>OW052222.1:189860930-192579680 GCA_932526605.1 Nephrotoma flavescens | reverse complement strand
ATATAATTATAATGATTTTTGATATGTTAAAGCTATCGGTAAGACCAGTTATTCACAAATGCATATATAACTTTCCAAATATGTATATTTTTTGTTGTGAGAGACAATCTTTAAGCTCTTGCTATGTAAAATATAGTTTCGCCTAAATGTTGATTTTTGATGTATTTTACTAATTCATATACAGATTTTTTTACTTAGGATTTATTTAGGAATTATTTCACTCCGGTATTCCATTCACTTTTTAGTCGAATTCAACACTATAATGTGTTGAAAATTAAGTAAGCATCTATCGAAAATTGAGTTGTTTTTTGGAGTTTTTGTCTCAGTGTTGAAATGAATTAGAGTCAGTTGGAATTCAAAAGAATTCAATGTATTTGATTCGAGTGAAATTAAATCGAAAACAGACGCACATCAATGCATTTGCCAACTCTCGAACACGCGACGTACAACTGACCATGAGAAAAACACGGGAATCCGAGATTTATTCTGCACGCTTCCAACGATAGACCTTGCGACGCCAAGCGAACGGGGAACTGAATGCGCTTGAAGTCGAACGGCGGAATGTCAGTTGAAATCAGAGGAATTCTCGGAATTAGAACATCCTCTCCTTTGAATTTGCCCTTGATGATCGCCGCTTGAACCACGTTGTTCATCAGTTCGGATGGCTGCGTAGCATGATAATTGCGTAGCATGATATCACAGATCCGACCGTCAGCATCCAGTTATGCGGTGGTATTTCCGGGATATCAAGCTCATTCAAAAACTCGGTTGGAGTCAACGGATTTGAGCCAATGCATTTCCCCAGCGATTTCGTTTTGAATCAAGTAATTCAGACTGACTATATTCTTGTTCTTTGCTGCAAAAATCGCACGTTCGCAGAGCCAATTGTGATTTATATAATTTCGGCCGATGTCCGGAAACAGTTTCGTGATAAGCTCTTCCTTCGCATTGTGTACATGCAAAAATTTCAAGAGAAACGAAATCAATCCGGTCGGAACATCAACAGGAATTTAACCATTGCCAAGCGCCACTTCGTAATCCTTCATCGTTCGATTGAACGCTCCCAATAAACGATCATTGTGCCATTGTGCACTCTTTCCAAATGATGTTTTTGAATTCTTGCAAAAACTTGGCCATCGCTTAGTTCTTGGAAATTGAGCACACTGGTTTGTCATCCGTGTGGATATTCATCGGCAACTTCAATGCACAGTGTGCCATCCGGCTGCCGTCCAGCAATGTGGCTGCAATTCTTGACGATGCAACAGCTAACGCTATTTGAGATTTCGAGCGATTTGTGGTCAAAAGCAATGAAATCAGAAAGCAATGAACTCCTTCGTCAACTGCTTTCATCAATGCATCGTACACTTATTTTGCTGTTCATTCAAAAGCGGGACATTCGCTCGTACTAATAATAATAGTAATAATAATTCCCAACGACCAATCATCCCTCCCTGACCGCACGCGGGGAATCACCATCAACATTATTATTATTTTTTGAATATAATTCCGGAGAAATTATAAACAAGGATATCGTTCTACTAAATTAAAAATTAAAAAAAGTAAGCAAACAGCAAAAATAAATTATTACCAATAAATCGAAATAAAAAATGTAATTAAAGAGCTATGATTAGGAAAATGAAAAGCCTGAATCTATATGTACTAAATTTAGGAGAATGATACCCCGCCGCAAAAAGGGAGAGACCGACCGCTGGTTTGCTTAGAGCAAGCAAATTTAAAACTGGAAAAAGAGGAACAAAAAGAGAAAAAAAGAGAAATAAAAAAAAACAAAGTTAAACAAAAATAAAATTAAAAGAAACGCAATGAAGAGAGCAAAAAGAAAAAAAAATGTTAAACATTATAAATACTCGATAGAGTATTTAAGTCAAATAGATGAAAAGAATAAATTAATCTAAAAATAAAACAAAAATAGCTTTATCGATTGGTAGCAAATAATAATTTCTTATAAGCGACTTTGCTAATGTGGTAGTGAAAAAGTTCGAAATATTTATTAGTCCCACGCAGCATTCTTGTACGAGGCTCGTTCTGGCCGTAGGTCGTTCTATGAGGAGCAATAATTCTAAAAGCTGGTGTCGTTCTCAAAGCTCGAGCATTTACATTAAGATTTATCTTTTCGAGTATAGAGCAGAAGAATCTACACCGCTAGATGAAAGTTGATGAATGAAAACGATGTCGGCAACAGATTATCGCTTATTTAGTATGGCTTTAAGTTAATAAGCTCGAAGCGGTCAAGTTAAGGAGGCTAATTATAAACGTCCACCCAAGGTAATCCACGCAAAGCAAAGCGCAAAAATCTACGTTGTACCGTTTCAATTCTTCGTATGTGCACTTCATGGTATGGGGACCAAACCTGACTAGCATACTAGCATACTAGAGAGCCCTCGTAACATAAGGGTTCAAAAATTCTTTAGACCAGCGTTTCACAAATCCAAGAGAAGAGTTTGCTATGTTGACAATAAAATCGATGTGATCTCTAAAGTTAAGTTTGCGGTCACAAATTACCCCTAAGTCCCGTATGGTTAAAAACCCTGTTAAACGCCTTGTTGGAGTCCGTGGTAATAACATCAACTTCCTTTCCAACTTCCATAACGTTCAAAGTATCAGATGCAAAAACGGTTATATTGGTTGTAGTAGATCGTCCTCTAAGGAAGCCATGCTGATTCATTGAAAACAACGTTTTACATTGGAAGTAAAGAGAATCGTACATAATACTTTCGAATAACTTTGGGATACAGGACAGTTTCGCAATTGGCCTGTAGTTAGAGACGTCTGATTTACATCCCTTTTTATGGGCTGGATTTATAAAGGAGTCTTTCCATATTGAAAGAAATATTCCGTAGGAGATCAACTTTTGGAACAGCATTGTAAGTGGCTGTGCTAAGTTACTAACACAGTTTTATAAAACGATAGAAGGCAATCCATCAGAGCCAGCGGAGAAATCATCTTTTAGCTTGTTCAATGCCCCTTACCACCGTTTCAAGATCGATTTGAATAGAGACCGGAGACGCTAGAGCGCTGTTATTCATGTAACTGAAGTAGGCCGCATCAGGCTCGATATGGTTATTGGAGTGGACGCTATTAAAAAATTTGCGAAAAAGCCAGCGATGGTTTTGGGGTCACCAGAGCTGTGATTGCCGAACTTCATCATGGAAGGATATTCTTCTGATTTCTTCTTATAGTTAATGAATTGCCAAAAGCACTTTGGGCCAACGATTATTTCTGACTGCATACTATTGATGTAATCATTATATAGTTCATGAGACCTGATCGAAAATACATTGTAAACGTTCACGTAATTTAAGTAATCCGAGTCCAATCTCGTCTTTAAGAATTTTTTCCAGATTTTGTTTCTTTGATTACGCAGTGATCGAAATTCCCTGTTGTACCAGCGTGGAACTACCCGTTTGTGTCTTCGTACACTATAAGGAATGGACTGTTGAAAGCGTTCAACCATCGCGGCATAAAAATTGAGAGTTTGGGCTTCCAGGTTGTGATTATTATCGAGAATGAACTTAATATCGACGTTAGCTAATAATTCATAGAGCTTCTTAAAATCGGCCTTACGGAAATTAAAACTGGGTGAAGTTTCGAGGCGGATGATACAAGTCAATTGTGCAGAGAACCAGATTTGTTTCTAAGACTCTGCAATTATTTGCGCAGGAAGAGAATACTAAGTCAAGTTGCCTGTTAAGATTGTTCTTGACGTTACTAATCTGCATCAAACCGGAATTAGAAAAATTATCAGTAATCAAAACCTCAATTGCAGATCGTGCATTCTCAGCAACGTAAAGAGTATTGTCCCCGGTTTGTGTCCATATAAGGTCCGGGAGGTTGAAATCTCCAACGACAAAAAGGTCATCTAGCAAGACAGAATATAAATGTGTTTATTCGTATAACCCGTGTTGATTTTAACACAAATCAGCTCAATATTGTCAGTATTGGGGATTATTACAACTGAGCAATCAAACTTAACATGCACCGCAATAAAAACGCCTCTATCATTCAGTAAACCATCAGAAACCGAACCATCTTTGCGGGAAACGTATTCATTACTGTTAAAGTCATTAGTTAAATTTATTACAGTGAGTGCAAAAATGGCATAAGAAAGGTCTTGAGTTAGCAAAAATACTTCGCGGGATTTTATTCGTAGTCCCCTTACATTCTGGTAATAAAGAGGCCAGTTTGTTTTGGTTTGCATTGGTACGAGTATAATTATTATTAGCACGGAGATCGGCAAATTCTTGCAGGAACGTTGATTCAGGCCATGATGCTGGCGACATTAGTAGGTCGCTCCGGGACCGTCACTTTAAAGGAGGAGACATGGCCATTATAGCGAGATATATTTTTACATTGTACTTGGTTCGAGCGAACTCTAATATCAGGCAGATTCAAAATGGAGTTAAAAACTTTAACTACTATTTGGCTCATTAAATCTCAATCGTACACTTGCTCTCGTTGCAATTCAGGATTAAATGCATCAGATGTTCTCAACTGAAAAACATCATGTTTGGCATCAATGGCAATTGCAATCACAACAAAAAAAGATTGAGCCAAATCGGTTCAGCCGTTCTCAACTGAAAAACATCATTTTTCGATTTTCCAATTTTTGACTTTTCGGTGAATTTTTCCTAAATTTTCTTTTGTAAGAACCATCTCCTGGCAATTGCGAACACAACAAAAAAGATTGAGCCAAATCGATTAAGTCGTTCTCAACTGAAAAACATCATTTTTTGATTTTCCAAATTATTCGACTTTTCTGGTGGGTTTTCCCTAAATTTTCTTTCGTGAGAACCATCTCCTGGCAATTGCGAATACAACAAAAAAGATTGAGCCAAATCGGTTCTGCCGTTCTCAACTGACAAACATTATTTTTCGATTTTCCAAATTTTCCGACTTTTCTAGTGGATTTTCCTAAAATTTTCTTATGTAAGAATCATTTCATGGCAATTCCGAATACAACAAAAAAAATTTAGCCAAATCGGTTAAGCCGTTCTCAACTGAAAAACATCATTTTTCGATTTTTCGAATTTTCCAACTTTTCTGGTCAATTTTCCCAAAATATTCTTTCGTAAAAACCATCTCATGGCAATTCCATATACAACAAAAAAAGATTTAGCCAAATCGGTTCAGCCGTTCGTTCTTAACTGCGAAACATCATTTTTCGATTTTCAAGTTTTCCGATTTTTCCGGTAGATTTTCCCAAAATTTTCTATCGTAAGAACCATTCTCTAGCAATTGCGAACACAACAAAAAATATTGAGCCAAATCGGTTCACTCGTTCTCAACTGAAAAACATCATTTTTCAATTTTCCGATTTGGATTTTTCCAAAATTTTCTTTAGTAAAAACCATCTCCTGGCAATTGCAAACATAATAAAAAAGGATTGAGCAAAATCGGTTCAGCCGTTCTTAACTGAAAAACATCATTTTTCGATTTTTCAAATTTTTTGACTTTTCCGGTGGATTTTCCCTAAATCTTCTTTCGTAAGAACCATCTCCTGGAAATTGCGAAGATTGAGCCAAATTGGTTAAGTCGTCCTCAACTGAAAAACAACATTTTCCGATTTTCCAAATTTTCCGATTTTCCGTTAGATTTTCCCAAAATTTTCTTTAGTAAGAACCATTTTCTAGTAATTGCGAACACAACAAAAAAAGGTTGAGCCAAATCGGTTCAGCCGTTCTCAACTGATAAACATCATTTTTCGATTTTCAAAATTTTCCGATAAATCCGGTGGATTTTCCCAAAATTTTCTGTCATAAGAACCATCTCCTGGCAATTGCGAACACAACAAAAAAAGGCTTATCCAAATCGGTTCATCCGTTCTCAACTGATACATTTATACATTTTTTACACAATTTTTATATAAAAGATGTAAACATTTCGAAGGCCATTTCACTTAAAAGCGCATAGTTGCCACATTTTATTGTAAGTGGGACATCACGCTAAGTATTACCAACGTTTATATATCGCAGTACCTAGCGTCGATAGGCCTGAATAAGGAGTTATTTGTGTTATTTACAATTTACTCATTTCCTAAAAATCCCATTCTGAACTCATTTTGGAATCCTATGTTTAAAATACAAATATAGTGTTATCCCAAATGGTTAAAAAAATGGCTTAGGTGCTTTTAAATCGACAACTTACAAAACGGAGTATCAAAAATTTAAATAAGTTCTAATTTTCGTCATGTAATCTGAGTTCCATCCCCTTCGACGGAGAAATAACTTAGTACTATTGTGAAACAAGACGCAACATAACCGCAACACTACTTCAGTTTTTTCCCCAAATCGTTTGAGACTATTTTTTTCAAATTATCCCAAAATTGAGACTCATTGCAAATGATGCTCAGTACTCGAAAAAAACCATTTCAGAAACCTTTAGCAAGCAAATGAATTTTATGACGTTCAAAAATCGTAGATCGATAAACTACTAAAAAAATATTAACTAGTTAACGAATAATGTAAATCAATATTGTTAATTAAATCTATTAACACAACCAAGCATATACAACATTTAGAGTAACGCAACCTAAGCAACTTGGTATAACACGATGCAAAATAACGACAGACATCAAGAAAACAAATGATGAAATGTGATGCAAGATGTTGCAACGTGACGCAACATGGTGCAACATGACTCAACATAACGGCTTCAAGGCTCCCTCCCGCGCACGATTTTTTCATCAAAATAATTCAAGAGGAAAAAATTCAATAAAAAAACAAGGGTTCCACCAGAGGACCCTATAAATGAATTTCACTGCCATCGGTTCCTGTTTTTTTTCAAAACCGCGTTTTCGGAAACCGCCTTTTAGCAATTTTCTTCAAAGTTGATTGATCTGAGGAAAAAAATTGAAAGAGAATTTCTCCTAATCCACCTCCACCATAATGTTTTATCCAAATCGAACCGGAATAAATTTAAATAATGGAACGTTGCCCCCACAGGATGACCCTTAAATTGATTTTCTCGAAATCAGGGCACATTGCAATCAGTGTCCGGTAGTCAAAAGTAGTGGCGTTCGTTTGTCAGTTGTTGACCGTAGTAACTCGTGTCTTTCATTTGGGGTATTTCAAATTTTATGACAAATCTATTTGTTAATTTAAGTCCAATAAACTCTAGTAGATACACTTGAGGAGAGGACTGTGATATATTGAAATCCTATAGGTATATTTTTCATTTCATTGAAAAGCTGACTCCTAAATATCTCAATTTAAATATAAACTTAGGCCACTTGCAAAATAAATGGATCATTAATTAGTTACCAATTGCTACAAATCAATATTGTTGCTGATAACAACGAACTTTTCTAAAAAGACGTGGAACAAGGTGCAATGTGGCGCAACAATTCGCAATCAACATGATTGTGCAACATTCTACAACATTGTGCAACATCCGGCAAACTGGTGAAACTTCACCCAACATTGCGCAACATCACTCAACATCGCACAGGATGACGTCCTCTCCAGAGGGCTCCTAAACCCCGTATAGGGGAAATAAGGACTATTTGTAATCATTTCCCTGCAATCAAAAACCCTTTCTCGCCCAATTTTATCAAAATCAGTTTCACATAAAATGTTAGAGAAAAGCCCAAGCCCCACCCAGAACCTCCACGAGCAAGCATCCATCGAAATCGACTTCTGACATTCGAAAACCACTTCCCACCACCTCAAAACCACCAACGAAAACGTGACAGCTGACAGTTTCGGGTTATAAAAATGGAGCGCCCACGCAAAAACACCGCGTTTTATTTATTATTGATGGGCCTTATTTTAAAAATATGAAGGTTTGTGAGCTACGATGAGGCTCATTTTCATCTTGATGGCTTCGTTTATTGTCAAAATTGTTGCAATTGGGGTTCAGAAAATCCACGAGTGATTGTTGTGTGGTTGTTGAAACAAATACGTGCACAACGAGTCATTGTTTGGTTCGGATTTTTGGCGGGATGCATCATCGAATCGATCTTCTTCGAAAATTTGGCTGATTAGGTAATAACAGTTAATGGTGCTCGCTATCGCCGCGCAGTGGTTTGTATCATTTCAGTGGTTTGTATCTAAATTTCAGAGATTGGATATTGACATCATGTGGTTTGTACAAGACAGTGACACATACCAAACAGACCGAGAAACAATTTCATACGTCATGCGATTTAACACAGTTAAACTTTTTCTTTGGAGTTTTTAGAAGGCTAAAGTTTACGCCAACAAGTCCACCACCACCCACGCCTTGAAGGAAAAAATTGAGCGCTGGTTCAACGAAATTCAGCCACATTGAAGCAAAACGATTATAAAAACGAGGCCATTTACCCGTATGCTATTCCAAACATTACCCTATATACCCCTTTTTATTAAAAACCTGTGTTTTCTGTCATCACAAAAATCAGACCCGGACAAAACTGAAGAACCTCCTTAACGAATTTTGACGAAATTACAACTCATTGCAATCCATTCCTGCAATTGGAAAACCGTCATCACCGCAATTTTTAACAAAATCGTTTGAGCCAAAAAATTTGGAAAGGGACCCGGCCGCAACCGAATGACCCACTAAACAAATTTTCCCAAAAATTACCTCCCATAAAAATCGATTCTTGGCATTTGAAATCCTCCATTCACTATTTTGTATCAAAATCGTGTGACCCAATAAAAAATTAAATGACTCAACCCGGCCCCCACTTTATGACCCATAAATGAATGTTCCCGAAATCGGGACCCATCTGGTACTCGAAAATGTCCCCACAGCAATTTTTATAAAAATCGTACGAACCAGAAAAAATTAAAGAAAGGGACCGCACCCCAACAGATTACACCAAAATTGTTTGAAGCGGAGGGGAATGTGAAAAAGAGACCAAGGTCAAAACATCAAATAGCGAATGCTACAGCTACAAATCAATATTGTTACTCATAACGACCAATATTTTCAAAGTCACAGCATAAGTCACAATAACGCAACCAACACAGCATAATGCAACATTGTATAACATTCCGTAATATGACAGAACATCACACCAGATATCTAATCAACGCAAACACAACCCTCAATACCATGTAAGAGGGTACAAAACCTTCATTCTTGGTGCAACATGGTGCAACATTCTGAAAAAAATTGCAACATGACGCAACTTAGTGGAACATAACAAAACATCACCCTCTCACTCTCTCCCTCTCTCTCTCTCGCTAGCTTTCAAATCCCATGAAGGATTTTGACGCCTGCAAGGTGGTTTTCCATCCGCCTCGATCCCCCGTTCGCCATGTGTGTTCGACATCGTCACGCCAGCGCAGCCGGGATGAATGCGGTACTGTACTCAGTGTTTGCAAGTTTGCGATTAAATAACCCCATCTTGATTGTGAACTTGTATTCTTGGTTCTGTTTTTACCTCGAAGGACCATGTTCGGATTCATTTCCAACACTTTGTTTGATTTGAACCGGCTTTACATTTCTAATATTTTATTATAAAATTGACTGAATTTATATAAAATATATTGCTAAATAAACAAGTGAAAACCGTACGAAACCCGTACCTGAATGCCGATATAGGGAGCATCTGAAGGCTCATCGATTAAATCAAACACGGAAAAAATGTAAACTTCAATCTTAATTTAATGCTTAACTTTACTTGTGAACAGATCGACGCATCAACAAGAATGAATCAGTCGTGAGACGAAAAAATATAATTTTCCGTTTAGCAATGTGTTGTTGTCGCATTTTAATTCGGTGTCGTTGTAATTCGTGATCGTTAGAACGGACTTACGAAGATGAGTGATAACAAACTTTCAATCTCACTAAAACGCATAGATTCTACATAATTTCTAAATAATCATAAATCAACGAAATTGTAAAATCGATAGACTCTACATGACCATAGAACAGAATACGAAGAAACTTAACGATGTTTTTTAATTTTCAAATTAGGTAGTGTCATCTACATTTCAACATATGAAAACAGCGAGCTTCCAATATGAAAAATAATTATTTTACAGTGTACGCGATTATCAACAAACTTCATATCGTCATCTGGTTTTGACATTTAGGAAAATAAAAAATAAAAAAAAATTCTTTATATTTATTTTTAATTTATTTATACAAAAACATTTTTTTTAATATTTTAATGATAATATTATGTCAACATCCTAAAAATTTAAAATGTTTTATATAGTTGTGACATTATAAAACCGAAAATTTGAGATTATTAAATGAGAGTGATAAAATAAAACTTTGAAGAAAACAAAACTTTTTTGTATGTGACATTTTGAATTTTATTTTATAGAATTTTCTATTTGAAATTAATGCGCTCTTATTAGTTGTTATGGTTCTATTTTATTTTAGACTAGACAAATTTTAAATTGCGTTCCGGCTCGTAAAATGTTTGGAAAGGCCGAATTTCATAAGGATTCATTTCTTGAACAGACAAAGGCGGCCCGAGAGGAGAGGGCACTCGAGAAGAAACGGGAAACTGCTGCAATAATACTACAAAGCCGGATTAGAGGATGGCAGGCACGGAAGCGCTATATGCGTAGAATTATGTAGCTATACTAACAGATTCAACAAAATTGTAATTATTTATCATACGCTAATCAATTTCAGTGCCGATTTTGATGGAATGATTGTCCAGAATGCCGATGCCAAGAAAATTGATTTAAAACCATGTACACAAATTTACCATGTAACAAATCGGTTTCTACTGCAGTTCAGTGAAACAAATTCCGGCGATTGTGAACGCTTGGAAAGACTTTGCCGATATTTGATAGCATCGCTGGAATCTGATTCCCCTAAATTAAGTTATATCGGTGTGACGCTTAATAAAGAATACAGTCTGGCGTGGATACGCCACATCAAATTACTGCTTTATAAGTGCTGTCTTAGTATTGAGACACTCAAACCGGAGAACCATCAAGATAGCATATCACTAGCACTTTACCTACACACCTTAATTACATTTACATCGTCGTCCACCTGGATGGTATTAAAAAATAAGAACTTATCCGGTTTAAAACAAGGAATGCAACAACTTTGCTATAATATTATTGGAGGACTTGTACAAAAAGGATTTTACATAACACTAAGAGTAATTCTTCTCAAGGGGCTATGTCGCACAAATGTTATTCTAAAGCCAATATCGCTAACAGCAATTTTAAATTTAGCCATTCGCCCACTTATTTATGGCAATTTTTCTGAGAATTTAATGTCTATGTTTGAGACACAAGTTTTAGCTGTGCCCGCGTTAATCTATCAAATAGATCTTATAATCCCCGAATGTCTAGCAATATTTCAAACTAATAAAATTCTACATAAATCACTAGATCTGCTGGGATGTGAACAATCAATGAGAATCGTTACGAATAGCCTACAAGGAACACAGTCTTTGGCTCTGTTAGCGAATCTAATCCATCTGTTTAATTTGGAATCTCTTGAAACGGCCACCGAAATGGGATTTCCTAATTTTACGGTATGTTCCTTTTATGTTCCAATACAATTTTGACTTGCTTAATAAAACTTAATTTCTTTTTAGTTTGTGGTAACGCGGTTACTTCAGAGTATTCCGCAGACGGTAGGCCCCAGAGGCGGGACATTTCAACAATGGCATGAATTACTAGGATGGTTTTGCCCTGGGCCAGATACACCGCAAAATGAAAATTTATCGCTAATTAAAAAACAAGTGCATCATTTGTGGTCACATAGATCTGTAAAAATACTATTAGGTGATAACCTTAAAGAACTTATTGTAGATTATGATAAAGTGGAATTTTACGGACCATCAATTACGTCAACTAATCTGCTAAAGCGTGCCCTAGAAAAGTCATCGCTTAAATCAACGCCGAATAATAAAAATGGGAAACCATGGCGAAAAATTGGTTCGGGTGAAGTATCACGAATCGCATTGGTTTGCACAATGTACAATGCCGCTCTGACCACCCTAAATCAATTGCGATTAGATATTTTAAGTGGTTTATGCTATAGTGATTCGGTGATACATGATTTGTGGTTACTTATCGCATCACTTGGACCAAATTGTGGTATGAAAAATATGCTGGAATTATTACAGATAGGACCAAATTCGTATGCACCTCCTTTACTAATGCTGATGCTGTTTTGTGATTGTATGACCCACTACGTCACGTAAGTTGTAACAATTTAATTATAAACGGGACGATTTTAAGTTTTACTCTATTTTAGAATTTTGGACGATATCGAAATGTACGAGCAACAGAATCCTTTCTCATTGACGGATTTTGTCGTGTTGTCCTATTTCTTAAATAATTTTTTATTTAAAGCTATACAAGATAATATTTTTGGTAAGTTGTGTATGGTTTTAATAATGATCCTCCAGTTATTTATATTCGAGTCACTTTCAGATTTGAAAACAATAAATTCTGCCTCACTTTTTGTTTCTATGCACACACTGTTGTTATGTTTATATCGTCGTGATTGCCGCAGACAATTTGCACCACAAAATCATTGGTTAATACACGAAATACGTCCGTCACACTTTTTAACCGATATAGAAAAGGGGAAAAAACATACCCAGGTATTACTCCAGAAGATGCCACATATAATTCCACATGAAGATCGAGTAAAATTATTTCGAAAATATGTACAAAATGAGAAGGCGGTACTCGGCTTAACCGAATCGGCGTGTGCATCTCCTAGTTCCGCATTAATAACGATACATCGTGATCGTATCGTCGAGGACGGATATCGGCAGCTAGCTGCATTGCCGCCACATTCTCTAAAAGGTGTGATACGCGTACGATTTATAAATCAACAGGGTTTGGACGAGGCTGGAATCGACCAAGATGGCGTTTTCAAAGAATTTCTAGAGGAAACAATTAAACGGGTATTCGATCCTTCTCTAAATTTATTTAAAACAACGTCTGACCAGCGATTGTATCCATCACCTACGTCACATATGCAGGAGAATCATTTGCAGCTATTTGAATTTGTAGGGCGTATGCTGGGGAAGGCTGTGTATGAAGGAATTGTGGTCGATGTACCGTTTGCTTCGTTTTTTCTATCCCAACTTTTGGGTCAGACACAACAGGCACTGTACAGTTGTATGGATGAATTACCTTCGTTGGACAAGGAACTCTATCGTAGTTTAACGTTTATTAAACATTATCAGAGCGATGTAAGCGAATTGGATTTAACATTTTCGGTGGACGAGGATGTTATGGGAAAAATAGTGACACACGAATTGTTACCCGGAGGACGAGCTAGGCCCGTTACAAATGATAATCGGATAAATTATATACATTTAATGGCCTATTTTCGAATGCATACCCAAATTAAAGAACAAACGGCGGCTTTTATACGAGGATTTCGAAGTATTGTAAATCCAGATTGGTTGTCATTGTTTTCAACGCCTGAGGTAATAAGTATATTTTGTCGCGTTTTAGAACTCAAACAATAAATATATTTTTTTCTTTTACATTCAAAGCTTCAAAGGCTAATATCGGGTGATACTGCGCCACTAGACCTAAAAGATTTACGAAAACATACTCAATATTATGGTGGTTTTCATGATTCGCATCGTGTCGTCGGATGGCTTTGGGATATTTTGCAACGGGACTTCACGGAAGAGGAACGAAAATTATTCCTAAAATTTGTGACATCGTGTTCTAAACCACCGTTGTTAGGGTTCGCACATCTCGAACCACCGTTTTCAATACGGTGCGTTGAGGTTGGTGACGATGAAGATACGGGCGATACAATAGGCAGTGTAATTCGTGGATTTTTTACGATTCGTAAAAAAGATCCGTTGAATCGTTTACCAACGTCTTCGACATGTTTTAATCTGTTAAAATTACCAAACTATCAAAAGAAAGCGACACTTCGCGATAAATTACGGTACGCCGTTTCAAGTAATACTGGATTTGAGTTATCATAATTGATTGTTGTCTCATTGCGAATTATGTATATTTTAAAAATTAATTCTTAATTTGTTTATGCTTATTATTATATAAATATTATAAAATATACATAAACTGCACTACAATTTGTAACAATAATAATAGAATTTGTACGACAAGAAATTAGAAATATTTAAAAAATATTTTTGTAACCTCTCCTCCTTATAACCATAATATAATATTATGTGATGTGAAAATTTAAGAAAACTTGGGAAAATATTTTTTTATGCACGGCAACAAAACTTTTTAACTGTAAAATAAAATAAAAATAACAAAATTGTTTATATTTATAAATAAATAAATTATATAATTAATAACTGTGATAGATAAACAAAAGAAAAATCAAGAGAGAAAACGTGAAAATTAAAACTTCAATTGTTTTATTTTTTATTAATTACAATAAAGTAATTTTGACAATGGCCTACATATTAAATAAATATTTAGCGGATCGATCAAAATTATATTTATACCTATAGATTTACTAAGATTTCAGATTACTATACTAATTAATGAATAGTTTTGTTATATATACACAATTAATTAATTGAAATCAAAACTCAGACAACACACACACAGAGTAAAATTATATATAGAAGTAAATCTGCGAATAAAAGTTTGGAGCAATTCTACGGCACCCTAGTTTTTCGCAAAACGAGAAAGGGGAACATTACATCCACCAAAAAATGCGATAAATACTATACTACATCGCATTATTTCTTATTTTACTCTGTGGTCATACCTTTAAAAACTCGCATCAAATACTGGCACGCGGATGGTATAAATGAATTACCTATAATTATGATGAGTATGTGACAATCCAAAATGAAAAATTCATCATTTTTGATGTTACATAAATTTGTAATAAATATTAATAATTAAATGTAAAATTATATCTAGAATTATTATTAATTCCAAATAAATATAAATGTAAATGTAAATCAATGTTCGTATCTTAGAAATAAAGATAAAATAAAATCAATTACAGATATATTATTATCATGATTCAGGCAATCATCTTCGTATCATGGCCAAAATTAAATTTTAATTTGTTCATTAAAATTGGGCCTATTTCATTGGGTCAAAATCCCTTTCATCGTAAATTTTGGATGAAGTTCAAGAAGTACCAAGCAAGTTTTGGCTTTGGGATCCGAGATTACGATCTGTGATGAAAATGAATACAACTATGACCCCCTGTCAGAGTGCAGAACTCAAGGGCCGACCCATCTTCCACGTCAGTACTATAGGTAGACATGGATGGAGCTATGCAATGTGCAGATGGTTGAAAATTGAACCTATAGCAGTACGTCCTCAATTTGGTAGGTGAAAGTAAGGACGTGAAAAGCTAGCTTAAAGTAAGGACGTAAAAAGGACAGATAGCAAAGATTAAAGTAATAAAAAAAAGTTCTACAATTCGACTAAGGAGATTGGAACTAGGCCATATTTTATTCGTTTATTTTAATAAAAGTTTAATTTTAAGAGCTGTATTGAGCTTACATGGATTTTAGATGATTTCCAAGAATTGGGTCGTGCTTAATGAAAGTTAGGGCATTTCTTCTTAATGGCTATTGGAAGTTCGCCAAACCATTTCGACACAATCCAACCACGCGAGTCGCCCAATAATGTCCATTCCTTTACGGTTATCATACCTGATCCTAGCTCATCCTGCTCTTTCGTGGTTATGCTTTTTACGTCTTACGCCCAACTCGAGGACGTACGGGTATGATCATTTAAGACTATCTGCACATTGCAAGCTCCATGCCAACATGGATACTGGCATGGAAGATGGGTCGGCCCATGGGTTTTGCACATCGATAGATGTGTTACATTTCACCACAGATCGTAATTTGTTGATAAAATTTCACTTTGCATCCCTGTCCCTATCGGGATTCGAACCCGGTACCTCCCGATCCAAACGCCAAAGCTTTAACCACTGTGCCATTTGGTCGGTAAATTTTTGAAAGTGTTTTCTTACTTAGTTGATCGTCACCACTAACATGGCACCGTAAGAGATTTGCCTCGAACCGGTAGACCACGTTTAATTCGCACTGCGGAAAATATTCAACGTGTAGAGCAGTATTAACGAAACACCAGAAACATCTACCAGAAGGCGGTCTGCTCCGCTAGGAATATCTCGTACGTCACTACGGCGCATTTTAAAAAATGATTTACTGTTATTCCCATATCAGATGCAATTGGTGCAAGTATTAAAACCTGGAGATCATCGGCAACTTCTAAATTTTGCAGTTGAATTTCAACAGTTGGCCAGAAATGAAATCAACTTTATTGAAAATCTGATTATGAGTGATGAAGATCATTTTCATTTGAATGAATTTTATTAACAAATAAAAGGACTGCAGGACTGCAGGTTCTAAAAATCCAAGAGCCATTCATCAAAGCCAATTGCACTCCATTAGGTGTACAGTATGGTGTCGCATTACATCTGAAAATATCATTGAAAATATCCTTATATCTACGAAAATGAAGATGGAAGTACTGTAACCGTAAATGGAAAGCGGTATCAGTTTATGATAAAATATTTTTTATGTCCTGCTCTTGAAAATAGACCTGAGATGTGGTTTCAGCAGGATGGAGCTACTGCTCACACTAACCGAGACACAATGGCACTTTTAAGGCAAATTTTTGGAGAGCGAATAATTTCCAGAAATTTGGAAATTAATTGGCCAGCGCGTTCGCCAGATTTGTTAGCACACGACTATTTTCTTTGAGATTATTTGAAGGAGCGAGTGTATGTGTACTAGGCCGTGACAATCCTTGAACTCAAGGCCAACATTGTTGCAGAAATTCGAACGCTACAACCACAAATTTTGAAAGATGTTATGGAAAATGCTGTAAAACGAGCCCATCATTGCGAAGCTGAAAACAGGGGTCATTTAAGTGACATTATTTTCCATACTTATAGCAAAGATAAGAATATAAAGATGAGTATTCATCATGGCACGCCGATGTGCACTAAATAAAATCGATAAACTTGTAGGGGAAAAAGTGTTTAGCCAAAATGAAAAGTGCAGCTATCATTTTACGTTGCTCGATATTTTCTCTTTCTGTCGAATAGTATTTCCAATATGATCGAGTAGAATTTCATAACAAAAAATATTTTATTTGTTTGTACAGTATAAAACACAAATTATTCTTCAAAATTTCCTTTTCATTATTCTGTGAAACTAGTGTATGGTGTTTACTGTAAGCGAAAAAAAACAAACGAAAACAATAAACAAATCCAATCCATTTATTATTTTCGTTTGGAAATATCTCTCTCTACGCATCCATTTATATATAACACGTTCGCGGACGTGAATGCTATAGCATTCATCCAACTTTTTTGTTTTCTAACATTTTCGCGCAAATCAGTCATACAGTTTTTCGTTTTTTAAGAAATAAAACGACATAGCTATTTGTCAATTCTCAACAATACATTCCTTTCCGCAACGAAATACCATTGCAATTACAAAAGTTATCAAATTCGTGTTAAACACATTTTGAAAGCGTCCGCGAACGTGTTAATAAAACCGAATGAAACGAAAACACAAAATGCACATATTACATATGTATATAGATATCCTCGTATATAAATACTAATTTAAAATATGTAATATGTGTACACGATCGAGAATTCCTTCTCATTTTATATATATCAAAATTAAACACGCGGCATGAAGAGAAAGATGATCGTTTAGGTGTATATAGCTACATAGAATATTTTTATTTTGGTGTGCTAAATGAAATGTAAACAAAAAATGGGAAAAAAATATTTGGAGGATTTTGATACGGTAAAAATCAAAAACTTGTCAATGAAAAGGAAAAAATGTATGTTATCTATTGCACATTATACATACATATACATTTGTGTTTTGTCTATATTATGTATATTCCTATATAGCTATACTGATTCGTCCAAATTAAATACATTAATGAGTTTTTCTATGTGTATACTATACGGATGATAGTGACGAATTCATTAATAGTAAAATTACCTAACAATTTAAGAAATTAGTATTTTTTAGGAGAAAATGAATGAAATCAGCTGACAACGGAAAGATAGCATTTGGGAAATATACTTTGTATTTAGATTTGTTTCCAAAAATTGATCAAGCATGGTAATAGTTAATTTGTTACGATTATTGATTGATATTGACTTTTTATTGATTTTAACAATATTTGCAAATAAAATTAATATTTCGCTGTTGGCGATGTACATAATTATGAGTACTCAAAATATACGTGCAGTCCAATTTCTAAAC
Organism: Nephrotoma flavescens; assembly: GCA_932526605.1. Lineage (NCBI taxonomy): Eukaryota > Metazoa > Arthropoda > Insecta > Diptera > Tipulidae > Nephrotoma > Nephrotoma flavescens. The sequence continues at coordinate 192,561,505 of OW052222.1, read as the reverse complement.
TGCTAAGTTAAGCGTGAAAACCACCTTAAGGTTTTCCAAAGGCAATAAATAAATAGATAGTTCGTTGTTGGTTGTGGCTAGTCGATTGATAATTTCGATTAATATCGAATAAGGTATATCGATTTATAGGTTTCACCAGAAGTGCAATTCTTTTAGGCATAAAACCAATTTATTTATTATTGTTCAATTCATTTAGCCGCCCCACTTTATTTAATTAATTCCATGCCGAACTGAACGTCTCAAAATTTTTGGTTTGCGGTGTTTGAGATTTCAAATATCTGAGCTGGTTTTATTTGCTATTTATCAATGTTTAGCCGTCAGCTCAACAGGACTAAGTTTAAACAGCCGCGAGGCTGACAGCTCGTACCTGCGAAAGCATTAAGCTTTTCACGAATACTAACAAGAAAATGTTAGGATACCACCTAAATATAACAGGAGTCTCGCTTAAAAATCCGGACAAGAAAGATCGGCACATAGTACGGTAATCACATGCATCAAGGAGTATCGGTTGGAACTTGTTCGTGGTCTAATAAATGTGGAAGAAGTGTCTTTTCGACTTACGTTGCCCTCTTAGTATTGTGATTTCTTTATTAAGTGGACTAAAATACCATTTTGGATTTTCAAGCGGTGTAAAGAAACGCGCAGAACTCACTGCTGAGCTTGCAACGATTAGTATACTGAATTTATGAGTATTGGTGATGTAACAGTAAATAAGAAAGGGAGTACATACATAATAACTCGTTTTCCTTAAAATCACCTCAAATCGATTCTTTTTAATAGTCATTGTGTTCATAGTTTCATAATTTCTATAGATGGGCTCGTATTGTAAATTTGTGTTATGATTCGCTCGATACAATTTTTTCATTCAATCATTACTGTTGAATACTGGTCGAATTATTGATCGAATCATTACTGATCATTATTCAATATATTAAATAGATATTTTTGTTATCCACTCCTCAACCCACATTATTCTCGAAAATACTCTTATTGGAAAAATTAAACAACTGTATAGATCGATCGTTTTTGTATTTTATTCCAATAAAAAGGTTAGGGTTAGAAATATGGATATAAGACACCTAACCCTTTTTGACATTATGAATATACAGGATGGCTTCTCCGTCATCGGCAACGCCATCCTGTATATTCATAATGGTCAAATCGGATGATAAAACTCACTAAGTGCATATTCAGCAAATGATACGTAGGGCGCAGCAGCTGTGATATTTACTTCTAGGACAGTATAAAAGTCCGCAGTGCAGCCAATTAAAAATAAATGTAATGAAAGAGAAACGCTTATTACGGACAATATGGCGAATTCTTGCATGTTTCCATATAGACCAGTAACACCAAAATCAATTGGGACAGGCAATTCGACCTTGTGTTTTGTTTTAATGTCAGTAATTGCGTTTGCAGAAAGAAATTTATTTCTCTCTACTATTGCTGTACATATACGATTGACCTATGTTAACCACATATTGTTACGATTCTAACAATGTTAAAGTCAATTCTAAGGCTCTGTAATTTTAGAAAAACTGGACATCAATTTTGTCGACTTGCAATATTTGAGTGTATCGAAAAATCTGTACCTCGCACTCACAAAAAAATTTTCGTCGTCTTCTTCATGGTACATTTAGTTCACCGGACAAGTTGTGCAGTTGTTAAAGCCTAGGCACTTGGACCGGGAGGTACTGGGTGGTTCGAATCCCATTAGAGGCTAGATGCAAATCAAATTTTCATCATCGATTACAATCGGTGATGTTAATAAACACAACTAAGACCCGCTGATGGAGTGCAGAATTCAGCGCCGAACAGGTTGACATGGAGCTTGCAATGTGTAGGTGGCATACTGTAGTTGTGTGAGTAGGTGAATGGGTTAATGATGTGGCGTGAATGCGTGGTATCACAATGGGCCAAAAATGGCCTAAGTGTCAACCACTGAAACCTAACCTTCATGGTACATTGAATTTTTATGCGATATGTTAATAAACGAGCTCACAACCTATTAATCCGGATTAGTTCAAATTTTATATGGGAATGATCATTTAAATTTTGTTTTAGATCACGCATTTTGATTTGAAATCTAGTAAGAGACTTGGCGTTGTTTCATAAAATTTGAATTGAATTGGATCAGGTCAAGAAATACGGGTAAGTCCCAACGAATTTTGTTTCAATATAATGCATAGAAACCATAAACAAGGAAATCAAGCTGTGAACTAAAAGAAAAATTAATTTGATCGAAAATTAATGGAAAACGTGCTATACATAAAAAACTGATATGTAAAATTAGGTAGAATAGCTCAGCGAGATACTTCGTCGCGGTAAAGAAGAAAATGAGTAATTGGGTCTGCTTGAAACAAACAGATTTAAAAAATAAAAATATGCAAAAAATTAATAAAAATTTTGCTCACATAAAATAGATTGAAATAAAAAAAAATTAATTATTAGGAAATTTAAAGTAAAATAGGTTGAAAATGTCATAGGTTTAACGACGGGTATGTGATTTGTACATTTGCTACCTAATTAGGATTTCCTTTTTTTGCTATCTAATAACACTTGCTAATATTGAAGTTAAAATTTTGGAAGTTTTCATTATCCTCGCGCAGCATCATAGTGATGGGCGCAGGCGCAATTCAGACCATAATCCTCCTAAGAATTTTTTTTTTTCAAGTAAAATACGAGAATCGACCACCAGTAATAGGTGGACAAAAATAATATCTGCAACAGCTCGACGCTATACTAAGCGGATGAATGTTGATTAGTTTCAAACGATCAAAGCAATGAGGTAAATTGTAAAAGTCTGGGACTGCTTCAATTTTCTGTATGTGGACTGCGTGATACGAGGAACAGACTTAACAAGCGTACTCAAGCAAAGGTTCGGATAATAGTCGTATAAATGGCCTTCCTAACATAAGGATCAACAAATTATGTTTTTGTTCATGATATTTTCGATATGTGATCTGAAGTTCAATTTGCTATCACGAATAAGTAAGATCACGAACGAAAGTAACACTTGCAAGAAGATCATGTTAAATGTAGTAGTCGTAAGAAGAGAAATACTCGCGTTTGCTAGTGTACGTTAATAAATGGCATTGCCCCACATTCAACTACAGGTTTAGCGATCATGGCGCGACAAATGGTGAATTTGTTGAGATCGTCCTGTGATGTAGATTGAAATATGAAAGCGGAGATTGTTCAATAGATATTCATATCGTCGGTGGATATTGAAATAATCGTGGGTTTATTCACGTACTCAACGTCATTGATAAACAAGATGAAAAATATTTTCCCAAATGACTCCTGATGTAGCTATAATAACCTGGGTTACTCCTGATGTAGCTATAAAATGTGCTGGCGTGGATGACCTGAAAAGCACCTGCGATACCTTCGTTTCATATATTTATTTTTTGTCTCATATTTATTAATTTGTACTGCACTTTATAATTATTCAAAACTAATCCACCCTTTGATGGTACACCTCATTTTGAGTTTTAAGCTCATTCGCGACAAAGTGTGTCACTTAAGGAGTCAACCAAATAAATTTTCCTAAATTTGGCTGTAAGCCCATCAATGATGTGGTCTGCTGTATGATTCACTTGAAGTTCTTGTTTTCAGCCAGGCTCAATTGCAAAGGAATGTGAAGTCTAATACAGGAATATTGATTATATATTCATTTCTCAGCGCACATATCCTTTAACTTTTCGTTGTGTAGGACAAATGATGTTGTTTTGCAAACTGCATGGAATAGTTTTGGTATATCGTAGATAAATGTTTTAAGTTCTTTATTGCTTAACTCAATGATTTAGCAAAATGAAAGTTATGAAAAAAAATCAATATTAGAGAAAGTTTGACCGCAAAAATTGGCAAACTGGTTGTTGTGGGATCATTAAATGGTTGTAAATTGTACTTCTAGGTAGCAGAATATCCGATTTTTTCTTATAATTGATGATCTATCAAAATCGCTTAGTCAGGGATTCTGTCGGCTGATGTGGTTATGATCTACATGAGACAAGTTTTAGAAATCATTGTAAATGTTCAGATACGGGATATTGTTTGCGAGTTCAAATATTGCAAATTAAAAGTCTAGTCTCAGTTTCAAAATTGTTATTATTAATTAGAAGTGTACTAAAATTGATGTCCAGTTTTTCTAAAATTACAGAGCCTTAGAATTGGCTTTAACATTGTTAGAATCGTAACAATATGTGGTTAAAATAGGTCAATCGTATATGTACAGCAATAGTAGAGAGAAATAAATTTCTTTCTGCAAACGCAATTACCGACATTAAAACAAAACACAAGGTCGAATTGCCTGTCCAAATTGATTTTGGTGTTACTGGTCTATATGGTAACATGCAAGAATTCGCCATATTGCGTTTCTCTTTCATTACATTTATTTTTAATTGGCTGCACTGCGGACTTTTATACTGTCCTAGAAGTAAATATCACAGCTGCTGCGCCCTACGTATCATTTGCTGAATATGCACTTAGTGAGTTTTATCATCCGATTTGACCATTATGAATATACAGGATGGCTTGCCGATGACGGTAAGGCCATCCTGTATATTCATAATGTCAAACAGGGTTAGGTGTCTTATATCCATATTTCTAACCCTAACCTTTTTATTGGAATAAAATACAAAAACGATCGATCTATACAGTTGTTTAATTTTTCCAATAAGAGTATTTTCGAGAATAATGTGGGTTGAGGAGTGGATAACAAAAATATCTATTTAATATATTGAATAATGATCAGTAATGATTCGATCAATAATTCGATCAGTAATCCGAGCCCATCTATAGAAATTATGAAACTATGAACACAATGACTATTAAAAAGAATCGATTTGAGGTGATTTTAAGGAAAACGAGTTATTATGTATGTACTCCCTTTCTTATTTACTGTTACATCACCAATACTCATAAATTCAGTATACTAATCGTTGCAAGCTCAGCAGTGAGTTCTGCGCGTTTCTTTACACCGCTTGAAAATCCAAAATGGTATTTTAGTCCACTTAATAAAGAAATCACAATACTAAGAGGGCAACGTAAGTCGAAAAGACACTTCTTCCACATTTATTAGACCACGAACAAGTTCCAACCGATACTCCTTGATGCATGTGATTACCGTACTATGTGCCGATCTTTCTTGTCCGGATTTTTAAGCGAGACTCCTGTTATATTTAGGTGGTATCCTAACATTTTCTTGTTAGTATTCGTGAAAAGCTTAATGCTTTCGCAGGTACGAGTTGTCAGCCTCGCGGCTGTTTAAACTTAGTCCTGTTGAGCTGACGGCTAAACATTGATAAATAGCAAATAAAACCAGCTCAGATATTTGAAATCTCAAACACCGCAAACCAAAAATTTTGAGACGTTCAGTTCGGCATGGAATTAATTAAATAAAGTGGGGCGGCTAAATGAATTGAACAATAATAAATAAATTGGTTTTATGCCTAAAAGAATTGCACTTCTGGTGAAACCTATAAATCGATATACCTTATTCGATATTAATCGAAATTATCAATCGACTAGCCACAACCAACAACGAACTATCTATTTATTTATTGCCTTTGGAAAACCTTAAGGTGGTTTTCACGCTTAACTTAGCAGTTTAGAAATTGGACTGCACGTATATTTTGAGTACTCATAATTATGTACATCGCCAACAGCGAAATATTAATTTTATTTGCAAATATTGTTAAAATCAATAAAAAGTCAATATCAATCAATAATCGTAACAAATTAACTATTACCATGCTTGATCAATTTTTGGAAACAAATCTAAATACAAAGTATATTTCCCAAATGCTATCTTTCCGTTGTCAGCTGATTTCATTCATTTTCTCCTAAAAAATACTAATTTCTTAAATTGTTAGGTAATTTTACTATTAATGAATTCGTCACTATCATCCGTATAGTATACACATAGAAAAACTCATTAATGTATTTAATTTGGACGAATCAGTATAGCTATATAGGAATATACATAATATAGACAAAACACAAATGTATATGTATGTATAATGTGCAATAGATAACATACATTTTTTCCTTTTCATTGACAAGTTTTTGATTTTTACCGTATCAAAATCCTCCAAATATTTTTTTCCCATTTTTTGTTTACATTTCATTTAGCACACCAAAATAAAAATATTCTATGTAGCTATATACACCTAAACGATCATCTTTCTCTTCATGCCGCGTGTTTAATTTTGATATATATAAAATGAGAAGGAATTCTCGATCGTGTACACATATTACATATTTTAAATTAGTATTTATATACGAGGATATCTATATACATATGTAATATGTGCATTTTGTGTTTTCGTTTCATTCGGTTTTATTAACACGTTCGCGGACGCTTTCAAAATGTGTTTAACACGAATTTGATAACTTTTGTAATTGCAATGGTATTTCGTTGCGGAAAGGAATGTATTGTTGAGAATTGACAAATATGTCGTTTTATTTCTTAAAAAACGAAAAATTGTATGACTGATTTGCGCGAAAATGTTAGAAAACAAAAAAGTTGGATGAATGCTATAGCATTCACGTCCGCGAACGTGTTATATATATAAATGATGCGTAGAGAGAGATATTTCCAAACGAAAATAATAAATGGATTGGATTTGTTTATTGTTTTCGTTTGTTTTTTTTCGCTTACAGTAAACACCATACACTAGTTTCACAGAATAATGAAAAGGAAATTTTGAAGAATAATTTGTGTTTTATACTGTACAAACAAATAAAATATTTTTTGTTATGAAATTCTACGCGATCATATTGGAAATACTATTCGACAGAAAGAGAAAATATCGAGCAACGTAAAATGATAGCTGCACTTTTCATTTTGGCTAAACACTTTTTCCCCTACAAGTTTATCGATTTTATTTAGTGCACATCGGCGTGCCATGATGAATACTCATCTTTATATTCTTATCTTTGCTTATAGTGTAAACATTTTTCCATTTTGTATATTTTATAATCTGAAAAAAAAAATTTATAAACGAAAAAGTTATTAAATTTTTAAACCCCATGGTGACTTTTGGCCCACCCTGTATAAAGAATACCTTAAAAAGTAAATGTTCTAAATTGAACAAAAATATATTCTAAATGTACCTACTTAGGTACAATTCAATTTGGAACACCTTATTTTGTATTTGAGAGTAACAACCGCGGTGTTGCGGGGGGACGACTCGCGCCTGTTGGCGGGTATTAAAAGCCTGCAAACTAGGAACCTTACGCTAGGGAAGAATGGAACAGTAAGCTTGATTTAAATATCTTTGACACACCACGCAACTAACGTTCCGTACTAATCAAATTTTGTACCTTACTTATCAAGTTTCCGAGTTTACTTGAAATACTTCATACACACAGTTTGGCCAGAATGTGAAATGTGAGAGATCGAGTTCTCAGATTGTCAAAATCAAAGAACAATTTTTCGCTAGGTTTGATGAGGTTTAAAAAAAACTATTCCACCAGGAACAGTGTTCGGTCAACACACAGAACAGTTTCATTTGTAATATGAGGGTGAGATCCTTCAAAAGAGAACTAAGTGGGAAGGTGATTTGGTGGTCTTTTTACTTGCACTAGTGGTTCTTTTGGAAAATGCATGCAGCTCTATCGTTTCTTTGCCATGTTTCCCAGTGGTCTCGTGAGAAGTGACCAATTTTGCCGCATAACATCCAACCTTTCATAATCTATCCAAACCAACACGCAGGATGTCATTCACCTTGTTAGATGTCCAACATAAAAGCCTCCAACTATTAGCTCCAAGCGAGGGTTTTAACAAAAATCGATTTTATCGATTTAGACCCTTTTCCTGTCGTTTCTCTCTCCGCCATTCTGACCCCGGTCCGAAAGATAGTGAGGTATGTGAAGCTACCACCTCCATTTTCGGGTTTACAGCGAGGTAAGTTATGTCATGGCTTTCCCAGTTTATTCAATCCATTCAAATGTTTGTTTTTCTCAAACCCATTAAACGCTAAAAAATGTGAGTGAAATTAGAGCGTACACCTCCAAAAGCGAGTTTTAAAAGTGAGTTATGTAATTATTTTGTTAACAGCGACTAACCGTGTCCCAATTAAATTATCACAATGTTCGTCAAATAATATTTACTTAAGATCCTTACATAGCTTTAATTTGTTAATTAGTCAACAACAAACAGTCGTCCTGTTTTACCATATTATTGTATTTCAGCGGACCGGTTGCTGCAAGACTGGGATTCGGTTTAGGACAGAGGAGGTGTCTGTTCTCTGATGTTTTACTGGTTGTAAGGCGCCAATGACTCTCCGATTTGTAGCACACTGCAAGGGGATTTGAATTTGGGACCTCGCCCCTTATATAATTATCTGATTTCATTCCATCTAAAAATATTTGCATATTAACAAAGCATTACAGAATAGAAGAGCTCTGGCAGAAAACTGCCTTGCCTCATGATTGTTTCATTTATGAAGATCTGTCAATAGTACTACACCTTTTCCAATTGTAATTCAGAAAGCGTCAATTGTAATTCAGAAAGGGCTACCCGAATTAAGAAAAGTTGAATTAAGAAAAGTATTTTCTCTGAATTTAAATAAGACGTGTTTTTAATTCATTATGAAAAAGTTTTAAGAAAAGTTGATAGAAATGAAATAATAAAAGTTGATTTGCACGTACTTCTTAATTCATTTTCAAAATATTTTAAATAAAATAAACAAATAAAATTTTTTTTTAAGTTATTTAGGAAATGATTCAAAAAGTAACCATAAAATAAAAATAAAAATAAAATTTTTTTTTACTTATTTTAAAATTATAAATAAGTCATTTTCAAAATGAAATAAAATGTGTATTTAAAATCGAAGTGTACTACAGTAAAAACCCGTTTATACGGCATACAATTAACTGGAGCACTCAGTTAACCGGAATTTTAATTTTGAGGAAGTTTTTTATTTGCTTTTTTCTATTTCTTTTCTTTTTCATATTCATTTTTTAATTCATTTTGAAATTAGAAAATAATTGTTTTTTGCACATTTTCATTAATGAAAGCATTAGTTGAAAATTTAAAATGGCTTTAATTTTCATGTTACAGTAAAAGCCCGATTATCCGGCATCCAATTATCCGGAACATTAGTTAACCGGAATTTTACTTTTGATTTTTTTCCTTTTTTCTATTTCATATGAATTTTTTAATTCATTTTCAAATTTGCAATTGTTTTTTGCATATTTTCATTACTGAAAGCATTAGTTGAAAATTTTGCATAGATTTAATTTTCATATTACAGTAAAAGTCCAATTATCCGGCATCTAATTAACCGGAACACTCAGTTAACTAGAATTTTAATTTTGAGGAAGTTTTTTTTGCATTTTTCTCTTTCATATGCATTTTTTAATTCTTTTCAAATTTGTAATTGTTTTTGGCAGAAAAAGCCCGATTAACCGGAACACTCAGTTAACCGGAATATAAATTTATACAACTAAAACAAAACACCGGAACACTCAGTTAACCGGAATATAAATTTATACAACAAAAACAAAACAATCTGCTACGCTGCTTGGTGCTGCGCACCAACCAGCGTAGCAGATTGTTTTGTTTTAGTTGTAAATAGAATTTTGTCAAATTTATCGAGGTTATGAGTAGCAGCCAAGTGCAGTAAATATATGCTGCTGTGTGTGGAATCTACTGATGTCGCGATAGATGCAACTTCATTCAATATAATTTCTTTAAATCTAAATTATTCTATTAAAATTAGAAAATATTTGATTTATTTTATTGGAAACACCTATATTTATATTCAAATTATAATTTTTTATCGTTACATAAGCGAATAAACCAATATTTAAATTTGCTGCTCGCTGCTGCTGCTTGGTGTGTTTCATCCTTTATTCTATTTGAATTGAATGTGTAAAGTCGTATTACAGTTAGGTTAGTGAAATATTGAATATATTATTAAATTTTGGGTACTCGTATGGGTGTACTCATATACATAATATTTATCTATTTATTATGTGCAATAAATTCAATGAACTGATGTATAAAATAATGTTTTCTGCTACATAATTTGAAAATAAATAAACGAGAATCCTAAAAAATAATGAAATCAAGCGAGATTCTTGTAAGATTTCTAGTTTTAATGAAACATTCAATTATCCGGAATGCTCTCATCTCCAAGCATTCCGGATGACGGAGCTTTTAGTAAAGTATATTTTCTGTGAATTCCCGAATAATAAAAAAATAATTTCACTTGTGAAAGAGAATTTTTCCTTGGAAAAAAAAATCCTCAACATTAATATTCCGGTTAACTGAGTGTTCCGGTTAATTGGATACCGGATAATCAGGTTTTCACTGTAATATGAGAATTAAAACTATTCAAAATATACAACTACTATCGAAAACGTAATGAAACGAAAAATGTGACAGTTACAACATGTCGGCATTGGCCTAAACGTGGTATAACAATGCAATATAAATTGAATTAAGGTTGAGGCACATAGTATTCGTTTCGTTCCAACCTTTGAACATGTCAAAATGTATGGAAAACCGAAAACAATGGGCGCTTTCAGGTCTCCTATCATGATAAGTAAAATCATCTCCAATTTGATTTGAAAATTGCATAATGCTAAACATTTTCACAGCGTTGGCCGCGATCTTACTCAACATGTTGGGTGTTCTGAAAGCGCCCATTGTCACATTGTTCAAAGGCGGAACTGAACCGAAATAGTAGATCAAATTTCAAAAAAATAAAACAATACTCTGAAATTATTCATTTTGGCATTTATGGTTATCGGCTTTTGTCAGCGTGTAAAAACATAAACGGGGAAAGAGGCGAAAAAGAGGCTGCTTCTTTGACATCCCGTGTGGGACGGTTGGAATGCAGGATTTAAGGCGCCCTTATGGTTGCGTTTGTTCGTTCGTTCATTCAAACAATTTTTTTCGACTCATCTCTTGTGAAAAAATACAGAAGAAAAATCGTCATTTTGGAGCAATATGATTGGTCGAAAAAATTGTTTGAATGAACGAACGAACGCAACCATAAAGACGCCTTTATTTTAGCTGTGTTGCTTTCAAAAGATTACAACAACAATTGCATTGTATTAAAGCCGATTTTTTAATGTTAAAGCCTAGTACTCAGTTCGATTTCACGTGAAATTTCCATACGATTTTACCAAAGTGAAATTAGAAATGAAAAATTTCATTTCTGTTTTCGTTTTGTAGTACTCAGTTCTCCAACGAAAAAACCGTGTGTTCAATACATCAAAGATGGCGCGCATAAACTTTCCAAATTATTTTCATGTGAAAATAATGTCTCGGCACATTATTTTCACGCGAAATTGTGACATTTGTTTGTTTTTGGCAAAAAACAAATTTTTTAATACCACAAATTCATAAATTTTAATTAAAGTCAATTTAATTTAAATTATTTACGTAAAATAAAGAAATTAATTTATGCATGTCTACAAATTTATACGTTAAAATTAAAAATTCTCCAAATAAAATTTCATTTCTATTTCACGCGAAAATAAATAGATTTTTGGAGACCGCGTTAAAATTTCATTTCACTTTGAACTGAGTACTAAGCTTACTCAAATAATAATTCACAAATGAAATGCATGATTTTTATCTTTTTCAACAATACAACAAAAAAACTGCAAGAAGAAACATTTTCTTAAAAATATTAAATTTCGCATGCATTTCTTTGTTATTAAAAACAAATGTAAATTTTATGTTTATAATGTGAAATAAAATACACCCAAACCTTTTTTTACACGGTGATATGTGAAAACCGTGTAAAAAAATGAACGTTCATACAAATACCACTTTTTTAATTCTCTTTTCGTAATTCAACTTTTCTTAATTTAGGGAGCCTGACGAAGCAATTATTATCATTAAAAATAGATAATACAAAAAAGAATATTGAAAAAATAAAAAAAAATAAAAATTTTCCGAGAAATCAAAAAATTTGCCGGAAAAATTTAGCTTTCCCCTCATAATAGTAAAATTTTAAAAATGTATAATCCTTACTTGATTTTATCGATGTACATATACGTAAAGTAAACTTTAGCCTAATAATCTTCCATTCAATTTGAAAATGAATTAAGATAAATTTTCTAAAAAATGAAATAAGACGTGCATTTTTTAATTCATTTTGAATTGAGTTCATTTTTGTTGTAATTACTTATTTAAATTCAGGAAATTTGTTTAAAATACGAATTAAAATAAGTGGAAGTTTTTCATACAAATACCACTATTGTAAGTCACTTTTCTTAATTCAACTTTTCTTAATTCGGGTAGCCTTCAGAAAGCGTCCATTGTAATTCAGAAAAACGACTAACAATTTTCTGAACAAAAATTATATACATAGTAGCCCGTGTATTTTTTTCAGTTAAGACATCTGAATTCATTTCTACATACATAATATAACAATTTAAAACAATTAATTTAAAAGTTTAAACAGTTCAAAACCCAATTTTTGCATAATGCTACTTAAGGAAAATTGCGCAATTTGCCAATCTGTAATGACAAGGAATCCAGTAGTACGATTGCTGCCATATCAACATTTATTCCACAACAAGTGCGCACCACCTATAATCGATGTTGTAGATAGTGCTTGTCTTATCTCTCTCTCTCTAGCTTCACATCCCATGAAGGGATTTTGCCGCCCGCACTATGGTCCTCCAGCCGTCTCGGTCCATCGCTCTCGACCTACAGTTTCGACATCCTAGTGCCTGTAGATCTTGTTCGACGTCGTCACGCCAGCGCAGTCGGGGTCTTCCTCTACGACGCTCACCGGCTGGTTGTTGATGGAACACTTTATTGGTCATCCGTTGTTGTGGGGACCTTGCAACGTGGCCAAGCCATCTCACTCGATTGGATTTGATGAATCCGATAATATCGCAATCTCCAAGTATTTGCTTTATCTCGTGGTTCATGCGAATCCGATATTCATTGTTCGCGACTTTAATTGGACCAAAGATAGAGCGAATGACCTTCCTTTCGAAAGTTGATAACAATCTACAATCATTAGTGGTCATGGTCCAGCTCTCGCTTCCGAAAGCCAGCACAGGTCTTATTAGTGCTTTATAAAGTGCGAGCTTGCACGACTGCGATAGATGTCTAGATCGCAATAATTTTGATTGGGCGTAGAAAACTCGATGTGCGGCAGCTATTCGGGCTTTTATTTCTGCCTGCATGTCATTTGATGATGTTATAACTGACCCGAGGTATTTGAAATTTTCAACGCGATCAAAATTGTGGTCGCCAATTCCGAGATTTGCCATGGGGATGTTCCTGGGTGTTGATACAAATTTGGTTTTGCTACTGTTCACCTTCAAACCAAGTCTTCTTGCGCAGCGATCGAGCGGCACGAAACTGTCTTTGATATCGCTAGGTCTTCGGCCAAGAAGCACGATATCATCTGCATATCCAAGAATTTGGCCTGATTTATTAAATATACAGCGCGAAGTTTCGATGTTGCTTTTCCTCTCTACGTACTCAAGCGCCAAATTGAACAGCACAGGCGCGAGTGCATCTCCCTGTCGAACACCAGATGTTATTTCAAAGGAGTCTGACACAGTTCCTTCGATTACAATTCTACATACAGACCCAGACGTTGTTAATTTGCACAGAGAAACGAGTTTCTCTGGAATTCCTAGGCATATGAGCGCGGCCCAAAGGTTATCGCGGTTTATACTGTCATATGCCTGACGGAAGTCTATATATAATTGATGTATGGTTATGTTGTACTCCCAACATTTTTTCAGGATCATCCTCATGGTGAAACTCTGGTCAGTGGTCGATCGGTTGGGACGGAAACTTGTCTTATCTGCAGAACAATAATGATTGCGAAGAAAGTATAATTGAAAGAAAAAATTACAAAAAAAAAAAAAAATAGCGGAAAAGTCCGTGAAAGGATAGTGAATTATACTAACAGATAGATGATGATTGGATAGCATTGGCTGCAACGCTATAAATTCGGGCCCTATTCATCGATGCTAAATCCCATTGAGGATATTTGGTCAAAAGTAAAAGCCTATGCCAAAAGCAACATTCGTGTTCCAAACGTTGCAGGTCCTGGTGTAATGGAACAAATATTGATCTACTTGGAAGATATTATAGATCATGCAACGAACACCATAACTGGGGGTGATTGCGCTCGTGCTGTGCAACACTGTACAGTTCACCAAGCTATACCGTCTTGGCAATGAATGACATGGCGGTCGGTCGATAATTTATTTAAAATTATATTTCGAAATACTATGTATATACTTGGATTTTCATCGCAATTTTTTGATGTAATAAAATAAAAATAAATAGTTAATAAGACTTGTTTTATTTCTGAACTACAATTGACGCTTTCTGAATTACAATTGAGGTTTTCTGAATTAAAATTGACGTTTTCTGAATTACAATTGGAACAGGTGTAGTACAAGACTTCGTGTGTGTCGTGTAGGATTTTATAAGGCATTAGGAATTCAAATTTTATTTAATAATTACTCAATTTTTATATTTTGAAGTGTCTGGACACCTTATAATTTTGTTACGTAATTTCGTAACTTATACCTTAGACAGACACAAACTAGCTAATCGCGAATTCGTAGTTATTTTTTCAGTCTGTCAGCACACGATTTTGGCAAAACAGGATTACTGCGTTTATAGAACAAGATTACTACAATCGGGTTGTATGAAGAAGATAAATGAGAAATATAAGAAAAAATCAGTAGGATTGTATGGGGCTGGGGAACATAACTCATTTTCATTGAATGTACACAGAAAAATTATTAGATTGTAAATTAAATTTTAAAATTTTTTAACTGTCACAGAAATTATTTATACATTTAGTTTATATTAACTTATTGTAACTGATTCGATGTAATTCAAAATCGGCAAATACGCATTGAAATTGTTTTATTTCATTAATTAAATATGAATTTGAACGTTTGCAGAGTTACAAAATCGGGTTTGTGTCTGTCACCATAATTATAAAATCGCGATTTTATTTGTTTGACATATAATCGCGATTGGAAGAAATCGCGATAATTTTTGTGTCTGTCCAAGGTATTATAGGTTAAAAAAATGAACAACAGGCTTGATCAGGCAACTAGATGTATATGCTATTACGGAACATGTTGTCACTATTCAAAATTCAGCTGTACAATACCAATATCGAGCTGGTGCAACGTTTCCACCAGAAAAAATACTATCGAAAGGGTGAGTAGAGTTTTAGGCATCCTTAACCCAGTGTTAATTAATTCTGGTGTACCCATTAATTCTAATTTGGCCATAAATATACTGAAATAGTTCGTGAAGTGTGAAAACTGTACCCACATTACCTTTACTAAATATATGTAAAATAACCGCTTCATCAGTTTTCCTCCAGATAACTCGGTCCATAAAAAAGGGACCGCCAAATTAAATAACCAACTTTGTGTCGGTTCTGTTCGACGTCATCCATCCATCGATTAGATGGTTCATCTAGAGTTTCTGTCTATTTTATGATATACGATTTTGGGAAAGTAGAACATGCCCAAGCGATCTAAGCCTTCATAAGCCTCCTTCTTTAAAAGACCCCAGCATCATAAGACAAGCAAGGTTTTGGTTGGTGATGGTTTTACAAAAGTGGCGGTTTTACGAATGGTTTTATGATGTTTAATTTAATTTTGCGCCATATTATGCGGATGTTTTAAAAATTTTAATGTTAGTGTAGAATATGCTCTAAACCAGAGGCGTCGATAAGGACTTTTTTAATTTCGTTTAATTTAATTGACTGAGAATACCATTCAAAATTGAGAATAAATTGATCAGCTTACTTCCACGCACCTTTATAATACTTTGGAAATCAAAAAGTATATCGCAAAAAAATATTGTTTGGAAATTAGTGGACACGCCTGCTCTCTAGACTAACTTTTTGTTCATTCACCATCGATCACAATAATGTGTGTTGCCTGTTAGAAATTTTGGAAGCGTTTGCTTTCTTCCGACAAATGCAACGAATTGAGACATTTCTTGGAGCCTGATAAATCTAAACACAAAACTCTACTTGGCGTCATTAAATTCAATAGCCAATGAATTGAAATGAAATATAACGTCAATAGCCAATGCTTTCAATCAGATAAAAATAAATAATAATTAAAAAATAATAATTCTGACTGACCAGAAGTCAAGAAAAACGATTTCGTTATAACATAGTTTCGTGATAAATTAAAGATCGACCATTATCGTCCAATAACGTTACTCAATACATTTGCGAAGTTTTTGAAAAAATTATTAAATGTGGAGTTTTGAGCTATCTGAATACAATTACAATAGACAGCATAATAGACAGTTTGGGTTTAGGAAAGACAATTTAAATGGCTACGTAAAGGTGTCTGCGTCGTCTTTATTTATGTCACAAAGACGTTTAACACAGTAAATCATCAACTGCTCCCCCTCAAGTTCCTCAAGGCGCCGCTCTAGGTGCTGTACTCTTTTGGTTTACTGTAAATCAATTTTCTATCTGGTTGTGTATTTTCTATGTGATTGTCGCTTTTGCAGATGACATGGTGTTGTAGTACTCATAGAAGATGTAAGTTTACTAAAGAATGCTTTTATATTCATGATGTGGTGTTGACCTACAAATCCTAACTGATGAATTTCAATATTTCTGGATCTTTCAATCAGGGACATCAGTTGATTTATCATTATTTTTTCTGTGAGGTTTCTTCATGTAATAATTAGTAAAATATTTATATTTATAATTTTTTTTCTTGGGTGTTCGATTTGCAGCTTCTAGGTCCGAAGAATATTATATAAAATTAAAAGAGAATTTTTAAATATCTTAGTATTAAGCGTAGTATTATGTGAGTAGCTGCGCAGCAAAATCAGTGTTAAAAACGAGTGATCCACGATACTTTGAAGATATTTCGATGAAAATAATATTATGTATTATTAGCTAACAGTTATTTTGTAATAGCTATAATATTGCATAAAATAGCATAAGAGATGACCAAAAATATAACAGAGCGGACTTTAAGAACGCGACCTAAATGCCGTTAAAACCATTAGCAACAATTTTTGTATTCTACATAAGCATTGAGGAATAAATAATTTGATTTCTGCAGCCGAAGGCGTTTCCGTTAGTGTAACGAATTATAAACTCCAGAAATCTACTCTAGAAATTTGTTTTAAATAAACTACCCAATACCCATATAACGGCATCTTTATTCTAAAACAAACCCACGAAAAGAAACTATATTTGAACTTTACTCTTGGTTGCACAGCTTATAAGAATAATGTGGTGAACAATAAAAATAATTTGGTGCCGATTTTTACTGTGAACAATAATATTACAAGCCAAGGGCGATGTACAGAACAGAATACAGCAAGAGAGGAAATCATAAAGCAGCTGTTTAATTAGTTTTCTCATCGTACGCTTGATGTCGTAGGCGTAGCGCACTAAAATTCGTAAAATTTCGTTAAAAAGAAACAAAAGATTAATCGAGAGAGATGATAAAAGAGAAGTATTCCAATTTTATAATTGCACATAATATAGCCATCTTGTTTTTTCTTTTACAAATTCTTAGCGCATACTCTATTTTGAGAATAAAAATAAAAATAAACAATAACCAATTATTTTCTCTCCACTTTTCTTTCTTTTTCTATTTATTTTTTTAAAAAAGTTTAGTTGCAGACTGAACTTGCTAGGGCAAAGGCGTTGTCTTATCAGGTTAAATTAAAAAAAAAAAAAGGAAAAATTTGTTGAAACAAAAAATTCTGCTTACCAGTTTTGTAGTTTCGTTAAACAAATTTTTAATTTTGTTGTGTTTTGATTTTTTCCTAATTGCATACAGTGCATGTAAAACAATTAAAAGTTTTCATTTCAAACAAGTTCAAGTGATAAATTTATAAAATAAAAACGAAACAAAATAGTTTCCACCATTTTTAAACAACCGAATGTGAGAGAATAGTTTAAAGTGTCAAAAATAACAACAACAACATAACACCGATATAAAAAAATAAAATAAAATATATTGAGGATTAATTTAAAATAATAAAATACACGCAAAGGAATTAATAATAAAATTGTTAGGAAACTATGAAAATTGTGTTATTTTGTGTTTCATTAAGAAATCGAAATATCTAAAAAGTCAAAACACATAAAGAAGAACTTGAAGCACGCCTGTTTTTTTAATATCCAAAACCGGACGGACAAGACAAGCCTTTGTCTTGATAGTTTTCGTTTCTTTTTTTTTTTAATTTAATTTGTAAGAAGTTCTAAGTAATTTTACTGATTAGAATTGTGTTTGTCAGAGTCCTGTACAAAGGCACCCCATTGCTATACGCCTTTATATCGGTCAAAACTTATTAAGAAATATTTATTGTTATCTAATAATAGTAATATCAAGTTCTTTCCTGGAAATTCAAGGTGATAAGGAAGAAAAAAAAA
Source organism: Nephrotoma flavescens (assembly GCA_932526605.1). NCBI lineage: Eukaryota > Metazoa > Arthropoda > Insecta > Diptera > Tipulidae > Nephrotoma > Nephrotoma flavescens. The sequence continues at coordinate 192,543,107 of OW052222.1, read as the reverse complement.
TTACACGAATATTTTAATATCTTGAATTTGATTTAATTGACCTCAAAACGTTTTTTTATACATAATAATAATGAATTGTGCTTGTGAAAATAGTAGTAAGAAATAAAATAAAAATTAAAGATCTGTCAATTTTGTGCGTGTGTTAGTGCTTGGTGTGTAGAACCTGTAGAAAAACCATTACGAAAAATATTTAAAAAGCAGAAATAGTTTTCAGGACTAATATTGTGAAGAAAATTTATTCAAAATTGGTAAAATTCGTTCGAATGAGAATATACTAATGGCGGCCGTGGGTGGCCCGACACGTCAATCGAGAGTCTCGATGAGTGTCTCAATGTCATTAGTACAAGGCGGGGGAGCTGGTGGTGGCGCACCACAAAATGCTATTTTAGCTGCTGCGGCCCCATATTACCAACAACCGGCAGCTGTACCTCAAGATGTCCAACCAGATCGACCTATTGGATACGGAGCATTTGGTGTTGTATGGTAAGTTTTTTTCTCTTTATAGTTTGAATTAAATACTACCCATATGGTAAAGAATAAACGAAAAATTGTATCTCCTGACAAAGATGGAGAATTTTTAACGTAAGACATCATGTATAGGGTGCTAAAAAATCCACTCGAAAAGGTCAGTAATAATCACAGAATTTCAGTATACCTACCAAAAATTATACCCGACACAAGCATGAAACTACTAAATAATATTGAACATAGACCATCAACCCCTTTTTTTTAATTTATTTTTTATATTTAATGAAAAATGGAATCAACAATATAAAGGAAAATACTCGTCATTGCGGAATACATAATTTTCTTTGAAAATACATGCTCTCTTCGGAGTACTGCGCTACTCTTTGTATAATTGTACACGATTTTTTTTTGTACCATCCAATACACGATGGAAATTTTGTATACAAATTATTAGTTTTTTAGAAAAAGGGAAACAAGTTTTTCAAAAGGGTATACGCTCTCTATAAAATATTTCAATAAAAATACAAAACAAAATTTTGTATCAAATGGGGGTGAGTTTTCTGTTTCATGGATTAATAAATAATACGGGGTGTTAAACACGTTGTATATATAGTAGCACACCCTGTGTATATCAGTATAAGAAAATTTACACCAAAACCAGACTAGGTAGCATGTTTTGTATCCCGATAGGGACGAGGATAAAACGGAGAAAACCAATGAGAGAAAGAGAAAAGGCGATTGCGAATTAGTATAATTTAGTGAGATAACGACGTTTTGTTACCAAAAAAATGTAAATCATAAAAGATTTCGATTTATTATCCTACATAGTTTTTATGGTTACTCGTCCTAGTTAAACCGGGCTGAGTGTAGATGGTTTATTGACTTTTGAAAAATTTCTTTTGTTTTAATTTATAGTGAAAGACAAAAAGAATCGTTAAGTTATAAAATCTAGCCGGGAATCTTTTTAACTTCACAACTGGGTTTTCTGTGAAGTTTTATATCTATCAAGTGAGTTTCTTTGTTGCAATGGTCTACAGTGGAAATTTCTAACCAATCCTTTCCTACCCAAGAACAACCACAATACAAGAATATTTCAATCAACAGCGACCTAAGCATCGCTGACATAATATTTCATGGATAAAAGATAAAACACTTTTATTGTTTTCCATCTAAATATTACTGGAAACAACTAAATATGTAGCCAACGAAGTTAAGTTTCATTGAATGTCGGAAACATAATTTTTCTGAATAATGAAAATTTTGGTTGAGTGGCGATTTTTAAACTTCGAGCTTTCATAAAATACAAATTTAAAAAAAAAAATTTCTCGAACATAAAAATGGTTTAAATCAGTGTTAAAGTCGCTTATTGTCAATTTATAAAGAACGAATAGCCGCCTAATTTCTACAAGTTGAGCACGCATGGTCTAACATGAATCCTTTGAGTAGAATATTTCCGTTCGATTTGGGTAAATAAGTAATTTATGCCAATTGTGTATAGAACTTCTAGTTAGTAGAGAAATAAAATATTAGAGACCAGTTTTAGAATTAGCATTGTTAGTTTTTGCCTTTGCCACACCAAAAGAAAGTTCTTGAAAGTTTATATATCTCGAATTGATAGAAGCTAACTGGATGAACAATTTTCTTGTGTTATGATAAACCCAAAAAGCAACAATGCTAATTCCATAACTGGCCTCTTACATTTTATTTCTCAAAAAAATGCAGCTTATACTTTTTCTGAGCTAATCTAAAATTAAATTTAAACTTCTAAAGGAATTTAAAATTTGTTCGCTGGGATGCATCGAGTTTCCTTATGGTGAATTCTTTTCATCCAAAAATTTGATATATTGTCATTTTGCGTATATCATTGCTAATTTAGCTGCGTGGAGCCCTATTTCTGAAGGGTTCGTTTATATTTTTTTATTTTATTTTTCAAATATGTAGCTCTTAAGCTAAATTTCCCAGTTTACAATACAATATACATCATCTACTTAATAATTATAAAATTTTTTTTAACAGTTCTGCTCTAAAATCCTTTATGCCTCTACTATTTCTTGTACTTTCCGGTAACTCATTACAACAATATACCTTTGTCAAATATCGATTTTTTACTTCTAGATTGTCTTTTAAACTCTAAATAAAACTTATCCTTATTATGCACATCCTGTCTCCTACAGAAGAACTGACATAAATATTGTGGTAACAAATTTTTATCAAGCCTAAAAATAAAAGTCAAGTAACAACTCTAACTCCAGCAACATCTAACAGATTCTTGCATATCTATCTCTATTTAACATAATCCTCAATGCTCTATTCCGGCAACTTGCATTTTATCTATATATATCAGACTTATTTACAATGAAAAGTATTGTATACTGCAATATGTGGCATTACAATAGTGTTATAAAGTACCTTTTTTGCTTTTACCTTATTTATATTTGAAAAGAATTCGGCATTACCAATTATAAAAATTTCAGGGGTTGGACAAGTCATAAAAACTCAAATATATCCGTCAACTGACACAGATATTGGACCAATTTGTAAACGTTTTAGGTATAAAACAGAGTAAAATCTGCAAAATTCTTTTGGTTTTTCTTTTTTTATTTATTTATTACTTTCACAAAAATTCTGTTAACCATCGAACACCTTTTGTGAGCATATACGCTAATTTTTAAGAGCGTGCGAGGTTCATAAAATCCAAATTCATTTTGCCAATAAACTTTCTTTGCATATTCAAGAAAAATGGTTCTAAGTACCTGTCCAGCACTAAAATCACCATAAACGTTAAAATTGCTACAAAATTGAATTAGTTTCCCATTGTAAAAAATTCCAAATGCTGGATTATTTTTTAACGAGAATTTATAAAATTAGGATATGTACTTTTAAAAATACATAGTTACGTTTAGTTTTGGACGCAGTCATAGGTGCGAATTTATTTAATTCCAAATTCGGTAAAATAACTATTTAAAAATCAGGAATGTTTTCCAGTGTCGCCATTCGATGATGAAAAAAACCCGAAATTCTTTAACATCGGATTTTATTGGCTCAGAGTATGAGCCACAATTAAAAATAATTTGGGTAAAATTTATAATTCCCAATTTGTCCTTTTTTCATATGAAAAAAATTAACTCCCGCAAACATGAATAACCTCGTAAACATGAGTTTGCTTGGTTTTATCTTGTTCACGTTATCGCGAGGCTACTGTATTACAGTATACTCTTTTATTACTCAATAAAGAAAACAGGCATTGTAGGACGTAAAACGTGTGCAATTTTTATTGTTTAAATGGTCAAGCTCCTAATCTATTTATATCGGCGTTATTTTGTTTCTAATATCGAATTTCTTAAAGGGTTTTAAAATAAATTTTTATATACGTACATTAATTTCGGTCCGATGAAGTTATCTAATTCTGGAAATATTGATAAAAATATGTCTCCGTAGTAACAAAAACAAACGTTACTTACCAATCCGCCTCTTGAGCTACGATTCTTCTAAACATCCTTACACGGTTTTATCGTGTATCAATTACTTAGTTCGAATTGAAGAAAGGAAAAATTACATAATTCCATTTACATTATGTATTTTGTAGGATGTAGAGAATATTGAACCGAGACAAATTTTGTTGTGCCATATGCGAGGTATAGTCGAAGTACAGTCGGCTCAAAATATTATTGTTGATGTATGAATTTAATAAAAAAGCACTCAATAATAATAACTCCCAGTTATTTTAAAAAGTAAAATTTAAAATTATTATGGCCTTACGAAAAAAAGGATTATTTCAGTTTTGACACCATTTCGTAGAAATGTCTGCAATAAGTATCTGTAAATTTGCTTTGTACCTCTTGCACATTTTACAATTCATAGTTTCCTGCTAAGATTATTTTAAGAGTGAATGTTTGAATTATACAAAGCTCCAAGTTACCCTCTTTAAAAATACGAGTACAATGCTTCCAAGGATTTTCCAGCCTGGTGACATTGTAATAGATGATTTAAAATGATGTCGAAATTTAAAAAAAAAAATTTGGGTAAACAATTTTTTGCTGGTCGTGAAGCCAATTTTATACCACTATGAGAGTTCTGCAGTGAACGAAACAAAGGATAGTCTGTCGACACAGGATATGTCAGAATTTTCCAAGCAAACATTCTCAAAAATGACGGATTATCAAAGATGTGTGTGGCCTGTGGTTGCCGAAGCAACTCTTAACCCATATTAGCCCAAATTAATTTTCTTTGTAAAGAAAATAAACTTCATAGTAAATATTTCGAATGAAGAATTTGGAAAACAAAAAATTGGTGGAAAAATAAAAAACAACCGTTAGGTAACTGGTACGAAAAATGTAAAAAATACAAACTAACCTTCAAAGTCCTTGAAATTATGTAAGAAAATATAATCGCGTTTTCAACATATTCCACGAAATTTCAATAAAAAATAATCAAAATTAAAAAAATTACAGCGTTTTCATTTGGTAACACTTGGTCTCAGTCACCCTGTACATACTTACTATGATTTTTTACTCATACATTTGTGTGGTTTGGACTTAAATTGAGCCATTTTTTTTTTGGTTGAAAAAGGAATAATAAACTCCCAAATCTGCTTGGTATTGGTTTATTTTGGGTTTGACATAGGTGGTTGAAAAGGATATACTCGAAAGAAAATACAAACTCAGAAATACTGTTAATAAAAATCTCTCTTTGATCAGATTAACTGGTCTTACGATTAACAAGTGGTTATATGATGATGTGATTATACGGTTAAATATTTACGATGATCTGACTACGATGATTAAATTACGATGATATGGACGTAGACCGTTCTTACTTGTTCTTATTCGCAAATGCGACTGTTTAGTCATAAAAAGAATCGCATTATCTATAAATCTCATCTTAACAATGTCATTTCTTGTTGTTCTACCATTTCTGGAACGCCTGAAGTTATCCCGACTTTCATACCAAACGCAATAGCAGACGGATTGATCGATCGAAATGAAATTTCTTAATTAAGCTTTTCCATAAATTTGGAGACCCCAGTGATATTTGGCCAAAATCGATCCACCATCTTCCAAAGGAGCTTTTCCGTTTTTTGAAAATATGTATTTTGAAAAGTATGTATATCAATTATGAGAAAATGCACTAAACGATTCTATGCAAATTAAATTTACAACAATATCGGTTCAGGTCAATTTTCCAAAAAAAATTGGTTGACTTGAACCAATGGGTTGGGGTGAACTTAATACTTTAGCTTTTTCCATAAATCGGAAGACCTCAGTGATTTTTTTCCGAAGCCGTTCCACCGATTTTTTGTATTTTGCAAATATTTTGAAAAGTATTTATCATTTTCGAATAAACGATTAAAATAGGGTGTACTACGAAATCCCGGTTTTTAAAATTCCGGTTTCCAAATCCCGGTTTTCAAAATCCCGCTTTCAAAATCCCTTTTTTCAAAATCCTGGTTTTCAAACCCCTGTTTTCAAAATCCAAGTTTTTAAAATCTCGTTTTCGAAATCCCGGTTTTCAAAATGCCGGTTTTCTTTTATTCTAGTTCTAAAGTCTTGATTTTGAAAGAAATAGTTTTTAATAATTCGGCCGGACTAATAATATTTTAACATAAAAATAAGATATCTTGCCTAAAAATTTACTAAAAAAAGCGAGACTGCGAAGTCAGCGGCGGGAGTCGGCTTCGTGGAGTCGGTGCTATTTTATCGGAGTCTGTGTTAATGCAACATTTTGAAATGCAATAGTTGTAGAAGCTAACGACTTCGATAACTCTCATGGGCACGCGGAAGGTCACTGCGCTCATCATTTTAGAATCTTATTTATATCCGCGTATCGAATTTCAACAAAATTTGTTAAGAAATGGCCAAATTTCATCTCTATTAGCCATTTCTAGAAACTCATTTTTGAATTTTGTCAAAAAATCGTTTAGGAGTCCCATTTCTTACATGTCAAACTTTAAAAATTCAAATCGGGATTTCCTAAAAATCGGGATTTGTTTTATACAAAACCGGAATTTTGAAAACCGGGATTGTGAAAACCAGGATTTTAAAAACCTAGATTTTGAAAAACGGGAATTTAAAAAACGGGATTTATAAAAAAACCGGGATCTTGAAAACCGAGATTTAAAAATTAAAATAAAATCCTTCTGAATTAAATTTCAAACAAATTTATTTCAGATCATGTTTTAAATTTTACCGGAAACGAGTTTTGACAGAAAAAACTTTATTTCTCTGCATCCCTACCGACTAGGTGGATTGATATGTGGCAGATTTATGGATACCAGAAGTGGCAGGTTCTCTTTCAATTTTTGCCATGAAAATTAGTTTTTTTTAACAAGGGTTCACCTTGTTTTATGAAATTTAAGCAAGAATGATGATTTTTGAATATACCAAATCCGGTAGATTCAATTTTTCACTTTAGAAATTAAGTGTGGTGTATTCTAAGTCTATGTACATTTGTCTATGTACAATTACATCCCTCCTAAAGGAGTTTAGAACATATTCTCATTAAGAAATCGATTGATTTTCTTTCAGTACAACTTATTTCGTCCAAATGATTTCATAAATAAAAATTCTTCAATCAAATAAAATATTAGTATGTATAGGAATAAACTAAAACGTATGGGATGAGAAAATTAAAAAAGTATATGATTGATAAAAATCGTGGATTCGTATTATGTATATAAAAAGTAAAAAAGTCTGGGATTAGTTTTTTACACTTGTGCTGCTAGTGGTATTTTTTAAATATCGTAGGATAAAAGTCTTGGATAATTTCAAGCCGGTCAAAATTTGACTTTAATGTATGTACATCTCTCTCTCTCTCTCTAGCTTCACATCCCATGAAGGGATTTTGCCGCCCGCACTATGGTCCTCCAGCCGTCTCGGTCCATCGCTCTCGACCTCCAGTTTCGACATCCTAGTGCCTGTAGATCTTGTTCGACGTCGTCACGCCAGCGCAGTCGGGGTCTTCCTCTACGACGCATACCGGCTGGTTGTTGATGGAACACTTTATTGGTCATGCGTTGTTGTGGGGACCTTGCAACGTGGCCGAGCCATCTTACTCGATTGGATTTGATGAATCCGATAATATCGCAACCTCCAAGAATTTGCTTTATCTCGTGGTTCATGCGAATCCGATATTCATTGTTCGCGACTTTAATTGGACCAAAGATGGAGCGAATGACCTTCCTTTCGAAAGTTGATAACAATCTACAATCATTAGTGGTCATGGTCCAGCTCTCGCTTCCGAAAGCCAGCACAGGTCTTATGAGTGCTTTGTAAAGTGCGAGCTTGCACGACTGCGATAGATGTCTAGATCGCAATAATTTTGATTGGGCGTAGAAAACTCGTTTAAAACTCGAAAACGAGTTTTATTAATTCTGCGGGGATTCCATCGAGACCGGGTGCCTTGCCGTTTTTCAATCGCCTAATAGCTGCGTCTACTTCATCCACTGTGGGATATTCGACGAAGACCTCATCACCTGGAGGAGCTATTGCTCTAATGGGGGTCACGTCGTCATTCCGATTTAGTAGATTTTGAAAGTAGGTTTGCCATACTGAGAGAACATCAGCCACGTTTGTTCTCAATTCTCCATTCCCGTCTATGATGGCTGTACTTCTTGGGTGGAAGTCTTTAGTGAGATTCCTGGCATTAGCAAAACAGTCCCTTGAATTTCCTACTTCCGCTTGGAAGCTGATGTTTTCGATGCATAATCTCATATGATCGCGTTTCTTTTGACGAAGGTATTTAGTCGTGGCTTTCCTGGCGCGGAGATATTCTGCATGTGTGCTTCTAGTGTTGCGAGCCAACCATTTTTCACGAAGCTTTTGTTTATTTGCGACGATCAGGCGACATTGATCATCGAACCAATCATTGCGGGGTCTCGGAGGTCTTCTTCCGATAGTGTTTTGCGCCGCGGTGGTAATGGCTGACTGTATTGTGTGCCACTGCTCCTGGATGTTAGAAGGAGCTTCTTCGTTGTTGCTAGGCCGCTCTAGATAGTTAGTGACAGCTGATTGGTAACACTGCAGTGACGTTTGGTCTTTTAGAGCATCCACATTCCATCGAACGGTCTTTTGTGCTTGTCTGTTGAACGTTGATGACAGTTTGCACTTATATTTAAATACGACAAGCATATGATCGCTGTCCATATCTGCACCCCTGTAGGATCTAACGTCAAATATACTGGTCGAGTGTCCCTTAGACACCATGACGTGATCAATTTGGTTCTCCGTTCTTCCATCATTCGATCTCCACGTTACTTTGTGGATTCTCTTATGTGGGAAAAACGTACTTGATACAACTAAGTTGTACATTAATGCCAGGTCGGTGACGCGTTGGCCGTTGTTGTTACTAGTTAGATGCAGACTGTACGTCTATTGTGTAACTCTTTGCTTGGTTCGAAAGGTTCTGGAGATCTCCAGGTCTTAAGAGGCTAAGCACGTTCCATGTTCCCATTTTTAAAGCGTTGTCCGTGTACAATTTCCGAGGTCGAGTTTGTAATGAATCCGATATGGTAATCCGAGGCCTTTGTTTAGGGTTCATAACTTAAATGGTTTTTATGAGGGAAGGTTGTTGGCCTGCCGCTCAACCCGCTTGTTACGTGTGTGGGTCACGTACTGGTGAAAATCTTAAGGCATCCAGTCCTACCTTGAACACATTTATATAGCGAGCCGCTTGATACAAGACAGACGCCCGCTTCAGCCGCTCCTAACATGGAGAACAGACGCTGGTTTGGTACTGGTTTTAGGGCGCCAATAACCCGCCCTGACATATAGTGTCCATGACTATAAACAGGATTTAGTCTGCTCGTCTCCACTACACCGCCTGATTCATTTAGCGTTACCCAGGGAGCACCGGCGAGGAGGTATGAATCTCGGACTTCGCCCCGCGAAGATCGACCTAAGATCGACCCTTACGATTAATCTATACAAATATAAAAGTATGTAGATGTACATCTACATACTTTTATATTTGTATAGATTAATCGTAACGTACATTGATTTGCTGAAACATACTTACATGAAATTTGTCGTATTAATTTGTCCTAAACCCAACAACAACATTTCCAATTAATAATAAAATTTAACAGTGTAAAATATATTATTTCGGGAATAATAAAAACGCTTTGTCCTAAGATACTTCTAAGATCTTAGAACTTTGGGAGTAGGTGTTTTCTCTTTGAACTAGACCCAGTCCAACTAGAAAACACGAGTTTTCCGGAATAACTAGGGGAACACTGGGTCTAATATTCAAAAGTTGTAGAAGTAGAAGTCGAAGTAGAAACCCTTTGTCCCAAGATACTTACTTCTAAGAGCTTACAACTTTAGGAGTGTGTGTTTTCACTTTGAACTACACCCAATTCAACTAGAAACCACGAGCTTTCCGGAAAATCTACGGGATCTCTCTCTCTCTCTCTGGCATTCATCACTGGGTCTAATATTCCAAAGTTGTAGAGGTAGAAGCCGAAGTAAAAAGGGTTAGCGAAATGAATGATATCGAAAACATTTTCTTCTACACTACCTGTACCTTCCGAGTTCTTTTAACGCACAAACAATTTTAGTCAGCACACTGTGTGATAATTATAATGAAAATCCATCACATACATATATCGAAACAAAGGAAAAATTATAAAAATATATCGCGTGTTTCATTATTATCATTAGTATGACTGTCACCATTATTGCTTGTGTTCTTTCCACACTCAACCTTTTTTTTTTGTTTTCATTTCCGAAACATATAAAATACAAAATATTTATGTATTACACACTTACTTATACCACTATACTCAATCTTATACGTTACTTATAATTACTTTTAATTCATGGTCATCTGTTAAATGAACACAATAGCACTACTATACTCAAATTATGATAATAATAATCATAATTAATATCTAAGTAACATGAGTTCAGTCACATAGTGTACGGTGTATCAAAGTTATCGATTAACAATCTCAGTTTCAAGTGCGTGAAAACTTACAATATTTTTGGTATTAGCGGAATTCCGTTTTTATTCAATTTTCATAATGAAATTCGGTTTAATTTTTGTGGTTTTACTTATGTATTATTATTATTCTTTTCTAAGAATACGTACATTCCTGAGAATATATTCATTCGTATACGAAGTCAACATCTAGCTACACATAAAAAGTAGTTTTGTAACTTGAACTTAGAGAAAACTGTACATACACGGATATTCACATGAATAACGAATTGAGTGATCGCATAGAAGGGAAAAAGTTTCAAGTTCATAATAATGTGCTGTAATATGTTTACTATGTAGTAAACTATTTACTATTGATTGTAATTTGCACTACCTTATATAAAAATCGCGTAAATTTATTTATTTTGCGCGCTCAAACGCAATCATCTTCAACATGATCATGGACACAAAATTAATAGTAGACAGCCTTGAATGAGTTCAATGTATTCAAATAAAATAAAAGAGTAATAATATATAAAGAACAAAAATATGTCGGTACATCGGCACACCGAGTTTAAAAAAAAGTAATTTCTTAACAACATCTTTTGTTCGTCATCTTCTTTCTTCTCTCCTGCGTGTATTATATGGTTCGCCAGTATTAGCAGTTAGCACATTACTACTTTAAATTATCTTATATACAAAGACAATAAATCAGTTTCTTTGCCACAATATTTTAAGTTTTTTTTACCATTGTCACCTGTGCGTATACTAAATTAGTAAAAATTTAGTTCCCATATGCTAAGCTATATAATTATTAATCACAATACTTTTACCGTTTTTTTTATGTTTGGTGTTTCTTATCAAACATATGTAAACAGTCAATCCAAAATAAATAAAGAAACTAAACATTTTCTTATCGCGCGTACAAAATATTTTATTTACCTACTTAGTTAATGTTTTATTAGAGTTAAATTTTTTGATTGCGAATTGTACGAGTAGTTTGGTATAGTGATTGGTTTTATCAAATTTTTAACTGCGGTGGAATAATAATTTGAATGTTAGATGTGTGCGGCGCGCCCTAGAACTAAGAACAGAATGATCTTTTGATCAGAACTGGTTAATTAAATAATGTCTATTTCTAGTAGTATAGTTAAATAAAATTTGGTATGCAAGCTTTGAGTAATTTAAACTACAAAATTTTATTTACTTAAGTAACTATCGCAAAAATTAGATGTCAAAGTTTGTTTATAAGTCGCTTTTGAAATCCTCACTAATCCATCTGTTGTTTCACATTTTTGAATTTAAAAAACCAAAAATATATTCACTCCGTTACTAGAGAATGACAGAGATTCTTAACTAGTATAAACCACTTTTGTGTGAATATGCGGAAGTCACGTATGCATAACTTAAATGAACATTTATTTTCTTCCTTCCTTCATTTTTTTTTATTAAAGAATCTCATTTCACATGTTAATTTGATATGCCAATTGTATGAAAGACCATTAGAAATAAAGCGGACCGCCTTTCGGTCCATGACTGTCCACTTGCCGTAGATTCGCTGGAGAAATCGACAAACATTAAAGGGCAATATCGACCATTCACGTTAATATCAGAACTACACCACATCTCTAGCTGCGTAACTTGAAGTTGTCCCTAACTCCTTAATAGTTGTAACATGTCTCGTACTATATTACTTTAATCTATATCAATAATTAATCGCCATACTAAGCCTTCTCGCCATACTCAGCCTTCCGACGTCGTCAGAATGCATTAATTGTAATTCCCAATCCGTGTCTAATTTGAAATTCAAAAGTAAAATTTCGCCCGACCTTTTAAATCGTAAAATTTTAGGTGCGGGATCTATAGAAATGTAAGGCGAACATGAAAAATCGTGTTTCGATCAGCTTTAGACAAGGTTTATTAGTTCAAAATCGGTAAACATTTAATTTAACATTTTCAGAATTTTTGGGTCGGTAATTCAATGGTACCATACATAATTAGGGCAATGGCATTTTCGGTCTAAATCATTTTTTCTGGTGTGATATCTTTCTCAGGTAAAAACTATCTAAGGGATAATTTTTGGAAACAAAATTAAATAGGACTAACTTGCCTTACAATAATAGTTGATTTCAATAACTGACTAATAGAAATTTCTCCCAGCACGGTATCACATTTTGGTCAGATAAACAGAAAACAAAATAATATGGAAATAAAGAAATTTTACGTGTCGAACAACAACACTTCATCTCGAAAATATTGTATTACTGTTTATTTACTGGCTGTTTCAGTTAAAGAAAATATTGGGTGTACTACGAAATCTTGGTTTTCAGAATCTCGGTTTTCAAAATCCCGGTTTTAAAATCTCGGCTTTTGAAATCTCGGTTTTCAAAATCCCGGTTTTCAAAATCCCGGTTTTCAAAATCCCGGTTTTCTTTTCTTCTAGTTCTAATTGCACAAAATAATTAATAAAGCTCTTTAATTGTTAGATTTGGTACTTGCAACATTTTGTAATTGCAACATTTTGTAGATGCAAGATTAATAGAAAAAGCAATATTTTGTTAATACAACATTTTGAAATGCAATAATTGTAGAAGCTGATGGATTCGATAACTCTCACGCACTTAGCCCTCCATCCAGATTCCAATCCCTATTAGCCATTTACTAAAACTTTATCGCAAACTCATTCTTGAATTTTGTCCGAGATTTTGAAAATCGAAAATTAATTAAACTTAAAATTGAAAACCGAGATTTAAAAAAAAAAACGAGATTTTGACAAACAGAGATTTCGTTACACACACGCAAATATTGCTTAGCCGGTTTCCGTTCAGGTTTGAAGGTGCCGTTAACCCCTTAAGGACCGAAATTTTTTCAAATAAATGCACCAAAAAATCAATTTTTTTATAATAATTACAATTAATATTTTGACATACATATTATGCACAAAAAAAAATCTGTTTAAAAAATAAACTTTATTTTTATAAATATGTTGTTTTTTAATTCAAACAAATATAAAAATGATACATATTATTAAAATACATATACATATGTATCTATGGGAAAAAATAAAATAGATATATAAGAATATAATAGGTAGAAAAATTCAAATAATCAATAATTTAGTTCTGTCTAATTAAATTTCTGGCAAACCTGGAAGCATGGGCGTAGGTTGTTGAGAATAAAATATATTATTCTTTGTTTAAGAATTTTTTCGGCTTTTCGGACAAAATATTATTTTAATGGACATCCATACAATGTTTACGACTATTTTAGTCGCAGAAAACAAAGAGGCCATTTATTAACAATATTTCTACCACAAAAGTAGAAAAAATGCACTTCCCTCCCCCAAACCTTTAACACCAGGGCACTTGTGTACACAAAGATACACAAACCCTTACAAAAATGAGAACTCCCTTAGGTAGCTTCTTGGCAGCTTGGTTTCGTACTGATGTTAGAAATATTGTTAATAAATGGCCTCTTTGTTTTATGCGACTAAAATAGTCGTAAACATTGTATGAGTGTCCATTAAAATAATATTTTGTCCGAAAAGCCGAAAAAATTCTTAAACAAATTAAATTCAAGGACGATTATAAAATTCTTCTTAATTATATGTGTTGGCTGTTACACACACACACACAGTGAGAATTTCCTGTGGTTTCTGATTTAGTGATATATAATTCGCTAATTCGATATGTTCTTGTTTTGTATTATCGGTACAAAGCAAGAGTTGAATTTTTGCAGTTTGGTCGTTGCAACCTGATGAGTAGACCAACTTTTTATCAGAGATATCTCGGGTTTCGTCCTTAAGGAGTTAATCAAAACATTAGCACATGTGCGGCCAAATAAATTAAAAAATTAAAATTTTTTATAATGTTTTTTCCGAGATAACCTCCTTTCAGCTCGACACATTTAATATTTAATATTTTCAATGTCACCAATCTCCCTGGGCAAACACGATATCATGGATTTTGTGCGCCAAATTTCAGCTCTTAATCAAAACGAGGATGGCTGCGAGCTCTTAATCGAAATCGGATCGTTATAAATAGCATGGAATTTAATTTTGATTTTTTCACAAATGCCGAGGTTCCAATTTTAAAGATAATCACACCATAATCAAGTTAAAATACAGTGTGAACAATACTTACATATATTCCCTTGTCCAACGTTTTACGGTTTGTGATGGTTACTCTCAAATCACTAATTTGAAGAGCTCCCTGCAACTCAATATTACTCTTTGTTAAATTTCTTGTTTAAGGTTATTCCTGCCTATGAAAGGTCATAATTTTGAGTTTGTTGATATTTAAATGTGATAAGTTACAGCGCACTATTCACTTAGTCTAATAAAAATAGTAAATATAATATATGGACCAATATTAGATCTTTTATGTATGTCTCTAGTTAGCTCGAAAAGTCTCTCGATTAATGCGTCTTTGTTGTTGTCCAAAATTGTATGAAAACTGCATTATCCCAACTCCCAAGTCGGCAATCACTGATCAAGTTGTTAAAGATCCTATACTTGAAGTTTGGTTGCTGGCTTTGAATATTACCATATTTGGAATGGACTTATTAAACACAACTAAGACGCTCTGGTGGAGTGTAGATCTCGGGGCTACCGATCGTGCATGTCATTGTAATTGCGTGAGTGGAGGAACGGACCAGTAGGTTCAAGTGTATCGTAAAAAGCGCCACTACGATTTAATTTTTAGTTTTTCCGTTCCGAAATCCCATTTTCCGATTGCATTTTATAAACCGATATTTAAATATTGAATATATTAAAACTCAACGACTGCCTTAACGAATCAAAAAAATGCTCCATTTTTATATGAGTTGGGTATAGTGATCAGTGCCAGGAAGAATTGTTGAATATCTGGAATCAAAAAAATGTAGATCTATTTCTATATGGCTTGAAAAAAATGTCTGTAATCAGACTCTGTTCTCTCTGAAAACTGTCTCACAAGAAAATGTGTTGGCAATTGTTTCAGCTCGTATTTAAATAGGGCTACGATTTTATTTATTCGAGATAGCCAATATGGCACTGGCTGAACTAGTGAGTGATAATAACAAATATCAATTTTACGATATCTTGTACGCATTTTACTGCATGTTAGGTTTCAGTGGTTGACACTTAGGCGAATTTTGGCCCATTGTGATACCCAGGCGCGTACGCAGGATGAAGCCATAGGGGGGGTTCCAGAAAACATATTTTATAAAATAAAATTTTTCACGTAATAGAACTAGCTAATATATATTTTTCACTATAAAAACATGAACTATACAAGAAAGAACTTAACTATTAAAGAAAAATTAATATATTAAAAATTATATAACAAAAATTAATAAAAAATTCATCATTCTTCATTCGTTTTGTTAATAAAAAATTATATGATGTATGTACAAAAAAAATTAATACATATATTAAAAATTATATATTTTTTCTTATAAAATAGAATAAAAATGGCAGATTCAGCAAAACACAATTTTCTGAAACAATTAAAGAGCGACAGAAGTTAAGACTGAAATTCAACTATTTTTTCTTTCATAATTACCAACTACAAGCGAATTTCTAATTTACGTGAACTTTTTGCTAGTTCATCTAGAACTGCATCAACAGAAACCGCGACATTACGATGAATATTAAGTAACGCTAATCCATTTAGCCTATCTTCATTCGTTGTGTTGCGTAAATACGTTTTGAGTCGTCTCAATGTTGAAAAAGATCGTTCACTGCTTGATGTTGAACCGGTAGTGTTAGAAATATTTGAAGTAATTTTCGAACAGTTGGGAAAATTGATTCGTCGCATGATAAAAATGCAATATGAGCATTTTTTGATGTATTCGAAGAATTTATAGCACTATAGCTTCAATTCACCAATGCCCTCAACTATGCTGCAGTTCGTATTACTTTTATATTTTTCCAAAAGAGTTTTTGCAGATTTTTCGTGCTCCAATGAAAAATTTTGTTCATTTGGCAAAAGACACATAAAACTTTGCAATATGTTTCAGAAACCGATCGTGAACTTGCATCTTTGTAGAATCTAGAAAAGATATAAAGATTGTCATCTTTCTACGATAATACGATAATACTCTTCAGGATTTTCAACTGCAATGTTGCAGCGATGAATTTGTCTTCCGGCTAGACGAGGAATTCGCATTTCTACATTAAGCTGGTCACATATTTTCTTGTCGTCACTGAAAATTGCATTAAATTGCATTTCTGTTTCGCGTCGTATTTCATCTAGCACATCTTCAACATCTTATGCCAGTTCGATTGCAGCGGCCAGATTCAGATTTATTGTTTGTAGTGAACGACTTAGTGGCAGGGTTATACCAAAAACCTTGGCAAGCACATGAAGAGATACTTGAAATTCAGTACTCCTAATAACAGATAGAAGCGGAATCGCAGAAGAAGAAGTTGTTTTGTCATCCCAATCAGAAATAATTTCCATCGCAAAGATTGCAGCTTTTTGAAGCTCCAGAATACTAAGGCAGACCAGACTCGTGGCGTTGAATCCATCGTGTGGGACATATTTGTTTGAGTCGCGTTGCTGTTGATTCAGGATTTACTTTTTTCTATTGTTGAATCATGGGGGTTTAAACCCCCAGTACCCCCCCCCCCCCCCCGCCCCCTGCGTACGCCCATGGTGATACCACGCATTCACGCCACATCATTAACTCATTCACCTACTCACACAACTACAGTATACTACCTGCACATTGCAAGGTTCATGTCAACCTGTACATTGACGTGGACGGTGGGTTGGCGCTGAATTCTGCACTCCTTCAGAGAGGGGGTCTTAGTCGTGTTTATTAACATCACCGATTGTAATCGATGATGAAAATTCGATTTTGCATTTCATTTTACTGCAGATAATTATCAATTTATTTTTAAAAATTTTTAAGATTATCGATCTAATGATATTCATATAGCCCTGACTCCAGTTTTCATACATTTTTTGGGCCAGCCGAAAATAGTTACAGATTGACCAAAGACGCATTTAGCTTGGGCGGGCTACTCTTCTGATTAATGTCACATACCTAAATTTTTGAGGAACTCCAGAAGTGACAGATGACATAATAAATTTGTTTGTAAAATCCAATCTATCTCGGTCAAAATATGTCAGCATTTTTCTGGGTGTCAATAGGTTCGATATTATTATAAGACATATTACTTGGATATCCTTCAGCTTCAGGTTTGGTTCTACAATATTTCCAAAATTGCTTTAGAATTATTTTAATTGTTCTTGGATCTCATCGGTATAAATAATATATTTTCCAGTTTCTATAAAATTTTATCTCATTTACAACTGATTTTCTTAATTTTTGCTTATTCGATATTTTTAACCTTCAATTGTATAAGGGGGTAACCAATTACCTAAGACCAACAAAAATGCAAATGAAAAACTAATTACTAAAAATTATTGAATTATTGAATCGGAATCTTATACATACATATTGAATTTTTGAATTTTTAATAAATTGGAAGTAAAGTTAAAATAATAATTTTTAGTAAAGAAAATAATTTTGAAGTACAAAATATATTGGGGTATTTTGTTCCCATTCACGAATAATGTTCCACTGTACCATACACAGAGTGAAGGTTAAATTTGCGAAACGTCGATAATGGACTAACCGTGGTATGATTGATTACTGATTATTGCTGCGATAATAATTATAAATGTAGTGTGCAATGTTGGAAGCGGTCATTATTAAGGGACAAATACAGGAAATAATTTTATTAAATGCAATATTTTTTTCCCAATGTTAGTATCACATTAAATTCTAAAGTATAAATGCAATTTGATTAAGTCTCAATCTTAACACACCATGAGTGAGTATGAATTAAACGTACAGTGTTTTGCTCGTATGCCTTTACTTTAATAGGCAACAAGTATTTGCTTCAATATAGTGAACAATTTAGTTTTACGATGTATTAAGTATATAGTACTAACAAGTATCATTTGTTTCGGTATATAACGTAGAATCGTATACTAACTGCTGTAGTCTAACCTACAACAATTCATCGTCTACTGTTACAATAAAAAAATTTCATTTCCGGAACTTCTCGATTCAATCGATTTATCTTTAGCTTAAACAGCTTTAACCAGCTGACTAGACGAAAAAGTACCACCAACGTCTAAATCTGATGAATCAAAATCATAAAGAACAAAATCTCATGATTGAAATATTACGACACCACTGGATACAAAAATTTCTTGGCTGTTAAATTTTAACCACCTGTGAGCAAAATAAAATTTCTTTTCTTTGGTTGAGATTTGTTAAACCCAATAGGTACATCAAACTATTTATTCAAATTGGCTAAATACATCCACTAAATAATTTAAAACATCTGTAAAATAAATAAAATCTCAACCTATACAACGAACTTAATTGTACATTTTTTCAAGGACTTTAATTCCATTTCTATTTTTTTTTTATTGTTACCTTGAATACTACACACGTAAGTATTACATTTGTAATATTTAATATTTATTTAGATATAACAGGTAATTTTGTCTTGAAAATAGGTCCCTTTTCTTAATATATGGATATCCAAACGTGTAGATTGTAGAAACCAATGCATTGTAAGGAATACTAATATGTATAACAACCTATAATCAAGCTTATGTGTATATAAAAACTAAAACCAAATAAAATCTTCAGGTAGACAATTTAAGAATACAATAAGCACAAGAAACCAAATTTGTGAACATCAAAAGTTCGCGAAAATAAATTCCCTGAATTTTTTTTTATAACAATTTTGATATTTTTGTGAGACAAAGCTATTTTGAAAATCGAGCAAGTTTTAAAGGATGGTGATCATTGATGGTGGTTTGCATATTTTGCCTTATTCATTTTTCGTTCTGGCGTGTAACTAAAATAAAAAAAAATAAGAACTAATATCAAAGAGGGTAAATATAACGATGAGATATACACATAATAAAATAATGTATACGAAAACAAAGAAGCGCACGTTCACAAAAAAAAAAAAAAAAATCAAACTAAACTAAATGATCATCTGCGCAGAGTACAAGAGCGCATATCTTGAGTTCAATACACCATCATCATCATCATCAACATACAACACAATATTATAAAATATATAAAATCGTTCCTTTTCGAATTTTTCCTTTTGTTTTCCTCTTTACATGTAATGTGTTTGAAAAACCTAAATTTTCGCTTGCCACGAAGCATTTTTTTTTATCAATGGTTTCATACTCGAATTTATAATATTGAAGCTCAGATCCTTTTTAGTTGAAAACACTACTACCACTATACTTGCACCGAGTTGAATTTAAACAACAAAAAACATCAAATTTATTTTATTTTTTACCAGACAGATGTTTTTATTTTTGGGAACATAATACCGACTAAATGGTGTGTAGACTGGCATGCATACACAATAAAATTGGTGTGCATACAATACGGATAGTACGAGTACATAATATATAGATGAGGGATATGGACAATTTTATGTCAATATACTCGTACATACATTAGGAGGGGGAGAATCGTGCTTTTATTAGATTTTTGCTATTTAAACTTATGAAGTGTAGAAATTGAAGTTTTCTGTTTGAAGCGCTTGGTAATTTAGATCTAGAAGAATGCCATAACTATAAATTTTCTGCGATTAGACAAAATCGCTGGTCAGATTATTGATTCGGGTCATAACGCTCAATATTGTACTAAAATACATTGGTTTCGTATCAAGTACTATCTTCATCCAAACTTTTAATTCACTGAGTCCTGCATTTATAACCGTATAAATTTCGAATAGTTGCTAAAAATTCCGCACATTAATTTTAGCGGAAAAGCACGTGCACTTTACTTTGTCGAAAAACAAAATTTGTTAAGTTTTCTTATTTTAATTAGATAGCTAGCTAAAAGGTTTAAGGAAAGCTTCCTAATATTAGACTAACAACAGGATGAACATTAAGGGCTAAACAATTATTAACACAAGAACTGATGTTAGATCTTACTACTAACCATAAATTAATTATATATTTTATAGCAGGGGCGAAATTATGAAATCCATTCGAAAAAATCAATTGTTCCAAAATATTTTAATGGACAAACATTAACATTTTTTAAAAATAGTGAAAATTGGTCTACATATTTTGTATGGAAATAGAAATAAACGAAAGTTTGGCGGCAAAATTGCATTCGACAACTATTTTTTAATCGAGCAATTTTAAACGGAAATATTCTACCGGTAGAAATTAAATTTCGAAAATCGTCTAGCAGTAATCTGTTATTGCTCTTAAAATATTATAGAAATTGCACTTATGTATCACTCCACGTCGACTTCGTTTAAATTTTCCATGAATCGCTTGCAAAATCAATTTAATAAAACTAAGTTTAGATAATATTAGAATTTGTGGTATTCGATTACGACTTTCACTTAGCAAACTATGTCTTCATTCAAATTTTCCATTCAAATTTTCCGAAAAACGTAAGTCGGTTTCATCGGAAGGTGATTTCGGCTGTAGATTGCGGCTGTTTTTACGAATTGCATTTTGCACCCATTTTCGTTATTTATGTTTAAAGTTTAACTCGGATAAGAGGGATTTTTATCAAAAGAGAAGATTATCGCAACTGTAGACGCCTGCTAAGTAGTACTTGACACTCACTATTTAAGAAATAAATTTATATTTGATCTATTAAAAATTAATTAAAATTGAACACACAATCAAAAACCAAAACTTTTCAAATAGCCCACGTATTTTAAAAAAACCTATTTGATTTCAAAACATTCACATATGTTATGTTTTTAATAGAATATTTGAATTTGTTTCAATCTGATCAGAAATTATTAAATATTAACCCTTTGCACTCGATTTATTTTCAAGGTTGTTGCGTGCCAACTTGTATTTTTTTTAAAAAGAAATAAAAATAATTTACAATGGTAGAATTGAACGTATAAATTTATTTCATTTATTACTTGTGTAAAATGTTTTAATTTTTGTAATCTTGTACAGTGTGGTACTTTTTAAAACAATATCCAACGTGCAGAAAAGGATTTCTTTCTCATCGCAAAAGTAAACAGTTGTCTTTCTTCCGTGCTTAGCTTTTCTATTTGAATAGATCATACAATCGTTATGTTTATTTTCCGGATGTAGTACAAGCTATTTTTTTCGTTTTTAATCTGGCGCATTTCAAATTTTTTTTTTTGTTATTGTATCATCTAACTATCAACAAAAAATATTTATTCCTTTCGAGTTAAAGGGGTTCGAGCTGGACAAAAACAAACTGCCTACAATTTGCTACAGTTTTTAGTGTTACCTTTTATAAACTGATATGCGAGTTTAGAGTAAATTTATATCGTCAATTCCAGCGTGACATACGAGTGCAAAAGGTTAAAGCACATGCTTAAAAATAGAAAACATTTGATTTCTCACCGCTTTGCTACCCAAAAATTTCATTTAGATATTCCCTATTTGTATGGGTAGATGTTTTTTAAAAAGAGGCCAATTAGACTATTTCAGCTAAATTTTGGCGACAACGTAAAATTTAAAATACACATACAATTTACAAGATATAAATTTTCCAATTTCTAAAGGCAGAATATTACGAGCTTTGACAATCTATACGGACCTTAATGTGCAATGCAGAAGGCTTCTTTAAAATTGATCTTTGAATTAGTTGCACCAGACAATAAATTGTGTCTTTAAATAAAAATATGCGGCATTTTTCCTTCATTCAGGGCAACAGAATCCCCGATCTGGTGGTTCTAAGATTATCGGTTCCCATTTATTAGAATGGAATGCCAGCCATGCTTTCTAGTATTTAAACCTATAACTATATTTTGAGTATTTGACCTTGCCAGCACACGGCCTTTTAAATTGTATCGTTTTGATTTTTTGATAATCGACGCATTTTGATTTGTTCGAGTTAAATTTTTTTTAAATTAAACCAATTCTATATTTTCATTAATTAATACATTAGTCAGCTCGTTACACCCGTTATCGTACGTCACACTGATTGATAGGATCATTGGGTCGCGATTAAATGGCGCTCCTAATTTTCATCATATTAGAAAATTGAGTTTTTATTGAAAAACTGCTGCTGTTGAAAATTAAATATCGCCAGTTTTAAATTTTTAGTAAACTGGCTTAAAAACACGTTTGTTTGATGAATGAATTTCACAAAATCATTAAATGTTGAAAACGGTAGGTTTTCTTTACGAATCCATTAAAGGTATTTTGCTAATCGCAAATACGGTTTGTACATTATTTTAAAAATAATTATATTTTGGTAAAAGTAGAAACTCAAATTTAAAAACATATTGATTTCGAACTATTTTTAAATTTATACATTTTTGAGACGTCTTTCGCTTCCATTTCTTTAATAAAACTCAAGAAATAGTAATATTCTTTATAGAGGCCACTTGCAAAAAGTGATCTAATCTCATATATCCTAATCGATTAATTCATTAAACATTGGGTTTCACTCGTTTTCAATAAAATATTAGACTTTTCCATTTTAAACCTACTAGAAGAACGCTAAAACGGGTCCAAAATCAAATTTAGAATACAAACAAAATGTATTGAGATAGAAATAACTAAAGGCTCATGGCCTACTAAAATACTGTATTAAAAATTTTTGGGCTCTACTCGTACTTGAAAAAGTATTGGGGTTTCCTACTTAAAGCAAAGAGTAGCTAATGTTATAAAGAGTAACGAAACAAAGGAAAAAAAACCATCAAAAATGCAGGGTTTATGCAATTTAAATGGATTAAACAATTACACTTACACACCTTTGTTTACCGTAATTTTTACCATTTTCTATAAATAGTCACGAGTATGACAATATTCGATACAAATAAAATAAAAAATGGTTGTGTCGTCAATGTATTCAATTGTATAATCAATTAACCCTTAAACGCCCAAGGTCATAAATTTTAACATAAAAATTAGATTGTGCAATTTTGTATGTAGTTACCGAATCAAAAGTTTATTTAGTATTTTGTTTTATTTTCATTAACTTTCGGCAAAAAAACCAGTTGACTGATTGACCGGTTAACTGTATATAGGCGTCTGAAATAATAGGCGTCATCGTATAGAGACAGCATTGACAAATCTGGTGATAGAGTAAAAAGTTCGACAGATTTACCAATTGGGCTTGGGGGGGGGGGGGGGGGGGTGGTTTGGATTTATGCGACCATTAATCAGGTAAGATTCAATCGTCTTATAGTTTGATGTTATATTTTTAAAATCAACTTTCTCTTTACTATAAATTTAGTTTGCACACAAAAAATTGTCTACTAAGCCATCGCTTTTGTAGCGGGTAATCAAATGCCACATTAAAAAATTTAAGGTGAACCTAAGTTGTCTATGTAACGGATTGAAAATTCAATTTAAATTGCAAAAAAAAGATCATCAAAATAAGAGCTCATTATGGTTTAATAAAATGTCAAATTAAAAAATTTTGAGCTCTACACGTTCTTGACGAAGTTTTGAGGGTTTCCATTTAAGACTAGCAGAACCCAAATCGAAAATCGGATGAAAGCCAAATTTAGAGCCCAAAACATGTTATAATGTCATTTTGTAAACAATTTTGAGTTACACTTGTTGATAAATCTTGAAGCACAATTCAGAATGTAAATCAAGATCTCTTGACGTACAAACATTTAAAGATGTATTATGGCCTGTTTTATTAAACATTTTAAGATTCACTCGTTCTTGACAATTAACCATTGGGGTTTTCATTTAAAGCTAGCGAATCCCAAATTGAAAGTTGTATCAAATCCAAAATTAGAACGTAAAACATGATAAAGTGTTCTGTGAAAAATTATAAGTTCTCTATATTAGCTAAACAAATGCCGCATTAAAAGAAATCTGACCCGTGGAGTCCAAGACTTTTAATGTGGCATTTAATTGGTTCTTTTTTCTGAATATATTTTACTCGGGCTTTGCTAAATTTGAAATAGAAAAGCCTTTCAAGTTTCATTCAAAACTGGGTACTCCATATATAGAGAGCCTTTAATTATTTAAATTATATTACACCATGTTTTGCGTTCTGATACTGGTTTTGATCCAGGTTTGGGATCGGTTAGCTTTAAATGTGAAAACACAATGCTAGGAACGTGTGGAGCCCAACATTTTTAAGGGTGCATTTTATTAGACTAAAACTATTTTTATCGCAATAGATGTTGTTTTGTTGTCTTCTAGATATCCATTTTCGATTAGGGTTGCACTAGCTCTAAAATGGAAGATTCCAATGTTTTATGGGAAACGAGTAAAGCGATAACATTTTTATAAGAGGTTTTAATTAGCGTTTAACTTTTTAATTTAAAAATTTCATTGGTATGGGCTCTCGTTTTCTAGAGCTAGAGGAATCCATCGTTCTAATGATAACCGACTGATGCAAGGGGTGGGTTCTCGTAACATAGGAGCGGCTGTTGGCATGCAATTCATTATCCAACAAAATTAAATGGTTCTGTGGCAAAGCGCTTCGCCATGCGACAAGTAAAGGTGCCAGGCTTCTCTTGTCTTAGGAGGTCCGAAAATAATTTTTTATTGTTTATCACATTTCCTTCAATGCCACAGCGAGCAAGCACCCGCATAATTGTGACAGAATTGCTTTGGAAGAGAAGATTAATAAGATGCTAACACTCCCTCACAAGTCTCATGAGCCCGGTCCTACAGTCAGTACACAAGAAATGGTCGGACTCAGTCGCTTTCGGTTTCTAAACTTCGATGACGCGGAACTCTGATCTCAGCTTGTAGCAAAGTACTGAATACATATAGTCAGACGACCGATCCATAAAACCCCTGGGTGCGTATTTTTGAAATTGGTGGATATTTCCGCATGCAGATTATAATTTGCATTAAAATTCTTATATTCGAATTTTTCGCCGGCTACTTTAATCATTTTTTCAAATTTGCTTGCAAGTCTTCTATTATTTATTTCACTACTAAACAAAAATCGGTGGAAATTTTTGACTGGGTAAATCAATGTGGATGTAGTCCCCCGAATAATAGAAAACTTGCAAGCAAATTTTGAAAAAAACGATTAAAGTAGCCTGCGAAAAGTTCAAATACTATAAAACAATTTAATGCAAATCCGCATGCGTAAATATCCGCCGATTTCAAGAATACGTGCCCTGGTTGGGTCATACTCGTAATGGCTCTGTATGCGTAATCTTGGGAAAATTTATAGAAGAATTAGATCAACATTTTTTTTTTAACTTTTGCTTAATTTAAAAAATCAAAAGTTACGGAACTTGCCACAAGGAGCAGTACAATCACAAAAGCGGGAAAAATATTATTTTTATAACCATTACAAACTTTAAATTCATTTTGTATTTATTTTTTCAGCGGCATGAAACCTAAGTGTTCCTTAACCCTTTGAGTGCCCAGGTGCGTAATCGCGCTCCTTAATACATTAGCCGAACATACCAACAGCCCGATCAAATACTTTTCGTAAATAAAATGCCTCGAAAAATGAAATATATTTTTAAATATATATGTTCCTCTGTAGCAGCGTTCCACTTTTAGTTAATTCTCTAAAAATCATGTTGGTACTCAAAGGGTTAAATTTTTTCAAAGTCAAAAATCCGGGATAGAAAACTTTGGAATTTTAAAATTCAAATTTCACCATTATTTGTTAAGAATTAACCTTGTTTTATCCAGCATAGACAAACGTAAGAACTTCCTTCGAAATTTCGTTATGAAACGGCATGGACCAATCCTAGAATTTTGTTTAAACTCACTTTAGAATCAATGTTCAATATTATTTACCTAATTTCATCATAGAAATAGCGAGTTTTATCTATCTCTTAAAATTCATTATACCGTATTCATTGACTTCGGAGATCAGTTTATTTGGCAATTTAACAAACACTTTTAAAATTTTGATCCATTCCATTAAAACTATCGGCTGGTGAAAAAATACCAACAAAAATTCTATTTTGTGATTGTGCTGCCCTTTGTGACGAGTAGTGTAACTATATATGTTCCGCTAACAAATGTCCACTATCTTATACAGCATCAAAATTTTGAACATTTTGAGGACTTGCATATATGTGTGTACATAAAATCGATATTTACCGTTGATATCAGACAATTCCGTTATAAAGGACCTGTATGCGCACTTACAAAAATTTATCATTTGCAATTTGCTCTTCAAATTTTTCATAATTGTATGCCGGGAAAAATGCTTTTTTTTGTGGCTGTGTGGCCTGTGACAGAATTTTTTTTCGTCTGGAAATCGAGCGTGAATTTGAACCTCTGCTGTTAATGTTAGAACTTTTATAATTAGTGGTATGAATTTGCATCACACTCAGCTACAAGGGGTATATTTTTACTCGAAATTCTATTCTGCTCAAGTTAAAAGAACTATCAATTCATAATTTAAGTATTATAATAAGCAGTAAGTTAATCTGTGCGTATTACGCGTCTAAGTCTAGACAAGTAATGGCCTCTCTAAACTTCTGGTCAACCCGAAAGGCAATCGCATGGTGATTGTAGCGGACTATCTTCCTACCTTTGGTTGATACATTGAGGTGCAACGCAACCAACATTCACTTACATATATTAGTTAGTACACCATTAAAATTCTTTGGAGAACCAAGGAGTCGTGTGTAAAGACACCGCATCAGGAGAAAGTATGAACATTCTAAAAATCTGGAACAATATACGTTTAATCGAAAAACAGTAAAAGAAGTGTCCAATATTTATTAAAAAGGCATGCAGTGACACCTAACTTGAATACCACTCCGTATTGATATAGCACTTTTCCATTAACTCAGTAATGACGAGCGCGTAGTAGATTTAGTACGTACTGAGGCGCGGATGCAATAA
The DNA here is from genome assembly GCA_932526605.1 of Nephrotoma flavescens. NCBI lineage: Eukaryota > Metazoa > Arthropoda > Insecta > Diptera > Tipulidae > Nephrotoma > Nephrotoma flavescens. Next base: position 192,515,925 of record OW052222.1, on the reverse strand, counting down.
AATATGGGTGTTCCCATTTCTAATTTATTTAAAATTGCGTCTCGCTTCGTCTTCAGGAGATGCGAGTGTGGATTGGAGTTTGGTGTCGCTGGATAGCCTTTTAAATAATATTGAGTTTTTTTTTTTGTTTTTCCACCAGAATTTTCTTTCTCCAGTTTTTTAGGGTTTACATACTTTTCCTCACCCGGTATAAATTAAATTCTGTAATCTATGAAAAACAGTAATGCAGTTTTCCGCGTGTTTAACAACGATATCAATTTATGCTTACCTTTTTCAAATATTAGCCCTATTTTACTGTAGGGCTTTTAATTTGTTTTTGGATAACCGTAAAAAGAAGTTCTTTCAAGTTTTCGCGCGGAACTCTTTTCAATTTATATAATTTTAAATTGTGCCGTAGCAAGTTACGTTTCTTAAATTGATATTTAAAAAGAAATATCCAGAAACCGTTGTCTCTGTTATTAAATAATGACGAACCCTTTAACGAGTACACCATTAATTTTGGCTTTGCATTTTTTTTTTTATATAACAAGAGAAAATTTATTAGGATTACATTTCACCCTATTAATTCTACCCTACTTAAGAATTAGGTTAATCTAATTAGAATATACAATATATTTTTCTATTATATTATCCATGGCTACTATTTAATTATAAGACCGTGCCAATCTGTTAAAGTTATAACAATATCTGTTAAATCTCGCATGATATTTAAATATTGATATGGCACTTGGCAAAATTATGATTACGAGTTTGTAATCAAATTTCCAAAAAAACTATCTCTTAGTCAGGGTCAACCGCATTGAACAAAAGATAAAATCGGAGTTGATATATAGATATGCGCGTAGACATTGTATGAAGTTTATTGCCGCGAATTATATGAAAAATAAAAAAAATTTGTTGGCAAAATAAATTGTCGAACAACAGACGATATATACTCATGAAAAGATGTTATTGATCGATTATTATTTGTTAATCCATTTTATGCATCCACCGCTATATAATGTGTGTAATATTAGTTTCTTGTATGCACCATCTGCTCTTTTTGGTGCAACCTTATCATTTTCTTATTATTATTATTATTATTATTCTGTACACTTTTTAGTTTTTCTTTATCATGTTTGGATATTACGTTTTGTTGACTCTGCATATTATACATATGCAGGGTTCAACGCCATCCTCTATATATAGTTTTATATAATTAAACTTGAACTGTTATAAGACAAATATTGTATGTATGTCTGTACAATAAACTCGTATATATATACAAAAGGTTTTCAAATGCACGCGCTTATAACATAATGATATAAGACATAATGATTTAAGTTTATAAAAAGTTGATCGTGCTAATGATCATTATAAATAAATAAATGACAGGCGCATAATGTCGTGTAATGAAATAAAGTACGTCACTTCCGTTTTTGAATTGGTTGGAGTCGGAATTGATGTTCTCTGATTTGCCTTAATTTTAAATATGTTAACGACATGCTGCTAAAAATAGCAGTCCAAACAACACGTGTCTGTTGCTTAATGACAACAATTTTTTGAAATATATCATAACTAACGATTCAGTGCGGTATGCTGTATTCAATGCTACTTTACTTTTCAATGTTGATATTTTATTTTTAAGCGAAATACGCGGTGTGGAAGGTTAATTTTCTGTTACAATGTTTAGTGTATGTATATATGTTTATGTATGACGATTGACGAACAACTTTTTTTTTCATAAATTTATATCCTGTATTGAAAATTATATAAGAGTGAAAAACTCAAGATATTTCAATATAATCCAGCTTCTTATCGATATGTTATAAAATACTTGTACATATATAAATTAATTGTTTCTTGAAAACAAATTTGAAAGGAAGCATGTGGTTTTTCGATAATCACAAAAAACCATGTTGATTATAGGAATCTTGTACGACATTAAGTATGGCCCAAAGAAAAGTTTCCTTGATTTTTCGATTTTATTGTATTTATTATACAAAATCAAACAGATGGTTTTCGTTTGATAAAAAACAAAATATAAATAAATGAAAAATGTGTTTAATGCAGGTGAATGTAAAAGTAATTCTTAAAATATTTTCTTTGTTTTTTTATATTCTTTTTATAAAAAAAACAGTAATTTAAGATTATTAATATAATAAAATAAATAGGTTAACCATCATCAATATCTCTTTGTGTATAGTCGAATATCTCACCTGTGTATCAGTGTATGTACAGCAGTTGCTGTAGACCAGGTCGCGTGACAATTTTTATTCTTTGAAACCATCTGCTTCCAATCAAAAATGTGTTTTTTTTTACACAAATACTTTGCAAAAAGCAGGTGACCGCGAGATTTTATTTAAAATCAATAAATTCATTATAAAGTTTTAAGAATTTAAATTTTAAATTTCGCATTATGACAATAAATAGGACAGATGTGAATCTTACCTTAGTTTACCCCAAAACCCCAACAAAAATTAATTAATACATACTAGAAAACAGATTTTTGCTCGGTATATATTCTAATAATAGTTCGTCTACAAAGAATTTATTTCCGTTTTTTTTTTTATTTTGTTGGTGTTACCGAAAAATCTATTTGTGTCACCCAATATCATTAATACACAAATTTGTTGATCCCCGCGATATAATTTAAATGTTCATTTAAAAATAGAAGCGCGCGTATTCTTGATTACGTCATACATTTTGATGTTTAATGACAAGACGAAATAAATTTCACACTTGATAAATGTTTTTATATACATATTTTGCAATTTATATACGCAAAATTCGTCAAGGTCACTCATTATTATATTTTATATAATTGAAGTGTGTTATCGACATTTTCTCTTGTATGACGTTTTTGTTGTTATTATTTTGTTGTTGTTTATTGTTGTCTTTTGTACTTGTGTATTACTGTGTGACGTCTCGCGTCTCTTTATATAGGAAAGATATTTTTTATTAAAAGAAGAGAATGTGTGTACGGTCGCGCAATACATATCAGTGCGCGCGCGAATGAATAAACGAACAGTAATAATAATCACAACAAAAACTTTTTTTTTTTATATTATACCGAGTATTCCTCGAGTTCGTTGACTTGGTGAGTTTTCATGAGTCAAAAAAAAAATAAGTAAAATATGATCAAAAATAGTTGTATATGCGAGGATGTGTTATACACCAAGTCTATTCTATTCAAGTTTAACATGAACATAAATAATTATGCGTACCGTTACCTTTGTTTATTTGGTTACTTATTTCTTAACGTGCAAAGCCATTTAGTGTTTCTTGTTGTAGGACGTCGAAAATAATCTACCAAATATTTAATTGGCAGCCCCAAAACGTTTGATTACTGTTATAAATGGGGTTATCTGATAAGTTCCATTTTCGAAAATATGCCCTTATCTAGATAAGCCATAATTTATGGTTAGGCATAGACTTTAGTCAATAATCTGGTTTGCCTATTTTGCATCTCCCAAATTAGAATTCGTATTGTGAGCATGTCATTTCATTGTGGTTAAACTCATAAATTAGCTGCCATTGGTATAATTTAATTTAGTTTAGAAGCTGTTCAAATTCATATATCCGGTTTTACTTTTTAAATATATTATGGTACTAAATTTGGAGAGTTTCCACTCTTTCCAGGTGTTTCGTAGGAGTGTTCTAAATCACAGTCAAATAATTTCTAAAACCACACAATATAGCAGAATTACGTCTATATATTGATTCAGTTTGACTCCTTATTTTGTAAGCATTTCCCAATTTTACGAAATGATCTGGTGTGTATAGTTAAATAGAACTCGAAAATTTTGATCCAATAAATTTAATATAAAATACAATTTTGTAGGATATTTTGAGTGCGAATTTTGGAAGTTAAACGGATTCTGCCAGATTTCGTTGAAATTCTGCAATAAACGGGCTCCAATTTCCAAATGCTTTAAATTATAATTAAATAGTCATACACAAGCCTTTGCCCAAAAGCAGCAAATGAATGATGACGTTTCACTATAGTGAACAAATAATTCTTTTTTTGTAAAAAATTGCTCCCATAAATGTGTTCCAGGAAACTATTTGTGTTGGCAGTTGATTATATTTTGTGGCACAATTGAATTTTTATGATGCCAGAATATTGTTTGATTTCGGATTTGGTTATTTGCTTTCCAAATCACATTAGCTACAAAAATATTGAAAATCCTATCAGGGTTGTTTGTTCATTATATCTCAACGTACGACCAATCTGATCGCTTTTGATAATTTTCGTTAAAACAATTTTAGATTTACTTTTCATAATGTGCAATAAGATGGATCTTAGCTGTTTCATTTTAAAAGTGGGAAGAGCTTTGCGGCTTTAATCTCTCAGGTATCGAGCAAATTGGTACGATGCAATTATTTTCATCTATATACCACACCACACATTCACACTAAATTACATTTTAATGTGGACTTGCTGATAGTGTGAAAATTCGATAGTCCATTTTTCGTAAATATTCACTTATCTGTCGACAATTTGATGATAATTATGAAGGATTTATACTTGAAATTATTTTGTAATAATTCTTGTACATACACTACTTCTTGTATTATGGAATAAAGCTTGATGGGTTTATCGAAATATTCTCTAGATCTTATATTTACTTATACCCAGTCGTATCGAAAAGTTTGGGATATTTTCCAGCCAAGTTCCATATTTGTTCGTTGGAATGACACCGTGCTAAACGTGGCTAGAACTTTCGTATACTCCAGTATGTACCCATCATTGCAATGCGGCTCTGGAATTTTCAGCGTACCGTGGCTAGTATTGTAATTTCGAAATTAAAATTTTGTGCCCTTGCCGATTACGTTTTATTATTAAAATATCTGTGAACCAAGGGTGGTTTTTCTTATCAATCTATACTCATATTTCTGGTTATTTCAGTAAACCTCGTGAATTTGAATGTGCATGACGAAATTTTATCAAATTGTTTTTTTAGACGTGTTACTGTAGCAGCATTGTTCTTTAGTCGTGTTTGCGTTGTTCAAACAGGAATCTTTGTCCTTCCCAATTTCGGGTTTTTATATATTAAATGCGATTTCTTTATGAAATATTGGTTATTCCTCAGTCAATTTGTAAGTCTTGTTAGTTTGACATATGTAAGTGTGTGCAACTTTTTCAAAATTTGCTCTTTAAAAAAATAACAATGTTGACAATGGATGAAAATGGGAATATTTGCTTCAGCGTATTTATATTTCAAATGTCTGTGATAAAAACTATATCTGCAAGTAATTAATTAGTTGTATATGAAATATATGCATTTAAATTAATGGTTTCTATGTTGTATGAAAGCAAAAGAGATCGATGGCGGCACTTGGTTTTAAATCGCTAATCCTAACTTACGAATGGATATTTTTATAGACAGTGGATTATCGATGAAATCGGCAGTAACACTTTTGATTCAAGGAATCATTAATTTAAATCCTAATTGTGTAGCTTAAATATGTAAGTGCTTTCATATGATTTAAAGATCTTACAATGAAACACAATTAGTGTTGTCTGTTGAAAGATTTAATTTTTTAGGGATGAAATTTATGGGAAAATTTATCGCACCTTCTTTTTGGAATGTTTAGCTTCGGTTTCTAAAACCAACTTATTGAAATTTTGGCAAATATGATATAGGTTCAAAATCATTTCTCGGAATTTTCAATATCCCTAAAAGCAATAAAAATAGACCATCTGGATATCTAAACGTCTGGTAATCTCGAATGTAATTTGATTTTTTCGTCAAGCTCGTTCTATTTTTATTTCGGATAACTGAAAAACGTTTGAAACCCATGCAATGCAAAAAGAACTATCAACACCACGATATGGCTTAACAGTTCTTGTTTGAAAGTCTTTGACCAGATAACAATTTTGGCAATACCACTTTAAATCATAACTCCACCGTTTGGCGCTGGCAACAAATTATTAGGTTATTATCTGTAGAATATTTACGTGTCGCATATCATTGAAAATGTTAAAAAGTTAGCTGAACCTCCTTAGTACTCAAAACTATCTCTATATGGCGTTGCAGGAAGCGCTTTTTTATTTTACTTCAATCGAGTGGGAATTCTCGATTTTATCACATTTCACGATATTCCAAGGTGTGTGAGTACTAAATTTTCTTATATTTTCATTATAAATTTTTCAAATATATTATTGAATAAAGATCATTAGTTTGTTTTCGAAATTTTAACGTTTCGATCACCAGTACCTGTTACTTTATAGCATTTAGCACTCTGACAGAAAAGTCAAAAAAAAGTTTCTCTATGATATTGTAATAGTCTTTGATGTTTGATAATGTTCACTGTCAATTAGTGGCTAAACATATCGTGAATGCCTAAAGCTATTTGAGAGTTACAGTATTATTACTTTAAAATCAGAGGTGTTCAACCTTATTTTCAATTCTCACACCACCTTTAATCAACAATAATAAGTTTAAAAAGTTGCAAATAGTCGTTTTGAACAGTTGGTAAATACAAACGTTAACTTATGAAATATGTATGTTTAAATCAGTTAATTTCAACTGGGGCGGCTAAACAGCTGCGTTTTAGAATTTCATTACTCGAGATTTTGTTTTTCAGGATTTTGTTTTTCGAGATTTGGTCTTTCAGGGCGGGCCCCTATTTGGAAATTCGAATTCGAATAAACGAAACTCGTTTTCGAATGATCCGGTATTTGTGAATTCGAAAACGTATTGATCCAATCGAATGTCACAAAATTAAAACCGAATAACTATATGAAACGAACGAAAATTACCCTTATTGCGCAATCCGTTGTCGACCAAGAATTGAAGGAATTTCGCTTCGTTGGTATTAGAAGAATAATTGCAATTCTCAATAATAAATTAATACGTAATGTTATTTAAGTGGTGTAAAATTTATTTTGATAGGTTAGACCAAGTTTCAAAATTTTTTTTATTATTTTACTATAATTTTTATTAAATGAATTAAATTAATATAAAAAAATTATTATATGAATAATTATTGACAATTTTTAACATACCGAAATAAGTTTTTTGGTTATTATTTTTTTTAATTAATTTTACTTTAATTCATTAATATTGAAAATGTTAATTACAAATAAAACTGTTATTAATGTATGTTAATGTTTGCATAAATTTTTTTGATTGACAAACGTCAAAATTCCAAGGCCAAATCTTGTATTTTTCGAATCTACATAAATCTACAGTGTGTAACTTTAATATTCGGTTTTTCTGTAATCTACAGGTTTCAAAGGCTTTTTGGTATTAAAATAGCAAAAATGTTAATTTTCTTTTTCAAAAATTAAAATTTTATTATTTTTTATTAAAATATATTGGGAAAGTTTCCAGTTCTGGAACGACGTAATACAGTAATCCCCCTTATAACACGGTAGATTCGTTCCGCGTTATAGGAAAACACGTTGTACGAGAATAGGACCCCGTATAACGTGTTATGTACAAATGATTCTCATTTAACTTTTCTCGTTAAAGGGGGTTTAACTTGAATTTTGTGCAAACATACGAGACACTGATTACGAACTGTACAAATCATTATAAATTTCACAGAAATATAACGTTGGAAATCTCCGCGTTATATGGGGAAAGCACGTGTTGTACGAAGGACATGAAATCACGTAATATGAAAACGCGTTATAAGAGTGCCGTGTTGTAGGGGGTTATCTGTATTTGCTGACGAGAGCAAATATAACGTACATATTTGGATCACATGGACGGAATATAGTGTGGCGCAGGAGTAATGAGGAACTCAAACCATCTAATATTACTCCAACTGTAAAACATGGTGGTGGACATGTAGTAGTGTGGGGATGTATATCAGCTAATGGGGTTGGGGAATTAGTTTTTATAAATGGAAACATGAATAAAGAAATGGAATTAGACATTCTAAAAAAAAATTAAATAAAAGCGCTGAAAATCTAGGAATATTGTCCACTTTTAAATTTTACCAGGATAATGATCCTAAACTTAAGTCATATTTGGTTCGAGAATAGTCATTATATAATTGTCCAAAAGTGATAGGAACCCCTCTATAATGACGCCCCTGACTTGAATCGATTACTTCAGTAGCTGAAGTAAAAAAGAGACTGGAACTGGAGTGGACGGAAATCAGCCAAGATTATTACAAAAAAATGTTGAGAATATGCCAAAACGCTTTGAAGCAGAAGGGATTTCCCACAAAATATTAATTTACAAAATTTTACGATTTTTGACAGATTTTTTGATTTTGACCGAATATTAAAGTAACGATGAAATAATAGTATCTTCTGTTCTAATGTTGTTAATAATGTTACGGTAATTTTATTTAATATGAAAATATTAGAATTTTATTGAAAATTATTAAAATTATACTTATTGAAAAAGAAAAATTAACATTTTTGGTATTATAATACCAAAAAGCCTTTGAAACCTGAAGAGTATGGAAAAACCGAATATTAAAGTTACTCACTGTAAATTTCCCTGCTGAATACTTTACAGTGTACATTGTTAGTTTCGTTTGAATCCACAAATACCAAATCGTGCTCAAATCGAATTGTTATTCGAAACGGATTCGCAAATAGGGCCTCAGTATTTTTCTGGATTTTCTTTTTGGCATTTTGATTTCGGTGTTTCGTGTTTCGGGCTAGCAACCCTAACCCGCAAAATGATTTGGAATTCATATAAAACTGAAACTGTTTGTATGGTTTTACCGCGATTTTCGAATTACCGCGGGTAAACGGTAAATGACGGTAAATTTTCCTGTATTTACCGGTAAACCCGGTAAATTTTACTTATGTAATACGCATGTGTCTATTGCTGTGTGTCTAAGGTCGATTTTTTGACTAAAATATGCGCTAAACTTTTTTGGGGTGACCTTCCGCTATTCGCCGCCAGGTTACAAACGAAAAGCCTTTTCGCGAGGTAACTTTTCAATTTAGTTTTCAAATGTCAAAGACTATGATATTTATTTATATTTACCCGGCAACAATTTTTGCGTGACACTTTTTTTTTAAACATTTCGTAGTTTATAAAAACATTTGCAAATAATGAAACTTCAATATCATCTTCCATTATTTAAATTTAATTTAATATTTTGTTTATCCACGAAAAGGCGATAATTTAGTATTTCGAATAGTCAGGCACAGCTTGTTTTGTTGCTGTTACTGCCACCTAAGAATTTTTATTGTGAATTACTGAGCAATAATTTAGTCGAAAAAATCGACCATTGTCCATTGACCATTGTATCGACCAAAATCACACCACACAGCATATATCAATCAAAACGAAATTTTAGTTAAAAATATATTGTTTATTATTAAAAATACTTCATTTTAAGTAACAAAAATAAATATATAGTCTATTATGTGACCAAACCAAAAGCCTTAGAGTGGACTTTCCAATGTCCACTTAAACCAGCGATAAATATAAAAATAAACAAGTAATACAACAAAACCAGTCTAAAAGCTTTTATAAAGCAGATCTAAATTATTTGTTCGTTTTCCAGTGGCTTCTAAACAGATTAAATTCTCTTTGCAAATTAGTGTTGAAATGGTTAGTTGGCTTGGTTTTTTCTGAAGCTAAAGTGATGATGTCAATAAATGATTTCAATTGCCAATGAAACTGATTGTGATGATGACGCCAAATTAGCTGCTTCATCAACATCCTTATCAATTGTTTGTAAGCCATTACCATTAAAATTTGTAATTGAAGAATTTTTGTGAGGCTTTCGGCTTCCTTAATAATTGCAACATTCGATGAATATTCAAAAACTAATTTAATTGCTTCTGGGTTGTGTAAATATTTTGTTAATGAAACTAAGGCTGCGGTCCAATTCGTGACTTATATTCAATTTGCAGTTATTCAATTTGTGACCGCAGTTATTCAATTTGCATTTTATTTTCTTCTTCATCGGGGACGTCGATGTAGAAGTTCTAATTTTTATCGAAGGGAGTTTCGTTGTCATGAACATTTGTCTCAGACAGTTTATTCACTTGATCCACTATTTATTCATGTCCATAATCGTTATATGTGTCTTCATAAAGCGGATTTTCTTTATAAAAAATATAAAGATATTACAACACAATGACATAAAATGTTACAATCTTCGTTTGACATAAAATGCTGAATACTTTTTTAGTATTGAATGTTGGTATTTATGTCCTGTAATAGAAATTGCGTTTTTTTTGTTTGTTTACAGAACAATAATTGATAAACCAGCTTTTTGTATTGGTTTTTTTTGTTAAATGTTCTTTATTAAAATCCATTTATTGGGCTGATCCCACCAAATACACAACATTTTTTTCCATGAATATTCGGCTTGGTTGTCGATGTTGAAGCATTACCAGGTGATCCCCCTGATTTTTTCTAAATTTGGGTTATCATAGTGTACCATGTTTTATCACCAATAACTATGCGATGTAAAAAAAACCCTTTCGTTCATGTCTGGCAAGCAGCATTTCACATGTAAAAAATCGGCGTTCAAAATCTCTTGGCTTCAGTTCATATGGAATCTATCCAATAATGCTTCCAATTTCGCGTCTTCGTATACTTTCCGCTACGTTCTTTGTCAGCTTGAAATCAAATTCGCCATTCTTAAATTTTTAAACCACCCTTGACAACTTCTCTCGCTTAAGGTGGCCTCAACCACCACATGCTTCTACAAGCAATCGATGAGCATCAGCTGCAGATTTGTTCAAATTAAAGAAGTAAATCAAAGGTTCCCTGATATGATGTTTAATCGGCTCAAACCTCAACATTTTCACAATAAACAAAATATGTATATGATGCTGATACAAAATCACTAATATTTTAAAGTTATGTTGTTGACAGATATCCAACCTTAGGATACGACTTTTTACTTTCTCTCTCTCTCTAGCTTCACATCCCATGAAGGGATTTTGCCGCCTGATGGAGCGAAAGATGGAGCGAATGACCTTCCTTTCGAAAGTTGATAACAATCTACAATCATTAGTGGTCATGGTCCAGCTCTCGCTTCCGAAAGCCAGCACAGGTCTTATGAGTGCTTTATAAAGTGCGAGCTTGCACGACTGCGATAGATGTCTAGATCGCAATAATTTTGATTGGGCGTAGAAAACTCGATGTGCGGCAGCTATTCGGGCTTTTATTTCTGCCTGCATGTCATTTGATGATGTTATAACTGACCCGAAGTATTTGAAATTTTCAACGCGATCAAAATTGTGGTCGCCAATTCCGAGATTTGCCATGGGGATGTTCCTGGGTGTTGATACAAATTTGGTTTTGCTACTGTTCACCTTCAAACCAAGTCTTCTTGCGCAGCGATCGAGCGGACGAAACTGTCTTTGATATCGCTAGGTCTTCGGCCAAGAAGCACGATATCATCTGCATATCCAAGAATTTGGCCTGATTTATTAAATATACAGCGCGAAGTTTCGATGTTGCTTTTCCTCACTACGTACTCAAGCGCCAAATTGAACAGCACAGGCGCGAGTGCATCTCCCTGCCGAACACCAGATGTTATTTCAAAGGAGTCTGACACAGTTCCTTCGATTACAATTCTACATACAGAGCCAGACGTTGTTAATTTGCACAGAGAAACGAGTTTCTCTGGAATTCCTAGGCATATGAGCGCGGCCCAAAGGTTATCGCGGTTTATACTGTCATATGCCTGACGGAAGTCTATATATAATTGATGTATGGTTATGTTGTACTCCCAACATTTTTCCAGGATCATCCTCATGGTGAAACACTGGTCAGTGGTCGATCGGTTGGGACGGAAACAACACTGATAATCGCCAATGATGTTTTCGGCGAAAGGGATGAGTCTGGCAAGTACAACATTAGCCAACACTTTGTAAGCAGTGTTCAATAGAGCTATACCACGATAGTTTTCACATTTAAGACGGTCGCCTTTTTTATGCAACGGACATATGAGCGCGGTCTTCCAATTCTCCGGCAGCTCTTCTTGGTCCAAAATACATACGATGAGATCGTGTAGACTTGTTGCAAGAGTAGCGCCTCTGAGTTTTATTAATTCTGCGGGGATTCCATCGAGACCGGGTGCCTTGCCGTTTTTCAATCAACTAATAGCTGCGTCTACTTCCTCCACTGTGGGATATTCGACGAAGACCTCATCACCTGGAGGAGCTATTGCTCTAATGGGGGTCACGTCGTCATTCCGATTTAGTAGATTTTGAAAGTAGGTTTGCCATACTGAGAGAACATCAGCCACGTTTGTTCTCAATTCTCCATTCCCGTCTTTGATGGCTGTACTTCTTGGGTGGAAGTCTTTAGTGAGATTCCTGGCATTAGCAAAACGGTCCCTTGAATTTCCTACTTCCGCTTGGAAGCTGATGTTTTCGATGCATAATCTCATATGATCGCGTTTCTTTTGACGAAGGTATTTAGTCGTGGCTTTCCTGGCGCGGAGATAATCTGCATGTGTGCTTCTAGTGTTGCGAGCCAACCAATTTTCACGAAGCTTTTGTTTATTTGCGACGATCAGGCGACATTGATCATCGAACCAATCATTGCGGGTTCTCGGAGGTCTTCTTCCGATAGTGTTTTGCGCCGCGGTGGTAATGGCTGACTGTATTGTGTGCCACTGCTCCTGGATGTTAGAAGGAGCTTCTTCGTTGTTGCTAGGCCGCTCTAGATAGTTAGTGACAGCTGATTGGTAACTCTGCAGTGACGTTTGGTCTTTTAGAGCATCCACATTCCATCGAACGGTTTTTTGTGCTTGTCTGTTGAACGTTGATGTCAGTTTGCACTTATATTTAAATACGACAAGCATATGATCGCTGTCCATATCTGCACCCCTGTAGGATCTAACGTCAGATATACTGGTCGAGTGTCTCTTAGACACCATGACGTGATCAATTTGGTTTTCCGTTCTTCCATCATTCGATCTCCACGTTACTTCGTGGATTCTCTTATGTGGGAAAAACGTACTTGATACAACTAAGTTGTACATTAATGCCAGGTCGGTGACGCGTTGGCCGTTGTTGTTACTATTTAGATGCAGACTGTTAGGACCGATGTGCGATGTATTTTCTGCACCCCTACCGATTTTTGCATTAAAGTCGCCCACGATGATTTTAATGTCGTGGTGCGGTATGTTATTGATGACTTCCTCCAGCTCGACAAAGAATAAATCTTTGATGTTATCCGATTTATCTTCGGTGGGTGCATGCACATTAACGATCGTGATGTTAAATTTCTTAGTGCGAAGTCTGACCGTGCACATCCGCATGTTGATCGGGCGGAAATCGATGATATGGTGCTTCACGCGCCGATGGATGAGGAAGCCAACTCCAAATTCTCCTCCCGTTCTGATGGCCGCTGTAGTGAAGAGTGTAACCATTGGTGGTGTCATGGATCCCACTACCAGACCATCTAAGCTCTTGTAGTGAAAGTACGTCTAATGTGTAACTCTTTGCTTGGTTCGAAAGGTTCTGGAGATCTCCGGGTCTTAAGAGGCTAAGCACATTCCATGTTCCCATTTTTAAAGCGTTGTCCGTGTACAATTTCCGAGGTAGAGTTTGTAATGAATCCGATATAGTAATCCGAGGCCTTTGTTTAGCGTTCATAACTTAAATGGTTTTTATGAGGGAAGGTTGTTGGCCTGCCGCTCAATCCGCTTGTTACGTGTGTAGGTCACGTACTGGTGAGAATCTTAAGGCATCCAGTCCTACCTTGAACACATTTATATAGCGAGCCGCTTGATACGCCCGCTTCAGCCGCTCATAACATGGAGAACAGGCGCTGGTTTGGTATTGGTTTTAGGGCGCCAATAACCCGCCCTGACATGTAGTGTCCATGACTATAAACAGGATTTAGTCTGCTCGTCTCCACTACACCGCCTGATTCATTTAGCGTTACCCAGGGAGCACCGACGAGGAGGTATGAATCTCGGACTTCGCCCCCCTGGTTTACTTAGGGAAATTTTAATTTTAACCTTAACTTACTGATATGCACATACTGATCGCATGCCGTTTTTTTCAATCGATAAATACCGGTTAAGAAACCCTAATTGTTTGGAATTTAGTGGAAAACGGTCATTTTCGCTAAACTGTGTTTCGCGATGATTTATCTTTTTGGCAAATTGTTTATTATTGCGTACTTCGTTTTCGGTGTATTGTTCACGTTTGTGAAGTTGTTGTCATTTTCGTAATTTACAGGAATTCCAGAACTTATTTGCCTAATTGGCTACACTAATCAACGACGTTTGTAATCAGAAACAAAATAAAATTTTATTTTATTTAATTAATATTATTATCAACACGTCCTAAATCTCAGAGAATTTACTTCAGTTGATAAATTTCACTCGGCAAATGCTTGCAACCTTCGACATTCTACTTACAGATTTATAAACAGTTCGGCTTCCTAACGATTGGTTCGATGCAAAGAAATATTTTCTGGTTCAATTAAAATTACTGTTACAATTTTACTTTACAATAATGATCAGGAAATGTATGTTTTAGTTTCAGTCAATCGTTAATATATCTAGTAACAATGTCTATATTTTTTATTTGAATTTTTTGTTGTCTTATGATTTTGTAAAAATCTTGTGTCGCATAGTAATAATAATATGTCTCTATGTGCCACCAGTCTTCACTTATCACATTTTTATGTTAGAAATTTAGAAAAACCCTTAAAGAATACGTTCGAACTTACGTTCGAAGACAAAGAATATAATATATAATTTTTGGTTTTTCTGTTATAGTCTATAGCTATACATGAAGGCACGCCCTTGAAATATCCTTTAAAATATTCTTGAGTACACTGATTATAAAAGTTTGTACATAATTTCCAAAATATTGAACATATTTATGTTATGATGCAGAAATGTTTTGTCGACTGTTATTTTTATTTCTAAGATTATTTTGCGCTAAGATTTTAATTAATATAAAATATTGAGAAGATAAAATTTGGTGTATACATATGTGTATCTAGCTATGTATTTCTAAAGTTTTTGTTATTTTTAGTTTTTAACATCATCCATAAAATTTACCGATATGTATAGAGATTTTTTTAAGACGATAAACACAAAAACACAAAGTGTTGTAAAATCTTATATGTGTATAGTTAAAAAGCCGTAAAAAATAATACACAAAAACGGTATTTAATTTATTTTCTACGATTTACAGTGCGGTACATTAACTTTTTGACAGAAACGATTTAAAAAAAACTATTCGTTTTCTTTCTTACCAATGTTTTGATTTATTTTTAAAAATTACACGTTGGACATTTAAACACACAAAATATAACACAATAATTATATTATAAAAAAACAATCTTAATGTATTGGACGTCTTATCTTAAAAAGGTTATCTCTTAGGATTAAATACAAATTTTTCTTAGATTTTCAATTTTTCTCACAACATTACGTAAATTTTGTTATAAATTATTTCTATAAAGAAATTTACATTACGAAATTCCGCTTCACGTTGTAAAGTTTTTTTTGGTTTTCTTTTATAAGTTTTCTTTATTTTTCATTTTGCGACGTATAAACAACATACTCTCAAATCATTATAAACCTTAATACATCATGTTGGGAAATTTGTGTAGGATGACTTTCCTTTATACTCATTGTAAAATGTACTTTCGTACGACATGTAACGTGACGTCATAATATTGAAAATTCGTAAGTTCGATTTGGTAAAATAAGAGAAACGTGTTCTTTGGTGGTTTCAAATCAAGAGAAAAATTAAAAACACGCAAATGAAAATTTTATTTTCGCTTTTGTCAGACGATGAATCATGTTTTCTCCATGAAATTGGTTGCTTTTTATTATAATGGAATTTTCCCAAATGAAAAACAAAAAGAAAATCAATTTTTTATTTATTTAAAATTTTAAATGTGTGTTGTGTGTGTACATGGTATATAAACATCTACTTGTGTTTAGATATAAAGCATGTGCGCCAACATAACTCTCGGGAGTTTTTAAAATGTAAGTTTTTAAAATGTAATAACACAATAGAGATGAAGAAAAACTAAGCTGTATAAAAAATGTCGTCGGCCCATTATACATATTGGTAAAAAATTGTAAGAATTGTTGTTGTGTGGAAAATTTAGGATTAGCATAATTAATATTTTGCGTTCCAGGTATAAATTATTATTTTTTGTTTCGTTTTATTGTGATGCTAGTAGATTACATAAAGGTTATCTATTTAATATTGTTATAAGTATGATATATTGTCATAATTTATTTGATTTGCATTATAATGTGTGTGTCTGTGGAAAATCATGCAATAAGCGTAAAATTCACATAATCCAGTTCACATAAATTTTTATTACTGGTTTTGTTTTATTTTCAATTATTATTATTCAATTTTTCCAAATGTGTTGAGAAATTATCTTATTTTATGTGTACACAACTAGTTGAATTAAATTAATAATCAATATAATTTTAAATTATGTATGTATGTATAAAAATAGTTTTAAAACTTAGTTAGGAAGATATGATCCGCGTCACAAAACCAGCCCATACTTTATAAATTATTATTGCGGTACAACATTTTGCAATAAAATGAAAGTGTTAAAAATAATATACTCTACAGTTGTAAACATTAAATAGGGCAGAGAAGAAGACGAATTTCTTTATATAATGCAGACGTTTAAATATGGATACTTAAGTACATAATGATTAGCATAATGTGTATATATTTCACATAGATGATTAAGCCATTTTGATTGTGATATGTCGTTCATATTATTTTTATTGTATCAATATTATCAATTTGTCAACAAACTGTCTAAAATATTATAATAATACATACATGTCTTATCAATATGGTTTTGTGGCAAAAAATTCTAAATTAGGTCAGTCTCTGTTGTTTGACCTTATCTAAAACCTTTCCATTGTAACCTTTATATAAATATATGAAATTGTGACGCAAATTTCCTTATAGATTACTGTCTAGGATTCCAGTCGAATATTTCTCTTGTACAGTAAAAAATTCAATACAATCTTAACGTTATAACGTTTCATAAGATGATGGGCTGATAGTGTAGAGAACACTTTTTGGAAATTGTCCCCAACTTTAAAAGATAACCTCGAGAACTAAGTCAACAACTCATATGTTTGAAAACATACAAAAAATAAAATTAAAGTTGATAAATTCGTTTAAGGCTTCTCAAAGGAGAAATTGTAAATTATCCTTAGTATAGATCACGATGGTCTGCAATTTGTCTTTGAACTTCCACTATACAAAGTATAATCGGTTAAAGGCACACAAATGAGATGGAATATTCAGATTTTCCGAAACACCTCTATACGGTGCAGTCATTGGCCCGTTGGATATCCGCTACACTAGAGCTAGAGTGATGCTCTATTGTAAATTCGACACTTGCTTTATTTAGTGTCGTTTTATTGTGATGACCATGTCTAATTCGTTATAATCCGCTAAAAGCATTCTAATGAGATAATATAATTAAACATAAATTAAAATATTGTCAGGCTGGGACACATCATTTTCTTAATGACTATTTCTTAAGAGTGTAGGAATTTCTATTAAACCTTTTTCTGCTTCAATTTTTTTTATAAATTTGTCATATACTACTTTTATAAGAACGCTTCAGTTTAAAAACAGTAATTATTATTTAATAATAATTAAATTAATGAAATTTACCTCCCATTGGTAAGCAGGGGCCTAACTATTGAATTCGACGTACATTTTCGATGGCTATCGTTTTCCTATAGCAAGCGTAGAAACAAAAGAAAAAATAATAGTAAAAAATTCATACATTTTTCTTTTTTTCTTTTGTTTACTATAGGAAAACGACAGCCTTCGAAAATGAACGTCGAATTCAATAGTTAGGTCCCAGGAAACCCAGAAAGAAAGTGAATTGAAGTCCCCAACTTCGGCCCTGACCGGACCACGACCTGAATCATTAGCTGATCTTTCTCCAGTGATAATATGTACTTAGTCTTTGTCAGCTTTTCTAAGCGTTCTAGAGGTCAAGAGATGTGGACCGTTCACATCCAATAAGTTTGCTCTGATAATGGAGTGAGCTGTCATCATGCCACAATGAGATGGCACCAAATGAATGTGGCTCTATTTTTGGAACAAAGAACTTGAATAAATTGTTTACAATCCGTCAAAAAACTTGCGATTCGAAAAGTAGTAGGAAAGTCTTAATTCTTCGGATAGATAAACAACCGTAATTGAGTTATTAAAATTACGCTCTAGTATGATTTTATCGTTATTCATATCGATTTCAGGAATCAAAAAAAAATGTATCAAAGATCTTCATGATTGAGCCAAATTTGTTACACTCCAATGCATCTCGACGTAGGGACAAAATGGTTTGTAAAGCGATTTGGAACTGAAAGCATAGTAAACTTAATTCTCAAATTCAATTCACTTGCACAGGGAGGCCACGGAGAATGGACCCGAAATTTTGGAAATGCATAATAATCCAAAAAGAATTTAGACCTTAGTCTTGAGAAAATTGCTATATCTCTTAAATCAGTGATTATAATTTAATATTATATTCAGTTGAAAGTTTTTATCATTGCCTTTTAAAGTGTGTCCAAAAAATAATATATTTTTTTAAAGTTTAATTGCATCTGAAATGTAGTAAGTTAGAAATTCCAAATTATATCAATAAATTTGTTTAGCTTCGTAAGCGTTTTAACATTAAAATTTCCTCCTGGATATAGATATTTCTTAATATAAATTAAGCCCTATAGATGTGCTTTTAAAAAGGCTATAACTTGCCTTGCATGCAGGATGTGTTTTTAGTTGCTTAGATCGTACCATTTGTGCCAGTTGCGAGACACCCTGTATTTTTTAGAAATACTATATTCCCATTTTCAGATTTCAATGTTACTAAAAAGTTTCGGAGCGATACAAATCGAGCATGTTGACAACTTCAACCATTTAGCATTAAATGTCAAAGCCTAAATGGAAAAATTCTATTTATGTTGGGAAATGAAAGTTCTATGTTGTTTTAAGTGGAAAAATTAATCTGTATATCGATTTTGTTTCGTGAGTTACTCATTTAAAATGAGTGAAGCAAAAAAAATCGAATACGTACACGATCCGGTACACGATCCGGGCGAATCGGTTTAATTGTTATGGTGCTTATTTCCTTTTCTCATCACATTACGTCTGCTCTCGGGCTGTGGAGTGTCATTATTTAACATGCTAATATATTTTATATTTAATTTTTTTTATCATAAATTAATTGTATAGTTTTAATAAAATTTTATAAATAAATTTATTTTAAATTTCAGAAATTTTAAAAATAAAATGTTAACTATAAAAAAAATTAAAATACATAAACAACACAAAAATATGGCGTTTACAATGGTTAACTCTTTGAGTGCCAAAAAGCGCGATCGTGCTCCTCAATACACTAGCCGAAATCATGTTGGCACTCAAAGGGTTAATATGAATAAACAAAAAAAGAATGAAACTAACACAATCACAAATGCTGCTACTTACCTTTCCGGTTACACTCATTTCGTTTCACACATTTCGAGACAAAATCGATATACTGGTTTGTACTTTGCGTGGAAAGTGTTAGTATAAGTTTTTCCTTGTCTTATTTAGTGAGTTGTGGTGTGCAGTGGGTGAAGTGAATAAAAAAAAGTAAATATGTACTTTTTTCAAGTAAATACTACCGAGTTAGTGAATAAAATTTACTAGTTAAGTTTGAAGCAAGTACTTTAATTTAGTTTCCCAACATTTACTTAAAATTATTAGAATAAAGTGTATCGTTTACTTTTTCATGACATTTCAGCTCTTGAAAAATACAAGTAAAGTAGATAGCACTTTTAATGGTAAAAATGAGTAATTTATTAAGAGTTAGAATTAATTTACGGAAAAAATATTATCGTCCGCGTAAACATAATTGTTTAGACGATCATAAAAAATTAACCGGTTTACCAAATGAAACGCAAGAGGGTATATTTTCTCAAGTGTTAGATAACGTGATTGCAAAATCACATGCATTTCTATGTTAGTATTCGCCAAAACTGATCGATAAATGATTTCCGCAAAAGATCTATGGTTGAAAATGTTTAAGATTCCGAACATTATTGGAGCACTCGATTACACGCACGTTGAGATTTTGAATCATCGATCATTTTCACCATTGCCTCTTCCTTTGCCCTTTTTATGTGCGGAAGTTGTGATTTTCTTAGCAGAATTTGATATTTTTTTATCACGCATTTGTCTGTTACAATTTCCACTTCGAAAGTATCCAATTTATACATAAGTAATTATTATATATTATCACTGTATTTTTAATAATAAAAAATATGTTGTACTGTTATGTCACTTCAATCACAATATTTTTGAGATTAAATTTCTTCAAAGTAAATATTTTAAGTATTAAATTGTCTAAAAAGTAAATACGTTAAAAATTTCCCAGTTGATACTTTAAAGTAAAAGTAAAAGATTATTTACGCAAATCTGGTCATTTAATTTTACTTAATAGGAAAAACTTTGAAGTAAATACTTTTTTTAGTCACTTCGTCCAATATTTGGGCTAAAACCGGAAGTAGCCAATATAAATGAATGTGGAGCCAAATTGAATTAGTTATGGTGTTCCTACTTCGGGGAGAGCTGCTTTTCGGGTCTAAATCGGAATTTAAGGTTTTGAGATTTTTCCTACGTGCTCTTTAAACTTGTAGGTAATGACCCTACGTGATTAGCCTTTGTAAACTTTATCGCAGTCATTTGTTGTGTATTCCTGACATTTCTGTGTTTTTCAAGTTGTTTTTGGTTGCAAGAGATGAGAAAGTTTTAAACTACAACTCACCGCTAAATCAATATTAAAGTTTCTCCACTTCTTTAAAGTTGATGTTAAACCTTTGTAATGATTGACAGGGGAGGGGGGGAGGGGGGGGGGGCAAAAAAGTTGTCAACAACAAGTGTTTCTTCTTCAAAATGGACCGTGTTCGTTCACCAACTCGGTTGTGTATCCATTTACTACTATAATTTTTAGTGCCTTAGTGACAAACAACAACTCACCATTAGAAAAGATTTAAAAGTGGTTGGTAGAACAGTTTTCCAGATTACACATCCCCTGCCAGGACAGAATAAATATATAATCGAGGAGACGGTTGAAACCTATAATATTCGTGAACAATCATGTGCATGAAGGTGGGTTGCCTTTGATTCGTTAGAAATATCAACAAAAATGATTTCGGCACGTCTATGGGAAACTCGGTTTTCTTTTTCGCCATACGTTGATGATGTGAACGAGGTAATAGGAAAGAACCAAGCCCGCTGACTTGAATTTTCTCACTAGTCAATCACTATGAATAAAATTCACGGTAGATCAGGAGGAAAATAACTGGCTATTGTTTCTCTGCATCGGGGTAAATCGGGAAAATTAAAGCTTCTTGTTCACGAGTTTTGAACAGAATCATTTACCATCTTGTTTACATTCCTCAAAATGGGTAAACTATAATATTGAGCTCCACAATATCAAAGAGATTATACGGCAAAAACAGATAGATTGCCAAGAAACACCTGTTGGATCCAACTACTTTCTCCCATTTATCAAAACACAATCGAAGACTCAAAAGCATTTATTGCAAAGTGACAGTAGTGCAAGATAACATGGAAACCTTTCGATATTGAAATAGTGGAGAGTTTTATTTTTTTCTCTGGCGCTAACATCCTTTGTAAGGATTTGGCCGCCTCATAATCAAGGTTACATAATCAATTTTTATGATTAATGATTGATTAGCAGTCTATTGAACCCTAGCGCAGGTCCCAGGTCTGCTGGAAGGTGCATACTGCTGCTGGAAGGGGCATACTGTCATGCCAGCGGAATGATTTCCATTCCTTTTGTTTTACAATTTCTTTTTTATGCGCTTCCCATGCGGTCAACCAAATTTATGCTAACTTAACCAGCGGTTGCTTGACGTTGATGTTGTCGCATTACCTCTTTCTTAAAATGGCATCTTAAAATTATTTCGCGTCTTTGAAACAACCAAAGGGAAATTGGAAAACATAAGACATATATATCATCCAAGTTTACATAGGTCAATCACGGAGGTCAAATTCCTAGATTAATAGCTCTTTGTTGTGTTCCATGAGTGACTCTAAATGAATCAGACGGTGTAGTGTGGTAATGGAGGCATACGGCTATAGGTCCGATTTACGTAGAACCATCTGCACATTGCATTGCTCCATGCCAGCGTATAGTACTGACATGGAAGATGGATCGGTCCATGAGTTCTTCACTCCGCCAGAGGGTTATAGTTGTGTTCATTTTAGATCAACGATCGTAATCTTATGATTTAAATGGGTTGGGATCGAAGACCTCTTTCCAAAAGACCGCTTTTCAAAAGACAGCTTCTTTATGCAAGTACATTATATATAAGTACTTGTATAAAATCGAATCTTACGAATTATCGAATCTTATCTTAGTCTACTAAGATTTTGTTTTCATGCTGTTATTTTTACTTCAAGAATTCATTTATTCATTGAATAGATTTAAATTTTTATCTAATTCTAAATACTAAATTTATCGAAAACTATGAACATTTCTGTTACAAAATCGAAGAAGGGAAAAGATAAAATAGTTGTGGATGGATATGTTTACCACCTAGAGAAAACATTCAAAGAAAATTTTAGATGGATTTGTGAAAAGAAAAAACATTTTTTATGTAAGGAGTCGACTATCTACACAGCATTTTATTATTAAAATCCACTTTCACATAATAAAGAGGTTTATAATGCCAATTATTATATTAAGCAATCTGCGGAAGTTTCAGAATCACGGCCATCCCAAATAATAAGAGATGGTACTATAAATTGCAATAAAAAGTGCCGCGTTTATTTACCGAAAAAATCTGCACAAAAAGTGAAAATTAAACGGATTCGCGGTATAAATATTTTAAAAGAGCCGAAATTGTTTAACGAAATTAATATTCCGGAAATTCTCAAGTTGATCGAAGGAGAATTTTTTTTCTTTTCCGATAAAAGTTTCAATAATCAAAGAATTATTATTTGGAGTACAATTTCAAATTTAAAATTATTATCTGAAGCAGAATGCTGGCTGATGGATAGAACTTTTAATGTAGTCCCCACTCTATTTCACCAACTTCACAATCCACGACAAAATTACTGAAGAAATTGTGCCGCTAATATATTGCCTCATGACAGTTAAAACAACTGAAATATACAGTGAGCTTTTTTATGAAGTACTTCGGGCCGCTTTTGATCACGGCGTACATTTAATTCCATTGTGCATTATATCAGATTTTGAAAAAGCAAGCGTTAAGGCTAAAATGTTTTACCCTGACGCAGCCTATAACGGATGTCTATTCCATTTGGGGCAACAACGATGGCAATATGGCAAATATGGCAACAACGATGAATTTAACATAAATATGCGAATGATTTTAAGTCTAGCATTTGTTCCACCAGAAGACATACAACCGTATTGCAGCAATTTGTACAGTGTTTTAGACATAGATGGAAAAAAGTGTTAAAATGGTTTCGAGAGAATTATATTACCATCCGAATCATGAGAGGTAAAATTATATCACCAAAATAATTTACAACATTTTGGGCAATTGCAGATGCTGTAGAGGGAAGTTTACCAAGAACTCAAAACAGCTTAGAGGCTTGGCATAGACTAGACGCCTTCAAATTGTAGTTGGAAGGTTACATGTTGGAGTATATAAAATAATCCAAGAATTAGCTAAAGAACGTATAATAGTAAAATTACGTATAACAAAGATGAAGGCAGGTGAACGGCCAATTCGTAAGAAAATATACGTTGAAAAAGAAAAAAAAAATTAAAAGCTGTTGTGCAGGATCGTAAAAAATATGAGAATATAGAATTTTTGAGAAATATCGCCTTCAACGTTGCATTAGCTAATTCATCAATTTTTTAGTTTATATTATATTTTTAGTTTTATATAATTATTATATTTGAATTTACTAAAATAAATGTTAAATATGTATTTTTGAGAAAAAAGACCGCTTTTTCAGAAAAGCGAAATTTTTAGTGAAACGAGATTTACAAAAGCGGCCATTTAAAAGCGGTCTTTTACGCAAAAGCAATCTTATGTTTAGCAGGATTTAGTTACGATTCCGATTAAAAAACCCATGAATTCTGTCTTCTAGCAAGCGGCTCGCTTTGTATACGTGGTTTAGGTGGGGCTGAGCTGCTTAAGATCTGTCATCACTGTCTGGCCCACACACGTAATAAGTGGGTTGAGCGGGTGGCCAACTACAACCCTACAAAAAGGCCTTGCATTAATCGGATTCATCACCAAAATGACCTCGGAAAAAGTACACGAACAACACTATTAAAATAAAAACATGGAATGTGCTAAGCCTTTTAAGTCCTGCAAAACTTACACATTAGACATACTTGCACTAGAAGAGCTTGGATGATCTGGGATTGGGATCCATAATGCACCAATGGTTATACTCTCCATCACAGCGCACATAAGGATGGAGGAGAATTCGGAGACGGCTTTTTCATCCACTTTAGAGTACAGCAGTATATCAACGACTTCTGTCCGATCAACTTGGGGATATGCAGTGTCAGATTACGCACAAAGAAATTCAATATCAAGATTATCAATGTTTAGGCGGTTACATCACATTTTGGTTCATACAGCTTACATGCTGAGTGACTACAACGGCCAACGCGTCACTAAACTGGCGATAATGTATAACCTATAGTATCAAGTATATTCTTTTAACAAAATAAAATATTCAGTCACATGGCGGTCGAATGACGAAGAAACGGAAAAATACATTGATCACGTCACTATCTCGATGAGACTTTTTCCACTACCATAACTGACGTTAGATCTTAGATTTTTAGCAAATCATCACCCATATATTTAACAGTAAAGAAGTTACCAATCAGTTATCACTAAACATCTAAACCAGCATAGCGAAAACCACGAATCTACACACAAAACATCCAGAAGCAGCAGAAAATACAATTGAAAGAAAACCACCAAAACGAAAAACTACCCCACAGACAATATCTCCTAAACTTTCAAGGTCATTCAAGATCATCACTAAATGTCACCCGCGATACTGAACAATTTTCTTTATAAGTAATTTTCTCCTATATTGCATTGGCATTTATTAAAAAACTCACATAGCCTGTTTTGCAACAAGTGAACCTAACTTAAGGGGACAACTTATGGAAAACATCAAAATATATGTCAGTAAAAAGGCTTGAAAAAGCTTCCGTGATACAATTTTAAAACAATATACGTGATATTAGTAGAATACCAATTGAATGATTTTTAATTTAAATATCATGTCAGTACACAATTTGTTTACACATTCTTTTTAATTTTAATTACATAATGTTACAAAACTTTTGACTTTTTGTGCAGAAGTAGGAAGACGTTCTTTAAAAATATATATCCAATATATGCATATGGATATAAAAATATAAAATTATGTCACAATAAATAAAAATTGACATCAAATTACCGCAAGTCTCACCGTAGACAGTGACATACAAATTTTAATCAAGATTTCATAATTAATTTAATATAAATAAACAATAATAAGCATAACCTAAAATTTAATTGCAATTGTTTTATTTATTTTTTCGACTAAGCACAATAATCAATTTCGTAATAATATTATGTAAAAATTCAGGGACTTAAAATGTAGAAAATTTGTAAAGATTTGTTGACCTCTTTTAAAATACTTATATAAAAGTATAATCTTATAAAGGTGTTACCATAAATGAGAAATTATAGCACCAAAAAACTCATACAAAACGATCTAACATGTTCCATTTTATTATCTGGTGTTAATTTTTTTTACGTGATTATCTTATTTCACAAGTAGGAGGTGACTTTAGACTTAAACCCCATGAATATATGTATTCTAATTCCGTATGATTATGGTAAAGTTGACATTTTCGTGATTTCACCAATTTCGTATTCCTATACGCAATAAAAAATATTGCTCTCTGTATCTATTAAATTTTGACAATGGAAACTTGCTGGTGATGTGAAAAAAAAATTCACAAATATAAAAGTAGGTAACGTTATATGAATGAAAACTATTTATTTAGTTTAATTATACTTGTATGCATATTTGATAAAGCGAATTTATAAAATGTGTTCAATACAACTATACGTTAAAAAAAGAGATGAAAACGAATAAAAGAGAAATAAAATAAAAACAAAATTGTCGCGACTCGCGCAATACACCTCATTTCATTTCCATATTGTATTTATTATTTTTGGTTTAGATTTTTGTTGTTTTTATTCTTGTTTCAAGAACGGCGAATAAAATGCACACTACAATCAAACAAAGGTTCCATGTGAGTTATGACGTTTGTATCATTTGTGAATATATTTTATAAATTTTGCGCGTGCATGATTAAATTAATGAAATGCGGTTCTCGATTAAATTAGCTCATTATAAACACACGTGTTTAGTAATGTTTATTATTTGTATGTGTATTTATGGTACATGCTTTATATCTATACATTATAGATAATCGATTTGTTTGTATGTAAATTATAAGAACAAAACTAGATTAACAACTTAATTCTGTTAAATCAATTTTAAATACGGAAAATGTATTAGGAAATAGTAATACGTAAGCTTATAACCTTTTTATTTCATTTCTCACCCTACAAGAGACGACTCACACAGCACCACAGTACATACATATTATTATACGTATATTTATTTAGATTCTTGTTATTTTTTTTAAATTCATTTTACGAACGTTCACCTCGTTTGAGAATTTTTTTTTCATGTCTATGTTTTGTATACAAGAATTTTTATTTCTCATATTCTTTGATGCACCATTTCTTGTTATTCGTCGCGTCGTATTCAATGTTTAGCTTATCATTGGTTTAATAAACTATACCATTACAAATACACATCTACCTAAAAGCATCCCTTTTATTTCCGTTTCTCATTCGTTTTATATAATAACATAATATATTGACCGTACAGTTTTTATATTCAATGTACATAATTTTCCACCGTATCGAAACGTGCGCGCCTTGTGGAAAAACAAAAAGAAAATTTAGATTTTTTGGACAAATAAATCGTTCTACTTTAAATATTCTATATAAAATTATTTTCAACACGCAACATTTATTTTTGTAATTTTGTTGGTGGTTGGTTGCCTGCCATCGGTGGAGCTAAAAATAAAATGGGAGCTGCTAAATTAAATAAACTTTTCTTTTCGTTATATAAAAAGCTCAATTTATATATGAAAAAAAAAAATCTGTAATAATAAAAAATTTATGAATGAAACACGTATGGAAAGAAAAGCAACAGAAAATATAATATCATATATATGTATATACGAAATGCGTTGGTAATTTAAGATTTATTTATAAACTTTTCCAAGTACATCATATCGTTATTTCTAATTACAATCATCACTGTCAATATTAGATTTTGTGCACATAAAGCTAATTTTTTTATCACATTATAGAAACGTATTAAAATTTATTTTTGGAACTATTAACTTATAAATTCCGTTAGATAAATTATATTACACAAAACTATCTTGGGTTATTAGTTCATGTCAAAGTACGTCAATAAATAATAAACTTTTATTGTGGGAACGTCACAGTATTTTTAAAATTCCCATTATATGTATTTAGTGTTATAATTTAATTAGAGGGTTTAATTTCAATGCGGTGTACAAATGTGCTCGATGGCCGACCGACTAAAATGTATATAAATTTAAAAATCTCTAGCAATACTCATAAGAAACGAGAGTGAATTTAATTTATTGATTTTGGATGTATACGATCAAGCTTCTACACAGAATCTCGCGGATGTCGCCGAGTCATCGTACATAATTTTTTCACATAATAAAACCGAAGGATTGAATAGGTTAATTAGATATAGCCGATAGTTAATAATGCAATTACAACACAATTCTAACCTACTTAATCAGCGATAAAATATCTATCTCCTCCCACGACAGGCAGTACTAAAAAGTAGGGTAAAGCGAAGAGGTAAATAAAAGGTAAATAGTAGTGGTTTTTGTTTTTGCTAAACAAATCATGAAAATATGGCGGCCATGTTTCTAGACATATTTTTTTTTATATTCACTAGCATTTCCCATGAAATAAAAATGCGCTTGTAATTTTTATTTTTCCAATAAGTTTATTGTGTAAATTATGCAACAAAAATATACAATTTAAATTTATTCGTATAAACAATACGAATAAATGGAACAACAACAATAAAATTTATGACATTCGTTCGTGTACCTACATACCAATTTTTGTATATTCCTAGAAACCATGTGTCCCTTTAAGCCGCATTTACCTAATTTTATTAACTAGAAAATATTGGTACGATTTGAAAAGTAATTTGTACTAAAATTTCTATTTACTGTACTAATCGATTTATCTGAGAATTGGCCCACAGTCTAAGTAGGTCTTTCAGTCTGTGAAACAATTTTTTCAGTAAAAACACGAAATAAAAATATAAATCCTTGTTAGAAAAAAATTAAAAAAATGTTCAGTAATATTTACTGGCAAAATAATAAGTAAGCGGGGAGAATGTTGCCATAAAAAGTATGAAATTTAATACGTTTTATGGCAACATTTTTAACACACCTTCAAAAAATAGTAAACGATAAGAAATATTTTTCGCACCTGCGACAATTTTTTAACTATTATAGCGAAATATCCAAAAAAAAAAAACAAACACGGGATTATTATTTTGTGCCACTACCACTATACACGTGTAGTGTAGTGTAAATTACATTAGAAAATTGCGTTTGGTTAATCAAAAAATGGAAAACTACGGTATCCCTGTCGGTAAATCTGTCGCTATTTTGACAAAATTTTGCTATAAAAAAAAATTAAGTGTGCTTTAGACCACCCTACTGAAGTAAAACTTCTAATACATATTTAATATTTATAATATAATATAGAAAAATTATAATATTGAATAAAAATTGGTCACCCTGTGCGTTCTCGAGTGTCACCTAGCCGTTTATGTCTGATGCCACAAGAGGTAACCTTGTAACTTGGTAACTTTTTCAAGGCCAACTAATTGTAATAGATAATGTTTATGTATGTGTAACAAAATGGACAAAAAAATCATTTTTGAAATCTCTTCGCATAGTAAAAATGGCCTTGAAATATTTTTTATTTCATTTATGTTGGTGTAGTGTGGTTTCGAAAATTTGTTTAAGTCGCATTGAAACCTGTATCATAGGCAAACGGGGAATGAAACGAAGAAAAAATCGGTTTCTATGTGATACCTCGTATGGAATGGAGCTATAATATAGAAAAAATACATATATAAAATGTATCACACGGACGATTTTTTTTTGGTCACGCTGTGCGTTCTGGAGTGAATAAGTGAGTGAGTGACATAGATGTTTAATAGAGAAAAAAAATTGTTGGTCACCGTGTGCGTTCTCGAGTGAGTCAGCCAGTGACATATAGAAGTCTATATTATGGCTTTCCAATTTTCCAGTTTTTCAATTTTCCAATTTTCAAATTTTCCAATTTACCAACTTTCCAAATTTCCTATTTTCCTATTTTTTATTTTCCTATTTTCCAATTTTTCAATTTTCCGATGTTTCAATTTACTAGTTTTCCAATTTTCCAATTTTTTCAATCTTCCAATTTTCTATTTACCAATTTTCCTATTTTCTTATTTTCCAATTTTTTTAACCAATTATTAAAATAAAATGGTATCAAGTAATGTTCCACCTAGGGATTTATGAATTGTCATGGCACATCCTGATACTAAAAGAAAATGATTTCGTTTTGCGTTTATTGTTTCGTTCGCCTCGTTCGATTACACTTTTCGTAACGCATTTGCCAGTTTAGTCCCCAAGTCAAGCGTGCCTAAAGAAGTTTTACTTCAAAAAATAAAAGTCGCTGTCTTTGTCACTATAACGTAATTTTAATATGTATACTCTTCTCTTTACGGTCTTCCAGTATTTTTTTACTGAAAACAATTATTTTCTGTAGGATCCACGCATAACTTAGCAAAGGCAAGCAATGAGTACCTACAATAAATGCATAATGTAATTGGAAAATATCTAATGAGCCAATAATAGTAATAAAACATTTTATAGTTTTTTAGCTCGTTTTTATTATTAAACTAATTGCACGCTAAGCTTTCGATGTCAATTCGATATCAATATTGAATATCGAAATAGCTTTGATAATGATGTCGAATTGACATCGAGAACTTAGCGTGTAATTATTTTAATAATAAAAACGAGCTAACAAACCAATAAAAAATATTCTATTACATAATGTGGTACATCAAGAACACCAAGATCTTCAACTTGAAATTTCTTTCAGCACGAGAAGGAAAAAGCCGAACTCCGTGAACAATTAAGTAAAATAAAGGAATTTACAGTAAGTAAAATAAAGCCGAACACTCACCTGAAATGGCAGAAACTTGATCATACCATCAATTTCATTTGCGGTTTCTAGAAATCAGTTAATCACCAAGAAACAACTAGCTCTAGAACAGGAACCAGCCTAACCAAAAGAGAAATCATCTCGATCGATTATGAAATCGGTTACGGTAGTCGGGACTCGTATCTCTAAACAATTGCGTCTTTGAAAATTAATGCAGACTCTGAAATCTATGGAGCTTTGGCTACAAAGCTTAATTCCTAGGGACATCAATGTTTTACCTACGAAGATAAGAATGAACACCCAATCAAAGTTATGGCTAGAGGTCTTCACCCAACCTGCGCAAAACGAGAAATTATTGAGGAGCTCAAGTAAAAGGGTTATCAAATAGAAAATACAGTTAACATCATTAAGAAAGAAGAAATCGAAACTGAACAAGGAGTTAAAATTAACGAAGGACTGCTTCCAATATTTACTCTCACTTATAATAACAAACAAAAGATGGAAGATGTGTATAATATGGCAATACTTGAGAATTAAAATAGAGTCCTCATGGGGATTAAAATAGGCATCGCGCCCAAGTATGCCCGGTAAGCTCCAAGCAACAGGTTAGATAAGCAAGACTCTCTAAATGAAATGACGACATCCATTCTCTATTAAAATGATGCAAACAACCACAAATAAAAAATTAGGAATAGTAGCCTGGAATGCACCTGGAATAGAAATTTTCCTAAATACTGAAAAAATAGGTATATGCCTAGTAACGGAAACCCATATATTCATCTTTATTATATTATTAAGTTCTTCTTTAAATCCTTCCCAATCTGTATAAGTGTATATGTATTTGTCAAGATAGGATTGAGACGAGTGGTCGGAGCTTGAGTCTAAACCTTCTTCGATACTAAAAAAGTAAAGCCGCTTTTATGGTTTGTTCTGATTATTTTTTTTTGTCTAATCATATTGCTCAAAAATGATGTTAGCGATATGATTGGACAAAAAATAATCAGAACGAACGGACTAAAGAAAATCAGCAACCATAAAAGCGGCTTAAGTTATCCATAATTTTCTAGTTATAAAGAATCCGAGTAAATCGGGTATTTTATTGACATATTTTGGCCAGAAAGTTGATTTTCCAGTACAGTGCCAATTACAATAACATTTTGTCGCTGCTCCGATAAGCTTTTTACATCTAGTCTAAACTAGTCTTGATCGCCGATGAGTATGTTTTGCATTGGTCTCCTCCAACAATGACAAACTGCAGAAACGGTAAGTGAATGATTTTTTGTCTTCATACCTTATGTTCTTGATATAGAATATGTTAGAATGATCGTTTAAAAACATGATTTTAATGATATAAACATGAAAATCTCAAAAAAAAAAATTTTTTATTTATATTTTTATTTATATTTTTATTTTATTTATTGCGAAGCGCGCCTAATTTAAAGCGCAATAATTTAAACCCGATTATCTCGAAATAACGTTTTTCAAGTTGGCGTGCAAGATTGAGAAAAAACTACTTATCCAATCGTTCTAAAATTTTAACACGTCGATCTACATATATTTCTGCTCAGAATGAACTACGGAAGGAATAATCGGCTTTCAATTTTTTGAGTTACAACTAATTGGGGGGGACAAAAAAGCTGCATTTTCGAAAAAATGCCGCCATTTTTTTATTTTTCAACCAATTTTTTTTTCCTTTTAGTTCATTCCAAGGGCGATTTAATGCTGAATAAAACCCCGTTTTTGTTTTTTTTCTGACGTTTCTGAGAACAGTTATGATGCACGCCGCAAATTTTCAGTGTTTTTGAAAAACCCTTGTAGCAGACGACAGTGGGCTAAAAAAATCTAAAAAATTTTTTTTGTATACTTTCAGTTAAATAAAATGTCAATGGAAAGTTTCATTAAGATATCTCTTTTTATTCCAAAAAAAAAAATCTGAAAAACTTTTTTTTTTCAATTTTGAAGGTGCTATGTCCCCTTAAGTATTATAAAGCTTCTTTCCTTTGCAGTGTTATCTGAGTGTATTGTCTGATATACTTGGATATCATGTACATTTTATATATTGTGATTGTTTTGTAAAGTATGTTTCGATTATGAGACAAACATCAATTTTTTGGATGTCCAAGAGTATTTGCAATTCCTGCTGATGTGTCAATAACCCATTTGGATTTCATGCTACTATTCTAATGTCATTCATTTTTATACTTTTATTGCAGGAGCTATCCTGAAGCTGTTTTCTGGTTTTGTGAGTCTGGACAATTGATCCAATAGCTTTGTCTTGTTTCTGCTCCTGTCCATCCATTTTCTAAATTTGTTTGTAACATTTGGCTATAACTGTATAGCTGGTATGTAGATTTGATTTCCGTTTCCTTAGGGGTTCTTAGCTCTATGTTTATCTTTTGCCATTTCCTTGTTATTTCGCATCTTCTGAAGTTCTTTGGACACTATATATAGTCTATAGTTTGCGGAATGTGGTTCGCTACACTTTACACACTTTGCTAAACTTTCTTTGTGGTTTTTACATTTCTTTGTAAGATGTTTAGTTGCGGATTTGAACCATCTTAGGTCTTCCTTGTAATAGTTATGCACACTTGTGTGCACACTTTCATAAATACAGTGCTCGGAAAAAAATTGGGCAAACATATTTTATTGCAAATTGGAGTCTTTTTTTTGCTAAAATTACAAAACTTTTGAAAGCAATTGGCTTATTGTTTCATTTTAAATACATATATGACGTAATTTCTTAAAAAAAAAAAAATACCTGCAATTTAGGGGCAAAACCCCGAAAAATGCCAAAATATTCAAAATACGTTGATTGGAGTTAAAGTAATGAAATAAATTAAATACTTATTTTTTTTTTATTGATTTATAGAAGTTCTATCTTTAATATTAATATTTTGTTGGACCGCCGTTTGCTCTTATTACAGTGATACACCTCCGATTCATTGAATTTCATAAATTTCTCAAAGTCGTGGGAGGTATGGATTCCCAAATCGTCATCAACAAACTTTTTAAAGCTTGAATCGATTTTGGGCGCTTTCTTGCTAGCTTCGTTATAGACCAAATATTTTCAATGGGATTTAATTCTGGACTACACAGGGGCCAGCTTAACACATCGATACTTGTTTCTTCTAAGTAATTTTTTTATCTTTAAATGAAGAGATAAGAAAAAAAATAAGGGGTTAACAAATTATTTATGTTTATCTGGACGCCAATTTTTCTATCTACAATTCAAAATTAATAACTCACAATTTTAGTGGTATACGGCACGGAGCGTTGTCCTGTTGAAAAATAAATTTGCAAATCTCGCCAAAAAGCTTTAACACAGAAGAGTCAAATTCGTTTTGTAGGACCTGCAGATAAACAGCTGCTGTAATGCTGGAACTAAGGAAGCACAATTGACCGGTTTCATTTCCAGAAAAGCATTCCCAGACCATAACTCCTTCATTTTTTGGTGGAAGTCTTAAAAGACATTCGTTGCTAAGCATCTCGCCCGGTTTCTTCTTACGAGAATTCTTCCATCTCCAACATGCAGCTTGAATTTTGATTCATCGGAGAAAATCACATCATTCCACATCTCTGGAGTCCAAGAAACATGCTCCTGGGCCCATAGCAAGTGTTTTTTTCACTAGTAATGTGAACTCAGGCTTCTGGACTGGGTTAAGTGCACTGAAACCAGCTTTAACAGTTCTTTTTCTCACTAAGCTGACGTAAATTTGTTTTATCGTTGCTTTTAAAACGGTTCCAACGACATTGTAATATTATGAAACGATTTCCACTGGCGTTGTCTCTCTGGGCCTTCCAGAGCCTTTCTTTCTTTGTGTACTGCACATCTCTCGCATTATTTTAATATTCCACGCGACATTACCTTTAGGAATGTTTAATCTTTCTGCTATTTCACGCGTGGTTAAATTCTCTCGCGCCAAAATCAACATATTGCTTTTACACTGCTCCCTAACTTTTACACTACATTTAACTAAAATTGCACATTATTCTTTATTTGATTAGGATCACTTACAGAATAACTTAATCTTACAAAATATGCACTATTTTTACTCAAAAAAAAAAAAATTACCGGCAATAAAACATCTGCACTCTAATGACGGCCAAGAACGGTAGGCGTAAAATAAAATAATTGCTAACATCAGTTGCGGGGTTAACAAAAATAAAAGGCGGTTCAACAAAATATTAATATTAAAGATAGAACTTCTATAAATCAATAAAAAACAAAAAAAAATACTTTAACTACAAACAATTTACTCTTTATTTTG
Source organism: Nephrotoma flavescens (assembly GCA_932526605.1). NCBI lineage: Eukaryota > Metazoa > Arthropoda > Insecta > Diptera > Tipulidae > Nephrotoma > Nephrotoma flavescens. Next base: position 192,481,366 of record OW052222.1, on the reverse strand, counting down.
AATATTTTGGCTTTTTTTCGGGGTTTTGCCAATTTTAGCAAAGAAGACTCCAATTTGCAATAAAATATGTTTGCCCATTTTTTCCCAGCATTGTATATTTTATATCTTCTTCATTAACAGCATAAACCAAGGGCAGGCGAGTATTATCTGTTCTCTTCACAATTTGAGTAATTTCTTTACTTTTTAGATTTTTGAGAAGTATCATAAGTCTTCTTTTTCCTCTGGCTAGATGCAAATTTTTGTCTATAACTTTTATAGGTGGAGATTATTTGTCCTTGTAATTACCTTTCTCATTATCTACATCTGGAACATTTACTTTGAAGCCTCACTGTTCAGCAATGTATTTTGGTATTATATCTGATTTGGATCCATGAACTTTCTTGTAACCAAATAGTTTTCAACTTTATTTACACAATTAACTGGTGGCGGTTTTGTTTGTGGCGCCTTTTTACTTTCATCAGTATTTTCGTGAGTTTTATCACATTGATTGAGATCTTTGTTTTTTGTGGCTTTGTTTAGTTAGGATACACAATTAATGATTTATTGATGGAAGCATTCTTTTAGCATTATACGTATTATTTAAATGGTTGACGTTGAAAGGTTGCGTGCATACTTATATGATAATCCGTATGCGACCAATTAACATTCACATCGGCTTTAATTCAGCAACCACCACACTTTCTTCACGACACCTATAAAATGTTCATATATTCTGAATTCGTATATACCAACCGTCTTGAACATTCGCTATACAGTAATTCTATAACTTAAGATCGAATACTACCCACTACTGGCTAACTCGTTCGCCATATAAGAATAGATTACAGAGTCCAGCTGATCAGTTTGGACAAGAAGTTCTTTTAGTTTGAACAAGAAGTTCTCAACACTGTTACAGTCTAAAACGAAAAGATTTTGACACTCAAAGCCGAATCGACGTTCTTTGTTTCTTCTTCATCAGCTTGGTAGTAAATTTCAAACTCATTTATCAGTGATGGCGATTACCACCACTTTTTTTTTTTTACAAAATGAAAGTTTTAATTGTCCAGTGGATTTAATGTCCCTTGAAGGTCAATTAATACCCCCTATTCATTTACGCACACACCACCCATTAATGCAATTACAGTATACCACCTGCACATTGCAAGGTCCATGCCAACCTGTACAGTGACATGGACGGAGGTTCGGTGCTAAATTCTGCACTCCAACAGAGGGTTTTTGTTGTGTTTATTAACATCACCGATCGTAATCGATGACGAAAATTCGCTTTGCATCCTGCCTGTGCTGGGATTCGAACCAAGTACCTCCCGGTCCAAGTGCCGAAGTTTTAACCATTGCACCACTTGTCCGGTATAACTTTAGAAAATTCTCTCATAAAAATCGCATAAGTGCCTGTCCATTTACTTTTTATTCAAAAATTCTGTTATTCTCGGCGAATTATCGAAATAACTGAGCGTTTACGAACAAGCAGAAGACAGCACGCGTATTTTTCAGCACTTGTATTTGTAATGGGATTCATTAAATAAATCATGCTTAAAACTAAATCGCCAAACATTGGAAAGGTTATAAATTGTTATCGAATCATTCGGCCGACGACGTACTTTATCAATGACACCATATAATAAACCGCAATCAATGAAATTTATCACTTATTAAATTCTGATTTTATGAAGATAAGGAAAATTAGCTTAATCTTCATCTAAAAACTATGACTATCCTATCACTGCAGACAGTGGTCGATAAATTTAGATTATTATCTAACTGGAGATTAAATATTATTTGGTTTTATCAAAATAAACTGACATGTTAGTTTTTCATAAAATACATAGTGTTTATTAAATAGACATTTAGAAAATCTAGTACATACATATTTATTTTTCTTTTCTAATTTCGACAAAGATATTTTTTTGTAGACAGCTCAACCTATACAAATATTAATTTTATGTATTTTGTCTTGTTTTCATATCATGAAAGAAAATAAAGTTTTTCCATATAAATTTTCATTAAATCAAAATTCTAAATTTTGTTGGTATATGGCTATATAGAGTCTCCTATCTTAAGTCGAAGACGAAAAACAATTTACATACTAGTGGTGTATTTATTGGATCTTATATTTATATGTCCTTTTATCATTAATCAAATATAATTTTATTTTATTAATTTCATAGAATTTATTTCATGATTTAATTTATTCTGATGTTGTGAAGATAATTTTTTTATTTTTGTATTTAATTTGAAGTTCTAAGATTATGTGAATTACACATTTATTTCATCGGAGCGCTTTATAAAAATAAATGTAAGACAAAATGTAAGATTTTGTATTTATTGAGATACCACCAGCAGTATTTTGTTGTTGGTCTTACAATAAACTCGTATAATAAACAATCATGAGAATAACACACACGCAGGTCGGAATAATAAAATATTTTTTTTTTATATGAAAATAAGAAAAATGTTATACTCTTTTTGAAGACATGTAAGGCATTAAAATGCCGAAAAAAACAAAATAACAAATATAAACTACTCCGCATATATGTATGTCTTATCCGGGAATACATACATAGCCAGGTGTAATAAAAATTTTCGTATTCCAAAAAAAATAAAAGGATCTTCAGGTTTTGGGATCAAGTTACATACAAAACAAAATATAAAACAAACGTAAACATTCAAGCACACATCCCGTGTAATTTGCTTCCCATTGATATAAAATTTACGGAAATTGATTCTCATTCTCTTTTTTTAATTACATTAATACATTATGATTAAATTCAATTATTTTTTAGTTTGTACATATTATAAATAAATTCCATTGTTTTAAAATTAATTTGTTTGCTAATAGCAACCATAATAATAAATAAATTAAACTGCTTGCGTGGTGAAAGTGTTATGGAATAATTTTTATGGTTGGAAAATCAATCGTATTTTGAAGATACTCGTACATATGCGTAAATCACTTACTTTCCTAATTAAAATTCATGTTTTAGTTTTGCAATTAATTAACATTTTTTACATAATTAATAATAATTTTTATTTATTGTTTATTTACAGGGCTGTGACAGATCCTAGGGATGGACATCGGGTTGCATTAAAAAAATTGCCAAATGTGTTTCAATCGCTAGTCTCATCGAAACGGGTATTCCGGGAATTAAAAATGTTATGTTTTTTTAAACACGATAATGTGAGTATTTTTTTTTAAATTAATGATGATTCGATTTAAATTCACACGTTGCATTGCATAAGATCAATGGTATCAGAATGTACTTTTGAAGTTTTTCGATACCCGCGCTCAAGGCGTATTACTACTCCTGCTTAGTCAGCACTTAAGCAGATTAGTGTCATGAAATTTTTGTTTTGGTCGATGATTAATTAAAATTAATTTTTTTACTCGATAATCTTGTTACTTAATTTTCAACCTGCTGTCAAACAGTTTAATCTCTTAACCTTAAAATATGTTAAGGGGCGTCAAATCATCAATGATGGAATACCTTTGTTTTTTTTTTGTTTACTGACCAAATTAGTTTGAAGCTTTGTAAGATATGGTAAAAATGGACAGAACTTACGTGTACCCTAATTATAATTTTACGGAAATTTCGGATGACTGCATACATTTAGAATGTGTCAGATGTAATGGCATCTTGAAGGATAGCTCGTTCATTCGTAAAGGACTAGTAACGTGTAAAGGGGTAATGGTAAAAACCAGAATTTTCTTCCAGAAGTATTGGCTTCACAAACATTTAACTGCAAATTTAATATTTCACGTTTTAAAAGATGTATTAAATAGTTATGATCTTCGAAGAATTTAGCTACAGTTATCATAAAAATTCTAAATATCATGGTTAAACACAACGAAACATCTTGTGACTATTTAAAAAGATTATAGCGGTCATGATAAGGAGGTTCATTAATCACTTGCAAGCTGTAACAAAAATAACCAATTTTTGGTCATGACATTTTTAGAAAAGTTATCACACATGAAGGTATAGTCCGAATCACCTAATTAGATACAAATTTCATTCCATCGACTGTTTTGCTACAACTCTCGAGTTACTTAATGGAGAGTAATTTCGCATAAACCCTTCAATCTCTTAGGATAATTAAAATTAATTTCATTAGAAATTTACAGATGCTCGACCCGTCGCTTGAAGTGGGGAGGCTGGAAGGGGGGTGTGATGTAATTAAGGGATGCTATACTCCTACAACTATAAGTACATGCTATACTCCTACTAGCCATATCGGGCTGCTTTCGAGTGTGCTGTCAATCGGATTTCATATTAATAAGATTAATCCATCTTATAAACAAATATCTTTAAACGCCAATCGAGAACATTCATGGAATAAAAGTGCTTTCCTATGCATCATAATTAACAACCAAGGTGCTATCAGCAAATACAAAATTCCGAGTTTTTCTAAACTAAGAAAAGGCGATGGCTAATTAACGATTAGTACCGTACAGTTGGTTTAAGATAAGGTTTAGTCTTTGGCGTCAAATTAACCGAGTTATTGAACAATCATAAAGCCACAGTTTTCCAATTGTTAGTTTGGTGGCGGCTTTAACACAGAACAAACTAAGCTTACTAACTTTTGAAGAAACAACTTTTAATCGTCATTTTATTAGTAGAGCATTAGTTCGAGGGTCATTAATCTAAATGTAACATTCCAAATGAAAGGTAAAATATTAAGACACACCAGCATCTACCACAATGTTCTGAGCCCACCATAAGAATCTTGGCACTTTGTATTCAATTTTCAAATTACGTATAGCTAAACTGACTTTGGAGAACTTGGCTGAAGACTAATATTATTCTTGTAATCTACGGTTGGCATTTTCACATAAAGTGTTCACTTTATGAAGGTTCCGGGCCAGTTTCAGGTAGCGTCAGTACCGGAAGGCTGCTGGTGAAGTGGCCATTAATAGTGCATTTGAATAAAACATACATATTTGTTTTTTTTTTATTTAAAGAAATAAAATTTTAAATTTTTTGGAAAATTCATAGAACCGGAAACTCGTTTAAAAATGATTTTTTTATGGAATTACAAGATCCCGTTATATTGGAGCTTTTACTGCTTTTTTTTATTTTTTATAGTAAGAAAGTATTAATTGCCCAGTGGATTTAATGTCCCTTGAAGGTCAATTAATACTCCCCTTTTCATTCATGCACACACCACCCATTCTTTATTATAGGCGTTTTCCATTTTATTAAAATTTCAATACCTTTTTTTTGACCTCGAGATTTACCAGTTCATATATCATTTGGCCGAAATCGATCCACAGGAAGTGACGGATTGCATAGGAGATTTTTCGTTTTGTGCAAATATGTTGAAAAGTATGTTTATATTTTGAAAAGTATCTTTAGTACTAAAGATTGTTAATTAAATGTCAAGCAAAAGTAGTTCATTATTTAAATTTTACCGGAAATAACTAGTTTTGATGACAACTTTATTTGACGTGAATTCGGCATCTCTTCAACGATTCAAATGCCAACAAGGTCATTCTAGAGTTTTCCTGGTGATCACCCAACAATAGCGAATCCCACAAGAAATGGTGGTTTTTAGTATGATAGATGCCAACACTCTTACCGCCGCGGGTTAGAAATTTCTTTTATGAGTTAAACGGTTGTAACACTTGCTACTTTGTCCATACGACTTTCTCAGACTAGCAATTGCATTTTTATGTACAATGCTCAATTTATTCGCATTATTGTTAAGCGAAATAGCCATCTTTCGTAAAACCGAGAAGCTGATGCAAATCGTATTCTTTCCCGTGTAAAATAAGGTTTTGTCCAAATAATGCTTCGTATTATTTAACACGGGCTCTATTTCTACCGAAATTGGTCATCTTTGATATAGGAACGAATTTCCGATAATAGAGTACGGTTCACCCACTCAAAGTCATTGCTCTCTTGTTGATATTTTGTAGTTAATACGTGATTTACACCAGATTTAAAATGATTTGATTGCTATGGAGCAAATTTGTGAGAAAATAAAGTCCAAATAAAGGAGCTGAAATGGTTGAAAAACTTCGTTACATGCATCCATATGAGGACTTGTTATATAATTAATTAATTTGCAAGTTTTACATGTTTCGCATCTTTTTACATGAGCAGTCGTTCTAGCGTCTTAGCGATACTGCCGACTAAAATTAATAAGTAATTTATCATTTGCCAGTTTAACGTTACCGGACAAGGGGTGCAGTGGTTAAAGCTTCAGCACATGGACCGGGAGGTCTGGGTTTGAATCCCTCCAGTGGCTGGATGCAAAACGAATTTTCGTCATCGATTGCGATCTCTCTGTTGGAGTGCAGAATTCATCGCCGACCCGTAGTCCATGACATTGTGTTGCCATGGAGCTTGCAATGTGCAGGTGGTACACTGTAATTGTGTGAATAAGAGGATAATTAATACTTTCCTTAAAAAAACGTTAGAAATGTCAGTATGTCCTTCAAATTGTTTTATCATTTTCATATACAGGGTTTTTCAATAAGAGGTTTCATTTTAAATAGCGTGCTATTTGAGCAGCTGTCAATTTTGAAGCTGTCGTCTTTTGACATTTGACGATACACGCTTCAACAACGCATTGAAATTGTTAAAATTCATTACAAAAATGGTGAAAATTTTACAGTCACAGTTCGCAAAACTAAAACACTTTTGGGTCATCGTGAAGCACCTTCTCGGCCGGCAATAGTGAAACTGGTGGAGAAATTTGAGCTGTTGGGACAAGTTAGTGATGTGAAGAATCGAAACTGTGTGCGTCGCTCAAGAACGACTGAGAATATTGGTGCTGTTTCCCGTAGTGTTGACGAAAACCCAGGTTTGTCGATTCCTCGTCGATCCTTGCAATTAGACATTCCACAAACGACATTACACCGTTTTTTGCGTAAAGACTTAGGTCTTAAGGCTTTTAAAGTTCAGTTAACAGAAGAACTCAACCCAGTCGATCACCGTAAACGTCGTATCTTCGCTGTTTGGGTCCTTCAAATGCATCAAAATGATCCGGATTTTCATCGAAAAATCATCTTCAGTGATGAGGCCCATTTTCACGTTGGAGGCTATGTTAATAAGCAGAATTGTCGCATTTGGGTCTCAGAAAATTCAAGAATGATTGTCGAAAAGCCTCTCCATCCTCAACGTGTCATGGTTTGGTGCTGTTTTTGGGCTGGAGGTGTGATTGTGTACCTTACTTATTCGAAAATGAGGCTGGCGCAACTGTTACGGTGAATGGATTTCGCTACTGAGCTATGATTAATGATTTTTTATGGCCGGAATTGGAAGATATTGATGTGGACGACGTTTATTTTCAGCAAGACAGCGCTATGTGTCACGCACAAGCAACGAAATAATCGCAATTTTGCAAGAAAGTTTTCTGACCGTGTTGTTTCTCGAAGAGGTGATCACAATTGGCCATCGAGATCTGGTGATTTAACACCTTTACACATTTTTCTTTGAAGCCACATGAAAGATAAGGTCTATGTCAATGCTCCACAATCATTTCAAGACCTTATAGATGGAAGTCGTGAAGTTATCGAGGACACACAGCCGCAAATGTGCGAATTGGTCATGGAAAATTTCATGAAAAAGATATGGTTCTGCAAGCGTAGCTGTGGCGGCCATTTGGCTCATAGAGTTTTCAAATGTTAATGGCATAACTTCCTCTTTACAAATGCAATAAACATTCATTGATTTCTTTTAAAAAATACTCGTTTTTTAATATCAAAATGAAACCTCTTATTGGAAAACCTTTTAGAAAGGATCATTAAAAACAGGTGATGACTTCTCAAGATAAATTGGGCTGGTAAAGTTTTTTTTGTTTATTTTGATTATCACTGCAATCTGTTCTGGGGCCAAGGCTCTTCCAACTCTTACGCGGTTTGCTTTTTCCGTCCATACTTTTACGTCGTTGCTAGCCAATTCGATGACGTACGGCTATAGGTCCGATTTTTATCACCGTCTGCACATTGCATAGCCTCATGCCAGCCCATATTGGCATGGAAGATGGGTCGGTCCATGAGTTTTGCACTTCAACAGGGGGTCATAAATGTCATCACAGATGCATTTCCATTTCATCACAGATAGTAACCGGTAGGTGAAAATTCCGTTTGCATCCTGCCCCTATCGGGATTCGAACACTGTACCTCCCGATCCAAACGACAAAGCTTTAACCTTAACCACGTTTGAATGTGGTAATGTTTGAAAAGTTTAAAGTGATGTTTATCGGTACACGCAAATGCCATGAACAACTAATTCATCTGAATTTGTTCGCTATAATGCATCGAGAACTATATTTTGCGATCAGCTCCAGTGAACAATATTAAAATCGTAAGGTTATAGCAGCTGTAATGTCATCCGAGCGAGACAACCAGCTAGATCTCGTTGAGGCAAAAGCCATTTGACGCATGGTCCGTAACCACTGACGAATAACCCTCGACATAATCGCGAAATGATTAAATAGGATCAATAACAGTACAGCATGCGAATTTAGTAATACAATACTTTTGCTGCACTGGATTTAGATTTTTCGAGGCAAAAGCCACAGGGTGTTCTCCCAAAATCATCGTCCTATTGAAATAAAACTCTTTCGTAGATGTAGAACCTCCGTAAGAGGTCGGCATTCTCTAGAATCGCGAACTGAGCCTCCGGTGACCATTCAAATTTGTTTTTACTTTTCAATAAATTTTTGAATGAAGAAGCTATTGCAGAAAAATTCTGAATAAAGCGCCGATAATACCGAGTCATACAAATCGATACGAATGTCTAATCGTTAACCAATGCTTAAATACTTTCAAAATTGACAAAATATCCCAAAGTACCTTCAGCTCAACTACTATAAATTACAACTATTTAGGGATGTGACTCTTCCACTAATTCAAAGTGTTTTTAGCGACCTAACTTCAGTACGTGTTGTGAAACCCAGACGGTGGATTTTTATAAAGAGAAATCATTCATTTGTTTCAACTCATTAATGTGAATGCAATTAGAATGGTACCAAAAGCTAAAAATTTTGGCCAGTACATATCGTGTCAATGTTGTTGAAGAAGGTTTGAATTAATTCTAAAAATTGACTACCAGGCTTATTCATCAAAAAGTTCTAATTTGCAGAGAAAACCACTTATTTTCGAAACACAGGGCCAACCAATCAAATTTGATAACTGATAAAATAAACCATCCATAAGATCATGAACATGACTACGTTACTATGCGCTCGCTCATCTGAAGCAAGCTCTAAAAAGTCGGACGGTGGCGGTTTAATAACCGTGTATTCTAAAGTAGAGAATGTTGCAACTAATTTATTCCCATGAAGAATGGGGCAGATTTCCGTGAAAATTAAAATCAACCATCTTTATTTCTTCATCTGCAATCGCCCAATTCAAACGATTAAATCGTATTTTTGTACTTGGTGACTTTAATTCCCAATATTTTGTGTGAACTTTGACTCGGAATTAAATTACATACTCTCATGAACAACATAAAGTCTAAGGCAGAATGATTATTCATTGATGCCATAATTTTAATAATTTAAAGCAATCTGGAGAGATTTTTAGATCTTGTTTTCACTAATGAACCATAAATTTTTGATTAGTGTTTAACTCCTCCCACTATATGGTGAAAATATTAAAACACTGGCAAATTATCAAATTCAACATTATGAAGATAAACTACACTGGTCTCCGAACTTATTTTGAAGAAGTGAATTACATTCGGATGTAATTTTAAATGCTAAAGAGAGAACGAAAATGTTGATAAGTTTGCCTTTTTTTAATAAATCACCAAAAACTCATCCACCATATGGTTCGGTGACCGGCTTATACATTTTGAAAAACGTAAATCTAAAGTGTACACTAAAATGAGGAAATTTGGAAGCCAACAAGTTGACATTTTCACAACAACATGGAGTTCGATTCGTATTTCAAGTTAAAGTACAAATCTTATTTGACAAAATTAAATCAAACCCAAATCAATTCTGGAAATAATTTATATCTATATGCGGAACCGAGAGGTATCCTCCCAATATGACGTAACAATATGAACGCGTCGAACGCCAAAGAAATAGTTTACATGTTGGCCGAGTTCTTCTATAATGGATCCATTGATGAAACCAGCCATACATACCAACATCTCAATCACTTCTTCAGTTATATTTAATGACAACATTAGCAAACATTTTTATTTCAACATAAACAAAAATAGTTCCGATTAAACGTGAACATCAGACAAATGGCCACCACGAATCCTTAGGCACAGGGTTATTCTTTTGTTGAAATTTTCTATAACGTTTTCGTGGCCGAAAGAAAATAGTCCATCGGTATTAGATCGCACGATATTGGTGGCCAAATGAAGAAATTACAAGGCCTGGAAACTTAGTCTGCAGTGACACCATTCTTTCACGTGCTGTGTAGCAGGTCACACCGTCTTGTTGGAAAAACATGTCCTCCTCATCAATTACATCCAATTCGGGCCACAAAAACTCCGTTAACATATCGTGATACTGCACTCCATTAACAGTTAGCACATTTCCAGTCGCATTTTCAAAGAAATACGGCCCAATTACTCCGCCAGCCCAAAATGCACACCAAACAGTTACTCGCGGTGGATGCATTGGTTGTTTGAGTATCACACGAGGATTTTCATCACCCAAAATCCGATAGTTTTGCTTATTTACATATCCGTCGAGTTATATCTCGTACAGTAGTACATTTTCAGCTTAATCTCCATGAGTGCTCATAAATTTTGATCGGATTAAAATTAGGTGACTGAGCTGGCCAATCCAATGTTGTGATGCCCTTTTTGAGTTTAAATTTTGAACAGAGTATGCTATGATGTTTTGAATCGTTGTCTTCTTGCAAGATCCAATGGGAGTTCCCCGCTCCAAACCATTTAAGGACAGATGGTAACAAACCTCGCGAATAAATTTTATTCATGAAAAGTGCATTAAGGTTCCGTGTGGAAACGATTAATTTACCAAAACCTTGCTTGGTGAAGCATCCCCATACATGGAGCTAGGGCGGGTGCTCCACAGTTCGGAAAATCCTTTTTTTTTGCTTAGTTGACCAAACACGCCTTTTAACATTAAAACCCCAAAAGGATGACCCATTGGTTAACACAATATTCGTCCAATCTACGTTTTTATGTTCATTCGCCCACTGTAGTCGTTTTTCTATGTATTTTTGCGTTACCAGTGGTTTGACCGAAGTATTTCCATGTGCGTAGCCATGTTCCATAATTCTATTTCGTATGGTTGTTTTTGGTATCATAGTATTCTTTTTCGCCAATTTTGCCACAGCTGCAACCAGCGTAAGCGAAGAATTTTCATCAAATAACTGTATGGTTTTCATTTTTTTTGTAAATATTTTGAAAATTATAACATTTACTAGAAAAACTATTATGACCTAAAAGTTTTTAAACCAAATTTAAAAACTAAATCCTACTTGTAAGACCGAAAGTAATTCTTACTTGCCTATTTTAATAATTATGAGCACATCCAGAAGCGATATTATAATGATTTCAGACAATCAGCTGTAAAGCCACAATAAATTATACAAAACCGAAGTAGTAGTTGATAAGAGGTTACGTATTATAACGATTAAATTATACGATTCAATGTCAATATATTCAACACATTATAATGAGCGACTGTAATATGATTAGACCAAATTATCTTAAACTGTTTTTTCTGTGAATATAATGAAATAATATAATGCCGGATCTATTTATGTCATCTGTGATACAATAAACGCATGCGTTCGACATTGAAATTTGTAAAAACTCTTTAGTAAGAGAGTAAGTCTAAGTAGTACACAAAAGATATACATATTTATATTACAGTGTGTGTTTGTGTAATTACATCACATTACCCGAAAAATGGTAAGCAAATGCATTTTAGTTATCAAGTGCATGCTGACAGTGTGTTCTAAACATAAACCCAAGTGTGATCATTTTTATAACTACGTTTTGTTACATACAAATGTAAATAAACACATTTAACATACTCGTACATATTACATAAAATAAATACACAATGCAAAGATTATATAGTACTGTATATCCACCACAACTAAACTAAATAGTTGGTGCTCCCTTATCGAAAATAATTTGTCTGGCGACAACATAGATCTCTCTTGGTTATGTGTACGAGTAAACCACACATAAATAAAATATTCATGATGAATATTTACATAATACACAAAATAGTTAGTACAGAAAGTAATTGCCCTAAAAAAATTGACTTTTTATAAATACCCATAAATTTATCATTTTAATAGAGATTTCTTATCACAATTTTTTCCAATATAAAAATAAGTATGTCGGAGAATATTGGTGTATAGTTTATACGCGAGTCTCTTCGATTAAATTTCGCCACTATTTACATAATTTTTTTGTAACGACTAAATTTACGTCATTTAGTTTCCGACCATAATTTATCTAATACAAATTATAAACAAACATTATTAAGAATAATATAGCCGACGATAAAAATTATTATTATTTTTTTTTTAATATTAAACAGATAAAAAAATTATGTTTATTAATATTTTGGTTTACTACAAAAAATGTATGTATATACAAAATACATATTCTAATTAATTGCCTTTTTATGCTATTATTAATTATCTGGAAAACTATTTTCAATCCTCACACTAAACATATAGTCAATATCCGTTTTTGTTGAAATATATAATTTTTAAATTTTAATATGAAAACATTAAAATTTCATAAAAATATTTAAACAAGGTATTGGCCCTCGTGAATGAGACTGTTATAGTTTACTATTTCATTACAAACAAACAAATTGATGATCAAATTTTAAAATATTTAGAAAATGCTACGGCATTTAATTAACCTTGACTAAAGATAAGCAAAGCTCCGGAAATGATGAAGCAAAATCGTTTAAATTATTTTCAATAGGAAGTAAAGTTTATTTTAAATATTTCCTTTTTCTATTTTAATGGCTAGTAAGTTCTAAACTTATAGGTAGTATTATAGGTAGTAAAAATTACTTATAGGTAGTAAAAATATTACTTAAGATGACCACATACGTTTCAATCTATAAAAGATGGTCCCAATTATTAAAGCCTTTGTCAAATTTATTTTCATCGAAAACTTTCTAGCTGACATAGTTGAATATTTCGGGATCAAAGAAAAAAAACTAATATTTATTTATCAAAACCGGCTATATTTTTTTTTTTTTTTTGAAAATATTATCCATGAAAATCAATACACTTTTGCATGCGTTTCAACCAATTTCCGAAGCACTTTTTTCACTTCGAGAAACGTTGACCTCGCATTTTTTTTACTGATTTGCGAGGATTAAAAGAAGTGCCAACGCGCAGACTTCTGGTAAACAAATGGTTGTGTACCATTCACGACCTTCACGAAATTCGTCATTCAGCGAACTGCGGCCATGATTGAATTCTGTCAACCATCGACTTAACACTGGTCCTTGAAGGTGCTTTATCGCCGAAAGTCGAATTAAGTTAATTAATGCACTATTATTGAGTTTAACTACGTCGAAAGTTGTAAAAAATAATCACACGAAAATGTTCACGATTTGAACTGAAATGAAATTTTAAAATCACTATATCAAAAAAAAAAAAAAAAAACAGCGGTGGCATAAAACATGCTGAGTAAATATTATACCGTCTAAAATGTCAAAATGATAGAGACTTCATTCACTAGATGACAGCACTAGGGTTGTCCAATCCCAATTTATAAAGATATCCCGTATTTTATAAAATGCTTGTAATGATGTCACTAAATTTTTATAATTTAATAAAATTGATTCTAATTGACTCTAATTCACAATATTTTTGTAATATTGATTAAAATAAAAATTTCATCTAAAATTGCTTTAAGCTCGTAGTCGCCGTACCAATTTTTTATTTTTGAAGTTTTAAACGACAAAGAATCTCCCAACAATCATTTTATTTAACGGTAGACAGGTATTCCGTATTTTTAAAAAATCTCAAAGTTATAACATCACCAAAAACCTCTAGATTATTCTCTTCTAATAGTTGCCTTAGAGACTCGGTGGTGTTGATAGCAATGGAAAGGTCGAACTAATAAAAGTTCATTTTGAGTCAAATTAATAATATGTGATTGTTATGCTAATGGGGAAAGTGAATAAAAACTGAGTGTTCACTCTGAGTGAACTCTCTTGAGTGGAGTGAGCTTGTTTGAGTGAACACTCGTTTTGGTGTGAATAAAAAAATACTTATACGCATTTCATTCACTCATACGAAATTTACATTTCAGAGTGCAAAAATGCCAAATGTGTTTGAAGCATCCGGTTTAGGGCCAAATTTTAAATCGTCATCCCGCTTTGAATTGGAAAATGTTGAGTGGTTAACAAATGTTTTTTTTACAGGAAAACGTAGAAACTTGTGGTGGTAAAAATGAAAACATTTCAAAGTGATAAAAGTACACAGAAAGTGAAAAACATGATTAATCATGAAGGAAATGTAAATTTTTATGTATTGAAAAACGTTGAGAAACACAGAAAAACTCAAAAAAAAGATTACTACCAAATACTTAGTTAAATTAATTTGGTTATTTTAACACAAAATTCTGAGCTAGATAAACCAAATATCTTGTTTAATTTAGAAACTTGGTATTTTCTTACTTGGTTACTACAAAATTGAGTGAAATTTGAGTTACCAGGATGTTGGTACGTAGTTTTGTTTAATTTAATCAAAAAAAATTTTGTTAGGTGAACAATACTCTTGTTATAACTAACCAAGTATTTTGGACTATCTTAATTAGTTATTTTGACCTATAAGTTTTGTTATATAAAGTAAGATTTAAATTGTAGCGAATCAATAAAATTCGCTAAAGCATTGTGATTATACTTTGAATGTAAGTTCAAAGTATTTTCAATATTTTTGTAGTTTGATCACTGCAGTCTGATGAGACGACCGAATTTTTTAATATAAAGAATTCGATGTTTCATTAGTTCGAAATCAAACTTCCAAGGTGTTAGTTTGGTAGCCCCATCTTGATGTAATGTGTTCAACCTAAAACGTTTGCAACATTTACCGCCATTTTTGTTACATTGACTAAGAAAATTTGGTAGAATTAACTAGTAAAATAATAATCATAACTAATTATTAGTAAAATAATTTTTTCCATTGGTTAATTTAACAATATAGTTAGTCACTGTTACCAATTATTTGCCATTTCTATCTATTAAATTAACCAAATGTTTTTGGTTATATTAACTAAGTTAAAAATTAAATAACCACGATTTGGTTATTTTAAATTAAAATTTTATTCAACTAAGTCCTTGTTCGTTTTTTTAACTAAAAGATTTGGTTGATCGAAAATCACCAAGATTTTGGCAATATAGACTCAGATTTTTGTTTCTTTTCACCCAAATTTTTCTCTGAGTGCTGATAAAAGGTACACTCAAATGTATATGCGCGTTCTCTCAAAATTCAAACGTCAAATTATTTTTATTCACATCAAAATTGAGTGTCCTCTCCATTACGTAAAATGTTGAGTGTTTTACTTAACGAAACTTAACGAAAAAATTTTTTTATTCACATGAAAGTGAGTGTTCACTTGAAAATATTGAGTGAACACTCACACTCAGTTTTTATTCACTCCCCGCAATAGTTAGCTTCCCTTCAAAACGCGCTAGGTTTTTCCGAAAAATTTGGCTCAGTTTTATATAACTTCCCCTCGAACGAGAGCAATAGGTTTTACAATTCGTTTTAAAATAGTAAAAGCTTTGTATGGTGACAAGTTGACGGCTGTGACTTGAGATATATAATATTAACACAACATATGACACTTTAAAAATACATTCACAAATTCTCTATTGCCAGGACCCCCTTGACATATAGGTTAGAATAATTTTTAGATCGATTTTTTGAGCTAGTATGAACTTCAAAAGACCGAGAAAAATGATTTTCGATCTAGGTAATTTTATGTCATTTTTGCACTATTTTGACCAAGAATAAATCTTAATCGCTATATCGCCGAAGTCAAAAAAAGTAGTTTTGTGTATCTGTGTGTGGTGTCGTACAAACTAAATGTTGTCGGTTCTCTACAGCCCAGACAGGTTGACTGACTTGACTGATGGGGTGAAACTTCAAATTTAAGCCTTTTTCCTAGAATTGGGAGATTCCATTGATTTTTGGCCGAAATCGGTCCACCAGAAGTGGAACCTTCCGTAGGAGCTTTTTCGTTTTTTGCAAATCATAAAAATGTAAAAGTTAATCATTTACAAGAAAAACGATTATGTATTAACTAAAAAATTCTAAATAAAAT
This sequence comes from Nephrotoma flavescens, assembly GCA_932526605.1. Taxonomy (NCBI): domain Eukaryota; kingdom Metazoa; phylum Arthropoda; class Insecta; order Diptera; family Tipulidae; genus Nephrotoma; species Nephrotoma flavescens. The sequence goes on along the minus strand of OW052222.1, from coordinate 192,465,110 downwards.
TTGCAACAATACCTGTCCAGATAAATTTTCCAAAATTTAAGCGGAAATGATGTGTTTTGCCCAAAAAATTATATTTTTTCAAAACTTTGGTCCTGTACTGTCCAGACAAATTGATTGATAGGGATGAAACCTCATGCTTAAGCTTTTTCCACAAATTGGGAGATCCTAGTGAATTTTGGTCGAAATTGGTGTACTAGAAGTGACAACTTCCTTACAATCTTCGTTCTTTACAAAAATTTTGAAAAGTATATTTTTTACGAGGAAATACTATGGACTAAAGACTCTTTCAATAATTTTATTTTCAATAAAATCGGTTCAAATAAGATTTCCAAAATTTAAGCGGAAATGGCCATTTTTTAGGAAAAAAAACTTTTATCATCCCAGTGATTTTTGGCCAAAATCGGTCTACCGGAAGCGGCAACTATAAGAGTATTTGCAAAAAAAGAAAACAAAAAATTTGTTCAGAATATTTATTTAATTGTTACCGGAAATGATTAGTTTTGATTACTTTATTTCTTCAAAAGTCTGCTTCTCTAAAGTCCAGAGGAATTGACTATTCGAAATCAAACTTCATACTAAAGTTTTAACCATGAATTGGGAGATTCATGCGAAATATGATGGACATCTGTGTACAAGACAGTTTTTATTAAAAATCCGATAGGTAATTTTTCAATTTAGAAATTTAGTGTGCTATATTCGAGATCTTTGTATATTTGCCGTAAAAGAAAGTCGGGTGTTTGTCACAACATATTTACTGCTCCATTTTACATTTTTGTTTTGCCGAATAATAGGCAAATATAAAAATTGCATTATTGTTTATTTAATTTCTATTGTTTGCCAAAAATTAAAGGAATTAAATTTTTTCATACACACTTTCTGTTTATACCAAATATCTCTCTTTTAGACTTATTATGTTTGGTAATTTGAGTGATTGATTGGGAATGCACGCCCGAGCTTTATTAAGCAAAATCTTCCGGAAGGCCGGGCTCCACTGTACATCCTTTGTACATTTAACAATACCGAAGGATAGGATAGGTGAGTTAGTTATGTCTGTCTTGGTCTTGTTATAGACACCTAATAAAGCCAATGATTAGGGCGCCTTTATGTTTGGTGTTCGTTCGGTCATTTTTTCGACCAATCATCTCTTGTGGAAAAATCGAGAAGAAAAAAATCGTAATTTTTGAGCAATATGATTGGTCGAAAAAATTGTCAGAACGAACGAACACCAACCATAAAGATTTATTTGAAGCCTTTAGTATTTATTTACACAACACAATACATTTTAGTTTCAATTTAATTATACCTAGAAATAAAATAATTTCTAGTATGTATTAAATGTACATAAATATAAATGAGTTAACAGCTAATCTGGAACTTGGAATGATGATTAATGGGAATATTACAAAGATTTAAACTTCATTCGTTAATTAAGTAAAACAGCTACTCAGGAATTTTAAGATGATAGTTTTAAAATTGAGAAATAGCACATCCCTAAAATCCTTAATACCTAAATAATTAATTTAACTAATTATTTAGCTCAACCTGTTAATTAAATAACTAATTAAACCAGGTAGGTAGGCGTTTATGAAAATAGTTAAAATTAATAAATGATAAATAATGATATTAATATAACTATTATGTATGTTTCACTAGAAGAAAGGACACAGGTTATTAAGGGTTATTGACGGTATTGGTCTTCATTAACCGATTCTTTAAATCTGCAGCCTACATGTCCCAAAATCCCAGTTTTTTTATAAATCCCGGTTTTCAAAATTCCGGTTTTCAAAATCTCGGTGTTCAAAATCCAGGTTTTTAAAATCCCGGTTTTGTATAAAAAAAACTCGATTTTTAGGAAATCCCGGTTTGAATTTTAAAAATTTGACATGTGGAAAAATGGGAGTTTTAAATGATTTGGAATAAAGTTCTAGAAAATTGGTAATAGGGATGGAATTTGGCCATTTCCTTACAGATTTTGTTGAAATTCGATACGTGCGATGGAAATGGTTTCTAAAATGATTTTTCGATAAAGTGGTCAATAGAGATGGAACTAGGACATTTATAAACCAATTTTGTTAAAATTCTACACGTGCGATGGAAATGGATTTCTAAAATGATTTTTTGATAAAGTTCTGAAATATGGCCGCTATAGAACTAGGCCATTTTTAACCATTTTAGATGAAATTCGACATGTCGGCCCTAAATGGGATTAAACAAATGTGTGTTTGATAAAGTTCTGGAATAAGGCGGATAGGGATGAAACCTGGCCATTTCTTAATCAATTATGTTGAAATTCGTCACGTGCGATGGAAATGGGGTTCTTAAATGATTTTTTGATAAAGCTGTGGAATATGGTCAGTAGAGATAGAATTTGGCCATTTGTTAACCAATTATGTTTAAATTTGACACGATCTAAATGGGATTATTAATTGATTTTTTGATAAAGCTCTGCACATCTGGACGAAAAGGGCGATATATTTCAGAACTTAGTCAAAAAATCATTTAAGAATCTTATTTCCATCATACATGTTGATTTTTATCATAATCTGTCAAGAAATAGCCAAGTTCTGTCACTAATTCCCATATTCTAGAGCTTTAGCAAAAAAATCATTTTAGAATCCCATTTAGACCTTACTTGTAGAGTTTTAACATAATCAGTAAAGAAATGGTCAAGTTCCATCCCTATCGACCGTATTCTAGAACTGTATCAAAAATTTATGTGGAATTCTATTTACTTTTCCAAATCAATGTGAAATTAGTGGTTCAAATAGAACAAACATTGATGTGGTTTTATGTATGTATTGGAAATATTAAATAGGATTTTGAAGTTTAGAAATGTTACATCAAAACGATATCAACTGTGCACTCCACTATATGAAATTTTATGTATATATTTCCGAACGAATAATCGTCACATTTTTATTAATGAACGATTAAAATATATTTCAATTAAATTTACAACACATGCTTTAATTTATTAATAATTTAACACACCAGTTGACGTTTCTACAAAAATTGACGTTTCATTTTGTATTGGTATTTCTCCATCAAAAAAAAATTTACGAAAAAATTTACATTTTTTAAAATTGATCTACATCAAAAAAAAAATTGATTTTTTCTGACAAATAGAACAAAATTTTTGATGTACATCTTTTTTTTTGGTAAATGAAATTTCGCATTAGTGTTGAATTTCGAATCATTCAGTTAGAATAAAACTAGTAACACTGCTCCTTTATTCCCGACATGTTTTTGAACTCCGCTCTCCTGGATTTTTTTTTCTGAATGCCCTCGGAGGGCTAAACGGAGGGGGAAGAGCGATGTGACTTCGCGCGTGCCTGCGAGTGTTATTGAAGCCTCTACAATTCCGTCTATGATATTAAAAGGCTGAATGCCGAAGGACCGAATGTCAAAGGCAAAATTACGAAGAGCCGAATGTGTCGAAGGGCCGAATGTCTTGAAGAGCCGCACGTATCGAAAAGCCAAATGTGTTAAAGGAGTTACTTTTCGTTTTTGGAAATATAATTTTTTTAATTTATTTAAGAAATATTTCGTAATTTTCTTATTTGATAAGATTCATTAATGAATTTGCTTGATTAAATTTTCCTTCACCAAAATGTATCACTGACCGGATACGTGGAATTTTGACATTCTGCTTCCGGATTTATAAATGACAAATATAGGCATACCAGTTCAATCTTTACAGTTAGCCGTCCCGTTCAGTTCCTACACATATCGTGTCAGACATGTTGTTGTAATAATAAAAATGGGGTAAAATAGCACTGACTCCACGAAACCGACTCCCGCCTCTGACTTCGCAGCCTTGGGTTTTTCTAGTAAATTTTTGGGCAAGAGATCTTATTTTTATGTTAAAATATTATTAGTCCGGCCGGCCCGAATTAGTAAAAAGTATTTTTTTTTCAAAATCAAGACTTTAGAACTAGAAGAAAAGAAAACCGGGATTTTGAAAACCAGGATTTCGAAATAAAGATTTAAAAAACTTGGATTTTGAAAACCGGGATTTTGAAACCGGCATTTTTTGAATGCTTATAGTATACAGGACCATTACCATTTTTAAATTATAGTAGATTTTTAGCTTTTCCAATTACCAATGGTCGTAATTTATGAAGTCCATTTGCATTAGTACTTGCACATGCTAGAAAAGTAATGCGTTGTTTTTCCTTCCATGCACGTTCTTTTCTAATGACGAAACAAAAGTCTTTTCTGGTAAAAGTTTCCAGTACAAGCCTGTTTCCTCTGCATTATAAATTTGGTTTACAGTCAGACGAAGTTCAATTATTTTGGCTTGCAAATTTTCCTTTAAATGTTCAGGTTGAGACGATAACTTTCTCCTGTAATTTTAAGCAAGAGTAAACCAAAACGAATTTTAAAACGTTGTGGCCACCCATCACTTACATGGGGAAAGTGTTTTTATTTTCTAGTTCCATGTAAAAGTTTAGCCTTTTCTTTAAGCAAATCGCCATTTACAGGGACATTTTTATCGCGCTGCCCAAGAAACCAACGGTATAATTTCTTCTCCATTTTAGGATATCCTAACCTTTTTGGGTTTCTTCTCTTACCAGGACGGTCATTTTGTGGTGTTTTATCACATTTGGTGATAAAAAATGTGATAAAAAGAAATTGTCGTAGCTTAATTCATGAATGAATCGGATGAATTATGTCACGTCGTATATTGATGCGTTTAGAAAAAGAGCGCAATATTTTCTATCTCGTTTTCACAAATAAAATAAAAATGTTTTCATGTTTGTGTCAAAATCATTTTTTTTGGTGTATATAAATATTAAAAAATGTAAATTAAATTAAAGCATTTAATTAAAATATATTTTAATTAAATTTTTTAAATTTAATTGAAATATATTTTAACCGTTCATTAATAAATATGTGACGATTATTCGTTCGGAAATATACACATAAAACTTCTTATAGTGAGGTGCACAATTCGTGTTGTTTTGACGTTACATTTTTAAACTTTAAAATCTTATTTGAAATTCTATTTACTTTTCCAAATCAATGTAAAATTTATGGTTCAAATAGAACAAAAAATCAAATTTGATGTGGTTTTATGTATGTATTGGACATATTAAATAGGATTTTGTCTACGAAATTTTATGTGCATATATTATATCACTACATGAAAAGTACTTCATAAAAAACATTCATATGACTCAACCACAAATGTCAAATTATCACTTTTAGTTCATCATTTCCCCTCAAAATTCATTTTGCAGGGTTGTGTGTGTAGACTTTTATGTTTTGAATTTTATCACAAAAAAAGTCTCCACTAATGATATAAATTGGTGATAAAGCACCACAAAATGACCGTCCAGGCCTCATAAAGGTGTTGTTCACCGCGTTTAAAATTTCATCACTATTTTGTTAATTGCACAAACTTTATATTTTTTTGCAACATTATATTTTTTGGAGAAATTTGTAACACTGGCTCCTTTACGAAATTGTTCAATAATTTCATATTTTTCATTTAATGCTAAAAATGTTATTTTTTAAAATATATAAATAAAACTTTTATAAAACACACTAGTTTATCGCACAAAGCATTTTCTCTAACTGCTACTTGTTGAAACACAAACACTTCAATACTAAAAAACGTTGCAACGAATGAATCTTTATATAGTAAACAGGCCTAACAGGACTTTCAAAAAAAGAAACTTTCCAGAAGTTGTACCCGAATTTTCTACAGTGTTTTGTGTGGAGTTATAAAGGACAACGGTAATACCTGGGTTAACTCGGTTTCAAATTTTGAAAAATGGACAAATTTGGAATCTCCGAGTCGAATTTTCAACTTAACTTATTCAAATTATGGGAAAAAACACTGGTAATCTCCGAATCATACGAGAGGATATACGAGAGTGTATAAAATTTAATTCACGTTATCGCGCTTTCTAATTGTTCACATTACCGAGTAGTGTTCACGTTACCCGGAGTTCACGATAAACGGCGTTCATGTCATCGCAAGCCTATTGTGAAATTTAAAACAATATAAATACCACAACACTAAACTAAATAAATTTTGAGTACAACAGAAAATTCATTAAACTTAAATAAGCTTAACCCATATTAGCCCAAATTATTTTTTTTTAATAAAATATAAAATATAGTAAGTATTTCGTATCATGAATTTGGAAAATAAAAAATTGTTGAAAAAATAAAAAACAACCGTTAGGTAACTGAAATGCAAGAAAATAAAAAACTGCAAAAAATTACAATTTACTGTCAAAGTCCTAGAAATTATGTAACAAAATATAATTGTAAATGTGTTCTGTAAAATTATGGTAATTTGAATATTTCACCTGTACACCGCTGCGAATGCAAAACCTACACTAAATATGTTTTCGAAAGGATTTATATTTAAACAAAACATTGCAGTAAAAATATTCCGTTATGATTTCTCCAACTCTCTTTTTAGGAGATGTTTTGTATTGATCTACAAATAGATCGCTGGGCTAATATGGGTTAATGAAAACAAATAAGATATTTCGGGTACATGGTTTCCTCAAAATAAATTGCCCAACAACTTCTACTCCCTTATTAATTAAATAAAAATTTATTAAATTTTGATTTATAATCAAAATTCCGTTCTAAAATTTACCAAATTTACATTTTCTTTTTCAAAGTAAAAAATTGGAAATACATTAAATTTGATTTGGCTTAGGCCTTTTCCGTACTACTTTTTGGTTTTTTCCAAGTAAGTATAAAACGCACTCATTCAAATTATTACAGTATTTCCCCATGTAATTTAAAGGGGTGTATAACGAAATCCCGGTTTTCAAAATCCCGGTTTGTCAAAATTCCGGTTTTTCATAAATCCTGGTTTTCAAAATACCGGTTTTCAAAATCCCTGTTTTCAAAATCCCGGCTTTCAAAATCCCGGTTTTCAAAATACCGGTTTTGTATTAAAAAAATCACGATTTTTAGAAAATTCCGGTTTGACATTTTAAAATTGGGAAAATGGGGCTTAAATGATTTTTGACAAAATTCAAAAATGAGTTTGCGACAAAGTTCTAGAAAATGGCTAATATAATTTTTTTAATTTGTTTTAAGGAATATTTCGTAATTTTCACCAAAATTTTCTTCACCAAAATGTATGAAATCCGGGATTTTTAAAACCGGTATTTTAAAGCAAAGATTTTGAAAACCGGGATTTCGTAGTACACCCAATTTAAAGATACAAGGCAGAAAATACTAATTTGTTGACAATATTTATGATTTTTGCATTACTGTTTTAGCTGAGAAATTATTAAAAGTATTGTAATATTTTCACACGCATAAAATGCGTTGAAATATTTATTTTTTTGTAGTTGTGTAAAATTGTGACTACGGGAAATAATTACAAAATAATAATAATTTTATAAAAATTCATTGCCTTTAGTGTCTTAGACATATAATAAATACATTTAGTTTAGTTAGAATTTGGCAAAATAATCCACACACAAGCAACAGTGACTGCTAATTTGAAATTTCGTCCAATTAAATTGTAAAGGTTGTTGACGAATAAATTGAACAGCAAACCCCTTAGGTTCCCTGTTTTATGATTGCGAATCGGGTGAATCGTTTGGTCGGGAGATAAAAGATTTTGTTTGCAGGACCAGGAAGCTTTTATGATTACGATCAGATATATGAGTTCCAACTGCGTAGATGGATTATGTGTAAATTGAATCTCGTTGACAGCCACAAAGTAACCCTCGAAACAGTTGTGAGATGTTATGATTGTGCTTGATTCTGCTTTTAATGTGCCCTGTTAAGTGATAATTTGTAAACACACACCTGAATAAAAATCATTTTATTCGAACCAAGTTGTATAATCCAAAAATTTACACTTGTACATGAAACCGAACTTTGATACTCACTCCAATTGTCAGAGAGTGTGACATTCCCGTGTAACGTTTTGATAGTTTGAGTTACATCGGTGGAGTAGCGGATAAATTTTTATCATGAAATGAAACTGTGTTAAACTGAGTGATACAGTTCCCATCAAAATTCTTTGAGACCAACAACAAAACGTCAAAATATTATTATTCCATTACACCAAACCCACATAACATTAAACGTGTTGCATAGCCAATCATGTCTTTACACTCGCAGGCAATTTTGTACATTCCGTTCGATCAACAGCATTAATAATAATCAGTAAGAAAATCATTTTGATCATCAATAGAAGCGATTATTTAATTTACAATATCCTTTTATAATAAAAAATGTACAAGAAAAATATAAAACGATTTATCGTATTTACCGAAAACTTAAAAAGAATTTTCATTGTATTCACAAAAGAAAAACATGTTTCATTTGCATTAAGTTGGTTTTACGACAGCCGAAGAACAACGACCTTTTGATTTCTTTATTTTTATTCCTTGTATAGGTTTTTTTCTCTCTCTTGTGGTTCTTGCGTTTATTAGATTCTTGAAGTTTTTTTTTTATTACTCTTATATGTTTTATCTATTCTTGGAGGTTCTATACAATAAAATTGTTGATAGGTTTTGTTATTTTCGTATGAGTTTTGTGTATTATACAAGTGAAACGTGTCCGATTAGAGAAAAAACAAATAATTTATATCTGCTGATGAATGGAAAAACATTTAAAATCTTCAACTTCTAATTCATTCTCTAAATTAAGACAACATAATTTCATAATATTCAAATATGCTTATGTATGGTATCGATGTTGTGTAATCAAATCGTTTATAGATGTAAAATTTAAAAATGGGGCAGATTTTTAACGAGTTATGTGTTGACATACTTTAGACAATTTAATTTGTTGACAAATTTATAATAATGGCGGGATAAAAATAGGTTGAAATCCTAGTTTCATCATGTTGCATATTTATAGTTGAAATTCGTTTCATTTGATAAATAGCTGTTTGGTCAGCCCTCTTTACCTAGATTGACTTCATAAATTAGCTCACGATTTGTGTCGCTAGCACTGACACACCAAGTTTGTCACAATATTGTTTTTCACCAAAATTTGATGTGCCGCTTGCCTTACTTTCAAATTAAATCTGAAGCACATAATTGCAATTTAGTGAGCTTGAAAGCTATACCGTAGATATATCATTAAATAACAATTCAAAATTCAAAACATTCATAAATATTAAAAAAAAATAAATAATTGATCGTTGTTATTAAAATATAATTATAGGCATTTGTAAAAATGTATCATTAATCCATTAATCCATCTGTCGTTTGTTAACCTCTCAGCTTCGTCCTAGAGATTGCAAGCTAGGATTTATTAAGCAGGTAGTAGCTTGACGAGAGAGCTCTGCCGCCCTTAGATTCAGCGTGATATTAAAATGCCCTACCACCCACATGGACAATTTATCTGCCAACTAGTTCATAGTTGAGACTATTTGGGGTATCCCGACGTGAGGAAAATTGATTTTGGCGTTTTGCTGTCCGTAAAAATGGGAATATCCTTTTCAGATATAATATTATATCTCAATCAGTTTACGCCCGCTGATTAAATTGGGCCTCTGCCTTTTAGATGAGTTGCGATTATTTCTTTACCTATGATATCTAGGGATGAGAGAAGAAAGAGAATCTGCAATGATTGAGTGGTTCTGCTCCTCTATAACTACTTCAATGATGCTCAGGTATAGCTGTTTGCTGCATTTTCAGTACCAATTTTAGTCTTGTCAGGACATTTGGGGTCAGCCACCGAACTATAATCCCATTAAATAAAATGGGCCTAATGGTGGAAGTGTAGAGCCAATGTACGATGTGTGTCTCCAAACCCCATCTTTTCCTAATGGCAATTTTATAAGAGTAAAGTGCTATAGTGGCCTTCTTAACCGTTGCAACGTCCATTTAGTTAACAATACTCTTTTCCTGTTTCATTGCAAATTATTTTGTTTGAAATTTTAATCTGCTCTTTTAAGTCTTAGGTGTGTACCACAAGAAACGCAGGCACATCCTGCGCTTACTTAAACATGATCAACTTTGAGATTAAACTAACAGAAGCATGTCTCACATATCTCCCGCATCAAGTTCACGCTAATTTTAGAATTACATTAACAATTTTCGCCTCTTAGAATCCTAAGTGGCGTATTGCGAGGCGCAAATACAATAAATTCTGATAAGGAGATACATTTTTAATGGACGTTTTCAGTGAAGCACTGATATTACGTATCAGTTCTATTCTCGTGAAACATCATAAGGGCACTTACTTGATTTCAAATCAATATTTGTCTTTCAAAACAAAAGTTGAACACATTTCCATATAAAATTTGAACTGAACCGGATCCATGGGTGTCATGGAATGCAGAAATTAATCAAATATGAGTTTTCGCTTAGGCTTTAAAAAGAAGATCAGTAAATGATCAAAGACTAGACTACGCAACAGCCACTGAATTTGAAACAAGCATATATCCCTAAATGATGCATGTACAAAACCGTTACCTGGCTGGTAATTTTGATCGAAATGTGTCAATCAATCCACGATCAAGAGCCGCAGATAAATTCATTATTTGCCTGCAAGACATTTTATAAAAATTTCACAATCAACTAATAATCGTGTGTATTTACTTCACGATATTTGTCAAGCAAACTTGCATAACTTTTGAATATGGGTAAAATAAATATTTCTCTTCTTCCGTGTTGAAATGTAGTAATCCATTTCCAAGGGGTACCATGACGCGCCATGTGCAACAAAAATCGGCTTAGCAGTTGAAAATAGCGTTTAAAAGCATAGTAATTATGGAACTATGTTTGACGATCAATTCATCCTCAGAATAATAAATTTCTGGAGACTCGTTATTTCAAAATTTTCAATTTATTTGTGTCATTCGGCTCTTTATCAACCACAGTCTTGGGTCGAATCCTGATTCAACTAAATATGTTTTTGCTATAGAAAAGGATAATCTTCGAATTCTCGTTATGATTTTGATTTGGCAGACCATTTTAAAGACTGGCTAAGGACTAACATTTTATAATGAGATAGTTTGAAAATAAATACGTTTCTTCGACTTTCTGCGTGTCTAGTTATCCAACCAGAGATCCCCCAACTCAATTTTGCATTCTTGCCATTGTAAGTGTAAACTAAATATGATGTGCTAACATCAAAGGTTAACTACATTTAGATCGGCCGCGATTAGACAGACCTCCGTTTCCTATACATACTTTTATAGATAATTAATAAAAAATAAAACAGCTACACGACAATTTTTTGAAAATTAATTAAATTTAAAAACAACTCAATCGAAATCTTATATTCGCCGTAAAAACGAAATTCTTCAAAAAAACAAATTTGTCAAAAATCTCAATTGAGCGATAAAGAATCCATCGGAAACGAAATTTCACCAGAATTAACAGTTCACCGAAAACGACAGTTCATTCATGGCTGGGAAATGGCTTAATTCCATTCAAAGTAGTATGTTTTAAAATAACACTACTAGGATAGCAATTTATAATCCTTGTTTCGTCATACACACCGAGTTTCATCATAATCGGTGTAAAATGGGATAAGTATATTTAAATTGGCCATTTTACAAAGCCTATTCTTCTTTCTTTCTTTAAATGCCACCTTGAAATATAATTGTCATCATACAACCCATATATTTATTATAAACTCGTTGGTTAATAAGTCCCGAGGCCAAAAATTCGACTTTATTCATCAACATATAGTTTCCTTCAAGAGTAGTGACATTCATTCCAATGCTCCTCTAAAATTTCGATGTCATTTTTGTAGAACGATTTATCTGGTCTCAAAATATTCGTTTGTTTTGGTAAAATTTCTTTTCCTAGACCATTTTTTGAGGTCTGCGAATAGGTAGTAGTCGCTGTGAGCCAGATTCGGAGGATACAGTGGATGGGGATGCAATTTTGCATTCGTAGTCACGGACATGCGACACGATGCATTGTCTTGGAGAATGGGAACTTCTTTCTATTGTTTTTAGGACTTTATTTCCTCAATTTCTTCCTTTAAACGCACCAATTGACGATTGTAAAATTTAAAAAAGCACCACTGGTAGATCATAATGCAACTAACTTAGCTACAAAAAATGACATATGGGAATATGTGATTGATATACTGACAAAATCAATAATATGTATATGCCACGAGAACACATACAAGTTTTTTACATTTTAATTTATAATTTTAGACTAAATTGAACCAAGCCAAGTTGGCACGGTAAAACGAAAAAGTTATCGCGAATGATGTTGATTGTTTTTTTGTTGATGGTCTTTCCTTTTTCAAAATAGTCGACGAATAAAATGCCTTGCGTATTCAAAAATTCGGTGAATAAAAAATTTCCGGCCGACATTTGCGTTTTTGGTCGCCTTTCATCGGCTGCGGTTTATTACGGTTAAATAGCCCCGAACAGCGCTCATTGACAAATATTCATCTGACGCAACTTCTATTTACGGTATTTTAAAACGATTATTGTGCACTGTTTTATCTTTTCTCTAATATCTGCCGAATTTGGGCGAGTATAGCTTTCAGCATCATCGGTATTTGTACGACCACGTTTAAACTCAGCAAACCAACGTTCGATGTTTGCTTTCGAAGGAGCAGGGTCCTAAAATTCGGATCTTCAAGCCATTGTTTTGTTTGAACTGTATTTTTCCCAATAGTGTTTAATGAACACACGAAATTCATTTTTTCCCAAAATCATATGACTTTTTCATTAGATGCGTCATTTATGTGTCAGCCTCTGGACTTATTGACCGATGGATTAGATATGTCTATCTCAATTTTCTAGAACCTATGATTTGTTCTATTTAAAATAGCTGTAGGCCAGTTCAGTGAAAAGAGCGCAAAAATTGATATATACGTTCGATATTATAACAATTAGGAATTGGGTTTCTAAAATAGGATTAGTATGGGCGAAATTAATGAAATATGCTATGATGATTGGTTTGAAGATCGAGTAACTATACGTGTGGGGCACTGACTGGCTAACACGAACTCTGTGTTAGGCGGTTAAAAACTTTAAGATTAAGATGCTGTATCGCATATTTTTACTGTTTCAACTTGAATATGCGGTAAGTATTTGGTGCTCATTTTATAATAATAACATCCAAATGCTTGAACGAGCTAAGAACAAAAACGGACGGTACATTACTTCAAAAAATGTTAGGAAGCATGATACCGATTTATGGTATGATGTCGAATGTAAGAGTTACTCCATGACTTATAGAACTTAAGGCATCCATTGTTGGAGCCCTGTTGCAACACCATATCGATACACAGTCTATTTTGGATAACATCTACAACAATGTTCCTAGCTACGAGAATATTTTAAATTCAGGTTAAAGGAGACGCCCCGGTGGCAAATTGGTCAGCATGCTTGCTCCAGCGACCGGAGGTCCCGGGTCCGATTCCCGGTGGTGACAAGGGAAAAATTTCACGGCTGGTTTAGGATCCATGAATTACACTCATTATCCGAAATAAAAATATGATCATAAACCTCATTTGAGGCGGCAAAATCCCTTGATGGGATATAGTGCGAGAGAGCGAGAGAGAGTTAAAGGACCCGAGTTCTCCTTATTAATTTTTATAAAATGCATTTGGAATGTGGAGTTCAGTTCGGATAAGTTTTAGTAATTTCAAAAAATTTTAATTTTTGAGCCGCTTGTTTTTTATAATCCGCAAGTATAAAAGGGGATCCGTTCAGAACTGTATAATTTAAAATGGCATTTTTCAAAACGGCATATTTAAAAATTGCATAAGGTACAAAACGGCATAAAGTACGAAACGGCATAAGGTACAAAATTGCGTTTTTCAAAACTGCATATCTCTAAACGGCATACGGATTAAAACGACATTTTTCAAAACGGCATTTTTCAGAATGGCATTTTTCGAAACTGCATATTCCAAAACAGCAAAGGTACAAAACAGCATTTTCGAAAATGGCATTTTTCAAAACACAATATTTCAAATCAACATTTTTCAAAACGGCATAGGTACTAATGGCATTTTTCAAAATGACATTTTCCAAAACGAATTTTTTTAAAACTGCACAATAGCCTGAACAGACTTCGGAGTTAGATTGGTTTAGCAAAATTCAATCAAGCATTCTATGGAAAAACTTGAATTTGCTAGTAGATTTTTAATTTGTTCATAGTGGGTCGAACTGAATTGAATTTTATTTCCTAGAGTACTTGACCGAATTATACTAAACCAGTTTAACTAATCCTCAGTCTGTCCAGGCTACAAGGTAGAATGGAATCTTTTAATCGATTATGAATCTAGAATTATCTTTTTATTCATTTCTGGAATATGACCAACAAACAGGTACGGTTATTTATTAACGGAACACTATGAAATTTGTCACGAATGACATTTTTGAACTATTTTTTTTATTAAATTCTAGGATAAAGCCAAATGAAAAGGAACTTATCTATTTCTTAGTCGATTAAGGTTAAATTTCACATGTTTCTATGGTATGGTTGAATTAACAAATGATTTGCAATAAAATTGATTATGACAAATTTCTTCTACATGTTTTAGTATGCATAACTATTCTAGTTTACATAATTTTTTATATAGAGCTACAATTGCATGATCGTAACGTAGTACTCTACTCTCTTGTACGCCTACAAAAAAACTACCGATGAGATTTTGAAGGTTTAACTTTGTTAGGTTGGGACGAAATGGTCGATATAATTTTGGGATGTGCATGCCATGAAGCTAAAAATAATGGGATCCGCTCAAAACGCGATATTTCAAAACACGATAAGGTACAAAAAGTGCATTGCAAAGCGACGGGAGCATAGCGACCCGCCTGATATAACCTAGTCCTACACTCCCATCGATTTTTAAATTCTTATAAACTGAAATTAAATTTCCTCTTCACCCGCCTGATCTAACCCGATCCTATACTCTCGCACCTAACGATTTTTAAATTCCTTTAAACAAATACGGCGTTTTGAAATATCGCGTTTTTTACCGTATCGCGTTTTGATAATTCACGTTTTCAAATATCGCGTTTCAAATGGGACCTCTTGAAACTTATATTTTTGAAATTAGTTTTTTCGATCGACGGATATTGGGATATGATTTAATATATTCCGCCGACAAAATAAATTAATATGAAGATGAAATGATATACGTATACATATCTATAAAAAATATTCCTTCATCAAAAAGTTATAAAATAACACATGTACATATTTTATTACAAAATTTGAATGGGAAAGTGCCGCTTTGTACCTATGTCGTTTTGAAATATGCGCAGTTTTGAAAAATGCCATTCTGAAAAATGCCGTTTTGAAATATGCCGTTTTGTACCTATGCCGTTTTGTATCATTGTCGTTTTGAAAAATGCTATTTTGAAAAATGCTATTTTGTACCTTATGCCGTTTTGAAATATGCGGTTTTGAAAAATGCCATTTTGAAGAATGCCGTTTTAAAACATGCCATTTCGACCGGGACCCGTGTAAAAGTGTAAAAAAAAATAATAATTTCGTGGTCATATTGACATTTGAATACATTTAATATGTATGTCGTGACTTGGATAATATATGTATAATCAAAAATTATAAATACATATTACATATCATCAACTTTTTTCGTTAATTCAGTCGTATCATCCTTTTAGGACCGATAATAATATAAACAAACTTTTAGGAGCAACACATTATTTTCGGGGAAGATGGTAAGACATGTTATGAACTTTTATTTTGACCATTCAAAGTACAGTCCGATTTCCATCCTAGTCGGTTGAGAAATAGTCAAGCTTCGGAATCCTTTTTTAATTGTTTATTGTTTCATTTAAACTAATTATTTGCTTCAATTACATTAAGAGTCGTCTAATCACCAAATACTAAAATCGTATGAAGTAAATTTTACTCTATTCAGTTGATTACTTCGGAAATTCTTTAGGAAACATTTATCATTTTTCAGAGAAACTGCATTCTTGTTCATTTAAATTTTAGACGCCCACTCAACGTGATATATGGATCTTACGTGTATAAGGCGACCTTTTTAAAAAATATACATCCTAAATCTTTTTTTAAAATCTAAACAATTTGAAGCAGTTTGTGGGTTGCAAAAATGAAACGATAACACACCTGTTTAATGATTAAAAATGAACTTTGCCCCGTGTAAAATTAAGCAATGAAAAGCCATTACATTATATATATGTATACATTACGAATTACGATATTAAAGTAGCCAACCAAATCGTTTTTGATACACCACTGAATATAAAGCTAATAAAAATAATATACGTAAGAAGAAACAATGTAACCTTTACCTTGCAGTTGCAACTCGTTACGCGTATAACAACCATACAATAAACGTGCGACGTGTACAATTTTTATGTATGTGCCATGTGCTTAACCAGTCATCCGAAATTCCAAATAATATCGATTGTAAAATCATTAACAATGTGATACACCACAAAAATACAAGAACTTGATGATGGTGGCATGCACTGTACACGTATACACACAGGCAGGCTATTTACTTTATAAATCGTTTAATTGATATGACGCATATACCATGGGAAAAAAGTGTACAACACATGACTCAATTTTATTTCTTTGTTCTGTCGGTGATCTAGCTAATTTTAATACATTAGAACAGTAACAAAAATAATTAATTCTTTGTTAATTTACAAAGATTTTTGTTTATAATAAAAAGAAAACATTAAATACTTTCTTTTATGATTTAATAAAATTTTCTCAATGGAGACAATAATTTCCGGTTGAACTAATTAATGCATGTAATCGAAAAATCGATTCGTTTTATAATTAAGTCATGTTCATCACCTACCAAAAGTATTCGTACACTACTTCACTAATTAATGTTAACAGCTTAATGATAATAATTAAATTAATTTAATTACAAAAATGTGTTTTATAACTTCAAAAGACGATATTCGTAAAATTTTAAGAATATATGTATAAGATGTATACAATGAATGATCAATATTAATTGTTTTATTGTACATAAAAATTGAAAATGTCCTTGTTAGAAAATGAATTATCCGTGATATTGAACAGTTTATACGCTTAAGAGATTCGACTTAGATGGATTTAATAAAAGGTGGCAATGAAAAAGTAGGTCACTATTGTTGAAGCGTTGTCTGGAGGTCGAACATATAACAAATTTCTAGGACGTCTCAGTTTGTGCAACTTTTTTAGATAGCGATAAGGATATTAAATAAATTAATACACTTGTGAATACTTAGATCATATACTTCCAGTTGTTTGCGTGTTTGTTTTTTTTGCACAAATAACACGTGGCCTTTATTATAAGAGATTGAGTACAAATCAACGGAAGTTAATTAATTTATTTATATACCCGGAATGCCATCGCGTATATGCACACAATTTAATGTTAACATTTCGAAGGAATAAGGAAGTCAATACCTGTAGATACCGTCAAATTAATTTTTTTTTAGCGAAAGAAGATGATGTAGATACCGTGAAATCAACTTTCCAACAAAAAATATTCATGAGTCCTAGGCAGCAGGTTCAGGTACAAAATTTACTTTTTTTTGTAGTCAAAGAAATTTCTACCAACTGGAAATTAATTATGACATATTAATTATTTCATATTTTAGAACTTTTTTTGACGTTAAATTCAGGAGCACAATATTTCCAGCAGTTCGCCCAGTAAACTAAAATGTTGGTTAAAATTGCCATGATTAACAGAATATACTAGTTTTATAAAAGACCTACTTAGAAATGTAGTACAATCTCACTCAAAGCTTTCGACTTAATTAAACAAGATCGTTATGCCCGGGCCCCCTTCTATATTTTTTGACAGTTGCCGATATTTTTTATGTGACAAATATAGATCAATTTGTGATGTAGAATAGCTGTACATTTTAGGTGGTAATATTTTTTTTATTTCTTATTTGATTTGATTTGATTTTACTTCAGTTATTTACAAGACAGTATATTATAAAATGATTACCCAACAAGAAACTTAAAATTAATTACATTAAGTGAAATACAAAATTCGAGAAATCATATTAAATCACATTTTAAATTCCAACGGACAAGTGGTGCAGTGGTTGACTGTAATTGTATGAATGGGGATGGTGCGCGAATAAAGTGAATAAAAGGGGGGGGGGGGGTATTAATTCACCTTCAAAGGATCTTAAAAACCCGAGAGTCATAATCCCGAGAGTACAAAATCCCAATGGTGCAAAACCTCGAGGGTACAAAATCCCAAATCCCGAAGTTACATAATCCCAAGAGACAAAAACCCAAAAATTAAAAATCTCAAAAGGACAAAATCCCGAATAAAATTGAATTTCGCGCAGAATTCAATTTTGTTCTTAAAATCTGCAAAACAGGGGATACCATCGTATTCCCGAAAATTTTATTACCAAAATGATGTTTTTACTAGATCAAAAACTTACTAGGAGGCTGTTTCTCAAATTTCAAATTGCCCAAAATAAATAGTCCGAAAAATATCCCAAATCACTTTTTGTAAATTTTTGATTATTTGGGCGAAAAATTTAATCTCAAAAAATAAAAAATCCAAAATTTTCATTAAATTTTATATTTATTTAAGACTATTAAATGAAAATATGAAAATGAAATATAAGTCTACATAAGAGTAACATATATTTTATATGGGATACCATCGTATTTCCGAAAATTTTATTACCAAGATGACGTTTTTGACTAGATCAAAAACTTACTAGTAGGCTGTTTCTCAAATTTCAAATTGCCCAAAATAAATAGTCCGAAAAATATCCCAAATCACTTTTTGTAAATTTTTGATGATTTGGGCGAAAAATTTAATCTCAAAAAATAAAAAATCCAAAATTTTCATTTAATTTTGTATTTATTTAAGACTATTAAATGAAAATATGAAAATGAAATATAAGTCTACATAAGAGTAACATATATTTTATATTTTAAAAATATATCTTACGAAAATTTATCTAATGATTTAATTTTTTCGAATCTTCCGAAAATAGAATCAAATGAGTCGAAATCTGCGCGCGCAGATTTTGGGCAATTGGAAAATTGAGAAACAGCCTACTAGTAAGTTTTTGAAAAAAAACATCATTTTGGTAATAAAATTTTCGGGAATACGATGGTATCCCTTTCGTCTCATTTGGTTTTATTTTGGGATACCATCGTATTCCCGAATATTTTATTACCAAAATGATGTTTTTGACTAGATCAAAAACTTACTAGTAGGCAGTTTCTCAAATTCCAAATTGCCAAAAATAAATATCCCGAAAAATATCACAAATCAACTTTTTCAAATTTTTGATTATTTGGGCGAAAAAATTACAGTCAATAAAAAAAAATCCAAAATTTTCATTTAATTTTATAATTGTTTAAGTCTACTAAATGAAAATATGAAAATGAAGTATAAGTCTACATAATAGTAATATATATTTTATATTTTAAAAAAATATCTTAAGAAAAATTATCTAAAGATTTAATTTTTCCGAATCTTCTGAAAATAGAACCAAATGAGTCGAAATCTGCGCGCGCAGATTTCGACTCATTTGGTTTTATTTTCGGTAAATTGTGGGATTTTTAATTCGATATTTTTATTTTTTTGAGATTTTGTGTTCGAGGAACTTTTCTTTTGGTAAATATATTTTTAGTATTATGGGTTTTGAGATTTTTGTTGTTTGGATTATTATTTTTGGGATGGCATTTTTAAATATTTTTTTTCGCTAATAAAATTTTTGGCCTTTCGATACCAACTCTTTATTTCCGGTAAAATTTGGGATTTTTAATTCGATATTTTTATTTTTTTGAGTTTTTGTGTTCGAGTAATTTTTTTCTTGGTAAATATATTTTTGGTATTATGTGTTTTGAGATTTTTGTTGTTTGGATTATTATTTTCGGGATGGCATTTTGGGATATTTTTTTTCGCTAATAAAATGTTTGGTCTTTCGATACCAACCCGCAAAACGGCCATAGTTTTCTAACAAATAGACTCTAAAATTTTCGGGATACCATCGTATTCCCATCATCGTATTTTATTACCAAAGTGATGTTTTTGACTAGATCAATAATTTACTAGCAGGCTGTTTCTTAAATTCCAAATTGCCAAAAACAAATATGTCGAAAAATATCCTAAATCACCTTTTGTAAATTTTTGATTGTTTGGGCGGAAAAAATTAATCAAAAAACAAAAATCCAAAATTTGCATTTAATTTTATATTTATTTAAGTCTATTAAATGAAAATAAGAAAATGAAATATTAGTCTACATAATAGTATTTATATATATTTTATATATTTTAAGAAAAATTATCTAATGATTTAATTTTTTCGAATCTTCCGAAAATACTAAGAAGTGAGTCGGAATCTGCGCGCGCAGATTTCGAATCATTTGGTTTTTTTTCGGTGAATTTTGGGATTTTTAATTTGATATTTTTATTTTTTTGAGATTTTGTGTTCTAGCAATTTTTTTTTGGTAAATATATTTTTAGGATTTTGGGTTTTGAGATTTTTGTTTTCTGGATTACTTTTTCGAAATGGCATTTTGGGATATTTTTTTTGCTAATAAAATTGTTGGCCTTTCGGGATTTTCCGGACCTTTCGGGAACCTCGGGATTTTGAAATCTCGGGATTTTGTATTTTCGAGATTTTGTACTCTTGGGATTTTGTACCCTCGCGATTTTTAATATAGGGATTTTGCTATTTCAGAGTTCCCCTCCACATGGAATGCCATTCTAAAATCCAAATCCCAATGTGACTACCTACATTGATCATTCGAAACACTTTTTCGATGAATACAAAATCAACCTATAACCTCATATTTAATCCTATTGTGAATACAGTAAACTCCATAAGGTTTGATCTTGTGTCTGCTTTCAACCATGGAAAAACTGAAAAGGTCTAAATAAAACGTTGAAAACGTTCTAAATAAACACTGAATTTTTACCAATCATGTTTCTAGCATTTCCCAATTGAGTTTTAAATTGAAACACCTAAACTGACACGCATAAATAAGGAGGAAATCGATTCTATTCTTCTTAAACTTTTGAAACTAGTGGAAAACGTAAATTCTAGCCCTTGCCTTTGAGTGGCATGTGTTTCATCATCATTTGACATTTATTTGGTATTGTAAACATTAATAAGTTTTAACATTAGGTGCACATTTTTTCTGTGTGTTGGCTAATATTTCACAAATACATAGAAAATATTGTAAACTGGCGACAAATGTAGGCAAAAAGTATCTGAGTCTTAGCGTCTAAGTTTTCTGCATCCGGAATTTCAAAAACTACCCTATATGCATTCCTCACTCTTGGGGTAAATTCATTTGAAGGTAAAAATAAATCCACAACAAATAGTATTATACTGAATCCAAAAAAAAAAAAAAAATTCAGCAAAAAATCCCGTAAATAAAAATCCCTAACACAAAATTAAAACAAATCATTTCATGAAACAAATAAGATACATTTTGTATAACCCTCGAGCTAAGCATCTTACCATTTGCTTGTTAATTGGCGTTTAGCAGTATCTTTAATTCAAAAATAATATACATATCATATTATATCCAAATAAAATCAACCCTTAAAAAAATAAGAATTTAATGGTTTGGATAACTGATATTAACTAACCGACCAAATGGCACACTGGTTAAAGCTTTGGCGTTTGGATCGAGAGGTAGCGCGGGTTCGAATGCCGATAGTAGGGGCAGGATGGAAAAGGAAATTTTCATCATCAGATTACGATCTGCGATAAAAAGGACTACAACTCGACCCCCTATCGGCATGCAAAACTCATGCGCCGACCCATCTTCCATGCCCAGTACTATATTTTGGTATGGTAATGTAAATCGGACCTATAGCCGTACGTCTTCGATTTGACAAAACTGCGAAAGGTAGGATGAGAAAAAGAAGCCGCAAAAGAGTTGGGAGTACTTCGGCCCCAAAACAGATTGCAAGGTTTAAAAAAAACTAATATTACGGATAAAAGGCAAACGAGTAATTTGCGAATAATTTAAGACATGCGTTTGAACCAATTTCCGAAGCGCCTTTTCCACCCCGATTTAAGTACCTGCAAAATATGAATTTTGAACCGCACCAACCGCTTATTCAGGTGTCTGAAAAACGTTGACTTCGCAATTTATTTTTAATTAATTCGATGGTTTAACCGCTCAAGTATTCAGTTATTTGTGCCGATGTGTGAGAGCCCACATTGTCGTGGAGAAGAATGCTCCGTCGTTTGCGGTTGGTTTTCCTTATTTCGCCGAAGATTTTTGGCAATTAAATGGTTATGTACAGTTTAGAATTGACCGTCCGACGGTTGCGATTTGACCAGTTTTTCCGAAAAACAGGCGACCATTTGCTTCGAAGTGCTGCATGCGCGAACAACTTTTGTTGGATTTGGCTCATGTTGGAACACCCATACAGTCGACTGCTGTTTAGTTTCGGGCCTGTCACGTTGTTATAGACATGTTTTGAAGCACCGCGATCATTTTTTTTGAGCATTTCTTTCGATCAATTTACACTTGTTTTTTTTCAAGGCAAAATGTTTATACAATATTGAAATAGTGCTGGTACCACTAATGCCTCAATCTCACATGACGTCACATGCCGATCTTGGTGTATCAATTCATGCACAGCATCAATATTTTTCGGATCAAAAACCGATGTTTGACGACTTTTACGAAATTCTTCTTTGAGCGAATTGCGGCCACCATTGAATTCTGTTCTTGAAACCAAGTCAAAAGTTGTAAAAAATAACCGCACGAAACTATTTCTCGCTTTTGTTTCATTTTTGCAGTAAAATGAAATTTTGAAATCACTATTACAAAAAAAAAAAAAATAGTATCTATATAAAAATAGGTTTTGAGTAAATATACCTTCTAAAATGTCAAACTTTACGATAGAGATGTCAGTTACCTGATGACGGCACTCGGGTTGCTCAACCCCGATCTATAAAAGGCGACCGTTATATCTAGTTTAGTAAATTTTTAGAAATTTCTGGTATAAAGTTTCATGTTTATGTACGACAGTGTACTATTTTTTTTTTTTTTTATCAATTACTGATTTGACTTCCGTTTCGGGTAGCCAAATTCCATAAATCGTATTTTAATCATAGTTTCTTGTTTTTACATTTGGCGAAGTTACAATACGTTGATGTTGCCAAATTTTTAATATTTTCTAGTTACGTCACTGTATTTGGGAAAATGTAACTGAAGATCAAGTGTATATATATATATATATAAAGTCAAACTACATTATCAAATTCCCAAAAATCATAAAACCATAGCAATTAAAAAATTTATTTCATTGTGTTCTCGCCCGATCAATGACCATTTCGAACTAGAATATTTGTTTTTTTTTGTTTAATTTTATTATTCAACCGAATCGAAACAGGAATCTTTCTATATTGTAGGTACTCGGGGTACACGTATACAAAAAGTTAGTCAAAACTAACATTTGAAATATAAATTATAAATAGATCACGATCAAGTTTTCAACTTTAGGAATTATTATTCAATATCATATAAATCAAGAATAATTAACACGTTAACAAAGGATTTCAGACGTTCAATATTTAACAAAAAAATTATCGCTTAATTATTTGTGTTAAGAATACGGTAATGAAAACGCGCGCGCAAGAGGTGGCTGTGTAACAAGAAAAAAAAAATCGGTAATGAGATTCATTCACACTAAATAAAGTAACATATAAGTTAAACAACCAAACATGAAACCTATATAACCACCATAAATTTATAAGCCCAAAACAAAACCGAATAAAATGACATGGTTGAAGTATTTCAATCTTTATGACCTTAAATTTGAAGATAAAAAAAGCATTTCCTTTACGTTTCTTTTATTTAGTTTCGTTTAAGAAAACTTATATAAACTCGTAATGTAACTTAAATATATAAAATGATGATCTTCTCAAAATCGATCGTAAATCATCGATGGTTATCATTTTTTTGTATATATAAAAGGACTTTGTTCTGAATTCTGATTATGATCGTTGTATATATTAACTTGCTTTTCATTCAAGTTCATTGATCTCTAAAATAGTTTGGAATTTGTTTATGGATGTTAAAGATCATCCATCACATATGGAGCGATCTAAACAAAGGCAAAGACTATATAATTAAAATTACGGTTGTAGAGTTAAATAAGACGATTATGATTATGATTACACAAAGATCAATTAGTTAATAACTCGTTTAAACACCTAGACTTAATAATTTATATACATTTATAAGGATAAATATTAAATACTTATAAATTTTCTTGTTCGATTTCGATCAAGAAAATAAATAAAACAATCAAAGAAAACTAAATAAGTTAATTTTATTATATAAGTTACAAGCGCGCGGGTAACTTTGTGGATTTATGAGCTAAAAAATAATATTTATCGATTATAGATTTTTGATAAAAAAAAAGAACAGTAAATTGAATTGTCGTTGAATAAGCGTGGTAAATGACAATATTATAATGTAGACAATGTTACATATGAATTTGAATCGTATTATTTTAACGCCTGAAGTAAATATATTTATTTTGGTTGTGGAGTAAATTTAATTACTAATAATTTTTTTTTCTATTTCATTTTAGGTATTATCAGCATTAGATATACTGCAGCCACCGCATTTGGACTTTTTCCAAGAAATGTATCCTTTTTCACAAATTATTTTTATAATATTAGCTGGGTCAGACAACGAAGCTTTTCAGCTTCATCGTCTTATTACCAAATGTAAATTTCTAGCAACAGTTCAAAAGATAATTGATGACTTGATTGTGTCGTTCTGTGTCGTGCCGAATTTGACGTTCTAATATTGTCGTGATCCCAAATTTAGGACGGCAGTATTAATAATCTAGCTGTACTTTTTTGATTGAAACATTGTTAATATGGAAGAGCAACCCTTGACCTAATTGTAAACATTAGCGTTTACTACATCCCAAGATTATCTCTGAGATTTGACCAATATTTATTTAAATAAACTACTAAGCTCTTTTATGAAACTCAAACATTCTGGACCAATAAAAAAGATAATTTATCTTACAGTTTTATTAAACCAGGTGAACCAGATGCATTAACAATACTCAGTAATGGCATAATCAAATCCCGGAAGCATCACTCAAATCTGGCGGTTATTTACACCTGATGCCGCTAGTCGATTCAAGAGACAATAAAAATTTCATATTTAATTGTCTTGACACGATAGGATTCCGCTAGTCGATCCGTTTGTCCTTTCTTATTTATTAGGAAACCAATGTTTGGTATCGTAATCACGTCAAACGGTAAATGACATTTAATGTCTTTTCTAGTCACCTTAAAATTTGACGAGTATCAAAATTATAGTTTTTAAATATTGAGCCGTAATAGATCAATTTTCATCCAATCAACACAGGATATATCGTATTGTTTTTTTCTATCTGTGTTAATATGGATGAGCAACGCTGATAGTCGACTGGTTTTCCAATATGTATTTTGTTATGTTATTTGGACAAATTTTGTAACCATATTGGGTTTTAAATAACAAATTACACATGATTAAAATTTTAATTGTTTCGGATTTAAAATATTTAATTTGATGAAGAATAATTGCTCAAATTTCTCGTTAAGGACACATATCTTTTTATCTTTTAATGATTTACTTCCAGATATTATCTAAATATTATACACAAAATCCGCTTTAATCTATAACATGGAAAACCGGTAATATGGAATAGATCTGGTGTCAGAATAATATACTCATTTCTTCAAAAAGGGGCGACGGTAACTTAGACATGTTTCGCTTATTTTGCGTTAATTCTAATTGTAACGTTTAATCTCACCACGATATAAATATGCTATGTATGCAAGGACCACACTTCGTCAATCGGAAGTTGCTTAATTATACCTATTTTCAATATTTGCCCAATACAGTGAACCGATCGAGTCAACACCAAAAGGTAATGATCACTGAATACTTCAATGCTAGAAGTAAAATGTTGCATGACCGTTTAACTGATGGATACGGAAGAAAAGTAGAGGACTTAGTGTCTTGGATTGACCTCTTCAGAATGAACTTGCAGGGAAACCCTCCGATGTTCCCGTCTAATGAATACTCCAATATTGACATAACAATAGTCAATGGAGCTTTGTTGGGCTCGATAGTTGGGTGGTGGGTGAGACAAAGTTAACTACAAAGTCATAACGTTCGAGTTATCAAACTCGCTACAGAATAGTCCGCTCGCAAGTAGCAAATCTCCGAGATTTACCATTGAGATAGCTAACTGCGATCTATTTGCTAGATACGTCAACCCCAGGGACGGTGTAGAAACACTTCCAGAAATTGTTCGATCGATGAAATTGATGCTCGTGTGAAGCTGATCTTAACACAGTTAACCAGTGTATGTAATAACTCAACCCCAAAAAAGAGAGGAGCTAAGAAACGTAATAGTGGGTGAAACCCTAATCTAAGTATGTTCTATGCATAAGCTAAGAAGGGCATGCCAGACGAAAAGAAACCTAGAAGCAAAAGAGTTAGAATTGTCACTGTTTAGAGGTGTAAGAAATAAGTAGTTTCTTGAAGTATTAAAAACGAAGCAAAATAGTTTCCAACGGTATGTCACGGAACTTGGTAATAAAGTTCCATGTGGTCTTGTATACAAATTTGCCTAAAGTTTTAAATATCATTAGGAAGACAAATGGAGTCAGGGATATGTGGCATGACACGTTTGGAGCTATTTAACTTACTTCTACCGGACGAAACACGAGTTGAAACTGAGTCACATTTAGCTATGCTTGGGAAAGCTACCAGCAGTAGTTGGACATCCATGAAATGCTGAAATATTTCAATTCGCATGATCTATTATAGGGCCCAACATAACAAAATTATTAAACAGCTGCTTGAAATTTGGCTACTTTCCGAAGGTGTAGAAATCATGTGAAATGATTGAAATAGTGGTGGTATTGATCCGTTTTCTTCGAAATTGCTACCTGTTATGGGGGAACTCCCAGAAAGGTTGCTAGCCATTCACATTACACCGCGAATTGACCAGAGCGCACCGACGTAGCAAATCCGCTGAAAATGCGGTAGTCCGCCTAATTATCACTGTCAAACCCCAAAGTTCTAAATATGTTATGGGTATATTCCTGAGCATCGCCGGAGCATTTGATAAGCTTGCGTGGCCCAGCACTATTAAAAGTTTATCGGTCTACAATCTCTCTAAAAACATTATGAATTTTTTCAGGAGCTACTTTTGCAATCGATCCACAGTAATAAGAGACATGTATGATTATGTTACTAAGCAAATCACCAACGGATATTCTCGAGGCTCTACTCTAGGTCCTCTGGTCTGGAATATCGTGTTTAACACAAGCATGATTAATGATCTTGATGAAATTGCATTCGCCGACAACAAAGTCACTCCAATAGTGAGTAGCAAATAAAATGTTACTATCTGCAGAAAAAGCAGCGATGGTGCAGCCTCCAACAATATCTTTAAACGGTCGAAATGTTCAAGACGTTATAAGAGTGTTAAAACGCTAAGAAACTATTAAATTCCCTGGCGAGTGTGTAAAGAGGGGATGGGGACTGAATCACAACACACTAGTAATAATTTAAAAATGTATGGCAGAGGTGCTATTCCCGTATGCCACGGCTAGTTGCTATGATAGACTAAACTGTCATCACGTCAGATTATTAGGAAGTGCTGAGAGAAATATCCAACTACGGAATTCCTAAATATTTTAAAAACATTGAAAATAAAGAGCTAATAGGTATACTCAAAGAAGATAATAAAATAAACATATAAGCCATGTTTTTTTATTAGCGCCCGATAGATGTATCCGGAGCACCCTATTTTCTATGTCAAAACTTATATTTAGTGCGTTATTTTTGCACGTAATTTATTTATTTAACTCTAATCTAAGATTTTTCATTCAACTTTTTAGTTAAAAATCGCTATACAAATATTGTGCTCTACCTATTTATCGGGAGCGCTCTCCATTTCAATGGGAAATTTGAAAAGGCCTTTATTTTGTAAACCCCTGAAACCATTAGATCTTACAATCAACATTTAAAACTCAGCAAGATGAAATTTTGTTTATAACGTCATATCAAAATAAATGTCAATTAGTATATTTCAGGTGATAAATGTTTGTTTTATGGATGCATTTTTTTCATTTTTATGGTATAGCGACACCATTGAATAATAGTTGCAGTTTCAGTAGAAATTTTCGATTTGGCTCTGGATAGTGCTCGAATAGTAAAATACGGCTAATAATTCATCTTGCTGCGTTTTTAATTTTTACTGTAAGATTAAGTTTCTAATGGTTTCAAGGGTTTACAAAATAAAAGCCTTTTCAAACTTCCCAATGAAATGGATAGTGCTCCCGATAGCGGTTCCTGATAAATACGAGCAAAATATGTTTAATCGTTTTTTAACTAAAAACTTGAATGAAAAATCTTAGTTTAATTAATTATATGCAAAAATAGCGCGCTAAATATAAGTTTTGCTATATAAAATTGGGTGCTCCTGATAAATCTATCGAGCGCTAATAAAAAAAAAACACCCAATTCTGGGAGAGATCACGAACGCCACACGTAAATTTTGGTTAATTCCAATGTTTCGCGAAAAGAAATTGAAATAGCAAGCTTTAAAAATTCAAAATAATTCGCCAGCTTTATAGTAATCGAACGAATTTGAAACAACAAACTAAAACCGCAAAAATTGTTATTTCGTTCATGGTCTCGCCCTTACTCAAATCCGAAATGCGGCGCCCCTCCAGATATAGGATTAATGAGACCTTTATAACCTTTTCAAATTCGAAGAGAATATAAAGGAAGAAATTAATCATATAGAGGAAGAAAAATTAACAGATTACATTGCTACAAAGGAATTTAGCACTCGGTGAGCTATAATTATCTGAAAACCTCGAATGCCGCTTCACATAACTTCCGTTTACTTTGTAATGATATAAATCAAGTCTGGATCAGACATTGCTTTTTTTTTAAATCTATTAAATTAGCACACAACAATTTATTAAGGTTACGCATTATTTTTAAATATTTAGCAATTTTCTTACAAATATAATTATTTGGTAATCACATGAAATGAACAATTATTAAATTTAATCGACGCACGTTGTATAAACAGCAGTTTTTCTATATACAGTATGTATTGTGGATCGAATGAGTGATTGGGGCACGGAAATTTTGCATTTAATCAAACAATGATATAACACAAACAAATTAATTATGTTATGAAATGTAGTTTGACTGTAATTTATTTACATACGAGTATGCAAAAGCTTTGCTTTTAATTGATACGACGACGAAAAAACGTGATACGAGAAAATATGGGCAACATTTTTTCATTAAACCTACTCGTATTGCTGTAAATAATTTCAAATGAAATGAAAATGCTTATTTTCCCAAACTCAAACTAAGCAAAAAAAAAATCCTATTTATTAGGTATACAGAGAGTTTGGTGTGGCGATGTGTGGTTTAAATTTTTCAGAATTGGTTAGGGAAATATATAATTTTTTTCGTGCCTTCAGGTTAGAATATTATATACATTTCCACTCTTTTTCATTCCGTGTTATTTTATATATTTTTTGTTAATCAAAATTGTAGAAAGAAGCAACATATTTTACATGGCAGTCTCGTACTGAGAATTTTCTCAATTTTTAGTTGGAAGACTATAAAAAACGAAATGGGAAAATTTGTTCTAGTGTTGGCTGTCTGGAAAATAATTTCTTCTTCTTTACTATTATTCATTAATATTGAATTTGATGCAGATAAATCAGTTTGGTATGTTCGTGAACAGAAATTGATTTATATACTACATACTTCGTAATCACTTTAACACATGCAGAAGAATTCAACCTCTTTAAGGATACTAAACAAATAACCAGAATCGTGGCGTGGTCACGATATTTTACTATTTAATTTAATCATATTATTTTACAGCCATTAAAAAATTATGGGTTGATGATTTATTAGATTGTTACATTCTCAACACCCACAAAAATAAAATAAAATGAAAAGACAAAAAAAAATTTCCTTAACTACGTTTTTTCTTCACAAAACGATAAAATCAGATACGTGATAACCGAATTGTTACAATCAGATTTACATAAAATTATAGTATCACCACAGCATCTTTCTGCAGATCACATAAAAGTATTTTTATATCAAATATTACGAGGATTAAAATATTTACATTCAGCCAGAATATTACATCGTGACATAAAACCCGGCAATTTACTAGTTAATAGTAATTGTGTTCTAAAAGTAAGTTTTATTATAAAGTTTGCGCGAAATGTCATACCGATTATTTAACGATTTTTTTTATATTATAGATTTGTGATTTTGGCTTAGCTCGAGTCGAGGAACCAGATCAATCGAAACACATGACACAAGAAGTAGTGACGCAGTACTATAGAGCACCGGAAATTTTAATGGGCGCCCGACATTATTCCGCCGCCGTTGATGTATGGAGTGTGGGCTGTATATTTGGTGAATTACTAGGGAGGAGAATTCTATTTCAAGCACAAAGTCCTGTCCAGCAGCTGGAATTAATAACAGAGCTATTAGGTACACCGTCATTGGAAGATATGCGACATGCGTGTGAAGGGGCCCGGACGCATATGTTACGGCGTGCACCAAAACCTGAATCCCTATCAGCTCTCTATACATTAAGTTCGCATGCTACGCACGAAGCGGTGCATTTACTATGTCAAATGTTGGTATTTGATCCCGATAAACGTATATCGGTTATAGATGCACTTGCACATCCATATCTAGATGAAGGTCGGTTGCGGTATCATTCGTGCATGTGTAAATGTTGTTTTACAACATCGTCGGGTATACGACAATATTCAACCGGTGATTTTGAACCATCAGCGACACAGCCGTTTGATGATGTTTGGGAACGGAAACTGACATCAGTTCAACAAGTTAAAGGTAATTTTATTTTGCTATCCACAAATATATCCATATGTATTGTTTTTTTTTTTTGATACAGCGACGATATCAATTTATTCGGAAACCATAATATACTTAACATTAGTACATTCATTATTGCTTATCGATTACATTTTCTCGGTACTTATAAACAACAAAATTTTTGGATAAAAAGGGTATTGTGTTGAATTCGGTAATGACGGACGTACGTAGTAATTTGAGCGATAGATATGAAGTTTTGTTACCTGATAATGAAAATGAATTTATGAACGATATGTGTAAGGAGTTTGAATGGGAAGAGTTCCTAGGGATTTTAGAAATATCCAAATCTACTACCCCCGGAACTAATAGAGTGAGTTATAAAATGATTCGTAGACTAGAATTATAAGCCAAGCAGGCCTTGCTTCGAATTCTTATTCAAGTATGAATGAGTATTCAGATACCGGAAAAATGGAAGGAAAGCAAAGTATTCCTAAAAGGGATCGGGATAGTAATCTGACAACAAATTACAGAGGAATATGTATGTTGAATGTATTTGTTAAAATTGTGAATGGTATGATGAAGGGTCGTATAGATAAATTTGTGAATGAAGGAAATTTGTTGCCGGGACCACTCTGCTAATGAATGTGTAGAAAAGTTTGGGTGGGAAGTAAAAAAGGAAAATAAGTAGGTATATTGTGGCGGTATTTTTGGATATAGACATGGCATATGATTACGTGATTCCAGGGAAACTTTATCAGATCCTTATCAACTTGGGGTTTCCTTAGAAAATTTGCAAATAGTTGTATGACTTCATGAATGAGATAAAGTTAGTTTTGTGTGGTAGAGGGTATAGGTTGGAAGGAGTGGTGACTATGGGCCTCCCCCAAGGCAGTAAAATCTCACCGAATCTCTTCAACACGAACTCGATACATAGATGTAACTCCTCGAGCAAAGTCATTTTGCTTTGAGTCGGGTTCAAGAATGTGTGAATCAGGGAACCGAATTTTTGAGTGAATTGAATTTGAAGGTAAATACGATTAAATGTTGTAGTATGGCTTTTTTAACGAATCGGATGTGTTGAGTGTGTTAAATTGACTAGGTGTTTGGGAATCTCGATTGACAGAAGAATGATTTTCAAAGTGCATATGGAAAAATTAGTCGATAATTGTACGAGTAGATTGAACGTGATTAAAAAGGTGAGCAAACTGAAATGGGGAGGTCATCCGGGTGCGACTGATGTGTTACGAAAAGCGCTAGTGTCAACTGAAACAGCGTACGGAATGAGTATATATGGTTATGGGTCCTAGGTTAGGTTTAAAAAGTTGATGCTTGTGGAGAATGCTTGTGCCAGAGTGGTATTGGGAGCGATCAATTCAACCCCAATACACACTCTGTGGTCTGAATTGGGTGATTCGCCTCTTAATTATAAAAGGGAATGGATCACCGTGCGAGAGACTGTGCGAATGTTAACTAAGGACAATAAAAGGGTGAATGAAATGAAAGGGAGATTGCAAAGGGGACGGTTTACAAAATGATAAGAAGATCAATCCTGGAAAATATTAACATATTCTCCAAGATTCGTCCGGTAAATCCGAAAGTCCCTCCGAGCAATCTAACAGTGCGGTTGAAGTTTGGTGACAACAAAAGCAATGATGAATGAGTTATCGGTTCACAGTGAATTTTGCAAATTGCGAATGAATTATGTTGCACATGTGGAAGTGTATGCAAGTGTAAATGATGATCGAGTAGGTGTGGGAATTTATATTCCTTCAATGAGGAAAGAGAAAATGGTAAGAGTGCATGACAGTATCTGTATAATGAATTCAGAATTGATATGGATTATGGAAGGGATAAAGTTGGCAATAACACAAAGGGGAAGGAGAATAGTGTTATTCTCTGACTCCCGGAGTGGGTTAGAATTAATTAGAAAGTGTTATTGTACTATACGCGAATCAGGTGAAACACAATGATCAACATTATAATATAATCAGGGGGACTATTATGATTCAAAAAATCAAATTCGGCGCCTGTATTTTCGTACGCACATAGCTTCGAAAGCGAATTGTTTCGAAAGTAAATTAAAAATTTGGTCTTAATTGTTAATTCAATTAATTTATAATTTTTGTAATTCCGATAACCAAAAATTTTACGATATAGATTTTAATAATAGTTTATGAAAATAATAATAAAAATTACGGTAAATCCGCGACGTATCGAATTGTTAAAGTTCGATCAGTTGGTGTCGAATCGAATTGAAATATGTATTTCATAACAGGACCCCGCACAGCGCTAGACTTCAGGTCGTTAGTTACACTGGTTAACACCTCGATTACGCTATAGTCTTCTCTCGTAAATAACGCATATGCGTTTTAACCGAATAGTGCACTTTATTCGGGATAACGCAGTTTTTTTTACTTAAAAAGCAAAAATGTCGGAAGTATTCTATGTAAATGCAAATGTTAATTCCAAATTTTTCGTATAAATCTGGCTGAATTTGCTGAATGGCGTTCGTTATGTTGACTTTGAGCACATCAATTGTTTGTGGTTTATTCGCATAGACCTGTGATTTAAGGTAGCCCCCAACGGAGGCCAGATGTTGCTTTAACAACATGGCTGCTATAACCTAACAAATTTCGAGCGTCCCTATTGGAACACATTTTACTAAGTAAATCCAACTGACAATTTTCTCCCGTTTTGTGACTAGTTTAGTTTTATTTGTAAAAGTTCATAAAAAAAGTTAGTAGTTTTCAATTTTTTTTAGATAAGTAGCATTTCCTTGATTTAAATTTAAAAAAAATAATTATACAGATATTAACTCCCTTCATGCGGTCAGTGAGAGTGAGGGGTTGCTTTTTGATTATTGGTGGCATTTGTGGTTCTTCTGTATTATTTCTATTATTAATGATGATTTAAAAATAATTTATAAGTGGTCTGTATATACCGGACTCTCTCTTAACGCTAGTAAATCAAAGTCTATTATAATTTATAAAAAATCTTGGATACTTCCTCTTGGAATATTTTTCCATGGTTAATTCCATTTTTTAATACTGTAAGAAATTTAGAGTTAATTCTCAATAAAACTTTTACTTTGGGGTGACTATTTGATTAAAGTAAGCAAAACGGTATTTGGTATGCTTAGCTCTTGATACAGTTGTAGACTTCACTGATAGTAATTTTAAAAAGCGTAAGTTCTTCTCACACTTTCCACATTTTATTTATGGTGACGTTGTTTTGTTTGGGATGTTTCAGGAGAAAATTAATGTTCTTCAATGATATTTTAATGCTTTTACTGGTTTTAAATTTGACTGTTAGCTCAAGACTTTTATGAACTTCGTTTATTTCTTTTTATTTTTAAGCTTCATAGAACTAATTAACCACCTCCCTATTTACTTAATAAGTTATTGTTCAGTAGGTTACATTCTTCAAATTTACGATTACTTGCCGCCATAAAACTGTGCAGACATTTGAAAAGAAAAGAAAATAGATTTCACTGGGTAGAATATCATTACGTAACTGTCGTGGTAGTTCCTCTACCTAAAATTAATAACCGTTTAACAATTTCTCCATTTTGTTTTACAATTTCAGAGGAAATGCATAAATTTATTGCCGAACAACTTCAAACGGGTCGTGTGCCGCTCTGTATAAATCCCCAAAGTGCGGCTTTTAAAAGCTTCGCCAGGTAAGGTGGAGGATCAAATCAACATAAAATTTAAAAAAAATTTAATGAAAGAATATGATCGTCAAGTAAATTTCAAAAAAAAAAAAAAAGAAATAACAGAGAAAAAAATAAATAATAAAATCAAAAAAATTTATAAAAAAAATACATTTATATATTTATTTATAATAAAAATTCAAATAAAATAATAGCAAAAATAACAAAACTTAATTAATATTTATAACAATTAAATTTTAATTAAAGAATATAATTCATCAATACAAAAAAAAATCGCAATCGTCTCTCCAACTCATCAACTTTAAACCGAAATATACTCGTATCCAATATAGAAAAACCGTACACACAAAAAGAAAATAGAAAATTACAAGGCGCCTAGGTGTGTCCCAAATTATTGTTTTTTGTTTAATTTTTTTCTATTTAATTTAATTTCTATATATAATATATTTTCTTTTCTTCTAATTCTAACAAATAATTAATTTTTTTTTTGTTTATTTTGGTCAAAATACAATCACGATTAAATTTATGTATGTATATATACCTACGTTTTATTTTTATTTTCTAAAATTTTATATTTTCCTGGAAAATTTTGTATTTAAATATTATTGGCGAAACAATGTCGCGTCATATTTTTTGTTGAGGAAATCTGTGATTAATCGTGATTGTACATCATTTTTTTTTACTTAACTTAAATTTTATTTCAGAATTTTTGATTAATTTAATTTTTATATTAAGGCAAAAATAGAAAAACAAAATTTTAATATTTATATAGATGAATTTCCATGTTCAAGTCAATTTATATATACCAACGCAAATATTATTTGTTCTTGATACATAAGAATTAATAATTCAGATTTTTTTAATGTACAGCAAAATTTTATTATGTATGTAAAAAATTAAATTTTATTCCCTAATTTTTTTTCTAATTTCATTCAATTTTTAGTTGTTTGCAATTTATATTTTTTTTTTGTTTCACACACAGGACAAATCTAGGTGCAAAATGTCTGTATTTGTTTTTAAAAATATTGAATTTCATTTAAACTTAAACAAAAAATAATTTTCCTTAAAAAATAAACGAAATTAAGCAAATAATTAAACCAGTTCGTTTTCCAAATTTTTTTGGTTTTATTATTATTATTTTTTTTATTATATTACATAAATACGTATATGTATGTGTATAAATAGAGTTTGTCGTAGTTAGAATGGTAGCATATTATTATTTTATTTTAAAAGTAGTCGATAGATTTGTATGCATGAGATTTTAATTAAATCTCGATTAATTTTTTGAAAAAATTTTGATTGTGATTTGAAAAAAATCTGAAAACGGATAATATAAAAAAATTGATCATGGAAATTACGTTGTGATTATTTCTGTTTTAGTCGTGGTTTTATGCCTGTGTACTTATAGAATTTTAATTTCAAACCATGACATTGTTTAAAAATCACAGTAATTAAAATTTTATTTTTTTATTTTTGTTTTTAAAACTTATTTTTTTGTTTTTTGTAGTTTAGTTTAATATTTAAATTATTATTTTTTGATTATTTCACATTAACATAATTTTTTTATATGCAAATTTTTAGTTCGACTGTAGCCCATCCATCGGAGCTGCCGCCTTCGCCACACCAATGGGAATGACGTCAAAATGAGGCAATCGCTGCCTAAAATATATCATATAATATAAAATTTTAACGAAATGTGACCCCGCGCTTTACATAAAGCTAGTCTTATATTAATAACTAAAACTTTAAAAATTGGTCACAAACATACACACACCTACACACACAATATAATACTGTATATGTATATTGAAATAGAACACTGCCCAAGAAAAAAAATTTAATAAATAAAGTTTGTTGAAAAATATTTGCCAAAATTTGAACATTAATATTATTAAAATAAATATTTGCAATAAATAAGTAAAGCATTTATTTTCTTTGTGTAAATATTGAAATTAATATCTTGTACCTAAACAAAATAAAAATTTATGAAACTTATAACAAAAATATAAATAATAATAATTAAATAAATAAAACAAATAGTGTGTCTTATCAATTACAAAAGAAAAAATGAATGAATGAAATAAATCTAATTATTTCGATGTGGTAAAATAATTATGAATTAATAATTAAAAATTATATCGATGTTTTTTTCTCATTTTTAAAATTTATTATATAATAATCAGAAAAAAATGAAACATTTTATTTATATTAAATTATATAAAACACATTCCAAAGAACATAAAAAAATAAAATGATTTAGAAAAGTATGTGTCAACAGATTATTTTCAAACAATTTAGATAGAATATTAATTTGTAATATTTTTGATTTGTTTTGGACTGAACATAAATTTATAAATTAATATACAATAATAATTACAACACAGAATATATAAAAGCAACAATTAATAATTTTTACTAATTGTTATACTTATTTTATAATATTATTTTAATTATTTTTTAAGTATAAAGAACTGAAGTAAATTCAATTTTTTAATTTTATTTTATGATGTCTCTCCTTGTGTTTTTATAAAACGCTTTGTACATAATTTCTAATATAGATAATTATATGATTTTAATTTCTTAAAAAATTTTAGATACATAATTTTTTTTTGATGATAATATTATTTCGGTTTTGTTTCGATTAATTAGATTTTTTGTTAAAAAAAAGCTTATTGGTGTGATTTATAATAAAATATTGTAATACTTACTTGATTAGAAATAAATAATTTACTAAATATAACGAAAATATGATTAGTTTGTTGAATTTATATATACATATATACATAAAAAAAAAACACAAATAAATTATTATAAATAATAATAATCATTCCAAAATATTTAAATAAAATAAAAATATTTCTCTGACTGTATAATATTATAAAATATAAAATTGTAAATAGTTCGTGAAACATTATATGTAAAATATCATTAGTTTTGGTTTTTAACTACATACTCTAAACACGTATCTAAACACTCATCTCACACTGCCCAGAAACATACATTTATCATTATCATCAAAAAAAAAATCGTTAATTTTAATTTCTCTAGTTTTAAAATAATATTTTTTTTTTATTAGCAAAAATTTTTTAGAATACAAGTTTTAGTTTTTTATTACTTTAAAATATACATTTTTAATTTCAAATTGTTTGTACTGTTTTATTGTTTTACCTTATTTACACACAAATACGTTTTTTGTGTGTGAAGTAAGTAAATAAATATTTGTATGTGTATGGATGTATAAAAGGAATTTATTTTGTATTAGTTTTGATGTTTGTTTAGGAGTTAAGGTGATTTAGAAGAGAAAAATAAATTTTTAAGTTTTTCTTTAAAAGAACAAAATTTTTTCACTTAGTTTTATTGGTGCGTTCGTGTAAATGAGTCAAAACTTATCTAAGACACAAAATTCATAAAAATGAATATATCTTTAAAATACATAATTATAAATATAAAAAATGTGTAGTGTCGCCTAAATGACGATGTTAAAAAAATCTATTCGATAGTTTATCGCCAAAAATCCATAAAGTTTTTCGTTAAATTCAATTTCATTATCCCATCACCCAAGATATAGTATATCAAGTAGTAGATTATTATTTTTTTAGATACACATTAAACAATTTCTAAATGGTCTAAAAATAATAAATTTCATTCCACATATTCAACATACATACATACATACATAACATATTGTATTTTATAAATGTAATAAATTTAGTATATCTATCAGGGGATTTATAAAATTATAACTTGTTAAATAAATTATTAAGAAAATTACTACATACTTAATATACTACTTAGGTATTTATTTTGAAGACCTATTATTATATAAATAAATAAGATAAATAAAAAAAAAATGGAGGCACAAATTACTTAGAAATTTATAATCAAATTATTTAATTGCTGAATAAATACAAAAAATAAGAATTAGCATTTTTCATATAATAAATGTCTAAGTATATTCTACATTAATTAATTAATTAGATTTGTTTAGGAACCATATACATATTTTATTATTTCTATCTCCCTGTCACTCTTTCGCTCTCTTTCTCTGTCTGTCTGTAATACTACATACTCTGATTATTTTCTGTTTATAAATTAAAATTAAATAAATTTGCTATATAAAATATAATTTTTTTTTATGTATTTATGATTATTATGCAGTGGAAATTATTAATATTATTCTATATATCTTTAATAATTAAAAATAAAAGCAAAATTAATAACAAAAAAATATACAATAAAACAGCACCAATATAAGCCTTTTTGATAAATGTTTTGTAGAAATCTTAGAATATATTATATTATGATTAATAAAATAACAGCAAAATAAAATACTAAACAATTATGAAAAATAAATAAAAACAAAAATCTTATAAATGTTGAAAAAATTTAAAAAGGTTAAAAAAAATTGGACTTCAAAATGATAATTTGAATATAAAATTAAAAAAAAACATAATAATTATTGAAAAATGGTAAAGAATATATAATTTTTTTGTAAATATTTGTAAATTAGGCTTTTAGGATCAAACAAAAAAAAAAAAAAAATAACAAAAAAAAAACAGAAAGAAAGAAAATAAAGAAAAATTATTATATTAAACTTTAAAAAGAGAAAGTAAAACTTAATTTTTTTATTTAAATTTCCTTATTTTATAATTGTCTATTATATTCTCATTTTAGGCGAACAAACCTCACATAAAATTAATTATTATTTAAAAATAGTGAATTGATCGAAGAAAATACAACGGCCATGGCATTTTATAACAAAGACTAAAATAGAGTTATATCGGATATGTTGAAACACGAACACATGATCAACCAAGTGAATAGCATACCCATATATAAAGTGATTACATAACCAACAGTTTTAATGATAAAATGATAGACCAAATAATTTTATATTTATTCACCACCAAAAAGCAAGATAAAGATCGCTCACCACACTGGGAAAACCAATAAATACGTAATAATGGAATACAACACAGGTACATCAAAAGCAATACGCAAGCTCTCGAAAAATATAACTATACACCAGCATATATATATAAGACAACAAATAAAATGGAAAACCGCCTAAACAATAAAAAAAGGAAAGCAATATAATGAATACAGGCATAAAGAAACTAAAATGTAACGATTGCGAGGCGTTCTACATCGGACAAACTGGTCTGAGTTTTATTACACGATTTAAGGAACACGTAAAAGATTTAGGGAAACCAAAAGCACACTCTAAATATGCAGATCATCTGACTCTCATACGTACAAAGGATATGACAGCAATTTAGAAATCTTACATAGAATGAAAAAAGGCGAAAAAATAAATAGAATAGAGGAGTACAAAATTTATCAACATATGAACAACCCACAACTATTGAACGATAGGATGCCGTACAACGAAATTTACGAATATATAAAGAAAACATTTATGAACCAAAAATTAGAATAGTAGAAATAGCTGATGAAGAGAGAACTCTCGAAACAGGTTTGAAATAAAAAATAATATAATAAATTATCACAAAAAGAAAAAGTTATTACCATTTGTTTAAATTTAAAACTTACAATACAACTGAAGCTTTTAAAGCAATTGTGTATGATTAACACAGTTGAAAGCCTTAGAGAAGTTCAATAGTACTAAAATCACAAATGAGCTTTGTTTATCCAAGGCAGCAGAAATATCAACTGTATGAATAATTATAGTTGTAGTACTACGACAAGATTTGAATCCCGATTGAAATTTACAAAGAAAATCGAAACAATTAAGGTGCATAAGCATTTGTATCTGCATAATTTTTTCCAAAACTTTAGAAAGGGCTGGCAAAATACTTATTGGACACATGTCAGAAACAGTGGAAATAATATCCTCAAACACTGATTAACGACGAAATTCAGTCATTGAATCAGATTTAACAGCTTTAATGGCATTCAGTACCATAAGCTCATCAACAAAATCGGATGCAAATGTATACACATTGCAACTACTATAATCAGAATTCGGTAAAGGCACAACACCTAAACATTCACTAAAATTAGTTATACCGTCTAATATGCCATTAGCAGAAAAAGTAGCAATTCCTTAAGTAGACGAACATGAAGTACCAAGCAATTTTAATTTGTTCCATGTTTATTTGGGATTATGCATGTTCCCAAAATATAACTTATTTTTCGCTTGATCGATGTACGCGTTAGCTTAATTTCTAAAATATTACAAAATAATCACTAATTTGGAACTTTTACATTTTTTGTGAGCTGTACATTTAATAATTATGTATATGGCTTTTATCAATACGTTCCGTAAGCTCCAATACTAAAATTTCTGTTGACATCTTTACCGAGTCTATGTACGAACTTAACACAATTGAATATTTAATAAAATAACTGAGTTTTAACCACTTTCGTTTATTGTGACAATTGTTTTATTTATAAAATAAATATAACTACAAGTTTCGACTAAATTCGCTTCCGTTATAAATATTCGCAACATGAGGAAGGGCACCAAATGCTCGAAACTATTAGTTATATTTATTTTATAAATAAAACAATTGTCACAATAAACAAAAGTGGTTAAAACTCAATTAATTATTTTATTAAATAAAATTTTTACTTTACCGCAGATTTTGTTTTGATTTTTAATGCAGATCTATAATAAATCGCAACTCCACCCCATCGCGTATTGTTAATTCGGCCAAAACCTTGTCTAAAATTTTACAGCTTAGAAGAATTCCTGTTAACGCACTACATATGTTACATGAAGATAATTTAAGATATGATTTTTTTTTATTTTTTTTAATTTTTTTTTTAATGTAAAAAGAAAGTATTAATTATCCAATGGATTTAATGTCCTTTTAAGGTCAGGTCAATTAATACCGCCCTCCCTTTTTCATTCACGCACACACCCACCCATTCACCTACTCACACAACTACAGTATACCACCTGCACATTGCAAGCTCCATGTCAACCTGTACATTGACATGGACGCTGGGTCGGCGCTGAGTTCTGCACTCCAACAGAGGATCTGAGTTGTGTTTATTAACTTTACCGATCGTAATCGATGAAGAAAATTCGCTTTTGCATCCTGCCTCTGCTGGGATTCGAACCCAGTACCTCCCGGTCCAAGT
Organism: Nephrotoma flavescens; assembly: GCA_932526605.1. Classification (NCBI taxonomy): domain Eukaryota; kingdom Metazoa; phylum Arthropoda; class Insecta; order Diptera; family Tipulidae; genus Nephrotoma; species Nephrotoma flavescens. The sequence continues at coordinate 192,423,503 of OW052222.1, read as the reverse complement.
GCCGAAGCTTTAACCACTGCACCACTTGTCCGGTAATGATTGCAGCAGGGATCCGAAACTTCGTATGATGAGGCAAGCTCGTTCGAAAACTTACATTAATAAATTCCCGAATGTTTACTCCGAATGGTCAAAAGCAGATGTGAGTATATTAGCACGTGCTGTTCAATCTCAAACTTCCAACGAAGATTTGATCATCTTCACCAGAGTTGCCAACTATTATTTTCGGTGGAAGCTGAAATTTCAAACCAGTTTGACATACTCAAAAGCATTTCGTGCTTAGGAATTTTAAATTGTATAATAATCGAAAAATTAATCTAGATTAATGTAGATACATAATTTAGTTAATCAGCAAAATTTTGAATTTATTTTCAAGCATCTTTGAAAGTGCTAAAATTAGTGCCAAAAATGTTTGAATAGTGTAAGAGTGCTATTCAAACTGATTTCTATGATGCTAAAAATAATCTGAAAACTGCCATAGAATTATAACATGAAAAACAAAAAAAAAATCACATAAAATTTTAAAACGGATGAAGCCAGTTTTCTTCATGTTTTCTCTTTCTAATGCTACCAACGCCATTTTTAAAGATATATATTTTTTTAATTGTGATCTGGCGTCCTGGTGATGTGATAGTCAGTACGCGAATTTAAATTTAAATCGAAAGTGTGCGTTATAAAATTAAATAAAAGTTATTAAAATGTCCCAAGTGTTGTGTTGACGTGTAAAAACAGTAAATATGTATAAAGAAAAGTTTGCTAAAAGAGGGATTACATTCCATCGGTAAGTCAATTTTGTATTTGTTTTCAAATATTTATATCACCTGCGGTGCACTCATTTAAAGTGTGGCGATGTTTATAGACTTAAATGTCAAATTTAATTGTCAAATTTATTAATTACAAATGAACTCTCTAAAATTATGGAAGGAAAAATAAACCCGGTCTACCATCGTAGGTTGTACGAAAAACAAAATTATTATGTTTTTTTATATTTTCCATTATTATTAAAAAAACACAAAAAGCACAAGTCGATATTGAATTTAATTTATATTTTCATTTTTAAAAAATAAAGCCTTAGCACGTTTATAAAGTTTAAAAATTTGTGAAAATTTATTTAGTGTGAACATTAAAGATAAATAAAGGTAGTCACCTTTAGAACCAGTACAAAACGAGAGCAGGACACACAGAGTGAATATATAAATAGTGGGTCGAGGGATAATCAATCTACCCACAAATTGGAGACCACGACGGGATCTGTGTGCTTCCCTATTCGTAATCAGCTGTATTTTGCAACCATTTTATTCAGTCTTGTGCTGTGGATTTTTATGTCGAGTGCGGAATTATCTGCCGAATCTATTGGGTAACGAGCGATCAGCAGGACACCGGGCAACAATAAACAACAACACCAGCAGGACACTGGGCAATAATTGTAAACGTGAATAGTTCGGGTAAGTTTTTTTTTCTTTAATTTTATTGAGTTCATTGCCTCAAATTTAATAATAAAATTTTATTTAAAAATTAAAATTAACTCCGGCATTTTATTTATTTCATTTTTTTTCCTCTACTCGATTTCGCATTTTTGTTTCGCTTATCTATTTAAGTTTATAAATGTCGTCTGATACTCCAACCAACTCTCCGGTAAATGACGAGGATTATGGAGATGCAAGTTCTGCAGATCCAATTAATTCTGCATCGCAACTACAAAATTTATTCGCAGAACAATTTCAATTGTTTCTGCAAGCTCAAAATTTATTCCGGGATCCAGGAGTTGCTCAGTCGTCTGGGCAGTCTGGTTCAGGATCTGGTTGGGCTGGGGTCCAAAATCCAAATTTGGAGATTGGAGCGGTCCGATTCCAACCTCCACAACCGTTGTATGGTCAGAATCCGGCCGTTTGGTTTACGATTCTTGAATCGCAGTTCGCTGTCGCGAACATCAGGTCGGAGACCACCAGGTTCTGTCATGCAGTGGGGGCATTGGATGCGAGACTGCATGATCGCTTCGCGGATTTAATTCTCCGCGATAAGGGTACACTTCCTTACTCGGTGTTTAAAGAGGAAGTGATTCGCGTGTTAATCGAGTCAGAGATGTCACGCCTAAATAACGTCCTGACGAACCTGACTTTGGGGAATAAAAAGCCGTCTCAATTACTAAGTCAGATACGTTTGAACGCTGGCAGCAGTTTCAACGACAAGTTGCTCAGACAACTTTGGATGAAGAGGTTGCCTTCGTAGGTTCAAGTTATCCTGACCACTTTTGAAAACGACGTGACGTTAGATGTTATAGCAGCACGAGCCGATAATATGATGGAGGTAATGCCACCGTTAGGGTTAAATGCCGTTAAATCGTGCAACCCTTTCGGCCCATCCTCGTCTGCAGCATCTAACGGGTATGTTGATCCAGCTGGCATTTCTGATGCATCTAATTTAGACGCAAAATTAGAAGATTTCAAAATTAAAATTTTAGCTGAAATTAAATCTATGGTTAACCCTAGATCTCGATCTCGTTCACACAATAGAAAACAAACAAATCCTCGTTCGAGATCTAGAGGTCGGGTTAACCCAAAATTCGATTTATGTTTTTATCATTTTCGTTTCGGTGAAAAGGCTCAGAAATGCCAGCCTGGCTGTAAATTTTATGATAAAACCTGCGGAGGTCAGTCGATCAAGAAGGATTTTTAAATGCTCATCAGGACGTGACGACCGTTACTGATGAACCTACTACCAGTCGTCTATTAATTCATGATGCCAATTCAAGAGTTGCATTTCTAATAGACACTGGTGCTGACGTTTCGGTTGTTCCACTCAAAATTTGTCACATTCCGCAGGCATTAACTACCTCCAAATTATTCGCTGCGAATGGAACGCCAATTAAAGCTTATGGAACAAAAATTCTAAATTTAGATTTTGGGTTACGGCGTAATTTCAAGTGGGAATTTATAGTGGCAGATGTCTCGCTGCCCATTATTGGAGCTGATTTCCTTAAAAGTTCTGGATTGATAGTTGATCTTGGCAAACATCGTCTTCTAGATCCAACGACATCATTGTTTACTGTTGGTTCTATCTCTCTCACAGCCGAGTCAACACTGCCTCAACTAGACAAATCCCAGGTGAATAATCAAATCCAGCAACTTCTCTCTAAATTCTCAGAAATTATGACAAACTCTCTAAACGTCAAACCAGTTAAGCATATGATCACTCATCGGCTGGAAACTTTTGGAGCACCGGTTTCTTGTAAAACTAGACGTTTGGCACCTGACAAATTAACGATTGCAAAACAGGAATTCGAGAATCTGATGGCACTAGGAATTTGTCGTCCGAGTAATAGTGCATGGTCTAGTCCTTTGCATCTTGTCTTGAAGAAAAATGGAGATTGGAGACCATGTGGAGATTACCGAAGTCTGAATCGTGTTACTATTCCAGATCGTTATCCTATTCCACATCTTCAAGATTTTTCGTACCAGCTTGAAGGATGTACAGTTTTTTCGACTCTTGATCTTGTCCAAGCTTATCATCAAATCCCTATTGAACCGTCTGATATTCCAAAAACCGCTATTGCGACTCCCTTCGGTTTATTTGAATTCACTAAAATGACTTTTGGTCTCAGGAATGCAGCACAAACTTTTCAGAGATTCATGCATTCCGTATTGTTGGGACTTAATTTCGCATTCATCTACTTAGATGATATTCTGATAGCGTCTAAAACTTTCGAGGAACATCACGCGCATCTCGAACTAGTTTTCCAAAAATTATCAGACAACGGTTTAATAATCAATCCTGGAAAATGTGTCTTCGCTTCACCTGAAGTTAAATTCTTATGACATTTTGTTAATGCAAATGGCATTTTACCTGTTCCAGAACGTGTTGAAGTCATCAAAAATTTTGAACGTCCGTTAACGGTTAATCAACTCAAAAGATTTTTGGGGATGATTAACTTCTACAGACGTTTCATTCCAAACGCCGCGGCTGATCAAATTTTACTTAATGATTTTCTTAAAGGTTATAAGAAAAATAGTAAAATTCCAATTAATTGGTCAGCAGAGTCCATTGATGCCTTCGACAATTGTAAGGAGAAATTGTGTAAAGCTACTCTTCTTGCACACCCTTCATCTACGGCTAAACTCGCTATCATGGTAGACGCTTCGGACACAGCTATCGGCGCAGTAGTTCAACAGTATATCGGCGATATTTGGCAACCACTCAGCTTCTTCTCGGTTCGTCTTAATGAAACGCAACAAAGATATAGTGCTTATGACAGAGAGTTGTTAGCAGCGTACTCTGGCATCAAGCATTTCAGATATCTTTTGGAAGGACGACAGTTTACGTTGTTTACGGACCATAAACCACTTGTCTACGCTTTTTGTCAGAATCCGGAAAAGGCATCACCGCGTCAATTCCGACATTTGGATTTCATCGGGCAGTTCACAACCGACATCCAACACATATCAGGCATAGATAATGTCGTCGCAGATACACTTTCCCGCATTAATCTAATTTCTATTCCTGAAAGTATAGATTATGCACAAATTGCGGATGCCCAAACCAATAATTTAAAGATCTTATGCGCGATAATTTAACTTTAAAGTTTGTCCAAGTTCCGTTGAGTTTTAACTCTAACAAAACTATATATTGTGATATTTCGACAGCTAATCAAAGACCTTTTATTCCAATTGAATTTCGGAAAAAAGTTTTTGAAGCCTTTCATAATTTTTCACACCCTGGAATTAAAGCAACAACTAAATTGTTGACGAAAAATGTCATCTGGCCCTCCATCACGAAAGATTCAAAAACTATGGCACAATCCTGTTTAGCTTGTCAGAAATCCAAAATTTCAAGACACACCGTTTCACCTCTCGGATCTTATCAATTAACTTCGCAACGCTTCGCAGAAATTCACTTAGACATCATAGGTCCTTTGCCTATTTCTGACAATCAGCGGTATTGCGTTACATTAATCGAGAGGTATACAAGGTGGGCTGAGGCAGTTCCAGTTCCTGATATTACTGCAGCTACTGTCGCTTCTGCGGTATATTCCACATGGATTTCACGCTTCGGGGTACCAAACGTTATAGTCACCGACCAAGGTTCGCAGTTTGAGTCTTGTCTTTTTAATGAATTGTCAGCGGTAATCGGATTCAGACGAGTAAAAACGACGGCTTATAACCCAAAGTCCAACGGTATGATTGGGAGATGGCACAGAACGTTAAAGACCGCAATCATGTGTCACGAGCGAACTGATTGGGTAACGTTCTTGCCAACCGTACTGTTAAGTTTACGCACGTTATATAGTGAGGAACTTAAAACTTCTCCTGCTGAGCTTGTTTACGGAAGTACGTTGAGGGTGCCTGGTCAATTTCTAAATTCTTTTTCGACCGATAAAATTCTTCAGACAGATTTTGTAAATAATCTTAAAAAACATTTTGAGGAAATTAGACCGTCTCCGGCAACCAGGCACTCCAATGTAAAAACTTTCGTAAGCAGAGAGCTTTCAATGTGTTCACACGTATTTTTAAGGTCGGATTTTGTGAGGAAATCCTTACAACCACCTTATTCAGGACCGTTTAAAGTTCTCGAAAGAGGGGATAAGTTCTCCACTATTGACGTAAACGGCAGGTCAGGTGTGGTGTCTCTGGATCGCCTAAACCCGTGTTTCGCTTAGAATGCGGACATCGTGGGATCGTTTCCGGCGACCCCGCTGGGTGAGAGAACTTCGGATAACGAGCTGGCTTCTGATGATACACACGTGTTAAAAAAGGTTCGCTTCATTCTTCCACCGAAGGAACCAGTTCAAACCAGAACTGGAAGAAGAATTAGACCACCAGCACGTTTTAGCTGAAGCAGCTTTTGGATCACCCTCGGTTCTTTTAATTAGCTTATTTTCGGCCTCGCGTATAGACTTGTATTTTCATAAATTCTTCCGAATTTATTGGGGAGTATTGTGGCGATGTTTATAGACTTAAATGTCAAATTTAATTGTCAAATTTATTAATTATAAATGAACTCTCTAAAATTATGGAAGGAAAAATAAACCCGGTCTACCATCGTAGGTTGTACGAAAAACAAAATTATTATGTTTTTCTATATTTTCCATTATTATTAAAAAAACACAAAAAGCACAAGTCGATAATGAATTTAATTTATATTTTCATTTTTAAAAAATAAAGCCTTAGCACGTTTATAAAGTTTAAAAAGTTGTGAAAATTTATTTAGTGTGAACATCAAAGATAAATAAAGGTAGTCACCTTTAGAACCAGTACAAAACGAGAGCAGGACACAGAGTGAATATATAAATAGTGGGTCGAGGGATAATCAATCTACCCACAAAAGTATTTTTGAATGTTGTACCAATTTTAGACCGTTGAAATGCCTTAAACAAAAATAAAACAAATTTAAGTTAGCAAATTTCCGTTAAGCCTAAAATTCATTTATCTTTCGAATAAAAATCCTATTTTGACATGTCAATCATGATGGCCGTTGGTGACATATGATGAAAGCTAATAAAGCATCGGCGTCCTATTATATTTAATATTAGGGGATATTCTGATGATAATGAACATAGTCACAAATGATAATTTTTTTTACAAGTACTTTCTAATTTATTTTTTATATTCATAATAGAATTTATCTACAATTACAATATTATTATAATATGTTTACGGAATACTACAAAGAGATATCAATTTGTGATGTCATTTTCAAACGAAAAATTTGCAAAACTTAAGATTAATACAAAAATATAAAATTTAGGTCCGTCGTTTCTGATTGTGGATGAACATCATGGTAACACCATATATTAAATAGCTTATATATAGGACAGACGCGTTCTTTTTTTCTCTTATCTTATTTCATTTCCGTAATTAGCTTTTCTAGCATAGGTCAAAAAATTGCCGTTGTTTGGTTACTTTTTTGTTTTGTGACTAGCTAAGCAGTTGAGAGAGTTAAATTTAGTTTTACTTTTTCACCAGCTGTGTTGTTTTTCGAGTTTTTTCGAATTCTTACTAAAACCGCTAACTTCACTCTTGTCTTATAGAAAAAAAATTTTTTGAACACGATTTTACAAGGCGGTGTCCTATATTGATACTATTTAATATTTGGTAACACTGAGGCCATATCATAAAAAGAGACAAACCTTAATTAAGTTTTAAGAATCGAGTTAGAGCTTAATCGAATTAAACAAAAAATCGCAGGGGCCCTATTATGAAAAAAATGCGATATCGCAGTTTCATACGATATTGCATTTTGGTATTATAGACTAAGATTTTCGCAAATATTATAAAATATTATAAAAAGCCATATTATAAAAAGCTACGGCGGATTTTTGCGAAACTATATTTTTCAAATGCGAATGATCAATAGCAGTCGGATATCGCATTATTTAATACACATCCGTGATAAACTGTTATTTTTTTTAAATATATTAAATATAAAAGGATTATAAATGTCTTGTCATTGTTGTTAAAAATAAAATATAAACTCTCTCACATAATTCAAAGGGTTTTGACGTGTTTTGACGTCCTTCATCATCCTCATAATTATTTAAATATGTATAAACCAACACAGCCCATATTGAAATTTATTTAAAGAGTAAATAAATGTAAAATCATTACGAAAAGTTAATTGAGATCATAAGAACTGTCAGATGTTGCAGACACATAAAAAAAAATTCCCAATGAAAATTTCCCGATAGGAAATGCGATATGCGATAATCGCATTTCATAATAGAAACGCAAGCGGCGGATCGGATCCGCAAAATCGCAAAAAAATGCGATATGCGACCGGTTTCATAATAGGGCCCCAGGTACCAGAAGAAAATTGGTACATAATAATAAAATGAAAAGCTAGGTCAGGCCAAATAGTCTGGTATATTGAGTTTCTTGGCCGAAAACCAAATTTTATCAGGGATAGTTTTGAATTAAGCGACGAAAGTGCGAGTCGGCTTGTTTTGAAAATGTCAGTTCCATTAAATTTAACCGAATTTAATAGTCGGAACTTGCCCACAAAGTTCCACTTGAAAACATATTAGATAAAATATTTTAACAACATCAAGCCAGAAGTCGGAGACTGGATGGATTGAACAGTGTGTGCGTCAATTGGCTATATGAGAAAAATCCTGTACGGAGCGTGATGGCCAGAGACAACGAGTGGAAAATCTAACATCAATATTATGTCGGTAAGAAAAATCATGTGGCTCCCTTTTTAGTACGAGTATAATAAAATTTCTGCGGTAACCCAAAGAGTACGTGCTTGCTGAAGGCGAATTTATATTCTTCTGCGTAAATTAGATTTGTTTGTGTTTCCAGGCTCTATTTCCTGATTTCCATATGTTGAGATGGGTGCAACAGGCTCTAAATGTTCTCGTTCCGTTTATGTATGAATTATGATTGAATATGAAATCTACAGTTTAATTAAAATTGGAAATCCCAGGAGCGAAAGCGCCAATCTCAATATATGGATAACCTTGTGAGTTTAGTTTTGACCGTGAATGTCATGTCGTGTTGTCGTTCAGATGAGGTCCGTCATGCCGCTTATGGTTCCTGGTAACTATTAATTTAAGTCAATAGTTCTTACATAAACTGAATAGACCAAACAAATTTGAGCCTATTCACCCTAGCGATTTATACTCCATTTTAAAGATAGGCCTTGTACCTGGAATTAGGTATAGTGCAATCCAATCATCAATCCAAAAATTACGGCAAACTATTAGTTTGTTATTTTTACGCCGTCATGATGATTTAACTTTTTTTCTATTCCTTAGATGGTCTTCCTAGAATAATGGGTATGTCCAAGATTAGAGGTCATTATTAGAATATGCATTGTTTAGGAGCAAAACCGGGTTTTTAAGTTCCAAACAGCCTTAAGAGTTGTTTTAAGATTTAACGATTTAAGATTAAAATTACAATAAAAATATATTTAGAATATTATGTGCTTAGCGGTGCAGGACTGATTATGATTTCCCCCCATTTTTCTGGTATTTCGAGAGCTGATTTTGAAATTTTTCTAGAACGAATAAATAATTAATAGATCATAGGAGGCTACCAAGAAACAAAAATTACAAGGGTAGTTCCAGAAGTACCCAACATGACAAAGAAAATACATAAGATTCTTCTGGCCTCCCAAAAATAGTCCTGGGATTCTCATTCCTGGGGGGCTATTTTGAAATAATCCGATATCGGATTTTTTCCGATATCGAAAAATCCGATCCGCCACGAATTTTCCTATTATGAAAGTGTTTGGTTGAATTTGCCAAATATAAGCATGAAGTTAGCAATAATTCGTTTTGTAATTAACTTGAAGTTGCTAAATTTTATTTTGTTGTTGTTTTTTAATTGGATAATGACTTGTCAGATGAGATTTATTTCATTTTCTATAATATTCTGTGTGAAATATATGTATATGAATAGAAAGGTTATAAACAAATAATTTTTTGCGATTCCCCCATTTCGTTCAGTTGTTGTTCATTTCAGTTGTTGTTGTCGTCCGTTTTTATATTCCGTTACCCGACAATTGATACGCAGCCTTATCAATTGTCGGGTAAAAGTCAATTTTAAGCAAATTTTTCGGTAAATCCATTTATTTTTGAAAAACTATGGCAAACTGTTTAAAAAATTATCCACTATTGGTATGTATCCATTGATTGAAAGTCGAACAAACACACACATTCGATAGCAAATGAAATTCGTCAAGTAAATAGAAGTCGGATTTTGGCATTCGATTTTCGGAAAATCCGATTTCGTTTTCTCTTTTTAGTGGCGTAATAGCGGATTTTTCGATATCGAGTTTTCATAATAGCAAAATCCGCTTTCGGATCCGATATCGAATTTTCAAATAGCCCCCCTGTTTTTCTGTTCGTTGGATGTTTGGCTCTTGGTTTACGTCCGATTTCGTTTTTGTCGGTAGTCTCATCATCACTTGAAAGAGTGGCTTCATACTAAGGCCAAATTAAGGTGTGTAACGATGGTACATCAAGAATTTGCATAAACTTTGATCGATGTTACCTTCTGCTTCTAAAGCTTCTTAAGTCCGGTCTTCAACGAGACGACGAAATTTGACTGTGGGTGAAACGGCACCGTTCTGATGTGCTCCATGCTATTTTCATTTCCTTAAAATCATTTAGGGGTCCTGCAAAATCTATTTGCACTTTAGAACACGGATCTACTGCCATTGACCATGACTGTAATGTGCAGTTGGTTCGGGTTTCCATCTTTGTAGCGCAATTTACAAAGAGCCGTACCTGATTTAAATGTCTTCGTCGATCGATGGCCCATACACTTTGCATCGTGCCTACAGTTTCATGAGGGCGACTCCTAGGTGGCCTTGATGCAGCTTCGAAAGAATGTAGTTACGGTAGCGACTCGGAACGCAACCGCTTAGGTGATCGCGGCCAACCGTTTTCGATGAGAGCGGAGACCCTTAATAATGTTTCACATATACTATTCGTAGTGCAGAGCCCTAAATGTTATCGGTAACTGTTTCGCTGTGGCCGACAATTAGCCGCGAGATAAAATTTGCTTACACAAAGCTCTCTGGTTTATGATCGTTCTGAAGCTTGAACTTTTGACTGTAGATGTGTCGATGATATACTTTTTAAAGCGAACATCAATACAAAAGCCCTCACTGAATCTGCGGGTAGTTTTTCGGATCGTAGTTTTTTCAGTGGCGTGCATGATGGTTCCGTCTGGTCGTTCGTGCATCATTACTGTACCCATGCTTCCAGCTCGGGGCGTCTGCCGCCATGATAATTTTCTGCTTCGGTTCGTAGTGAGTTAACGCGACGCAAATTTTTGCTTAATTTTCAAAACCATTTTTGTGATTGCATTGTCCTCAAGAGCTTCCATTCAATTACTTCCGAGCAAGTTCAAATTTTAATTTGGTACGTAACACCATAGAAAAATCAGTTTGCCTTTATTTTAAGGTATACTGATATGGTAACACACGTAGCACAATTTTCCAACCATATTACTTGGGTTCCCTGAAGCGCTCATTGCTTGTTCTTTGCATGCGGCCAATGCCAGCGATCTTATAGCAGCTTCCAGTTGCTTTTAGAAATAATGTTTCAGTCAGATTGTACACAAGAAACTATTGTGTCGAGATGGAAAAAGCGACCTCCTCGTTCTCCACGGAACCGTCGTGTTGATGCAAACATTCTTTTTCGCGAGATGAGCAATCACTGTGAAAATGAATTGTCCCACGCTTTAGACACGGAAACTTCGCTTTCGGTGCCTCTTCTTTGGGCATAGCGTTCTATTTTGCATATGGTTTGTTGCTGTTTCACTGTGATTTCCTATGCGTTGTCTACATTTCACATTTCGAAACCCCTGGGCACAAAACCATCAACTTATAGACTTTATAGCGGCTTTTCAGTTGTCCTTTTTACAGTATCCACTCCATGTGCTTCGTATTGCATTTCTTGAATGCCCAACTTGTTAAGAAATTTGGCCAAAGTCTGAGCGTCCTGCGGCTTGTTGAGTCCTTGCACAAATATCAATACATCACCATTCTCTCGTTTCACCAGCTTCTTTTTCCATATTCAAACATTTGTAGAAATTTTAGGTTTGCTGACGCAACATTTTAACGGAGTACTTATCCTAGTTAGTTTATGCATGTGCAATATTCGCACACAGTTTATTTGCATGTCCATACATCTTGACCAGGCGGATATAGCGGAAGTACCTAATCCAGCACCTCATTATATATAATTAAGTAGCACAAGAACTATTATCAATCCATCGTGTCTCCTATAAAAACTTAAATTACATTACATTACACCATCATAAGTTGAAAACCGTGTTCACAAAATAATTCAAACAAGCAATTACAATTTTGGTCGTTAAAAATTAATTACATCACACATTAAATCCAACATAGAAGCGTTTAAACAAAGAAATTAAATTAAAACAAAAAATAAAACGTTAATTAATTTGTATTGCGCTCAGGTGACATCTCCCAATAAATCATGCGCCTTGTAAAAGAAAAGAGGTAACACGATATTTGTCAAATTTTTATTTAACCGCCCAAAAATAAAATCGTCTTCAAGGACGCAGAATATTTTATTTTATTGTAATAAATATTAAACATAAATTTTGGTGGAATTACAGAAACACGTAAGAAATTTCGGCGTGTTGTAGTTGTTGTTGCCAGTACAGGTCATTGGCTTTTGAATTTTTTCATTTAAGATTTTCGGGTTATATCGTTCGTATATGTGTGTTTCTTTTAATGATGTGACGTCAAAATTGGCGAATGTGCAATTATATTAATTAAATGGGCCAAACGTAAAATGAGCGTTTAATGGTTTTTTGCACAAATCATTTAATTAGTTTAACATGACATAATTAGATAACGTTTTTTTTTATATTGGTAGGTAACTGACCTTAATTTATTTTTTTTTCGTAATTAAATTAATATTTATTTATTTTTGTTTAGATTATCTTAATTAGCTGCTTAGATCACAACACACGATATTGAATGTAGTTTTCTTTTGTACATCTATTTGGAGGCAAACAAGGCATGAACTAAAATATCAACGCATCCAAGCATAGTTTTTTTATGTGATCATCACATGTTACTTTGGCAGATGTTCATTTTGTCGTAAGTTACGTATACCTATACGATATACCATACTGTTAAAGTTAGGCGAAAGTAGCCAGCGATAGTGACAAAATCGAGTCTCGACTACTTCAGCCTTAAGCATAGAATACGATTATGTAAATAATGTTTAAAGTGTTATGTCTGGGAAAGGTCCAAGTTGAATCGGTTCGCTGATGGTTATCGCTGGAAAATTGTCTAGGTGTAGTTACCTGAAAAATTGGGGGAGAGAAAAACACGTGCAAACTTCAAAATAATAGTTTTTCACTCCCCCAAATTTTCCCGAAATCTCAATTGCAGGTCAACAAAGGTCCAGGAATAACCATCGATGATTCGATTCAATTGAGACCTATTCCAGGCATAACACTTGCAACGTTAAGTTTTTAAAAAATTTTGAGTTTGAACTTGTAATTCAACCGCCCTCTCCCCAATTTTCCTGTCCCAACGTGAAACTTGACCTGGACAATTTTTCAGCGACAACCATCGATGAACCGATTGAATTGAGAATTTTTCCAATCATCACACTTTAAAAGTTGATTTTTAACAAATTTTTGAAGTGTGCATACGTGTAATTCATTCCCCCAATTTTCTCAAATTCCCAAATTTCCCGAACTCCCAGCATGAAATTTGACCTGGAAAATTTTTCGGCGACAACCATCGATGAACCGATCAAATTTCATCTTTTCATCTTTTCTAGACATAACACGTTAAACGTGTAATTCATTCTCCCCAATTCTCCCAAACTCAAAATACGAAACCTGACCTGGGAAGTTTTCCAGCGTTAACCATCAACAAACCGATTCAAATAAGACCTTTTCCAGACATAACACTTTACACGTTAAGTTTTTACAAGTGTTTGAACTTTTCAAGTGTAATACACTCCCCCCAATTTTTTCCTGAACTCCCAACGTGACAGGCAACATTTTAATCGATAAGTTTTAATAATTTTTGAAATTTGCCCGCATACATATATGTCGGTCGAAGTATCGATCGCACCGGTCGAAGTATCGGAAATATAGCAGCCGTAAGTGTTTCAGCTCGAAATGAACCAAATCAGTCGATTCCACGCCATTCACAGAAATTGGGAATCTCTCAAACCACATTGTGGCGAATTTTGTGTAAAGACACCCTTATAAAATCAAATTAACTCAAGACCTGAAGCGTCTTGGTCATTTGAAGCGCAAGACCTCTCTCTTGCTATGCTAAATTTAAAAAAAACCTGGATTTCATCGAAAATCATCTTCAGCGATGAAGCTCATTTTGGCATAATAGCTTTGGCAATAAACAAAATATGCATTACTGGACAGCAACAGATCCACATGTGCTTCAAGAGACTACATTACAACCACAAAAAGTGACAGTGTGGTGTGAAATTCATGCCGGAGGTGTGATTAACCATATTTTTTCATCGATGAAAATGATCGCCATGTTACGGTCAATCGTGCCATGTTGAAAGACAGTTTTGACCAGAATTGGATGAACTTGACATCAGTGATATGTGGTTCCAACAAGATGGTGTCATATGCCATACAGCTGGTCAAACAGTTGATATATTGATGGGGAAGTTCGGTGATAGTGTAATCTCGAGAAATGGCCACCTCGCTCATGTGTTTTAACGACGTTGGATTTCTTTTTATTGGGTTACGTTAAGTCGTTGCTTTATGCCAACAACGTTAGGGGAGCTCAGTAATTTAATTTTATTTATTGTAGGTTAATACTTTCGGCTGGGACATTTTAATTTAATAAATATATTTTTTTAATTTTGGCTGAAGTAGTCGGGATACTGTCTACATTATCGATTTTTTAACTTTCGACTATCTTTAACAAGGTCCATACATATCCATTTGTTATCTGAATTACTGACAAAATTGTGAAACAACAAAATATTTCCATTTATAAATATCAACAAAAAATTGACAACCAATTTAGATTTTTCTACGTGAAAGGCCCTTTACCAAACACCAACTTATAATCTGTTTTGCTTTGGCAAAGTCCGCTTAGCTTTAAAAAATAAAATATTAGCGGCCAATTTTAATTTCAGCAATATTTCCTTGTGAAGTTCCAGTAACGGAAAATAATTTTTCATCATAGTTGGTTTTCATGTCAGTAGTAATTGTAAGCTGAATCGGTTTTATGAAAGTCTTATTTTTTTTGATTTTATTTAAAGCCAACTCTTCTTTAATTACTACTGATAAATACGCCAACTGTGATGAACCATTATTTTCGGATACTGGAAATCCACCAGCAAATATTGCTGAAACCAAAATTGGCCGCTAATATTTAATTTTTAAAGCTAAGTGAACTTTGCCAAAGCAAAACAGCTATAGTTATTACAGACTTATTGGCTTATTTGACGCCATCTTGAATAAGCCGGTCAAGTCGTTCCAATCCATTGTACCGATTTATTTGTGACGTAATAACAAGAAACAAAACGCAATTTCTATTATATGGGGAAATTTTTGTTTTTCACATGCCAGTATGCAATTTTTCCAGTGTGTGGAAAATATTGTTTTAATTCCATACTAAATTCCGTACTGCAAAATATCAAAGACATAATAAATTATATTTTGGAGAAAAATAATAGTCTTTCTCTTTCTGTTTCGCGGTAATATTATTTATTTTTTTAGTTTTGATTATATATTGACTCTTTTATTTTCTCTTCTCAGTTTCATGTGACAAGTTGACGGGTGAATACGCATACGATAAAAATAATGCACACATGCGTGTGTTTTAATTTTATTTTATTTTCTCGTGTTGTTTTAAGGCCCCGATTCAAGGTAACACGTGGTCGATTTTCAAAGCTAAGACACAAAACACTGGTTTATTTTTTCTAGTAGATGGAGCGTACAGTACCATTTTGAAATCTTCATCAAATTTTGTATTTTCGTTATTTTTCATTTTTTATCTTTTAGAGACATGTGCATCGAAAATAAACATAAAACGAAAGAATGAAAAAGGTTTTTTGTCCAAATACCTAATGGTTTAGTTACAACAACAAACATATTTATATATTGACTTTTGTTAATTTTCAGTTCTTATTATGAGGCGTTCGGGTATTTGTTGTTTGTTTTTACAATATTACAATCATAATGAAATAATATAACTTTTTTATAAAGAAATCTCGCACAACGAGAAGCAAAGTAGATGGTCACCTAAACTCAGGAACTGACCTCATTGAGCTCGATTTAACGTAATGATTTAAATTAATAATATTTTGGGTGCATTTTCACATAAGTTTTTTAGTCACCCAAATATCTAAAGACAGATCTAAAGAGAGTGAGCGTATCCTTTAGGGGGATATTAAAACTGTATTGCTCATTTTCCACGAATGATTCAATTATTTGTGTATATGTAATACATAATAGCTGCTGGTTGCATTAAATTTGTAACCCAAACATTTCTTTTGTTTCTGGTTTTACACTTTTAGTGTTGACTGGAAGCCTGGTAAATTTCAGCCAGTTCTATACATTCCATTGAATGAGTTTTAACATGCTGGCACACACCTTGCTGGGTAATGAATTTTCAAAGACTCCAATTCAACATATATACTTTTCCGAGATGGGGTCGTATCTCGTAATTCAATCATAATTCCGAATTACGAATGAATGGTAATTTTTCAACCGCTCAAGTACAACAAGCCTCTGGATGTCTCTTAACCGTGTACGGTTAGCGTGGCTCACTCGCAATTAACATAGGGACCACTGGTGTAACCAGCGCAATGTTCAGATGTTAATTTTAGAATGCCTTCATAAATGTGTAAAAGACAACCCCGATTATTAAAAATCGCGCGTTTTACAGTAGACAAGATAGATAATTATTTAGATTACTAAGTTATTTCTGCCTTACTTAGATTACTAAGTTATTTCTGCCTGTCGCTCGGTACTCGATTTTTCCAAAACAGAATTATTAAGTTTTCATAACTAGATAAATGCAATCTATTCCGATAAATTAGGCACACTTGCAAAAATCGCGTTTCTATTAGTCACCACAATTTGTTTATTACGATTATTATAATTTAATTTTCAATCTAGATAAATGAAAATCGCGATAAATTTTGTGTTTGGCTACGGCATTGCACATCAAGTGAATGACGCGTTATGATAAAAATATCTTCAATCATGGAGAAGATTTACGGAAATTGTTTGCAAATTACGAGTCAACAAAACGCAGCGAATCCTTTAACAGTTGTCTGGAAAATTTTCAAAGTGAGGGAAACACGTTCCTATATATACATATTTATTTTAACACAAGAACAAGAGCTTGACAACAAGATCGTGGCAGATCTTTGATTTATGTTTTAATTGATACTTAATCGGAAACTATAATATAATAAACATTTTAAATCGTTTTTTAAACCCTTTTACCTTCTCGTGTCGCGTGTCTCCCCCAAATATATTGTTAACATTTCATTCTTGTTGGTTCATTTGTAGATCGATATGATGAGCTGGGAAGTATAATGGCAGGGTGATTTGTCTCAAGAGAACAACGTTGCGACTTAAAACCCAGATGTCATTAACATGTGCTAATGTCAGTTGCTCTAGCCTATATTGAACTCACGTATGACGTTTTATAAGAATAAATTGAAAAGCATTTGGATGATAGGATCATCTTATTTCTTTCTCATACTCACGATGCAATTTTAAATGTTGCCGAAAGTTTATCTTTGCTGTATACCTTGAATTAATTGTCCTCAGTAATTTGCACATATATATCAGATGCTGTCGCACGCCTATTGAAAGTTTGAAACGGCGGTTGCCGATGCACCCTAGTTCCCAGCCCTATTAAATAAATTTCCCGGTATTCTTAATATTGGGAATTTTATTCCACGGGAAAAATGTTGATTTACCCTTATTCTAGGTTGTTTCTCCTCTTTTTAAAATGGTATAAATAGCGGTACCCAAAGATGACAGGGGACAGTCGGTCAGTTATGTTACTCATTTAAAAAAATTAAATTGTGCGATCGGTCGTGTTTATGATCGAAAGATAAGAGAAAAAACGTGCTTGTGAAGAAAAAATAATAATAATTTTTGTTTCTAAAGTTCCTAAGTTTCTAAAAGAATCCATGTATAAATTTACGCGTGGGGATCGCGATAGAACTTTGTAATACGAAACCAATTAAAGCTCACTATGTGTTAAGTGATTAATTTATATAGATTGCATTGAGTAAAGAAAATGTGATCGCATGAATATTCTAAAATATCGTGTTGTATGAAAAAAAAAAAAGGAAAAAAACCCGTATTTGTGTTTGACAAGAACGATTGAAATTAGAAAAAAAAACTCGAATATCACAGCCGACGTAAATATGTGTGATAACAATTGTACCGTGAATTATAGCCAATACTGGGCACACAACTATAATTGATATTAGAGAAAACAAATTGCAAAACTAAATTAAGGGTGCATGACCTTACATTTATACTCGTATGTTAAATAATTATAGTGAAAAATTATTGTGATAAATTCTAAATAAATGTTAATTAGCATATTATACATATCTGCTACCTTGTTAAAAATCGCTAACGAAAACTAATTTATCGTGTAACCGTGTATGTACGATAGTGTAAAGGAAAAAAAAACTCATGATTGTGCATTGAAAGGTCTGTTAAATTTATAACAAGAAAGTTACAGTTCGGACTTAGTTAATCGAAAGAAAATTTATGTTATTTATCTATTATAATTTATTTTGTTCATACTTATGTACATTTACTTTTGCAATAATTTTTCTATAGCGTTTCTACTTTGACGAGTAATCTAACAGTTAATAAATTTTCCAATTTTTGTTAATATTTGATTTTTTTTGCGTTTTCGAAATATAAAACATTTGTTATCGTATTGTAACGGGTGATTTTTTTGTGGTTAGGATTTTCATGCATTAGTATTTGACAGATCACGCGGGATTTCAGACAAGGTGTCAAAGAGAAAGATGCTCAGTATGCTTTGACATTTCATAATGAATAGACTTACTAACGAGCAACGCTTGCAAATAATTGAATTATATTACAAAAATCAGTGTTCGGTTCGAAAAGTGTTTCGCGATTTACGTCCGATTTATGGTCTACATAATCGACCAAGTGAGCAAACAATTAATGCGATTGTGACCAAGTTTCGCACTCAGTTTACTTTATTGGACATTAAACCAACCACACGAATGCGTACAGTGCGTACAGAAGAGAATATTGCGTCTGTTTCTGAGAGTGTTGCTGAAGACCGTGAAATGTCGATTCGTCGCCGTTCGCAGCAATTGGGTTTGTGTTATTCGACGACATGGAAGATTTTACGCAAAGATCTTGGTGTAAAACCGTATAAAATACAGCTCCTGCAAGAACTGAAGCCGAACGATCTGCCACAACGTCGAATTTTCAGTGAATGGGCCCTAGAAAAGTTGGCAGAAAATCCGCTTTTTTATCGACAAATTTTGTTCAGCGATGAGGCTCATTTCTGGTTGAATGGCTACGTAAATAAGCAAAATTGCCGCATTTGGAGTGAAGAGCAACCAGAAGCCGTTCAAGAACTGCCCATGCATCCCGAAAAATGCACTGTTTGGTGTGGTTTGTACGCTGGTGGAATCATTGGACCGTATTTTTTCAAAGATGCTGTTGGACGCAACGTTACGGTGAATGGCGATCGCTATCGTTCGATGCTAACAAACTTTTTGTTGCCAAAAATGGAAGAACTGAACTTAGTTGACATGTGGTTTCAACAAGATGGCGCTACATGCCACACAGCTCGCGATTCTATGGCCATTTTGAGGGAAAACTTCGGAGAACAATTCATCTCAAGAAATGGCCCGGTAAGTTGGCCACCAAGATCATGCGATTTGACGCCTTTAGACTATTTTTTGTGGGGCTACGTCAAGTCTAAAGTCTACAGAAATAAGCCAGCAACTATTCCAGTTTTGGAAGACAACATTTCCGAAGAAATTCGGGCTATTCCGGCCGAAATGCTCGAAAAAGTTGCCCAAAATTGGACTTTCCGAATGGACCACCTAAGACGCAGCCGCGGTCAACATTTAAATGAAATTATCTTCAAAAAGTAAATGTCATGGACCAATCTAACGTTTCAAATAAAGAACCGATGAGATTTTGCAAATTTTATGCGTTTTTTTTTAAAAAAAAGTTCTCAAGCTCTTAAAAAATCACCCTTTATAACTTAATACTTAAATTCTATGATGTTTTCTTTTCATTTAAATAGTTCTTGTGAAAATTAGTTTAATCAAAAATGGAATAATTTACCGTTTGATTACGGAAATGCTGATTGCGTGGTGAATGTTGTGGTCGATGTTTCGTTGCATATTTTTTTCTGATTAGGCGGTATACTCAAGATCTTCGTACGCTCCTGAAAACCCCACCCCCATTCACCCTGAGCTTAAGCCGGCTATCTAGTACCGCCCAGGAGTCTATGCGGAGATATTCTGTTAACCGAGGCTGAACTGTACATTGTCTTATATAACGCACAGTTTAGTTTCGTTACAAGTTTTTCAATAAACTACAAAATTACGATTTGGTCGGTAGTCCATAATGGTACTCGTGGCTAAGATGCGATCACTGTAAATAACTTTGCTGGTCACTATGTTTTCTAAGCCAACCAGTGTTTAACAAAGCCACGATATAGATGTTACAATTTAATCGATGTCTTTAGTAAACAAATTGAAATGTAACAAGCTTAAAATATCGAATGGAATTTGAAAATGCCTGAACCAATTCTAATCAACTTCAGTTTTATGGTGGGATTATAAGCCCATCTTAAAATAAACATAAGGTACTTAAATGGATGAGATTGGTTAGGCTGAATGAAACCCTTTATTCATTAATAAACCATTAGTAACCCCACACCCCATTTTAAATGAAGATGCCCATTCGTAAGGAGCGAAATTCCAAATATCCAAGCAGTTTCTATTACTTTTGATATAGGATCTTGACTTTTTTTATTCCAACATAATCTTCTGATATACTTTTTAAGGGGTATGTGGCTTCTAAAATAACATACGGGTATTAATGTTCGGCAATGAAACCAAATAGCTAAAACTTTTTTCATCCTGTCATTCGAGAATATCATTCGACAGAACATAGAGTAGCGCAACTCCTTATATTATAAATCAAGCTAGTTCGTTTTCGAAACCGTCCAAAAAATGAGCTTCATCTCAGCGTTGTGAACAAGAAAATATCAATTACTAGAGAGCCACGGCAAATGAGAAGCATGAGAAAGTTCTATTACTTTGAATTGCAATTGATGATATATGATCAAAATATAAACTCTATATAGAGCCAAGTATCATCGCATGGATAAATTACATAACCGGATTAAGCAAATTTCATAAAAAATTGTTAATGTTTCACCAAAAACTAAACTACAAAGAACCTACAAAGCGCTGATAACGCCAGATATTTCACTACGAGTCTGTCTGTTGATACTAATCAAATTTTTATGGAAATACCGACTGATTCAACTCTTTAGAATACGAGAGGATTGCGAAGGTAAGATAGCTTATGATAGCCGATAGTTTATATAAGATCTATCCTGAAGTTTACATCTTTTGTCTGTCAAGGTGGCTGTTCTTGATTTATCTGTATATTACTAATTTTATAGCAATAAATATTGACCCGCTTGTATTCACTGCTGGTAATCTGGTAATTGCTGTACTTGTTACATTTCCATAAGTAATCTTTTATTACAAAATGTTAATTGATGTTGACTTACCATAGACGAGGTTGATTACCAACTTCTGGTGGTTGGTCTCTTCATTTCATGGACGGTTGAGGACCAACTTAAAATGAGAGATGGAATCCCTCGTTCATTCGTTCCTGGTTCAAATTTCGGGCATTTGCACCTTTTTTGGATCAATCATTTTTTGGATCATAAACACGCCAACGTCGCCAAAACCAATGAGAGGAAATGGAATATGTCGATTGAACATTTAAACACGTCGATAATGTGGATATACTATTTATGAGACTTCGACTTGTGTCAGATTCCACGTTCCTCCAATATGAATTTGATGGATGGATGGATCCTGGCACACCAGGATTGAAGGTTTATTGACGACAAGTTCCGGAGAATTGGAGTTGCAAATTAAGAAGCCCATATCATTATTATTGATTCACCATTATTTGCGAGTGTGCGATTAAGACTAACGGGTTTACAAATAACCAGATACAGGGACAGGACATGTTTATAATAATTATAGAATTGGCCCGGTTCCAGATGTCTAGTAGTCAGAAGTAGTTAGAAAATTTGTTATATTTATATAAAACTAGCTGTACCCTGCCCGCTTTGCCGGTCGTATGATTTTAAATGAAAAATTATTTTTATTTTTTGTAATATTAAATTAAAATTAAAATGAAATCAAAAATATTTTATTTATATAAAAATTGATTAATTTACTCCAATGCCCTTTGGTATAGAACATATTTTGTTGTTCCTTCAGGTGCGGTCACATATAATGATGACGGTTTTTCACAAGTGAGCATCTACCATCTAATTGGCAAAGTCAGAAGCATGGATATTCCAAATTTAAACCACAAACTTCAAGTGACTGAACTTGTGATTTGTTAATGGTCATATCAAAAGCTAGACGAATGGGGCATTGTATTCTTTTAAAATTAAATGGCATATCTGACGGAATTATAATAGGAATGTTTAGGATTAAAACTTTTTCTACTTTGTATTTGCCGGTTAATAATGGTTGCTGCAATTAAATATGTCATTCATTTTTTAACAGCAAGTCGGCATTACAAAGTTTTGGTTGGTTAATATTTCGTATTAAAATGATAGTACACCAATTTTTAATTGAAGAATATGTGGTGGTACTCCAGGCAAATCTAATAAATTTAAAAATTCTGTAGGATAGTTTACCACTTCGTCTTGATCTATACCACAATCAATTGGTTTGTATGAAAATGTTGCACCAACATTTTTATTTTGAATGGCAGTATATCATTAACGTCCTTGTTTTATGATGTCAATATTGGTCGATCACTTAACCAATTATGATTTAAATTATTGTACAATATTTGGGTATACGCTTTCAATTAATTCCTCTTTTTAGTCTTTTAAAATACAAAAGTTTTGTGGAAATGTAATTAGTTGCACTATCAATTTGATTTTTTCCATTTCCAATGTCTAATAATGATTTTGGAAATGTTATAGCCGATTCATCGTTTTGCAATTGAAAACGCATATATATTGTTAAATTTAAATTTTTAATGTTTCTCCAGAAATTATATGGTTTTAAACATTCGATTGATTCACCAGCTGGAGTTGATCGGGTTATAACAGGTACCTATGTTAGTGTCTGTCTAAAATCATCTGATAATTATATTGTTGTACCATCAAATATCTGTTGGTTGTTGCATAAATCTTGTAACGTTTTATCTAATGCTTCTAATGATTTTTGATGTGCCATTGTGCATTCGTCCCAGATTATTATTTTGCATTGTTGCAATACCTTTTCTGATGTTTTTGGTATGTTACATGTTGGTGTTTAAATTATTTGCATACTTAATGGGAGTTTTAGTACTGAATGAGGTGTTCTATTGCCAGCTAATAATGTTCCTGCTATTCCTGAAGAAGCAATTGCTATTGCTATGTATGTTGATTTGCGATCTGATCAATGTAATTAATAAATCGAAAAATACTCCCATAGAAGCTGCCACTTTCAGTGGCTCACGACTCATAGAACATATATATAAATTTTTATTACAGTTCATACAGTAGTTTTTGAGTTTATCGACCGAAAATGCTCCTACGGAAGCTGCAATTTCCGGTGGACCATTTTCAGTTAAAAACCATTCTCATGACCTATGTGGCCGTGTATATACACCAATTTTTATCAAACATTGGGACAGCAGTTCTTAATGTTACAAACAAACACGTCACTATTATATACATACATAGAGATTATGGATATAAAATTTGATCGTCTTGTGTACGGCAAAATGACCGGTAGTTTAATCAAGATTTACAAACCCAAATTAATTTGATTTTTTTGATAGTTTGATAGATTTTTTGGATCTGGCATCCCCGCCGTCAAATTCGATAGGTTTTTGAAATTTGGAATCTGGGGTATTATTATGCAAACATAAAGTCATTACGTTATTTAAAGTGTTTTGGATTGTCGGTTATAAATGCGAGACACAAATTCTAATGATTGATCTTTTTGTTTTCATTAAAAAGTTGTCAAAATTAGTTTGAGTCGATAATCGTAAATCGTACTGAAGGCTGCCGCATGAAAATTGTCTACGAGGTAAGTGCAACCAAATATAGTGCAACATAACAAAGTTAAAAATGTGTGATATATGTATAATGTAATTGTTGTTGTAATGCACTTGTTGTTGTACCACCGTTTTGAGATCACACATTTTTAACTTTGTTATTTTGCACCTAGCTCGTAGACAATTTTCATATGGCAGCCTTCATTCTGCTTATATAATTAGCCCCTAGTATACATCTTGAATATAGAAAAAAATATGAACTTGAGGTGTAATTTTAACCAACAAACGTTCAGATTTGCTTGTATAAAATTATGTATCGCGATTTACGAGAAGTAAATTCAAGGTAAACAAAATAAAATCAATTCCGCGTGAAAATTTTGATAAATGGATTTATTATTCTAAATCACTACTTCAACAACAACAACAACACATAGTTTAATTTTCAATCTCATCATTTTTGTGTTTATCACCAACTATTGTTACACACATCTGTACAGAATTGCTACGTACATAATATATGTATATGTATTCATATCTCATTAAAATACTTATATTTTCATTCTCTATAAGTAGATAAAATACAAATACAATTACTATGGTATTTATTAGCGATTGAAAGCAAACCATCTCATTTTCATACACACCACTAAAAAATATAGTTAGTTTCACAGCTGTTCATCGATAACGTCCTTTTGCTTTTATCTTCCATATACATACATATGTACATAGATATACATCGAAACAAGCCATAGAAACTAACTAAATCTGTTGTATTCTGGTAAAACTAATTAGGAATAAAATCAATAAATCTTACGATTGGTTCTTTATTTTGCTTTCTTTTTTTTTACCAAAGGAATTTGGTTTTTTGCTAATTTTTCGGTTAATATTTACAATTTAGCAAATCGCCACCGTCAATCATCTCAGATTTTTTTTCTGCGTCTTTTGATATATCATAATCTAAGTTTTGTTGACTGATATCGTCGCAATGGTACCAAAACTTGCTCGATTTTTGCGAATATTGTTCACTTTGTAATGCCATAGCGGAAAAACTAGAGGGAAAATGGAAAAAGCCATCGTCAATTTTCCTAAAAAACTTCAATTAAAATTTTAAAACATAAATATTGGCGATCGGTTGGTTAGTTTTTATGCTATGGTACCACGAAAAGTCGTGTTTTTGCAAAATACGTGAATCGGGGCCTTAAGGGAAAAATTCTGAGTAAATCGATGCGGAATTATTCCCTTAGTAGGAATCTAAACAATAGAAAACTTGCATACAAGTTTGAAAAAAAAAATTAAAGTAGCAGGCGAAAATTTCGAATAATATAAAGAATTTTAAAGCAAATTATATTCCATCATGTGGCAATTTGGACCGATTTCAAAAATACGCGCCCATGACTGACTCATTATATTCGTTGCATTCGTATTTATACACCGATCGAGTATTCTAGATTTGCCTGTATTTATTCTAGACGGTTCTATTCTAGACTACTATAATCTACTATACAGCAAATCTGGTATAAAACTATCTCTAACGCTACTACTAATCTCAGAAAAATGTCCTTAATTTTCTAAACTTTAAAGTCCGGTTCATAAATATGGATAAAAGTCTCAAAATCCCACATCATGTTGCTGCATGGATTGTTTCTTCCTTAAGGACTAAACACACCAAGCGTCGACAGCTTGTAATGTGCCCACGGGTTTCGGGAGCCAGGTTAAATTGTCGGGTATCGCTCGTCTTAGGCGGATTCATTTCCCCAAAACCGAAAGCTAGAGCCTTTAGCACATTACTACTGAACCTGGCAATATAGGCAATCGCGCGTCAAGCCACCACATTCCGTCATCACCCGTCGCTAACCTGTTAACAGCACATACTAGTCACACTTCAGATATAACGAAAAAAAATTTTGTAGAGCACAATTAACCCTTTCGTGCTGGCTACTAAATGTATCGGTGTCACAATGAAGGTCGAACAAAACTAAAGGTGGTGTAAAATTACAAAAAAAAACTTAAACAACTATTAAAGATTAAAATTGATGGACGAATATTGCTCCTCTTCTTCTTCTTTTCGATACATGTGTTTGCACCCAATAATATTTAATTAGATAAATTTGTGGTTGCCTGGTTCGCTCAGCGGTACTCACGACGATATGACGAAATAATGTAGAGTGCCACCTTAGCACGAGTTGTGGAGTCCTTGACCTTCGGCACGTAACTGGAATTTCCCTGCTCACATACGACTTGTGGCTAGCGGATATTTTCTCCTTCGAGGGTTTTATTTAACAATCTTTTCTCGGCACATAAATTAATTTACACACGTAATACGATTTGATCATCAACAATTTTATTTACATTTACTTGCTTCACGATGGGTACTTTTATTTTAAATTTTTTTTTTTTTTATTTGTTTAACTTTATGTACAATAATCTTAGCACTACATAGTCTCTCATTACATGTGGCTTTTCTAAATCATGTTATTCCAACACGGGTTTAACATTAACAATATTTTATTACAATTTTTTTTGTTTTTTTATTTTTTTTTTTGTTTTTATTTCATAACTTCATTTTATAATTTGACGGACACCAATAATTACCCATCATTTAGTGAGCGATATTTTATAATCATTAAACTATTATATATAAAGTTTTTTTTTTTCATTTACGTTCTCAAAATAAAGTAAGTTTATTGGTTTTCTAACTTTACAAACACATTTTTCACCAGCACGACACGAATTTGGTTTTTAACTTGTAATCATATGTACTAAATATAATTGCAATATTGTTTTCTTTTATTTGTTTTGGTACTGTCTGTGCGGTTCCAAAATTAACTCTCGACTGACTCCCTTTCCTTTCGCATCGTCACTTCTATCATTCTGTGTTTTAAGGAGGGGGGACGAAATTACCGGTGCTATATACATTCATTTAAACCCGTATTGATTATTAAACCATTCGGACTTAATGACCAATACTAAATCGTTACAGCCCAGGTTCATCGAAAAATTTTGATGAATGCGATGAAGCTGAGTTTCTGCTCTTAAAGCTTCAAATCTTTTGCATGAATGATTCCTAATAGTTTACCCGACTCGTTTTGACACTTATAGAGGACGTTACCAACTCTTTCCAAGATTACTGCTTTCACGAATTTCGGTGCAAATTTGGCACAAAATTTCTTCGAACTATCGCTAAGAGGATGAACACGAACATAAACTTCTTGCCCCGGACGGTAAGTGACGGGGCGCGTTCGCAAATTGTAAAACCGCGAATATTTTTCGTAAGCGCTCTCGAGCGCTTTAGTCACCGTGCTGTGAATGATTGCTAATCGATCCGGCATAGTAATTGGCCCTATATCTTCCGTCAAAGCGTTAACATCTCGTAGGATTTGGTAAGATTTCCCATTGGTTACCATGTTGTAGCCAAAAAGGAGAAAATACGGAGTGTGCTGTGTCGATTGATGAATCGATGTTCGAAGGGCACACGCTATCTCTGGTAAATGTTTGTCCCATGTTTTGTGATCTTGTTTTATATATGCACGGATCGCCGCAATAACGGATCGGTTTACTCGCTCCAACGCGTTTGCCTGTGGCGAGTACAGGGCGGTTCTGCAATGTTTGATGCTAAATTCTGTTAATAATTTTTGAAAGGCGTGACTTACGAACTGAGATCCGTTATCCGAAAGGATTTGCTCGGGAACACCAAAAAGTAAGAAAACCTCATTTCTCAAATAGGAAATGATTTTACTAGTAATACTGTTACTGAGGGGTTTTAAAAGAACAAATTTCGTGAATTGATCCAAAATTACTAAAATATAGGTATTGCCACTTGGCGACCGTGGATAAGGTCCCATCAGGTCGATGTAAATTCTCTCCCATGGTCTTTGAGCGAATGCCGTTTGTCCTAGCGGAGGTTTTGATATTGTATTAGGACTTTTGCAAGCTTTGCAAACAGAACATTTAGATACGTAATTATAGATTTGCTGGCGCATGCCGGGCCAGTAATAAAGATACCGTATGCGTTCTAGGGTCTTAGCAATCCCTCCATGGGCGGCTAAGGGTTCGTCATGAAATTGTTTTATTATTTCTTCCGTCATGGTTTGGGGTACCCATATTTTCCATTGCGGCGTATCGTTTAAAGTTAAGTTGATGTTTGTTCCTACCTTTATGTATATTCGGTCGCTCTTTATCTGGAAAGCAGGATATTTATGTGGATTATCTAGGATTTTTTCTCTAAATTTTACGTATTCGGTTTCGCTAAACGCTACAGAATTTAGATCAATTTGCGATATTTGAGGTGTAAGGCTGTCGCAGTAAATTCGCGAAAGGGTATCGGGTACCACATTTTGGGAGCCACGTTGGTGCTGTATTTCGAAATCGTAGGCTTGTAATTTGAAACTCCATCGGGCCAGCCTACCATTCAGATCACTTTGCGACATCAACCACTTGAGACTAGAGTGATCGGTGATCAATGTGAAGCGATATCCTTCGATATATGGCCGAAACTTTTTTACCGAGAGTACCGCGGAAGGCGATCGGTCGTTCATTTCCTTCCTCGTCTAGCTGATATAAAACGCTACCTACTCCACTTTTGCAAGCATCGCACCTAATAAAAAATTGTTTAGTATAGTCTGGGTGGATCAGCACCGGTGCAGTTGTCAGCAGATATTTTAATTTATCAAATGCTAACTGAGCCTCGAGTGTCCAGGAAAATTTTGAATTCTTCTTTAATAGATTGGTAATGGGTGAAGCAATCTCCGCGTAATTTGGGATGAACCGTTGGTACCATCCGGTCATACCCAATAATCTCCTAGTCTGTTTAAGTGTGGAAGGTGGCGGAAACGTTCGGATTGCCTCTACCTTATCTGGGTCCGTTTTCAGTCCACCACTTCCGACGACAAAGCCTAAATATTTCACCTCTTTCATAAAGAATTTACTTTTTTTTACATTTATGGTCAGGCCTGCTTGTTTAAGACGTTCTCCGACAAGTTTTAGCAACGCAAGGTGTTCAGTGATAGTCGAAGATGTTACGAGGAGATCGTCAAGATAAACAAAGATTTTACTATGCAGATGATGCGGCACGACTTTATCCATCAATCGGCATAACGTTTGGGGGGAATTGCACAATCCAAAAGGCATGACTCGAAAGTGATAAAGTGGGCGGCCAGGTACCGTAAAGGCAGTTTTATCTCGTGATTCTTGGCTTAAAGGTATCTGCCAGAACGCGTCCTTAAGGTCAATGCTCGAGATGATGGTAGTGTTATTCAAGCGCCCGAGAATACCATTAATTAGTGGAAGTGGGTACGCATCCTTTTTCGTCACCGCATTGACCTTTCTTGAATCTAGACAAAGTCTGACCTTATTTGGCTTGCGTATTAATACCACCGGCGAGGACCACGAACTAGAGCTTTCCTCGATAACACCCATCTCAAGCATACGATCGAGCTCTTTATAAATAAGAGCTTGAATTACGGGCGATACTGCATAATGTCGCTGCTTTATTGGAGCGCAATTGCCAACGTCTATGCGATGTTCGATTAACGAAGTTCGTCCTAGCCCATGTTTTTCAAAAGACGGATAATCAGCCATAATTCGATCAAACTCGTCTTGTTGGGTATTAGGCAATATATGTTTTTCCAACTGCTCGAAAGTACTTAACTCTAAAACGTCGACTAGATGCGGAGCGATATTAAAGGCGAGCCAAAAGTCTATACCTAAGTACAACTGCCCCTGCAATGTCGGTACCAGAAATAACCGAATAGAATTGCATGCTTTTTTATAGGTTATCGGCGCGTCAATGTAGCCAATGATTTTATTTCTGGTTCCGTCTGCTGTTTTAACTTCTGACGACAGTTGTTTGTAAGTAAGGTCCCAATTGTTCAGACGTTTCAGGGAATCACGTCCCAGGATGCTTATTGAAGCCCCACTGTCTAACAGACCTCGAATATTGTAGCCAGCAATACTAACGACAACATGAGGACGCGGATCGTTTAAATTAGATATAACGGTTTCTGCACAAGCTCGTTTCAGAAACTTTCTAAATTTGAAATATTGAATTGTGCGTAGTGTTCTAGTTTTTAACGCGGAGGATTTTATATTTGACGACGCAGATTCAGTTTTGGTGGGTAACTGGGAAGTTAGAGATGACGAACATGTGTCATCGGTTTGTACTAGCGTTGAGCGTAAGGTTCGGTATTCGTGGCCGAATCTTCTGTTGCTGGCGCTACTTGTTGTTCCGTCTTGAATACACGGGATGAAGTTTGTACCGGACGTGTTGGTCCCGATATCAACACGCCCGCATTTCGGTTTCCCGCGACTATTTTCGAACAATTGGGACATTGCGGTTTAATAATTCCACTTTGGCCGCATCCATAACAAAATATACCTTGTGGAGGCAAAGAACAATCTTGGTATCGATGACCTAAGTCTCGACAGTTCCAACATATAATAAGGTTCGGATTTATAAGTATTGATTTTGGGTTACCACTTGTCCGAGTTTGTGTTGGCTTTGACTTCGCGATAGCGTCTAAATAAATTTCGTTTGGATAATTTTGTTCGTAATGTTCCTCTGCGGTAGTAGTAGAAGCGGCTGGCCAGCTCGACATATCTGACCTCCCGTGGTCTAAATTTATTTCGTTTATGATTCTCGCGTTTCGTGCCACACCGATTGGTTTATTTTTCTGGCTCCATAAGTTTTATATATGCATTAATTTGCATTGCATGCATTGAAACCATGGTATAAAAAAAAAAATATATACCAATAATTTTTTAATTGAAAAATTGTGCATTTAAGAAATGTTAACAAATGAAGTTGCATCCGTCCGTGAAATTATGTCCCACGCCAACCGGCCAAAAAAGCGTCCATCGCCGCAAAACATCGTCCATCGAGCATAATGAGGAAATTATTATTCTTCAATTATTGTTCATACATTTCTCAGTCGTCATTCATCTATGCATTCATATTATATACGATTTTTAAAGATTAATAAGGCAAAAGTCCAAAATTCTCAAAATTAATCAAAACAAAAAAATCGCCGCATTGCTTTTGGTGTGAACGGTATGCACGCCGAGTATAGTATGGATCATTTAGAATTTCACGCACCGCGCTTGGTGTATCTAGTTCTTTAAGCCAAGCTTGAAATCCATAGCGTATGACATTTTTTACGACAGCTGTTTATTTTAATTTTATTGAATAATGATGAAAGAAAATCTAATTCAAACCAGAATTAAATATTAATAAATTACACTTTTATGAAATA
The DNA here is from genome assembly GCA_932526605.1 of Nephrotoma flavescens. Taxonomy (NCBI): domain Eukaryota; kingdom Metazoa; phylum Arthropoda; class Insecta; order Diptera; family Tipulidae; genus Nephrotoma; species Nephrotoma flavescens. The sequence goes on along the minus strand of OW052222.1, from coordinate 192,392,473 downwards.
TACTTAACTATGGATATAAATTAACGATATACAGCTGATTCCATCACTCAAACTCAAAGTAATCCTCTTAATTCTTAAATAAAAAAAGATTTAAACAAATTACTATCAAAATGCTATCTTTCATTTAACTCGACGTTGCACAGTAAGCAGCACAGTTCTTCGGTCTTATTGAGAACTTTACGATTTTGATCGCGGTCAACTTAGTTGCGAGTAAACCACAAAGTAGATAAATAATCAACCACGATCTACAATGCGAAGAAATTTTTACAATTTTTTTTTTCTATTGACAAACCCGGCGAACAAAGCGGACGCCCGTGCAATGACCTACCTATAGGGTCAAAGCATAAAACGCAAATTTATGTATGCGGCAAAATGAGTACGATATGTATTCGTAAGCCGTGTGCTCGGCCCCAAAATGTAAACTATAAAATTACCAATATTATTCTCTCAGCTGTTTTTTGTTTATAAAAATAACTAAATTCCAGTTTTTCACACGTTTCTTGTTTTGTGTACCTCAGCAATGCGCGCGCACATAACACAGGTATAAAGCATTTTTTTTATTATAAACACAAAAAAGAAATAAAATCAAGAATTTACCAAAGAAGTATTTGTGATCGTGAGCAACGCAATACGTGCGATCACTTTGGAAATGTCAATCACTAGGCTCTATGTATTATGATGTAGAGTGGAGATCTATATTCATCACAACACAACAACACCAGTAATTAATTTTATTTGTTGCGATTAAACATTTTAGATTACTTTCAGTTGGTTCGCACAGATACCTACATGTGTTATACGTCATGAAAAATATAAATTAAAATAACATTTTTTTTTCTTAATTAAATCATTAATTTTATGAGATTTTAAAATTTTGCAAGTTTTTTGTTGTCTCGTCGTACTTTGAACGTGGCCGGTGTCGTTTTGAATGCAAAATCAACTTTTCGATTGAGATTAATGAAGCCAAATTGGATATTTTACATTTAAAGGTGGGGAACAACCATTTAAATCCCAATTTTTTGTCTTTAAAAAAAAATATAGTTTTCTTTTTATTTTATTTTATTATAACTTTTTTAAAAATAATTTTTTTTTCAGTTTTTTTGATCTTTCATCGTTCGTTAGTTTGTTTAAAACCATGCATGTGTCTATACAATCGTGTATATTGTGAAGTTATCGCGCGCGCTGCATATAATTAAAAAAAAAAAATACTTAATTATTTTTAATTATAACAAAAAGTGTAATTTAAAAAAGTTTTAATTAAATTTGCTAAAAAATTTTGTTTATTTAATTTATAATCTAAATACATTTTTTTTTATTTTGGTGTGTGGAGAAGTGAAGAGAGTGTGTGTGTGTGAATAATCGATGAATATTGTTTTTGACTACTGTATCACCGTATGTGTATATTTTATAGTGTTTTTGTGTTCTAGTTCTAAAATAAATATACGCCGCAGGTGAGATAACGAGAAATGTGCCGAAAACAAGTTGTGTTGGGTGTTATGTTCAAAAATAGCCGCATCATTTTCCCAATCACATGGAAAATACATGTGAAGATATAATTATAAATCACATTGTGTTGTGTGTCGCGCTCTATTATTGAAATTCTCATAATATACATATATTTACACAAAGATTCCAATTAGTAAAACATTTTTTTTTAAAACTATAGAGCCTCTATTTTTAGTGAAAGTTATATGTATTTTAATGTTGCAGATAACTGACAACTAAACCATATATACATCATGCCCTTTTGTCTTTATGTACAACATAATATTACGTATCAATGTGTGTTGCTTTTACAAAAAAATTAATATATTACAGTGTCACACCTAATGTCGGACCGTAAATGAAATTGTTAATACATACGTATAACAATTTTTAAATCCACCGCATTCATAACAATATCGAGGGTAGAAGTAGATTTTTTAAGGGTGAATATTGTATGGCTAAGAAATTAAAAATTAAATCAAAATTTACAATATACAAGTTCAATTCGAAATGCAAAATAAAAGACGCCAACAGTTGGGTTTTTGGCCATTTAAACCTTAATTTAGAATTTGATCCTTACAGTAAAATGTGTGATTTGGTTAAAGGCTTAATGGTAATTAAATTTGTCATTTAATTAAAAAGACACTTTCTTGTTTGGCGTTTGACAGTGTACCTGTACATTTTTATTTATTTATTTTTTTTTTTTATTAATATGATTCTTTTTATTATGCTTTGCTCGTTAACAATTTTTTTTAGAAAATGTATAATAATAATATTTTATAAATTTTGAGATCCTCTGATCCTATAATAGATTCTCAGGAGACATTTGTTTTCAATTTTGTTTAGGGTTCTAACCTTCTATTACCAAATCGAGTTAAATTAACATAAATTAATATTTTTGGTTGGCATAAAAATTAGCATTTAAAACATTGCCAAATAAGTTTCGTTCCCCGTACTATATCTCATGTATGCTTCCGGATTATCGAATTTTACGGGGTTGAATCCTTTCTCGTTTGGTTGCCTTTTCACATGGTAAATTGTTGGTATTTGATCATCGTTATGTATATACCCAATCTTATCCAGATACAAAAATGCCTCTGGACCGGGAACTTTATTATTTTGGATACTGTCTTGTAATATTATCTCTGCTGTGTGATGTGGTCCATAAATTAAAGAGTTTGTGCCAATAATCGTGGTTCGTGCCAAATAATTTCTGATTAATTTTATAATGTATAAGTCGATTCTTTCTATACCAAAATTATTGTATTGTATTTGGTTTGAAATATATTTTATGTAACCAGATCTAGCATTTCGCCATTCACCTTGACATCTCCGTATGCAACATCTTTCGAATTTCCTTATTCGTTCCATATAGCTGGCGGAACAATTATACCAGATTGGACATTCGTATGTTCGAATGAGTCGAATGAGTGTTTGGTAACAAATTCTCTTCACTTTCGAATCTAAGTATTTGGAATAGAAAATTTTTTTGTTCATCAAAATAGCTTGGTTGGCTTTTCCAAGTTGTATGTTAATGTGTTCTGTGAGGTAACAGAACCGATCCAGATTTATTCCGAGATATTTCACTATTTTCTTCTGTATTAGATATACTTCCTTGACTTTAATTTTAAATGTTTTCCAATTTTTCTTTGTATCGCTCGTTGCGAATTGGTATGGTCGACGGAATAGAATCGTTTCACATTTATTTGCATTAATTTTGATTCGCCATGTTTTTAAAAATGCTGCGATGAAACTAACAGCTGACTGAATATTATCTTGTATAGTGTCTATTCGTTTAGCAGCACTGTAAACTACAATATCGTCCGCGTACGCTATTGTTTGCACGTTTGATTAGTTTAAGTTCTCGTTAGTTATTAAATCTTTCGTATAAATATTAAACAGTATCGGTACATTAATGGTTCCTTGTTGTAGACCATTGTGTATATGAAATATATTGTTGGACGTTTCAGCTCCCGTTGTTGTGATAAAATTTCTATCGTATAGCATATCTAACAGCATGAATATGATATCGTCATCAAATTTTAATTTTTTTAATTTAAAAATTAGTCCGTCTAGCCACACGGATTCGAAGGCTCTCGCCATATCAAGCATAATTGCGCCCGTGCACATATCATTATTTAAGTTACAGCACACATCAGACGTTAATTTTGTGATCGCACGATTCGTCGAATGTCCAAATCTGAAGCCAAATTGATTGTCTGGTAAGAGATTGTTGGTGTTAATATAATTTTGAATTTTGTTGTGGATTATTATTTCGAAAATTTTGCTTAAATTTGACAATAAACTGATGGGCCGATAATTTTCTGCATTTTTCGGACCTTTGTTTTTTTTCGGAATCGGAAAAATTCGTGCGGTTTTTCAACATGATGGGAACGATCTATTGTTAAGCAGATTATTGAATATAGTGCAAATATCCGTAACGATTTCTTCTGGTAAGTATTTCAATACTACATTTGGTATTCTATCCAGACCATATGATTTTTTGCTGTTACAGCACGCGAGTGTATCTTTTAGTTCATTAATGCTAAAAAAATAGTTTTCTGATTCTTGCTCGTTTGCCCGATTGTTAGAAGTAAACGTTGTCTTGGTGATTAGATTTGCTTGTTCTTGTTGATGTTTTTCTTTTATGATTTTTACATGTTGCTCGACAATGTGTTCGTGTGGTGTTTTTTCAAGTCCAGAATTTGATATGGTTTGCTTTTCGATGTAATGTCCAATAATGTCCAAATTTTGTTGAGAATTGAGGCAGGCAAACGTGTTACCTGTTTTCGGAAGTTCATTCCAATTGATATTCAACGATTGCATATTTCTTGTTTCATTTTCTTCGATTTCCAATATATTTATGTTTTTTTGCAGAATTTGGATGTTTTTGATGCCATTTTGTTTTCGTTTTGATAGTAAATTGCACATTTCTCATAGACCAATCTTTTCTAGGACTTTACGGGTTGAATTACCTTTTGACTAATAGTATAGGTTGGAGCTTTCATTAAAAGTGGAAAAGCGCTTGCGGATACGCAGGCGGAAACGCAAGTCAAACAGATGCGCGTTTTTTTGACATTGCGTCTTTAATTCCGTTTCTTTTATTCGGACAAAAAAAAATTATTCGTACTCCAATCGATCCCAAATTTAGACTGGTTTTGACACTAGTGTAAGCATAACTATTTTAAATTAATTTAATATTAATATTGGGAGTATAACTTAGTTTTTTGGATTTTTTTGCAGAAAAAACACGTTTTTTTCAAAGAATAGGTAAGTTTTATTTTAATCATAATATTTTCCATCGTTATCTATGACTTTTGACCATCTTTCTGAAAAAAAAAATTGTTTGTCTTTTGATGCGATCCAATCGTCGATCTAGTTTTTTATTTCTTCGTGAGTTCTGAAGTGCTTGAAGATCGCTTTGCATTGTTCGGAACATATAGAAATCTGATGGGGGACAATCTGGTGAATAGAGAGCATGCGGTAGAATTTCCCATTTAAGTACTTCAAGCGTATTTTTTACTTGTTTTGCGACATGTGGTTGAGCATCGACTTGCAGCAAAATCACTTTACGCTGTTTCTTGGCTGGAATTGGACGATTTTCGTTCAATGCATGGTTCAAATCTTTCAATTGTTGTTTTAGCAGCTCATAGTACACTTTTCTGATCTCACTGAATGCACAACATAACCTTACTTCCATGAATGTTTCGTTTTGCTGTTGATGTGGATAGTTCGCCTGGATGAACCCATCGTGAGGAATTGCAAACCATTAACCGATTTTCAATGTTGACTTGAGTCAGTTCATGTGGTACCCATTTTCCTTCTTTTTGAATCACGTTTATGGCATGTAAACGTTTGCTTATGGCTGCTTGAGTTACATTTAACTGTTCCGCAAGCACTTTTTCTGTTTGAGCTGAGTTTTCATTCAATAATGCTTCCAATTCTTCATCTTCGATTTTTTTGGTTGACCAGAACGTTCTTTGTCACTGACATCAAAATCACCACTTTTGAATCGTTTAAACCAGTTTGCGCAACTTTGTTGAGTTGGTGCAGGTTCACCATAAGTTTTTTGAAGCAAACGAAAACTTTCAGCAGCTTTTTCCTTTTGATTAAAGCAAAAAAGTAATGCTTCCCAGAAATACTGTTTTGTTGGTATACAAACTTCGACATGTTTAAAGAGGATTAAAAAATATGTTGTTTACGCTTTCACGAATAATGACGAACTAAATTTTAATGTGGAATGTCAACACTTTAAAACGCCGTAGGTGTCATAGTAAAAGAATGTTTAGTAAAGTTACGCCATCTCTTAGAAAATCCAAAAAACTAAGTTCTACACCCAATATACTAATTTATTTAATTGTAACGTTTAGATATTTAGCTCATGGTCCAGCATGGCAAATATTGTCATGGTCTTTTCGCATCGAAGTGTCGACCGTGCGTTAAATAATATCAGAGGTGTACCAAATTATTTGGGATGAATTGAGCAGCATTTACCGGTCTCCACCAACTGAAGCCGAGTACGCGAGAATTATTGACGACTTTTGTACCAATACGGGAACGCCAAATGTCGCAGCTGGGAAGCACATACATATAAAATATCCACCCTAGTTCTCAATATTTCAACTACAAAAAGTAACACAATATCGTTTTGCTAGCTGCATGTGATAGTAATTATGTATTTTCCGCCGTCACTGTTCGTGCCGCATTTCCATTACGAAATAAGCTTATGCGGCCATATCCTGTGCGGCTCTTTCCAAAAGATATAAGGAATTTTTTAATGAAACAATTATCTTCGGCGACGGTTAAAACCGAAAACGCTTTTGGTATGTTAACCGCAACATTTTGTGTACTCGGAAATTCTTTAAATATGCTCTCAGAAAATGCCATTAGTTATTCATAATTTTATTAGGCTGAACGACTCTGCGAACGACTTCAGTTTTGTGGATCATATTAATGAGGACAGTGAAATGGTACCAGGTGGTTGGCGAAACGAAGTCGATGCTTTACCTCAATGTAGGAAGTTCACGAGATTTAACGCCAGCACAGAATCGTTTTCAATTAGAGAAAATTTAAAAGAATATCTCAATAATAAGAACATTTTCATATGGATTTCGTAAAAAATGAATAATGGTTATTTTTATATAGAAAAGTTTATTTTTTATTTTCTGTTGCATAAAATATCGTTCACAATTTGTAAAACTCCCACTTGCATTTTCCTAAAATCATCTCCTCGATTTGGTTTTATCGTTTTTAGCTGTACCTGAAATTGGCGATGGTTGGAGTATCAGAACCTAGATGGCACTTAAAATTCAAAACGAACGGTTGTGGTGTAAATTGGCAATGGCATACACTAATCGTGGACCAGTTCAACTTCGTAACTGCTTTTACTCTACTCTACTTCGTACCCAGAATTTGACGCAGTTGTTCTTAAAATAAAGATTATTTGCGAACAGGTATTTTGTTTGAAAAATTCTTACGTTTACCTTTTATTTGACGTATCCATATCAATCAAAAATAGCATATTATGATACCACTTCCATTTTTTCTTAAGGCTGGATGCGCTACCTCCAGAAGCACTTTTATTTAGTTTACTGTGCTCCTTTTGGAATTTATCCCTCAAATTCTTCCATTTGGATTTTAGTTTTTCCACTATGTATTTGTTAATATGCTAAATTGTAGTACTTACTAGGTAGGTATGTTAAATTTTATGGATAATTCGTTAAATTTTTTATCGCGTAAAAAGACATTTTTATAATTTCGTTCCTTTTTGTAAATAAATTCATTTCGTTTTATAAACTCAATTATAAATTCCTCCATCTTTAAATTATTTTCTCGAAAATTTCGCATGCGGATAATTTAGAATCCACTACTTTATATGAAATAAAACAAATGCATTTCGCATAGCATGCATTATTTCGCAAGTTGTCTCTATTTGTAAAAGAACGAACCGCAGCAGTGTTGACTACACAGAATGGAACAAAATATCATGATTAATACTAACATCACGACGGCTTTTCAATGTTTTGACAGGAATTGAAAAACAAATTGTATAATGTGTATTGAAAACTTTACCGAAAAATAAAAACGCAATGTCAGACAAATATGCACATGTAGTTAACTTGCGTTTTCGCCTGGGTATTCGAATGCGTAATTTCTGCATTATGCGGGAAACCGCCTTGCGTATAAATTAGAATACACTACTTTAAATCCGTGGTTTCACACTTTCTTTCTTTGGTCGTGATTCTTTCCTCGTTTCCTTCCGCTTCACCTACAAACTAATTTTTCGCGGAGAAATTTTTGATTATTTTTTCAGCAACAATTTTTTTTTTGATTCAACTGATTCTCGCACTACTGCGAAAATAAATATTTCAAGGACACCTTTTTTATTTGTCGTTTTTGGGGTAATTTTAGTTTAATTTGTGCTTTGAGCGCAGTAAAAGTTTTCGCAGCAAAAAATAAACATTTTTTACTATTACACATACATAAAAAAGAAACGCTCAAAGAAATCAAATGTCCCAACAAGAGCGCCGGATTTAAATTTGCCGCAATTTTGTTAATACGAGTTGTACGGTGATTTTATGTGACATTTGTCGCGTACAGACCACGCGGTTTAAGAATATGGAGAAGTATTCAAACCAACAACGTTTAATTATTGTAAAAACACATTACAAAAATGGTGAAAGTTTTGCGAAAGCAGTTCGCTGAAAACTTGACGTAATAAGTTTTCGGTCGCAATAATGCGCCAAATCAATCGACAGTGAGGCGTTTAATTACAAAATTTGAGACCAAATGTATTTGCTGAAAATCCTCGGGTGATTCTCAAACAACCAATGCATCCACCGCGAGTAACTGTTTGGTGTGCATTTTGGACTGGCGGAATAATTAGGTGATATTTCTTTGAAGATGCGGCTAGAAATGTGCTAACTGTTAATGGAGTGCGGTATCGCGAAATGATAATGGAGTTTTTGTGGCCCGAGTTGGATGTAATTGATGTGGAGGACATGTTTTTCCAACAAGACGGTGCGACCTGCCACACAGCACGTGAAACAATGGTGTTACTGCAGACCAAGTTTCCAGGCCATGTCATTTCTCGATCAACATTGGCCACCAATATCGTGAGATCTAACACAGATAGAGTTTTTTCTTTGCGGCTATGTGAAGGAATAGGTTTATGGGAGTAATCCTGAAACAGTTGAACACCTTAAAGTGGAAATATGGTGCGTTATTGGTGAAATACAGCCACATTTATGTATATCGTCACTTGACCGAGAGAATGATTGATGGGCCATTTAATCATTAGTTTCATTTTCGTTTCATCGATTGTATAAGTGGGATCACTTCGCTGGTATTTGAGGTTGTTACCTTTATCTGCATGTTATCCTGTTTGGTTCGTTTCTCTAGGACTCATCGCAGCTCATCTTGGCACAACGGTATTGAAATGAAATTAATCGTAACCTTTTCAACGATCGAGGCTGGTTGAGGTGTTTAGTCGTGCCACCATTTACGAGCAAGAGCAGGCATATACCGTAACATTTTCGAGTACATAAACACGAGAATTGTTCCTTCGAAATACCTCCACGCTATATGGGTTCCCAGTCGATTAGTAAATATTATCTTATTAGTATATATTAACTGTTTTGCGAATGAATTAAGAAGGTTCCAATCGTAAGTGCGTACTGTTTGTTCAGGTTTTCTAAATCACGTAAAATCAAATACAACGAAAGGCTTTTAATAGGCGACGTGTTTATAACGGCAAGGGACTCTGCTCGTATATGCTCATCGCATTACCAAGTATCACATCAAAATTCGTGTCGAAATAGTTCCAATCAATAAATCGTTCAGAAACATATGTTAATTAGATTATCACGTCCCTCTCCAAAATTTTTGAACGATTTAATAACTTTATCAAAATTGTTCTTTATCAAAATTTGTTCAACATTGCTTTAGGCAACAGTTTATATGTAGGAATTTCTTTCGTTGAGTTGAGCACGTCATTTTCGAGCAGTTTGATTAAAATATTTGACGGTGGGTAGTAAATTCATTTCATGTGTTCTTGAAGTTTATCTTTTAGCCGGGTTAGGTTATCCTCTGATGTTGATTTATTAATTTGCGACACGGTTTTGACGAGATGTTCAACACCGGATTTGAGAGAGTCAATCTAAATGGAATAAAACGGTTTACCACAATTTAGATTGATCAACATAACGTCTATCCAACAGACATCATATTTAACCAGCATACTCATTAAATACTCCTCAGTATAGAAAATCATCCGTACATAATTTAAAATATCATTGGTTCAATTTTTTTCAATTTCCACAAATTTTTTCATAATCACGAACCCCAACACTTTCATCATATTGGAATAATGTATTGACCAAAAATATGGTCTTCTTGAGTAAATCGTTTAAAATTTCGTTAAAATCGGTGCCTAAATCATTACTTAACTGGATATTACTTAGATCCACACTTTCACTGCAGTTATTTAGTTTTATTGGCACCACTATTTAGTGGCTACAATTAATTTATAATCGATCACAGTTTTGTCAAGATAACAGAAACATTTATTTATAGCGATAACATAACAAAAATGTCGGATAAATAGGGTAAACTTTTAAAAAATAATGAAATTACGAAATAAAATTTGGGTTAAAAACAGTCTAAAACTGTACTTAGATAAATTATGATTATGTCAGTGAAAAACCATAATAAAAACTTAAATATTTAATGAAATACAAGCGAATAAAAACTTTCCTGGCAAAAATTTCCATTTAATTGAAGTTTTTTACATGGAGAAGTATGATCGCGCTTGCCTGTCACTAACACCAACTCAACGATATATTTTTTATGTTGTCATGGCCATTTATATACTGGCTTTGGTTATAATATAACACAGAAATAGGTCAGTAATGGCCAACCAAGTCGTTTTATCGGTTATTTTTTGCGTTTCCAATCTTTTTCATGGTAAAACAAAATAACAATTTCAAGCAAAGTTTACCGAGAACTGTGTAGAATATTTAAATGAAATTTTCGTCGCCTTCTTAGATTTAATGATTTATTAATGTCATTAATGTTTAAAGAAAAACTACAGACTGAATGAATTTTCGGATTTGTCTACGATGTATTCCACGTATCTTTCTGTAAGACCATTAAACCTACAAATAGTCGAAATTTAAAAAAAAAAAAATTACCATGGTGATAATTTGGAATGTGCCAACACAGAGGTTTTACATATTTTTGAGAAGGATCAGAGAAAAATGTAACGAGTGATTGTATTTTTACAATGGTGGTATTTTTAATTTTGCTTAGGATAAAATATGAAGTCGTTTGGTGTGGTCGGGTTGGTGATCCTTATTCGATGGAGTTGCTTTCCCTGCATTCCTTGCAAATGTTTGTTGTTCACATCCGGTGATGTTTCTTGATCTTTGCCATTGTGGTAGGGAATGGTTTTGGTAGGTATAAGTTATTTGAATTAATGTTGGTGGTTGTTCTGATGACTATGTGGTACTTCAACGGTTCGGCTCTGGGTGTCATTAGAATTTGGTGTAGAATTTTGCATTGGGCTGTCCAGGTACCACTGACTTGTTTGTCAGCTTTTGCGGTGGTCTTAATTTTTGCGGTGGTTTTATTAAAATTAGAGTTCCTGCAATCTTAAGCTAGTGGCAGCCGCTGGTCAACAACTCATCAATAGTACACAACAAATTATTACAGACGCCCAGCAGCTGACAACTAGTCATGCAGCGGCCTCACACACGGTGGTTTTGACGGGTAATACTCAGGGTATTGCGTCGTGGGTATTTGGAGCATTTCATGAGTCTGGCCTACACCTTGCTTACAGATAATTTTAAAAGAAGAACGCAAATTCAAAATAAAATAAAAAAACCAGGATGTTCCGCCTAGGAGGAACGGAGTAAAATAATTATAACCGGGTGTGCCCATCTGACGACGACCAGATAAGTACCCAGTCTGTTAAAGAGACCTCCCGAATGACCCTTCGACCCAGAAAGGCCGATGCCCAGCCGCAACGAAGCAACATTAGAGGGTTATGAAGTCTCCCTAACAGACCAAGCCTCTTTTCACCCGGAGAGACTTCCAACGAATCTTTGGAATGTTTGGCCTTGATGGGCCACCAAAAAAAAATGTTGGGAGTTTTTCGCCTTGACCGTAGAATTTTGGCTGGTTGGGCACTAAAATGTTGGGCGTTGTCTCGCCTAAATCCGCATATTTGGCCTTGATAGGCCGCCAAAATAATAATCGTCTCGTTGATAATAATGTCGGCGTCCGCTGAAAGTATACGACCCTCGTTATTGATTCAGCTATACCGTTGAGCGAAACTCGTGTCAGCCTCCCGTAATAAAATGTGGTTGAGAAAAAAAAGAAAGAAGCCTTAACAATAGCCCGGCACACGAGTTAATCCATACCGCAATACGTATTCTTAATGGTTTGTTAGCTTCACTCGTAAAACAGATCAAATATAGTTAATGTAATATAGCTTTAGATACAAACATTATGATGCCTGATTAGCAAAAATGACGAAAGAACGTGGATCGCACAATACACCTCTTTTCATTGTAATAATTGACCAGCAGAAAATTTTACTAAATTTATTCATCAACCTAATTCACCTAACATCCATATATGGATCCAACAACATCGTCAGGAAACCAGTCACACAATAGAAAAAAAAAATCAACACTTTTTCATTCACCAACTCTACCGTTGTTTTTTCTTTACATTCCAATCCAGCCTCAAAAAAAAACTGAACCAAAACTAAACTAAAAATTCTCGCACCAAAAATTAACGATGCAGAAAAATATTTCTTCTTATATGCCTTTCGTTCTTGCACATGCAGTTGATGAGCGGCGAAAAAAAAAGTCAAACGTGACGCGCCAAAAAAACACAAAACAAGAAACACAGAAAATAATATTATTCTACATTTTACCTGCTCGTACACACGCACAAACGCACACATTGCGTTTGGATCGGGAGGTACCGGATTCGAATCCCGATAGGGACAGAATGCAAAGTGAAATTTCATCAACAGATTACCATGTGTTGTGAAATGTAACACATCTATGAGCCTCTGTCGGTGTACAAAAACCATGGGCCGACCCATCTTCCATGCCAGTACAGGCTGGCATGGAGCTTGCAATGTGCAGATGGTCTTAAATCGGTCCTATAGCCGTACGTCCTCGAGTTGGTCGGGAGGCCTAAAGTAAGGACGTAAAAAGCATAACCGTGGAAGAGTAGGGTGAGCCTTGAGCTCCAAAACAGATCGCATAGTTAACAATAAAAAAAACAGGTATAAAGACAATCTCACACTGCACAAAAATATTTAGGTTAATGTCATAATACAGATGGCACTGCCATCCGTAAAAGGCCTCATTCAAATGATTACAATGAAATTAAAATTTGAAGTAAAGAGTGTGAAACATTGTTGTGACCGCGAAGTCGTAACAAAATATGCGCTTCAATTTATGAATATTTGAAACTTGGTCAATTGTAAATTTTAAGTCATAAACAGGTTGTGTCTTGAGACCCCACAGTCTTGTGCTGCTGTTGTTCGTCATATTGCTATAGCTACCCCTTTGGTTTTCTGTATATTTAGTTAGTAATTCCAATCAATTCGAAGCTATTTTTTTTTAATTTGAGCACTCGATCAGTACTCGATTAGCTACAAATATTTCGAATGTTTTAATATGTAACATAATTAGTTATTCGGTTATTTTTTCAGATTATTGTTTGATAATTTCATTGTATCCTAGCCAAGTCCTTAGGACTACTGAATGGGGCATTTCGCTACTAAATGTGACATACTGGCATGCCGGGGAAAGTAGGGAGGGTGAGCTCGTTTCCTTCTAATTTACAATTTCTTTGTGCTGTTTCCCATGCGACACCCAAATTTATACTCATCCAAGCATCGGTTGCTTGACATCGATGGTTATGATATTATAGCATTGTCTCTTTCTGGCACACGCCTATCTAGATGTATCAATAAATTTTTCTTTTACAACCCCTTTGCACAGAAATAATTCGAAATGTATTTTAAAACTCCTCTCTCCAGTTGAATTTGATGGCCTTCTGTGGAATGCTCGGGCATTTGGCACTTCTTTGATGGTATCGCTCCGAGCTAGCACTCCGTTAACATAAAAATTATTTTGGTACTAGCAGAAAGTTCTTTCCTCCATCAATTTTCAACTGGATTAGTGTACTTACGGTTATAGAGGTCGCAGTCGTTGTTCCACATGCGACAGATTTTAATTTGTATAGTTCGATTGGTTTCGATAGGTTACTCCTCCACAGTATACGTTATAAATTTTTTTAAACCTTGATCCACCAAATCTGTGGCAACATTTTTTTGATATCCGTGGTTAAAAATCTCTATTCCTCTGAATTAAAAAGATCTCTGTTAGATCACCATGCATTTTAGGCTGATGCTGTTTTAAAGAAACTTCCAACACTATATCAGTATTTTAGCGGTAATGCTGTTGAAATGAATTAATCCATGATGTAGTATGTAATATTTTTGGTCAGTGAATCCCCTACGCCCAAAATATGTTGAATTAAATGGAACATGGTGCAAAAGAAGGTCCCACCGGAGGACTCTTAAATAAATTTCCCGGATATCAGAAATATCTCCATGCAATTGCTACCTGCCAATCCATTCCTTAAACAAATTTTCCCAAAATCCCGATTTTTTTTTCTAGGTTTTTAGAAATAATTTAAAAACGAAACCCGTGCTCCACCGGAGGTACCCTGCGAATTTTCTGGAAATCCTTACTCACTATCATCGTTTCTTGATTGTCAAGATCATTCCTCTCCGCTCTTTACAAATTACATCTTTACAAAGAGACCCGCGTATTATCGAAGTACCCCTTAAATAAATTCCTGGTAATAGAGACCCGCTCACCAATTTTTGAGAAAATCATACGCAAATCGATTATTTTCTAACTGACGCCGAGTGCCATCGAATTATCCCTCTCTCCCTAAACGAATTTTTCCTTGCAATCGATTCTCGGTAGTCGAAAACTCCTTTTCAGCCATTTTCATCAAAATCATTTGAGCCCATTAAAAACCATTAAAAAATAGAGCCTGAGTCCTACCGGAATACCACTTAAATGGATCCCTGAAATCATGATTCATCACAATCGATTTCTCTAACCCAAAAAGCTCTAATCAAAAGTGGAAATTTGCCGAAATCACGGCCCATCGCAATTGACTCCACATACTCGAAATTTCCTTTACATAAATGCTCATCAAATTTGTATGAACTGAGGAAAAAATTAAAAAAAAGAAACCCGGGTCTCGCTGAAGAACTTCAGAAGCGAATTATGTTGAAAACCCCTTGCAAAAATTCATATCAAAATCGTTTGAGCTGTGAAAAAAATAATGAAAGGAATCCGACCTCCACCGGCGGAACTTCTAAACAATGTTGTCTGTTTAAACAATTTTTCGAAAACCCTCTTTTACAAATTGTTATCCGTTTCACCTGAGAAAAGGGGAAAAAGAACCCAGAGCGCGATATATTGGATTCCTTAAACGAATTATCCCGAATTCGGGGTATGTTGTATGTTATTTGAGCTTGACGCGAATTTTTTCGAAATCTGGGCCCGTCAGAGTTGATTTCGCGTACTTAAGAATTCCATTCTAGCAATTTTCAGAGAAAAAATAAAGAACGGAACCCGAGCGATACTGATTGACCTTGGTATCGTATTTCCCCGAAATGAGGACCTATCGTAATCCATTCCTCGTTAATTAATTAGATTAGATAGATAGACGTAGATGTAAATAATGTAATGAAAATTATAGTTAGTTTGTCAATTTTGATGTTTCGGACGGATGTTTTTGGAAAATTACTGTATGCCATATGCATTTATTTATAGTTAAAATGATCCTTAACCGTGTATTTTTAAATTATAGTTACAAATGTTAATGTGAACCTCAACAGTAGTAAAATGAGCTACTTTTATTTTACCAAAGTCTAGTTATATTATATTTATACTGTCCGATTTTAAGTTTGACTCACTGTATTTTTTTGTGTAGGTGCCGCTTTATTAATGTTAAAAATCTACATAATAATTACAAAATATCCGATTATAATTTAAAAAATATATATGTGAACGTACATGTGTGAGCGTCACACACTACATATTATTACATAATTAGGTTATCAAGAAACCTTGAAAACATAAGCATATACATAAAGTATCTGATCGGAATGACATACATATATCCACTATTCTTTTCTCGATGAACCAACGAAATATTTGCTGCCAATTGAATTTTCTTGTACTTTGTGATATACACACAAGCGTATCATAATCACTATATACCCTTGATGGATTACATGCAATGAAGTATAATGGAAGAGTGCAATTCGAATATAAATCAACCAACAACGTTTCATCTGATCTTTTTGTTTATTGTAAAAGCAAACACGTTATAATGTACGAGAAGCTAACATTCTGCTGATGGTTCTAAAAATCAAGATGAAAAACATTTGCTCCTTTGTACAAAAATAAATTATTGAGTACGGAAATAGAAAATGAATTTTTTTTTTGAACCAAAGCAAAATATAATTTTCTTTTTTTGGCAGAAAACGCTCTAAATATAACTTTTCCGATGTTTTACTCATATACCGCACATGTGACGTCCCCGCATATACATTTCAGAGCGTACACAGTATATCGCTATCATATGTTTTTCATGACTTTTCATTCATTGTGGCCGTAAGCATGGATCTATATTTAATTTCAATCTATATTTTATCGAGAAACCACACCTACTTTTATATGCTCGTGTATACACACACATACATAACAACAAAATCGCGGTATTATCAGTACGTGTGTTGTTGCTGTTGAGGTTTTTATCTCAAATTAATTTTCTTTCCTCTTCCATAAACTATAAAACATAATATTATGGTTATGAGTATGCTGATCGATTGCCCATATCCCATATGACCTTTGTTTCTATACCACTCATCACATATACGTATTCAGGTCCCGCTTATATAAATATAAACACACATAAAAATATTATCAAAAATGGCGCAAACCAGTCTGCGCACACAAAACCTAACCAACCGAGTAGTTTTACTATTTTCGGTCATTTTTCATTAATCAGAGACAAATTAGCTTTGTATTGTTTGTTGTATTTTTTTGTGTTTTTTTTGCCGCGATCCATTATGTATGATGAGATAGCGTGTGGGTACATATTGGTACATATGAACTTTTGATTTCATCTCGAGTGCATGTGGGCGCCTATCACCTCGCTATGGCACACTATAAATACAAAGCAAACAAAACGTTATGGAGAAAAAATATACAAAATTCTAAATTTAAACTAAATATTTTAACAATATCTCGATGAGCCGATATCAGAATAATTGCAACGGTAAGGTACCAATATTTCAGAGATGTGATATCAATCTGATTCATGAATCAATAATAAGCGATTTGGTAAAGTATCATATGTTCTACACTTGGGTGCAAAGAAATCGCACATTGCTCAATTTTCCACAAAAGTTCAAAAATATAAAAAAAAATCCAATTTATTTAATTTTTTAGTGCAGATTCAAAATATGTTTCAATACCTATCCAGTAGTACCTTTTTTGTGCATGTACCATGCCAACAAAGTGATTTTTTTCACTCAATTCAACAAGATCCATACATACAATAGTATGCCATGAAATATTCCGCATAGAGATATCAGAACGCGTATTTTGATCCAGAATTGGGAGACGAAACCACAAATTTGTGTATACGTATACGACGTATAATACACAATTTCGAATTAGTGTACTGTCGTTTGTTACGCATGTATGTGTGTTGTTTTTGTGACCATAGACATCAAAATTTATCGAACCGGGTGGAATCGGTTCAAATTTTTTGTTGCTTCCACGCCTGTTTTGTGACATTTTCCCATGGTATCTAGATCGGGAACAAATTTGTTCGGACGTAACGCCACACCATTCGCAATGTTTTTATTTTAGGTTAATAATTTTTTATATTTTGTAAATTAACAAATTTTATATTTTGTAAAAAAAAAACAATTGTAAAACATTTCGTGTTCAATAAAACGACACGTAAAAAACAAATTCACTTTCCTCAAAATTTAGCATAATTTTGCTTTTGTCAAATTATGCTAAATTTTGAGGAAAGTGAATTTATTTTTTACGTGGCGTTTTATTGAACACGAAATGTTTTACAATTGTTTTTTTTTTATAAAATATAAAATTTGTTAATTTACAAAATATAAAAAATTATTAACCTAAAATAAAAACATTGCGAATGGTGTGGCGTTACGTCCGAACAAATTTGTTTGTTACTAATACAAAAACACATATATTCTACACTATTGCGTTCCGGTAATTCTTCTCTCCTATTATTATTTTTGGATCAAAATACACGTTCAGGAAACTCGTGGCTTCAAACGGCGACAAGGATCTGGCCGACCTCGTGCTACAGCACAGCGTGATGGCCGATTTCTTGTAACAACTTTGTTGCGAAATCGCTGTATGAATGCGGTTTAACTGGGATGGCGGCTCCAAGAAGTTCGTGAAGTCGAAGTCAGTCGGTGGATAGTTAGAAGACGACTTCAAGAAGTCAATTTGACTGCAAACAGACCAGCAAACGGGCCGAAATTGACCGCAGCCCACCGGCGAGCCCGTCGTAAGTTCACTCGAGAGCATTTGAATTAGACAGAAGAAGAATGGAGAACAGTCCTGTGCTGACATGTTCTACCATCACATTTTCGATACTTTATCGTAGATTATGTCTCGCTTCTTTAGAATAAAATGTGACACTATTTCACATTTTATATCATTTACCAGGTTGCTAGATTGAAAAATTGTGATATTCTACTCCATTTCTATCAGGACTAATTTGTTTTCGATACTTGAACGAAATTAGAGAAAGACAATTTGTTAGCATTTGTACTAGTAGGTTGTGATAGCAATAGAAAAGAAATAATTCATAAATGAAACAGTTGTCCATTTTAGTTTAGAAAAATGAGAAATAAACTTCGATAAACTATCGAAAATGTGATGGTAGAACATGTCACCCCTGTTCTCTGAAAAGTGCAGGACGTGTTTATATGGCACCGATGTACGTGGAAGGGTATATAGGAAACCAGGAGAGCAATATGCACAATGTTGCATTGAAGACGTGTCTCGTATATGGCGATGGGTCGTGCATGTTCTGGGGAGGCATATCATTAGAGGCGAAAACAGATCTTGTATTCATCACACGAGCCAATACTGGCTGTCGATCAAGAGAAATGAATTCTCAACGGTACATTGAGGAAGTACTCGAGGAGTACGTCATACCTTTTGCAGGGTTTATTGGTGAAAATTTTCTGTTTATGCAGGATAATGCGAGACCACATACTGCTGTAGTATACCAGTACCTTCAAGAGGTGGATGTGCCTGCTATGGAGTGGCCAGTTCGAAGCCCGGACCTCAATCCCATCGAACATTTATGGGACGAGTTGAAAATAAGGGTTCGAGCCAGAGATGTTGCTCTAACGACTCTCCAGGAGCTGCAACTGGTGATCGTAGAGGAAAGGCAAGCGATACCACAAGATTTTGTGAAAATGTTGGTGAAATCAATGCAGGATTGAATGGAATCTGTCATTTGGGCCGGGGGAAGAAATACTTCTTATAAATAAAACAGTTTTTTTCAAGTTTTAATTCGAGTTTTATCCCTAATTTTCATGCTGATAAATTCACAAAAACGTGTACCTCAGATGTACACCCCCAAAAATCAGTTTGATTGCACGTATAAATACAAAACAGGTACCACTGGCTAGGTATTGAAATAGATGATATCTGCTTTAAAAAAAATTAAACAAATATTGGATTTTTTTGATATTTTTGAACTTATGTGGAAAATTGAGCAATGTGCGATTTTTTTCCCCAAGTGTATTAAAAAGAGGCTCCAGCTTAAGCAAAACAAGCTCTTTATGGCAACTACATCCATTTGTCGACAAAGAAGGTATTCTACGAGTAGGCGGAAGACTAAGAATCTCGATAGCATCGTTCGAGACTAAACATCCAATTATTCTTCCAAAAAACCAATTTACTAAATTAATAATCGAAGGCACACATGCTAAGACGTTGCATGGAGGATGTCAATTACATAGTTTCAAGTCATATCAGAAACAAATATTGGATTATAAATGCCAAACAAATAATTTTTGTAAAATTAAAACTAGAGGACAGTACGACCCCGTATCCAAAAGAAAACATTCGATTAATTTCCTCCGGTAAACCATACCAGGCCGAATCGCTTTGTATATTATATAATCTCGATACCGTACTAACCCAAACCATCATATTTCTGTTCTCAACAGCTATGCAATACGACATCATGTCTAACAAAACATATTTCGTTATTTGCCATCGATACACCAAGGCATACCGCAGGCCGAATCCCTCTGGACTCTGTTCACAACACGCACAACCGGTTTCAAAATAAAACTAGTCGACGTTGTTGCGAGTTAGCAGATGCAGCAGATATTGGTATCTCAGTTCCTTCAACATCGACAAAATCATTTTCAGGTGAAATGGCCCTATTGAAGATATGGCGACCCAAATTTTCATGTTCATCTTGAGTCCTCGCTGTATCTAGTTCAGACTCATTGCTAGCTCGTTCCTGCACTAACGCGATATTTTGTTCTAAACGTTCACCGAGGTTGCCAAAGCCATCAAGCGTTTTTTTCGCAAACTCCTACTTTGTAAAATTAGGATACATGCCATTACTGATCACAATTTTCGCAATCAATTCTATATCACCTTAGAATTCAACACGTGAATGATATTTATGTGCTTCACATCGGAGAGAAATTCTTCTCGGCTTTGATATCGCTTTGGTCGTAAATAATCTCGGATTGTTTATAAATTGTAAATTTTGCAAATCCATTGGACGTTCTGCAAGATTTTTGGAAATCTGCATTCGATGTTCTAGGACGCATTTGATGCAATATATCTTCGGCCATATGATCTTTATATTTGTTCCATAAATTAATCGGTGTTGATGAGAAGCATGTAGACTAAATTATAGAAAACAATGCTCATATTTGTTTAGCATTTGACGAAACACAGCATCTTTGAAAGTGCTGTCCCGCAATGAGTGTCATTCTCTAGCAATCCCAAACGTTGACGGGCTTCTCTGTATGTGCCGCACAATACACTATTAACAGCGTAAAAGTAGCGCAGTGATTAAAGCTTCAGCACTTGGACCGGGAGATACTGGGTTCGAATCAGAATTCGGCGCCAACCCACCGTCCATGTCAGTGTGCAGGTTGACATGGAGCTTACAACGTGTAGGTGGTATACTGTAATTGTGTGAGTAGGTGAATGGGTTGGTGTGTGCGTGAATGAAAAGGGGAGTATTAATTGACCTTAAAAGGACATTAACTCCATTGGATGATTAATATTTTTTTTTAACATTTAAAAAAATAAAAAAAAAAACAGTTCGCATATGTTGGAATGATGTTGGGCCACGAACATGACTACAGTAAACGTGAATAAAAACATCCGTCTTTGCTGAGATGGCCTCTGAAAAGACGTCCTAATGCATCAATGGAAAGTACTTGAGGATAACCTGGAACTGACAGTACTTATTTCCGTCGCTGAAATTTCTTTGACGATTGATTCCAGGTATAATATCTTGGCATATCGCAGTAAAACAGTGTTCGAGCAAAGTCGTCAATCTGGCATATTTCAAAGAAGCTGACCAATGTTGTCGATGGCGGCCTGTTCTCTCGTTGCAATACGTTCTCCGCTGTAAAATACTCTCTTTGACCATTTTCCAAATGTAAGGCCAAGTGAACAACAATGGGGTGTCTTTCATGTATAGCGAATGAAAAAATGTGCCAAATCGCTTCGTTACCGCTAACATAGCGGCCCATTTGAAATGATCAGTGATTTCATCGTTGGAATTTTCGGCAACAACTCCGAACACAGCCACTACCTTTGTTCGCGTAAAATTCGCGAAATCTCAAAAACACATAGCCTTAATCCGACAAGTTTATACTTTTAACGTGCGAAATTTAAATGTTATTTTTGGTCAAATACGAGTTGTATGGATATTTCTGGCCCAGGGCCCAATTTCGCAAAGTTGCCACGGAACGATTTTTTCCTAACTTTCCTTATTGTAAGGCAGGAGTGTGACAATTTCAAAAACACATAGCCTTAAATCGACAAATTTATGTAATTTTTGGTCAAATACGAGTTGTATGGATATTTCTGGCCCAGGGCTCAATTTCGCAAAGTTGCCACGGAACGATTTTTTTCTAATTTTTCTTAAAGTAAGGCAGGAGTATGACAATCTCGAAAACACATAGCCTTAATCCGACAAATTTATTCTTTTAACGTGCGAAATTTAAATGTAATTTTTGGTTAAATACGAGTTGTATGGATATTTCTGGCCCAGGGGTCAATTTTGCAAAGTTGCCACGGAACGATTTTTTTCTAACTTTTCTAAAAGTATGGCAGGAGTGTGACGATCTCAAAAACACATAGCCTTAGTCCGACAAATTTATATTTTTATCGTGCCAATTACCTTTATCATGTCTAATGTAATTTTATTTCGCACAAATATATGTTCTATTTATATAACGTTTACCTTACTAAAATTCTCATATTTTAAAAGTAACGACTTTTAGTTTTGTTTTTTACGTGATAATTAAAAAATTCTGGGCTGGGCTAACTTCACCAATTACAAATTATTTTGAATCAATTTTAACAAATTCTGGGCTGGGCTAACTTCACACAAGAGCAAATGGGGTTTTTATTGATTAGTGCTGCCTGATGAATTTTATTTTATTTTCTGGGCTAGAATCGTGGGATAACTTCACATACGTCATGAATCATATATTTTGTAACAACCTCATGTTACAGTGGATCTTCTTCATTATTAGGAATTTCCGCTGATATCATATCATACGTGAATGTGGTAAACAAATCTGGTGTGTCATAATGGTGTACTTACGATATGGTATCTTGAGCGTATTTTCATGCATATGTCACGGACTTCCGACGAATTGGAAGCTGCCAACGAATTTTGCACCAGCCACATGGTGGCAAAAGTTTATTGTTTCCCATTATACTTACTTTGAAAGTAGGCATACAATTATCTTTTCAGCGCCAAATAACGTCATTTGAAAGTAATTATTGCATTTCTGGATATGAGTCAAAAAAATGTTTAGAATTTGGCCCATTTCAATGGCGTAAATTTTACTTGGCCACTGGCGCAAAGCAACGATTTGAAGTGAACTGTAATCGATTGCCACGTTATAACTGAGTGCAGTCGATAGGGATTAAACGCAAAATTTCCACGTTGTTGATTTCGATTCATTTCACGCTTAAAGTTTACGCTTAGTTTTACTTTAACTCCATCAACATTCACCAAATCTTCATCATCGTTTAATTTTTTTTCATTTTTTTCTGCTTTCTCTGTCATATCTACATTTAAAAAGATAATGCTATGATGGTGGTGTAGGATAACCTATAATATAGTGTGGTTTTGTTCTTCCTACGATTTGGTTGTCGGTTCTGGATCATTCTTACTTTGCTGCACTAAACGTGGGGGGGGGGGGGGAGGGTTAAGGATTGGTAGCATAATGAATGTTTAACGTTGACGCGTTTATAAATGCTTTATACCGTGTCTCTTTTCTGACTTTTGACATTCGAGGCAGGAAAATTATCATGAATTTTTTCGCGATTCTTGCGGTGGTGAGAAAATATGCACGTCTTAGTGCAGATTTTGCATTTGTGGGTTCGGCTGGATGAAGGTTCCTTCATATGTGCTTTTTAGGTGCTCCTTTTGTTTTACTGTCCTTACTACTGAGTAGGCACATTTAATGACATTTTCGGTGGTGTGATACACAAAATTATACATTTCGAGGTCTTCTTGGTTGCTAATTGAGCTGAAAGTTTATTAGTTTAATATCGAAATTCCAAATTAATCAATTCGTACTGATCATTGTTTACACTTTTTTTCAAAACATTTAAACAATTTATAAAGTATATTTTCATAGACAGCAACTTTTCCACTGCCGAAAGCTAACAATTGGTTCGAGAATGTGTCAGCGGATGGATCTTGTGCATTTGGACACGCATGTTTATTTTTAACTGGACTTTTTCAACATTACGCCACAGTGGCGATGATTTCAAGCAAGCGTTGATCTCATCAGCGTACGTTGAACGTTGAATAATGGGAAGTGTTTGTCTGAAATCACCTGAAAGGAGTAACAGAGAGTGCCGCCAAATATAGTTTGTCGTTGTTTTTATATCTTTGAGTGTTCTGTTCAACGCCTCAAGATAATGTTTATGTGCCATAGTGCATTCATCCCAGGTGATAATTTTGCATTGCTGCTGCACTGTGGCCATGGACGATTCTTCTGGGTTATTTTGAATTTGCCTCCATCCATAATGAAGTTGCTGCAATGCCAGATTATGCAACGATAAAATAATGGCCATATTTCGGCGAGAATTAGCGAAATGTTTTGCCAGTTCCACTTGGTGCATCCAAAAAAAGCATCCATCTTGTTCCGTCGAAACTGCCAGCATAATGCAGTCGT
This sequence comes from Nephrotoma flavescens, assembly GCA_932526605.1. Taxonomy (NCBI): domain Eukaryota; kingdom Metazoa; phylum Arthropoda; class Insecta; order Diptera; family Tipulidae; genus Nephrotoma; species Nephrotoma flavescens. The sequence goes on along the minus strand of OW052222.1, from coordinate 192,368,400 downwards.
AAATCATTTCGGTGTCCATTAAATCAGATGCACTTTGATTTGGCGAACTCATACCGAAATGACTAAGTAGTAAATTGGCAATGACAACACAAAGAACCTCGCTAGCAATCAATGCTTCATTGTACATAGCGTCGCTGAATGTCATTGAATCCTTGTGTTTCCGTCCTACAACGTGTCTGCTCGTCCCGGGAAACATGTACTCAACACTATAGCGAATAGTAGACGGATTTGTGTTGCTGTACAGCCCAATGATGCTTTAGCAAGCATATCTTGAAATGACTATGTGCTATTAATCCACAACAGTCGCAGATAGAAGCACTCAATCTCCCTTGGAGTGATTGTATATGCTCGGCCCAAAGTATTTGATTTGAATAAGCTGGGCACGCATAAATTGGTGTGCCTTGCTTACATTTAATTTTTTTTAGACATTCATGTTTTTGTTTGATTCCATATGAAATAGCGTGGAATAGAGTAGTGTTTGTGCACAGGCACCGAAAGTATCCGCACGATTACCAAATTCGAAAAAATCGGTGAGTGTAGTTTTTGGTGGATCAATAAATTCGCGCAATTGCTGTCTCGTTGATGAAAAATACGCGCTGACCGTTTTCAAGATTGTGGGCTAAATGTATAACTGCTGGGTCCAGTTCATGACTTGGGAAACCAAAGATATGCAAGACAGCTTCATTGAAGCTGATGTATACCGGCCAATTTGGTAGCGCATTATTTCGTCGTTGTCATTCGAAACACAGTCATATCGCTGCCTTTATTCACACACTTGCAAATGTATTAGATGCTCTTCACCGAACTGCAGAACTCAACATTAATATTTCGCGCATCAGAGGCGAATATGGTACCTTCCAACGATTGTCAATGTCTGCATTGTTGATATTTAGCGTAAATGATTGTCCGCCATTATCAGTATTTCTTCGACGGTATATTGGAGATCCATCGACATTTGTGATCGTGTCGTTTGTGAAATATTTAGGAAAACGCTTTGTACATTTTACATCTGCCATCCAAGGCGATAAACGATTCAGATCACCGTATCATGATCAATAGACGGATCTGGAATTTCCGCGGTAATTGTCGACTAACCAAATTAAAATGTGTGCATGCGGTCATCCTCGCTTTTGCCAGGTCAACCGAATACATCCAGCAATGTATGGGATGAAGATCATTAAAGACTTACAAATGTTGTGTGAGCATAAGTGCTGTAATACACGCTGTGTACTCGGTCGTCCGTAATCGCGTTCGACAGTCATAGCATCGTGTATGTATTCTTGCATATGACGTGGACTATACGTACGATGATGATAGAATGATAGAGTTACCAATTTCGGCGGTATTGACGTCGCTCGCAAGAAAATGTCGACGATACTTTTAGCGAACAACACAAGCGATATTTTGAAAATTTTACAGGAAAAGGAAAAAACGTTTTAAATTAAAAATTTTAATAGAAACGTTCGGTTAATATTTTTGTTGCATTACTTTGTATTACACAAACATAAATGTATAATTTTTTTTTATTTTCGTCCTTTTATTAATGAGTTATAGGACAAAAACTACATTTTGGTCGCTTGCGTGTTTTGGTTTACTAATTTGTCGCTTATGCTAAGGCGCTTGTGTCAATTAAATTTTATAAATTGTCACTTGAGTGCAGTTGAGTTTAAAGGATTTAAATAAAAACACAATTTTGTCGTTTATGCATTTTTCATATATTAATTATTTCAATTTAATACTGATTCGTTTTTAAAAAAATCTGGCTTTAAGATTGCACTTCTTTAAAATATGTATATGTAGATAAAAACATAACCAATTAATTAAAATTCCAACAGAATATAACAATAAAAATAAATAATAAATCTAAAAGGAATTCATTTCCATAACTATTTTTAATAATGCACGTTTCATATTATGTATATTAACAGTGTTAACTGTATCACAGACATATCAGTCTTCATTTTTTCAGTTAGGTCTCATATTCTAATTCTAACGGTTCATTTTCGTCTTCATCCGTTTCATTTAATTTATCTTGAATAGACATATTGGTTTGCAAAAGTTTGTAATCATCGTGGTACATCTCAGGAATGATATTTTTAGAGCACATTCGGCTCAAATCGCAATATTTATTTGTATTAATAGATAATTCGGAATTATACACAATCCGAGGAAGTTCTGGTTTGTACTTCATATCTACCTGTAAATTAGGTTCCGTGTAAGTATCCACAAATATTTTCGATTTTGTTATTCTAATTTTTTTAATCGACTTCAATTTGATTTCCTTATAGGGTTTGTGAACACTTTTAATTTTACAATTTTTAGCGACTATTGACAACCAATCATAAAAATCGGTGAATTTCATTTTATGAACTTCGTATGGTTTTGGGTTGATTCTTGAATTTCTGATCAACGTTGGATATTCTGTGTAGGACCAAACGGTTTTGTTTTTTAAGTGATTTTCAATTACTCCATGCATTGAATCCACAGGCATATAAGTGTGACCGGTTATAAGAAACGTTACTGTTATTTCATTAACGTATTTAGCCATTGATAAAAAATGTTTTATCATAGCAATAGTATACCGATTCTTGTTCTGGCCAACACAATTATCGCAGTAAAAAGAGATTTTTTTTGTTGTTTGGCGGTTATCTACCATATTTAAAAATTTCCATATATTGCTGCATATTTCGTTGGCTCCTCGTTTTCCCTGATTTTCTCCCCATAAGTAGCAGTTACCATTTCTCGTGACCGATTCATATATGGTAAAATTATAAACTGCAAACTTTCGATAATATCCTAATAGCATACTATTTCCCTTTGGAACATTTAGTACTTTTTGCAAGTCAAATGAAGCTACTAAAAGAGACGAATCTATTTTGGCATCGGCTTGTTCTTTTAAAAAGTCCACTTTTAATTCATCCTTTAGTTTAATGTGGATGGCGTATTCGGTTTCCTGCGCAGCAGTTTTATTAGTGGTATTTTTATAGCGTTCACACTTCTCGCATTTATCTTTTTTCGGATTGTGAATTGAAAGGTTATAATTTTTTTAAAAAATAATACGAAACTCATCGTATTTTATAAAATTAAATTCTTCTTCAATTTGTTTGTTTTTGTACATTCTATATAAATTGGCTAACGTACCAATATCGGAAGGCAAATATTTTCTAGTGGAAGAAGATCGACAATAATGCGAGTAAACAGCTGGCAAACTTGAAATGAATTCATCTAAACGAATTTGATCGGTTTGCGTAATACTCCGGTATTTTCTTGCTTTCGTTGGATTATTCAAAATACCATCAACGTCCTTAAATTTGTTTACTATTGTTCTAATCCGAGAAGCGGTTATATCTAGCGTATTCATTAAAAATTGTTTGCACACATTTTTTTTTATCTTACCCATTGGACATGTTATACTATACACATGTGAACATTTACGAATTGTTGAAGAATCAGTTCGTCTTCGTTTTACAGATGTTTTTTCGATGCAACTACTTACTGCAACTACTTATTTATCCTTGTCTTCTTGTGTGGGTATTTTCCAATAGCCGTAGAATAGTTGTTGTCTAATTTCACTGGATATGCTGGCACAATCATTAAAGCAACTCGCCCGATTTTCATATGGATTAGATTTAACTTTTTTTTTTGGTACAAGAACCCCATTTTTTTTAAATATTCGGCGCCTGATTTACGTTTAAATGAGTTCGAATTTTTTAATCTTTTTGTTTTCTTACGAAATTTTTCAATTTGTACTGACTCATTTTCCACTTCATTTTCAAATAAAGTGTCTGTATTGTCATCCAAAGTGCTTGACACATTCTCCATATCCTCCGGTAGAGTAGTTATATTCTCAAATGTATATTGTTCTATATTCGTATTGCAGTTTTGATCCTCCTGTGTTTCTATTATTTCTTCTTGGTGCTCGTATTCGTATATTATAACATTTTCTTGCAAGTCGTCATTGCAGAGATCAAACTCTAATTGATCGTCGATTTCAATATTACTAGCTTCGATATTATTTGGAATTGGAAAACAAATAATATTTTCGTTAATCGAATCTTGGTTATTTGTTGTCACTGTCGTTGTTTCCCCATTCTGTGCCTTTTCAAATATTGAAATTGGAACATCCTGCGTTTGGTCACATAATCGCGTTGAAGTCGCTGGTTTGTTACTGATGGTTTCAGAATTCTTTTGTGCTAAGGCCAGTGCAACAAATAATTTACCTCTCGAGTTCATTTTACTGTACCTATGTAAAAAAATAACGTTTATATGAAAATCGCAAATAACACAAACGCCACATTTCACATAAATAATTTCTTAAAAATACTACAAAAATAATTAATAGAAAAACAATTGAATTGTATAATCTTGAAATATTTCGTGTTTATTAATCACTTACAAAATCGTAATATTTCAAACTTGTTAATAAATTGATTAAAACTATAATAAAAATACGCCAAAATCATTATGGAATTAATGTCGGAGGTGCGTTTTGCATTAAATTTACGAAAAGGCACAAACTACCATATTTTCTGGCAAAATTAAATTAATACTTCTGTTTATTTCGAATTACTTTAAATGATTTTTTACATTTAATTAAGAAACCACAATTTCACAATCATTCTTAATCAATTTAACTTACCGTGCATCCAAATTTAATTATGATATTGTGACAACATTAAAAACACTTCCACTTCACAAGTTACTACCAACTTCAGTCGCTTAACTCAAAGTAAAATAGTGATTTATGTCACTTAGACCTTTTGTTGGATTATTTTTACGCAAAATAGCGGTTTTTCGTAAAAAAAAAACAGAAATTGGTGTAAACAGTCGTATAGAGTAAAATCAGCGCTTTCCAATGATATAAAAATCAGAAATTTAAAAAATTGGCGCTTGTGCTGTTTGATAAAAGTATCGTCGATGTATTCTTCCCCACGCAGCTTCTGTTGATTGTGTCGTAGGAATCGCAGTCGTTCGCTCTCTGCCTTCGCATACATGTTGACCATGAATTGTTGGCACAGCTCACGACATCGGAGAATGACGTTATCCTGACCGCGTCGAATTCTCATACGATACGAATAAAAATCCATCGAGCTTATTCATAAACATTAATTCAAAATGAGTATTGATGTTCATAATGAATGAATTACCTGTGGCGGGATCTCATTGTTTAATGTTTATGCAATATTCGTCTTCTTCGTCGGCCATTTCGGAGCAGTGCGACCACAAACACCGTGACAAGAGAGTTTTATATATTAGAAGATAGATAGAGGGTACTTTTTTCGTATTCTTCCAAATTTCTGAAAATAACAAAACAAGACGAGTTCCGCAATCGCAAAAATAATATTTTTTAAATAATTTAATGGATTGAAATAAAATATATTGTCAAATATTAAAAATTATGGGTTTTCACATGATTTAAATAATTTTTAGGTTATGTTTGTATCGAAGTCAATAAATTCCTCTACATTTAATACTATAAAGCTTCAAACAGCATGTATCCGTTCCGTTCCTCCCGTTTTTGATCCGCCTTGCTTCGTCCATTTTGTATATCACAATGTGGCCACTCCGCTTGTCAAATTGTCAAACTTTAATAGAAAATATCTGTGAGTAGTTCATTTCTGTTTATTGGTATACGTTTTAGAAACTATTTTACTTATAATATCTTTGTACGTACATACAAACATGTTCTACACGAATGTGATTGTTTTCGATATGTCAAACATGCATTGAAGGTTATGTTGTCCGCTCCGTCTATTGTGGGAATTTGTCCGTCTTTCGTATTGACAGAACAGTAAAATGGAACGGAACGGATCGAATGCATTGTGTTTGAAGCTTAAACTTTTTTGTTAATTACCGTATGTACTTTTCAGCCGAAAAAATTTATATCGCCTCTTCTCGACGAAATTGAAAAGCACAAGCACATTCGGTTGAATATTTTACAAGTCGGCCTACACTCTGCGTATAATTTATGTATTCTCTCTCGCTATGTCTATAGAATATACAATCTAAAATATTATAAAAAAAATAATTTATTAATTCCATATAATTTTCATTCTATTATTTTAAGTTATTGATCTTAATTCCAATGATTTTAGCATTTTAATGATACGTTTTTTTTTTGTTACTATCTTTACAGAACTATAATAGGGAGAGCGAGAGACACACACACACCCAGTGCAATTAAGGTCAATAGTAATAATAATGAAAATATAATTACTTAAGTTCAATAATACAACACACAAACGAACACGCGCTGTCATAAATTATTAAATCAGAAAAATGTCGAATCCAAATCAAATAGCAAACGATAATAAATTAAATGCACGACGTACGTTAAAAATTGCAATACCAAAACTACAGCAAAATTATAATTTTAATAATAATTATAATACGAGTACGAAACCACCACCGGCTGTTGCGCCTGAATGTCGTGGCATTTCAAATAATGGCAAGTCATATAATAGCAGAATGTTAGGAGACGATCAATGTGATATGATGCTAAATGCTCGAAAGAATAGTTATAATAGTAATGCTAATAATACGTTTCATACCAGCAATATTAATGGCAATGGTAATAATAATGTTGCGGCAATCTTATCGGGTAAGATATATATTTATTGTTTTATATTTAAATATGTTATTTTTATACTAAAATATGTAGTGTGACGCGCTACATGACAAATTAAAAATAGTTTATCACTTTAATTTTAGTAACAATGATAGTTATATTTTTGGATTAGGGTTCTCCGAACTTCATACACTAGTAATTTTTTTTGGTTATTTTTAATCAGCTGAATTTTATTAAGGTTTAATTATGCACGCGTCGGCCTTCGTCGGCTTATTCATCCAAGCATGTACTTATTATGTTTCGTTTGCTGTTGCCACGCTAAAATGGGAGTATGAACGCTTTTCTTCTAAGTAATACAGGTTTTATTCAATTTTATTTAAACTGTGCTACGATAAACGTTAAGTAATTTGTAATTAAATTAAATTATACACGTGGTACCGACGCAAATATTTTAATTGTAGGTAAATTCAATTCGCCAGAAACCAATTAGCACTTTAAAGCCTCCGATCTCACTCCGCCTCAGAACTTCTAATAATGTCGATACAGTAGATAGTATTACTATCCCAGCTGAAACAATATTTTAAAGTCGAACGACATATTATTCAAAATACCTCGTTGCACTATCACCTCCAAATAATCAAACCACCTCAAAAATCTGTTAGAGGTAATTTAGTTTTACCAGATTTGTCTTAAATCTATGGCGTGTAAATCATAACAAAACTTTTTAAAACAAAATTAATAAAATGAAAAGCTGGAGTTTGGGCCGTTTCTAAAGGGAATAGGATAATGTTATGTCTTGTAATTTGGTAGAATTTCTATAACATTTAATAACATTAACACCACAATTCACCATCTGTCCCATTTACACTTGCTCTAAGCTCTGAGGGCTTTCTCTATGTGATGGCCATAGTAGGATCGATGAGCAAGTGGGTAACTCAAAGTTTCATGAACATTTTATTAATTTAGTTTCGAAAATTTCGGATTTTCTGGTTAATTACACCATCCTGATTTTAATTAGGATTGTGGCCTATTTCATGGTTACCGTAGGGGTTCATGAACAAATAGGTAACTGAAAAGTTACAGAACATTTTATTGAATAGTCCGATAAAATTAAATAGCCCCTGAAATTTTTTTGGAGTAATCTTATTAGTAGGAGGTGTGTGGGTAACTGCAGCACGGAAACTTTCAAATGTCAAAATGAAACCTTGCATACAGATTAATTCCAATTTGTGCTAATTAGTGCTCACGGTAAAAAATTAGTGCTAGTCCAGGAACCGAGAAAACGGAAAAAAGAAAGTTTCAAATTTCGCCTGCAGACGAAACAAATAAAGTTGATTTCTAGAAAACACCAGAAATAATTTGTGCTTATCATAGAAGTATAATTTTCATAAATTTTCATTCATAAATTGAGGAAAACAACCTTGTCCTTCAAGAGAAGCAGTTTGTAATAGCAACTTGCAAGTGCCCTTGACTTTCCCTGAAACTATGAGCATTAGGAAAACACATAAGTGTATTCATTTTTTTTTATTAGTCAATCTTGATGAGCGATAAATGTATGATTAAAGACACCTTGGCCTGAGAAGAACTGTAATAGGTAAAGGTTGTTCTTTCCATTCTTGACTATTTTAGTAATCCGTCTTTTGCACAACTATGGAGCAGCAACTAATTCCAAGCCTCCGGTGGCATCGTGTCATCCCTTTGAAACCGTTTCGTATCGTTTACGTAACGCATCATTTAATCGCTACATCATTGGCTGAAGACGGCACCACCTGAAATTGTGTTCCTCCTGCATCACCGCTCTTGGCGATTTGTGGGATCAGGATTGAAATTCGTAAAACTTCATTTACGGATAATTATGGGTGAATTTTTGTTCCCGTTTAAAGTGCTGATAAAGATTTTGTACCTTTGATTCAGAAAATTTAACCATCCTCACCCCATACAATTTCTGATCAGAGCGCCGCCAATCATAACACCTGAACCAACATTGCTCAATAAAAGTATCTAAATAACATATTAGTTATTTAAAAAAAAAAATTGAAAAATGAATATATCCGAAATCAACTTTTTTTAAAATTACGTTTAGCTGTAGCTTTTTTTTTGCAACCTTCGGCGATTTTTCATGAGATCTCTTCCAGGCAGAGAGGTACTCGGCGAACCGTCATGCACTGGTCCTGTAATAATTATTTTTTATGTCATTCAAGCATTCCATTATCCTTAGTAGTTTTTTCCACCATCGGAATCTTGTTGAGCTTAGTTAGAGATGTTCACGCCCTACTTCTCGAGCGGTAGTCTCTCAGCTGTAGTTCCTAAATTTTTTACAGAGCAGGGTCAGTCATTTTTATATATTTTGCTTGGATCCATATTATGATCCACGAGTAGTGAAGCGAAAAGGTGGCCTCCCTGAGCAGAGATCCGTTATACACAGAAGTGGTTTGATATGGAGGGCGCCAGGTAGCGGGATACACATTAGAGACGTTATTCGATTTTTGACGAGTTAGTTTTTATACTGGGCATCCAGTTATAAGCATGGTTCTTACTGAGGCATAATGTCATGCCTGGGAGGAAGATCTCGAGTTTTCCTTCCATTTTACAATTATTTTTAGTGCTTTTCTCAGGCGATCACTCAAATTTGTACTTTTCTGTCTAGCTTTCTCTAATAATGATTTTGAACCAGATACGAACTACTTCAAGTTTTAAATAATTTTGTTGAAATAAATCTGATTTCCCCACAAAAAATCATGACACTGTGTTCAACAAGATTATAAAACTAAAAGAAATTTTGAAAAAATGGCTCGACAGTCTCACCAAGCCACTCAAGGCCCCACTTTCAAAAAACACTCCCATAGCAATTTTTCGTCCATCTGGAAATATTTTTTAGACTTCCCATTAACAAGGGCGTATTATTTACTGTATTTTTTAATTATTAACAATTGTTTTCTGATAAGTAACACGGTTTTCTAAAAGGAAGATCCACCACCACCAAATCAATGCAAAATACTATGTGGAGAAAGTATTAGCTGCGTTTTTGTGAAAAACAATTGAGTAGAGTTCGCGACAGCTTTTTTCAAATTTATCCAATTTAAATTAAAAATTAAGTTTGTTTTAAATTAAATAATTTAGATCTAATAATAATCTAAGTATAACAAGAAAAAAAAATACATCACACTAATACGAGAACAGATTACAAAATAAAAATCTTTTAAATATTTCTATTTTTTTTTTATAGAAAACTCATTAAGACCACCAAATTCATTAACCACAACACCGCAATCAGCTCATTCATCACCTGATCAGATGATAAGTCAAATCATTGAAAGTGTCGCAAGTGGGTCACCTCTGGAGCAACAACTCAAAAATAGCCCCAACTTTTCACGTTTCCTAAGTTACAGTCCAACGGATCGGACATTGACTGAACCAAATTATGAAAACAAGGTAAGTTCATTTTGCACAATATACAATTAAATTTTAATTTACATAAACAAAAAGACAATTAACAACTTACATCGTACATTACAAGAGTACAACAATAATCATCAGAAGATATTTTTTTACGTCGTTGTTTTTGGGTCAAATACCTCTTAATATTGTTGCTGTACTTATAAAAAAAAAATGTAAATACAATTTTACAGGGTGTTTCTACTTTTATAATATCCAAATAGAATTATTAATATTTAACGATTAAATCAACGTATTTTTTTATTAAGATGAAACAAAGAAGCCATTAATTACTATTTATATAGTGTCAAGTGTGTAAAGTGTCCGTACCGAAGGAAGACTATTTATTAATTCTGAAAATCTATATATGAATACAAAACGAAAACTACTTTCTGATTCTTGTTACTTGTTATAGCGGAATCGTGAGAACATTTTACATACATACGAGTACGCTCGGCGTTCTTAATTCAATCATGTTCTAATAATTTAAATTCCATCAATGATCGATCATACATCTACATATTTTGTTGTTGTTACTTTGTCTGATGATTATTATAAATGTTTGGTTGATGGACGGATGAATCATTGGGGTTTTAAAACAACAAGTGTGTGTATGTTTGTACAAAATCATAAAATTATATTTAATTGAAATTCATTGATTGGCACGCGGATGAAACAAGAACGAGCGAGGGTTTTGTTAATTTTTTGATTTCTCGAAATGATCAATGAAAATAGTTTACAAATTCAATTGTGAATGAAAAATAAAAAAAATTTAACAAGAATTAAATAATCAATTTAATTAATAGCAATAAGACATTTGTTTGTTGATTTAAGATATTTTCACCATCCTTATAAGTTAGGCATAACGTGACATAAGTTTTACTTACCAATGGATATTTGAATACATATAGTTAGAATGTTTATTTAAAGAAGCTAATCATTTTTAATGAACGCGTGGTGTATTTTTGGAATTACCAAACACACTTAATATTCGCGTATTAGCTTTAAGTAATTAAATTAATTCAATTACATCATGTTTGATTGTACAAATTGTAGTTTTGTAGATGCTCCGAGTTTTAGCTTTATCACTTACACTCAGACTTATGAGTCAGTCTGTCTGCTCTGAATTTCTATTAAATTTGTTTTCGTCGCTCGATTTTATTTGACGTTTACCACCAATACCTAGAAAAACTCTTCAACTCTTAAAATATTTGCTGATTCGGCGGAAATTATTTCGGCTAATGAGCCCTTACACATTCACATTTGCAAAACTCATTAGCGAATTTATTGAAATAATTAATTGTAATTCTTACATCAAATTTAATGTTTATCTCAATATTATAATTAAAAAATGGAGGACTGATTATGTGGTGACTATGTTGCGGCCAATACACGGCTTTCTTTTACCGTCAATGTACATTAGGGTGGTCCTTGTTTGTATGGGCGAAGAATATCTTGAGATATCTAGCGGGGTACCACCTAGAAATGTGAGGTTATGCTGAAAACTTAAATAGAAAAAATTTTGGGTTAATCGAAGATGGTTTAGAGGTCGTGACTTCAGCGCGAAGTTCGATAAAAACGGTATTTGATTCAAATTTTCACTTTCAAACGAACAGAAAAATTATTTAAAAATCTCACTAATAAAAAGTAGCAGTCACATTTCTCATGTGCTGGATTCAAAATATCTCACTAAAAAATGTAGATAATCTCACTTTTTAGTGAGGCAAAAAATTTTGTGTCTACATTTGGATAGATATTTTTTGGTTTGTGACTTCACTATTTTGACATTTTTGATTAAAGTCCCTTTAAGCAAGCAGACTCAAAAATGAGTCAAAAATTAAGTCGGCTCTATATGGGGGATTCGCTTCCGACTCAAGTGTTATATGCATTTTGAATTAGTTTTATGATTCGTTTTAAATTCAGAAAACTAATTTAAATATAAACCGGAAAGTTGAAACAGAATAGAATTGCAAAATTAACTCTTTTTCACTTCGTAACATCGGTTCGGAATAGATTTGTCTGAGCGAATGGTTTTTAATCGCAAATATATAAAATATGCACATATTATTGAGAATAAAATATGAAATCCAAATGTAGTAAATTAAATTATTTATTAATTTTTTAAAATTAATCCACTTTTTGATACATTTTTCACAGCGTTTTTATGAGTTTACATTTCTAAAGGTTTTGTATTCTATTAATTCTACATAATACAATTAACAGGATTTAATTTCCACCTATTAAAATTATAGAATATTATAATACACAAAAGATAAAAATTAAAAATAAAATTAAAATAGAACTTTTCATTAAAAAAATTAAAAATTAAAATCGGATTTCAAATTCTGCTAATAAATATTTTTTTTAACAAAGTTACATAGTTTAGGGTTTTACCAATTTCCCTCTTGCATAATGGAACCATTTAGTTACAATTGATACAAATTCACTTGTCTTTGTTGTCGGAAACTTTTTTAACGAACATTCTGAAATTATACAAACAATTTAGGTATAAAAACGAAATGAGGAATTAAAACCGAGTTTGTACCATTCATTAATATTCATAGCTGCATATTCCTGTATTGCTATATTTTTTTTTGTTCAAATTGCAAATTTTTTGATATACATATACAGATACATACATATATATATATATATTATTATATAATAATTGTATTTATATACTGACTATATAAATGTAATGTATATATATTGTACTAAAAAATATTAAATATTAACTCACCAAAAAAATACTCTTAAACAAAATGAAACTCTTCTGAAAGAATGTTAAACACAAATGATAATTTAACAGCATTAGTACAGCTATACCAAAAATCGGGTTATTCCCCTAACAATCTCATTTTTAAACAGCAACACATAAAAAGTTGAAGTAAAAAGATGTGCTGCGGTAGTAAAAATACGACCCAGAAACAGTTCAATTTAAACTCAGAAAACTGAGTCAGAATGGTGCTTAAAGGGGGGTGCTTTGCTTCAAACAGCAATATTTTGAATTACAAAAAAAACAATTAAAAGAAAAAATGGAAATAAATTATTCAGAACATTATATGTACGACCACGATGAATCTAAGTATATTAAACTAATTATTTAAATGTTCATTTTTAACCTAATTGTTATTTTTTAATTAATTTTATTCCAAACATTGGGTGTTATAAAAGTATAAAACTTTATTTTCTTATCTTTAATTTGCTTTTCACTATGAATATTTAGAAATGCGACAACAGAGAGGGAAGTTGTTTGTACGCCAGGGTTGGAAATAGCGCCGACAACTCGAGTGCAAACACCGGTTGATGAAAAATATTCCAAATGGGATAACAAGTAAATTAAATTGCCCCTTACGGAATATGCTGCCCGTAAGGAAGAGTTCCGCAACCCCCCAAAAAAGTACAATTGTGGAAATCAATATTCAAAAAAAATTTAAAAATTTGAGATATCCATTCCATGCCACCGAAATCAATGAAAAGTTCGCAAATTTAATTTTTCGTTTTAAATAAAAGACAGTCGGCATTGAACTGGTCGTGGTAAGTCCAACTCGGTGTAGTATTCCCACACCGAGTTTGACGAAATGTTTCGTGAAGATCACACGGTGAATTTACTTCACAAGCTGGAGGCAAGTACTCCAGAGCCATCCACACCTGAGCCTGGTTGCTCCAAAGATGTAGAAATTTTGGTCAGTAGTTCAAACTCAAATTTGCCGAGTTGTAGAAGAATAAACTCCTAAAGTTCCGACAAGAACAAATTAGGATAGAAGAGGTCAAAACAATGACTGTTTGTTGCCGAAAGAAACAAAATTTTAAAAAGTTTTTTTGCGGCCACATTACTTCGCAATTAAATTACGAAATGAAATAAAACAAATGATTTAATTTAAAATAATGTAGCGAAATATCTTTTTTTTTATTAGTAGGAATACTTTAATCTTATTGTATTTCATCAACTTCATCGTCAAACATCAGAATCTCTGACAAATATTCGTCTGGTGTAATGTCGCTTTCTAGTTGGGGGTCATCCATAAAGTAAGTCACTCTATTTTTGAAAGATTTTTACCCCCCCCCCCTTTGTCACGACTCGTCACAAAACTGTATATACCCCATTAAAAACTATGTCACAAAGGCAACCCTCCCCCCCCCCCCCCCCAACTGAAAAATCGTATGCAAAATATTTATTTAATTTTCGCTACTATACCACACTAAAATGCGCTGGTAATTTAATCACCTAGAAACATTTGTGGGTGGTTGAACTCCTTCTCTTGATGTTGCTTTGTTACAGTTTTCAAATAAGAACGACCTGCAGTGATTCTGTTGATGACATTTATAATGTTCCGTAAGTTACTAAGGGTGCGACATTCTTCGATATTGATGCATGATACATATTACCCATATGTGTTACTCTCGGACAAATCAGGTTCTGATGTCAGCGCATTGCATCGACAGACTACGATATGGCTGCTGGAGCCACAACATAAGCTCTGCAGCACTTTTCTCATATTCCAAAATTAGCCAAAAATACCAGTTCACCAACGTTGTACTGTTCTTTGTCATTTAGGTATGTATCAGAGGCAAGATTGTCTTGAGTTGCCTTCTATGCAACCATTCCGTTAGTCATTTGGTGTCTATGGCGAATAGCAATAAGTTGACAAACACTTTTGCAACACGGTATGAATTGAATTCCTATTCATAACAATTTTTTCTTGTCCATTGAAACGAATAACGTCAACGTCAAATAAACGAACTAAAGGTTCGGTATCTCAAGTTTTAGACGAATGAAATACTGCTCGTGAGATCTTTGATTCCTGATGTTTTATGCAGTCGATTAAAAATATCGTTTGAAGCGCATCAATTCTCTTTTCTGGCCAAATCCTAGTGTATTTCTTTGGATCTGGCTCATCTTCTTGATATGTATGATACTTTTGGACCACGTGTTCGAACTTATATGAGGCCTCCAACAAGTTTTTCTTGCCATCTACTTTATCTTTACCATTCTGCAATTTTAGTTGGAAAAACTACGTGAACATGATCATTTTGTAACAGAATACATAACGGTATTCTGATACATTTAATGAAATTTTTCTCACCTTGCATGTCTGTAGGTTGGATAGAATTTGGTATGGTCAACCATTCTGTACATATTGAACGACAATTTTAACTCTGAATCGACTGTCGCGCATTGCGCTATCGCTTCGCTACAAGCAGGAAAATCGTTTGGTTGGTGGTATCCCACTATAACATTCATGCTCATTTCAAATCACCAACTATTGTGTCGGGTCTAGCTGGTACTTTTAACAAACCATCTCCATTGTCATGTTTATGTATGAAATGTGTGAAATGACGGCGCCGATTCCATAACACGAGGTGGCTCTTGCCAAAACCAGAGGCAGCTCACAACTGAAGTAGACTAACAACGTTTCCTTTATCAATTCTGCATTGATTTGATTAAACGCGTTGTCCATATGACCAACATATAAACTTCTCGTTCCAAAAACTAAATCACAACCCAATGTCAATTATTCTTTGAGAAACCGCTCCTTGCTAGATTTACTTCCGGTGATGGTATCGAAACAAGAAAATCGACTAGAAAACAAGCTGTGTTCGGAAGAATTTGAAAAAGTGCAGGTGTGCCATTCATTGGAATTGAAATAAACCCACCTTCCTGTTTTGACTCGTCATTCAACTCAATTTGGAGAAATGTGGATTTTTATTTATTAAAAAAACATGTTAAATTCGGGAGAATGATAAAAAGTGCTTTATTCAAAGTATGCTCCACGCTTGTTATACAGTTTTCTCATCTTTCGAGCAATTTGGGAATACCACGCCATTAAAACCCTTGCCCTTTTGCATCGAACTATTCATCGAACCAAATTTCCACATCATCGTATGGCTGCTTAGCAAGTGCGTACGACCCATCGTGGTTTTAACATGGCGTTTTCCTTCAAGAGATGAGCTCCGTTTTGGTAGTAGTCTAG
This sequence comes from Nephrotoma flavescens, assembly GCA_932526605.1. NCBI lineage: Eukaryota > Metazoa > Arthropoda > Insecta > Diptera > Tipulidae > Nephrotoma > Nephrotoma flavescens. The sequence continues at coordinate 192,352,422 of OW052222.1, read as the reverse complement.
ATCTACAGTCCAGATCTAGTACAATTAAAGCCGTCATTTTTTAATACCATCGATAGATAGTTCATTAAGTGCTCTGACACTACGATATACGTCACTTTGTCGCCGCTCATGCGCTGTCGATCCATGCATAGCTATATTTATATTAGTCTGTCTGTAGTAGCTACAGCTGATCCTCTTCAATTCTCTCTTCCGAGATGCTTTCTGATTTTCAAAACTTTTTTTTTTTTTTTGTTGAGTAGAAGGGATTTCATATTAGAAATACACTCTTTATGAAAAATAAAATAAGCGAATATTAATATAAATAATCGTGTGCTAAATAAAATATATATGAAATATGTACTAATGTATATTTAGCCTTTAAAACAGTTTTAATTATGCATCACATAATTAAAACGATTTTAAAGGCTAAATATACACATTTTATAATGCCCCTCTCCCTCAGCATCACACGTCGTTCAGCCAATACCCCCTCCCCCCTGAAGAGCGTGACGTAGTTTATGGATGGTCCCTTGTCTGAACAGCAGACTACTTTAGAAAACTTTCACCTTGTATGGTCACATATACCTTTAACAATTTAAATTTAGATTAAGTACCTACTTGTTAAATGGTGTGTTAGAGAAACTTACCCTGTAATATGGTGGAATGGAAACCATTTAGATTATAAAAATCGATTGGGTTACGCCGAGGTTGCTTTATTGGGATATCCATCTATGGCACCAACTATACCCGGAATCCGAGTCGATTCAAACAACTGAAACTACACAATTTAGCTAATTTTTTAAAAAGACTAAGGCCCTTTTCCAATTACCGACTTATTTGTGGACACCGACTTATTCAAATAAGTCACCTCGCGAGGAGACTTATTTGAGTAAGTATGTCTACACAGAAATGTCTCCAAAAAGTGTCTTGACTAAATGTAATACATGCAGTTTTTTTTTTAAATCTAGTAGCAATGACGAATATGTCAAGAAAAAATTTTCTTCCATATAATAGAAATTACGTTTTGATTTTTTGTTATTACGTCACAAATAAGTCGGTACGGAAAGTACTTAGGAGAGGGCCTAAGACCCTTTTCCAATTACCGACTTATACCTTTTTCCAATTACCGACTTATTCCAGACTTATTGTCTTATTTGACGCCATCTTGAATAAGTCAGTCAATTTGTTCCAATTCATTGTATCGACTTATTTGTGACGTAATAACAAACTAACAAAACGCAATTTCTATTATATGGAAGAAAAAAAATTCTTGACATATTGGTCGTTGCTACTAGATTTGAAAAAAAACTGCATGTATACATTTAGTCAAGACACATTTTTGGAGACATTTCTGTGTAGACATACTTATTCAAATAAGTCTCCTCGCGAGGTGACTTATTTGAATAAGTCGGTGTCCACAAATAAGTCGGTAGGTAATTGGAAAAGGGCCTTATTTCAGACTTATTGACTTATTTGACGCCATCTTGAATAAGTCAGTCAATTTGTTCCAATTTCTATTATGTGGAAGAAAAAATTTTCTTGACATATTGGTCGTTGCTACAAGATTTGAAAAAAAAACTGCATGTGTTACATCATCGAGCTATACATATATAAGAGAAATCAAGTAGTGCAAATTTTATAAGCCACCTTTTCCGAGGTTAATCTTATTTTATAGTTTTAATACATTTATATACACAAATTTAGTTTTTTTTTTCTTTATTTAATCCATATATACGTATCTTATAGACATATCGGCATAGTTATTTTAAAGTTCATTGTTCTTGATAGGCTGTGTATGCCTATTACCAAAAGTAAAATAGATTAACCTCGGAATCTCTACATGAGTCCTCTGATGTATATTTTGCTTTATGATTACATTTAGTCAAGAGACATGTTTGGAGACATTTCTGTGTAGACATACTTATTCAAATAAGTCTCCTTGCGAGGTGACTTATTTGAATAAGTCGGTGTCTGAAATTTGCGTTTTTTTCTCAACATTGGAAAACTTTATGTAATTTCGCTTCATTTTATTGATGGCTTCGACGGTTTCTACAAAAATATAGTGTCCATTCCTGGATGCCATCCCAAACCAATCGCTTACCGAAACAAATGACTCCTGTTTGCTTATGACCCAAATTGTAAATAAGAGTTTTTTCTCTGGTGGCACATAGTCTGGTTACACATAATTTGAAAGTACACAAAATAATTTCTGAAGGTGAAAACTTATTATTTATACAAAATGAATAAACAAACCTCGAAACTACTCATAAGAACATGCGCCTTAAACGCGTCCAAGCTTGAAAAAATTTCAAATGACGCGTTTGACGTATTTGACATTATTTACGATTGACATATTATATGTATATAAATATGTGTATGTGGTAGTTAAAATGGAAGGAAAAATCTACATTTCCATTTTTTGATGTACATCAAATTTTTTTGCTATTTTTTCCCCTAAAAGAACGCGAAAATGTGATTTACATCAAAAAATTTTGATGTGCATCAAAAATTTTTGCCAGTTTTTTGTAAAAAGAAAACGCCATAAGTTTTTCTTTTTGGTTTTTGTCATTTTTAATTTGAGATTTTTCCTGCATTTCGATTTACCTCTTTAGTAACATTTTTGTGGTTTCCTTCTGCTTTTTTGGAACATTACGAATTTGCTGGATTTGGTTCGAAGCCGATGCCTCGTTGTTTTCATTGATCTCAACTTCTTGTTCATTTGTGATAAGATTTATGTCGCGTTGGGAATTATCAGGGGGTTGTGTTGATGTAGTACAAGCAAAACGTTGCGCATTTTCTATCCCATTTATTTCACCCGTCAAATCCAGTAAAGCATCAACTCTTTCCGCAGTTGGGCTAATTTTTTTCATCCTAGAAGGGCCTTCTCCAGTCCCGCTAATACATTTTTTTATTAAAACGTATTTTATTTTTAACATTATATTTAAAATCTTTCCAAACCTAAATTATTAATAAGAAAGCTAATTAATATTTTTAAAACTTGTTACTACTTTGACATAACCTCACTTTTTTCCAATCATCAACAGTTCTGGTTGGTGGGCCAACTATATTTAAATCCTTTGTGATTTGCTCCCATAAATTGTTTGCAGTTTCTTTGAACTGTGGGGCATTTAAGTAATTTTTCGCAATCCCCTCGTTTTGCTCCATAAAACACACCAGCAATTCAAATTGTTGACCGGTTGTTGTAACCTTAATATACACATAAATTATTATTTTTAAGACACACAACATAAACTAATAACTAACATCTTATTTAGTTAATTTGTTATAATATAAAAACTTACATTTTAAAACTTAAAAAAAACGCAAAAATAATAGCCAATATTCAACACTTTATATTTCAATTTTTTTTTTAAACTCCAAAATACATAAGTTTCACAAATTGAAAATTCGTCAACTAAATAGCAGTCGGATTTTGATATTTTATTTTCTGATAAACGATTTTTTTTAGTTTCATAATAGAGCGCATTCGGAAAAATCCGCGGCGGATTTTATTTTTAATTTCATAATAGGGCGAATTGTTCCGATATCGTAAAAATCCGAAGTCGAATAGTTTCATAATAGCCCTCCCATATTATGAAATTTAAAAAAATCCGATCCGCCGCGGATATTGCTATTATGAAAATAAAAAATCCGAACGTTGGCGGATTTTACGAAAATACAAATGTCATATCTGATTGGTATTTAGGTGGCGAATATCGTAAATTACGAAAGAAGAAAAGTTTGTTTAAATTTATTTTGTGTAAATTTTGATTAAACAACAAATAAAATAATTTTGTTTTTAAAATGTAATTATAAATCATATCTACTATCCATTAAATTTTGTTAAATATGTGATGTACCTAGAAGTTAGTTTCCTTTTTGGAAGTTAATCAAGGCTTAGCGTCAAATCGTTTCAATTCTCCATAGTTCAGATGTAGGCGGGCATTATTTCATCTTCATCCGAGTCATCGTCACTTGTGTTAAGAAAATACGCGATCGTATCCATATTAAACTCGATATTAAACTCGATTTTTACGATAAACAAACCACACGAAATTAAATATAAAACCCGAGTATTTACTTTGACAGCAACAACAAAATTACAGAAAACAAAAAAATGACTTCACTCACCTATATTTGGTTATTAGAACTAATTTCATTGGTCCTCTTTTGACCGTTTAAATACGTGTTTCATAATATGAATATCGGCCGCGGATCGGATTTTACGATTTCGTATTTTACGATATCGGATAAATTTTCTAATAGGCCCCCTGGGTGATATTTTCGATATCGCACATACCAATGCCTTGTCCAAAGACTATCCCGGATATTTGACTGGAGCCAGACAATATGACATTGAAAAAGAGAAGCGGAGATCGAATCGTATGGAGGCAGAAAAAAATCGAAAACGAAGATAAAAGCGTAAATATATTCTAATAGACTCACAAGCATTATTTTCGCCATCGGAGAGTGACAGTAAAAGGATATCTGATAAAGACATGAGCTTCGAAAATATTGATTTGCCCATGGGACGGGCCAAAAGTTGTTAGACTGTATAGAGAGGCAAGTTTCTCTGAAATTTCTAGACATATGACTGCGGCTCAAATGTTTTCGCGATTTAAGCTTAGGCTTACTGAAAATCCATCCCAAAATTATGGCAGTATATGGCAGTATTTTGCTCCGAAGTAGTTATGGCCGACTGTATAGTGTGCCGCTGTTTCGGGATATTTGATTGGGGTGCAACCTGAGTTTTCATTTTTAAGTGCAACCATATTCCAATTTATGGTCTTCTTTGCTAATGCTTACAGCCTTACACAGCGCTAGCATACTTTTAGTGGCGAACTCCGAAGTTAAATGCAATAATCCTCGATGGCTTTATTGTGACTTTTTCCGCCATTTTACATTTCTAACAATTGAGGGTTTCTTAGAAACCAAAAGAACTTCTTTCAAAAATAAATTTAGAATCCCATTTTCATCCACCATCTTAGCCAATTTCATCATTATCGATGAAGAAAAACTATCTGTTTATACCCTCATTTTTATAAGCTTAAATTTAAATTTAAGAAAACATGTTAAGGAGAAAATTTAATTTTACAAATTGAGGAATGGTTGTTTATGATAAATTTTGTTATTATTATCTTTCAAATCTTTCTTCGGTGGCTGGACCAAATCTACCGCATTGAGTGTTTTTTCCATGAAATTTTAGCACGGCATACTTTATGAAAATAAAAATTAAAATACAAAAATAAACCGAACAAGTGTAATTTTTTTGCCGTCAGATCCACTTATATAGGATTTTCCAATAAGAGTGATATGATTTCTTAAAAAAAAAAAACACACACTAATTGTTAAGGAAGTTGAAATGTTTTTATTTAACGTGAAGTACAATCGATACAATTAAGTTCTGAAAACGTCATTCAAATGGCCGCCACGACTTCTTCTGCAGGAACGAATTCGATGAACCCAATTTTCGAGCACTTTTTCCACTAAATCAAGTCGTCTGTCATGAATAGCACGTTCAATATTGACTTGTAAAGCTTGAAGAGAGTTTGGTTTATTGCTAAAGACCAATGACTTCAAATAACCCCACAATAAATAGTCTAATGGTGTTAAATCACAACTTCTTGGAGGCCATTCAACATCACAATTTCTTGAAATAATCGAATCTCCAAATTTTTCTCGCAATAATTCAATTGTTGCACTTGCTGTGTTGCACGTAGCCCCGTCTTGTTGGAACCAAATGTTGTCAAGATCAATTTCTTTCAATTTCGGCCAATTTCGGCCATAAAAAGTTGGTTATCATCGATCTATACCGATCTCCATTGACAGTAACGGTGTTACCAGCTTTATTTCGAAAAAAATACGGACTGATGATTCCACCAGACCAAAAACCACATGTGGATTTTCTTCGCACCAGAATCGACAGTTTTGTTTGTTTACCGCACCACTCAGATGAAAGTGAGCATCGTCGGAGAAGATGATTTTCTTAAAAAAAACGTTATCGTTTTCAAGTTGTTCCAAGGCAAAATCAGCAAATTCACGGCGTTTACGGTGGTCCAATGGCTTCAGTTCTTGAGTGAGAACAATTTTATACGGATGCAAACCCAAATCCTTTCTCAAAATCCGCCATGTTGTGGTTTGAGACAGTCCCAATTTTTGAGAACGTCTTGGAATCGACAAATTGCTGTCTTCAGCAACACTTGCCTGAACGGCAGCAATATTTGCATTACTTGCATTAAAAATGTACGCTCAAAATTTTCAACAATTCGACGAATAGCGAGCACACTTGGACGATTATTACGACTATAAAATGGAAAAGGTGCAATTAGAGAACGATTATTTTGATAATAAAATTGAATAATTTGTAGACGTTGTTCTTGCGTATATCTCACCATGATGAAGTTGTAAACATTACTGAATACATTGAAACAAAAAAATGACAGATCATGACATATTACAAATGGCCGAAACGTCACTTAAAAATCATATCATTCCTATTGGAAAACCCTATAGTTGTCTCTTAATGGGACATTTACATGAAGAAAATTGTTTTCTTCTACAAATTTTTGCAGGTAAATAAGAAGGATCCGCTATATAAAAATATCCAATATGCTAGAAATATAATCCATACAATCTTAAAGAGGTGAGGGTTATCTTTAGAAAGGATTATCAAAGAAAATTATTTGTATTAATCTTTGAAAATAAGTAATTACAGCTATCATACCCACTTTGACCCAAAACTACTCTAAACATTCATGTATTTGTTTTATGTTTGTTTATCTTTTTTGGTGGTAATATTTCTTCATATGCTAATATTTAATAAAATTTAAATAATTCAAACAGATTTGATCTATGGACTACGACATACGATAAAAATGTTGAGTTGTGAAATTGCACACCACGATATCACAAAACATAATTATTCATATTGACAGTGGATGTCAAAAGTTGAATCTGTTTTGTTTTAATAATTAATCAATCTAATATAGTAAGTGTATATGTATATATATATAATATTACTATTAGGCGTACCTGTAAATCACACGAAAACAAGAAAACTATTTTTCCAGTTAACCTTTAAACAAATTTGTTTTTAGTTGATTTTCTCATGTAATACCCGAACAATCAATATACAACTACAACAATCAAGTGCTGAGAATATCATAATTCACGAACATATTTTATGGAGTCGAGACTTTAATATCGATTTAAAAATCATCAATTCACAGTTGTGAGAATTGTTGTCCTTAAAAGTTTATATTGAGTGCTACCTAAATTATAGAGAGAGATTTTATAGTTTTTTAAATGAGAGCGAGCGCAAAGCAACACGAACTTTATGACATTGACTGTTAAAATTTCAATCCGTGGCACACGTTTTACAATCGTGGCCCTACGTTTGTACACTTTTCAAGTAGTTTAAACAAAGCTGTTCGACAATTTTATTACAGCACAACCTAGTTCTGCAAGAAAGTAATTTCTTTACGATTTTAGCCTAAAAATGACCATTAAAATGATGGACATGTAAGGGATATCAGTTACTTTTGTTTGTACAGAAAAAAAAAATACTTTCGAAACACAGGTCGTGTACTCCAACGGTCATTTGTAGCAAACTCTTAGAAATCGACAGGGATGATGATCGGTGAAGTAGATTACGCAATGGTGGTAGATATATTTTCATTCCATTCTATTTATCATTAAAGTTTGTGGCGGCTGTAAAAATACGCTTAATTACTAATAATTACTTATTATTAGTAATTGCTTAATTACTAATAATTACTTATTAATAATTACTTAAAACTAATTCTATTTTTTCAAGCATTTTATATATAAAAAATTTGAAATAAATTTAAAATTCCTAATTAACTAGAGACATCTATCTGAAAATATGGAATTGCGCGCCATCTCTTATCAAATAAACTTATTTACCGCTATGATTTCTATCGACCACCATATTTTAGGAAAAAAACCTATCAGCTGCTATAGAATCAATTTGACAATATTTATTTTTGTCTGCGAATGTTTGAGAATTAACTGTTAAACTAATTTATGCATGAAAGAAATATTTGTCAGTTCATCAGTAAATAAAATAAGTTCAATTTAACTTCATATTGCTTTTAGTTTGGCCGAAATGTCAGTAGATGTACCTTTTATAGAGATGACACCATTCGAATCGTAAAAAGTCGAAACTCGAAAAAAGTCGAATCGAAAAAGTGAAAGTTGTATCATTTTTGCTTTTCGAAAATGATACAACATACCGCCATTCGACTTTTTACGAATTTCGATTCGAAGTGATGGTACAACATACCGCCCGATGAATTCTTCAAACGAATATTTATTTTGTATTAAGGATGTGTAAGGCTGTGTACCAGACCCCGACAGTTGTTTTGTCTAAATTACCGAATTTCCTAAATTAGTGGATTTTGCCCATTGCAACCACCATTAATAGATGGCGTTAGTATCAATAGCAGAAGATAGGCCTGACTATTTGTGAAAAAGCGTAATAATCAAAACTAGCAATGGAAATTAAAGATGATGAGGATGGTGTTGTTATGACAAAGTACAACAATAAAATCTGAGATACTCAATTAAATTCAGAACTGTGCGTACTTTGGTCTCCTTTGAAGTTTCCCTCCATTTTGTTCGGTTTTAATCAGCAAATGGCAAATCTCATGAATCAACATTTTCCGAACACGGTTAGCAGAACTCATCGTTTTAGATCCTCTATCTTAACCTGCACTGTTCACTGGTTACATTACAACTGCTTTTGCCACCTCCACACTCCCGTCCGCATAGAATGTCATTGTAAAATCTAACCTCAAAGTCAGTATTGGAGGAATACTCTATCCAGCAACATCGATGCATGTTAAGTAAAATAGCTCAATGAAATTTTTGTGTCGGGTTGGCTCGAGCCCGCGACGTTCAGGTCGATAACACTCTACACTTTAACCACTCGACCACCAAATGTTATACCACCAGAGGTTTGAGTAGTATAAACAAGGGTATCGAACTGCTTAACCAGTGAAATTCGAGGAGAAAATTTGGAAGTTATTTGCACATGTTCAGCTCAAGGTTGTTCTTTGCACATCATGCGGAGAAGTTATTTAGGTCGGATTGTAAAAGGCTCTTGTCGGTGGTTGAAATCCGTTTGTAAATCTTAACGTTATCTTCATTCAACGCCGTTGATAGACATAACGAAAAAATCGGCCCAGATGGCTAGCTTAGACTGCACGCCAGATGTCAAACACTTTACTAAAATCGGTGTAAACGAAATCAACCTCATTACCTCTCTCTCTCTCTGTAGCTTAACATCCCATGAAGGGTTTTTGCCGCCCGCACTATGGTCCTCCATCCGTCTCGGTCCTTCGCTACCGTCCTCCAGTTTGGGCATCCTAGTATATGTAGGTCTTGTTCGACGTCGTCATGCAAGCGTAGTCCGGGTCTTCCTCTACGACGCACTCCGGCTAGTTGTTGGTGAACCAGTTTGGCCGAACCATCTCACTCGATTGGATTTGTTGAAACCGATGATATCGCTGCCTCCGAGGAAATGCTTTATTTCATGGTTCATACGAGTCCGATATTCGTTGTTCGCAACTTTAATTGGACCAATGATTGAGCGAACGGCCTTTCTTTCGACGATAGATAATACTCTACAATCGTTAGAGGTCATGGTCCAGCTCGCGCTGCCGAAAGCCACCGCAGGTCTTATGAGTGCTTTATAAAGTGCGAGCTTGCACGACTGCGATAGATGTTTCGATCGCAATAATCTTGACTGGGCGTGGAAAACTCGTTATCCGGCAGCGATTCGGGCTTTTATTTCCCCCGAGGTATTTGAAGTTTTCAACGCTAACAAAGTTATGGTCACCAATTCCGAGATTTACCATCGTGTTGTTCCTGGGGTTGATAAAAATTTGGTTTTGCTACTGTTCACCTCCACACCAAGTCTTATTGCGCAGCGATCGGCCATGAAGCACGATATCATCTGCATATCTAAGAATTTGTGATATATAAAAATATCCAAGAAACGAGTTCCTCTGGAATTCCTAGGCATATGAGCGCGGCCCATAGATTGTCGTGGTTTATACTGTCATATGCCTGTCGGAACATTTTGCCAAGATCATCCTCATGGTGAAGCACTGGTCAGTGGTCGATCGGTTGGCACGAAAACCACATTGATAGTCGCCAATGATGTTTTCGCCTTTTATATGCATGCGGACATATGAGCCCAGTCTTCCAATCCTTCGGCAGCTCTTGTTGGTCCCAAATACAGACGATGAGATCATATATAGAGCTTAATTAATTCTGCGGGGATTCCATCGAGACCAGGTGCCATTCCATTTTTCAGTCTATTAATACCTGCGTCTGCTTCCTCCACTTCCTCCTAATGGGGGTCACATCGTCATTCCGATTTAGCAGATTTTGAAAGTAGGTTTGCCATACTGAGAGAACATCAGCCACGTTTGTTCTCAGCTCTCCATTCCCGACTTTGATGATTGTACTTCTTGGGTGGAAGTCTTTAGTGAGATTTCTGGTGTTAGCAAAACAATCCCTTGCATTTTCTAGTTCCGCTTGGCACCTGATGTTTTCAATGCATGATCTCATATGATTGCGTTTCTTTTGTCGAAGGTATTTAATCGTAGCTTTCCTGGCGCGGAGATATTCTGCTCGAGTGCTTCTAGTGTTGCGGACTAACCATTTTTTACAAAACTTTCGTTTATTTTCGTCGACCAGGCGGCATTGATTATCGAACCAGTCATTGCGGGATCTCGGAGGTCCTGGATGTTAGAAGGAGCTTCTTCGTTGTTGCTGGGCCGCTCTAAATAGTTCGTGACAGCTGATTGGTAACTCTGCAGTGACGTTTGGTCATTTAGGCCTTGTTAAAGTTAGCCGAAAGTTGCCAGCCGAAAATAACAAAAATGATAATGCAGATTGTCTTTGGTTTGATAGCCGAAAAGAAAAATTCAACAATGTTGATCAATATATTTCAGCCGAAAGTTAGGTATTTAAGAAAAATTATTTATTTCTTCATATAATTTACTTCTTTAAGTTGATATTAAAATAAAAGTTTTTTTTTTCAATTTTGAAGAAATTCTGATTAGGAAGTTTTCCCTAATGCAATTTCTGAAAAATTCATTGAATGGCCTGGCGCTCTTGTTTAGCTTTAATTCGCATTGATGCCACTATGGCCATTTGATAGGCCCTAGTGCCTGCTAACAACATTAAGAATTTCTTCAAAATTGGACTATTGTTAACAGGCATTACGGCCTATCAAATGGTCATAGTGGCATCAATTTAGGTTAAACAATTTAGGTTGCAACCTTGATGTAAAAATACCATCAATCCAGAATAACCCAAAATTTAATTTAGGTTAAACAGGAGCGCCGGGCCTTTCAATGAATTTTTTAGAAATTGAATTATGGAATATTTGTCAAATTACAACCCCGTAAATCAGAATTTCTTCAAAATTTGCCTGTTGTTACCAGAAATTAGGACCTAAAAATTCATTGAATGACCATAGAATTTTTCAGAAATTGAACTATGGAAATTTTGTTAATTGCCCACCGTATTCACATCACAATTTCTTCAAAGATGGACTGTTGTTAACAGGCATTACGGCCCATCAAATAGCCATAGTGGCATCAATGCGGATCTAGGTTTAAAAAGTGCGCCAGGCCATTCAATGAATTTTTCAGAAATTAAACTATTGAAATATTTGTCAAATTGGACCCCCGGTTTCATTAACCGGTTAATTTCGTTTCGCATTCGGGGGGAGGGGGGGGGGGGTAATTTCGCTAATTCAATATGTCTCCACGGTTAGGCCGAAGCTGACCAGCATGATGCCTATCAAGCGACCATAGTGGCATCAATGACAAGGCATGCTAACCTAGAACGACAGGCCATTTAATGCATTTTCGATATATTGAATTAGCGAAATTTTGATAATTACACCTCTGTATCCCCTTCAGAATTTCTACATAAATAGGCCGAAGTTGACCAACAATTATGACATATCAAATGGCCATAGTGGCATCCCCACCTTACTTTATGTTCATTTGGATTAAGGTTAACAATACTGCTTTTCAAATTATAATTGATTGATGTAAACATTTGTATTTCTCAACCTTCGCATACTAAAACATTCAAATTGGTTTCTGTTGATGTGTAGTTGAAATAATTATTGTGCTGATAACTTTCGGCTGAAGAATGTTGATCAACGGTGACGTATTTATATACTTTCGGCTGAGAAAGCGAAGACACTATCTGCATTATCGATTATTTTAATCTTTCGGCTGGACACTTTCGGCTAACTTTAATAGTATGTCATTTAGAGCATCAACATTCCATCGAGCGGTTTTTTGTGCTTGTCTATTGAACGTAGATGACAGTTCCGATGATATGATGCTTCACGCGTGGATTGATGAGGAAAATAACTGCAAATACTCCACCGTTCTGATGGCCGCTGTAATGAAGAGTGTAACCATTGGTGGTGTCATGGGTCCCACTCCCAGACTATCTAAGCTCTTGTAGTGCAAGTACGTCTAATGTGTAACTCTTTGCTTGGTTCGATAGGTTCTGGAGATCTCCAGGTCTTTAGAGGTTAAACACGTTTCATGTTCCCATTTTTGAAGCGTTGTCCGTGTACAATTTACCAGGTCGAGTTTGTGATGAATCCGATATGGTATAATCCGAGGCCTTTGATTAGGGTTCATAACTTAGTTGTTTTTCTGATGGAAGATTGTCGCTTAACCCCCACTTGTAACGTGTGTGGATCACATAATTTTGGGAATCTTAAGGCATCCTGTCCTCCAGACAGACGCCCGCTTCAGCCGCACCTAACCTGGAGAACAGACGCTGATTTGGTATTGCTTTTGAGGCGCCAATGATCCGTCCTGACATGTAGTGTCTATGACTATAAGCAGGTTTTCCCCTGCTCGTCTCCACTATGCCGCCTCTGACGGGTTACCCAGGGAGCACCGCAAAGAGGTATGAATCTCGAACTTTGCCTACCCCCTCCCCCTCCCTTCACTCGACCTCATTATCTGCTTCCATGGTATTTAATGTTTGTGAAGTGAATTCAGTAAGGTTTATGATTGTGGTTTGAGGAAACCATGCCGATTGTTAGAAAGCAATGGTTTATAATAAAAGTACAGTGAATCATACACATCAATCCGCAGTTCCGCCGAAACGTAGTCGTTGCATGAACACTACAAGCAGAAAACGCTACTCTATGTTGAGACTCTTAATGTTGTTGTTTAAATCGTTCCAAAGTACGGTTTTTAAGTTTAATTAAACCCAAGAGATTGAAAGCCATTCAGAGGACTTTAAATTTTGACACTCACTTCCTTCAGTACGAAAACTGAAGAACAAGTTCATTATATGTATTTTACATATCAAAAATCCGTTGTAGAGTAAACTGAGGGTTTCTGATATCAAATACTGTAGACATTAAAAAAACTTCAAAGAACTGGTTAACGTTTTTTTTTATTTTTTTATTTTTATTTATTTATTTATATTACTCAGTCGTAATATCACCCATTTAGTAATAGCACCCATTTAGTAATTTACATTGCATATAATAAAGTATTTTGATTAGTCGGCGTAATCAAGTAATTATCCCCAGTTTCGTGTAACTCCTCAGATTTTTCGCTACAGTAAGTCTTCTGACCTGCTGGTCGCGATAAGTCCAGTGGTTTGGTTCTTTGCAGTCTTCTTGTTGGTGTTGTAGTCAGCATACAGCGTATGTCCAGATTTTCGTGCTAGTGCAGACGTTGTAGGTGTTTTGTTTCATGATGCTTAATTTCATCCGCGACAAGCTCGATCTTTAGATCTCGATGGAGATTATCGTTCCGAATGTACCACGGTCGCAGGATTTTATTTGGGACTGTTTGTATGATTTTGATATTTGTCTTCTTGGCACAACCCCATAGTTGGCCACCATATGTCCATACAGGTTTCAGGATTTGTTTGCATAGCAGCAGTTTGTTATGGCGGTTTAGTTCTTCTCTCTTCTTTTTTATGTGTTCCTTCCATCTAAGTTTAGTATCTAAGGCATGCCAAAATATTTAGCAGTGTTTGCATGCAGTACTACTATCGAGTTTATCATTATTGGTATATGATTAACTTTTAGATTTGTAAAGTTGACTTGGATTGATTTTGCTTCATTTAATTTAATTCGCCATTTCTTTGTCCAATTACATATCTGGTTAGTAGCTTTCTGTAAATTTCTAGTGGAGTCATGGATGTTCTTTGCTGCTGCAAGTATTGCGGTGTCATCGGCAAAAGTCGCCATTGTTGCTTCTGTAGTTGATATGTCTCTACTATATAGGAGATAGAGCATTGGCCCAAGAACACTCCCTTGTGGCACTCCTGCTGTTATTCTTTTTAGTTGGGAGTTCTCATTCTCATACTTTACTCGGAAGTGCCTCTCTGATGTATGATTTTAAAATTTGAAAAAATTGCTCCGGAAGATCTCGATGAAGTTTGAATTCTATTACTATTACTATTACTATTACTATTACTATACTATGACTATGAATTCGATGTACTTGTTCTATCATAGAATGTTTTTCCCTAAATCTAAACGGATATGAGGGGATGAGATTCCTTTCTTCCATAATTGGTTTGAGTCTTTTAAGAAGAACTTTTTCAAATAGTTTCGATAATGTTGGTAGCAGAGAAATTGGCCTATAAGAAGCTTTATCATTCGGAGGTTTGTTCGGCTTAAGTATCATAATTACTTCTGCAACTTTCCATTGTCTTGGTATACATCTTAGCCGAAATGCTGCATTAATTTTATGCACTAGTTTCCTCAACGCTTTTTCCGGTAACACTTTTATTATTTGACCCGTTATAAGATCATATCCTGGAGCCTTATACGCATCCAGTTTGTTCTTGATTTCCCATTTTAGTTCTTTCAACGTTACAGGTGTATAATTTTTAGTCCATCCTGTTTATTTATTGGGGTGATATTTTCCTCTTCCGTTTGTTTGGGGTAAGGTTGGTATGTTTCTTCAAGGCGATTTGCAAACAAATCTGCTTTTTGTTTAGCATTTCGGGCCCAATTTTCATTATTTTTAATTGAAGGAACCTGAAGTGTGTGAGTTTATCTAGTTCATCTTCTATTTGGACTGGTCCCTGTATTGGGTTCTGCAGACTAATTCTTTCTGTTAACTGTGTTTGGAAGATATCCCAATTGGTTTTGAAGCTCGTTAATTTCGGGTTGCTCTCTTTCATAATAATTGTTTAGCTACGTATTATAATAACTGGTGAATGATCTGATGATAGATTTTCACTGTTCTCTATATGGATATAATTATCTGAAATCCCTCTTGTAATAAAGAAGTCTATAAGATCTGGAGTCTTACTGATATCCGTAGGTCAATAGGTTGGTGTACCGCCTGAGTGAAACTCGCATTTTAGTTGTTTGCCTGCTGCGAACAGTTCTTTTTCTTTAGCAGTCGTTAACCATGATCCCCAATAGGTATTTTTGCATTATAATGCCCTTCAATTAAAAAGACACTTCGTATAGTGTTTTAAGAAGATTAGTATAATCTACTTGTTTGAGATTGTATCTTGGAGGGCAGTATATTGCTGAGATACTACAAGTCTTACTATTGTTTAATTGTATTTTGAGTGTTGTGACTTGCATGGAAAGCTTCTCGACTTTAAGTGCTTCGTGAAACTAGTTTGTGATTTCATTTCTTCTAGTGTGTTCTGCAGATTCTTTTCCTGTGAAATAAGCCTTTTGTTGAGGTTCCTTAAATTTCTCAGTATGTCCTGTAAAGCGAGATCCGCTTTTAACTGTTTCTGCTCTGATTTGTGCATAAGTGACGTTTTCATTTATTTGCTCTCGTTGTATGTTAAAATTAGCAGTTCACGATTTAAGCTCCGTGTTTTTTTATAGATTGTACATTCTTGGTGTATCTGGTTTGCGTGATTTATCTCTCATTTTTTGTAGTTCTACTGCTACTTCAAGTTTCTGCAATTAACTTAACTTTTAGTTAATGTCCAAGAATAATATTTGTACTTGAAGCGAAATTTGGAAAGTACAAAAGTTTGATCACTTATGTCGGCTTCAATAGGAAAATTCATAACTCAATATTATCAAAACTACAAACAGGGTGGTTTAAAATATTACGACTCAATGGTCTGGTAAAGAAAGTATTTGTTACAATTATACAATGTGAGAGCAAAGTTGCGTTAAGAATAAAATGTTTTTTACACTTCAGAGTGGAAGAGTATCCGTCGGATTTTATCCTTTAAATTAATAAATCGCCGGTCTGATATAATTCTTGTGAAGTCCATCAGACAAACTACTGAAATCCTTATAACTGTTTCTACGGTTACGCAACGTTGATAATTCACTGTGTATTATACCACGGAGGTGATGACCAAACAGTTTTTTTTCGCGAGTATACGGTATTCACTGTTTAAAACAATCAAGAACTGCAGATTAAAAGTTAACAGTTTGAGTTTCTATGTCATTGTTATCATTTAAAATGGTATCAAAGTCATGCTACTGAAGTTAGCCGAAAATTTCAGCCGAAAAAACCTGCATTATCGACATATTTTGCATCAGGTGGTAGTAAAAAATTCTGTTGATATGAGCCGAAAATTACATGTAATTGAAATTATAGCAGTAAATTTTCGCCGAAAAAATATTTCAAAATCCATATCACAAGATCCGAATGTTTAAAGGTAATATGAACTGGATGAAGTTAGACTAATTCGTAAATAGTTGGATTCCGTATTTATAATTTATCGTGTTAGGGGGCTATGAATTTGAGTTGTGGCACTAACGGTGAACACCTGTGCCAAAAATCAGGCCATATTTTATGTAGCATCATAGTGAAATAAATTAAAATCTGAACGCATGTTTAGTGGTAATTTGGACTGGATGAAGTTAGACTAATTCGTAAATAGCTGGATCCCGTATTTATAATTTGTCGTTTGTCGCGGATTCAAAACATCCTCTCCTTTGTACTTTTGCTTGCTAATCGTCGCTTCGAAGACGTTGTTCATAAGATTTTTCACAGCCAGTCTTGTTCCATTGCACATTCGGGGTTGATTGATGTTACGCGACATGATGCTGACTGAGCCTACTTTCAATTGCAAATTGTGAGGTGTTAATTCGGCAATTCCGAAAATTCCACCGAATTCAAGAATTTTGTGGGATAGTTGACTACCTAATCCTGGTGGATAGCTGTGTCAACCGATATGAAGGAAAACAACTGTTCCAGAATAATATTTTAAATGGTTGCATTGAGATCATCGACATGTTAGTTTTTCGGCGCCGATATGGCTCGTTTGCTAAGCCCCAATTAAGTTTTTTTTTAAGTTTTGCACTATGTTCAAATAAACATGTCAGAAATTAGTGCACAATGTGATGAATCCGGTCGCGATGTCAACTAAGATTTTCCTATTACCAACAATCACTTGAAAACAAATCTGCAGTTCGATCTTGTTGCAAAAACAGCCGTATGTTAGTCGTCAATCGAAGGGTCTTCATATACCGCCACAAATTTGATAATTTCAAGCACACGTTTAGTTCATCAGCTGCAGTTGAACGTGGAGGAACAGGAAGAGCCATGCGAAACTGTTTTAATTGCCACAAAGATCTAACTTCACCCACTTCAAATAACCACTAAACATGTGACCAGATTTTAATTTATTTCACTATGATGCTACATAAAATATGGCCTGATTTTTGGCACAGGTGTTCACTGTTAGTGGCACACCTCAAATTCATAGCCATCTAACACGATAAATTATGAATATTTTATCCAGCAGTTTACGTATTGGTCTATTTTCACCCAGTTCATATTGCCTTTAAACATTCGAATTATGTGATATTGATCTATGAAATTTTTTTCGGCGAAAATGTACTGCTTTAACTTCAATTACATGTAATTTTCGGCTCATAACAACAGAATTTTGTACTACCACCTGATACAAATTATGTCGATAATGCATATATTTTTTCGGCTGAAATTTTCGGCTTACTTCAGTAGCATATCAAAGTCGATGTTTGCCAATAAATCACCAAGTTTCACAAAGTCGACTTTACGAAATTTGAACCGTGGTAGAGCTTCAGATTCTACATTAAGACTACTTTGTTTGAGACAAATGGTAAAATGGTTTCAGAAGCGACGCTATTGTTAGGAACAGAGGAACTGATAAAAGAACAATGCAAATATTTTTGATACTAAAAAAATCTTATCGTCTGAAAAATATCGACTGATAATAATTTCGGCCATTTACGATTTGGTCTAATTTTACCCAGTCTAAATTACCACTAAACATGCGTCCAGATTTTAAATCATTTTATTATGATTCTACATAAGATATACCCTAATTTTTGGCACAGGTGTTCACTGTTAGCGCCACAACTCAAATTCATTGCCCCCTTACACGACAAACTATAAACATGGGATCGATGAATTGGTCTAACTTGACCCAGTCTATATTACCTTTAAACATGTGAATTGTGTGCAATTAATTTTCAGTTTATTGATAATCCAAATTTTTAATAAAAAAAGGTACTAAAATTACTAAAGCAATGATGCTCAAATTACTAATGTAAGAAGTAAATTTGAGTAGGTATTTGTGTGAATAATAACATGAATTTTAGATACAGACGACGAATTAGTCAATTAGATTCGGATATTGACGATGGCCCGACTTAAACGAGAATACTTTGTATAGAATAGGTAGAATGCAATAACTAGTTAAATTAGAGTTATCACTGCAATCTGTTCTGGGGCCAAGGTTGTTCCAAATGTTTCGCGGGTGGCTTTTTCCGTCCATACTTTTACGCCGTTGTCAGCCAATTTGAGGACGTATGGCTATAGGTCCGCTTTTTAACACTATCTGCACATTGCATAGCTCCATGCCAGCCTATACTGGCATGGAAGATGTGCCGGCTCATGAGTTTTGCACTTCGACAGGTGGTTATAGATATGTTCCATTTGAAGATTACGAAGATCGTAATCTGTCGATGAAAATTGTCTAAGCATCCTGCCTCTATCGGAATTCGAACCTGCGGTACCTCCTGGTCCTAACGCCAAAGCTTTAACCACAGTGCCATTTGGTCGGTAAATTTGAGTTGAATTTTTTTTTAAATTTTATTACGTTCTCTTTAATATCAGAGGGAATGTTGACAAAATAGGCTAAATCTAGTGGAATACAACACAATTTGACCACGATTTATTTATTTCATTATTTGCAAACTAATAAAATGTATAATGCCTCTATTACACCAAGAAAAATGTGCTGTCAGTAAAAAATACTGGTAAACCAAAAAAAGAAAAATGATATAAAATTGCATTGGAGTGAAAAAGACAAATGTTTATTTTTTTTTGTTGTTATAGCAAGATTTTATAGCTAAATTTTGGCAACTACAAAAAACATAACCAAACAAATTTATTTTTGGTGCGGCTCGTTGTGTATGTTGACAATTATTTAGTTTAAAATGGTTTTTGAAACAAATTACAATGAAAAATAATGTAATCAAAAATGACAGAAAAGACCGTTACCATAATTAACTATAAAAAATTTAATTGCACGTGTGAGAAAAACATTTTCTATCGCTACACAATATTTCTTTATATGCATTGAAATGTTGCCATAAAAAGTACTCCCGATACATATTTTTTAAATTTTTTATGGCAACATCACAAACACATACACAAATATTTTGTCAGTAAATTTTACTGATTTTAATTTTTGTTTCATTCTAGTATAAAGAATATCTATAGTTTTATCTCGTTTCGTTTTTACTGACAGTAAACTTCTCTTGGTGTAATAGAGGCATAATGCAACCCGGTACTATTTTTTATTGGCTTAGGTTAAGTAATTCAGTAATTTAATATTTTAACTTTCTATTTCTGCATAATTTTTTAATTTTTATTCGTTTATTATTAAATTAATTATTATTTAATGTTCAGAGAAATATATTTCCATACAAATGTATGAAGTTTTGACATTTGTAACCCAAGAAAAGTTTGCAGAGCTACCTCTACTTTAGTTGTGTTTCTTATCGTGTATTATCCATAGTATCTTGTAACATCCAATAGAATGTACTACGGATAATGGGGTATGTACACGTGACCAACATTTTTTTTTCTGCAAAATGAGAAAGATATAACTTTGACTTTCTGCACATGAGAGACAAGAAAAGAAATATTTCCCACACGCAAAAGCCACTATAAAATGCTGCCATAAAAATAAATGTTGCCATAAAATATATTCGATCTGAGTATTTTTATGGCAACATTTTTAAAATTACCAAGAAAAAAAATTATTTAGTGAGGATTCATAATAAAAACAGACGCCATAGATAAAAATGTAAATTTCGCATTTGGATTCATTAAAAATAAATTAATAATGATCCTATAAAAAAATTACGCCATTACTATGTATGTTTATTTCTTTCTGGCATATTGAATATTTTTATATAGCGGATCCTTCTTATTTACGTACAAGATAACAATTTTCTACATGAAAATGCCCCACATCTATTCAGTGAATTACTGATTAGGAAACTAAGATACTCGACACATCTAAACCGACCGCAGCCATTAATTTGTGCAGCACTGAATTAAAATTAGGAAGTTCATGTTAGTATTGTATCGTATATAGTAACAATAGTTGTGCTGTACACATGCAATATAAAATGCTAAATATAAATTATATTACATTTATGTTTTTTTTAATATTTATATAGAAAATTATTAAGTCTACCGTAACAGTTTTGGCTAATAGTACAGCCAAATTTTTATAAATATTTTTTTTTATCGGTTATTTTGCATATCTTCGTTGAATAAAAACTTACAAAAATATGAGCATGATCGAAAAAAGTGATGTCATGTAAAAACATCTTCAATATGTATTTTAATATAAAATTTTGGTTGCGCGCGATTTTATGTATACGAAAAAGTTTAATCAACTCTGGTGTATCCAAATGTAAATAGTGCAAGGTCATATAATTAGTGTATGGTGCATTTAAAATAACATTTTACCACATAAAATGCTGAAATTTTTACAGAAACGCAGTAACACAAAAACAAAACAAAAATCGATATATTGTAGGAGTAGTGATATAAACGAAATGTGTGTACAACAAAAATTCGATGACGTTAATACGAAATAATTGAATTCATAATTTAAGACTTAAAAATATTCTCAAAAAAATACAAGACGAGATGTACAATAAAATATAAAGTTGTATCAATACGTATAATATACACAGTGCGGTATTGTGGGTGGGGTGGCATTGAGCTACCACTTTAAAAACGAACGAAATAAATAATTTTAAAAATAAAAATCAATCAAATCTCAATAAATTTTAATTTCCACTTGAACTTAATAAATAAAAATTCGCTATAAATAAATACACAAATGTGAGTTTTTTTTTGTTTTAACAAAAACCAAACACAAAAAAAAAAAAAATATTTTTTTTTGTTTATCATACGATCACCGTAACCATACCATGATGGTGATGATCAGTATCGATTGTGAACCAACGGAACTGATCACATCACAAAATGATATATTATGAAGCGATCGTGAATAATTATTGGTGTATTGTCCAATAGCCCCATCGTCATTTATACACCAATTTTTGTATTTTGTATATTTTTTTTCAACTTTTTTTTGTTTTTATTTTGTAAATTTTTCTTTTCAGTCAGCGAAAACGATCGCGAATGGTTTGATTTTTTTTTTTGTAATTTTATATAATTTTTTTTTTTTATAATTTGTGCAAAATATTAATATAAAAGTATGTTACAATATATATTGATTGATATTGAGTTGATTTTAATTATTAAGTACGTTTTTGGAAAAGTATAACACACGACAAATCAAAACATCAAATTAAGTAGAACAAGAACAAAGCAAAAGGAATAAGCAAAAAATTAACAAACTCGCTCGCGATCAACGATAAAACTTAGTCTTAATTTAAATTTAAATTTAGAATTATTATTGAACGTAAAAATTTATAATATTTTTTTTTTAATGTGAATTCGATTGTAAAACAAAAGTGAACGATCTTACTTAAACAATTAATCGTTTTTTTTGTTTGTTTTTTTTTTTTTTATACGAAAAACTGTGTTAGTGGTGCGTGGTTACTCTTAGTGGTGTACTCTGTGCGTGTGTAATTTTATTTTTTAATAGTATTTTATATAGTAAAATATATATTATAAAATATCGAAATTTATGTGTGGAAATGGGAAATAATAATAGTTGGTGTCACAAGAAACCTGTAAAATGTGTAACGGATGCTAATGGAGATTTTTATAAGCCGAACATAATTCAACAGCACCAGAAAGAGGTGTTACTCGATAAACAGGTATTAATTCATAATTATTATCTCGTTAACTATTAACCAAAATAAACAACAAGTGATTGTCACCAATTTATATTTACATTTCGCGCGGCCGGTGATGATGACTTATGGATACAGTGTCGAATCACAATACACATTACGGCACGTAACGAAAACAGTAGCTAAAATTAAATGAATGCGTTTATTACTGTACTCGTACATCGTTGTACAAAATTTTCTTTCTTATTTCTACAATTTCTTCTACACTTATTAAAATAAAATTAAAAATGACGCCATTCCAACTTTTTATTTTATTTAAAATTATTTTTGACCTTTTATTCAATTTCTTGTTAACAACACATTTGTACACACAAAAAAAAATCTAAAAACTACAAAACGTTTATCTTAATATTGATGATTTATTTATAAATACGAAAGCCATCAACAAATCGCGTTATCGTGATGAACATCATTTGCATATGAGTTTTAACGATTTTTTACTTTGTTGACATCGTACAGTAGTTAACAAAAATATTTGTAGACGTATAGAAAACATGACTGACACAATATATACTTAAATCAGATATTTGTTCGACAATTTCATAATCCTGGTGGGTAAAGTGTTATTATATTGTACAATAATTTATGAAAAGTCACGAAGATATAGAATTTTGATTACTTTTAGGTGTTAAGTATTTCTATGACATTGAAAACGTTATGACTAAAAGTTAGATAATGTAATCGATTACTGATTACAAAACATACAGTAAATGTATTACAGTAGTTTTCTTGTTACAGTGAAATTCGAAAAACTATATCCCTTTTCCGGTGTGGGCAACTGCAGCAGGGAAACTGTTCAAAATGAATTTCAAAATGAAACTTTGCATAACGATTAAGCCCAATTTGTGCTAATTAGTGTTCACGGAAAAAATTAGTGCTAGTCTAGGAGCCGAGAAAACGGGAAAAGAATTCAAATTTAGCCTGAAAGACGAAACAAATAAAACCCAATTTCTAGAAAAAAACCAGAAATTGTTTAAGCCTAATTTAATAAACTTGCGGCTATACTGACGAAATTTGTGCCTATCATAGAAATATGATTTTCATTCTTACATTGAGGAAAAACAAACTAGCCCCTAAAAGATACTATATTAATCAAACAAAATACAGGTAACCCCCGCTTTACACGGTACTCGCATTGCACGGTTTCGCTATAGCACAGTTATGCAAATGTGCAAACCCTCAAATAACACGGTCGTGAAAGCGACTCGTTCAACACGATTTCAATTTTAACATAAAATCTTCAATCAATTACCGTTAACGTACATATGTATGTATATGTACTAACAAAATTTCGGTGAATAACCGAGTTTTATTTAGTTCTGCTGTCTATTTTACGAATGTAATGTAATGTGTTGGTGATATTGCGAAAAACGAAAAAGTTGCTCATGGTTTCAAAGCAGCTAAAGACATGCTCACACTGCTGTTTTGTAATGCGTCGGGTAACCTTACTTTTAAGGTGTTACTTCTTTTAGACAACGCTCCTGGACACCCTCAGGATTTAAAGCATCCAAATATTCAGGTAGTTTATCTACCACCAAACACTACGTCGCTCAATCAGGCGTTGAATCAGGGGGCAATTTCAACCTTCAAGGCCTACTATTTCAGAAGAACTTTTCAGCATATTTTGGATTTAATGGATAGTGATGCTGACCTTACAGTTTCTCAGGTATGGAAGCAATTTAGCATTTTGAATTGTATCGAAATCATTTCTTTGGCAGCTAATGAATTAAAATTATCCACTTTAAACGGCTGTTGGGAGCCAATATGGCCGGAAAATGCTTCAAAGGACGTTGAAATTCCAGCAGTGAATGGAGAATATCAACAAATCGTTGACCTGTCACATGCTGTAGGAGGAGAAGGATTTGAAGACTTAACGATTCACGGTATTCACGAGCTGGTAAGTTACTAGTGGTAACTCAAGAAATTGATTTGACTGAACAAGATCTATTGGGTATATA
This sequence comes from Nephrotoma flavescens, assembly GCA_932526605.1. Lineage (NCBI taxonomy): Eukaryota > Metazoa > Arthropoda > Insecta > Diptera > Tipulidae > Nephrotoma > Nephrotoma flavescens. The sequence goes on along the minus strand of OW052222.1, from coordinate 192,328,104 downwards.
GTTGATGAAAAAACACTTAGTGGAGTTTAAAGTTTGAACGGGAATTGGGAAATTCTTTAGCACCATTCAAGGAAATTCAGAAAGAACTGGACAGCAAAAAAGGCAGCCTCTGATTACGAAATTTATAAAAATCGGTAAAAGAAAACAAAATGTATGTAGAGTTTGTATTTTAATGAAGTTTATGATTCCTAAAAACATTTCTATAAGAAATTTGAATTCTTTAAAGTTTTTTATTTTCGTTTTTATTTAATTTAATTTAATTTTTATGAATTAAGCGATTTATGTACTTTCTAAAAATAAAAACTTACAGTATAAAATCAATGTTTTAATATTTTATGAAGAATTTAGCTATATTTGAGAAGCAAACCACATTAATTGTATGGATTCTGAGTATCACTTAACACGATTTCACATTACATGGCATTTATATGGAACCAAACTACCGTGTTAAGCGGAGGTTAGCTGTACAGAGGTATACCCGTTCAATTCTACTTGTTATAATATCCACGAATAAGCAATTCAGATAGCATATTCGCGTCAGGAATGTTTATTGCCATCCGAAAAATATAGTTGCTGGATTTGTGAGAATTGAATACATTACACATAAATTATTACATTATAAAGATTTAATTAAAAACAAAAAAAAAGAGCCAATTATAAATATTTAAGATTTAACTGTAACATAAATATTCAATTAAGCAATAAAAATTTGTGGTCATATTACAGTTGCAATCTCTTATCCTGAATTCGATTGTTATTGGTGTTATCTACTTTTATTATACCGGAATTGTATATTCAAGAAGAGAATTAGATGATATCTGCGATCACAAACGATCAGTATCGATATCACCACATAGCATATTAAATTGAAAAGAAGCAGTTGGAAAGCTGCTACACATTTCTACAATATACAATTTCAAACGCATTTATCAATATAAACGAAAAATAAACATAAATTTTAACAGATACAAAATATCAAATTAATTGAAAATAATATGAACGCATATTCATTTCAAGTGAAAAGAAGTTCAATATCATCTATTTCCTTACACCAGTGCTGATATGTTCTACCATCACAATTTTCGAAGTTTATTTCTCGTTTTCCTAAACTAAAATGGACACCTGTTTCATTTATGAATTATTTCTTTTCTATTGCTATCACAACCTACTAGTACAAATGTGAACAAATTGTCTTTCTCTAATTTCGTTCAAGTATCGAAAACAAATTATTTCTTGATAGAAATGGAGTAGAATATCACAATTTGTCAATCTAGCAACCTGGTAAATGACATGTCAGCGCAGATTCAGTGTTGCGTTCGTTCGTTTCGCATTTTATGATTATGCCACAGTGCTACAATGTTAATTATGATTTTGAGTCGGCGTTGAAGTTCATGTCAACGGATTTTATTTAAAAAATTCAATTTTATTTTAAGTTTTGATAAATATAAATTATGTATGAGGTAATTATTTGCATGCCTAGAAGATCCTGAATCATTCTAAAAGTCTCAGAGCAGTGAGGAAGCATTTAAAAAAACTGATATCTTGATTCGAAATGAGTATCCCCATCAAAGCTGAAAACAGTTGATAGGGAGTTGCATGGCAGATGAAAATAGCTAGAATAATTTCCTATTACATAGCTGCCTCGCTGAGACACACCTGGAGTATGCTCATCTCAGCATCTTACATTGGACACCAAAAATTATCTCTTCGTAATTTTAACGAAATATTTTTGTTTTAATTAAAATTGTTTTGTCTACCCCATCCGAGGAAACAGCAAAAATAATTTTTAGGTTTAATTTTACAACAACAACATTTAAACAACATTTTAGAATAAAATATAAAAAATACCAACTACGCCGACATCTTTCGGCAAATACGAAAATTAAAAATTGGAATTGAATTTAAATAATGTTAAAAAAAATTGGATTTAACTAATTCCATTTAGGAATTTTCAGTGCAATTGTTGTTGTAAATGTCTCTAAATGAAAGACAGCCGATAAAGCAAAGCTACCATCCTCATCTCTTTAAGACAAAATTTAATTGCCATTTCCAATCCGCCTAAATCCGTTTTTTGTCGTAAATGTATAATATTTCAAATTTAGCGATTAACAGGTAACTGCACTGACAAAAACACGTATAGTAGTATTCAAATCTCGCTGGAATTCTGACAGTTCTCGCGCAGAAGTAATATGGCGGATACACAGTAATGTATTAAGTATAATATTCATGTTTATTGCTTACATTTTTACATTTATTTGTATTTAAATTGAATAGGAATTTTAGGATAAAATTAAAACACAAAGTTTAGATTTTATAAATTAAAATGATATTTAATTCGATAAGTTAAGAATTAATTCCAAATTCCATTAAATTGAAAACTGAATTTGTTTTCTATGTTGTTGTGGTTTTATGCGATACGAATAACATTTGGATATTTATTTTCCCTAGTTCGTACCAAAATTAAATGTTGTCATTGTTTCCAAAAGGCGTGCAATATTTTTTTAGACCTATTAATTTTCACTTGATATATGGTTCTAATAACATAAATACATAATAATTTTGAATGCTTTGTGTATTAAAACTGAAATATAATTATTTTTCATTGTTATTTATTATTTTATTTAGGTTTACTATCTAAGATAAATGCGACCCACCAAAATTTTTATAAAAAAAATTTCTACACCACTGAAAGCTGCGCAGAACAGTTAAAAAAAAGTTTTTTTTAAGATTTGAATATTACTATACATTTGTTGTCGAGAGACAAAACCAAACACAATTATATTCTATAAGCCGTATTGTTGCGACACACATGTAATTTTTCACTTCTGTTTGATTGTATTGTGCGTATACGAACATGAAATTTTATTCTCGTTTTACTCAGCTATATTAGTTGGAATGGCGAGTGTTGGATTCCACTGAATTAACAGAACTAACTTACATAAATTAACATAATCAACGAATTTGAGAAACTGAGTTATACGAATGAGAATTTCGCACATGTTTAGTTTATTATTTTTGTTTTTAATTAAAATTTATTACAAACCTGTTTTAGTGCTGCAAAGAAAAATTGAAAACTTTAATTTATTTATGTAAAGTAAATTTATAAAATAAATTATATTAAAAAACATTGGAAAAGAACGCTTTATGCCCGGTTTACATGCGACCAACATTTTTCTCCTGCAAAATGAGAAAGATATTTGCTTAAAGACTTTTGCACATGAGAGACAAGAAAAGAAATATATCCCAACAAAATTTTGCAGGACATTTTTTAGTCAATACACAGCTAAATGTTGCCATAAAAATAAAATGTTGCCATAAAAATAGAATGTTGCCATAAAATATATTCGATTCGACTATTTTTATTGCAACATTTTTAAAATTAACAAGAAAAAAAATTATTTCGTATTTATAAATGTTGACGATTCATAATAAAAACAGACGCCATAGATAAAAATGTAAATTTCGCATTTGAATTCATTAAAACTAAATCAATAATGATCCTATAAAAAAAATTACCCCATTACTATATACATATGTTTATTTCTTTCTGGCATATTGAATATTTTTATATAGCGGATCCTTCTTATTTACCTAAAAAATAGATTTTCAGATATTCCAGTACAGTAAATTAAAATTGAATTATTTTGACTTCTTAGGCTGCGGGCCAATAGTCGTTTAAAAGTCAATTTTTCGGTAAATTCATTTATTTTTCAAAAACTCTATGGCAAACTGATCGAAAAATCTGTTCTAAATCCGATTTTTTCCGTAGTAAACGATTTCTATAGTCGACTATTGGCCGACATCCTTAGACTGTGTGCCGGTAAAAATCAATTTTATGAAAATTTTTCGATAAATTCGATTATTTTTCAAAAACTCTACAGCGCCTTTGCTGCGTACCAAGTTGAAATGAGTTTTTGATAAATAAATGAATTTACCGAAAAATTTACTTAAAATTGATTTTTACCATTTTATTGATTTTTTGATACGTAGCCTATTTCAGCTGACACAAAAGTGAGCTATGTGATGTTGATCGAGTGGCTGGGGCCAATTCTCAGGTAAATCGTTCTCGTATGTTAATTTAATATTGTAGTACAAATTACTTAACAAACCTTACCAATTTACTAAGAAAAATAAAGTAATTACGAGTCCAAGGTTCAAAATGGTTACAATTCTTAATGTATAAGAAGTTGGCATTTCCACCCCGAAAAGGTTTTTTTCTTCAGAAAGTGTGTGTCTTTGCTAAATCATATAAAAATAATTCCATCCCGAAAATTTTATTGTTAAATTAAAGAAAAAAATAAACAGCCCGAGAAAATTATAAAATTATATTACTGTTTGCAGTAAAAAACATGAACAATGTAATAAAAAATTAAATAAATTTTAATGATCATCTAGAAAATCACTTTTCATCCATCACTTTCTATATTAACTGAAAGAAAATATGTTCAGTACCAAATTTCCTTGTGGCGAACACAGAGATGACCTCTTACCTTGACATATGGAAATAGGTGGGCCTATGTGTATAGAACTTATATCCAGGGCCACGTTAGAAAATATCGAGGATTGATGGTGATTATTGATTATCCCGAAAACCACTTTCTATACATTCTTCAGTTGAAAATATGTTCATTACCAAATTTCCTTGTGGCGAACCCAGAGATGACCCCCTGCCTCGGCATATGGATTTAGGTGTGCCAGTGTGCATAGAACTTATATTCAGGCGCCCGCTAGAAAATGTCGAGGATTGATGGTGAATATTGATTATCACGAAAACCACTTCCTATACTTACTTTTTATTAAAATGTTGAAATTTAATAAGAAAATGTTTTTTTTTTCAGATTTTTTTTATAATCTTTTTTACGATTTTTACGAACGATTTTTTTCCAATTTAGCTTAAATTTAGCTGCTGGTGTATACATTTCAAAATGTAGCCCTGATCCGAGACATTTTTAGTTTTGGCGAAATAATTTTAAATTTATCGAGCGGGACGAAAAGTTGTATCTATAAAAATCAATGAAATCCCAGCCCAGAGTTCATTTTCGGAAACTTGCCACGAAACGATTTTTTCCAATTTAGCTTAAATTTACTTGTCATTTACTTGCCACGGAACAATTTATTTCTTACATTGTCTGAAATTTTCCATTACTTTATGCAATTAAAAATTTTATAGTTTTTGTATACGTTAGATTTTAATTTTTTTGTTAAATGAAAAAGAAATCCAATTTAATAAATTTGATAATTTTTCATTTTTTCATTAAAATTTATAAAAATTCTGGGCTGGGGTAACTTCACAAATATAGTATATTTGAAGGAAATGAATCAAAACCTGGGCTGGGATAACTTCACACAAGAGCAAATTGGTTATTGCTATGTTAGTGTTGCCTGATTAAAAAAAAATTCTGGGATAGAATTCTGGGATAACTTCACATACGTCTCGTATACAACTGAATGTTCATAAGTTTTATGATCTTCAAATTATATTCAAGGATAAATCCTTTTTTATTTGTTTTTGTTTTGTTATTTTTTTTGCTTTTATTGTCTAAAATAATCAATAAACTAAGATTATAAAAAAAATCTGAAAAAAAAAACATTTTCTTATTAAATTTCAACATTTTAATAAAAAGTAAGTATAGGAAGTGGTTTTTGTGATAATCAATATTCCCCATCAATCCTCGTTATTTTCGAACGGGCGCCTATAAGTTCTATTAACATTGGCCCACCTAGCTCCATATGCCAAGATAAGGGGTCATCTCTGTGTTCGCCTCAAGGAAATTTGGTAATGAACATATTTTCAACCGAAGAATGTATAGAAAGTGGTTTTCGGGATAATCAATAATCACCATCAATCCTCGATATTTTCTAACGTGGCCCTGGATGTAAGTTCTATACACATTGGCCCACCTATCTCCATATGTCAAGGTAAGAGGTCATCTCTATGTTCGCCACAAAGAAATTTGGTGATGATTTAGTGATGATTTAGCAAAGACACACTCTTTCTGAAAAAAAAACCTTTTCGGGATGGAAATTTCGGGCCAACTTCTTATACATCAATTCTTAGGCACACAAACTTGTTTATTTCAAAATAATTGATTAGAAAACTGAACGCAAAACCAGGGTAGGAATCCAGCGCAAATTTTATCGATTAAAATAATCAATCAAGGCTGTATGCCAAACTTAAGGTAACTCTATGCCAAAACTGATCGAAAAATCTGTCCTAAAATCGATTTTTACCGCAGTAAACGATTTACCTTAAGTTTGATACACAGCCTAAATCCATAAAATTCCAAATATTGCCTTTTTTACACCAAGAAAGGTTTACTGTCAGTAAAAACGAAACGAGATAAAAATAAAGGATTCTTTATACTAGAATGAAACAAAAAAATAAAATCAGTAAAATGTACTGACAAAATATTTGTGTAGTGTTTGTGATGTTGACACAAAAAATTTAAAAAATATGTATCGAGCGGACTTTTTATGGCAACATCTCAATACATTAGACGAAATATTGTGTAGCGATGGAAAATATTTTTCTCACACATGTATCATCAACTTTTTATAGTTCATTATGGTAAGCCTATTAAAGTTAGCCGAAAGTTGCCAGCCGAAAGTGAAAAAATCGATAATGCAGATAGTGCCTCGACTAAGCCAGCCGAAAGTTAAAAATATATGTATTTAAATTACCTTGTTAAAGTTAGCCGAAAGATTCCAGCCGAAAGATAATGCAGATAGTGTCTTGACTATTTTTAAACTCTCTTTATACTCTCGCTCCTATCGATTTTTAAATTCCTATAAACTGAAATAATTTCTCCTTCACCCGAATGATGTGGTTCGATCCTAAATTCTCCTAAATTCGAGTTCATAACTGATTTTTGCTGTATTCAAGACACTATCTGCATTATCTTTCGGCTGGAAACTTTCGGCTAACTTTAACAGTATATTTAAATTGAAATCCAAGCCGAAAATAACTAACGAACAAAGTCAGTCGAAAATATGTATATATTCGAAACAAAAACAAATAAAACTAAAATACCGATATCAATTTATAAGTTTCTTATGCATATAATAATGAGTAAAATGTATATGGGCAAATTTCAAAAATTCGTAAAAACTTAACGTTTAAAGTGTTATGTCTGGAAAAGATCTTATTTGAATCGGTTTGTGCGATGTTGGATAATGGATGTTGAATGTTTTATAAAATGGTGAATGGTGGATGTTGGATGATGAATGTTCGATGTTGGATGGTGGTTGTTGGATGGTGGATGATGGATTGATAGTGGGTGCTGGAAGTTGGATGGTGGATGGTGGATAGTGGAAGCTGGATGGTGGATCGAGGATGGTGGATGATGGATTGTGGATGGTTGATAGTGGATGGTGGTTGTTGGATGTTGGATGGTGGATTGTGGATGTTGGATGTTGGTGGTTGGATGATGGATGGTGGATAGTGGATGTTGGATGTTGGATGATGGATGGTGGATTTGGATTGTGCATGGTGGATGTTTGATGATGGATGGTTGATGGTGAATGTTAGATGTTGCTTGTTGGATGCTAGATGGTGATGGTTGGATGGTGGATGGTAGATATTGAATGTTGGATGGTAGATGTTGGATGTTGGATGGTGAATGGTGCGTATTGGATGTTCGATTAAGGATCGTGGATGAACCGCAATGCTTATTTTTTACCAAATTTGGAAAGTACAAATTATTGAAAAATTTATTTAATCAAATCGTCAGATGTTGGTGGTTGGATTAAATTTCGTAATAGAATTATTGGCGAACCATTTTTAATTATAAAACGTAAAGTAAAGTTCCAGGCAAGTTGAGTGAATTAAAAAATTCGAATTGGTAATTAACAAGTTCTTCCGGATCCATAACGCTATCAATCAAATCTATTGATAGCGTTATGGATGGTTTTTATTTGGCCTGTAATTGTATTTTGAATGTCAATGTAAATTTCAGTGGCATCTTTAATTTTGACGGCTAAACGTTAAGTTTTTACGAATTTTTGAAATTTGCACGTGTATTTCACTCCCACCCATTTTCCCGGACTCCCACCATGAAACTGCATCTGGAAAATTTTCCAGTGATAATTATTGATAAACCGATTCAAATAAGATCTTTTCCGGACATAACACTTTAAACGTTAAGTTTTTACGAATTTTTGAAATTTGCACGTGTATTTCACTCCCACCCATTTTCCCGGACTCCCAACATGAAACTTGATCTGGAAAATTTTCCAGCAATAACCATCGACAAACCGATTCAAATAAGATCTTTTCCAGACATAACACTTTAAACGTTAAGTTTTTACGAATTTTTGAAATTTGCCCATAACATTTTATTCATATTATATGGCATAAGAAACTTAAATTAATATCGATGTTTTAGTTTTATTGGTTGTTTGTTACGATTATATACAAATTTTCGGCTGATTTTGTAAGTTAGTAACTTTCGGCTGGGATTTCAATTTAATACATAATTTATTTAACTTTCGGCTGAAGTAGTCGAGACACTATCTGCATTATCGATTTTTTTTTTCGTTTTCGGCTGGCAACTTTCGGCTAACTTCAACAGTATATTATGGTAACGCTCTTTTCTGTCATTTTTGATTACAATATTTTTCGAAGTGAGCAAAAACTGTGGAAAACAATTTGAAATTGATTAAAAAATTAAAAATAATTAAAAGTTTAGTGGAATACAGAAAAAAATAAAATTTCTTTTAATTAAATTTTTTATATACATTTAGTAAAATCGCGAATAAATTTTTCTACTTATTTTGTGTAATAAAGTAAAAAGTGCCGAAAAGGGTAAGTACGCTAGAATTGTCTTAAACCAATAACAGACTAATGCTTTGCTCAGAGATCCATAAGAAAGAGTTTTATTTTGCACGCGGCTCTTACAAAATTTTGGCCTTGGCCCAAAATATTGAGCTCAAGGTAGTACATGGTGGTCCATCTAACGTTTACAATTTAATTTCACTCTAATTCTCGGTAAAGCTCCCCTGTATCGAAAAAATGGAGCAATGATGGCGCCTGTCCAAAGTACGCCCCAAACAGCCACTCGTTGTCACGAGTTGGTGATGATGGATTCACAAATTGTCTTGTAGGCATTTCATTTCTACTGAATTTCCCACGAAAATTTCTTACGGTTTGAAAGAAAGTTTTCAATATTTCCCAATTTTGTTCAAGTGTAAAGTGACCCATTTCGTAAATGTAAAACATTATAAAGAAGAATTTTCTAATCGTCCGTGAATTTAATTTGTATAAGAATTTTTTTTCGGCTTTTCGGACAAAATATTATTTTAATGGACACCCGTACAATGTTTACGACTATTTTAGTCGCAGAAAACAAAGAGGCCATTTATTAACAATATTTCTACCACAAAAGTAGAAAAAATGCACTCCCCTCCCCCAAACCTTTAACCCCAGGGCGTACTTGTGTACACAAAGAACACAAACCCTTGCAAAAATGAGAACTCCCTTAGGTAGCTTCTTGGCAGCTTGGTTTCGTACTGATAAAAAGTTGGCCTACTCATCAGGTTGCAACGACCAAACTGCAAAAATCCAACTCTTGCTTTGTACCGATAATACAAAACAAGAACATATCGATCTAGCGAATTATATATCACTAAATCAGAAACCACAGGAAATTCTCACTATGTATCACTATCTTATACAAATTAAATTCACGGACGATTATAAAATTCTTCTTAATTATATGTGTTGGCTTGTTACACATACATAGTGAGAATTTCCTGTGGTTTCTGATTTAGTGATATATAATTCGCTAGATCGATATGTTCTTGTTTTGTATTATCGGTACAAAGCAAGAGTTGGATTTTTGCAGTTTGGTCGTTGCAACCTGATGAGTAGACCAACTTTTTATCAGTACGAAACCAAGCTGCCAAGAAGCTACCTAAGGGAGTTCTCATTTTTGCAAGGGTTTGTGTTCTTTGTGTACACAAGTACGCCCTGGGGTTAAAGGTTTGGGGGAGGGGAGTGCATTTTTTCTACTTTTGTGGTAGAAATATTGTTAATAAATGGCCTCTTTGTTTTCTGCGACTAAAATAGTCGTAAACATTGTACGGGTGTCCATTAAAATAATATTTTGTCCGAAAAGCCGAAAAAAAATTCTTATACAAAGTAAAACTTTATACTAATTTTCTGTCATAAGACGAATGACGTAAGTGTTGACACACTCGAAATAACCGGTAGTTGAAATTGCAAACGCTAGATGGATGGGCCACTCGTTACTAGACGAAATCCAAAGGATTTCATTTTGTAAAATTTACAAAAGTTGTCCCTAAACGGATTACGAGTGATAATTTTTGAATTTTCTAAAAGTACTGAAAATGGTACAAAAGTATCTAAGTACTTTTCATACAGCCAACATATCGAAAAAAAAAGTACTATAGTATTTTCAATATTATACCTGCTTTACACATGTATTTTATACACTATTGTGGTGTTTCTTTGGTGCAAGCAATTCCCATTCTGAACAGGAATTAATATTGTGCTCAAACAAACAACCAAAGATATTTTTTAGTTTATTTTTATTAGTTGGTAACAATTACATTTTGAATTTCAAAAAACCTAAAAATTCAACTAAATATATTTAATCAAATAGTAATAGAACATTATTGAATATCATTACAAATCGTAACTAATTTCTCGTCTTGTTTAGAAAAATGCGATGTAAAAATAACAAAAATCACTTTTATATTTCTAATGTCATAAATAAAAATTAAAAGTATTTACTACAACTGCCCTGGTGGTGAACATTAAAACTACAGGTAAAATAAAATTATTTTATACCGGCAGAAAAGTTGGTTTAAAACTATTCCAATTTGAAATTACATACTTTAATTTACTAAAGAAACGCGACATATCGCGTCGAGTTTATAGTGCCGGATTTTTGAAAAGGCTGAACTTACGATTTTCGGTTTTACGAACAAGTTGTAACGTAATTTTGGGTTTGATATTAAAATATCATTTTTTGTACTTATACCGGGTACAAGTTGTTTTAAAGATTATTAACAGTTATAAAAATATGTTTTTGCCAAATTTTTGTTTAGGTAAGTGGATTTGCTGTAGGTAAGCAGCGTATGACTAACCAACCGTAAAAATGACTGATGTTGAGGACTCATTGCCAACACCTTGAACTAAATCGTATCGCAAATTATAGATTTTATTCACACGTCGCGTATGTAACGCAAATGGAAAGAAAAGCTCTAAAAATTTTCAAGATTCTGTTTGTTATACCCACAAAAATCAACACGACACACACTGAGAAAATGACAAATTGCAATATCATTTAGGAATTTTTTCTGATTTTATTCTTTTTGTTTTGTTATATTTATAAAATTCGCAGTTATAACTCTTCTTGTATGTGACTGATATTTCTTTGTGTGCCCATCACTTTACACCTTTCGGTTGGCGGTGAACAAAGAAAAATTTCTTTTCGTTGTGGGGTACATAAATCATGTATAATATACAGTACGTAACACTAAATAATGTTACATTGCGAAACTAAGACGCTCCATTCAGTGTCACAAGAGATACAAAAAAAAAAAACAACCAGATGTCGATCAGATTCATTTGTATTACATATAGTTTTGATTTTATATGTGCGGTGCCAAAAATTTCTCGACTTAACCAAAAGTTAAATTTAGGATGCAAAATGTATTTTTAAATCCACAAACACAAGATAATCACAAATAACCATTAGCTGCGAATGCGAATGTCAAGGTTATTTTCTTTTAAAAGTTTATATTTTTAGCATAATATTACGACCAGTTTTGGTATATTTTATCAATTAATTCTTTTTTTGGAATTCTTGAAGCGAATCCTAAGACGAGAGCATATACATATGTATGTACAATGTGTAAATATTTAAAATGGAATTTATTCATTTCGTGTATATTCTTTAAGAACCATAAGAAACCTCAAAATGTTGTTGCTGCTGCATATTATAATGCATGTTGTGTGAATATACAGTCCCCCAAAAATGTTGGATTCCAAAAATAAATTTTGTATGCTATAAATAAACCAAAGCAAAAAAAAAAAATATTATGAATGTAAATTGCTTCCGGTGAAAAAAATGTCGGGAATTTCAAATTAACTTATTATGTTTCGGTTTTATGTATATTGGTATACGAGATTAACTTTATGGTAAGCGGCGGCCGGCATAACGTCTTTTTGGGATTTTTCGAGAAATCAATTTAGCTATCTCGCTTTGAAATCTACACCTTTGTTTAAGTAATCGGCTTATTGGTACCGTAAAGGAATTTTTTAAAATTATTTGGTAAAAATTAACCTCCCTATCCAACACGTAGAAAAGGTCATACAACATTTTGGTCAATAGTAAACAACAATTGGTTAGAAAAATAGACATCATCATTGGCAGCGGTCCAAAATATTTTCAATTTTTCATTAGATTTATGAGTATTATATATGTTTTAAACCACAGAGGCTATAACTAAAATTCTCCGTAGACAAAAATCTAAACATTGATTTATGAAAACGAAATTTCTTTGAAGTTGAAATTATGGAAGGCGGTGACGATATCTTTTCAAGGTATTCTCAAGTTCCATTTTAATAGTCACATTTATAGGTCTATTATGAATCTCACTTACTCGTCACCGGGTGAAGAGTCGTCACTATAATTCTATTTTGGTATTATGATTGTCGCAGTGAGCGAGTGATCGTCACATGCGTGTCGCTTGGCGACTCGAAATCACCGCATATAATTTTTGGTATTATAATTCTCACAGTGAGCGAGTTCAATGTCATATATGCTCACCTAAAATATGATGGTGAGAGTCAAGTGACAAAGTATTTTTGGTATTAGAAATATAATATTTTATTAATATTTTAACATTGAAATATGTAGTAAATTTATATTGAAATGGAAAAAAACCGGGATATTGCCCGTGGATTTCCAGATGTTGGAAAAACCAAACTAACCATTAATGAATTTTGGAAAAATTTGTAGGTAGTGCGGAATAGCTTAGGGCCGCCAAGAGAAAGCATGGAATGGAGAAAGGCAAAAATTCGAGCACAATTTTTTTATATAGTATACACAATTTTTTATATAATATATTTTATATTTTTAATATTTTATTATAATTATTTTGTATTACGATACGATGAAAATATCGTATCCTTATAAATTTTGTCATACAAAGACATACAAAAATATCTTTATATGAAAACTATTTGTAAACAACTAAAATTGTTTGACATTACTATATGGTTTCCATAACGACAAATAACAAACTCTAAAAAATACAAGAATCCACATATGACGCCGCAAACAACGGCTCGCCAAAATAAAAGGGAGAATCACAATACCAATTTTGAACTCGGGTGACTTAGATAGTCACGGCGAGTGGTGTGGTGAGGCGAGAATCATAATAGACACATTAACATAATTTTAAAATATATTAACAGCTCAATTCCCTTAGACGTATCACTTCATGCGACGTGACTATGGATCTTCCTGGGCCGACATGTTGTAACTATTTTCGCTTCGACGAAAAAACCATGCTACTTTGATGAAAATTTAAAAATTTACATGAAAGAAAAAAAATGTTTATTTCCAAAATACCGCTATTCTATCGAAAATCCATCGAAGCGAAAATAGTGATAGTTACAACATGCCAGCCCTGGTTACTGGATTTTAAAATCAAAATATATTAAATAATTTTGTGCAAAACTCTCAATGAAAATTTTTTAAATCTTAGTTGGCTTCATTAGTTTGATTTTTTTTCATTTATTTGTTACGTCAAAATTTCAAGTGATAGAAATTGTCATTTGGAGTAACAGAAGTCGCAAGGAAATATTTATAAAGCAGCATACTAAGATTTAAAAAACAGCCAACACGACTTTTATTGAGCAATTATTTTGTATGTTTCAGTTTAATGATCTAGTAACCAGGTAGATGAGTAGTCACGTCACTTGAAGTGATACGACTAGGGGAATAGGGGTGTAAAATATTTAAAAAAAAATTGGTCATTCCAAAAAATACATAAAAGACTCCTAGATATTGTAGTTGCCGAAAAGCACTTGTTGTTCTTATACTCCCCAACATGGCAATATAATTGTACGAGGGTTCTTTTGTGAAAAAGTTCGGCCCTAGAACTAGAAGTAAGAATATCGATGAAAACAATTTGATTTTGAATATTAAAGTTTACATATTTACAATTTTTAAACACCAGACATATTTGGCCATGTGACGTGCGGTTGTGGTTATCATAAAATAGGAGTAATAATTATTTTAAATTTTTGCTATTATTCTATAATTAATATGTTTGCAGAAGTTGGCAGATAGATAGCGAAAACGATAACTCTCTTAAATTGCCGACACATTGCCGAGTGACATAAAAGGTATCATATCAAAAGACCAAATGTCGAAGGGCTGAATGTCGTAGGGTCGAATTTCAAAGGCCAAATGTGTCGAAGTGCCGAATGGGTCGAAGGGCCGACTTTTTTTTTATTTTAGGAAATTTGTTGGTTTAAGGAATATTTTGTTAATTTTTTTATAAAATATAAATGAATTTCTTAAGAAGTTATGTATTTTTCTATTTATTATCTTTGGATCTTCTATCAGTAAAAATGTTGCATTGCACCATATACCTATTATCAGAAGGCTGAAATAGTGCCGAATGTCTCAGGTGGCCGCATGACAAAATATTCCTTCATCAAAATGTATCGCTGGCTGGATACGTGGAATTTCGACATTGGTCTTCCACCCCTATATTCAATAAAATGTGAAAACTAATAGCAGAGATACCAAAGTAATCAATAAATAAAACAGAATTAAATTCTGAACAATATTTTAAACATCACTTTTATTATTTTATTTATTCTCCATTTTATAAGGTCGTTGTTTTCCATTTAAATATACTACCCTTTTCAGATGGCAATTATAGGCGTACCAGTTCGATCTATAGGGCTCACAGGAACAGTCAGTACAAAATGTCTACATTTTAAAGCAATGTTTTTTTCCAAAATCAGTCCAGCTGATTAACTTTAACATGCCATCGTAATTGATACCGTTGAATGATTTACCGTTTTTTCTGTCCCTTCAATTTGTCATCAAAGTTCGACTATTTTTGATCGAGATATAAGCAAAAAACAAAACCACTTATGTTTGTTACAGGTGTTTGGTATTTATTAAAAACCACTTAATATAGATAATTTTTGATATTGTAGCATAAAATAAGTGAACGTCGCAAACGTCTAAGCAATTTTTGTCTCACATTCAAGAATACAATGCGGCATTTCAAATGACTTCTTTTGGTGCGACCAAAATTGTAAGAGACAATTTCATGCCGACGTTTAAGGTGATTACTTCATGCGGAATATCATATGAAAAATGCGATCTGAGCAGCAATTTTTTTGATGTGCTCAAGAATTCTGACTCAGCATCTAATAACATTTCACAAATATTACAGATTCAAGGTCAGATTTATCATCGAACTGGTTCTTTATTGCCATATCCTGATGCTGATCATCAATTTTTGCAAATCTATTTTATCGGAGATGCAAATCGTGAATTGGATCAGCGTTTTACAATTGCTGCGCGTGCAGGCGACAAATTGTTTCTGAACTTCAAACATTCTTACATCAGCACAATGAATTAATTCGATTGTTTAAAACCGCTCTCGATCGTATGCCATCTGATGATCACAGAATCGTTATCAGGGCTGATAAAACGCCCTTTGGAGAGCATGCAAGACGATTTAATGCACCAACAATTGATAAAGTGGCCATTGTAATTGTTGAAGACCAGTTTCAATCTCGCGATATAGTGCTTCATCGAAGAAATGAAGAATTACGGCGTGTTTCAGAGCTTCACCGTAGCTATGATGCATTACAATATCCATTATTGCACTGGAAAGGTGACGACGCCTATCATATCAATATACGAATGATAGATCCACGAGCCGGTAAAATATATATGAGTTCAATTTATTTAGACTTGATTTTAATTTTCTGATAATGTATTCATCATAGGTCGTGAGGTAGAAAAAAAAGTTAGTGGGATGAATTATTATCCGTATAGATTGGAGATTCGCCCACAAGAAGACAACTTTATTATGCGATGTGGCAAACTTTTCCACCAATACGCTGTTGAGATGTATGCAAATATTGAAGCAGAACGCCGTAATTACCTTCGATTCAATCAAGCCAAATTGCGTTCGCAAGAATACATACACTTGCCAGATGCAATAGTGAATGATGGTAATGTTAATGATATCGGACGTTTAACAATATTACCATCGACATATGTTGGCAGTCCGCGCCACATGCACTAATATACGCAAGATGCAATGTCACACGTTCGCAAATATGGTCGTCCCGACCTATTCATAACATTCACATGCAATCCACAATAGGCTGACATAAGAAACAGTTTATTTTATGGTCAGAATCCAACAGATCGACACGATATAACAACACGTGTATTTCGACAGAAAGTAAAAGCACTGATGGATACCTTGTTAAAGTTAGCCGAAAGATTCCAGCCGAAAGTAATGCAGATAGTGTCTTGACTATTTTTAAACTCTCTTTATATACTCTCTTTCCTATCGATTTTTAGATTCCTATATACTGAAATAATTTCTCCTTCACCCGAATGATGTAATTCGATCCTAAATTCTCCTATATTCGAGTTCATGACTGATTTTTGCTGTATTCAAGACACTATCTGCATTATCTTTCGGCTGAAAACTTTCGGCTAACTTTAACAGTATCTGATGGATTTGATTGCTGGATGTTTTCGATGTGTGTTGCTGGATGTATTCGATTGAATGGCAAAAGAGAGGGCTGCCGCACGCGCACATCTTGATATGGCTGGTTCGTAAAATAACACCCGATCAAATTGATAACATTATATCAGCTGAAATTCCAGATGAAATCAGTGATCCAGAATTATTTGAAGTTGTCACGAAAAATATGAGTCATGGCCCTTGCGGTCAAATAAATATGAATTCACCATGCATGATCGATGGAAAATGTACAAAACGGTATCCAAGAGCATTAACTTCGGATACAATTACAGGTTACGATGGATACTCGATGTACCGACGTCGGTCACCGGAGGATAATGGCCATAGAACAACAATTAAAATACGCAATCAAGACATTCAAGTTGATAATCGTTGGATTGTGCCTTATTCTCCACTATTGTCAAAAGTATTTCAGGCTCACATAAATGTTGAGTACTGTAATTCTGTGAAGTCAATTAAATACATTTGTAAATATGTGAATAAAGGCAGTGATATGTCTGTTTTTGGAGTAGCTGGTGACAATAGCAATGATGAAATCACCCAATATCATCAAATGGGGCGCTACATTAGCACTAATGAAGCTCTTTGCGGAGAATTTATTCATTTCCAATTCATGAGCGATATCCTGCTGTTGTTCATTTGGCTGTTCATCTTGAAAATGGCCAGCGTTTGTATTTTACCGATGCAAATGTACAGCAGCACAGCCACCAGCAACAACATTAAATGCATTCTTTCAATTGTGGGAAAGCGTCGAATTTGCCAGAACGTTGCTGTATTCAGATGGAACGAATTATTTCACTTGGACTGCATATAAATGGCAACGACCTAAACAATAAACACCTGTTGATGGCCATCGTTCATTTCAACATTTGCGAAGAGCAAATGGTCATTTATGTGTGACGTATCGTGAAGCATATCAGCAATTAGGTTTACTTGAAAATGATGCGCATTGGGATTTAGCACTTCATGATACATCGATTGCTTCTTCTTCACATCAAATACGTATGTTATATGCCATAATCATATCAACATGTTTTCCATCAAATCCACTTGAATTGTGGAATAAATACAAAGATTTTATGGCAGAAGACTATTTGATTGTAATGCGTCATCACACAAGAAACGCTGACTTGCTGATTTCATTGGAAATGTATAATGAGGCATTGATAGCGATTGAAGATATGTGCCTAATAATTGCAGAAAAAGCATTAGGGCAATTAGGTTTGTCACCACCCAATCGTCCAATGCATGATTTATTTGATCGAGAATTGCAACGTGAACAACAGTATGATCCCAATGAATTGCAAACATTTGTGAATTTGAATGTTCCCAAATTAAATGACCATGAAAAACATGTCTCTGTGGATTATATTTTTTGGATACGCCTGGTGGTACGGGAAAATCATTTGTGATATCACTGATTTTGGCAGCCATTCGATCGCAACGAAAAATTGCATTGGCACTTGCTTCGTCGGGAATCGCTGCTACTCTATTGGATGGTGGACGAACAGCGCACTCTGCATTAAAATTGCCGTTGAATGAATGTTCAGGTGTGCTTATATTTATTGATTGATCACTTCAAAATTTAATCGATATTATTGTAAAATATAATTATTCTCAAATTAACAGGTGTTTAAACATCCCACGTGCAATATTTCCAGAAATTCTGCGATGGCAAAAGTTTTGCAACAAGCAGCAATTATGCTTTTGGATGAATGTACAATGACGCATAAAAAATCGCTGGAAGCATTACACCGTACAATGCAAGATCTACGTCAAAATCAAGAAATTTTTGGTGGTACATTGCTATTATTGTCAGGCGATTTTCGTCAAATATTGCCTGTGGTTCCACGATCAACACCGGCGGATGAGATCAATGCATGCTTAAAGTGTTCTCTTCTGTGGCAACATGTGCAAAAATTGACATTGAACATAAATATGCGCGTTCAATTGCACAACGACCAATCTGCAGATCGGTTCTCGAAGCAATTGTTAGATATTGGAAATGGCAAAGTTCGAGTCGATAATACAAATGGATTGATTACATTGCCGAACAATTTTTGTACCATTCTCCAATCAACAGAAGAGTTGATTGAAAGTCTGTTCCCAAATATTGTTCAAAATTACAGGAATCACAATTGGTTGAGAGAACGCGCAATACAGGTTCAAATAAAATTACCATGTGCAGTGACATCATATAAATCTGCTGATAGCGCAACGAATTCAGATGATGCAGTGGATTATCTAATTGAATTTTTGAATTCATTAGAACCACCTGGTATGCCACCGCATTGTTTGAATTTAAAGGTTGGCTTATCAATTATTTTACTGCGGAATTTAAATCCACCAAAACTGTGCAATGGCACAAGATTGGCATTAAAAAAATTGATGCCGAATTGAAGCCACAATATTGACCGGAATAGCGAAAAGTGAAATTGTGGTCATACCACGTATTCCACTGATTCCAACGGACATGCCATTTGAATTTAAGGGTTTGCAATTCCCAGTGCGTCTATCATTTGCCATGTCCATCAATAAGGCGCAAAGACAAACGCTTTAAATATGCGGATTAAATTTGGAGGAGCCGTGCTTTTCACATGGACAGCTATACGTGGCCTGCTCAAGAGTTGGAACTCCAAATTGTTTGTTTGAGCTCGATTCAAATGGGCAAACGAAAAATATTGTATATCTAAATGTTTTGGATTGACATTAATAATTTTGAAATACAATGCATTCATTTCATAAAAAAAAATCAAGAATATTTCATTTCTTTTTTTGATTGGTTGCAACGAAGTGCATCGGGGTTCGCTATATAATACGAGTATAATTTTTATCAATTAACATTTTACTAATTTAATTACCAAATTTTAAACCAAACAAATTTTCAAATAAAGAACGTTACAATAAATTTATACGGCATATAATACGAATCATCTACATTTTTCTTTCCATTGTCATCATTTAACAGCAGTTTGCATTCCAATAGCTCATTAACAATATTGCCAAATTAATTTCCCGTTATAATGTTTACACTCTAATACAATGTACTTATTGTACAGATATACGAAAAATTAATTTTCAATAACTAAATGCTGTGACATCTATTGAAATCGAGAGACAATACAAAAGAAAACGTTTACGTAGGGCCAGCAAGGCGGACCGAGCTCAGCTAGTTTATTGATATAATTTGTGTGGAAAGGAGATTTTATTATAATTTTTTTTTGCGTAAACGATTGCTATAACATTTTCGTTGATGTTTAGAAAAATGAATGCTACAGCCAGTGCACCCTTGTGGAAATAAAACGCATCACATTCGCTGCTGAACTAAAATTCAAACAAATTTCTAGAAATGTTTTATGTCCCGCTAACTAGTTCCACACTCGAGTTGAAATATTTTTAACTTTGTTGTTGTTTTAATACATTCTGTGCGATACCATTGTATTTGTACCGCACTACTCCCGCAGGTATGTATTGAGCTTAAACACTCTTAATATTCACTCTCATGGTGTATCACCGCTTCTACACGAGGCTTCTTTGAAGCTCAGTACATATTATGTATATATGGTATGTCACACAAAAATTTGTTTCATTTTTTGATTACTGCACACTCGAAATGTAAATAAAAATAAAATAAAAAAATACATGCCAAATATGGCCCTGAATTTTTTTTTTGTTTCATTTTTGTATGTGTTAGTTCTGCTAAACCGAAAAAATTTTGGGTGAAAAATAAGTCGCAATTAAAACTCGTTTTATAGGTAAACGATGAAAGAGTTGAAGATAAAACTGCTTCTTTAAAATTTAGTTTAGTTTAAAGTAAAAATTTAGAAATTATGCGTCAATGTGATAATAAGTTCATAACTAGAAAAGTGGTGATTTACATAAATGTGTGAAAACTATAAATTTTGAAAATTTTCGTATGGGTGTCCATTAAATAATATTTTCCATAATTTATAATATTTTGTCCGAAAAGCCGAAAAAAAATCTTAAATAAATTAAATTCACGGACGATTATAAAACACTTCGTAATTATATGTGTTGGCCTTAGTACACATACTATATAGTGTGAATTTCCTGTGGTTTCTGATTTAGTGATATATAATTCGCTAAATCGATATGTTCTTGTTTTGTATTATCGGTACAAGGCAAGAGTTGGATTTTTGCAGTTTGTCGTTGCAACCTGATGAGTAGACCAACTTTTTATCAGTACGAAACAAATATGCCAAGAAGCTACCTAAGGGATTTCTCATTTTTGTAAGGGTTTGTGTATCTTTGTGTACACTATTGCCCTGGGGTTAAAGGTTTGGGGGAGGGCAGCGCATTTTTTCTACTTTTGTGGTAGAAATATTGTTAATAAATGTCCTCTTTGTTTCTGCGACTAAAACAGTCGTAAACATCGTATGGGTGTCCATTAAAATAATATTTTGTCCGAAAAGCCGAAAAAATTCTTAAACAAATTAAATTCACGGACGATTATAAAATTCTTCTTAATTAACATTAAGCTTTTCACAGAACGCACCAACTCGACCATCTAGAACCATCTGTGAAAAATTGCAGTGCCTCGTTTTCCAGTATTGATCCGTTCCTCCAAGATTCTCTCGAAGGACAGATGGGCCGAAAACCTTTATCGAAGCACAACGTTGGTTTAATATAATCTAGATTCGCCAGTTCTTCCCTAAGCGATCTAACTATCGTCGAGTGTCCCACCTGAAGACACTTCCACTGAGAGACAGCCGAAAGTCTCCTTGCCACATTGGCTGCCATCTGTTTACCAAAAAATTCGATTGGAATCATTTGGAACATAACCTCTAAAGCGCGTGTAGGTGTTGTCCTAAGCGCCCCGCTTATAAGCATACAGGCCGTACTTTGCACCTTCTCCAACATCCTTATGTAGGTTACCTTTTCAAGAGCTGGCCACCACACGCCCACCCCGTACATCAGCACAGGCCTTACCACTGCGGTATAGAGCCAGTGTACCAGCTCTGGTTTCAAACCCCATTTCTTCCCTATGGCGTTTCTACACGAGTAAATGGCTACATTAGCCTTATTTACCCTTTCTACAATGTTAGGCTTCCAGCTGAGCTTACTGTCCAAGATTATGCCCAAAAATCTCGCTCTATCAGCAAAAGCTAGTCTAATGCCGTTCACGGTAGGAGGGCTAACTACCGGAATTTTATATTTCTTAGTGAATAGTACCAGCTCTGTCTTGGCAGGGTTGATCCCTAACCCACATTTGCTGGCCCATTTCGTAACGATCAGTAGTGCATTCTGTATAACATCCCTAATCGTGTCCAGATATTTGCCTGAGACAGCTATCGCTACATCATCCGCATACGCTACAACCCCTATCCCCTCTCTCTCGAATTCTAAAAGCAATCTATTCATCACAACACTCCAAAGAAAGGGGACATTACGCCTCCTTGCGGGGTTCCTCTAACCACCCGCCTTCTAATGGTGGCCTCTCCCAGTTTCGAGGTAATAATCCCGCTTACCAGCATCCGATCAACCTACTTATGGGGTAGTCCACGTTCAAAAATGACAATCCTTCCATGATCGCCTCCGTTTTAACATTATTAAAGGCACCCTCAATGTCGAGAAATGCTACCATACAGAACTCTTGCGAGTAAATTGACTTCTCAATCATGCGTACTAGATCGTGGAGAGCTGTGTCCACCGACTTTCCCTTACAATACACATGCTGGGACATTGCCCAACTACTGGGCTCAATTTTCGATCGAATACCTATATCTACCAACCTTTCCAAGGTTTTCAATAGAAAGGATGATAGAGTTATAGGCCTCAGGTCCTTTGGATAGGCATGTGAGCTTTTTCCCGATTTCGGGATAAAGACCACCTTGACCTCTGTCCATTTCACAGGAATATAGACCAGTTTCAGACATCCCTTGAAAATCCCCTCCAGCCAGGGGAGCATGACTGCCGAGTTCTTTTGGATTTCTGCTGGAATAATCCGATCCGGGCCCGCCGATTTATAAGGCTTAAAACCATTCAGCGCCCACCGGATTCTCTCACTATTCACGATTCCCTCCATCTCTATGAAGGTGTTACGCGATGAGCTTCCGGCTCCATCGAGTCATCAAAGCTTCCCGGGAAATGGGTCTCGATGAGGAGTTCCAATGATTCCGCACTTGAAGATGTCCATGACCCGTCCGGTCTAATTAAATAACTAGGACTAGGTTAGTAGCTAGAATTTTCATAAGGCGAGAAATCTCAGAGACCCCCTCCATCCTACAACAGAAGAGTCTCCAAGAGTCCCTTTGTGCCTTCCTCAATTCTTTTTTGTATTTTCTTAGGTCCTCCTTATAGGAGCCCCAATCTCGACCTTCTCTGGTGTTCTTAGCTTTATTAAAAGCTGTCCTACACACTTTCCGATAGGTTCCCAACTCCTTGGTCCACCATATCGGTTTCTACCTGCCCCTCGGCTTTATTAGGAGGCACGCAGCATTAAATGAAAGATTGCATGCTTTTGTGAAAATATCAACCATGCAATCTAATTCTTCTACCGTCTTCTTCTGAGGTCCAGGGACCTCTGGTGGCAATAATTTCTGCAACATCTCCCCATATTTGATCCAGTTTGTGCTTCTGGGATTCCTGAAGGTTTTCCGGGTAACAGGTTTGATGTTGAGGTTATATGTAATATATCGGTGATCAGAGAATGAGCGCTCCTTCGCCACTCTCCACCCTCTGATCATATGAAAGATTGTTTCTGACGCAAAGGTCACATCTAAAACCTCCTGTCGATTTTTAACAATAAATGTCGGTTCTCGTCCAATATTGCAGACTAAAATGTTGGTATTTAATAAGTAATCAAAAAATAACTCACCCCTCTCGATGATGTCTGTGCTTCCCCATATTGTGTGATGCGCGTTTGCATCACATCCGAGTATAACACCTACCTTTCTTTGATCTGCTTCTCGGATCAGTTCCCCCAGGTTATCCGGTGGAACCTCCTTCTCGCGATCCATATAGGCTGAGGCTAGCCATAGTTTTTCACAGCTAACCTCAGCACTTACCGCTGTAACGTCCCAGCTACTAAATTGTGGAAGAAGAAAAATATTCACATTATTTTTCGCTAAAATACACGATCCGATCTTCTCAGAGTTGCTTGAGTATAGTAATTTATACCCTTTCATTCTGAGGCCACAGATCCTGTTATTGTTAATCCAAGGTTCTTGGATTAACACCAAGTCCTCATCTGACTTAGTCAGTCTGAGCACGAGAGCTGCCGAAGCAGCCTTCGTGTGATGTAGGTTTATTTGTACAATGCTAACCATTGTAGTTAACCTTACTCACCTCTTCCTGCACTCCCTGCATCGGGATAGTGCCATCTGGTTCGTTGTTCCGGCCGCTATCTACCTCTCGTCGAGTCCGATAGGATGTCTCCATCAGACTCCAGAGAGAGCAGGCTGTGTCCCCTTACAATGGCTCCCCACATCTGAAGCATCACTGTCCTGGACGTCCTCAGCCCGCTTGACCGTCTCCTGATGGGTCCGTTCGCCGTCACCTACAGGCTGGTCTTTTGCAGTCGCATCGGCCTCGTCCTTTTTATATATTTTAAGGGTGATCGACCCGAACCCGAAATTGATCACTCCCTTTAATTTTGGGGAAGCCAGTGATTCTTTGTTGATCAGCATGATTGCCAATCTAAAGCCTCCCTTACCCTCCTCTCGCTTCACAATCCTCCAGTCTTCCGTTGGAAGATCGGGATTGCTGGCCCGAATGATCTCGAGGATCTCTTCTGGCTTATCCGGCTCGGTTGGCAGCCATACGCGTGCTCTCGGCCTGCTCGGAATTTCCTCCCTGCAGACTGCCTTAAGCCTCGCGCCCTGCCACACCTTGCCTACTTCGGCCACTGCCCTTTTTTACAGGTCGACTGATCTCTGGTCCGAGCACGCAGTCAACTTCACGCGCCCCTGGTACCATCCCGCATCTCTGCAGGATGGGGGGGATCCCGGATTTTCTCTCAGGATCCGCAGAAAAATGGAGGTTAGTGCGTTATACACCATCCTCCATTTCTCTGACGTGATGCTCCCATCTTCCTGACCTCTGTCAATGACGGCTAGCACCAACACATGTTCCTAGGAGCACCCGACGTCGTGTCTGCTTGCACTTTTGCCCGCTTACTGCCGCCCGCTTCAAGCACCTCCTGGGACCTCTGTCTTTTAGACACAAGGACCCTCTCCGAGCTATCGCAGCCCACAGTTTTCTTAGCCCATGCTACAGATTCCTTCTGCTCTACTGTAAGCTGCCCCTCAGGGGTCGCAGCCAGTTTCTCCTGAATTCTATATGCCGACCGTCTCTCGGCTGCCAACCGTCTCTCGGCACCTGGCCGACCGTCTCTCGGCACCTGGCTTCGATGCCAAGGTGTCGCTTAACTTTGCCCCTGATGATGGAGCCCCACCTTGAAGGTTAGAGTTGCTCCCATCTTCCAGTTTTTGAAAGGTGCTGGCCCCTTTATTTTTGCTTTGTATTTTATTTTCCATGTTTCTCCCACGAGTATCGGAGAAATATAGGTCAACCTGCGCAGAGATCCGAGTATGCAGGCAAGGCTAAATACAACTGGAGGTTGCCAGGTATCCAGAGGGCTCCGTTCATGACTGGGCTTTGTTAAATGTGCCCCCAGTCTAGCCGATCATCAGCACGGGTCGCGTAACACCTTAATCTAGCCCATTGGCTCACGGAGCACCCCGCCCCACACGTCCCCGCCCTCCTCCCCCATTCACTCACTCATTCACCCATTCATATGGATATCCCAAACAAATGGGATCCATTTTATTCATGGGATTACCGTTTATAGGGTTCCCCACTCACTACTTGGAGGTACGGGAGCGCAGTGAGACGTGAGGCTCAGTTCACCGTGGTTGCGGTCGATGGTTTTAGGGCGCCATCAGTTCGCATTTCCCTACTGGTGTCCCTACTGGTGTACTCAGAATTTGGTGAACAGAGGTTAACCACTCAACTCCGTTCTCTGAGACTCTCCTCCCAGCAGAGCTGCGGTTGGGGACGGCTTATTTAATTCACCGCTAACCTACCTATCGATAGGCCGTTCACTATCCACCACCTGTGACCATTATTTGTTTCATTTTTTGATTAATATACACTCGAAAAGTAAATAAAAATAAAATAAAAAAATACATGTCAAATATGGGGTGACGGTCTCTTTATCGTAAAAAATGTATCGTGTTTCAATTTAACGTGAATATTTAATCGTAGAACAGTTTATCATAGACACAATTTACCGTGGACGCAATTTATCGTGGGACAATTTATCGTAGTTTGTAAATTTGCCAGTGTAACAAAATGATTTGTAACAGATTATGATGGGATTGAGTATGTTGGATGGAAATGGGAGTATTGAATGATTTTTGGAAGAAGTTCTGGAATATGGCCATGTGGGACGGAACTCGGTAGTTTCTTGACCGATTATGATGGGATTAGATATGTTGGATGGAAATGGGAGTGTTGAATGATTTTTGGAAGAAGTTCTGGAATATGGCCATGTGGGACGGAACTCGGTAGTTTCTTAACCGATTATGATGGGATTGGGGTTTGTTGGATGGAAATGGGAGTATTGAATGATTTTTGGAAGAAGTTCTGTAATATGGCCATGTGGGACGGAACTCGGTAGTTTCTTAACTGATTATGATGGAATTGGGTTTGTTGGATGAAAATGGGATTATTGAATGATTTTTGAAAGAAGTTCTGGAATATGACGAATCCCGACGAATTATTTGCCCCGTGATTACCAGGATTTTCCTAACTTATTCCTGAACTATGTTCTTGATATTCGATGTTGGTATGGGGTTTGTGGCGATTTCTGTTGCTGAATGTCGTTTGGTTGAGCCATGAATTCAGTACCATTCATCGTAGTGTATGGATATATGAATCACATCTCTACTGTGCTTGAAGAAGTGTGACTTTGAAAATATGGACGTCTGCAGGCGGCCGGTTACACTCCAGTTTTGTGCAAATTTGGATATTAGACAATTGTGACTATGTGCGCTACAGATTGTGACTATAAGCACTAAGACAGCTGATTGACGACAATCGTGCTTTGACAGCTTGATGACAGAATTGATGGGAAATATGCTTAATGTTGTTACGACTGTGTTGTCTGTAACAAGACCTAATATTCGTTTTACGCATGACCTCCCCATTTTTAGATTTTCGTGTTTCTATTTTACGCCCGGTTTCTTGCGTCCGTGTTTTTGGATGTCTGAACGCGGTCCATGGTAGATGGATTCTCGTATGTTTTTGTTTGTTCGGTTGGTATTGAACGAAAATGGGAGAAAGAGAGAACAATGCGCATCGAGTGTGTGTGTAAAGCAAAACATTCCATAAGAATGTTTTTCTTATATGCCTCTCGAAACAGAGAAGAAAGACATTCTTCTGGAATAGAGTGTTATTTATTTTACATCGGTGAAAATACATAAAAGGTAATTAGAGTGTGAGAACACAAAAAAAGGGGAGAAGTTGGTGTGGCGATTAATCCGTTTGTTGATGATACGGAGTGAGGTTATCAAGAGCTTCTTGGGTCACAGTTCATCCGGTGTGATTTGATTTGATTTGTTTGCGGATTTAATAAAAGTGGTTTGGTGTTACGAAAGTGCCACGTTTTCATTTCTCATTGTGTTTTTTACGGGTGGCTGACGGAGGCTCGTTCGTTTTCCGTTTTCGACGGGGTACAGCCTTGTTAACGGCGAAGGACGCTCAACGCAGTGGTAAAAAAAAAAATATATTTACGGTGGCCAGTTGAGGCCACTTATTTACGGTTGGCGAGACAACGCCCAACCTATTTTGGCGGTCGGTCAAGGTCC
Source organism: Nephrotoma flavescens (assembly GCA_932526605.1). NCBI lineage: Eukaryota > Metazoa > Arthropoda > Insecta > Diptera > Tipulidae > Nephrotoma > Nephrotoma flavescens. The sequence continues at coordinate 192,300,481 of OW052222.1, read as the reverse complement.
TTCAGGTACCGATTTATAAGGAGAGACAACCAGTTAATTGACGTTGGCCAGTTGTGGCCACCTAATCACCTCAATAATTTTAATGCCCAACCGGGTAAAAGTTTAACGAAGGCGGAAATACCGTTCCACCAATTTATTTACGGCGGCCAGTCGAGGTCACGTTTTTGCATCTGGGTAACGGAGAGAGGCCCCGCAACGGTAATCGGGGGTCTGCCGCAACTAACGGTAGCCAACCGGCTATTGTTTTTTTTGGTTATCGGGGAGAGGCCCCGCAACGAGACAGGACGGCACCAAGGCCGCAACAATAAATTTTTATATATATTAAGGTACAATTTTTTTTATGATTTATTTTATTTCATTTCTTTTTTTTGCATATTTTTTTTGTTCTAAATTATATAAAAAATTTTGAGATCGAGCTCCAAGTAACGGTCGCGCGCTCGGTGTGCATTGTTCTCACTCTCTCTCTCTCTCTTTCTCGTTCTCTCCCTTTCTTTTCCTCGTGGGAAGTTTTGTTTTATTTATTGTTGTCTAAATTGATTAAATAAAAAAATGAATTATTAAAATTTTTGGGTGGGTGTGATGAGGGGGGGAAATCCCTCTGTGTCGGCGTAGGGTAAGCGGTCCCTTGGTGCCCGCATCCGGATTCGGAACCGGTGGTTACCACCGTACGAGTTCGGGTGGATCCGCGCACCGGGGCACCTCTCTACCATTATGATTATTTTATTTTTTTTATTTTTGATTTTGGCTGTTCGTTCCTCAGGTTCCGGCCGACAAATTTCGGCGGAACATTCGGGTATTATTATTATTATTTGCGTTCCCCATTTTTATAAATATCTGTTTCATCACGGTGTAGGCCAAGAGCCATGCATGCCTCAAACCCCACGACCCTCGCACTTCTCGTTGAGAACGTAGCCGGCAAAATATCACCGTGGAGGCCTCTGCATGCGCTTAGTGATAACTGCAGGTTGGCAGTAGCCAGCCTGTAACAATGTGTTCCAAACCATGTCGGTGTCACCACTATCGCTGTTATTTGTAACTGGCGTACGGTGAGTAAACGTTTTACTGGCAAACAGCAGTGGTTGCCATGCAATGGTATTCCTTATCTTACTTCAATTTATTCAAATAGATGTTGCTTATCACCATCCATCTCTTAAAATTGATGCATACAGCTTAATGAATATAAAATTTATGTCATAAAAACAGCAATGACTAAGCTACATATATCTAAAATGGTGGGCGATTTAGGTGTGTTCAAGTATATTTTAATGCAACCAACTTCAGAGCCGAGCTTCTACTTTTGCATACAGACAACATTTGTTATAAAATTCCTATACTGAGTTATGAAATAAAATAATTATTTTTAGGGATTCCCGATTTAGTAGTATTTCGTGATTTTAACGGTATTTGAATTATTTGGGAGTTTGCAGAGTTCTCTGAACCTTAGAAAGTATTAGGAAAAATGTTGAGTGTTCTTCGGAGGGGTCAGACAATATAAGCTAAGTGATCGCTCTACCTATTCCTTGTATACTGTACCACTACAAGTAAATGTAAAAGCTTAATTAAAAACAAAATCACAGCACATATTTTTTGACCTATAAGTTTTCGATTAAACTGCGCACGTTTAATCAATTTAGGGCATTAAACACAATAATTGCATAACACAATACAAGAATAATTAAAAGAAAAATTTAAGTACGTAAAAAATTGTATACACAATCAAAAGAATTATAAAATAGTAAGATCCGACTTTTTTTTAATGTATCGTAGACTCGTATTTTATGGCATTCCTCTTAATTTTTACATTTTGTTGTGCTTGCTGCTGCTGCTGCTGCTTTCAGTAAGAATAAAACATACAACAGAAGTTAACGTGCGCATATCACATAAAGTTTAATCGCGCGATCGTCTTGTAAAGCATCTTGTTTTATTTTTATTTTATTACACGATCGAGTTTTTTTTTTTTTTTTGTTTGTTTACTTACGCCGTTTAATATTGTCGAGGTCACGAACGATATGCTCTCAAGATTTGTATTCAAAATTATAAAATAAGTTTATCTTAAGTTAAAATCTTAACGAAAAGTGTGTGAAACTACTGTGTACGGTGTGTGTGTGTGTGTGTGTGTCAGAAAAGTGTGGATATTACAACAAAAATATTAATTAAAAAGTTTATGTTTGTAAATAAATTATTTGATCGCGCATATGGTTCATAAACTCGGTGTATATAGGAACGCGATCGACTGTCGTAAATGTTCCATTTCATTGCATTCACAGAATTTTAATATAAAATTTTATTTTTGGTTTACATAACTCGTAAAACCGAATAGTTATACATATTACAATACAAGTATTATGTGATTTATATATTTAACGATAAAAATTAAAAATTAAAAAAAAAATTGATTGGCTGCCATAAAACTATACATATTTTATTAAACAAATTAACCCTTTCGATATTAATTTAAATTAATTATTTTAAATAAATTAATTAAATTCAATCGCGTTATATATATTGTTCCATGTGTGTGGTCGACATAAATATTAAATTGTTGCGATCGCGATCATTAAATGTTCCATATGCCTTCTGGTGTTCTATATAAGTTTTAAATTTAAATTAAATGCAATTTTTCATAATATAACATCTAAATTAAAACAACTTTATCTAGGCTCCCTCTAGCGTCTTTATGATGATGATGATGATATCATTATTAGGCGAGAGACCCCGAAAATTTAATACAGATTAATTAGATTTGGTTAACAAACATATAGACGACATACATAAGTTTCGGCTTTGATCAATTGAAAATGTTAAAATATTGTTGTTGACATTTTTTTTTTGTTGTTGTTGGCAAAGGAAATTATAAATCAAAATTTATTCGTTTTAATTGCACAATTTAGACACATATTTCTTATTCTATGTATATACACCCAACATAAAAATGTACTTGAATACAAAACTATTATACGAGTACATATATTGTTATTGATCTGTTTCTTTACCGACATACCGAGTACTTAAGAATTAAATGGGATTGCTAGACAATACAAAATACTTATATGTGTAATTCCAAATATGGATGACCCATTAAACGTATTAATATTGCACAATATACTTGTATTTAACATTTTATGGGTAGACGCGCATTGCTTTGTTTCACAAAGTTAAATGTTTTATAGTTTTATGGAAAACTGCGTAAAGTAACTTCCAGACAACTCTCTCCGTAATAAGAGGGCATCAAGGCATCCCGTTTTGTGGTACGGTTTTGAATACGAAGAAGGTGTCGTTATCGCCTAGGTCTTGATGATTTAATTGTTCATTTATCTCGATGTGCAAACGAAATACATTAACGATAGTTTGAAAACTGTTTGGGCCATTGGGTCTGTGGTGCCATCTATCATGGAAACATTTTGCGGTTTACTTTAATTGTTTATGGGGCATGCGGTTTCTTCCATTATGTTTCGACAATTTTTTACACAAACGAACAAAAAAGATGATCTTTAGAGTTTTTGTTCGTCCACTAACGAAACTACACGCGAAACAAAAATAATTAAAATAAATAAAAAAACATATTTGAATTTAATTTTGTGCGTTTATATTTTAAAATACACTCCCCACACTGGTGACCACCGACTAGAACAGTCGCAATAGTTACAGTGAATAATAAAATAGCTGTAGTACGCATAATTAGTGTCCAAATTTTATTGTGTGAATAGACGCCATTTTCGAGAACATTCGAAGGCGGTGTAAGTGTATTTTGGAAAGTTAGCCGTTAGGTGTTAAATGTTGAAATTATAAGTCAGTGAGATGTCGGACATACTGACGAGAAAAATGTTGAAACAGATACTAGTACAAAACCAGTTGACCAAACACATACAGTGAATGCATTGTCAAACAAGTTTCCTATTCCGAGGCTACAAGACGATCAAGTAGAAACTTGGTTCTTGCAACTGGACCATTGGTTTGCTATAAACAATATCACAGAGAGGGGTTAAGTTCGGTACAGTAGTTGCGTCATTGGACCCAAGAGTCGTCAACCAGGTCCACAGTGCGGTAAAGAACCCACCTCCAACAAAGCAATATGAACATTTGAAACAAGCTTCTTATCGCTGCTTATGCAGAGTCGTCGCAACAGCGGTTCCAGAAATTAGTATCGGGCATACAGTTGGGTGATCGACGTGTAAGTGATACAGCGGACGAAAAGCAACTAAAAATTTTTTGGCTTAGTCGCCTGCCAGTACAAATTAAAACTATAGCTGATGCAGTTATGGATTCGTTGAATCTCATTATCAGCCAAGCATCATGCGAAAATTCAATTTAACCTCAACCGCAGCCGGTGAACAATTTTGCCATTTTACAACAACAGATACAGGAGTTGATGTTGCAGGTATAACAATTGACGGTCCAACGAACACCTCAATATTTTAATCATTCACGAGTTGAGGCAACGTTGAATAAACCAACCACATGCCGATTTCACCGTAAATTCGGTACATCAACGTTTAGATGTATTCACCCATGTATAATTTTGCGCAAGCAAAACCGTCTAAATCGAACACTACCTCACCATAGCTAATAACAACAAATATGCTAAATCAGTCAATCTTACCAAGTCAAAAATCAAATCACCATACACATGTTAAAAAGTTCCAGTCTACTTTACACAATCATAATAATGTAAATTCTGTGAGCGTCTGTGATATTGTTAGTAATTTAAATTTCCTGATAGATACGGGGGCTGATATTTCGGTGTTGCCCGCAGAAGCCATGCAATTGATATAGCGATGACGCCTTCATCAAAACTTCTGTACGCGGCAAATGGGTCAACTATACTGGTTTTCGGTACCAAGATACTGCGATTAAACTTAGGATTGAGACGTGCGTTTCCATGGACGTTTACCATTTGCTGACGTAAGACAGCCAATTATATAGGTTCCAATTTTTTGTCTCACTATAATTTATTAGTGGACGTGGCAAATATGAAATTAATTGACAATGTAACATCCTTGCAAACAAGAGGAATTCCGACGAGCGTTGATGGTTTATCAAATTGAAACTGTCGGGCATCCAGTGAGTTTGAAACCACGTAGACTGTCTCCAGAAAAATTAACGGCAGCTCGAGCGGAATTTGAGGAGCTCATGCGACAAGGAATATGTAGGCCATCAAATAGTAATTGGTCGTCACCTCTTCACATGGTCGTCAAAAAAGGCGGGTCGTGGAGACCATGTGGCGATTACAGAGCTTTGAATGTGATCACGAAGCCTGATAGATACCCATTATCATATATTAATGATTGTGGGCATATACTCTTTAATAAAACCATTTTCTCAAAAATCAATTTGGGGAAGGCATTCCACCAAATACCCATCGAACAAGCAGATGTGCCTAAGACGGCCATAGTAACGCCATTCGGATTATTTGAGTTCCTATACATGACTTTCGATTTAAGTAATGCCGCCCAGTCATTTCAAAGATTAATGGCAGAAGTTCTACGAGGATTGGATTTCGTATTCTTGATTGCATCATCCGACGAACAACAACATTATGAACATTTGCGCGAAGTATTCCGTCGTCTTCAAAACTATAGTTTATGTAAAAATTTGTCGAAGTGCGAATTTGGAAAAAGTTTCTCGGACATCAAATTACGTCTACTGCGGAGTACAGCCATTGCTAGAGAAAGTTGAAGCGATACAGAACTATAAGCTTCCAACAGTGGCAAAGGAACTTAAGAAATTCTTGTCGATGATCAATTTCTACAGGAAGTTTATTCCGAATGTTATTACGCATCAAATGGTATTACAAAGATTGATTAAGGGTAACAAAAAGAATGACAGGACTATACTTGTTTGGGATAATGTATCAACCAAGGCATTCAACCACTGTAAAAGCGAGCTGTCTACATCCACTCTACTTTGTCATCCATCGCCAGATGCTCCGCTTACATTAACAGGTTGTCAACCAACAATTGCAACCTCTTGGCTATTTTTCGAAGAAGTTGTAGGGGTGAAACATTTTTAGGTATATGATAGAAGCCAGACGATACTGATCACAAACCGTTGGAGTTCGTTTTTAAGCAAAAGTTAGACAAAGCGTCACCGAGGCAAATCCGATATTTTTATATATTTCGCAATTATCTACCGAGATTCATCACATTTCCGGTTCGTCAAATGTAACAACCGATTTCGATTATAAAGAGATAGCAACGGAGTAGCAAGCTTCCCATGAGCTAAGTGAATTATTGACTAACCGAAAATTAACAATGGTGCTTAAAAAGTTAATCATTCCGGGAACCAGTCAGCAGCTGTACTGTGACATCACTAATAAATCGGGTACGTCCATACATCACAGCCAGATTTAGGAAACCTATCATCGAGAATCTTCACAACTTGTCGCATCCAGGTGTCAAAAGTACCCAGCGTTTGGTTCAAGAAAGATTTGTTTGGAAGGGTATGAGAAAGGATTGCCAGCAGTTCGCCAAGAATTGTATACCATGTCAACGTTCAAAAGTTGTTAAACATAATCGTTCAAAGGTTTCAACTACCATACCTCCCAACCATCGATTCGAACACATCAATATTGATTTTATTGGCCCCTTACCTCCGTCCGGTGAGAACTATTACTGCTTAACCATCATTGACAGGTACTCAAGGTAGCCAGAAGCTATTCCGATTCCTAACATGACAGCAGAAACAGTAGCTTCACATCTGATTTCGGGTTGGTTTGCACGTTTTGGGATTCCAAAAAGAATTACAACACTTTTTCAAGAGCTTTCGAAGTTGCTCAATATTCACCATTTAAAGACTACAAGTTATCATCCTCAATCCAACGGATTGACTGAAAGATGGCATTGGACCCTAAAATCAGCCATTATGTGCCATCAAAATACAAGTTGGGCTAAACTACTACCTATTATACTGTTCGGATTAAGGTCAACGTTCAAGCAAGATATCGAAGCAACACCAGCGGAGATGATTTACGGACAATCATTACAATTACCAAGCCAATTTTTCGTTGTCCAATTCAAAAATTTTATGAAATTGATCAAACCTACGGTCACTTCAAACCACACTAAAGGTAAAACCTTCATGCATGAGGCGTTACAGAAGTGTTCCCATGTATATGTCAGAAATGATGCAGTGCGTTACGCGTTACAAATACAATACACAGGACCATTTCCAGTATTGAAGCGATACGATAAATATTAGCTGTTTTGCTTTCGCAAAGCCGATTAGCTTTAATGTTAGAGGCCAATTTTGCTTTCAGCAATATTTGTTTTGAATTTTCAGTAATGGAAAATAATTGTTCATCATAGTGGGTTTTTTTGTCAGTAGTAATTGTAATCTGAATCGGTTTTATGAAAATCTTTTTTTTTTTTTAGTTTTATAGCCAACTCTACTTTAATTACTACTGATAAATTCGCCAACTATTGCTGCGGGCCAATAGTCGGATAAATCATTTACTACGGTAAAAACCGGATTTAGAACAGATTTTTCGATCGGTTTGCCATAAAGTTTTTGAAAAACAAATGAATTTACCGAAAAATTTACTTAAAATTGACTTTTACCCGACAATTGGCCCGCAGCCTATGATGAACAAATATTTTCGTTACTGGAAATTCATAAACAAATATTGCTGAAACCAAAATTGGCCTCTAACATTAAAGCTAATCGGCTTTGCGAAAGCAAAACAGCTATATTATTAAAATTAATATTAAGGCTTCAAAGATCTCAGTAGACCGCCTTAAGCTATCCTTTTTCACTAGTGATGCTGTAAATAATGAGTGTACAGCAGTTCAGCCGCAGTCTGCAAGTTCCGAAGTAGAAGAAGCAGTCCAAGGAACTTCATCGAATATATTAAACACTCAAGATGCTGGAAATACGGAATTGACATCCACTGGAGCATTATCACACACTACTAGAACAGGAAGAGTTATTAACAAACCAATAAGATTCCTGTAATACTTACAGTCTTGGAGGGAGTAGTGTGGTGCCATCGATCATGAAAACAGTTTGCGGTTTACTTTTATTATCTATTTTGAAGCAATGCCCAAATATGATAAAACACTCCATCTGTGCCTCCTGATGTTGTCTTACCTAGCATCTCCAACTAATAAAATTTATATCATTGCCATTGACATAAATGATACGAAACATTTGAAAATCATTCGTTTATTGATGTCACTTGAGTGTTATGTCACCAAACCACATCGAAATGTCACCAAAACATAAAATAATTAAAATTTCTATTGGTTATTGGCTATTGACGCCATTTTAATTTTTACGAAATGTCAAAATACTATATACCATCAAGCTTCGCCGATATTGTATACTATGGCTGTGTGCCAAACGTAGGATAAAAGTCCATTTTAGGTAAATTTTTCGATCAATTCAATTATTTTTCAAAATCTCTATGACAAAGTGATCGAAAAATCTGTACTAAAACCCGGTTTTACCGTAGTAATCGATTTATCTTAAGTTTGGCACACAGCCTCGTTCGTAATGATTATAATACTTCGATGATATTGTGAGTCTCCACTAGCAAACTCCACTAGCAAACTGTTGAACAACTGAGTGAGAAGTGCTGTGAGTCGTGGGCGTTGAGGCTTGCATGGCTCTTGGCCTACACCGTGATTACAGAGTTTTTTTAAAAAAATTAAAAAACGCAAATTATAAAAAATAATAAACCCGAGTTCCGCCAAAATTTATCGGCCGGAATCTGAGAACTGAACAGCAAAAAATAAAAAAATTATAACGAAAGAGAAGTGCACCGGTGGCGCACATCCGTCCGAACTCAAACGGTGGTAAACACCGGTTTCGAATCAGGATGCGGACACCAAGGGACCGCCAACCCTACGCTGACACAGAATCGGAATTCCCCCCTCATCATACCCAACCGAGAAAATTAAGAATTCATTTTTTTATTTTATTAAGTAAAAAAAAGGAAAGAAACGACAACTTCCCACAAGAAAAAAAATGAGGGAGCGAGACCAACATGCACCGAGCGCGCGACCGTCAACCGTTATCCGGCGCTCGATTACAATCCAAATTTAATAAAAATACAAAAAAATAAAATTTAAAATATATAAAAAATGAGAACATAAAAATTGTACCTTAATCCAAAAAAATTCAAAAAATAAATTTATATTTTCCAAAAAAAAATCAATGTTGCGGCCTTGGTGCCGTTGTGTTTGCGGGGCCTCGTAAAAATTGCGGATCGCTGGTTCGCCACCCGTACCGCTGCGGGGCCTTTCCTCGATACCAAAGTGGCCTCGACTGGCCGCCAAAATAGGTTGGGCGTTGGCTCGCCTTAATCGTAAATAATAAAATTAAGTGGCCTCACCTGGCCACTCGTTAAATAAACGCAGTACACGCTAATTTATGTGTGCTACCGCTAGTTACTAGAGACACCCGTTGAAAATACGGTGCCGTGGGTAAGGCGGCTCCCGTTAATAAATTTGGGCACAAAAAATTTCCACCGTGCTCATAAAAATGCGCATAAAAACACACACAAGAACTATTTATTTACTGTTTTATTGATAAATTTATTTTCTCGTTTTGATATTTCACATGGCACTTTTGTATACAAGAATCTTTAATTATTTATATATATATATATATATATATATATATATATATATATATATATATATATATATATATATATATATATATATATATATATATATATATATATATATATATATACGGTACTTAACAAAAGTAATCACAGAGTGACATACAGAGTTATTACTTGATTATTATCTCAATTGAATTTAAGTTTCCATTTCTTAATATTTTTAATTGGAAGAAAATGGCGTCAATACAACGCGAAAAGTAACAACACTCTTTAAGAACTACCCTTTAATATCTCAATCCGAAAAATTCGACTTTATTAAGTTTTTGTTTTTTTAAACAAAATTCCAAACAAGACTGAACGGAAAAATTTCGCACACCAAAAAACATCGACGCACAAAACGTTCTAGAAGAATCTTTTTTATTCTCTGTTTTTCGTTTACATCAATTCGCATTGATGTAATCGAGAAGCATATAAGAAAAAACATTCTTCCAGTGGCTCTATTCTGGTAATTCCCTGGGAATAGGGAATTGGAGAAAGATTTTATATGTAATTTCTATTTAAAAATTTTTAATCTGGCATACTACGGTAAAAAGCTAGTGGTAATTTTTTTTAAAACAAAATAAACTTGGGAATAATTTTCCCTACCAATTTAGATATGGAAAAATTATTCCCAATTTATGAATATTTACATCAAACTTTTCTCCTCAGTAGGCCGGAATAAAAAATATTTGAACTGAAATTACATATAAAATCTTTCCCCAATTCCCTATTCCCAGGGAATTGCCAGAATAGTGCCACAGAGCGTTTTGCTTTGCACACACTCGATGCAGGTCTCGCTCTCAATTTTTATTTTTTCTTACCAAAACAAGGTGTACCAAAACAATTAATACCGGAAGCGAAGTCACAAACCACCCAACCGATTAAGCAAAGACACAAATCGATGAGAATAAAATATAAAAAGAGGTAGTTACCCAATATGCAATGCCGACAGAATTCCATTTACATTCGCGTTCTAAAACAACACTGCTTCTATGGAAAGAACCATGTGTATCACGCGGAAATTCGTACTCCCCGCCAAAGAAAAGTGTCACAAAAATTCCGGTGTCGGTGTGAATCCCAACTAAAAAGAGAAAAAAATCACAGAAACAAAAGGCACGTGTTTGTATATATTTTCCAATTGGAATAAACAATAATTCTTATCCGAAATAAAACAAAATTTTCCATTTATAATAAAATAAGTATTAATATTTTATTCACATTATTTTTTATTTGTGTACACATATTATTTAAATTTCATAAATTGAGTTTTGTATTGCATCCGCCACGTTGTATTGCATCCGCTAGCATATTGAGATCTTGAAAAAAAAATCATTGAAAATTTACTACGTAAATGTATTTCGCGACGACGCCATTGTGAGACAGATCTCTATTACCTTTTTAGTCCAAATTTGCACATCTCGATCACTAAATAAGTTAATAATTATTATTATATATTTAAATTTAAAACTATTTACATAAAACATTATAATGAAACACAAGCACAACACTTTAAAGTAAAAAAACTAATTATGTAGTGCAACCGTGCACGTCGACTTGTCAGAAGAAACTGAAAATAAAAGATACAATCGAAACTTATAAAACGAAAATAATATTACCGCGAAATAGAAAGAGAAAAACAATTATTTTTGCCCAAAATCAATATTTTTGTTTCTTTGATATTTTGTAGTACGGAATTTACTGCGAACTTGAGCAGTTTTTTCCACACAGTGGAATAATTGCATACTGGGTACGAACACGTAGTCGTAACACAATTATAAATCCCAGCATTCTCATTTCGCTCATTTTTTATAATGGTATTATTGAACATTGTCGAAAGCTTGTTCAATGTCTAGAGATGATGATGGTTATTATTGTTTTCTTCTCTTCCTTGTTTTTTTTTCGATGATTGATTTTAGCTTATTAATCATATCTGTGCTGGATCTATGTTTCAGCTGTCTATTAGCTTCTCTTTCTCCACAAACCTGTTTGGCCTCGTCTTTGTCATTTTGCTTGTAATTTTGGCGAACGTCTGATACAGATGAATATCCCTATAATTTTCAATCAATTTGCTTGCAGTGATTTTAGTGGTTTGTACATTATCTTGTTTGCGCCCGGGACCGAGATTTTACTACACTGGATTATTTCTTTTACTTCTTCTTCTTCTTCTTTAAATTCGTTGTCCGTTATTCTTTTCTTTGGCCAATTTTGCTCCACATGATCCTGGAAGACATGTTTGGGTTGTTATTTTCTATAAATATGTTCCAGCTATTTTTCTTTTCGTATCTTACTTTCCATTTCAATCTTCCGGAGGCCCTTTTCAATTCGATCTCTGCATATTTCTGTGCTGGTTATATTTTTTCGGCTTTGTTTTCTTTATATTCCATAACTTATCTATTTTCTCCTTCCACCAGTATTTATGGGAGTGATTGTTTCTAGGGAAGAATGATACTAAGTTTTATTCTATCGTGTTTCTTAATGCACATTCGTAATCTTCGACGTTAATGTATACCTTTAGCTTATATCTTTCTATTTCTTCTAGCACTTTTACATGACCTGCCCTTGTGATCGTTTTGGAGCTTCCCATTCTCGTGTTATCCATGTTTATTATTATGGGTAAGTGATCAGTACTGCCAATTTTCGTTAATACGACTTTCCAATCGATTTTGTTACATATATGTCCATCGATCACTGCGCTATGTCAATTGCAGATTGTTTACCATTTGTCTTCATCTGTTGTCTGCTCTGCTGTTTGGGTCCCAGAGTGGATGGTGTGCGTTGATGTCGCCCGCATGTATCGTATAGTCAGCTTTTTCCATTTATCCATTATATTTTTATTGGGCGGAATATATATGCTTATAATTTTATAGTCGTTGCCATATTCGTCTGTTATAATCGAGCTTATAGTCTCTATCGGGTTGTATTTGCTTTCCTTTTTATATCTTTTATGTTTATTCGTTTATTTATTATTAGTCCCAAGCCGCCGTAATTGTCGACTCTATTATTCAGGTATGTAGTATATTCACTTATCTTTATTATATCACTATCTTTTGACCATGTGTTTGATAGACAGAAATTTAACCAGTTCGTCTTTATTTGTTTTAACGCTTCTAACGTTAAGTTGCATTATTTTTAGTTTGTTCAGGTTGTCCGTCATCATTTGCAACCTTGGAATTTTTTACAACCAATTTGTCCATGCATCGGCTCGTTTACATGCCCTTTTAAATAGCCTTGAGTGGTTGCTTGGTATGTTATGTAGTTTGTGTAGTGCTTTGTGTTTTTCTTACGTTTCTTTTATTACCTCGCTCAGCTTTTCAATTTCATTGTGAACCTCCTCCATCATTGTGAACCTCCTCCATGTATATTCTCGGGAATTCACATATGTTGCTGTATGTTGGATGTTTTTCACCGCGGAACTGGTCCAAACGTTTCATCAATTTTCGGAATCAATCGATGAATTGCGATAAATTGATGAATGTGTTTGATTGTTTGGGGAGCCGGGAATTCCGTAATCACACCATTCGTTCCAGGGAAGGTAGTACACCATTAGATGTTATCTTGTGGCTGCGAAAATCTCGAGTTTCACCGCCGAAAACACATTTCAAACATGAACATCGAATTTGGCTAGCCGTTGGAAAAGTGTTTCCAAATGTCTATAGTGATGTTCTTGCGTTTGCGATGCCACGAAAATGTCGTCAATATATACGAAAACGAAGTCTAAATGAAACGTTTGCGCGGCATTACGTAATCAAAAAGATATTTCGGTGAATTAGAAGAGGTTAAATGGTGTGGTGGATGCCGTTTTGAAATCGTCTTCAGGAGCGACGGGAATTAAAGGATAAGCCCTGACAAGATCAATTTTGGAAAAAGTCGTCGTGCGCATGGACAAAATTTATATGTGAGGTATTGGGGTAGTGATCCGGTATCATAACCGTATTTAGTGGCCATAGTCCCCACTCGGTATCCAAGCGTTATCTTTTTTCTTTAATATTTAGTGGGCAAGAGGAAACGCCGCTGGTCGTCAAACCTCCAAACCATCATGTGCTGAAATTCTGTGAATGCAGCTTTATGGCACACCACATCTAGTCGCCGTGGCCGAGATATAGGTAGATGACCTGTCATGACGGTATGATGGACCACGGATTATCGTACTGGTAATTTGTAGTTTGGCTCTGTTGTTAGGAAAGTATACTTCTTTAGCAGACAGTCGTAGCAGTTGTTGATCGAGTAACGTATCGGTGTGGCGAATTAACCCAAACGTTGTTTATTGGTAAGATCAATAAGCAAGCCAAATTACTTAGAAAACCGGTGCCTATGATCGAATGATTCACATCTGCTAAAACGAAACCGTATGTGAACGGGCAGCTCCGGTGTTAATAAGAAAAGTTAGGTGATGTGTTCTGATACCGTATAGGAAAATTCGCTGTTATTTTAGGTCTGTGGCACTATTCCGGTAATTCCCCGGGAATAGGGAATTGGAGAAATAATTTATATGTAACCACCTGAAGTACGCAGCTTTGCTCGGGTTAAAATTGAACTGCTGAACTTCAACAGGTGTTTTTTTTATTTTATAACTAATTAGAAGTACTTAGGTGAATTGAATAAAACCAATACAAAAATAATTTGTTGGGTTTACCGCAATGCTTGCTTGCAAACTGACATTTTATGATTTTCCTTCCCGGAGCTAAAACAAACAAATTTTTTGAAGTTCCTGGAGCATGCCACATACAACTGGCCATGAGAGAAGTAACGACTTTCCAAACACACTCCTGCAAACTTAAGGGATTGCCCGTGTTGTTGATGGTTATGGCAAATGAAAGTGTAACTGGAAACTGGACTCGATTGAAGCTGAAAGGCAAGTCGATTGGTATCAACAGTATGCGAGTCAAAAATACATCCTCTCTTTTTGCAATCCATATCAATACAGTGGCTTCGACGACATTTGGCCAAAGAATTTTGACACAGGGCCGTGTTCCATTGCATAGTTTTGGCAGGTCCAGATTCCACAGAAGCATTATTGATGATCTTTTTTCCAATTTCAAGATATGAGAAGGCATTCGGGCGTGTAATAACGTTTGATATACAACAAATATTGATCCATATAAAATATTTGATAACACTCCAACGGTTTTTTTCGGCTGCCAAAATGTGTTCGTGCTAAAGTTGTAAGCACTCGCTATAGAGTGTAGAGATATATCTATCTATCTATCTATCTATCTATCTATCATCTATCTATCTGTCTATATACATGATGAGTGATCAACAAATGTTACCCCCTTCCCCATGCTCACCTGTAAGGAGGAATTTACAAAATATATGCAAACTTTTGACCCAGTTTGCATATATTCCCAGTTTGCATATATTTTGTAAATTCATCCTTACAGGTGAGCATGGGGAAGGGGTAACATTTGTTGATCACTCATCATGTATATAGACAGATAGATAGATAGATAGATAGATAGATAGATATATAGATAGAAGATAAATAGATTAGATAGATAGATTTAAGTTCTGATATTTTTTTCCGGCCTACTGAGAAGAAAAGTTTGATGTAAATATTTATAAATTGGGAATAATTTTTCCATATCTACGTAAATTGGCAGAGTAAATTATCCTCAATTTTATTTTGTTTTCAAAATATTTACCACTAGCTTTTTACCCCAGTATGCCAGAAAAATAATTTTTAAATAGAAATTTCATAATAAAATCTTTGCCCAATTCCCTATCCCCGGGGAATTACCAGAACACACACACACATAGCTTGCGGCATTTTCACTCATGTTCCTTGTGTAGGTGATCCCTTTTTCGTAATACCAACAAATGCCTTATGATGCCTGATCTTAAAAGCGATGGTGTTCTTGATTGGAAACGCTACTGACGCGTATATTTTACCGGCCATTTTTGATGGCTGGTCGATGGGTGCAGTTTAAAATAACTCGTCGTTCGTGTAATCGTCGTGAAAGGAGTTTTCTGTTGTTCTATTCGTAAGCAACTTGCCCATCTCTTCAAACGCTTCTGTTGGGATGGCCGTCGTTACATTTAAAAACCGTGTCGTTTCTGTCGCTTCTTTCGTTATTTAGCCATATGGGATGTAATCGTAATGGCCGGCGTATGACCTTCTGAGTTGCTCGGTTTTATTGTTATATTGGGACTACAAATTAATTCGGTCCGTTTTCAAAAATTGGCTCTGACTATAATAATTATTTTATGACAGCTGATTTCTGTTGTTTCAGACAGATTCATCTGTCGTGTTTTTTTACGGTGTTGAATATGTTGGATTTTGTAATAGCTAAACAGCATTTGCTGAAAGTATTAATTTTTTGTTTTAATTGGAAGCTGAAGCACATCGATTGCTTGTGGAAGTTTACGGTGACAATGCTCCGACTGATAAATCATATACAGAATGGTTTCAACGGTTTAAAACTGATGATTTCAGTGTTGAAGATCAGCCTCGCTTAGAGCAGCTAAAAAAATTCGTAGACGATGAATTAGAGGCTGAAGATTCAACTCACTTGTCCGAACATTGGGGTGGCCCAAAAAACAGTTTCCGTAGAATTGAAATCTATGGGTATGATTCAAAAGCAAGGCAATTGGGTCCCTTATGAATTCAAACCAAGAGACGTGGAAAAGCGGTTTTTTTTTTTGAGCAGCTGCTTCAAAGGCAAACAAGAGGTTTTCTTTACATTGGATAGTGACTGGTGTCGACAAGTGGGTCTTCTACGATAACCCCAAGGGGAAAAAATACTATGCTTTACCCAGCCAATCGTTGCCATCGACCTCAACATCAATACGAAAAACGAACATTCATGGCTCGAAGGTTATGCTGTGTATCTGGTGGGACCAAAGAGGCGTTGCGTACTACGAGCTGTTATAACATGGCGATTCTATTACGGGCGAGCGGTACAGACTACAACTAATTCGTTTGAGCCGTGTTTTACTAGAAAAACGACCGGAATATCATGAAAAACACTGTAGTTATTCTTCTGCATGACAACACTCGGCCTAATGTTGCAAAATTCGTAAAAAAATATTTTAAAACGCTCAAGTGGGATATTTTACCCCACTCGCTGTATTCTCCGGACATTGCTTCTTCTGCTTACTGGTTGTTTCGACGAATGCAACACGATTTGGCAGGTCACCGGTTCACTTATTTCGAAGAAAATCGCCTCAAAAGACGAAAGGTTTTTACGATATGGGATTCTAAAATTGCCTGAGAGGTGGGAAAAAGTCGTAAGCAGCGATCGACAATATTTTAGTTAATCTGTTCATTCATTTTATTTTAAAAAATATACATTTTTAAAATTAAAAAAATCGACCGAATTAATTTGTACTGCCAATAGTTCTTGCTGTTGTATTCGTTCGACATTTTCAGATTTGAAAATTGCCATTCGCGTCTTTGCCTCGAAAATCACTTGAGGCTGTATGGTATTCAGAAAACAAATTTCATTTTACTATCGATATCGATTTGTATAATTTACTTACTTACTCGTATTTTGCCCGCATTTGTAAAATTAATTAGTTAATTGGTTAATTTAAATTATTTCTGCTTCTAAATATTGCATATCATAATAAATTAATGACCGCTAATCGTGGACACGTTTATTTTTATTTGATTTTCAAAATAAAAGAAACTCAAATTAAATCTTCATCGCGGCGTCAAAACAAAAACGCATCGTTTGACGCAATTTTTCAATCGATAGAATCGAAATTTTAAATATTTTTGAACTAAATTTCCCATTTTCTGCATAAGTTCAATACAATTCTTGATAATCGTGTAGTAACACGATTTTATGTTCCTTAACACCACGGTGCAAATTTTTTCCGCCATTTGAGTACCATAAACCTTAACAGTTAACACTTTTAATACTATTTGCCATAGCCATATTTTGATAAAACTTTGACACCAATTTGTTTTTTTTTGGGAACAGTGTTGTACTTTTGTTGCACTGAACTTTAAACAAAAATTTTACGTTCAATGCTCAAGTTCTGGGGTGGGATTTTGTGACATCACTTTTTTCGAAACTATCGAAATTTACGTCTCTTTCATCACGAATAAAATTGAAATTTTTCGTTTTCCAATTACAAAACAACGTAGCGATCTCAGCAAGCTTGAATAGAACATTATGCCTTTCTACTCTGTTCTATCATCTATTTGTTTTATATGTGATACTTTATCGAAAAAAGACTGCGATCGCGATAGAAAGGATAATTGAAAAGCGAAACAGTAAGCAAATTATTGTCCTAGAAAAAAGAGACACAATTTTCGATAAGTAATGAAAAACGTAATGTTACAAAATTCTACCCCAAGTACGAATGGCCCAAGAAGCAACTTGGACCACATACTGCGTTCTGCTTAAACTTCTTTTGATTTTGGCGGGAAATTACAAAATATAGACTATTTAGAAGTTTGTATTTTTTGTAGCAAATTTTGCCATAAAAATGAAAATGTTGCTATATTCAACCCAAGTGAAATTGTTTGTTGCCATAAAATTTATTAAAAAAAACCTTCCTTTCAACAAAAAGTGTTGGTGTATTTAACCGATCTTAAGCCTTCACTTTCTCTCGTAGATATAACGCCGAATTTCCGAAGCTAGTAATATACATCAAATATAGATAAATATGTTATTTCTGATTAAGCTACTGCTCTCTGGCTTAATATGCCTCAGCTTCTTGTTCTTTCAATTCCCAAATCGAGGACGTATAAGTTCTGCCACCATTACCGCAATGAAATAATGTCTGACACGTCGGCACAAATACGCAATAAGTTACCCATTTTCAAAGAACCATTAAAACGTTTACTTTACGTTCTTTCATTGAACTTTAATTACTGCAATAAATTTAATTTATGTTGTGTTTGTTTCTTTAATGTAAAATCACAACGCGCTCGCTCCATCTAGATAGATATTTTAACCAAACCATTAATCAAGATCATTGCAGAAAAATGCACACAAACAAAATCGCGAATCGATTTTAACACAATGTCTAGTCTTTAGATGGAGCTGCGCAGGGATACACAAACATTTTTCATTTTGTTCTTATTATTAAATTAAAATCACAATTCTACCATTCATATGTCAATTTATTGTCTATAATCACTATAAAAATATTGTAACAACACAGAAGCGAAAATTTTAATTGAACATGTATAGAAAAAAAAAATTTTACTTTTTAGAACACAGCGCTGTGCATTTCAATTTTTTTTTTGCGCCATCATCATCAAAGTGTTATAATTTATCGGCGACTCGAATAATAATCATATATAAAATGTACCCACAAATTGTTTTATTGTGCAAACCATTATTGTGTTGATAAATAAATACGAAACATAAAAAAATATAAACAGTAGATTGACCCAATAAGACCAAATCGAATAAAACAATGCAACAAGCTACACCTCCGCACCACAATAATATGTTACGAAGGGCATCAGGTCCTGAGTTACAGACACGATATCAGAAAATGGTAAGAATCAATTATTTTTTAATGTACGAAATATAGAAATTTTTAACAAAACATTTGATATGATTCACTTACATCGATGTACGTGGTAGGCCTATTAAATTCTCATAAATCAGTAAATCAATCAATAAATATTAGAATGATGTAGCCTTTTCAATAAATTGTGTCCGGTCATATGAACAATACCAGAAGTCGGGCCCACAACCGTATCCCAAATGATTCAATGCTGCCAATAATTTGTCGGGGCTGTTAATTTTTGGTTGTTGTAGAATATTGAAGTTAAGAATGTCTTTGATTTCATTTTATGTCACTAAATACTTCCAAAAAATAATATTTAATCGAAACTTTTTGTTGCCATTAATTGGACATAGCAGCAAATATAATAAATATCAAATCCTTGCGAGCACGATAACATTGTATCCCAATTAAACGGCACATTCATCTCATTAACGCAGTAATGTATTAATGCCTCAACCAGTCAGACTTAAGAGCTTAAGTTAAACGCTGATTGCACCACTTCGGTTAGTGCTACAATCACCAAAATTGTATAGGCTTTTCGTCACAAATAAACAACTGACCTCTAAAATTTTGGTGGTCGTACCGCTCTCCTAAGTGGTCCAAAATGGAGCACAACTTAAGAACGTAAGGCTGACTGGTTGAGGCATAAGACCGCTGGACGTAACTGCTTAGCTTTGAAATGGAAGAAAAAAATAATTTTTTAGGAGAAACTGGAGAAAGCAAAGGCTACTAGACTTATTTTGGTTTTAAAGTGAATCATATCCATCAAGAAATATTATTTATATAGGCTGTGTGCCAAAATTAAGGTAAACGTCAATTTTAAGTAAAATTTTCGGTAAATTCAATTATTTTTCAAAACTATATGGCAAACTGATCGAAAAATCGGACCGGTTTTTACCCTAGTAAACGATTTACCTTAAGTTTGGCACACAGCCATAGTTTTGTTTTATGGTCACCCGGTAAAATCAAAGGCCTGCTATAATTTTATACCTTTATTACACCAAGAAAAATGTACTGTCAGTAAAAAATACAGAAAAATCAAAAAAAGAAAAATGATACAAAATTGCATTGGAGTGAAGAAGACAAATGTTGCATTTTTTTGTTGTTATAGTAAGATTTTATAGCTAGATTTTGACAGCTACAAAAAACATAACCAAACAAATTTATTTTTTTGTGTGGCTCGTTGTGTGTGGTGACAATTTTTCCATATGTGGTATTCCTTGCTAACTAAATATTTTGATTTTATTTATTTATTTCAATATGGGAATGTTGTTAACTTCTCAAATTATTTGTTCACCACCATTGCTGTATATATTTTGAAGTAGAAAAAGCTAGCCAGTATGAGTGGAATTACGTTTGATTTCATGTGTTTCCAGGTCATTATTTCCAACAATTTATGAAAGCCACAATAGAGGAGTTTAGGAAGAACTTACCGTATTTTGACCATCACACAGCAATTTTGCATTTGACAAAGACAAAGTTAGTTTTTATAATTTATTAATGAAAAGCCTTATGGAAGCTCAAGGAAAGTTCAGAAAAAACTCAGATTATAGGCATAAAAACCTTAAAAATTACATTAAATTTTAAAAATATAAAAATTTCAATAAATCGTAATAAAAATTATAAGAAATTAATAAAATTATATTAAGCCATGAATTTAATTAATTTATTTCTTCATGTGTTCCTGGAAGGCTGGAGGCTGGCCCTGAAAATAAACACAAAAACAGAATACTCATCACAAAATCTAAATTATTGGAATAATACTCCCGCTTATGGATTTAGGCTCCTAGAATTTAAAGCCTGAATCCATTTAAACGCCGCCTTTAATTGCTACCTGTTTTTGCAATGCATCGCTGACCACTTTTAAAATATACCATCGACGCGATTATCCTCTAAGATAATAATGTTCGATTATCTAAAATTATAAAAGGAACATAGGATCAATCAATTGGTCAACTAATCAAATTACATTATTATTTAATGGAGATAACACAATTCTAGCGAACTTACCTTTTTCGGTACCTTTTACTTTATTACACAAAATAAGCAGAAAAATTTATTCGCGGTTTTACAAAATGTACATAAAAAGTTTAATTAAAAGAAATTTTATTTTTTTCTGTATTCCATTAAACTTTAAATTATTTTTAATTTTTTAATCAATTTAAGATTGTTTTCCACAATTTTCTCTCACTTCGAAAAATATTGTAATCAAAAATGACAGAAAAGAGCGTTACCATAACAAACTTATAAAAAATTGATGATACTGTGTAAAAAAAATATTTCATCTAATGTATTGAAATGTTGCCATAAAAAGTACTCTCGATACATATTTTTTAAATTTTTTATATCAACATCACAAACTCATACACAAATATTTTGTCAGTAAATTTTACTGATTTTGTTTTTTGTTTCATTCTAGTATATAGAATATCTATATTTTTACCTCGTTTCGTTTTTACTGACAGTAAACCTTTCTTGGTGTAATAAAGGCATTATTTAGAATTTTATGGATATTTAGGCTGTGTGCCAACTTGATTGATTATTTTAATCGATAAAATTTGCGCTGGGTTTCTACCCTGGTTTTGCGTTCAATTTTCTAATTTTCCAACAAATTATTTTGATATTAGCCTTTATTCCACAATGAAACATATTTTTTCAGTAAAAAATACTGAGAAACCGAAAAGAGGAGAGTATACATATTAAAATTACGTTAGAGTGACAAAGACAACCAATGTTGCCATAAAAAGTATTGAGTTTCATATTTTTTATGGCAACATTTTCCGCAGTAAATTTTACTGAATTTTTTTTTGTTTCGTTTTGGTATGTGAATAAAGGCTATTAACAAGTTTGTGTGCCTAGGCTGTTGGCCAATTCTCAGGTAAATCGATTAGTACAGTAAATTGAAATTTTAGTACAAATTACTTTTCAAATCGTACCAATTCTCTAGTAAAAAAAATTAGGTAAATGCGGCTTAAAGGGACACATGGTTTCTAGGAATATACAAAAATTGGTATGTAGCTACACGAACTAATGTCAAATTTTATTGTTGTTATTCCAATTATTCGTATTGTTTATACGAATAAATTTAAATTGTATATTTGTTGCGTAATACACACAATAAACTTATTGGAAAAATAAATAACAATTTTAACATATAAAACTGTGTTCATAAATATCGAAGCGCATTTTTATTTCATGGGAAATGCTAGTGAATATAAAAAAGATTATGTCTAGAAACATGGCCGCCATACTTTCATGATTCGTTTAGCAAAAACAAAAACCACTACCATTTACCTTTTGTATCTCCGCTTTACCCTGATTTTTAGTACAGTATTTCAATTTATCGCATACACTGTTAAAAACGGCATTTACCCTAGATTTACTTGAGAATTCGCCCACAGCCTAAGATTGTAACCATTTTGAACCTTGGACCCGTAATTACTTTATTTTTCTTAGTAAATTAGTACGGTTTGTTAAATAATTTGTACTAATATATTAAGTTAACATACGAGAATGATTTACCTGAGAATTGGCCCAATCCAATCGATCAACATCACATAGCTCACTTTTGTGTCACCTGAAATAGGCTACGTACCAAAAAATCAATAAAATGGTAAAAATCAATTTTAAGTAATTTTTTCGGTAAATTCATTTATTTATCAAAAACTGTATGACAAACTAATCGAAAACTCTGTTCTATCCCGATTTTTACCGTAGTAAACGATTTACCCAACAATTGGTACGCAGCTAAGGCCAAACTTAAGGTACATAGACTACTACGGTAAAAACCAGTTTTAGAACAGATTTTTCGATCAGTTTGCCATAGAGTTTTTGAAAAATAATTGAATTTATCGAAAAATTTACCTAAAATTGATTTTACCTTAAGTTCTATGGAAAGAACCATGTGTATCACGCGGAAATTCGTACTCCCAGCCAAAGAAAAGTGTCACAAAAATTCCGGTGTCGGAGTGAATCCCAACTAAAAAGAGAAAAAAATCACAGAAACAAAAGGCACGTGTTTGTATATATTTTCCAATTGGAATAAATAATAATTCTTATCCGAAATAAAACAAAATTTTCCATTTATAATAAAATAAATATTAATATTTTATTCACATTATTTTTTATTTGTGTACAAAAAAACATAGACAATTTATTTACATATTTAAATTCCATAAATTGAGTTTTGTATTGCATCCGCCACGTTGTATTGCATCCGCCAGCATATTGAGATCTTTAAAAAAAAATCATTGAAAATTTACTACGTAAATGTATTTCGCGACGACGCCATTGTGAGACAGATCTCTATTACCTTTTTAGTCCAAATTTGCATATCGCGATCACTAAATAAGTTAATAATTATTATTATATATTTAAATTTAAAATTATTTACTTTAACAAATCGAAAAACATACAACACTTTAAAGTAAAAAAACTAATTATGTAGTGCAACCGTGCACGTCGACTTGTCAGAAGAAACTGAAAATAAAAGATACAATCGAAACTTATAAAACGAAAATAATATTACCGCGAAATAGAAAGAGAAAAACGATTATTTTTCTCCAAAATCAATATTTTTGGGTCTTTGATATTTTGTAGTACGGAGTTTTGTACGACATTTGAGCAGTTTTTTCCACACAGTGGAATAATTGCATACTGGGCAGTCTAAGGATGTCGGCCAATAGTCGGGTAAATCGTTTACTATGGAAAAAATTGGATTTAGAACAGATTTTTCGATCAGTTTGCCATAGAGTTTTTGAAAAATAAATGAATTTACCGTAAGTAGTCAAAATAATTCAATTTTAATTTACTGTACTGGAACATCTGAAAATCTGTTTTTCAAACTGAGTGAATAAAGCGCGTTCGTTTCAAATGTTTTTTAATATAATTTATTTTATAAATTTACTTTACATGAATAAATTAAAAGTTTTTATTTTTTCTTTGCAGCATCACCCCACTCTACAAACACCACAAAAACAGGTTTGTAATAAATATTATTTAAAAATAAAATAAACATGTGCGAATTTCTAATTCTGCCGTTCCACACTTTGATTCTTTCGTCGTGATTCTATCGTCGTTTTCTTCCCCTTTACCTACAAACTGTTGTTAGTTTGTAGGTGAAGGGGAAGGAAACAAGAAAAGAATCACGACGAAAGAATCAAAGTGTGGAGGCTAAAGGCTAGATGCAAATCGAATTTTCATCTTCGATTACAATGGGTGATGTTAATAAACACAACTATGACCCTCTGATGGAGTGCAGAATTCAGCGCCGACTCACCATCCATGTCAATATACAGGTTGACATGGAGCTTGCAATGTGCAGGTGGTATACTGTAGTTGTGTGAGTAGGTGAATAGGTGAATGGGTTATTGATGTAGCATGAATGCGTGGTATCACAATGGGCCAAAAATTGCCTAAGTGTCAACCACTGAAACCTATTTAAAAATAAAATAAACATGTGTGAAATTCTCATTCTGCAGTTCTACACGTTGATTCTTTCGTCGTAATTCTATAGTCGTTTTTTCCCCCTTTACCTCCAAACTGCTGTTGTAAGTGAAGGGGAAGGAAACTGAAAAGAATCACGACAGTTGCTCAAATTCGTTGATTCTGTTAATTTAGAGTTAGTTCTCTTAATTCTGTGGAATTCAACACTCGCCATTCCAACTAATAGGAAATTGCAATTCGCGCTTTTTTCACCAGATGGCAACTAATTGGTTGGGTATCGCTAATATAAATTTTTTCCCTTCCATAATTTCCAGAACATTATTCTCTCGACAACAAATGTAATTTTTTTTGTCAGTGAAGTTGCCTTCGCCGTTAATCGCTAAACGAAATTGTTGCAATTAAAGTTTGTCTTAAATAGATGTGGAAGGTAGCTTTGCCTAAATAGATATGGAAGGTAGCAAATAATGACAAAAACAAAAATGATCAATGTAATCGGTTCACACCACTGATCTATGTATATATACACATTGATACGACATGACAAAAACTATATGGGTGATTCCACATTGGATATGAAAAAACGGGTTTTTTCGTTTCTGTCCCAGTTTACCCATGATACAGGTTTTAATTGCGACTTAAATCACTTTTCGGTGAAATCACACTTGTGTTAGTGTAAATGAAATACAAAATATTTCAAGGCCATTTTCGACTCATTTTAGTTTAAATTTTATTTTCGTGAGAGCAAAACAAAATAAAGCACACATACATATATATTATCTATTACGACTAGTTGGCCTTAAAAAAATAACCAAAAAACATAAAATCTCATGTGGAATGGGGCTATGGTAGTGAAAAAATAGTTCTACGTTTGTCACAGAGACAGAAATTTCTTCTTTCTTGAATTGCGAATTTTCGAAAATGAAATTTATGTAAACAGAAAACTGGGCTGTGGGTCAATTCGCGTTCCGTGAAATAATGAAAATGAAAAGGTTTGTTCATTAGCAAACAAGTAGGTTTGCATTCCCAATAAGAAATTGTGATTTCACACAGTAAAATTTCAAATTTCGTACAAAGAATTCAAACTACTAGATTGCCAATGAAAAAAACTTCTAATTTTCATTATTTCACGAAACGCGAATTGACCCCCTGGAATGTTCTAACATCACCATTTTTCGAAAATTTATCGAAAATTATTTCTCGTTTCTGTAAAATAAAATTTGTATCTGTTTCAGTTTTTATATCATTTACCAGCCTGCTACATTGCAACATTGATTTGATTTTTCTACTGCGTTTCTATCACCAAATAATTTATTTACGATTCTAGATCGAAAATAAGTGAAATAGATATTGTTCAAATATATTCTAGTAGGTTGTGATAGCAATAGAGAAGAAATAATTGATAAACGAAACAGAAGTCAAATTAAATCGATCAGAAAGAGACGTAGACTTCGATAAAATATCGAAAAATGGTGATGTTAGAACATCGCAGCCCTGGTTCCTATGAGTTTTTGATGTTTGACGTTTTGACGACACGAACTATTTTTTCTATTCGCAGTTTCAACAAAAATAGGAATGAAATACAAAAAAATTTAAGACCATTTTTGAGATATAGATTTTATAGCGCATCCCCAATAGAATTCCTTTAACTTTTTCCTTACAGAAAAGTATGAAAAAAAACTTGAGAAAAAAAAAATCTCAAGTTTTTGTTTCATACTTTTCTGTAAGGAAAAAGTTAAAGGGATTCTATTGGGGATGCGCTGTTAGTTTAAATTTTATTTTCGAGAGAGCAGAATAAAATATTACAAAAAATTGTCTGTTTAAATATAAAATAAGGTTTTAAATTAGCAATAAAAAATCTATTACGACTTATTTTGAAACGTAAAGCAGACTTCATTTGACAACCCGTTTGGAACGCGAGACCAACTTATCGATTTGTCAAGTGTGGGAGAGAAACAAAAATTTTATTCAGTAAAATTTTACTGACAAAATTATTGTATTAGTGGTAGTATACTGCCATAAAAAATAGAAAAAAATACTCAACGGAGTACTTTTTATAGCAACATTCCAACACATCTACATAAATATTGTATTGTAATATGAACAAAATTCTTCCACACTACCAAACCTTTTTTGATTATAGTTCATTTATGGTTTGATATTGTGATTCTTGTTGTGTACTCTACGGTCTTAGACATCTTAAAAATAAATTTATAAGTTTACAACAAAATTTAAAATACCAAAAATTTAAATAATCGATTCAAATTAAATAATAAGAAATAATATAGTACAAATTATGGAATTAAGGAAAAATTATGAAATTTTGTAAAATAAAAAATATTATTATAAAAATAAGGTTATAAAAATTTGCTATAAAAAATAAACAAATCGAAGTTTCTCTTTCCCTCTGTTGTAGATTTAATATTACCTTTCTCTGTTCGTTTTCTCAGTATTTTTTACTGAGAAAAATTTTTTCGTAAGGGAAATCGCGCATTATCCATGTGTATATGGGAGGGGAAGCTTTTATTGAGTTACTATAAGAAACCGTGGTAGCTGGACAATTTTTGAACATAAATTTAGGAATAAAAAATTAAACAAATCATCTAAATTTTAATTTAATATTTTTAATAAAATATTCAAAAAACACGTATTTGAAAATCAGCCATCCTAGTGTAGTATTTAATTATTAAATTTAAACTACAGTGGAACATAATAAGTTTATTAATTTTCTAGTAAAATGAGCATTCCGTTTAATTGTGAAGGTTAGCATAGTAAGTTAATAAAGAGTGATGCCGCAGATTTCTCTTCCATCCAATTTGAAATTTAGTTTTATAAAAATTTAACGTCTTTAGTAAATTCTGGTAACGCATGCACATCAGAATTTTCGAGATAACGATAGATTTAATAGCAATCTAAACGATTACATTTATAACAAAATTAAAGAGAAAACGTGAGCTAAAACGAGATTTTATGAATCACCATGTAGAAAAAATAATTATTATTCATAGAATAAAATTTTTTCATCAAAATTTATTTACTGGAAATGTATACAACATCGTTGATTTTCTTAATAAATATTATTACAAAAACAACAAAACGTAGAAAATTTGAATTTTATGCGATTGCAAAACCGACCTTTCTGTAATTTCAAAATCCGTTTACAGATGTCTCTATAATAAATTTACTTAACATTACAGAAAATTGCAAAATAATTAAACAACTATTTACGAAAATAATCCATTATTAAGTTAAGCGTGAAACCTTTAATATAATAATTTAACATCTAGTTTGATCTAATCTCCCTTCTATAAGTGGCAACGGATATACTCATCTTTCATAGTGGTCGCATTGAATTTACGCGCGTCCAAACATAGTCGTACTTTACCATTCGGTTTTTTAATTAGCGTTACCGGCGAGCACCAACTACCATCGCTTTCTTCAATAACCTTGAGATTTAACATACGGTCTATTTCTTTATATATATCGGATTGAATAGCTGGCAAAACTGCGTAATTCCACTGCTTGATAGGAACAGCTGATCCGACCTCGATAGTGTGTGTAGTAAGAGTAGTCGCCTTCCTAATCCAAGAGAGTCTTACGAGGGGAAGAGTGCGATAATTTCGTTTAGTTTAGATCGAAGCTTGTCAGGTAGGTCATGCTGGTTAATATCTACGGAACTTTTGAGAGGCTGATTTAATTCATTGACAATGGAGGGAGCTATCCCAAATTCCCTCCAAAAGTCCATTCCCAAATATAAACATTGTTGTAAATCTGGTGCAACATGAATTCGGATAATTCTAGTTTTATTCAAGTAGGTGATAGGAAGATTAATATGCCCAAGTATTACATTTTTCTGCCCATTAGCGGGGCAAACGTATGATGGCAAACGATGAAATTTATACGACGAGCTGATAGATTTCAGAAAATCCTGAGAACCTAACCCCTACGAACTAATATGTGTGCCGCACATACAATCCTCGCATATTAAGACCAGCTATATTAGAACATCTGCGTATGGCCTGCCATCAGCTTCATTTGGTATGACAGATTGTAAGCAGCTGAATTTGAGCTTACGTCTTTTATAAAAATATTGAGAAGCTCGACTGATAGAAGGAATTGTAAACTGGGACATGCCCGTAAGATGTTCAGGGGCACTGATGATTGTGGGATCTGAATTATGCAAAAGTGAAATTATTGAGCCGGACATAAATGTATTATTTGCAGATTTTTTATTCAGTTGAAGAAAATTTTCAGGACAATATCCATTTCGAGTCCATGTTTGTTCCCAACTGACACAAGCAGCAATGAGTTGATCTATAGAACCTTATCTTTTTATCCGACATCTGCAAATGAAACTGCAGAACTGAGCCCATGAAACGAAACCATTTCTTTCCAGGAAAAGCCAGTATCGTTCAAGGACCTCCCGATTAAGGAGAGCGCCTAATTCTTCGACCAACGAAACCTGAGACACATTATATCGCACTCGTACCGCACACCATTCTACTCACTGTAGAAATCGATCTATATCAGTTTTTTCAGTCGTGGAACCGTCAAAACATAAATTCCATTTATGAAAAAGTTTATAGGGAGAATTTGAATGTCTCAAATCGTTGGCTGTAGAAAGAGGAATTTGAGACCACATATGAGCTTTAGGCACGGCCGATTCAGAGTTAACTTTAATATCTTTATGGCTATGACCATGGCAGAGATTAGGGGGAACTTCCATACGGGTGAATTGAGGCTCGGGTACCGTGTTATCTTCCGTTAGCGTATTCAGATTCGGCCTAGGTACGAGCTCTTCCGTTAAAGGATTACGGTTCGGTCGGTTGGAATGAAATTTGCTTTGGCACTATAGATAGCGGTGAAGTGTCAACTGGCACGAGCACACCTGATTTTTTCTTTGTAACAACCTCGGTTGAATCCGATTCCGCATCAACGCTGTAATCTTTTGAAGCCGAGGCCTTATTAAGGTTTCCGACAGTATCTCGAGATCTTCTTCCGTAGGTCCTTGAATGTTAATAACCTCTAAGGTTTTGTTAAATGATGTTTCTCCGTCAGCCTCGTCAAATTCGTCAACATACCATTTCTGCAAACATTCTTTTAACGAAAAAATTATATATTTTAAATCGGTGATTTCCTCTTTAAGGAGCGCGACCGAAATATTCTACCTTACGTGTAGTATTCGAGACAAAGTTTTACCATGCTCGTCTTTGTCCTTGGAATTTTCAAGGTCGTGAATAGCGCTTTTGTTGTAATTTAGCTTTGCCTTTCATAATTTCCCTTTTCGGGTTTTTACGAACCGGCTCATGTGCGCGAGTAAGAATTAGAACGGGGACTAGTTGTTCCGAAATTAATTGTTCTTTCAGTTTAGTGTAAATCTCAAAGGCCGTTCCATGAAAATTGCGAATTTCGCATTCAATCAGAAATTAAGAGTTAAATGATCCAAATTCAGAGACATATTTATGTAAATTAAAAGGAACTGTGTATAGGTAAGGTAAACGTAAATTCAACAATACCGATGTAATTCAAAATTGTTAGAAATATAAACTTAAAATTATCAAATAAAAAAATAAAACACAAACATAGTAAATTACTTATGATTAATTTTCATACATAAGCACAAAAAAAATATGAAATATAGTTCGAGAACTCGCAGCAAAATTTCAAATAAGTTCGAGAATTCCAATAAGATTTTATCTCAAACGTTAATGTAATAAATAGAGTGAGTGAAGTTCAGAAGATCAAAATGAAGTAATGTTACAAAAAAACTAATGTTATATGAAAAAAAAAATAAAAGTATCGAATTTCTAACGAAATGAAACACACAACTACTCTAAAACGGTAACGGGCGGATGAAGTTACATGTTTTCCTTGCATGTATGTCATTTTCTTTCTTTCTTCCAGTAAGTGACTTGCTGTTTGTTTGCCGAAAACTGTCTTGACGAAATCTTACTGAATGGTTGCGAACTCTCACTCGGTGATATGAAACCAAAGGATCACCTTCGAAATCCCGGAGTTGAAAATCCCAAAATCCCGGAAATGAAAATCATAACAGAATCCTGCATTTTGATATCAATTTAAAAAGAGACCAAATTCTTGTTCCAAATATTCCTTGGTTAGTCAAAATTTAGTTTAGAACCCTGTATTTTTGTATGAAACTGAAAATGAAATTCTGGAATATGGTTATGCAGAATGGAACTTTTCATATTTAAATCGATTTGGTCAAATCTTAATTGTAGAAAGTGGTTGTGGAATTCGCCATTAAGAGATGTTATGTTGATTATGTGTCAGATTTGCGATGTGCTCGAGGTTGCGACGTATACGATGACGGAGCTTTGCGACTGTGATGAATTCGATTTTGTTCTAATCCTTGAAATCATCTCCAGTGATTCCCAGCGGATGGGTGTTTATTAAATCGATAAGATTCTGGTGTTATGGATACAGTGCTCGGGTTAATGACATCTCCACAACTTACCGGAGTTAATATTAATTAAGACGATATCCCATGTGGTGACTGGCATTCCTGGCACCATGTTTCCTCGCTATTATCGTTGGTGATGCCCATACAGACTTTTGCAACAACACTGCGTCTCCAGTTAAATTTTCAACCACTTGACCCCTCTTAATCACGAACGAAGAATTAATTACTTCGGTTAGGTTGGCGTTAGGTGCACTGGACCAAGGGTACGTGGGCCCCACATCATTAGTGGATATAATGATGTGAGACAGATAAGTCTGTTTAAGAAAATTTCTTTTATCAAACTATGTGTTTACAGAATAACGACATATAAATCATTTCCCACTCGATCCAACGTCGTCATCCTGAAAATCACTATTTTAAAATTGGATGATTCTCTGTATATAATAAAATATTGGCAGTGTTTTGATTTTCCCGGAAATTCCCTTGCTTATTCAAAATCCAAAAAAAACCGTCGCGACTTTGCGACATTAACAACAACAGTTGATTGTGAGTAATTTAATAAAGACATTTATTTTACTTAACTCCCGAACACTAATGTTGAATCATCTTTATTTATTTACTTGTTACGATTACATATTGATTCGGGTTACTAAAATAAAAAATCTGTCTGTTAATTTATTTTTAAATAAATGTCTACCTACCTAATGGCTATTTTTATTTTACACATTTCTGTGAAATATTATCCCCAATTGGGCATAATCCACTTTAATTTTTATAAGAAGAAAGTCAAACTTAATAGTTGGTAACAATAAACAATTGAATAAAAAGCACAATTGAATTGCATGCGCACAAACTATTAAAGTCCGATATAGTTGTTAACTCAGTTCATTACTATATAGAGCTAATTAAGTTATGAATTTAAGTATATCGTCTGGTGCCTTTAATGATATTACCTTATTCGACTTTGGTTGTGACACTCAACAATATGTAAAATATGTAAAATAATTGTGTTTGATTATTCATAACACGTTTTAGTTTCATCATTTGCCGTTATAAAATTATTAATACTCAAAACCATGCAGAATTTTTTTGTCATAAAATATTTTTTAAGTAGAGTGTGCGGTCCTTATAGTATAGCCTTCGTTGATCTTAACGCTGCAAGACCTCAAACAAGAGAAGTTTGCTTCATTGTCGCTGAGATTTGCCCATTTTGCCGATCATAAGCCAACTAGACCAGGCCCTAGCTGGCCCAATTTTATAAATACCTTGCAATTATATTGAAAAACATATATAGGGCACCTCCGAGAAAGTAATAAAACGTTATAACTAAATAAAAATATATTTGTGGACGCGGTGCAATGGAATGAGGCCGAATGGCAGTGGCATTCTTGAGTTTTCGAATTTAATCAGTCCCAACAAGCGCACGTATTATAGGCAACCTCAAAATTAACAACAGATTGCATTTTATACAATTTTAAAATAAGTCAATCAGTAGATCGCAATTTACGGTTTATTCATATCCTTTAAAATACTTGTGAAAGTTAGTTGAAAGTTCCGGCCGACAGAAATAAGTTATAAAGAGGATTCGACGCATAACTGACACGAATAGTACGGTAGGATTTCTTGGTGAAAGCGAAGGTGACTTTACTTTTATCAATTTGGACGTAGATGCTGATTTGAAGGCTCATATTTATAATTTAATCTTATAATCATATTTTCTAATGCGATACTATAAACGGCGTAATACTACATTTTCTGGCCATTGCCCAATTTTATTTGCGAGTGTTTGTTTTGCTTCTGCGAATCGCGAGCATGTGAAAAACACATGCTCCGCATTTTTCCGATCACCTTTACAGCTCTGGCGTGTATCGCTGTGACCAAACCTGTGCAAATATGCGCGGAACATCTGTGTCCCGCCAACAGCTGCTATTGGACGAGATACAAATTTTCCCTTTTCCGTTGAACTCCATTGTTGTTTTCATTCAGCTATTAACTCAGATCTTATTAGACTGCGATTCTCTATAGCCATTGTCGCAACATACGACGCATCGTCTGATGTAGCGCGAAACGCGCGAAAAAAAAAATTATTTGACTATTTCATCGAAATTACCGCCTCAGCTGGTTCTGCAGTACCCCATTCTGTCGACGCAACTTTTCAGTGCATTTTTAATCTTTTAACTCTCTATTTCACCAATAGTCAGTTTAATTGCGCCTTTCAAAGTCTCAATCGCCTCTGGATGATTATTTTAGTATAACATGTGTCTTTGATGGCTTGACAGCTTAGCATAACACTTTTCGATTGTATCTTTGGCTCTATGGGCAGTAGCACCGCCCGGTTGAAACCAAATATCTACCAAGTTTTCCTGTTCAATCGTAGGAAATAAAAAGTCAGTTAACAAGTCACGATAACAGTCGTGTATTTGCCCCAAATACGGCAATTTTGCTTGTTCACATAATCGCCGAGGCCAAAATAAGCTTCATCGGAAAAAATGATTTTTTATTAAATTGGTCATTTTCTTCCAACCGAGAATTGGCGCATTCAACGTCTTTGTAGGCCTTCGTATCCAAGTCTCTGGGTAAAATTCTTCGCAAAATCGTATCGCTGCTCTTGAATTTAATTCATTAGTTGAACAAACTTTATTAACAAATTTCCTCCTACACTGTTTGCAGTTGACGCTTCATTCCTACTGAATTTTGTACGCAATTTTACGGCAACTGACTCTCTATTTTGAGAATATAGTTTGTCACTTGAAGGAGAGTTCACGGAACGGGATTATTTTTTATTCAACTCTTCAGCCAATCAAATCTTTCATATTCAACTAAACCCCGCCCAATTTAATCCAGCTTTAGTTAAAATATTTCCATCTTTTGAGCAATAATCTTAGTCGTACCAACAAAGTAACAAAAAATAACCGGAAGTATGAGCAATAATTTTGCTCAAATATTTGTTGTTATTGTTTATTTTTGACATTTTTTGAATGAATTTGTTAGGTTATCGCCTTAGATAATTTTATTTAAAGTTATTATATAAAATAAATGAAATAAACATGCGAGATGCATTTAAGTGAAACAATTAGGATGAGAAATAAAAATTTTATTTTGTTACAAACTGTTGGGCTATAAATTATTTGATAATTTATAAATTGTGATGTGTGTATAAAACCGAATATTGTGTATTTGTAATCCCCAGACATAATTTTATTCGATTAAATTAAAATAAAGCCCCATCTAATCGTAAACAAAACAGAAATTGCAAACAAAAAATACAAAACAACAGAAAATATATCGCACATCCTCTTAAAAACTGTCAACACAAAAAAACAGTTCTGAGATAAATGCATTTTAATTTTTTTTTAATTGCTAACGTTACTGTGATGATGCTGAGATTATTCATTATTAGCTTTATAAAATAAATAATCAAGTATAGCAATTTAAAATGCATTTATCACAAAATTGTTTTTTGTGTTATGACATTTTTTTAAAGGATGTGCGATATGACAACCGTAGACAAATTTTTTGAGCAAAAGTTGGGAAAAAACCTGCTTTTTTTTATCTCGTTCCGTGAACTCATACTGAGAGATGACATTCGAGCTATGAGCGGCAAAATACCCGCTAGTTTAAAAACGAACCAAAAGATGCCGCATCCTTTAAATTTGCCATTGAACTAAGAGGTTTCGCCATTTCATTGATAATGCGACTTACTGAAGTTTTTGACATCATTAATATCGCTTCTTGTCCAATTATACGTTTGGAAACATTCGGGAAAAACTCTAAAGGCACATAACACTTTTAAATAAGACGGAATGGCATGTTTTTTGTAGGTTGTGTATATATTTTTCGGAAACCGATAAAGTTTTAGGTACCCTGCAAGCGCCTTCTGATAATTGCCAAGTTGCTTCTGTAAAATACAAAATATTATGAGAAAGTAGATCTAAATTAATAAATTATTTTATACTAATAATTACCTTTGACGATTTCGTCTGCGTCGATGAATAGCAGTTTGTATAAGGCGATCTCATATTTTTGCACACAGCAAATGTAAGCCCTAATCAAATTAAGTTTATAAATCGCAACTATAAGGCTCTTTTCCAATTACTGACTTATTTCAGACTTATTGACTTATTTGACGCCATCTTGAATAAGTCAGTCAATTTGATCCAATTCATTGTACCGACTTATTTGTGACGTAATAACAAAAAAACAAAACGCAATTTCTATTATATGGAAGAAAAAATTTTCTTGACATATTGGTCGTTGCTACTAGATTTGAAAAAAAAACTGCATGTATTATATTTAGTCAAGACACATTTTTGGAGACATTTCTGTGTAGAAATACTTATTCAAATAAGTCTCATCGCGAGGTGACTTATTTGAATAAGTCGGTTTCCACAAATAAGTCGGTAATTGGAAAAGGGCCTAAGCTTTTCAAATCTAAATTGTTTTGACAGATACAAAAAATAAGAAAACTTAAATTTACCCAAGAAACCTAAAACTAATAAAAATGTATTCAGCCTTGGAAAAAGTTGTATTCCGCGAAAAAAGGAGAATAAAGTTTCACAAGAGAAATGAAAAGACTGTTTTCGTTTAATTTGTTCATGGGACTAGAACTGATCCTCAGGGTACTTTATATTTGTAACTTCAGTCCAATATGTAATTTCTCCACTGTGTAGAAAAAATAGTGTTAGTTTCTATTTAACACGTTAATCGCCACGTCAGCATATGTGTCTGATACTACGAAGTTCTACATGAGCCATGTCAGACATATATGTCTGGGATACGGGATTTATTAGAAGGTCACGACAGTCACTGAAAATCTGACGTATACGATAAATTTGCTGTATCTTCAAAAGATTAGCCTACTAGTGACACTATTCTGGTAATTCCCCGGGAAGAATTTATATGTAGTTTCTGTTCAAATATTTTTTTCCCGGCATACTGAGGTAAAAAGCTACTTAGTGTTAAATTTTTTGAAAACAAAATTAAATTGGGAATAATTTTCCCTGCCAATTTAGATATGGAAAAATTATTCCCATTTTATATTGGAGATTATCATCGAATGTAGATAGCGTTGGTTTCTACGTCTACAAGGGGGACAAGAATTGTCAAATCGATTGTTATGACAGTTTTGATCCCACTTGCTTCATAGCAAAGTGCGATTCACGTTTTGTTCACCAGATTTCAGCTACTTTGTTGGAAAAATAAAAAATAAAATTTTAACAGAAATTACATATAAATTATTGCATTGAAAACTCGCAATCTCCACTATTAAAACCACAAAAACTAATTTAAATCACAAATTTTGTTATTTAAACAATTTTATATTTTATTATTTTAACGTTTTCGGTCACTGAATGACCACCTTCAGAAAAGTTACAAAAAAATTGTGTGCCTTCAGAATTTCAATGAAGGCTTTAGTCTTTAAATGAAGTCTTAGCTAAAGCTAAGGAACCAGCTCGCGCTACAATAAATTTTAACACGGTCTCCATAAGTCTCCACTAAATTACAAATAAATTAGTAAAGGTTGGTATCCAGCTCGCTCTAAGATAAATTTTACATACAAATTTGACTTAAAATTTAGCTAGCGAAATAACAAAAAAATAGTTAGCTTCCAATTTCACAATAACGGAACGCGGCTAACGCGAAAAGTTTGTAGTTATCTCATTCACATATAGACTGCGCTAGTGAAAACTCTACAAACGTTTTCGCTGCAATTTATCTGCCTAAAACGATAAAATTGAGATAAATTTTGACAGCACAACGTGAAAATTATTTTTTTTTTTTAATGGATGAACTAAATAATTCTATAGATTATGAATGTTTCGAATATCATGAAGAAGTGGATACAGAAAATTTAGAAAGTGGAAAAAGGAAGCCAAAATTTTTAATTTTAAATAGTCGATTGAACTATATTTTTGTTTGTTGTAGGGGAAATAAAAAAAACGTAAAAATTTATCTCTACATAAAGTTTTTAACTTACTAATTTATCTGTAATTTAGTGAAGAGTTGTGGAGACCGTGTTAAAATTACCTTTAGCGCGAGCTGGATACCTAGCTTAAGCTAAAAAGTGTTTGTAGAGATAAATGTTGACGTTTGTTTTATTTGTCCTACAACAAACCAAAATAGAGTTCTAAACTATTTTATTAGTCTAGGAAATAATTTAGTCCATCCATTTAAAACAAAAACATTCACGTTTTGCTGTCAAAATGAATTTTATTGTTCTAGGCAGATAAATTGTTGCGAAAAAGTTTGTAGAGTTTTCACTAGCGCAGTCTATATGTGAATGAGATAACTATAAACTTTTCACGTAAGCTGCGTACCGCATCTGCGAAATCTTTTCATATTTCGCTAGCTAAATTTTACGTAAAATTTGTATGTAAAATTTATCTTAGCGCGAGCTGAATACCGACTTTAAGATGGTCGTCAGAATCGAACGGTTAGTTATATAATGCTATATTGTTACACTTGAAAAATTACATTTCAATAATTTTTATTTTGATAAAAGAAATAACATTGACTTATAATGTTGCCCAAAACAATAAAAAAGCTGTTGTTTGCAGTCTGAGCAATAAGTTGAACCTTTGTTTCCTTTTTTTCTGGCACAAAGTCGAGAAGCAGACTTTGTGCTTCTTTTATTTGGGCATAACATCCAACGCACATTCTTCTTATTTTGTTCTTTTCAGAAATTAACATTGTTTTTAGCGTATGAGTTGAAGTTTTTCGTTTTTCTTAAGCTAAGCATATCGTGCCCAAATTTTCACAAAATTGTCTAATGTTTATTGTTGTGTAATGTTAATTGTTTATTATTCCTTTGCCTACTTGTGCTGGCAGAAGCTAAGTTTATATCATATTCACCTTTGCTGGGGCATGTTTTGTTGTCAATACTCTAACAAGTCGACTATGTAGCCAGTTAAGTAAATTTAGCGTGCATAATTTTTTTTGGTATAAAGTTCTTACTTGTTCTTACTGTGCTAGCGAGTATCTGGTCTAGAAGTTGTTGAGATACAACGTTCTACCTTCATTTAGAAGTCCTTGTGATAGTTCCTCGCAAAATTTTGCGGCTAAGCCGTAATTATTATCAAAAATCTCAGATTTACCTGAATAAAATTGCTTGCCCACGTGTATCCTTCTGAAGTACACAAATTAAAAAGTTTAATTCCGTATACCTATGCGCTTTATTAGGTATATATTAGCGGAAAATAAGGCTACCTATCCAAGGAACAAAAGTTTCATCAATTACATAATTTTCGCCGGGAACAAAGAAATTTTTATACTTAGCTTCAAGCAAATCTAACAGCGGTTGAATTTTTTCCAATCTGTCACCAGGAATAGCATTTTCATTATTTGAGAAATGAAACAGGCATAATAATAATTCTAATCTTTTTCGAGACTTGACAATTGGGGCTATGCTATTTTTGTAAATACGTTTGATTGACCAACAAGAAATTATATTCCCCATTCGCACTAATCCCCATCCACATAAAAAGGCCGAAAAACTTTCTTATTTCTTCAGCGTTAGTTCGATACCATTTATTTAGACGACTGTGTCGAGTTGTTCAAGTACGCTGTATTGTTTGTTCAGCGTATAACCCTTTTTCAACCAAAAAAAAAAAATGGCTTAATTAAAGTCCTAACCGCACAAATGTGTGAGTAAAAAATCATAGTATGTAATGGCGTTTTTGATAAAAAATTTCGCTTGATTTGAAGTACAACCAACACAATTATATGTATAGTTATAGTGTTTTTTTTTCAGACGAAATAAGTTGGAAAGGAATGCGTAAATGTGTAAGTTGGATCAAAACACATGCAAAAATAAATTTTTGACATGGTACTTTTGCCGTACTCGCACAATTGTGTTAGTAAATCACAAAAGGGATATATTAGTTTCAGTAACAATGAGGTTTATAATCTCTTCCAGATGGAGTGAATTTTCTACTTTTTTGGTAGAGATATCTTGAGTATATGGCCTCTCTGTTTCCAATGACTAACAAGTCGTAAACATTGTGAGTGTCATTAAAAATAATATTTTGTCTATGAAAAAGCCGTAAAGTCTCTTTAAGATAAATATTAATACAGACAAATTTCAAACTTCTTAGTTTTAATTTCATACTAAATTCCGTACTACAAAATATCAAAAACACAAAAATATCAATTTTAGGCGAAAATAATTTTCTTTCTCTTTCTGATTCGCGAATTTTTTAATTTTTCTTTCGTTGTTTTGTATCTTCAGTTTAATGTAATATGTAACACGTATATTCCTCGGTGTTCCGCGATTTCTTCTTTAAACTTTTAAATATAGGTATAATAATTATGTTCGTGATTAAAAGATTTTAAATGATTTTAACAAGCGCGCATTTCCAACAAAATCCATCTACTTTCCTACTTCTTTAATTTTTGTGACACTTTTTTTGATTGAGCAGCATACCTCGCGTCATTTCCATTATTCTTTGTTTTTTTCAATGGACCATTCTGCTGTGGATTGTACGGTGAAGTTCTTAAATATCGAATACCCTACTGATTCAATATTTCCTCAAATTTTTTGTTTGTGGATTTTGTTCCTCTGTCAG
This sequence comes from Nephrotoma flavescens, assembly GCA_932526605.1. Lineage (NCBI taxonomy): Eukaryota > Metazoa > Arthropoda > Insecta > Diptera > Tipulidae > Nephrotoma > Nephrotoma flavescens. The sequence continues at coordinate 192,260,973 of OW052222.1, read as the reverse complement.
TTCCCAAAGTTTTAATTTTACGACTAAATTGATTCTTAACCAAGTCAAGAAAATCCTTGAATCTGTCGAATATGTCTGATTTATTCTTCAGATGATATTTGATACTATAATTCTAGTAATCATCGACAAAAATCAGTACGCATCGCTGTTCCGAAGGCGTAATACATAGTTTGCATAGTAGAAAGTATCAATTCCAAAATTATTCGCACACACATTCGCATTCCTTTCTACACTCGGCAATATTAAAAATCTCCAAAATATGCCTCTGCGGAAGCATGTGAAGTTAGCCCAGTTTTACATCCCAGAAAAAAAAATACAATTTCCTCAAACAATACTAATTCATTTCACCCCAGTTTTTTCTATTTAAACTTGTATAAAACGGAATTTTTTTTTAATTTTTTTCTCTACAACAAAATATCCACCCACAGATTTTTCATTCTTGACAGAATTGTTGTTTTTGTACTCTGCGTATGAATAAATGATTAAAAATAATTTTTCGAAGTGCAATGATAATAGTTGATTGTTTTGATTAAAGATGAGAACAACATCAGTCGAATTATTGTTTCAAGGGAGGGCTTACAAATGATTGATACAGTTTTGAGTTGGTAACAATAAGGGCTTACAGTGACTAAGAGGGCAATACCAGCCTAATCGGCCAGCTTCCATATGGCCCAATATAAAAATTAATAATTGCCAATCTCCTAGCAATAAGATTACTTAGCAATAAGATTCTCCTAGCAAATAAGAGTAATGTCCGACTGGCCACAGTTAGTCCGTACCATGGCTTATTCGAAACATAAAGTATCATTTCCGGCAAATCATATATTTCTTGGAGAATGGCACGATTTTCCCATATTCGTATAGGGCCATATGGAACTTAGCCATTTGCGCCAACACTACCACACGGCTGGTACTGCCCCCTTAGTCATTGTTAGCCCTTACTGTTACCAATACAAAAATGTATCAATCATTTGTAAGCCCTCACTTGAAACAATATAATATTGACTCATATTGTTCTCATCTTTAATCAAAACAATCAAATATTGTCATTTCACTTCGAAAAATTATTTTTAATCATTTATTCATACGCAGAGTACAAAAACAACAATTCTGTCAACAATGAAATAATCTGTGGGTAGAAATTTTGTTGTAGAGAAAAAAATTTAAAAAAATTCCGTTTTATACAAGTTTAAATAGAAAAAACTGGGATGAGATGAATTAGTATTGTTTGAGGAAATATTTTTTTTTTTCTGGGATGAAAAACTAGACTAACTTCACATGCTTCCTCTGCGGCATTGATTTTATAACGTCAACATCAAGATGTCTAAAGATGTTGTGCCAACAATGAACACAATTTTTATATTGCTTTATTAAATTTGGCTTTTGTTTTTCTCGCAGCCAATACAAAATTATTGATAAGTCTGCTAATGCGATTTGCTTTGCATCCGGGCTATTTATTTCACACTGACGGTTATTGAATTAAAGCTGTTTTCGAAACGAATACTTATTTGTGGAACCTAACTTATTGAAATAAGTATGCTGGCGTGGTAACTTATTTTCTGTCTCTTTCATGTACAAAAATCTAAATTGGTTGTCGACATTTTGTTAATATTTATCGATGTGAATTGTTTTGTTTTAGGATTTAATTAATATTTCTAGATACCAAATAGATATTTCTGAATTAAAGCTACATAAAATAATAAACTTAAAGATACGATCATCCAAATTATACAATCTAGAGTACAAAAACCCCTTTTGCACAAATCAGACACATAAATGAAAATAACGTACGGTATCGTACATTACGGTGTATTATTTATATATGAATAACACGATTATTAGTACTGATGAGATATAAAATAACCGTTTTCTATTAATTTGATAATCAAGACTATAGCTGTTTTGCTTTGGCAAAGTCCGCTTTTCCGATTTTTTTCTAATAGCTTAGGTCATACTGAGACTATATGGGAAATTTGGGGAAAGTTCATTGACTAGAATTTTCACTAGAATTTTTTTATTTTATGCTGCCAAATAAGTTATGTATTTTCAGTTTTGTGCCAATATCTCAAAAACTTCCACTAGTAACGAATAGTTTCGGTTGGTTTTCTAATAGCTTAGGTCATACTGAGACTATATATAAAATTTAAGAAAAATTCATGGAGAATTTTCACTAGAATTTTTTGATTTTCTGCAAAATGAATATCATAGCTCTATATCTCTCTAGTGAAAATTTTAGTCCATCAATTTTCCTTAAATGAAACTATGGGAAGTCTTAATATGACCTAAGCTATTAGAAAAACAACCGAAAGTATTGGTTACTAGTGGGAGTTTTTGAGATATTGGCCAAAAACTGAAAATAACTTATGTGGCCGCAGAAAATAAAAAAGTTCTAGTGAAAATTCTAGTCCATGAGTTTTCCCCAAATTTCCCATATAGTCTCAGTATGACCTAAGCTATTATTTGTATTGGTTATAATGAATAAAAAATTTCCGCTGGTAATTACATAACAAAAATAATTATCTTTAGTGATAGTGGTGTCACTTGCGGCGAGTAGCGTAATCTCTTATTTTCCGCTGTCAAAATTCCGCTATACAGCATCATCATTTGAAAGTTGGTAGAATCAAAAAATCATATGGGTTTTAAATTTGTGGCACCATCTATATGTGAGACCGGGAACTTTTCTGGCGATGTAACACAACATGAAACTTTTAAAAACAATTTTTTTACAAAATCAATGAAGATTCAGATAATTTTTGAGTCATTTCGTGAAGAATTTATTATTCGAAATTTTCGTTTTTCATTTTATGTGAATTTTACTTTAAAGAGCTCTGATTCCTGAGTCATTTTGTGATCAATTTTCTTACTGGAAATTTTTGATGTTTTCCAATTTTCAGTCCGAAGTGGTGTATGACCGTTTTTAAACGCTTATATAACTTGACAGAAGGCCATCGACATGCGAAGTGGTACATATAAAGTCATTTTGGCTTTGATCAACGAATCCATTCGCATATCACTTATTTCATTAGGAGTTTATTTGTTTCTACGCGAATTGTGGTAATACTGTATTACTTCAACTCAGGATACCCCGGCACCTTCTGGCACTATCAAAACACATAACACTATAATAAATATAATCATTTTATTTGAGTTTGTCCAACACAATAATGGTCTCGAATATACAAATCATCCATCACAAAACAGCTTCTGTTTTTCTTTTCATTAATAGATCTAATTTACAAATACAACAATTACAGTAATTAATCGAATTTGTATTTAGCATAACTTAGTTGCCTCTAAGAGCAATAATCCATTTATTTTAATGATTTGAAATTCCTTTGATCGTATAACGCGCTTCTTTTTCTTATTTAGAAAATGAAACTACAAACAATTACAATTTATTATTATTATTATTATGTGGTGTAGTAATGTAGAACCCAGTTTAATTGCATGACTTAATTAGACGATGATAGATTCAAGCAAACTAAACCCGGAACAAATATTCGAGTTCATTTATTGTTTAGATTTGGAATGTAAAGTAGATCGCTGGAGATCAAAACACAATTTCACGGTTTTACGAAAGTAAATTTAACGCCAATTATTAGTTATGTATAATACATATATTGCCGCACTGGAGCAGAGCAACAACGATTAAAAAATAATTAAGATACATAAGTTTTAATTAAAATTTCTTATTTTATTACCCTAATAAAATGTATGCATGCTTTTAATTAAAATAATCAATTAACGCCAAACTATTTCATATTATAACATCCACACAGCATGTTAACTTTTTTAAATTGACATTCATTGATGAGGAGTGAGTGCGTTTAATTATAAATTACAACTTAAAGAAGAGGTCATTAGCCACACACACTTGTTGACAATAAAAATGAAAACAACAAGTTTTAAATTGCATAATTTGTTATGTAACATTTTTATATTGATAATAAATAATGAAATATTTTTTTTTCTTTTTTTTAATATGAGGCACCCAGACAGAATAATTTGTAATTATGTTTGAACTATGTAATAAAATCTTTCCCATACATTAAACTTAAACTAAATTACTTATCATTCTTGTTAAATCTTAGAAACATATGATAATGATTATTGATGTAGAGTCAAAATATTATAAATTAAAAATAACAAATAAAAAAATAAAATTATGTCTGGGATGCCGACCGACATATTGTCTATTTTTGTTATATTTAAAGCGAAATACGATATCGAATTTGTGATCGCTGGAAAGAAGAAATTTTATCACACGCATATAGAATTATAATAAGCCATACTTACAGTGTAGTGCCAATCAGTGTATGACCAATAATTATGTGAGTTCTCATGAACAACGAGTGTGACGACATGTCACGAATCACACGGCCATAACTTTTGATTGATTGATTGGACTGTAAGACCGCCGGGCCTATTCCTACAGCCTGTTTACACATAATAATAGGAAGGATAGGAAAAGTACTTTTTTTTGGGGACGGAACGACCCGGTTTGAGAAACCTAGCGATCGTACGGCACAACACAATTCTAATCTACTTCTAATCTACTAGAGGAAGGATAAAGGCTTAATAACTTTAATGGATAACGATGGTATTGGTCTTCAACAACTGCTTCTCTAAGGGGTATATCCTCTATCCGGTCGCAAGTTAATTATTTGCGACCAGAAATATGGTTACTAGATTTATTTTGCCATGCCAATTCTTACATCTTTTTAAATTTAAATTTGTTTTGCGATTGCTAAGTAGAATTACATAGAAAGACTGCAACCTCGGAAAAGGCGTAGCAGTCTTTTCCTGGATTTCTACTTCACAATCGCAAAACAAATTTAAAATTTAAAAAAATGTGTCAATTCGCATGGCAAAATAAATCTAGTAACCATATTTCTGGTCGCAAATAATTAACTTGCGACCGGATAGAGGATATACCCCTAAATCAGCAACCTGAGATTTTTTTATTATTCACATACATCTGGAAACTTCCTTAAATTAAATTCTAAATTAATGTGAATTTTTGACTTAATCCCCTATTCCCCTAGTCGCATCACTTCACGGGACGTGACTACTCATCTTCCTGGTCGTTCTTGCTGTTTTTTTTAAATCTTAGTATGCTGCTTTATAAATATTTCCTTGCGACTGCTATCACTTCAAATGACAATTTCTATCACTTGAAATTTTGACGTGACAAGTAAATAAAAAAAAATTTCAAACTAATGCAGCCAACTAAGATTTAAAAAGTTTTCAATGAGAGTTTTGCACAAAATTATTTAGTAAATTTTGATTTTAAAATCTAGTAACCAGGAAGATCCATAGTTATACCGTTATACGTCGCATGAAGTGATACGTCTAAGGGAATTGAGTCATTATAGATGGCAAATAATGTGTAAGAATAACAACAATCAGTTTCGAACGGATGAGATTATTGATTTGAAAAAATCAGTCTTTTCATCGCAGGTCGCGACGACTGATGTTGCATTATTTACATTGGAATATTGTCTATGTGTACGTATGTACGTGTGTATTAAATTCGAGAGTACTGAAAATATACCAACCCTACCGGAAAATGTTCATCAGGTCTCAAACACAGTAACGCGAAAACTCTCACAAACATACGAAATACATGGATTTTTGATTTAGTGATGAAAAATCTTTCGGGAGGGGCTATTATTAGTTTTCTAACGGTAACATCCAGTTGTACTCAGAGAAACCATTTAATATTTTTAACTTGTATAAACATGTTATTCTAGTAAAAATTGTAGAAGTGATTAAACACACAATTTTAATTTACTTTTGGCAATTTTTTAGTTTAATTACCTGAACTAAAGTGACTTACAAAAGTGGAAACGCGTTTTATTTCATAGTTAAAACATAAAATATAACCCACAAATCATAAAGAACCATTCAAAATGCCCCTTAATAGATTATAGCACACTACTTACATGAATTTCCGTATAAGAACTGCCTTATTATTGGGTGTGTGAATTCATTCTTAGAGTCGACATTTAGATGGCGCTACGTGCGATTGCATATAGTATAACAAGCAATTCTAATTGCATTTTGTAGCTGTCACAATTGTTAATCTAATTCAGAGCAGAAAGTGTTATTTTTCATACTACGTCATTTTTTGTAATCGATTTAAAATGGATCGTGATAAGTTGGTCGAGGGGCTGAAGCTCACCGATTACTTTCTGATACTTATGGTAATCAAGTTTCAATTAGTTTTATCGATTCCAAAGTGGTGTTTTTGACTTGACAGACAAAGAACCGCCATGTCAGCCAAAAAAGTTTGTAGATGCCGAATTACGCAAAAAGACCTTGCAATGCAGTTAAACATTGACCGATCAACCATTTCTCATCGTTTGCACGCAATAGGAAAGATTCGAAAGCTAGGAAGATGGGTTCCACATCAACTGTCCGAAAATCAATTGAGAACACGAATTGAAGCATGGAAAAAAATCTTGCTGAGTACAAAAAACATAGTTTTTTGCATCGAATTGTTACTGACGATGAAAAGTGGGTCTATTACGACAACCCCAAACGTAAAGCAGCTTACCTCGATCCAGGTCCAAGCAGGACCATCGCAGCCAAAACGAGATATTCATTGGGACCAGAAAGATGTGGTGTATTATGAGCTGTTAAATCCAAATGAAACGGTTACAAGTGATCGCTACCGACGTCAACTGGACAATTTGGCACGTGCATTAGACTAAAAACGGTCAGCAATAGCGAACAAAAGCTGTAAAGTTTTGTTTCATGATGACAATGCCAGACCACATCGTACAAAAACCGCTCAAAACAAGGTAGAGCAACTCGGTTGAGATCGGCTTGAACAACCTGCGTATTCTCCAGACCTTGCACCTTCCGACTACCATTTGTTTCGATCAATGCTATTTGCCTGACTAACGTGCGCTTCCGAAACGCCGGAGAATTGCGAAATTCGATCGATGGCTGGATAGCTGGGAAAGTTGAAGGCTTCTTCAAACGATGGCGATTATATTGGATAAAATATACTGTATCGTTATCTTTTAATAAACATTTCTTTTTTATAAAAAAAAAGTCTAAAAATTAATTCACACACCCAATACTATCTCAATGACCTCTTTACAAAAATCGTTGATGAATTCATCGATGCGTTATACAGAAAATTCATTATGAACATCATTCGTTAGATCACGTAAAACTTCATTAAATATATAAATGACTTTAGTTCCGGGCACAAAATAAAGTTCATTTGAGAAAAAGCCGAATTTGATGAAATTTTGGGATTCGGCTATAATGAATGGAACCAGGCCGTCTCCTAACTGACAACTATAAAATTCATTTTGCAGAGCTGGGCTAGGATTTTAATAAGAAACGTCAGCTTATAATAACGTATCTTTTTGATGAAGTCCTACAATCCGACCATTCTGAATAGAACTTGGCCATATGGAAATTTAAAAATGGACTCTAGAGAAATTCTGGAGTACGGCCGGGCAAGGCAAATTCTTAACCAATCATTTTCGAATTTGGTATGCTGAGCTGAATCGAGACTCCAACAAAAATCCCGGATGAAGTTCTGGATTTTTCTACAAATCAAATCCGTAAACAATCGGCCAAGGAACTATCCAATTCCTCTATTCAACGTAGCCGAAACAAACTTGGCCTTAATCCGCTAAGAGATGACCCAAAATCCAGCTGCCCAAAACTAAAATTAGAAATAGAATACTGAGACAATCCCACACATCGCAGTCAATCAAAAAAGATCAACGTTTACGTGAGGTGATGGATAGAACTCAAATCAATCGATATTCGTGCCTGACGCTCCCATGCAACCTATTTCGAGAAATATTGTTGAGCTAGATAAATTCTTTCATAGAAAATAACGCCAGCAGTAAGCAATCTAAAAAAAATAGTCAATATTAAAAGCCCGAGGCACATCAAAGATTTACTTGTCATTACAAATAAAAACAAAAATTAAAAATCATTTTCCCTTTGCCATGCCGTAACACATATCGCACATCACATGACATGAAAAAGAGACACAACCCAAAAATTAAAATTTTGCAGGAGAGCAAAAACAAAAAATACTAATAACGTTATTACATTCCAAAATCATTAAACGAAGAACGACATTTTGCGCTCTATCATTTTTGGTGAAGAAAAAACAAAAATGTTTTGATTGTGGGATTCTGAAATCTAACATTGCGCATCTTTCTAGTGAATTTTCGCAAAAAGTTCATTTCTTCAGTTGTGTCAACCCTCCATACCACGTACGAAACGAGGTCTCACCCATTTCAAGCAGCTTACAGAAAATATGTTTTGTTTATATTATTTGAAACTGGTATTGGCGTCCTAAGCAAAAATGTCTTATCTGCCTTTTTGTTATTTTCAGTAATTTCAATTTTAGTGTTATGGTTTACCACAACACTAAATAAATGTTTTCATTGTGTTTAATATGTTTTCATTGTGGTGCAATCTCCGCGATGTCTTGTTATTTTTAGATTAAATGAGATTCACTCAAAAATTATAAGGAGCCAATGAGAAGTTTGCTGGAAAAAATGTCCTGAGCCAATCTAAATTGGAACAAAACATGCTTCGTTTGATAGATTAAGCTCGTAGGAGTTATTCCTATATGGTTTCATTATGGTGCAATCTCTACGATGTCTTGTTATTTTGAGAATAAATGAAATTCACTCAAATATCATGAGGAGCCAATGAGAAGTTTGCTCGAAAAAATGTCCTGAGCCAATCTAAATTGGAACAAGACATGCTTGGTTTGATAGGCTAAGCTCGTAGGAGTTATTTCTATATGATTTCATTGTGGTGCAACGCTCCACGATGTCTTGTTATTTTGAGAATAAATGAAATTCACTCAAATATCATGAGGAGCCAATGAGAAGTTTGCTCGAAAAAATGTCCTGAGCCAATCTAAATTGGAACAAGACATGCTTCGTTTGATAGGTTAAGCTCGTAGGAGTTATTCCTATATGGTTTCATTGTGGTGCAACGCTCCACGATGTCTTGTTATTTTGAGAATAAATGAAATTCACTCAAATATTATGAGGAGCCAATGAGAAGTTTGCTCGAAAAAATGTCCTGAGCCAATCTAAATTGGAACAAGACATGCTTCGTTTGATAGGTTAAGCTCGTAGGAGTTATTCCTATATGGTTTCATTGTGGTGCAATCTCCACGATTTCTTGTTATTGGCAATGAGAAAAAAAAATATTTTGCAAGTCCATTGGGATATTATTCCCCGCAACTTGATAAGTCATGCTCTAAAAATCAACTTATATATGATTGATTTTTGGTGTAGTCTCCGTGATGTCTTGTTATTTGCCAGAATTGAATACACTGAAAATCAAAAGTATCCGATAATAGTTTTACTTAAATAACATTCCTGAGCAATGTGAGAGCTTTCCACAAAAAACAGCTCTACACATTCGCACCATAGTATTAGAATAATTAATTTATTAAATACTATCCTATTTTTAAATTTGATGAAATTTAAGTTTTCACTCAAAATTCCTATAAGATTTTCACTCAAAATTCCTATTGGTTGTTGCAAAAAATAGGGTTGCATTCATACGTAAAGAAGCAAAAACCAGCCCTGGATAAGGCTAAAAGATCAAAATATCATATCATCACGTTACGGAAACGATGAAGCATGATGGCGGACCGGTAATGGCCTGGAGATGATTCATCTGATAGAACATTGGCCCACTATTGAGGATCAAGGACATTATGCGAAAAAAAGAATATTTAAATATTCTTAAAGAAAATCTAGTGGAGTTTGTAGATGAATGTGCTTATCAGGCGGAAAAAATCATTACTCAGCAAGATGGAGACCCCAAACATGCAGCTAAATCAGTTCAAAAATGGGTACAAGACCAAAAATTCCAAACTATGAAATGGTCTGCTTAGAGTCCGGACATGAATCTCATACAGCATTAATAGACCTTCATCAAGTGTCGATTAAACGAATATGGTGAGGCACATAAATACGGAGACCAATTATGGCGGCGAGTTGAAACGGAATGGAACAAGATTCCACATGACTCCATACAAGGATATGCCGAAAGCATGTCCCGACGTATAAAATCGTTTGGAAACTTTCTAATCTAAATGAAAAATTATCGTTTAGAATTTACTAAATAAGATTTTGTTTTTTGCGTTCAAATAATTAAGCTTCAGATTATGGCCAATATCTCAACAACTCCCACAGCTAACAAACAGGTACGGTTGTTTATCTAGTAGCTAAGATCGTGCTGAGTACATTTGGAGTTTTTGGAAAACTTATCATAGTTTTTCGATTTTCTGCTGCCAAATAAGTTCGTTTCGGTTTCTGGCCAATATAATTGAAACTCCTACATGTAACCAATGTGTTTTACCAATAGCTATGGTCATACCGAAACTGTATGATAAATCTTCCCAAAATTCCCCATATAAGTATAGTGCAAGAATTATTTTCTACAATTTAATGACCAGAAGGGGATACTAGCTTATAAGGCCGCAGAATTGGTTTCGTGGATTTTTCAAATAAAACACTCAGCGCTTAAGTTACAAATTTTATATTTAGCCGACTCGATCCAGCCGAAAAATGTCGATAATGCAGAATGGGTGGAAACAACTAAAATGACCCTCTGCAAAGGTCGATAATGCAGATTCGGATATAAAAACAAGCAGATAAAGCAGATTCAAAAACAACTTAAGCATCAACCAGCGAAAATTTAAGAGCTTAAGTTGTGCTCCGTTTGTACCACTTCAGGTAGCGATACGACCACCAAAATTTTAGAGGTCAGATGTTTATTTGTGACGAGAAGCCTATACAATTTTGGTGATTGTAGCAGTAACCGAAATGGTACAAACAGCGTGTAACTTAAGCTCTTAAGTCTTCGTTGGTTGAGGTATTATATTATTCGCCTGTAAAAGCCGGTAATGTAGATTCGTCTAAATAGCCAGCCGAACAATGTCGATAAAGCAGACAAATAATTTTGGTGTTAAACAGAAATTTCTTTTTAAATCAAAAATGCTTATTTCGGTTCATCAACGTAAATAATTCAAAATTAAACTTTTTTATTAAATGCATTAAAACTATAATAAAAAAATTATTTTGATACTGAGAAAACTCAATGGCATAATCAAGCAAAACTTCAAAAATTTCAGGTCAATTTCCAGGTGAAGAGTCCGAAAATTTCTATAAATAGATCGCATATATATAACTTGAAAACTTCTAAAAATTAACCGTTGAAAGGGTCATGTATGGAAATAGATTCAGATGAAAGGTCTTACTGATGTTCACACATGGAAAAAATTCCGGTCAATTTTCATGTGGAGTCCGCAAAAAATCGGTTAAAACATATAAAATGCTTAAAAAATAACCTAGCGGAAAAATGCCGATAATGCAGATTAAATATAAAAAGGATACAATGGTATGCTATAGAAGTTTATCCAAACTAATGCAAAAAATACAACAACAACAAACTTATTGTAATAGTATTGGTTACACCAATAAACATTCAGGCGAATTTATATTGCGTAATTAAGTTATTCTTAGTATTTTCTAAGCATTTAGCATGAACTTCAGAAACATTGGTACACTGTCTAAGCCCAAACGAGTGTCCCTAGTAAATTATTTGATTTTCTAATGAGTGGCAACTGACATAACGGCCCAATTGAAATCTTGACACATTGGCATTTGCATCTAAAGCAACAATGCCAGGTCGCTCTTCACTTCTTTGCCTTTTTCACTTATTTGCAAACATATTTAATGGACTTAATGAAGTTTACAGAACTCAACACTACAGTGTGTTGCGAATGTTTTCGATAGAAGCTTGAAATACGGAACGATATAGCGATTATCGACCACGACATCTTTTCCTTTCATTGTCAAATTTGACCGTTCTCCAACGATCTTTGGGTGAATGACACTGTTATAGTAGATAACCATCGTTTCCACTAATTGTGTATGCTAGCAACGGACGCGAATCTTGTTTTGTGCATTTTCCATCGGCCATAGACGGTGAATCTGGATTGTGATCTCCGCACGGACTGTGAATCATGTTTGTTGAAACTACCGCGAACAACTCCGGGTCTGCTTGTGTATCTGGTATTTTGGCGCTGATGATTGAATTGTTTTGATCTGGTCTGATTTTCTCAATTAACCACAACAGAATGTGTGCATGTGGTAATCCACGCTTCTGCGACTCTACTGAGTACATCTAACAACGTTGAAGTCCATTAACGTTTTTCCTTAAGCACACGTGCAGTGATGTCGTGGCGATCGCTGGAAGTTTATCCTGGCAGTGGACTATCGGTAATTTCAGGTCATTTTTGATTGCATGTGAACGTGATGAACAAATCTGGCCCTCCGTAATGCCGCACATATGTACGTCATACCATCCTGCGCATATTCATGCATATGCCGTGGGCTGCCAACATATGTCGCTGGGAGAATGGTCAATTGACCGACCTTGGTTTCATAGCCGTACGAAGCGATAGCATTTCGCAGATGAATGGACTGCTCGGATAGTAGTTTTAATTGATTGAAGCGGATGAAATTTAAACGTTGCGTTTTGATTTAGACATACATATCAACGCAACCTCTCATATCAACCATCTCTTGGCAATTGCGAATACAACAAAAAATGATTGAGCCAAATTGGTTCAGCCCGACTCAGATTTTCCAATTTTTCTCTTCTAAATGACCATCTGGGCGAAATCTCGTAAAAAAAACATCATTTTTCGATTTTCCAAATCTTCCGACTTTTCCGGCCATCTCCTGATAATTGCGAATACATACAACAAAAAAAGATTGAGCCAAATCGGTTAAGCTGTTCTCAAATGATACACTAGAAAAAAACTCAATTTTCTTCAAGTTTTTCCGGAAGTTTCCGAGTTTTCCAATAGGATTTTCCATTTTGCTCTTCTAAAAGACATTCTGGAAAAAACCCGTACAAAAACTTCAACTTTTCCGAATTTTCCGGCTTTTCCAGTGGATTTTCCCAAATTTTCTTTCGTACAAACCTTGTCCTTACCATAAAAAATACTAAGAATGACTTTGGAATGTACCTAAGGGCCATTAAAAAATCACATTTCGTCTTAATTACGCAATATAAATTCGCCTGAATGTTTACTTACACCAATACTATTACAATAAGTTTGTTGTTGTTGTATTTTTTGGATTAGTTTGGATTAACTTAACTAGCATTCAATGGTAGCCGAATAAAGTCCATAATGCCGATACAAATTTTATTACGGAAAATAACTTTATTAGTCGTTTCATTTGAATCTATTTCCAGTCGTTTCATTTGAATCTATTTCATGACCCTTTCAACGGCCAATTTTTAGAAATTTTCAAGTTCTGTGTGTGCGATATATTCAATTGAGTTTTTGCGGACTTCCAACATGGAAATCGACCTGACGTTTTTTAATAATAATTATTAGATGGCACTTCATTTAAAATATTTTTCAAACATGTAACAATAGATGCATTTCACGTCTTACCTCTCCAAACATCTAATACACACTTAGAGAAATTTAGTTTGGTATATTAAATTTAAATATTTCGAATGAAAATTTCTTATTTTAAATTTTTTAAGTTGGTTTTTAAGAACAACAAAATAAAAAAGACCGGCATATAATTTGTATCTGCATTATCGACATTTTTTCGGCTTGAGTCGGCTAACTTTAATAGGGTCACTTACTAAACACATTTTATTAAACACTTGTTTTTTTATTTCACAAAAATTAAATTTTTGAATATTTTAACCCTCGTCAGGCGGAACAGGTACAATTGTACCTTTTCCGTTTTTAAATACTAATAAATCTTCTTGTAGAAGCCGGAGAGAGGTAAAGTTTTGTGAGATCTCTACATTTGCTGGACCATTCAGACCTTATTTTAGAAAAATACCGCCAGCCTCTTCAGATATAGGGGATCGAGTAAATTTTAGCGTTGTAAAACACTTTTAGCGTTGTAAAATTATGCCGCCGGACGAAGGTGAATTAAAAAATTTTGTTTAAAAAGTTTAAAAAATCACTCGATCGGTTTCGACTTGTTAGGTCATCATCAATAGTATCTACTGATTTGTAAATGTAAAAATTTAGTTATAACGGGTGCCTTTTTAAGCCTGATAGAACTTGAAATTGTAAAAAATAAAACAAATGAATTAAAATGAATTTTATGAAAAAAATACTCTGGCAAATCATCATGAAAAGACTCACGCTTGAACAACGCTACGAAATTATTAAAATTACTTTGAAAATTAGTCGACGATTCATAGTCAAATTGTGTTCAGCGATGAGGCTCATTTTTGGCTTAACGGGTTTGTTAATAAACGCATATGGAGTGAGAACAATCCACAAGAGATCCTACAGACTACATTACATCCAGAAAAATACCCCGTTTGGTGCGGTTTACACGCTGGTGGCATCATCGGACCTTATTTCTTCAAAACTGAGGCCGGGGATCGCGTTACGGTCAATGGAGATCGTTACCGCACCATCAATGATTTTTTGTTTGAAAATTTGGATGACATTGATCCGGACGAGATGTGGTTTCAACAGTATGGTGCTACGCGCCACACGACGACCGCAACTATCGACTTATTAAAATCAAAATTTGGCGATAAGTTGATTTCGAGAAATAGACCTGTCAATTGGCCTCCAAGGTCGTGTGATTTTACACCTCCCGATTATATCTTGTGGGGCTACATCAAGTCACTGGTTTATACTTATAAACCAGCAACAAGGAGTAGGCAATAAAAATTAACCTATTGATCGTCCCGGCCAACTGTTGTTTATACGGAAAAATTAATAATAACAAAGGGGGAGGAGTATAGCAGGTTAGCGAATAGTCATCGGCTGAGTAACAAAATTCAAGATATATTGAAGTACATTTAATTACCCGACGTATTAGTCATATTATTACGAACGTGAGAATAGAACAAGGCAGGATCCGTAGTCGGTGAGAAACGGATTTCTCTCTGTTCGTTAAGGATTAGATTTATAGTGTTGTTATATAATTGTTTTTACTAAATTAACTTGATGGCGTATGACCTCAGGAGCGGCAACGTAACACGTAATGATAGAAGCGATGCGTTTAATTAAATGCGTAACTTCTTCGGCATTTCTAACAAAATATAATTTCACGATTATTTTGTTGACTTACTATAAAATTAGTCGCAATTTAAAAGGCAAATAATTTCACACATTTTCGCAAATAACAGTAATACATATAATTAAATAGAACTGGGTATACACGTCGCCAACATTTCTTAAAAAATGGCATGAGATAATTTTTTTATTATTTGTGTACTTTGCGAAATAAACTTACCGATAATTACATTTTTATTATTATGCCATATATGTAATCCTTTTGAATCTGGTTTATAATACACTTTATGTGATATCTGCTGGACATTGGCCTCCTATGTAAGTGTACAATGCAAGTTTTATTTTTGTTGTTGTCATCTTTTAAGAAACATAATACGAGAAAAGATTAAATCCAGCCCACCATCCTGACGACATCCGGTAGAATTACTTATTATTTGCATTACTTGTCTTTTTATTAACCGTGAAACTAGTAAAACCTTAAAATGGTGTCAATAAACTATTAGTCATGTTGTAATTTACGTATAGGTGATAGGGTGTTTTGCAACAAACTTTTTATTTTATTTGCATATCGCGCTATAAAACGGAAATATTTATGAATTTTATCTTAAATTATTTCGATCGATGGAATGTATGGGGCGGCAAATTTAGATTTGGACCAAATGATTCACACGGTAAAATATATAAATTATTATAGAACGCACGTAACTAAAAAGAACTCCCAAAATATTTTAAAACCAAAAATTTATAAAAACGTTGAATCACTATGCAGAATGCGCGATTTATACTTTTTCATTCATAAAAGCAAAAAATAAAATTTTATAGTACGAAATTCCCTTTTCCCCAAAAACACAGCAAACAAAAAATGATAAAATATTTTTGCCATGACTATTGGATAAACGGTTTCTTATCATATACACGCAGAAAACACACACAATCCGAAATGAAAAAAAAAATTATTTGAAACCACAATTATTACACGAGAGGATGAATCATTTTTGTGCATTTTATAAAAAAATCTTAAATGAATTTAAAGTTGTGATGCATTGTATAGGGTTTGCAGAATTTCAAGTGAATTTCCTGGAAAGTTGATGTGCCGAAGAAAAAGTAAAGTCCGCAATTAGTTCATCGTGGTTATATCATTTTTGGTTATGTATATATATGTGGTCTACATGGTCGATCAGTTCTTAGAATGACACACACCATTCAAAAGATGAGTTAAATTTTTGACACAGGTTTAAGTGTTTTGTAACGTTTCATGATAACTAAAGTATGATGAACGTATGATGAGTTGAGTTTCATGCAAATTCTCGCGTATATCGTGTGCCAAAAATTAATCTTTTTTTAATGTCGTGTGTCTTTGTACGGTTAGGAGAAATTTTCTTGTTTTTTTATGTTGATTTAAATGTTTTTTTAATGAGTTTTCTGAAACTAATCGAAAAGACACACTTTGAAATAACGTAAGGTAGGTAGTAGATACAAAATTTCGTAAGAGCCAAAGCCACATATAAGAAAGAAATTATAAAGCGACATGTTATCAATAGAACCATCAATAGAACAAAATGTTAACTTAAGAGAGTAGATCAAACGATTCTCTATAAGGATGAGTTACGAGTTTTCGCTGAGACTGAAAAAAGTTTCTTATAATTAACGACCAAATACTGGCGTACACTGAAGTTATACAACACATAACTAATGGACAAAAAAGGATTTGTTTTGATATTCGCCTAAATTTGACAGTAGAACGAAATCGGACTTGCTCTAGCATCATCTGGAATTGCATCAAATTTACTCAAGCGAACATTGAATTTGAATCGAGCAGTTTGAAACAACTTCAAAGATTAGCTTTGCGATTGTAAATAAATAATGAAATTCAATCGCAACTCCCCGGTCCACCAATGTAATATAAATCTATTGACATACTTATTGATGAGGATCAAGCTGTCAATTATCCAATAGAGATGCGGTATAAATAGCGAAAAGTTAACAGCAGAAATAAGAGATTTCGCTACTCGCCGTAAGTGGCAGAACTATCACTAAAGAGAAGTTATTTTGTTATGTAATTACCAGCGGAAATGTTTTATTCATTATGTATCACTTTTTTCACTAAATAAAACATCTAAGCGGAATAAAATATTAAAAGTGATCCTTAAAATGGCAAATTGATTGATCTCCTAAGCAAAGGAACTCGGTATATGAAATCTTGAACTTTAACAGTATTCCGTCTTTCCGCCATTTCTGAACAAATTACAATGAAATTTGGATAGTAGTATTGATCAGGTATTTTAAAGTAAGTTTTGGACATAATTCTAGGATCTGTTCATGCTGACTAAACGACCTTGTTAAAGTTAGCCGAAAGTTGGAAGCGGAAAACAACAAAAATGATAATGCAGATTGTGTCTTTGGTTTGATAAGCCGAAAAAAAAATTCAACAATGTTGATGAAATATAAGCCGAAAGTTAGGTATTTAAGAAATATTATTCAATAATATAATTAACTTCTTTAAGTTGACATTAAAATAAAAGATTTTTTTCAATTTTGAAGGAATTCTGATAAGGAAGATTTCAATAGTTGAATTTAATAATTTCTGAAAAAAATCAATAATTGACTCGGCGCTCTTGTTTAACTTAAATTCGCATTGATGCCACTATGGCCATTTGATAGGCCCTAATGCCTGTTAACAACAGTTTAATTTTGAAGAAATTCTGATGGGGATACAGGGGTGTAATTTGATAAGATTTCAATAGTTCAATTTCTGAAAAATTCATTGAATGGCCCGGCGCTCTTGCTTAACTTTAATTCGCATTGATGCCACTATGGCTATTTAATAGGCCCTAATGCCTGTCAACAACAGTCCAATTTTGAAGAAATTCTGATGGGGATACAGGGGTGTAATTTGATAAGATTTCAATAGTTCAATTTCTAAAAAATTCATTGAATGGCCCGGCGCTCTTGCTTAACTTTAATTCGCATTGATGCCACTATGGCTGTTTGATAGGCCCTAATGCCTGCTAACAACATACCAATTTTGAGGAAATTCTGATGGGGATGCAGGGGTGTAATTTGACAATACGGGTATTTTTGAAATTTCTGAAAAATTCTTTAAAGGCTCGGCGCTCTTGTTTTGCCTTAATTCGCATTGATGCCACTCGTATTGTTTCCACTCGTATAAAATACTCGTATTGTCAAATTACACCCCTGTATCCCCATCAGAATTTTTTCAAAATTGTACTGTTGTTAGCAGGCATTAGGGCCTATCAAATGGCTATAGTGGCATCAATGCGAATTAAAATTAAGCAAGAGCGCCGGGCCATTCAATGAATTTTTCAGAAATTGAACGATGGAATTTTTTTTTTCAAATTACATCTCCTCAGAATTTCTTCAAAATTGGACTGTTGTTAACAGGTATTAGGGCCAGAAAGTTCATTGAATGGTCAATGTATTTTTCAGAAATTTAACTATGGAAATTTTGTTAAATTTTCCACCGTATTCCCATCACAATTTCTTCAAAGATTGACTGTTGTTAACAGACATTACGGCCTATCAAATGGCAACAGTGGCATCAATACGGATTTAGGTTTAAAAGGAGCGCTAGGCCATTCAATGAAATTTTCAGAAATTAAACTATGGGAATTTTGTAAAATTGGACCCCCCAATCCCCATCAGAATTTCGTTAACAGGTTTCATTAACCGGTTAATTTCGTTTCGCATACGGGGGGGACAACTTTGCTAATCTAATATTTCTTTACAGTTAGGCCGATGTTGACCAGCATGATGGCCTATCAAGTGACCATAGTGGCATCAATGACAAGGTATGCAAACCTAGAACGACAGACTATTCAAGGCATTTTCGATATATTGAATTAGCGGAATTTTGATAAATTACACCTCTTTATCCCCTTCAGAATTTCTACATAATTAGGCCAAAGTTGGCCAACTATTATGATATATCAAATGTCCATAGTGGCATCCCCATCTTATTTTATGTTCATTTGGAGCAAGGTCAATGTAAACATTTGTTTTTCTCAAGTTTAAATAGAATTAGGTTTTACACCTTGTTAAAGTTAGCCGAAAGATTCCAGCCGAAAGATAATGCAGATAGTGTCTTGACTATTTTTAAACTCTCTTTATACTCTCGCCCCTATCGATTTTTAAATTCCTATAAACTGAAATAATTTCTCCTTCACCCGAATGATGTAATTCGATCCTAAATTCTCCTAAATTCGAGTTCATGACTGATTTTTGCTGTATTCAAGACACTATCTGCATTATCTTTCGGCTGGAAACTTTCGGCTAACTTTAACAGTATAGGTTTTACAACAAACTTCGCATACTAAAACCTTCAAATTGGTTTCTGTTGATGTATTGTTGAACTAATTATTCGGCTGATAACTTTCGGCTGAAGAATATTGATCAACGGTGACTTATTTATATACTTTCGGCTGAGAAAGCGAAGACACTATCTGCATTATCGATTTTTTTGATCTTTCGGCTGGAAACTTTCGGCTAACTTTAATAGTATGACTAAACGGCCCATTTCATAGCCAGTCCTTATGAAAAATTGTATTTGTACATTTTACACGACATAAATAAATTTTAAACTGGAGGGAACCCGGCTATTTCTAAATTAAATTTTGTAAAATTTGCATCGCATACAGGGATAATTCGGAAAAATTTTATGGATTCCAATTATCACTATAATTTTTTGATTTATTGCGGCCAAAGAGCTAAGCATCTTTTTGCCAAGCATCATGGCATGATTCTTGTGGCCAAAATTGGATGAGCTTGATTTGGTTTCAACAAAACGGTGACATGCACAAATCGTGAAATACTCGGATTATTGGCAACCATGTTCGTTAATCGCATAATTTCAAGAAATTGATGTCAGTTGGTCAGCAAGATTATGTGATTTGACACGGATAGATTATTTTCTTTGGGTTTTTATGAAAAGTAAAGCGTATAGCAATGAGTCTAATCTTAAGAAGAACATTCGACATGAAATTGAGATCGTTGAACTGCTTTTATTGTAAAAAGACATTAACAGTTTTGATGTTTGGATGCAGGCATGCAACAGGACCCGTAGGTTGGTCATATTAACGATGATGTATTCCTTACGTAAATGGTGTAGCACCATAAATGGCTGTGATAAAAATGCTTAATCCATCGGCCTAATGCCATCGTCTAATTATTCGTATTCGTCGCCTCTACAAATAAAACTCCGTAATGTGACTAATTCTCTGAAGAAATTTACCCCTCTCTTTAATTAACAAAAATCGGTGTGCATAAGAAATTCAGTAGATCCGCAATGTAAATATCAGTTTCTTCAACTTGGTATTTTAAAAAATCGACTCGGTAACCTACTTGTTTCTCGAATTGATCTCGCAATCTTTGGTGTGCTCAAGGATATCTTTTTTAACATTTTACCACAGAATACCTGTTGAGGTATGATGAAATGGGTACTTCCAGGTTAGTTGAGGGACCATCATGATTAGTGAAATCGTCGCCAATTTAATTTCAACATTGTATAAAGTTCAAAATATTCATATCATTGGAGAAAAGTATAGAAAATTAGGGTAACTATCGTCAACCGCTCTTTGTATGTGTTGTAAAGTTTGAAATGGCCATACTGTTGGCCGTACTTTGAAAGCACCCGATGTCTAATCATGCTATTTTGAAATTGAAATTTATTTATATTGGTAGCGCGATCATAATAGTGTTTAATGTCCTAGGGCGTATACTCGATTAAAAATTATATGAAAAGAAAAACTGTAAAGCCAATGTCATTCTTCCTTTTATCATATGTGAACATTAGATGGAGGTAACAGACAATATTGTGTTCACTTCGCGCTTGCGCCACACTGATTGTAATAATCCGCATGTTTATAGCAAATTTTTTTCTCGTGCAGAATCAAACAATTTAAACCCTATACAGGGTATCCCAAAATCGTAAGATCAAACGAAACAGAGTGATCGGGGAGCTCTTTTCCAACAAAAACAGCCAAGTACAGTTTTTTCGCGTTGTTGATGGTGCAAAAGTTATTCCACTTTTAGTGGTTTTTAGTGAAATCTCATGTGCACCCACCTAAGAACTAATTTTAAAAAAACCAAGAGTTCTTTTGTTTAACTTTCTGTTTTAATACGATCTAGAAGATTGTGGCTTTCCAATAAAACCATTTTTATAAGCTGCATAATCTTCTGTCAAATAAAAATAATGATTTTGTAGAGTCGATTTGTTTTTCATAAATTTTTCATAAAAAGTGACGCCAGCGGGAAAATAATGTACTACAGAAATTTGAAGCACTATCAGAAAAATATGTGACACTAATGCAGATTTTAAAATGGTATCTCGCACCGGCCCATTCACAACAGAATGTTTTTTTATAAAATTTTTTTTTTGACAAACTAAATCATGTTTATTAAAAAACGCACTTAAAAATGTCGATCTCTAAAATCGATGTTTTATCAGAAATAAAATAAAATGAAAAAATAAGTTTTCTTTATTAATTTTAAATAATATAATAAGTGTTTGAAGTGTCGACCATTTGCCAAAATACATAATCGGTATCGCCGTATAAAATTTTGCTTAATCGTTGCTTAGTGTGTTTCGAACGCTTCGTTGCTTTTAATAATATTCGACGGTTCGATTATACGTTGCCGCATCTCCTGATCGGTCTGGTTTACTCTTTCATAAATCGGCTCTTTATAATAACTCTACAGAAAAAAATCTAAAGGATTTAGATCAGAAGACCACGGTGGACATGCAATGAACCCTTCCTTTCCAATCCAACGGCTTGGGTAATTTACGTTCAGATGCTGTTTCACAACTCCTCCATCATTCTGCAGGTTCATATTTCACGTGTTTGTAGAGAAACGTCATCAGCATTTCTTGACAAAATTGCACCTTTTTTTCATGGTCAGCAGGTAAAAGGTCTTGTACACGTTGCACCTTACCATTCCAATTACTCTATCTTCGTCTATATAAAATTTGCCGGCTGTTCTATCTCTTCTCGGATGACGAGGGACTTCGCCTTCACTGTATATTTGATGTATGTTTTGAAATACTCTGTAATCGAGAAAGCGTTCCCGATTTGGATATCGTCTCTTGTATTCTTTAGCCGTAAGTGTGTTTCATCAAGTGCCGACGGTGTAGTGTTAAAAGTATAAATGAAATACATTTCTGCATATTCGCGGTGGGAATAAGCCACATGGTCAATGACATTTTAATTATAAACGTTCGAGTATGTATGGAACCACTAATATGAATTAAAAGATGTTTTTATTTTTATACTAGAAATTTTGCTTAATTTGGGCTACCAGATTTGCTTAAAACAATTGGTATACATACATACTTTAGTTTACCATTGTGTTCCTCATTTTGTTTTATTTCTGAAAAAGCATTTGAAATTTTTTAAGTGCATTTTTTAATAAATACGACTTACTTTGCCAAAAAAATTGATAAAAAGTATTCTGTGGTGCTGGCATCACTTAAACATCAACAAAAAATGACTTTACTGACATCTGACGGAATATTTTGGAACTAAAGCGAAAGGTGATCGACTTCACAAAAAAACTGGTTTTAATGTAACATAAACTTCATAGATGACTATAATTCGACTGGATATTATGTAAAATGTTCAATTAGTTTACAATTAATGTAACAAATGATGAAATAAATAATAAAATGGAATGAGGCTTTTTCTCGTGTAAACAAATATCACCTGTCGCTTGCATAGAAAGTGGCGCTAACTATGCGGTGATTAAAAGGCCAATAAAAATGGTTTTATTGGGAAGACACAACCTTCTAGATCGTATTAAAAAAGAAAGTTAAACAAAAGAACTCTTGGTTGTTTTTTTTTAATTAATTTTTTGGTGGGTGCGATTACGATTTCACTAAAAAACACTAAAAGTGGCATAACTTTTGCAGCATGAACAATTCGAAAACTTTACTTGGCTGTTTTTGTTGGAAATGAGCTCCCCTACCACCCTGTTTCATTTGATCTTTCAATTTTGGGACACCCTGTATAAATAAAGTGTTTTGTAATGTGAATTGTATTCGAAAAGGTAATTAGCACTATTTCAGTCAATCTAGCACTATGTTGACGTCAATTTGGCATTTTTAAATCATAAAAAATAAATGTTCGCGTGCAAACCTACATTAAGAAATCGCAAAGCCATCGCTATAAAAATGGTAAATAAATCTAACCTTACCGACCAAATGGCATAGTGGTTAAAGCTTTGGCGTTTAGATCGGGAGGTACCGGGTTCGAATCCCGATAGGGGCAGGATGCAAAGTGAAGTTTCCTCAACAGATTACGATCTATGTTGAAAACACATCTATGACCCGGGAGTTGGCCGGGAGGCGTAAAGTAAGGACGTAAAAAGCATAACCGCGGGAGAGCGGCGTGAGCTTTGAGCCCCAAAACAGATCGCATAGTAAAAACTATAAAAAAAAAATCTAACCGAATATATTTTGCTTGTATATCTACTGAAATTTGTTCAAACTTAAAACATTATGGTGTTGAATTCAACTGTAAATGTTTTGTTCACATAACTAAACTGAAAAAATGTTCATGCTTAAATTAATATAAAATGCAGTTAAATGTCAAAACCACGTACATTAGGAATGAAACCGAATTGCAAGATGCAAAAAGTTTCTTGATTAAATCGGGCATATGGGCCAAGATAAACTAAGATTTTGCGTTGGCATAAAAATTAGCATTTAAAACATTGCGAAATAAATTTCGTTCCCCATACTATATACAAGTATTTACAACTTAACCTTATTTAATATTAATGAAGTTGCAACCACCAGTATTTTTGTGTTTTGTTCGATAAACTTTTGATCGTCTAATTTTTTAAATGCAGTACTATATCTCGTGCATGCTTCCGGATTATCGAATTTGACGAGGTTGAATCCTTTCTCATTTGGTGGTTGCCTTTTTTCGTGGTAAATTGTTGGTATTTGATCATCGTCCAGATGATCAAATACCAACAATTTGGTTGCAGATTGATTCCGAGATATTTCACTATTTTCTTCTGTATTAGATATATGTATGTACTTGGTTGACTTTAATCTTAAATGTTTTCCAATTTTTCTTTGTATCGCCCGTTGCGAATTGGTATGGTCGTCGGAATAAAAGCCTTCCAGATTTATTTCCATTAATTTTGTTTTATGCCATGTTTTTAAAAACGCTGTGATGAAATTAACAGCTGACTAAATATTATCTTGTATAGTGCATTAATGGTTCCTTGTTGTAGACCATTGTGTCAGCTCCCTTATGTATATGTGGCTAGATGGCTTAAGAAAAGAGCTATCAAACAAAACCTCCCTTATATCAATACGATGACCAGAACCCATTTGTTTTTAATGATGAATTTGACTGTTTAAATAACCAAGTCAAATTCCTCATTAAAGACAAATGGATTCTGGTCATCGTATTGATATAAGGGAGGTGTCGTTTGATAGCTCTTTTCTTAAGCCATCTAGCCACATATACCGTTTCTCTTAGACATCTCTGAGATTTGGACAATTTTTTTTTACACTGATCATCCTCTTGGTTATTTAAACGGTCAAATTCCTCATTAAAGACAAATGGGTTCTGGCCATCGTATTGATATAAGGGAGGTTTTGTTTGGTAATTCTTATCTTAAGCCATCTAGCAACAAATACCGTTTTTCTTAGACATCTCTCAGATTTGAATTTTTTTTTTTACACTGATCATCCCCTTGGTTATTTAAACAGTCAAATTCGTCATTAAAGACAGATGGGTTCTGGTCATCGTATTGATATAAGGGAGGTGTCGTTTGATAGCTCTTTTTTTAAGGCAACTAGACACATATACCGTTTTTCTTAGACATCTCTGAAATTTGGGCAATTTTTTCCGCAGTGATCATCCCCTTGGTTATTTAGACAGTCATATTCATGTTTAACATCAAATTGGTTCTGCTCATCGTATTGATATAAGGGTGGTTTCGTTTGATAGCACTTATCTTGAGCCAACTAGCCCACATATACCGTTTCTCTTAGACATCTCTGAGATTAATAAGATTTTGAATTTTTTTAATCGTTCGTATAATTTTTTAAAACATGTGGACGTTGAACGCACTTTGAACATTTATTTTGATTTGTTTTTGATTTTTACGACGTATAATTATCTTATTCGAAATCTATTACCAAACATATTTCGATAGTATAAGAAATTAGGCGTACTCTTTAGTAATTTTTTGATTTAAAAACCCCATGTTTGGGTTTCGTAATAAAATATTTTTACAATTTATAATGAAGTGTAAGTATAACATTTCGAATTTCGTATTAATCTATTTATTTTTATTTGTCATTTGTTTCCGAAGTCGCTAATTTAGTAATTGCGTTATTAACTATTGATTTCAAAAAAATTTAATAAGCCTAACATTGCTTTTGCCAGCTGTTTTACTAATACATGTGCATTTTTGTTATTTCGACAAATTTTATGTTCCGCCATGTTTTGTTATTTTTTAATTTTGTCGGAAACTTCACAGTCGTTAAAATTTCTATCTTATAGCATACCCAATAGCATGTCTAAGATATCGTCATCAAATTTTAATTATTTTAATTTAAATATTAGTCTATCTAGGCACGTACGGATTTGAAGGCTCTCGCCATATCAACCATAATTGCGCCCGTGCACATATTATTATTTAAGTTAGGGCATACATCAGACGTAATGTCCGAATCTGAATGGCTTCAATTTATTGTCTGGTACGAAATGGTTGATATTAAGATGATTTTGAATTTTGTTGTGGATTATTATTTTATGTAAATTAGTAAACTGATGGGCCGATAGTTTTCTGCATTTTTCGGGTATTTTTTTTTTCGGAATTAGAAAAATTCGTGCGCTTTTCCAACATGAAGGGAACGATCTATCATTGAGTAGATTATTGAATATAGTGCAAATATCCGTAACGATTTCTTCTGGTAAGTATTTCAATACTAGATTCGGTACTCTGTCCAGACCATATATGATTTTTTAGTGTTACAGCACGCGAGTATATCTTTCAGTTCATTAATACTGATAAAATAGTTTTCTAATCCTTGCTTGTTTGCCTGATTGTTGCAAGTAAACGTGGTCTTGGTGATTAGATTAGCTCGTTCTTGTTGATGTTTTTCTTTTATCGCTCGACAATGTGTTCGTGTGGTGTTTTTCAAGTCCGGAATCCGATATGGTTTGCTTTTCGATGTAATGTCCAATAATGTCCCAATTTTGTTGAGAATTGAGGTAGGCAAACGTGCTACCTGTTTTCGGAAGTTCATTCCAATTGATATTCAACGATTGCATTTTTCTTGTTTCATTTTCTTCGATTCCCAATATATTTACGTTTTTTTCTTGTTTTGGCCTCCACATAGGCCTACGTCTGATTTTCGAAAACATTTTTGCTCCAGGTTTTTATTGCTACGTTTACTTGAATTTTTATATTTTCCTTAATTCGTTGGTTTGTTCTTTTAATCCCTGCCTTACATAATGTAATTTGTTGTGTTATGTTAGTTGATGACGTTTTAAATGTTTTAATTTGGTAACAACATGACGTTTTTGCCTAAATAATTGTTCAGTGATCCTATTCGTGTAGCATTCATATTATTTTTATGACGAATTTTTGGTTGTGTCATTCTTAGGTTTTGATGTGTTATGTTTGTGATTATATTTATATAATTTTCCACAACTGTTCCTGATGTTTCTGTCATCAGGAACAATATTAATTGTGCTGATTTGATATTGGTTTTTATAATTTAAGGGTATTTTCTGTAATTGCCTAGTCCACCCAGCCCAATTGGTATTATTTCAATTTTTCATTTTTTTTTTGCCAAATTTACGTCAATTCGTCTTTATTATTTTATGATACAATTTTTGCGTATGAACGGTTTTTTTCATTTACCAACATTGTCTTGAATGATCTAGGGAGGCGGATTCGTTTTAACTTCTTTTTCTTTATTTTTTAACTTTTCTAGCATCTGTTGATAAATTGGATAGCCTTTAAAGGATGCCGCAAGACCTATCTTCTGACAGTTAACCCACTAAATGTCCTTACGTTCGATTTCATTCGTAATTGTACATTCTCCTGACATGTGACTCATATGGCATTTTACACACCGATAAAATATATTGCAATTACCTGCATGTCCAAATCTCTAGAAATTTCGGCATTGCATTATCTCGCTCTTATTTTTGATATGATCCCATGATACTCTTTGGTAATTGAGAGTTGTTATTTTAAGGATGTCCGCCATATTTGTATTCGGTTCAAATTGCACCTAGTATAGTGGTAATTTATTGGAATTTTCATTTGGGTGCTTCGTTCACATTTGAATTATTTTTAAAATTTTAATATTTACATTATTCTCTTCCACTTCAGTTTTTATTCCAGTAATGTCTTCTTCATCGATTAGTCCTCCGAGTACTAATGGAGTACTAAAAACCGACTAAAACGGTTTCCTCGCTTTTAGAGAACGTCAATTTAAAATAATTCAATTGGAGAAATTGTTAGAATCTTTTTTCACTACAATTTTAGTGTACTGGTAGAAACTGTAGGTTATAACCCGTGAACATCTCCCGGTTTGACGGTACAAATTTTTGAAAATAATCAAGTTCCGTTTAATATTTCAAATTGTCAAATACATACATAACAAAGTGTTCATTAGGAAATAAATCCAGTTTCTCTACACGATTAGAAAATATTTTCAACTATCTAAAAATGTAGGTGAAATGCCGTGGACATATCTAGGATCCGCAGTAAAAAAAAATTATATAGGCAAAAACTATAAAACCGTTCAGGGTATAGTACTGTACACCTCCAGAGTAGTGGTTTGTCTGATATATGAAAACACTGACCGGTCCCTTTGAATATATTTAGCTCGCGCGCTATATAACTTGAAATATTCATCAAAATCGTTTCTAACATCTACATATAAGACATTGTAAAATCTCGGTAAATTACACGATCTATTAGAAAATATTGTTGGGGTCCCCGTGGACATCTCCAGGGTTGACAAAAATGTTCAATTTTTAAATATAATTTTTAATACAACGATTCTCAAAAATCTACTTTACTTAAATCTTTGTTTATGCTTTACCTTCCGAAAAATGTCAGTTTAGCACAACAGTTAGAATCGTGTCCAATTTATATGTAGTAGACCTAGATACTGTATTTTTCGAGACCTTCTCCAATTTGCTGCCATCATTAATTAGATCCGATGAGTAAGCGGCATACGGCCGAACTACATAGATAAATTATTCCCACGAAATGACCGCGTGTTCTCGGCACTTAATTTACTTTATATAGCTACAAACCAATGATATACGTTCGTACTCCGTGTCAAAACATAAATAAATTTTCTTTCAAATTATTTCTGAATCTCAGCTTTAATATATTTCTTATAGTTACGTTCTTGTTGTTTGTGTAAGTCATTTTCTGTAAAATTATTATGTTGTTTGCATTTAAATTTAAAACAAAAAAAAAATTATGGCGCCATATTTATAATAACGCGAATATGTTACGCGAACATTATGTTCTAATAATAAAATTTTGTTTTGGTCTTTTTTTGTCACAGTCTTATAAATAAAACATACATACAATAAACCATGAAGGTTTAGGGTTTTCTGCAAATACAACATACTGATTTCTAAATATAGATGACACAGGCGACAAAACATATGAATATGGAATCGTACGCGTATATCGTAAACTATAATGACAGTTATAATAAGTTACGTCTTGTTGCGAATTTTGTGAAAGTGATTCATTTAATTTTAATTAAAATGTTAACGATTTAGTCCACCAAAATATTGTTAATTTTGGAGACGTTATGCATAAATCAATTTATTTATAAATGAGTTTCCCGAAACATAAGATAAATCAGTCGCGATATTGGTGTATACACTACACGCTGCACCGGCTATTCGCGTCCATAAAAATTGGTGGACGCCGTCATTATTCACATTTTAATTCGATAACTTACAGCAATTCAAATAGTTGGTATATCGTCACACGTGTGCATTTATGGTCTATAATTGACATCTACCCACTCGCATAATGTTCAGAATTAATCAAGAAACTCCTTTAGTCCAAAAACAAAATTTCTCAGTTTTTTAGAATATAACAGTTGTTCCCTTTTAATTTTTAAACATAACCTGAATATCCCATCTGACTGAAAACTTTATAATAGACACTTTTCACAATTGAATTTGGCGCCATATCTCGACGGTGCTAGTTATTATGGTTAAGTGACAAACTGTTACACTGAGAATGAGAACAACAAAAATATATGCGCTTGTTTACCTCCAAATAACTACATTTCACCCTCACATCCTGTGACACTATTCTAGTAATTCCCCGGGAATAGGGAACTGGAGAAAGAATTTATATGTAATATCTGTTTAAATATTTTTTTCCGGTCTACTGAGGAGAAAAGTTTGATGCAAATATTTATAAATTGGTAATAATTTTTCCATACCTAAATTTTCAGGGAAAATTATTCCCGAATTAATTTTGTTTTCAAAAAAATTAACACTAACTTTTTACCTCAGTATGCCAGATTTTTTTTTTTAAATAAAAATTACATATAAAATCTTTCTTCTTCAATTCTCTATTCCCGGGGAATTACCAGAATAGTGCCACTGTTGTGGCGGTTAACCAATGTGATTATAGTTCGATTAAAAATAAAATTCAATATTTGGTGAAAATTTGTGTTACGCGAGTTGAAAGAATAAATCGCTTAATATTAAAACTATTGTAAATTTTACGTATCACAAACCTTTTCACTTCGTCAAAATTTAGACAAAGCTTCACCAAGACAACGACGGCATTTGGATTTAATCGTGCAATTCACACAGACATTCAGCACGTTGCGGGCAATTCCAATGTTGCGCCCGATTCCTTATCTCGAATTCAGCAGATTTATATAGGAATCACATTGATTATGTAGCCCATGCCGCAAACACAAATAAACGATTAAGATCTGGTGGAATTTTTGGATCAGATAATCTCATAACGTGTGAAATTACAAATGGCAATGAAATACCGTTTGTTTCAAGACCATTTCGTAAACATGTTTTTGAAGCCTATCACAATATTTCACATCCCAGGGAATTCATTTGGCCATCAATGAATAGTGAAATACGCAAGTGGGCAAAAAGTTGCATTAGGTGCCAAACATGCAAAGTAACCAAACATGCCCATAGTCAAGTCAAGGTTTCCACCTTCCGCCGTTTGACCGATAGAGGTGCTCAGTTCGAGTCTGCGCTCTTAGGTGAAATTTCACGAGTTTTATGGACACCTAAAATTCGTGAAATTTCACCGAAGAGAGACAAACGAACCACAGCATATAATCCGGCTTGCAACCAAGTTATCGAGCGTTGGCATCGACCACTAAAAGGTGCAATTATATGCACTGCCAATACTCAATGGACCAAATCATTGCCTACCGTGCTATTAGGACTAAAAACAGCATTCCGTGAGGATTTTCATAGCACCAGCGGAGTTAGTTAACGGGCAAAATTTAAGAATTCCGGCAGACTTTATAACACCTAGTGAACATGTTAGTCAATCAGAGTTAGTAAGTCAATTATGAAAACACTTTAGCAATATTCAACCATCGATAGCTGCACGACACAAAAAACGAATATTTGTTTTTCAAGATTTGTTCGATTGCAAAGAGATTTTTGTCAGAAAAGACGCACATGGTCGTTCTTTACAACCACTTTACTATTCAAATGTGTTCAAACAAATGTATCTAATAATCGACTCAAACCATGCTTTGAGGAAATAACACAGGCGAACATTGATGAAGATCCCGGTATGTAAATTTTTCACTGTGTGGAAAATATAGTTTTGATTCCATACTAAATTCCGTACTATATAATATCAAAGACACTAAAATATCAATTTTGAGCAAAAATTATTTTCTTTCTCTTTCTATTTATCGATTTATTTATATTTCTAGTTGTTTTCGTATTTTCAGTTTCTTCTGACAAGTCGACGTGCACGGTTGCACTACATAGATATTTTCTTTTCTTTAAAGTGTAGTGTTTCATTATAATGTTCTTCTATTTGTTAAAGTAAATAATTTTAAATTTATCGCGATGTACAAATTTGGACTAAAAAGGTAATAGAGATCTGCCTCACATTGTCTCCAATTTCGTCGAAAACTCGGGTTTTTTCCATACACTTTTCTATACTATTTCCTAATACGATTCTGAGTGAAAAAGAGCAGATTTCGTTAGTATTTTTCACATGAAATTTATTTTTGAAATAAAAGATTTTATTGTCATTTGTTTTTGTAAAGTTAATAATTATTTTTTATTTAATTAAATCTACATAGAAAATTTATTTACATATTTAAATTTCATAAATTGTGCTTTGTATTGAATCCGCCACGTGTTACCCAATTATTAATCTTCAGCATATTGAGATCTTGAAAAAAAATTGTGAAAGAGATCTCTATTACCTTTTCAGCCCAAATTTGTACATCACAATCACTAATTTGTTAATAATTATCATACTTAAACTTAAAATTATTTACTTTAACAAATAGAAAAACAAAAGTCTTTGATATTTTATAGTACGGAATTTAGTATGGAATCAAGACTATATTTACAGTGGGAAAAATTTCATACTGGGATTACATACTCCATCTTCTTTCCAATTTGATTTTTTTTCTTTTTTTTTTAGCCGGGATTCACACCCACACTGGAATTTTTGGACACTTTTCTTTGGCGAGTAGTATGGATTTGTGTACTTTGCATAGTTATTTCCATAGAAAGATTGTGGATCTTGCACATCATCTCGCAAACAAGTAACATTCGATCCAAAGATGGACGAACACATTAAATCAAGATCTGAACGTAACATAAATAAACCAGTGGCCCTATTCTGGTAATCCCCCGGGAATAGGGAATAATTTCTTTTTGTAGCAGCTATTCCCCAGACATTTTCCCCAATTCTCCGTTTTCCAAAAGTTAATTGTGGCGATTGGGGAATACATTTACGGGAAAATAATTTATTTATTGTAGTAAAGGTTCCACAATTATTGTGTAGAATTTGAAAAATTGTGCAATATGAAAGATAGATAGAGAGCGTCATGATTTTCTTTGTTCTAAACCTATAAAAACGATGCGAACGAAAAACTAAATTCAATATTTGGTGAAAATTCGTGTTATGCGAGTTCAAAGAATAAATCAGAGAGTTCGTTTAATATTAAAACTCGAGTCGAATAAAGTTTAAAGTAGTGAGTGCAAAATTATTGACCGTTTCTTGTCAACGATATTTCCTCCTTGTATCCCTGGAAGTAAGTTTACCTTGAAGTAAGTTTACAAAGGATTTCCCACTTGAAGATGTTCACGAACCATCCGGTTAAAGAAAAAAACTGGGAGTGGCTGGATTAAAAGAGTGAATCTTCCTAAGCTGAGCAGGCCCTTTTCCGTTTTGTTACAGAGCACTATGGCAACCCGCGTCTAGAGAAAGGTTGCGGACACTCGTCACAGTATTTACCATGAAATCAAGTTTTTCCTATGTCTCTGAGGGGCTTAAGAGCTCTCGATTTATTCCCATATTTAAAACTGCTTCCATTTATCCTCCAATGGTTCTTAAAGATAACCTTTCAAATAACAGAGTGAATATCTAGAGAGTCATCTAGCACTTCAAATCTGTTTCTTGCTGCAACTGAGGTTTAATTCTTGCCCAAAATTGTAAACTAAGAAGTTAATATTTAATAAGTGTCAACAAATTATTCGCCATTTCATTAATGTCAGGCATCATTCAGGTGATGCGTGTGACATGTTCTTCTGATTGTATAATTATATGCCTTTTCATTTACACACGGTCCTTGAATAAGAACTAATAAGTGATTTATCGATTTCGCCAGTCTGAGAGGGGGACGGAGGTAAGTTTAGTGTGATGAAAATTGATTTGAATTACTCGGAGCATCTTGCGGCCTTTGATCTCCCAACACCGTATACTGCCCGCTTCCTCAAGTTCATTGAGTCTCACCACTGCTAGGATAAGAACATAAAAAATGGTCGGAAAAAATTAAATGGATTTAAAATTCTTTAGTGAGTGTGGAGTTTTGAATAATTGAATTTTCGATTTTATTTAGAGAGCAATGACTCGGTAGGATGATTTTTCTGGTCGGATTTTATGATCCCGTTCTTTTTCAAGGTTTAATTTTTGATCACTGTAATGAAATTTCTAGAGTACAATTTAGCACCCTCCTACTTCATGAGCATCCATTTGTTGGCCAGAAGATCAAGATTACTTGAAATTTCCTTGCTGTTAACCACCGCAACTTGGCGGTTGGCCACAAATCACCTACTTCAGCTGCTAATTTGAGCATACGTCCGGCTTAATACTTATCCGGAATTCTCAACAATGATCTCCGTAACTTCTTTTCGACGAAAGGAGCCGCCACTGCGGTCTACATATATATTTATTCCCGGTCCTCAGTATAGATGCCTTCCTTGGCAATGAATACCCATAATTTATCGGTTTCAACTGCATGCTCCGGCCTTTGGTGAACGCCGGTGACCTCCGTTTTATTAAAATTTTATATTTATATTTTCATTTTTGACCCCACGAGTATAGAAGAAAAAATGGTCCTCGCAATTTAGTACTAAATGGCGTTTAGTACTCAGAGGGATACGCTAACGACCGAACGTTGCCAAATGGTCCCCCAGTCTGGAATATTGTCGGCTCGAGTCGCTTTCACTCGTATAAGTGTGAACATTTTCTAGAATATTCCACATTTCGATTGATTGTCACTGCTGACACTGAGCACTTTGAACATCCAAACTCCAATTCTCTAACGAACTTGTTCAAGCGAGGAAAAACAGTAAAAAATTCTGTGTTATTTTATCTCACTCTAACTTCATTACGTAGTACTGCATGCCACACCAGGGGGTCGATTTTGTTCAAAATTCGACAAGTTGACGAAAAAACCGCAAGTATATAGTAGTGGTATGTGTGTTTGTGTTAGTGCGAATGTGCGCCATTTAATTTTTTTGGATATGGCATTTTTTTCGACATCGCATTGAAAAAATAAATTAAAATATGTGTAGTAAAAATTATTTTTTTCTTAACACATTGACGCACATTTTCTAAATGTGTGTGCTACTCAGGAACACATTTGATAACTTTTATAATTGCAATGATATTTCGTCGCGGAAACGAATGTACTGTGAGAATTGAAAAATAGGTCGAGTTATTCCTTAAAAAATGAAAGATTTTTGCACGAACGTTTTAACTCGCCACTCAAAAACTTTGTGAGATGTCAAAAAAGTGTGACGACAAAAGGACATAAGCAACAAAAAACTGATCCGATTTGTACCGATTCATAATTTTTGATTCTTACATTCGCAGAAAACACCCCACTGAAAAATTACACACAGTAATATAGAAAACGTCATGTTTTTTCTTGCGAATTTGGAACAAAATCGACCCCCAGATTAAACAACCAGACCATAATATGTTACAACCGGAATACAGTTTTAAAAAACAAAATAATGGCATCCACAACCCATAAAACCAATATAAAATTTGTTTTTTTTTTTGAGGAAATGAGTCCGTTTTATCCCAGAACTGTCAAAATTAGGTGTAAAATTAGCGCCATAGTATTCAAAACTGCCATTGTGGTGCTGGAAGCAGTTGTGATATGGGATGATCTTGGAAATGACAACAATTTTGCTATCAGCCCTTTAGTTCACAAATCCACCGTTTTGGAAGTGGTAGCTTATTATGGAATATATAAAAAAAATTCTCGAATTATGCCACAAATTTAGCTAAAACACCTTAGTACTGGGCGTTGATGTCAAGTACATTTATCTCATCTAATGTCACAAATTTAGTTGACACACCTTAGTATTCTAAGCCAGTGATTCTTAACAGGGGGCCGTGGCCCCCTGGGAGTCCATAAGAAGTTTGCCGGGTGCCGTCAAAGTTTGCAAAATTTCCTTCAGAATACAATAAAAAGAAAATTGATGTATAACCGAATATCGGATTTAAAAGTGCAATAAAGAAGATAATGTACTTTTTCGGCTTTTCGGATAAAATATTACTTTTAATGGCATACATACAAATTTACTCGCAATATTTCCACCACATAAGTAGAAAAATGTAATCCCCCTCACCCCTTTAAAATGACTAGAAAATTTGAATGAAAACTCAACGAAAATTGATGATTATGAAAAAAATATTGGGGATATGTAAATTTAAATTACAACAAAAAATTCAAGAAAAACAAAAACAATGGTTAATACTTAGTAATGCCCCCCATTGCGTCTACAACGGTTCGCATGCGGTTCCCATTGCCCTTATTAATGTTTTGACAAAGACTTGAGAGATCGGACCACACTCCCTTGTATTGACTGAGGGCTGGCCACTTCATCGTCTCGAGCCCAACTACATCCATGAACTGCCGAGTGGTTCGAGCTGTGTGACACCGTTCATTCTCATGCATCAATATGAAATTTTGCCCTATATATATCCTGCCTAGGGCGCTACGGCCTCCGCTACGGGCTCCACCAGGTACGAAAACAAAATTTGTTTTTCCACCAAGCGATATACCACCCCATACCATGCACGGTTTCAGTAAAACAGCACTGCGAAACTCGCTCTCCTTGACGCCGGTAGACTCGGCCTCTCCTTTCACTCCCATAGAGACATATTCTGCAATCGTCAGTGAATAGAACGGACCTCCATTGCTCGATGCTCCAATTTATGCCTTCGCGACTAATTTCGAGTCGCTCTTTGCGGTGGCGTGCAAGCGTTATCTTACTCTCCGTTGACTAACAACTCCTTAGGACGATAAATCTATATCGTTCCTCTCAGATGAACACCGATACCGACTGGTATGTGGTCTCCGATTGAAGGTACCAGTTTCCTGAATCCTTCTGGATACTCTTGAGATAGCCGATTGACTCATACTTGGCTGTCGAGCGAGTACTCGTTGGTTGCGTCCTTCTTGCAATAAACTTGTTCGGCTTTTTCTGGAGTAGTATCCAGGATTTTGAGGAAACAACGAATGAAACTGGTAGAGATTTATTCAGGTCAACGTGTGATAAGTGACTGATGGCAAATATCAACGTGGTATTATTGGTAATCTCCTGATTGCCAATTGTCCTTGTAAAAATAAAACACCAAGCTGCCAAAAAAAGTTGTTTTACGAAAATTTAAAAAAAATACGTCTTTTTGTACGCGCGGAGGTTTGAGTCGATTTGGTTAGTCGCGAGTGTAGTTTACTAAATTTTGCTTATTGTTATTTGTATACATGAATTTTTGTTTACGTTTTGCGAGTAACAAAAGGTTAAGAACCACTGCTCTAAGTAACCGTCTGCTCATTCCAATATAATCTTCTAACATATCGTTTGAAAGGTCCCGGACCAAGCAATCATTTTATTGCACGCGCTTTAATTCACAAATTCACCGCTCGGCGCTGGTGAATTATTTCTTTTCAATTTTCGTCCAGAAAAAAATATTTTTCGCTTCAACTTAAGTCCACCACGAACAAATGTGTATGTAAAAAATGACAGCTTATAATGTCTTCCGGATTTTAACGGATCTTAGGTAAATCGGAATTCTTTCTGGAAAAAGCATTATAAATTGATAACATAAATTATATTTGTTAATATAATTTTAAATTTAAATTAATTATTTGTTTTCAACATACACAAATGTGTATGTTGGCCCAAAATACATACAAAAATAAATTTTTGACATGAATCTCTTTCCTCACCTTCCTTCTTACATACTGAAATTAGGGATAAAAAATAACTGAACACGTTACTATTTAGAGGTTAATGAATTTTCAAAGGGCTAGATTCGAAAAGATTACCAATAAGAGGAATAAAAACTTATCGTGTGAAATAAAATATTTTTTAGCAAATCGTGAAATAATTACGAAAATAATGCAAAGTGAAATTTTTGTAAGTGTATCGTCTATGCTCTAATTCTGAGCCGACGTTGTTTGTGCTTTAATTTGACTTTTTGTTTACGGGCAATTTATTTTAATAGGAACAAAACAAGTAAGGTAAATTCATGTCAATCCGTGATCCCATTTTAGAAATTCACAAGTTCACAAACAAATATGAATAATGCTGATCCAAATTGGTATAATTATTAATTGGAAAAACACGCGTGTGTCTGGGTTACAAAATATCCGTGTCGCATTTTAATTAGTTTTATATTTTTAGTTTTCAAAGTACAAAATGCATTCAATTTTTTCACAGCGCAGCAAAATCACCTTATTAGGTAAAATTAAAAAATAAAACAAATTAGTACGAATTACAAATTACAATTTACTTCTGCTGAAGTAATTAAAACCAATTCATAAAATTAAAAATTACAAAATCCATTCACAAATATTTGTTTATATTTTTTTGTTTTATTTGTTAATTACACCTTTTTGGTTAAAACACAATTATTTCATCAAATTAGTGCTAATCGCATGTCATATATCTATCTATATACCCGATTCTGCCGAACTGGCACAAAATTTTACAATTTGTGGGAAACACGCGGCTCCAATATAACGTATGTAGCATACATGACAGTAGTTCTGCTTAGATAAATATCAGTTCGGTTTCTTACTCGTGTACGATCGAATACAACATTTTTCATTTATTATAAAACGATCTTTAAAAATGATAGATCTTCATCGTCTTAGACGTATGTAAAATTCAAATATACAAAATGGCACGAGACGTGCCCAAAAAAAAAAGAAAATAATAATAATAATAACAAGTAATTATTATGTGATGAAAATAATTCTCGTATGTATGCGGTACATAAATTTTACATATGGCGAATTCGAATCTACCGCACATACGTAAATCATACGTCGACATCGTCATTTAATTTTTATATTTTGTTGATCTTTTGATTCACAGAATTTTTATTTTTTCATAAATTATGTTTAGTTTGTTTTAATTGTAATTAGTTTATTAACAGAAAACACATTAAAAAATTCTAATCGTGGCGCACACTAACACAACGAAGGGGAACGTGTCGGTTTTCTTTTTTGTGTGTCTCTTACTTCACGAAAATATAAAAAAAAATCCATAGACGCGTGTTTTAATTAAATTTATATTATTGTTTTTATTGCCATACACAGGGTGACTATATAACCAATTCCAATTTGTAGTTACAAACATAATCTGCAAAGACTACAGTGATCCAAATTATTTTTTTCGCTGTGTTAATTGACTCTAAGACAGGATTCGCACCGAATTTGAAAAATCTTCCTTCGTACGGGAGAAGTTTTACCACAGGTTGCATTATCTAGCGTCGAAGCTCAGAGCTCATCAACAATTTAAAAATTTTCCGAAAAAATTATTGGCCTTACATTCTTACAATTCTCTCCTTCCATGTCGGACAGCAAAACGTAATTGTAATTCCTTTTTATCGTCATATTTCTTCATCATAAATGGTAGTCGCAGTCATTCGATGAGAGTAACCAAATATAGAAAGCTTTTTACCTTTATTAAACCTGTATAACTCTTACTCTAATTAAAAGTTATGCTTACCTTGGGCTACCACTACCTGAATTTTAAACTTACGCCCCTGACTACTCATCTTCCTGGTTTCTATAGATCATTAAATCGATACTTACAAAATAATTGTTCAATAAAGTCGTTCTGGCTGTTTTTTAAATCTTAATATGCTGCTTTATAAATATTTCCTTGCTACTGCTATCACTTCAAATGACAATTTCTATCACTTGAAATTTTGACGTGACAAATAAATAAAAAAAATTTCAAACTAATGCAGCCAACTAAGATTTAAAAAAATCATTGAGAGTTTTGCACAAAATTATTTTGTAAATTTTGATTTTAAAATCTAGTAATCAGGAAGAGCATGAAGTGATACGTCTAAGGGAATTGAGTATTTAACCTAACTCTACACCATGGAAACAAAGGATGGCATACAGTAAAAAATGATGTATGTAACCTTAGCGAAGATTCAATGCCAAAAAATGCTATGCCAACTACGAGAGTTTATTTAGAGGTTTGTGAGTCTTAGCTGAAATTAGATAATCATATGTGTCAAAATGAGTATTTGCTTTGCTTAGACTTAATTTGTATTCTGACAATTTATTTAAGAAATTCGCAAAGAAAAATGGTTAATGGTCGTATGTCTCTCATAGTCAACATTTTCCGTTAAAACGCGATGTCATGCCGAATCTTTTTCTTATTACAATGATAGCACTATAGCAGTATTCCCGTGCTAAATAAATTCGAAAATTTGTTGCCGCAGGGCGTCAATTCGCGTTCCGTGAAATAATGAAAATGAATTTTTTTTTTATTGGCAATCTAGTACATAGTTTGAATTATTTGCACGTAATTTTAAAATTTACTGGGTGAATTCAAAATTTCTTATGGGGAATGCAAACCTACTCAATTGTTAATGAAAAAAACTTTCCATTTTCCATTATTTTACGGAACGCGAATTGACTTCCAGTACATATTTTCAAACAAAAAACACATTCATTCACAAAGTAGTTTTAATAAAATAAACTAAAACATTGTTCAATTCGTTACGACCAAATTACATGAAGTTCTCTTTGACATTTTGCTTGTTTTCCTTTACGCTGAGAAATCGTAAAGTTGGCTTTACCAGATTCGATCTAAAAATTAGATTTTCTACCAAATTTTAAATGTTTTGCTAAGGGTGTTTTCCAAACACCGACTTCTTTACTTATTTGACGTCATAAGTCGGTCATGTCATTCCAATTCATTGTATCGACTTGATTGTGACGTAATACCAAAAAACGAAACAATTTTGTTTGATATGTTCGTCGTTGCCACTAGATTTGAAAATAAAAACTGCAGGTATTACATTTAGTCAAGACACGTTTTTGGAGATATTTCTGTGTAGACGTACTTATTCAAAAAAGTCTCCTTGCGAGGAGACTTATTTGAACAAGTCGGTGTCTACAAATAAGTCGGTGTTTGGAAAACAGCCTAAGTATCCAGCTCGCGCTAAGATAAATTTTAACGCGGTTTTTACAAGTCTCCACTAAATTACAGATAAATTAGTAAGCTAAAAAGTTTATGTAGAAATACATTTTGACGTTTGTTTTATTTGTCCTACAGCAAACAAAAATATAGGTCGAAACTATTTTCAGTCTAGAATTCAATTATAAAAGATTTTCTTTTAATAACACACGATTCGAAAAGAAAAATGTCTTATTCAAGAACAAGCCTCGATATGATATGTCGAGAGAAAAACGATACAGAGTAGCTCGGACGAGATTTCTTACGAGTACAAGTTTTAAGGATGATGGTGAATGATACCTCGTGGTGAAGATAACCGCCCATATAAACTTTTTGGACCAACCATTTATTACATCTTAATGGAAGTTGAGATTTTGGATATTGGTCAGCGGTCTGCACAATGAATTTCTGATAGTTCTGGACCTAACCATTGCACCTCATGGCGAGAATGTATCCGCTTTAAGAACACTCATTATTGCTGTATGCATCACGACGATTTTTTCGGCTAAATTGTGAACTAAACTTTTTGATGTGACTAAACTATTCGCCGCCAGGTTACAAACGAAAAGTCTCCTCGCGAGGTAACTTTTCGATTTAGGTGTCAAATGTCATTATTTGGAATTTAATGCAAATGTGATATTGTGTACAAATTTGTACAAAGGCACAGCTTGTTTTGTTGATGTTACTGCCGCCTATGAATATTTATTGTGAATTACTGAGCAATTTAGTTAGATAATTTAGCCGAAAAAATTGAACTGAGGCACACAGCATATATCTAATTGGTAAAGGTTAGTACCAGAACTACTCGAAAATCGGGTCCCATTTGAAACGCGATATTTTAAAACGCGATTTATCAAAACGCGATATTTCAAAACGCGATATTTCAAAACGCGATACGGTACAAAACGCGATATGGTACAAAACGGGAGTTTAAAATCGGGTTATATCAGGCGGGTGAAGGGGAAATTTAATTTCAGTTTATAGGAATTTAAAAGTCGATATAAACGATAGTACATAGAATCGATATTAGGTGGGTCGCTGCGCTCCCGTCGCTGCGCTCCCGTCGCTGCGCAGCGCATATTCTGTACCATATCGCGTTTTAAAATATCGCATTTTGAAATATTTCGTTTTGTACCATATCTCGTTTTGTCATATCTCGTTTTGAGATATCGCATTTTGAAATATCGCGTTTCGAGTGGATCCGTCGAAAATCATAGTGAAACCGATGATCAATACCCAAAAGATCTCAATTTCTTTAACATATAAAGCTTGTCCTCAAAGCGACTTTATATGATGCAGTATAAGACAACAGACATTTACCAGCGGAAAACATAGAAATTACCCTACTGGCCACAAGTGGCAGCACTATCACAAAAGAGAATTTTTGTTGAAGAATTTTTTATTGGTTTTGTGCCTCTTTCTTACAAAATAAAACACTCCAGCTCCAGCTGCCACTATTCTAGCTTTCCCAGTGAATAGGGAACTGAGGGAAAAAAATTCATAGCATTTTTGTCCAAATCTGGCCCACTGAAGGAATACGTTTAGTGCAAAATTTTCAAAACAGAGTTATTTTTTATTGACGACTGTTAAAGTTGGGAATGTGACATCTAGTGCATTAAAAATAAGCTCTTTGGGCTTGTTTAGACGAGTTGAACAACAACAACCTAACTACAACAACTTACATTTATACTAGAAAACGTCCTTGATGTTACTTACGTATGTATGTGTAAAATTATTTTCATTTCGTATCGAACCAAACATTTTTATAGCTATTATATTTGTGTTAGTGAGTTCCGATTCGTTCAACACAAAACATTTGTGTTGAAAAAATACACAAAACAAAATTTTAGTTTATAGGCGAGGGAAAGAAAAAACGAAACGAAATTTTTGATTGAATTTTTCCATGAAATTTTAGTACGGCATATGAAAATAAAAATTAACATACAAAAATATACCCAACACGTTTAATTTGTTTGCCGTCAGATCCACTTATAGTTGTCTATTGGCCTTTTAATCACCGCCTACTTAGCGCCACTTCCTATGCGAGCGAAAGGTGATGTTTGTTTATATGAGAAAACGCCTCATTACATTTTTATCATTATTTTATCATTTGTTACATTAATTATAAACTAATTGAACATTTTACATAATATTCAGTCGAATTATAATCATCTATGAAGTGTATATTACATTGAACCTAGTCTTTTGAGAAGTCGTTCACCTATCGCTCTAGTTCCAAAATATTCCGTTTCTTTACCCGCCATTTCGCCGCGGAAATTACAATTTTTTATAAAAAAAAAAACACTTTTTCCCAAAATTCGGCCTCCGACTGATCGGAATGAAACTTCATACTTAAACTTTATTCAAACAACGGGAGGTGCCAATGATATTTGGCCGAAATCGGTACACCGGAAGTGGCTGCTTTTTCGTTTCTTGCAATTATATTGGAAAGTATACCATTTACAAGAAACAGTTATGAACTAACAGATTCTAAAATAATTTTACAAAAATTTCGGTTCAGAGCAGTTTTAAAAATGTAAGCGGAAATGTTTATTTTTGCCAAAAAAATATTTTTAAGTTAAGGGGACATAGCACCTTCAAATTTTCAAAAAAACGATTTTTTTTTTATGATAGAATATATTAGAACGAACGTTTAAAAACATGATTTTAATGATATAAACATGAAAATCTCAAAAACAAAATTATTTATATTTTTCTTTTATTTAAACGCGATTATCTCGAAATGACGTTTTTCAGGTTGACGTGCAAGATTGAGAAAAAACTATTATCCAATCGTTCTAAAATTTTAACACGTTGATCTACATATATTTCTGCTCAGAATGAACTACGGAAGGAATAATCGGCTTTCAATTTTTTGACTTACAACTAATTAGGGGGGGGGGGGGACAAAAAAGCTGCATTTTCGAAAAAATGCCGCCATTTTTTTATTTTTCAACCAATTTTTTTCTGAATAAAACCCCGTTTTTTTTAGATGTTTCTGAGAGCAGTTATGATGCATGCCGCGAATTTTCAGTGTTTTTGGAAAAAACAGCAGCTTGTAGCAGACGAAACCTTGTAGCAGACGACAGTGGCGTAAAAAAAATCTAAAAAATGTTTCTTTTGTATACTTTCAGTAAAATAAAATGTCAATGGAAAGTTTCATTCAAATATTTCTTTTTATTCCAAAAAAAAAATCTTTAAAAACTTTTTTTTTTTAATTTTGAAGGTGTTATGCCCCCTTAAATCTGGCCGTGCAGTCCAGAAAGATCGGGATGAAACTTTATACATAAGCGTTTTCCGTAAATTGGGAAGTCCCAGTGATTTTTGAAATCGGTTTACCGGAAGTGGCAGCTTTCATAGGAGCTTTTTGGTTTTTTTCAAATAGTTTGAAAAGTATAGCATTTACGAAAAAACACAAAGATTAATTAGGCTGGGGGGAAAAATCTATTATGTTTACGTTTATTCCGGGGATTTATTTAACATTGCTACAGTCATTTGTTTTGACTCAAATATGCGCCGTTATTTTCGATAACTCCTTGCCATTTAGAAGGCCATTTCGTAATGCCGCTTTTTCAAAACGCATTGTCCCTATTAGCAAAAGACTGAGATAGCATATTTTCACAAGCCTCTCTTGAGGTCATTTTTACACCGCCAAGAGCATTTACCATTGTCAAAAAAAGATGATGATCGCTTTGTGCTAGCCTACCAAGCTCCCGGAGCTTCTACCGGGTCATCATGAACGTTGGAACAAGAAGCTTCTACTATTGGCTAATTCTAGCCGCTTTTAGTCGATTGCTGCCTTCAATCGGTCCAATTGCTGACAGTAAAGATTCAAGTTAAGCGTTTGGCCATTGGGCAGGAGTTCATAGTAGATGATTCCCTGCTAAACCCACTAAACATAAAGCAAAACCTTATAGCCGCAAATCCCGGTTTGGCCACCGTTTGGGCCGCTTCACCGGCCTTCGACCATGATCGATCGTTTCTGCTTGAAATTGTCGTATGTAACCCATTTCTCGTCACCAGTCACTAACTGCTTCAGAAATGGCACGATTTCGTTCTATTTGGCCAAGGATTTGCAGAAGGAAACACAGTCCATCAAGTTTTTCATGCTTCAACTCGTGCAGCACCCAAACA
The DNA here is from genome assembly GCA_932526605.1 of Nephrotoma flavescens. Taxonomy (NCBI): domain Eukaryota; kingdom Metazoa; phylum Arthropoda; class Insecta; order Diptera; family Tipulidae; genus Nephrotoma; species Nephrotoma flavescens. The sequence goes on along the minus strand of OW052222.1, from coordinate 192,216,732 downwards.
TCGAGGTTTTTTTTAAACCCACCTTATGCAAATGGTTTAAAACTGTTTTATGGTAGATCTTCAGCATGGACAATGCTATACGATAGCTCACATTCTGGTCTGCTTTGATATTTTCCAGGATTTTGCCGACATTTTTGACGATAGGCTTTCCATTGGTGCATCTTTGGTATCGAAATTATCAGAACGGAACCGACGAAATTAAAATTTCATTGAGACGCTATAACTGACAACTGAATCGATCAACTAAAACAATGACAAAATAATTTATTAATACATGAATCTAACGAGTATAAGTATGGCCCACTGAGACAAATACATCGCGAGATATACGCCACTAAAACCGTCTAACTATTTGTTCGCTAGACATTTGGATTTATGGATTTATTTTTCGCCAACCCATTATATTAAATTTTAAACAAAATTATTTCAGATTATCTTTTAAATCGGCGTCGTGCACACCTATTAAAAAATACAGTGCCGAGAAAAAAAGAGAAAAAAAAATTGTATTTCTTGAATGTGTAGAATATTTTTGTCTTATAAATCGAAGGAGCAAGGGCACTTGTGCGAAGACACTTGTCTCCTCCTTATTAAGAACAAAATGCTTTGTGTAATGAAATATACTCTTTAGACTTAATCATTAGATTATCGGAATATGAAGCCCAGGAGCCGAAAACAAAACGTGAGTCACACTTTTGACTACTTGGTGTTGTATATCATGATCATAAAACCATCGGTCTTTCCAGGCCAAGTAACATAGTAAAAACTTCTTTTGAATTTTCTCCTTTGAATATGTTCTTCGTAGAACTGACATCACACATTTACAGCATATTCCAGCTGGGATCGAACGTAAGCATAATAAAGGATCTTAATTGCCTCCAAATCAAAAAAGTCACCTGTTTAACGTTTGCTGACTGAGCATGGAGTTCGCTCTCACCTTTAGTTTCGATACTACCTGAAGAAGTAGTCTTGTATAACATACAGGCAGAGGATTAATCTCGCACCATATCGCTAGATTGCCAATGCCTTCTTCTGCATCGTCTACTGACTTAATGTCTTAGTAGAGTTTGAGTTCATCTGCGAACAGTACGATTTTGAAAGTTTTATCACTTCAGTAATACCATTAATGAAGATTGCGAAATTCCATCGGCCAACCAGGGCCTTGTGGTTCATCGCAGGTTGGTTGTATTGAAATCGACTTTAGATCTCCTATTTCAATATATTGGATGCGATTACTCAAATAAATTTAGGACCAGGGTTCGAACTGGCCGTATTTGAAAATGTGTTCCAAAGTATTGCAGAGACTGGCAGAATCGAAGTCGATACTGATCTTTTGGGCATAAAACCATGTTGGAATTGCGACATATACCACGCGGGAAGCACTACTCTGAATGATTTTCATATTACCAGTTTAAATTACATAGGTATAGCAGATATAATACCTCTGTAGCACGAAGCATTATTTCTAGATCCGGTTTTGAAAATAGGCGTCATTCTTGTTATTTTTATTTTCTTTTTTTGTGGAAAAGTTGTCGTTTTAATGACTGATTAAACAAAATGTTTAGAGAAATTGCTAAATTTACAGAATTTTTCAAAAATGAAGTAAGTATACCATCAGAACCACATCCTTCTCCGAATCCTACCAGTACATATTGGATGTCTTATGGCTCAATATGTGGAATATGTATGCATGTACTGTATTCACGTGCGGTTCGCTCTTTGTAATTACCAATGCCTTCTGCTTTATTAACAGATTTGAAAAACGCAGCAAGTTATCTGTGAATCAAAAATTGTTGGATATTCATATTATGAAACTAAAAAAAATACGATCCGCCGCGGAAATTGAATATGAAATAAGAATCCGAGTAACGCGGATTTTACGACATTCAAAAACTTTACGACATTTCAAATTTAAATAAAGTGATATTTATGAATATTTTAGTTTAGATGTTTATGACTATTTTAGTCACAGAAAACAAAGAGACCATTAACTCACAATATAAATACACATATACCACAAAAAGTAGAAAAATGCACTCTCCCCTCCTTCCCCCATTTTAAACCCCAAGGGAGCGTGAAAAAATACACAAACCCTTACAAAAATGAGAACTTCTTTACGTCTCTTATGGCAGCTTGGTTTCGTATTGAAAAAAGTTGGTCTACTCGTCAGGTTGCAACGACCAAACTGCAAAAAATTCAACTCTTGCTTTGTACCGATAGTATAAAACAAGAACTTATCGATTTAGCGAATTATATCACCAAGTCATAAACTTCTGGAAATTCTCACTATGCATGTGTACTAAGTCAGCACAATATAATTTAAGTTTTAAAATCTCCGTAATATTAATTAATGGGGGAAGTGCATTTTTCTACTTTTTGTGGTAGTTATATTGTGAAATGGTTTCTTTGTTTTCTGTGTCTAAAATAGTTATAAACATTGTAAGATGCCATTAAAAATATTATTTTGTCCGAAAAGCCGAAAAAGTCTAATAAAAATTATAATTAATATCATGGACCGTTTTAAAAAAACTTCTTAAATTAGACTGTGTTTCCTAATTTTACCGAAAAACTAGTGTTTTCTAGTTGGATTGGGACTAGTTCGAAGTGAAAACACCTACTCTCAAAGTTGTAACCTCTTAGCAGTTCCTGTCCTCGTAGGACAGAGGGTTTTTATTGCGGTTTATCGAGTAATATCATTTCAATTTATTTTTCTATTAATTATATTGTTTTGTAATATATTTTGCGTTTTTTAATTAAGTCTGTCATTTCACATTTTATCATTGATTTTATTTTATTTTTAATGTTTCAATTTGTCTGAAAATCATCTGTTCAAAATTATAATATTTATTTTCCCGTAGTAATATATTTTACACTGTTAAATTTTATTATTAATTGAAAACGTTGTTGTTGGGTTTATGACAAGTTAGGTCAAACTTCAAGTCCGTCTTTCAGGCGCTCCTCAACTCGAATCGAAACATAATTACAGTACATTCAATAGACTAGGGGAGGCAAACCATGTACGGATAGATCCGCATATCTTTCAAATACTTTTGAGGCGGAAATATGTTCTGAAACATTGCTGCGAGAAAACGTTTGTGGTGCACAAACCTTTTCTCGCAGCAATGTTTCAGAACACATTTCAGAACACATTTTGAAATAATGATGGTACACTTGTGAGGAGAAACACCAAGTAGATTGTCTCATAAGTGAGAACAACACCCTCGCAGGTTTAGCATTCCTAGTTAGTTCGATCACCGAATCGTGCGTTATGCAGCAGATTTCTTCGAATAATTAGATGAAAATCGAATACAGCAGCGGTAGTAAGCATGTGCTCAAGAAATTCCGTCGCTGCGTTGTTTGGAAAAATGTGTAGACATCTAAACGCTTAGCATGAAGTATAACTAACAGCTGCCCTGGGTTGTAAACAACTTATCTTATATTTCTCTTATATTATCTTATCTAGTACTAGGAATAGCCAAACATGGCCCAGAAGCTAATCATTACGGCTATTTTTGCCTTTTCCAGAACAATGACAAAATTCTGAAAATCACCATGGACATTGTCCTCCGATAAATTTTAACATATCAACATAACGAGAACGATGATTACTTCGCAATATCTCAGTATTCCGTAAAAGGAATACAAGTAAGGTACTCGAAGTCGGAATACTGGTACTTGGTATTTTGAATCTACTACTAGTCTACTAAAGAGGTGTACTACGAAATCCCGGTTTTCACCTGATTTCTTTTCTTCTACTTCTTAAGTCTCGATTTTGAAAAAAAAAATATTTTTTATTAACTCCGGGCGGTCGGACTAATAATATTTGAACAGAGTAAAGATAATATTTTTCAGAGGCAGGAGTCGGTGCTATTTTATCGGAGTCGGAGTCGGAAAAAACTGAACTCCCATTTTTTGTCAAATTACAACATACATTTATATTCTTTCCCTAATTAAAAAAAAACTTTAGTTTATAGGAATTTTAAAACCAATAAAATTCCATAGATTCTTTCCGTAATCGGCGGAAGCAGAATGACAAAACTCCACGTATCCAGTCAGTGATACATTTTGGTGAGGGAAAATTTTATCAAGCAAATTCATTAATATTTGATAAAAAAAATTGTGGTCCTTTGAGACATTCGGCCCTTCGACACATTCGGCTCTTTGATATCATACCGAATTTTAGAAGCTTCAATAACTCTCGCGTGCACGTGGGATCACATCGCTCCTCCCCCTCCGTTTAGCTCTCCAACAGCCTTTAGAAAATAATCCCAGGGGAGCGGGGTTCAAAAACATCTCGGGAATAAAGGAGCTGTTTTAATTCAAAACTGAGTTTTTGATACAGTTCTAGAATGCGGTAGATATAAGGATGGAACTTGACCATTTCTTTACTGATTATGTTGAAACTCTACAAGTAATTTGTGCTATAATGATTGAAATCCATTTTTTGAATAATAAAATTGAATTAAATTGCTTTAATGAAAAACACTTGTAAAATTTCCTTATGCTGTGTGCCTCAGGACGTTTTTTTTTTCACTAAATTATGCACTAAACTTTTTTGAGGTGACCTTACGCTATTCACCGCCAGGTTACAAACGAAAAGTCTCCTCGCTAGGTAACTTTTCAAATTAGTTTTCAAATGTCATAGGTTATATTTACCCGGCAACAATTTTTGCGTGACACTTTTATTTTATTTTAAAATATTTCGTAGTTTATAAAAACATTTGCAAAAAATGCAACTTCCATATCATCTTCCATTATTTAAATTTAATTTAATATTTCGTTTATCCACGAAAAGTCGACAATTTAGTATTTCAAATAGTCAGGCACAGGTTGTTTTGTTGCTGTTACTGCCACCTATGAATTTTTATTGTGAATTACTGAACAATTTATTGTTTAGTTCATAATTTAGTCGAATTGCTAAAGCTCTAGAATATGGCCATTAGCAACAGAAATTGGCTATTTCTTAATAAAATGATTTTTGACTAAATTCTGAAATATATCGCCATTTTTGTCCAGATACTCAGAGCTTTATCAAAAAATCATTTAATAATCTCATTTAGATCGTGTCAAATTTAGACATTATCGGTTAACAAACGACCAAACTCCAACTCTACTGTCCAAATTCCACAGCTTTTTAAACAAATCAGTTTAGAACCTCATTTCCATCGCACGTGACGAATTTCTACATAATCGATTAAGAAATAGGCTATTTCCATCCCTAATGACACCTTATTCCAGAACTTTATCAAAAACGCATTTTTTAAATCTCATCCGCATGCTGAATTTCAACTAAATCGGTTAAAAAATGGCCTAGTTCTATCTATCTCTATTAACCGCTTTATCAAAAAAATAATTTTATAATCCCATTTCCATCGCACGTATTGAATTACATCCCTATTAGCCATTTTCTAGAACTTGGATTTTCGAATTTTGTCGAAAAATCAATTAAAAGCCCCATTTTTCCCACATGTCAAATTTTAAAAATTCAAACTTTCCTAAAAATTGGGCCTTTTTATACAAAACCTGGATTTTGAAAACTGGGATTTTTGATTTATAAAAAAAAAACGGGATTTTGACAACCCTTTAAAAATTTGATGCCAATGAGTTATTTACGAGTTACGATATCATCTTTACGGCCTCCGTCCTAAATCCATAAATGGATAAAAAGGTATTTCGAATGTTTGTGTTTAGTACAATAAAATAATTTCACCCAGGTAGACAGGAACTTTCTATTGTTATCTCTAAAGCTCGAAACAGAACAAGAGCGACAACGGCGAGCGTCGACGAATTAAAAAAAACAACCACAAACGGCATAACCTGTGTTTTTGACACATGACGTTGGGGCGCGCTATGCTACTAAATTAAAAAAAGGGTTAATAATATGACGGTTAAATGTTACCAACTCATATATATATAAAAAACAATTGGCAACATTGTTTTGCCGGCGACAAAAATAGAAATAGACTCTAAATTTATTTCAATGAAAAAATCGTCGTCGCCTGATTCTGTTTGTTTTGCATGTTTTCGGTGCTTTGTAATATGACAGGCGATTTCGCTGGCCGCCTTTGCTCTTGTTCTGTTTTGAGCTTAAGAGTGTATAGCGGTGATAATTTGTAGCATTTTTAGGCAAACGTTTTGTCCCAAACTTGACATTATTAAATAAGCCTACTTTAATTTTATTCTAACATTTTATAAAACAAATAAATACACGGCATACTAGATTGCACAATATTAAGCAATTTTTTGACATATTTTTACTGATGTCATTTAAGACCACAATACCATAACAGTAAAGTTGCAATTTCAAATTAATTTTACCTATAAATTTTTTAATTTACAATTAAGAAAATATTATTGATTTAAGATATTAAAACTATTAATTATAGTCCGTGCGTCAAATCTGTTTTAAAATTTTGTAATGATATAAGAGCCAAACCCATTTATGTTATCATATGACATTCTTTCCCATATCATCAATTTAAAAGTGACTGTTCAAAATCAAAAACAATTTTAAAAATATTTACACACTGGTATAATATATGTAAATATTTAAGGTCACTATTATTTGGATGCCTATTTATCGTAAACATAAACAATGCTACTATAGAGATGGTGCTGAGAAAAAAAACTCATTTTAGTGAGATTTATCAGAATATAGTGATAAGTACTGCGTTATCAAGACATGATAATGTTACGTTACATATAAAGACGTACTATCGTTACTGCTACAGGGCATCTTTAAGAATGGTGGATATTCTTTAATATTATGACATGAGCGGAACGCGTAAATTCATGATCGTTTTCGTTTTTTGTGTTTTGCATTCTGACTCACCCTCTAAATTGAAAAAATTAATAGTAAGTTTAACTTTTAACATAATAATAATAAACAAATATTATAATATAAACGCGAAATTTGTACATACATATACGTAAAATACATACACGTATATACATAGATATTATTTTTAAGTTTTTCATTCTCCTCAACGTTTTTTCATTTTTACTTTCGTAAAAATATTATATACAATCTACACAAAAAGTTTTATTCAACAATTCAGTTAAATTTTAAACGTCCGATAAATAAGACCGAAACAATCTAGTTGAAATCTGTTAAAAAAAAACCAAAAAGAAAATAATAACAGTAATAGTTTTTCAAAAATAGAAATTAAATTGCAAAGTGGATTTTCTCTAGTGCTTTAGTATCGAACGTAATTTGTGAAGAAAAAATAAATTAATAATCAAGTTCTGAATATTAAAGTAAACAAAATATTAATTCTAAGAATTATTTTTTGTTTTAAATAAGAAATGTAATAATCATCCCAATACTATACTAATATATAAGAAGTTTGTGTGTGCTTTCTTTTATCAATCAGCTAATGAAATAAAACGTACGATCAAGTGATTTATAATAAAAAATGTATGTTTCTGTTATGTTATTTTTACGAATACGTTTTTCATGTGTGATCATTACAGATCTGCGTATTTAATATATATACACAATATATATAGATAGAGTTCGCAAAATAGTGATCGATATAAACGAAGGATTCTTAGAAATTCGCAATATGGAAAATTATAAAATAAATATTTATATCTTCAACAAACATAAATAAATCAATTATTCCAAACACGATCGTATGTATATAGTATTATATATAAATATCAGGTGTGAATAAACTAGAAAATATAATATTATTAACTCCACTGGAAAAATAGCAAAATAAATATGTATTATAATTTTTTTTATAGCTTTATAGATTTTTCGATGAATCAAGAATAATAAGTGTATGTGTAGGTTGATCACTTTTTGTTATAATGATATTAAAACTCCCATTTTGAGATAGTTAAATAAAATTTAAATCCATATCAGTATTTTATATTTATACACACATATACAAAAAAAAATATTTATAAGTTGCAAGAAACGATCGATGTGACGTCTTGTCATGAATAACCGGTATCTTAGTATTACTTACACTTAAGGGTCGATTTATATTATCCGTTCCGTTCAGATCCGTTTCTTTCAGATTCAGACATCATGAATTTATACTATCAGATCAGATATTTTCATCGTATGGTTATCGTATATATTCGTATTTTTTGGTTACGTATAAAGTAAAACATAACATAAAAATCCAAAATGTTTTAGTAGCAATTTAATTTTTGTGTATGCAAGTTTGGGAAATAAAGTTTTTGATCTTCTTAAACCTAACCCCGGCAAAATAGTATCTTTTATTTTGACCACAAAATGAATGATTTCTATGACAAATAGCATACCGTTGGAAAGAGCATAAACTAGAGAATTAAAACAAAGCTAATTTCAAAATCACTTCTAGTTTTTTAAATGAATTTAGAAGGTAGACATTTTCCATACTTTTACACATTTTGTAGGATTTGGAAGGCCATAAGTGATTTTTCTTTAACCAATTCTATTAAATAATGATTTATTTAGAATAAAATTACATTGCAGAATGCAATAAAAGTTATTTCGAGCCTTTACGATTACAAACTAAAAAGTTATGACCATTTAAAGGCGAGCTTTTGGGTAATTTAAAAGAAACTTAAAAATATCATCTCAATTATCTCAATTTCAAATGACCCACCCTATTTGCCATAAAATTTTACCGTTCCACAAATCAAAACCCTGTATAAACGTTAAATAACAAGAAAAAAAATTTAAAACGAATTCAATAGAAAATATGAACACATGTTTTATTGCTCAGACTCGTATGCTCCTTACTTTATTTTACTTTAACAATTTTCTTTATATTTTATAGTTTATTAGACTAAAACAACTATAAAATATATGGGATAATTTAAAAGAGCATATAAGAAAAGTTTAGTGGTGACAAACATTAGCATACGATTGGCATGACGAGAATATAACGGGTGATTTTTTTGTGGTTAGGATTTTCATGCATTAGTATTTGACAGATCACGCGGGATTTCAGACAAGGTGTCAAAGAGAAAGATGCTCAGTATGCTTTGACATTTCATAATGAATAGACTTACTAACGAGCAACGCTTGCAAATGGGCCCTAGAAAAGTTGGCAGAAAATCCGCTTTTTTATCGACAAATTTTGTTCAGCGATGAGGCTGATTTCTGGTTGAATAGCTACGTAAATAAGCAAAATTGCCGCATTTGGAGTGAAGAGCAACCAGAAGCCGTTCAAGAACTGCCCATGCATCCCGAAAAATGCACTGTTTGGTGTGGTTTGTACGCTGGTGGAATCATTGGACCGTATTTTTTCAAAGATGCTGTTGGACGCAACGTTACGGTGAATGGCGATCGCTATCGTTCGATGCTAACAAACTTTTTGTTGCCAAAAATGGAAGAACTGAACTTAGTTGACATGTGGTTTCAACAAGATGGCGCTACATGCCACACAGCTCGCGATTCTATGGCCATTTTGAGGGAAAACTTCGGAGAACAATTCATCTCAAGAAATGGCCCGGTAAGTTGGCCACCAAGATCATGCGATTTGACGCTTTTAGACTATTTTTTGTGGGGCTACGTCAAGTCTAAAGTCTACAGAAATAAGCCAGCAACTATTCCAGTTTTGGAAGACAACATTTCCGAAGAAATTCGGGCTATTCCGGCCGAAATGCTCGAAAAAGTTGCCCAAAATTGGACTTTCCGAATGGACCACCTAAGACGCAGCCGCGGTCAACATTTAAATGAAATTATCTTCAAAAAGTAAATGTCATGGACCAATCTAACGTTTCAAATAAAGAACCGATGAGATTTTGCAAATTTTATGCGTTTTTTTTTAAAAAAAAGTTCTCAAGCTCTTAAAAAATCACCCGTTATAAACAAATATTATTAATTTGTTTCACACATGCTGCATCTATTCGTATCTTTGGTTACGTATAGACTAAACGATAACATAAAATCCAAAAATGCAATTTAATTTTGTTTTGATTGTTGTTGCTGGAATATATATAAATTCCACTTTCCTCGCTATTCTTTCGTATTTTTTCGCGTTCAGACATCAGATAAAACATTCTTTTCAACAATATTTATCTGAAACGGAAAGTAAAGGATCTGAACGGAACGGATAATATAAATACTTATATAGAAAACATATGTAACAATATTTTTTTTGTCTGAATCTGAAAGAAACGGATCTGAACGGAACGGATAATATAAATCGACCCTAATTTAGGACACGCAGAATGTATTGATCGCACACTTATTAACGTTACGACAAATAAATTAATATTTTGTTTTTATTTAGTTTTAGAATTTCGATAAAATAATATATATAGATATTATTAAATTCAATGAACAAAATAAAAATTAAAATTCATAATAAAATTGTGAAAAAGAAATAAAATAATATTAAAAAAAAAAACATTAAACATCATAATTTTATAGTAATAATAACAACGACAAAATGGTGGTGAATCGAAATCCACCACTTCCAACTAGGACACGATTTTTATATCCGAGAAATAATCAGGTTAGTATTCAGTTTTTTTAAAGTAAAAAAAAACGTTAAACGTAATCCGCCTACTCGAAACGATATCGGAATTTCTATTTTTTGATTATAAAAAAAAAAACAAAATACAGAACTGATCGCAACAGACACAAAATAATAATATTAATTAATTATTTAGAAATAAAACCGAAAAACTTGAATTTTTTGAAGGCAAATTGTTTTGTTAATATATTCCTTGAAGGTTATGGGAGAACACACGACACATACACGCGCACATCATACTCCAACTATATATTATATAAATTAGTGTGATTACAATAATTAAATAATAAATTTTACGACTGTTTTATTTTTGTTAAATAGTATAATCAATCAAAAAAGTACACAATCTTGTTCTTAGCGTAACAACAATAATAATATCATAATAGTAAAACTAAAAATTAAGTCCAATAAATTTGTCTCTTAATTAACTAGGCGACTCGACAATTTATTTTCATTCTGATATTTAAACAGATTCGCACTTCAACCTTTGCCACTTGCCTTTTCTTTAAATACATATGTATATATGTTTTATTCCTCTTAATTCAATTCCATAATCAATTGTCGTGATGGTGATGGTGGTGGGGGTGGGATGGCAAATCTTAATTTCATATTTATTCCTGAACTCTACTTAAATAGTAAATACTAAAAATAGTGGCGTATGACAGTTTGAAGGAAATTAAAAAAAAAATGTTGATCAACAAGTAAATTTATCATGATGACAAAAACCAAATAAATGTTTTGTGTATACAATTTAAAATGTCTTTTGGATCAAAATAATGAATTTTGTTGTCATTGAAAATAAAAATCGATAAATTATAATGCTTTTCACTTTATTGTATAATAGTGATTTCCGCGTATAATGTTCAAGTTCTTATCGGAATAAAAAAAGATTTATCGTTACTGTAAGTAGCACGTACTGTCCCATTTCCTTAATATTTCACACAAAATCTTTAATTTTTGCATGCAGAATTAATTGTTGGAGTACAGGTGGGCGACTTGTTGGTGTCGAAAATAGCGTCGGCAATTCATTTGGACGTATACAATGTCGAGTATGTAGAATCTTCGTAGATAATGCAGATTATAGCTTTTTATGTTTTTTCCTCATTATTTTTCACGAGGTTGTCATCTCACATGTTTGCAGTGCAAATTGCGAATTGCCAATATTGTAAAAGCTATAATTTAGTTTTTACAAAACAAATTTGTGAGATTAGTATCACGTCGATTATAGAACTCATAGAAACTGCATTACAAAAAATATAAAACAAAATTTTAAATCATAGTATCATAGAAATTCTTATGGATTTTCATATGGAATTTTTTATTACGTTTGTACGAGGAACCACAAAAAACAATTTGTATGGAAATCATATTATTTACATGCATTTTCCAATCCACAGTCGATTCGCTCCCGTAAGTTCTATAATCGACGTGCATTTGTTTAAAATAATTTAAGATTTTCTAATTCATTTTGTAATTTGCTATTTGCAATGCGCTATATTTATACACAAGCTCCACCTGTTTCCGGTAATTCACTACACACTTTCATTATTTTGCTTAGAGTTGCACGATTTTTTTGCATTTTCTTATTGACCTCTTCGACTTGGTTTGGTACGCTATTATACGTGGCGCCACTTTCAGCAATTATCTTCTTTCGATATCGGGCATCTGAACGAAAATTGTACGAAATTTTCATAGACAACTGGATATTAAAAACGTCCCTTAAGCTAGCAGAACCCATACGGCAGAACATTACAAGATAGTATGGATAATTATAGGCTAATTAAATGCTCTATTAAACAATTTTGGACTCCATCCCTTCCAACTAAAACGCGGGTTCTGCTAGCTTTAGAAAAAGTTAGCAGAACCCATATTAAAAAACGATTTAAAAACAATTGGAAAATTAAAGGTTAATTTTAGGCTAATTAAATGACCTATTAATTTTTTTATTATACTCGCTCTAGGAGAAAAGTAAGGCTTTATCACTTAAAAGCAAACAGAACCTAAATCGAAAATCGGACCAAAAATCAAATTCGAAAGCAAAACAAGATCAATTGACAACAAATAATTTTAGGCTCATTATGGCCTAATCAAATGCCACATTAAAAAATGTTGGGCTCCACTCGTTTTTAAGCAAATTTCAGGCCATTTAATCTAAAGCTAGGAGAACCCAAATCGAAAATCGGATTAAAACCGAAATCAGAATGCAAAACAAGAACAATGGACAAACAAATAATTTTAGGCTCTTTATGGCCTAATCAAAAGCCACATTAAAAAATGTTGGGCTCTACTCCTTGACCAAATTTCAGGCGATTTAATCTAAAGCGGAAATTAGAAAGCAAAACAAGAACAATTTACAAACAAATAATTTTAGTCTCATTATAGCCTAATCAAATGTCCCATTAAAAAATTTTGGGCTCCACTTGCTGTTAACCAAACTTCAGATCATTTAATTTAAAGCTAGCAGAACCCAAATCGAAAATCGGACCAAAACCGAAATTAGAACGCAAAACAAGAACAATGAACATACAAATAATTTTAGGCTAAACAAAAGCCACACTAAACATTTTTGGGCTTCACTTGTTCTTGACCAAACTTGATTAGGCCATAATGAGCCTAAAATTACTTGTTATTGGAACCTCTGGCATCCAAAGGTGCGTTTGTAATGGATTACATCCAAAAGGGCAATGTTGCGCTTAAGGCGCTTTCACGGTTGCATTCGTTCCGACAATCTGCCGTGACATGATCATTCCGCATTTAATCAATTTTGTCTTTATGATTTCATAGTTGACGACAAATTGTCGGAACGATTTTGCTACCATCTCGTCCGTAATTATTGAATTATTTGACAGTTGCGAATTATTGTTTGTATACAAACGTATACACAATGAAATGTGAAATTTTGTTTCATTTGATTTCAAAATTTGTTTCATTTTTCAAATTTTAAACAAATATAGAAAAAAAAATCTTGAACGATTACTACTAGCCCTTTTTCACTGATATTGTGCCGTCTCATTCTCACATTGTTCATTCAGACAAAAAGATAAAGTTAATCCAACTTGATAGAAAAAACTCCGAACAAAAAATAACGTCATTTTGACGGTTATGGATTGGTTTAAAATATATTTGTTACGACAGATTGTCGGAACGAATGCAACCGTGAAAGCGCCTTTAGACTTTTGAGCCAGCTTGTTGAAATTGAGTGCACAAGTCACTGGATCTTCATTCACTAAACAAGCTTTGGTATTGAAGTGTAACTTTTTCAATGTCTCATCACTGAGCATGCTCTTATTTGGATTCGAGTAGAGTTGAGAAGTAACGCCACGGCTGTCACCACGCCTTAGTTCACTGGTAGCCTTCATGAACGAGGTAACTTTTACTCTGTTTTTAAATTCTCGAAACTGACCGAGTTAGATCACTTGAAACGATAGTTCTTCACTACGCTCGTCAAAAAGAATACTCTGGGACAAACAGCATTCACTTGGCGCTATTTGCAGAAAATTTTCTCCGCTCTAAAGCATTATCGCGCTCTAGCGGGCCCATGGCATCCAACGTTAAGTTTCATAGATCCACTGTAACATTGTAAACTTTTTAAAGTGGTGTTTCGACTAGATCGCGAACCATGCTTTTACAACTCGCTTTTTATATATTTCGCGATGATTTTGAAATGTCGGATATGTTAGATATGAGTAAAGCACATATACTTCCGTAACATGATTTCTATACAATATTTTTGATTTACTCTGCCGCTAAAGATGTTTTCAAAGCAAAAATATTTTTAAGTGATAAAAAAATAGTTCAGCATGAATTATACTTCACTGTAACAAGGTGAGAGAAAATTGTCAGTTGGGTCTATACTTAGTACAAGCGGATTAGAAAATGGGGAACGTCAATAGTGGAAAGTAAAAATTCAGAATTCATACCATTCAAAACATACCATTCGTATCTGTGTCCATGGACCCTTAGGTATGATTATACCCCCAAGTCTGCGTTCTTAACCTCTTTTTCATTAACGAAACGCGAGGGACACCTCGGGTCACTTTCCGTATTTCAAACAACATTTTAATTCGCTTATTCCTTCGTCCCGAATGACTTCTTCTTTAATTTCGTCCAATGTGATCTTTTTTGGCGTTGCCGTTCTGACTATTTTGGCTTATGATCCGTTATCAGATCAAATTGTTTTCCCATTAGATACATTTTGAAGCGTTTGACTGCCCAGACTAAAGCTAGAGCCTCCTTTTCGGTCTGTGAATACCGCTTCTCCACATCAAATAAACCCTTGAATGCAAAAGCTATTATCCTTGCCTTTCCTTTGTCATCCTCTTGCATTAACACTCCGCCCAAACTGTATGGACTAACATCAGCAACCAACTGTTCGATGCTTTGATCGATTGATTCTTTGATGTCCATTCAAAATTGTTACCCTCTCTTGTAAAAATTTTTAACGGTTCACTAATTGTTGCTAGATCTGGGACGAACCTTCCTAGATAATTTAGTATACCTAGAAAACTGCGGACTTCTTCTTTTGTATTTGGCTGTCTAAAATTTCTGATGTCTCTAACTTTATCTATTGTAGGCCTGATTCAACTAGCATTTAAAATATGTCCCATGAATTAAAATATCGTCCATATAAATTACGATTCTATTACTGTCTATGACTTTTAATATCTCACTACTATCTGCCGAAGTTTCTTCTTGTTTGATTTCTACATATCTGACTCGATTAGAACTTACATACTTTATCGAAATGATTGAATAATTTACATTTATTACAATGTTTTCCAAACGCCGGACAATTCTTGTCCCAGCTTAAATGACCTACTCTACCACATCTAAAACAAGAAAATTCATTCTGCTTACCTCTCTCCGACTTCACTCCGTATTTATTTTGCGTGTTCCTTTTGCACCAGGATATTTCGGCTCTGATTGATACTGCTGCTGTCTATTGCTCTTTTCCGCTTTTACGCTAACTTTTCGATTACTTTCTTCTTTAGCTGGTTATGTTTTGAGTTGTACACTATTTGATCTCGCATGTGCTCTTTTTCGTTATCGAACTCACATTTAGCAGCCTGTTGTCTCAATCTTATGATAAATTGATTAATAGTTTCCTCCGGATTCTGAACTAGATTTTGGTAAAAAATAATAATATACATCCTTTTTCTTTTGTCCCTCGTTTTCAGAACTTTGGGGTAAATTGTAATATATATCTTGCAACTTCCTCCCGCCATTATGCAGCATCTTGTATTTTTTTATTTTATTATCGATTATTCCATTCGCAACCACCATTACGTCACATGCTCGCTTCCATTTTCCCAGTTTGCGGCAATATTTCCCTCAAAGCTCATTTTGTCAACTATATCATAATTGTTTGTCATTTTATTCATAGTTTTCTTGTACTTTTGCAACGTGCTTTTCGGATTTAACCTTACTTTTTTTTATTTTACTGTGTTTTACTTTTCATCGGATTTAACCACGTATTATTTCAAATTTAATTAATTTCTTATTTTTTTTTTAAACCCTCGTCTCCAATGTATTAATCTAATAATTTAATAATGCACTGCGTTTTAGACTTCATAGTTATTTATTGGTCTATTAAATATTCCTGACCTCAATACTACGTCTTTACATTCTCCTTGCTCTTATACGACTAACTTACCCTGTCAACCATCATTGGTTAACTTTAGTTTCCACACATCAAAATACCTATAAACACATCACTACCCATAATGTACGTTACAACACTAATCTATGTACATCAAAGCAATCGAATTTACAAGATTAGCTCAAAATGTGGAATTAGCACAAAACAAGTATTTTCGGTGATTCTGGAAAATAATTAAAGAAATTTGTGATTATATTTGTTTATTTTTCACAATATATATTACTAATTTTATTGATGTTCAATAAATATAAATTTCCTCGGGCATAATCGTACGAGTAAACAAAAAAAATGTTAAGGCCTTTAAGAAACATTTGTCGAAATAATCATATTTAATTTTTGTATTTTCCTTAAAATAAAACTAATCATTATTTTGCTACACATATTAACTAGTTGTTTATTTTTATTATTTTCAAATTTCATTTTGTTCATAAACTCTTTGAGATTATTAATAACAACAGATGAATTTAATTTTGGACAGCATTAATGTACATACATATTGAAATTAAATTAAAGATAATTATGGTTAATACAATGTTACACAACGGCACATACAAATCAAACAAACATTTTTTAGAATTATCAAGCTTTCTCAATGAAACAAAATGTTACTTAACTTTAAATATCTTCTATATAAACATAAATAGATTAAAGAATAAATTAGAGGAAGTAGAAATTCTTTTGTCATCATTTAAGGAAACTGTAGATGTTACTATTCTCACAGAAACCTTTCTAAGTAATCTTGAAACAAAATATTTTAATTTAAAAAATTATAATTCGTTCCATAGTATTAGAGAAAATAGAACCGGAGGGGGCGTAACAGTTTTCATCGAGAGAAACTTAGACTTTACGTTCTTAAGCGAGAAAGCTTTTGAAGAAAATCAAAGCATAACACTTTTTTCTCGAAAATTAAATTTATACTTATTAGGGATTTATAAGCCGCCACACACTAATCATAGATCGTTTTTAACCTATCTTGACCAGATTACTAGTACAAAAAAAACCAAATCATAGTTGGTGACTTTAACATCAATCTATTGGAAAACTCAAATCCACAGGTGCTTAACTACAAATCCAATTTACAACTCAATAATCATACTATAGTTAATGAAATTGATGCATTATTTGCAACCCGCTTAACATCCAGCTCAAAGAGTATTTTGGACCATATCTTGACAAACACATCTAGCCAATTTGCAATATACTATGGAGATTCGGCGTTAAGCGATCATCGTTTTTTATATTTTAAATACCACATTATTAAAAATTCCGTGTCAACTATTTTAAATGTGGTAAAAACCAACTATACCAACGTATTATCGTCTATGATACAACTAATAGCTTCAAAAAATGATCCCTCGTTTGAAACTGTCTACAATAAACTTGTTAATTTAATTAGTTTGAACACTGTGACATATACAAAAACAATTAAAGCCTCTTCTTACAAAAAACCGTGGTTCACCGATAAACTCTATAAACAACTTAAAGTACGAGATAAATATTATAAACTTACTAAAAGATACCCAAATAACAGATATTTTTCTGAAACTTTTAAATCACTCAATGTCAAATTTAGATATCAGATAGATAAATCTAAAAAGAATTATTACAGTAAAAAATTCAAATCAGTTATGCCAAATGCTAAACGAATGTATCAGCTGGTTAACGAAATTCTCTCCAAAAATCCTACAACTAAATCGTCGACATTAAATCAAATAAAAGTAAACGGTAACATTATACGCGATCAACAAGAAATTGTAAATACATTCAACCAATTCTTCGTAAATGTTGGAGCTGATATAGGTAGCAGTACAACACCTCTTGCGTTGCAGTTGTCACCAAAAGAATATCGCGAACTGTCCGTATTATCCGCAGTAGAACAAGAAGTGACCACCATTATCAAAAATTTTAAGCTCACATCGTCAAAAGGGGTCGATAATATTACGGTAGGAATCAGCTCGTATTACTCCAATTTTCAAATCTGGAGATTCCTTAAATTTAAGCAATTATCGGCCAATATCGGTTCTGCCAGTTTTCAGTAAAGTGTTTGAGCGTATTATTTATAACCGGCTCTTAGAGCATATTGAATCAAATCAAATCATTCATAAAAATCAATTTGGTTTTATGAAATCAAGTAGTACACTCTCAGCTAGTATTAATTTGATTGAAAATATTTACAGTTCCATAGAACAAAAAAAAGCAACTTTTTGTTTGTTTCTTGATATAATGAAAGCGTTTGATTGTGTAGACCACCAAATACTCTTGACTAAACTAAACCATTATGGAATTTGCGGTAAATTCATCAAACTAATCCAAAATTACCTAATAGATCGAACACAAGTTGTTAAAATTGATAGTCACACATCATCAAAAATTACTGTGAAGCGCGGAGTACCACAAGGATCGATCCTAGGACCAGTAATGTTTCTACTTTACATAAACGACCTATTTGATCTTAGTTTGGAGGGGAAATTGCAATTGTTTGCTGATGATGCTGTTTTAATTTACAGCTCTGAATCGTTTCCACAACAGAAAACTGCGATGGAAAATGATCTTCTTAAAATCCACAATTGGCTCTGTTGCAATAAGTTTAAATTAAATGTATCAAAAACAAGTTTTATAACTTTTTTTTTAAAACATAAACCTGCTGCTGTAATAGATGAAATTAATTTTAATAATAGCGTTATATTTACATCAAGTTGAAAGCATTTCTTACCTTGGGTTGATTATTAATTCTCAGCTATCATGGATTAATCATATAAACAGTATCAGAGTTAAAGTAATACCTATTGTTGCGGTTTTGAGACGAGTCGGTCGTTCATCCCACATTTTATGCGGAAAAACATCTATTTTAGTTTTATTAACTCGCATCTCTCTTATCTGATACAAATCTGACAACAAATGACTTACAAATCATACAAAACAAAGCCATTAAGGCAATCAAACAACTACCCCGTTTAACACCAACAAAAATCCTATATAGTGACGAAATACATACTACCCTTGAAGTACCTCATCCTCTACGAATATCAACTGACGATTTACAAAGTTAGATATGGACTTCTTAGGTGTACAATTGATTTCCAGACTAACTTTTCGATCAGTGACCGGCAAACTCGCAACCACTTAAATTATCGGATTCCAAAATATAAATTTAAAGCCACCCAAAATAGTATCCTCTACCATGGACTAGAATTATTTAATCAATTAAATGAGTGACAAAACCTTGAAAATTTCTACTTTCAAATCTAATCTTAAAAATAAACTTTTTTCAAATTTTATTACAGAATATGATTTGTTTCATTGATACTTGGTTGGATTTTACTTATGTTTATTAATTTATTTGAAAGCTATAATTTTGTCACTAATTATTTGTTCGTGCCAATTTAATTTAATTTAGTTTGTATTCTTTTTATAGTATAAGATTCTTAACCATTTTGAAATATTAGCTATTGTTACACAAATATTTTCCTGTATAAAAAAAATTGTATTTTTTTTTCTTGGAAAATAAAAAAAAAAAAAAAAAAAAATCTCTATTCCACGCGATCAAATTACTGATTTAGATCAACGACTGAGAACGAGCAGCTTATTCTAGACCATAATCTATAATATGCGCACAATAATATCATCTATTCCTTTTGAGTTTCAAATTGGGACTAAATAATTTCAAATTGAGAATTAAAAATTTCAATTTGAGAATTATTAATATTCTTTCATTAATATTCAAATTATTAAACGAGTGCATCAGGCAGAAATCTTTGAATATAATTTTTAGGTTAGGTTTCATTAATCCAATAATTTTATCATATATACGTAAAAGATTCATGTAAAATTATTCAAATAAGTTTATGTATTAATTTAGTAATTAATTATACAATTAAAACAATTTTCGCCTTTATATTTAATAAAAAATCAGATTTTCAATACAATTTTTTAAGTTAACCTTATTTTTGGGCGAGAAATAGCGCACACAATTTTTTTTTTAAGTGACAGCTAAATTTCATGAAAGTTTCGTTGCGTTTCTTAAGTAAAAATTATGGTTTGCTCTTCATCGCGCAGATTACTTTTATTTTGTGAGTTATTGCAGCGATTGGGCCCTTCATTTTTCCCACGGACTTTTCCACGGATATTCGTATATAAATCTAATTGGAATTACTTTCAATCCAATTAAATTGGTATTGCCTTTCTAAGTATTGCTGCATGGTATAGTCCTATTGGCTCATTGCACACTAGGGTAACTTGTATCCGGTAACTTATTCGTTTGTTTCCCCTTTACCAATAAAATTAAAAATTGCGGCGCAGATAAAACCGGATGTACTGGTAAAGGGGAAAGAAACGAAAAAGTTTCCGGACACAAATTACCCTAGTAAATTTTTTTTTTAATTGTTCTGCGCAACTTTCAGTGATGTAGAAAAAAAAGTTCGATGGGTCGCATTTATCTGAGATAGTAGACCTAAATATAAGAATAAATAACCATGAAAAAGAATTATATTGCAGTTTTTATACTCAAAACATTCACAATGATTATGTATTTATGTTATTACATTCATATTTCAAGTGAAGATTAATAGGTCTAAAAAAATTGCACGCCTTTTGTCCAAACAAAATGTCAACATTTAATTTTGGTACGCACTAGGGAAAAGACAATAACCAAATGACATTCATATCGAACAAAAATACAAATACAACATAAAAATGAAACATGAATTATTATACTTAATTCATCACTGTGTATCCGCCATATTTTTTCTGCGCGAGAACTGTCAGAGTTCCAGCGAGATTTGAATACTACTTTACACTGTTATGATTTTAAATTTACAAAATATTTAAAGAAAATATTCAAGTAAAATTGGGAGCATAGAACTTGTTTTAATTTAAACTAGGTTATTAATCGACAATTTTTATTCAAAAGAAGTAAATTTATAAAATTGAGATAGAAACATGATAGATATTTCCTCCAAGAAATTTGAATTGAATAAGAAATATTAGTTGTTTAAAGTAGTTTTTCCAATTTCTTGCATTTAAAATTACGTAATTTGTAATATTAAATCAAATTAAACCAAAAATAATGGCATAAAACTAATTCAAATATATTGTAAGGAAAATATTTAAATTTATTTCTAAAATATGTATGCGTAAAAATAAATTTGTTGACATTATTCGTCTCTTTCCAGTAAAATAAAAATCGTAGTAAAAAACTAGGATAACGTTAATCAAAGTTACGAACCATTCAGGACATAATTAAATGTTGTGTCCAATAAGAATGATAAAATCTAATTTAAAAAGATTCAAAAATATTTTAAATTTTTCGAAATATTTCATGGAAAATGATTTAAAGGAGAAAAATGTTGCGTTAATTTTATAATTTTATAAAATTGGTGCTTAAACTTCTAATTGATTGCATGAACGAAACTTAAATAAAAATCTTGGGATCACCTATAAAAGCAATTCATTCGGATTAAATATAGTAGCTAAAAATCTGCTCGAGAACTTAAAAATTTTTTAGTGTTCTTGTAATGTAATGATCAATATAACGCATTTACGACATCTAAATCATCATCTCTGGCAATGGCTGATAATGGCCATTCAAATTTTTGTTAAAAGATCTATTCCAGATACTATCCAATTCAATATACAATCCATTCCATGTTGAATTTAAATTTTAGTTTAAGAAATCATAAAAATTGACAACTTTTAGCACGGATTATTTTACAAAACTATTCTCTCATGAATTTGTTAAGTCAGGTTTTGTTAGTGCAGATCATGATATTTAAAGAAATAAGTTTTACTCAACGTTGAATGGCCACCACCAGACATTCCCAGAGATGCTGCTTCAAATTTGGTCGATGCATGGTAAATATCATTACGTTACCTTCTAGGAACACTAAATTCAAAGAAATTTTCCTTGAACTTGGAAGAAGTAAAGTTTACCTAATGTAGAATTTCTGCTCAAATTTGCATGCATTATTTTTATAAGTTAAAAAATATAATTTTTCATCATTTTATATTTTAATTACTACAATTTTGAATATAAATTAAATTGCGAAATTATCACTCTAACTTCCTATTAGAATCTAAATTCGTCTAAATCAGCAGCACTGATTGAACAAACCAAATTACTAACACAAGGAAAAATGCATCAACATTATTTTCAATGTTCTATTAACACAAGAAAAATGAAATATTTTGAAAATCAAAAGAACATCACACTGCACTTCACATATTTTAACCGATTTTAATTTTTCCTCTACGGCACTGTTTTTTGCAGTGTGCAAGAGGCAGGTTTTTAAAATTACACTACACTACGTATGAATCAGATATATCTGTTCATGTAGCTTTGCCTTTAAACAAAATTTCACTATACTGGTTTATGAGATGTATCAACAATTTTATTTTTATTTCAACGTGCGTACGAAACGAGAATAAATGTAAAATCAATTAAAAATTGAAATGAGAAAAATAAAAATATGACGCGTTTTGTAAATTTTGACAAATGTATTCAAAAATAAAGCCTACTATTTTAGTTTCGCACGAAAAAAACTCAATTCACAGTAGTCAGTGCCGTAACACTTTAGAGGAATTTTTAGTATTAAATTTGAAAAATTGACCAAGTTTAACAAACTCGATATCTTTTGCAATTTCTAATAAGCCCCTATACACCGATTGAATAATTTATTTATTATTTGATAAAAACCTCGATAATTATGACTAATCCATATTAATGAAGTCTTTTATGATTTTGTAATTGTGACTACATATTATATACAGTAATTCTAACTTGATAATTTGAGAATACCAGATAAGCCAGTTTTGTGTCTTTGTCAGCATCAGCGTGTGTATATTTCTTCTATTTTCGTTATTCCCTTTAAATATTTACAATTTGTGTAATTATTTCTGATTACCTTTACATTTCGAAATTTTAGTTTCAGCATTTCCGTTAATTGATGAAACAACCACGTGCGGCATTATTGTATGTGTGCTTCGCAAGTGAAATGACCATAGTTGATTAGTTTATAATAAAAACAAAATTTGTCAAAAACGATTACTGGACCGATAACTGAAAATTGAAAATTTTCATAATATAGAAAATATAGAACAAACGATTTAATTTTTTTACAACCTTGAAGAATCGCTAACTATAATATTAGATAGTTGATAGCAAGACAATATTTTCTATGCTTAATTTGCCATTCATTGGTTGACAGATGTCTCGAGTGCACGATGATATTTTGTAAATTCGATATAAATTTTAAAAATAAACAAACAATAATACTTCTCGTATACAGTATTTAACCTCGAGTGTTTGTTTATACAACGAAAAACTTTAATTTTCTGTGTGCTCATGCTCTCGTCTTCATCTCTAAGATAGTAATTTTTATACATATTTTTTACAGTTATTTATATGATGTACAATTAATAATTATGTTCATTTATGAACGTAATGTAGAAAAAAAAGAACACAAAAATTCTAAATTTAATGATGTTTGACCTTCACTAAAAAGGTGGGTAACAAAAAATTAAGCGAAACAAAAAAAAATTGGCGTCTACCTTTTTGGATACAGTTAAAAACATGTGATAACAAAATTTACGTATGCAAAATTACTATTATTGCTTCTGGGTACAGGGTGCTAATGCAACTATTTAGTAGTGTAATGATCTTACGTTCATACGAGAAGTTTATTTTCTCCTTTACCTCCGATTTAGAAGCATGAGACGTCTACTGGGGTGGATTATATCACTCTGTTGTTTTACCAAGTTGTTTCGCTTCAGCTAGCACCGTTCTCTTCTAGGATATTGCTAATCTTCTAAAGACAATCACTGCCTCTGTCTATTTAGAATTCGAAGCTCACGGCTATTCGTTTGATTCTTCGATGATGATGCAAATAGAGTTGTGATCTGTACAGCTTCTGCTTGGTCTGAAACCAGTTCTTTGATTCCTTATATGCTGGATGACTGTTGGTGACATTAGCTTAAGAATGATCATTAAAAATACTTTCATTATACTGTTGATGATGGATATTGCTGGCCAGTTCTTGCTTACTCTAAGGTTGACTTTCTTATGTATGTGAAGTTGGCTCAGAATTTTATCCCAGAAAAATAAAACAAAATCATCTGGTAACACTACAACTTCAATGATATTCCAGGCCTGAGTTTTTTTTTTTAAATTTTGATCTATGATGGTTTGGGTCAGTATGGTATCGAGTTCATATAATATCCAAAGGGATTCGACATAGTATGTCTTAGTACATCAGAGGCCAGTAACGGAATGTATTTCAAGTTCAATGTATACGATTCAGCGTCGCATAGAATGGCCTTTTATTGGTCATGTTTTTATAGCACAACAAATGGCTCTTCGTTATTTTATAAAATCCCAGAATTATAATTTTTACTTAATTTTTAATTTTGAGTTTAACATTTAAAATTTGAAAAAAAATTGTGGGATAGAATAAAATTTAGAGATTTATCGAAATTACTATATTAAATCCTGGGCTGGAATATCATTGCAGTTTTTGTGTTACCCGATGGTTTATTTTTTATTTTCTGGGATGAAATTCTGGGCTAACTTCACAAGAGTAACTTTCTTCGGTATTGTGATGGTTAAGTTTTCATTTCTGATTCACCGAAAAATAATTCACTGAAAACGACAATTTATTTAAAAGCAAATCACCGTACTAGCATAGCAATTAACTGAAAACAACGGTTTACCGAAAACGACCATTCACCGAAAACGACAATTCATCGAAAAATTAATTCGAATGTTTTTGTTTGATTTATGTAAAAATAAAATCAGTTTTACATGCAACTTTGATCGAAATTCGTGATTTTAATTTTTTTTATATGGAGTTTGGATTCCCGCCGCAGTAAATCCAGCGAGTTCTATAATCGACGTGAATTCGAATTTTTCACCGGCTACTTTAATCGATTTTTCAAATTTGCTTGCAAATCTTCTATTTTCACTACTAAACAAAAATCGGGTCCCATTTGAAACGCGATATTTCAAAACGCGATATCTCAAAACGTGATATTTGTATATAGGAATTTAAAAATCGATAGGAGCGAGAGTATAGGACTGGGTTATATCAGGCGGGTCGCTGCTTTCCCGTCGCTTCGCAATACAGATTTTGTACCATATCGCGTTTTGTACCATATCGCGTTTCGAGCGGATCCCATAAAAATCGGTGGAAATTTCCGACTGGGTGAATCATTGCGGATTTATTCCCCTATATAATAGAAAACTTGCAAGCAAATTTGAAAAAACGATTAAAGTAGCCGGCGAAAAATTCGAATAATATAAAGAATTTTAATGTAAATTATAATCAGCATGCAGAAATATTCACCGATTTCAAGAATGCTCGCCCAGTTAGCCGTATTTCGGAAATTTTTCTAAAACATATCAAAATCAAGCTACATTTGAAACTCATACTTGAATAACATTTTCGCCGTATAAAACCACTTTAATCACGAACAACCTATGCGCTAATCAGGGGATGATTTTTAAAAAGGTTAAGACTCTTGCTACTCGAATGACTAACTCAATTTTTATCTCAATCACTCAACAGAAATATTTTACAAAATGCAAACCAAAAGTAACTATTCATTTGACTTATTATCGGCGAGGTGTCGTTTTCGGTGAATTGTCGTTATCGGTGAATTGTCGCTTTCAGCAAATTATTGCTTTTGATTAATCAGCCGAAAGCGACAATTTTCCGAAAAAACGATAATTCACAGAAAATGACACTTAAACGAAAACGTCATTTCGCCGAAAATGACAATTCACTGAAAACAACAATTCACCGATGACCATGATTCCATTCAGAAGCAATTTATTGCGTATTGAGAGTTCAGAATTAATCCCCAAGATCCAGTACATTTTCCTATATTTGATGTTTAACTGCATGTTACATATGGAGTTGGTTTGAGTTGAGAACCTTCTACTATATATTTTCCAACTGCTAGGATAGTTGTATCATCTACAAATGTTGCTACTGTAGTTGCTTGAATATTCGATAAATCTCTCGTATAGAGAATGAACATAATAGGTCCAAGTACGCTACCTTGTGGCATACCTGCTGATATTCTTTTTAGTTCTGAATACTCGTTACAAATTTGACTCTAAAGTGTCGATACAATTTACATTCAGGCCCTTGGCGCCAAACTTTCGCTCTTCTAGAGATATCGGTCAATAAAATTTTTTATTGTTTGCTGGCTTACCTAGTTTATGAATCATAATTACTTCTTTCATTTTCCATTGACGTAGACCATAATTCAATCTGAAGACTGCATTAATTATTTGAACTAATTTACGCAAACCTTTCTCGGGAATGACTTTCACAATTTACCCAGTAATTAAGTCATAACCTGGAGCGCTTCTGAAACTTAAATTATTTTTGATTTCAGTGTTTAGTTCCAATAAGTTTGTATGTGTTATGTTCTTCTACTTTGTTTAGTCAGTTGTATTTTCATTTGCTGTTTGTATCGGAAACGGTTGAAAAGTCTTTTCCAACTGGGCAGCAAATATAGAGAGACTTTCGGTTTGTAATTTTTCGCCCTGGATCCCTCATTATTTTTAATAGGTGGCGCCTGCATTTTGGTTCTTTTTAACCCCTTCGTAGCATTCCAAAGTGGGTAATCGTCATCCTTTAGTACAGAGAGACCACGAAGTCGCTTCATAGGCTTTCGTCTTTTATTTTCTTTATTTGTTGTTTTATTTTGTTGCACAGAAAACTGAAGATATTTTTGTGTTAAGTGCTTTCTGTTTCTCTCTAACTAGTTCTCTGACCTCAAGAAGAGGATTGATATGTTTCCTTATTGAGTTGGTATCAGGAATAAATGAACTTTCTCATCTGCTTGTTGGATAGTATTACTGGAAGCTTCTAGTTTATTTTATAGCTGGAGGTTTGTTCGCTCGTCCACTAATTTCTTAAACATTAGCCTGCAATAACTTTGGGTGGTGTTAAGTAAAGCCTTGGCATTTCTTACATTGACGTATTAATTTTCTTTTTCAGTAGTGCTATTTTAATCTTCATATTGAGAATTGCTTTGATATTAAATATATTTTCAATATTTTTGCTTTTGTTGAATGTGAGCATGAACAGTGGGAGCCATATTTTAATGATCTTGGTTTCTTGGCTATTTTCAATTTTCTTCCGTTTAAGAATGTTTGCTGCGTCTTAAATTTGCAGTTATTTATTTTGAGGTTATTGGACTCCACTAATACCTATCACATTAATTGGCAGTGGTGCCTTAGTCTTCACTGCAACCTTGCTTTGTTCTTGTTGCTGGTATTATTCTTGATAAAAGTTATAATTTAAAATCTATGTATTATGTTTAACATCTACGTGCTTCATGCGCTTATAATCTCTCGACTCTTCAGCAGTTTTTATGCATGACTGATTGTCTTAATAAATGGTGATCGGATCAAAATTACGATAACCAAATTTCGTTTTTAAAAGTCGTAACCACACTGCTTCACACGCCGCCTGACTCAATGCCACATATTCTGCCTCTGTCGGTGATAAACTAACCATTATTTGCTTCCTTGAAGTCCATGACACCGTTGAATCAAACACTTTGAAAACGAATCCACTCGTTGAGTTTCGATCATGACTATCACCGCATCCGCGAAACCTTGAAGCACTTTAACATTTGGTGTTCTACACTAGTTCAACATCGATTGTCCATTTAATATATTTTAATATTCTTTTTAAATACATGAAATGGCCATCTGTAGCACAATTTTGAAATCGACTGAAATATCCGACAGACGCAGCTAAATCTGGCCTCGTAGTCATTGCAACATAGTTAAGACATCCGATTAACTCTCTGTATGGCTTCGTTGTACGTTAAGCACTATCTCTTTTTAGATTGAGATTCAATTCTATATAGGTGTTGAAATTTGCTTGCATTGTTCCATGCTAAACTTCCTTAGCAAATTGAGCAGATACTGCTTTTGGCTCAACTTCATAATTCCATTTTGCTCATCACATTCTACATCGTCATTTCAAACTCGTTTGATAATTTCTCCTTCACCAAGTAAATTTCATTTGCACTGTTACAAATTAGAATGTGGTCATCCAAGTACAACAATAAAAAGAATTTTGTTTCATGCGACAATTTTTCATATAAATACGAATTCGAGTTCGTTCGCCGAAACCCCAATCTAACAATGAAATCATGGAAACGCTCGTTCCAAATTCTCGACGCTTGCTTCAATCCATACAAAGCGTTGTTCAATCTACATACCCATTCGAATAACCCTTCGGTTGATTCATAAATATTTCCTTTTTCAAATTTTCATTCAAGAAAGCCGTTTTTACATCCATTTGATGAATCAACAGTTCTTCCTGAGTCGCAACTGCAAGCAAAACACGTACTTCTTCGATGATGGTAGTTCTTCATAAATTGTATTTTTCCATTGGGGCCAATCGCTACGTGCCTTTGCCTCCTCCAATGTTTTCGGATCATTTGCTACATAAACTTTCAGCGTTTAAAGCAAGTTTAGATTTGATGATATATCGTAGTTTTGAACCCATTCGGGTTGTCTCCGAATTTTCGAACCTCTCCGCAATTCCACATTTGTTTTCAATTCCTTGACATCATTTGATTCATTGCATAATTTTTCATTTGATGAGTCATCATTTTCCGATTCATTCCCTTTCTCGGAATCTTCATCATCCGTTTCCCGATTGTCAACTATACACTGTATATCTTCCCTAAACACAACGTCCCTCGCCGTAATAATTTTTCCTTGAATTGGATTCCACAGTATATATCCGTTGATTGCATATCCCATCATAATATGGAATATGGCGCCGGAATATGGCGTATGCCACACAACCAAACATTTTTATTTTTGATAAGTTTGGTTTTTTTCGGTGTTATAATTCGGCCGGTGTGCAACAATCACGATCAACAACGCAACACCATTCAGTTCCGGTGTATGCGACTGTACACGATTTGAATTCCCAACTGTGAACAATATTCTTTAAACTTTTCTGACGAGTATTCACCACCATTGTCCACCCTAAGTTTCGAAATTTTTATTCCACCGCCTAATGTGTCATACTCATTGCAGCATATTTTTGAAACATATCAAATACTTCATTTTTATTTTTTATTATGTATATCACAACAATGTGAGTATAATCGTCTGTAAATGATACGAAATACTTTTCTTTAGACCATATGATTCTGGATTTAATGGTCCACATACATCGCTATGTACCTACTGCTGCAATGGCCTACTTGAACGATTTTCCATTATTTGTAAGAAAGGTTTTCTTGTTTATTTTCCATGAAGACAGGGTTCACAAAAATTTTATTTTTTTATTTTAAATCCCTCTGATTCCATCCACCATATTTCTATTTATGCGCTTTATCAGATCGTTCGCGTTCAAATGTCTCATTATACGATGACGAATGTCCAAATTTTCTTCAAAACCACAAATTTCAGCATACTTTTGGAATTTGAATTCTAAATTCTAACACGTGTAATTGGTTTATTCTTTTTCAAACGCAATGATTTTTCTTTGACGATACAAGCACACTTGACTGTTTGCAAATACAACCCTCATTCCGTTGTCCTCCAATTTTCTGATTGACAACAGATTACATTTCAGACCCTTTTCGAACAATACATCTTTAATTATACACGACTGATATTACCGACTTTTAATGCAGTTAATAGAATACCGTTCTTCGCAATAGCAATTTTAATTGGATCAATCAAATCATGATAATCATCAAAAACACTTGCATCACTTATCATATGATCTGTTGCACCAGAATCCATACACCACCTGATAATATTACTATTCGCCATATTCGCACTGCACATAACACTATTTTCACCGCTACGTACACTGTTGCCAATCTTATTAACAGTTGACGAAATGTCTACCAATATTTCCACCTTTCATCTTGATTGCCACACCATTCTCTTCTCTCACTTCTGTACTCTTTTCAAAATTCTTCCTCTTGTTGAATTCATCCAACAACCGACTTTTAACAAATTCAATATTTAAATGATTTTTGATCCATCATTTCCAAAGCAGCTACCAAAGAATCATACGAACTAGGCAATGTTAACAACAAGTAACATACAACGTCAATGCCTTCTATCGAAGCACCCGTTGATTTTAATTCCCGCACTGTTTTATCGAAAACTAGAAATTGGTTTTCCATTTCATCATTTTCACTGCATTTCCTGTATTTCAGCCACTCGTTCCCGTTCGGAAATGGCTACCAAAGCGTCAAAAATTTCTTTCGTCCGATTTTTGTCCTTAACATACTCTAAGTGACTATCGGCAATATACTGAATCAAAATTGATTTGCAATTTCGCTCATTTTTAGTATGAATTTTACTTTCTTCTTCCTGCGATTATTAATTCAAGTTTCTCACAAGAGACATAAAAACCAAATACAACTTGTTCCCTATCTACCGTGATATGTTAGATTGTAAATTACATTATTCAAAAGTTCTGGTACAGACACTGGTTCGGTAGTTTCATTAACTTTTTCTGCTCCCCGACTTCTGGCGAGAACTCTGTTCTTCGTTTTTAACTCGCCATCTGCTTGGAACTCACTAATCTCGTTATATAGCTAGTAAGAAGAGTAAAGGAGAAGAGTAAATTTAAATTTAAAAATTTATAAGTAGTTACATAAAATATTTTGGCAACATAAAATACAAATTTATTAAGCATAATTGTAAAATCAAATGAAATATTAGCACGAGGAATATATCAATAAAAATATAGTTTAAATGTCACTCACTTGGTGCGCCACTTACGAATTATGATCACACATTACCACCCTGTACATTTTTATGGTTGATTAGTGGACAAATTGTTTACCACGATAATTTTGTATAATACGTAGATAATGGGTTTTTTCGCAGTTCACCTGCAAATTATATTTATCTTCAAAATATATACGTGTCTATCTATGTATGATACATTCACAATACGTGTTTCGTGTTTAAAACTAATGAAACGCCAAATACAATTACATTAAAAAAATAATATAATTATTGTACACATTAATATATGTATGTACAGCTAAAAACTTCTGTGTGCAATGCTTTTTAACCTTTCTTAATATTTATTATCTAACGTTCAATATTCTCTGAGAAAATATAAATATTAATAGTAAAGTAATACTCATGCATAATACAAAATTTATTACAATACAACAGAAATAACCTCGACTATTCAGACACTAGAGTGTTAGCGTAACGTGTTTTACTTATTAGGGATCAGCCCCTAGCTAGCCAATAAACTATTGAGCATTTTTGTACTTTCATTGTATAAAATATAAAAATACGTATGTATACACTAACCTATGTCAATAAAATGTTAAAATCACCTCTTGGGTGTGTAGTAGTATGGGTTTCTTATACAAAGTTTTCTTTCTTTTTTTTTTTTTTTTTTTTGTAAAGAAACCAAAACAAAGTACAGACACGAGCACAACGTAGTTAATAGTATGGGAAGCAAATTTTATGTAAAATGCGAATACAATAAAATACTGTTGGCGTATTAATGGTGCCTGCCATTCTCTCAGAGAACTTATATACATATATACATTACATTATTTTTAAATAAAAATCCAACGTGGTTTTTTCTATTCCGAAGCACACACACATAATGATATTGAAAAATTAAACAAAAAAATTGTTAGATTCAGTCAGTATAAGTTAAGCGACTACATTTATACAATTTTAGTTTTCGTTGTTGTTTCTAACTGAAGTGATGAATGTAATTTTTCATTTGGTTATATAAAAATAAAATTCTATTATACTCGGTCTATTGTAATATCTATTATGTATTATGATAATAAATTTTTCGCGTATACTAGCCAATCAAAAAAGACGCGTTTAGAAACAAAAATCGAATAGTGTTTTTCAAAAAAAAAAAAAAACAAAAAAATTATACAGCAAAAAATTCCAATTTTAATGGAATGTCCGTATAATAATAATATATTAAATATGTAATAATAAAATAATTCATAAAATAATATCATGTTAATAAAAAAAAGTTAAGTGTTTGTGTTATGTTTTGTGTGGTGTGCTCAAAAGTAATAAAAATACGCAAAAGCAAGTAGCTAGCAAAAAAATAAAAAAATAAAAAATAAAGTAATAGATATAACAACACAAAATGTATATCAAAAATAATTTTAAAATCCGGTTCTAATCATCAAATAATTAAATTATTTTATTTTATTTTTAAATGAAAAAGAAAAAGAAAAAAATTTTATAATTATTTTTAGTCTCTCAAAAAATAAGTAAAATAAATAATAAAATGAAAATTGTTTAAAAATAAAACTCAACGTGAAAATTTAGTTACGTTAAAAAAAAAATTCAAAAAGAAATTAGTTGCCAATAACAAAAAAGAAAAAAAAAGTTAATCACACAAAAAATCGATTTTGTATTGTATACAAACAAAGCATGGAAAATCAGGTGACGGTACGTTCACAGTAACATATTATGTATATATTTAATAGTTTTCCACAAAGTATTAAACTAAAATTAATAAACTCATCAAGGAAGTTAGGTGTGGAGTTCCATTTAACCCACAAATATGTATAACGTTATGATAAGAAAAGCAAACCTTAAAAAATAATAAAAAAATAATATTTTTAACTATAAAAGTTGTGTGCTAATGTGTTTTATGATTCTTTCTAATACGAAAACTTTTTATTAACAAAAAAAAAAAACAAGGACACCATAATCACGCATACAAAAAACAACTTTTCACTTTTTTTTTAACTAGCAAAAAAATATTAAATAGTGATGAGTACTCTACCTATATATGGATGAAGAGTATTTTAAAAGATAAAAGTTAATTTCAACAAAGAATTCTATACTTACATATTATATATATGATATTTGATCCTACGTACTATATAGATCAAAGTCATATATAATAACAAAAGAAGTGTAGGTTTCAATGATCTTGAATTTGATTAATTTTATTAAACGCAGTTAAATATTTTAATAAAATAATAATAATACATTATTCTATTATTTTGATTATTTCCGATCGTGTTGAATGAATAAAAAAAAATGTTAATTCAAATTCAAAAAAAAAAAATTCGGCACTTTCAAAAAAAGTAATTCTTTAAATGTCCGCACTAACAATTGAGGGCACTGTGTATTTAATAATACAAAGCATACTTAGTGGTCCAGAGTCATTATATTGTCTACAGAATACTCAATCAATATCGCCATTAAAGTGTTTTCCATAAATATTTTAAAATTTACGGGACAATATTGAAATGAAAGTGATGTTTAACTAATCACACTGTTAATATAATTCGAATAAGAATTTTGAGTGAAAATTTAAAATTCATAAAATTTAAAATAGAATAAAATTTCAGAACATATATTTCCATATTAAATTATGTATGTTCTAATTAATTTATTTAAATTAGCCTACCTTCATCTTGTACAAAACAATTGCCCGGCTATCATCCAGAAGAACTATTAAAAAAATCGAGATTACAAAATGTTCAACAAATATTTGTAGTTTAATATAATTCGCTAAGTCAACTTGTGTTTTTTTTTCATATTGATACGTGATGTATTCAACTTCATTTTGTAGTTTGCGGCTACTACAAAGAGCATTATGAATTGTGATTTGTGACGAAACCTTATAATGTTATACGATTCATCAATCATCAGTCTTTGAATCAAGCGACCAAACACTTGGCTATAAATTCTAAGTAATAAACTGTCTGTGTCTATATGCCATGTTGCCATGTCCCAGAATCCCAGCGGTCTCCCCAATTATCAATATTTTAATTTGATTGGTACCATCTCATATTCATGACACAAAAATTTTTCTCTACTCCGGGTCGATGATATTATCGATACTATAGTACTTTTTTCGATTTTTCGGCTGAATAAAAAATATTTCGGTTCTTTCTTGTAATTTTTAGTACTTTTGAGAAAATTCAAGAAATATCACCAGCAGTTCGATCATGATACAACTTTTGTAGAAGAAAATAATAACAAGAAAGCAATCCATTGGGTTTGATCTACAAATCGATGTCGAGTGTCGATTTTGTACCAAAAATTAGAGCGCGAGCTGATGAGGTGAACAATTATTTTGTGTACATATACACTGTACAATATACAATTTTATATTTGTATTGTATTTTTTGTTCCATGTGTCTGTGCATTTTGTACGTCAATTTTGCAAAGGCAAGTAGGAAAATAAAAAGTTCCGATTGAACCGGTTGAATATTTATGATGATGACGTATACCTCACCTCTTCTATTCGCTTGCTTTTGAGCAGTGGAACCGATTGTTTGCTATGTGATTTGATTTTTCATTTTCAAATATTTGAAGAACATACGACAGCGCATTTGACACATCAATTAAAGAATATATATAAAAATGACGCGCATGCGCTATAGCAAACCAATATTAATAAAATAACCACTATGTTTATCCGGTTTGCTCACCTCGTGCTGTTATTTTTGGTACAAAATCGACACTCTGGATTTTCAATAGCTCAATATTTGATTAAAGCTACTAATGTAGCTTAATATTTTGAGCCAAGTGTAAAGTTTTGTAAAGAGCTCATGAGAAACGCAACCCTTTTTAATGGAACTCTAAAACCCAAATAATGAATTTAAAAATTTCCTGCAAATTTTCTTCTCGAGTAATTTTAGTTTAATCCCACTTCGCTAACAGATTGTTGCAAAATTTGTCAAAATAGCAGAACTAAAATGCCTATTTAATAAAAAATTAAGTGTTTAGCTTTGGAAATATTACACAAACAGTGTAAATACAAAATGGCGAAAATTCTCAATATTGGAGCCCAGTAGCATAGAGTGCCGCCCCGGTGGCAAAGTGGTCAGCATGCTTGCTCCAGCGACCAGAGGTCCCTGGTTCGATTCCCAGTGGTGACAAGGAAAAAATTTCACGGCTGGTTTAGGATCAATGAATTAATCACTCATCATCCGAAATGAAAATATGATTATGAAACCTTATTTGAGGCGGCCAAATCCTTTGATGGGATATAGTACCCGAGAGAGAGAGCATAGAGAAAAGTATATAAATAGAGGTAAATCTGCATACAAAATTTTGACACAACTTATTTTTATTGCAACTCCAAAATACAAACTCGTTTTACGGCTTAAATAATAAACTTAGAATATTCAACTCTTCGAATATACATTTAGTGTTTCTTTGACTTTTCATATTGTTTTTGTTTCAATTTTTTTTCGTTCAGATTAAAACGGTAATTTTAAATTTGGTCAACATAAAACCGGATCATGACCCCATATTTTTCTATGAAAATAAAATTTAAATATAAAATTTTTGTATGCAGCTTTACTTCTGTTTATATTTATTTTTTATTCTGTGCCAGTAGCTTCGCCTGACGGTCACTAAATTCAATAAATTTCTATTAAAATTGTTGTTGTCGGGACATGGAGGTTTGCATTCCCAAAGATCTGTTCTAACCAAAGTTTTATGTTTAATCAGTTAATTATTTTGGCCCCTAGCACATAAATTCCTAATATGTTAGCATCGTTTAGGACTCTTCTTTTAAACAGTCGGAAATCTTAAAACTGCACAAAAATGTTCGAGACGAAATTTTTCGATTTTCGGACACAGAATAACCGGTCCTAGGCCATAATTAAATTTATTTTGAATGTAGAGAGCTATAATTTGGACAGCATATTTAAGAACGGGAATTTGTGGGCTAATGTCTCGGAAGTGGTGATATTCCATTGCGACAGCAATACATTGATTAAAATTCGACTTATCTTCTACAAAATGCTATTTTGATGTGCGTCCCATCACACTTAATTCAATTTGCCCTGAAATTTACTTGTAAAGTTGCTGAAATATTGGTGAAGTCGGTAAAAGATCAGAAAGTACTTTCAAGCTGAATTCAGTACCTGCTTCTCAAAAATTCAGTACTTTTGATGCCAATATCATCACTAGAGTGTGTTACAATTTTGCTATGGAAAAACGATTAAATTCGGTTGGAAAATTGCCGATATTTTATGTCATGAAAATTTATATATGTAAGTGTTTCTTTTCTAAGTATTAGCGACAATTTTTTTAAATGTCGAATAAAAATTTGAATGTATCAAAAAATACATGTTTTAAACATTGTTTACAAAAACAAATCAGAATCACCATGTGTTCAGTTCAATTTTTTAGCCCACTAATTTAAAATAAAAATTATAATAGACGAAGCGGAAAACTTTTATGCCCGGTCTCACAGAAAAATGACTAACGGCTGGTTAATTGTGCGCCAGTTAAATGTTTTTTATGAAATATGTTTTCGCAATCAGAAAAAAATCAAAGCCAACTTGATTAATATATATTTTATTCCATGGAAATATTTAACGATTAGTTAAAAATTTATTCAATCAAAATTGGCCATTTAAATATTTATACGCTAGCTAAAAATATTTCCACCGAATAAAATATATTTAATCAAGTTTGTGTTGATTTTTTTCTGATTGCAAAAACAGATTTCATATTATAA
Source organism: Nephrotoma flavescens (assembly GCA_932526605.1). Classification (NCBI taxonomy): domain Eukaryota; kingdom Metazoa; phylum Arthropoda; class Insecta; order Diptera; family Tipulidae; genus Nephrotoma; species Nephrotoma flavescens. Next base: position 192,180,088 of record OW052222.1, on the reverse strand, counting down.
AACATTCAACTGGCGCACAATTAATCGACCGTTAGTCCTTTTTCTGTGAATAAATAAGTTAATTATTGTAATATTTAACCATTTGATTTCAGGTGAATTCCAACAACACTGAAAAAATCTATAAATTGAAAATACGGAATATTTAACTGATATTTTTATAACCAAATCATAATTATTGTTAGCAGAATATATTTCTATATTAAATTCAATTGTCCGGCTATCATCCAGAAGAACCCATTAAAAAAATCGCATTTATGCGTTTAATTATTACCCAGAGATTACAAAATGTTCAACAATTATTAGTAGTTTAATATAATTCGCTAAGTCAACTTGTGTTTGTTTTATATAAAGTGTTGCCACTTTACTACAATTGTACTGGATCTAATACAATTTCATTTCCAAAAAATTTCAGTACGTTCTTTTTGATTTCTAGTACTATTCTTTAGTATGTAAATGTAATTCAATTTGTCTTTTAATTTCTAACATTTTTGGGTATTTGTTACATGAAATAGCTTGTTAATAAATTATTATTAGCTCAACACGGTTTACCGTTTAGCTGGTACAAATAATTTCGCTTCATGTGCAACAAACAATTTAAATGTGGGGGCACAAAATCAACGGAATACATAAACGTGATAATTGGTCCATATAGAGCCGAAAAAATATTCAAAATTCTTCGAACTCAAAAATTTTCTATCATAATTGACGAAAGCACAGACTTAACATCTGAAAAATGTCTCGTTATAATTTATAGGTATTATGGCCTAATTACTGGAAGAGTCACTGACAATTTTTTTGGATTAATCAAATTACAGAGTTCCACAACGTCACATATTTTCCAAGCCATAAAATATCATTTAATAGGACTAACTACCGATAACGCGTCAGTCATGGCTGGACATTTCGAAAGGCTATCAAGACTATCAAAAATATATATAATCATTAATCAGATAGTCCCAAATGGTTAAATAAATTTCCCTTCAAATCGAATTTAATTTTAAACTCGTTTAAACTCGATGGCTTTCATTAGAAGCAGTTATTCAACGAATTCTTGAACGATGGGATGCGTCAAAACATTATTTTATCCTTTATTGTTTACAATTTGTGAATGAAGGTCCATCTAAAGATTTTGACAAAACTGATGATTGAATTCGTTTGGTCATCGTTTGGTTAGGATTAGTCACTAGTTTTTATCGTTTGGTCACTTACGATTAAACGGTAAATAAATAATGGAAAATTCAAAAAGAAAATTTCCCGGCTAGCACCTCATTGTAAGAAAATCCTACCGTTTTTATCAAATTCCGTTAGGAAATGGTAAAGTCAAGATTGGTCACCACATTTTGACGTTTGGTCACCAATGGCTCAGTTTTTACTCCGAAAAAACAAAATCAATATTGTATTAGTTCAAAAAAATCATGTTCGTCGCATATTTGGGAATTTCATTTTACAAAATTAATAAAAAATCCAATTGAAATATTGAATGGTATATTGGACCAATATACTAATAATTTTATAAATCCAACGATCGGAATCGTTTGGTCAATTGTCACTGAGGATTGGTCACTAGTTACTTTAGTTTGGTCATCCATACTTAATGATTTATTACGAAAATTCGTGATTATTGCGAAATTATGAGGTTTTAAAGAATTTTTGCAGTAAGTTATTATGTAGAGGCCACCAAACGAAAACAACTAGTGACTAGTGTTGGTCATGTTTCCAGCCCCGAACACTTCAAATCGTGTGGAAATTATGAGTTTTTAACGATTTTTGTAGGGATGACCAAACAAAATCAACTAGCGGCCAATCCTCAACGATGTTAAGAAGAACCAAAAAATTAAATTGATTATATCTTAAGTCTTCCACTTTAGATGACAGTTCTTTGAAAAAACAAATTGTCTAAATGGTATATTCCAATTGGATTTTTTATTAATTTTGTAAACTGAAATTCCCAAATATGCGACGAACCTAATTTTGTTGAACTAGTACAATTTTGATTTTGTTTTTTCGGAATGAAAATTGAGCCATTGGTGACCAAACGCCAAAATGTGGTGACCAATCCTGACCTAACGATTTTCTAACGAAATTTGATGAAAACGGTATAATTTTCTTGCAATGAGGTCCCGGGTAATTTTTTTTTTTTAATTTTCCATTATTTATTTACCGTTTAATCGTAAGTGACCAAACGATAAAAACTAGTGATCAATCCTGACCAAACGAATTCAATCGTCACTTTTGTCAAAACCTTTAGATGGGGTGCATGTTTTTTTCAAAATGTTTTTCTCAAAATTCTTATTAGAAATTAGGTGTAACAGTGTAACTCTAATACATTTGTTATATGTTAAAAATTTCACTCCCGTTAGAAATATGTATGAACTGTGTGTCTTTTCTGAATCAGGCTTTTCTCAGTGAAGACATCAGTGACATCACTAAGATTACGCCAAAAAGCAAACATACAAAAGCTGTTCCTAAGGACCTGACCTATCAAACAGTGTATGTGTTCAATAAGGAATTGCTCAGTAAGATTTTTCTTAGTAAAACATTTTACCTTTGAGTTAATGTCATTTAAGCTAATAACAAGAAATCACAGAGGTTGAGTGGATACTAAAGTGAGTGAGTACTTTGAGTGTAAGCATCACCATTAAAAATCCTCGATTGATCATCAAGAATGCTGAGAAAACTTATTTGTACCTTGTTGACACGCGAGTATAAGGCATCCAGACGGACGGGCAAATCTGTTTCTGCATTTTTGGGATCAGGGAACTTCAAAACATCAAGAAAAATGATTCTGGACCATGGTCATTTTGGACAGGATTTCAATAACTCATTTGGTCTTACAGACCAAAGTTAATATTCGTTCAATTCGTCCTATTAGAAATTTTATGGGAACTGTTTAACTTCGTTCAAATTTGTTACCCTGCTCATTAAATGTAGCCCCTGTGCAACTTTATTATCAAAATATTTCATATATGTATACAATTTATCGTTTTATCAGACCGCACCTTACACATGTTGGATTATTGATATCATTCCGCACAAATTGCATTTTTTTTTATTTTTATTCTAACTAAGAGAGGTGTGGCCAGGCTGCAATTCGGTGTACTGTCAATTTATTCCCAATTATGTTAAAAAACATCGACCCTGTATATTTTACGTGCCAGATTTATTACTCTAATAAAATATAATTTTATTTACATTCTCTAAACTGTGTTGAATATGTTTAAACGTCATCATAACATGTAATAAATGATACGGTTTAAATATTGATAAGAAACAATCGCACCACAATGTCAATATACATAATATTCATTCGATTTAAACAAACATTAAACAAACAAATTAAATGACATTGTTTTTGCAAAAAAAAAAACTCAATCAATTAACTGAAATGTATTTCCTACATACCTATCTGTATAACAAATATATAAATTTTGCTTTAATCGCAAAACAACGCACAGCTGATAATATTCATACGCAGACGTATTGTACATTATGGAACAGTACAAAGTTAATTAATAACAAATATTATAAAATGACAATTATTTGGATTATTGAATAGATAAATCAATTTACTTATGTTTGTTTGTTATACTCGTACACACTACAAACAAGTGATATTAATTATTTTAATGCAGGAGTATGTGCTACCATTTAATTGACAGATGAATTATTTACAGTGTGACCTTTCACATCGGAATCTATATTAGTCTGTATGTTTGCATTGTTTGCGCATCATGTACCTTTTCTACATATAAACGAGTGTCCGCCATAATTGTTTTTTTTCCTATATTTAAATTCACCCAACTAAAAGCCGACAAATTTATTGTTCTAAGTCAGGACTTTCGACAAAATTTCAAGTATTTTTACATTATTTGTAATTATTTTGTATTAATCCAAAAATTAATTAATTTGACATAATATTTTCACTGAAAAGCATTTTTATTTGATTTCAAACGAAATTACGATTTTATTGTTGCTAAATTGTCAACCGCTCTGTAACTATAGATTTCGGCTGATTGGGTATGAATTCAATGACAAAACCCAAATTACAAAAACGAAACAAAATACACAAAAACGACTTTTTTTTTGTTTTTCATCAGTCTAGAAAAAAATTTGTAATAAAACAATGAAGAAAAATGAAAACACTTATCTTATGCATCCTTTGTTATCAAAAAAATCCTACATATTGATAATTTACATACATTTATTTATTTATAACACATATATTACTTATTTAATAGTTAATTAAAATATATTTAAAGTAGATTATTTATTTATTTAAAGGAGAGACAAAAACACGTCTTTTCTCTACCATTTCACAGTGCGGTCTTCATATTCAATTAAATAGTAATTATTACAAATTGTAACTAATTTCTCGTCTTGTTTAGAAAAATGCGATGTCAAAATAACAAAAATCACTTTTACATATATTTCTATTGCCAACAATTAAAAATAAAAGTACATATTTATTAAAAATACCTTGGTGGTGAACATTAAAACTACAGGTAGAACAGAATTATTCTATACCAGCGAAAAGTTGGTATTAAAAATACCAATTTGGAATAACATAACACATGGGCTGAAAAGTCCCGGGCCTAACAAATAAAACGCGTTTTTTTGTTTTGTTCAAAATTGGCTTTATTCATCATCGTAATCTCCATCAAGAGAAACACAATCATTCCAGCGCCGCTCTACCATTTCAATACCACTTTTGTAGAACGATTTATCTTTTGCCTCAAAATAGGCCTCAGTTTCAGCGATCACCTTTTCATTCGAGCAAAATTTCTTACCGGAGAGAATTTTTTTTAGGTCTGCGAACACCCAGTAGACGCTGGGAGCCAAATCTGGCGAATACGGTGGATGTGAGAGCAATTCGAAGTTCAATTCATGTAGTTTTGCCATTGTTTTTATTGACTTGTGACTTGGTGCGCTGTCTCCATTGTTTTGAAACTAATAAAAGTAGCGCCACTCTTAGCATAATAACTCACAAACTAATGAATAGAATATAATGAAATCTTGACAGCTGTCTTTTGAAGGTTATTACCAACTGAACGAAAAAAATGAACAAAAAAACGTGTTTTCTTTGTTAGGCCCGGGACTTTTCAGCCCATGTGTTACATGGGATTGTTGTTGTAAATTTACGAAAGACAGACCCGACCACATTAATTTATAATATTTTTGTTTTGAATCGTTTTTTTCGTAAATCGTATATGCTTTTTAAAATATTTGCAATATAAAGCCTCTATGAAAGCTACCGGTTCTGGTGGCAGATTTATCGAAAAAGCTTAAGTATGAAATTTCATCCTGATCAAAATCGTCATTTCCGCTAAAATTTTGGAAAACTGGTTTGGACCGGTATTGTTTAAAACTAATTTAGAATTTATGAGGAAAGCTGTCCTGTATTAAGTACAGGGTCTCCACCCGAAAGGTTTTCTACTTTTTGCCTATAGATTTTTTTTTAAATAAAAGAAAATAGATTTAATGTTTACAGAAAGAACGTTTATTTAATTTTTGGAATTATGTATGAAAAAACAATGTCTGCCAAATGCCCGCCTCTATTGTCCTTACACATGCGGGTTCTTTTGATTACATTATTCGTTACTTTTTCACACAACATTTCACCCTGTGTCATGTTAATTTCGTCTCCAATGTTCCTTAAAATTTATTAAATATTACCTGGTTTTTTGCATAACCCCATAAGAAGATAACCCCATAAAAAGTAGTCGGGAGCAGTTAAGTCGGATGACTGTGGAGGCCAATCCACATCACCAGATTTCGAAATTAATTTTCGCGGAAATAATTCTCGTAATAATTCCATGTTTTCTCTAGCAGTAATAAGGCATTGTTCTGTTGGAACCACATATTCACCAAACCATTGGTATGCAATTTTGGTCCAAAAATAGTTTCTTGTCATATTACGATAATGGTCGGCAGTAACAGCTGAACCATTCGGATTTTCGTAAAAATATGGTCCAAAGACCCCTCCAGCCCATTTGCACACCACACCTTTTATATTTATTTATTTATTAATTTATTTAAAAAAAGAAATTCACGATATAGTACGTGGGGAATTATTAATGATCTAACCACCAAAATTCGAACATATTTTAGGCAGATATTTTTATGAAGTTTCAAACCATACAAAGTAGAATTGATCTTACTTACCACAAACATTAACAACTTGAGAATCCCAGGAGAACCTGTCATTTATACAAATTCCCAGATTATTAACATGATTCGCGAACATCATCAATAAAGATATCGGGTATCACTATGGGAAACTTCTTTTAGAAATCAGAATTGCTTGTGTTTTAGTAATGTTCAGTGAGATTCCATTAAACTTGGACCAAGCCAATACATTGGATAGATCCAGATTAATATTGTTAAAGGTTTCCAATATATTTCACTAGTACCACCAAATACGTTCCTTGAAATACACCTACAGGTATACGCTCAGGAACTGATTGTTTTACATTTACAATGACGTTTTGATATCTATATGTTAAGTAGCTAAACATAAGTTTAACTGCTCTATTGTCAAAATTAAAGAAAAGCATCAACTTCTGTAGTAACAAAACATGGTTCAAAGAGTCAAATGCTTTGGAATAATCCAACAGTATTAGAACGACAATTGAGTTTTTTCCATCAAGATGACAAGCCAGATCGTCTACAACATGACGGAGGGTAGTCGTTGTACTGTGGTTATTATGGAACCCGGATTGAAATTTATTTAGATAATTACAACTAGCCAAATGCTGATTGATTTTATCACGAAAAATGATTTCGAATACTTTAGATAAGATGGAAACTAAACTAATCGATACCCTTCTTTTTTACAATCGGAATCACAGTGTTCATTATCCAGATTTCAAGAAATTCAGAACGCATAATACAACTGTTAATCAGGAATGTCAAAGGTGATACAATATATGGTAAAATACTCTTTAGAAATTGTAAGTTTATTTTATCGTGCCCGGGTGAATTTGATTTAATAAGATACACGGCTTTGGAAACATCAAATTCACGTATGCTGTAGAAGGAGAGAGAAGTATCCGTGCCTATGTACTCCATCCCCTGCAATAGAACAACTACCGATGAAAAAATAAGCGTTGATAATTGAAGGGTCTAAGTCAGTGGAAACACCAAACCCATAATCCAATATGATTTCAATTTCTCCAGATTCGTTTCATGGTTAATTTACTGTTTCCAAAAATTATTTTTGTTTGGAAATCCTTATCAAGCTAGTTACTCTATTGCGTTCTTTACGATATAATTCTAGGTTCCTCAAATCGCTTGTTCTTTTGTACTTTGCATGCGCATGATCCCTCTCAAGCATACTTTTAGCAATATTCCCGAAAAACAAAATTAATTTATTGTAATGATAAATAACCGTCGAAAGTCTTAGGACCGTGTGGTTGTTTTACAGACTATTTTGGTTAAAAGTGTGTTAAAAGTCCACGTTTAGGCAGACCTTGGGGCGTTATAAAGTCTGTAAAATGTAATCAAAACGAATATTTACGATGTAGCAGTGAAATTGACCGCCTTAAGGCCGACATAAGGACAGATGTTTTACTGGCGGACTGGCCTTCCAAATAACCGCCGAGACTAGAAAAAAGTTAGGACAAGCGTTGGTTTTTAAAAAATGTAACTTAAAATGTACTACTGTATTTCATATAATGTTATAATGTTATTCTTATTAGTAATTGATAAATGATTTCTAATTTTTTTTGGCGATAATTAGCTCGCTTGAAAAATTCTTTTATGCTATTTCTGATCTGCAATAAGGGTACCGGTTGCTCTGCACTCATGTAATTTTGCACCTCGGCTATCAATTGTATTACAAAGGTATTCTCACTCCCAAGCTAATATTCCTTGATTATATCTATGGGCGACAATAGTAAAACATTAACTTATTAATAAATTTACTTGCAAAGTTTACTAAAAATGAAATGAGGCATTACCTTCTGAAAGTGAAGACTGAAGACGCAAGAATATTTTTCACCGTTTTGTTTTACCGTAAAATTTTACGATTTTCTATACACAAAAAATTAAACAAATAATTAATCTGTATACATACCTAATTATTAGTTTCAACTCTTTATTGAAATTCCTTATTGTTTTTATTTTTTATTTTAACTTAAAGCAATTTTATACTTATAACACTATAATAAGCAGACTATGAAACTTATTTAAATTTTAAATTTTTTCACGTTTCACATACATCCATCATGGATGAAATACCTTTTATAAATGGTTCGAACTTTCGTTTGTTTAATTTTTAATGTTTTTCTGAATAAAAACGAGTTCAAGGAATAGGTAACGACCAAATTCGGCCTCGGTCAGTCATTTCACGGTCAGTTTGTATTACAAATTTTTATCGTTCTTGAAATGCTATATCGTTATGGCTCGCGAAACGAGTAATCACTTCGGAAAATCGAATTATAGTTTTAAGTTGATTTCGTGTAAACTTCGAGACAAGTTGTCTTTTTTTAATGTGGCGAAATGAATTCGTATGATTTTACAAAAACAATTTAATTTTTTGTTGTAATTTTGCACCGACTATTTACAGACGTCTAACCGGACGGTTAAAAATTGTTTGTCGGGATTACAATTAACCCGTGGGGCAGCCGATTGGCAAACTATTTTTTGAGTTGGCACACAATTGTTATGAATAAAGGCAATTATAAAAAGATTTGAAGAGGAAATTGACATTATCAGACGCATGCAAAAAGTTCCAGTTGATGTCAGAAAAGAAATTCACTCTATCTTCAGAATCTAACTGACTGTAGTTATGGATAAACTTGTAGTCCAGTTTAACACGCGATGATCTGACTTTATAAGGAGTGGTCAGAAAATCATATCATATCATGGAATACAATGATTGATGAATTATTTGTGGATTATCTACTGCCCAGAACCGGTTGTTTTGTTTGTTTACAAGTCCGCTTAAGGAAAATGAGCTTCGTCACTCATAATTAACTTTTCAAAAAAATCAGGATTGTCATTATCAAGCAACAGCATCTTACTTGCATAGCAGCTCTTGTGTTAATTGAATTTTATACAGGAATGAATCTAAGTCTTTATGCAAAATATTAGCTAGTGTTGATCTTCGAAGTTCAAGTTCTTGCGCACAGTGTCTGATTGATTTATGTCGTTGGACTATCTCGTACATTTTGACGTACAGCAGCAATATTTTTTGGTGCTCTGACTATGCGTTGTTGCAATACTTTGGCTCATTTGCAACAGACCCTCTTTCTTCAAATTCGTTAATAATTCGGTTAGTTGTAGCCTTTGAAGTCACCACCGTAAGTTACTTAATGTTCTTCTAATTGATGATTGACTTATGTAAAAGGTTTTTACTATTAAAACGCGTTGTTCAATCTAATATTTTATATGATTAATTTTCCTCGTGTGTACTCACGAATGACAAGTAACTGTCAATATTGATATTCGCCTAAATGGCGGCCAAAAATACTGTAAACTTTTCGTGTCGATATGCACATTATCTACACATCTCTCTGGCAATACATGAATATCACGACGATAAAACGACGCGCCTTCGGACCGAAACCATTCATCCAACCAAGTTTCCACTTCTTCGAAACTGGCCAACAACAGGACAAGTGATAATCGTTGTCGGCAGCGTTGCCCATTGACAGTTTCGCGTTGTTTCAGCAGCTCATAGAACACGACTCCTTTCTGATATCACCAATCACAGAGTATTGTCTTATGTTGATGCTTCGCCAGCATTCAAAATTTCTCACCTTTGTGTCTCAGTCAACTCATCCGGCACCCATTTTCCTTCCTTCTGATTTTTTCCCATAGCATGTGAACGTTTGGAAATACCTCGGCGAGACGTGTTTAATGCCTCCGCAAGTTAATCTTGCAAGTGTGTCTTCAAATATGTTTGGTCTTGCGGAGCGCTTCTTGTCCTCAAAGTCGAAATCGCGACTTCTGAGCGCGAAATTACGCTTAAACCAACCTTCAGAAGTAGTTAGCCGCCTCAAGCAAATGATCTGCGTCAACTGCATTTTTTTTGAGTTGAAGCAGAAAAGTAAATCTTCCCGGAAATACTGTTTATTTGGCACAAAACTAAAACGAAAACGATATTTTCTTTCTTAGAAAAAATATTTTTGCGTTACGATATGTGCTGGTATAACAACTGGTTATCGTTAAAAACTGTCCACGCTATGAACAAAACAGCACTTCTGACATAAATGACAACTAGATGTGTGAATACGGAAATTGAGTTGCGCACCTGATACTTGCAAGCGAAAAAATAGAAGATGGTCAATGGTACTCTTTTTCAACATGTTAGATGCGGCGGGTTTTGCCTCATATAATTGGCATAAATTAGCAAACCAGCGTCTCTATGACTCTTGGTTTCTTCAGAATGAAAAGAATTTCTGAAATTGGCATTGCAGCTGGTGGACAATAAAATCAAGAAGCGACTTGCCACTCAAAGCGCCTTGAAAAAAACGTAAAAATCGCAATGAGTCAAATAGGATACAATGTTGTAGAATTAAGGTTAGCACCAATCGCTCAAAAGTCGTAAAACACAAACATGCAATTTATGTCCACGGAGTGCTGACGTGTTAACAAACGTAACTTACCACTTCTGCGGTAAAACAGCATGCAAAAGGCATCATCAACCCGTGTGACACACCTTAAATTAATGCAATCATCCATTAATTTAAGGTGTGTTGCTTTCACAAAGCCGAAAAAGATTACAACAACAATTGCATTGTAGAAAGCCGAATTGGCTTTAATGTAAGCCAAACAATTTTTAAGTTTAGGGAAAATAAAACCGTTTTATGGTTATGGTGTTTACCGCAAGGCGATTATTTTTTCTATTTTATTCGAAGGGTTGACAGCAAAATATCGAATTTAATTTGTTCTATTTCATAAAATAAAAGAAAAATAAAATATATATTAATAAAATGAAAAATTAAAATACACGAAAAAAATTTAAAGCGAAAAGTTCTTGCTTTCAGATTCAAAAGCAGCTTTTGAAATAGTTGATCATGAAATTGAACAACATGAAAATACATTGGGGTATTTTTTTACCCCATACACAATGTTCCACTGTACCATACATAGAGAGAAGGTGAATTGTGTTATAAATGTGATCGTTTAGATTGCTATTAAATCCATCGTTCTTCTCGGAAATTCTGATGTACATGGGACCAGAATTTACTAAAGAAGTTAAATTTTAATAAAACTAAATTTTAAATTGGATGTAAGAGAAATTTGCGGCATCACCCTTTATTAACTTACTTTACTAACCTACACAAGTAAACGGTATGCTCATTTTTATAGAAAATTAATAAATTATGCTCGGCTTCAGAATAAATTTAATAATTAAATACTACACCTATGATGGCTAATTTTCAAATATGTATGTTTTATTAAAAATATATTGTAAAATTAAAATTTAGATGATTTGATAAATTGTTTATTCATAAATTTATGTTCAAAAATTTTCTAATTACCACGGTTTCTTATAGTAACTCAATAAAAACTAGCTCTCATTTTAATATTACGGCTCTTTAAAATCATAAATGGCTCTGATAAAACTACTACATACTTTGATTTGATTTCAATATTTTTGGCGACTGAATTGATACTTCCTTAAGAACGCGAACAATGAAGATCTGGGTAGGAACCAAGCGTAAATTTTATCGATTAAAAATATCAATAAAACATCGATAAAATCCCAAATAAAATTTTAACAGGCTTTTGATTTTACTGAGTGACAAAAAAAAAACAAAACTAAATAAATAATTTTTCTTGACAGCTATGATTCACTTTGAAACCAAAATAAATCTAGCAGCCTTCGCTTTCTCCAATTTCCCCTAAAAAAAATATATTTTTATGTTGATTTTTTTTATCGCTGTTGATATTTTTTATAGTGCTTGGTTTCTATCGTGGTTTAATAGTTGAATCAAATTATATATTGTGTGATTTAAGCGTGTTAAACCCAAGGTCTTTATTAACCTTCATTAATATTGGGGGTGCTAAATTATCGTTGTTTGATTCAGCCGGCTTCGGAAGTTTAAAATTTTCGTCACATTTTTCTATATTTTCGTTGATATTTTCCATTATTGCCATAAAAATCCGCAAAAGTGAAATAAAATAATTTATTTGCGCTATAATTTACCGTTTATCACAATACTCGTATAAAATGGACCATAAAAATTAGTGAAAATAAAATAATGTTCCGCTTGTTTGGTACATTTATGTTGCTTTTAAGCGAACTTCATTGTTTTGTTTTGTCACTGAACTTAGGTTTGTATGAGATGGTTTTGATTTATGGTCGTTAGTTTTATGTTTCTCATTGCAATGCAATGCCATATGTGACTGTATTTATTGCAAATAAAACCACAAGGACAAGGACTCTTTGCTGTTTGTTTAAAGTGAGAATTTAAATTTCGAGTGATGAAAGTGAAGTTAGAGTACGGATTTGCTTTGTATATCAAGAAAATTAAATAATTAATCGATTAATAGTAAGTTGGTTAGTTGGAAGATTAATAATTAATCGGATAATATGATCAATACCCTAACATTATTGTCTTATATTTTTGATTACCATTTCGTGCTAACAGTGTGTTGTTCATATTCACATTTCCAACAATAGGCGAACACCACATTTCCGACTTGCACCGGCATCTGTTAAAAAAACAATAAATTGTTAATACATATTGTACGCTTCTTCTCAATATTAATTTACATATGAAACATAACCTTCATACTCGTACTTTAAACTTTGTAATTAAAAAAAAAATACATTTCAAAATATGTTCACCAATCAATCATAGTATCGTCAATGTAGTCATCATTTTCAATTTACAAACATTTAGATTTGTTATGGTTGATGTAATGCATGCTAGTACGGGTTACCCATTAGATTAGTCGTTTTGAAAAACGACCATGGTCATTTTGTAATATACGAATTACTTTACACAAAAATAAAAAAATGTAAATATTAATTTATCTTTAATTTACATAAATTAAAAAATATTTCATGTACATATTTCTGCTTAGTAGATGCCGTATCTGTTGTGAAACGTTAATTTAAAACTCAGCACTTACTAATCATCATAATAAATTGTATTTTCTTGTAAACATCTCAAATACCTCTGAGCTGATGCGGTCTTATCAATTTGTTATTCATGCAAATCAGTTGATTCATTCAGTACGCAAGTGTTTACGCAAAGTCAAGGGAGATAAAAATGCTGGGAACCTCGTTATTCAAATAAAGTGTATAGAATTATTGTTGCCCTGGTTGGTCCTTAAAGATAATTAAGTTAACATCGAAAGAATAAGTAAATGCAAAATGTGGGGTTTTGAAGGTCGCTTTGTGAATTTTTTCAAAAACGTCCATATACATATTTAGCTAAAAAAATGACAACGACAAATAAATAGTTTTATATATCAACAAATAACACGTGCAGAGTAATAATCAGACCAGCCCGATATTTATTTCGGAAATGTTTCTCGCTTAGTCACAGTCACGTATCACTATCACTAAAATTTGTCATATACGTGATATGTTTTTCATTTCTGACAATTTTCATTTATAAAGCAAGCGGAAGTGTTAAATTTCACAAACACTCAAAACGATTTCAATATAGCATAAACTATAGCTTAAGTCAAAATATAGATCTTTGGATAAACTTCTTAAAGTAAGTTTTGTTATAGTCCATACCTTATCTATCTAACTTAAAAATGGAAATGACATGTTCCGATCTTAGACCATTAAATAGTGTGGACTGATAGCGGCGCCTTTTTCACGCCTCAATTAATATTGCGGCGATTTTAAATACGTTTCTATAGAAATTGTTGTTGTAAAGAGACGATACTAAATATAAGAGATACCCGTATCATTGGTTGAGGACGCTGGAGTTAAGAGTGTCGATTTTGTACCAAAAATGGCAGCGCGAGCTGGGGAGTGAACACTAATTTTGTGTATACTTATACAGTGTATAACATACAATTTTATATTTGTATTGTATTTTTCTCTCATGTGTCTGTTCATTCTGTTCGTCAATTTTACAATTGCAATTAGGCCAAAATAAAAAGTTCCGGTTGAACCGGTTGAATACTTATGATGCCCACGTCTACATAATCTCTTCTATTCGTTTGCTTTTGAGCAGTGAAACCGATTGTTTGCTATGTGATTTTAATTTTTCATTTTCAAATATTTGAACAACATGAAACCGCATTTGACACATCAATTAAAAAAATATATATAAGAAAATGACGCGCATGCGCCCAAGCAATTCAATTTTAATAAAATAACCACTACTATGTTTTTTTCGGTTTGCTCACCTCGCGTTGTCAGTTTTGGTACAAAAACTGATTTTACATAGCCATTGCACATTCCAGTGGGTTAATTTTGTACGAAAAGCGCGAGGTGAGTAAACCGGACAAATAGAGTATTGAGCATCTTATTTGCATTAGTAGGCGAGACGCATGAGCATGATCTTGTTTTGATTTTTTTTTTTTTTTTGGATTGATTTTTCTATGCGTAAACATTTCACAATTTTAAAACTACTTCTAATAATTTACCTAGATAATAGAATAGAATACATACATACAAGAGAGAAAAAGACACAATACAAATATAAAATTGTGTATTTTACACTGTACATATATGTGCACAAAATTTTTTGCTCACCTCGTCAACTCGCGCTGTCGTTTTGCGTACAAAATTGATAGACAGATCTTACGAAGTATAATGAACATATTTCTTCTTTTTGGTGCCTTTTACATAAGCCTACATGTTGGCATCTGGTGACGTTTCAGACTGATCATTAATTTTATTGTACTGAGCTGAAGAGAGAGGTGTGTCAAGTTTCCTTACAATAAATATTTTTAATCGAGATTTCATCAAAAGTCCAAAACTCAAAATCCCGAAAGAAAAAAATCACGAAATTCCGAAAATGAATTTCTTGAATTTATGAAAATTATTAAAGTTAAATACAAAATCTCGAATGGCAAAATCCCGAAACACAAAATACTGAATTTTTTGCTGTATGCCTGGCGACCATTATTTTCGTCTAAATTTCCGTCTAACTAAATTGATAGTTAGTTCATACCAGTCATTCAGAGATGGCATGAAACAAACTGCGTCTTTTATTTATTTAAAATTTCCTAACTAATTTTAAATTATTTTGAAGATACAAAATATTTGTAATCGAATATTGATAAAATATAAACTTAACTTTGCAGGTAAGAACTAAATAGAAGGTAAATTTTGATTCTTGAACTTTAGCGACACCTATCAATCACTGGTATAAACTATACACCTATCAATCACTGGTATAAACGGCAATATTCTAAGTCTAAATTTCGAACTAACTAAATTGATGGTTAGCTTTCACCAATTATTCATAGGTGTCTCTTAGGTTAAGAAAACAAAATGTATCTGATATTAAGTTCGAACCTGCAATCTTCGTTCAAATCTATCAATATCCGAATATGAATAACTGTAATACAAATTTAATGGAAGTCTCTGTACCGGAAGTGACTCTGTACCGGAAGTGGATCTTTTTCAATTTTTGCAGTGATGTTGAAAAGTTTAGTATTTACAGAAAAGACAAAGAGTTAAATGATTTTATGTTATAAATTAAATTTTCAACTAACAAGGGTTGAACTTGTTACTGTGCTGAAATTTAAGTAGGGATAATGTTTTTTGATTATACAAGACAGTTTTACCAAAAGTCCGGTAAATTTAATTTTTCGCTTTATAAATCAAGTGTGGGGTGAAATAGTGGTAAAAGAAAGTTGAGTGTTGGCCACAACATATTCACCCCTCCATTTTTTTAGCATTAAGCTCCTGTAAAAAATAGGTTTTTATCGCAAGTCGTAATTTTCGACAAAATTTTTCAAAAATGATCTGGACCATTTTTGTTGCAAATTTAATGTAACTGATCAGTATGACTGATGCCTCAAAATTACAGTAAATTTTTCAAATATTTGGAAAATATGCAAAAAAGATTACGTTAATAATTAATTTTTTAAAGATTTAAATTAAAGATTTTCACACCTTTTTAAGTTGAAGTGTACTTATTTTCAAGGCCCTTTATTTGGTAAACTAATAAATTTGCGATGAGAAAACGTTTATTTGAGAAATTTGTTAGTAGTAGTTTTTAAGTTATGAGTGAAATTCAAAGTGACTTATTTTACAGTCGAACCTTAATTATCTCTATAACAGTTACAGACAGATAGGATACCTGCCTATAACAACGATATACGAGGGTTCAATAAGTTAGAATACAAAGAGGGGTTGAATGACAATATAGCGCTTACCTTTCACATAAAATTTAATTTTATAAATTATCAAACCGACAACTGACTTTTTTTTTGTTAAAAGTGACTTTTTTGTTAAAAATTTCTAAGCCCCCGTTATTTCATATAGATTTACTGAATTTATTAAACCGCCAATAAAATTAATAAATAATCACTTATTTAATTTCAAATATGCATACTTATATTGGCTTACAGCCTCCGACACAAGCACATTTACAAGGACATATTTTATGGTTAGAAAGGAAGATATAATTATGCCGGCAAACCGATTAAATTTAATTACAAATTTTAATTGAAATCTATTATCTATTTGAAATAAAACTCTACTAAACATTTAGCGTTCAATTAATGACAAGATCATTGAAATAATCGGTAAATCAAATAATAAGCCGGTTTTAGAAAATTGTCCCGTAGATTGAAGGTCGTTTAATGTAAAATGTGTTTTTCTAATATTTACATATTCCAAATTATGAATTATGCATTTAATTATTTAATTAACGTAATTTGTCTTATTAATTATTTTTTGTGATGCAACCAACTTCATGCAAAACTATTCCATAGACAACCGCTACCGCTTAATGAAACTATAAATGTACTATTATTTTTGAGTCACTAGTTTAAGCTAAAAAAATAAATGGCACGAAAACATGATAATAGATTTAATACTCGTCGGGCGAGTGCTCAGTGCAGTATTGACGTCAAAAATAAATGTTATCTTTCAGGCTGTTAAAACCAAGTTTCGCTATCTAATCGCTGCAATATATTATCTTTTATGGACAAAAGTAAGTCATAGAATTTACATCCTTTGCCAAATTCGACAGCCCTTTCAGTTATCAATGCGAATGAGCCATTAATGAGCACCAACTTTACTTTGACTGTGGTTATTAATATTTAAATGTATACTTTGGTTGAACTAAATAAATTAAATCATGTTCCCATCACTATGTAAAATATAGCTGTAAGTTGGTGATTCACACTGCCTGCCATCTTCAAAACAATAGCGAAAGCTTCATCATTGGTTTCTCCTGTGAGCGTGATACTGATAACATATGTTTACTAGTGCTGAATACCGTAAAAGATAAAATTGAATTAAACTAAAATAAATTATGTAGTTTCTGATGTTGTCCTCAAGATGGCTGCCAAACACACAAAAATAGTTTGTTTTTAGAAAAAAAATTAGTTATTGAAAAAATATCGTTCGGTGACATCTGTTAATTTATTATAAGAAACTCACAAAAACAAGTGAATGACTTAACTAAATGTTTGATACTCTGACCTTGTTAAAGTTAGCCAAAAATTGCCAGCCGAAATTGAAAAAATAGGGGTTAAATTTTTATTTTTCCCTTCTTCTGACGATAAAATCATCTATCATTCGAGATTTTGCCAGATGGACACCAATCTTACTTTACCGATTCGATAGCCCATAACCATAGGTAGATTTCGATTATAGGTTATCGATGGGTTTGATGAGGTTATAGGAGGTAAAATTTTGAACTTCCCCATTTTTTATCGATAAAATCGTCCGTCATTCGTGATTTTGGTATATATAGTCACCATAGATAGATTCTGAGTATAGGTTAGGGGTGGGTCTGATGGGATTATAGGGATGAAATGGCATATCTGCTTCATACAGCCGAAAGTAGTTAAGTGGTTATAGGTTAGGGGTGAGTCTGAGGGGGTTATCATCAGGCTCACCGCTAACCTATAACCAAAATCTATCTCTGGCATAGTCAGATTGGTGTGGGTGTCCATCTGGCAAAAACACGAATAACCAATGGTTTTATCGTTGAAAAATATGGAAAATCAAAATTTCATAACCTCATCAGACCCATTCCTAACTTATAATCAAAATCTACCTATGGTCATGGGGTATCGAATCGGCAGTCAGATTGGTGTCCATCTGGCAAAATCTCGAATGATGGACAATTTTATCGTCGGAACAACGGAAAATGGAACATTTCACCTGTATAACCTAATAAAACCCACATATAATCAAATTCTACTTAGGGCCATGGTTCATCAAATTGGTATAGTCAGATCGTCGTTCAATTGTCAAAATCTTGATGTAAAAACCATTCATCAGCTAATCGTTACTGACATTTTCTTTTAGAAAATTGATGATTCGTTTGTAACTTTTAAATCTGTATTGCCGACATTTTTTTCGGTTTGAATATTGAAGAAACTCTTCTTTATCGGTATAATCTGCATTATCGACACTTAAAAATATTTAACCCTTTGCACTCGATTTATTTTCAAGGTTGTTAGGTGTCAGCTTGTATTATTTTTAGCTAAATGAATTAAAATAATTTACAGTGTTAGAATTGAACGTATTATATTTATTTCATTTATTATTATTATAAAATATTTAAATTTGTGTAATCTTTTACAGTGTTACGAGTTTTAGAGTAAATTTATATTGTCACTGACTAGAGTGACATACGAGTGCAAAGGGTTAAAATCTGCATTATCATCTTTCGGTTACGCGATTAATTATTGAATTTGTATCTTACCAGTAAACAACCTCGAGGTGGTCAAGGCCAGATAAACGATTTGTTGTTGTTTTATTTGATTATTTCTCAAGAATTTTGTGACTGCCCTTTAAACTCTGTATCTGTATGCATGCGTAAATACATGCTGCATAAAATAGCACAAAATGCACAGCAGAAATATGAGTTTTTGCTATTCACCGCTAGAGACAGCACTATCACTAAGAAGAAAAGTTTTTTTGCCTGCTGATATTTTCAGAAACCAGCAGAAAATTTATGAAATTTTTAAGCAAATCAATTATTCTTAGCAGATAGTTTTAAGGGAAATCAATGGATTTTTTTAACACAAAATTTCAGTATCCAGATAATTTGGGTCCCTGGTCACTCGGACGTCACGGGAAACTGCAGGGCAGACGAACTAGCTAGGTACGGTACGACTCTCCAGATGCAACCGGAAAGGGCAGGTCTGGGGAGGCCTATAGCAGCGCTCAAATTGACGCTCAGTAAAAAGGCAATTGCCTTGACAGATGAGAGGTGGACCAACACTCTCACGTGCAGGGTAGCAAAACAGGTTTGGCCAAAACTGGACCTGCGGCGCTCCAAGGCACTTATATCCCTGGGAAAACGAGATTTAGGATTAGTCGTAGGGATACTGACAGGACACTGCCTTTTTGGGGAACATGCGAGAAGGCTGGGTCTAGAGACGAATGACTTTTGTAGAAGTTGTATGGACGAAGAGGAGGAAGAGACGTTAGTTCACTTCCTATGCTCGTGTCCAGCACTATCATACAAAAGACATAGGTACTTGGGTGTGTACAACATGGACAGTCTTTCTGAACTCGCGGACTTTGGGGTGCGAGATATTTTACGCTACATCAGTAGCTCTGGTTGGTTTCAGCGGGCGTAAGGGGAGATTGGATCCTGTGGTATCACAATGGGCCATTATTGGCCTAAGTGTGCGATAGCAGCCACTCTAACCTAACCTAACCTATAACACAAAAGAAAATACATGTTTAAGCGTTTTGAAAACGAAAAAAAAATTTTTGCTAACCTGCTTTCTCAAACTATTTACTCTCAAACTATACTGGAATTACCATAATGTACTTTGGAAAACAAAAAAATGCTGTTATTTTAATTTATTTTTGCTAGTTTATAGAAATATCAGCATATCGAAAAAAAATGTCTTTTTTGTGATAGTGCCGCCTCTAGCGGTGAATAGCAAAAACACATGTTTCGATCGTTAATTATTATCGATCGTTAATAGATGACGCAATTTTTATAATTTCCATTATAGATTGAATGAAACAGTTTTCGAATTCAATTGAATTCAATATCCAATATTTATATGGAAAGCTGACCCGACGGACTTCGTTCCGTCCAATATTTGGCAAACACAATAAAATCAAGTATTAATTTCAGTGAATTCTATTCGTTTTATTGAAATCTAAAAAAAGAATAGAACAATGATTGTATTCAATTTAAGGCTGCATGATACACAACATTTTTTGTTTTCTGCTCCGGAGCGTGAGGTAATGAGAAGAAGAGTGAGGGTGGTTTCCCAACTCGGGAACATGCCACATAAAGCTGGCATGGCATTGAAAAGCATGCCATTTGCAGATTTATGCCGCACACTTCCAGCGACTGCCCTTGTGACTTGTTTATGGTCATCGCAAATGCAAGTTTCACCGGGAACTGAATGCGTTTGAACTGGAACGACAAATCGGTTGAAGTCAAGGGAATTCGCGGAATTAGGCATTCTTGAGAGCAAAGCAATGTTACCGCAAACGGATCACTGGCGCGAGTTGAAAAGAAACTCCTTAAAGTTGTTGCTGGTGGTCTTTCCACTCGCTGTGCTGCGTTTTTTGTGTTGAAATACACTCTTTGGCCATTCTCCAAATGTCTGCTATTGTCATCTGGTGAGCGACGCTGATGTGGATATCCATCGTTTCCAGTTTGTGTTTCCGAATTAAAAGCACGTGGATAGCGTTTGGTCATTGATTGTCGGACATACAAACCAAAGTAAGATTGTGTTGTTCCATGGAGCATATTGGTCTTCACCACTTCGTGCAATCTCAGCATTAGGAATTTCGGCGGAAATGGTGTCATTAATTTGGTCTGCTGTAATTTTGTTCACCATCCAAAGAAAAATGTGTGCGTGCAGCAAACCTCTTTTCTGCCACTCAACTGAATACATCCAGCATCGAACAGTACCGTATATACACGTTGTTTCGCAATGAAGTTCATTAAACAACTGAGTTTTTGTTTGAACACTTGTGCTGTAACGTCGTGACGATCGCTTAGTGATTGGCCGGGATGCAATAATTGTGTTATCTCTGGCCATTTTGAATTGCAAGTAAACGTCATAAACAAATATGGCTGTCCATATTTGCACCCGTATAAGTCATCGCGTCCTGGAAGTACTCTTGCATGTGTCTCGGACTGCCAATGTAGGTCTGCGTCGCTATTGACCGCATCTGGCAAGTGAATATATTCTTCAGACCTTTTTATTTGCCTCGGCCCCTAAAAATTTACAAATTATGAAGCGACAATCAAGTCTTTTGTTTTGTACCAACCGTTGGCCGGATTTATCATGTTGTATCTCAAGTTATATCCGTCTTCACAACGGCAGAACATAAGCGGATATTGTAGTGCGTCATACAGTCGATGTGTTCATGAGTTGCTGCTGGTTGTTTGTCCGCTTTTATGACAATGCTGTGATCATTGGATGGCATCTGTTCCAACGAAGTCGTAAACAGTTTGATGAACTCATTGTGTTCGTGTAACATTTGCTGCAATTGCTAGACTATTTCTCTTTTCGTTGTATTAAAGATAGCAAAACGCCGATTTACTTCATCATGTGAATCTCGAAGAAAATATATTTACAGATATTTGTGTTCTTGATCTGGATGCGGCAACAACGATCCAGCAAGATGAAAAATTTACCCATGAATCTGTATAGTTGGAGGCAAATTCTGTAATTTTTGTCTTTTGTTGGCAACATAAGTGCTAGTTTGTGTTATATCATGACGTATCGTGTGTGGTGTAGGTATTAGTGTATTTTGTGGTGTAAGTGTTGGTGCGACGTCAGTGAAAACAATCGTTGTACATCTTGATGTGTTGCAAGAAATGGTTCGAATTAGGAGATTCGCCGTAAAGCAACGTGCGCAATGGCTCTGGTGGTGGAAGCAACTCTGGCAATTTCATCTTGCCGCTCGCGTAACACAATCCAGGCATTTCTTTCTCAAGTTTAACTACGTTGCAATGCTGACAAACGACAGACATCTGACCGAATTGAACTGATGCAATGGAAATGGGGTTAGGTTTTCGCCGACAAACAAAAACAATCAACTCACTTTTTTGTGGTTGTTAAACACTTTGCAGTCGCAAACTCCTTATTAAAACCACCAAACCAATTCAAAATGCAGTTTAAATTAGTTTTTATTTTATTTATTAAACATCGATGATCACTCCGTGATCGAAAACGTTTTATAAATAAAATAAAAACTAATTTAAACTGCATTTTAAATTGGTTTGGTGGTTTTAATAAGGAGTTCGCGACTGCAAAGTGTTTAACGACCTTATAAATGGAAACCACGGCGAGTAGCAGTGCAATAATTTGTTCACTTTTTTGTGATTGAAATATCAATAATTCAATAATTTCACTCAGAAATAGATAATCTACAGATTCGCAATGATATATTTCGTAAATGTAAACTATTTCACTCGAAAAATCAGGGAAAAATGATAAAAATGTCGGAAAGTCATTTAACCGTGGCCGCACAACCTACAGAATTTTGCGACTTTTTATTTTTTCTAAACCTTCGCGTACGCGTAACAATTACGAACAAACCCGCAGAAGGAAGTATCCAATTTGGTTCAGTCGTTTTCAAGTTTTAAACATCCGAATAAACCACGATTCGTTTTTATACAGAATGTTCCAAAATTGTCAGATCAAACGAAACAGGTTGATAGAGGAGCTCATTTTCACCAAACCAGCCAAGTAAAGTTTTTTCGCGTTGTTGATGGTGCAAAAGTTATTCCACTTTTAGTGTTTTTTAGTGAAATCGCGTGCGCACCCATCAAAAAATTAATTTGAAAGAAACCAAGAGTTCTTTTGTTTAACTCTTTTTTTAATACGACCTAGAAGTGTGTGCCTTTCCAATAAAATCATCTTCTGCCATTATCTGTCAATATCTTCTGTCAAATAAAAACTTTGGTTTTGTAAACTTTTTTGTTTCTCATAAATATTTGTTGATGTTTAAGTGACACCAGCGGGATAATATTGTACTACAGAAAGTTGCCGCACCATCAGAAAAATATGCGACACTAATGCAGATTTTAAAATGCCATCACACACTGGGCTATGCACAATACAATGTTTTTTACCAATTTTTTTCACAAAGTAAGTCGTGTTTATTAAAAAACGCACTTAATAAAATTTCGAGTTGTAAAATAGATGCTTTGTCAGAAATAAAATGAAATGATTAAAGTAATTTTTGTTTATTAATGTTAAATATTATTATACGGATTTCCTTCGAATTTCCCGGATTTTTCCTGGATTTCCCGGTTTTCTTATCCGGATTTCCCCCCCCAATTTCTCCCAGATTTCCTGGGTTGTTCCGGATTTCCGCCAGATGTCTTCCAGATTCCCCGAATTTCTCAGGATTTTCCCATGTTTTCTCGGCTTTCTTCCGGATTTCACCCGGATTTTTCCGGATTTCCCAGTTTTCTTCCGGATTTCTCGGATTCCGAGGGAAATCCGAGGGAAATTCAAATCCGAGGGAATCAGGGTAAAATCCTGGAAATTCGAGGGAAATCCGAATAATAATATTTAAAATATTTAATTATTTTATTTTTTTATTCATTTATTTTATTCATTTTGTTTTATTTCTGATGAAGCTATTTCTATTTTAGAACTCGAAATTTTGTTAAGTGCGTTTTTTAATAATAAACACCACTTTGTGAAAAAAAAATTGATAAAAAACTTTCTTTTGTGAACAGCCCAGTGTGTTTTGTGAATAGCCCAAAATCTGCATTAGTGTCGCATATTTTTCTGATGGTGGGTGAACTTTTTATTGGAAAGGCACACTCTTCAAGGATCGTATTAAAAAAGAAAGTTAAACAAAAGAACTCTTGGTTTCTTTTAGATTAATTATTTGGTGGGAACGCGAGTTCACTAAAAAACACTAAAAGTGGAATAACTTTTGCACCATCAACAATTCGAAAAACTTTACTTGCGGCTGTTTTTGTTGGAGATAAGCTCCCCTAGATCACCCTGCTTCATTTGATCTGCCAAATTTGGGACACCCTCTGTATATATAGATTATAGACAGGCAAAAGTGGATTTAACTAACCAAAACGTAATTATTATAAAGTATAATTTATTTATTTATTTATTTACCAAACAAGGTATATAGTTATTATAAAAATATTCTTATGAAAGTAATTTTGCATAGTTAAATATATAAATTCATATTTTCTAACAAATTTGTAATACATTTTCGATATAAAATATTTCGTTAACTTATTCTTTCAAATTTTATTTTATTATTATTTTTTTATTTTGATACTTAAAAATTAAATGTAAGATGTTCTTGCTACGTTTATTCTTACGGGTTCATACAAACCTACGATTGGTGTGACTCGGAGTACTTAGTGTCCTCACCAATAGTAGTTAGGTAGCAACCCAAAAATACAGTCCGTTATATAAACTAAAAATTTAATTAAATTGCAATCTTAAAATTTTTCTTATATGTTTGTTTTGTCAAGTTAGTACCTGGCTTGTAAGCGTCAATATGGTTATTAAATATTTTACATGCTCTATTTATTGGTTCATTCATTCCATAGTTGGTAGGGTGGTGAACTTCTTTTAAGTACTTTGCATGTCGAGTGCGTCCTTGATTTAAAACAACAACAATTATTACAATAAATTAAAAAAATACGTTTTTATGTAATTACATGGAAGTTGGCAGTTGACACTCTGCACTTGAAAAAAACGACTAGAGTGTCACCTGTGCCAGAAATTCTAATTACGGATAGTGAAGTAGGGTAAAAGAAAAACGAATCCTCATATGGACCGCTACCTAATAATCAAAATATTATGTAAATACTATTAATTATTTGAGTCGCTATAGCGCAACTTTAGTTTGTGCTAAAATTCTAGCTATGCATAAGGGATTTAATTATACAAATTAGATCACAGAGCACGTCATATACTAAAACCAGCACCGCCTGCGGTCGATTAATATAATCATATGCTAACAAGTGTTACAATTAGATTATCAATACATAAATTTCTTTGAAAAAAATTAACGCTTATGACGTATGAGATTAGGAGTTATTCCTATTTTATACTAAGTGACAATATTATATTTTATCATGAAAGTATAATTACGACAAAATAAATTTATTAATCATTTAAAAAGTTTTTGAATGAATGAATGAATGACTAACTAAATTGTGGTGAGCTCGTTTCAATACGCGTGCCATTTAATTGAAAAAAAAATCTTGATCCATCGTCATACTTGCTTGGTTTATTACATCACTCTTGGAGTAAGTAGTACACTCTAATGTCGTGATCGAATAATTTTTTTTTTTTTTTTTTGTAAACAGTAAATTCTTTAATATTGTGAATGAAAATACAATGAATCATAATATGCACAACTTAGTAGCAGCAAAAAAACACACCGTACAATTAAAAAAAAAAAATAATTACAACCGGCAAATTTACGACCGCTGCTACACAAACACTTCGAATATATATTATGTATGTTAAAGTATGTGATGGCTGAATCTGAAACCAAACACTTTTATGCATAAATTTAAAATAGAGGAGCGACAATAATACCTAACGCTTATATAACATTATATTTTATTATTAGTTTGTAAATTTTGCAACTATAAATAGAATAATCATAAAGTGTACTGTATGGCTTGTTACGCTAGAAAAATATTAATCGCGTCGTTACAATATATGAGCATGACTCATACGAGTATATAACACAAAACTTTAAGCTCTTTGCTAGTTTGTTTGTTGGTATGACATGCCGCGTACGTGTATGACGACATTTCGCCACATCTGACTTATCAATTACTTCAGATTTTCTACGAATTTTATTTATGTGTGTTGTATACGTATTTTAGGTATATTTTGTTAGAAAATTTAATTGGATACACATCCCGCTGGATAACAGCATCATAAATATAAAATTGAATCATCGCTAAGATGATCGACACTTTACATAAATTATTTCGTTATGCCTTCATCCACCAGAGAGCGACGTTAAGTCTGGCTGGCGTACTGTATACAAAATAAATTTTAAGGCAGAGCAGAGCGCATACGGAAATAATAAAAGCACGCGACTGCGACGCGTAACCAAATACGTAGTCATCATACATTTTACAACGAAATTAATATTAAAACTGAGTGTTGATGTTGATTTTGACGTCAAGTCCTATTCCAATATAAATATTGTATATTATGTTAATAGTCGTATAGATAGCCGAATAATATAGAACAGATAAGGTTTTGCTTTCTTGGGGTAAAACAATTTTTATTGATGAAATCATACGAAATTATGGTGATTAATCATTATTTAGAAATATTGATGATTTTATGTTTTATATTGTGAAGGATTAAATTTCATTTTAATTTACTCTGTATATATATATAATACGTAAATAGTCAAAATTTATGAGTGCATGCAAAAAACGACACTAATTTTTAATTAAATTTGTATTTTTTTGAAATTAAAATTGGCGATAAAATAAAATTCGCGATAAAAATTTATTTATACATTTTGTAGCCCGCCGACCCAAAACAAATAACTTCATTATTCGAATGTTGTAAATAGCATTTCACATATAATATAGAGATAGTTCATATATATAAATTACAATAATAGTCGTAGGTGAACAAGAAATAAATATTTTTTATAAAACATTTTATTTGTCTATACATATATTGTGTCTTTATTATATTATATTTATTAATAGGGTGATTCGTATTTTTTTTTGTTTTCAGATGTCTGAATTTCCAGATACAACATCACATGTAAGTCCAGAAATGGCGGCGATACTGGAAAATTTACATAAAAATAAATTGTCATCCGCAACATCATCAACATCGTCGACAACGGGAACGCGACAATTATCGAATAGTACGAGTTCGAGCGTTAAAGAAAGTTCGTCTACATCACAACAGGTAAATACAAAATTGATTTTTTTTTATTTTTTATGCGGAAATGATATTTTTTTAGTAGGAAGTTGATTTACTACTAAGTTGTAGACATGTAATATGCATACATAATAGCATAGTGAGGCCAGTTATCGTTTAATTGGTCGGTATTTAAATTATATTGACTAGTTGAGTTATCCGGCGTTATGCACGGGGGGAATTAGAATTAGTTTGAACTTCGGATATTTTGCTTGAAATCTGTCTAGTTGGAATCATATATAACAGAGATAGATAAGCCGCTGAATTTAGTAAGGGAAGCATCGCCTTCCCATCGTTGCAGCGAATTGACCACACATTGATATTTTTTAGAAGATATTTGCCTAAAAACGCCGCACAGGCTCATCGAGCAATTTGTCTATCAAATTTTTACAAATTTTACATTTCTTAAACAATTCTGATTTGTTGGGATGAAACCCAATGGTTAGTCCCAAAATTAATTAAACCTGTTTAAAATACTACATAATTTTAATTTGGTATGTTTACTAGGTCAACTGGCCTCGTTCTTTGAAGTCTTCTTTCAACGACTGGGTCATCTATCATATGGCGAATATAGGGCTTACATGTTCCTGGAACGTTATTTCATGTTTGGCGGCATGCTTTTTTATTTCATCTTTGATGTATTTCATCTGTAAGGCCCTTTTCCAATTACCGACTTATTTATGGACACCGACTTATTCAAATGTCTCCAAAAATGTGTCTTGACTGTAATACATGCAGTTTTTTTTTCAAATCTAGTAGCAACGGCCAATATGTCAAGAAAATTTTTTCTTCCATGGCCGACATGTTGTAACTATCACTTTTTTCGCTTCGATGCATTTTCGATAGAATACCGGTATTATAGAAGTAAAAATATTTTTTCTTTCATGTAAATTTTTAAATTTTCATCAAAGTAGCTTGGTTTTTTCGTCGAAGCGAAAAAAGTGATAGTTACAACATGTCGGCCCATATAATAGAAATTGCGTTTTGTTGTTTTGTTATTACGTCACAAATAAGTCGGTACAATGAATTCGAACAATTGACTGACAGTTTGACTGACTTATTCAAGATGGCGTCAAATAAGTCAATAAGTCTGAAATAAGTCGGTAATTGGAAAAGGGCCTAAGTCCCTGTAAAGGAGAACCTTGTTTTGAAACGTCTGTATTATTTTGGTGTTTTGTTGTGAATTGTAAGCCCAGAGCCTCTACCTATGAGCCAATACATTTTTCTGAACTTAATGTTAAGTTCTTCTTTTTCCTTTTTGACATGCTTTCTCCACTTGAGCTTGGCATCGAGATATTTAGCTTTGTTTGCCTATGGCACCGGTCGTGAGTTAATTTATATCGGTAGATGGGATGTCTTTTGAAATGTAAAGTCAATATGCGCTGATTTCATCTCATTCAGATTGATTCTTCAGCGCTTAGTCCAGCTACAAACCGCAGTTTGCTCGTTGGATCATAGCGACATTACTTCCAATCGCCATGATTGCTGTGTCATCTGCAATGGTGGCTATGGTTCCTTCATCTGTTGTTGAAATATCCCTTATATACAGGGTGTTTAGTACATCATTTGCCAAATTGAATATTCTGAAAGGATGGGTCATTTGTTATCTCTTAAACCCCAATAACTCATTTTTGGCCCTATGGTTTTTTTTATTTTTACTTTTTAATGTTTATTTTGAAAAATCGCAATATTTAGCATTCAAGTTGTATTATTTTTTTAAATAATTGGAGGTTCCAAATTTTGTATAAACTCTTACGTTTACTGTTGTATGGTTCTATCAAATTCGTCCCAAATAACATCTACTTTCCTTTTTATTTACTCTTAAAATGTTTGAAAATGGTAAAAGAAGACTGAACTTTACATTGCAATGAAAAAAACTAAAAGTGATCGTGATCTTCGAACTCTTTTATTAATTTTTTTAGTCTATCCCCTTTCCAACGATATGCAATATGCCAAAAAACCCCTTTAAACACTTTACTATATCACAAAATTTGTGTATCGGGACACATCAGCCTGCTATTCGATATTCGCAATAAAAACTTGTTTTTACTTAAAAAACATACACTAAGGGACACATGCTCGATCAGCTAGCAAGCAAGCAATATGCTAGCGCAAAACCTGGCTACTCAATCAATTTTACCAAACAAATTTGAATTTGAATTATTTATTTGAATTATTTTTTTATACGTTTTTTGTTTATTTTTGCGATTGCACAGTAAAACAATGTAAAAATTTGCTGGATAGTTTTCTAAGCCGCAAAGTTTACTTTGCAGTCACAGAAAAATAATAAAAAATATAAAAAAAAGTAAATTCAAATTGAAATATGCTTGGAAAAATTGATTGAGTAGCCAGGTTTTGCGCTAGCATATTGCTTGCTTGCTAGCTGATCGAGCATGTGCCCCTAAGTAGGCTACAACAACCAACAACTAATATCTCACTTTTCCGCAGTAAAATCTGCCACTACATTTATATGTAGGTACTAACTTTTGGACTTTTAATTAAAAATCGTTTTTTAATAAAAATAAAACTTTATTATAAATCTTCACGATACCTTCGCCTTATTTCCACTGTAGTGGTGCGAAAACGCCGTTTCGATGCGTTGGACTAAATCATCCCTAGATGGAACTTCCGTGACGTTTACCAGAGTTTTGACTCGTCCCCAGACGTAAAAATTTAACGGAGTTAGGTCTGGGGAACGTGGAGGCCATGGAATAGGGCCATCCTTCCCAATCCATGAATTTTAGAATACGTCATTTAGTTGCTCTCTGACAATTAATCTCCAGTGTGCAGGACAACCGTCATTTTGAAATACCAATTCGGTGCTACCAATTCGGGCGTCATTTTGTAAAAACTCAAGGTAGTTATTCCCGTTAAGATGCTCAGGTTAGAAGTGTGGTCCAATCACATGATTTCAAATTACTCCCGCCCAAACATTGACAATAAATCTTCTTTGGAATGACCTCTGTCTTTTGGCACGTGGGTTCTGATCTTTCGTTGACCAGTGAGGTGGTGCAAATTAAGAATTCCCTCTTTAGTAAATTTGGACTCATCTGTCCACAGAATACTTTTCAAAAAGTAGGGATCATCCACATCTGTGTGGAATAAAAGACGAAAATGGACACGTTTGTCAAAGTCATGTTTGTCCAGACCTTGCACTGGAGTGTAATGGAAAGGATATTTGTTGTTTTGACGAAGTATATGCTCCACACTTACCAGATGGAAATCCCGAGTGATGCAGCTACATTTCAGTTCATCGACAGCAACATTATGTCGCGTTATAACCCCTCTTGGTTTATTAAAATTTAAATTACCGGTCACGCGTAAGCGTTGATAAGTATTTTGGAATCCTTTATGTGGCACAAGCGACACAATTGGCGCTTCCATGTACCATCAAAATGTCAGTGTATTCTTCATTAGAGAACGTAGCCATTGTAGCAATAATAACAAAACTTAACCACAACACTTAAAAATTTAATGAATACAAAATAACAGTATTAGAACAGCCTATAGAAGAGTGAGGTATTAGTTGTTGGTTGTTGTAGCCTACTTAGTGTATGTTTTTTAAGTAGAAACAAGTTTTTATTGCGAATATCGAATAGCCGGCTGATGTGTCCCGATACACAAATTTTGTGATATAGTAAAGTGTTTAAAATGGTTTTTATGGCATATTGCATATCGTTGGAAAGGGGATAGACTAAAGAATTTAATAAAAGAGTTCGAAGATCACGATCACTTTTATTTATTTTTTTTTTTTTTGCAATGTAAAGTTCAGTTTTAAGTAAATAAAAAAGTAGATGAAGAAAGTAGATGTTATTTGGGACGAATTTGATAGAACCATACAACAGTAAACGAAGAGTTAATACTAAATTTGGAACCTATACCAATTATTTAAAAAAATAATACAACTTGAATGCTAAATATTGCGATTTTTCAAAATAAACATTAAAAAGTTATAATAAAAATATCCGTAGGGCCAGAAATGAGTTATTGGGGTTTAAGAGATAACAAATGACCCATTCTTTCAGCCAATTCAATTTGGCAAACGATGTACCAAACACCCTGTATAATAAATACAGGATTGGTATACCTTCTAAGACACTCACGAAAATGTCTATTGGATAAGTAAGATCTTAGTATGGCATAGAATTGCCTCGCCAGATCTCTATGTAGCTTGAATTCCAGTCCACTGTGTCAGACTTTATCGAATGGGCGGCGTCCAGAAATATGCTGGAGCATACTATTTTACGTTCTAACATTCTTTCAATACTGTTGGTGATTCTATGCATCTCAATTATTAGTTTAAGTCTTTTAAGTAATAATTTTTCAAAGAGTTTTGACATACATAATTGGTAATAGCAATTGAAATTGACCTGTATGATTTTTTATCGTTAAGTGGTTTATCAGGTTTTGCTATCATGATTACTTCTGCTACTTTCCGGAACATATTTTAACCGAAAGCTTGCATTGATTATGTGTCATAGCTTACGAAATCCTTTATCTGGTAGAGCCTTGATTATTTGGGAAGTAATCAAGTAATCAACAATAGGGCTTTTTTAATATTCTTGTTGCTTTTTGGTGAGAATTTCTTATCGGTACCTGAAGATTGATTTTTTCCTCCATTACTTCACGAAAGAGATCCCAGTTTGTTTTTGTATTTGTTAATCTGGTTGCACCCTCCCTTTGAATTACCATTTCACTGACTGCCATGATAACCGGGGAATGATCCGATACTAAAGAATTACTGTCTTCAATGTGAATGTAGTTCTGAGATATACCTCTTGCTACATAAGTTTATTAGATCAGGTATCTTCGTTCTGCCAATGGGCAGTATGTTGGGGAACCACCAGAGTAAAATTAATATTTTGATGTCTGCCCTGATTGAAGCAATTCTTTACCTTTTGACGCCGTTAGTCTAGATTCCCAATAGGTCTTTTTTGCATTAAAGTCACCTCCAATAATAAAATCACGCCCAAGCGATTTAAATAGTTTAAGGTAGTCCTCCCTTTTTAAGTTATGCCGGGGAGGATAATATATTGCAGAGACAGTAAGCTGTGTATGTTTAATTTGGATCCTTACAGTAGTGACTTGCATTGTCTTTTGTTCGATATTTGATTCTAAGCCTGTGTTCCAAACGAAAAAAATACCGCATAAAAATTTAAAAAGTTAAATTTTTGACATTATATTCACCACAAAAATTTTAACTGGTCGCGGTGCAGTTAAAAATTTGAATCATTATATTCGTTTGTTTTGTTCATAACAAAATGGAAAACAACAATCCGGATCAAAATTTTAACTTTTTAACTAGTTGCATTTGGAACAGCAAATCGGTTAAAAAATGAGGTAAGTTAAATATTTCATACCACAGTTAAAATATTTAACTTTTTAACCATTTGGATCACAGACTAAATGGTGTTTTATATTTTCTTTTGTTAGCAATGCCTAACCAATACTTGCTCTTTCCGCTGGATGAATATAAGTTATAACCCCGTATTATAACAAACGAAGATTTAACTAGATGGCTTTCAGATATTAAGAAAATGTCGGTTTTTTCTGAATTTAAAAGTATTTCTACTGGAATATGTTGCATAATCCCATTTGCATTCCAGATTGTTATTTTGAAAGTTGTGTTCTTACTTAACATTTTTTGTTGGATTGCGTTTTGGGAGTTGCACTTTCTTCAGTTGATCAAGTATCATGCTGTTCAGATTACTTTCGTCATCTAGCCGCTTTGTAATATGGCTACAATGCTGTTCATAATGTTTTCCATAATTTGCTTATTTACGGAGTCCATATGTTTGGTTGAACCCAAACCTTTCACTATCTGGGTAAATGATCTTGTTTGCCCTGGGTTGCTTGGTTGTGGGTTTGATCCATCTGATTTGATATTTGAACTCTTCCATTTTCGAGATTTTGCGGTTGATTTCTCGTTTTAGCTCTTAATTTTTGCAGTTGTTTAGCAACCTCACAGCCTCAATAATTAGACGGATGTTGGCCCTTACAATTTTGGACCTCTTGGATCCTGGCCGCAATATCTTTGGGTGTGATTCAGCCACCGAGTTGCTTCTATTTTTCTTTATCGGAGGTCTTTGCAAATTTGATCTTCTCTGCAACGGATTTGATGTAAAATATATTTAAAAGATCATCTGGTGGGGCCCGGATTACGTTTTTTTATACTCCTTATAAAATTGGTGATGAAGGATTTTCTAGTGTAACGAGTCACTTGTGATGGGCACTAATTTCCAGAAAATCCGTTAGAGGGTCATCCGGTTTGGTCTGGATCCCTTTCTTTATTTTTTTTTGTGCTTCTACCATTTTTAGAAAAATTGGTGGAGGAGCGTTTTCAGCTACCAAAAACTGATTTTGATGCACGCAGAGAAAAAATATGGTTACTACAATCATATATAAAAGGTATCATATTATGATTGGCATTATGATTGCGACAATCATTAACATAT
The DNA here is from genome assembly GCA_932526605.1 of Nephrotoma flavescens. NCBI lineage: Eukaryota > Metazoa > Arthropoda > Insecta > Diptera > Tipulidae > Nephrotoma > Nephrotoma flavescens. The sequence continues at coordinate 192,146,621 of OW052222.1, read as the reverse complement.
ATTGAATATGAGTGGTAGAATCATATGAATAATTACAGCAAACATAAAATGATTTCTGTAACCATGTTTGAGGCTCAAACTATGATTGCAATAATCATTTTATGTTTGCTTTAATCATGCATATGATTCTGCCAATCATGATTTTGATTCAATACCAATCATATTTATAATTACAGTAAACAGAAAATGTAATATTGATATCGCATTGAAAGAAATACCCCATCCCTTTTATCCCAATTGACCATTATTGTTGGTAGGTCAAAACAACAAAATCCGGGACTCATTTTCCCCGTCCTGAGCATACCAAAAAGTTTGGTTTTTCGCTATCATCTCAAAATTTATTTTAATAACATTTGTTATAAAATATTCGATAATCGCATAAGACTAAATTACTCCAGCCATGAAACTACAAAGTGAATGCTGGAGATTTATTGCTTACATACAAATTAATCACACATTAAGATAGCGAATTTTTTATAAATACACTAAAAATTATTAATCATTCAATAATTGCCTCAACAACTTAAATGATTCAAAATTATATTTGGCACAATCATAATTGTGTTACCACCATTAATAGTTGCAGGAATCATAATAGCAAGTGAATTTTAAAAATAATATGGTTGGAGCAATTATATTTCTATCCTTCACAATTATTTGGCGAATATGTTATAATGACGGTGACCAAACATTTTTACAGTAATTATAATATTATTTAAACAAAAACAGTTTAGTTGTAGCAATCGTGCAGGAACTATATTATTTCTCTGCGTGTGAGTTCTTAATTCGGGAAAACTAATTTAGGGTGTCATCCGGTAGGGACTGTGAAGCTTGGAGCATAGAGAAAAATAATTTAAACAGAGGAAAACCTGTATACATAAGTTTTAAAATCACTTTTTTAGTAAACCCATAATTCAAACTCGTTTTACCACTTAATAGACTTATACTTTCTATCGGATCGTAACTCCATATTTTACTATGAAAAATTTTGTATGCAGCTTTTTTTACTTTTTTTTTATTGCTAACTATGCGATCTGTTTTAGGGCTCAATTGTCACCCTGCTCTTCCACGGGTATGTTTTTTGCGTCCATCCTTTAGGCCTCCCGTCCAACTCGAGGCCGCACGGCTATAGGTCCGATTTAAGACCATCTGCGCATTGCAAGCTCCATGACAGAAGATATACTGGCATGGAAAATGGATCGGCCCATGGGTTTTGCAAACCGACGGGCCATAGATGTGTTACATTTCCCCACAGATCGTAATCTGATGATGAAATTTTACTTTGCATCCTGCCCCTATCGGGATTCGAACCCGGTACCTCCCGATTCAAACGCCAAAGCTTTCACCATTGTGCCATTTGGAAAAGTATGCAGCTTTACTTCTGTTATAATTGTTTTCTGTGCTTGGAGCCTTTTTTTAACATTTTATTTGACTTGGACGATTTTGATAAAATTTAGCGGGACAGGGTTTTCGAATGCAAGAAAATGATTGCAAGGGGTTTCAATTTCTGGTCAATTCTTTGGATAGACCGCCATATTGCGTTAAGTTGCACCGTGTTGTGGGATAATTGTGCTACGTTGTGGGATATCGCATCATATTGGGTCATATTGTACCACGTTGCATTGCATCTTGTTCAGGGTTTGTTGTGTGATGTTCCACTATGTTGCGTCATGTTGTTTTTGGACCTTCTGGTTTGGGACAAAGAAATAGTTATAAGGAGTTCGGGTTTTTCGACAATTCATTTAGGATTCCTTCGGATGGGCCGTCATGTTACACCATGTTGCGTCATGTTTCACCATGTTGGCCGATCTTGCATAGTGTTACACCTTGTTACCTTGATATTGCATCACGTTGCGTGATGTTGCACAAGTTTGCGATATTTGTTGTTTGGCGTTGCATCATGTTGCGTCATATTGCGTAATGTTGCATATTACGCAATCTTGCACTATGTTGCGTCAAGTTGCTTCGTGTTGTGTCGTGTGTTTATTTTTATTTAGATATGTTATGTTGGTTGTGTTACTTTGGCATTAGATAGTTGCACTACCTACACGCGACGTTTGGAAAATGTTGGATGTTATAATAAACAAAATTGATTTATAGCATTTGCTATCTACTAAATATTTTGACCTTGGCCCCTTTTTCACGTTTTGTTCTGGCTCAAACGATTTTCATGTCATTTGGTGTGGTTTCTTAATTTACCATTTCACAGAATTTCTGCATTGCCAAATTCGGTTGTTGACTTGTATTGTACTCAAAAATCGTAAGACGGTAGTGTTAGAGCTCAGCGCTGTAGCCGACACGGGAATATCGCTCTTATTGCCGAAGATATTTAGAAGGGGCTTATGGTCTGTGACTAGTGTGAACTGTCTACCATACACGTAGCGGTGGAATTTCTTTACCGCATAAATAAGAGCTATCCCCTCCTTCTCGATTTCACTGTAGTTCTGCTCTGCTTTTGTGAGTGCCCTCGATTGAGTATGCGATAGCTTTTGCTGTTCCGTTGTCGTATATGTGATCTATTGATGGTCCGATTACCGAATTACTCCGATTTACGAAACCCATATTCCTTTAAACGTTGGAATAGGCGGTTAACGAATTATTTGTGTGTATTAAAAGCAAAACATGCTCTTATCCATTTTAAGTGATTTTGAGAAGAATGGCAATATCTTCCCATTTTTAAATTATAAGAAAATCTATAGAACAGTAAATTAATGTTTAAAAATTATGCCTCAGATATTTTAAATTAATGAATTCCGAGAAAAAATCTAATTTTTGCTATTTACCATCGGATAAGGTAGGTTTTGCAACAACACGACACGGATAATATTTCTTTTGATTCGAACACGCTTTAAATAATTAAACAGCGTAAAAACGATATTTTTTTTTAAATATTTTAATTCAGTTAATAAAGGCAAAGTATTCAACATACATATCACATTTTGTAATAAAAAATTAAAAGTACTTTTAACTTAAAAATTACGTGCCCTATTTAATTTTTTTTATTCTGCTCGTTCTAGGAAAAGTATAAGGTTTTATCACTTCAAAGCTAGCAGAACCCAAATTGGGCATTTAATTAGCCTATTATTAGCCTATATGCTCTGCTGTATGGGTTCTGCTAGCTTAAGGGACGTAACATTTTGGCATTTTCGGCAGTGATTTTCGAATATACCTAAAATAAATTTGATTTAATTTAGATTTTAAGAATGTGTCGAAGTAAACTATTTATCTTTTGCTGTTTCCTCTTCCAGTTCGATTTGTTGACAGTTAGTTTCCGCGCTTTTTCACCTTGTGTAATGGTTTTCCAAAACTATTATCACTCATCTTAACCCAGATGTTACCGAATTAAATTTTCTGTTTCAAATTTAGTACACAAACACTCCAATACGAATTTTCTACAGTGTTTTGTGTGGCGTTATAAAAGACAACGACAATATCTGGGTTATCAGGGTAAAATATTAATTTGACGATAAATGCAACTAGATTTTACAACACCTAGATTAATAACTGCATAAATTGTATAAAACGAAGAATTGGTTTTTGCAACGGTATAAAATTGGATAATGTAATTTGTGCTTCATAAATAAAAATGTAGGAAAAAACAACATAAAGGATAAGGTAAATTATGTTGTAACTTTTTTCGATGGGTAAGATAAGGTTTTGCTGTAAACTCTTTGCAGGATAAGGTAATGTTTTGATTCCAAAAGCAATTTTGAATACCACTTTTTAAAGTGGAAGACATATTTTATAATACACATTGGTTTTTAGATGATAGTATTCAACATTCCGAATCTAATGCCATATAACATATATCTAGGAAAAAAAAATTATGGTGGAAGAGTATGTTTTGCTTCCAATAGACACATTTATGCGTTTCCTGGTCCTTTGCGTGTGCCAGGATGTCATCAATCAGGCTGTTCAGTTTGGCGCTTGAGTACGTAGTGAGAAAAAGCAACATCGAAACTTAGCGCTGCATATTTAATAAATCCGGCCAAATTCTTGGATATGCAGATGATATCGTGCTTCTTGGCCGAAGACCTAGCAATATCAAAGACAGTTTCATACCGCTCGATCGCTGCGCAAGAAGACTTGGTTTGGAGGTGAACAGCAGTAAAACCAAATATCTAACAACACCCAGGAACATCTCTAGTGCAAATCTCGTAATTGGCGACCACAATTTTGATGGTGTCGAAAATTTTAAACACCTCGGGTCAGTTATAACATCACTGAATGAAATGCAGGCAGAAATAAAAGCCCGAATCGCTGCCGGACAACGAGTTTTCTACGCCCAATCAAGATTATTGCGTTCGAAACATCTATCGCAGTCGTGCAAGCTCGCACTTTATAAAGCACTAATAAGACCTGTGCTGACTTTCGGAAGCGAGAGCTGGACCATGACCTCTAACGATTGTAGATTGTTATCTACATTCGAAAGGAAGGTCATCCGTTCAATTTTTGGTCCAATTAAAGTTGCGAACAACGAATATCGGATTCGTATGAATCACGAAATAAAGCAACTCCTCGGAGGCAGCGATATCATCGGATTCATTAAATCCAATCGAGTGAGATGGCTCGGCCACGTTACAAGGTCCCCACAACAACGGATGATAAATAAAGTGTTTCACCAACAACCAGCCGGAGTACGTCGTAGAGGAAGACCGCGACTTCGCTGGCGTGATGACATTGAACAAGATCTGCAAGCATTAGGATGTCGAAACTGGAGGACGAGAGCAATGGATCGGGATGGATGGAGGGCCATTGTGCGGGCGGTGAAATCCCTTCATGGGATGTGAAAGCCAGAGAGAGAGAGAGAGAGGATGTCATCGAAGTAGACCACTGTACCTTCGAGTCTCAAAGTTATGGCATCCATTATCTTTTAGAAACTACCAAGCGCTGATTTGATACCTGGAGTGAGCCGATTGAATGTGAACAACCCCTTGTGCGTATTTATTGTGAGTATCTGCTTTGATTCGTCGTCGACTTCAATTTGCAGATACGCGTCTGATAGATCGTACTGCCTGCTTGTGAGCTGGGAAAACATTTTCTCTGGAATTGGCAGTGGGTGTGCGTTTTTTTCAATGCTGGGGTTGAGACCCGTGGAGTAGTCGGCACATATTCGTATGCGTCCGTTTTGTCGCTTAACAGCTACTATGGGTGCTGCCCAATTGGAGAATTCAACCGGCGTTATTATATTACATTCCTGTAGACGATCAAATTCGCGTTCGACGCTTTCAAGTGCGGCGAATGATACAGGTCTTTTCGGTCGGTAAATCGGACATCAGGCTTTATTTGAATGTGAGCTTCAGTGACTTTGCATAAACCGGGTGTGTCGCTTAAAACTTCACGGAATTTTTGTTGTAGTTCCATTACAAACTTATCACGACTGCTTCCTTCGTCACGTATAGTGTTGCAGATAGAACTAATGGACTGATCCCAAATTCCAAATGGTTTGATCCAATAAATACCCAAAATATTGAGCCCATTAATACTGGTCCCACAATGGGGACAGGATCCAGCGACGCTGAGTTCACTTTCTTGCTACTCGGTCTGGTTTGATGCGGGACTCGATGGCTTACCACATCTATTCGTATATGACTGTGAAATCTCCGGCCGTGTCGATTTGAAATATGACTTGATCTTTCCCAACTGGTACAGACAAAATATGAATTTGCTTTCCTTCGTACTGTGTGTTTGATTTCAACGGAGGCTGCCAATTTTTCTGCGGCTGCTTAATCGCACGTATAGCTAATGATGATGTTTGTGTAGTTCCCTCAATCATCTCCGTATTTTTTTTTAGACTTAGCATACGTTGTATTTCCGCTTCGAGTTGGTCGAGGGTGAATTCTTCTGCTGCGTCGCCGTCCAGCTTTGATAGTAGACGTTTGGGAATTTCAGCAAAGCGAGATGATTTTAACCCGCATACGAAAATCAAACTCTTCAATTGGTTTATGGTGAGCTTTCTAGTTGAAAATCAACACACCTGCAGCTGATTTGGACTTTGCAAGACGAAAAATCGGTATTGTCGTTCACGGTTTGTAGAAATTTGAACCGCGTGTTGAAAATGGATTCCGTTCTTCCGAACGTGCCTTTTAGCTTTTGTATACTGTCTTCGAATGTTAAGTCTTTCGACGCCTTCGGTAGAAGCATGTCATTTTGCATGTGCTGTTGTGTCTTATTTACGTAGACACAGGTGAATTTTGCTTCGTCATCGAACTCTTTTGCGTCTTCCATGAACAATTCTTTGTCGAGTCGATACCAGCTCTCAAATGTTTGACCGTTTTCTGGGTCGTAACAAAAGGTTTGCATGCTGTTTGACAGGCTTTCCAAGCGTTGCTCGACATTTGCATTTCCAGGAATTTCTCGAATTTTTATAATTAATCGTTGCGACTCTTCTTTTTGGAGATTAAACTGTAAGAAAAATGTTTTGACCTCCTTTTGTCCTCGTCGCCACTTTGTTACCACTTGCGGTGACCGATGGTTTAAATATAAAATACGATTAGTCTGGATAGCAAATACTGTTTATTGATTTACTGATCACTTGTGTTTGACAGCAGCAACTTAAACAACCTGCCTTTGTTCTCTATCTTCCTTTACTTATATATCTCTTTCTCTCGTCCTTTGTGGGTAGCGTGAAGTTTCCGACAAGTTGACAAAAAACCTTACAAAAGCTTAATGTTTTTTAGAAGCCAACATATTTATGCGGTGAGGCAGTGATAGATTTCTTTTATTGAGTAATAAATTTACTAGCCACTATTAGTGTTAATACTCACACAAGGCAACGAAGTTGGAAGTAGGAGCTGAACTGTCAAAGTTCACATGTACAATCAGATCTCCTCTTGCGCTTAAGCCTTCAAAGTGATGAAGGTATTTTTGTTAATTATGGGTGGAATTATATGAGGTGACGATGTTGGTTTGATTGCTTGATTTGCTGGGAACTGTTTCGCTTAAAATTTCCTGATCAGGAGTGCGTGTATTAGGTGGATCTGCACGGATAGAAACTTAATAAATAAATGCGTTTAAAGTTAGACCTGTGGCGACACCACAAAACCATGTAAAATTAATAAATCAAAATTTATTACAACGAAGGGTTATGGTACGAACATTGCCATCTATCGGCATTTGTTTTTGACAAAAAAATAACGACAACTTTTTGCTACGGAAAAAAGAATAAGAAAACGAATCACAAATCGATAGTGGATAGACGCTATTACACGATCGCAATAAAAAAATAAAAATAATTAATTAAAAAAGTGAGCTTTGTTTTCATTTAATAACCATCAGCCCACAATTGGTGACCTACGACGCGTATAAATACGTAAAAATTAGTGCGGTTTATTGTTAAAAGTGTTAGTGCAACTTCAATCAATTTTTCGATAAAATCCATTTTTGAGGTTAAGCACTTTTTTTTTGTAATGTTTTTGTGTATTTTTGCGAAATAAAAAATACATTGACAAGCGCAGACAATAAAAATGATGTGATACATCAATGTGTCGGTGAAATTGCCACCGTTCTGGAAGAACGAAGTCGATATTTGGTTCCTGCAAGTCGAATAATCCGTACTTGGCGGTATCACACAGGATGAAATTTTATACTTTATTGACAGCGGTCAACACTAGTATTTTATCACAAGTAAACGCGGCTGTTCTCAATCCACCGATAGAACAAAAATACGACAATCTTAAAAAAGCATTGGTGGAATGCTACGCAGTTTCCGAGCATACGAAATTTAAAACGTTGCTCGAAGATATACGCAGCTGGGTGATAAAAACCCGATTAACCGACGCACTATTGAAGCAAATGTGGTTACAACGGTTGCCATCACAAATTAGGATGATCGTGTCAACCAACAATGACCAAGTCGACGACATAGCTAAAATGGCGGATAAGTTAATCGAGCTATGCGATTCGTCTCACATCAACGTGACATCAGCTAAGCAATACTCATCGTGTGCAAGCAGTTCAAATTCGGCAGCATACGTCATGTTGTTTGAAAATCAGATACAAAGCTTAACTAAACGGATCAGTAAAATCGAATTTCAGAGTCGATCTCGATCCTGATCAAGAGTACGACGGGAAAATAGTAAACCATCTTCCACTAATACATCAACATACGAGAATTGTTGGTATCATAATAAATTCGGCACCTCAGCCACGAAGTGTCGCCACTCGCCAGCCGTGTAGTTTCAACGCATCAAAAAACTGAAAAAGCAATCACTTGGGAAGGCAGAAGTGATTGAAAAAATTCAAATAAATCGACGATACGTTTCCGATCGTTCGACAAACATAAAATTTTTAATCGATACCGGCGCAGATGTGTCTGTTATGCCTCCTAGCGGAAAAGCAAAGCTGTATCCCAATTCTAATAAACTGTTGTATGCTGCAAACGATTCCCAAATACGGGGGAAAAAGGTTATCATTAAATTTCGGACTTCGCAGATAGTTCACGTGGAACTTTATCATAGCCGATTTAAACAAACCAATCATCGGTGTAGATTTCATCAAGCATTACAACCTACTAATTGACATGGGCAATAACAAATTGATAGATATGGTAACGAAATTATCTATAAAAGGCCTCACTTCAATGGCGGAAACAAGTGGTATCAGGACATACAACGTGAATGATCCTATCGCTGATATTATTCAACAATATCAAGACGTAACACTACCTCACGACAATCGAAAGCCAGTGAAGGGAAATATGTCCCATCACATCGTCACGAAAGCGATTACGGTGCCCGACAGGTATCCAATACCATTCATCCAGGACTTTGCAAGTATCTTGTATGGCAAAATCATATTTTCGACAATTGATTTGCAAAGAGCATTCCATCAAGTCCCGGTCGAACCAGCCGACACACCCAAGATGGCAATAATAACACCCTTTGGGTTTTTTGAGTTTATGTTTATGCCATTTGGTCTACGAAATGCCGCGCAAACACAACAGCGTTTAATGAACGAAGTACTGTATGGATTAAATTTCGTGTTTCCATACATTGACGACATCGCAATCGCGTCAACATCTGTGAGCGAACACCAACAACACCTACTAATTGTATTTCAACAACTTCGGGAATACCAGGTGAGCATCAACATGGCGAAATGTAATTTCCTCAACACAGAATTGAAATTTTTAGGACACCTCATCACAGCAACGTGAATCGAACCATTGCCGGGAAAGGTTGAAGTTATACGACAGTACGAACAACCAAAAACAGCTCAGCAGGTTAAACGATTTCTGGCAATGATTAATTTCTATCGGAGATTTATCCTACATGCGGTACACAATCAAATGGTCCTCCAAAAATTAATCAAAGGCAACGTCAAGAATGATAAAACACCAATCGAATGGTTTAACGAGTGTAGTGCAGCATTCCAACGTTGTAAGGACGATTTAGGAAATGCTACCTTCTTAGTACATCTAGCAAATAAACAAAAATGGTCAACCAGAGCCTCTTGCATTCTTCTCCAAAGCTCTCTCAGCAACGAAACAACGCTACAGCACATACGATCGAGAGCTATTCGACACATGCTGGAAGGTCAACAATTTTGCATCTATACGGATCACAAACCATTGACATTTGCATTTTCAAAAAAAAAACAACAAATCACCTCCGCGATAAGTCCGATATCTAGACTATATCAGTCAATTGTCTACAGACTTACGGCATATTACTGGATCAGATATCAACGTCGCAGATTTTTTATCAAGAATTAATGCAATAGCAAAAAACGAAATAGATTTCGAATGTATTGCCAAATCGCAAAATGTCGATACTGAATTAAAGTCTATCATCGACGTTACAGCAACTGGTCCATTCATCACGTCAGAACATAGACGTCATATAGTTAGTAAATTACATAATTTGACGCATCCAGGTGTTCGAGGAACTACAAAGCTGATTGCGGAACGATTCTTTGGCCATCTATGAGGCGCGGTTGTAAACAATTCGTGTAAACGTGTCTACAGTGCCAACGAACGAAAGTGCACCAACACAATAAAACATAGGTTGCATCGTATGTCATGCCGACCGAATGTTTTCCAACACATAAACATCGATTTAATAGGTTCATTACCTCCATCGGAAAATAATCGCTATTGTCTAACAATAATAGACAGATTCACGCGATGGCCTACTGCGATACCGATTCCTGACATTTCACCCGCGAGAATATCAAGTGACCTCGGTAGACAATTTGAATCCGAAATTTTCAAAGAATTAAGCCAAATATTGGGAGTAAAGCATCTAAAAACGACACCGTATCATCCGCAGACCAATGGGTTCATAGAGAGATGGCATAGAACACTTAAATCCGCAATTAAGTGTCAACAGACTTAAGATTGGGTGAAACTTTTGCCAACGATTTTATTGGGCCTGCGAGTTACATTCAAGGAAGATATTAGTGTTTTACCTGCCGAGCTCGTATATGGAACAACACTAAAAATACCAGGAGAGTTCTTCACTCCCAGCCAAGAAAAAGTTCTGATAGGTCTAGACTAGAACTATCTATATTATATTCCAAGCCATTTGAAAAGCTAATAATTTTTGCGTGATCAAATTTATTTTTTGCTAGATTTTACTAGGCTGAGAATTTACGACTTTCTTAAGAAACTGAATATCTCGGAATCTACCAAAAAATTTATTTGACCACGCAAAAATTATTAGCTTTTCAAATGGCTTAGAATATAGATAGTTCTAATCTAGACCTATCAGAAAAACATATAATAACATTCTTGATAAACATATTAGGTCTCGAGATATTTAATATCTTAAGAAAATGTTACATAAAATATTACTTAAAATGTCAATTGTTACCTATAATACCTAATAACCGTTATAAACCGTTAAGCGTAGATATCTCTACGATACCTTGTCATTGACCATCGAACCGCCACTACACTTTGTACTATAGCAAAATTTTAAAAGTAAAAAAAAATCTACGACTGCCCCACCGCATATATGTATACGTTGGCTTCTAGAAAACATATTGAAAGATTATGGCTCATGGTTGTGGCTAAATTAACTTACCATTGTAAACTAATTTTTTTTTAACAGTTTATTTCGTTTTACAAAACAATTTTTTTTTAAACTCTTTGGGCTGTTGTAAAGTTTTTTGACATTTTTAGTTTTTCGGAAACTTCACTATAGTTCCTTTATGTTGTCGCATTCAACACAATTTCCCAGTTTATATTTGGAGTTGTCGCTATTGCCAACACTATTAAATGGCATTTTTCAAAAGATAGATGATTTACGTCTTATACACAGTTCAATTTAAAGCTAATTCGCCCACAGTCATAGTCGTTCATTTTGATGACTGAGATCTGGCTAAGAAATTTAATTGCGTTTCAGCAATGACCCTATAAAATTTCAAGAATTGCAAGCAAAATTACGCTACTGAAATCCAGCTACTTATTAAACTTCCTACATGCATATCGTAATGAAAACGTGATTTTTTAAACATTTTTTTGATTATTATTTTTGTAATTGGATAATAATATTGTTAACACATAAAATAACAAAAAATAAAACAACATTAAAATGTAGAAGCGCCTTGAATTCCTCTTATTGTTTTGTGTGCGTACACACACACACATACACACATTAAAATATTGTAAATGAAAATATAATTAGTAGCTACTTAAGAGATGCCGGTTGCCAATTATTATACATAACCGGAATTCGTGGTTCAAAACACACAGCCGCACATAGATTACTAGCTGGTATATGTAACAGGAAATATGCAAAATATTTCCTTAGCTAAAATAATTCAATGGAAAGTTCAAAACCTTGAAATTTAAAATCTCGAGGTTCAATCATTTTATGAATGAATTTTATTTTATATTATTTGGATTAGAATATATGTAAGCGGTTAAATACACGCGAAATATTTAAGACAACAGTCTTTTGTTGTGCACACACAACATTATTTCGTAGATCGCGTATTTTCATGATCATTAAAAATATCACCCAACGATTGACGTATGTATTATGAGTTTATAAGTGCAAAACAAAAATCTTAACTATGTATGTATGTATGTATGCATAATAAAGTCCGTCTTGATTCTTTTCCCATTAGTCACATTGTCTAATTTTAAGGTATTCCGTAACGTAACGTATATATATGTACATATGTATATGGATGATGGTAAATACACGATCGAGATAAAGAAGACAGATAAAAACAATCAAAAACCGCGGATCAATTAATTCTTTCATTTCTATTTCTAAGTGGTGATTTCTGAATATTGATTTTAAAAATTTACTAATTTGACGCCTTTTTTAAAATGACATATAGCTAACATATATGTATGTATGATGCAAGCTTATCAATTTTTATAGTTGCAAGATAATTCGTAATGTAAACAGAATAACAGATAACACACATATATATAAAATATTCTATAAAACAATATAAAATTAACCCATGATGGGTCATTAACGTATGTAAAATATAAAATTTTTTTGCGTACAGGGTTAATATTTATCTTAATATAATAAGACGCAATGAGCTCACTTCACGATCTTTACCGTGTAGCCGAGCAACGACTATCGGATACTTTAAGAAAACCACAAATCTTTAACTTATTATTCAGTACGATATATCTTATTAAACGAACGACAACGCACGACAAAATAAAATTTTTGATTTTATTTTGTGTATAATTTAATTAAAATTTTAATTTGGTTTATTTATTTATTCAATTGTGCTTTATTAAGTGGGTGACTCGAACATTTTTTTAGAAATTATATATATATTAAATTATCATTAAATGTGTAATTTTGATAAAAAGGTAAAAACATGATGAATTTCGCAACGAATCGTAATTTACCTAATAAAATGTGCAAAATAAATAAATGAAAGTGGGCAGTTTTGTGTCAGAAATCAAAATTTCCAATTTATGGATAGATAATCTCGGTTCTAATTACCATGAATCATAATATATATATAATTTTTTTTTTTGATTGTGTCTAATTCGGATAAAACTACCTCCGTTATTGATTCAGCGGCACCACTAATAGATATTTTAGTAACGAAAATTTTCGCAAGAAAAATAAATAATTAACAAGTTGAAATTAAGTGGAAAACACTTTTCATGTATAAATATAGAAACTTAATTGTAAATTTAGCGGGAAATAAAGTAAAATTTTAATTTTTTTTTTTTTTTTGTTTGTGTTCATTTTACAGGTGTTAAATAGCAGCAGCACAACATCAACAACAACCACAACATCACGAGTGGCAAAATCATCAACGTCGTCACGTTTACATCACGTTACATCGTCTACATCAACATCGGAAATGAAGGCGCACGCATTAAAACGTGATTTGAGCGATATAAAAAATTCAATGAGCGAAATTAATAATTTGACATCGATGGGCCGAACGACGCCACAGCCACAAAAATTAAACGATTTAAAATTAACAAATAGCACAATGAGTCAACTGAAAGAAAAGTAAATATACTTTATATGACTTTTATTTGTATAGCCTGCATATTTTAAATTCCACATTAATTTATTTATAGAATACGATCGTCACTAGAAAATTTAGTAGATGAATCTCACCCGGTTGTAACGTTTCCCGATGCCGATTCACCATCCGGTGATTTACATTTAGAATTATCACCAACACTTCCAATGCCACCGGAACATTTAACCAACGGGCAATTAGTTAATTCGTGTAAGTATACTATCTAAATTATTGGTATTCAACTGTATAATATAGTTCGATACACTTAGATCTAATTGATTTTAATTTTAATTTTAATTTTATAATTATAATATTATTCGATTTTAGCGTCTGATACAGTTAAATTTGAGGAAAAACGAATGACATCAGCGTCTAAGACAAAAGTTGTTACGGACGGTTTTAGTAGTGAACAGGTGCGACACATATATATATACATATATAAAAAAATATTTAATTAAATTAATTTTAAATTAATTAATCGTACAGGCAACATCAAATTCAGCCGAAATGAAAAGATTGCAAGCAGGTGATTTACATTATAAGGAAGAAAGTGCTGCAGCAGCAATGCGTAACCGTGTCGAAATTGATGGAATATCAGCAGAACAAAATGCTGCTCTAATTAAGGTAAATATGTTGATTGTGTATAAAAATTTTACGATCGCGTGACACCGCGCAACTTTGAAATAATTTCCAAGAATTATAATCAATATGTGTGTATACCACCATGGATTTCCAAAGGAATTTTTTTAAATCTCTTACCACCGAAACACGAATATATATAAATTTTCTTTCCGACTATGGAAAATATTGTGTAACTTGCCATGCTCCAAACATTATTGTATTTGTATTTTTCAAGGATATTAGTTTACTCCTCCTTTATTTATTTTTAGTATATATTTTCGTTTGGATGGATTCAGTTACTCTAAAGTACTCTTCGGGTGAAAAGTGAAAATTAGTGTCCTTATTTCGACCCCTAATTAAACTATCTACTGCATATATACATACATAGCAGAATAAAAAAATGTTGGCACCAAAATAATATTAAATTTTAAATGTTTTAATCACACACAACAAAACCGAAAAAAAAAAATGTTGATTGCGTCAATTTTAATCAAAACTGTAAAGCCTGCAGTTTGTGGTACGATATTGGCGAGACGTTATCTAGTCGATTCGAGTAAAATCAAATTTTTAGTTATGGTAAGAAAAAAATGTGAACGAGAAGACGCCTCCGCACTAATAAATTTTATACGTCGTCTTCGTTCATTAAGTGCTTACGAACAAATTTTTTGATATGATGTCATTCTTAATGTGTCCGCGTTACGATGGTGATGATAATAATGTGATGGGCTGGGAATTTTCAAAACATAATCAATAGGCGAAAAATGAAAAGAAAATATATATTTGTGGTGATGGTGACGTAGTTATGTACACACGATATGTGAGATTCGGCGTTTCGGACGTTCAGTCCACGCACCACGATTCATTCACATTCTTATCTAGTATGTATGTACACATTTTGTGATCTATTTACACAAAAATAAAAATAATCACACCGCGAAAATTCTATAAACGATCGCTTAAATTCGGTTTCTAGGAATGAGAAAAAGATCTTGATGATCACCAAATGATGATCATCTCACAAAAAAAAAAAAATTATATGTACGTTCTGTTTTCTACAATTGATAATCGTATTTTTAGTATACGATCGACTTTTGATTTTGAAACAGAATATTAAAGAAATATAACTAAAAACTATTTTATTAATATTTTTTCGACTACTAATTAATAATAGTGTTTTGTTATTAGTTTTTTTTTTTTATCATTAGTGTTAATAAAACAAACGAAAACGTTATAATTTACAATTAAGTGCTATAAAATACAAAATATATTCGCGCCTCTAAATGAAAATAATTACGAACACTACGCTAACGTACGATAAAGAAAATCTTTTTAGTTTCATGTGCTCTATTTGAAAAAATAAACGCAAAAAAAAAACTTGGTGTCGTATTTTTTTTTTTTTTTTTTTTTTTAAATAAATATTTGTTGTATAATATTAATAAATAAAACGACTCACGCCGCAATGTCGAACCATGCCCCGTGGCCAGTGCGTAAAGGAATTTTTCGTTCCACCGGACAATCTGATTTTGTACCAACACGTACACCCAGCCCAATCGTTGAAATGCCAATGACACCGAAAAACACAATGAAAAGTCCGTTTAGTCCAACGTCGGTAATGATGGACAATCCATTGTATCCGCCGCACGTATCGTCCGCCCGGTCTTCAGCATCACCATCACCGACGCCGCCCGTGAATTTAGTTAAAATCCGTGAAATTCCCATTACCGAGGTATACCAATTTTTTCGAATTTAAAATATTAAATTTATTTAAGTTGAATGGAAGTCTCAAAATATTCAACAGATGTCTGTCTCTTTTACATTCTTTTTTTATTTTCTTGTTAAGAATTTATTTACGAAAATTTATTTTTAATTTTCTTTTTCATCGTTTACGTCAAACCAAATATATTATTTTTTTTTTATTTTCGAGAAAGATTGAAAAAATTGTATCTCGTATTTTAATATAAGAACACGCAGATAAATTAATCAAAATCTAATTTTGTGTTGATAAAAATGTATGCGCGTTTCCACCCACCCCCGTGTGTCGGTTTGAGATAGGTCAAGTTAATTAACTAATAATTTTTTTTTTTTCTTTTGCTTATATTTTTTTGTTCACAGGAAGCCCGATCAATAAAATCCAATGATATGCAACAACAAGAATCAAATAATGTCGCTGCGTCTAGTATCAAAATTCAGAGTGATTCGTTTACAGCAGAAAAGAAAGCAATCGCACAAGCACAGCAACGACAAACCGTAACCTCAACCGGAATATTTAATCAAGAAAAGCATGTCGCCTCCTCGTCCCAATCGAATTACACAATAACAAAGAAAGGAGTGTGCAGCACCGGAAGCTCTATGATTTCATCGAGCCAACTAAATCAATTGAATCAGGCGATGAACGGAGGCTTTCTAGGCGACGATAGTTTTATGTCGAATTTCGACGATTTAGATCGCCTCTCGTCGAACAGTAATCCAAAGGATGTTGAGTTTGCGATCAACAAATATTCACGATGCTTAAAATCGTATATTGAAACGCTGCAAACGGAACAAATTACGAAAGTACCAAACGTTTTGGATAAAATAAACGAAATTATTAAACGAGCATGGGCTGTACCAACATTTGGCCATGAATTAGGGTACAGTTTGTGTAATGCGTTACGAGATACGGGTGGATTAGATTTACTTATGAAGAATTGCGTTGAAAACGATAAAGATTTACAATTTTCTTCTGCTCGCCTATTAGAACAGTGCCTAACGACCGAAAATCGGTCGCATGTAGTTGAAAAAGGTTTAGAAAAAGTTGTAAATGTTGCGTGCGTATGCACAAAAAATACGAAAACAGATCATTCGCGCGTCGGTACCGGTATTCTAGAACATCTATTCAAACATAGCGAGGGTACGTGTTCCGATGTAATTCGGTTGGGTGGTTTAGACGCGGTACTATTCGAATGTCGTAAAAACGATGTTGATACGTTACGACATTGTGCAGGCGCACTAGCTAATCTATCATTGTATGGCGGTGCTGAAAACCAAGAGGCTATGATTAATCGAAAAGTACCAATGTGGCTATTTCCATTAGCCTTCCACGATGATGACAATATAAAATATTATGCATGCTTAGCGATTGCCGTACTCGTTGCCAACAAAGAAATCGAAGCAGAAGTTTTAAAATCGGGCACATTAGATTTAGTAGAACCGTTTGTCACGTCGCATAATCCATCACAATTCGCCAAATCAAATTTGGCACATGCCCATGGCCAAAGTAAACATTGGCTGCAAAGACTGGTCCCTGTTTTGAGTTCAAAACGTGAAGAAGCTAGAAATTTGGCCGCATTTCATTTTTGTATGGAGGCCGGCATTAAAAAGGAGCAGGGCAACACCGAAATATTTCGTGAAATTGGTGCGATTGAAGCTCTAAAAAATGTGGCAAGTTGTCCTAATGCCATCGCATCTAAATTTGCGGCACAAGCGTTACGATTAATTGGGGAGGAAGTGCCACATAAATTATCGCAACAGGTACCACTGTGGTCGGTCGAAGATGTGCGAGAATGGGTGAAACAAATCGGTTTTGCTGAATATGAAACTAGTTTTTATGAATCACGCGTCGATGGTGATTTACTATTACAATTAACGGAAGATAATTTATGTTTGGATATTGGTATTACGAATGGTATTCGACGGCGTCGATTTACCCGGGAATTACAAAATCTTAAAAAGATGGCGGACTATTCATCACGCGACATAGCCAATTTAAACACGTTTTTACAGACAATTGGACCCGAATTTTGCATTTACACGTATTCAATGTTAAATGCAGGCGTTGACAAAGAATCACTTAGAAATTTAACCGAGGACCAATTAATTGTCGAATGTGGCATAAAAAACTCCATTCATCGTCTACGTATACTAAATACGATCAAAGAAGTTGAATCGACGCTTTCATCACAATCGCAAGAAAGTATGGAGAAATCATTAGACGTATTTGTGAGCTACCGCCGCAGTAATGGTTCACAATTAGCGAGTTTATTAAAAGTTCATTTACAATTAAGGGGATTCACAGTATTTATAGATGTGGAACGTTTAGAGGCTGGTAAATTTGATAATAATTTATTACAAAGTATTCGTCAAGCGAAACATTTTATACTTGTTTTGACGCCAAAAGCATTAGAACGGTGTAAAGAAGATGAGGAATGTAAAGATTGGGTACATAGAGTAAGTTGAAATTCACTTAATATTCTAAACTTTGTTATCTAATTTTTTGTATTTTATGATTTTAGGAAATAGTAGCGGCTATAAACTCGAACTGTAATATAATTCCGATTTTTGATAATTTCACTTGGCCTGAACCAGAAGAATTGCCCGACGACATGCGAAGTGTATGTCATTTTAATGGTGTTCGCTGGATTCATGATTATCAGGATGCATGTGTGGACAAATTAGAAAGGTAAGATACTCATTAAAATATGCTCGACTTAGTTTAAAAAAGATCTTGAAACGTACAATCCCCCAAAAAAATAAATTCAAGAAAAATATAATCCCGAAATTGATCGAATAAATCCGGAAATCGCTTTCAATTTTAGTATTTTAATATTTTAGATTACCTATATTATTTTGGGATCTCAAAAGCTGGGATTTTTGAAATTTATTGTAACTTTATTATTCGTAATTTGCAGTAAAATTAATTTGATGGTTTGAAGAAAGAAAAAAATTCTGAAACCAAAAATCTTAAAAATCATAAAATTTAAAATACTTAAACATTGGGCCCGACTCTCGTGACATAAAATTGCTTTAATGTTATTTTATTTCCTCGCTTCCTATTGGAATTTGTATGGAAAAAACAAAAATAACATAACATAACATAAAATTATAGATCCCGGCTAAATTTTTTTAATCTGCCCAAAAAACCTGTGTGATCCTCTACTAGTATATCGCGCTAGGTTGGTGCCAAATTCTGTAAAAGAAATCATGAAAGCAAAAATCACAAAAAATCAGTCCTGGATAAATCTCGAAATCCTGAAAATATTATGACGCCTAACGTCATTCCATTATTTTTCTATGATTTTTTATGATCTTGGTTCCATGGCCAAAGTAAAGTAGAGTAAAATTAGTGAAATTGATTGGAATTATGAATGTTAAAAAAAATTGGGTCTGCGTTGGACCAGACGGTGGAAATGAAACTTCTTTGGCCATTCACTCACACACACGCACACAGACAGACAAACAGGATACATAAATGAAATATAACACATTTTTCCCTGTTATTCAATATATTTCTCGTCAATATATTATAAGTGACTTCAGTATTATATTATTTTATTTACGTAAAATCAAAAATCCACTCGTAGGGCTTCTTAGATTACATAGCTTCTGCGAAGAAATCAATAATCTCTCTGGAATCGCCAGAATTAATAGGTACATATATAAAAGGGTGTTTTGCCACCTCTCTTGTGGTTATTAATTATTGATGAATTTGCTATTGAACTGCAGCTCTGGCTTTACTGCTCAGTGCTATGCTGATGTTCGCTTTGGTTGCCGAGTAAATATCTTAATTTACTTTCTGACTTATTGTCAGATGCAGGCTTGTACGTTAATGCATCTAAAACTAGTATGCTGTGTCCTTACTAGCAGTAAAAATATTGGCAAAATGTCTGCTCCTCCTCTTTTTGCGGAAACCATCGCCAGATTCGACATCGTGATCATTTGATATGATTTGATATGATTTGATAAGATTTGATATGATTTGATATGATTTGATATGATTTGATATGATTTGATACGATTTGATATGATTTGATATGATTTTTGATATGATTTGATATAATGATTTGCTATAATTTGTTATGATTTGATCCGTTTTGACATGATTTGATATGATTTGATATGATATTTGATTTGATTTGATATGATTTGATAAGACTTGATATGATTTTATATGTTTTGATATGATTTAAGATGATTTGATATGATTTGGTATGATTTAATTTGATATGATTTGATATGACTTGATATGATTAGAACCGATTTTATATGATTTGATATGATATTTGTTGTGATTTGATGTGATTCAATATGATTTGATATGATATTTGATATGATTTGACATGATTTGATATGACTTGATATGATTTGATATGATTTGATATGATTTGTTTGTTTGTTTGTTTATTCCGAATGGGCGTCTCAGCCGCTCGACCGATCGCCATGAAATTTTTACCATGTACAAGTTGCATATCCAGAATCAACCCTATGATATTTTGGAAGGGGCTGGACCCCGGGGTCTAGGGGCTGCGGTACAAATTTTTTCAAAAATTTTAATTTTCTTTAAAATTGTCCACGAAAATGAGTTTATGGGGCTGGTTATATGAAATTACTGACATGTTCGAATCCGAGTGGCCCAGCACTGCATCAAAAATTAATTTTTACATGTATAGATACAAATATTTGATTATTCAAAAATGACTTCTCAGTCGCTCAACCGATCGCCATGAAATGTTTCCCATGGAAATGTTGCATATCCAGTACCAACCTTATGATATTTTGGAAGGGGCTGGACCAAGGGGTCTAGGGGCTGCGGTACAAATTTTTTATAAAATTTTAATTTTCTTTAAATTTTTCCACGAAAATGAGTTTATGGGGCTGGTTATATGAAATTACTGACATGTTCGAATCCGAGGGGCCCAGCCCTGGATCAAAAATTAATTTTTACATGTATAGATACAAATATTTGATTATTCCAAAATGACTTCTCAGTCGCTGAACCGATTGCCATGAAATATTTACCATGGAAATGTTGCATGTTCAGGACAAATCTTACGATATTGTGAAAGGGGCTGGACCCTGGGGTCTAGGGGCCATGGTACAAATTTTTTCAAAAAATAAAATTTTTTTACGAGAATGAATTTTGGAAAGGGGTTATATGAAGTAAGAGACATGTTCGAATTCGGGGGGTCCGCCCCTGGATCAAAAATTCATTTTTACATGTATAGATAAAATTATTTGATTGTTCTGAAATAACGCCTTAGCCGCTTTACCGATCGTCATGAAATTTTTACCATGTACATGTTGCATGTTCAGGACCAAGGCCACGATACTTTTGAAGGGGCTGGACCCTGGGGTCAAGGGTCTGTGGTACAAATTTTTTCTCAAATTTCAATTTTTTTAAGATTTTTTGAAGGGAATGACTTTAGGAAAGGGGTTATATGAAATTAGCGACATGCTCCAATCCGGGAGTCTGCCCTGGATCAAGAATTCATTTTTACATGTATGCATAGATACAATTATTTAAATGTTCCGAAATAGCGCCTTAGTCGAAAAAATTTAGACACCAAAAAGGAAATCTAGCGTGCGATTGTTATACACAAATCATACCTCTACTATAATTGATTTAATTATTCAAATTAATTTAAATTTAAGACAATCTTTAGGGCCCAAAAATGACGGCGTTAATAAATTATATAATTTATTCAATCGGAACTACCCGGGCCACTAATGAAATACAAATCTACCGACACGGTTACTGATGTGAATCAATCCGTCAATTATCCAATAGTTTCTTAATTCTTTGGAGCCACCTGGTATTCCACCACACATACTATTTTTAAAAGAGAGTTCACCAATAATACTGCTCCAAAATTTAGATCCAAAGAAATTGTGCAACGGAACACGGCTTTGTGTGAAGAAATTGATGCCGAATGTGATTGAAGCAACGATTATTACCGGTAAAAGTAAAGGAGATGTGCTAATTCCGCATTCCTATGATTCCCACCGATTTGCCGTTTGAATTCAAGCGACTACAATTCCCATTACGCCTTGCTTTTGCAATGACAATCAACAAAGCCCAGGGGCAATCATTGAAAATAGCTGGTGTTATTTTGGTTAATTCATGCTTTTCACATGACCAACTGTATGTTGCTTGCTCCAGAGTGGGAATGCCAAAAAATTTATTTATTTACACACCATATGGAAAAACCAAAAATATTGTTTATCAAATATATATATATACATATTTGATCTGGTTGAAGGTTTGTAAAAATGGAGTATAATTATTTGGCAATTGGTAACAAATACCAAACCAAAATTAATTAACTATCCTCACAAACAGGATGTCCAATAATATCATTACAAAGGTTCGCCTGGATGCATTGACGGAGGCGCCCGTTACTGAATATAGCTACTTATAATTTTCTTTTCATATGTGATTGCAACTACAGCGATGTAAAGAGAGAATTCTTGCATAACATTCAAGGTATTTGAATTATATACCTCCCGTGCAACGCCGGGTAACTCAGCTAGTGATTTGATAAGATTTGATATGATTCCACGCGTCAACTTATCATGAGATCACCCAAGTTAAACCCAAAAGTAATAAATTGTTTTCAAGACTACCGCACAACACTACGTATAAGCAAGCAATTTTTGCTCTGCTTCTCATTTTTCCCAACCGTCCTATTTACCCACAATAACAAGAACATAAAACACAAAATTACTACTTATAACCGAGATTTAGGTTTTCTCATATTAATTTAATGTTTTCTTGCAACACCGTTGATCATATATCCGTGTACATAAAAAAATATGCCGGTATTAAGGTGGATGCGCTGTTTTTATGGCACTTTTACTTGATTTATATACACCCTTGAGGCAACACGTTTATAAACGCCCAAAAGACAACATATATAAATGTCGAAAACTGTTCACTGGTTAAATTACAACTACTGTCTCTGCGTCCCAAATTGCTCGCGCCTATTTACTTGCCTATCGCTGTTCGAGATTATTCCCTTTATTGTATCAAGCGATATAAGCGTATTGTAATTAGAACTCGGCTAACCGAGTGTTATTCGTGTGTAGAGTAGAATTCGTAGTCCACTATTTCCACTATTCTAAATCTATTCATCCTGAACAGACTCATTCTTTCTCCTTTTGTTGTTCCGTTGTAATTTATCAATGTGGACCACTTATGTTAGTTTAGGGGCCTAGTTGAACCCGATAATATACAACATTGTTAATCGGTTGTAATTAACAGTTTCGGTAATATCCCCTTTCTTCTCTTAGAATTGTGTAGCCAAATATACCTCTGTGAAGCCTTCGCTATTCATTCTCCTTCATATCTCGTTTTCCACTGGCTTTTACGATATTGCTTCTTACTTCATTATGGATCCTGTTTATTCTCCGTTATGCTGTGCGATTGGTTCGGTTTCTGGTAAACCAAACATAATATCACATGGGGCTCTCTGCCATACAACACCATGGCCGGTGAATTTCCTGTCATATCATATCCGTTTTATAATGGTGTAGTACGAATATTCTTTGTGGTAAGAATTTTGCACAGTACTTGAGACACGGGCGACTCGAAATTTCTACCTTGATCTGAATTAGTTTTTGCGGTACTCCGAATCTGCAAATACAAATGTGTTGGCTACTGTCCGGGTTTCCTGATTCACAATCGAATCGGCTTCTACTAATTTGCTGATGTAGCCAATACACACCAGTATGTATGATTTATTTTCCTCCATCTTTTGTTTCTGAAAATAAGCCGGCAGTATCCATTACTATTCGGTCAAACCTAGAATGTATTGCTGCATCCTTCCTTTCATCCGAGCTGGCGGCCTTTGCGGCAGTTGATCCAATAAAACCGGTGTATTATCTTATCCAAGGTTTTATTCATTCCCAAATGTGGTCCGAATCTTCCACCTTGTTTTCTAGTAGAACTTCTTGTATCCGATTGGACAGTAGCGCAATTTGCTGTTAATTATTGTCGCCCTTAACCGATTCCCAGATTCTTAGCACTATTCCGCCATCTATTATCATCGAGTGCAGTTGCTTTCAATAACTTTAACAGTGGCGCCTTGAGATGCAGTTTCATGCAAACGCGGTCGTCTACCTTCTACCAGCCGTCTACCATTTCCTTACTGGGCCAATTGACTCATAATCTTCTTTCAGAATATTGTTTGACCATGGGACTGATTCGGGGAATGGGTATTAGGTTGCACTTAATGCGACAATGGCCTTCTGGATAATCCATCCGCATTGTTGCGCCCCTGTCCTAGCAGATATTTGTGAAAATGTTCAACACTGTCAATCACAGCCAACAGCTCTCCGCATATTACACCAACCATTGTGCTTGGAAACGACGCCATCAAATGTCGGAGGCTTTAAAATCCTCTTGAGTTTCCAGCAACTTGTTCGGTTGAAAACTATTGAGATTATTCTTGATCGCAAAATATTTCCGCTGTAAAGACACTTGAAAAGAACGAATTTGCACGTCCAACTTATAGCGAATTCTTGTAAGTTTTTGATGTAAATCAAATTTCCGATAGTTAAAAAGAATATGAAAAAAATTGATGTGTTTTTATCGTAGTGTGCCCCGAAAGGGATGCCGAAAACAATAACAAACCATTTTGAAAAAATTTCAAATGACGCGTTTGACGTATATGACAATATTTACGATTGACGTATAATATGTATATAAATATGTGTATGTGGTAGTTAAAATGGAAGTAAAAATCTACATTTCCATTTTTTGATGTACATCAAATTATTGTGGTATTTTTTCCGCTAAAAGAACGCGAAAATGTGATTTACATCAAAAAAATTTTTGTAAAAAGAAAACGCCACTAGAAAGAATTTAATTATGAAGTGGCTCTGATAGTTCGCATACACAGCCGAGCCAAAAGTTCTGTGTATGTGTGTGAGTGTCGACTTGAACAGAATACTCAAGCAAGAGCGAATTACTAGATTCCATACTCCCACTTTTTGTTCCAAGTCGATACCAACATTTAAAATAAAAAAACAACTTACATTAATTCTTTGGCATGACACTCATTAATTTACAGAAAAATTGATGCTTTGGTGTTGATAGCGTCATGATGCCCGCTATATCTGCTCATCTGTTTGCACATACTTCATTTCGACCCAGGGCTGGTCCTGTCATATGAGCACAATGCGCATTTGCACAGGGCGCCAATCACAAATGGCGCAAGGGCGTAGATCACACGGACCAAGAAAACCAACAAATGTTAATTACATATTATGTAATATCGTTCTGTAAAGTTCATTTACTCGAATACAACAACAAAATTCTATTTAAAAACAATACGAGTCGTCGAAATTACTTTCCCCGTATTAAGAAGTCATCCATACATACCATAGTGCATATCCACATTAGGGTAACTTGAATCCGGTAACTTGTTCGTTCGTTTCCCCTTTACCTATAAAACCAATCTTTTTTCGACGCAAAAAATCAGTTTTATTGGTAAAGGGGAAACAAACGAATAAGTAACGGGATTCAACGTTACCCTAGTGTGGATATGCACATACAGACAAAAATTATTTCTTGTGTTTTTTCTGTAACTAATGACAGTACACGTGCAGGTTTTTAATATGCTCTTTTTGTTTGTGTTGGCTCGTATTAATTACATATGGAAAGGTATATATTTTCTGTGTGTATTTGTGTCAGATTTCGATTTTCTTATTTGAATTTGTCCATGATAAAACTTTGCACAGCTACAATGCGGTTCGTTACTATTTGAGATAGGGGGAAAATTTGGTTCCCATTTCTGTTTTCCATATAAAATTGGAACAATTTTAAACAAATATTTTTATTATTTTCGTTGCTTTTATTTAAATCAGTTTAGGAATAATTTTAATAATAATGACATTAATTTTCATTATTATTAAAATTATTCCTAAACTGATTTAAATAAAAGCAACGAAAATAATAAAAATTAAAAAGAAAACAGAAATGGGATCACAAACATTAATGAATCGCATTGTATAATAGTAGACGATATTTTTTATGTGTTGCATTTGTGTCGTGAACGTGTTAAAAACATTTGCCTGTTTTCGTATTCATAAATAAAGTATACTAAAGTAAACACATTATTTTGTTTTGGCATTGTAATGGGCTGCGTTTTTGTAAAAACAATCGAGTAGAGTTCGCGATAGCTATTTTCAAATTATTGTCAATTTAAAATTGAAAATTTATTTTTTTTTAAATTAAATAATTTAGATTTAATAGAAATATATGTATTACCAAAAAAATCCATCATAAAAGTTGTATGGTTTTCTGGTAATACCGTTGTTCTGTATAGTTCTGTATAATAACGGAGTAGATCAGAACTATACAGAACAACGATATTACAAGAAAACCATACAACTTTTATGATGAATTTTTTTGGTAATACATATATTTCTATTAAATCTAAATTATTTAATTTAAAAAAAAATAAATTTTCAATTTTAAATTGACAATAATTTGAAAAAAAACTATCGCGAACTCTACTCGATTGTTTTAAAAAAAAACGCAGCTAGGATTACATTCATGCCTACTATGATATATTCTTGTTTGATTGATTGCCGAAGTAAGTTGGTGTGGTTGGTTTGCAAATGGCAAATTTAGGGGCACCAGTATTGAAAATTACACAGGGCGCCGAAATAGCTTGATCCGGGCTTTCGACCGCACGTCGATGTGTTTTGTGCGCTTGTAGAAATCCGGATTCTTCAACAGTCTTATTGCGCTCTGATTGTCCATGAAAAATACGGGCGCATCGCTCTCGATTTGCTGAAGTTCACCCAGCAAGTTTCGTAGCCAGACCAATTCCTTTATGGCGTGTGATGCTGCCATATATTCCGACTCAATCGTCGAAAGCGCAACTGATTTCTGGCGTTCCGATCCCCAGCTGATGGCGCTACCTCCAAACATAAAAAAGTAGCCCGACGTCGATCGTCGCGTTTGTGTGTCGCCGGCGTACTCTGCATCGCTGTATTCGCAGAAGTTCAGACGTTTTTGCCTTCTGCGGAGCTGATATCTGGCCGAGTGGCGACGGCCAAATACATCAGACTTCCGACTGCTTCTCGATACGGAAAATCCACTTCCTCGTCGGCCTCAAAATCTCCCAGATTTTGTGAATTTTCCAATGGAGTAGACACTGCATTGCAATCCATCATCTTGAAACGATCAATGACATTTCTTGCGTAGACTTGTTGATTTATGTGAATCGATCCGTCCGATCGCCGGTCAATTTCAAGTCCCAGAAAACAATGCAACTCGAAAACCTTGATCTCGAAATCCATTTTCAAATGTTCGATGACAGGCGTAATGTCTTCTTGTCTCTTCGCTGCAATGAAACCGTCGGCGACGTAGATTGCAAGGATTAACATACCATTTTTCCTGCCGCATACGAATACACACGGATCAGATTCATTTGCTCTGAATCCAAAATTTTTGATAAAACTACTGAATTTTTGTTCCAACAGCGTGACGCTTGTTTCAGTCCTTATACGGACTTTTGGATAGTTTGCACACATTTCTGCTTCCATCGTCATATCCAATCGACTAGCTCGTGTATACATTTTCTTCTAAATCTCCATTTAGAAATGCCGTTCTGACGTCGAATTGCTTCAACCTCATTTGCTCTGCCGCTACCAATGCCAGAATCACTCATCGATGTAAACTTCACCATTGAAAACACAAGCTTCGTATGTAAAATCCTCATTGAAAAATTCAATGTTTCGGCTTTGCAGGAACTTTTTCACGTGTGTGACATTTTGATGTCCCAGTCGCTCGTACCACGATTGAAGTGACGTTTTTTCGATTGCTACGTTTATAGCCTCGAACTGTGGTGATTCGTCTGTTTTGAAAACCATCTGGAACAAACCCTTTCTACGAACTTCCACTGCAACGACGTTTCCGTTTTTCAGTATTTCGCATCCTTCGTTGTCCATACTCAGTTTGTGTCCATGATCTGTCACCTTTCCCGATGAAAATAGATTTACATGCAAGTCCGGTACAAATAGAACCTGCATTACTCGTTTGCGAATCCAATCGTTGCCATTGAAAGCACGAATACTGATGTCGCCTTTGCCTCGAGCCATGATCCTTTCACCAATGCCTATTTTCACCGATTCAGATGAAGTTTTCAAACCAATCACGTCGGTGACGCATGTGATTCGTTGCTCGTGAATCCGAAATCCAGGCTTTCCTATTACCACTTGCTTCCGGGTGACTTGAGACACATTTCTTCTGCCATCAAACGCGCCTTCAGATTTGTTAGCGTTCGATCGGCTGCATTCGCAGACTCCCATGCGCTATTGAAATGATTGTATTCGACAGGCATCGTATTCAAAATTTTCGAAATTACCATCGAGTCAGATATGGTCTCCTTCTAATCTCTCAACTGCTGTACAATTTCCATTAATTTTGATATGTCGCCTGACGGCTCCTTCTTGAAGTTTATAATACTTTTGTTGCAGAAAACCAGAAAAAAATTTTGTTTTTTTTTTGTTCTGGACTTGAATTTCGCAACGTGACTGCTTAACCGATGTGCTGTTCCGCACAATACCACAAGTAACTCCACTCGAAATCGCACTAAATTGATGCACTGAATTGTTGTTGTTTCGCCGTGCACAATTTTATTTCGAAATTCGCTGTTTCTTTTTTTTATCACTTTTATTTTGCAGGTTCCCGTGATCTAGGCCCATAACCTATTGAGATTATTCTTGATCGCAAAATATTTCCGCTGTAAAAAGAAAAAATAAAACAAACACTTGAACTATTTTTAAGAACGAATTTGCACGTCCTACTTACTTAGAAAGAATTTAATTATGAAGTGGCTCTGATAGTTCACATACACAGCCGAGCCAAAAGTTCTGGGCATGCTTGTGAGTGTCGACATGAACAGAATACTGAAGCAAGAGCGAAGTACTAAATTCAATAAAAACATTTTATTTAGCTGACCATCTCCAATAGTTTGCGAGGTGTGTGTTTCGAGGCGGGCCTCCACTTGCTTAAGTTTATTTTCAAACTCCTGCCAGAGTTGTCCTTTAAATTCCTTGAGTTGGACGTCGACTTTTACCTCTAGAGACTTTATTTGAGTTTTTTATTCTGCATCGGTACGCAGGTCAGCAAGCTGTGCACTTTGTTCTTTGCGAAGCTCAGCAAATTGTCCACCTTGTTCCGCTCGTAGTTCAGCCAATTGCACACTCTGCTGCTCGCCTTGCCGGTCTATTTTTGAACCTTGCATCCATTGCCTTCAGTTGAGGTAAGAATGCCTGGTACAAACGAAATTATAAAACACGCTACGAATCGCACAGAATTGATCGAGGTACCGGTTCCGAATCAGCATTTAATGTTAGAAACCAATCTTATTTTGACTTTTGGGATTACATTTTAAATTTAACCACATATAAAATTTTGGTAAGGTGTTTTCTACCGAAACGCGAAAAGCATTTCCCAAACATATTTATTGAAAGTAGAAAACTGAAAATCCCCAAACACAATTTCTTCGAAAATTATAATTTTAATTTGATTTTTAATTTATTTTTCCAGGTTCATGCGTGGTGAATTACCGAGAATGGATAATTCTCAGTCTCGCAGCGTAGGATTACATGGCGGACGGGGTGATTGTACACCAACAACGGCCTCGACCATACGATCAACACCACCAATTTACCAAAGAATGCACAGTAACGATTCTGGAAAATTAAGCGATAAAGATAACGGTTCGGTGCACGGCCGTGTTTCAGAATGACTAGATGGCCCCTCAGTTTCACAATCAGCTTCTACAACACCCAGTCCATTATCACATAGTAAAATAATGAAATTTCCAAAATCTGCGAGTCCCGGACGACAATGGTTATCACCAGGACGGACAGCCGCACCGCTTCCAAACGCAACAAGCACACTTATACCAGGTCACCGTAATAGTAATCTCAATTATCACAATCGAAGTATTAATGACGATAAGAATAATTTTAATAAGTTTGGATATAAAAATGGAATTTCGAATGCATATGATGGTATACGACGGGGATCAGCTGTAGGCATCTCACATAAACCACCATTACCACCAAGCATTGAGACACGTAGTCACAGCTTGGACGGATTATTGGACACAGCCACCAACGAAAATGTGAACAACAATATTTTGAGTAATATAGACCAAAGTGAAACTGAGGGGGTCTCGGAGAAAACAAATAAAAATGGCGAAGCAAAAACAAGCAAAGAATCGATAAATAGTCATCGACGGTCGAGAAGCTTAGAAGATTTACTAGATTCAAAACAGCATGGTGACGAAACACCAAACAACAACAACAACAATAATCTATCGTGTAGCATGGAAAATTTAATTGAAACAAAAATGTATCCAACTAAATCAAATGAAAATAATAATAATTGTGATAATTTGGATGATTTAGAAAAACCAAGGGATCATGAAACTATGACGGTTAACGATAGTATCATCAAATGTAACGAGCAGAATGTCGAACCAGAAGACCAGGAACGGGATAGTAACGATAAAGTGATGGCATCCGATATCGATGATGATATATCAATAAATTCAAATTCGAAACTATCCTCGTGCAGTCATAACGATTCAACGCGATCGTTATCGACAACGTCAAATGAAAATGCGAGCTTGAAATCAAATAAAAATTCGACATTTCTAAATCGTTACGTGAAAAAGGTGAAAAATTTAATGAAAAAATGATTACTGGAATTATGTTGTTGTTGTTTAGTGTATAGTATGAATGTGATATAATTAATTTATATTGTTTTAATTATTATTATTATTATTTTTTTTTTTTTTAATTTTTATTTTAAAATAATTTTTATTTTTTTATTATTGTTGTGCTGTTTGTGCATCCGTCCGTGATATATAACGAAAAAATGCGAGTGAGTGAATGACAAACTTAATTATTTTGTATATTATATAATGTTAGATATTTCTTTATTTTTTAAGAAAGATTTAATTCAAAAAAAAAAAAAAAGAAAATTTTCTAGAGATTAGAAAATATTTTCTTTTCAAAGTAAAAATTATATTTTAATATAACCCCGAATAATCGACATATTTTTATTATTATTATTATTATTATTTAAAATTATGGTTTTGTTTACAGTATTAGAGAAAGAGAAACGGATTTTTAACTATTTTTGTAATTTTCAAAAGACAACACACTTATTAAATTATTATTTATATTTATTGTTGTTTCACGATTCAGTCCCCATGACTAAACTAAAACATAAAATCTCTTTCGGAAATCGAAAAAATAAATTTTATTAATTTATATGTATAATTTTTAAAGTGTCTTATCTACAAGTTTCATAAATGCGCCCCCCTCTTATTTTTTTATTAAATAAATAAATTACATTATATTAATAAATAATAATAATTAATTGTATTCTTATATAAATAAAATTTACACACACAAAATAAACAATTATTTTTTATATTTGTGATTCTGTGATTGAATTTACAAAAGCAAAATACAAAAAAAAAATGTTATTTAACAGATAAATAAATAAACTATTTTAATTAAATTTTTTAGTTAAATAAATAAATAAAAATTGTATCATTTTATTTACATTATATAATATTATTATAAATTATTATAGTAGAAAACTAATTAATTATTATTAATAAAAAATAATACAATGTTTTTTAATAATGTTCTTTTAAATGTTCGCTTTATTTTTGTCTTTTATTTATTTAATATTTATAATTAATCAAAATAATTTTTTTTGTTAATTAACTTAAATAAATAACTAAGACAAATTTAATATTAAACATATTTATAAGAAATTGTATTATTTAAAAAAAAAAAAACAAAACAAAAAAAAAAGTCGTTAACGAAATAATTTTAACGAAATTCTGAAAAAGAAAACAAAACACACTTATAAAAAATACAAAATAAAAAGAAATTTTGTATTTTTATTTCTCTAAAAATATTGTTTTATTTTCCAACCTTATCTATTGGACCAAGTTTAGAACCTCGGCTCGTCACATCCAAAGTCAGCCGATTTCTTATTTACTTCAGTTCGTAGGACCAAGTTACTGAAATCCTGACAAAAATTAGTATTTAGGTTCATTCAAGCCCACTTTATGAAGAGCCCAAAAAAGTTAAAAAATAATGCGTCCGTCGGTTCGAATGTCGGCACGTCAAGTGGTTCGGGTATCTGCCGTATTCATTTATCCAAAAAACATGTTCAGTACTAGTTGTATTTGAGCTCATTATCATATTTGATGCATTTGTGGCGTCCCAATCGTATGTTTTTTGCGACCACAGTGTATTGCTTGCGGGGCAACACCGCCCTAAATCATTGACGCATAAAATAAAAATAAAAAAACACAGGAAGAAGGAAAAAGTAAAAGAGGTGAATTTTTTCTGCCATTTTGGAAGATTAGAGCGATGCACGTAATAGAGTAGAGACGTAGAATTTTATTAGATAAATTAAAAACGTGTTTTGGGCAAGATGCCATTTCTGTATTTTATTTTAAATAACTAAAAGTAAAATTATACACTACAAAATTAAGTTAAATAAATTAAATAAAGTTTGTCATAAAAGTAAATTGAATAGTGTCGCATTATAATTAATTATATCAACTATAACCATTAACGAATATCGCGTGCGTATCCCCCGTAATATATATATATATCTGTAGGGGCAAATAGGTGGACCGTTATTCATCAGTTGTATCAGGGACCCCCAAAAAGTGGTGACCCCGACGTGATAAAAGTATTTGGGGAGTTGGATAAGACGAAGTTGCATAATTTATTACACGGTCTGTCATTGGGTGATACTAAGCTATCGCAGTTGCTTGCTAAATTTCGTCTGAATGCAGGTGGCAGGTTTAGTGATGAATCGATTTGCCAGTTATGGATACAGCGCCTACAGCCGCAAGTGCAGCTAGTTTTGTCGCTGTTTGCAAAACGATTTGACGTTAAGTACTCTGAGATATTTACGCCTATTATGGTTCTCACCTCACTGACAACTCGCTCGAGCATTTAAAAATCGTTCGACTATTAATTTGGTATTATGTTTCTCGCTTTTTTTTGGTGAGAGTTGTGCGCTGTAGTTTTACGTATTATAGAAAAACCTCGATTTAACGGACTAATTGAGGAGTCCGTTTAATCCGAATGTTTTTAAATTTAATCGACTATTTTGCATTTATTCTGGAATATGGCCACCTAGAACAGAACTCATTCATTTCTTAGCCGATTATGTTGGGATTGGGTATGCTGGATGGAAATGGGATTCTTAAATGATTTTTGGAAGCAGTTCTGGAAAATGGCCACCTGGGACGAAACTCGTTCAATTCTTAGCCGATTATGTTGGGATTGGGTATGCTGGATGGAAATGGGATTCTTTAATGATTTTTGGAAGAAGTTCTGGAATATGGCCACCTGGGACGGAACTCGTTCAATTCTCAAGCGATTATGATGGGATTGGGAATGCTGGATAGAAATGGGATTCTTAAAACCCTAAATCTCTTAACAAGAGACTGAGAGTCTCTAGCTTTTTGAATTGTCGTATACATTTATAACACACCTTTCTTTGCGCATGAAAGTCTTCTCTAATCTCAATTTACCGGCAATTTTACAAGAAAAACAGTAAATAAATAGTTTTATAAAATAATCCCGTTACTTTTTCGCGGTTTTGTTTTTTTTTACCTAAATTCTTAAACAGAGCCTGTAAGTCTCTATGCTTATTTAATACAAATATAATATAAATTATTTCCGAAGCTCTGAAGTTGAGAATGAAATAGACCACTCTGATACTGAAGATGAAATATCAGTTCCTGCTCCAAATTTTATAGGTAGTTCAATATGGAATAAGATTCCGTTTGCTCAGGCGAGAACAGATGGTCAATAACATCATACGTGGAACTGTAGACAAGGTGGTCCTTCCACCCGTATATAACATTGAAAACCCAGTGGATTATTTTTAATTGTTTACAACTGATTCAGTTTGCAAAATTATTATACAGTACACCAAGGCAAAAGCAAATAAAAAATTAGGTGTAAACAAAAAACGGTAGAACTTTTATGAGAACGAGTTGTTTGCGTTTATGGGTCTTTTGATTACTGCTGAACATTTAAAATCGAACATCAAAAATTACGGAAGTTTCTTAGATCCGTTGTACGGATCGCCAATTTTCAAAGCCACCATGGGTCTTACTCGTTTTGAGAATATACTGAGCTTCTTACACTTCGATAACAAACAACAAGAAGTGAAAAACGAAAGGCGGATATGCTCTGCCCCATTCGTGTTGTATGGGAAGCCGTAAACAAAAATCTGGGCAAGTATTACATACCATCGAAAATTTGACAATTGATGCACAACCGATGCCTTGCAGAGCTCGTAGCTCATTTATTCAATACATGCCCAAATAAACCGGATATAAATATGGCATAAAAATTTGGTGGATTTGCGACACTAAAACTTCCATACCATATACAGGCAAGGAAGGCAATACGATGATCATTTGTGCACGCCATTTTTTCGAACAAATCGGAATATTATAATGGAAACTAAATTACCAGTATTGAATTGCCAGAAAGCTTATTATCGAATAGAATGACGTTGGTTGGAATGTTGCGAAAACACAAAAGATGATCCCTCTACAATTTTTACTAAATAAAATGATAGAAGCAGGATCAAAATTATTTGGTTTCAAAAAGGCATTTACAATAGCATCACATATTCCTGATGCATGATTTACATGTTCCAATTTTTTTGTCCCAACAAATTTTTTACTGAAAAATAGAGCTGCACGCAAATAACAAAAAGTTACTAGTTAAAAAGAGACAATCATATGTAAACAACAATTGCTCAAATTAAAAAGAAAAAAATCCAATTTTATTTTACTGGAATTTGATTTGTGCTCGAAAATCGTAATATACTTAACTCTTCATTTATTACTGGAAAAAAAAACCTGGGAAGGCTGTTTTATTTTTGTCATCTATGCAATACAATGCCGAAATTACAGTTGAAAGCGATGTAAACCCAATATCAACCATAAATAAATATTATAGTGGAACAAAGTCAGCTGTCGATGATCAGATGGTTCATGAATATATGATAAAGAGAAAGACGAACCGATGGTATTTTTCATTTTTTATAATTCTTCTACATGTTGTATCAAATATCGCAGCATGCGTTCTATGGTGCAACAAAATTCCTAATTGGAATTCAAAAAACTCAAATGCAAGAAATTTGTTTCTAAGGTATCTTGGTGAGGAATAATTAATTACACCATTGATAAAAAAACAGGCCAATAATCCAAAACTTCATATCGGGAGTCGCTAAGCAATATCAAAAGTATTGAGACATGTACAAAACATCGGCGACGAAGTTGCGGGTCCAAGTTCTTCAAATGATACTGCCAAGCGTCGGAGATGCCACTTATGTATCCATATGCTAAATCAACAATGCAAAAACAATCTTGTGTAACCATAACCAACCAAAAGAGTGTATGCAATCAGCATTCAACATCAACTCGGCAATGTCTTCAATGCACTGAAAAATTAACTATCCTAAATTTACTTGAAAAAAGTGTTTTTTTCATTTTCTTATATTTTTTAATAAATGAATTGCTTTAAAAAAACTAATATTTACAGGCAGTTACAATATGGAGACTAAGAAGCTCTTGTTAAGAAGATTTGTTATAAAATGTGTTGAGAGTTTTAGCGTTAAATGATTTTTGGAAGAAGTTCTGGAATATCGCCACCTGAGACGAAACTCGTTCAAATCTTAACCGATTATGATGGGATTAGGTATGTTGGATGGAAATGGGATTCTTAAATGATTTTTGGAAGAAGTTCTGGAATATGGACACCTAGGAAAAAAGCTCGGTCATTTCTTAACCGATTATGATGGGATTGGGTATGTCGAATGGAAAAAGAACTCTTAAACGATTTGTTTAAGAAATTTTGGAATATCGCCAAGAAACTCGGTAATTTAAACTATGGCGGAACTCGATAATAAGCAAGCGTTTTTCTTGAAGCAAGTGGCTCGTGATGCTAACATGTTTCTGGTAAAGCTGGGTGCCCTAACATCTACCACCAGTACGTAACCCACTCATGGGATTAGTGGGTTGAGCGGCAGGTCAACTACGTACTCTCACAAAAAATCACGTTATGCTAGGGTTCCTTTTGCCAAAGGGCTCGGATAAATTTATATTATTCTTATCAACAATGACCTCGAAAACTGTTCACGGGAGCATAGAATATGATGTCTTCTAAGATCATGAGATCTTCAGAACCTTTAGAACCAAGCGAAAATTTACACTTTTGAAGTACTTGCACAAAAAGAGCGCATAATTTATATGGCCATATTCCAGAACTTTTTCCAAAAATTATTTGATAATCTCATTTCATCCTTAATGCCCAAATTCTGTACTAGGAGGTCATATTCCAGAACTTCTTCCAAAAATCATTTAAGCAACCCATTTCCATCCAGCATACCCAATCCCATCATAATCGATTAAAAATCGATCGAGTTTCGTCCCAGGTGGCCATATTCCAGAACTTCTTCCAAAAATCATTTAGGAATCCCATTTCAATCCAACATCCCCAATTCCATCATAATCGGTTAAGAATTGAACGAGTTCCGCCCCAGGTAGCCATATTCCAGAACTTCTTCGAAAAATCATTTAAGAATCCCATTTTGCATCCAACATACCTAATCCCAACATAATCTTCTAAGAAATGAATGAGTTCTGTCCTAGGTGGCCATATTCCAGAACAAGTGCAAAATCTATAGTCGATTAAATTTAAAAATATTCGGATTTAACGGACATTCGGATTTAACGGACTCCCCAATTAGTCCGTTAAATCGAGGTCTTTCTGTATTTGACTACAAATACAAAAATTTACTATGAAGTCACTTGAAAAATTTATGTGAGCAATTTTGACATTCTCACTCACCGCGAAGACGCTCTCATGGCGAGAATCATAATACTAAAATTTGAATTCGGCGACTTGAAGTCACTGAGTGGCTTAACCCTTATGTTTACAACCAGCATACCCGGGTATGTCGATATAATTCCATAAATTTAGTATTGAAAATACGTCATAATTTTATTTTAAACTGATACCTACAGTTTGGCAAAATCTAATTTAAAACTTAATGTGTTAAGATACTAAAGATTTCAAGCTGATAAGTCACCTAAATCCATCCTAAAATCTTGGTCAATAAAACACGAAAACTTATCCGGGTATGCTGGTTGTAAACATAAGGGTTAAATGTGAGAACCATAATAGGGGTAAATACTTTTATGGCAATATTTGTTTGTCTTTATCACTCTAACGTAATTTTAATATGTATACTCTCCTCTTTTCGGTTTCCCAGTATTTTTTACTGAAAAAAATTGTTTCACTGAGGAATCCACACATTTGCACCTCTATCGTATCCAATAATATATATATACAGTTGAGTAAATTATGGTATTTCAAACTATGCACTTTTCTCGATATCCGGTTAATGTACAGCTATCATTGCATTGAATGCAGTTTTAAATAATACAATGGTACTTCCCAGTTCACGACTGTGTAAATGGTTTGCAAATTCAATCTCTTCGGGCACACAAATACAATCCACTAGATTATCAACATAAATTGCACAAATTTATTTTTTTAAACAAAATATACTTATTTAACAAATAACGGTTATGAATTTAATCTTTACAAAAAATGATTAAATTAACTATAATATTATTTTTTTAATGAATTTAACAAAATTCAACTTATAAACTTGAACTTGAACTTAAAAAATTAGACTGGTAAAATTCTATTTAAAACCACATTTTTAACTGATAAAATTTTACTAACTGGAAAAATTAAACAAACTTCCTTTATATATAGGAAAATTTTGTTATAAATACTTTTGTTGTACATACTAAGGTTTCTTATTTACAATATAAAAAAAGCAATTATTTTAAGGTTGGTATTTCCGACCTTTAAATTTGCCAACAAACGCATTAATTTCGCTCAAATAATTTTGACATTTACCTTTGACATAACACAAACAAAGAAACATAAACAAAGTGAATATCAAATAAATAATCTATTAAAAAACTAATTAGATCTCTATTTATTTTATTAATCTATTATAAATCAAGACAACACCACTACATACCCTATTCCATACAAATCAAGGATAAAAAAACGATTGAACTTTTTCCATAGAAAAATCGGGTTATGTCCCTTCTGTTTCTACTATGTGGAAGTAATAAGAAAAATGCGATACTGTAATATAACATATGTTGGCATATGTTTACAAAAAGAAAGAGTCCAACAGCAACAACAATCAAAATATTTAATTAGTTTCTTCTGATTTCTAAACTAAAATGTGGATATTTTTATCACATATCACTTTAACATAATTTACATTTTATTTTATATTAAACACTTACACAGATGGTAAGAAATTTCTTTCCGAAATTTTCGAGGTGCAGTTTGGCAGCATTTCACAAGACACTTAATTTCAATGTTTCAATGTTCAAAGTTTTCATTGTTTATTAATAAACGATGCACTAATACACGATCCACTAGCTGTTTTATAATATTTTATTTATTTTAATTAATAATATCATGATTTTTTAAGAACACAAAACTTAGCGCGTCACTTTTTACAAAAACAAAAAGTTGTTTGGTTGGTTTTTTCTTTGGCATACGAGACCGCCCTATGCATTTTTTATATCCCTTTTTCAACCAAAAAAATAAAAAATTGGCTCAATTAAAGTCCAAGCCACACACATGTGTGAGTAAAAAATCATAGTATGTAATGGCGTTTTTGATAAATACTTTCACTTGATTTGTAGTACAACCAACACAATTGTGTGTATAGTTATAGTGTTTTTTTCGAACTAAAATAAGTTTGAAAGGAATATACAAATCAGAGCTCTCACAATAGAAAAAAAATTGCCTTTACCTTTTACCTTAATGCCCGGTTTACATGCGACCAACATTTTTCTCCTGCAAAATGAGAAAGATATAACATTGACTTTTTGCACACGAGAGACAAGAAAAGAAATATATCCCAACAAAATTTTGCAGCAGATTTTTTAGTCAATACACAGCAAAATGTTGCCATAAAAATAAAATGTTGCCATAAAATATATTCGGTCCGAGTATTTTTATGGCAACATTTTTAAAACTAACAAGAAAAATATTATTTCGTATTTATAAATGTTGAGGATTCATAATAAAAACAAACGCCATAGATAAAAATGTAAATTTCGCATTTTAATTCATTAAAAATAAATTAATAATGATCCTATAAAAAAAATTACGCCATTACTATATATGTTTATTTCTTTCTGGCATTTTGAATATTTTTATATAGCGGATTCTTTCTTATTTACCTGCAAAAATTTGTAGAAGAAAACAATTTTCCACATGTAAACCGAGTATGAGTATCTCTCACAATGAGCAAAAAAAAAATTGAAACCAAGTTCGTTTTATTTATCTTCATACTAACGATATTTTTGAAATTCTATTTTGCATTGTTAATTATAATTTTAAGAAATATTAAACTGATAAATTAGTTCTTATTTGCTTTTTAACATGTTTTGACTGGAAAATGACAACAAAAACCCTGATTTTGAAATTTAGTTAACTTCATTAGTCTTTTCTTAAGGCGAAAGTTTAGAGTTTGCTAGCTTTTTCCTTAAGGAAAAAACGAAAAAAAAATTTTTCCCAAGTTTTATTTTCAAACAAACTTGTAAGGTAAAAGGAAAGTTTTTCTATTGTGAGAGCTGTGTATGTTAGTTTGTGCAAAACACATACAAAACTAAATTTTTGACATGGTACTTTTGCCGTACCCACTCAATTGTGTTAGTAAATCACAAAAGGGATATAACCGTCCTGCTCTGACTTGTGGCAGATGAAATAGCAAATTTTATATGGTTAAAATCTTAAGTCCCATTCTAATTATATACTTTTTCCTGCCCGGTAACACAATTGTGAAAAAAAAATTATTTTTGTATGTGTTTTCAACCAACTTACACATTTGTATTTTCCTTTCAAACTTATTTTCGTCCGAAAAAACACACTATAACTACATATACTCTCAAGGCGACTGTTCGAGTGCGAACTTTTGTGCGAATATTTAGAATCACACTTTTCTAGCGATTTATTGAGCACAATGTAGCTCACAATTTTATTTTTTTTTATGATTAGATTGATCGTCTGCGAATATTTTTCTTAAAGTTAAAAATATTTCATCTTTTATGGGCGTAATTTGATTATTGGAAAAATGTGATTCTAAATATCCGCACAAAAGTTCGCACTCGAACAGTCGTCTTCAATTGTGTTGGTTGTACATCAAATCAAACGAAATTTTTTATCAAAAACGCGTGGCTTGGACTTGAATAGAATTTTTTTTTTTTGGTTGAAAAAGGGATATAAATCTATTCCAGTGATACGAACCGGATTTGACGGGGTAAATACGGAATAACAGTTTACACCGCCACAGATATCGGCGGGCATAAGAACTAACAAACTCAATTGTGAATTTTTATAGCATAGACGCACATTACAATTTTATAGCAGTCAAATGTCAAAACAATAAACATGGAGCACATTTGCTTTGAACAACGAAAGTTGCTTGAGTAATTTGAATTTTAAAACAAAATTAAACTTAATTAATTAAATTATTAATTTTAGTGGGAAGGAATTAGTTCAGTGCCGCATCCAAGAACCAAATCTTGTGTTGCCAGTCCGCGGACAAAAAGAAACAACACGTAGTGGGACGGAAGATGAGCGGAACAGTTTGGAAAAATTGTATTCCGATTTGAAATTTTTTATTTCTCTGGAAAGAGTTGATCGGCAATGTAATCGATCTCAAGGCAAATGGGATGCGGAACTTAATGCAATAGAAGTGACAAGGCAAGAAGGAAATTGGAATATATTTGGTTATGTTAAGGACCAAGTTCAGTATTTGAAGCCATACGAAGGGCTTTATTTAATGGAAATTGTAATTAAATTTATTTTAAATGCGTAAAATGTTTTATGATCTTATTACTGTAATTACAGAATCGTCTAGAAGTGTATTACAACTCAGTAATCGTTTCGATCGAACAGGGCTATCAACTTTTCTTAAATATTCCCGAAAGTCTCGCACTGGAACAATACATAGTTTATGCCAAACTAATGAGAAATGGTTACATATTATTTCGCACTATAGATTGCGAAACAAATAGTCAAACTGGTGATACGAAAAGTGATTATATTTGGGCGTATTTAAACGAATTGCTAACCAACACTAGAAACAGCAAGTTAAGTAATAATAAAGAGTACGCAGAGGTAAAGAACTCCATGAACGCTGTAATCGAATCCACTAAAAACGCGGTGTTTAAGGAAGAATCTGATATGGAAGTAGTCGAGTGGCATCAAGTTACACAACAAAAGAAAAAACGAAAACTTGAAACGGACCTGTATCCAACAAACAAACGAATTAAAACGGATTTGATTGAGGAATGTCCTCCAGAGTTCAAAAATATTTTCAAAGAAATAGATTTTATCAAATTAGCGAAATCCAATTACGAGCTCGAAGAATGTAATATAGAATTTACATTCAATCTGTATCTACCGAATCGCAAACATTTTAAAAAGTCCAGTTTAAATCGTCCCGATTACAGAATAATTGTGTGGAACAACGATAAAATGGAATTACCTAGTAAAATACAATTAGAGGCAATTTATTTTAAGCAAACCTATCGGGTGCCCATAATTGTGGTGTTCGTATCAAAATTTTTTAATTTTAATGCATATTTTTATTATTTCTCATAACAATAAATATTCGTTACACTTTGATTTCTGTTTTTTCTGATATCCAATCAAGGAAACTCGTAACTCTCACAAAACCACCTGGAATACCATAATCACAACCGGATGCATGTCCAAAACTGGTGACTCCGATCAAAATAGTTTCATTAGTAGCCGCATCTTGTACAACCAATGGACCTCCAGAATCTCCGGAACATACACTTTCTTTACGTTCACCTTTGGCACAGATTGTAGATGCGCGCACAACCATAATCGAGTAAATGGCCGCACATTCAGCATTCGAAATAATTTGTAGTTCGGCAAATTGTAATTGACGTGCAACACTTGGCGCTGAGGACGATTCTAATCCCCAACCACTAGCGATTGCCGTAAACTGTTCATAAGTAGCTTGTGATTTTTTTGGTAAACTAATCGGTTTAACAAAATCACTGAACTTCGCCGAAGTCGGTAACATAACTAAACCAACATCATTGTTCGCGGTAAATGTGTTATAACGCTCGTGTGTAATAAATTTGTTTGAATAGAAGATTTGTCGTCCAATTTCGCTGAGATTATCGAAACTTTGTGCTCCTAAATGAATTTCAGCTTCGATCGCTGAAATTGTACAATGAGCTGCACTGATCACCCAAGAGGCACTAATTAAACTTCCACCACATAAAATTCGGCCACCATTAACATCGATTAGCAGTAATGCTTGATATGGTCGATCACCATGCTTCACCGTTTGACCATTTACGATACGCCCGGTGAAATGAAGACCCAGCGGAACAGAATGCGCGATTTTTAATAATCCCAAGAGGGCACACGTCGACCAAAAATAATTCATTTTGAATTCGATTTGAAAACTAACTGAAATTTTTAATTGATTTTACTATTTATACGTTGTAACTACAAAAGACAGTGCGCGCACATTTACAGATTACGGTTTTTCCGAATCTTAAGTGGTCGTAAACTGTGCTTCGATTGCTTTATTTAATTAGTACAATTAATGTTGTTTGCTATTGATAAGAACGTGTGCTAATTTATTAAAATATTAATTTATTTAATAGAAAAATAGATTTAGAGTTTGTAACAATACTTATGATCTACCTATGAACTATTTTAAAGATTTAACACCTAAATATTTATTTGTCAAAAAGTCGTATTCGTCCCGGCTGGAAATCGCATTTTTTACATCGTTAACTTGTATTTGAGGTGAACTGGAAAGAATTATAATTATGTAATACTATTTATTGGCATCTAATTATCTTGGTTCTTACCGATCCGTTGTATTAAGCGTTTTAACGGCACACGACTTTCTCAGTATATCTTCGATAAAATATTTCATGCAATGAATCAAAATTCTTTGCGTTGCGGGGTACAATATCCCATCAACTATTTCTTCTGAACCTAATGTTATTCCAATATCGCTGCAGGTTTCCGCTATGAAACTTCCATCCTCATTTAGCGTCTTATGCAATGGGATAAACAATTTAAGACGATCGGCTTCGGTAAATGGCATCTCGTTATCATTATCATGTTTAATTTCCTTAAACGGTTCCGCATTATCATCGATAATATTAACGATAATATCGTCTAGCGGTGACACATTCAAATTGCATTCATCGAGATATTTAAGGATACGACTATTCAACGATAATGTGGATGTGTTATTGTAATTCTTTTTACTTATTTCCTGTTTAATTATTGCGGACATACTCGTATCGAGATTTTTTGATGTTCGATCAAAAAATAATTCTTGATCGGGCCGATAACCATGATACCGTGAGAATTGAAGTACTTCCTTGGTTGTCCAAATATTCGTTTGATATTTTTTCCTAAGCAGATTACTTATAGTTTTGCATCGTGACCATTCGTAGCTGGCGCGTTTAACTTTAGTGAGTTTAAAAAAGTTATCGATTTGATCCTGTATAAAAGGGTACGATGCCCGAATGAAATTGCTGTTTTTATCGTTGCAAATCAACGGAAGTTTTTTCAACAGAAACTCGACATCGTACCGAATATCCGTTTCTAGATTTAATTTACTTAAGAATAAATTTTCTAGATATTTTTTATAAGTAATATTTGTATTGTTAGTGGAGTTGTTTACGACAGTTTTCTTCGAAACGATTAGGCTGGTTTCATTGTTAATTTTCTTTTCGATGCTGGCCACCAAAGGTTGGATTACCGGTAAACTTCTAGTAATTGCGCTTATTAATCCAGGTGGAGGTATAATGTACTTATTACCGAGGTAGTCGTGATCTGATAAGATATATTCCTGTTTTGGTTGATTCATCTGATTCGATTTTAGAAGTGAGACCTGATTTCGATTAGAATGCTTATTAAGTTTTTTATTGGGATTTATCACGTAGATTTTCCCATTCTTTTGAATTGTGTTTAAGGATTCAATTTTACCGGAACTGATTGGGATGGGCGATCTCGAAACTACATCCTCGTGTTTTTTGTCTTCCTCCATATTCGATTGGGTTATGCTATTTTCAACCGGTTCTTTAATTGGCTCAATAAGAACCTCTTCTTTAACAATTGTATTTTCTAAAAACGGATCGACTCTTTCACAGACCACCGCATTACCATCTACTCTCTCCTCTTGTACAATCGGTTCGTTGCTTTCGACAGACGCTAACCAAATTTCCACAATGGTTTCGGCACCCATTGTCTGAAGTCCGGTTAATTTTTTATCCAGTATTAAATTATGAATGATTTGGATTGGTTTTTGATTGAACGCAGGCTTAAAGTGAAATTGCACCCGGACAGGAAATTCTCCCCAACCTCGGCGTGACAACTGAAACGGCGGACTAGTAACATCAACTACATCGTTTGGTTTGTACGATGGGTGTAGGAAAAACCGCACTTTATGTATAATATCGTTGACGGGCACATCCGATTTCGCTCGTATATATACAAGCCATTTGTGAGTTACACGATCTTTCGATTTCTCGTCACCCACGTATTTCGATGTGTTGCCCACTACTATTAAGTGTCGTGTTTGATTTCGTCCTCGAGACGAATTTATTATCGGTATTGGATTATTTTTCTTTATATGCTCAATATATCTCGGCACTTTAGGTCCACTTTCAGATCTCTTCGGTAAGTCGTCTTTCTTTTTCTTCTGTAACTTTTCTCGTATTGTCGTTTTCGCAGTCTCGGCCGCTTGTCGCGTTGGAGTCGGCCTGTACCTTAATAATTCTTCGTAATTAATCGGCGATTTGCCAATTAACTTCTTTAAACTTG
Organism: Nephrotoma flavescens; assembly: GCA_932526605.1. Lineage (NCBI taxonomy): Eukaryota > Metazoa > Arthropoda > Insecta > Diptera > Tipulidae > Nephrotoma > Nephrotoma flavescens. Next base: position 192,101,738 of record OW052222.1, on the reverse strand, counting down.
GATGGATTGGTAGTGGCTTTGGTAGCGGTGGTTCTACACCCGGTTCATTATCGCCGGTAGTACTGCCCCCGCCGGTAGTATCATTTTCTGCACTTACCGATTTTTTACTATAGAAATTTGCTACAATAGCATAACGCAATCGATGGAAAAGCGTTTTACATTGCTGCAACTGATTATCCACCTTAAGCATCTCCTGTTCTTTCTGAAGCAATTCATTTTGGAATTCACGCCGGACGATTGTTTTGATTTTTTCCAATCTTTCACTTTCACTCAATTCCACTCGACTTTTTTTCACTACACAATCATTATTCGATATTTGATAATCTGGGTCCTGGTACTCTTCAAACTTTCTTTTATTCGACATGATCTTTTATTAAAATTAAAATACATTTGTTGATTTCGAGTAAGCGCACAGAAAAAAATATTCACGATTCGTTTATAATTTATTTTTTGACAGATTCGTTTGACATTTGAAGGCATATTCATGTATCGCACTGTACAAATTTAGCTATAAAAAATTATTGGTTGCAAGCAATCTTCGTTAGTATGCAACCACAATTTAAATAAATGGAGAATATCGTTAATTTAAATTCTACAGTTGCTGGCATATAATACAATACGAACCATTTTATAGCTTCTATTGGTGTACAAAGGTTTATTTCCCTTTTGCTGCCCGCTAACACAATTGTGTGGGTACGGCAAAAGTGCCATGTCAAAAAATTATTTTTACGTGTTTTCAACCAACCTACAGATTTGTGCATTCCTTCCAAACTTATTTTCGTCAAAAAAAGCACTATATCTATACACACAATTGTGTGGTTGTACTTCAAATCAAGCCAAATCTTTTATTAAAAACGCCATTACATACTATGATTTTTTACTCACACATTTGTGTGGTTTGGACTTTAATTGAGCCTTTTTTTTGGTTGAAAAAGGGATATAGAAATGTTTAACTATAGTACCAAATGAGGTGAAGCGACGATTACACTGGGTAGAACTATATCGCCATGCACAAAGAGTAGCTACATCCCAGCAGGAAAGTTATTGACAATACATTAATGACTCATCAGCGACAGTCAAGCATAACGTGTATATAGAAATTTTACAGCCAATGGGACTAATTTGTTTGTAACATGTCCGAGATGAGTCGTACATGACATGACTGAGATGAATTGTACATGATATGTCTGATATTAAACGTGTTTGACATGTCTGAGATGAATGGTATGTGAGAAATCATGTGTGACTATGCTAGGACAGAACTACACTGCCTAGTACCAATAGGACATTTCATAAATCTGTCTTACCTAGAGTCCACTGCATGTTGAAGAGCAATATAAAGGAAATGCACTAATCATAAACAAATTAGTAAACGAAAATAAACGCCGTTCATCGCCAAACGGTGCTACTGTTTGAGCAAGTTCCACGTCGTTTCCCTTGTAGTTCCACCTGGATATCGAATCCAAAAAGTCTGCGCAACCAGTCTAAATTATTAATGATATAACTATTGTACAGGTTTACTTTGTTATACAAACATGTAACTCGATGGTTGACTCAACCCAGCACAAAATTGGTTAATAGTTCGACATTATAAAGTTCCACGATCAAAGATACAAGTTTCTCTGGCAGCTCTAAACAATTGGGAAGCTGATGTTTTGCAAGTCATCAATTTTAAAATTCAACCCAATTGGAACCTGAGTGTTGGTTATAAATCAGCGCTCTCCACGAACAAGTATGGCATCGCCAAATACCCAAATTAATTTTCCCGTTCTCTGATCAAGGATATTAGAAACCATCTTCTGGCTTGTTACTATTTCTTCGACTCATTGATTGATTCTCAATGTGCTCATTACAAAAATTGTCAAATATCAGATTTGGTTGAATAATTAGCTGAAACTATGCTCAGATATCTAGTTCAAATAAAGACTCTTATTCCGTGTTTATATGTTCAGCCAAATATGGAACTAGGCAAGCGGGAGCAGACCTTAAGAAAGTTTTAGGAAACCAGAATTTTTTTGAAGCAGTATTATTTCGATATAAAAAATGGCGTAAGTGTTTTAAGACGTCTCCATGTTACGTGAATCAAAATCGCCGTTGGCTCTGAGTGTGGAACCGGAACTTTTTGTTCACATTCTCAAATGTAACTCAGCCCTTGAAATATTGGAAAAATTCAAAAATGTGTACGAAGACCATGGATTATTAAGAAAAATCACGTTATTGTGAACCCTGATTTCAATTCGTTTAAACAACTGTGAAAACATGCAAAATTACATCGACGAGATAGCCTCAATTTCGTGCAAACTGAATATCATTGGAGTCAAAATAGATGATGACTGCAATGCAATAAGTTCCATTTATGCTAAATGAAATAATACCAACAAAAGAAGTCCTACATGTTACCGATCTGTCTGTTAATCTTTTACCTGTCAGTAAAATTGTCGAAAAGGAAATAAAATTGTGTTTGATAGTGATGGTGGTAAAATTTATGACTAAAATGGTAATTTGTTTGCACAATGTCAGTCACAGGATAGTGTATACAAGATTTAAACCTTCACTGATAAATGTATGCTGTAAAAACCAAAAAAAGTAGTGCATTAACATGACACAGACGTTTCGGTCATGTATGTTACAAAACACTTTGTGACATGCGTAATATAAGTAGATGATGATGATGTTCGAAAATGATGAAATCAGTGAAGTTTGTGAAATGGGCAAGCAATCGCGCCTCCCTTTCAAGCTTAGTGGTAAGCGTTCAGATAATGTGCTTGATTTAATCCACTCAGATGTATGTGGTTGATGGAGATAAATTCGGTGACGCAATATTTTTTTTATCATTCAACGATGATTGTTCAAGAAAACTATATATTTATCTATTTTTTGTCGTCCAAATCTCAAGTTTTTGAATCACTTGTTAATTTCAAATCGAACGTATAGAAAATCAGTCTGGTCGCAAAATAATGAAATTCAGAACTGAACAATGGCACTGAATATTGTTCCAAAGAGTTTGAAGATTTTATTCAACAACACGATACACAGCATTAATTTACAAATGTGTACACTCCTCCACCAAATGGTATCGCAGAGAGAATGAACCGAACAATTGTGGAACGTTCAAGGTGTATGATTTTTAATGCTGATTTCGATAAAATGTTTTGGGCTGAAGCAGTTGCTATTGACAGCCTACATTATCAACAGAACAATTTCATCAATTTTAGTGAATAAAATTCCCGAAGAGGTATGGAAGGGCATCAAAGTAAATGTATCTCATATGAAAATTTTTGGATTTGATGTTATGATACACGTTCTTAAAGAAAAAAGGAAGAAGTTCGCCTCGAAATCGCGAAAAATGATATTCGTGGGGTATGAGAGCAATACAAAAGGTTTTCGTTGCATTGATCCAAATATTAATATTAACGATTTTGATCCTCAGACAGTGCAAGAAGCTGCAGCACGTGATGATTCTTCAAAGAGGGAGTGTGCCATGCAGGAAGAAATTTGCTTCGTTGGTAGAAAACAAAACTTGGAGTCTGGAAGAAACGCTATTAAAACAAAATAGGTATTAAAATGCAAATTTGACAATAACGGCGATGTAACGCGTTATAAAGCCCGCTTAGTCGTGAAAGGTTGCTCACAGAAATATGGTGTAGAATACAATGAAACTTTCTTGCCTGTAGTTCGTTATAAACTTCGATAAGATTTTTGATGACTTTGGCAGTTGAAAATGGTTTGAAAATACATCAAATGGACGCTGTCACCGCTTTCTTATAAGGTGACATTGATACAGATGTGTATATTGAGCAACCGGAATGTTTTAATGATGGAACGAACAGAGCATGAAAACTGAATCGAGCTATGTATGGACTCAAACAAGCTGGACGCCAGTGGAATATTAAACTCGAAACTGCATTAAAACAATTTGGTTTAGCAAAATCTGAATTGGATCCTTGCATTTATTTTAATCGAGAATTGAATTTGATAGTAGCTTGTTATGTGAAAAATCAAGCAGATTTAATCAAGCTTAAGCAATTTTTATGCACGCAACTCAAGATGAAAGATTTAGGTACTGCCACGGAATGCGTGGGTATTCGTATACATCAAAATGTACACAGCATTTAGCTGAATCAATCCTCGTACATCAATATTAACTCGTTTCGGAATGAAAGATTGTAAGCAGATTGGCACACCTAGTGACTTGAATCAAAAACTTTCAAAAAGTATGACGTCAGATGGCAAAGAAGAAAAGTTACACAACATACCGTATTAACAATGTATACGAGACCAGGCATAAATTTTGCAGTAAATGATTTAAGTCGTTTCAAGTCATATTTCAGTAGTGTGCATTGGAAGGCCTTGATAATAATCCTGCGATATCTACATAGTTGTCGTTTACTGGACCATGTTATAGCTGCCTTTGCTAATTTAAACAGGTAACCTATACAAGATCGACGTTTGTATATCCATTATTCGATTAATGGATATGCAAACGTCGATCTTGTATAGGTTACCTGTTTAAATTAGCAAAGGCAGCTATAACATGGTCCAGTAAACGACAACTATAACCATTGCATTATCCAGCACTGAGGCCGAATATATGGCTATGTCCTCAGCAATCCAAGACGCCAGCTGCCTGAAGCAATTAACTGATGAACTCGATCCCAAATTGCACAAGCGTGTTAATATTTTCTGTGACAATCAAAGTGCAATATGTTTAGCTGAGATGGATGCTAATCGACCAAGAAGCAAGCACATAGATATTCGACGTTATCACATTGGAGAAAAGTTAACGACAAAATCATCACAATACAATACATTCCAACAGACGAAATGGTTGCGGACAGTTTGACAAAAAGCAGTTACTACGGACAAACATAATTTTTGTGTCAAAGCTATTGTAGAACGAATTTTTGAAGTAACTGGCATCCAATAATCCAATTATCTCCAGAATCCAAATCCAAATTAGACTTATGAATGATTGCATCAAATCCAGTGAAAATACAATAAAACTATACCAGGAGTAACACACTGTATATCTTGCAACTGATCCTTTCAGTTCAAGCGTTTATTGCAAAGAGAACATTTTACATTTTTGTTTTTACAATTCTTGACAAGCTTATTTATAATATTCTAAATTATAATTTATAAACATTTTATAAAACTGTATAGAAAATTTGGTGAAAAGTGCGCTAAGTTTAAATTAATTATAACAGAAATTTATACTAGTATATTAATATGAGTATCAAACGCACTCTCTATACCGAACACTAAATGGTATAATCTATTACATTTTTACTTATAATTTAACAGCTGTGTTTACTTGTCAATATTTACAGTTTGTTTTTGTGTTGTTTACTTAATGTAATAATAAATTAAATTTAGTTTTAAATTAAATTATGATTGATTAAATTATGTTCTATTAATTAAGGGTAAGTAATCAATGTAAATGTACATTATTGAAACTATTTTCCATTGTAGTTTATACGCTGGTAATGCTGGAGTTGTGTGATCTGGATGCTGGATTTTAGTGTTGATAAATAAAGTGTATTAAACTAGAAGTTGTTGTTGTTGTTATTTATAAATTTTGTGAAATCCTCTAACATACTCCCGCACGTTAAGAAATTCGTTTCTTAACAAATTCTCCTGTTGATTGGTTGCTGTTGGATGATGTGGCGAACTGTTGATTTCCTGGTGCAGCTAATGATTGAAAGTTACGTAGATCGTAAGAAAAGTTAATCATCAGGTTTAAGTGATCATTTGAATTGAGTGTATGTTCAGCTTTCTATGACACGACGTACACTTAAGTCCATTAATGAAGCTGGACGTAATGGTTGGAATTGGATATAAATTTTCATCCTCGTCGTCACCTCAACGCCTCAACATAATGAAGTGTAGTTTATAGTGATGATTAATTGATTCGATGTATGTTGTGTGTTGAGCACTGCATATTAGTATCCCCTCGTAGTGAAAAACTCCAGTTTGATGCTGTCACCTATTTCAAAAAATGGTTCGCCAAGAATGTTATGTTCGCCATGAATGTTATTGATTTCAGAATTGCTGTCACCCGATGTAAGTTTTGTATCATCATTTAGATGTGGTAATTTCGTGATGTAGTTGAATTTCCGATCGTAATATTTTCCGTAACCAAGAAATTGACTGACGTCTTAGTGAATACACCAAAGTTAGCTGTGAATTGAACCGGAATGACAAGTTGTTCTGCAATAGAAATTTTTAGATTAACTCTTGTTTTATGTATATGTATATATAATTTGTTCGAATTAGGCGAATGTGAATTTTGCGTGATAGTATAGTTGTTCCCCCTCGGGTATTTTAATGAAAATGATTTTTGTGTAAATTTTAATCTTCCTTATCCATCTCTCGATTATGTGTTGAGCTGAGCTATGTTTAAATTGTCGATCCAAATTTTTGATGTATTTAACAATCCAAACATTTCGTTTTTGGAACTTGAATGAAATATTTTCGCAATAGCGTTGTATTTTCATTAGCGGGGCATCGTTTGCTGAAACTGATCTGATAAGTTTGTAAAAATGTTTATCCGCTAATATGGATTTCGTGGAGATACTGAGCGATTTTAGTCCTGATCGAAGATGATGCTTGCAGATAACGTATTTGGAATGATCGTAAATTATAATTTCAAACGATGAATTACAATTGAAAGTGCGGAACTCGAAAATATATTGTAGAAAAGTTTTATAATCCATGGAAGACTTGGAAGCCGTGATGATTTTCTTGGTTGTGATTTGATCCGCGTTTCCTGACTCCTTTGTTGAGAACATTACCGTCAGCTCATGATTTATGGTTTTGGTTAAGATTTTTAAATGACGTGATGCATACCATTTTCCGGATAGTGTATGTCTTAGTTGGTTTGAAACTTGATTCACTTCTTGAAACCTTCTTAGTGACTCGTTGGTATCGTTTTCTCGGGTACTTATTGTGAATCCATTGGCATATACATCTGTGAATTGTGTTGGACTTTGCATAATTGAAACTGCGATTGACCAAATACAATTTGAATGTATCTGCAAGTTTAGAAATTTTTGTGATGTAAGTAATTCATGTAATATGTCTGCGTTTAATAACATGTAAATTTCAATATATTTATTGAAGAATGAACAAGCTGAAACCAGACAAAATGAAGCTGGATGTTGGTTTCGTTGGTGTTTTTTCAGTTGAACTGTATTAGTGGTTTTTGGTATGATATGAGCTTTCGAATAAATAGTGTAATGTTTAATTACACGTAATGTCATATCAGTATAGCTCTTTGTTATTCCAGCAGAATTTGTTATTTGGCCGTATTTGGAATAAAATGATTCCAATCGTTTTAGGTTTAGACCAAAGTTTTGGACATATGACTTTATTACAAACGAGATTTGTGAATCAAAGTCATTTGGAGTTTGCTGAAGTTGTTTTGGTAATACTAACGCTGTTGGCAGTATGTAATCAGGGTTTGACTCAAGTGTGTGTGATGTGGTGGACTGGTAAGTTTTAGCTGAAGGTATAATTGAACCGGGCTTAAATAGATTTATGTCTTCAATTTTGTATGAGCAGCAGGAACGTAAATTATGAGTTGCTGAATTTGATTTGTATTTTCTGGTAGGTAGTCTAATTTGATAATGGAGCAATGTGTGAAGTAGTTTGTTGTAGATAAGACAAGATGCGTGGTTTGTACACTTATTGCACGTGGGTCTCTTTTGTAGACAATTTCGGTATAAAATAATTTTGGTAACAATTTTTTCTCGAGCTTGAATCGATAAATTTTTGAATGTGTGGCATTTATGCCTCAAATGTAGATTATCACATTCACAAACAATAGAGATAATGAAACCATGCGATTTAGTAGAGGAGTTTTTAATAGCAACCGTTTCCAAAGTTTTGCGAGTTGTTTCCATTAACTTTAATTTATCGTATTTAACACTTAAAAATTTAATAAATGCAGAAACATTTGAGATATTCTTGTCAACAGTTTGTTCGACCCAAGCTTGCCTATCAATATTCTTTAAGATTAAGTAGATACGAAAATAATCTTGCACCTCACTGCCACTTCCACGTTTTCGAAGACATGTGATTATTCCATCAGCATTTTCTGCTATCTGCGTTAATTCGTTTCCGTTTGAGTATTGACAAGGTTTCTGATTGAAAAAAGATTTATGACGAGAAATAACTGTACGATTTCGCTTATTGTACCGTTTGCAAAGCAAATCCCAAGCTTTATTATAATTGTCTTCTGTGATACGGATATGTCTAATTAATGAAACTGCATCGTCTTTTAGCACTTTAGTTAAAATATGAAATTTGTCTACGTTATTTAGATCATGATTATTGTGCACGGTGCTTGTGTATGACTTGTAGAATGCTGGCCAATATTGATAATTTCCTGCAAATGGTTCGATAAGTATTGCAGGAAACCATGGTTTGTTTTTCGTATTATTGCCCTCGTAACAAGTGGGTGGTTGCGAAATATGATTTTCGAAATTTTCATTTAAATTAACAGGATCGGTAGTCATGATGCTTCGATTTAATGATGCTTGCATAAGCAACATGCGAGCTTGATGATATGTTTCATTTACAGTTTTAGTAATGGGCTCGTAATCTTCGCTAACAGTTAATAGCTCCAATTCGTATTGATTAATAGATTGGTAATGAATATTAAGATATTCTAAGCGAATCGTAATTGCTTCTATCGTTGTGGTATCGGTAATTGTTTCAGAGAAATTTAAAATACTCTTGACTCGATTGAACGCGCGATCGCGTAATCGTTGTAACAGTTGCACCATTTTAATATTAATTTAAGCGTTCACAATTAACTTTTAATTATTGTTTTGTATACGGATTAAGCACCATTTAAATTAGCATATGATTAAAGCTTACGATAATAAATTAATTGTGTACTTATCTTGTCTTATCGCATCCATGTGAGAATATCCCGGGTTTCGGCACCAAAAAATGTAGAACGAATTTTTGAAGTAACTGGCATCCAATAATCCAATTATCTCCAGAATCCAAATCCAAATTAGACTTATGAATGATTGCATCAAATCCAGTGAAAATACAATAAAACTATACCAGGAGTAACACACTGTATATCTTGCAACTGATCCTTTCAGTTCAAGCGTTTATTGCAAAGAGAACATTTTACATTTTTGTTTTTACAATTCTTGACAAGCTTATATATAAAATTCTAAATTATAATTTATAAACATTTTATAAAACTGTATAGAAAATTTGGTGAAAAGTGCGCTAAGTTTAAATTAATTATAACACAAATTTATACTAGTATATTAATATGAGTATCAAACGCACTCTCTATACCGAACACTAAATGGTATAATCTATTACATTTTTACTTATAATTTAACAGCTGTGTTTACTTGTCAATATTTACAGTTTGTTTTTGTGTTGTTTACTTAATGTAATAATAAATTAAATTTAGTTTTAAATTAAATTATGATTGATTAAATTATGTTCTATTAATTAAGGGTAAGTAATCAATGTAAATGTACATTATTGAAACTATTTTCCATTGTAGTTTATACGCTGGTAATGCTGGAGTTGTGTGATCTGGATGCTGGATTTTAGTGTTGATAAATAAAGTGTATTAAACTAGAAGTTGTTGTTGTTATTTATAAATTTTGTGAAATCCTCTAACAGCTATTGGATTATGTTGAAAAATCTTAAATAATTGAAAATTAACTTTTAATTGTTTTTATTAATGTATTTAATTGAATCAATTTTTTGTATTGTTAATTTTTAAATTTGTTATTTAATTATTCAACAAGTGAGAGTGTTGTTAAATTATGAACGCACCCCATATTCTCATCAATCAACACTATTATATTGAAATACAGTTTATTATTTATGCTGTGTGCCTCACTTCGATTTTTTTTTCTCTAAATTTTCAACTTACTATCGAAACTGAGTTCAAATTTGGTTTGAAACTATGGTTAAGCATGACACACTTCCCAATATGCAATGCCGACGGAATTCCATTTACATTCGCGTTCAAAATCACACTGCTTCTATGGAAAGAACCATGTGTATCACGCGGAAATTCGTACTCCCAGCCAAAGAAAAGTGTCACAAAAATTCCGGTGTCGGTGTGAATCCCAACTAAAAAGAGAAAAAAATCACGGAAACAAAAGGCACGTGTTTGTATATATTTTCCAATTGGAATAAGTAATAATTCTTATCCGAAATAAAACAAAATTTTCCATTAATAATAAAATAAATATTAAGTTTTTATTCATATAAATATACACAAATAAATTTTAAGCACGTTCACCATACGTCTTGCTAATTGAAAATATCCTTTGGCATGAATCGCGCATACATTTGTATATACAATTAAACCAACTAAATTTGCTTTACTTCACGACGAATTTCATGACATTTCACGTAAAGCTACTGTACCGGAACGATAATGATGTGTTTTTTAAATCAGATGCTATGGTGTATTTTAACGCGCATCGAATTGTACATCCCAACAAGCACAACCTTGAAAAATAAAAATGGGAAATTTCCATTATTTCAAGAAGACGCCATTTTAAAATTATTTGATTACTTCTTTTAACATCCAAATTTTTTGGTCACAAGCACAACACAAATACGTAATTGAATTATTATATTATACAAGGTATGAAAAATGTTAACATATACACTGTTTGACCGTATTTTGGTCAAATCACAAATTTGATAGTTGACAATTACTTAATATGTTTTTCGCTTGCTGCTGGTCAGGGCTGGACAGAAACACGTTGACTGTTGTGTAAGAACTAATATTTATTCCATAATTCATTTGATTTATATACAAAAAAGATCATTTATAAAACTATTGAATATGCAAAATAAATGTAAAATTAAATGTAAATGCCCTAGTCAATATGAAAACCGATATACATATTCCGTGTCATCAGTATTTAACATCAGTATTTTAATATGTATATGAAAAAATTGATATATTCAATGTCATAATTTGATATAAGTGTTGTTGTTATAACATTCTCCCCGGCCAAGATGTGAAGATTATCGTGCATTATACCAGAGCCTCTAGAGGAGTGACTCTGTCTGGTTTATTTTTGGTTGCATCAATTTTCCTTTTGATTGCCGCGAAGACTATGCCTATGAGTACGAGCGCAAGGAGCCCATACGTGAGTGCATAGTGGTGCACGTGGTGATGAGATAAGCTTTGTCCTGTATTCATCGTTACTGCCTTTATTCTTTGCTGTAGTTCTTCGATTCCTTGTACCTTTGACAAGTCTTGAAAGTGATGGGAGTAACCTTGTGGTTGCTTGGTCATTTCTGTTGAGAGATTAAATGTTGGTAGTATTGAGGAGTATACTTTGTGATAGTACGATTGCTTCGCTGGTATGCTTATGGTTCTTCCCTTCAGTGTACAACCAGAGCCTAAGCTTAGAATTCCGCTTCTTGATATCTTTGTAGAAAATGGCTCTTGTTGACAAACGATACTGATCGTACGTTCAGCTGGTACTGAATAAAGCCATCTGTAATCTCTTAGTTGGATCCATGTATCGGGCATGTTGTTCGTCTTTCTTTCGACCACCTCGCATTTGTTATTCACTTTTTCTTGTCGTAGTAGGAGCAGCTCACATAAAACATCATCTTCTTGATTCTGATGCATAGCCTGGGTTAGCTGGCATATGCTAAAGTCGTTGGTGCTGATACAGTTTTTCCATTCAGAAGTTGTCATTGAAGAATACGTGTGCCGATGCAAATCTGTCACGAGAAGTTCTATTTGTGGCCGTATAAATATAGATGGACTGTTGGGGGTAGGCAGCGGTATCGGCTTGTATATTTGGTATATTTCCTTATATACTAATGGCAGCTTCACCTCAAATATCAAATATTTGCCTTGCAGCCTTGTCTTGGCTGTCATTAGCTGGTATAGTGCCAATATGTCATCTGTGTCATCGATATTGGGAAGCATTAGTTCAGGTGGTAGATTTCTCGTCATAAAATCTATTTCTTTTTTCAGTTGTTGGGTCGTTAAAAGCCTTGTAGTAATGACTCTATTGTGCGTATCCAATACTGCTTCTATCAGTGTATCTTGAATCTCCTTGAATGCAATCATGCGTAACATTGTATGTATTGATAGAGTTAGAAAGTTGCTTTTTTCATCGTTGCTCTCCAACGCCTCTTCTAACTGATTCTTGAACACTAGCCAATGCTTGTTAATATCTTCTTGTCTATTTTTGAAGACGTTTATAGTCGCATCTATGATTGACGTTTGATTCTTTAATAATGCCGTGAAATGGTTGTTGTTCATCTTGAGTTTTTCTATTTCTTCCTCATAACGTACCGCGGCCCTGTCATCTAGCACCCCAAATAACTCATTGGCTATATTTCCTCCTGAGTTAAAAAGTCCACGTTTGCTTCTTCCAAAACTCACCTTATGGTGGTGAAGCAATAAATCCTTGTGCTCCATTTCTTGTAAAGATTGCTCGAACGATGGTTCTATTAGTCCACATGTATTTTCTCTTGATCTTTTAGTGATACTCGAGTTTGTGAAGTTGTCGTCAGGATATGAACAATATTTAGCTAGTCTGTCTATGGAACGCTTATAGGCAGCCAGTTCTGCATAATAGCTGGTTAGATTATAATACACTATTATGTTCCAATCGTTGTTTGTAAGTTTGAGCTCTCCAATGGATTCAAAATAGATACCTGGTTGATTTTCGAACGTTGTGATATTGTATGGTAGTGCGCTCGAATTGCAAAAACTGAATGTAATTAGTAATATGAGTAGTGGTGCATAGATCTTCTTGGTAACTCTGGCAACTCGAGACCTGCCAACCTTGTGTTGTCCTGCCTTGTTGTCGTCTACTGTGACATCTTCATCTGATTTGCTTGTTGGATCTTGATTATCCTCAGTTGGAAGGAGACCTATCTTTGTAATCGGTCTCTTGAAGATGGTGTTTTTTGGACCCTTTATTGATACCACTCTGGTTAGACCATCTGACCCTGGATGAGTATCTGTTATCCTTCCCATTGCCCATTTTGTAGGTGGAAGTTGTTCATCCTTTATTAGAACTAGCTGACCAATCCTGTAGTTTGCTTTTGGTTCTTTCCATTTGTACCTTTGTTGTAGACTGTTCAAGTAATCCTTAGACCATATTTTCCAAAATCCTTGAGTCATCTTTGAAAGTAGAGTCCACCTCTGTTTTGGGCTTATGTTGGTTTTGTCTGACTCAGGGGGTGAAATCAGTGGTCTCCCGATTAAAAAATGTCCAGGTGTCAAAGCATCAAAATCATCTAAATCGCACGACAGTGAAAGAATCGGTCTGGAATTTAAACATGCTTCAATTTGTGATAATACGGTGCTGAACTCCTCGTAGGTCAGTGTTGTTTCACCGATCACTTTCTTTAAGTGGCCTTTCGTTGATTTGACTCCAGATTCCCAAATGCCTCCGAAGTGGGGACTACCGGGCGGGATGAAATGCCAGTTTGTTCCATAGTTAGCTGCTTCCTGAGCTGCGTTGTTGTTTGCTTGTTGTATAGCCACCTGTAGCTCCTTACTTAGTGCGTTCCGAGCTCCAACGAAGTTGGTACCGTTGTCACTGTATATGTTTAAAGGCGTTCCCCTTCTTGAAGTAAATCTTCTAAATGCTGCCAGGAATGCTGCTGTTGTTAGCTCACTCACCAGTTCCAAGTGAATTGCTTTCGTAGAGAAACAAATGAACAATGCGACATATCCCTTGTAGGACTTGTTTCCTCTTCCTTTGGATACACGAATTGCAAATGGACCTGCGTAGTCAATGCCCGTATTAGAAAATGGGGCAGATGGAGTGACTCTAGCTTCCGGTAACATACCCATTAACTGTTCTGATGCTGCTCTTCTGAATCGAAAGCATTTTACACAATTGTGGATTGTTGTGCGTACTAGACGTTTACCATCCAAAATCCAATATTTTGAACGTATTTGTGCTAGAGTTGCTTGTACGCCTCCGTGTAATACAAGATGGTGTGCCTCAATTGTGATTAGGTTTGAGTAAATATGATTTTTTGGTAGAATTAGCTGATGCTTTTGATCATACTTAAGTTGAGATTTTTGTAACCTACCGCCGACCCTCAACAAACCATTTTCGTCCATGAATGGATTTAGTGATGATAGTTTGCTGTTTTTTCTGGCTTTACTCGTTGATTTGAGGAGTTTAATATCTGCGGCGAATTCCGAATCTTGTATTGTTTTTATGATTACATTGTGTGATCTGGTTAGTTCATCTACTGTTAGAAAACTGGGTATCTCTCCAGGAACTTGACGTATTCGATTTTTAATGATAGTAATAAATCTGTAGCAGTACGCTATAGTTCTTTTGATTTTAAGAGCCGATGAAAATCGTGAAAAGTCTATGAACTCTGGTTGAGGAGGTGCGTTGATAAATAAGCAATTTGTTTTTAGTCCCTCATTGGCTGCTTCTTCAGTTGGTTCAAGCGCTAATGGATAATTTGAGTTTTTTAACCAGCTTGGTCCTTCCCACCAAAGTTTATAGTTGCGCAAGTTTTGTGCGTTCATGCCACGTGAAGCTACATCTGCGGGGTTATAACTGGATTTTACATAATACCACTGACTTGGTTGCATAAGCGACTGAATTTCAGCTATTCTGTTACCCACAAAAGTTTTGTATTTACTGGGATCGCCTTTTATCCATCCAAGCGTTATCATCGAATCCGTCCACGCATAGGTAGTAGCGTGTTCCAAATCCATGGCATCTTGAACTGTTTTTAATAACTTTGCCAATAGTACGGCACCGCATAATTCCAACCTTGGTAACGATATTCTGTTTTTTATATGAGCGACCTTGGTCTTTGCTGCTATTAGATAAACGACCGGTGTGCCTTGGGAATTTATTGTCTTGTAGTATACCACTGCTGCAAATGCCTTCTCTGATGCATCGCTGAATCCATGTAGCTCACTTTCGCCTTGTTGCCTTTGTTCTATCCATCTGTTTATGGTAATATTTTCAATTGCATTCAAACCTTCTTTGAATTTACTCCATTGTTGTTGTAGTTCAATACTTAGAGTATCATCCCATCCGACACCAGCTATCCATAGTTTCTGCATTAATAATTTTGCTTCTATGATGATGGGTGCAAACCATCCTAATGGATCGAATAGTTTGGCTACTTCTGCCAATATGCTCCTTTTTGTTGGTTCTTTTATATTTTCGGACAATGATATTTTAAACCCAAAATTGTCGAAAACTGGGTTCCAGGTTATTCCGAGCGTCTTAATTGTTTCATCGATGTTTATGGAGCATAGCCCATCTTCGCGAGCGTTTCTAGGTAGATGTGTTGTCAATTCTTTTTTGTTACTTGCCCATTTTCTTAGATTAAAACCTCCAGCCTTCAGCAATTGTATGAGTTGTGATTGGGCTTCTAATGCTTCTTCTAATGTATCAGCTCCTGAAAGCAGATCATCAACATAGAAATCTTTTAACGTTATTTTTGACGCGATTGGGTAGTTTTTTATTTCATCATGTGCTAGTTGACATAAGACTTTAGTCTAAAATATGTTGCTGACGTGGTCCCATATGTTACTGTTTTAAGTTTAAACGTTTTGATTTCTTCTTTTGGTGATTCTCTCCACAGGAGTCGTTGATAGTTTTGATCTTCTTCATTGATTATGATCTGGCGGAACATCTTCTCTATGTCGGCTTTGATAACAAATTTATGTTTTCTCCATCGCATTAGAATTGATATTAGATCCTGTTGTAACGTTGGACCGTTTAGCATTAAGTCATTCAATGATGCACCGGATGTTGTTTTTGCCGAACCATCGAACACGACTCTAAGCTTTGTAGTCGTGCTGTCTGATTTCATCACTGCGTGATGTGGTAGATAATATGCTACAGTTCGGTCTTCCTCATCTTTTAGCATCTCCATTTGACCAAGTTGTTCATATTCACGCATAAAGTCTGTATAGCTTTTTCTGAGATTTGGTTCTCTTGACAGCCTTTTTTCGACTTGAAGGAACCTTGCTATTGCCATGCGTTTAGAATCTCCCAAATGTATAGCTGGATCCTTCTGAAATGGGATCCGTAATTCGTAGCGCCCATTGTTCAGTCGCCTGTGCGTGTCACGAAAGAATTCTTCACACTCCTTCTCTGGCTTTGTGTGAATGCGTGGGGGATGCATTTCTTCTAACTCCCAAAATTTTTTTAGTTGTTCATCTATCTCAGTCGATGAGACGTGTGAGTTGTATTTTAGCTCTGTTGTCTTGTTGGGTGTAGATATTCTTCCTAAAATTACCCATCCGAATTCCGTGAGCTGTGCTGCTGGTTCGTTTTTATTTCCTTTGATGCACTGTGGCTTCAAGATCTGCGTGTAATAATCTGCACCCAGTAGTATATCAATCGGTGCGGGAATGTTGTAGTTCGGATCGGCCAATAGCAGCTCATTCAAATGTTCCCATTTTTCAGACATAAACGGTTTTTCTGGCAGATTTTTGCTTATTTTGGTTAGTACTAGAGCTTCAATTTCTATTGAAAATGTTGACGGATATCTTGGTTGTAGGTTGATATTTACAATACTATTGACTCTGCCAGCAACTTGTCCGCCTACACCATGGACCTCTGCACTGATTTTACGACCTAATAGATTTAAACGTTGTTTGGCTTCTGTTGTTATAAATGATGTTTGTGAGCCGGTGTCGATCAGCAATCTTAAAAGCTCTTCCCTTCCATCAAACCTTGTGGTTTTGACAAGGGCGGTTGCTAAAAGTGTTGTCTCATGCGTTTTCATCGCACTGTTGGTTGAAATGCTTCTTGAAGTTGTAGTTGTAGACTGCTTTGTATGAAGTAGACTGTGGTGCTTGCCATTGCATTCTTTACATCTTGATTGAATATAACATTGTTGAAAATTGTGTCCAGTGGCTAGGCACCTTCTGCATAGATCATGTAAGTTGACAAGCTGTATTCGTTCTATGTGACTCATTTTGTTAAACTTGTGACAGCATTCTAAATTATGATTTCCTGAACACAAGATGCACGATTGATTTTTTACTATTGTTACACTGAATGCTTGTTGTTTATGGCGAATGCTATCGTTTGCTTGCGTTAATTTTGGTAGTCGTAAGGTTTCTAGCAGTTGATATCGCTGTTCCAGAAACTTGAGAAGTCCGTTGGTAGATTGAATCTCCTTTGGATTTTCTAATGACATCTCATATGATTTAAGAGTCTCGTTGTCAAGTTTTTTCGTTAGAAATGGAACTACCCAGGCACCCCAGGCCGCAATGTCGACTCCTAAATTCTTTATTGCATGTAAATTTTCCCTGACGGTGTCATGCAATATTCTAATTGCAGATGCTGCTTCTTGTTGAATATTGTGTAGGGCAAAAATAGCGTTAATATGGTTGTTTACTAGCAACCTTTTGTTTTGATATTTGTTGCCTAGTATTTCCATAGCGCTTTTATAATTGTCTCCTATTGGCTGCAAATGTTGGATGATTTTGCTCGCTGCTCCCTCCAAATGTGTTTTGAGATACATGATTTTGTGTGTATCTGTTAGACTAACGTTTTGATCTACCAATTTTGAGAACAGTTCATGGAATCCAACCCAATCTTGATAGTTCCCACTGAACTTTGGTATCTCAATTTCCTTTAACCTGGTATCTCAATTTCCTTTAACACTTGTTTCAAGCGTCTTATGTACCGCTTGTTGTAGCTTAGCAGTACATTCTTCTGCACGGCTGCTAATCTCGAAGTAAATGTTGTTTTTAAAATATTCTTGTTGTTCTAAGTCTTCTTCAGTTGTTTCTAGCAGTATTTCTTCGTGCAGCTCATCTATTTTTTCCATCGTCGTATTTAGTTGTTTACTTTTTTGTCTCAGGTATTCAGCTTCTTTTCTTCCGTTTATGAGGCCGTATGCTTGAATGATGATGTTCTCCAAGTGATTTATTTTTATTAACTGCTTTCTGAGCAGCCTTTCCTTGGGATCATCGCTGTTAGCTTGAATCGTCGGGATTACCAACTTGGATACAACTTTTTGTTGTGCCGTAGTTGTGCTGGCTGTATGAGTGCTTTCGATATCCAACTCATTCAGTTCTGCTAGCTCAGTTGTTGTTGCTATCGGCAGTTTTTCAATTGCGTTGTCATCTGCTGCTTTTGTAGTTGGAGTTGTTGTAGCAGTTTCCAGCTTATAGTTGATCTCAGCTGTTATGGTATCACAAGCACGTTTGATATGTTTGCGTTCTTCTATGTAAGGCAAGTTGTCTATGCCTTCGTAGTTAATTAATAGCTTGTCGTTTTCTTTATATCTTGTGTAGATATCCGCGACTTCTTCTTTCCTTTTTTCCAGGTGGGCCTTTGTTTTCCGAGGAGCTGGATCCTTCCTTATATTTCAGATTAGTCTTTGTATCTGTTCACCCAGATCACTTTGTTGTTTTAATAATTTCTCCATAATAAATTTTTGTTATTGTTGTTGTTGTGGAGCGTTTCACCTAGCGTGATTCTTTTTCCTCGAAGGACCAATGTTTGACCGTATTTTGGTCAAATCACAAATTTGATAGTTGACAATTACTTAATATGTTTTTCGCTTGCTGCTGGTCAGGGCTGGACAGAAACACGTTGACTGTTGTGTAAGAACTAATATTTATTCCATAATTCATTTGATTTATATACAAAAAAGATCATTTATAAAACTATTGAATATGCAAAATAAATGTAAAATTAAATGTAAATGCCCTAGTCAATATGAAAACCGATATACATATTCCGTGTCATCAGTATTTAACGGATGTATATGTATATGAAAAAATTGATATATTCAATGTCATAATTTGATATAAGTGTTGTTGTTATAACATACACCGTAAAACACAAGTTAACATATAAAAAATAAAAATCGCGGCAAGCACTTGTAATATCGCGTTATCCTCTCAAGTGCTACTATTAAACTGAAGATACAAAAAAATAAAAATAATAAAATTGCGAATGAAAGAGAAAGAAATTTGTTTTTGCCGAAAATCAATATTTTTGTGTCTTTGGTATTTTATAGTACGGAATTCTGTACGACATTTGAGCAGTTTTTTCCACACAGTGGAAAAATTGCATACTGGGATTGTACGAAACCATTATTTCGCGTTAATCATAGTTATGAAACCAATAGTGTGTCTATGATATAAGAGAGCCGCTAGAGTCGCTTTGGGAATATAATGGCATTTATTAATACGTGACATTTAGATTTGAGTAGAAGTAGTCTAGATACTCTAGAAAGAAATTGTCGCGAGCGTTAGGTAAGGTTAAGTTTCAGTGGTTGCTATCGCACACTTACGCCAATGTTAGGCCAGCTACTCACACAACTACAGCATACCACCTGCACATTGCAAGCTCCATGTCAACCTGTACATTGACGTGTACGGTGGGTCGGCGCTGAATTCTGCACTCCATCAGAGGGTTTTAGTTGTATTTATTAACATCACCGATCGTAATCGATGGCGAAAATTCAATTTGCATCTAGCCGCTGATGGCATTCCAACCCATTACCACCTGCTGGTCCAAGTGCTGAAGCTTTAACCACTGCACCACTTGTCCGGTTGTCGTGAAACGATAAAACAATCAGTTGGTTCTCTAGTTAAACCGCGTCTTATTATATCATAGACACACTATTGGTTTCGTAACTATGATTGACGCGAAATCATGATTTCGTACAAGTGTGTCATGCTTAACCATAGTTTCAAACCAAATTTGAACTCAGTTTCGAAATGAGATATTTTTTCTCATTTCGATGCATTTTAGTGCTCACAACGCCGAATGTATCAAAAATGGAGATTTCGGACACTAATAGTTTACCAAGCAAATCTAGTTTCCTTTGAGTTTTCTATTTGTCATTGTGATATTTGGTTGGCGGGAACAAATTTTTTTCTGTTCTGTCAATAGAAAAGTCATTTCTGACAATTTAAATGTCAATTAAATGTCAACCTTGATATTTTTGTCAATGCCTACTCCATTGCTGTTTAAAACTAAAGCCTAGTACTCAGTTCGATTTCACGTGAAATTTCCATACGATTTTACCAAAGTGAAATTAGAAATGAAAAATTTCATTTCTGTTTTCGTTTTGTAGTACTCAGTTCTCCAACGAAAAAACCAAGTGTGTTCAATACACCAAAGATGGCGCGCATAAACTCTCCAAATTATTTTCATGTGAAAATAATGTCTCGGCACATTATTTTCACGTGAAATTTTAACATTTGTTTGTTTTTGGCAAAAAACAAATTTTTTAATACCACAAATTCATAAATTTTAATTAAAGTCAATTTAATTTAAATTATTTACGTAAAATAAAGATTTCAATTTATGCATGTTTACAAATTTATACGTTAAAATTAAAAATTCTCCAAATAAAATTTCATTTCTATTTCACGCGAAAATAAATAGATTTTTGGAGACCGCGTTAAAATTTCATTTCACATTGAACTGAGTACTAAGCTTAAACGAGAAGACAAAAGTAATTGTAGTGTGTCTTGAGTTCTCACTTAAGAAATCACGATCTCGTAATTATAGTTATGAAACCAGGGGCGGAATCATGAACGCCTCACGGAAATTTTAGACGGTAGAGAAATTTTATATGGAAAGCAGTAATAATTCTACCGGTTTCATTCTGTTATTTCAAAAAAACCTTACAAATTCGTTCGATTGCTATAAAGCTGACGAATGAATTATTTTTCTTCTGGCTTGCTATTTGTGTTTTTTTTGCGAAACAATGGAACAAAACCGGTACAATTATTGCTGTTTTCCATATAAAATTTCACTACCGTTTAAATTTTCCGTCCGGCGTTCATGATTCCACCCCAGTAGTCTGTCTATGGCATTAGTCCTTGGGCGTATCCAGCCCATGTAGGCCTCACTAAAAAATGGTAGGCCTCACACATAATATGGGCTATATGCAAAATATCTCACTGAAAAAATGTAGATATCTCACTGTTTAGTGAGGCAAAAATTTTCTGTCTACTTTTGAGTAGATATATTTTGATTTGAACCGGTACTTTAAATAACAATTTATTTTGTTCTATTTTCATTTCTTATTATTGTTTCTATCTTCATTGTCTAAAATTTAATAAATTAAGGAATTTCATATTTACTTAAATAGTAGACATAGATCGAAAGTAAAACTAATATATTGCATCCAGCCCATGTAGAATTCTACAAGTGAGGAAAATCTACAAGTGAGACATCTCAAATGTAGGCCTACATGGGCTGGATATACCCCTTGTTTCATGTAAAATTAGGCGTGATTTAAAGAGTTTGTAAATGGCGTAAAGTGGATTAATTTGGAAAGTTATTGTAAGGATATTTTTTATTTATATACTCGATTTTCAGTAGCTTTGTAAGGTAAGATAATTGTTGTTGTAAACTATCAAATTTATAGTGGTATTCAGAAGGATGTGAAGGAGGTAGGAACCAGATTTTATAGGGCACATTCGTAACAACCAGGCAAACCAGCAAACGACAAAAAGTCGTACAGGCCGATTTCACTACTTCCTGTTATTTCAAAATTATTTGAAAAATTTCTGCCCAAGAGGCTCAACCAATAATAGAAGAACGAAAATTAATTCTTCCACAACAATTTGGATTTAGGGAAAATCACTCTACGATAGAAGTTCACGGAATAACGTAAAATAAATAGAAGACGCACTTGAGAAAAATAAAATTTGTTCCAGTATCTTCTTAGATGTAGCACAAGCTTTCGACAAAGTTTGGCACCAAGGACTTGAAATTGCATTGAGATTTATCTAAGCAGTTCTATCAAATTCTTAAATCTTACATCGCATATCGGGATTTCCGTGTAAAATATAACTGAGAGTATTGTGATACCATAGCAACATTTACAGACGATACAGCTATTCTGGCAACTGGAAAGTGTATATTGGAAGCAACAACAAAACTTCAACAAGCAACCAACTCAGTGAGTAGCTGGACAAAAATTGACGCATTAGCGTAAACGAATCAAAATCAGTTCACGTAAACTTCACAAATCAGCAAGTTAACCGGATTCCAGTGGAACTTAATTCAAGGCAGGTTCCAAATGCAAATATAGCCAAATACCTCGGCCTGACGTTCGATTGTAAGCTTAGATGGAAAGAGCATGTTAGAAAGGAGAATTGACTAAAAATCAAATATAGGAAAATGCATTGGCTAATAGGTAAAAATTTTGAACTTACAATACACAATAATAAATTGCAATTATATCGGCAAATACTTAAACCAGTATGGACCTATAGTATTCAACTTTGGAATTAAGAAGAAATTAAATAAATAAAAATAAGCAAAGAATATATCTCTAAGAAAATGGACTAAAAATTTTTAGCGGTACGCGTCGAAGTGGAGAAAATACAAACAAAAAATCAACAGGTGCTTTCGAATGTTCAGAAGGTTAAACAGTAGTTGCAAGTCTGAAGTTGAAAGTCTTAGGAAAGATCTTCTCTACTTGAAAGCAAATGAAACAATGTCGCAAGCAGTCCAAATGGTATACCTGCATACACTAAAGCCCCCAATATTTGATGGAATAACTTCATTCGGGTTTTTCAAATTTGAATTTGGAAGGGCATGTTATGAAGTGATTCTTGTCACAAAATTAATAGAAGGATTACTTGGGCGAACAATATGGTTCACATCTTCCGACCTAACATCTTAACAATAAGAGGCAATGTTGATGGAAAAAGTTGAGTAATTACGATTGTTCGAAAAGATCTCATCAATGAAAACAAAAAAGCAACGGATTGAAGTTGCAAACAGCGACTAAAGACGGCATATTTATGCTAGGTAAGGATAAGTAATGGAAATAAGAATTCGGGATATTAGTTTTCAACACCTGAGCTATGGTAAGGTTGAGATGCAACTTCGACCCAACGGCTTAAATCTTACTACGTGCATGTAGACCTGTAATAATTCGCCATCGAGAGAAGTTGTCACCAAATACAGAAACAATTATTTGGAGGAGCAAGGTTTTGGTTCGCCCAAGCTGTGGGAAGTGGGGACCAACTGCAAAAAAGTATAAAAAGGCCCGAGCAAAGATGAGTCGAAATTGTTTAACTCATCTTATACCAGTCTCCGAAATGGCACCCTACTTAATTACAAACATATCCCGCTTCGAAGAATAATACTTACTACTATTAATTACTAATTTTCATTATTCTTAAACACATATATATACAAGCAATGACAGACCTCATTAATTTATTGATTTTACTCTTGAAGGGCAACAGATATAGTATATAATTTATTTTTTAACTAAAACATATTTATGCCCCCATATATTTTCTAACATATCACCATCCAAGTGGAATTTCATTTTGAACCACAGATTTTTCCAACCAGCTGATAAGCGGTTGATAATATTCGATCAAAGCATCCGAATTAATATCACGCTCTCCAGTTAATATGTAAAGTACTTCCGTCCAATGAGTCGATGAGCCAAGCGACAGTGCCTTTCTGCAAAAAAACGAAAATTTAATATAATTTAAAAAAAGACATTTTCCGAATTGCATTTTATATACTTTAACAGTTTTCCGGCTCGTTTTGATCCATAAATATCGCAACGATGTAATGGCATTGGCAACATTTCATTAGATTTGACAGTGCCAAAAACTGTTGCTCGGCACAGACCCCGAAATATTTGAGTCTGCAAAAAACTTGCTAGAAAGTATCGGGTGTATGGGATATTATAGGCAAAATGAAATTTTGATCCGATATCGAAAAATTGTTCCCGGTTTAAATTGCCTGGTGGCATGATCCCTTGCTCGTTTAGTAAAAAATTCCAAAAATAATTGTTGGCGTCGTTTATATCGAAAACGCCACGAAAATAGTCCAAACGAAATTTATCCATTATGTATTCGAACGGTATTTGTGGAATTTTCATTAAGGCCATCCGCAACAGTAATGTAATGTCGAAAATGTTCATTTTACTATTTTCACTTTCTGCGGTGCGGTCTCGTCTCCATTTTTCACGTTGGCTTAAATTTTCGATTTTAGGATAAGTTTTCGATAAAAATTTTAAATCTTCGACTTCAAAACCTTCATTCTCCACCGGTTGGTAATAATTTTGAGACGTAAATTTATTCGGATATAAAAATTTATCGGGAATAATCCGAATCCGGTTCAAATGTTGCGGTGTCATTAGTCCATAGAATATGGCATCACCAACAGATTCCTGAAATGCTGTGCTCGTACCATCTTGAAATATTGGTGGCTGTTCTTCACTTAACAGGTAATATTGAATGTGTCCAATTTCATGTGTCATCACATAAAAATCGTTAATAGTTTTTTTTGCGCACATTAACATACGGTAATCCGATTGGCCTGCAATATCGTTCATGTTGGCGGCTGTTCCGTGGCATGACGTTAAATTATCGTTGGGTTCAAAAACCGAATTTTCCCAAAACAGATTGTTCATTTTTTTCAAGCCCGCCGACACATAAAAATCATCAACATCTCGAACCATATCATAGATAGTCCAGTTTTTGTTCGCAAATTGGTCGTCCAAATTAATTTCGTTATTGGGAAATATTTGATCGGCGTATGTTTCCCAATTTGAAGACCACATGTTGCCGAACAGATGAGCAGGTACAGGACCATTCGATTGGAATTCGACTATGTTGGGGAATTTTGATTTTAGTAGGGATCTAATGACGCCGTGTAATAGTTTATAAAAAGGTTTTACAGAAGTCCATAACTTTAACGATACCTCATTAAGATTTGAGAGCTCATTTTCCTCGATCCACGTGTCACCGATATTATTATACCCGGCGTTCTTAGCACCGATATTTAATAAATTCGTAGATTCAGTAAATAAGATCGGTACTTTTGAGGCAATCGCCATACGCCAAGATTCCCAGGCCCAGCGAAATACCATTTCCGAATCAAGCGAGCAATCGGTCCGTGCAAAACCCGAAAAATCCCCGGTGCTCATCGCTTCCAAATCCGGTTCAATATTCAAACAAATAAATTCGGTATTTGGATTAAAATTTATATTCTCATCGTACACATAGTAGTCAGGGGTGAAATTCATCCGGTTCCGATAGAATTGATTTATATTGTTCACTTTATAAGTCGACGGTTTCACATAATCCAAAAGCAACGGATAATAATCACCTGCTTGTGTCTCGACATATGTTACATCCCAAATAGAATCGATACTTTTACACACATCGAAATTTTTCGGCACACAAATTCGTGTTTGTGAATAAAAATCACTCATTTCGCTTAGCACTTTATTTAACTGTTTGGCCTGGTATTCAGTAAAGATCGGGCCGCGACACAACAAGAACAGCATTCTCAATTTTAAGTTCGTTTCATTCGAAATTTCTAACGTTTTTAAATAGTTTGCAATCGTACGACTTTCACTACATCGCAAATTTTTCCACTTCAATTTAATTAGATCGAGTTCAACACTTTGATCGATCAACGGTTGATTGTCAACCGAGTTTAACATTAATTTCCAACCGATTGCGGACGATTCGTATAGCAATTCCTTATATTCCACATTTAATTTATTAAACCACTCGTTGATGTTGTTCATATTATCATCACTAGAATTCGCTGCACTCGTTTTACTATTATCATAATTACAAAAAATTAGCAAAAATCTGTTATTAATTATTAAAAACGAAATTAAACAAAAACACTTTGTAAAAAATTTCATTTTGCGCGACACGCTACTCGTTTCGTTATCAGAATGTGACTGAATGTGGCTACCGTAATTCTAACGAATTTATATCAATTTGATGAATATACTGAAAAACCGTGGTATAATAATATGTAAGATGTGGGTCGGTGAGGATACAGTGTGTACACAACTTTTATATAACATAATATAGGATCATGCGTTTTGCATAATTTATGATGTCACTGTACATGTATAAACATCAAATGAACATAAATGAATTTCGGATATTTTAAAATAAATAAAAATTACATAGATTATTTGTCTTGATCTGTTCTTCAACCATAAACAAGAATAATAGATAAATAATGTTAAAAGCATTTAATAAAGAA
Organism: Nephrotoma flavescens; assembly: GCA_932526605.1. Taxonomy (NCBI): domain Eukaryota; kingdom Metazoa; phylum Arthropoda; class Insecta; order Diptera; family Tipulidae; genus Nephrotoma; species Nephrotoma flavescens. Next base: position 192,075,720 of record OW052222.1, on the reverse strand, counting down.
AATAGAAATCTTAATCAGGGATCAGGAAGATTTATAAAAAATTTAATTAACTTGTTTAGCTTGAAGCCATTGGAGAAAATACATAGGAATGTTATTGTGCATTTTCTGCAAACAACAACAACAACAACAAATTATATTTTCCATATGAATCCGCATCATTAACATAATATAATACATACAAGAAAATAGAAAACCGTCATGATAACAGTGACTGATTGTTATCGCATTACGATATGTCAATACTGTACGTGTGTATTTGTATGTAAAAATGTTTTTATGTTTTCCACGCCGAACATCAAAACACAAATCAAAACAGCATGTAGATTATAATTTAAGTGATATTTTGTCGATTGTCGTACAAATTTATAAATATAAATATAAATTTGAGTTGCCCACATGTTCTCTAGTCTAGCTACTCGTTTGTATAACTAACCGTATATATTCATCATACACGCACGCATAAAACTATTAAAGAAAATACGTTACAATTATTTTTTTATCAATTTAATTGAAAATAATGAATTTTCTTTTATCTTTAATCTGTTTGGAAAAATTTTTATGAATAAAATAAAATGTGTTCGTTGGATAGGAAAATTAGGCTGTCATTCAACAGAACAGGTGAATTATGTCGAAAAAACATTCTTAGCTTTAATAATCAGAACCTAATTGATTGTTGCACTTGAAAGGACTAAGTGCAAAAAAAAAACATCCACTGAAGTTTGCAAATCTGAAATGTTGGAATGTCTGTGAACGAAGCCGACCATTTACGAATTTCAAAATGAAACTTTGCATACCGATTAAGCCCAATTTGTGCTAATTAGAGCATACGGGAAAAAATTAGTGCTAATCCTGAAACAAACGAAACAAATAAAATCCAATTCCTAGAAAAAACCACAAATAATTTAAGCCTAATTTTAAAACTTTCCAAAGGCGGCTACACTGACAATATTTGTGCTTAGCATAGAAATATGATTTTTATAAATTTTTATTCATATATTGAGGATAAACAAAATAGCCCCTGAAAGATACTATATTAATCAAATTTAATACAGAGGATACCGTTCAATAATATTTTTGTTGAACCACAAATTAAAAAAAAAAATACATATTATGAAATCCAAGAACAAGCAATTCAGATGGCATATTCCTATCAGGCAAGTTCATTGCCATCCGAAAAATATAGCGGCTGAATTTGTGCTAGTCCAGAATTGGCCCAATCCCATTGAACAATAAAAACCGTTGAATGAACGGTTTTCTAACAAACAGTGTTCTAGAAACCAATGAAGTTGGCGCTTCTGATTGCATATTCCTATCAAACATGTTCATTGCTTTCTAGAACAATTTTTGCTAGAAAATCGTTAATTCAACGATCTATGTTGTTCAACGGAATTGTCTCAATTCTGGATTAGCACAAATTCAGTCACTACGTTTTTCTGATGGAAATGAAATATAGAAATATGATATCTGAGTTGCTTGTTTTTGGATTTTATAATATTTTATTTCAATTTTTTAATTTGTTGTTCAACAAAAATATTATTGAACGGTATCCTCTGTATTTTGTTTGATTAATATAGTATCTTTTAGGGGCTATTTAGTTTTTCCTCAATTTATGAATAAAAATCATATTTTTATGAAAGCACAATTTCGTCAGTGTAGCCGCCTTTAGAAAATTTTAAAATTAGGCTTAAAATGTTTCTGGTTTTTCCTAGAAATTTGATTTCTTTTGTTTCGTCTTTAGACTAGCACTAATTTTTTCCCGTGAGCACTAATTAGCACAAATTGGGCTTAATCGGTATGCATAGTTTCATTTTGAAATTTGAAAGTTTAACTGCTGTAGTTACCCACACGTGCTATTCCCATAAACCCGGTTCAAGACCTAACACCTTATTGTTTTCAGAATGCTTAGTGAAGAATTGGTTGAATGAGGAAATGAATCCCGTTATTATTTAGAATAATTCCGAAAAGATTGGGAATTTCGGAATTATTCTAAATAATACACGTGATTAATTTTCTCATTCAACCAATTCTCCACTAAGAGCATTCTGAAATCAAAAAGGTGTTTAGGTTTTAGAAGAGAAGAGTCAACAGTAGTGTTCGAGAAATCAAGTGTGTAGAAAACTGCAAACTTTTAGGCGATTTTTTAGTCCTGAAAGAACAGATATTATCATAACCTAATTTCACTATCACGAAAACCGATTAGAAAAACCTGGAAATGTGTTTAATATTACGCTAAAGTTTCGCAATTGAACAAAATTAGTGGTAGATGCGATCCAGTTCAACAAAAGATAACCACCACCAACATAACCTTAAAATATAAGGAATAGAATATTAGTTTCGTTCAGAAAACATGCAGAAAATTGAAGAAGACCAGTTTTAAACCATCTGAAAATGGTTGGATACATAAAAATCTTGTCGTTTGGGTACCACATTAGTTAAGACTTAAAAATTTAATGGACCGGATTTCTATCTGCGAAACGCTGCTGAAACGGAACGAAATCGATCCACTTTTTACTGGTGATGAAAAGTAGATAATATACGACAACGTTGTGCGAAAAAGATCATCGACGAAACGAGGTGAAACTTCCCAAACGGTATCAAAGCCAGGATTGACGCCATGAAAGTTAATGCTGTGTGTTTGGTGGAATTGGAAAGGGATCGTCCATTATCAGGTACTGCCACCGGGCGGTTGATTATAATCTTTACTGTGAGCAACTAACGCGTTAGGCAAGCAATTTAGTTAAAACGTCCAGAATTGATGAGCAGAAAGGGCGTTGTGTTGGCAGTAACTGAGAGAGCTTGGCTGGGAATTTTTGATGCACCCACCATATAGTCCTGACCTTGCACCACCGGACTACAATTTGTCCATGCAGAACCATCTTAATACATTAAGTTCAAAAGAGGCCTGCTAAAATGAGTTGTCTCGATTTTGCGCCTGTAAACCACAGAAGTTCTACAGTGGTGGGATCAGAAAAATGGCAAAAGGTCATCGATCAAAATGACATGTGGTTTAATAAAGTTCATTTGAAATAAGAAAATTCTTTATTTCAATGTCACCCAAAAAGGTAACGAACTATTTCTCCTACCTATATTCTTAGCAATTTTGTATCTTGATTTGAAGAAATCTGCAACTGAGCCGCATCGATTGCTTGTAGCATAGTGTGAGACCGCCTTAAGTGAGAGAAGTTGTCAGAGTAGTTTCTAAAGTTTAAGAACTGTGAATTTGATATTGAACACAAAGAACGTAGCGGAATGCCGAAAGTGAATACGAAGCCGCGGAATTGGTTGCATTATTAGATGAAGTTTCATGCCAAACGCAAGAAGAACTTGCACTTACATTAGGACTTTATTTATTTATAAAGAAATCTATTCTGTGAGTTACGCATGTCTGACTTTAGATTAAAACCGAACATCCAGATTAAAACAAAAATTAAATTAAAAGAAACAGAAAATTTTTAAACAAAATAAATATTAAACAATAAATAGAAATGAAATTTTGATTTAACATACAAAAAAAATTTAAAAATAATTCTTCAGGATTTTTTTTGAAGTTATCCTTTGATAAATTAAAGTCAAATAGGTCATCGACGATGTTGAATGATTTAGACAACCTAATGGGGTTGTTTTCTCCATGAATTCACATATTTCCAAAAGTAGAGTTTTAGAAACAATAAAAATTTTAATCTATAAATAAATCACTTTCCGAAATAAAGCTTTTTATTTATGAATTATCGTCATTTATCTTCAGAGTCCGAAAACGTCAACTTTCCGAAAACCACAATTCACTGAAAACGCAAATAAATTGAAACTGAAAATTTACATTCGGTGAATGAATTGATTTGTTTTCCAAAATAAAAACCACGCGTCCAAAAGAAGTCGCCTATTTTCAAACGTGCATATTTGGTAATCCGTACCCGAGCTAATTTTCATGGAATTGTAAATTTTGGTCATAATCCCAGTTGCTTCAGCCTAGAGGGTAGGGGGGGGGCGGTTTAAAATTAAACACAGTCAAAATTTCTCTAACGGGATTATAGAAATAAAAAAATAAATAAATGTCAGAATGATCATTCTCTTTATGCTAAAAAAAATGTACGCCGGTCGGTAATCAAATCAGTCGCTGTCGCTCTATTGTTTTAGACACAAATGGTTGTTTTGTGTAAACAAAGTAATTTTTTTCGTATTTCGGAGAGGATCGTTCGTAAATTTTAAAGCTGAAAATGTGAGTATACTATAATTATGTTTTAATTGTTGTTGTATTTATTTTATTAATAATGTACTACATAGATTTTCCATAATTTTATTAATCTTATATTTTTTATTGAAAAAAATGACAAGGGGCTATTTTAAGCGTAGGGTAAACGAGCTTATTTTAACCCCAAATCATTTAGTTGCTTTATCTTTATATTATTTCATATTATTTGTCAATTTTAGAATGGTTCGAAATTATAAAAAAGGCGTTAATGAGAATTCTATGGCCACAGCCATTAGAGAGGTTCTTCAACAAAAAAATCGATTAGAGCCACCACCATAAAATACCATAACACTCTTTTTAAAAATATGAACGTGCGTGCGGATCTTCTACGTCGAAAGCCTCGACAAGTTTTTACAAACGATGAAGACAACATTATTTACAACATTATTTGTTAGGTTTCAGTGTTGACACTTAGGCCATTTTTGGCCCATTGTGATACCACGCATTCACGACACATCATTAACCCATTCACCTATTCACCTACTCACACAACTACAGTATACCATACCACCTGCACATTGCAAGCTCCATGTCAACCTGTACATTGACATGGACGGTGGGTCGGCGTTGAATTCTGCACTCCATCAGAGGGTCTTAGTTGTGTTTATTAACATCACCGATTGTAATCGATGATGAAAATTCGATTTGCATCTAGCCTCTGATGGAATTCGAACCCAGTACCTCCCGGTCCAAGTGCCGAATCTTTAACCACTGCACCACTTGTCCGGTAACATTATTTGTTACAATCTTCAAAAATAAACTTCGGTTTAACTTACGTGCAAACACGAAATCTGATAACATTTCAATCTGCTGAATTGCTTAATTACCATGAGACTGGATGTCTGGGTTCATGAAATAGCATCTTCACGCTTAGTTTGAGAAAACCGGAAAATACTAGTTTGGCTCAAGCTACTGCTTTTAATGAAACTAACGTAAAAGAATTTTTAATAAATCCTATATTGAGGTCATGAATAGAATTAAATTTGCATCATGTCATGTATTTAATTTTGACGAAACTGGAATAACCACTGTTCTTCAAGCACCAAAAGTAGTAGACAATTAAATGCCCAAAATTAAAATACATGATTTAATTTTTAATTTTATTAACAGCGGTGGGATTGGTAGATGATAGTTATAATATTCGATAAATATCGAAAAAAGTGATGTTACAACATCACACCCCTGCAGCCCTATTCCTGAATACGATACGAAAACGAAAGTATAAGATTCTTATTCAATTTTAAATAAGAATCGTACGAATCTGATTCAATTCAAATATGAGTTTTGCATTTTCGTTTTCGTATCGTATTCAGGAATAGGGGGGCTCGTCTTGTTCGTTGAGCCAAATTTGGCGAAATATTTTTTCTATGTCCACCGTCATTATGACTTTATGTTTTCACCTTCGCAGTATTCTATACGCTAGGGCATCTTATATAGTTTTGGACCAATCATCATGCAATCATTTAAGGATACTTCCTTAGTATAGTTCGGGAGGAACTTCTGTTTGTTTCATAGTGGTGCCCTCCTGCTTAATTAGTAATTACACCATGACGCGGTATGTAATAAGTGTTGCTTGGATTTTAAATTTGTATTAATCTGGCAGCGGCTTTTTTCCTGTATTCTCCTAATTCAGCATGATCATGATAATATAAGGTTGACTGCGAAAATATTGCTTAATCATGTTTTCCTCCTCAGTATTACGAGTCGTAATTATTTCGTCCGGTATCGACTCGGCTTCTATGAGTAATTTCAATTAATCGTCAATGCTTTTAGTAGATAACATCAACTGATGCCGATTATTGCTCATCCTATTTCGGTTTGTTGTGCCTTTGGTTCTTACTTTTATGATTGGTGGATAATAGTCTGCACCTAGTATTGCAAGTTGTAGTTGTTTGATATGTGTTCAGCAGCTTCTGACAAAGTCTATACCTCCGGTAATTGCTGGTTAAGTTTGTCCAATATCAAGGTTTGGCAAAATATTTATGTTGATTGTGTGTTTGCAAATACCTACTTTTTCTTCTCCTCCTTGATTCAAGCTGTGAGATTCCTTACAGCTCGCTACCCAGACATGTTCTAGTTAATGTGGCTGTGTACATCCGTTTTAGCGGAGGTATGTATTGTGGTCGGGTTATCGTTGATCTGAGACTGTCCACTGCTTCAAGCGATTGAAATCTCTTTTCCAGAAATATTAAAACATCGTCTAGTTGTGGAACATCTTTGGGTTTTTCTATGGATGGTTCATAGGGCCTGGAGGATTCTGAGTCCAATTTTTTCATTAACATAAAGCTTACGAATGAACTACCAAAAAACTACCAAAGTGTTTAAAGCATTGATGTTTGGATCGATAGGTACCGTTTTCACATGCGAAAGGAATTTTTCATCATCAGATTATAGAACTCGTGGGCTGGCATGGAGCTATATGCAATGCGCAGATGGTTCTACGAAAATCAGACCTATCGGCTTACTTCCTCGAATTGGCTGTTAAGAAGCTTACGAATACTTCAAAAGAAGAACATATGTTGATCCGACGTATGTTATACAAAATTTATTTTGCCGTATCGTGCAAGTTCCTTACCGCTTGTGCGGATGCCATTTAAATACCCATAAGTGCATTGAATAGATGGGCGAGTAATCCTACATTGTATCTATTATATATTATGTCCCAACCTGTTTGTTAAATGCCACCTGGTGTTGTTATGTGACCGATGACTTCAGCTACCCTTCCTGTAAGTCTGAGTTTAAACATGTCATCTTCATTGTGTAGGATATTTTGTTGTTTTGGTAAATCATCCCAATGAATATGTCGTTAAATATTTCCCGCCGTTCATACCCATCCACCGTAAAAGACTAGTACTTCTACTTTTGGCAGTTTCAATTGAACTGCTTCTTGTGTGGTTGTTTTATCGCTATCGTTAAATTGTTGCAATTTGATCATTGTAGTATCTGTTTTTTCTTGTTCTAGCCGATATAATCTTTTTTTGATCTTTTAATCTTCCTCAGAGAAATTAGAAGATTTCAGAGCGAAACAGTTAGTTTGAATAAAATGATCTAATCTTTAGTCTTTATTAGACGTAGAGATATTATTTATAATGTAACATTAGATCCGACATCGTAAAACATCTTGGTAAATTTTAGACACTAAACCTTCCAGGAAATTTCACCTTGTACATTTTAGAAGTCCTGGAGCTTGTTTGGAGGCGTATGGTTAAATCAAACTGTCATTGCGAAACCTAGCGGTTTAGAAGGTAGGTATGGTTCACCGCGCCATTACCAATGCTACGTCTTCGAGTCCTATACTTGCATTGCAGACAATCTTGTTTCTGCCCTCACTGCAGTCGTAAATTTACAATTTATTTAGGTCATCTATACCAAAAATTAATATGGTTAATAACAAATTGCTTTGTAGCGGCTAGTTTCTTCAACCATGAGAAACTCCGCACAATTAATTCTCAACGGACAATCCTCCGTTCACCTAATTCTTTATAAATCGACAATTATCCATCTAAAGAATTATTCTAAATTATATACAACAATCTTGTATGTACATAACAACTTGTACATAGTAATCGTACAACAACACTTGTACATACGAATTTGTGTAAACAAAATAGAATTGAAAAATTATATTTTGGTTACACAAAAATTTCGCATTGCAATAACCTCTACAATCACATCATTTAGAGATGCATAAAATTCGTATTGATTTTGCAAAACCAAAGTCATGTAAAACGCATCAACACATACATCAAGCCATTGCATAAGAGATGGCATTGCAAACATTTATGTTTAATAAAACATAATTTATATAGGGTGCACCCAAATATTTTGGTGCATGTAAACTGGGAGTGAAAACCAGTTTTATTATTTTCGTTATAATTTGGTAAGAAGAATAAAAAAAATATAATTCTTCTGCCTATTCAATTTGGATTTTTGCCGGAGCAACATGGAGCATCATCACTCACCAGCAACAACAAACAATATTTTTATAAAATAAAAATTTTATTATTAATTTTTAAAAATTAAATTAAAGTTTTGTTTTTATTTATTATTATTAATATTATAAAGTGCTCCGCATCTTACCCAATATCTGGTGACCCACGACGACGGTTTTTACCGCAAAACAGGTGAGTGAATTTTTATTTATTAAAAAAAAAAGTGAAATAAAGGTAATTCTTTTAATAAAAAAGTGCATGTGTGTTTTATTTTTAATTAAATTAAAAATATAAGACGAGTTTTGTGAGATAGCGGCCTATGCCCCGACCACTGGTAAGCGCGCTATATTTACAAATCGTCCCAACCCCCTGGTTGCTTTTTAGAAAACACGTGTCCATTCCGACACCAATTCTAAAAATTCATTCCTTTTTTTTTTTTTTTTTTCTTTCTTGCTCTAGTCAAAAACCGCGTGTTGCAAATTTTTTTTACGTGCAACATAATTTTTTTAAGTGTGTGAATTTTTGTTAAATATTAAGTGTTAAACAATTGTCATCAAAAACATGGCAAATAACGGCAAAGATAAACTCGTGGTAAATAATGACGCAAATCGTCAACTAAATGTGCATGTCCAGTCTGAAATAGCCACATCAAAACATTTGATGCGGCTACCAGCATTTTGGGAAAATAACCCGAAGATTTGGTTCATATCAGCCGAAATATTGTTCGACGCGAACAACATCACCAGCGACAAACAGAAGTTTGCGCACACAGTGTTGTCCCTCTCGGCAGCACAGGTGGAGAAGGTCGCATACATTCTACAAGACCCTCCACCCAATAACAAATACGACAACCTTAAGAAAGTCCTAATCGACCGCTACTCCATCTCCGAGGAGCGTAGATTAGAGACGATTTTAAACAAAATCGATATTGGTGACCAAAAACCTTCGGACATGCTACACCGAATCAAATCGTTGGCCGGCAAAAGTTTCACGGCCAACGTCATCATAAAACTATGGATCAGGCAACTCCCTGATTACTTACAAGCGGCGTTGATCCCTCAACAAGACAAACCAGAAGAGGATCTCATTAAAATCGCCGACAAACTACACGACATCATAGGCACGCGGACTCAGAGCTTGAGTTTAATCGATCGCGACACGCGGATACCAAGCTCAGAGATACACGCGCCAAGCACTAGCAGTAGCCCTCATGAAACAATGCTAAAACAAATTAGCGACCGGCTACTGAGACTAGAGCATAATTCACACACACAGCGACAACCCTCGCATCCTCAATCGCCATGGAGACAAACTCCATCCCCTTCAAAACATTCACCATCACATACAAGCCAGGGAAGTTCATTTCCACAAAACAACCGACAAAAGCCAAGATACCAAGTTCCACACAACTGGTGTTGGTATCACTCAAAATTTGGCACCACTGCTTCAAAATGCACACAACCATGCACTTTTGCTACACAACAAAAGGAATCCGCAAATCGGTTCCCTAAGCCAACAAGTCTTAAGGTCGTAGCGGCAGACCTAAGACAACCTCACCATAGTCGCCTATTTCTACGGGATACGGTTAATAAAATCACATTTCTGATTGATACCGGCGCTGATCTAAGCGTACTCCCGTACAACAAATACTATCGCCTCGGAGCAAATCGCAATCCCGATTTAATTCTTTCTGCTGCAAACGGTACCACAATAAACACCTATGGTACAAAATTACTCGACGTTGACATCGGACTAAGGCGTTCATTCAAACACGCCTTCATTCTCGCCAATGTCAACCGCCCAATCATAGGTGCGGATTTCTTAAAGAAATTCGGTCTTTTAGTGGATCTTAAAAATCAGAAATTGATTGATCCATCCACTAAACTCTCAATCAACGCAACATCAGCACGCGTTGATACACCATCACCATTGCATTATACACTTAACAATGGCTATGGAGCACTGTTGAAGAAATTCCCTTCTTTAACAGCTCCACCAAACTACAATGCTCCTGTAATGCACAATGTAGTACACCACATCGTGACTACAGGGCATCTACCATTTTCAAGACCAAGACGGCTTGATCCAATTCGTCACAAAGCAGCTTTCCTAGAATTCCAACATATGGTGGAACTAGGAATCTGCCGACCGTCTTCATCAGCAATTTCTTGTCCATTACACATGGTAAAAAAGAAGGACAATGACTGGAGACCATGTGGGGACTACAGAAGGCTTAACGCAGTCACAATTCCTGACCGTTACCCTATCCCCCACATACAAAATTTCTCCATGCAACTACATGGTTGCACAATTTTCACCAAAATCGATCTCGTCAGAGCATATCACCTCATCCCGATTGCTCCTGACGACATTTACAAAACCGCCATTACCACTCCATTTGGCTTATTCGAATTCACCCGAATGCCATTTGGACTCAGAAATGCTGCACAAACATTCCAGCGTTTCATCAACGAAATCGTGAGAGATCTCGATTTCGTTTTTGTATATATTGACGATATTCTCGTAGCCTCAAAAGACGAGAACCAACACCTACTCCATTTGGAAAAACTCTTCCAAAAACTAGCAAGGTATGGTGTCAATATAAACACAGCAAAATGTGTGTTCGGGACAAATAATCTTGACTTTCTCAGTCACAAGATTACATCTAATGGTATTCTGCCGTCCGAAGGACGAATTAACGCCATTAGAGAGTTCCCAGCACCTCAAAGCGTCAAGCAAATCCAACAATTCGTCGGCATGGTAAACTACTACCACCGATTTATACCAAAACTTGCAGAAGTACTTGCCCCAATACACGCGCATTTGGCAAGTCTCCTCAAAAAGCCCAAAACGCCTCAAAATTTTTCTTGGACTGAAGAATGTCATAAAGCATTCCTTCAGCTCAAGAACAGCTTAGAAAATATTGCCCTTTTAGCGCATCCGCTAAATGCAACCAAATATAGCATCACCACTGATGCTTCCAACACAGCAATAGGCGCGGTCTTACAACAACTGAATAATAAGACCTGGGAGCCTCTTGGATTCTTCTCCAAGAAATTATCAGATGCAGAAAGAAAATATTCTGCATTTGATCGCGAATTGCTTGCAATCTTCCAAGCAATCAAACACTTTCGTTACTTTGTCGAAGGTCGGGAATTCACAATATTCACCGACCACAAACCGCTTACTAGGGCAATTAACTCGAAAGCGGAACGAAACCCAAGGCAAGCACGCCACCTTGATTATGTCTCTCAATTCACGACAGACATACAACATATTAAAGGCAAAGCAAATGTGGTCGCCGATACACTATCTCGGATTTCCGACTACGAACTTGCCTCCGCAGCAACACGCTACGACATCACAACGATCGCAAAGGCACAAGCTGGCGATCAAGAACTACAAGACTTACTTTCTAGTTCCACAAATCGGCGCACTTCCAAATGGAAATTAGAAAAATTTCCATTAGCCGATTTGTCAATTTACTGTGAAATATCTACGGGTAACAATCGCCCGTACATTCCAGAGTCATTGCGTCGAACTATCTTCGACACTCTGCACAATATTTCACACCCAAGTGTACGAGCAACTCGCAAACTCGTCACTTTAAGGTATTTTTGGCCCAGCATGAACAAAGATTTAACCTTATGGGCGAAATCTTGTTTATCCTGCCAAAAATGCAAGATACAAAGACACACCAAATTACCTCACGGGAATTTTCAAATTCCACCAAGTAGATTTGAACATATCCATTTAGATATTGTGGGACCACTTCCACCATCTAATGGATTCAATTATTTGTTAACTTGCGTTGATCGTTTTACGCGTTGGCCAGAAGCCTACTGCATAAAAGACATCTCCGCACAAACCATTGCAAAAACGCTCGTCGAAAACTACATTGCTAGATTCGGCGTTCCGGTCAACATTACGACCGATCAAGGCACACAGTTTGAGTCCAAACTATTCGCTGAGCTTATGAACCTTTTAGGCTCACATCGAATACGGACAACTGCCTATCATCCACAGGCAAACGGTATGGTTGAGCGCTTTCACCGCCAACTTAAAACGGCTCTCAAAGCTCGTGCAAATACCGTCAACTGGAGCTCAGAGATCCCAATAATATTGTTGGGAATCCGAGCGACAGTCAAAGATGACCTAAAATGTTCACCAGCAGAACTGGTGTACGGTCAAACCATCAAATTACCTGGGGAATTCTTTGTGGAACATCCACTTACACCCCAAGTTACCACTGACACAGTGATAAATCAATTGCGCTCCACGATGAACAAACTCATCCCAACGGACACGCGCAAATCTAATCAAACCGACATATTCGTACCCAAGTCACTGCAAACCTGTGACTACGTTTTCGTACGAATAGACAAAGTACGAACAGGCCTCACACCACCGTATGAAGGCCCATACAAAGTGATACGACGACTTCGTAAGCACTTTGTATTACAAATTAAAGACAAGCAACAATCTGTCTCTATCGATAGACTCAAACCAGTCTATGGAATTTTGAGTTCGCCCGATCAAATATCGGGAGTGAAGAAAACTGTCCGCATTTTCGGATAACACAAACTTCACCAAACTCAAATATTATCTTAAAACTCCAACACACGCTAGTGAAGACATTATATTTCTTATGACGATCATACATCGTCACAATGATACATTATCTATCATTAATACAATTTTGGGTGATAAAACCATTTACATTATCACTACCATTACAATGATTATACATCATAATAATACAACTAAAATCCATCCACAAACGCCAGCGGACAAAGAACCCACGGTGGGGGAACTCACTGCGCGGTGGGTGATGTAGCGGCTAGTTTCTTCAACCATGAGAAACTCCGCACAATTAATTCTCAACGGACAATCCTCCGTTCACCTAATTCTTTATAAATCGACAATTATCCATCTAAAGAATTATTCTAAATTATATACAACAATCTTGTATGTACATAACAACTTGTACATAGTAATCGTACAACAACACTTGTACATACGAATTTGTGTAAACAAAATAGAATTGAAAAATTATATTTTGGTTACACAAAAATTTCGCATTGCAATAACCTCTACAATCACATCATTTAGAGATGCATAAAATTCGTATTGATTTTGCAAAACCAAAGTCATGTAAAACGCATCAACACATACATCAAGCCATTGCATAAGAGATGGCATTGCAAACATTTATGTTTAATAAAACATAATTTATATAGGGTGCACCCAAATATTTTGGTGCATGTAAACTGGGAGTGAAAACCAGTTTTATTATTTTCGTTATAATTTGGTAAGAAGAATAAAAAAAATATAATTCTTCTGCCTATTCAATTTGGATTTTTGCCGGAGCAACATGGAGCATCATCACTCACCAGCAACAACAAACAATATTTTTATAAAATAAAAATTTTATTATTAATTTTTAAAAATTAAATTAAAGTTTTGTTTTTATTTATTATTATTAATATTATAAAGTGCTCCGCATCATACCCAATAGCTTGCATAATTATCGGTTGTTTATCCATCGAGAGACTCGTGGATGCCTCGCCCTCAACTCACTTCAATTACTCGGTGATTATTGAATTGCGAGATTTTGACTTGTACGGTACTTCAGTATCTGACTTTTTCAATTCAAAGTTCAGAAAAAATGTTTAGTTCGCGAAATTAATCAAAGTAGCCAAAGCAATAATAGTCAAAATGGTAAATGGCAACATTTATTTTTGAACAAAAAAGTTTATTTTAATAATGTCTTTAATTTTATATGTATATTTTTCAATTGTGTTGTTATTTAATTTTACGAGCATTATTTGTGATCAAACATCGGACTATGAAGTGGACAATAAACAGGAGAGTTTGGACGATTCATCGCACTTTTTAGAGAACCGTGTTGATCTTAATTATGATACTTATGTGGATGGCGCTTCGGCAATGGTTGATGATAAAAATGAATATTCTGAAGCAGCTGAACAAGGTGGTATTATCGATAAACTGAAGGGCGTTTGGAATAAACTTCTACATCCTAACAAATATGATCCAGCAACGTACACGGATACTTTGAATAATTTTCATGACGAGATTTTTAAATTTTTAAATGAAGATAAAGTGCCGAGGTCCCTACAACCAGTAAATCTACAGTGCCAAACTACATGTAATTCATCTAATTCCCAAAATGTCAAACAAAATCAAACTACAACCCCACCAAGTACCGTCAGACAAAATGAAACATCAACACCATCAACTAGTCAGACTCCACCTAGTCAAGCACCGCCTAGCCAAGCACCAACCGATAAACCGCCTGCTCAAGCACCACTTGATAAACCGCCTGCTCAGCCACCCCCTGGTAAAGCGCCTGGCCAAGCACCGCCCGTTAAACCGCCTGGTCAAGCACCAAGCGCTAAACCGCCTGGTCAAGCACCACCAAGTAAACCACCCGATGAATTACCGGCGTGCGCAACATATCTTAATAATTTTACAGTTGATCAATTAAATTATTTGAAAAAATTCTTAAAATGTATGCAGCTTCAGCAGGAAAATTTAGATAAAAAATCCAATGATACTACTACTAAGAAACCTGAAACATGCCCGACGTGTGGCGATAAATCGAAGCAGACCAACGTTTCTTCTATACCTGCAACGACGAAAAAGCCACCGGCAGCAAAAGCAGCATCGAGTAAAGAAAAACCTAAACCAAAAGTAGAGAGCGGGAAACATGGTCATGAATTAAATAAACCTCCAATAAATCATACGGCGCTCGAGGCAGGTATGTATGATTTATTCTTTCTTATGTTTGAATCCACAAAGCCAATCAAATTTCAGATAATACACTATTAAGTAGTTATAATATATATCTAAATAAATTGCAATTTCTGGCTCACTTACACCATACTGTTTGTCAAGTAGGCCAAAAGAAATTGCAACCCATAGATCTCAATTCAGTCCAAAAGTTAATCGACGAAGCCAAAAATAAACTACAAGTAGCCAATGAATCGTTAAGTACGTGTAAAGCGCGGGAAGATACAACCGTAGTGAAGCCAACTAATCCGGATGTAATGTTTCCATTTTTTAATCCGTACTATACGAGAAAGAAACGAAATTTTCGGGGTACTGATTCCGATATAAACAATGTAGTTTCCATGGTTCAGGAACAACTGAAAAAAAGTAATTCGGGCGCGACCAATGGAGCAAGTGAATATAGTAAAATACTGGGAGTTAGAAAATCAAAAAAAAAGAGGAAAAAGAAGAAAAAGAAACGGAAAAAACCCACCAAGAAATATCGTGAGAGCGAGGAAGGTGCGGAAACTGCAGGTAACGAATACATTATTAAATTTTTAAGCGCGGCAAACTTTTTTAATTATTTTATTTATATTTTCCTTCGAAGGTAAAATGCCAATGAATGTTAATATTTCGAATTCAATATATAATAATTTTAATGCAGACTATAATAATTTGAAGTTTAAGGTATCGCCTGAACAGGAGGAAGATATAAATAAATTTTTAAAAAATATAAACGAACGCCCTCAACTCTTTAACTTCGACATTGAGCAATATTTAAATCCCAATGTAGTAAAGCCGATCCGCAATCCACAGCCCAAAATAAAATCGTATTTTGAATTTAATACCGATGCCAATGAACATCATCCGTTCAAACGGAAACCAGGGCAATTTTTTATTTTTAAGGATGAGGCTAACGATCATCTGCCCGACCCTTTTATTAAATCTAAACGTGACATACTAACGCAACGTATCAAAGCAATATCAAATAAAATGCGAATGGCTTCATTTCTAGAACATCCGGAACTACATTTTGATGAAACGCAAAAATTTAGTCGAAGTAGCGTACCAGATTCACCGCCACGGTACAGTACACCATTAAATTTGGACCAATTCAAAACGGATAATGATTTCGTCGATAAATTTTATCTGCTGAACGATGGCAATCCAAGTACGTCTGATGATGATAAAACGACGAAGGAAAATGAAAGTAATAAAATCAATTCGATCGATCTTGGTATCGATTTGGATTTGGATAAAAAATTTCGTGATTTAAAATGGGAAACTGATCGAAAATTCTATTCGGATATGGTGCCAAACGAAGACGTTTCGAAAAAGAATGTAGATGACAGGAATATCGAATCATCTGATATTTCTAAAAATGATGAGTTTATATTTTATAAATAATAAATCTTAATACTTTAAATTTGGTTTTAAATTAAGCTTTATTGGATACGCTTTTTAACTTAAATTTTGTTTTATTAAGAAATACTCAAAAACTAGACATTGTTGTGGAAACACTTTATAGCTTAGTTGGTAATGCCCTTCCATCACTCATCTGAAAATATACGATATAATATAAATCTACAATTTTAAGGGTTGGTTTCGTGTGACCTACCGAATTTACTTCTTGGTCATTTGATGTCTGACGATTAGGAATGGAGCGCCTAACCCCGATCCGAAGAACGCAATAAACAATGCTGTTAGTTTATATTTATTTTGAAGTGAGAAAGGTAGGTTCTGTAATATACAAAGGAATGTAATATAATAAATTTGACGGTATGTAGGTATATAAAATCATTAATATAAAAATGATAAATATTATAGGTTAGAAATTATGTAACTCGGAACAAAAAAAAATTAATACTCACAGCACCAGGTACACCACCATGAGAACCGTGTCTCACAATTTGTCTGGATAGATTTTGTGTAAGTAATCCTGATACACGTCCCAACATTTTATTATAATATTGATTTTAACTTTGTACTTAATTAAAAATAAAATTTGTCTCAATTACACAAAAATAGTGTCGACTTTGCCCAATTCAAAATTAAAAAAAAATGAAGTGCTCGAAATGTCATATATTTTTTGTAGTGGGATTCTAAAATTGCAAAGAAAACGAAATATAGTAGTGACATCTATACTATGATAGAGTATCTCGGTCATAAATTTAATACTACACACACACACATACGTAATTTAATTAATTTTTATTTAATCTACAGTACAATACAATTAGAGATTACTGTTTGGTTTAAATTCAATGACGTCATATATATAAGCGAATTCCAAGATAATACAAAAATTTGTAGTGTGTTACGACAGTTTCGGCAAAGTAAAGTAGAACATCATGTTAAATATTTTAAAAAATACATTAACTTCGCGTATTTTAATTAAGAATTCATTATGGAATTACAAAAATGTTGTAGCAGCACTACATATCGGTGAAACTAATGTTATACAAAGTCAAGTTGATAAAAATGCTGCAGAATATAAAGTAAGTGTACTTAAGTGATTGATCTTTAAACTTGGCATGTACGTCAATTCTAATGTCATTCCAATAGGAAAATGTTACCCATATGACCGAACTGGTAAAAACATTACGTAAAATCACTGATAATGTGCTAACAGGTGGTGGCCAAGAGGCCATAAAACGTCATACTTCGAAGGGAAAATTATTGGCGCGGCAACGGATCGATTTGCTCTTGGATAAAGGATCACCATTTTTAGAATTAAGCCATCTGGCTGGTTACGAATTATATGGCAAAGAAATTGTTAATTCGGGAGGCATTATTACCGGAATTGGCAAAGTACAAGGTGTTGAATGTGTAATTGTTGCAAATGATGCCACGGTTAAAGGTGGAACTTATTATCCAATTACGGTTAAAAAACATTTACGAGCCCAAGAAATTGCCGAGGAGAATCTATTACCATGTATATATTTGGTAGATTCAGGTGGTGCTAATCTTCCACGTCAAGCTGAAGTATTTCCGGATAAAAATCACTTCGGACGAATATTTTTCAATCAAGCACGTATGTCGGGTAAAGGCATATCACAAATTGCAGTGGTAATGGGTAGTTGTACTGCCGGTGGTGCTTACGTCCCTGCAATGGCAGACGAAAGTATTATCGTTAGGAAGCAGGGAACAATTTTCTTGGCCGGACCACCACTCGTTAGAGCCGCAACCGGAGAAGTAGTATCTGCTGAAGATTTGGGAGGAGCGGATCTGCATTGCAAAACTTCAGGAGTAACTGATCACTACGCTATTGACGATCAGCATGCGCTTCACTTAGCTAGGCAAGTCGTTGGAAATTTAAATCGCCCAGCCGCAAACCAATACAACGAAAATTTACGATTAACTTCAACAACATCTACTAATTTTAATAATATTCCCAAGGTTGATGGACCCAAATACAATCCTGAAGAAATTTATGGCATCGTTGGTTCAAACCTAACGAAAACCGTTGATATACGTGAAATAATTGCACGGATTTTTGATCGCAGTGAATTTGTCGAATTTAAAAAAATGTACGGTGAAACTTTGGTCTGTGGGTATGCACGATTATATGGGAATTTGGTTGGCGTAATCGGTAATAATGGAGTCCTATTTTCTGAAAGTGCCCTTAAGGGTGCCCACTTTATTCAATTGTGTGTCCAGCGAAATATACCATTGGTGTTTCTACAAAATATTACTGGTTTTATGGTTGGGCGAGATGCTGAAGCAAATGGTATAGCGAAAAATGGAGCAAAATTAGTGACGGCCGTTGCATGTGCCAATGTACCGAAGTTAACATTGATTGTTGGTGGGTCGTACGGTGCTGGAAATTATGGTATGTGTGGAAGGGCTTATTCACCTCGATTTTTGTACATGTGGCCAAATGCAAAAATATCGGTCATGGGCGGGGTTCAAGCAGCGAACGTATTAGCCCAAGTTGCTGAAGATCAGCATAAACGAAGTGGTAAACCATTTACCGAGGAGCAGGCCAATAAAATTAAACAACCTTTAATCGAGCAATTCGAGGCCGAAGGTTCAGCGTATTACAGTTCAGCTAGGCTGTGGGATGATGGTATTATAGATCCAGTTGATTCTCGTAAAGTATTAGGTTTAAGTTTAAAGGCAGCACTAAATAACGCTAACAACGAAACGAAGTTTGGGGTTTTCCGAATGTAACCAAATGATGATTTAATATCGTACCAGGAATATTGCATTTAAATAAATTTTAACTGGTTTTTATTAAACAAATTGTTTTTATTCGCAGAAAAAAAACAACTTAAAATAAGAAACTTAACAAACTAAATATATTTAAAATTTCCCTGGATTTCTTCTAAGAAACAGTCTTCTAACTAAACGAACCATTTATTGGGACATTGCACTTATAATTCTTCACGATCATTTTCATCGTCTTCTTCCATGTTGTACTCTTCGGTTGGCAACTCATTACAGTAACCAGCTATTTCACTACACAATTTCAAATCAATATCGGTTTGGTTTTCGTCCATAAATAATTTAGTAGCTATTTCTTCGTGATCATCGAGAACCTCGAGGCACTGAAAAATATTAAAGAAAATAGTTGGTATCGGTTGTGTAACAAAAAGCAAGCAACGTGTTATTTATGTATTTGATAAGGAAAGTATGACATGAATCAATTAAAAATCGAAAGCGCAATCTAACCTTGAATGAGAAAATCCAGTCAAGTAGTTTCTAGAAATAATCATACTTACAAAATGTTTTAAACTTTTATTTAAATCACCATCTTGAACAAAATCTACTTTGCTCATGAGTGGATTCATACCAGCCTCCGTGATCATTTTAAGTACGGTAAATCTACCATTGGATTTAAATGTCGCCTTTGCATAATCATCCATCTTATCACCTAGATACAAATGAAATTCTGTTTAGTGATGAAAATTGCGAGTGTTTCTGTTTTTTATACTCACAAATGGATTCCATTAAATCGGTCAAATATACTTCAGATCTCCGATACTGTATCTTATTACTGACCGCATCGCCTGATTTGTCTATTCGGAAACCACCAACTTCTACAACTTTTTTGGGATCTACCTTGCTGATTGCCGCTTCTATTTCATTAACGGTGGCCTTGCAGACTACAAATTGGCAGGGTTATAAATATAAAAAAAACTACTATTTTATGTTACAGGAATATTTACCATGGCATTTAACTTCCTTTGATGTGAACCCCTGTGCAC
The DNA here is from genome assembly GCA_932526605.1 of Nephrotoma flavescens. Lineage (NCBI taxonomy): Eukaryota > Metazoa > Arthropoda > Insecta > Diptera > Tipulidae > Nephrotoma > Nephrotoma flavescens. The sequence goes on along the minus strand of OW052222.1, from coordinate 192,055,537 downwards.
AATAAACACTAACTAGTAGTAACAATAATTTATAAATTACTTGCATTTTAATTTTTTATACGAGGTTTTGGTACAAACAAAACTTAAGTAATAACTTTTTTATAATAAATATATCACAGATATAGATGTATTTTATATAGATGTATAGTCTTGGATTTATTGATAAAAATTATTTATAATTTAACACGTTTCTAATCACTGATTGGTTAATTTTTTGAAATATATTTGTTTATTTACTAAATTGTGTGTGTGAAGAAAATTGCAGATTAGTAATGCCACCTCACAATTTTTTTTAGCGAAACCATTTCAGTACTTTTTTATGGTTTTTACCATAAAGTTAAATACTACAGAGTGAATGATAGCAGCTGTCAAGTGAGTCAAATTCGGAGGGTAAAAGAGAAAGCATATAAATCAACGGGTCGTATTTAGAATTTGCTCGATTGAAATTTAAAACTTCTCAAATTCACAATTATTTTTATTCGAATATAGTACGCATTAATTGTTTTTATTTTCGATAAAAAAATTATACTTATAATATTCCAAAATAAAAAATAATTATGAAAAGAAAAACACGTAGAATATGTACGTAGTAATAAGAAAAATGCGACACTGGTAATATAACATATGTTTACAAACACACACACAAAATGAAAAACCCCACACCGAAATCAAAATTGTTTACTTAATTTTCTCTGATTTATAAATTAAATAATGGATAAATTTATTACAAATCCCTTTTTGCTTAACATAATTTACATTTTATTTTATATAAACACTTAGTAAACTTACTGATGGTAAGATACGCCTTTTTGAAATCTTTTAGGCGTATTTTTACAATTTTTGACAATACACTTCATTTCAATAACAAGTTTATAATTTTTTTTATCAAATAATGCACACCACACACTACTATATAAACCAACTAAATATTTTATAATATTTTTATTATTTTAATTAATAATTTTAAAATCACTAAATTAAGTCGTCATCATAGGTTGTCACTGCGCACATAAATAAACATCTGATTTGGGGTTTTTCGTTTTGAAATATGAGTAAGCCATATGCTTTTTTATATAACCATCCTTCACCAACGTGCCTCAAATGAAATAGCAAATATTATATGCTTCTTTATATGGGGGAAAAAACATTTCTACTCTGTGTAGTATAACTCTATTGTTTTTACAAACTCCGCAAGTGTACCCCTATGAACCGTAGACCTCGATTTCGATCACAAATTGTACGAGGTGTTGAAATTCTTTTGTGCCAGCCATGGAACCGTTTGATGTAAACTTGAATTTTAACACGCATACCCAACAGTAAACTTATGACTTTTACCTTATAAGTGGCCCTATTCTGGTTTTCCCCGGGAATTTGGAATTAGTGACGTATTTCTAGAAGTTGGGAATTTTTTATTCCCTAAAGTGTATTCTGGCCACTGGCGTTTGGACATTTTTTTTATTGGGAAAAAATAATTCCATTTTATAGCAGTTTTGACGTTAATTTTTCCCCATTATTTTTTTAGGGAATTGTAATTCGTACTTTTTCTAATTTTTAAACATTATGTTTTCTAATATACATATATTTAAAATAAATTAAACTTGTAATAAGGTCGCAACATGCGTTTTAGTTTATAAAAAGCTAAATAAAAAAAGGTTTCCCCCAAAAATTATTCCCAGTCTACTAGAATATACATTTGGGAACGGGAAATAAATATTTGGGAATTCTTGCAATTTGTAATTACAGCAAAATATTTTCCCAATTCCCCGGGAATCTCTTTCGTACACCATTTTCACCCACACAATTGTGATGGCGGGCCAGAAAAGGAATAAGTTATTTGTTTTTACACGTGCACGCTTGGCTCGCTGGAATTTACAGTCATGTACATTCTTATGAGGTGGTGAAAAATTCAGTGTGGTGACAACAAAAATTTTGTAGTTTATACCATGTTTACACCAAAACTACTCGGCCGTGTCCCAAACACCGACTTATTTCAAACTTATTGACTTATTTGACGCCTTCTTGAATAAGTCGATCAAGTCGTCCCAAACGATTTTACTGACTTATTTTGACAGATATAGCAAACAACAAATGTTTTAGGAATTTGTTATTTAATAATTAAATAAAAAAATTAAAATACACAAAAATAATTTATTTTAATGAATTATTTAATAAATAAAAACATAAAAATGTGTCTTGAGTTATTAAAACACGATGAAAATTTATTATTGTAGCTGGAGATACGCAAGCTAAAATTTTTGTTACTGAAGCTACACCTCTATTAATCCTCTTTTTATATCTCTAAAAAAAAGTATATCTCTAAAATTTATTAATTATATTAATTTATTAAGACAATATTGTACTAATAGTTATTAATTAAGTGAAATATCACTAATGTTTGAAAATTATTAATAATATTTGATAATTTGTTGAATTCTTCATGTTTACATGATCAAATGTATATTTCTTGTTTACATGATCAAATAAGTTTTTTGCTTTCAAAATAAGTCACCTCGATAGCAGACTTATTTGAATAAGTCGGTATAAGCAAATAAGTCGGTGTTTGGGACAGAGCCTAATAGTATGTATAATACTTTTTTGCTTCGTATAACAAACATTTTTTTCGTTAATCTTTATCCGTGGTTCTACACTTTGATCCGTTCGTCGTGATTCTTTCTTTGTTTCCTTCCGCTTTACCAACAAAAATGTTTTTTGTTTGTTGGTAAAGGGGAAAGAACCAAAGTGTGGCGAGGCTCTATAACATTACTCTATGATCAAAGCATTTTATCAAAAAGGATAAATAAACAAAAAACGAAAACAGAGAATAGAACTTTATATTTAATAATTAAATTAATAATTAATACCATTTAAAATTAGAGTTGGATTTATATTTTATTTGAACAAATAACAATAACCATTTTTTTTTCTCAAGTTCTATTTTCAAACAAACGAAAAACAAAGCGCGAGCTCTGTACTAATCGCGTAAAAACAAAAACGAAATTCTGAGCCTCAATCCATATTTTTAGTAGCATCCGAATACGAACGTATGGAATTATTATAACGCACATTTAGTCAAAACCAAAAATAATTAATTAATTCTACGCGATCCCTCGCAGTTGTATTTTGTTTATCATAGGGATTCTTATGAATAAAATAAATAATTAATAATTATTCTATTTAGAAATTTTAAAATTATTTTTTATTGTTATTTTAATTTTAAAACTTCTAAATTTATATTAAATAATTGCATTTTTTATTTTATAAATTCAAATCATATTTTATATCATTTTTAAATATATGTACCTTCTATTCATTTATATTTATATAAAATTTACTGTATAGGCTTGGTATATTTTGTAACGGAAATTTTGTTTAATAAAATTTCATTAGCTTGGATAATGATGTCGAATTGACAACGAAAGCTTAGTAATTTATATTAATTTTAAATCTGAGCCAGAGACCAATAAAAACATTACATTTAAAATATAATATCATAATTTATCCACATTATATTTTATAAGTTAGTTCAAGAATAATACTGACTTCCAAAAAAAAACTTGTAACTCTACAAAAAGAGCCCCCCCCCCTCTACTTTTCCAACCGTCGGCCTTGCTTTTATATCATTTCACAAAAATAATTGGTGCTGATGATCGATTACAGGTGCTTATCACCAACTACAATAAAAAATATTCGAACGACCTGACGTCTGGTTCATATCTATAAATAAAAACCCCATATTCCAACATCCGAGATTTTTTCAACTCTTTTGTATGAAAGGGCGTGTAAAACTTACTTGATTACAATTGAACTGAATGTTACTCGGAACGTTGCTCTTGCTGTAACAATATATTTGTCGTCAGCGTATGCTAGTAGTTGGTTTGGTTTAAAGAATAGCTGGCCTATATTGAGCTGTGGAATAAGATATTTTAAAAATGAGTTAAAAAGTATATATTCTGTTTTGAAGAGTTATCTAAACAGGACCATACGTCCCGACCACACCGAGGTACAACATGTTCCTCGGTGTGGTGTCGTATGCCTGTCGTAACTTTTCTCTAATATAATCCTTAGAATGAAGGTCTGATAGGTTGTTGATCTGGATTTCGCTGAAATCTAATTGTTTGTGGTTGGTGAAGGTCGATTTAACACAGGGGAAAAATAAATTCCACCACTGAACCGTCATGTCGTTGTTAAGTGATATTATATTTTGTAATAAATTTCGGTGGCGCGCGATAGCTGTTCTCGAATTGCTTTACAACCAGTTATTTTTAGTCTATGGTGACTTTCGTCTAAATGTTGATGATGATACTGCCTCCGTGAAATCAGCCAGTGTCTGGTTTTCTAGAATACCTGGTAGTGTTTGCTCGTAACTAGTTTGATGATGTAGATGTTAAAAGGTTTTTTGTTCCAAGGTGGAGTTGGTTGGAAGCAATGGTTGCTTGTTGTTGATGCAACTACCAAAAAGCGGTGTCGATGTTAGCTAAATGTTTTATTTGTATGTCGTTAATTCTGAATATAAGGCGGTTTTTGATATAAGGCTGGGTAACCATGTTCCCATCGTCTGATTTTCATGTTCTTGAGGTTTTCGTGGGAAGTCCGTGCTAGTGGCCAAACTATGCTATAAAGCTAATCCCGTGGTGCATCACAAATATGGTTTTAATTCACAAAGATCTGTTTTTTATTTAGAAATACCAATCAAAATGTAAAACAATGAAACGTTAAAAGACAATATCAACAAAACCAATGAGAACCAATTTAGATTTTTCTCCAAAACAGAGACAGAAAATAAGTGACCTCGCCATTACTTATGTGAATAAATATGTATTCGTTTAGAAAAGGGCCTAAAAGAGAAGAATGATTCGCTTAATTTTACAAAATACAAAAAAATTGTGCAAACAGTAAATTTTAACTGTAACAAATTTAAAAAAAAATCTACAAATATTTTAAAAATTCTATATGTTCTTTATATAATTTCTAAAATTTATAAGATATTATTAATTTAAAAAATTGTAATTTTAAGAAATCACAATTTCTTAATATTACAATTTTTGTCTATTAAAAATCCAAAAATTGTAATGTTTTTTTATAAATAATTGGTGTATAATTGTTTATACTATCGTTTCTATATATATATAATACATAAATCAATTAATGCATAATTAAATTCGCCGCTCGCCGCCGACGCTTGGTGTGTCTAGTTCTTTAGTACGCAATGCGGTATGTTTTTTGTTGGTTGGGTACATGTAAGTACTTTTTTATCGTTCGGTCGATCAATTTGCGCCCTATGAAACGTACGTAGTGCACTTTAAACAGTATAATTTATATATTTAAATATAAATAAAATTCTTTTATAAACATTATAATTAATAACATCGTACAAGTACTATCTACTATCTAGTTTTAATAATTTTACTCTTTATATACCTACGAATACGAGACATACCAATTAAACCGAAATGATTACCACACTTTTTGCGTCGACTGTTTCATGTTCGCGTATACTTTTTTGAAAGGCAAACTACATAACCTCACCACAAAAGTTGATGCGCGTAAATTTTTTTATAAATATTTTTATTTGTCATTTGAAGTGATCAGCAAGGAGAAGTAAAAAACGCTAGTAGTTCATTGTTCAGTAGTAATTTGTTTAAATTATAGTTTTTTGTGGTGAAATGTTCATAATAATTATAATTAACTTTTAATAAAAACATTCGTGAAAAAAGTTTATAACTAAGAAGATTTATCAAACAAAATAAAAGTTAAATTTGATTTTTTTTTTGATTTCTGTAAATTTGGTATCAAACAAAAAAGTAAATAAATTGAAAATCTCGAATTGCGTACAGTAATTTGGTTGATTCCATTTATAGTTTTTTTTATATATAAAATAGGGGAGTTTGCTACTAAATTTCGAAAATAAAACTTTCTCTCGTTATAAGTTCTTAATATTTTATTTAAAATACACTTAATTTCTAATAAAAATTAAATTTATTTCATATTAATAAAGTTTAATTATTAAAATATTATAAACTATAAAAATAAATTTGGTTCATAAAATTGTAAAAAAATGGAATTGTATGGAAATAATAATGGACTCGACCAAACAACCGCGCGCCATATTGCTTCGCCAGTCTTGATCCGGTCAGCTGCGGAGAAAGACGTTATCTAGAAGATGTGTCATTATTTTGTGCATAAAAAATTTGTTTTAATATATTTAATTGTTAACTCTTTGGAAAATATATTATTGTGCTCATTTTTATCATATTGTGAATCTATATTACTGTGTTCTGTTATTAAGAAAAACATTAATTATAAAAAGTTATATCGGTAAGTGATAGCAAATTTTTTTTATATTCTAAAATCATTTTTTTTTTGTATTCTGGCGATATTCTATATTCAAAAAATCATAAACGAAGCTAGTTTTAATAGTTTATTTTATCTTGATAATATGGATCACTTTTAGTAATAATTATAAATAATAAATAATGACGTAATATAATTAAAATAATGTTTTATTACCATACATATACAAGCGTCGCGTTTTTTCTTTGTGCAAAGACATGAAAGCTGGTTTTTCTTTTCTTGTTCTGTGTGTATCTTACAAAAAAAATATTTCAATCTCAAAAAATAAAGTTAAAGGTATTAATTTTATGCACCGTTTACACATATACAAGATTTTTTCAAAAAAAATTTCCTATAAACCTACCTATGAAAAACTGATAAAAAAAAGTTCTTTATTATTTATATATTCCGCAACGTCGCATAATGTTCACGGAGTGTACATATATGTATATAAATAATAAGAAAATAGTAATTGTATGTGATAAAATGTTACTAGAGAAGACAAAAATGAAAAGCGTCGGTTTTAGGAAAAGAAGTTTTCTGATTCACTATATAAAATTATATCGAACGTGGTTTATTTCATTAAACTGTACATAACTCATCATAATTAGTACAAATTTAAACGTTGTTTTTGTATATAAAAGATTAGATGTTACGTTTTAAGGTTAGGATTTTGTAGTTCATCCGATTCTGTTTAAAGAATTTGACTTCTAATCATTAAAGAAAACACAGATTTTTAATCGTTTTTTCACATTTTATTTATAAAAATACTATTAGATTTACAATATTTTCTTGTTTTACAAAATGGTGTTTTCAAAAAAAAAAAACCTGTGCTGAATTTTTATTTTATTTTATTTTTGACTGATATAATATAATACAGGCGTATATTATTTAACACACACTCACATAAATATTTTGATATTTAAAAATTTTATTACATACGAGAAGTATATAAAAAAGATTCTTAGACAGTGTGAGTGTAAATATTTTAAAATATGAATTTGAAAAAAAAACAAACAAAATATTTTTTGAGAACGTCACTATCGAAAACCAAACCACTACACACGAAAAATCCCGAATTTAAATATTCCGATATATTTTTTTTTATTTGATTTTTCGGTGTGTTCCAAAACGAAACAATTAATTCGAAAATGCGATTCAATTTTTTATTTCGTTTGTATTTGTTTTGTAATCACTTTCGAATACTTATACGATTTTTATATATAGATTTACAAACACTATCAAAATTATAAATAAATAAAGATATTTTTTATCCGCCGAGACTACGCGACTTATGTGCGCTTGCGCGGTTTTATGAATTAAAAAAGAAATAAAAATTATTTTATTTTAAAATAACGACAAAACATACTACAGTCTTCCAAGCTTGTTGGAAACTATTTCAACAACCAATTTCGTTTCAAAACGATTCTACATTGAAACTTAACCTAAATCGTATATACACGATAAAATTATGTGCCTGTATAGAAAAAAATTCATACATATAAAAATACTGTCAGGTTATAAAAATATAAAAAGAAAATTTTGTGTACATAAAGTTTTGCGCATACAGAATTTTTGTGATAGCGCGTTATATATGTATTTACTTTTTTAATAATGTATTTTAAAATATAATCACCAATTATTATTAATTATATTGAAAGCATGCGGTTATTTCCGATATTTCAATGACGTTTACGTTTAAGGATAGGTCGTAATTGGAAGTAACGACATTACATTATATTCGATAGATTATAATATATTTTAATCACTAAAAAACTGGTTTTATACCTTTAGGAACCGAAGCATATAGTTACACTTATAGTACTAAACCGCCATGAAAAAATATTGAAAGGTCAGTGATTAGTGTGCTTGTTGTTTTTATTCCCCCACACTTCATTCCACACAACACAATCCACATACACAAACCCGATTCGTATGCAAAAGATGTACTCGCGCTTCGCTAGCTTTGCAACGCAAACATGATACAACTTGTTCAATTTTATTTGGATTATTATCAATACATACGAATATCAACGCATATTTATAAACACTATGATGATTCATGTAAACTATAAAGCTGTCAATTTATAGTTCATACCTTTTTAAGAATTTGGAAGTAAACTACTTTTTTAGGTACATAGCTAATGCATTTTAAATAATTATTTTATTTTACTTCTCGGCTTATTATATAACATCGTACAAATAAAAACTATATAACATTTTTTAATCATGCGCACTTGGAATTATTTTTGTAGTTTTTAATTTTTTTTATATATTGATCGATATTATTCTGCTTTGTTTTTATTGTTGTTGTTGTATTTTGGGAAAAATAAAAAACCGAACGCGTACACTAACTACTAAAAATTGCGTTTCGTACACCGACATCGGGTTATTTGGAAGTGGAGTTCATTTTTTTTATAGAGCGAGATGTATATTTAAAATTATTCGTTCTCTTTTTCACGCTCTTGAAGTTTTGTTGTGTTTTTTTAACATAGCTAAATATACCCAATACAAGTGTATACCTTTGTGAAAAGAAGTTTATATTTTATTTTGTTGAAGGAAAGTCAATAAATTTTCCAATTTAATTTTAAATAAAAATTATTATTAAAACTATTTAAATTTTAATGTTAAAATATAATAGAGTGTGTTTCTCAAAATGAAATAATTTTTATTAAATAAAAGAAAGTATATTATATAGAGAGGTACCTTTAGGTGTGATTGTGTGATTATTAAAGTGAGTGTATTGAAGTGTAGATTAGGTGAACTCTTCATATTTTTAGAACTTTCTTTTTAAAATGTTTATGTTATCTATTATTACGATTTCTGGCTACAGTGTTCCAAATTGTCGTGTGTAAACGTGAACTGACGCGATTTTATCATACGGTATGTGTACTGTTGCTAAGAAATGACGTAATGGAATAATTAGGCTTATATCATGAACTGAAGATTGTTCAATCAAACTTGAACTCACGATGAAGTACATCAAGTTCTACATCAACTTACTTTGTTTTATTTGTCATATATACATATTACATAGCTTCGGCCCCTTCTTTTATACAAAATGTTATTATTTTGTTTTAAACCAAAAAAGAAAATTTTTTGATTATGCGCATAGTTAAATGCCCTTTTCTCTATTTAAAATTAAATAACAACATGTATGTACCTATTTACATTTATTATTAAACATTGTTTAATAACTTCGATAAAACCAGATTACAACATAAAAATGATTGAACTTTTCACACAAAAATACCACATGCAATGTTATACTATACACAAAATCTTACAAAAATAGATTTGTTTTTGATTTGTCATTTGTGTGGCGTGAACCTACTTATAATACAAGACAAAATATTTTATTTCATTTTAGTTATACTAATGTGATTTGAGATGAAACGGGTTAGGGGAGACGAAACCCAATTTGGGAATCGAACAACTGGTTCATCAACATCAAATAATCGTATATTAACAACAACGCAAACAAATCAAGGGCCAACGGTTCAATATCAAATGGCTTCGAGTGTATTACGAGCAGGTAATGCTGGTAATGAGAATACTGGAATGGGGCAAGGTCCGACTGTGCAGTATACAACAAGTGTGTATTTTATCATAGTAACATTTATAATAGTAATTTAATTATTTTCTGTTTAATGTCATTAATAGCGTATAGCAGTCCATCATTGGGTGGTGGATCTATTTCACGCACTATTACTCCATCTCAAGGAAATGGACCACCTTCCACACACGTCCAAGTTAATACAACTGTGAATTCGAGTAATGCAATTCGACACAAATCTGGACAGGCCGGTGGTACGGCCGGAACAATACCACCATTCGTAAATGCTGCAGCCCAAGTAGGGCCACCAGCGCCAGGGCAAGCACAATTTCAGCGTCTTAAAGTGGAAGATGCACTAAGCTATCTGGATAAAGTAAAATTTAAGTTTGAAAAGCAGCCACAAGTTTACAATGATTTCCTTGATATTATGAAGGAATTTAAATCTCAGACAATTGATACCCCAGGTGTTATACAACGTGTATCGAATTTATTTAAAGGACATCCTGAATTAATTGTCGGCTTTAATACATTTTTACCACCCGGTTATAAAATTGAAGTACAAGCGAATGATCAGGGTTTTGCGTATCAAGTTTCTGTATCGTTACCACCAACCACATCGAGCGGAATGCCACAGCCAAGTCCACCACATCGCGCTCCCATTCAAATGGTTCATACAATTCCAACTGCCGTTAATTTAATAACGCATCCTATACCCGCTCCAACCAATTTACATACTGCAACTCATCAGATCACACCAATTCCTGTTCCGGCTACAACACCAACAATTACGCAAACTTTTACACGGGAGAGAACCATATCAGGAAGTGGAACGAGTTTAAATAGTTCTGCAACCGGTACTAGTTCCGCATGTTCAGTAACAAACAACACCACTCTTAATGCAGCTGTTATTGCATCAGGTCTTCGTACCAGTAACGATAATGAATTTAATCATCTACATCATTTAAGTCATCCTTCAGTTATTGCGCCTGAAGTAAGTGCAGCCAATAATATTACGAGTGGCGGTGGTAACAACGCAACAAGTGGCGCCACACAAAATCAGCCCGTTGAATTTAATCATGCGATCTCATACGTAAATAAAATTAAGAATCGGTTTCATAATCAACCGGAAAAATATAAAAGATTTCTTGAAATTTTGCACACCTATCAGAAAGAGCAAAAAATTGTTAAAGAAGTTGGTACGGCAGCAACGTCGCCAAATAAATTACTAACGGAGGCCGAAGTTTATACTCAAGTAGCAAAACTATTTGATAAACAAGATGATTTACTACGGGAATTTGGACAATTCCTACCGGATGCGACAAATCATTCTAGCATACCGTTTCCGAAAATGCCCATCATGAATGAACATAAAAAAATACCTAGTGGTATTGTAACGGGGCCACATGCTAATTTAAAATCATATGGTAATTCAACTAATAATGTGTCACGCATCGAACGAGATTATCATGCCACAAATGAAAAGGAGTATCATCATCCGCGTGAAAAAGAACGAAATCATGTGTCTGGACAAAAATTTGGACATAATAGTTCGCAGGTGAAAAAATCACCATCATATAATGCGGTGCAGGTGCCTCATATCCGGGATCGAGATGCCCCACCACCAATGAAACGACATAAACCAATATGCCGCGATGTTACGCTAGCCGAAGCGTCGAAATACGGTTCACTACATGATTATGCATTTTTTGATAAAGTACGTAAAGCACTTCGTAGTCCGGAAGTGTACGATAATTTTTTACGTTGCCTCACTCTATTTAATCAAGAGATTATTTCAAAATCGGAACTACTAAATTTGGTATCACCATTTTTAAGTAAATTTCCGGATTTACAACGATGGTTTCAAGATTTTATTGGCCCGTCTACAACACCGGAAAGTGTTCCATTAGCGTCAGCGCAAAGGCAGGAACGTACCCAAAGCGAACTAGCCCAAGAAATCGATTTGTCTGCATGTAAACGATTGGGTGCGAGTTATTGTGCCCTACCGAAAACAACCGAGGCGAAAAAATGTTCAGGTCGCACGACACTCTGTAAAGAGGTACTAAACGATACGTGGGTTTCATTTCCAACATGGGCCGAAGATTCAACGTTCGTGACATGTCGAAAAACACAGTACGAAGAGATTATATACCGTTGCGAAGATGAACGTTTCGAATTGGATGTGGTAATTGAAACGAATAGTGCGACTATACGTGTACTGGAGGGGGTCCAAAAGAAATTGTCTCGCATGTCACCGGAAGAAGTGTCTCGATTCCGATTGGACGAATGTTTAGGCGGCAGCTCGCCTACAATACATCAGCGTGCGTTGCGTCGTATTTATGGTGATAAGGCAGCTGATATAATACAGGGTTTAAAGAAAAATCCTGTGGTGGCGGTTCCTGTCGTATTACGAAGACTGAAAGCTAAAGAGGAGGAATGGAGGGAGGCACAAAAAGGTTTTAATAAGCAGTGGCGAGAGCAGAATGAAAAGTATTATCTTAAATCGCTGGATCATCAAGGTATTACGTTCAAGCAGAATGACATTAAGGCGCTACGCTCGAAGAGTTTATTTAATGAGATTGAAACGTTATACGATGAAGTGAGTTAATACTATATTTGGTTAATTATTAACTTATTAATTTTATTTTATTTTATTGGGATTAGCGCCACGAGCAAAACGATGAAGGAACAACAGAAAATTTCGCCGGACCGCATTTAGTGCTTCAGTACAAGGATAAGACGATTCTAGAGGATGCGGCCAATTTATTGATTCATCACGTAAAACGCCAAACTGGTATACAAAAGCAGGAGAAGACTAAAATCAAAACAATCCTGAGACAGTTTATTCCGGATATATTTTTCGCGCCACGGCAACAACTAAGCGACGATGAACGGGATGAAGATGATAAGGATATGGATGTAGATAATTCCGATAACGATGTGAAACCAAGCACACTACATTTGAATGTTGCGAGTACATCTGTAAATAGTGGAAATCCCAACAACAATAATAATACTACAAGTAGTAGTACAGCAATAGCTGATGTAAAAGACAATATAGTTTCTTCAATACATTCGTCAAATTTACAAACTTCCATTTTATCCCAAATTCCATCGAGTTTCAACACGCCAGGGGCAAGTTCATCAACGCAACAGTTACTAAGTAGTTGTGATTTAACCGGTATTAAAAGTGAAAATAACAGTGGTAGTAGTGATCAAAGGACTCAAAATTTAACAAGTAATGATTTGTGCAATTTTAATTCTAATAATAATAAAAATAGTGGTAGTATAACTGATAGTGTAAATAATAATAGTAGTAGCTTAAGAAGTGATGGTACTGTTGTAAAAAGTGAAATTGACATAAAAATTGAAAAATTGGATACAAATTTAGGTGAATCATCATCGACGCAACTTCCAGTCCATGCGATAAGTAAACATGCGGTAAGTTTTAGATTTTAGGTTAGCACGTGTCTTATTTCTTATTAGTGTAGAAAACTGTCGACGTAAAAATATATTATTATTATAATCTTAATTTAGAAATCGACGACTTAAGAACAAAAATGTCATTGTAAAAAAATGTAAACTCCTCTCATTTATTTATATTTTTATTTATTTTTTGTGTAGGAGGAAGCGTATACACTTTTTTTTGCAAATAACAACTGGTATCTATTTTTACGACTCCATGCAATATTGTGCGAGAGACTGCGAGCAATGTACGATCGTGCACAGGCGCTCGCCCTCGAGGAGGCAAAATATCGTTCAAATCGGCGGGAAAGTACGGCAACTGCGCTCCGGTTAAAACCGAAAAGTGATATACAAGTGGAGGATTATTATACAACATTTTTGGATATGCTGAAAAATGTACTCGATGGGAATATGGATGCGAACAGTTATGAGGATAGTTTGCGTGAAATGTTTGGAATTCATGCATATGTTGCGTTCACCTTGGATAGGGTAAGGATTTTTTTTTATATACAATTTTTGTTTGTGCAGTATATTAAAATGTATTCGTACATAGGTTGTTTCTAATGCGGTGCGCCAACTCCAGCATTGTGTCACTGAACGTGGCGCTATCGAATGTGTAGATCTATTTCATCAAGAGCAGCGTAAGGGCGGTGCTGGTGGTATGTGCAAACTAGCAAGTAAACGAATGGCATCGGAATTGGGGTACCAGAGGAAGGCGGAATCAAGCCTACAAGATGAAAATTGTTTTAAAGTTTATATTGTAAGTATTACATGATGCATTTAAAAATTAATTCGAGATCATTTATATATTAAATATGTGTATTATTTATTTTACAGTATAAAATCGAATGTCGTATTACAATAGAATTACTCGATACGGAATCGGATGATACGGAAAAATCAATTGCAACGTCACAAGCATGGAATAATTATGTTGATCGTTTAGCAAATCCAGCAGCGAATTCATTAAATCCGGGCAGTCGATTAAATGATGGCAGTATCAAATCTGATAGCGTAAATGATCGTAAACAAGATAAAGATGAAGAGTTGGTGAGTAGATAGGAAAACTGAGCTAAGAACAAAATAAAAAAAGATTTATACAAAGTGTTATGCAAAGCAAACCGTTCTAAATAAAAAAAAATATTCTAATGTACCAGGTCAAATGCCATTTATTAATAATATAAATGTGATTATTAACAATTGTTTTATTTTGTTATTTAATTTATAATTAATTGCAACGAAATTTAACACAATCATTAAATAATTCACGCTGATTATGGCATTATGAAAATATATTTTTCTCTTAATAGATTTGTGATATAATTAATATTCGATTTTTCTCTTGTCTTAAAAATAATTAATGATTAATTAATAAATAATAAGTGTTTGTTATTAAGCTGGAAAAGTTAGGAAAGTAGTGTATAAAAAAAAAATTAAGAAATACATTTTCTTAATAATCATAATTATAAATATTAATATTGATCCTTCCATTTATTTTTTTTTTGTATATTATTAAAATACATAATTTGTGTCATTATTCTCATTCATACAAGAATATGTAATTTTAAAAATTATATAAATTAAATTATTTTTAACATAAATGTATAAATAATATATTATTAATTATTGTATTTTTACCTAAAATTTTTAAAAATATTAAGTATTTTAATTTTGTAACTTTCCAACACAAAAAATAATATTTAATAAAAATTAATAACTAAAACAAAAAACATATAAATATCAATAGCTTATGTATTTAACAAAAACCATTAATAATAATTAGTTCATTTTCTCAATTTTTTTTTTAAGGAAATTTGTAAAAAAAAATCTGAAATAAAAAAAAATTAAAAAACGTGAAAATAAAAATGAAAATTTACAAAACAAATGGATTTTTTTTAATATTTTTATTTTTATTAATTATATATTTTTATTTTCACTATTTATTTTTTTGTTTTTGCATTTTTGAACCAAAAAATTATTTTATTTTAACTAAAACTTTTTAGAATTTGTTTATTTATCTTGTGCTTTTCAGTGTGTTTTTTCTTATTTATTTATTTTCTATTATTATGATTTTCAAGTGGCCTGGTACAATTATTATATTTATATACAATAATTAAGAACTATGTACTCAAAAAAAAAAATTAAAATTATTGATGTACGATAAAATTTAGTTTATAAATTTTTTGCATGATGCTTTGTATAAACCAATATAGTGTGTGGGTGTGTGTGTGTGACCTTTGGTTTTGTTCTTTTTAGTTATTTACTTTTTATTTTATATTATTTTATAATTTAGTTTTTTATTTGTGTTTAAATTCCAATCAAAAATGATTTTCAGATACTAAGTACCGGCCTACGAAAACCATTGTTTTTACCCCGGAACATACGCAAATATAATGTGCATCAAAAACATTTTCAAATTGTAAATCAAACTGCTAAAAGTGATGAGCTAACGACGCCGGATTCAGTTGAATCCGCTGTGGGTGGTGGTGGTCCAAGTGGCGAAGATGGTGGTGGTAATACCGCTGGTGGTGGAAGTATTAAAAATATCGAGGAACCGATGGATACTGCTGAAATAGGAGCATCCAAAAATATAAATAACAATTTAGATAAAAAACAAATGATAAGTTTAGAAGATAAATTGTGGTCGAAAAATTTGCCGGAACGGTTAGGTGGGGGCCCATCACCACATTTAATAAATAATGCGTACGTGCTCGATGATAAGCAAGAAGTTAAATTAAATGCGAATTCATATCGTATGATCTATATACTAAATAAGGATGGATTCTTTTATAAACGTAATTCTTTGCATCGTGCTAAAAAAGTAAGTTTTATTATAAAATAAAATTTATTCGAGATTGATACCAAACCGATCTTTTACAGACTCATCCAAATGTCACAAAATCAAAACAAAAAAAATTCTACAGCTTTGTAAAATCATGGCTCGATAAAAACGTATCGGAATACAATAAAGTACAATGTTCCGACTGGCTTATGGGACGATCATCCGATTTAGTTCCAAACATAACAACAATACAAAATGAAAATGATCTGGCGAAGACACCATACGTCGTTTACAATCGTTACAAAGTGGAACGATTAGATAGCTAATGAAAAAATTACTACAATACTATAATTAAAAAGTATATAATAATTAGTTTTTAATGAAATAGTAATTATAGTGTTTAAATATTAATATTAATAATAATAAAAATAAAATGAATATCAGTGTTTTTAAAAATTTTAATTTTTATTTATTTGACCTAAATTAAATGTACATAGTTTGGAATATAATTCCTGGTTGTATTACACACAAAAATAAATAAATATTGTAAATTATATATACAAAGAAAAGTACAAAAAACTAAAATTTTTGATACAATCAAGATATCATTATTATAAAATAAGATTAGGTATTAAGAAATTAGGTGGCAAATATTTATTTTATCCTTTTGAATTTAATTTAATTCCGTTAGAAATAAATATTATATAATTAGGTGCCATCTATAAATTAAAATACAGTTAATTAATTATTATTTTATTTTTGTTCACATTCCTCATGGAATATATTTTCGTTTTTTTTTTTTTTTAATTTGTGTGCTATTTTATAAGAACTATGTTTAATTTATAATTTATAAAAGTGATTAATGTGACTATATTATATAGATATTGTATAATTAATTTTATTTTTTAGTATTACACAAATAAATGTTTATATGAAGACTTTCTTAATAAAAAAATTAATTATTATTAATTCAAAAATATTGTATTTAACAAAAGTTTAAAATTCGACTTGTTTTTTTTTTATTTGCACGGTTAAAATAAATTTGCTATTCAAATTATCGTCGGAACACATTTATTTTATGTACGAGAATACATACACTGGCAGCAAGAATGTTAGATTGTTTCCCTTTGAATTGGAATGAAAAATAATATAAAAGATGTACATTAAAACGAAATATTACGGTTTGTTGCTATAGTTGTTAATACGATATGTAAGTCTGCTAGCTGGTTAGATCCACGTACTTAGATGAGTAAACGCGCATCCCCAATATAATTCCTTATGACTTTTTCCTTACAGAAAAGTATGAAAAAAAATGTTTTTCATACTTTTCTGTAAAGAAAAAATCATAAGGAATTCTATTGGGGATGCGAGTAAGGAATAATGAGAATTGATAATGTTTTCAATCTCTATTAAGAAATTTCGAAGTAATTCGTCACCTGGGTTGCGCTGAGGCATAATATGGTATAACGTATTCTTGATTGAGCGCACAAAACGTTCCCAGCTGCCACTCATGTGTGGTCACGCGGGCGGCTGGATCCCGGGGTTGTAAAATCTGCATGAAGTCGACTCTGATCGATTTCAGTTATTGCGCGACGAAACTCGGCTTCCGCTCCGCATATATTCGTTCCATTGTCACTACGTATTTCGACTGGCGTGCCTCGTCTTGCAATGAAATTGCGAATACACATTATGCATGAATCGGTGGTGAAACTATGCGCTGTTTCCATATGTGCTGCCCGTGTCGTCAAGCAAGTAAACAGGACTCCCCACCTCTTCTCCATACGACGTCCAACCGAAACATTCATCGGCCCAAAAGTAGTCTATGCCCATAAAAGAGAACGGTCGAGTGAAGGATGGAAGCCGAGCTGTAGAGGGAGGGCATTCTGTTTCTTACATCTCTGGCATGAAGATCGTACTCTTTTCAATAACTGTCTTACGCCCGGGATTACGTATTGCTGACGGAGTTCGTTAACAACGGTTTCATTGTTATGGTGGTGGTATTTTCGATGGTATGACATGATTCACAAATAAGTCACTCTAATGACCTTTCGGTAGCAATATTGGTCGTTTTTGATTCATACTTGCATCTTCCGAAGCATCAATCCTCCCTTTCATCTTTAAAATGCCAACGTCGTCTTAGTATGGTGGACTCCTATAAATAGGGCAGGGGGTCTATTATGAATTTTTCGACGTCGAATTTTTGTATTATGAAATACTCAACGCGTTTTTTTTAGATAACGTCGACTATTTTACGACAGCTCTTGAAGTGTCGAGTACGCAAAAGAAAAGTGTTGAGAAATAAAAAAAGTGTATTAGTAAAAATAAATTAATAATTTAAACTTATAAAATAATTAATTTAAATTTAATAAAAAATAATTAATTTAAATTTAAAATTTTTGATAATTTCCAACAATAAATATTAAATTTCGACATCGTCGAAAAAAAATTCATAATAGCGATTTTCGACGTTGACGACTGTCGCGTATAAAAAATACGCGTGTCGAAAATTTCATAATAGACCCCTGGTTTTCGAAAAGTTCACTTGTTCATCTATTGGAAGCGATTGGTTGCTTAACAATATTTCTACCTCCGTTTGAAGGGCATTGATTGTACTGGGCTCGACGGTAGAGTTCAGTGTTTGCTTTATCAAGCTCAGTTTGAGTGATAGGTCCTACGGTTACGGCAGTATTATGAACTCTGCATCTTAGGTTAGTTATATACCTCAATAAAAATGCTTCACACGAAGGTGTTGCCAGCTGGAAAATCGCTCCACCTTGATCGCCGATGGATATATTTGACCGTATGCATGTTTTGAGCACAGCGTTCCTCAATGGGAGCTTTGTAGACGACTTGGGGTTGGTGGGGCCACCATGGTTCAGCTAGTCGAAGAAATTCAGACCCATTCGACTAGATGAATTCAAATCTGGCAGTTTCTTCCATTTTGTGCCATCATCCGCTACATTATTTTTGGTGGGAAGCCATCTCCATTCCTTTAATTTCGTGGCTTCCATTATTTCACCAACACGATGTGTCACGAACTGATGATATTTGCGATGATCGGATTGTAGCCAGCAGAGGACCGTTCGCGAATCGGACCAGAATATGCGCTCTTGAATGTGGATGGAGTGGGAATCGCCAATGCTGTTAGCAGTCGGGCGCCGAGTACCTCCTCTTGTAACTCAAGACACAGTAGATATCGTTGCCACGTACGATGCGGAAGTAAGCAATCGCTGCAAAGGCGTGTTCACTTGCATCGACAAATATATGTAGTTGTATTATTTCTGTGTCTCCTCGTATTCCATACCATCGAGGAATTCTTATCTGCGCTATTTGTGGTAACAACTGGATCCAAGTTTTCCACTTATCGAATTGCTCGTCGTTCAATTTTTCGTCGCAGCCGATCGATGATCTCCAAACATCCTGCAATAGAATTTTAGCATAAACCAAGTAAAAACCCAAAAGACGGTCCAGAGGATCGAATACGGACATTAGAGTTCTTAAGAATTCACGCTTGGTGGGTCGCTTCTCACCCGACAAAAGATCACTATTCTGTTGTCGGCGAGATAATGAGTTACTAAATGTGTCGGTCTCAATGTTCCACCGCATTCCTAGCACTTTATCGTCTCCGGTTGCCGGGCTGATGTTCAGGTCTTTCTTTACCTCTGACGTTGTACTGATAATATCCAATGCTGATAATATTTCCGGAACATCCGACCTCCAACCTCTTATTTCAAACCCTGCATGTTTGTGAATCTCTATGACCTGTTTTGCTAGTTCGATGGCTTCCTCCGAGGTATCGACTCTGTCTAACCAGTCATCCACATTATAGTGGTACGCGTTTTTTACATACTGCGCCAAACTGCGGGAGCCCCAAGCGTCCTGCATTACATAAACATCAGGTTCTTTACTTGGGTCCTCGCCTCTCCATAGGAACCGTTGGGATTGTTGAGAAGCTTCTCGAATGCGTATTTGATGAAACCTTTCCCTTATATCACCACAGATGGCCAGTCTTCTCTCCTTAAATCTTTGAATTACTCCAGACAACGCTTCAAGTTGATCTGGGCCCTTCATGAGAACTGAATTCAACGATATTCCATTGATTTTGCAGGCTGCGTCCCATACAATGCAAGCTTTATTCGGTTTATTCGGATTAGTCACCGCAAATATGGGTAGATACCATATTCTTGGAGATGGGCTCGATCAATTCATGTGGTAACAATATACGTGCATATACCATAGGTAAACTATCTGTGAGCCGTACTTCATAATATTTCCAGAGCAGTCCTGTTTCAAACCGCTGTTCTCGGTGCATCGTAGTTGTCTCTAGTAACTCGCGCGCACGCATATCCGTTCCAGTTTCCAAAATAATCTCCGGTTTCTTCGCACCGATGTTTTCAAATGAGGGAAATTGTTTAACCATAGCCTGCACCCGAGTTGCTGTGAGGTTCGTTCCCTCATCTGTAATGGTACCCCTATAATGCGAGGGACTTGCTTGTTTGTATTCCTGGATTGGAACTCCCTGCCGATGATGGTACTTATCGGTCATCTCATGCGCTGCTACGGATTGCACCGCTAGGTTTAGACTACTTACGGTTCTGACATTATTGATGCGGTACTTTCGACTCTCTTGATAATTTACCGATATTTGCAGCGAAACTATCTCAGAATCATTTTCTTCTCGAACAGTGTCTGCTGTCCATTTCAGTCACAAGCTCTCAGGGGTTCCTTTTAATTCTAGCTCTTTCGCTAAATCTATGTCTAATAGCGTTAAAGATGAGCCTTCATCAATTAAAGCAAACGTATTTACTGACGTTTTTTCCCGCAGAGAGTGACCGGAATCATTCGGAAAAGAGGTAATTGTCGTGATCGACGTTGGGCATTACATTGTAAAGCGAAATTAGCAACGGGTTTGCCGCGCCTTCTTTCATCTCGGGTAATACCTCGCCATGAAGCAGTGGGTGGTGTAACGCCTTGCTACAAATCCAATCGACATTCTGGATTGCCTGCGATATGCCAGCGCACACAAAATGAAACCACTATATCACACTTCTCGCACTGCACCATATCGTCGGTGTCAACACGTTCGCATCACATACATACTTTTGTGCATTCCACTTAATTGGTTTTCGTAATGTCGTCCTGTAACATATGTTATTGAAATTTTTTTATATACATATTTTCATATCAGCCTATATTGAAATGGTCAATCTTTCAATTACGTGTTCAACATCGTTAATACAAAGAATGAAGAAAATAGGCCCCAAATGACTGAAACATGATCTATAAATATCGCCTGTTACCTGTGTTCAACCACGTAAGATTTCCCCCAATGTATAAATTGAGGAGGAAAACCAAAAACTCTTACTTCCAAAATAATAATTGTATGGGAAATTCTGTCAAATGCTTTACTGAAGTCTGTGTCAATGACATTACTCTCACTACCGGATTCCAAGGTATACAACGTACTAGATGGCTGAATTTGAAGTTTCTGAAGGAAACCATGCTGATGGTGCAAAGGTTTACAGTGAAAGTAGAATGATCCGAAATAGTTAGGATTACAGGACAAATTTGCGATACTTACAGACGTCTGTTTTTCAACCCTTCTTATGGACTAGGACAATGAAAGTCCTTCCAAGTTGATGGAAATATCAGAACAGACAATGAGTTTTGAAAAAACTGCAGTCAGAGGCAGAGCTAAACCGTTCAGGCATTTTTTAAGACGATAGAGGGTAAACCGTTCTTGGACCGCATGAAAAACCGTCGTTAAGTTCGACAATTTTATTTACTACGGTGTTATAATCGATACTAATAGAGACGTAAAGTAGAGCTTGTCGAGCTCAAAGTTATTATTCGGAAATGATTGTCTGGAAAACGTTATACTTCAAGGTAGTAGGTTATCCATCCGATTTTTTTTCGAATTGATGAATTGTCAAAAATCCCTAGGATTGGCATCAGATTGTATAAGTAAAATGAAGAGTTCTTGAGATGAGATTGAGAATTCATTATATATGTTACGGCAAAAGTCTGAAATCGATAAATTATTTTCGGTTGACAATTCCGAATTTTTCCCGAGCAGCCAATACATTTACCGATATTTGATATTAAGTTCATCTTTTTCCTTTTTAACGTGCTCTTTCCACCTGAGCCTGGTATCTAAGGTCATAGTTAATGATTATAGGTTTGTAACTTACTTTTAGATTAGTAAAATTCACATGCGTGGATTTCGATACATTGAGCCCGATACGCCACATTTTTGTCCATTTTATGATTTTGTCACATGCTTCTTGAAGTTTCGTTGTCGATTCCTAGATAGTGTCTCCTACTGATAGAACCGCGGTGGCATCAGCAAATGTTGCAACGGTAACATCGTTTAATTGAGGTAAATATCTGGTGTAGAGCAGGTAAAGAATAGGTCCCAAAACATCAAAGTAAGACGACAAATGAGTCGAAATTTTTCCATACAAAATTAGCGTTGTCTATTGACGACTGTTAAAGTTGGGAATGTGACATCTAGCGCATTAAAAATAAGTTCATTGCGGGTTTTTTTCTATGAAATTTTAGCACGGCATACTTTATGAAAATAAAAATTAATATACAAAATTATCCGGAACAAGCTTATTTTTTTTGCCGTCAGATCCACTTATAGTTGTCGGAAATGAAAATGTAGCGGAAAAATTTGAAACTCAACGAGCTATGCCAATAATTCGAAAATATGCCGATTTAAAAATACACGTGTTTTTGTTATTACGAAATGTGACTGTCTGTGTGTTCACGGAACGAGATAAAAAGAAGCAACTTTACAATCGTCAATTCTGTCTATCTGTGATATGGGCGTCAATCCGCCGTTCCACACCTTGATTCCTTCATCGTTTCCGTCCCCTTCACCTACAAACTGTTGGTAGTTTATTGGTGAAGGTGAAGGAAATGGGGAAAGATTCAGTGTGGAATGGCGGATTTAAGAATATGTTACTCATTCTGCAATTTTTTGTGTTTTTCGAATGATTCCCGAACGCTCCAAATCGTCAAATTGTTGCTTAGTAGGGATAGGGACGTCTTTATAATTATATTGTAGCTGTGTTCCAATGGAGACAATTTGCTACTCACAAGTACTTGTGAGTAGATAACCAAAGGAACGGGCAAAATTATGACAGCAACATATTTTGTTATACAAAATGAAATTTGTTTGAATATTTGTATACAATTTGGTGTCAAAAATTGAACATACCATGAAGGCGAAGCCTTAATCTGTGCATACGCTGGCAGGAAAGAGGTTTTAATTGAGGTTTTAATAGTGACAATGTTAATAAAATTAATTTACGTATATTTATACAAATTTTATTGTAATTTGGTAATCATTTTCCACAAAAATCCCTTATTGTCAATCAATCGAATATAAACAAACAAAAAATTGTAAAAAATCTAACATTTCAACATAACCTAACCATCACAAAGCCATCTCTTAGATTTTTTGAAACTAATATACCTACCGTCAAATTTATGCGTAACAGCTTTCAACATCTACACCATCGTTTGAGTATGAGTAGCTGCGAGTAGATACAAGTACTTGTGAGTAGTTTGCTTTCTCCATTGGAACACAGCTAGTAAGCTAATGCCCCATTCCACACGAGATTTCCGGTTTTTTGATTATTTTTTCAAGGCCAACTAGTCGTAATAGATAATGTATTTGTATGTGTGTTTTATTTTGTTTGGTTTTGCTCTCGAAAATAAAATTTAAACTAAAATTAGTCGAAAATGACCTTGAAATATTTTTTTATTTCATTTATGTTTGCGTTAGTGTGATTTCACCGAAAATTTATTTAACTCACAATTAAAACCTGTATCATAGGTAAACGGGGAAAGAAACGAAAAAAAATCGTTTCTTTGATATCCACGCATGCTACACACGATTTTGGTTTCAGGTTTCAAAGTAAGTCGCAATAGATTTTTATTTTTAATTTAAGCCCTTATTTTATATTAAAACACCAATTTTTTTGTTTTGTTTTATTCTGTTGTCTCAAAAATGAAATTTAAACAAAAATCTACATCTCAAAAATGTCCTTAAATTTTTTTATTTTCATTTCTATTTTTTCATTTCGGATTCACCGAGAAATTTAATGTCGCATTTAAAATGGATTTTGTAGGTAAAAGGGGAAAGGAAAGAAGGGGAAGCCGGTCTTATGAGACTACATGTAGCACGGTTGATCCAATGTGGAACCATCCAATGGTATACGCCTAGGATACCGAATAACTGGTTTTATATTTTTTCAACTTATAGCTTCAACCTATCATTAAGGATTTTTGCAATTTTATGCATAACATGTTACGACACAGTACAATAATTGAATGAGAACCAAAGCAGTTTGCTCTAGTAGACAACAATGGCGAGTTGTTATAGACGTAATAGACAACAATAGCGAGTTGTGGACAAAATTTTGTAATGGTAAAATTGCTAAAAGCTAAAAATTAAATTAGTGTGTTTCAATTGATTTAGAACTAGCATAAAATTAATTGAGGGAATGAACATGTCCAACGTTTTATCTTCTTCTAAAATAAGTAACATTTTTTTTTTGACACTGACAACCCTCATGTGAGTGAAGAAAAAATATCTTAATTTGAGTGATTAGTACCTACACGCATTTTGCATGTAAACTTATTTTTTCCACGTTCGTCCAAGTTGTAACATTTCTCAATTTTAAATATGATCGTAGTCTACAAATTGCACTAGAAGTTTTCATAAAGTTTAATAATTTATTAGAAGTAACACATACAAAAATAGACGTCTAAAAGTGCAAAAGATACCCGGGTACGTCACTCACATTAGGGTTAAACAGAAATTTGTCATGTACAAATTTTGAGAAAAATCGCAATTATAGATATAGATAAACTGACCGTAATTACCTAATATGTATGTATATTTTTAGATGTGTAATCTTATTTTACATATTTTTCATAATTAATTTTGCTTATGTTCCCAAGTACATGTAATAAGCAACCATGTTATTGTCAATAATTTTAAAGATAAAAAGTCAAAAAATAACCAGTTGAAACACGCAATGGAGACAAACTTAAAAAAACCATTTCAACAAGAAATTTTATGGATTATTTTGGTGTTTAATTTCAATCGACCACCCGGTATTATTATATGTCAATTGGATATGCGTAACGTAACATTTTGTTTAGAGGGCATTTGTGCATTTTTTGCGAAAAACGTGTACTCTGAATTATTTAATAAAAGTTTTACTGAGAAAAATATTTAATTTATTAGCCACGTTAGTTTAACAAACCCAATTAGTTTACATTTTAATAATTCTGAAGTGATTCGTAATTTTTGCAAATATGATTATATATACAAACGAGGGTAATCCGCTAGGATTAAAATTATTAATTTGTGCCAAACTTGCAAAAAAAAATGTTGAAATGAAAACAATTAGCTTAAATGGTAAATAAATATTTTAAAAATTGTGTTTACATTTATCAGTTTTAGAACTAGTTTATAACCTTAATTATCTGTGCCGTCTAGATACCCAAATCGTTGAGCCCCGACATTTACCGATTCTGGAATTGGATAGTGGCATACAATTATTTTCAAGTGATGCGGCCGCAAAATATTTACTCGGCAATGAGGAACCGGTTGGGCTGCGTGATAAATGGTTAGAATTTTCGACGGCACGTTTAGCACCCGCTTTGGCACATCATATGGCCATAACATCAAAATCGGATCCAAATTCCAAAATGGTGTTAAATTCATTTGTCAAGAAACTTGACGATGCATTAAAAGATACACCGTTTTTGACAGGGGATAAGATTACATCTGCGGATGTCGCATGCTGGAGTTTATTGGCACCGGATGGTACTCTAAAAGGAGCTCACGATATTGATAATGTTTTAAAATGGTATCGTACAATTGCCGCTATGGATGAAGTTAAATCGGCACTCGAAACGCTCCCAATAAAAAATTTGCATTTTACTTCATTGCAGCATGCTAATCACTACGGCGGATTATATCACATACCATTGATACCACACATAGGAGAAGCTGAATTAAATTTGCTCGTAGAATCGCCTGCAAATATTATAGACACGATACTCCCAGAAGAAATCGAACTGGCTAAACTTAGCTTTGTGTACACGGCCGAAATTGAACGTAAAGAACCGCGGACCGTGTTACCCAAAGCTGGTGAAAGAAATATTTTGATTACGTCAGCTTTGCCATATGTCAACAATGTACCACATCTCGGTAATGTTATCGGATGTGTACTATCTGCAGACATTTTTGCTCGGTACTCCAGACTCTGCGGTTATAATACCCTATTCGTTTGTGGCACAGATGAGTACGGCACGGCGACCGAAACGAAAGCGATAGCAGAAAATTTAACGCCCAAAGAAATTTGTGATAAATATTTCGAAATTCATAATTCAATATACCGGTGGTTTGGCATCGGATTCGATTACTTTGGCCGCACAAGTACTCCGGAACAGACCGAAATTGTGCATGAAATATTTTTAAATTTGTACGCTGGCGGCTATATTGATACACAATTCGTTGAACAGCTACTGTGTGTAAAATGTAATCGATTCCTCGCGGATCGGTTTGTGGAAGGTACATGTCCGCATCCTGGTTGCGGTTATGAAGATGCGCGGGGCGATCAATGCGATGCGTGTGGTAAACTTATAAATGCAAGTGAATTAATTCGGCCAAGGTGTAAGATTTGTTCTTCAGCCCCCGTGGTACGGCAATCAAAACAATTTTTCATAGATCTACCAAAAATTGAACCAAGATTAAAGGAATGGATCGATGCGGTCGAAATGGGATGGACGTCGAATGCTCGAATGATAACACGATCTTGGATCAAAGAAGGATTAAAACCGCGATGTATAACTAGAGATTTAAAATGGGGTGTTTCCGTTCCTATTGAAGGATTTGAGGATAAAGTGTTTTACGTGTGGTTTGACGCCCCAATAGGATACATATCCATTACCAATAAATACACTAAAAATTGGCGTGAGTGGTGGCAACCATTATCCCCTGACATAAAAGTTGAATTGTTTCAATTCATGGCCAAGGACAATGTACCATTCCATTCGGTACTGTTTCCATCATTCCTAATTGCCGCTAATGAGGGATACACGGTAGTATCGCACATTATGGCTACCGAATACTTAAACTATGAAGATGGTAAATTTAGCAAAAGTCGGGGTATTGGAGTTTTTGGTAATGATGCCCAAGATACTGGTATCGCACCCGATATTTGGAGATTTTATTTAGCTTCAATCCGCCCTGAAGGTCATGATTCATCGTTTAGTTGGATCGATCTAGCGACGCGAAATAATTCTGAATTGTTAAACAACTTTGGTAATTATGTGAATCGGGCACTTGCATTTTGTGAGAAGAATTTCAATTCAATCATCCCAAATATGCAGCTTAACGAAGAAGATTTAAATCTTGTCGCCTTAATAAATCGAGAAATTAAGGGCTATGTGTTATCAATGGAAAAGGCTAAATTTAGAGACGGTATTCGGCATACATTAACTATTTCACGTCATGGTAATCAATACATTCAATCAGAACAACCATGGGTCTTGATGAAAGGAAATGATGCCGATAAGGAACGGGCTGGTACAATTGTCGGCCTATCTTGTAACATTGCTTGTTTATTGGCTACTTTAATATTCCCGTTCATGCCCAGCACATCAAGAAATTTATTCGGTCAACTTAACGTGTCGTTGTTCAGCGTTAATCCGGATAAGCCCCAACTCAAAATGCATCTTAAACCGGGCCATAAAATTGGTAAACCGGTACCATTGTTTGTAAAAATCGAGCAAGCACGGGTTGATGAATTGAAAAAGAAGTACGCCGGTACTCAAACTGAGCGAAACAGTGTTTCGCCAGATAAATCGTTAGGTCCCAAAAATGCCGCGGACTTAGAAAAAATGGTAGCAGACCAAGCTGAAAAAGTGAGAAAATTAAAATCGTCCGGAGGTGAAAAATCGGTTTGGGAGCCAGAAGTAAAAATATTACTTGAATTGAAGAAACAATTAGCTGAACTACAAAAAGGGAGCCAAACGTCAGTGGGCACTGGCAATACATCTACCTCATCTGCTGATTTTAACCAAATAAAAGATCTGGAAGATCAAATCACACAGCAAGGATTAAAAGTAAGGCAGTTAAAATCAAGTTCAGAAAAAAGTATTTGGCAGCCAGAAGTTGATATTTTGCTGAACTTGAAAAAGCAACTGACGGCGCTGGTTGGATCAGCACCAGCCGCTGCAATCACCCCATCCAATAAAAAAAATAAAAAGAAGTAAATATTTTGTTGTGGTATTAATGATGCTTGATGTGTACTGTTTCCACCGCTACGCTTGTTTTTTGCGTACCCAACGGAGAACAGACATCACCTCTAAAAGATATTTATTATGTATGCTTTAATTCTTTTTCATTTCGTCTGAATCCCATACTTATTTAATTTAAATAAATTAATTTGATTAAACATTAAGCAAACAAATTTTATTCAACTTTCTGAATCACTGGAGGAGTAATTTACTATTAAGGGTAGTGCGGTACTAGTAGTACTATTGGTTTCGGATAATGCCAATTGTGTAGAACTAGCTGGGAGACTCGAAAGTCGCGCCCTTTTTGAAGTGTTTCTTATTATGCCCAGCCTTTTACGTTTTAATTTGGTCACTGTTTTGGATGAATTATTATCCGCTAACATTATCGTCCCAATTTTTTTTATTGTTCCGGGCAGCGCAGCTTCATTTAAAATTTTCTGTTTCTTTTCGGTTTCAATTAACGTTGAAGATTTAGCCGATTGGAGTTTCATTAGTGCGGCCATTTTTTTGTCGTCGTCGTTTTCTGGTAACAATTTTATGTCTAGACTGGACCTTGACAGGATAGCATCATCTCGATCTTCAATGGCTTTCAATTCCGATTTACGTTTCTAAAAAATAAGAAAATGTTTACATAAATATAATTAGGTAGCTATACCTATATTTGAATATTACATACCCGAAAAGAAGCTCGAAGTGCAGAATTTGCGGTGTAGCAATCACTCCAACATTCTTCATTGCGTTGGTAAAGCCGAGAAATTGCCGGTTTACCTTGTTCCAAAACATTAAGGTCTTTGGCCGTGTGTTCGAGCTTAAACATGGCATCGTCGAACAGTTTCTTCTGGGTCTCCTTCGTTTCGGGCACAATTTGTTCATTTTGTGTTGGATCCCAACGATTTTCTTGTCTCCGTGCCCCAGAAACTATCGCATACTCTAAATTTCCGGGATCTGTTTTTATCTCGAAGTAATTATCACATAAATGGCATTTCATACGAAACTGGTATACAGGCGTAGTATAATACATTCCAACCTTAGTTTTCTCAAATTGTAGCGGACCCCCATTCCTATGTGGTTATTGCAGCCCTCGCACCATATGTTATAGGGCATTTCAAATCGGATAATGATGATCCCCATATGAATTTTTCTGGCCCTTTCACGTAATGCATGTGTTCCAAGAAATTTATTTAAGCCACCGGATTTTGGATCATAATCCGGTGGATAATATTTATTTTGGCCTTTGCGTTCTCCCATTACGAAGCAATAACAATTAAAATTCAGAAAATATCTCGATTCCACAAACTTTATGAATTTTCTGACGTTCGATGCTACGAAAATATAATGAAGTTAGCCTCGATTTGAGTTTTGACACACGTATCGCCGGTTTTGATTTATAACCCTCTCAACAAAAAAGTGTACGTACACTTGAATTTCGATTATCCGTGATCCGATTATCCGTGAACCTCGATTATCCGGGATTTTTT
The DNA here is from genome assembly GCA_932526605.1 of Nephrotoma flavescens. Taxonomy (NCBI): domain Eukaryota; kingdom Metazoa; phylum Arthropoda; class Insecta; order Diptera; family Tipulidae; genus Nephrotoma; species Nephrotoma flavescens. The sequence continues at coordinate 192,025,599 of OW052222.1, read as the reverse complement.
AGATTCTTGGTTAATCTGGGGTAGTATGTTGTACCATCACTTCGAATCGAAATTCGAAAAAAATCGAATGGCAGTATGTTGTATCATTTTCGAAAAGCATTAAAGATACATCTTTCACTTTTTCAATTCGAATTTTTTCGAATTCGACTTTTTTCGATTCGAAGTGATGGTACAACATACCGCCCCTGAATTACATCTGATTAACCGGGATTTGTTTAGTCTATTGTTGGTAAAGTTGCCTATTTAGAATCTCGATAGGAACTGCTCGTATAAATAATTGACCACTATATTTTTACATATTTAAAACATAAATAGGTTTTTATTTTGGTAATTTAATATAAATTAATATTAAGATAGTTGTTAGTACAATTAGTTTATGAATTATTTTATATTGCTTTAATTGAATATTCCATTCACAACGTGAGCCTATTGTCAGTTAGTAAATGAATGGTAAACGATTAATATTTATTTTTCACGAAAATTTGAAAAGTACTGCCCGGTTTACATACGACCAACATTTTTCTTCTGCAAAATCATAACATTGACTTTTTGCACATGAGAGATAAGAAAAGCAATATATCCCAACAAAATTTTGCAGAAGAATTTTTGAGCAAAAATCACCATAAAAATGAAAATGTTGCCATAAAATATATTCGATCCGCGTATTTTTATGGCAACATTTTTAAAATAAACAAGAAAAAAAATTATTTCGTATTTATAAATGTTGAGGATTCATTATAAAAACAGACGCCATAGATAAAAATATAAATTTCGTTTTTTAATTCATTAAAAATAAATTAATAATGATCCTATAAAAAAAATTACGCCATTACTATATATGTTTATTTCTTTCTGGCGTATTGAATATTTTTATATAGCGGATTCTTTCTTATTTACCTGCAAAAATTTGTAGAAGAAAACAATTTTCTCATGTAAACCGGGCATACATTGTTCACTAAATTTATTCACCAAATGACAAAATCATTTGCTATTTTGGATTACGACAAATAGATGGCAGGCCGCGTAGAAAAGTAATAATAAAAATGACAAAACATATTGGGGGTACAAATTGAAAATGCGGGATTGATAACAGATGGCGTTACTAACGCTATACGCATCAGGCAGTACTTTGACTATGTTCATGTCAAAGCTACGTCTTATAGCTTTAATTTTCAGTATGTGACTATTGTCGTCTTACTTTGGTAAAAGTTAAAACCATTCTGGAATAGAATTAATTGGTGCTCAAAGTAACAACCAAAGATATTTTTTAATTTAATTTTATTAGTTGGTAACAATTACATTTTGAATTTGAAAACAACTTAAAAATGCAACTAAATACATTCAATTAAATAGTAATGTGCTAGAACATTATTGAATATTATTACAAATCGTAACTAATTGCTCGTGTTGTTTAGAAAAATGCGATGTCAAAATAACAAAAATCACTTTTATATTTTTATTGCCAACATTTAAAAATAAAAGTATTCAATACATTTGCCCTGGTGGTGAACATTAAAACTACAGGTAGAATAGAATAATTTTATACCAGCAGAAAAGTTTGTCTAAAATAATTCCAATTTGGAATTATATATATGGGATTGTTGTTGTAAATTTCTCAAAGTAAGACAGCATGTGTCAATTTGTCGCAGTGTCAAATTCATAGTTTTTTTGAGCTCTCAATATGTCGAGTTTCGTGCCAACAAAACAGCATTTGCGGGAAGTTTTAATTTACTACTTTAATTTGAAGAAAAGTGCTGCTGAAGCACATCGATTGGTCTCCGAGGCTTATCCGAGTCATGTTCCATCGGTTTCAACGTGCGAGAGATGGTTTGTGCGGTTTAGAAGTGGTGATTTTGACGTTGAGGACAAAGAGCGGCCGGGCCAAGTGAAAAAGTTTGAGAATGCTGAATTGGAGGCAATACTCAATGAAGACTCGTGTCAAACTCAACAAGAGCTCGCAGATTCATTGGGAGTGACACAACAAGCCATTTCCCATCGTATAAAATCCCTCGGAATGATCCAAAAGCAAGGACAAAAAAGGAGCCAAACGTCAGTGGGCACTGGCAATACATCTACCTCATCTGCTGATTTTAACCAAATAAAAGATCTGGAAGATCAAATCACACAGCAAGGATTAAAAGTAAGGCAGTTAAAATCAAGTTCAGAAAAAAGTATTTGGCAGCCAGAAGTTGATATTTTGCTGAACTTGAAAAAGCAACTGACGGCGCTGGTTGGATCAGCACCAGCCGCTGCAATCACCCCATCCAATAAAAAAAATAAAAAGAAGTAAATATTTTGTTGTGGTATTAATGATGCTTGATGTGTACTGTTTCCACCGCTACGCTTGTTTTTTGCGTACCCAACGGAGAACAGACATCACCTCTAAAAGATATTTATTATGTATGCTTTAATTCTTTTTCATTTCGTCTGAATCCCATACTTATTTAATTTAAATAAATTAATTTGATTAAACATTAAGCAAACAAATTTTATTCAACTTTCTGAATCACTGGAGGAGTAATTTACTATTAAGGGTAGTGCGGTACTAGTAGTACTATTGGTTTCGGATAATGCCAATTGTGTAGAACTAGCTGGGAGACTCGAAAGTCGCGCCCTTTTTGAAGTGTTTCTTATTATGCCCAGCCTTTTACGTTTTAATTTGGTCACTGTTTTGGATGAATTATTATCCGCTAACATTATCGTCCCAATTTTTTTTATTGTTCCGGGCAGCGCAGCTTCATTTAAAATTTTCTGTTTCTTTTCGGTTTCAATTAACGTTGAAGATTTAGCCGATTGGAGTTTCATTAGTGCGGCCATTTTTTTGTCGTCGTCGTTTTCTGGTAACAATTTTATGTCTAGACTGGACCTTGACAGGATAGCATCATCTCGATCTTCAATGGCTTTCAATTCCGATTTACGTTTCTAAAAAATAAGAAAATGTTTACATAAATATAATTAGGTAGCTATACCTATATTTGAATATTACATACCCGAAAAGAAGCTCGAAGTGCAGAATTTGCGGTGTAGCAATCACTCCAACATTCTTCATTGCGTTGGTAAAGCCGAGAAATAGCCGGTTTACCTTGTTCCAAAACATTAAGGTCTTTGGCCGTGTGTTCGAGCTTAAACATGGCATCGTCGAACAGTTTCTTCTGGGTCTCCTTCGTTTCGGGCACAATTTGTTCATTTTGTGTTGGATCCCAACGATTTTCTTGTCTCCGTGCCCCAGAAACTATCGCATACTCTAAATTTCCGGGATCTGTTTTTATCTCGAAGTAATTATCACATAAATGGCATTTCATACGAAACTGGTATACAGGCGTAGTATAATACATTCCAACCTTAGTTTTCTCAGCATTGTAGCGGACCCCCATTCCTATGTGGTTATTGCAGCCCTCGCACCATATGTTATAGGGCATTTCAAATCGGATAATGATGATCCCCATATGAATTTTTCTGGCCCTTTCACGTAATGCATGTGTTCCAAGAAATTTATTTAAGCCACCGGATTTTGGATCATAATCCGGTGGATAATATTTATTTTGGCCTTTGCGTTCTCCCATTACGAAGCAATAACAATTAAAATTCAGAAAATATCTCGATTCCACAAACTTTATGAATTTTCTGACGTTCGATGCTACGAAAATATAATGAAGTTAGCCTCGATTTGAGTTTTGACACACGTATCGCCGGTTTTGATTTATAACCCTCTCAACAAAAAAGTGTACGTACACTTGAATTTCGATTATCCGTGATCCGATTATCCGTGAACCTCGATTATCCGGGATTTTTTAGATTCTTGGTTAATCTGGGGTAGTATGTTGTACCATCACTTCGAATCGAAATTCGAAAAAAATCGAATGGCAGTATGTTGTATCATTTTCGAAAAGCATTAAAGATACATCTTTCACTTTTTCAATTCGAATTTTTTCGAATTCGACTTTTTTCGATTCGAAGTGATGGTACAACATACCGCCCCTGAATTACATCTGATTAACCGGGATTTGTTTAGTCTATTGTTGGTAAAGTTGCCTATTTAGAATCTCGATAGGAACTGCTCGTATAAATAATTGACCACTATATTTTTACATATTTAAAACATAAATAGGTTTTTATTTTGGTAATTTAATATAAATTAATATTAAGATAGTTGTTAGTACAATTAGTTTATGAATTATTTTATATTGCTTTAATTGAATATTCCATTCACAACGTGAGCCTATTGTCAGTTAGTAAATGAATGGTAAACGATTAATATTTATTTTTCACGAAAATTTGAAAAGTACTGCCCGGTTTACATACGACCAACATTTTTCTTCTGCAAAATCATAACATTGACTTTTTGCACATGAGAGATAAGAAAAGCAATATATCCCAACAAAATTTTGCAGAAGAATTTTTGAGCAAAAATCACCATAAAAATGAAAATGTTGCCATAAAATATATTCGATCCGCGTATTTTTATGGCAACATTTTTAAAATAAACAAGAAAAAAAATTATTTCGTATTTATAAATGTTGAGGATTCATTATAAAAACAGACGCCATAGATAAAAATGTAAATTTCGTTTTTTAATTCATTAAAAATAAATTAATAATGATCCTATAAAAAAAATTACGCCATTACTATATATGTTTGTTTCTTTCTGGCATATTGAATATTTTTATATAGCGGATTCTTTCTTATTTACCTGCAAAAATTTGTAGAAGAAAACAATTTTCTCATGTAAACCGGGCATACATTGTTCACTAAATTTATTCACCAAATGACAAAATCATTTGCTATTTTGGATTACGACAAATAGATGGCAGGCCGCGAAGAAAAGTAATAATAAAAATGACAAAACATATTGTAGAAATCAAATATTACTTGAATTTATTAAACGACAGTAGTTTCTTTGGTAGTATAAAAGCCGAGTAACAATAATAAGATGGAACACCACAAGTCCTAATAAAAATACTTTGATTAACCGGAATTTTTGATTATCCGGAAAGTCCCACTCATCCCGGATAATCGAGATTCATATGTATAACAATAGTACATATGAATCTCGATTATCCGGGATGAGTGGGACTTTCCGGATAATCAAAAATTCCGGTTAATCGAACTATTTGTATTAGGACTAAAAAAAATCCCGGTTAATCAGATGAAATTCAGATTAACCAAGAAACTAAAAAATCCCGGATAATCGAGTTTCACGGATAATCAGATCCCGGATAATCGAAATTCAAGTGTATTTTTAAGACCAAGATCGGTTAGGGATAAGGTAAGAATAATTCAGTGTGAGTCAATACAATGAAGCTTTGCCGGCATGTTTCAACAAAAAACCGTTAGTTAACATAAAATTATTACTGTAATTATTAATATTCATATTTAAAAGTAATGTTTCCCATAAAAAATATATATATTGGGCCCGATTGTCATGGCATAAAATTGCTGTTATGTTATTTTATTTCCCCGCTTCCCACTGGAATTTGTATTGAAAAAAGAAAAATAACATAACATAACATTACATTTTAGTGCGCGTTACATTCTATGCGTCATGACGGCACTAGCCGTTATATTTTCAAAATTTTAATTTGCGACATGACGGCACTAGCAGTTATATTTTCAATGATTACGATCTGTGGTGAAATGAACACATCTTGCTGCGTTTATTCCACAGCTAAATTGGCAATGCTACAAATGTCGTTTTCATATAAAATAGTAATTTTAGCTGGCTGAGCTATGAAAATGTCGTGTTGATACCGTTGCTACAGCTGTCATTTGCGTTTAGCACTGCTATTTTAGCTGTGGTATAAACGCAGCATAAGACCCCTGTCGCTGTCCAAAACGCATGGGCCGACCCAAATTTGGAAGATTCTTCTAAATTCTTCCCATATCATTAACGGTATCGAATAATTAATTGAAATATAAAAAATAATCATTTATAAAGAAATAATAAAAAATATTTAGAAATTTATCTATATAAAATGGTCTAGAAATATTTGTATTTTAGAACGCATACAAATACAAAATTTCGATTTTCAATATTTTAACAAAATACATGTGTATATTTTTTTCTATATTAAAAAGACATGTTGGGGCGAAGTCCGAGATTTATACCTCCTTATCGGTGCTCTCTGGGTAACGCTGTTTATAGTCATGGACACTACATGTCAGGGCGAGTTATTAGCGCTTTAAAACCAATTCCAAACCTGCATCTGTTCTCCAGGTTAGGAGCAGCTGAAGCGGGCGACTGTCTTGTATCAAGCGGCTCACTATATAAATCAAGGTAGGACTGGATGCCTTAAGATTCTCATCACACCAGTTTGTGACCCACACACGTAACAAGCGTCTAACTAGTAACAACAACGGCCAACGCGTCACCGACCTGGCATTAATGTACAACTTAGTTGTATCAAATCAAGTACGTTTTCCCCACATAACAGAATCCACAAAATAACGTGGAGATCGAATGATGGAAGAACGGAAAACCAAATCGATCATGCCATGGTGTCTAAGACACACTCCACCCGCATATCTGACGTTAGACCCTACAGTGGTGCAGACATGGACATCGATCCTGTGCTTGTCATATTTAAATATAAGTGAAAACTGTCATCTATGTTCGATAGACAAGCACCAAAAACCGTTCGATGGAATGTCGATGCTCTAAAAGACCAAGCGTCACTGCAGAGTTACCAATCATCTGTTACGAACTATCTAGAGAGGCCTAGCAACAACGAAGAAGCTCCTTCTAACATTCAGGAGCAGTGGTACACTATACAGTCAGTCATAACCACCGCGGAGCAAAACACTATCGGAAGAAGACCTCCGAGATCCCGCAATGATTGGTTCGATGATCAGGCGCTACTCTTGCAACAAGTTTATACGATCTCACTGCTTACAAAGTGTTGGCTAATGTTATACTTGCCAGACTCATTCCGTCCCAACCGATCGACCACTGACCAGTGTTTCACCATGAGGATGATCTTAGAAAAATGTTTGGAGTACAACATAACCATACATCAACTATAACATCTGCCGGACAACGAGTTTTCTACGCCCAATCAAAATTATTGCGATCTAGACATCTATCGAAGTCGTGCAAGCTCGCACTTTATAAAGCATTCATTAGACATGTGCTGGCTTTCGGAAGCGAGAGCTGAACCATGACCACTAACGATTGTAGATTGTTATCTACCTTCGAAAGAAAGGCCATTCGTTCAATCTATAAAGTCGCGAACAACGAATATCGGATTCGCATGAACCACGAGATAAAGCAACTTAGATTGTTTGAGTTAGATGGCACGGCCACGTTACAAGGTTCCCACAACAACGGATGACCAATAAAGTGTCCCATCAACACCAGCCGGTGTGCGTCGTATGGGAAGACCCCGACTGCACTGGCGTGACGACGCTAAACAAGATACACTAGGATGTCGAAACTGGAAGACGAGTATGATGGACCGAGACGGATAGAGGACAATTGTGCGGGCGGCAAAATCCCTTCATGGGATGTGAAGCTAGAGAGAGGGAGTAGGAGAAATAAAACAAACGTCAAAATTTATCTATACATAAACTCTTTAGCTTATTAATTTATCTGTAATTTAGTGTGGAGACCGCGTTAAAATTTATCTTAACGCGAGCTGGATACCTAGCTTATATTGAAAATTACACCCTTCATTAAGTGGGAAAAAGTGAGAAATAAAAACTTAACTTAATAAAAAATAAGAATGCGATAAATGGCATTTCAGTGTTATGTATTACCGCCGAAATTAATTTTTATGTAAGCAACCCAACGAAACCTTCGTTAAATTTTAGCTGTCATTTAACAAAAAAATAGTGCGCACTATTTCTCGCTCGAAAATAAGAAAAACTTAAAATTACGATTTGTTGTTGTTTTATATAGAGCAGAAGAAGATAAATTTTTGATGCGGTAGGAAGCCATATTTATTTTGCGTCCATTTTTTTATTTACTACTTTATTTATTAAATAAAATTATTTTAATATTTTTTTCAGATTCTGTGAGAAGTTTTAATAATTTGTGATAACGTAAAAATAGTGTTTTAGTGAATTTTGTTAAAAATTAATTTGTTAATGGCATGATATTATAGTCGTGTAATACTTGAATTTTGACTAGTTTATTTCCTTTTTCAATTGTAATGTAAAAGTATTTCGTGTATGTGTACATTTTCAAATATGAAACATATATATATAAAATTAGATAATAATATGAACAAATATGAAATTTCTCTAAAAGACATTTCACAATAAAAACAGCTGTTTGTAAACGAAAAGCTGTCAAGAATTATTATTTTTGAATGGCTGGAATGTTAAAAAAAAGAAAAACAATTGATTTCGTTAAAATTCTTATTTTTTTATAAAGTTTTTATTCCTGACTGGTTGAGGTTTTATTTATATAATTCTATTCCCAGTTAGTTCTTTTCATAAAATAAGTATAGAATAATAAACGTCAAGACTGCTATAATTGGGAATAATTTTTTCCCAATAAAGGGCGCCATCCAATTTGGTTGGACTGACGGTCGGCCCGACCAAATTGGATGTTGTCTACAGACGATCCAACTTACCATCCGATTTTTTGAATTTGGTTGTTGTTTCGTTTTTTTATTTGTGCGTCTTTCCTTGAGTTGTGGTGCGTTGTGGAAGTTTTAATTATTTAATATTTTATTTGAAATTAGATTTATATAAAATACATACATATTTAATAAAAAATTGGCAATACAACATCATTATAATGGTTTTGACGAGAAAACAAAAAGTTGGGGTGGCACTTTTAGTAACGTCACTAACAGTTAATACAAACAAAAGGAAATTATGTACCAAAAACTGGTTGAAAGATAGAAAAAAATATAGCCATATATGTTGCTGTTAAAACAATTAAATAGTGACGACTTTCGTAATTATTTAAGGATGGACTACGAAAGTTATAACGAACTTCTTCATTTAGTGAAACCTTTAGTTGCTCGGCAAGATACTGTGATGAGGGAAGCCGTGAGCGCTGAGGAGCGTTTGGTTGCCACTTTAAGGTTCTTAGCGACAGGGAGAGAATACTCTGATTTAAAGTTCAGTGCAGCCATATTACCGCAATTATTGTCGGCAGTTATCCCTGAGTCTTGTCGAGCGATATACCAAGTTCTCAGAAGCTACATAAAAGTAAGTAAAACATAATTTATTTCAAGAATTCAATTTATTTCAGTATAATATATAAAATTTATCCTAACTAATTATTAATAATGATATAATCTTGCAAATTGTATTCTGACGTGGTTATAAAATTGGCCGGTAAATTTTCTTCTGGCGGCGTGTCCTCTTGTTCAATGTGTGGTTGTTGTTCAGGTGCGATTATGTTTACGAAGTTAGGAACGGCTTTAAAACACACTGGTGGCTATATGTTAGGATTGGTCTAGCACTGGAGAGAAGCAAACCCTATTTATTGAGGTTGATGATGTTGTGGATGCCTCATTTTGTTGGATACGTGCTTGTTGTGTTTGTGTGCTTCTCCTTGCGATATTAGGCGTAATTCTAATGGGCTCTTCTGGTTCTATATTGGATCGAAATAAAACTGAAGAAAATTGAGAATTATTTGAGGAAGTTGATGATGATGTAAATGCGTTATTTTGTTTGATAAGTGATCGTTGTATCGGTGTGTTTCTTATAATATTGAGTTGATGTAAAATGCATTGTTGAGTGTTCGTTGGATTGGGGTAAAACTGGAGAGTAGCAAAAAACATTTGATGATGTTTCTGATGTTGAATCGTAAATCTGATTATTACAGTATGTGCAACAAGAGCGTGTACGGCAAAAACCTAAGTAAAAATAAAACTACGATTTTTTTTTGTTTTTATTATGAAAGTTTGTTGTATTTTCTAGGGCGCTATCAACTAAAATATAGTAAAGTCACCATTACTGTTAATAATTGCCTGGCTCCTTTTGTTCATACTATCAACTAATTTTTCTGCATACTGTGGTGTTACATTTTTCCATATCTTCCGGACCACTAGCGCTAGAGCACTCAAATTTTTTATATGATACATTTTCAGTTTAATCTTCATGAGTGCCCATTAATTTTGATCGGATTGGAATTAGGTGCATGAGACGGCGAACCCAATGTTGTGATGCCGTTTTTGAGTTTAAATTTCGAACAGAGTAGGCTATGGTGTTTTGGATCGTTGTCTTCTTGCAAGATCCAATTAGAGCTCCCTGCTCTAAACCATTTCAGGGTAGATGGTAACAAACCTCTTGAATAAATTTTATTCATGAAAAGTGGTTTAGGTTCCGTGTGGCAACGATTAATTTACCAAAACCTTGCTTGGTGAAGCATCCCCAAACATGGAGTTTGGGCGGTTGCGCCACAGTTCGGACAATCCTTTTTTTGCTTAGTTCGCCAAACACGCCTTTTAACATTAAAAGCCCAAAAGGATGATTCATCGGTAAACACAATATTCGAAATGTTTTTGTTTTTATGTGCCCGCGAAAGTTACTTTTCTATGTATTTTTGTGTTGCCAGTGATTTGACCAAAGTATTTCCATATGCGTAGCCATGTTCTTTCGTATGGTTGTTTTTGGTAAAATACTATTCTTTTTCGTCAATTTTGACACAGCTGCATCCAGCGTAAGCGAAGAATTTTCATCAAATGACATCATCCTCCTTTTTTTGTAGTGGTTCGGATTTTGCCTCTATCTGGCAAATCGTGAGCATTTTTATACATTGAATAATGTGTAATCCTCTTCTGTACAAATGTTTTCGACATTTTCATTTAATTTGCTGCACTTGCAACCGACATTTTTGGTCCTTTCGGGTGTGCACTTAAAACACCGCTTCAAATCGGTTTTTATAAATCACACTCATTTCTTTCATGCCTGGTATCCGCTACACAGTTGCAGCTAAACTAATGATTGTTTTAGGGCGTCCAAGAGAAATCAATAGAAAACCGATGTAAGCCCCGCGGCCCGCACATATTTGTTCCTATAGTTTTAAGTATAGTTATGCCGTACACGCTCTTGTTGAACATACTGTATTTAAATTCAATGTTGCTTCTACAGTTAGTTTGTCTAATTTCCCGTAAAATATTATTTCAGAAATTAATTTTTCTGCCAAACATCTCTGGTAGCTTGACATTTCCTTTAATTGAAGACCAATACTTCGACCATAAGCTTCAGCAGCGGTGTCTTCATTTTTAAATAAACTTTCTGCGCTGGCTAGCAATTTTTGTTGTTGCTTTTGTATAGTTGTAAGTCGTCTTTTACTTTTTTGGTTCTCATCAGTTTTGGTTTGTATTTCAGATACCTGCAAGTGAAATGGAATGGCTTAATAACGCAAGACAGTTTGAAAGTACATATGTGGCAGTTTAACAATTGTGTCGGTGCCATCGACGGCAAGCACATTTTAATAAATAAACCACCGGGTAGCGGTTCATTATTTTTTAATTATAAAGGGACATTCAGCGTCGTATTGTTTGCGCTAGTAAACGCCAATTACGAATTTATGTATGTCCACACCGGAATAAATTCTGACGGAAGAGTTTAGGAAACAAACAAATTTTTACGCAAAATTGTCTTCGGGCGAATTACATTTACCAAACTCTTCAATATTGCCTGGAACTAATAAATCCGTGCCATATGTATTTCTTGGAGACAGCGCCTTCGCTTTAAGCAATCATCTACTGAAACCGTTTTCGTAAAAAAACATAGCACATGAAAAAAGGATTTTCAATTATCGGTTATCGAGAGCAAGGCGTGTAACAGAAAACGTGTTTGGAATTTTATCATCCCGGTTCCGTATTTTCCAAAAACCAATTTTGATAAACGTTGAAAACGTTGATTGGATAATAGTCGCGAGTTGTGTTCTTCACAATTATTTGAGAAAAAAATCAAAAAATTATATTAATCATAATACTCTCGATTATGAAGACACCGAAAATGTACAATTTAGAGCGGGTGACTGGCGACAAGAAAATCAATTATTACCCCTAACCCAAAATAGCCAAAGGCAAAATAGTGAAGATGGCAAGCATATAAGGAATGTGTTCACTGAATATTTTAACAACCAGGGTAGGGTGAATTTCCAAGAAAAAATGTTTAATGTACTGTATGGCAATAATTAAAACAATTTACCTCATCATCAAAATCAACCAATGTGTCGATACCGCTTCTATCAATATTTGATTTTTCATCTAAAAATGTGAGGAACTCGAAGTACCGTAAACTTGGTACATAAATGTCGCTGGGACTCGCGCCTGATGTTTTGCTTTCCTACAAATAAAAATGTAAACTTGAATTATTTAAATAAAATACAATAAAAATGTAATGTTTGTTATTTTTTTTTTTACTCTCTTTTGTAAGCGGTTCTCATATTATCCAGCCTCTTCTTCACTGTGGCGACCGTTGCTTCACTATCTATTTTCTTATATTTACCAGTGAGAGTTTGAAGTGCTTTGCTTCGAGCGTCTCGATTACTATGCAAACTACTCGAAGTATCCCACAAACAACTAAATTCTTTATATAAATCTATGATTTCAATTAATATTTCCCTTTCCGTCATTATTAATACTTTTTTGGATAATTGTTGTTGAGAAGATCGTAATTGTAACACTATCAAAATACACAATTAAAATAAATTTATTTTTACTTCTACAAAATAACTGTACATACTCGTATTTACTCGTAAATGCATTAAAAAAACGAAATACGTACATAAAGAGAGAATACATAAATATCCTCTTTTTCTATAAAAAAAAATTTAAAATTTCTTCATTTCTTTTCTGTTGTTTTGTTGTTTACCCTATGAAATTCATAACATAAATGATGAAATATCGTCCGACAAATCTACACACCATCCAACTTGGTTGGTTGGTCGGTTGAATGGAATTTTCATCCAACACATCCAACTTATTATTATTATTATTATTTTATCCGACCGACATGCATACACACGATCCAATTTTACATCCGACCCAACCAAATTCGACCAACCATCCAACCAAGTTGGATGGTGTGTAGCACCCTTAAACATTTTTCCCAAAAGCCAGAATACACTTTGAGGAAAAGGCAATTAAAACTGCTACAAAATTTAAAATTTCTATTCCCCGGGAATTACCAGAATAGAGGTAGTGAAGAATTTTCTGGTCATAATTTTTGGTTAAAGGTCGGTATCCAGCTCGCGCTAAGATAAATTTTACATACAAATTTGACGTAAAATTTAGCTAGCGAAATAACAAAAAAATATTTAGCTCGCGATTTCGCAGATGCGGTACGCAGCTCACGCTAAAAGTTTGTAGTTATCTCACTCACATATAGACTGCGCTAGTGAAAACTCTACAAACGTTTTCGCAGCAATTTATCTGCCTGGAACGATAAAATTGAGATAAATTTTGACAGCACAACGTGAAAACTATTTTTTTATTGGATGAACTAAATAATTCTATAGATTATGAAAGTTTTCTATAGATTATGAAGGTTTTCTATAGATTACGAATGTTTCGAATATCAAGAAGAATACTTGATTGACTACGAAAAAGTGGATACAGAAAATTTAGAAAGTGTAAAAAGGAAGCCAAAACTAAAATTTTAACTTTCAATTTTAAATGTTTATAAAAATACTTATTAAATAGTCGATTGAACTATATTTTTGTTTGTTGTAGGAGAAATAAAATAAACATCAAAATTTATCTCTACACAAACTTTTTAGCTTACAATTTATCTGCAATTTAGTGGAGACTAGTGGAGACCGCGTTAAAATTTATCTTAGCGCGAGCTGGATACCTAGCTTAAGCTGTATTTAGCTCGCGCTAAGATAAATTTTAACCCGGTCTCCACAAGTCTCAACTGATTTACAGATAAATTAGTAAGCTAAAAAGTTTATGCAGAGATACATTTTGACGTTTGTTTTATTTGTCCTACAACAAACAAAAATATAGTTCGAAACTATTTTCATAGTCTAGAAAATTATTTTGTTCATCCATAAAAAAAATCAAGTTTTGCTGTCAAAATTTTTCTAAATTTTATTGTTCTAGGCTGATAACTGGCTGCGAAAACGATTGTAGAGTTTTCACTAGCGCAGTCTATATGTGAATGAGATAATTGCAAACTTCTCACATCTGCTGCGTATCGCATCTGCGAAATCGTAAGCTAAATATTTTTTTGTTATTTCGCTAGCTAAATTTTCACCGGACAAGTGGTGTAGTGGTTAAAGCTTCGGCACTTGGACCGGGAGGTACTGGGTTCGAATCCCATCAGAGGCTAGATGCAAATCGAATTTTCATCATCGATTACAATCGGTAATGTTAATAAACACAACTAAGACCATCTGATAGAGTGCAGAATTCAACGCCGATCCACCGCCCATGTCAATGTACATGTTGAGATGGAGCTTGCAATGTGGAGGTGGTATATACTGTAATTGTGTGAGTAGGTGTGGGAGTAGGGAAAAATGGCCTAAGTGTCAACCACTGAAACCTAACCTAACCTAGCTAAATTTTACGTCAAGTATGTAAAATTTATCTTAGCGCGATTGGCAATCAACAATAATAACGATACCGATATATATGTAAATACAATGTCAAATGATGAACTGACAATTGCCTAGCCTACCTAAGCCGCCTATTTCAAAAGTTAATACTAAAAATTTGTATGAAGTGAAAATCTAAAACTGCTCTTCTTTACGCCACTGTATCTCAGTAAATATTGAAAATGGCCTCACGATCGATGTTTTGCTCAAAATTAGTGAAGGAATCACTGTAATTTTACTCAGATATGATCTCGAGAAACCTCCAAAATTCCCGATAAGGCCAAAAAAATCTCTATTCTCGAGAGTGATAAAAAAAATCGAGAAATAGATATCTCTAATTATGACCTATCTCATGAACATAGTATATAGGATCGTAATTCGTCATTATAATTTATACGCTATAGGATTAGGGCCAATATGATAAAATTAAATAGATGACACATTTTTGGGGCAGTCTGATTATTTGGAACATGTGCAACTAATCATTTTGAGTAATATATCTTTCGGCCTCAAAATACTTTTATGGCTGGGATAACATACCAATTTTCGGCTGGAAACAAGAACTCTTTTAAATTTAGTTTGTCAATTGCGCTCCTGCACAAAAGCAGACTGCAACGCTTCTGGCTTGTGCTTGTGTCACCATATATTTTAGGTTTGGCTCATTATTACGTACAAAATATTAAACATGATAATTACATAAAGATTTTTTTTTACCGGACAAGTGGTGCAGTGGTTAAGGCTTCGGCACTTGAACCGGGAGGTACTGGGTTCGAATCGCATCAGCGGCTAGATGCAAATCGAATTTTCATCATCGATTACAATCGGTGATGTTAATAAACACAACTAAGACCCTCTGATGGAGTGCAGAATTCAGCGCCGACCCACCGTCCATGTCAATGTACAGGTTGACATGGATCTTGCAATATGCAGGTGGTATACTGTAGTCGTGTGACTAGGTGAATGGGTTAATGATGTGTGGTATGAATGCGTGGTATCACAATGGGCGAAAAATGGCCTATAGTGTCAACCACTGAAACCTAAAAAACCAACATAAAGATTTGTTTAAAATTGCACACGAAAAACAGCAAACGGAACAGGTGAATTTTTATTTTTAACCTTATCGATTTTAATTTGAATATTTTTTTGTCTTTTTCAATTTTTAACAATTTAATTATGCAAGAATGCTCAATTTAATTTACAGCGTATAAAGGTACCTAATTGCAGCTACAGAAAACCCGGTACACGGAACCATAATTAAGGTGATCATTATTTTATTTTTTATTTTCAGATGATTAATACATGCCAGTATACGAGAGTATAAACGCATGAGGATTTTACATAATAATGCGCGCACCAGGATGGAGAAAAGAAATTAAAATTATTGCACAACAAACCACTTTGAAAATAAATAAAATCCAAAACATTTAAATTCCATTAAACTTGATTTTGAAATAAAATTGTTGCAGTAATAATGTGACGAATTATGTATGTATGATTCATAATGGTTCGAATATTTATTTGTACGTTTAACATATTTTTGCGGTTTGATATTCTCCATCATATACACGGGTACACCATTTCTCAGATCGTAAAGACAACAAACCAAATAATTTTATTTTATAATAATAGTAATATGTATTGTAATTGTAAATGTCTTTTACGCCATTCTTTAAGATCCGGAGAAAGTGTATTTTTTGTATTTCTTTGTCAATCTAAAAAAAACCTATTGTGTACGTCTAATTGTTGTGTACCTTGTTTTGTTACTTCAAAATGCATAACGTCAAATTATAAAACCATACATACCAATTGGATTGGTTGGGTTCCAGAGGAAAGTCTCGATATCGACTTAAATACAAATTAATTCATGTTTCCGGTAAATTATTTCCAATCGAATGCTTATCAATTGAAATTTTGTTAATTTATTTATATCTTAACGAAATATATTTGTACAGTCGCCATTATTGTGAGTCGTGTCTCGCGTATGTGATATGTTTTTTACTTGGAATTATACATGCGCTCGTAGATTAAGTAACCATTTTCAAAAGGGAAAGTTATGATGTGTTGAATTTAATTTTTAAAACGATAATGAAATATTTTTTATTAATATTTGTTAAATTTCGTACAAAGCAAAAAAAACTAATAAAAGTAAAAGTGTGCAATGTATGTACTCGTATACGCTTCAGTTTATTAATTTTACGATGGTAGGAATTATGTATGCATTTACCATAAATACATCAATCATAAAAATGTACAGTGATAGTACATACATACTTAAATTATGACTACGGTATACCAGCAACTTTATCGACTTTCGTTGAATTTCGCCCGAAACTTTTCTAATTGGAAATCGGTGAATGTGAATTAAATTTATTTATGAACACTAGCTTGAACTAATATGATACTTAACAAAATTAGTTTAACTCTTACATATATGGAAAGTAGTTAAATTTTGGTGTACGCATCAGTGGCGTATCTAACGGATTTCCAGTTGCTATAGCAATGTTTGTTGGTGCTGTGTCGCGTCCGTCACGCCACCCGGAACCAAACATCTATAGCACAAGTAGCACGATGCATTGTGCATTATTGTGGACTATATGCTTTTTCAGCCGGAACCTTATAATTCCCGAGGGAACCTGATAAAGCCAGTCAGAACCATACAGCAGCCAAACCAACTATGGTACAAGTAGCACGATGCATTGTGCATCATTATGTACTATATAATTTTTCATCCAGAGCCTTATAAATCCAGCACTCTAAGATTTTTCTGTAGAACCTTATATACATCCAAACTAATTATAAAACAAGAAGCACAATGGATTGTGCAGCCAGAATCATATTACCGCGAAACCAACTATTGATTGATTGATTGATTGATTGTACTGTAGAACCAAGTGCTAGCCAAGAGTCCCGGATAACGCCGGGCCTATTCCTACGGCCTTTTTACACATAACAATAGGAAGGATAGGGAAGGTTTTTTTTTTTTTTTTTTTTTTGGGACGGAACGATCCGGTTGCAGACACCTAGCGATCGTACGGCATAACACAATTCTAATCTACTACTACATACATCTGAAAATTTCCTGAAATGACTTAAGTCAAATTTAATGCTTTCCGGCTTCCTAAACAAAATTGATTGATTGAATCAGCACGGTTTCAGACACCTAGGTAAAGTCGATAGTTAATAACACAATGACGACGCAATTCTAATCTACACGATCAACAATTGGATGTTTCATTTACCAAAACGATTAACTCCATAAAACAAAAAGTTGCGAAAAATGAGAAAATTCAAAAACGGTTTTTATAAATTCCTCATAAATTGCAACTTTAGTTACTTTTAATTTTGTCAATTAGTGGTGTTACTTATTATTACAAAAATTTGTTTTGAATATATACAATTAGGAGCCAATCAGTTACGTTGATATTAAAATTTAAAAAAATTCAAAAAATCGAGTTAATCGGTTTGGCTTGGGAACCATCCAATTAATATTTCAAAGAAATATTATTTCACCTACATCTGTAGATTTTCGGAAATGTAATTCTAAATTAATATTTTCCGGTTTAATAAATAATATAAACATTAATTAATTTAATCCTCCTGCAATTCCACACCTTACAATATAATTTCTGAAACCATAATTATTTAAATTATATTACAAATTACTCTAAAATTCATTAGTATTTAACTCTTGAATTGACAATCACGAGATAGCCCAATAAAAAAAATCAAAAAGTTGATAAAAGTATGTGAGGCATTCCAAAGGCAATGGATCGCGGAAAACTATCAAGTTTATTCAATACCAGATTAACTACCGGATTGGATATTTCAAATAAATTTAGCTTATGTCGCAAACATTTCAAATGATTTATTAATTTTGGTCACTAACGAATATTCGTTTAATTACCAAGTAAATTATACTACACAGAACATACATACTATGCCATGCTCAATGGAGCTTTGTTACTCCTCAACCAATTACTGTCAAATGTGGTATGCAGAATTGGATTGACACTCTAAAATAATGTTCAATGGAACTAGGCCATCTCTCAACAAATGTTGGTCAAATTCGGTGCGTAAAGCTGAATTTGACGAAATTTTAGGATTCGGATATAATGAATGAAACCAGGTTGTTACCTAACCGATAGTTTTCCAATTAGTTTGTAGAGCTGGACTAGGATTTTAATAAACTAGGGTCAACTTGTATTGGGGTTTTTACGTGTCTTTTTTTGGTCAAACAGTTCGACCATTATGAATGGAAATGGTCAAGTTCCATCCCAAAAAATTACTGTCAAATCAGGTATGTAGAATTGGGTGGGGATTTGAAAATTAATTCAGCTTTCCCAAAACTAAAGTTTGCTTGAATTTCAATTCAGCCCACTTCGTACCCAAAACTATTGTATGCATCTTCTGCAGTATATCGTCTAGAAACAGATTACTGAGACAATTCCGCACATCTGAATTAATAAAAAAAAACAAGGTTTACGTGAGGTGACGGCACGAATAGAAAATAGAACCACGTGGTAGGCTTCTTATATAGTTGGTGCCTGAGCAAGTTGAATATGATTTAGAACTCAAATCAATCGATATTCGTGTCTGAAGTTCCCATGTAATTGCGAACATGTTTCGAGAAATGTTATTGAGCCAGAGAGATTATTTTACAGAAAATAGCGCCAGCAGTAAGCAATCTATAAAGGAGCCAACATAAAAAAACCGAGGGATATCAAAAGAAACATTTACTTGTCATTAAAAACGAAAATAAAAATTAAAAACCATTTTTCCTTTGCCATACCGTAACAGGTAACACATATATCACCGGAATTATTATTATTATTTATATCCACAGTTCAGACTTGAACTATTAGCGTTATATCTGAGATGGATGGACCTAACTTTTGAGCAAATAATCTCGAGGGGGATATCACCTGGATTTCAGCAATTAAATTTTTAATTGCTGGAAATTGAATTTTTAGTATAAAATTTTGTACTGATGCTTAACTATTGTTACATTGCGAATGAGGTTATTACTTTTTATTATGCAAATAAATATTTAACCAACTCTTGTTATAAGTTTATATTAGTTCATATAAGTTTTGTATCTTATATGTAATCGTTATAAGCAACTATACGATTTACTACCAAGATTTAAAATCCATTTTCAGACACATTTTTTTAAAATATTACTAAATTATTATTTGTATAATATGGCGTTATCAATTTAGTAATTTTTCGGGATTATTTTAGCTTTCTCATATTACTTAACTAACATATATTTCGTAAATAGAAGAAAATATTATTTCGGGATGAAATATGCTTTTTCCATACAATAATGATATTTTTGCGGGATGGTCCCAGTATGCAATTATTCCACTGTGTGGAAAAAACTGCTCAAATGTCGTACAAAATTCCGTACTACAAAATATCAAAGACACAAAAATATTGATTTTGGAGAAAAATAATTGTTTTTCTCTTTCTATTTCGCGGTAATATTATTTTCGTTTTATAAGTTTCGATTGTATCTTTTATTTTCAGTTTCTTCTGACAAGTCGACGTGCACGGTTGCACTACATAACCCAATATGCAATGCCGACGGAATTCCATTTAGATTCGCGTTCTAAAACCACACTGCTTCTATGGAAAGAACCATGTGTATCACGCGGAAATTCGTACTCCCCGCCAAAGAAAAGTGTCACAAAAATTCCGGTGTCGGTGTGAGTCCCAACTAAAAAGAGAAAAAAATCACAGAAATGGGAATGGGTTGTTTGATGAATTTCACTACAGAACAATATAACATTGGCTGGTCGGGTGTAAGTAAATATGCAAGCATATTACCAGTCCAAGTATTCCTTCAATACTTGGAAATTGGATTTTATAATGACATACTGAAATTATTATTAATTATTCCACTATTTGCAAATTTAATTCGCATTTTGGCTTTTCCGTTCTACCGTTTCATCTTATACTCTTGAATATCTAGCATTGCGTGATCTCTTCATCCTGTGACGCTCCTGGCCGATAACTTTCATCAACATTATTATCAACTATGGGATGTTGATTATTAAAGATTATTCAAAATTACTTCACTGAATAAAATGTTCACTGCGTTTAATAAGTAAATTAAACATTTTACATTACAACTCCATATTCCCATGTCAATGTTGAATAATCTGCTACGGTACTTTCTCGAATTAGCTGCGGGAACGGCTTAGATAGGACATCAAAAACGAACCGTAAATATTAATCACATATAAAAATTTAAATTTCCATTTTTGCAGTTCATTTTTATTTCAACCCTATATATATTCCAACTATTCTAGCCTGCATTGGATACGGTCAATAATCTTCATAATCTACACCCGCGCGTAATAGGATAAAAATAACTATAGACTTTCTATAAATAACTTAAAGAATTTTAAATTTACTTTATGTGTGCCCAGATTTTTCATGTTGTGTTTCAAGCTGTTTTCCTAATGATTGACCTTGGGGTAGAAAAGAAGATAATCTTATACAAAAATTAAGCACTCAACAGTATAACAAACTTTGGTCGATTCGTACGTGTATAAAAATTACTTCGTCTTATTGTTGGTTTGCGTATTTTAACTTGTTTATATCTTCTTGTTTTTTTTTATAACACTTATATTTAATATGTGATACCATCTTCATCGCGTATACAACGCAGAGCAGGTGAAACTTGAAAATGGTAAATGTAAATTTCAGAATTAGCTTATATGTGCATGTTGGGTGCGAGTACAACTTGAACCAATATATAGGCTTTTTATGCTCCGTTCACACAATCTATATGAAAGATTTTTTTATATTTTACAATAATATCAAAGCACTTGATTGAACTGGCTCCTTACTTATATATACAAAACAAATTTCTGTAACAATAAGTGTTAATACCACTAAATGACAAAATTATAAATAATCAAAGTTGCAATTTACAAGGAATTTTAAAAAACCTTTTTTGTATTTTCCCATTTTCCTCAACTTCTTGTTTTATGGAGTTATCGTTTTGGCAAATGAAGCATCCAATTATCACTCGTAATCCGTTATCACTCGTACTACCTAGAGCTTAAAATTTTGAGCCAAACACAAAATTTTGTTTGTCTGTTAATTTGGCCCGAAAAAAACATCCCGAAAAGACTTGTTTTATGTGGTGTGTTTCTATGATAAATTCAAATGTCAGCCCGAAAAAAATTAAAAAAATTATCAAACTCTGAGTTTCATCTCGAAACTTTTTTTCTAGCCAGAACAAATATTTATCAACAAAAAAAATATGTTTTAAACATAAAGCTTTATTTCATCCCGAGAAAATATTTTTTTTTTAAATTACGGAATCCTTTTTTGTAAGATTTCAATAATATAAATACATATGTATATTCACTAATTACGATATCGGTTTTAAAACACTGCAAACAGAAGCTCGATGCAGTGTTTTAGTACAAACCACAAAAACAAAATTCAAACATTAAACGTGGACACAACATCAAATCAAGGTAACTACGATATAATGGGGGATACTGGTATAAATAATTTATTGAATCATTCAACCACCCGAATATGATGAATTTCTATAAATTTGAAATTTTCCAGCTTCGATCTCAGAACTCTCTGGAACAAATGGGTAGTAGTTTTAGGTTTCTGAATCATTAGATAACACGACAACAAAATGGTAGAGGCCTCACATGGTGATTTTGCCGGTTACAATTCAGGGAGAAGTGCTATGGGTCGTGGGGTTTGAGGCTTGCGTGGCTCGTGGCCTACACCGTGATTACAGAGAGTTACAAAAATTACAAAAAAAATACGCAAATAATAAATAAAAAAACCGGAGTTCCGCCGAAATTCGTCGACCGGAACCTGAGGAACGAACAACACCAACCCGAGAGAGGTGCCCTGGTGCGCGCATTCGTTCGAACTCAAACAGGGCAAAACCCTGGTTTTGAAATTGGATGCGCACACCGAGGGACCGCAAACACTACACCGACACGGAACGGAATCGTCGCTCTTACCATACCGAACCGAAATAGATTTTTAACAATTCATTTTATATAAAGAGATCCGGAAAAAATCATAAAGGAAACCATCCAAAATAATAATGGAGTTGCCGAGCGGGAAGCAAGCGACCGTGAAAATATAAAACCAAACAAAATGGCCGCCGAAAGGAAAATATATGAGGCGAAACCAATGGGCACCAAGCGCGCAAAAAAAAAATGAAAATCAAAATTTAAGCAAAAAAAATTAAAAAAATAAACTTAAAATAAAAAACTAAATAAAAGTCGTACCTTAATATAAACTAATTTAACGTTGCGACCTTGGGTAGCCGTCATGCCACAGGTGCCCCGCACCCGCACCGTTGGACGTCTTCCGCCTTAACCATAAATCCACATTGGGCGTTGGTTCGGTTGGTTTGCCTTAACCATAAACTTTTGGTTTGCCTGGTTGGGCACTGTAAATGTTGGGCGTAAATTTGGCCGTTATTCAAATTTATGAAATTCATACTTTCGCCGTTATTCAAATTTATGAATGGCCTCTTTCGACCGCCCGCAAATGAAATTGTCGCCCTTCATTGAGTAATACGGCGCCTGATAAAACTCTTTCGGCGTCCTAAAATTCACAAAAAATTATTATTTATATCGCTGCTTATAAGATATTAGGTTATATTGCACTAATAAATAAATTAAATTGTTCTTGATCAGTAAAAATAAAAACAGCAATATTCGCTATTTTGATAGCAGCGGTTCTTTCAATTCAACCACAAAAAATGTTGGCAAGTTGTTTCTCATGAGGTTTTATTATCACCCAAGCAAAATATTTTTATTATAATATTTTTAGTTTACATATTTTTATTTTGTCACAAATTAACTACAGATATTTTACAATCCTTTATGTTTTTTTTATACTATGTCAATTTTTCTATACTATGTCAAGGATAATAAATTTTCTAGGTTTTAATTTATCTTAACCGAAAAACTCTGACACAATTTACTACTTTTTCTCTAGCCGAGCAAAAAGAAACATCACCATTATATAATAATGCACCATTATGAAATCAAAACAAAACTCAGCTGTTCACTGTTCACAAAAATCCAAAATTAGACTGACTGAAAATTGGCCACGCTCTCTCCTTTAACCGCCGATCGCGCGGCCTTTTCGTAGGGGCAAACACAAGAAACAACAAAAACAAGTCCACATGAAAAAATATTTTAGTACAGCAACATTACCACGTGTTCGTACCCAGGTGGCAGTGCTGTCCGTTACAATGTGAGATTCGTCATAGAAGTAAACTAATCAGAATGATAATATGTGGGAAAATGTGTGTTATGACAAAAAAGTAACAATCGTAATGAGATTTTGTTGTCGCGTTATCTAATGATTCAGAAGCCTGAAAAAACTACCCGTTTGGCGTAGTCTATTCTGAGATCGACCCCACTATTTTTCAAATTAACAGAAGTTTTTCTTAATTTGCATTTGGTAGAATAATAAAATAATCCCCTTGTTATTTGAATGGTAGTTGAATGGATATTAGTCCTAACTCATTATATAATACATTTATTTTGCAATTATTGGTAGTACAAATTAATTCGGTCCGTTTTTTTATATTAAAAATGCATTTTTTTTAAAAATAAAATGAATGAGCAGATTAATTAAAATATTTCCATCCCTGCTTACGACTTTTTCCTACCTCTAAAGTCGTTTCGTCTTTTGAGGCAATACAAATTTGAAACCAATTTTCAATTGCTTCGAAAGAAGTGAACCGGTGACCTGCCAAATTGCGTTGCAACCATCGGAACAACTATTAATCAGAAGGAGCAATATCCGGACAATACAGCGGGTGCGGTAAAATACCCCACTTGAGCGTTTCCAAATAGTTTTTTACGACTTTTGCAAATTGAGGCCGGCGTTGTCATGCAGAAGAATATCTTTATCGTGCTTTTCCTCATATTCCGGTTGTTTTTCTTGTAATGCACGACTCAAACGAATTAATTATAGTCTGTACCGCCCCACCAGTAAGGGAGTCGCCAGGTTATAGCAGCTTGTAGTACACAACGCCTCTTTGGTTCCACCAGATACACAGATACACATACCTTCAAACAATGAATGTTCGTCTTTAGTGTTGATGTTAAGGTCGAGGCAATGATTGGCTGGACAAAGTGTAGTATATTTTCCTGCTGGGGTTACCGTAGAAAATCCACTTCTCGTCACCAGTCACTATCCGATGTAAAAAAAACTCTTTCTGGTTTACCTTTGAAGCATCTGCTTACAAGAAAAAAAATCGCCTTTCACGTCACATGGTTTCAGTTCATAAGGGACCCAATTGCCTTGATTTTGAATCTGTTGGGTCACCCTCAATGTACCGACAAGCTACTCTTGCATTTGAGTCGGATCTTCATCGAGCAATTCCTCTAGTCATTGTCTACGGATTTTTTTGGCAGTCCTAAGCGAGGTTTACCTTTAACACTGAAATCATCATTTTTGAAGCGTTGAAACCATTCTCTACATCATATATCGGGTGGATCATTGTCACCGTAAACTTCCACAAGCATTCGATGTGCTTCAGCTTTTCAGCTTCCAATTAAAACAAAAAATTACAACTTCCCGCAAATGCTGTTTAGTTATCACAAAATCCGACATGTTTAACACCGTAAAAAACACGTTTTGTATGAAACTTAAAGCAATACAAACTGAATTATTTTGTATTCCCAATATTTTGAAAATTTTTTTATTTTTAATTTACAATTTTCGTTTGTTCGGCTTTGATTCTCCCGCTCTCATTTGTACAGTTTTCGTTTTACCCCATTAAAACTCTTTCCCCAATTCCGATATTAGTTGATACACGCCGATATGTGATTTACCTCTAGCCTTCGATGCCATCGTTCCACAGAATTTTGTGCTCTAGGTAAATTTGCTTGAGAATTATCCCAAACATTCACCACAAATTTGGATAGTACTGCAAACAGCATAGTTAGCCTTGTTTCTGTACCTTTCTGCACCTCTCCAGGTGATCTGCCCAAAGTGAACAAGCAGCGTTTAAAACTAGTTTCGTGGAAAAAATGATCTAAAACATACGATATTACGAATTTTGGATTCAATCTTTTTCCCCAATTTCATACTTCATCTGTATACTTCGTGTACAGTCTCCTTGCTAATTTTGCCATGAATAGTGAACCATTGACGCATAAACGCAAGAGTTATGGTGTCATGGTGTTGCTAATACAATAACAGCTTGATCTCCAAAATCCTTTACAGACAAAACAAAAGGTTCTCCTTCGATATATTGCAGCTCCTTTGGAACGTTTATATTCTTAATACTATCCAGTTCCTTTATAACGGCACGTCTTATACACGTTATTTTGTGTTGTTGCGCTTGGTTTGTTGGCAAAACAACGCGTGTTTCTGCACTACACTCAATAACGCTATTTCGAATAATTTGTGATGCTTGTACAACTGAATTTTTCGCTGCCGCATTCAAATTTGTGTTGGCTTCGGAAATCGACTTATCATATGCCAAGGGATCATGGCTATGGCTTGAAGATCCTTTTTTAATCACATGCTCTCCATCCACCTCTTTCGTAACAACTCTTTCTTTGCACAAAAGAGTCTTTCTTTCGGCACACGCCTACTAAAAACGTTTTTCTTTTTCTCTCCTTATTCGTCCAAATTATTTTCTTTTTAAAATTGTTTAATCGAATTCTCCACACTTTTATTATAAATCGTGTCCGTCACGCCAGCCGGAACCTTATCAGCTGGAACCAAAAAACTTCGGCACAAGTAGGACGATGCATTGTGCACTACATGCTTTTTCAGCCGGAACCTTACAATTGCAGCCTTAACATTATAATTCTAGCCGGAACCTGATAAAGCCTGCCAGTACCATACAGCAGCTAAACAAACTATGGTACTAGTAGCACGATGCATTGTGCATCATTGTACACTATAATATTTTTCAGCTGGAACCTTATAAATCCAAAAATATACGATTTTTCGGGTAAAACCTTTACAAATTCGGCACGAATCATACCCTCTACAGCCAAACTAAGTATGACACAAGTAGCACGATGCATTGTCTCACGCAGCATTCTTGTAATAGGCTCGTTCTGGCCGTAGGTCGTTCTGGGAGGAGCAATTTTAAAAGCTGGAATCGTTCTCAAAGCATGAGCATTTACATTAAGATTTACCTTTTCGAGTAGAGCTGAAGAATCTACACCGCCAGATAATGAATGAAAACGACGTTGGCAACAGATCGTCGCGGTCGAAATAAGGAGACAAAATGCAGCGTTTCACAAATCCAAGCGAAAAGTTTTTTATAAGGGTGTGATCTAAATCAAAATCTCAGCAAAGGGTTCATATCTAAAATGGATGAAATTGACAATTTAAATAAAAATTGTCAGAAAATAAATTGTCGAAAATAAACTGTCAATTTAACATGCCTATCAATTTAACAAAAAAAATAACAAACGTTCTCATATACGTATACGCTATATAATATGAATTGGTTAGTTATTTCCCTAAATGTTGCTCTTAGATAAAAATAAAAATAGATTACAATTAGGCGAATACAAATAAAATTGTATAACACAAATCAGATTACAAGAAAACTATAAAACTTTTATAATGGATTTTTTCTGTTATACTTAGAGGATTATTAAATCTAAATTATTTAATTAAAAAAAATTAAATTTTTAATTTTAAATTGGGCGAATTTGGAAAAATAATCGAAAACTCACATCGATTATTATCAGAAAACCGCAGATAATCGAAACATTCATTTGAAAGTAAAGGTTCAATCACAATGAAACCGCACCGCGCCGCACCACACCGTGTTTAGCCGCTTTTACGGATTGTCAAACACAATGTTTCCGCGCCGTTTCGTAAAATTGATCCAGTTAATCCTGTATAAAATTTACCTTCGATATTAATTTTTTTTGAATTTTGTGCCGATAATCTATCTTTTCTTTTTACATTCAAGTAATTTTTATGGGCTTTGTTATATAGCTCTGAAAAACATTTAATTTTTTCAATGAATTCCACAGTTCGAAATTCCAGTTTTAAAATAATATTATTTTTTGTCACCGATAATATTGAAAATAAGTTTGTTGTATGACTGTGAAAAAATTGTTTAGGTTTGTTATCCGAAAATGTAGAAAGTTGGCATATCTCTTCCGCACGTACCGTTCCGCGCCGACCATTGTGTTTGCATGTCCGTTTTACGATTTAAATTACATGTAATGTGACATTTGATACTTTGATTGATTAACGAAACGGAGCGGTGCGGTGTTATTGTGATTGAACCTTAAGGCTTTAATGTGGTGAATATACGCAACGTAAAAAACCGTGATTGTAAGTTAAAGCATAACATAGTACAAAC
Source organism: Nephrotoma flavescens (assembly GCA_932526605.1). Taxonomy (NCBI): domain Eukaryota; kingdom Metazoa; phylum Arthropoda; class Insecta; order Diptera; family Tipulidae; genus Nephrotoma; species Nephrotoma flavescens. The sequence goes on along the minus strand of OW052222.1, from coordinate 191,997,721 downwards.
TATAAAAATGCTAAATGGTCGGTCCCATATAGTAAGGCCGTGTCCCAAACACCGACTTATTTGATTATACCGACTTATTCAAATAAGTCTGCTATCGAGGTGACTTATTTTGAAAGCAAAAAACTTATTTGATCATGTAAACAAGAAATATACATTTTATCATGTAAACATGAAAAATTCAACAAATTATCAAATATTATCAATAATTTTCAAACATTAATGATATTCCACTTAATTAATAACTATTAATACAATATTGTCTTAATAAATTATATAATTAATAGATTTTAGAGATATAAAAATATTTTAGTGATATAAAGAGGATTAATAGAGGTGTGCTTGCATAAAAAAATTGTAGCTTGCGCATTTCGCATTCGCGCATCTCAGCTACAATAATAAATTTTCATCGTTTTTTAATAACTCAAGACACATTTTTATGTTTTTATTTATTAAATAATTCATTAAAATAAATTGTTTTTTGTACATTTTAATTTTTTTATTTTATTATTTAATAACAAATGGCTATAACATTTGTTGTTTGCTATAGCTGTCAAAATAAGTCAGTAAAATCGTTTGGGACGACTTGATCGACTTATTGAAGATGGCGTCAAATAAGTCAATAAGTTTGAAATAAGTCGGTGTTTGGGACACGGCCTTAGGATGCAATTTAAAACAAAAATGCCAATTGGTTGGTCCTTGGGGTCGGTCATATGAATAACAAGCAATAACTGCAACAGTTGTTGCACGAAACTTTAATGAACAATTTTGTTCTATAGAAGTTGAATTATTTGATAAAGAAATGAAAAAAAAATATATTGGTTCGCTTATGGTAGAGCAACCCTTGCCCACTGTCATATTCTGTTCGCCCCGAACAGACACGTTCAATAACGTATCGTTTCTATCTATCGTCTTCAATGATTTTAGTCGGCGATGTATAAAAATCTCCAATTGCATTGTAGGTCGGGAAATCTTCCATTTCACTGTCTGGTATTGTACATCACCCGAAAATCAGTATATCTACATGCTCATGAAGTGACTCTATACTTGTAACGATTGGCCCAAAAAAAAACAAACTTCGATTTGGTACGCGCCCCAATTTTGAATACAATTGGTTCATGCACTGTTTTATGGTAGATCACATCGGGTACTACTTTAAAGCAAGACAAAAAAAATAAAATTATAAACGGCGGGGAAATGACTTAAAAAAAACGGGGAACGAAGGTATAAAAGCTGTGAACAAAATGCGAAAGGGAGGAAGAAAAGAAGAAAGTCTCTGTATAGTAAAAGTTTGGATATTTATCGTGCGCGAAACATAAAAAAATCCATAAAAAAAAAAAAATATAATGTATAGTTTGTAGAATAATTATAATGTTAAGTGGCATGTACATATAAAATTACTTAAACGAATATCCTATAAATTAATTCGAAAAAAAAAATAAAAAAACAACAATTAAAAATAAAAGAAAAAAACATTTCTTAAACCAAAAATTCATTTTTGTGTACAAGTGTATTAAAACAATATAGATGAAATTTTTTAACTTAAATAAAATTCATAGTTGTTAATGGTGAAAATTTTGAGTTTAACATTGCATGTAAATCGAGCTTTCCTGGGAAGTTATGTTTCTTGTTTGCTTCTTTGGATGACATTAATGTGAATGGACAAAAATATATAACAATAAAGTGATAAATAATATAAATATATATAATAAACTAGAAAAGCTGTTATGTCAAATATTAATACACGTCAAATTAATATATGTGAATCCAGCTAAGTAAAAGCCCCCGTAAATGCTGAAGCGCGAAATAAGAAAAAATATTGTTAGTGTACATACGAGGGTGTAAAAAAAAAAAAAAAAAAAAAAACTCCATACAATAAGAATTTAATATTACCTATTTATTGCGCTTCGAAGTAAGTCTGGACATTTAACGTTGCATTAGTATGTGCATATAAACAATGAAGCGGAATACCAACGAGAAAGAAAGCAGCCGTTTAATTGCCGACAACCATATGGTAACCCAAGCGGATAGCGAATAGCGGATAGCTGTGGTAAGGACACCATCCCAACAACAACAACAACATTTATTTTCGGTGACGTAGATATTTCATTATTATTTAAAAACATAAAAACATTTTTATATTATATTTGTACGTTCTTATTTTTCTTGTTCTTAATATTATTATGAACCTATATTAGTATTATTAATAGTAATTATTGTTGTTATTGTTTCATACATTTTCTGTGAATGGATTTTTTTTTTTGTACTCGAATAGTCGGTATCATGTCATTGTATGTTGAGACATATTTTGTTCAAAGCTTTTTGGGTTAGCACTGGTATAATGACCAAAGATTAGAAACGTAATATTGTAGGAGGATGATTGTTGTAGTAGCATTGATTTGATCTAGAAGTTTCTCCTTCCGGTAGCGCACTTTAGTAAATCATTATTGTAAAATGGCTTCCCTTCCCCACGAGTATCAAAGAACCCCCCAGCCACTGATTGCTACCCGCAAATGATAAGTGTGCCTCGTGTTGTTGGGCGGACCCAAGGCCATGTGTTACATACTGCGGCTTGATCATTGTACATTCTACATCGTAGATAGCTTAAGCTTAATCTATAATTCTCCACTATGCGACTAAAATCGTCTCCATGGACGCTCTTGTGCCGGAATGGCACGTTTAGCTTATTAAATGTTCTATATTTTGAAACCCGAGTAAATTTTATAATTGATGAAAACGCTACAGACGAATATGATCACATAATGCATAACATCTACAGGCGAATAAAACCATTTAATGCGGCAATTTAAACGCAGTTCCATTCAGAATTCTATAATATCGCCAAAACGCCCCACATCAGAGGTTATTTACAAAATTTTGAAAATATTTAACATTTTCACCTAGACAATGCACCGTCTCACAAGTCATTAATTGCTTCGATTTGCTTCCGTATCCACCGTTTTCTCCGGATCTGGCTCCCAGCAACTACTTCCTCTTCGCACCCCTCAAAAAATGGTTCAGAGAAAGAGATTTTGGTGAAACAATCACCTATTTCGAGGCCAAAGATAAATCGTTCTACAAAAAAGGTCATTGAAATATTAGAGAAGAGTTGGAATGAACATATCATTCTTGAAGGAAACTATGTATGTTGATGAGTTAGTTGTTTGTCTTTCAATGATATTTAAATGTAAATACAACGAGTTGTGTGTGAGACATCGTTATTTTGTTCTTATTTGAAAGAATATTTTATTGCATTAAGGCTCTTTTCCAATTAATTATTTATTTTGAACTTAATGGTTTATTTGTCGCCATCTTAAATAAGTAAGTGAAGGCGATCCAATACATGTACATACTTATACTTATTTTGACAGCTTTATTAATGAAAGTTTAAACAAGCTCTTGCTAATCCAAATTGTTAAAAATGGACGGAAAGAATTCCTACTTCTAAACTACTTCATAAATAAAAATAAGAAATTACATCAATAATAATAATATCTAAAATTAATCAATAGTGATGATTTTGTCATTCAATTTAGAAATTTTTGCAAGAAAGTCACGCAAGAAAAAAAAAATTCTTGACGTCATGTAAGTCGTTGTCACTACCCACTGTGTGGGAAAAATAGTTCTAATTCCATACCAAATTCTATCCCAGTATGCAATTTTTCCACTGTGTGGAAAAAAATATTTTAATTCCATACTAAATTCCGTACTGCAAACTAGCAAAGACACAAAAATATTGATTTTGGGCAAAACATATTTTATTTCTCTTTCTATTTCCCGTTCTTGTTTTATTTTTATAAATTTTTATTTGTATCTCCAGTTCTTTGTGACAAGTTGGCGGAGAATACGCACACAGCTGTGCGTGCAAATTTGTTCAGTTTAATTTCTTATTGTTTTTGTCATATAATGTTTTTGATTATTAAAAGAAATGTTTGTAAATTTTATTGCTTTATAAGTGATTCATCAACGTTGTACTAAAGGTAATAAAAATCTATTTTAATATGGCGTCGCCATATACTTATAAAATGTAAATATATTTGAGACAACGTAAATTGCTGCTGAAGGTTTTTTCTTCTTATTTTTTAAGGTGTTCTATATGCTGTAGTCGGATGGCGGATGACAAAAATATTATAGTATTGATTTAAATAAAATACAGTCTTGGCCAAAAGTATTGAGAACCCATGCTGTCTTACAATTTTTTTGGGAGTATCAATTTGAAATAAATTGAAACAACTTTTATAGGTTCACATTACTATTTATTTATATAAAATTAATATTTTTGGGGTTCACCCTTTGCCTTAATTACGGCAGAAATTCTTTTGGGTAGAGAGCTTACAAGTTTTTTACATTATGCAGGACGTGTGGCGCTCCATTCTTGGTGCAGACAGCGTTCTTCTTTGTTATTTATTGTGTAGCGGCTGATTCCTGCGAACAGTTTTTTCATTTGCAATCGAGTAGGTTTGAATTGCTGGATATGGATTAAATATAGAAACAAATAAAATTTTTAAATATAAATATATGAAAAACTTTGTTAAAGTTAGCCGAAAGATTCCAGCCAAAAGATAATGCAGATAGTGTCTTTGCTATCCCAGCCGAAAAAATATACGATATGATTTTTCGATAAAGGTCACTAGATTCTATATAATCCGCTCCTACGAGCGGCACGCAGTGCGACATGTTTGCTGATCCCGGCTCCTACATCCCCCGAAGTTCAAATCTAATCGCCCCTCGGAGAGGCCCGTGAGAGTTGTCGAAGTCGTTAGCCTCTACAATTATTGCATTTGCCTTATTGCATTTGTCTAGTTAGTGTTTCGGCTGGGATAGCAGAGACACTATCTGCATTATCTTTCGGCTAACTTTAACAGTATATATGAAAACTATAAAATAAGATTAACCTCGGAGAAATTGCGTTATAAAATTTTCACTACATGATTTCTCTTATATATTTATTCCTCGATGCTCGCGTGGAGACTTATTTGAATAAGTATGTCTACACAGAAATGTCTCCAAAATGTGTCTTTACTAAATGTAATCATGGAGGAATAAATGTATATGAATATTTTGCTCTATGTTGAATACATGCAGTTTTATTTCAAATGTAGTGGCAACTACCAACATGTCAAGAAAATGCTTTCTTCCATATGATAGAAATTGCGTTTTTTTTGTTATCCACAAATAAGTCGATACAATGAATTGGAACGACTTGACCGACTTATTCAAGATGGCGTCAAAAAAGTCTGTAATAAGTCGGTATTTGGGAAAGGGCCATAGTATGGAATATAACTTCTTTCAAATGTCTACCGCGGCTTTACTTTGTGGCACGTATTCAAATGGTTCCATTTCCAATAACTTTGTCATAAATCTGGCTGGATTTGCTGATTAGATTCGTTATGTTGACTTTGAGCCACGCGAGATGCCCATGTCATAGGTATCCATATAATCCAGTTTAGGTTACAAGAAATTGCTTACAATCGGACCTGTAGCATTCGACGTTGACGATTATGGCAATGCCAAACGGTGACTTTCTCGGGATGCATTATTAAGTGCTGATGTATCTCGTGTGGATTGGTATCACCCCCAAATCCGTCAATTTTGCTTGTTCATATATCCGTTCATCCAAAAATGCGCCTTGTCGCTAAACTTGATTTTTGGCGAAATTTGGGCCAACTTCTAACTGCTTTAGAGCCCAATCACTGAACACACGGCGTTGTTTATGGTCGTTTGCCTTAAGTTCCTTTACCTTAAGGTCAGTTGGATTTTATATGGATGCGGATCTATGTCCCGACGTAAAATTGGCCAAGTTGAAGTCGCAGGAAGGCTAAGTTCTTGCAAACGACAAAAAATTATATAAAATTTGACAATTTGCACAAATTGTTCAACGCTATAACCTTCCATGGTAATTTGTCACACACTGCCAAACAATTCACAATAAATCAGTTAGAAATTAATTCATAATTATGGTTAATATCACCAGTGTTTACAATCAAATAAAAAACCTCTTAACGAGGTAAATGTTCGAGTGACGAAAGCCGAATTCAATTCACAAAATTTCTGATATCAAATTTGTGCCGAAAAAACAATTGCATTCGATTTTTCAAAGATTATTCGGAATGTTAGTGCATTCAGCGCGTTGTTGTTTAACATTCCGAAAATCGTTGACAAGTTCTTGTTTTTGACAGCCAGAAAGAAAAATGTAAACAAACGTGCCGAAAGCCCCAACATTCCGAAAAATCGTTGAAAAATCGAATGCAATTGTTTTTTCGGCACAAATTTGATATCAGAAATTTTGTGAATTGAATTCGGCTTTCGTCACTCGAACATTTACCTCGTTAAGAGGTTTTTTATTTGATATCAATGATTTTGGCATGGAAAAGTAAGTGCTATCTTGAGAATACGCGTCGCGTTCTCATATTTTCACTTGTCATTGCAGATCAATACTACGTGAAAATTAATGGTACAACTTTCTTCTGTATCTCAGACAGAATTAAGCTTTGAAAATAAAAAATATGTTTTGTCAAGTGCCATTTTCCATCATGGCACAGAATTAAAAGAAGGCCATTACACAGTAATGTTGAGAAAGAATGGAAACTTTTTTTAGAGCAGATGATGGCGTCATCTCACCATGCTCTTGGCCTCGAAATAGAAAAGACTTATATTATCTTTTTTATGTTGAAAAGTAGGATCAGGTCTCATCATTAGGTTCAGATAGGTAGTTTTTTTTATTATGTTCAGCACGATAGCCTACGTTCTGGTGTAATGTTTCTGGTGTGTGGTAGACTATTCTATTTCTTTATTTTGCATGCAATTTTTCAATCTTCATTTTGTAGTCTTTTAGTAGATTTTATTTCAGAATCCTTTGCGACATGCCACAAACAGGTCATGCCGGGTGTGATCTTATTACACACCCGGTTCTAGTAGGCTTTCGGCTGAACATTTGAAGTTTAGTTTTTAGTGTATGTTACAGAGTAGTAAACATTTAGATCAGATGCATGTGTTTGTGGTAGAAATTCGATTGAGTAATTCAACAATTTTTTTGTATGTTTCTTGCTGTTTTGTCACTAACCGCATGCGGCTACCATTCATTTTTGATTCCTTAAACAATACAATAAAATTAGAATTTAATTTGAATTATAGATGGAAGGTTTGCAAGAATCGCAACAATCAGTTTCGAACTTAATGAGATTATTGATTTGAAAAAATCAGTCATCTCATCAGGCCGCGGCGACTGACGTTGATATATTTTTTGACATAGGAATATTGTCTATATATAGAACAATACTATGTATATGTAGCACTAGCGAATTACTACCTGGTCTACGGAATTCGATTCTTTCATATTCTCCATCTATACTTCATTTTTACCAATTAACTTTTCGTTATGTACGAATTAATTATAAAAAAAAAATACAATAAAATATACATATTTTAGTGAGTTAGTTGGAAACAAGAATTAATGGTAGCTACCCTCTCTCTGATATTCCATTTTCATGCGATGGGAGGGGAGATAAAATCTATTTTTTAAAGAAATCATCATAAAGATTAATAAAATATCGATTTTATGCAGAGACTGTCAAATGTTCAATGTTTTTGGTGATTTTTTCGATCACATCAATTTGTCAGTTTTTTCATTTTATTGTTATGAAAAAAGGGTCACTGGTAAAAATTCTCTTAGCAATGATAATAATATGATGCATTTATATTTGTTTCATTGTAATACGTTGATTCACTATCATTATGAACAGCAACGGAACAATATTAGGGTGCATTTGAGCCAAAAAATGAAATTTTGCAAAAAATTAGGGTAGCTTTTAAGTTATGGAGGTCAATATCTAAAATATACGAGTTTTCTGGGACAAGCGGTTGATGTCATACTGTAGGTGAGGTTTGTGGCTAACAATCCTGAAAATATGAACCAATAACCTTGGGCTAATTTTTAGCAATTTGGCCGAATGTGGCCGGATGATTTGGCATTTTTCAGTTTTTTGGCCAAAATGACCCTTCACCCTAATTTTTTGAAATTTTTGTCTATGCTATTTGTTCAGCGCTGTGGGTGTGGCCAAAATGACCAAAAGTGGCCGTTCAGAGGTCGGCCGTGGCCAACATGGCGGCCAAATCAAAAAGTTGTAAAACAAAAATTGCTTGGTTTTACAAGTAATACAAACCCTGAAAATGTGAGATGAAAATATGAGATGTAATGAAAGAAGTACGGACAAACATACATACCAAAGCAAGATTATATGGTGACGTCATAGAAAAATTTAAAAATGTCATAACTTTGGTCAAAATCATCCGTTTTGGACGTTGGTGGTGAGGTGTCGTTGAATTGGTATTGACGTCTACAATCATAATTTGCTAGTTAAAATATACTTGGAGCACTTTTTGGGGCAGTTATACCCGAAAAACTGATTTTTTGGGGCAATTTTCGGAAGGTCATATCTCCACTCAATGTTGGTCTACTTTTCAAGACCTTTAAAATGGTATATATCATGATCATGGCGGTCTCAAAGGGAAAAAGTTCGAAACTAGCTGTATATATGTTACGGTTAAAGTCCGAAATCGGCGAATGTCCACATTTACCGGGAAATGTGCAAATTTACCAAAATGCTAGGTAAATGTGAAGATAAAATTAAAAATATTTGATAATCCGTACATTTCCCAGTATATGTACACATTTATATTACATTTTGGTAAATGTAAACATTTCCCAACAGTTTTATTTTATTAAATTGAATTTATGCGAGTGTAGGTACATTCTAAAATTGATGGTGTAATATGCAGATTTTTAATACGATTTATTTTAAATTAAAAGTAAATAAAATCAGTTAGATGAGATAGATACAATTTCTTTTAATGTCGTAAGTACAACATAAGCGAAATAAAGAGGATATTTCACGTAGTAACGCGACACATCTCAAAACTTCAAAAGACGTGCCAATATAGTCTGTCACATAAAAAATTATATTGTTAGAATAAAAGTAAAGATTGTAAAGACTCAAGATTTACTTTCGATGAATTTCGATTAAATAAAATTAATTTAGAAGGAATTTTGTTCGGCAAGGGCAGTAAATTTTGAAAAAAATTAGGGTAATAAACATAACGTAAATTGAATGCTAGACATGATAACTAAATACGTTTACCAACATCCATGTGCAAATTAAATTTTGTTAGAAATCAAGAGTTCCAAAACATGTCAACATGTAATAATTACACTAGACTTTGAATGTTGTGGTTAGTATTTTTTTATAAATTTGTTTGCTAAGTTTTTAAGTTTCCAACCAGCCCTTGAGCTCCACCAATAAAACTTTAGCTTGTATTCCTACAAGAAATTAATATTTGGGATTGTTATTATATGAGTTCAACTTAATATGTAGATATGTATGTAGTGCTTTTGATTATAACAGTACGAAATTACACAAACATATCAGCTGACACAAATTATCAGCAAAGACACGAGTTTGAAATCATAGACTAAGGAACTTGTTTTCGAACGTAAATGAGGAATGTTTTAAGAATTTTAAAATTCTACATGAGAGCTGTGTTGCTTTCAAAATATTACACCAACAATTGCATTGTATCATTTTCTCAGCCGATTTTCTTTAATGTTAAGAAAAAAAAATTAGGATTATGGGAAATAAAACCAATGTATGGTTATGGTGTTTACCGCAAGGCGTTATTTTTTCTATTTTTTTTCGAAAAATTAACTTGTAGTAAAATTTGGCGTTTCTTTTTTGATAGCAAAATACCGAATTTAATTTGTTCTATTTGATAAAATAAAAAATACTAAAATAAATATTAATAAAATGAACCAACACAGAAAAATTAAAACACATTAAAAATTAAAGCCAAAAGTTGTTGCTTTCACATTTCTTAGCTAAGCTAATCGGATTAGTGAAAGCAACACTACTCATGATTACTTATATTTTTAGTCTCGAGGTGAACATTTGAACTACACAAAAAATCCGCGGTTCCACACTTTGATTCTTTTGTCCTGATTCTTTCCTCGTTTCCTTCCGCTTCACCAACAAACTAATTTTGTGGCGGGAAAATTTTTGATTCTTTTTTCAGGAACATTTTTTTTTTATTCAACTGATTCTGATATGCACTACTACATAGATAAATATTTCAAGGACACCTACCTAGTTTAATTGTCGTTTTGGGTTAATTTTAGGTTAATTTTTGTTTCGAGACGAAAAATGTTTTTTTTAAAACAAAGAAGCAGTTTTCGTAGTAAATAATAAACTTTTGTTGCTATACGAATAAATCAAAAAACATAATTTTACACATATAACATACATAAACAAAGAAACACGCAAAGAAATCAAATGTGGACAAAATTCAAAGTGTATAATTCCGGAAAAATTATAATTCCGGAAAAATTATCACATTTTCCGGGAAAATTATGACATTTTCATTTTTTTTTTTTTGTGACAAGTTATAGATAAAAAAACAAAATTTAATATTTTTTGTTTAATATTTTAATATTTTTTTAGCGTAGGTGTCATTAATAGATTCTATATAATCCGCTCCTATGTGCGGCACGCAGTGCGACATGTTTGAAGGTCCCGGCTCCTACGCCCCCCGAAATTAAAATCTAAAGAGCCCCGCAGGGCTACGGGGAGGAGCGTAGGCGTCATTAATAGATTCTATATAATCCGCTCCTACGTGCGGCACGCAGTGTGACTCCCACTCTCAATTTAATATATTCATAAAAAAATATTAAATTTCATTTATTTTTAAATGAGATTCAATATTTTTTATTAAAATTTTTTAGCACGTCTTAACGTACTTTTTTAAAATTTTAGTTCGTTTTTATTCCAATAGATGGCAATAGGTCCAAAATGCTAAGCAAATGCGCATTTTTAGTTATAAAAAATTCCGCTTTTGGTCAAAGTGGCGCTATCGTCGCTCAGACTCAAAAAAATTTGACTGCGATACTAAAGCTGTTCCAGATCCGCTTACCTAGAATAATAGATAGATTAAATTTTTACAATGCATTTTTAACGAGAAAATGAAAATGTAAATTTGTTAATTTGATGAAGGCACATTATCGTTATTATAAAGGGGATTTACTTTAAGAATAGACATCTAAATAAACTGAAAATACATAAAAACCTAAGAGAATTCAATTGTACAGTGAAAGTACGGTCGTGGTATACTTGGTTAACGTTCACCTACTTTCTTAAACTTCAAAATACCAAACAACAGCTGTTATAAAACTCGAGAATTAAAATCTATTTTGTTGATTGCATTTCCGGGCCTCCATCATTAAGGGCCTATGTGGTTTTCTAGAGTGCAATCATATCAAAAAAAGTGTAATTAAAAAATAAAAATTTATATTAATAAAATCATCGATCTAAAATTACGACATACTTTTTTTTGGAACAGCTTTAGTATCGCATCGCAAATTTTTTGACAGTTAAACGGTTGTTGCGCCACTTTCATCAAATGCGGATATATTTAGAAGTAAAACAAAAGTGTCCATGCTAAGATTTTTCGGAATATCAAACTAGTGACATCTATTGGAATACAAATGAACTAAAATTTAAAATTTTATTCGTTAATCGGTTGTAAAATAATTTTTATTCAAAAAATATTTAATTTGATTTAAAAATAACTCAAATTTAATATTTATTTACGAATAAATCAAATTAAGAGTGGGAAGGGAAGGAAATAGTGGTACAATTGGATATCCGCAAGATTAGGTACTTGCAACATTTTGTAATTGCTACATTGTGTAGCTGCAAGTTAAAAAAAACAATATTTTACAATGCAACATTTTGAAATGATAATATTATTGTAGAGGCTAACGGGTCTTTTTATTTTAATTTCGGGTGGCGTAGGAGCCGGGATAAGCAAACATGTCGCACTGCATGCCGCACGTAGGAGCGGATTATATAGAATCTAATCTGTTAATGACACCTACTAAAAAAATTATGGTGTAATTGATAGATTATAAAGTGCACCATAATTAAACTCACATAAATTCAACTCAAAATTCAAATTCAAATAATATGAAAATTTTACATTTTTAGAATGAAATAAAAACTTATTTCATATTCGTATTTAAATTTAGAAAATAGCCTTTTTTAATTCAACTATTCTTAACTGTGGAAGCCATAAATGTAATAATGTAAAAGAAATTAAATAGTACACTAGTATAAATTTTCTAATATTAAAATTAATCGAACATTTACCAAAATGTGCTGGTAAATGTGGAAATAGTCTAAATTTGCAGGTAGAAGTAGATTGAACATACATTTACCAAATGGATAGGTAAATGTGTACATTTCCCGGTAAATGTGGACATTCGCCGCATTTCGGACTTTAACCGTAACATATATACGAGTTCGACTTTCAGCACAGTAGATGCTTTCGTCACTCGTTTGGACTACCGTCCAAAGTGATTTGCTTTCGTTATCTCCATATTCCCCTCCACTTGGAATACCATTTTAAAATCCAGTTCTCTGGGTTCGAGGACTCACGATCTTTGGCTTGATAACAGATAGTGGCGCATAATGATACAATTCAACGACCGAGTAATGTGCTTGTGCAGAGTAGAATCCGTAACAATATATTAAATTAGCACCCCGATGATGCACAGTCACCGACTGAAAAATAGTCTTAGGTAAGATTTTTGACTTTGTTTTAAGTTTTGTCTTAATTATGACACTTTTCGCATTCTGCGCATAGTCTTAATTGGCATTGGTCTTAAAAAAAATTCTTGCGTAATGCCTCAACCAGTCAGACTTAAAAGCTAAAGTTACAAGCTGATTGCACCACTTCGGCTAGTGCTACAATCACCAAAATTGTATAGGATTCTCGTCACAAATAAACAACTGACCTCTAAAATTTTGGTGGTCGTACGGCTCTCTTAAGTGGTCAAAAACGGAGCACAACTTAAGCTCTTAAGTCTGACTGGTTGAGGTATAAGACATACAAATTTGGTGGTCTTATTGGTAACATTTTTCAGACAGTGACTGTGCTTCAGAATCGAGGTGTTATATACGAGTACATATAACTTGACCTAAAATGATGAATAAAAAGAAAAAATTAACATAAAATTTAAATGTATTGACCTAAGACAATCCAGAATAAGGCCCGGCGAACTATAGTTACTTCATCACTGTTATACAAACGCACGATTAATAAATTTTAATTTAACCACACAAAATAAAAAAATTAAAAATTAAAAGATAAAAACAACACAACACATTCTTTTGAAGGGGCCCTGGATTCTTTCATTTCTTTTCTGTTTACTGTTTCTTTTTCTATCGTTTCCTACCACTTTAAACTTTTTCTTCAGTGTGTGTCGTGTCGTCGTTGCGTAAAGTATTCCGTGTCGAAATACAAATTGCTGTTAAGCAGCAAAATAAGTAATTTACAATAAAATATTTTTTGTGATGATGATAAATAATAAAAAAATAGTTTTTTGGACCTCGCCGTCTAAATAATTTTAAAAATTTGTAATAATTATTTAATCACAATTTTTTTTTTTTATTTATATACCTAACATATAAAAGTTGCATTTTCTTATATCAAGAAAATGTATAACATATAATCAAGTATAGTTATATACATTATTTTTAGAAAGTGTGTCATCAATATAAATACTTTGTGTGTACAGTATAAAAAATATATTTAGTTAATAATAAATTGTTTTTGGTTATAATATAATATTATCTGTGCTTTAGAACTGTTTTGATACGTAGTTCTAAGTAAAACGATTAATTATATCAACAATTACAAAAAAAAAAAAGTAAAAATAATTTGGTGCGGTGATCTACATTTTTTTTTCTTACATTGAGCATAACGACAAGTGATTTTGAAAAGTGTGATATTTATGCGGTAGAATATTTGGAAGGGATCCAGTGATGCGTTAAGCATAAATGTTTTAGGCTTAAGATTTATAAAATATATAATATATCTAAGATGTGAAAGTACATACATATATACATATACACAGAAAAAAAATTAATTCTCTATTAGTTAATTAATTAATTTGTTAAGTGTTAAACGCATAATTAATTTACGAGAAAATTTTTGTAATTGGTGCGAGTACAAAAAAAATATTTTATACAAAATGGATAAACACTATTATGGATTACTATTATTTTTAATGCTGTTGTCGTCGGTAATTAAATTTACAGGTAAGATATTTCAAACTCAACGATTTCTTCGTGTTATGTGTAAAGAGTTTACCGGTATATTTTGAATACCGCTTTAATACTTTGCGCTAAAGATGAAGAAACTATAAATTATGCTATGTATTCTAATATTATTCTCTTCTTATATCCGAAGACGATATACGTTATAACAATTAATAATTTATGTTTTTCTTATACCTCCTAACTGCAAATTTCTTTTTTTTTGTGTTTTCGTGTATTGTTGCAATCGAAATGGAAATACTTATGCACTATAGTTAAATATTATATTACTATTCGAGTATAATAGCTTTAGTTCATTCATTCATTATATTTTTATATTTTTTGAAACCTTATCGCGTTTAATTTACAAACTTTCACCTAATTTGTTAATTATTGTTTTAAGTGACTATAAACCGTATATATGAGAAATCGGTTTTGGAATAATTAAGCCCAGATTTTTTTATCCTTGACATTTATTCAATTTAATTTAAATTATTACACATTAATAAAAATCAAAATATATAAATATTGCTCCTCGTCTTGAGGGCCAACGGTATAGAATCTCCATGAAGCTACCCTGGAATTTTACTTTCTTACTGATGACAATATCACTTCTATGTCATGACACAAAATACACGCAAATTATAATTTTAAATTAATTGGGTATTAAATTACCATCGAATTAATCGTGACTTCTAAATTTTGTAAATAATAAAACAAATTTATTATTGTTAAAACATCAGAGTAAAAAAAAACTAATAGGTTAAATCAAATCATTTCAAAAAAGTTTTCTGTGGAATCACTTATCTGAAATATATTCAAGAATATCGAATCACAGGAGTTTCACGAGCACTTGACGTATGTCACCGGATTCGTTGAAGTGTTTACTACAAAACCGAGATATTTTCAGAAAAACGTCTGAAATTACCTGGTTATACTCGGTTGCACATCGTCTCCCCTTCTCCTCAAATCATATTACTATTTAATAACGAACTGCTGATTTCGAATGGGTTCAACATTTTAAATTAGGTTAATCACAAAATCGATGAAAACTTTCCAGATGTAGTAAAAGGCAATATTCAATCAAATATTGTGGATCTGACTTTTATGCTTTTAGGGAAATTTACAATTATTTCTTAAAAGAAATTAAATATACCAATAGATGGCACTATCATATATCCAATAGATGACACGACAATACGTAAGATGGGTGTTTTGCTAATTTCTAAACCTAGTTTTTGTTACTACCGCTACAGACACAATACTAGTTTCCTAACTATAATTTCGAGATCATGATTTCCTAAATGAGAACTCAGGACACACTACAATTTCTTTTGTCTTCTTGTTTGGTTTTAAATGAAAATTTTCCAGAGTGTCGATTTTGTACCAAAAATTAAAACGCGAGCTGGTGAGGTGAACAATTATTTTGTGTACATATACACTTTACAATATACAATTTTATATTTGTATTGTATTTTTCTTTCATGTATCTGTACATCGTCAATTTTGCAAAGGCAAGTAGCAAAATAAAAAGTTCCGGTTGAACCGGTTGAATACTTATGATGATGACGTATACCTCACCTCTACTATTCGCTTGCTTTTGAGCAGTGGAACCGATTATTTGCTATGTGATTTGATTTTTAATTTTCCAATATTTGAAAAACATACGAAACCGCATTTGACACATCAATTAAAAAATATATAAACAAAATGACGCGCATGTGCTCTAGCAAACCAATATTAATAAAATAACCACTACTATGTTTTTCCGGTTTGCTCACCTCGCGCTTTTATTTTTGGTACAAAATCGACACTCAGATATAGGCCGGAATTACACTATAAAAGATCTTTGTCAAAGGTGTTTTATAAAATATTTGAATCAATTTTTTTTTTAATTTTTTTGAAAATTACACTTCATAAAAGATTTTATCAAAATGTTCCTCAAACTTCAGTAAAAATGGAACAACAATGAACACGCGTGTGCAGCAACATTAAGCGCTTTTATTATTATATCGTTAATAAAATATTCGCTATGTGTTTGGTTGTATAAAAATTCATTCGCCTCGTATTCTTGAATTAATATTTTTGTGGTTTTTGCAGTGAAATTGTATTTGGTCGCCATTTTGAATAAACAATATGTTAAAAAAATTGATCGAATTTACCTGCATCAGGCTAAATTCAATAAATTTTTTTTTATAAAAGTGATAGTTTTATAAACACCTATGTCATAGATCTTTTATAGTGTAATTCCGGCCATAGTAAAAGGCAATATTCAAGCAAATATTGTGGCTCTCACTTTTATGCTTTTAGGGAACTTGGGGAATTCCAAATTATTTCTTAATGCTTAGTTCACGGAACGAGATTATTTTTGATCCAACTCAATTTCTCCAACAATTTGATCTCGGTTTAGTTGAAATTTTTCCATCTTTTGAGCAAATAATCTAATTCGTACCAACATAGTAACAAAAATAACCGGAAGTATGAGCAATAATGTTGCTCCAATATTCGTTGTTGTTGTTGTTGTTGTTTATTTTTGACATTTTTCGAATGAATTTGTTAGGTTATCGCCTTAAATAATTTATTTTAATTATTATATAAAATAAATGAAGTAAATATGCGAGATGCATTTAAGTGAAACAATTAGGATGAGAACCAAAAATTTTATTTTGTTACAACAGTTGGGCTATAAATTATTTGATAATTTATCAATTCTGATGTGTGTATAAAACCGAATATTGTGTATTTGTAATCCCCAGACATACGTTTATTCGATTAAATTAAAATAAAGCCCCATCTAATCGTAAACAAAGCAGAAATTGTAAACAAAAAATATAAAACAACAGAAAACATATCGCACATCCTCTTAAAAACTGTCAACACAAAAAAACAGTTCTGTGATGATGCTGAGATTGTTCATTATTACCTTTATAAAATAAATAATCAAGTATAGCAATTTAAAATGCATTTATCACAAAACTGTTTTTTGTGTTCACACAACTGTGTTTTGTGACATTTTTTAAAGGATGTGCGATAGACAACCGTAGACAAATTTTTTTGAGCAAAAGTTGGTAAAAAAAGCCAGCTTTTTTTTAATCTCATTCCGTGAACACACAGTAAAAGAAATTAAATATACCAATAGACAAAAAATATACCATCTATTGGATAGATCATCGCGCCGATCTATCCAATAGATGGCACGGTAATACGTAAGATGGGTGTTTTGCTAATTTCTAAACCAAGTTTTTGTTAATTACGTCCATATTATCCACTCGGTTTAAATTTGGTTTATTTTAGACCATGGTTTGAATTGTTTTAGGTCAATTTTTTTCTGAAATTACATATATTATACACTTGGTTTAAAAAATTTACACCAAACTTTTTAAACATTTGGCCAATAAACCACGGTAAATCACGCCGATTTTAAACCGCACTCCGACGGCCGGTTTATGAACATTTTCGTTGGTTTAATCCATGTTTTCATATTATTCACTCCAATCCAGTGCAATCGTGTTGTGAATTTTGTCAAATTGCATGGACACAATGAGAGAAAACAAATCTATCCCTCTATATACTGTCATAATTCAGAAATGGATGCATTACGTGAAAATGACGACAATTTGATGTCCTTCACGTCGTCATCAGAGGGAGAAATGGTTGCGCGACAACGTCCTTACTCCACCTATAGGCGCTCCAAGGTCGACAACTACGACGACGTCGACTTTCGCAAAAACTTTTGGCTTTACAAGGACGCTTTTTGGCGACTGCACGCCTTGATTCGCAACAGCATCGTTTACGATCCACATTGGTATGTCATGCTCGCATGCTGCACTCATTTTTTCGGTATTCCGAAATAATATATTATCTGAGGTTATATTGGCATTTTTTTGCGTATGAAATTTGGAGCCATACGTTTTTAGTCGAGAGGTCTTATTACTTAATTTGGATAACTGCGGGATTTCAAACTGTTTTGTTTGAACTGTTTGTTTCTACCTTACCTTCTACCTTTGCTTCTACGAATGACGCAAGATTAATATGGAAAGTGAAATAACAAATGGCTGTCAAACGGTTGTTATAACGAGCAAATCTGACATTTCATAGTCGTTAAACTGGTTTAGAAAATAAACCAATAGCGAAATAGACCAAAATAAACTACACAGATTTAAACCAGAACGGTAGTGAATAATATGGATATGGTTTAAAATTTTCTGGTTTGAAATCGGGTGGTTTATTCTGGTTTATTTTTTTGGTTTAAACCACGTTTTTTAACCGAGTGAATAATGTGGCCGTTAGTGTGTGTGTTTCAATTGGTTTAAATAACGCATAAAAAGTTAAAAAAAAATCGTGGTATTTTTTTTTTTTTAACTTTTAAACTTTTTATCTGTTTCAATTGGTTAAAATCTTGTACTATTTAAATGTATATTAGTTAATTATGGTCAGTTTACATCTAAATCACTACGATTTTTCTCAAAAATTGTACATGACAATTTTCTGCTTACAAACAAATATTTTTGTCAACCAAATGTTTTCCACATAAAAATTTTATCAGCTCTTGAAGCACATACAAAGTTTGACATAATAAAAATTCACCCCAATTCAATTTTGTCCTACGCTCTACGAAAAATTCGAAAATCTACTACCAAAGTCCACTTTTTCCTTAGGGTACTTGATTTAGTTTTGGTAAACCAGTTTAACTAATCCGCAGTCTGTCCAGGCTATACACTACAGACATATTACTAGTTTCGTAACAATTGTGGTCTTGCTTTGGGAATATTATGCCTATTCGAATAAGAATGAAATTTGTGCCCAAAGTAACAGCCAACGATTTTTTTATACTTTTTTCGGTTGGTACAAAAATTTAATAAAATCAAAGGAGGCATGCGATTTACTTTTGTCATAACAAATTTTAATGAAAATATAAAATGCGTTTTCGAAGTAAATATGTCTTATTTGTCAGATTAATTTAGCATCGGAGTTTATTTTTTGTATCGTTGATTTATGTCATTTGATTCTTTATGCGATAAAAATAAAAATCTATTTTTTTTCATTGTTGACAAATTTAAAATAGACTTCTCTTATCAAGACACCAACCCATAAAATTATAATTTTTGAAAAAGTTGCTCTAGCGGTTAATATGAGAACTTTGCGTAGGATAATTGTCATAGACACACTGTTACAGCGCATCCCCAATAGAATTCCTTAAGACTTTTTCCTTACAGAAAAGTATGAAAAAAACTTAGAAAAAATTTTTTTTTTCTCAATTTTTTTATATACTTTTCTGTAAGGAAAAAATCATAAGGAATTCTATTGCCTCAGAAGGCTTTTCAAACTAAACTATTCAATATACTAATAGTGCAAGTAATATATCAACAGATGTCCTTAGCACAAAAGTCTTCATCTGTACCTCACATTCAACTAAACTAATATAAGTGTCATCCGAAGTTTATAAAAATATAAACAAAAATAAAATTTTAAGAATTTTAAAAATCGTCTCGTCTTGTGTCCCGAGTACGGCCGTTTTTCCATTTTTTTTTTAATTCTTTTTAAACGTCAAAATAAGTTATACACTATACACATCACTTCAAGTCATACAATAAAATAAAAAGTCTGAAAAGTAACCTCACGAGTTGACTTTTTAATTATTGCCTATGGCTATGAGACAGTAGCGGCTTCAAAATTTGAAAAGTTTAGTTTGTAAAGTCTTCTGAGGCACACAGCTTTACTACTAGTTTCAAACTAAATTTAAACTCAGTTTCAAAATGAGATATTTTTTCTCATTTCGATGCAGTTTAGTGCTGACGAAGCCGAATGCGTCCAAAATGGAGATTCCTGACACTAATAGTTAAAAAAAACAAATGTTCTTTGAGTTTTCTGTTTGTTATGGATATTTAGTCGCCGGGAGCAAATTTTTTCTGTTCTATCAGCATCATATAGACATATACTAATAGAGCCAATTTCAAAGAAGAAAAGAGATATACAAAAAAGAATCAGATGTATTAAAAATTTTTATTAACGAATGTGAAGAAGTTAGCTACTTGTAGAATTAGAGTTTTGTCTATTTAACTACCAGCATTCAGGTATTTTATAATATTAGGCCTATTAGGCTCGTAAAATTGAATGAAGGTTAATCCACAACCGCGGATTTACCCTCGGTTTGGGAAGTTTAAATGTGGATTATATGATCCATGGTTATTTCCGAATTTTATTTCGAATTTTCGAACTGTCAGAGTCAAATTGACTTGATATAATTTGGTAATAGAGAAATTTCAGATTTAGCAAAGAAGGTTTTTGTTATATACTTAACCTAATAAAAGAGGATATTATACATAAAATAGGGGTTTATGCGCTTTCCCCGGAACAACAACTAATGGCTGGCCTTCGTTTTTCGTATATTAAAATGAAATAAGAAATTTAGTAACTTTTACTTTTTTCGAGCATTTGTTGTGTGCGATGTTAGAAAAAAACATCACCGATTAATCGTCGTTTAAACTTACCAATTTAAACCATGGAAAAATCCATGGATTTATTTACCCACGGTTTTTTCGAAAAGATTTTCCTTGTTCAAAATTACGGGCGTTAGAGTCCAGAATCTCCATTTTTAAAGCATTCTGCGTTAAGAGCACAAAAATGCCTCGAGATGAGAAAAAATGTCTTATTCCGCAACCATGTATAAGCCTTATGAAACCCTGGGACCCTGTTCCTGAATACGATACGAAAACGAACGTATAAAATTCATATTTGAATTGAATCAGTTTCTTACGATTCTTATTTAAAATTGAATAGGAATCTTGTACTTTCGTTTTCGTATCGTATTCAGAAATAGGGCCCCAAGGGCTCTGTAGTCTGTCTATGGCATAATGGAACAAATTCTGAATCGGAACGAGGAGAATAAAAGTAAATTTTGTCATGAACAGACCAATAAAAATAAGATAAAAAAAAACTCAAAAGTAAATCTGATTTAAAAGAAGAAAAAGGTTTTGTAACGTATCCGGTTTGTATGTACCTATGCGTTGGATGCGTTGCAAATCCCGGACCTGTATGTTTACCCTGTATTAAATAACCTGACGCAAATAATTTTATGACTTGTTTTTTTTTTGCAAATAAAATCATATGATATATTTTTTGGTGATGGAATCGAAGCGGTGGATCGAGAAAAACGAATTCAGTTGTTATTAAATTTTGGTGAAGAATATTAGTGTTAAGTTATAAACAATTTTTAGTAATGATTACTAAAGAAATTAATTATTTTAGCAATAATATTTTGATGTAATAATTTGTATAAATATAATAATTTTTGTTAGTGTTTATAATCGTTAGTGTATAGTGACGAGTTAACTGAAAACACAGTGATTCCAGTGCATAAATATCCAGTTCGTGATCCCAAAGTGTTAAAACGCGAGAAAAGAAAAAAACGCATAACGGGGATAGTGTTAACCGGTTATTCGGGATCCCACTAAGTGATTCGGGACATTTTTTTTTTGTGAATTTGTGATTCTTATAATCGCAAAACCGCGTCGTTGTAGGCCTCCATATCGCGCGCTTGTACTGATCAGTTATTAAGTGGAGGAGGGGCGGTTAGGCGGATAACGAACACTAATAAAGAAAAAAACGTTAAAAAGATTGTTACTGTTCAAATAGTGTAGTGCCACGATAGGAATTGTACCGTGTAACGCCAGATTATACGTTACAACTTCCGTACATCCACAAGGACCGAGAAAACGTGGGAGTAAGAAATCTCACCACGTGTACAAAACGGAATCCTGCAACGGAACCGTTACAGCTAAGTTTTTTTTGTTTCATGTTATTTTTTTGTTTCATATAATTTTTATGGGTAATAGCGTGCAGATAAATGGTCCCTGTACGAAATAAAAAGAAAAGAAAGTAAAAGTTCCTTTGTCGTTGTTATTTTACACCCTATATGATGATGTATTAATGTCTAGATAAACGGGTTATTGGCGGGAATTGGAACCGTTGGTCGTTACAAAGTGTTATCTTTTTTCGTGGTATGATGCTAAATTTTTTTTTCTTAAGATAAATGCGGTTTACTTTAAATCATTGTTCCACCTGGACTACCATCCCCCCCCCCCATCGCTCCTGAGTCCGTAGCCGGAATTATGCAACCGCACCAGTTCTGGAACAATGATATTCTGTTAGTCCGCTCAAAGCTAATGCGAGCGGCTACAGTTTATAAAATTTGTTAAGGTAAATATTTGTATAAAAATTTAAAAATTTGTAAATTTGTTAATTGCTATTTTTTTCGAAAGATACCCTTACAAACCACAGGTACAGACGAGATTACTATCTCAAACGACCAACGTTAATTCAACTCTCAATCGTATAACGGCAAGATTCTCCTAGAAGTCCCCTTGGCCCAGTTGATCGATGCCGTAAGTTATCTACTGAAAGGAAACGCAGCAAAATTGAATAGGAACTAACTTGAACGTATAACTTACCAGTAACTTGAGAAGTTTTTAAATTAGAGGTCTTATAAAACGGTTCCAAGATAGAAGGTCGACTTTGAGTTATTGCGGTGTCTCGAGCGTGCTGCACACTTACGCATTTGTGTATTTAGATGATCACTCATCACTGACATTTGAAGAACATTTAAAATTGTTGGCCACAGTAGCGGTATTAATAAAATGTAAATTCGAGTTCCGATTTCTTGGCTATGTTGTTGGACGGATGTTTCCCTCTTCATAATTCCAAAGTAGAAGCCATTCCTTTATATCCGGTCCCGAAATTAGTACACCGACTTCGAAGATTCTTAGGGATGTGCGGTTGGAATAGGCGATACATTCACCGTTATCTCGAAATTGCTACACCGTTAACAACCCTTCTGAAAAATAATAAAAAGTTTTAATGATGATCCAGCTCAAGAAGCTTTTGGCTCTTTCAGAAGTCCTCAAACGACGAGGAGTATACTCTACTGCTTTTATGTAAAATACACTTAAAAAAGGAAAATGTAATTCACTTTCTCAAAAATAAAGTATTTCATTTTTATTCTGTGCCTGAGATGATCCTGACAGCGAGTTCATATGACGGAATAAAATCTCGAATTTTTCTATCCCATCGTTTTAACCAATTACATCACGTTAATTATACAAGAGATACGCCTCTTTTCATAGAAAAAAGTTGAAAAAAATTGAAATAAAATCTGATAATGGCAGTGATAACGGCAAACAATTTTCCACGAAAATATATTTAGATGTGTTAGAGAAATATAATATTAAACAAATTTTAAACGCCAAATACTTTATTGGCAAAGGATTCTGAAAGGTACTAGCAGGTCGGTACTAGCAGCAATCAGAACTTACATCCCTGAGGATCACGAGTGGGATAAACATTTAGATGCCCCCGCTTCTGGTTTACGAAATGACATTCATCAAACGACTGGTAGTGCCTCCAAAATTTTTAGTATTCATGGTGGGCAACACCATATTGGGCATGCCGCAGATTACGTTTAGCTTTGTTAGTGAGAAAGTCGCGATGATAAAGCAGTATTTCTTTTGACATACACAGCAATGCTCCGAACGAGTACTTTGCAAAACAAGGAATCATAATTATTAGGAAGTTCATATGTTTTTCGACTTATTATAAAAATTATATTTATCTTACAATTGTTATGGTAATTTCTCACAATTAGCCAGATAAATTAAACTGAGGTAACAAAATTGGGACTCATCAGGATATGGAACAATATGACAAAGCCTGGTAGAATGTGCACCTCTTTATATCACCCGGCTGATTCGTTGACAGTAAAGGGATAGGCACATTGCAACAGGGATCGCACCGAAAATTGCCTTTGCAAATTTATTATGTTAAACTTGGACTTTTTAGTATGTTAAACCGTGCAAATTTCCGCTTAGCGCATGTTTACCCATATAGTGCCAAATGGATCTTTGCTTTCCAGATACCACCACGAATCCGGTTCATCTCCCGGAGTGCGGTTTGAGGCATGCCACAGGTGAACTGAATACTCGGGGATCCGGCAATGGAACCGACAATTATTAAATCATTTCCGCGTATATACGTTCGACCCACCACGTATATTTCGTAGGGCAAGATAACAAAAAAATTTAAAAAATGTACGGCAGGAAAAAAATTTATTTCATGCACCGAGTTTAATTCCAAAAAAAAACAAGTGTGGGAAATTAAAAAAAAAAAAATAAGTTAGGGCTCACACCCTAAACGTTAAAAATGTTGTCACTGCTCATTTCTTCACATCTTGTGGCTTTTAAGCTGCTCGGCTTAACTCGTTCAGGGATTGGTCGTGGGGTTTGGGTTTGGGGTGATGAGTAGGAACCTAGATTACCGCAAAGTTGAAATGGAATTAAAAAAGGAGATGTGCGAGGACCACTGAAAAATAAACAAAAACCACGCTTCGGGCTGCCTCACGCATGAAAAATTGTATCAGTTTTCAGTTTTTTCAGCCACAACCAGTTTGACTTATGCTCGGGACGCACGAGTACGACCGCTCGCCAACACCACAACAATCAAACTTCTGGATTTGAAATTATTTTCTTTTCAATTCCCTTCACTGCTTTCTGCCACACATATCGCGCTAGGTTTGTCTCGTTTTGCTGACAAAGTAAAATTTTCCCGCCAGAACAACGAGCGCGATAATTTGGAGTAGAGGTAATTAAAAATCGCACCACCAAAAATTGTTACATTTGCTAGGATGCGGTTGTTATAAACATCGAAAAAAATAAATTTAATTCGGCTATATGAAAATGCCAACGAACCGATGGCATGTGTGTGACAAAAAAAACCAACACGTGACATGGTAAAGTTTAGTTTAGGAAAACGAACCATCTCTGTAACATCGCATGCTTTTGGTAAAGCGGCGACTGTTACATATGCCATTACATTGCTATGACTTTAGCATATAAAATGAAGTGACCAATATTTTAAAGCTACCTTTCGTAAACCGGTAGTGGGTTTCACTAAACAGTACTATATACACTAAAATTTAAGTTGCGGTATTTAGCGACCAATAATAGGCCATAGTATGGACTGCCCACAAACATGAAGCATTTTGTTTGAGAAACTGTTATTGGCCTCCAAACACAAATTTCAGTGTAGTCCTATTTTGTAAAACCCACAGTCCTATTTTGTTGAAATACGCATACTGCCCCCGCTCGATAATGTTCCTGTGAATTGCCAATCGCCCATCCTCGCCACCGATTACCCTTGTTGCTCCAGCAGCCATAGCAGGTGGATCATCTGTAATCTTAGCTCGCCTTAGCCGGATACCCATGCGTTGCAATCTGCATTTGATTTTCTCCGACCACCTCCAGAATTATCATTTTCATCAAGTTTGCAGCACAGGCCTGGATTACTGTCGGTCTTCGTTACATAAAGAAGCCCTGTACGAAAACCGTCGAGACCACCAGGGGCCGAATTTTGGTCAAAAAATGGGAATAAAAATTATGAGAATTATACAGTTGTTTTACTTACCTACTAGACCTAAAACATTAAATCATGGAATTCTTTGATACAAACAGCGAAAAAAATCAATATTTACGTCTAGTACGTATGTGAAACAAAGGTAACTCATAAATTTTATTCCCGTTTTTCGACCAAAATTGGGTTCCAGGCGATCCGCCGTCATCCTAACTCACCATGAACACCTGCTCTCTCGCCGCCCTCTCTCTCTCTCTCTCTCTCTCTAGTTTTCACATCCCATGAAAGGATTCTGACGCCTGCCATGATCTTCTATCCGTTTCCATCCATCGCACTCGCCCTCCGGTTTCGACATCCTATTATGTGTAAGTCTTGTTCGACGTCGTCACGCCAGCGCAGTCGTGGTCTTCCTCTAAGACGGACACCGGCTTGTTGTTGTTGGAACACTTTATTAATCAAACGTTGTTGGGTGAAATTTATTCCAAAAGTTATTTAATAAACTTTAAATGGAATAGACTACTGTTAAATTATGAGTAAGCTGCGTTATTTAGTTTATGTTTGACAAGCATTGAAAGCAGACAACATCGTAAATTTTAACGAAAATGGATTAAAGACAATTTTGTGTGCTGATTAAGCATTATTTTTGGTGAAAAAACCATCACCAAAACCAAGGAAAGCTTTGATAAATACTATGGGGACTCTGCACCCAGGGTTGCCAAGTTTTAAAGCCATAAGCCCCGTAGTTTTAGTTAGAAATCCCAGAAAACTGTTCGTAAACCTCAGAAAATAAAAAGTGAACAAAAAATATAATTTTTCTAAGCTCAAATGTATTTCACAAAAACTTCATTTGATATTCTTTCTGATTGAACCAACATTCTGAATCAGAATATTTTTAAAAATAAAGTTATATTTTTTTTTGACTTTGCGCTAATTTTAAAAATCTTTTTTGTTCGGGTGCTTTCAAATAACTCAAAAATTGCAGCAACATACGACACTTTGTATGTATTTCCCTCTAAACTTATGGATTATTAGTTCGCATTTCTCTTCATATTCGATTCATTTACGAAATGTTTTGGAATCAGAAACGAAATGCATGTAATATGAAAACGTATCACTATAGCGAACTGCTTTTTATCACGTAGTTACTTTGTTCGAATATACTTACAATTGTTTTAAAAGCAAAATGGCTGAAAATCAATTTATATATGAATGTGGTAGTGTTGGTGTCATATAAAAAAAACAACGACTGACCTGCGTTTCGTTTTCGATTCGCTTTGGTGAGGCATCGAAAATCTATTTAGATGGTTTTAACAATTAGAATACCGGATAAGTTGTGCAGTGGTTAAAGCTTCGGCACTTGGACCGGGAGGTACTGGGTTCGAATCCCTTCAGAGCCTAGATGCAAATCAAATTTTCGCCATCGTTTACGATCGGTGATGTTAATAAATACAACTAAGACCCTATGATGGAGTGCTGCAGAATTTAGCTCCGATCCACTGTCCACGATAGCAACCACTGAAACCTAGCCTAACGATTAGAATATTTTGTATGGTGAGATGAGCAGTTTTTTTTTCTTTTTTCAAACCCTTTGATGAAACGGTTAAAATTGAAAAATATTTAGGGATGGGGATATAATTTAGAAAGTAAACTGGAAAATAGCAAAAAAAAATGAGAACTAGAAAATAAAGATCAGACCCGCAGCCCCAGAAAGTGTATTCAAACCCCAGAATCTGCAGGTCAAATGTATAGGGTTGGCAACCCTGTCTGCACCATCAATTTAAATGGTACAGAAGAGGTTTACTGAGTTCCATTGTGGTCGTAGCACAAGTAACACCGCACGTTTAGGTCGCCCAAAGTGAAATGAAAAAGCTATATCCGCGCGATAGGTGATACAGTTGCTCACACTCGACCATAAGCGCAACCGTGATGACCACTTCAAAGGAGTGTTTGGCGATGTTTAGCCGCAATCCAAACATTTTTGCTCCGTTTCGTAACCGCGGACGACATACAGTCGGCCAACAAGGTCATGGCCACAGTTTTTGGTATGCACGCGGTGTCATTCAAATCGATTACTTTGAAAAGGGTAAAACGATCACCGGTGAATATTATTCGGAACTTTTGGACTTATTCGATATTGATTTGAAGCAAAATCAACCGTATTCGGCAGAGAAGAAAGTGCTCTTCCATCAAAACAATGGTGTAGATACCATGGAAAAATTCATAAATTGGGTTACGAACTTGTTACAATTATACTTACAGCATATTCTCCAGATTTAGCCCCTTCGACTATTTCCTGTTTTTAAACCTGAAGAAATGGCTGGGCGGTAAGAGATTTGGGTCTAACGAAGAGGTCATCACTGAAACAAACGCCTAGACCCTCAAGCCTTGCGAAAATCTATATAAAAAATTCGAAAAACGATGGATTAAATGTATCACGCTTAAAGGCTATGTCGAGAAATAAAACGCGTTTTTGCCGAAAAAATATCTTTTATCCAAATAGTCACTAACTTGTCAAACTGCTCCTGTCATACCACAATTTGTAAAGGATTTTCCATTTCGAGGTATAGAACATTGAATTTAAATAAAACACAGAAAAATAATTTTAATAGACACGGATGTTACTTTATTTGAAAGACAAGTTTATGCCATTAATGACGGTCCAATTTTCGATCACTATTCGCAACATTTCTGGTATTATTTAGTTTGGCTTATCAGCATCGATAAGTGACTTCACATACCCCAGAAAATAGTCCAGCGGTGTTAAATCACACGAACGGCGGACATCCATTTCTCAAATTCTCAAATACTGAAAATAACATTTGATGTGCTGTATGGCATGTGGCCCTATCTTGTTGGAACCACATGTCTCTGATGTTAATTGCAGATGCCCGCTTCCGCCACCTCTAACCAGGAAAACAAAATAATGCTTATTTGGTATTGGATTTATGGCGCTAATGTCACGCCGTGATATGTAGTACTCATGATTATAAACAGGATTTCTTCCGTTCCTCTCCACTGCATAGATTCATTTAGAGTTATCCAAAGAGAACCACAAGAAGGTATGAATCTAGGACTTCGCTCTCCCTCCCGGCGCCCGCTGACTGACAAATGGCTCACTAAGACACGTCGATTCTGCATGCGGTTGAATATCCAAAATCCCGAGTTGCACGTTTCCCGACTCAGGAAATTCAGCTTATCTGCTCAATTTTACAAAGTCCAATGGCTTCTTCCAACCAAATGATCTTCTTGTTCCACCTTATTACCGATAGCTATCTCCAACATCTGATTTCAACCGTCAATTGAATGAATGACATTCTATTCCATATCACCTATACATCATCCACAACTGTGCCACGTCCATTTTCCAGATAGTTCGTGAATTATTTCAACAACTGTATGTCTATTTGATAAATTTTCTGGTATTCACAATCCCACCGCTGTACGTACACTCTTCCAAATAAAAAGGTCAACTAAGTTTAAATATTCATATTGTTATAAAAAAAAATTGAGATTTTTTGCTAATTAGCATATAAAGCTAAAATCAAAATGTTATTTGTGTTTAAAATCTACAAAATTCAGTTGGTGGCTACGATTTAGTCATAACAGCTATAGATATATCTCTTTTTCTCTCTGTCTAGATTGAAACATAACGGTATAATTTTAAAATATTCTTATATTTGTTTACATCACAAATCGTTCATGATATGAGGTTATAAGATTAGCGATATAAAAATAAGTATTTTTGGCTACAAAATAATTAGCAAGTTGGAATTTTAATTGAAAAACTATTACTATACGAGTATATAAATTTTTTGATGACCTAATTTCGTTTATTCCATTCCGCTGGGTAATTAGTAAGTATTTTGTGTATAACAACTTTCTTATAGTGATGACATCAATCAATATTCTAAGATTTTGGTTATATTTTAAAATATTCCACACCCAAACATTTTAAATGAATAATCTTTATAGGTTTTGCCCTCAATCGATATATACATATACGTAAACAGAAAATCAGTACAAAATATAAAAATTCTTCTTTCACATTTTAAAACGAAATTCCAATCAAGATATAATATTTTACATGTGTAATTATGACCTAAATTTTGTTTGTTTATGTTGTGTACCTGTGCCGTATACATATATCGTTGCACTTTGTAACTATAAATAACGTGATTATGTTGCTTATTTGGGGCAATATATATGCACAGTGATGGTGCAATCCCATCTGTTTTCTCTAAAGACTATATATATATAAAAAGATTATTTTTCATGTGAAAGTGGAATGTTTTCTTTACACGCGCTGTCTGTGTATATGTATATACGAAAATTCATGGTCTATTTAACAATAAAATTAAATGCAACGAAAGAAATTTGAAGCAATTTGTCATTTCTTGCCTGAATGTACACACATTCGCGTATATGTTACATTTTTATGTGTTAAATTTTCACTATCTAACGTACTTAATAAGCGTGTACATACATATATTTATGTTAACATTTTAATGTAGGTCATTCCGATTATTGGTATTCAGTTTATATCTATGTACACATGTGAGTACGCAGGTTATTATATTCAAAATACCAAAATCTTAATTGCCCCGAGGATGATTTTATTTTTGAGGTAGATATATATGTATACAAATAGTTTTCGTGTCCTGATTTATAAACCGTAAAACATATAATTAATTCGTGTAAAAGCTAAACCAACTCTTGTTTTTCAACATGTTATATACAAGTTGTATCCTCTCTCTATATATATAATTCGTTCATTCGAAATATTCTATTTTATTATAAAGAGCCACATCTCTTGTAATAGTTGTTAGACTAGTTTAGAAAAGTATCCAACAACAAAATATATGTAATTGATCGAAAACTACCTGTTAATATAAAATACTTACCCCATTTCATCATTAGTTTTTTTTATTTAACTCTAATCGAAATAAATCTAACTTTTATCGAATTGTCTAATTGTCTGCGCTTGAGTAATAATATATTGTTATATATTATACTTAAGAATTATTATTATTTACAGTAGTAAACTTTTAACGCAAATATTATATTTCAGAATCTACCGTAAGAAATGTATAAGAAAAAAACTTGTTTCATTTAGTAATTCTCCAAAACATACTTACATGTTTTATATACGTAATATATCGCATAATACATAAGTATGTACATATATATATATACAATACCAACAGACGTTTAAAATAGTTGTTATATTGTACATTGTTTTGTTTATAGAGTTCTTCTTATTCTTTGGGATATAAGAACTTCTTTATACTAAATATTTCAATCGACGCGAGTATATATGTTACGGTTAAAGTCCGAAATCGGCGAATGTCCACATTTACCGGGAAATGTGCAAATTTACCAAAATGCTAGGTAAATGTGAAGATAAAATTAAAAATATTTGATAATCCGTACATTTCCCAGTATATGTACACATTTATATTACATTTTGGTAAATGTAAACATTTCCCAACAGTTTTATTTTATTAAATTGAATTTATGCGAGTGTAGGTACATTCTAAAATTGATGGTGTAATATGCAGATTTTTAATACGATTTATTTTAAATTAAAAGTAAATAAAATCAGTTAGATGAGATAGATACAATTTCTTTTAATGTCATAAGTACAACATAAGCGAAATAAAGAGGATATTTCACGAAGTAACGCGACACATCTCAAAACTTCAAAAGACGTGCCAATATAGTCTGTCACATAAAAAATTACATTGTTAGAATAAAAGTAAAGATTGTAAAGACTCAAGATTTACTTTCGATGAATTTCGATTAAATATAATTAATTTAGAAGGAATTTTGTTCGGCAAGGGCAGTAAATTTTGAAAAAAATTAGGGTAATAAACATAACGTAAATTGAATGCTAGACATGATAACTAAATACGTTTACCAACATCCATGTGCAAATTAAATTTTGTTAGAAATCAAGAGTTCCAAAACATGTCAACATGTAATAATTACACTAGACTTTAAATGTTGTGGTTAGCATTTTTTTATAAATTTGTTTGCTAAGTCTTTAAGTTTCCAACCAGCCCTTGAGCTCCACCAATAAAACTTTAGCTTGTATTCCTACAAGAAATTAATATTTGGGATTGTTATTATATGAGTTCAACTTAATATGTAGATATGTATGTAGTGCTTTTGATTATAACAGTACGAAATTACACAAACATATCAGCTGACACAAATTATCAGCAAAGACACGAGTTTGAAATCATAGACTAAGGAACTTGTTTTCGAACGTAAATGAGGAATGTTTTAAGAATTTTAAAATTTTACATCATAGCTGTGTTGCTTTCAAAAGATTACACCAACAATTGCATTGTATCATTTTCTCAGCCGATTTTCTTTAATGTTAAGAAAAAAAAATTAGGATTAGGGGAAATAAAACCAATGTATGGTTATGGTGTTTACCGCAAGGCGTTATTTTTTCTATTTTTGTCGAAAAATTAACTTGTAGTAAAATTTGGCATTTCTTTTTTGATAGCAAAATACCGAATTTAATTTGTTCTATTTGATAAAATAAAAAAAAACTAAAATAAATATTAATAAAATGAACCAACACAGAAAAATTAAAACACATTAAAAATTAAAGCCAAAAGTTGTTGCTTCCACATTTCTTAGCTAAGCTAATCGGATTAATGAAAGCAACATTCATGATTACTTATATTTTTAGTCCCGAGGTGAACTACACAAAAAATCCGCAGTTCCACACTTTGAAATTTTTGATTCTTTTTTCAGGAATATTTTTTTTTGATTCAACTGATTCTGATATGTACTACTACATAGATAAATATTTCAAGGACACCTATCTAGTTTAATTGTCGTTTTGGGTAAATTTTAGGTTAATTTTTGTTTCGAGACGAAAAATGTTTTTTTTTTAAAACAAAGAAGCAGTTTTCGTAGTAAATAATAAACTTTTGTTGCTATACGAATAAATCAAAAAACATAATTTTACACATACAACATACATAAACAAAGAAACTCGCAAAGAAATCAAATGTGGACAAAATTCAAAGTGTATAATTCCGGAAAAATTATAATTCCGGAAAAATTATCACATTTTCCGGGAAAATTATGACATTTTCATTTATTTTTTTTTGTGACAAGTTAAAAAAACAAAATTTAATATTTAATATTTTTTGTTTAATATTTTAATATTTTTTTTAGCGTAGGTGTCATTAATAGATTCTATATAATCCGCTCCTACGTGCGGCACGCAGTGCGACATGTTTGAAGATCCCGGCTCCTACGCCCCCCGAAATTAAAATCTAAAGAGCCCCGCAGGGCTACGGGGAGGAGCGTAGGCGTCTTTAATAGATTCTTTATAATCCGCTCCTTCTATATAATCCGCGGCCCGCAGTGCGACATGTTTGAAGATCCCGGCTCTTACGCCCCACGAAATTAAAATCTAAAGAGCCCCGCAGGGCTACGGGGAGGAGCGTAGGTGTCATTAATAGACTCTATATAATTCGCTCCTACGTGCGGCATGCAGTGCGACTCCCACTCTCAATTTAATATATTCATAAAAAAATATTAAATTTCATTTATTTTTAAGTGAGATTCAATATTTTTTTATTAAAATTTTTTTAGCACGTCTTAACGTATTTTTTAAAATTTTAGTTCGTTTGTATTCCAATAGATGGCGTTAGGTCCAAAATGCTAAGCAGATACACATTTTTAGTTATAAAAAATTCCGCTTTTGGTCAAAGTGGCGCTACCGTCGCTCAGACTGTCAAAAAAATTTGACTGCGATACTAAAACTGTTCCAGATCCGCTTACCTAGAATAGTATTGTAGATAGATTAAATTTGTACAATGCATTTTTAACGAGAAAATGAAAAATGTAAATTTGTTAATTTGATGAAGGCACATTATCGTTATTATAAAGGGGATTTACTTTAAGAATAGACATCTAAATAAACTGCAAATACATAAAAACCTATGAGAATTCAATTGTACAGTGAAAGTACGGTCGTGGTATACTTGGTTAACCTTCACCTACTTTCTTAAACTTCAAAATACCAAACAACAGCTGTTATAAAATTCGAGAATTAAAATCTATTTTGTTGATTGCATTTCCGGGCCTCCATCATTAAGGGCCTATCTGGTTTTCTAGAGTGCAATCATATCAAAAAAAGTGTAATTATTAAAAAATAAAAATTTATATTAATAAAATCATCGATCTAAAAGTACGACATACTTTTTTTGGAACAGCTTTAGTATCGCAACGCAATTTTTTTGACAATTAAACGATTGTGGCGCCACTTTGATCAAATGCGGATATATTTAGAACTAAAACAAAAGTGTCCGTGCTGAGATTTTTTCGGAATATCAAACTAGTGACATCTATTGAAATAAAAATTTAAAATTGTATTCGTTAATCGGTTGTAAAATAATTTTTATTCAAAAAATATTTAATTTGATTTAAAAATAAATTAAATTTAATATTTGTTTACGAATAAATCAAATTAAGAGTGGGAAGGGAAGGAAATAGTGGTACAGTTGGATATCCGCAAGATTAGGTACTTGCAACATTTTGTAATTGCTACATTGTGTAGCTGCAAGATTTAAAAAAATAAAACAATATTTTACAATGCAACATTTTGAAATGATAATATTATTGTAGAGGCTAACGGCTGCACTCTCGCCCGCTTAGCCCTCCGGAGGTCTTTTTATTTTAATTTCGGGTGGCGTAGGAGCCGGGATAAGCAAACATGTCGCACTGCGTGCCGCACGTAGGAGCGGATTATATGACACCTACTAAAAAAATTATGGTGTAATTGATAGATTATAAAGTGCACCATAATTTTTAGATTGTATACTCACATAAATTCAATTTAATAATATGAAAATTTTACATTTTTAGAATGAAATAAAAACTTATTTCATATTCGTATTTAAATTTAGAAAATAACCTTTTTTAATTCAACTATTCTTAACTGTGAAAGCCATAAATGTAATATGTAAAAGAAATTAAATAGTACACTAGTATAAATTTTCTAATATTAAAATTAATCGAACATTTACCAAAATGTGCTGGTAAATGTGGAAATAGTCTAAATTTGCAGGTAGAAGTAGATTGAACATACATTTACCAAATGGATAGGTAAATGTGTACATTTCCCGGTAAATGTGGACGTTCGCCGCATTTCGGACTTTAACCGTAACATATATAAATTCAATTAAAAATTAAAAAACGGTTTAATAATAATTTACCAATTCTAACAGTTTTCGGAAAAATAAATAAAAACGAATTTTAATTTAAAATGTATTGCAAACACTTGTCTAGAATTATTTAATCTAATATTTTCGTAACATATTATTTTTAAACGTTTCAAACAAAAGACTTCAATTTATCCGACATAGAAATTTTGATGAGTAAGCGACAAACCTGAAAAAAATATAAAATAGTATGTGCATGAATTTTAATTTAGTTGCTTCATTCTTCACATGTCTGTACTTGTTTAGTATAATAAACAGGTATGCATAAGTAATATTCTAAAATTTAGCTTTAGGCTAAATTTAATAAGCTAATGTGATGCGGATGAAGTACAGAAACGCGGGCGAATAACTAAATTACGTATATATAGAGGAGATTCAGATATTTTTTATATATACGCTGCGTTTTCATTCGTTACAGGACTATTATTTCCAAAAGTGATTGATTTTAAGTAGGTGGATTTACAACATACTACAGGGTGGGCCATATATTGGTCCTTTTTTCGATCGGTTAATTTTAGTACTAAGGCCCGTAAGTTTGAACGATGATTAATCCACAACCGAGGATTTACCCTCGGTTTGGTAAGTTTAAACGAGGATTATTATTTTTATTTTTCTATTATTTTTTCGTTCGATTTTTTTTTCGAATTTTCGAACTGTCATTGTCAAATTGAGTTGATTTTATTTAGTTTTTGTAATTTTTTTTTATTTTAGTTTACAAAATGTTATTGTTTTTCTCCTAAATTTTACGATGTGCAATTCTTTATGTCAAATTTACTACTTTATTTACATAATTTTAGGAAGGCCACGTTTCATTGCCGTTCGATTGGAAATGTATGTCCCAATAATATAAATTGGGAGTGCGGGAATCGTAGTTTTCGTGAATTGGATTATGATAAATTTGTCCGAAGAGCAAAAATGTTCCCCAACATCTTCTTTTACATTACAATATGATCATTTAGATCAAAGAAATGTTCCAATAAAAAAATCGAAAGGGATATTAAACGTGTGCCCCGGAATTTCAAGTACACTCAATAATACAATAAAAGTGTGTCCAAACAAGAACAATTACTCTTGGCATAATCCACGAAACGCCCTCGCAAATAATACGCGATGTCCAGAATGCAATTCAAATTGGTATTACATATGTATAGCGAAATTAGAAGTTGTGGTAAGTCCAAATTCCAAAGTTTCAAGAATTCAGTGCCCATATTCTGCAGAAAAGGGCCATTTCGATCTGTTGGATGATGAAATCAAAGTGTATGGTGCAGATTTCATCTATACAACGGAATTCTTGATAATCGACTAAGAGAATCTTTGGGAAGCGATCCCAGTGCTACAGTACGTTCAAACATCGCTTGTAAACATATTTAGAATATTCCACCGAGCTCGCATATCAATAACAGTAGATGTCCTAAATGTAAGACGAACAAATGTTACATAATGTCAGGTAATTAGTTTTAATGTCGATTTTATTATTAGGATTACAAGTCATAAATACATCTACTTTTCGCTTATATAGGCCGCACATGAACCAGGAACCTCACATGGAAATCAACGTGATAACACAGAATTTAAAGGGACCGGTTAGTAAAACTACGATATGCGAAAAATGTTGCAACTTAAATATTACATTGGGTGGTTTTGTCTCGCTACAAAATTGCAACCCTACTTTTTGTAATGAATGCAACCTGGAACAGACGGGAGTAGCACTAGAAAAATGGTTATCTTTTGAGTTGTGGGATAAAATTAATACAATGCTTTGTTGGTTTTGGTCAATTGTATGTCTACCAAGATTTCCGTTGTGCGATACCTGTTTATATAATGATATTGGCTCATCCAGAGAGCACAAAATAAAATAACCAAAGAAAAAATAAGTTCTGGTTCTTTCAGTGTAGTTTTACTAATAATTGTCTTACTTTATAAAAAATACAAGTTTTAAAATATTTCACTTTTACTATTTGATTCGTCCAAATATCGTATTCGATCGTATTTGTTTGATCGATAATGGTGGCCCATCTTCAATTACTTCGCGAGTAAAATCTTGAATAGGTTGAAATAGTCGTGGAGATCATCCCCCTTTTTATAAATGTAAATCTGTTGGCTTATCTAGTGGTTAATTTAATCCTTGTGCCGTCGAATGATTTTCGGGACAAAAACCGCGCCGCAATAACATATTCAGGCCCTTTTGTTGCCTTCACAATAACTGTAAAAATATAGATAAACATAAATTATCGGTTCACTGACTCACTGACATATTTGAGATACTTACATTTAACCTTAGTCAATTGTTTGAGTACCTCCCCGATAATTTATCACTTTTAAATCATTTTCTGATTTACCGAATTGTTCTCGCAGTGAAAGTAAACATATAAAATACCAATTTGGTACATTGGCTTACAGTCGGAATGATTCTGCTATTTTCCATTTCACTTCCATCCATTTCCATATCACTGCTGTTATTATCCGGTTTTAATGATCGATACACATTTTACAAATATTTTTACCACTGATTTTTATATTAGGATTTTAATACGTGAGAGTTTTGGTCAACATGGACGTCCTACTAAGCGTGGAAGGTCGTAGACCGTATCAACATGTTCATCCAGTTTGTATTCCTGATGCAGTGGCAGCTGTTAGTGAAAGTGTACGAACCAAGCACATCAACCAGGCATCGTTCACAATAACCAAACATTTCACGAACCACATTATACGACGTATTTTGCATGTCGATCTTCATTTTCATCCATATACAAAATTCAACTAACTCAAAAATTGAAGCTACCAGACCAATTAAATCGTCGTCGTTTTATTTAAGCAGAGGTTTATCCTCCAAGAGTCACTGTTTGTTGTGGTTTATGGCTGGTAGAATCATGGACCGTTTTCCTTTGAAAACTGAACAGGAAAAGGAAAATGCCTTTACAGTGAATGGGGAACGTAACAACATGTTAACTGTTTTTTTTGGCCCAAATTAAATGAATTGCGTGTCAACGACCTTTTGGTTTCAACAAGACGGAGCGACATGCCAGCCAAGTGGTGCAACAATCCATTCATTAATTAATTGATTAGACTGTAGAACCAAGTACTTGACAAGTGTCGCGGATTACACATAACAATAGGAGGGACAGGAAAGGTTTTTTTTTTGGACAGAACGGGTTTCAGACACCTAGCGATCGTACGGCACAACACAATTCTAATCTACTTCTATTATACTAAAGGAAGGGTAAAAGCTTAATAGGTTTAATGAATAACGATGGTATTGTCGTCAGGGCCCGTGAAATATTCCTTAGATTTTTAAATAGATTAAATTCGTATTCGTATACAAATCTAATTGGAATTATTCTAATTCCAATTGGAATTTTAAAGCATTTCTATGTAGTTGTATGGAGTACACTGTTATGATTTTTAATTTGCGAAATTCATAATGAAAAGTAAAATATTATGTTTGATTTTACATTATTTTAAATAGTTTAGAAAGCATAGAACAAATTTTTATATAAATTACAAAATTTATACATAATTTTAATTCAAATCATTGAAATAAAATAAAAGTGAGATAGAAACAAGAGACAGATATATATTCATTGAATTGACGATATTTAAAAAATAAGCACATCAAGATAAGTTTAATGAAATCGAGCAAATTTTATCAGTATATTTATAAGACGTATATCAAATTATCTTAATTAAAATGGTAGAAAAATATTGTATCTTATAAATAAAGTAAAAATTAAAATTTTAATTGATAAATTACGGAGAAAAAAATATTACTGTAACATAACCATAAAATGTTTAACCAAAATATTGTACTAAAACAGTCGGGACGCAAACCAAATATACTGAACTCAAACCAATTATGAATTTCCCATTGAATTCTAATAAGAAAATTCCAGAGATTAAAAAAATATATCGAATCAACTTAAGAATTTTTTACTTTTATAAGCAAATAAGAATGTCCTTTTATAGCAGTAAAATTTAATAAAAATTGGTAATAATTAACCAGAAGCAGTGCATTATTAAAACAAGATGGGTTTAGGTAGGTGTTTAATCAACTACTTAACGAATTAGAGAGAACTGAATCACAATCTCCAGATATGATCGTCAATGGCCATCAAAATTTAGTAAAGAAAACCAAAAAAATCTCCTGACTAATGATAAGTGACTCTGACCTGAATCACAAACATCAAACATGGCTAATACTGGCCATCCAAATTTGAGTAAAAATGACATCTTAACATCTAAAACATCAAAATTCGTAGCAATAAACCCGAGGTCGTGCATTATTAGCAGTAGGTGGTTTCGGTTAGGTGACTCATTGACCAACATCGTGTACTAGCTAAACCTGAATCACGATCTCTGGGTATGGCTGATAATGGCCTTCCAAATTTGGGTAAAAATGACATCTTAACATCTAAAACATCAAAATTCGTAGCAATAAACCCGAGGTCGTGCATTATTTGCAGTAGATAGTTTTGGTTAGGTGACTCAATGACAAACTAGATGTTAAGATGTAATTTTTACTCAAATTTGGATAGCCATTATTGGCCATTCCCAGAGATCGTGATTCAGGTCTGGCTAGTACATGATGTTTGTCATTGAGTCACCTAACCAAAACTACCTACTGCTAATAATGCTCGACCTCTGGTTTATTGCTACGAATTTTGAAGTTTTAGATGTTAAAAATTACATCTTAACATCTAAAACTTCAAAATTCTCAAATTTGGATGGCCATTATTGGCGAATTTTAAAACATCAAACATCATATTAAGATGTCATTTTTACTCAAATTTGGATGGCCATTATCGGTCATTTTGGCCTATAGTACATGAAGTTTGTCATTGAGTCTTCTTAGTAAACCATTTTGTGCTTACAATGCTTGACTTAGGGTTTTTTGATACAAAGTTTTATTTTCTATGATTTATTCTAATCGTTTTAAAGTTATAATATGTTTTTAAAAAATCTCGATAATTTCTACACCACGTATTGTTGAGTTTGTTTATAATTTTTTTTTTTTAGAAAATATTATATATTTTTTATTTAAATTGAGGTTTGAGTCATTTTCTAAAAAAGACTCATACTTACAATATATGATTGTACTAAAATTTCGAATAAAATTCATTTTTTTCCTATTTGAATTTGAATTAGCAGTGTGGTACTCATACATACATAACATCTATGGAAAGTCTGGAATACTTCATACCCGTTTGTCGTCAACAATTGCTTCTCTAAATCAACAACCTGAGAAAAAAATATTATTATTTCACGTAGATCTGGAAATTCCTGAAATATAATTTTTCATTAGTATATACTTTTCGGCTTCCTAAACAAAATTAATTGATTGAATCAGACCGGTTACAGACACCTAGATAAAGCCAATAGTTAGTAACACAATGATAATAGAATCCTAAACTACACAATCAGCAAATAAATCAGAAATATTATTATACTTTATATTCAAAAACAAAGACCACCAAGAATAATATGTTCAATAAAATCCTACAAACAAATATCTGAAGTGCATTTGTAGTGAATTTTTTTCCATGAAATTTTAGAACGGCATACTTTATGAAAATAAAAATTATCATACAAAAATATACCCATATACAGGGTGTTTAGCAGGTGGACCGACAAATTTTTTTGACAGATTGGGGAGGTCATTTGGAAGCTTTCATTCTATGGATCTGATGGCCACGGTAACTGAGTTTAAGTTTTATTTATATTACCCAAAATCTCACCTTTTAATGGTCATAACTTTTTTGTTTGTAGTCGTAAAGACACGAAATAACTTTTATTGCATTCTGCAATGTGATTTTATTCTAAATACATCATTATTTAATACAATGGGTTTAAGAAAAATGAGTTGTGGGCTTCCAAATCCTAAAAAATGTGTAAAAGTATAAAAAATGTCTACGTTCTAAATGCATTTAAAAAAACTAACTACCTTGGATTTCTATGTCTAGGGACTGGTATACCAATTGCGTATACTAGTCCTTAGACGTATAGAAAGCTAAGGATGTGAGGTCTGGGGACCGTGCGATGACAAGGAATAGGGCCACCTCTACCAATCCATGAGTTTGGAAATGAATTATCCAACTATTCTCTTTCCATTCGTTAGCATCCTGGTCAAAAGGCTGATAAAATCTTCTCGTTTCACGCGCATTGAAATTAGCACTGCCATACGTCAACAACATGTCAGCATACTCTTCGTTACCAAAGTTAGGTATCGTAACAACAGCGAAGACAAACGCAACAACAAGATCTTAAAATGATTTCTATGACATTGACCATTGGAAAGGGCATAAACTAGAGTAGTTTTTAAAATAAAAGTTATTTTAAGTTAAAAACAATCTCTAGTTTTTTTTAAATGCATTTAGAAGGTAGACATTTTTTATACTTTTACACATTTTTTAGGATTTGGAAGCCCACAACTCATTTTTCTTAAACCCATTGTATTAAATAATGATTTATTTAAACTAAATCACATTGCAGAATGCAATAAAAGTTATTTTGTGACGACTACAAAAAAAAAGTTATGAGCATTATTTAAAGGTGAGATTTTGGGTAATATAAAAGAAACTTAAAAATATCATATCTCAGTTACCGTAACACTTAGGCCATCCGTTCCATAGGATGAAAGCTTTCAAATGACCCCCCCCCCCCGTCAAAAAATTGTCGGTCCACCTGCCAAGCACCCTGTATATGTGTAACTTTATTGCCGTCAGATCCACTTATAGTTGTCTATAGCTAGCGTATTGCATTGGTCAATTACAACAACGATCGCATTAAAAGTTAACCCACATGATGGATTCATCTAAAGCCGCAGCCACACGAATGCAAATGCATACCAACATTGGCGTATTTGCCCAAATAACATATCGTGTAGCCACAAAACAAATGACAAATTCAAATCAAGGTTACATTTGAAAAACATTGGCGCACATTCGCTCAATAGGCGGTTTTTCAAAAAAGATCGAACTAAAAAACAAATACTACAAATCGTGTAGACAGTAGAGTTTGTCAATTGTCATATTTTACCAATATTTGCCAAACATAAAATACAACAACGTTGGTCAATATTTGCATTCGTGTGGCTGCGGTTTAAATCTAAAATAATTTAATCCAATTCAATTTTTAGTACTAAACGTTTGTACTAAAATATTAAAAGTGATATTTCAATCTACAAA
Source organism: Nephrotoma flavescens (assembly GCA_932526605.1). Classification (NCBI taxonomy): domain Eukaryota; kingdom Metazoa; phylum Arthropoda; class Insecta; order Diptera; family Tipulidae; genus Nephrotoma; species Nephrotoma flavescens. Next base: position 191,955,748 of record OW052222.1, on the reverse strand, counting down.
ATCGACATAATATTAATCCGAAAATGTCTGTTGATTCGGAAAATTATAAATCCAAAACTAGACCTTAGTCCACTTTTGCCCCTTTGCCGATGCAATAACGCTTAGCATTTACGAAAAAAACATATTTATATAAAGGCTATTCTACACTTTGCGATTTTGTTGCAATATTTAGGCTGCTGGCCAATAGTCGGGTAAATCGTTAACTATGGTAAAAATCGGATTTAGAACAGATTTTTCGATCAGTTTGCCTTAGAATTTTTGAAAAATAATTGAAATTACCGAAAAATTTACTTAAAATTGACTTTTATCTTAAGATGGCACACAGCCTTAGTGTACATGCGTTTTTAAATTAAAAATCAATGCCTTCTTCGGCGTATAAAAACTCCAGGATACGTTAAACTAAGGGTAGATTTCCACCAAGGTTATCTTTGTCATTTTAACAAAGCAATTTACACGAACCGTATACATACAAACCAAATCGTGTTTCAACACAAATTTTTTTATACACACATAAAGGGTGTCCCAACAAGAGCGCCGGATTTAATTTTAAAGCAAACATTTTTATTTCAACATAAAGAAAAATAGTTACGACTAAACGTGAAATACAACATCAGGCAAATGGCCACCACAAAACCTCTGGCACAGGGTTATTCTTTTGTTCAAATTTTCAATAACGTTTTCGCATAAATGTGGCTGTATTTCACCAAAAACGTGCCGTATTTCCTCTTTAAGATATTTAACTGTTTCAAGCTTATTCTCCTAACACCTTTTCCTTCACATAGCCCCAAAGAAAAAAAGTGCATCGGTGTTAGATCGCACGATCTTGGTGGCTAATGTTGATCGCCAAGTCGAGAAATGACATGGCCTGGAAACTTAGTTTGCTGTTTCACGTGCTGTGTTGCAGGTCGCACCGTCTTGTTGGAAAAACATGTCCTCCACATCAATTACATCCAATTTGGGCCACAACAACTGAATGAAGTGGCTATATTTTCGAGTGACCGACAAGGACGACAATGAACAATGGTCTTATGATCCATTAGTGGAAATTTGGTCTCAAATTTTGTAATTAAACGCCTCTGTCGATTCATTTGGCGCATTTTTGCGACCAAAAACTTGGCGTAATTGGCGAACTGTTTTCGCAAAACTTTCACCATTAGTGTAATGTGTTTTTACAATAATTAAACGTTGTTGGTTTGAATACGCTTCTTGAATAATTTAGACATCTCGTCTAAATTACGCAATATTAATTCGCCTGAATGTTTACTTACACCAATACTATTGCAATATTCTTGTTGTGTTGTATTTTTTGGATTAGTTTGGATAAACTTCACTAGCATTGAGTGATGTACAGTATTTTTGCAACTCAAACGATTACTAATCGAGATTTTGCCCGGTTCTTATCGATCTCGTTATACTTTCCAGGAAGATATATCAAATGCCAATATCCATGTCAATTATCTGAATTTTGTAATAGTTCTGGTATGGACAAATATACTTATCTTATCGATCCCGGCATATCGATAAGAATCGGGCAAAACTATGACAAAATTTTGAAAATTAACATGGACATTGGCATTTTATATATCTTCCAACAGACCCCAGTCTGTGGTAAGTTCTTATCAAATAAAAAACCTCTTAACGCGGTAAATGTTCGAGTGACGAAAGCCGAATTAAATTCACAAAATGTCTGATATCAAATTTGTGCCGAAAAAAACAATTGTATTCGATTTGTCAACGATTTTTCGGAATGTTAGTGCATTCAGCGCGTTGTTGTTTAACATTCAAAAAATCGTTGACAAGTTGTTGTTTTTGACAGCTAGAAAGAAAAATGTAAACAAACGCGCCGAATGCACTACCATTCCGAAAAATCGTTGACAAATCGAATACAATTGTTTTTTTCGGCACAAATTTGATATCAGACATTTTGTGAATTTAATTCGGCTTTCGTCACTCGAACATTTACCGCGTTAAGAGGTTTTTTATTTGATATCAATGATTTTGGCACGGCAAATTGAAAATGAATTGAATTGCGATTCGTTTTATTGTTGTCAGTCGTTTTGACTTCGACTTTGAGTTCACGCACACAAGATAGCACACAAGTGGCCGCTACGTGTTATTGTGCCTCATACTCAGACGCGCGGCATTGAAATGACCAAAACGAACAACAAAGCCATGCTAATGCAACAAATACAGAAAAAACTACACCATAGATAGTTGTATTAGAATATATGTGTATATCGGATGTGCGCACTTTAATAAGTAGTGGTGTGAAAGAAAAAAGATAACATGGGATTGTTAGTGTAACCAACACAATCTTCTGTAGTTTGTTGAATATTAGCATCTGCGTTTCAGACTTTGTTCAGAGCTTAATTGTTGTTCGTTTCGCGAAGAACGAATTACGCATACTCTCACACAGCTGTCGGCTGTGTGTTACGGAGTGTGAATGATTCGTTCTTCTTCTCACGAAATTCGTCACTCCAGTGGCCTGCGTCTGTATATGAGGCACAATAGAACGTAAAACAATAGAACGAAACTGTTTCAATAAAAAAATGGAAAACAATAAAACAAAATTGTTTCTATTGACGAATGGTTCAATACGATTTATGTTTGGAAAGTATGCTCTTGGCCTCGAAATAGTAAAGACTTATATTATCTTTTTTATGTTGAAAAGTAGGGGACAGGTCTTATCATTAGGTGTAGGTAGGTAGTGTTTTTTATTATGTTCAGCACGATAACTTACGTTCTGGTGTACTGTTTTTAGTGTGTGGTAGACGATTCTATTTCTTTATTTTGCATGTAATTTTTTAATCTTCATTTTGTAGTCTTTTAGTAGATTTTATTTCAGAATCCTTTACCACATGCCACAAACAGGTCATGCCGGGTGTGATCTTATTACACAACCGGTTCTCGTAGGCTATCAGCTGAACATATCTAGTTTAGGTTTTAGTGCATGTTACAGAGTAGTAAAAATTTAGATCAGATGCATCTGTTTTTGCAGAAATTCGATTGAGTAATTCAACAATTTTTTTGCATGTTTCTTGCTGTTTTGTCACTAACTGCATGCGGATACCATTCATTCTTGATCCCTTAAACAATACAATAAAATATACATATTTTAGTTTGTTAGTTGAAAAGAAAAATTAATGGTATAGCTACCCTCTCGCTGATATTCCATCTTCATGCGATGGGAGGAGTGGTAAGATCTATTTTTTTAAAGAAATCATCGTAAAGATTAAAAAAGTATCGATTTTATGCAAGGAGATTGTTCAATGTTTTTGGTGATTCTTTCGATCACATCAATTTGTCAGTTTTTTCATTTTTTTTGTTATGAAAAAAGAGTCACTGGTAAAAATTCTCTTAGCAATGATAATAGTATGATGTATTTATATTTGTTTCATTGTAATACGTTGATTCACTATCATTATGAACCGCAACGGACCAATATTATGGTGCATTTGAGCCAAAAAATGAAATTTTGTAAAAAAATTAAGGTGGCTTTTAAGTTATGGAGGTCAATATCTAAAATATACGAGTTTTCTGGGACAAACGGTTGATGTCATATTGTAGGTGAGATTTGTGGCTAATAATCCTGAAAATATGAATCAAAAGTCTTGGACTCATTTTTTAGCAATTTGGCCGAATGTGGCCGGCCGATTTCGCATTTTTCAGTTTTTTGGCCAAAATGACCCTCTAACATAATTTTTTGAATTCTTTTTTTGGCTATTTGATAGCTGGCGTCAATACCTTTCCAACGATATGCATATGTCCAGGGTATGTCGAATAGAATCAGCACTGTGGACGTGGCAAAATGGCCAAAAATGGCCGTTCAGAGGCCGGCCGCGGCCAACATGGCGGCCAAATCAAAAAGTTGTAGAACAAAAGATGCTTAGTTTTTTAATTACTACAACCCCTGAAAATATGAAATCAAATAAAAGAGGTACGGACAAACAAACATATATACCAAAGCAAGATTATATGGTGACGTCATAGAAAAATTTAAAATTGTCATAACTTTGGTCAAAATCATCCGTTTTGGACGTTTGAGGTGTCGTTGAATTGGTATTGACGTTTACAATCATAATTTGCCAGTTAGAAAATAATTGGGGCATTTTTGGGGCAGTTATACCAGAAAAACTGATTTTTTGGGGCAATTTTCGGAAGGTCATATCTCCACTGAATGTTGGTAGAAATTCATGTTTTTATACATTATTTAGGTTTATTTTTCAAGGCCTTTCCAATGGTATATAACATGATCCTGGTGGCCTCAAAGGGAAAAAGTTCGAAACTTGCTGTATAATATACTTCGTTCGACTTCCAGCACAGTAGGTGCTTTCGTCACTCGTTTGGACTGCCGTCCAAAGTGATTTATAAAAATAGTGTAAATTTTATCTAAAATACGATCAATCGAATCTCATGAGTGAACTTTTACGTCACAGTTTCTCTTTTTCACCATCACCATATTTTATTTCTTCATTTGTAATAAGATGGTGGTTGATGACTCAACAAAACTGAAATGGTAAAAAGTAAAGTTGATGGTGAATGGTGTTTCAAAAAACTAAATTGATATTTGATACGGCTAAACGAGAAACATAATGGAATTGATGAGTACTTGGCAAAACCTCCAGCAGAGGTTAGTTAAAGATGTTTTTTGCGTTTAACTTTAATTTAAATTTTTTAATTCGTTTGTAACTGCTAATTTTGATATAATTTTAAATAGGAGTTTCGCTAAAATATCGTTTCGCCTGAATGTGTGCTTTTAAGTTGATATCACTAACACTAGCATACATAGGATTTCGTTGGAAATATTTCACAGCTGTGTGTAGGAGTGTGAAATTTTTCCTAAAACTTTCCTAAATAATTTTTACACTTAGGATAGATTTGGTAAATATTAAACAGTTTGTTATTGAAACTGAAAATAATCGATTTTTCGGCGTTTTTTAATTTTTTACCAGCCGCGTTAAAACAGATTTTTTATGTTACGACTTACGGGTTATTGACACGAAGAACAACTAGGTTTGTCACCGCTTTAAGAAACTTAAAAGTTCCGTTTTAAAAACTCTGTTTTTTTTAAAACTGTTTATAAATGGTTCCTCATTAGTAAAAATAAAATGAGATGGTATCAAAAACCGTGACCAAAAGCAGTATCTACCAAGGCTTCGTAACGTGTCGGAAACGTATCTGAAACCAAAACTTTTTGGTTTTAAAACCTACTTGAAACCAAAAATTGCTACTTGGGGTACATTTTTAATTTTAAAGCTTTGATAATTGCTCCAAAAATTTTGAATTTAAAGCAAATGTCAAACATTTTTTAAACCAACAATAAACGTTTTTGAAATAAAATACAAATATTTTAATTAAAAAACTAATAAGATCTTTGCTGGAGAAACTTGTTCAAATGAAAGCAATTTTTTATTATTTTTTGTCAAAATCAAATTTATTAAAAATAGAACGTTATTAAATTATTCAATAAAACTTTTTAAGCCCGATAGAACTTGAAGTTGTAAAAAATAAAACAAAAATTAAATTTTTATGAAAAACATACTTTGGCAGACCTCAGTATTCTCTGGCAAATCATCATGAATAGACTCACGCTTAAACAACGCTACGAAATTATTAAAATTTACTTTGAAAATCAGTCGTCGATTCGCCCAACTTATAGAACAGTTCGTGAATTTTATGGCACACACAATCGTCCATCTGAGCAAGACATCCGTCGAATGCGGCAAAACAGCATATGGAGTGAGACCAATCCACAAGAGACCCTACAGATTCCGATACATCCAGAAAAATGCACCGTTTAGTGCGGTTTACACGCTGGTGGCATCATCGGACCTTATTTTTTCAAAAATGAGTCCGGGGATCACGTTACGGTTAATGGAGATCGTTACCGCACCATGATCAATGATTTTTTGTTTTAAAATATGGTTGACATTGATCCGGACGGGATGTGGTTTCAACAGGATGGCGCTACGTGCCATACAGCGGCCGCAACCATCGACTTATTAAAATCAAAATTTGGTGATAAGTTGATTTCGATAAATGAACCTGTCAATTGGCCTCTAAGGTCGTGCGATTTGACACCTTTCAATTATTTCCTGCGTAAGGCTACGTGAAGTCACTGGATTATGCTGATAAACTACCAACAATTGACGCCTTGACGGCCTGTATTGTTCGTGTTATTCGTGACATACGAATAATCCGTCCAGAATGCGTTTCGTCAAAAACAGCCGCGGCGGTGTCCATATGCCCGAAATCATTTTCAAATATTAATGCCACGTATTGATATTTACAATAAAAAAAAATTTTTGATTACAATTTAATTATTTGTGTTAATTTTTACAATTTCAAATTCTATCGGGCTTAAAAACACATCCGATATAATTTGCATTTCTCATATTTTCATCACTTGTTGTTTTTTAGTCTAAATCTTTATGTTTTATTTGTTTGTATTTCTGAATAAAAACCAAACTGGGAAGCTGGATAATGGATATTTTTAAGTTCAAACTCAGAAGTGTCTTAAAACACGCCGACAAGCAAGATATAAAATTGTTAAAGGGGTATTTAAAATTGTCAGTATATAAAAATATTATAAGAGTTCAAGGCTCCATTAAAAAATATTACCAATAAAAATTATCATAGGCTGAACGCTGGTTTTATTCTCCCACGCACAGTTTTTTCTGGACTTAATTTCTTCGTCAAACTTAGATAATGAATTGATGTGGACTACGAGTGAATCCTCTGCTTCTTTGATCGTAATTTTCCCGGTTCGCTTTTTGTTATTTTTATAAACCTCGTAATTTGCAACTGTTGGAAGTATGTGGGCTAAGATCTTAAATATGTTTAAGTTAATGAAATCTGAAAAAAGAAACGAATGGTATTCATTTTTTATTAAAAATAAGAAATGGAATATATACACACTTCGATTTGATTAAGTAAAAGTGATGTTGGCAAATCTTTAATCTTCGTTTTGATAATCATAAGAATATCTTTCCTAAAAGTTTCCAATTTTTGATACAAGCATGTCTAACGTTCCAGGATAGCAGTTTTCATAATAATTTTGGGCGAATTTTCGGAACACTACTATATGTAGACTAAAAGTATTTGAAATGACATGTTGTATATTAGCCGTGTTCGCAAATTGCCGGCGTTAGCAAAGTACTTGCAAGTACTTGTTAGTAGATGTTCAATGGAACGCAAATTTGTTAGTTAGAAGTAAAACATAAGAAAACAAAAATTTTGATTGAGTAGTGCCGCCCGGGTGTCAAAGTGGTCAGCATTCTTGCTCCAGCGGCCGGAGGTTCCGAGTTCGATTCCGGGTGGTGAAAAAAATTCACGGCTGGTTTAGGATCAATGAATTAATCACTCATTATCCGAAATGAAAATATGAATATGAAACCTCCTTTGAGGCGGCCAAATCCCTTGATGGGATATAGTGCCAGAGAGAGAGAGAGAGAGAGAGTTATGAGTAGTTAGAACTAGAAGTACTTGCCAGTACTTTACTAAGGCCAATGGAACGAGGCTAATATAAACACTCAAGGACACTAGCGGTGCACTTGAAATATGCAATATTTGGGCTCTGATACCGATTTTATTAAAAACCAGGGCCGACATGTTGTAACTATCACTATTTTCGCTTCGATGCATTTTCGACAGAATAACGGTATTTTGGAAGTAAATTCTTTCATGTAAATTTTTAAATTTTCATCAAAGTAGCACATTTTTTTCGTCGAAGTGAAAATAGTGATAGTTACAACATGTCGGCGCAGACCACCTATAGGAAAAATGCTAAAATTACAAAATTTTACTTATTGAAAAAATCGTAACTCGACAAGGGACCTGCCGGAAAACTATATATGCGACTGGGTTTTAAAAAAATGAATTGGTAAGCTTAGATTAGAAATGATTATTATTAAAAAAATACTCATATTTACTCACAATTTTCTCCATTGGAAATAGTGAGTCTATTTGTTCCGCAACATTCGGGAAATTGTGTGACTTTAGATCTTTTTTGTTGAAATGAATGGTCTCCATTGTTATTCTCACCAGAAACGAAATCTTACAGGGTTTAGTACTACTTGAAGACAATATTTCAGAAAAAAATCCCCACCTCTAAAGGTTGAGTCAACGCTGTAATCAGGGTTGGAATAACCAGTTTTAGGTGTTCAGAAAAATGAAAATAGCTTCTGAACGGTGGCAGTTAAGTTGGTCAAATTTGAGCTAAATGTTAAAAGCAAGTTAATTGTTGGCAAGTGAATTGTCCGTAATCAAATAATTTAATACTGATACCGTCAGTATATGTGCTCGTAAAGCACGCGAATAAGCATGTTCGGTAAGCATGTGTTTGACTGTTCCATAAACGGTTTCCCATAATTCTACTAGACCGCTTCTTTTCATGATATATCCAATTGTGCAAAGATGTGACATGAGTAGATGAAATCCTCCAAGGCGTACAATTATATGTACCAGATATTTCACTGTTTTGCTCCGCAGACCTAACCATTTCAATTGACTTCATAAGGAGAGGTTGATCAAAAGTTACTATGCACATTTGCCCACGTTTCTTGCTTTGACAGCCTGCATAAATTATGTAAAGCTGAGTATAACATCATCAAGTCAGTTGTCTCTTTTCACACAATTTAACCGCTGTAGCAAGTCCAATGCGTTTAATCCCACCTAGAACATGAAATGTGTCTAATCTGTCTAACATTAGCATCAGCATTGTCAAATACAAATTGTTGCATGTCTCCATTTTTCCACGTGTACGTCTGCAAACTCTGTTGCGCATTTGATGTAATTGGCAGCCTCATTGTATGATGCAGTTATCCCTATTGAATTCAATAGGTCGATTATATGCCACGAACCAACTTTACGATGAAGGTAAACTGGATAATCCAAGCAGCACTGGTGATATAAACGATTTTGGTCTACATTGATTGAGAAACTGCATCTTGTTTTCGATGAAGAGCGTGCGTTTCGTTTTTTATAATGATATTTTGCTGAATCATAAATTTGGTACTGGATGTCTTCTTTGATAATTGCTGCTGTTGCTTTAACAGTTCTAACGCGCTCATTGCCAGTGCATTCCCTTGGTTTTTTCCTTAAGATCACGTAATGCAAGTTGACATTCATTACTTTGTTTTATGAAGGCACGCAAAGATTCAAAACCTGCACGATATAGTTGTCATTTATGGGTTTTCTTCTGGCCAGATTATTGGCCACTTCTCTAAATTTGCAGCAGCATTTCAGATGATATCGCGCATTTTGGTGTCCATACATTTATTGACCCACCAATCCGTGTATTGACGATACTTCCACATGCGTCATTGTGTTTACAACAAAGATCCATAGGATATATAGTTTGTTGCATTTCGGTGGATTGCACAATACTAACTTGCTTGTTCCGGCTTACATTTTTGGAGTCAATCTCTTGAATCACTTTGCCACAAAATGAACAATTTATTTTAAAATCAAATGATGGCACACTTGATCTTAAAATTTTTGGCTGATGATGATGGTCCTGTTATGGGAAATTATTAAAAGTATCTGATATATTCATTTATATTAATTAATTAGTCTTACCTTGCTCATGCGCTCTTTTACAAGCAACATATACTTTTCCTCGTGTGGTTTTTCCGACATTCTGTATGCAATAAAATTTCTTCGACGTTCTCTAACTTTTTCTACTAATCATCATTTCTTGATTTTAATGCTTCGATTAAGTTACCAATTCCTTTTTTCGCCACTGTATAAAGTCCTTTTCCTGCGCATACGCACTTGTTACAAATGGTACAAATATTTTTATTTTCCTGCATTAAAAGATGTACACTTTTTCTGACAACTTTTCTCTTTGATATTCAAAATTAATAATGGACCCGATTCTCGTTGCATAAAATTTCTGTTATGTTATTGTATTTCCCCGCTTGCTATTGGAATTTGTATTGTACAACAAAAATAACTAATAACATAACATAAAATTTTAGATCCCGAAATTGACCCCATTGTTTATTACCCGCTCATCTGCCAGCACACAGATAACAAAAAAAATTCGTATAATTCTGAAACCGGTTTTCTTTACTGAAAGTAACCCTTAAGTGTGGGTTCACGGAATGAGATAAAAAAAAAGCTGACTTTTTTACCAACTTTTGCTCAAAAAATTTGTCTACGGTTGTCTATCGCACATCCTTTGAAAAAATGTCATAACACAGAAAACAATTTTGTGATAAATGCATTTTAAATTGCTATACTTGATTATTTATTTTATAAAGCTAATAATGAATAATCTCAGCATCATCACAGTAGCGTTAGCAATTAAAAAAAAATTAAAATGCATTCAAAACTGTTTTGTGTTGACAGTTTTTAAGAGGACGTGCGATATGTTTACTGTTGTTTTGTATTTTTTGTTTGCAATTTCTGCTTTGTTTACGATTAGATGGGGCTTTATTTTAATTTAATCGAATAAACGTATGTCTGGGCATTACAAATACACAATATTCGGTTTTATACACACATCACAATTTATAAATTATCAAATAATTTATAGCCCAACAGTTTGTAACAAAATATAATTTTTGGTTCTCATCCTAATTATTTCACTTAAATGCATCTCGCATATTTATTTCATTTATTTTATATAATAACTTTAAATAAAATTATCTAAGGCGATAACCTAACAAATTCATTCAAAAAATGTCAAAAATAAACAATAACAACAAATATTTGAGCAAAATTATTGCTCATACTTCTGGTTATTTTTGTTACTATGTTGGTACGAATTAGATTATTTGCTCAAAAGATGGAAATATTTTAACTAAGCTGGATTAAATTTGGCGGGGTTTAGTTGAATATGAAAGATTTGATTGGCTGAAGAGTTGGATAAAAAATAATCCCGTTCCGTGAACTCAACATAAAAGATTAGATAGGTCTTTTTTCAAACACAAAAAGGAGAAACACGGAATGACTGCACATTGACTTTTCTATGATATATCTCACTTCGAGCGGGTTTTTAAAAATTTTATTGTAATAACATATAATGGGGTCGATTCCTCATAATTTTATGTTATGTTGTGTTATTTTTGTTTTTCAATACAAATTCCAATAAGAAGCGGGGAAATAAAATAACATAACAGCAATTTTATCGCACGAGAGTTGGGCTCAATAAAACTAAAGTACCTTATTTTTGTTTTGCTAAACACATAGAGTGTTTCACGATTTGTGTGACATGTTGCACCGTCTTGTTTAAACGTGTAAATCTACGTGTAAAATTCGATGTAAAGTGGTTAACGACACGTTTAATTGTTGTGAACGACGCCTCAAAAAGATGAATGGCTATATGACCTGCTGCAACTGATCCAGTTTTTTTAAACGTTCCGCAATTTGGCGAGTTCCATCAGGCTCTGTAGGACGTTCATGTTGACCGAAATCATTTTGCAGAAAAAACACGTTTATTTCTAGAAAATGGTAAATTTTATTTTAATCAAAATATTTTCCATCGTTATCTATGACTTTCGACCATCTTTCTGGCAATTTATGGATTCCATCGAAAAAAATTGTTTGTCTTTTGATGTGATCCATTCGTGGAGCCATTTTTTAGTTTCTTCGTGGGTTCTAAAGTGCTGGTCTTGAAGATCGCTTTGGATTGTTTGGAGCAAATAGTAATCTGGAGGGGCCAATCTGGTGAATAGGGAGCATGCGGTAGAATTTCCCATTTAAGTACTTCCAGCGTATTTTTACTTGTTTTGTGACATGTGGTCGAGCATTGACGTGCAGCAAAATCCCTTTACACTGTTTGTTGGCTGGAACTGGACGATTTTCGTTCAATATATCAATTGTTGTTGATAACGTTCACGAGTAATAGTTTCGTTCGGGCTTAGCAGCTCATAGTACACCATTCCTTTCTGATCGCACCAAATATACAGCATAACCTTACTTCCATGAATGTTTCGTTTTGCTGTTGATGTGGGTAGTTCACCTGGATGAACCTATGATTTTTTGCGTCGCAAGTCACAATTTGAGAAAAAAAGGCCACTTTCGGTGTATTTTAAGCAAAGAATTTCCAACCACCAAACGATTTTCAATGTTGGCTTCACTCAGTTCATGTGGTACCCATTTTCCCTCTTTTTGAATCATTTTTATGGCATGTAAACGTTTGCTTATAGCTGCTTGAGTGACATTTAACTGTTCTGCAAGCTCTTTTTTTGTTTGAGCTGAGTTTTCGTTCAATAATGCTTCCAATTTTTCTATATCACGGACACGTGACATCAAAATCACCCTTTTGTATCGTATAAACCAGTTTTCGCAAGTTTGTTGAGTTGGTACATGTTCACAATAAGTTTCTTGAAGCAAACAAAAAATGTCAGCAGCTTTTTTCTTTTGTTTAAAGCAAAAAAGTAATGCAAGCAGCGCGATTGCGCTGTTGAGATTTTATGTTGAGAAAACAAAATAAATAAATGTGACGGAGCGATGAGCGAAAGACGATAATCGCGTTTTCTAACAAATACAAGAAGCGATTGTTATCTGCGTTGTTGTTTTTTTTGTTGTTTCCGTTTCCATTTGCACCACAAATGGTTTTTCGTTGTTTGTAATGCGTTTGCATTACCTCCTCGAACTCAAACGGTTAAGCGGTACTAAACAATATGTTGTTCTCACTTTCACGAATAATGGCAAACTAAATTTTATTTTTGAATGTCTACACTTTAAAACGCCGTAGGCGTCATTGTAAAAGAATCTTTAGTACAAAAGTTACGCCATCTCTTACAAAACTAACTAACTACTACTCTCCAAAAAACTAAGTTATACACCCAATAATATTATAGATAGCTTTCTAGGCAATGTTTCTTCTTTTATATCTCCGATCCTAGAGATGTTCACGGGGTCTCACCTATATCACCAAATAGCTAGATGAAAAACCCGCGTGCGTGGTGAACGGGATTTAATAACGGATGTGATTTATTCCAGACTTTCCATAGTTGTTATGATTGTATGAATATTACACTGTTACACTAACTTCAAATAGGAAAAATAAAATTATTATTGGAAATTTTAGTACAATCTTATTCGTTTGAGTTTTTGTTAGAAAATAGCTCAAACCTCAATTTAAATAAAAAATTATATTGTAATTTTTTCTAAAATACAAATTTATAAACACGCTTCGGTGGGGATTTATTGTTTAGAAATAAGGATATTTTTATTTAAACAGATGGGAACTTTGAAATAATTACAATAAAACTTTACTAAAAAGTGAGAATGTTAAAATTCCAACTAGAGTTAAAATAACATTATTAGAACACCTAGATAATAAGTCCCCGAAGCAAAAAACACGAACTCGTGCATTGTTAGCAATAAGTGGCTTTAGTTATATGACTCAATGACCAACTTCATGAACGAGCCAGATCTCAATCACGATCTCCGGGAATGGCAGATAATGCCCTATCAAATTTAATTAAAAATGACATCAGTACACACCTACAAGATCAAAATTCGTAGCTAAAAACCTGAAGTCGCGCATTATTTGCACTAGGAGGGTTTATTTAAGTGACACAATGGCCAACTTAAGTTAACAACCAGATCTGAATCACGACTACCGGGAAGGGTCAATAATGGTAATTGAAATTTAAGCTTAAATGACATCAACACAACTAGAAGATCAAATTGGTAGTATGAAACCCGAAGTAGTGCCTTGTTTGCACTAGGTGGTTTTAGTTAAGTGACTCAATGACCAACGTCATGTATAGACAGACCTGGATCTCGATCTCCAAAAATGTCCAATTATTGCCCTCCAAATAACCTGAAGTTTCCCGGAGATCGTTATTCAGGTCTGACTAGTACATGAAGCTGGCCATTTAGTCACCTAGCTGAAACCACCTAATGCTAGTAATGCACGACTACGGGTGTTTTGCTACAAATATTGATGATCTTCTAGATTTACTGATGTCATTTTTTACTCAAATTTGAATGCCCATTATTGGCCATTCCAAGAGTTCGTGATTCACTTTTGGCTAGTACATGAAATTGGACATCGTCACCTTCACCTAACTAAACCCGCCTGGTACTAATAATGCACGACTTCGGATTTCATGCTAAGAATTTTGATCTGCTAGGTATATACTGATATCACTTAAGTTCAAATTTTTATGAGTCTTATTGGCCATACGCTAAGACCGTGATTCAATCAATATCAATATTGTGGAAACGGCGGAACATTAATGATGATTTACACTATTTAAAATTATTAATTTCCAATTTTATTCTCAATTGGAATTTTTGTTGTTTTCGCCAATTGGAATTTTACCCAGTTAACATTCCCAAATAAAGTACGAGCCCGATCGTACGAAAAAAATTAACAAAGGTCCCGAGCCCCACAGAACGACCTCTTAAAGGACCTAGAACCTACTAAATCGATTGTTAGCATTTGAAATCTTCCATTTACAAATTGTTATCATAATCGTGCGTGCCAGAAAAAATTAAAATGGAACCCCACCTCACCGAAAGACCCCATAAATGAATTTTTCCGAAATCAGGACTCATCACATTCGGTTTTTGGTACTTGAAAACGGTTCTCCAAAAAATTTTATAAAAATCATCCCCGAAAAATATTTAAAACCCAAATCAGGCCCCACCGGACGACGTCAGAACGGATTTTCTAGAAATTAGTACCCATTGCAATCGATGCATGGCGGTAATTCAAACCCCTTATAACAATTTTTATCAAAATCGGCCGAGCCGAAAAACGGGAAAATCATGCGAACCGAAAATATTAAATAATGGAAATCCAACCTAAATAAATTTTCTCGGAATAAGGACCCGTCGCATTTGGTTTCGAGTGCTCGAAAACACCCACTATCCATAAATTTTTATAAAATGCGTACGAGCCGAAAGACAAATTATTAAAGAAATCCTGGGCCCCACCAGACGACGCCAAAATCGTTTATGGCGTTTTTTTTTTAATTTTCATTATTTATTTACTGTTTAACCGTAAGTAACCAAACGATGAAAATTAGTTACCAATTTGGATGGGGGTTTAAAATGGCAGAGCTCACTTGAGTTTTATTCGTGTTGGCGTGAAGAAACATACAAATTACTTTTTTTTACGTAGTAAATTAAAGTAAGGTAATCATAAAAAATTGTAACCTTGAGATTTTTGCAGCCCAGATGGGTTGACTGAATGAGCTAAAACTTCTTATACTAAATGTTTTCTCATAAATTAGAAGATCTCGGTGATTTTTGGCTAAAATCGGTCGACCGGTTGTGGCAGCTTCTATAGCAGCCTTTTCGGTTTTTGCAAATATTTTGAAAATTATGTTAATTGACGATTGGAGGATCACGAGTGGCACGTAGCGGAAAAATGTGATACCCAACCAGCTATTGAGACTTGTACCCCTGTGCTCTCGCGGAAAAATTTATTCCTACGAAAAAGAGTTTATTCATGCTTTTCTATGAATTATCTATGAAAAGTGATCTTGGAAAGTTTAATATTATTTGTATATTGCATTAAAATATAAAAACTATAAATTTATTTACAATTCCACTTGTAGCGTTTTATATCCTTTCTCTAATCTCAATACCAATTTGACAATTCAAAAATAATCCAGCTAGCTCCACTTTTCAAATTGAAATACGCGTGACTTTTGTTATGACGAAATGTCATTGAAGGATAGCTAATTTAATTTTTATTTTTTCCGCTGGCTGGCTTTTATTTCGTCAATTGAGACTTGTACCCCTGTGCTCTCGCGGAAAAAAATATTACTGCGAAAAAGAGTTTAGTCATGCGTTTCTTTGAATTATCTAAAAAGAGAACTTGGAAAGTTTAATATTATTTGTATATTGCATTAAAATATAAAAACTATAAATTTATTTACAATTTACACAAAAATTATCAATTTAAAAATCAAAAAAGGGTCTCAGGTGTATCTGAAGCAAGCTTCATTTTTTTCCACTGGTAGCGTTTTCTATACTTTCCCTAGTCTCAATAGACGATTGTAAATTTGGAAAACGCAGCTAGCGGAAAAAATAAAAATTACATTAGCGATCCCTAAATGACATTTCGTAATAATAAAAAACACGCGAATTTTCAAATTGGCACAGCTGGTTCAGTTTAAAATTTTTCTGATACGTGCCACTGGTGATCCTCCAATCGTCAATTGACGACTGTTAAAGTTGGGAATGTGACATCTAGTGCGAAATAATAAGCTCATTCCGCGGTTTCACACTTTAATTCTTTCGTCGTGATTCTTTCTTCGTTTCCTTTCGCTTCACCAACAAACTAATTTTGTGGAGGGAAATTTTTGATTCTTTTTTTTTTTTGATTCAACTGATTCTCGCACTACTACAAAGATAAGTATTTCAAAGACACCCTGTTTATTTGTCGTTTTTGGGTTGAGTGAAAAATATTTTTTTTTTTCAAACGAAGAAGCAGTCTTCGATGTAAATAACAAACTTCTTTTACTATACGAAGAAATCAAAAAACATAATTTTACACACTAACATAAACAAAGAAACGCGCAAAGAATCAACTGATCTTTTGAAATGATATAGAATCACTACGAAAGAATCAAAGTGTGGAATGGCGGATTGAGGCTTTTTTTCATGAAATTTTAGCACGGCTTACTTTATGAAAATAAAAATTAACATTCAAAAATATATACCCAACAAGTTTAATTTTATTGCCGTTAGATGCACTTATAGTTGTCTATTCGCCTTTTAACGCAACGCGTACAATGAATTGGAGTGATTTGACCGACTTATTCAAGATGGCGCCAAATAAGTTAATTAAGTCTGTAATAAGTCGGTGGTTGGATAACACCCTTAGTTGTACATACGTTTTTAAATTAAAAATCAAGGCCTTCTTCTGCGTATAAAACGTTACAATAAAGGTAGGTTTCTACAAAGGTTATCTTTGTTATTTTAACAAAGCGATTCACACGAATAAATACAAGAATTCGTGTCACGGTAGCAACCTTTTTGGTATTAACGCCTAGTTGTTTTTCGATTGTATTTTTACATTTTAGTACTAAACTACAAAATTTCCTAAAGGAAATTTAATTGACAGTCCTACATGATGACATTTGAGTTATTTGTTTATGTTTGATATACCGATATATTTAAAAAAAAAACCAACAAAACATTGGATTATTAAATAATTATTTTTGCTAAATACCTAAAAACATATGCATATAAATATTTATAATTTTTTTTAATATATTTATATCCTAAATTATTATGATTCAAATCATTGCATCACCTTATTGTTAGTACCAGTCTGGTGGAAGGATTAATGCATGTTCGATAGTTAGTTGTTCGATAATTGTAGTTTGTCTTGAAATCATTGGACGAACTAATTTTAGCAGCTTGTCAAATGACGCTGGAGACATTCTGGTATAATTAAAAATGATTAATGGATTTAGACTCATTGCATCAAGCAAATTAAGATCCCTATACATTATTATTTCTGGCTGCCTCACTGAATATCTGGGGCTGTTTCTCTTTTGCTTTTCCACCAACTCGCTTGCTTTACAATAGGCGATAATTGCAATTATGGCCGTACAAACATCTGTTTCATAATCTGAATCCATTCTTTTATATTATTATTTTTTTTTTATATAAAAGCAAACATTATTTTAATGTAATGCTTTAACATGCAACGTCAAAATTTTTCTAATAAATAAAAATATTCATACTAACACTATCATGCAAAAAAAACACTATCATACAAATCTTGGTGGAAACCTACACTAAGCGTATTGCATTGGTAAAAGGGGATTATTATTTAGTTTAGGATTTATAATTTTCCAAATCAACAGACGTTTTCGGATTTTGCTTTTGGCTTCAATCTTTGTAAGTAAACATGTTTGTTCCTATGTATATTTGCATATTTCGTGATTTTATTAATATTTTAATTTTATTTTATAAACATAACAATATTTATGCCGATTTTGTAGTTTGAAATATCACTTTTGACATTTTAGTACTAACCTTTAGTACTTAAAATTGGATTGGCTTTACGTGTAAATCCAAAATCATTTTTTATTTAGATGAATCCATTTGGATTAAATTTTAATGCGATTGTTGTTGTAATTGGCCAATGCAATACACTAAATATGGCAATCCATTAACTAAGATTTCTTATCAGAAAAGACAATGTACAGCGAATCAAGTAATTGTAAAATTTATTGAGATGTCATGTAGATAATAGCTGCGTTTTTTTGAAAATGCTGCACTAGACCGCGATAAATTATATTTTGATTTTTTAAACAAATTATATAATTTTAAAATATTTGTGCTTCGTATTCACTGTATCGAATCCTATAGAACTTATATTAAGCCCATATCATGCATTATATTGTTGAATAAAGTTTATTTTTGCTTGTTCTTAACAACTCTGATCTACTCTTGATATTATGTAGAGTACAACCGAGTTAATCAAAAAATTTAATAATTCCTGAACTGACGAAACTAGGGAAATTTTTTAGTACACAATTTTTTGATTGTTCCTTACTTCATTTTAGAGACAGAACTGTCACTTTATTTTCAATTTCAAATTTTCTGTTGTTTTTGGGGATATGCCGAGTCGGATGAAATATAAATAAGAAATGGACAATATGGATATGTCCGGTTTATATCGTGATTTCGTTCCTGAAATGTTTGACGTTTCTCATGGGGCACTTCAATTTATAACCTACGAATAAATGAAAACCCTATTATAATGTACATCGAGTAAAATTGGCGGTATTTCATCAATTATTGTGTTCAGAACAACACATGTAGTTCACCTGAAATTTTAAAAAATTAAACACTACTGTTGATTAATGGAAATTTTCGGCTTTTTATTAAAATTTATTATTAATAAATTCGGCTTTTCTGGATTCTCAACTTTATCGGGTGACTATAAAAAGAAAAATGTTTATGCGTTCCACAGATTGTTTAGTAGTACTTCCAATTTTCACCATTTGTGCTTTAGCTTTATGTTCTTTCTACAGTACCAGTAAGAGCATCCGAACGAACCGAGAGGGAATCAATATTTCAACTAGCTGTTGATACGATGACAAAGGTCGCGTTCACATTACAACTGGTCCCAATTACGAGTTAATTTTAGCATCGAGTCGAACGTTACGAACTAAATTCACAATCCAGCAATCAGCTTTCTTTGATTTTATGTTTAATTTATCGACCAACATACTTAAGGTAATGCATTGATGGATTCACGGTTTCCAAAATTTTATCGTGTAATTTTTTTTTGTCATATATCGAAAAAAAAGTATTTCAATGCATAATTTGTAGGTTATGTTGTCATCATACATACTTTCTTGTCGCACAAAAATTCCAACAACGGAAAAGTTAAATGCCGATCCAGATATTTGCAAGTTTTTGCCGTTAAATCGAATTTTTCCATCATACGAATTACTGATTTATTTTCCACATACCCTCCAAACGGGATACTAGAAATAAAAAAATATTAGAGTATTTAATTCTTTTGTAATAAATTGTTAAGTCACTTTTGTGCTGGAACATCATTTGTCGTAATTTGGCACTTCTCTTTATAATATGCATATAAAATGAAGCATACAAATTGATTCGAACTGATTGAGATGTATCACCACTTACTACATATAATCCATTCGACGATATTCTTCAGTATACGCATAGTTTAAATTGAGCGAATTAGTATCCGCACTGAATGCCAATGAATCGGAATCCTGTGTTGTATTATTATTAAATATTGATCGCATATCACGTATATTTTTTATTGTTTTCGCTTAGCTGCAGCATTCCAATTTGCTTTAACCGCTTTACTGGTTCGCCTCATGTGTTGTCTCTCCGTGTGAACCCTTTCCAATGGCTTAATTTTCCAATAAGATGGTCCAGACGGGGTCGGTACGAATATTCCAATTTTCGTCGACGCATCAGATGATTGCAATGAATCAATTACGGTTTGGGCGCGTTTAGCATCCGCCACTTATTCGCAACTCTTGCACTAGTTCTATTTCGGCATTTGCATCGTATGCGAATGTCATACGCGGCATTCCATCTCTTGTGGCTCATCCATTTCAGCTTGATTATGAAAATCATCACCCATAAATCCATTATCACTATCGCTGTCATCTAAATTTATGTTACTATCACCTACGGTTGATTGCAGCATTCTGAAATTAAAAAGATCGTTAAGAATCGCTCCATTACTAGATGTTTCCAGCCAAACGCGTACTTATTCATGTCGCACGGCGTATCACTAATTTTGTATTCCCTAAAGATTATCAGAATTTTAACGGGGCCGTCCAGCCTTTTGTTTATCACATAAAAATTTTCATTTAAAACCGGTGCGTCTCCAGTGATTATAAATTCATTTTGTGTATTATCCCAGTACGGATTATCGTAATCAAATAAAATATCCGAGCTATTTTATTTTAAACGTCAAAATGATTCACTTGAAGTTAGTAAAAGTTGTTGTACTAAAATGTTCCTTTCAAAATTTCCCTGTATTTTATCGCGGTCTCGAACACAAGATTTCAAAAAAACGCAGCAAATATGAAACGGCAACGCTTGGAGATTTTAGTCAACATTCACACAATTTACATCAGAACCACTAACTTAGTGTGTACATTTTCAAATCATAAAATTATTACAAGGATAATTTTTGCAATAAAATTAGTTATACATCAAATCTTATTATGCATTGTTCTAAAATTTCATAGAAATCATATACATGTATGTATATAATTAAGGTCACTTCTCTAAAAGTGTTACACAATTAGCCATGTTAGTTTAATTTTAATTAATTAGTTGATTTTGTGTGGGGAATCGTCTACAGTAAATTTCCCGCAATTCAAATTTTGCAAATTCATTACAATTTTCTATGCATCGCTATTGTTTTACTAATGGATATACTTTTACAAGAAAAATGAAACGAACCATGAATCTTGCCTATATACATATATATATATATTTAGCTAATTTAATTGACGCATCAAGCCATTTCCTTTCTTAACTTGCAGTTTAAACTAAAGTGTTGTGAATAAAATTCGCATACTTTTTCAATGAAATACCCCAAGACATAACAAATCATAATTTTCACTTTTACGTGATGCTTTTACCGTTTATTATTCATTGTTTAAAATATAAAAATTCGGTAAGTCAATTTGTTTTGTAATCATTTATGTATGATCATGGCAAACATGACTTTACCTTTAAAAAATATTTTAATAAATTTTATCTGCACATTTATCATGAATAG
Organism: Nephrotoma flavescens; assembly: GCA_932526605.1. Lineage (NCBI taxonomy): Eukaryota > Metazoa > Arthropoda > Insecta > Diptera > Tipulidae > Nephrotoma > Nephrotoma flavescens. The sequence goes on along the minus strand of OW052222.1, from coordinate 191,934,525 downwards.
TGGTTATGTGCTTAACGAGTTCAATTAAACAATTTCACTATTTTCGCACGCATGGATAATTTATTATACTATATATGGTGGGCGCACGTGTGCGAACAAAAAGTAACGGTTAACCGACAATTTAAAGGTAAAATTTTCAAAATGCTTGCTATTATATTTATTGAAAATATACTGGTATATTAGTACCTTTAATTAAGCACAGATGTCGTCATTTTGTAATCGTCGTTATACTGAAACACGTAATCTCTAACGTGAAGCAACTTTCTCTAATTCTTAACATATTGGATTTTTAATTCGATTTATTTATTTTAAAGTCTAATTGATGTGCTTGTACCTCCGTATAATTTAAAACCTTTTTTGTATGCATCGAAAACCATTTTAAAACTCCTTTACTATATAAAAATAATATTTTTTTTTATTTAATTGAAACGAAAGGTAAAACCGCATCGCGTATAGGTAATTTAAATAGACGTCTGATTATTTTTCTTACATTTCTATAAAATTATCGTATATACATACTTAATAAGAAATTCCATACCCATCTAACATACATATATTATTTAAACCTACGCGCAGGCATCTAGGAAGAATCGTAATCAATCATTAAGGTAAAGGTATGTAGAAATTCTTTTCAAATAATCCTCAATTCACCACACCGCGTTCATGATCAATTTTATATGGTCTACCTTTTCTTCTGTTGTATATTTTTAATTTTACGAGTTCGTATTAAAGAATATGGCGACCGTAATTTAAATGCCAAAAGGAATGATGAAAATACAAACTGGAATTTAATTTCGATACAAATTCAAATTAAAACCTACTTTTTACGTATGTGATATAAACATTTACTTGATATTCTCTGTACGTTTGCTCAAATTCGTGTTATTGCACAAATTATAACAGAATCTTGTACTTATGAAATAGATTTTTGTGCATATGTTATATTACGTAGTCACATGTATCTATAAGGAATTTGAAAGTTTTTATTTCTATTTTGATTGCGGATAGATTCACAAAGAATTGAAACATAATTGTAAGTAAGAATCTGAGGAATAATAGAAAAAAAAACATTTGTTCTTAATTTCTCGTGGTCGCCAGCATATAAGGTGTATTTGGACCATTACTGAATTCATTGATTATTAAGAATGAATAAAGGAATTTTATATTTAAAGATGTGCTCGCGAATTTAGCCAGAAGTTCTCATTTCTAAAACACAAAGCATTTCACTACTTTCTGAAATAAAAAATGTACTGTAAAACAACTACTGAAACAATTATCTTCGAATTTGAAAGTTTAATCCAGCTGCCCATATAAATAAGTCAAATGCTTCATCATCATAATAGAACCATGTACATATATAGTACCATCATACGAAAAAAAAAATATTTTAACAATCATGTTCCAGATAGCGCGTTAATCGAAACTGAATTATACAATAATTTTACAATTTTTTTTTCCTTTAGAAATATTTATTTATTTATTAAAAATATAGCGAATTTTATGTCGAAAATCGACAGAAGCAAATTCGCAAAATACGTACAAAATTTAAAAAATAGTCCTAATATTTACGAAATTTAATGTTTAAAATAAGAATAATAAATAGAATATAAAAGATTATAATAGCAAACACCGACTTATTGACTTAGACTTAACGACTTATTTGACGCCATCTTGAATAAGTCGGTGTTGTTGTTCCAATTCATTGCACTGACTTATTTGTGACGTAATAACAAAAAACAAAACACAATTTCTATTATATGGAACAAATAATTTTCTTGACATGTTGGTCGTTGCAGTGCACCTAGAATACTACAGGCTACACTGCTTTAAAAAATTTGAAAAATTTGATTTTTTTAAAAATTTGACGGCAATTTACGTCGTCAGTTCTTTCTTTGGCTATTATAGGCATCACTAAAATTAAAATGATTGTGAAACTAGAAGTGAAACTAGAAATGAAAAATTTCACTTCTGTTTTCATTTTTTAGTACATACTCAGTTCACCAGCGAAAAGCCAAGTGTGTTCACGACATCAAAGATGGAGCGCATAAAATCTCCAAATAATTTTCATGTGAAAATAATGTCTCAGCACATTATTTTCAAGTGGATTTTTGTCATTTGTTTGTGTTGAAATTTTTTAAATAAAATAATTCTATAAATTTTAAATAAAATCAATTTAATTTAATTTATTCACGTAAAATTAACAAATTCATTTATGTATGTCTACAAATTTATACGTAAAAAATAAAAATTCTTCAAATAAAATGAAATGAAATGATTTCACACGAAAATAAATAGATTTTTGGAGACCACGGTAAAATTTCGTTTCACTTTGAACTGACTACTAAGCTTAAGCTGTCATATTGATAAAAAAAATTGTAAACAAACAACAAGAAAAATATTTAAATAATATATTTTAAAATTTAATAAAAAGCTACTGGGTAAGTATAATTCATAATATTATTATAAAATTATAGGCTAGCCTTTAGTATCGCATCGCAAATTGACTGTCGTGACATTTTTGTCAAAACGGTCGTAACACTAACTAAAAATGTAAACATTATTAAATGCCATCTTACAGATATTTCAATTTTTTATATATTATTTATAATTTTTTCCGCTTTTGGAGTAAAATTTACTATAATTTTGTTTAACGTGGGTATAATTTGAACTAAAATATTGTTGATGTAATTTGATAAAATAATGCCATCATTCTTAGACATATTTTTATAAAAAAAATAAATTTTAATACAAAAATAAAAATCTATTTAAATATTTAGCGAAACATAAATAATTTAAAATGCTTAATTAAAAATAAAAAATGTTTGTAAATTTCGTTTATAAATAAAATAAATTTTAATCTACATGCGTTTGGTATTTGTGGTGCAACTATCAGAGTGAGCGATGCGCGCGATACTATCCAACTGATCTGTGTCTGCGCGGTTGACGAAGCATACACAAATTCAAATCAAATACCTAATTCAATTAAAAATTATTTTACCACGGATTAACGAATAGTTAATTTATAAGTAAAACGACGGTGGCGCCACTTTGATCAATAGTGGATTTTTTTAGAACTAAAAGTGTCTCTGCTTAACATTTTTTTACCATCTATTGAAATATAAATGAACTAAAATTTAAAATTTTATTCGTTAATCGGTGGTAAAATAAATTTTAATCGAATTAGGTATTTGATTTGAATTTGTGCAAGCTTCGTCAACCTCGCAGACACAGATCAAATGGATAGTAACGCTCGTATCGCTCCTTCTGATAGTTGCACCACAAATACCAAACGCATGTAGCTTATTAAAATTTATTTTATTTATAAACGAAATTTACAAACATTTTTTATTTTGTTTTAAATTAAGCATTTTAAATTATTTATGTTTCGCTAAATATTTAAATAGATTTTTATTTATGTATTAAAATTTATTTTTTTTATAAAAATATCTCTAAGAATGATGGCATTATTTTATCAAATTAAATCAACAATGTTTTAGTTCAAATTATAACCACCTTAAACAAAATTATAATAAATTTTAATCCAATAATACATAAAAAATTGAAATATTCAATACATTTTTAGTTAGTGTTATGAACATTTTGGGAAAAATGTCGCGACAGTCAATTTGCGATGCGATACTAAAGGCTAGCCGAAGACATAATCTTAAAGCTTGAAACAGAACAAGAGCGACAACGACAAGCGTAAACGAAAAAATAGAAAACATCGCCGCGATATTGCTGTAGCTAACAAAACAAGAGCGCCAGCGTACCGCGATAAAAAAACAACCACAAATGACATAACGACGACATATTTTATTGATGTCAAAATCGATTCTAAAAGTTAGCATACTCGGACAATAAAAATTTTAAAATTATAAAAATTGTTTATGTTTTATGTTTTTTTGCAAATGACGTTGGGGCGTTACTAACTTATGTGTTTGTATTACATGTTTTCCGAGTTTTGTAATATGACAGGCCATTTCGCTCGACGTCTTCGCTCTTGTTCTGTTTGAGCTTAAGGCGGCCAACAAAGTAGAAAATGTGTGATATATAATGCAAATTGTTGTTGTACCGACGTTTTGAGATCATACATTTTTAACTTTATTGACTCGCCTTAACTTTATGCGGCCGCCTTTACTTTAACACTCGTATAAAAAAATCTGTTTGTTTTTGTTTTTTCTTTATATGAACATGACTGCCATCTACAGTTCATAAAATAAACTGTAGATATAGACTTAAATGAAATTTGCGACCCGAAATATGGTTACTAGATTTATTTTGCCATGCCAATTGACACAATTTTTTTAAATTTTAATTTATTTTGCGATTTTAAAGTAGAAATGCACGGAAAGATTGCTACTCATTTTGAGATTTCGCATTTTTTTCATGTATTTCTACTTTACAATCGCAAAATAAATTAAAATTTAAAAAAGTGTGTCAATTGGCATTGCAAAATAAATCTAATAACCATATTTCGGGTCGCAAATATATACATAATTTGCGACCGGATGGAGGATATACCCCATAGAAAGCAGTGTGGCCTGTTGTATTACATGTATTTTATAGTTCATTGTAAAATAGATTAACCTCGGAATGTTTACATGAGTCCTCTTATGTATATTTTGCTCTATGATTACATTTAGTCAAGACACATTTTTGTAGACATTTCTGTGTAGACATACTTTTTCAAATCGATCTCCTCGCGAAGTGATTTACACCGCATCTCTAATAGAAAACTTATGACTTATGATTATGACATACAGATAGAACAGTATGAAAAAAACTTTAACAAAAAAAAATTAGCTCGTTAGGTTAATGAAAAACATGAAAAAAGTTATCAAAATTTTAACTTTTCACTTATGAGAAATACAATGAAGTACGCCGCATTAATCGCATTTTCAAAATGTTTGAAACAAAATTATTTTTGTCTGCTTGTCAAGAAAGAAAAACAAATAAACAAAAAATCCCCCCATTTAAGAATAAAAATATTTTTGAAATAAATTTTATAACAATTAAATATTTTTGAAATGAGGGCATACTAATAGAAGCGGTATAATGATTTGTCTTTTTGTACGACAAGAAGTGTAAACTGTATCGAAACAAATCGGCACCAGAAAACGCCTGGCACGATATAGGGATGATCATCATGCGATTGCCTCCAGAAGATTGCCGAAAAATGTGGAATAAACTCCGAAATTCTTGAACAAAGGCAATACGTGAGTAAAAAATATGCCAAGTGGCTCGGGCGGTGGTACTAAAAAGAAGTTTAAATAAAAAAAATGACTTTTTTGAAGACATAAACCTCAATAAATGAACATTTTATTTTTATTTTAGATTTTTTGGAAATGTAGATCCAACTGGGAAGAAAACTCAAAATCTGGTTAGCGATGACGAGCTTTTTGAGCATGTTTTAGGGAACAGAATGTCATCCTTTCGAAAATAGTTTGTATTTTCTGTGGTTGAATTTCGTGATCCAAATCTTAAATTTATTGTATTCTTCCTACTCAGTCCACTGCATTTATCTAGTACAAGTGAACATTTACCGTCTGCTTGTTTTGTAAAAGATGGTTATAATAAAATTATGAAGGACTATACGGGTGACAGCATTATAATTGTCGATAGTTTTTGGCGATGCTCTAATCCGTGAAAATAAAACATTGAACCGGGAAACCAACACTCCGAAGGCACGTTCTATACAGTTTCTGGCTCTTACAAATCGGTAATTGAATACCTTTTTTGATATGGATAGTCTTGTGCCGCCCTAAGAATTTACCATATTTCTATGCAACGGAAAATCAGCATCACCAATAAAAAAAGGGAATTCCTTGTCACTCTTACTTTTTGGAAACGGTTGATCAGCGGGGAAATTTAATTTATTTTTAAAAAATATTTTGCAAAAAGCTGACGGTTTAAAAATTCTTCCGTTATGGTTTGATCCATACGCTCCAATATCAACAAACAATTTTGGAAAGTTCCACATATAAAAATCTTGTGCAATTGTGTGCCACTCAGACTCAGTTGTGGGCTTTAGATAATTATTTTTAAGAGCCACCCAAATAGCTTCGCAAACCTCAAATATAATTTTTGCCACTGTAGTGGTTCCCACCCGATACTCGTACGACATGCTTACCATAGAATTTCCAGATAACAGGTATCTGAAATAAAATTTCAAAGTAAATTAGCTAAGAAAAAATATAATTATTCATTATTGTACCTCAAAGACAGCGTTAATCTGAGGCCTGGTGATATACTTTTCCTCCTGCTGTTCTGTTTTTTTTTAGAAAAGGCAACACCAATGTTAGCAGCTCCTTATATTCTTTTATTGTGAATCGGCAATAATTTTTAAATTTTTCGGGATACTTATAGATTGGTCAGATATGAAACCCAAATTGAGGCCTCTGTTGCCAAAGTGGATGAACCCAATATTGTTTTCACAATATATAATTGTGACTATTATACTGATCGTTTAACAGAAAAAATTAATATTCACGTTTAAAATTTTGACAAGTAAACCAACAAGTTTTCTATTACGGATGCGGTGTTATTTGAATAAGTCGGTGTCCACAAATAAATCGGTGTCTGAATTTCTTACTTATTTGTGTAGACATACTTATTGAGCCATTCCACACGGATTGTCAAGAAGCGGCTTCTTCTTCGTTTCTTTCCCCGTTTACTTATGATACCGGTTTTAATTGCGACTCATTTTGTCAACAAAAAAGTTTTCTGTGAAGCAGCTTCAACAAAAATAGAAATGAAATATAAAAAATTTTAGGCCACTTTTGAGATGTAGATTTTAGTTTAAATTTTATTTTCGAGAGAGCAGAATAAATCAATACCAAAAAATTTTGTGTTTACATATAAAATAAGGTTTTAAATTAGCAATAAAAAATCTATTACGACTTATTTTGAAGCGTGAAGTCGTTTTCATTAGACAACCCGTGTGGAACGGCTGATTCAAATAAGTAACCTCGCGAAGTGACTAATTGTGTCTTGACTAGATATAATCATAGAACAAAATACACGGCATCCCAATAGAATTCCTTTAACTTTTTCCTTACAATGTTTTTTCACACCTTTCTGTAAGGAAAAAGTTAAAGGAATTCTATTGGGGATGCCGTGATATACATGATGAGTAAATTTAGTCAAGACACCTTTTTGGAGGCATTTCTGTGTAGACATACTTATTCAAATAAGCCTCGTCGCGAGATGATTTATTTGAATAAGATAAAATTGAATTTGACCAAAAAACAGAGTTTCTACTTACACACCTAATATGAGCATTTAACCCTAAAATCGTGTTTTGGAGTATAGAGTTCCCCAAAGATTTTTAAATAAATCTATAACGTACATTGAATTAAATTTGTCCTTTATTACAGAAATAGTATTTAATCACTAATGAATTTGACTTACTTTTAATAAAATAATATTGAGGAATTCCATTCCCCATAACACGGAACGAAGTTGCGAAACATACACACGGGTTAAGTGTTAAATTATATCAAAACAATTCATTAGTATGAAACCAAATTTCACTAAAAAATATAAACTAGGGTTTTGTGCATTAATATTGGCAATCAGTGAGTTATAATTTCTTCGAAGACTTCTAACATTATGATGTACAATTAAAAAAAAATTAAGTGTGCTTTAGACCACACTACTGAAGTAAAACTTCTAATATATATTTAATATTTATAATATAATATAGAAAAATTATAATATTGAAAAAAAATGGTCACTCTGTGCGTTCTCGAGAGTCACCTAGTTTATGTCTGATGCCACAAGAGGTAACCTTGTAACTTGGTAACTTTTTCAAGGCCAACTAGTCGTAATAGATAATATTTATGTATGTGTAACAAAATGGATAAAAAATCATTTTTAAAATCTCTTCGCATAGTAAAAATGGCCTTGAAATATTTTTTATTTCATTTATGTTTGTGTAATGTGGTTGCATCGAAAATTTGTTTAGTCAATTAATTTGCAATATTAACGTTAAATCCAACTACATATATATTATCGAATTCAAAGCTATTACATCCCACGACGGCAATGAAGATATTCCAAAATGTGTACACCGAAATAACATTTTCTTTTACTAATAAACTAATATCTTAATTATTTAGGCTCCCAGTCTTCATGTGAATCGCCAATCGCCAATCACCGCTTCCGATAGCCCTTGCTGCTCTAGCAGTCATAACTGGTTGACCATCGCCTTGGCCGGTAACTCTTCGAGGTACATTTCAATGTTCTATCCGATGGAACTTCATTCGATGCAAAAATTACCGCTCCAATAATATCACATCGGCCTCGCCAGCATTCGTTCAAGTTATGTCGCTCTATATCGCCCAAATATACCTGCTACAATCGCTCTTCGGTATTATGCAATAGCATCATCGATTCATCGCACCTGTAACGAGTTTCTCATTTTTATGTATTGTAAGTCCTACTTACCGACATCATCCATGCGTTGAAATCCTAGTTCGGATTTTCTACTTTGCATTAACACCTCTGGCACAATAATTTTCCTCAAGTTTTCCGTCGTTCTCTGCTGCTTAAACAATCCTCGCACCAAAATCATCAAAACCATCCCTCCTACCAGGCGATCCGCGGGCATCCTCACTCACAATGAACACCGTCTCTCCCGGCTCTCGTTGACCCACAAATGGGTCGATTGCAGAAAGACCAGTAGTTCCTCCTGACCAATGGCATCTACTCCATCATTTCCATCATCCGGTTCCACTTTATTAGCGATAGTCATTTCCAACATCTGCCTCTCACGGTTATATAAATGCTTGACCTTCTGTTCGATATCGCCTACGTCATCACCCGTTTTGCCAAATATCATGTCGTTTTTGATTTCGTTCAATCCCTGTTTCAAGTCTTGTAGCATTTGTTTCCTCTTTTTAGTTTATTGGTCAAGTTGGTGGTTTTGTTGATCAAATATTTCATCTTATTGTTGCACCAAATTTTGTTTCATTTCAAACATAATTTGTTGATAAGCTACCAAAAATTGCGTACAATCCATTTTTCCAGACAGTTTTACAATTATTTAAACAACTTCATGTCTATTCGTCAAATATTATAGATTTACATTTTCTGATATTCACAATTCCGCCGCTGTCACCATTTGTTACAAATTTACCCTGTCAAATCCGGTTCGAGTTACTGGATTGTGAATATCGTTATAGAATTGTAGGGTTACAACAATAACTCTCGTAATTCACACAGCTTCCGGATTCGCAAACATACCGGAAATAATTTCTCACACACTTACACCTCTGCCGTAATACTTACACCATTGGGCTGGGATATTCCCGAAATATTCCCACAATAATTTTTCCACTCTAATTTTACCAACACTACAAATAATTTCCACAATTATTTATTAATTCACTATTTTCACTTTACACCATTTATTATTTGTCGCACACTTTACTTTTGTTCTTAATTTTTCGCGTACCGTATCTCCTGAATGACTCACCCATTGTGTTTGTTGTACTCGTATACCGACGAAAAATTCGCCTGTATTTATACAGAAGTACTACTAAACTATGTATCTGTAGTGCTACTATTTTAACCTAGATGTCACAAATCTCACAAAAAATTAAAAAACATCGTCATAAAAAAAATGTCGCTGTTTCTAATATATCACGAAGCGTTAACAATGTTTCTCAGTACTTTATTTTGAAATCGTTGGATTATTTCCAACAAGTCCAAACAGGTTTCAGTATCTGTTACCTCTTTCGATTAAAGGTTAATAAGTTTATTAAAACACTATATAGATGATTAGAAGTTTTCGAATTATATTTTATTTAATACCGAAACGGTGTGTTCGGTCGGACAGCCATTACAAACTTCTTTATAATAATATTCTCTTTGACCGCTAGGTAAAGTTCTCATTTTAGAATATTACGTTTACACATAGTAAGTTGAATTATGATTCACTGTCCAACAACATTAATAACACTTTGTTGGTTGTTCTACTTGATGGCTTTCTGCCATTCATGTATCTATAGATTCTCTTCTTTTTCATTATAATATTCGAGCTCTCTTGAGCGAGCATGTTCTTACCTTTTGGTGACTCTGTTACTGCGTTTTGGTGGGTGTTGCGTTCTAATCAGTTAAGGTCTAACCGTGAGAGACTTCTGCTTCTCTCAGGAGACCTGTTGATTTCTAGTTGCATTGGAACGCATTTTGAGTTTGATTTGATTTTGGTACAATGAAAAACCCTTCCCAGAATCCGTAGGACCAACCTCCATGGATTTTCTACCGTGCTCAGTGGAGTACCACTTGAGATATTTTTTCCTTCAGTTGAGTTTATTGCATGTTAACTTGTTAGTCCCCGACAAATATTTTATCTCCCTCCTACTTTGCGATTCTCTGTGACGCCTGTTTGGTGTGCCAAGTTCCTACGAAAATAACTATTGGAACTATCATAGATCAGTCCAATCGGATTTCTGTTGAAATAATTTGGATCACACAGGCTGAAATGAACGACACACACACACACCAATAAAAATGACTTTATTTACAACTACACGTAACGTGGAAGAAAGATGCAAAAATACAACTCAAAATAATTTGTGGCTTTCTTAATTAAGAGTAAAAACACCACAAAAGTAATTCAACCGTAGAGTCTAATGAAAAGATTTCTAAAAATATATGTGTTGTAAAAAAATACAACATAAATTTAGTGTGGTCGTGATGAGGCAAATGAAAGTAAATATCGCTATAGAAAGTTAGAGCACGTGCTTCACGAAAGCATAACAAAATTGTAATTTACGGTTCAGCTGAATGAGGAGTCAGTTAATTTATAAATAAAAATGGCGAAGCCGCTATTTAACGAAAAATTGAGCTAATTCAATAAGGGTGTCAATACCTAAAGGTTATAACTAACGTGTCATAAAGCGTTATAAATTCGATTATAGTTCCATCCAATTAAAATTTTTAAGTACTGAATATCTTGATATGTTTCGGTAGTGAATTACTCTGACATACTCGTTTTTAAATAAATTGTCCCCGATTCTGGGATCAGTTAATAATAGTTTCTAATTTTGTAACCGAGTTACTTCAACATACACTAATCAAAAATTTATTTTCTCATTGCAGCGTCACACGAAAGATTAGTATCCCAAATATCACCAAAGTCAGATAATTTTGATAATGACGATCTAGCATCTCTAGAAACATCCATGAATACAGAAATTTTAAACGAAAATACGGCAACGGTAGAACACCAAACAAATGACGCGACGCGAGTCAGGGTGGAAAGATCTGCATCTCCAATTATAAACGAAATTTCATCTAGCATAGTGTTTGAAAAAATTCCCGAATTTGAAGATAATAATATTGTGCCACCGAAAGCGGGAGCTGGTCGCTATATCAATTTCGACATAATTCCAACACAAACCCATTTAAACGGTATAAATCACATCAAAACCGATTTAAATGGTGTATCAACTGATTTTAGTAATCATCGGACGAGTAAAAATTACGAAGGCGGTCCTTTTTTAGTGAAACGGGGTCCACGATTGGAGTCGGCATCGGGACCCCTACCAAATTCTATGAGACAAATGAACAGCAATGTAACGCGGACGGGATCGAATGCGAATGATCCAAGGCAAAATCCAAATCCTGATATACAAGATATCATAACGGGCATTGTAAAATTATTAAATGGTAATGTTAATGTACATGCGAATACACAGACGTCACGAAGGCCTAGCCCGTCTAGAATAAATAATCGAGGCCCACCAAGAATATCGGAAAGCCAACCGTTGCTTGATTATGATTTACCACCTACCTCTACGATTCGTCCACCACCCTATCCATTTGAACGGCCCGAAGGACCAATTAGACCATTTTTAACAGGTGTTCCAATTCCAGAACAAATTGTCCCATCGATGCAGCAAAACTATCGTCCCGGTTTTATTTCGCAAAATCGTCCACCATGGCAACGACCAAGACCTCGTCCGCCATTTAGTAATCCACGTCCACCACTACCATATAAACCTCTACCTCCCCAACCAGATTATCGCCCGCAAGAGGAGGAAATGCCCATCACAACTGACGTTGAACCGACACCAAACCAACAATTTAACGATGATATAACTACAACAACTACAAGCACCACTACAGAAGAAAATCTTGATCTTCATCATCATAATACCGAAGGCCATAATTATTATGTACAAGAAATTGTAGATGATGAAGATGGTGATAATGAGAATGAATCGACCAAAGATAAAGAAGACGATACTAATAAACCAAATACAACGCCTGACACATATACGAACCACAACAACAATAAAAAGAAAGACGAATACATGAAAAAGAAGGAAAAATTACCAATAAAAATTTCAGAGAAAAAAACAATTAACGTATCAACACCAGCAACAACAGCCCCAAATGAAATCGAACCAAGTGAAATTGATAAAGACGTTCAACCAACAACGGTTGAAACTATTACGGAATTTATTACCACACATCCAGAAAATCAAATTCCATTGCAACCGACAACGGTTGAATCGTCAATTGGGGATTTAGTAGGCAACATAGAACCAACTGTTGAGACACCCGTATTACCGATCGTAACTTCGGTTGAACAACTTACCCCAACCCCGCTTATAACGAATACCATTGAAGTTACCGAAATAATTACGACCACGACGACATCGACGACTACGAAAACAACGTATACGGATGATCAGTCGACAGCGAATCCACAATATCATCCTCGGCCGGGAATTGTATTAGACGATCCTGAATTTAAACCAGGAGGTCAGAACAGACCTCAACAACCACCACGAATAGCGCCTCAGATAAAAGTAAGGATTTTAAATTTATAATAACTATCATAACTTTTACTAATATAACATTTTTTTTTATTTTAGCCAACCCGCCCTCCGGGATACGGTGAAATATTTGACGTAACACTATCAGCGATTCAAGGTCCCGGTTCGGGAGGTGGTAACAAACAAGTGATAAATATTAAACCGTATGGTTATCCGTCTGGAAACGGAGCCCAAAGTGATATTATCGTATCTCCCAATGGAGATGACGGTTTTGTATCGATCGATGGCAAACGAACGTATATTAATTTATTCGGTGAACCGACTGATGCTCCCGTGCCACCAGAAAATATTCAGCCAACCGCAACGTTTACAAATAATAAAAATCCAAAACCAACACAAATAATACCACCAGGCGTTACAGGTACGGGGTATGCAGTTGCAGAAACCGAAACACCACCAAAACAAACTTCTAAACCTAATCGGCCAACTCACTATCGTCCGCAACATCAACCACAACAACCACCAATCCGGATAGATACATGTATCGTTGGTGATGATTCAACGTGTGATCAAGCGCAGAATGAAAAATGTAAAACCGATAATGGTGTATCGAGTTGCCACTGTCGACCGGGTTACTCACGGCGAAAACACCGCGAACCGTGCCGAAAAATTGTCTCGATCGTTATGTCGTTGCGTGTTGATAAAATTTACGATCGTCGAATAGTATGGGACAATCAGTTGCATAATACGGGAAGTGAACCATACACACAATTAAGTTATGAATCCATACGGGCTATCGATTCGGCCATGTCAATGACCCCATTCTCCGATGAATTTATGAAGGCGAAAGTAAATAAAATTTATCAAGGCGAGGCGGATGAAGGTTCGGCTGGGGTTTTTGTTAATTTAACGTTGCTGCTGGAAGAGAATCTGGAGACGCTGCGCCCTAGCTTAAAGAATGATGTGCAACGGCATTTACTCGGCGTAATACATCGACGCAATAATAATATTGGTAATTCAGCGTTGTTTGTGGATAGCCCGCCCGGTGCGATATCAAAGATACAAGATTTGGATGAATGCACATCTAGCGATTTAAATGATTGTCATGCTGACGCTATATGCTCAAATGTGTGGGGAAGTTTTCGGTGTGAATGCCAAAGAGGTTTTAAAGATCCGTGGCAAGATCAATCGACACGATCGGGTCGTGATTGTCAATCGTGCCCTGAATCGTATTGTAATAATCGTGGCACTTGTAATTATGAAGTGGGTGGTAGTCAAAAATGTAATTGTGCCGGCAGTTATTACGGATCACAGTGTGAAATTGATGGTGAAGTGCTCGGTGTTGCTATAGGAGCGTCAGTTGCTGCCGTTATAATAATTATTTTAACGCTCATTTGTTTAGTAATGTGGAGTAGGAGATGGCACCGAGAACAAAAGAATGCCATTGGAAGCCCAGTTTTTGGATATATGACAGCGCCTATGAAGAATGGTTCACTAAATCAGGGGCCGTATCAAGTTACGCTCGAGGATCGGATGAGATGGGCGCAGATTGCAGATGTCATGGCACAAGCTAATCATTACGCTGTAAGTATTTAAACGCAAATTTTAATTTGTAACAGATTATTTATATCTTTGACGAAGAATGTCGCAATGAGAGAAAAATATTCATATGTAAGCGCAGGGCTGCTAATACCCTGCCAAGTTGGTCACCTGAGTAGGGGTTAGAAAGTAATACTGGCTCAAATAAAAACTACGTTTGTTTTATAAGTTTGATGCTGCACGTTTCTGTGCTGTTTTTTGCAGGTAACGTGACATTTTTATAAGGTGGGCGGGCCAGCGTTCCTTTAACCCTTCTTGATCTATTCCAAAACATCTCCAAGCATCCAGTGACACGACGAATATGCTACGACGCACGCTAGGTACTTACTTACTTACTTACTGTTACGCTAAATACCATTAAGAAATTCAATCACCTAAACACTATTGCTTCAGATAACCTAATGTGAGACAAAAGGACGGCAGAAACTGTGACGTACTGTACGCAGATCCTTCTCTTCTTTGTCCATCCATAATAGGTGGTCTTCCTGAAGATTCTAAAATACGCATTAAATAAGATTTGAGCAATTGATAAATAATCAAAACATCCCATAGCGCGCTTTTCTGGGTGTTGTGGTACGCGAAACCACTGATTTGTTTGCTGAATCCCGTTGTCGGTTACCAATATTTCCGGATTGCCATAATGTGAGCAGACTCGCTCATATTCCCGACACAAATCGTTGACGTGAGTACCATTCATTTGATACGTGAGTTCCTTCGAATTAAGTTATATACAACAGCCAGGTCGGTTAAGCGTTTGTTGTTATTGTTACTGATCTGATGCAAGATGTAAAATCCAAAAGGTGAGTAGTTCCTGCTCCAAACAGACTACTAATTAATGCTGTAGAGAGAAGCAGCTATTGTTGATATCATGAATCCCACCAGAACATCTAAGGTTTTGTAGTCTTTGTAAGTCGAATACAGCCACCCTTTTTCTAAAAAAAACATAGGTTATTGCTTGTTACTGTTGGCTTATAGGGTGAATTTATGTTTTGTTTGTTGGGAATTATAATAAATTGGGTTATAGGCAACACTGTATTAAAAATGAATAAAAAATATGTCACCATTTCCGGTTTACTCATAACAAGAGATAGCCGTGTTTTTATTTCCACATACCACAAATCTATTTTCAACAGGTTATGAGCCCAGGTTTTTGATAGTTTTTATTGTGGAATCAAGTAAAAAAATCCTTGTTAATTGAGTGATAAAGTAATTAAAGTAAAAAAGCATGTCAGTAAAAATTCGAAAATTAAAACAAGTCATGGCGTCGAATAGTGTTCCAGTAGAAAAATTAATGGGACGTCAAAATTATAATGAATGGGAGTTTGCTATGAAATCGTATCTTGAGCATGAAGATCTGCGGTGTTGGATCGAAAATAAAGACCAGACAACAGATGAAATAAAGAAGGTCAAGCGGGGAATACAAGCAAAATCATCATGTGCGTGCATTCCGGTATTTATGTTCATACTCGGAGTTTAGAAACTTCAAAAGAAGTGTGGGAAAATTCAAGAAAAGTATTCCAGCATGACGGACTGTCGAATAAAATCGCCTTAATGTGAAAAATGATTAACACACAACTTGAAACAATTATCTTGACAATTATCAGTGCTTCGCAAAAGTTAAACGACATTATGGTTTTGTAGTCAGCGAAGAATGGTTTGGCACTTTTTTGCTTGCGGGTTTGCCAGAAAAATTTCAACCAATGATTATGGCCATGGAAAGCTCTGAAACGAAGGTTAAGGGGGAGTACGTAACGTCAAAACTATTCATTAGTGAGTACGGTGATACCAAAAGTTCGGTGAATACAGGGTTTATTTCAAAAGGAAATAGAGAGCGGCTTAAACCAAGATGCTACAACTGTAATCAGATCGGCCATTTCGCAAACAAATGCAAGTTTCCGTCTTAAAAAAAGGAGACGGAGGGTAAACAGACTTTGCTATTAATTTTTGAGGTAAATGAAACAAAAATTCATAATGAATGATATATCGATTCAATTTTTGCAAATTATTAAAAATATTTCCCGATTGTCAACACCTAAAGAGGTTATCATAACAGAATTTAAGCGTAATCAGCTAACTGCGACAGCAACTCTAGAAAAGGATATATGCAAACTCGATTTGGCATTTTGTTCATTTGGGTCAGTTGTCAAGAACAATTTTGAATTGTGGCATCGCCGGCTTGGACATACGAGGTCCAATATATGAAAGAGTTGCAAAAATCGTCGGGAATAGACATTGTTGAACCTAATGAGTAAAATGACATTTGTGTTGTTTATTGTAAAGGAAAGCAGCCAAAACCACAGTACGGAAAATCGACCTCATCATCGAATCGTAAATTAGAATTGGTTCACGCAGATTTGTGCGGACCCATGGAAGAGAAATCGATTAATGGATCGCGTTATTTTTTCTCCTTGGTTGACGATTATTCGCACGTTTACTTCTTAAAATCCAAAGATGAAGTAGTGTCGGTTTTCAAAAAATTTAAAGCATTTGTCGAAAATCAGTGTGGAGAACTAAAAGTGTTGCGGACAGACAACGGTGGAGAGTTGTTTGAACGCATAAATCGAACAATCTGCCTTCTGATTGATTCTGGGTTATCGAAACGTTTTTGGTCCGAAGCGGTGAATACGGCGGTATATTTTATCAACCGATCACCGACAAAGGTGTTATCAGAATGGATACCAGAGACGGTTTTACTGGAAGACAACCGGATTTGTTGAATTTGAGGGTTTTTGGATGAAAGGCTATGGTATACATGTGCCAAAACAAACCCGAAAAAAGCTCGATCCAACAGCACAACAATGCTGAATATGGCTATTGTGAAAATCAAAAAGGGTATCTACAATCCAACAAATGACATGATATTTTTGATGAGTCCTGCGAATATTTAAACAACGACGTTAATGTCCAATTCTTCCAAATGTCAAATAACGAAAAATCAGTGATTAGGGATGTCACCCCGGTTGCGTCCGATTCATCGGAGATTCATTTGGAACGTATTTTTTTACCGTTGTCAAATGAAGTGGGAGATAATGACAGCCCCGGCGATGAAGATGAATGTTTCAGTGACGAAACGATTGTTAACGCACAAGGCAATAGTTCTGATAGTGATTATTGTCCAGATATTGCTGAAATTAATGATAGTGGAAACCGATGTTAAAAAAAAACACCGAAATTAAACAGAAAAAATGATTTCGTTTATTCGTCAATTGATTTATCGACGAATGATCAGCTTAGTGTTGAAAAAGCATTGAGCTGCAGTGATAGCAATTTGGGGTGACAAGCTATGGAAGATGAATATGAAGCGATTATGGCAAACGACAATACTACAGCAAATATTACAGCAAAGCGATCAAATCAAAATGAGTGTTTAAAACCAAACTAAAATTAGATGGTTCAGTTCAATACAAAGCACGGCTCGTTGTAAAGGGTTGTTCCCAGCGTGAAGGTCTGGATTATGAGGAAACGTATGCACCAGTAGTGAAGTATAGCTCAATTCGCTATTTGTTGGCACGCTGTTCAATACGATATGAATGTTGATCAGATGGAGGCAGTGTCTGCGTTCCTTCAAGGTGAATTGAGGGAAGCTGTGTATATGTTGCAACCAGAAAGATTCGCGGATGGAACAGGAAAAGTTTGTAAATTAAACAAGGCACTTTATGGATTAAAACAAGCTGGCCGTGCCTGGAACCAAAAGTTGGACAAGGCGTTGGTAGAGATCGGTATGACACGATCTAATGCTGATAGGTCTATCTATTATAAAATCGACGGAAATTGAAAGTTGTATGTTGCGGTATACGTCGATGATTTTTTGATTTTTTTTTTTTTGAAGCACAGAGCACGGGTTTGAAAGACGAACTGCCCAAACGTTTTCAAATGAATGATATAGGAGAAGCTCAAAGCATTTTCAGTTTCCGAATTACAAGGGATCGAGAAAAGGGGTTTTTATTGCTGGATCAACAGGATCACATTACCAAAATTTTGGAAAAATTCAACATGTCTCAATCTAACCCTGTTGCGACACTAATCGACATAAACGTTAAGCTAGACAAAAGTATGTTACCAAGTATGTTAGCCGAATTTGGGGACATGCAGAAAATTCCATTTCAAGAAGCGATAGGCAGCCTTCTGTATATAGCACAGGGTACGCGACCTGATATTGCCTACGTAGTAAATTGGTGAGTCGTTTTTCAAATAATCCCGGAAAGCAGCATTGGGTTGCAGTGAAACGGATCTTCCGTTACTTGAAAGGCACAGTAGGTACGAAGCTGGTATATCGGAGATTAGAATTAGAAATCATTACGGGTTTTAGTGATGCACACTGGGCGAGTGATCTTGATGAAAGAAAATCCACCACTGGTTATGTGTTTCTCAAAGGCGGTGGACCAATAATATGGTCAGCACGCAAGCAACAAACCGTTGCACTTTCTTCAACTGAAGCCGAATACATGGCTGTCTCGGCAGCCTGTCAAGAAGCAGGAACTCAGCAGACCGACTGCGAATCCGATATTTTGTGACAGTCGAAGCGCAATTAATCTCTCGAAGACAGATGCATACCATTCTCGTACGAAACATATCGATGTCAGGCATCATTATTGTGAAAGAGAAAGCATCTGTTTTTCACAATAAATCCAATCGGGACAGATCAAATGCTGATGCATAAACAAAGGGACTTTCAAAAGTCCAAACGTTCGTTAACAAAGGTCCAAAGATCAACAACATCGAGGAGAAATGGGACTCAAATTAGTGTAAATTCAAGTGGGAGTGTTGGCTTATAGGGTGAATTTCTGTTTTGTTAGTTGGGAATTATAATAAATTGGGTTATAGGCAACACTGTATTAACAAATATAATTAATAATGAATAAAAGAATATGTCACCACTTCCTTTTTACTCATAACAAGAGATAGCCGTGTTTTTATTTCCACATACCAAAAATCTGTTTTCAACAGTTACAAGGGATTAGTTGGTTGTGGCCTTACTATTGGAATCGACGTTAATTTTTGGCAGATTTCACATCGCTTGATTCAAATTGCATTACCCAGGGGACACTGATAGAAGACAAGAATTTTAGGCTTTATCGCCCGATCTCTGTCAATCCTTAGGCAAACCCCCAGCTATTTACATCCTTTATTTATCTGTATGTCGACTGTTCTTTGCCGTGCCCGATGACTTAAGTGTAGAAGTTACACGGATAAAGCGGAGAAAACCATTTCCTCGATTAAGTAGCTCTTTCAAAAAAATTTAATTTTGTAATAGGTCGTTCTAATTATAGTTCCTGTACCATTACTGTTTATTATAACTTACCTCACGATTTTTACTAATATATGTATTGTTTTCAGGCTGAGCCAATAAATGCATCTCGACCACAATCAACGATGTTCGGATATCCAACTCTACAGACCATCGGGAACATGAACACCCTTGCAAATATAAGCAATTTAGGAACAATTTCAATGGCGGGCACCTTACCGATGCACAATGGCACACTGCCACCTGTACCATTACCCAGACTCAACATACATTCACGATCGAATGGGATGCGAACTTTAGAAAATTCTAGTTCGAGCGAGGAAGAAGATCGCACCGATTTGTTGGGACGTAATTTTCATGTACCCCGACCAAAAAGTCGTAGCAATGGTAGCATAACAAATCAATCGGGTATTTATTATGACGTCGATTATGAACCATCGCGTGGCGGTGGCAATAATGATAATTTATATGGCGTTACAATGCAAACTAATACAGTTCCTGGTCCTCAGGGTATACCAATGAGTACGTATACCGCAGGAAAGGCACCATCATCGTACTATATGAAATAGGAATAATTTTATTTTATTGAGTAAATTAATAAAATAGAAAGGAATAAATTGTGCCAAGAACCCCGATCACTAAAATGAAAAAAAAAAAACTTAAATAACGAACTGTATCTAGTCGTGTTTTGTATCGAAATCGAGATTAACTTATACACAAACGAACGCGTGACTTAATTAAATTAAAATTAATTTATATTTAAAAATAAAACCCAAAATTTAATTTTAACTCTATTACATTTTAAGTGTATATATTTATTTTCTACATGTAATTGTAATTACAGATTAATTTAGATATTTTGTTTTTATAATTTTAATTAATGTTAATTTGTATTGTTTTATTATTTAGACTGATTTAATTTTAAAACAGTTTTCTTCTTTTTGTTTTCTTCTAGAATTAAATTAATATGTTATAAGAAGAGATAATTTAAGAAAACAAAATAACAAAAAAATATTTAATTTTTAAATAAGAAAATTTTGCTCCAGAAAATTAAAGAAACAAATCTTGTATAATTTATATTAAGGTATATAAAAAAAATAATTGTTATTAAATTATAGATTAATATTAAATGCAAACATTAAAAAAATAATTAAGACAAGAAAATATTATAAAGGCAAATTTGTGATTCTTATTTTTGAGAGGTTTATTTAAATTATTTTTTACCGTAAGTTAACACCTGGTTCTGATATTGTAGAGCATCGTGATATGCTTTTTTAACAGCTTTCTTATCGGTTGGCTTACGAGATTCCACTAGTTTTGCTTGATCTACCTGTTTGTCTAAACCGAGTAATTCTAATTTATCCGAGGGCAACCATTGCCATGTTCGTTTCACATCGAAAAATAGTACTAGAAATACTGGCTCATTGTAATTTTTCTTCAGGGCTAATACATCCTGAGGGGGTGCCGGTAGCGGTACTCCATTATGAACATACCCCTTTGGTATATCAGGATCGATGATAAGTGCAGGATACCAAGGATAACCGCGACATTTCGCCCATACCAATTGCAGCGGCTTTAAACGAAGTCGAATATCTGTTTTACGTTTCGTTACTTGAAATATTTTTTCTGATTGTGTCTCGGTGTCCGGTTCTTCTCCTGCTTCTTCCTCTGGGCTTCCATGTTCATCTTCGTCATCATCGTCGCTTTCGCCGGACGATGAACTAAACTCGGATCCCGATTGACTATCTGTAAAACTATCACTACAACTACTGCAGCTCGATTCAGTACAGCTTAAATTACTGTCATTAGAATCCGAGGCCACATCGACGTCTCGTTGTCCTCGGTAAACTCGAAAACTGTCGGGGATCATTTCCAATTTTTTCTTGCTTTCGTCAATCTTCTTTGCGACCGGGCTTAACTTTTTCGGTGTTAAAACAATTTCAGTAGGCTGTGCAACAGTGTCGTCAACACTTTTGTGGCTGGAATTACGTTTTGTGCTGCGGACTTGTTTTTTGGTGGGGCTCTTTACACCCGGAACGAGATTCGATATTACTGCTGCTGTATCGCATGATGAATTCTCATCTTTTAACTGTAGTTCTATCGGTTTTTTAAGAGCTGCCTGAGCTTTGCGTGTGAATAAAACCGCTGTTCGCCTATTTACACCCGACGGTGAACCACTATTATTTGCACTTTTCAACGGGCTGCACGGCGGAGTTTTCGTTTCATTTTTCATCGATTCACCATCGCTTTGCGAACTTTCTTCAGTAGGTGGAGCGGTATTAACAACAGTTTGGACCTGTTTCAACGTATTTTGCTCTTTCGTCAGAAGTTTCTTCGTTTTACTAATTTCTCCCCGGATCAGCTTCAATTTCTTACTACGAAGTAAACTGTTTTTTATTGAATGTATTTTATCCGCCAATATTTGAAGTTTGGTCAGAGTTTTCTCATTCAGTTTTTCTTCTATAATCGATTTATACTCATTTTCTATCTCTTGTGATAGTACATCATCCGTTTTTGGAACCTCAACCCAACCAAGTTCCTCTAGTTCTTTGCGGGCCATTTTAAACATTTGATTGCCATTCTCTCGCATTTTAACACCGGCCCGATAAAATATTGTATCTTTATCGTTGTATGCCAAACAATTTCGAATCATCAAATCAAAATCTGACTCCATCTGATCAAGGGTGCAGTAAATACCCGATTTTATTTTTAATCTCATCGTGCTCAAATCCATCGGTTGTTTTACGATATCTGTATAATCGGGTACTTCACTGATATCGACGGGCTCATGGAATATTTCTGTGGTATCTATCGCTTGAAGTATATCAAGCAGTTTACCTAAAGCCGCTTCTAAAGGATTCAACTCCATCATTACGATTTGTTCGGTAACTTTGATTTCGAGAGATTTTAATTTTTCTCTCTTCCTCACCAATTCGCACAATAATCGTGCTCGTTCTAAATCCTGGCGCAAGCATTGCCAATATTTTAATTGTTGATATAGTTCAGAGGTATCGGGTGAACCTTCTATTCCGCTGCGACTATTTAGGCTCCCGTGTGTTTGGCCTTGACTTTGCAATCTTCGTAGTAGCGGCACACCGTTCCTATACTGCCGCTTCAATGTCCAGTATGCGATCAATCTTTGGAGAAATTGATTTTTCTTTTGTATGGTCACCATCGCAGCGATTTCTTGAATTTTCTCTGCTGGTATCGTCGGAATTAATATAATCGGCACACTTGTTCGCTTCTTAGCCAATAATTTACGAGCCTGTTTCATTTTATTCCTATTTTCTTCTCGTGTTTTTTCTGGTGAATTTTCTGGCGTATTCTTGCTTTCATCGTGCATAGTCGCTGGAGAATGTGCATCACAAAATGCCGTTTTTTGAACAGTAATCGGTTGAGACTCGTTTCCGGTGCGAACTGTATCCATTCGCATGTGCAGTCCGGCCTGTTGAGCACAGGTAACATGGAATGCAGTGTAGCAATTGTTGCGATGACATTGAATACACGCGCCAACATTTTTCTGTTTACATATGTAGCAGGAAAGTCTCCAACGTGCAGCCGAAATATTTTCAATAGAATCTATAGGTTCTAAGAAAACTGTATTTGCAAATCGAACTTCGGGTATCCACAGTGCACACACAACGTGTGCCCAATCATTCCGATCGGTTTGTTTAAACGCACCACCTTTATTCGGGCATAATACACAATCAACTGGCCGGCTAGGACTTTGTAGACAACGGCGACATAACCATTGACCTTCTGGTATGTACGGAACGCCGTAGCAATCTTGATGTACGGCCAAATTACACATATCGCAGAATAAAATTACATTAGTGTTTTGGCATTCTCCGTCCATGCAAATACAGCAAACAGCATCATCATCAACTACATTACCACTTTGCCCATTGGCTGCCGCTTGAAAATATGATTCCTTCTCCAGGCGATCCATTAGCAGTTCTAGTACATCAACGCCAACTTCCGAAAGTCCTTGAGCTATGCGTTTCTCATTTATTATACTGAGCCAAGTTGTATCCTCTTCATCAACGTCATATTCGACCTCTATGTCGAGTTCTTCTGTTGATTTTTCGATAAAACGGATATACGCATTGGGTCGCGGTGGTGCATCACAAATACTATAATTTTTTATTTCACTGAACGATGCTTCGGGTAATTTGATATGTGGCTCTGCTGGTACTTCTGGAATCACAGGGCATTCACCGTTTTCAATTAAACGCGCATATTCTTCCATTGAAATTATTGGAATTTCATCTCCAATCGAAACTTTGACACTCTTATCTAAAATATCAAATTGTACTATTTGTTGAGCTTCAGAATATGTGAAAGCCTCTTTTGGTGGACTATTCAACAATGGTTGCGTTTTAGGCGTCAACGGATATATTCGCTGTCGTCCACGCCTTCTCACCGGGGTCATTTGTGGTGACAACGGCAACGGATTATCATGATCGAAATGCAACAAGTGATACTGTAGCCCAATCGATGATTTATATTCACGTAAACATTTTTCAATCGGACACTTGTATGGTGGCATTTGCTCTAACCTCACATTTTTACAATAATCAACTGCATCAAAATCGAGTCCCATTTTTGTGTTGCTTTTGGTTTTCAGCAAAGCACTTGTAATTATAAACACAAACACATGACACTATAAGCGAGTTCAAAATAATTTATTTGAGATTTATTCAATTATAAATTGCGTGAAATATGTATTCATATTTCATAAACAATAGGCGGAAAATAAAAACTTTGAAATGACAGATGGTGATTGTACCTTGTGAAATCGAACTGCATTATCGACTATCATGAAATATTGTTTTTAGGGGTACGAACTTATAAATTATTTTCATATCCCTTTTCCAGCCCGTGAACACAATTGTGATTTATAATCGTGTATGATAGAGAATCATGTCAAAAATTTATTTTTGTATGTATTTTGGACCAACATACAAATTTGCGCATACCACTTAAATGGTTTTCGTCCGAAAAATAACACTATAACTATAATAATAAAAATGCAATTAATATATTATGAAAGACAAATAATTAATATGTTATATAATTTATATGTTATCAAAATATTATGCTTTTTCCAAAAATATTTTCTATTTAACTAAGATCCGTTAAAATCCGGAAGACATTACAAACTGTCGTTATTTACATACATATTTGTGTACGGTGGACTTAAATTGAAGAACACAAAAATTCTGGCTGGAAAAGGGATATAGTCAAAAGTGTTATACATTTTTACAAAAATAAATTTACCTTAAAATATTTAACAAATTTTTTTCACGATAATCAAACTTCAGACCTCCAGCTGTTGACGCTTTGGTTGCCGAACTATTCGTATTTTTAAATTGAAAATGAAACATAAAGTAATGATTTTGTAAAAAATTGTTTAAACTTCCTCTTTCCGTCAAATTTTTAGAGTTATCTTTGGTTCACTGCCAACATGTTACCTATGGAAATAAGAAAGACCAAATCTGTTGTCATATTTGAAAGACACTGTGTATTGGTATTCTACAAGTTGCAGTATTTATATTTCAACATCTGCTCTTTCGTGACAAATTGTTGGAATACAGGATAGGCATAGATTTGAGTATATAATATTTATATTTATTGAATTAATATTTTTCTTTTTATTGTTATTATTTTATTTCTATTGGCTATTTTGTTCTATAATTATTATTATTTTTTTTATGTATGATTTAGAATTACTACTGAACAATGTTACTGTTTACTTTGAGTAGATGCTAATATTTATGTGGCCACTTATCAAAACTATGTGTCAAAACTGATTTAATTTTGGGATGAAATTGACTAAGATATCGTTTCGAAAAATTACCTAATATATTTTCTCATATCAGTTGTCTCTAAAATGAAATAAAATTGTTACAAAAATTTGAAATAAATTTGATCGCGCCAATATAAACAGCTGTAGTCATTTCAAAGTCAATTTTGAATCGCCTTGCTTAGCCCTTTTCCGGCCCGCATAAACAATTGTGTATGTAAAATTTGATCATGTTAAAAATTGTTTTTGTATATTTTTGGACCAACATACACATTTGTGCATACCATTTAAACTAAACAAGTTGAAAAATAACACTATAACTATAAAAATAAAATAATCTACCTTATCAAAAACAAATAATAAATATGTTATCTAATTTATATCCCTTTACCGATCAGAAAAAAAAATTTTTGGTTGTAATGTCTTCCGGATTTTAACGTATTTTAGTTAAATCGAAATTGTTTTTGAAAAAACCATAATAATTTGATAACATATAAATTATATAACATATTAATTATTTGTTTTTGTTAGCATAATAATTATTATATTATTATTATAGTTATAGTGTTATTTTTGGACGGAAACGATTTAAGTATTATGCAAAAATGTGTATGTTGGTCCAAAATACATATAAAAATCCATTTTTGACCTGCTTCTCTTTCGTTCACGATTTTTACACGCACATTTGTGATCGCGGGCCGGAAAAGTGATAGGTTATCAAATTATTATACTTCTTTCAAAAAGGATTCCGATTTAACTAGTATCTTGTTCACGTGGTCCGTAGTGTAGTGTAGTGTATTATGTCACCACGTGAAAAGAGAAAAAACAGTACCGAAGTATACTATCAACTACAGTCAAAATGCTGTAGTGTAGTGCAGTGTATTTACAACTACGCACAACGTGAACGCTTGGCGTAGTGTAGTGTACTTAGTTTTGACAGTTGTGGTTTGTTATGATTTTCGATTCAATATCATTCACATTTCCGAGTTCTTTGTGTACTAAATATTTTAATTTTTCGCAAAGAAACAAGAACACGCCAACGCCAAACACAATCGTCAATATATAAATTAAAATAAAACATCGAGAAATGTCAAACATCCTTAGCACAATCTTTCAACAATAGGGGCATAATGGTAGAGTTACTACACTACATCTCCGGGTGAATCGTCATATAAGTGCTGTAGTCATAACTACACTACACTACACTACGGACCACGTGAGTAAGATATTATATCCGTTAAAATCTGTAAGACGTAACAAGCCGTGGTTATTTATATACACATTTGTGTATAGTGAACTTAGTTTGAAACAAAAAAAAAATTTGTGAACCCGAAAGGGTTAGATGGTAAATTTAATCATCTACCTACCATGAAAGTTGCCGTTGAGCATCCCCGATTAGTTAGCAGTGTATGGTCACCTTTACCATTCAAATTCAAATAGGTTCACATCCCCTACCAAAAAATTAAAAATTTTGACACTTGAAATTAATAAATAATCACAAAACAGAATTTTATGCGTTTTCCAAATAAAATTTTACTTTTAATTCCCAGAAAATAGAAAATACGATTTTAAAGAATAATGACAGATGTTGGAAGTGTAAGTACAGTAATTAATTAACATAAATTGTAACATGCGATTTATATTACTGTTTTTATTATTGTATTATGCATAGGACCAAGAAACAGATAGTTGCACCGAGGAAGAGGAGGTTGAACCAAAATTAAAATATGTACGATTAACAAATGATCTGCAAAATATATTAAGTAAGGATGCTGTTAGCTGTATTGCCGTGCATTCGAAAGTATGTATTATGTAAAAAAAAAATGGATCACTGTTCTATATTTTGACCCCGTTTTTAGTTTCTATGTTTGGGCACACATTGGGGTGCTGTTCACTTACTCGACCATTTAGGCAATACGGTCACTTTAAACAGTAAAAAGTCATTTCAAACACATATGGTGTCCGTAAATCAGATTTCGGTCGATAATAAAGGAGAGTTCATAGCAACATGTTCCGATGATGGAATGGTTATTATTAATGGTTTGTACACGGAGGATAGTAATCAGAAGATGAATATGGGACA
Source organism: Nephrotoma flavescens (assembly GCA_932526605.1). Taxonomy (NCBI): domain Eukaryota; kingdom Metazoa; phylum Arthropoda; class Insecta; order Diptera; family Tipulidae; genus Nephrotoma; species Nephrotoma flavescens. The sequence goes on along the minus strand of OW052222.1, from coordinate 191,906,998 downwards.
AAAGGTAAAATCAGTTGCGTTAGATCCGAATTTTTATAAGTCAGCTAGTGGACGCAAATTTATTGTGGGCGATAAACAACTAACGATGTACGAGCGAACAATGTTTAAAGCGTTAAAAGCAACAGTATTAAGCGTGTCAGAAGGATTTGTTTCGACCATTGCATGGAGTGGTCAATGGGTAGCTTGGGCTAGTGATTTAGGTGTCAGAGTTTATGATTTATTAGAAAAAAGCTCATTAGGTCTTATTAAATGGGAAGAACCAAGAGAGTAAGTAACTACTAAGGCGTTTGAAATATAATCCTAATAATAATCCGTATTTTATATTTTCAGAGGTAATCTGGGTGATTATCGGTGCAATTTAAAATGGTCAACGCCAGCAACCTTATTAATAGGTTGGCATGACACAATTCGTATATGTATAATTCGGAAACCAAACGCACTTGAAGCTTCGACACGAAATATGCCCAATTATATTGTAGATGCAATATCAACATTTCAAACCGATTTCTATATATGTGGGCTAGCACCATTGGACACAAGCCAATTAGTGGTATTGGGTTTTCCAAAGGAACGGGATAGTAAAACAAATAAGGCGTTACGGCCAGTACTTTCTGTACTACAGTATAAAGGATCAGATTACACCGAAATATGTACTGATAGTCTTTCAATTCGGGGATATCAAGAGTATAAGTGTGATGACTATCATCTGGATTGTCTAATAGAAGAAAATCAATTTTTTATCGTGTCACCAAAGGATATTGTTGTGGCCAGCCAATATGATCGGGATGATCGCGTGGAATGGTTAATCCAACATGAGTAAGTATTCCGATTGTTTTAAAGAAAGATGAATGAACTGAGAAATTTAAACGCGAATTTATTTGATGGATCCACTTTGCGGAAGCACCGTTTACAATTCAAGTTTGAACGCGTTGTGAAATTAATCTTGCTTGCTGACTTCTGTTACAGAAGAGTTACATCCTGCATATTGAATTGTGTTGTAAGCCAGTAAAAAACTGAGTTCAACCTACTGACCCATATTCCAAAATTTCTTGAAAACCTTTTTACGTATGGTTCCATTTCTAATACATTTTGAATCTGGGGGGTTACAATTTCTCTGCAAGTATGGATCGCCTAATCGAATTGGAAATCTGATATGAAAATTTTGTGAACTTCTGTGGAGAGCCCAAGGGCGGAATCTATTATTTCTTCATAAGTAGGGAAATACAATTGTAAACTAAAAAGTTTAACCCTAGCGTTTCAGAAACTCGCATGATTCGTTAATACATAATATTTTTGTAAAATTTATCTACCGTTTTAGAAAATTTGATCAAGCAATGGAAGTAATAGCAGCCGAAGGTGGAAAATATTCTCTCACGAGTGTCGCCCGCCTCTATTTAGATCATTTGTTATCACACGGCCAATATGAAGATGCGGCCAAGTTATGCCTGCGTGCATTTGGAAACGATAAAGTTTTATGGGAGGAAGAAGTTTATAAATTTTTGAAGGTGCAACAATTACGTTCCGTAAGTGCATACATTCCGCGTACGATTGAATGCAAGTTAAATGCCCATGTCTATGAAATGGTACTTTATGAGTATTTGCAATTGGACCCAAGAGGATTTCTAGAATTAATTAAGGAATGGAATCCCGCTTTATATAATACGTCTGCGGTTATAAATGCTATTCTGGATCACTTAGGCGATAATGATAAAAATATTTTATTGGAGGCTCTGGCAATTTTGTACTCACACGAGAAGAAATACGAAAAAGCTCTCGCAATGTATTTAAAATTACAGCATAAAGATGTTTTCGATCTAATTAAAAAGCATAATTTATACAATGTTATACATCGTATGATAGTACTACTTATAAAACTGGACAGTGATAAAGCAATCCAAATGTTATTAGAAAAAAATAAAATATCGCCCGATGTTGTTGTCCAGCAGCTGCAGCAGACACCAGAACATCTTTATTTGTATTTAGACGCGTTAGATAGAATCGACCATTCGGGAAAATATCACGAAGAATTAGTTAGCTTGTATGCGAAATTTGCACCCGAAAAGTTATTACCATTTTTAAGGCGTTCGAATAATTATCCAATTCAGAAGGCACTCGATATTTGTAAAAAATCGCTATACTATCCCGAGATGGTGTATCTGTTGGGCCGAATGGGTAATACTCGGGAAGCCCTAGCAATTATTATAAATAAGTTAAATAATATTCATATGGCAATAGATTTTTGTAAGGATCACGATGATATAGAGCTCTGGAATTATTTAATTGATAAATCGCTCGATAAACCTGAAATTATGACAAAGCTGTTAGATGGTATTGTTGGCTACATAAATCCAGAAATATTAATAAATAAAATAAAAATGGGACAAGACATACCAGAACTAAAAAATTCGATAGTAAAAATGTTATGTGATTATAGTTTACAAGTATCAATTCAAAATGGATGCAATGAGATTTTAGTAACGGATTATTTTAATTTACATGAAAAACTAATTAAGAATCAACGTAAAGGAATGTGTATTTCGAATGAGATTAGCTGCGAGTTATGTCGCCGCGATATAATTATAAAAGGTATGCAAATAATTTTATACATACATATTTTAAACAAGTAATGAACATAATTTTATTTTATTTTTTTTTTCAGACCCACTTAAAACCGATATAGTTGCCTTTAATTGTCGTCATTTTTTCCATGAAACATGTCTCCCCGATAAATTCGATATTGATTACTGTACCGTGTGCAACTCCAAGAAAAAATTTTAAATGTTTAATTTATTCGATTTAAATAGTGTTGTTTTTTTGTCCTTCCTAAATTTTTATTTTTTTCCATTTCAATTATGAATACAGAAATATTTTAATTTATTATTTTATTAAATACGTAAACATAATAAAAATGTATTGGCATTTATAATTAAAAGCAGAAATAATTATTAAATTTTTTATACATATATGTAATCAAAAGGGCCATCGATTAATAGTACAGTCGGCCAAATGCAGTTATTTACATGCAAATATATTTTACTCTACAAATAGAAAATTAATAAATGCATTAAACAGTTTATTTTTGTGTTTTTCTTTCAATCCATCTCTCCTTTCGGTGCAGGGAATCGGATGCCCAGTACCGGCGGCTCACCGGGAGTGAGTAAGCGGGCTCCCAGTTGTCGAGATCTAGCGACCGCAATGATGTAGTGATTCAAAGCTTTTTTACTACACCGTATACAGCTACAAGCAACACTACTGGAGTTGTCAGTCTGGTGGGTGGTTCATCCAGTACGGTTGACGGAAGTAAAAACACCTTTACGGAATTGAACAATCCTTTCTTAAAGAGAGATGGTGACAAGATCACCTATAAAAAACCGTCTACCGCAAGTTCTGTTAAACGATCATTTTCAACTTCAATGTTCAATACGGAGTCAGAAGTAGTAGACGACCCGACGAATAAACTCCCAGAAAAGCACAGTAGCGACACAAGCCTTAAAGAGAGCACTAAACGCAATGTTCAATTGACACAAACAGGCATCCATCGCTATATTACAGTAAAACGGAAAAGGGATAGTCCAAAAACAGAAGAACTACTGATAAGTAAGAAATCGAACGTCGAAAAATTCAATCTACCGCTAAACAACCGATTTGAAACGTTCATTGAAAAGGATGCGGAAGAACAGGCAAACCGAAATTACAAGCCACCGCTCCAATCTACTTACGCGAAATCGATACGCACAAGGTGGTGCAAGAACTCGCAAATCAAGCGTGCTAACAAATAGAAAAACATTTCACGTAGCAAATTTACTTCGAGGCAAAATACACGAAGTAAAAATTTAAACACATGAGGTCAACGACTATAGAGAAGTCAATAATTACTACGATACTCACAACAGAAACTATTACACATACCAACAGAAACTATTACCACATAATGATTAAAGTTGAACTGGATCCATCGGAAAGCATTTTAAAAAAGGGAGAAGTTCATCCAATATATAAACTAAAGTACCTCATACACAGACGCATAACTGTTGAAGCACTGACCAATACAGTGTTTAAACTGTCAAGAATATGGTCACTCAAGGACATATTGCAAGTTGATATCAGTGTGTGTCTTATGCGGGGAACCACACAACATTCGCAAGCGTTCTCCTCAAATGTTGAACCTACCCTGAATAACTGCATGCAACTGATGATGCAGTTAATGACAACAATGCAAAATATGCTACAAGCAATGCTACAAAATCAAACCACTATGATCCAGAAACTAGAATGTCTCCGATAAATTATCTGAAGATATGGCACTGGAACGCGAACGGTATAAGCCAACACAAACTCGAATTAGAACATTTCCTAGCTAAACACGAAATTGATCTTAAATGTTAGTTTCTGAAACCCACTTAACCGATAAACACAATTTCAGATTTACTGGTTACGAAGTTTATGATACAAAACATCCCTTGGGCAGAAGTCGAGGAAGAACTGCTATTATTATAAAAAAGCGGATTTGCCATTATGTTCTAAATGAATATAGCACTGAGAAAATTCAAGCAACCTCTGTTTGTGTGAACCTCAACTAAGAATGGCCCTCATTTTAAGGTCGCCGGCGACTTTAATGCCAAACATACCAACTGGGGTTCAAGATTGACTACTCCGAGGGGACGTCAATTAATGAATGTTATTCAAGAAAACCACTACGATGTTGCGTCATGTGGTCTTATTGGCTTACTGATCGACGAAAAATCCATAACGTCCTTGATTTTGCAGTCACAAGTAAAATAAACCGAGAAATAATCCAAGCTAAACCACTTTTAGAATAAACTTCTGACTACTGTCAGGTCTTACTACATTACTGGGCTGACCAAAAGCCGTGTTCTATAAATAACTATCTAAGGAACACCTAACGAACACCTTCACTGACTTTTTGAAATTAAAGATGTACATCAGTTCACATATCGGCCTAACGTCTACACTGCAGACGGTTAACGATATAAACCTTGCTATGGAAAACTTTAATGATCTACCAGTCAACGCAGCTATTTCAGCCTCGCCTAAACCAAAGAGCAAACATACAAAACACCATAACATCCACTGAAATAGAAAAAAAATTAACAGAGAAACGTCGCTTAAGACGCATCTGGCAAATTAATCGAACGCCAGATGCTAAACATAACTTTAATCAGGCAAAAAGAAAACTGCAAAGTCTACTACATACAAAAAAAAAGAAGATGGATTATATGCAAAATTATCTTAAAGAATTATCTCCCCATTCGGACACAAGCTATTCATTATGGAAGGCCACTAAATACTTTTACGAATCAGGATATATCCCTGAGTGCTGAAAATTATCAACTGTAAAAATGATCCCGAAACCTGGCAAGGATCCTACCAAAGCCTCATCATATAGACCAATAAACCTACGACCAATAAACCTACTACCATCAATTTGGTTTCAGAGCCGAGTACGGAACCATTGAGCAAGTAGGAAGAGAAAAATACTGCTTCGCCGTCGTTTTGAATGTTGCACAAGCATTCGATAAAGTTTGGCACGAGGGTCTGCTTCATAAAATTAATCTTAAATTGCCAGAAACTTACCAACTTATGAAGTTGTATTTATCAAATCGAAGATATTATGTCAAATACAACACCTCCAAATCGAACGAGAAAAACATTCTGGCTGGAGTACCACAAGGTAGTGTGCTTGGCCTAACGTTATATTTAATTTTCACTTCAGATCTACCAACGTCATCGCAAATTCTGACGTCAACTTTCGTAGATGCGATACGGCAATCGTATGTAGCCATAAAAGTCCACAAACGGCGTCCAAAATTCTGCAACAACATATTTATGACATCGAAATATGGCTAAAGAAATGGAAGATAAAGGTCAAATGGTGCAAAAAATATAGGCGTCCATCTGGATCGACGGTTAACTTGGCGAAAACATATTGAAATGAAACGAGATCATATCAATTTAAAAATTGATAAAATGCACTGGTTGATGGAGAAATATTCAACTATTGACCTAGAACACAAACTTCTCCTGTATAATACAATGACTAAACCAATTTGGTCGTATATGGTTCTCAATTGTGGCAATCAACCTCAAATTCAAATATCGAGATTGTCTAACGAACACAGTCAAAAATTCTCAGAATGATTACAGGAGCACGCTGGTTCGTAAAAAACAAAAATATACAGAAGGACCTAAGCATCTTAACTGTCAAAGACGAATTACAAAAGATGCGGATCAGCTATGCAGGGAAATTGGTATCTCATCCGAATTTGCTGTCGCGAAACCTAAAAGATATACCTACGTTTTCGCGTAACATAAAATATAAAATAGTTACGTTTACTTATTGATAAGAAGTAGATTCTGCTCCTGCAGATTTACATATAATTAACGTAGTTATTAAGATTTGAAAACTTATTGTTATTTTCATGTATGAAAGATTCAATAAATAAAGAAAAAAAATCTCTCTTTTCAAATTCAACTCCTCATTTTGGCAACTAAGGCCCTCGTGGTCCATTAAAATACGGATTTGTGCATTTTCATTCGTTAGTGCCGATGCCGACTCCGAGGTTGTTTTATTGGTAACAATCTGAAGGGCAATTTGTTGGGATATTCATTCTGCACAAACAATTTCTACGTACTGTATAGTAGCCCATTAACGGAATGTCCATATACGAGTAGGGCATTGGATTACTTATAATTTACTCGTCTGAATCGCCTGTAAGAAGTACTCATATATCATTTCATAACATCGTCAACGCGTGTAATTTACTCAGTTGGTTAACCTGTTTGGCGGTTTTTAATAGTTATAACTTATAACCAGGGCTGGAAACCAATTTGTATTTTAGTTTTGGTTTCTGGTTCCTTTCAATGACAATTTTTGGTTTTGGTTTCGGTTGTATAAATTTTTAAATTTGGGTTTTGGTTTTCATTCTTGAAAAAAATGTAAAACAAGAATAAAACTAAACATTTTAAATAAACAAGTTTTATTCATTAATTCAAATAAAAAAATAAATAAGGTATGCATAACATAAAAAAATTCTAAAAACATAATAAAAAGTAAAAATAATAATAATAAAATATTTTAATTTAATTATTTAACTTAATGAAAAGAATGTCTTCTAACACATCCTCGTTTAAACCATCCCTGTTATCTGCTAGAATAAACTTCAACGTTGAAAACGCTCGCTCCACCGATACTTGTGTTGAAGCGACAGCTAATAAAATGTTCGTTATTTCAGACAATTGACCAATTTTTTTTTTAATTTTCTTTGGTTTTGGTTTCGGTTTTGGTTTCGGTTTTGGTTTTAGTAATTTTTTATGGTTTTGGTTTTGAAAACCCGGTTTCCAGTCCTTAAATAGATACTAATGTTTTAGTCTTTAATTGAAAGAATTATTTAATTGACCGAGCCTTTAATAGTCATGTTGGAGTGCAGTTGGTGGAATTGCCGCATGAGTCACACCCTCCGATGATCAACTCCGATTTACAACAACGGACTCGAAATAACGATCAGCAATCGTTTATGCCAATTCGTAAGAGACTTTTTGGGTGACGTCAACATGCAAATTGGCGAATTCGCAACACCTACAACCAATCAAATACAACTTCACAGAAAAACAAACCGTGATGTGCTATAAAGTTACCTAGATTCCATCAATATACACGAATATTGACTATTTCATGATATTTTGTGTGCAAGGCTTCGAACTTTATCTACCTGTAAGTGTCGTAAACCATAAAGTGCTCACCCTCATCGGTTATAAGCTAGTTAACTTAAAAAATCGAAGGTCGTTTCTATACAACATATGCTGCGTTTTTTTGAAATCTGGTGTTCGAGACCGCGATAAAATACAGGGAAATTTTGAAAGGAACATTTTAGCACAACAACTTTTACTAACTTCAAGTCAATCATTTTGACGTTTAAACAGATTACAAATTTAACAAAAATATTTTATAAATTTTTAGTTGTACTCAATAATAAATCTAATTAATAAGTGTTTAAGTTTAAAATTTGAGTGCTTTGTTGTGAAAATGTAAAGCAACGATTAATGGTAAACTAAATACCTTTCTTGATTCCGTATTTGCCGATATAAAATCCAATTTAAGCGATATGAATAGTTCGAATCGAGCTTTTCTAAATACGCTGGTATCGAATAACTCGGAAATTTTATTTGATTACGATAATCCGTACTGGGATAATACACAAAATAAATTTATACTCAATGAGGACGGTTGTAAATGTGTAATTTTATGTGATATACAAAAGGCTGGACGGAATTCTTATAACCATTAGGGAATACAATATTAGTGATACGCCGTGCGACATGAATAAGTACGTATTTGGCTGGAAACATCTAGTAAGGGAGCGATTCTTAACGATCTTTTTAATTTCAGAATGCTGCAATCAACTGTAGGTGATAGTAACATAAATTTAGATGACAGCGATAGTGATAATGGATTTATGGGTGATGATTTTCATAACCAAGCTGAAATGGATGAGCCATAAGAGTTGCAACTACCGATATGACATTCGCATACGATGCAAATGCCGAAATTGAACAAGTGCAAGAGTTGCGAATAAGTGGCGGGTGCTAAACGCTCGCAAACCGTAATTGATTCATTGCAACCGTCTGTCTGATGCGTCGACGAAAATTGGAATATTCGTATCGACCCCGTCTGGACCATCTTATTTGAAAATTAGACCATTGGCAACGGTTCAGACGGAGAGACAACAGATGAGGCGAACCAGTGAAGCGATAAAAGCAAATTGGAATGCTGCAGCTAAGCGAAAACAAAAAAAAATATACGTGATATGCGATCAATATTTAATAATAATACAACACAGGATTCCGATTCATTGGCATTCAGTGCGGATACTAATTCGCTCAATTTAAACAATGCGTATACTGAAGAATATCGTCGAATGGATTATATGTAGTAAGTGGTAATACATCTAAATCAGTTCGAATCAACTTGTATGCTTCATTTTATATGCATATTATAAAGGGAAGTGACAAATGATGATGTTCCAGCACAAAAGTGACTTAATAATTAATTACAAAAGAATTAAATACTCTAATATTTTTTTATTTCTAGTTATATCCCGTTTGAACGGAAGTATGTGGCAAATCAGTAATTCGTATGATGGAAAAATCTGACTTAACGGCAAAAACCTGCCAATATCTGGATCGAAATTTAACTTTTCCGTTGTTGGAATTTTTGTGCGACAAGAAAGTATGTATGATGACAACATAACCTACAAATTATGCATTGAAATATTTTTTTTCGATATTATGACAAAAAAGAATTACACGGAAAAATTTTGGAAACCGTGAATCCATCAATGCATTACCTTAAGTATGTTGGTTGATAAAATAAACATAAAATCAAAGAAAGTAGATTGCTGGATTGTGAATTTAATTCGTAATGTTCGACTCGATGCTAAAATTATCTCGAAATTGGGACCAGTTGTAATGGGAACGCGGCCTTTGTCATCGTATCAACAGCTAGTTGAAATATCGATTCCTTCTCGGTTCGTTCGGATGCTCCAACTGGTACTGTAGAAAGAACATAAAGTTAAAGCATAAATGGTGAAAATTGGAAGTACTACTAAACAATCGTGGAACGCATATACATTTTTCTTTTTATAGTCACCCCATAAAGTTGAGAATCAAGAAAAGTGGAATTTATGAAAAATAAATTTTAATAAGCCGGAAATTTCCATTAATCAACAGTAGTGTTTTATTTTTTAAATTTTCAAATAAACTACATGTGTTGTTTTGAACACAATAATTGATGATATTTCCGCCAATTTTACTCGATGTGCAGTATATTGGGCTTTTCATTTCTTCGTAAGTTATAAATTGAAGTGCCCCATGAGAAACGCCAAACAATTCAGGAATGAAATCACGAAATATATTGTCCATTAAATTTGTCAATTTCTTATTTATATTTCATCCGACTCGGCATATCCCCAAAAACAACAGAAAATTTGAAAATAAAATGACAGTTCTGTCTCTAAAATGAAGTAAGAAACAATCAAAAAATTGTGTACTAAAAAATTTCCCTAGTTTCGTCAGTTCAGGAATTATTAAATTTTGTGATGAACTCGGTTGTACTCTACATAATATCAAGTGTAGATCAGAGTTGTTGAGTACAAGCAAATATAAACTTTATTCAACAATATAATACATGATATGGACTTAATTTATAAGTTCTTTAGGATTCGATACAGTGAATATGACGCACAAATATTTTAAAATTATAGAAATTGTTTAAAAAATCAAAATATAATTTATCGCGGTCTAGTGCAGCATTTTCAAAAAAACGCAGCTATAGTAACAAATTTGAAATTTACTTCAAATCAAAATACAAAACGATTTTGGGAATATTTTAGGAATAAAAGCGAAATCGAAGGATGTCCTGGAAATATGACATTACCACAATACCAACTCCTCAAACGCCAAAGGTATACCTTACATATTCGGATTGTTTATCAATCAGTCAATGAACCAGGCACGTTATTGGTGGATTGGACGGACAACCCAGCAATCACAACGTATCCTGTTATTTTTTAGGATAACATTTTATCCCATTTAAAGGGGTTTGGGGACGGTTGTGGTCTTGTCAATATACCACATGTTAGTTTGAGTATCACACGAGGATTTTCAGTACCCCAAATCCGACAGTTTTGCTTATTTACGTATCCGTCGAGTTGAAAATGTGCCTCATCTGAAAAAATGATTTTCTTCGAAAAATCCGCATTAATTTAATGGTGTTCCAACACCCAATCAGCAAATTCACGGTGCTGTGCATGGTGCCTTGGCTTGATTTATTGCACCAATTGAATTTTGTACGTGTGCAAATGCAGATCTTTTACCAAAATTCGTTGCATAGTGCTTCTGGAAATGTTTAATTCTTGACCACGATGCCGAATCGAAGTTCGTGAATTCTGTGCCACAAATCCCCTTACTTTGGCTATATTTTCGAGTAACCGACAAGAACAACGACGAACAATGATCTTCTGATCCATCAGCGTAAATTTGGTCTCAAATTTTGTAATTAAACACCTCACTGTCGATTCATTTGGCGCATTATTGCTACCGAAAACTTGACGTAATTGGCAACTTGTGTTCGCAAAACATTCACCATTTTTGTAATGTATTTTTACAATAAATAAACGTTGTTGGTTTGAATACTTCCCCCTTTTCTTAAATCGATTGGTCTGTAGGTGACAAATGTCAACAAATGTCATCGTACCACTCGTACTAACAAAATGGCGGCAAATTTAAATCCGACGCTCTTGTAGAGATACCCTTTATTACGCTAACATTTAAACAACTTCATTGTTGAGACATTGTTGAGACATGATGCAGGCACTTTTACTTCAGCTAAAAGGAATGGATGCTAAATTCGATCAACTCCACACAGAATAAGGCGATAAATTAGTTCAAGTCCGCACAAAGCAATTGCTTAAGTCGTCAAATGAGATCAACAAGCCGCAATGTCGAATCAAACAGCTAAATAAGACAAGTTAAGGCACGCGTATAAGTTTATTCCCCACCAACTATTAGAGATTTCCAGCTAAATAAAACGTTTTCAGCAGAACCAGTTGCCAAAATCTCAAGAGGAATTTTAAAACCTCCGACATTCGATGGCGAGAACGGATGGGCCACAGAAGAGCAGCCAATGCACTAAATTTGACTCTCCGAGGGAATGCTGCAGATGTCTTGCAAACTGTATTCGCGCAATTGAAAGTAGCTATGAGTGGGTCATAACTAAGTTGGAACTAAGATACGGGCAGCTGCAAGTCAGATAATGATGCAAGATTCAATTCTAAAGCAAGTGGCAACTACGTGGGGAAGCCGGCAAGACATAGAGAGAGAAGTAACGCCAAGAAATGTCGTCGATCACCAAACCATAGGCAGAAGAAGATTCGCTCACTGTGCAGCCATCTTGTAGCATAACAGTTAGATGTTGCAGTGTAATGTGTTTATTAATTAGACAATCCATTTGCTCTTAATGATGATGAACTAGGAAAAACCAAGATTGTGAAATATATAGAATCGACACAGAAAACACTACACCAATCCAGCAAGCACCAAAACGATTTTTTTATAGTTTATGCAATTCGCCTGCTACATTTGAGAAATTAATGAAGCCAGTTCTAAGAGGCCTAAATTCGAAAACTTGTCTGGCTTATTTCGATCACATCATTGTATACACCGCTCATTTGATGAACACGTCAACAATCTTAAACAAGTATTACAATCGAACCGGATGGCAGGATTGAAGTTAAATGCAACGAATTCTAGACTGTTCAGGGAAGAATTTAACTATTTGGATCTTATTGTTTCAAGCAACGGTATGCGCACGGATCCACAGCAGTTAGACTTGCACCAAAGGATATTAGCCAACTAAGGAGTTTGCTAGGATTATATTTATACTACCGACGATTTCTGTCAAAGTTTGCAGACGTTGCACGAAGTCTCTCTCTAAAGCAGAGATAAACTATTGTGCAACATGCCGGGGACTGTTGGCTGCGGGCAGTATGTTCTTCGAACAGATCATGCGGCACTCAAATGGTTGATAGAGTTTAAGAAACCAGAGAGGCAAGTAGCTGGATGGATCATACGGTTCCTAGCCTACACTTTCAAAACTGAACTGTTGGCGTTCAGAATACTCTGTGCACTTCAGTGTAAACAATGTGTAAGACAGGAAATAAAGAACTGTCCAACAGTTATTGCACAAATACAGTTTGTATCAGATCATGATTGGGATAAGAAAGAAGACCAGGAGGCTGATAAGTCAATTGGACCAGTAACGAAATTGCTGATAGAATGTAGACGACCGCATATGATGATGCAATTTCGGATACATATACGTTTTCTTGAAATTGTTTCGGATTTTTAACACTCTAAAATGTTCACGAGCGAAGAGCTCAAAAACAATATCCGAGCAGATATTACAACATTAAATCCAAGTTAACGACCACGAGCACACAGCTTAGTTATATAAATGCTGAATCTTTACAACATGCCTTCTTTCCGATACAATAGAAGTTTTAATAGAAACATACCGAAACCGGGCTTTAGATGTTTTTATTCAAGGATTAAATGGAGAAATATCTAAAATGTTAATCATTCAACGTCTGGAATTTCAAGATTTAAACCTTAGAAATTTAGTAATACACAATAGGAATATTAAAAATTCAATAATAACTCCAATAAATCAACTAACTCCTATACAAACCAGCAAAACCTACAAAAGAAGCCTACGTATACCCAAACTCCGCAACACAATATGACAACGCCACAACGAAATATGGCTTCCAATTCCAACATACATAGGATATTACCCCATCGGCCAGTTGAACCGAAACCACCAACACCAATGGAACTAGGGTCTAACTATCACACAGCATTTAAACAGCGCGTTGATTCTTTAAAAGTGTTGGAATTAACAAAAGTATCGAGTTTTTCGTACTGCTTTAAAAAAAACTAGGAGCCATCATCGATAGAAATAAAGATACTACTAAAAGAGATAACATCAGCTTACGTAAATAATACGAGACGACCACCTGTCCCACAAATCAAAACAAAACCTTCAACGGATCCTATCAAAATTCAAAACATTATTCTGAACTGTTAATAATGCTGAACCAATCGACACCGATATAAAAGCCGAATACCGAAGGACCTATTTATGCTAAACCGTATTCCTACCCCGTTAGCATGAGGAGCGAAGTCGAGAAACAAACAAATTGATCAATTATTAAAAGATGGAATCATAAGGCCTTTAGAAGATTTAGTTGTTCTATGTTGAAGTTATATAATTATAACTTATTTTAACCGTTCGGCATCAGCTCTTCTATGCTGATGTATAATGCGGGACAGCACTTTTTATTACTAATCACTTATGTATTTTTGATTAATAAATTTACACATTTTATTTAATTAATTATACATGCTTTTTATTTTTATCAATTAATAAATTTTTCATTTTAACAAATTAAATATTTAAGAGTTAGCAGAAATATAACTTTATACAATTTGTGTCTTAACTATTTCTCCTGTTTTTATTATATGGAATCTATTACCATATGCTATGAAAATTTATAATAAACTCTTGCGTTGAAAATTTAAAACAAAACTTATATACTAATTTTTCTGGTATACAACCTGGCTAAGGACTCTATGTTTCAGCAGTTCAACTAAGGCCAGATTGTATACCAGTTATAACAATTATACCATTTAAACTTCTCCACAAAACGCATCCATTACACCATTTCGAATTGTCACAAATTAGACATTTCTTACCCGATAATATGTCAAAACAAACAACAACAACAACTCAAACAACAAGGTAAATAATTTAATTATAAAAAATAAAACTTAATGGAAATAATTACAAAGTTTAATAAATTTATTTTTATATTAATATTTACATAGATATGCGACAACGAGAAAATGATACACCCACATACACTCCCCTTCCAGTGGAATTTAAGAAAATTGGTAAGTATTAAATTTCACGATACGAAGTCTGTGGTTTCTTAATTTTTAAATCGAACTGGTAGTTTAATTACACGACCATGCCTTGATAACACCTCTCTTGGTTCACTACTAACTTGCACATGCTGATCGAAAACTACTTTCTTTTTAGCTTTTGGAGTTTCTGAATTAACCACCTCATCAGCTTTCCCATCAACATCCCATGACAGATTAGTCGCTAATGGCTGATTGCTGAACAACTCATCATTATTTTCGGAATAACAAGGTTTGAGTCTATCTATCGAAATATTAACTTTTTTACCTTTAATTTCTAGCTCAAAAAATTTTGTATCCCTGTTTGAAATTTTAAAAGGACCGGTATATGGAGGCTGAAGTGCTCTTTTGACTGCATCGGTACGTATAAACACATGAGAGCAATCCTCCAATTTTTTGTTAATGAAAAATTTCTCCTTTGAATGTCGAGATGCGTTTACCGGTTTTAATTCTTCAAAATGTTTTTTTAGATTACTCACGAATTCGGACTGTGGAATCGAAGTATTTGGAGGTTCCATGAACTGCCCAGGAACTCTAACCGCACTTCCATACACCAACTCTACAGGAGTAGATTGTAACTCTTCATTAAACGAGGTACGTAAACCTAATAAAACGAGTGGTAAAATGTCCGTCCAATCCATTCTGTTATGACACATAATCGCTGCTTTTAATGTCCTATGCCAACGCTCAATCATACCGTTGCACTTAGGATTATACGCTGTAGTACGTCTTCTTTCAAATCCTAATAAATGTGACAATTCTGTAAACAGATTCGCTTCGAACTGCGAACCTTGATCTGTTACGACAAAATTTGGAACACCAAACCTAGCTATCCAATTTGAATAAAAAGCATTTGCCACCGTATTTGCCATGATATCTGGTATTGGAATTGCCTCCGCCCAGCGAGTATACCTATCAATCATGGTTAAGCAGTATTTATGATTATTGGATATGGGTAATGGTCCAACTAGATCAATATGCACTTCTGAAAACCTTTCCTTTGTCACTTCGAAATTACCTATTGGTGCTTGTGTGTGTCTTGATACTTTGGATATTTGACACGCCAAACATGCTTGTGCCAATTCCTTAATATCCTTTTTTAATGACGGCCACACTACATGTTTAGACACTAACTTGACCGAAGCTTTTATTCCCGGATGCGACAGATTGTGTAGCGACTCAAATACCTTCCTCCTCCATTCTCTTGGTATGAAAGGTCTTGCTTGTCCCGTCGATATGTCACAGTAAATGAAATGTTCTGTATTGAAAGCTAACGGTCGTCTTACTAAATTTAGTCCAGAGTTCTCGTCTTGTAGTATGTCATTCAGTTCCGAGTCTTGTAATTGATCTGTAGCTAGTTTGTTATAGTCAATAGTCTCGTGAATGTCAATTAGCTCAACTCTAGATAATGCATCAGCTACAACGTTGTCTGTACCCGTTATATGTCTCAGGTCCGTTGTAAATTGTCCAATAAAGTCTAGTTGACGTCTTTGTCTTGGTGATGCTTTGTCTAAATTTTGTTTAAATGCGTAAATGAGGGGTTTGTGGTCCGTAATGAGGATGAAATTTCGTCCCTCGAGAAAGAATCGGAAGTATTTTACACCTAAATAGGCCGCTAACAACTCCCGATCGTAGGTACTGTATTTTTTTTGTGTTTCGGTTAACCTGACAGAATAAAAACCCAGTGGTTGCCAAACTTCATCAATTAATTGTTGCATAACTGCCCCTACTGCTGTATCGGAAGCATCTACCATAATTGATAACTTTGCTGACATGTCTGGATGAGCTAGAAGGGTGGCATCACTTAACTTGAATTTACATTTTTCAAACGCTAATTTCGACTCTTCTGTCCAAACGATTGGTATTTTACTATTCTTTTTGTAACCTTTTAAAAAGTCATTTAAAATGGCCTGGTCATGTGCTGCAGAAGGAATAAATCTTCTGTAGAAATTAATCATTCCTAGAAAACGTTTTAATTGCTGGACAATGACTGGCTGCGGAAAATTACGAATTATTTCTACTCTATCTGGAGATGGTAAAATTCCTTTCCTATTTACGAAATGTCCCAAAAAAGCAATTTCTTCTTGCGCGAATACACATTTATCCATTTTAATAACTAGCCCATTTTCGGCTAAACGTTGGAAAACTTGTTCAACATGACATAAATGCTCATCCAATGAAGCGGATGCAATTAAAATGTCGTCTAGATACACGAAACAGAATGACAATCCCCTTAAAACCGAATGCATTAATCTTTGGAACGATTGTGCTGCATTCCGAAGACCGAATGTCATTCTATTGAATTCGTAAAGACCGAATGGTGTTGCTATAGCTGTTTTGTGAACATCTCGTGGTTCAATTGGGATTTGGTGGTAAGCACGTACCAAATCAATAGTTGAAAATACCGTACAACCAGCAAGTTGAAACGAGAAGTCCTGAAGATGCGGTACTGGATAATTATCGGGAATGGTCACATTATTCAACGCCCTGTAATCCCCACAGGGTCTCCACTCACCGTTTTTCTTAGGTACCAAATGCAGAGGACTGGCCCACTCACTTTTGCTAGGTCGACAAATTCCTTGCTCCATCATACTTTCGAAGTGTTCCCTCGCTATTTGTAACTTATCGGGAGCCAAACGCCTTGTTTTGCACATAACTGGTTGCCCGTTTGTTTCCAAACAGTGTGTAACATTATGCTTAGGTGTATTCATATTGCCTGTTTCCCGAGTAATTATTTCATATTTTTTTAACAATTCGTTGATTTCTGGATTAATTTTGCTTTTATCTAACAGGGCTAACGAAGGACTTGAATTACTTGTAATGGATCCAACTGAATATAAATTTGTAACCGGATCAATTAATTTACCCTTTCTAATATCAACTACTAAACCTGTTGCTTTTAAAAAATCTGCCCCGATTATTGGCATAGACACATCAGCAACTATGAAGGACCATTTGAACACCCTACGTAAACCGATATTTAGTGAAATTGTCTTCGTTCCGTAGGCCTTAATTTTGGTACCATTGGCTGCATATAAGTGAAAATCGGGTTCATTAACCTTTTTGTTACTGAAATTTGCTGGCAAAACGGAAACGTCTGCGCCAGTGTCTACCAAAAATTTTCTTTTAGAATTTTGATCCAAAATAAGTAGACGATTTGCACAAATTTCATCAACATACGTCTCAAAATGCTGACTAGAATTTAGTTTTTTGACTTTTGAGATTTTACAACAATAAACTTATCGTGAAAACGACAACCTGAAACACACTTCGTTGCCTTATCTTTAAAACGTCGATGATAGAAACATTCGGTTTCATCATACGTTCGTTCTCTAGATTTTGACGAATTTCTAGCTGTGTTATGCGGACTACGAGTTCTTCGTGTTGTGCTACGTAAGGCGGATACTTCCATTATAATATCCTTACGGAACTTACACAACATCTCATGCAACTCTTCTTTTGTCGACGATGATTCTTTTTGCTGGCTTGTGTATGATTTGTCACTTATTTCCATTACGTGCTGCTGTGACATGGTTTCAATTAATGCGTCCGCTCGTTCTGCCAACTTTCCTAATGAAACGTCATTTTCAAACGGGACTAATACCAACTGTACCTGCTGCGGTAACCTTTGCAACCATAATCGCTTAACCGTGCCTTCTTCAAAATGCTCTCCTGCATTCATATGCATTTGCTCCAGCAATTGTGATGGTTTCTGGTCTTCTAACCTTAGTCCGTGCAACAAATTATTTAATTTTGATCGTTCTGATTCTCCTAAAACTTTAATTACTTCCTGCTTAAAAAACGTATAAGGTTGTTTTCCCTTATTTTTTATAATAAGATTGGCAAATTTATTATGCAACCTAGCATCTAATGCACCAACCGCATGTGAATACCTCGTAGTCTCTGTAACGATGTTTGCTACCTGGAACTGCTGTTCCAAAATAGCAAACCAGACCTCGGGATTCTGTGCATATAAAGGTTGGGGTGGCTTAAAAGCTACATGTGCAATCTCTTTTTGCGAAATATTTTTTGCCGTTTTACTTTCGTTATCTACAATATTTTCACTACCAGAGTTGCCACTAGAAGATGCTTCCGAAGCATGGGAATCTTTCAACTGTGCATTTAGAACGATTCGAACCTGATCTTGCACTAGTGAACACAATTGTTCACGAGTCAACGTGATCATTTCGTTACTAGAAAATAAAAGATTTTGCCTATCAGAGGAGTGTACATAGGTGGAATTCGTTTCCTCGTCGTCGGTATTGATACCACGCACAACGAAACGAAAAAAGAAACTTAAAAGTAGAAAAAAGGATGAACAAACAAAAAAAACGCAAGAAATACTGAACATTGTGATTATTTGAATAATTTTAATTTTTTATTTATTTTTTAAATAATTTTTTAAATATTTTTAATTTAATTTTTTTTTTTTTTTAAAAATAATTTTTATTTTTGTAATTTTTAGACGACGCAAAAAATGGTGCAAAAATGGAGTACGTTTTATAAAGAATAAATAAATGGTACTTACAATTTTAAATTTATCGTCTTATTATACGGGATGATTGGAAAAACTCCCGGCTGCTTACAAACAATGTTTCCTCTTTGAAGCGGATTTTATTTAATACAGCTATGTTTAACGGGTGATCCGGTGAATGCCTGTTGCTGCTTCGCCAAACCAATGCTCCCTTCTAATTTGCGGTTGATTTATTAGTTGCTCGTTTATCTGGTGAATACATAGACGGCAAACTGCTTCCTCGGAACATATAATATTTTTTAAAATTTTAGTTATCCAAAAATTTTACGGATGACTTGTAGTATTTTGCGTTGGCTAATAAGTATTAGCTGCTGCCCCCGGTGGAACTATAACATCACGTCGGGGTCACCAATTTAGAAGATTTAGTTGTTCTATGTTGAAGTTATATAATTATAACTTATTTTAACCGTTCGGCATCAGCTCTTCTATGCTGATGTATAATGCGGGACAGCACTTTTTATTACTAATCACTTATGTATTTTTGATTAATAAATTTACACATTTTATTTAATTAATTATACATGCTTTTTATTTTTATCAATTAATAAATTTTTCATTTTAACAAATTAAATATTTAAGAGTTAGCAGAAATATAACTTTATACAATTTGTGTCTTAACTATTTCTCCTGTTTTTATTATATGGAATCTATTACCATATGCTATGAAAATTTATAATAAACTCTTGCGTTGAAAATTTAAAACAAAACTTATATACTAATTTTTCTGGTATACAACCTGGCTAAGGACTCTATGTTTCAGCAGTTCAACTAAGGCCAGATTGTATACCAGTTATAACAATTATACCATTTAAACTTCTCCACAAAACGCATCCATTACACCATTTCGAATTGTCACAAATTAGACATTTCTTACCCGATAATATGTCAAAACAAACAACAACAACAACTCAAACAACAAGGTAAATAATTTAATTATAAAAAATAAAACTTAATGGAAATAATTACAAAGTTTAATAAATTTATTTTTATATTAATATTTACATAGATATGCGACAACGAGAAAATGATACACCCACAGGCCCTCCAAAAGCCCATACAACTCCCCAATATGGGTAGTAGAAAAAAAGCTGGACGCTTCAGGCATCACGAAATATAAGATGGCCATCGATTACAAGAGACTGGATACCGTAACAATGTCATGCGCATCTGATTAGATATATCGAACATCCTGGCAAAACTGGGTAGCTCCAAATTTTTTACGACAATCGATCTCACGTCTGGATTCCATCAAATCCAGATGAAGCTGGCATACCTAAAACATCATTTTCAATGATGAATGGTAGACACGAATTTTTAATACTTCCTTTCGGTTTGAAGAATGCTCCTGCCATTTTTTAACGAATGATTGACAACGTTCTGAAGGAGTTTATTGGGAGAACATGTTACGTCTATATAGACAATATCATCATATTCAAAGGAAACACCGAGGAAGAACACCTGGCTAATATCGACCAAATACTCTCGAAATTGTAAAAGGGCAACCTGCGAGTTAATCTCGACACGACAGAGTTCCTAAAACATCCTGATGCAGTTATCACTGTGACGTTGTTATTCTTTGCCACAATTTCCTTTCTAAACTTCGCTTTCTCCTCGCACGTATATCGTGTCTCCAACCTTGTATGTTTTTTTTTGTTCTGGTTTCCCCGAATTTTATTTTATATCTTAGTTTGTTGGGAGTTTTGAATTCGTTGCTGTCTCTAGTCAGGATAGGGAATCTGCAATTTTGTTGGTATAATCCGGTTTATAAATTAACTCGTAGTTATATTCTTCAAGACTTGACTTCCTTCTTTTTGGTTTGGCGTTATGGTTTTTAGGGCGAATGTCAAAGGTTGATGATCTGTGACAATCTTAGTGTTTTTCGCTTCATATAAGCAATTCCGTAATACCCATGACAGACTAGGACTAGCTAAACGCGTTTAATCATTTTTTCGAGTTTATCTCTTAATGTGTCAACTTCGAGATTAACTAAACGAGTTTTATTTTAGGTTTAGTAATTAAACCGGTTTAGTGCACAAATCTCTCAATATTTTGAAGTTTATCGCATAAAAATGGGTTTATGGTGTTATGATACTGACTAGTTTTCAAGTGCTGTAATGTGCTGTAAAACTATTAAGGCGAAAAAGAGAAACAACTAATTTAAACAGTAGACAACACTATGAGCATTTATTTTGACGTTATGAAAACCAAATAATATATTTGTGCAGCGTGCGCTGCAATGTTTTGTTTTGAAATATATTTGTACTATACACGTACACACAAAATCTATTACTAATAAAAGACTCTACGTCAAAAAAAAAATAATCAAAGTTGATTTATTTTTTATAGATTTGCCCAATTTAAACTGCTGCAAAAGTAAGCTATATCATTTGTTGCTGAATTTATTTCTATTTTTTCTTTATATGTTGTACACACTCATTCCTTCAAGTGATTTGTACTTACATTACTTGTCCTACTCTATTTTCATTTTAAATCATATGAACCATTTGAAAAACTAGTCAGTGTCATAACACCATAGCGAGAGCCACCTAACAATGAATGTTAAAATTTATAAATAGGACAATGTCATTTAGTACTGTGATACAATGATAGATGCCGCTTACTTTTTGAGTTATCCCTTTCGTTTTTTTTGCTCCAATTTAAGTTCAGAATACACAAATGTGTATGTAAATAATGACAGGTTGTAATGTCTACCACATTTTACCGGATCTTAGTTAAATGGGAATTCTTGAAGAAAAAAACATAAGGAAAAAAAACATAAAGGAAAGGGTTATATCTCTTTTCCTGCCTGCCATCATAATTGTGTGGGTAACGAAAACGTATCATGTCAAAATTTATTTTTGTATCTGGTTTGGTCTAACATACACATTTGTGCATTACTCTTACCGTAGAGTAGTGCCGGAAAATATACCATGGTATTGTATTTGGAATTCATATATTTTTGTATTCTATATTCAAATCTCGTTGGAATCTGACAATTCTCGCGCAGAAAAAATATGGCGGATACACAGTGATGTATTAAATATATATTGTATATATATATTCATTTATATTGTTTACATTTTTATGTTGTATTTGTATTAAAATGGAATAGGAATTTTGGGATACAATTAAAACACAAAGTTTAGGTTTTATAAATTAAATTGCGTTTAATTAAAATATTTTTTTTATTTGTACCACAATAACATTTGTTTAATACCGATTCCGGACAAACATAGCGCTACCGTATTTTATTATTGAAACAGGATTTGCTAAACTTCTAGTGTGTCAACCTAATTGGATTTGTTGTAGATTAACTAAACTAGTTTAACTAAACGCGTTTAGCTAAATCCTAGTCTGTCAAGGGTATAAGCTTTCTTCTGTCTTATTCAATGATCCGGAGATTAACGTGGTTGGTCTGTCTTTACCAATTTTTCCTGGATTTTCAAAGTTGGGAAAGATTAGTATTTCCGTAGATGATAATAAATCCTTAATTTGTTGAAATGCGCGATTTCCTTTCTCGGGGAAAGTGATTTTCATCATTTTTGTGTGATTGGCCGCAATATGCGCGTTTTCCCCTCTGGTAATATTTGTCAACGGTTTGGCGATTTTAGCGTAATCTTTATAATGTTTTTTTTAAAGCTAAATGTGATTACCGATTTAACAAAAACCAAATAATCGAGGCCTTGAACGAAAACACAATCTATGTAAGCATTTTTAACGGGTCCGTTAGAAATGACAACAAGAACAAACATCTGAAAGAAAACTTCTTAATACAATATAACAACGAAATCATAAAAATCGATAATCAAACATTCACCAACCAAGAGATTAGAACCTCGTCCAGGTCCTACCATCAGTACTCCAGCCCAATATAACGGAAAATGGCATTAATATCGATCCAGAATACCTCCATGATTTACACCTAAACTAACTTGAAACACCTTCAAAATTTATGCGCAAAGCATAAAGTATCAAGACTTATGGATCTTGGAGTTACAGCTACGATTTGCATTATTTATCTTCTCAATGAAAACTAACAGTCATCGCAGTACAAAATAAGGAGGAACAGGTCAACTCATCAACCTGAGACCATCAGACACAACTCGAGATTCAACCAATTAACTTGGAATTCTGATTCACGGGCGCCGTGGATCTTTAAAGGAGGAAGAGTTAAAGACCAGGAGCACCCGGCCTAGTTATAAAAATGCTGACTCTTTATACAACGTGCCTTTAGATTTGCAACGTGCCACTTAATTTACATCAGCGAAACCTGAAGTTGCACGAGTATCCGGCATTTATAGATTTGTAGATTTAAGTTTTAGTTTTACTTTGGAATTGTTTCAATAAAGATTAAAATTCATTTTTTTCCCAAAATTGGTGGAAAAGTGCGTTAGCATTTCTTTAAGAAAACAACTTTCATCACTTGTTGTTTTCGGCAAACCGTTACTATTTGAAAAAACATGCATCGCTCCACAATTAATTTTCTATCTACCAAAACGTAGTCTCGATTATTTTACAATTCATAAAATACTTTTAGATCCGTTTATGCATCTTTCGTGTTTCGGATAATGAATTTGGTCGTCTCCTACTAACAAAATATTATCGGATAATCGGAATTCAATTATTCTTCAAGTTACATAAAGTAGGGTGGTTTATTATATTCCCTATTAAATGCCAATTATATTGCAACCCACGGGAATAACCAATTTTGGTCATACGTTCAAATATGCGGAATCGTAACAATACATTCGGTTCAATGAATTTAAAAATTGTAATTTCAATTAAACAATTCCTTCTCTGAAGTGTAGTTTGTAAGTCATTCAAGTTCCTTATAAGTTTTCATTAAATTCAAACCGGTTTTATGCTTTTAAACTGTTTGGCAGTATCTACTACTATTGCCGTTAGATTCCGGACAAAAATTTTCAAGTCTGAATTATCGCATCATTTTGCGAAACTTTGCGGATGGAAGTCATCGGTTTGGTTGAGGAAGTCGTACCGTGTAAATAATTTCAATGGTGCATAGAAATTTCAAGATAGATAAATGAACGTCGCCGCTACTGTTTACAATTTACAAATAAACCCCAATTTCTACGAATACAAATTGATTGGTTATCACTAAAACTATAAAAAAAACTGTAAAACTGAAAAAAGAGTCAGTTAGGTTTTATTGGACGCACAGAGCACCTGATGAATGATGAATGATTTTGGAAATGTAAGTAAATAAATAAAAATCTACAAAATAAAATTTTTAAAACAATCCTTACTTGTAGGACGTATTCAGGGACGAATCCTTTACCGACGATAGCTGCTCGGATGAAGAGGATGTGGAGCCCAAGTTAAAATATGTGCGATTAACAAATGGGGAAACTAAAAACGATCTAGAAGATATATTGAGTAAAGATGCGATTAGCTGTATTGCGGTTCATTCAAAAGTACATACGCTTCTTATCTGCACAATTAGTATTTCATGGAATTATTATTAATTCGCTTTATTATGATATTTTAGTTTTTATGTTTGGGTACACATTCGGGTGCTGTTTACTTTTTGGATCATCTTGGAAATATCGCCTCATTAAATAACAATAAATCGTTTCAAACTCATACGGCTGCAGTAAATCAAATATCGGTCGATAGTAAAGGAGAGTTTATCGCATCGTGTGCCAACGATGGAATAGTTATTATATGTGGGATATATACGGACGATAATAATCAAAAAATAAATGTAGGGCATAAAATAACATCAGTGGCTATAGATCCACATTTCTATAAATCGCCCAAGAAATTTTTGGTGGGCGATAATCATCTGACGATGTTTGAGAGAACCATCTTTAAATCGTTTAAATCGAATGTACTAAGTATTTCGGACGGGTTTGTTTCGAATATTGCATGGAGGGGCCAATGGGTTGCTTGGGCGAGTGATTCAACTGTTACCATATACGATTTGGTTGAAAAAAATTTTTTAGGTCTCATCAAGTGGGAAGAGCCAATAGGGTAAGAGAAATCGAAAAATTTATATAGCCGATATTTTATTAAAAACATTTTCTTATAGAGAAAAACTATGTGATTATCGATGTAATTTAAAGTGGTCAACACCGACTGCCTTACTGATTGGTTGGCTCGATACAGTTCGATTATGTAGCATACGCAAACCAAACGCGCTCGAAACGTTAGCCAAAACTATGCCCAACTACATTGTTGATGTGAAAGTGACATTTCACACGGATTTCGATATATGTGGGTTAGCACCGCTCGAATCAAATCAGCTTGTTGTATTGGGTTTCCCAAAGGAGCGTGATTGGAATACAAATATGGCATTGCAACCAGTTTTGGCGGTGTTTCAATATATTGGTTCGGACTACACTGAAATTTGTACCGACAGCCTACCAATACGCGGATACCAGGAATATAAATGTAATGATTATCGACTTGATTGTCTCATGGAAGAAAATCGATATTTTATAATATCGCCAAAGGATATCGTTGTTGCCAGTCAATGCGATCGAGATGATCGTGTGGGGTGGTTAATCGAACATGAGTGAGTATTTTCACGCGCTTACGAATTATTTAATAAGAATACATTAATAATATAATACGGTTCGTTCGCCATTTTAGTGTCGCTAGGAGCACTACATGTACTACGAGCGACGGTGGCCAAAATTTGATTCTAACTGAATTTTACTTTACTCGCTCTCATTCACTTACTTTTCTTTACTTCAGCCTAGAAGATTTTCTGAATCCTATTAGGTATATGTATATCTATTTTTTCGAAATAATTTCGTATTTCATGATTCATTCGCAATTTGTACTACTACTTTCTTTAATTGGCCCGAGCATTATACAAATAAATATTTTACGTTCGAATACAGCAAGTTTCTGCATATTTCCTGCTGTTAGCGTCTATAACTCACCACTAAAGGTAAATACTGGTCTAATAAGCACCTTGTAGATGTTGCCTTTTGTTTAACGGCAGCTATACGATTCTTGAAGTTATATCTACAGACACTGAATTTTTTTTTTCACTTTGTCGTAGTTGATTTTCCGCTTCGTTGATTTGAAGGCCAATTTGATGAGCTATTGACTCGACTCTAATTGTAGAGAACTTCCTTTAGGGAGACGATGTTGCTGTCCAAAATGCATATGTCGTGCTTGCCAATATCTGACTTGATTTAAAATATAGGCAGCTAGACCAGGTTAAACTGACGGGCGACGTATTCTAGAGATAAGTTAAAATTTATTTAGACGATAGGATCACCTTGCTTGACATGTTTGCGCGAAATTTATAGTGGTAGTAGCCCGAGGTTCGCCCACTATATATCGAAAATTTTGCTGCCACTATATGTTAGTTAATATTTAAAACTATTGGTGTTTAACTATTGGTTAGAAATCTGTAGCTATATCGTTTATGTTGCGACATCTATCTCTAAGATTCGAATTTCCTATGTTAAGCATACGTTGATTGTGCCATTGTCGATTAGATTTCGCGTTCGTGCATGATCTTTTTCTTGAATTATTTTCAAGCAAATCAACAAATCAGTTTTAGTCCTCGGTGAAGTTTTGCCAATTGTTGATGTTGATGCTTCCGCAACCACAGTTTTAGTTGACATTCCACTGATCCTCTGCGGAATCGGGCAGTGGCTGATTTTCAAATATTCCTGCCTAGTACAATTATTTATTTTATTTTTAAAAAAATCTCTAGATGTCTTGCGTTACACAAGAATTTCGGCTGTCAATCCCGAATATAGACAATCTGTGTAAGAGACTTAACCAATAATTCACTAAATATATTTTTTCTATACTTTACAGAAAATTTGATGAGGCCATGGAAATAGTAGCAAAAGGATACGGAAAATATACGCTACTAAATGTTGAACATAATTATATAGACTATTTGATATTGCATGGCCAATATGAAGATGCGGCAAAACTATGCCTCCGCGCGTTTGGTAACAACCAAATTTTATGGGAGGAAGAAGTTTATAAATTTTTAAAAGTTCAACAACTACGTTCGATAAGTGCTTATATACCTCGTACCACTGAATTCAAATTGAATGCACATATTTACGAAATGATTTTGTACGAATACTTACAACTAGAACCGAAAGGTTTCCTTGATTTAATCAAAGAATGGATACCAAAATTATATAATACAGGTGCGGTTATAAAAGCAACGCTTGATCATTTAGCGCATAATGATAATAGTATACTGTTGGAAGCGCTGGCCATTTTGTATTCGTACGAAAAGAAATATGAAAATGCCGTATCCGTTTACTTAAAATTAGAGCACAAAGAAGTTTTTAATTTAATTGAAAAACATAATTTATACAGCGTAATACAACCGATGATAGTTCCACTGATGAAATTAGATAGTGATAAAGCAATTCAGGTGCTGTTAGGCACAAATTATATACCACCTGATGTTGTGGTCACACAGTTGCGACAAACTCCTGAATATTTGTATTTATATTTAGAAGCTTTAGAAAAAATCGACCATTCGGGAACCTATGACGAAGAATTAATTGATTTGTATGCAAAGTTTGCGCCTGACCGGTTGTTACCATTTTTAAAACGATCGAATAATTATTCTATACAGAAAGCTCTTAATATATGTAAAGTGGCACTGTACTACCCTGAAATGGTGTACCTATTGGGTCGAATGGGCAACACTCAGGAAGCTCTAGCCATTATTATAAATAAATTAAACAATATCCAAATGGCTATTGACTTTTGTAAAGATCATGATGATATGGAAATGTGGAATATCTTGATTGATAAATCGATCGATAAACCGGAAGTTATGACCGTTGTACTAGGCAGTATTATTGGCTACATAAATCCAATAATATTGATAAATAAAATTAAAATGGGACAGAAAATTCCGGAATTAAAGAAATCAATTATAAAAATGTTATGTGATTATAGTTCACAAATAATTATTCAAAATGGATGCAATGATGTATTGGCCACCGATTATTTTAATTTACATGAGAAACTGACCAAAAACCAACACAAAGGAATATATTTATCGAATGAGATTAGCTGTGAAATGTGCCGACGTAATATAATTATAAAAGGTTTCCACAATAAATGTTTGGATTTAATTCGAGTATTAGAAATAATGTTGTGTTTTTAATTTCAGGGACACCTAAAACTAATGTGGTTGCCTTCAATTGCCGACATGTATTCCATGAATTGTGCCTTCCTGATAGATTTAACAATGATTACTGTGCTGTTTGCAATTCTAATAACGCCATGAAAAAAAACTAAGACGATAATTTTTTAAATTATGGCATATTAAAAATATAAAATTAAAAAACAAATCATTCCAATGGATTGTGAATACTACTATCAATTTGACAATTTAAAACAACAATTATATCCCCGAACGGATTCTCACAATAATTACCAAATATCCTATTCGACACTTAAAAACACCACACAATAATTTTCACAATTATTTATTAATGCATTTTACACAATAAACAATTACTTTAAACCACACCAACTAATTTTATTTTAGTAACCATTTGCAATTCATGGTCATATATTTTTAAATAAATATATACGCTACTAAGTGGACCAAAAAATTTTTGACTATACCCTTTTTGAATGTAAAAAAGTTCAGTGCAGAATTTTTTTCACCACTATATTCTACCCTTTTCCATAAAAATCAAGGATAAAAAAACGGTCGACATTTTGCCATAGAAAAATCGGGTTATGTCCCTTCTGTTTGTATTGTATATTCTGTGCCTTGGTGAACAGTGAACCATAAAGTTAAATAGCAAATAGTAGCAATAAAAAAAATGCGACACTGTAATATAACATCTGTTTACAAAAAGTAAAATTCCAACAACCAAAATTTTTTAATTATTTTTTTCTGATTTCTAAATTAAAATATGGATAATTTTATCACAAATCACTTTCCTTTTAACATAATTTTCATTTTATTTTATATAAACACTTACAGATGGTAAGAAACTCCTTTTCGAATTTTTCGAGGCGCATTTTGACAAGATTTCACTTCTAAACACTTCATTTCAATGTTTCAATCAAAAGTTTTCAAAGTTTATTTACAAACGATGCACTATAATACACGATTCACTGTTTTATACTTAATTTTTTATTTATTTTAATTAATAATATCACGATTTTTTCGATACACAAAATTACGCCATATGCATTTTTTATATAACCATCCTGTTCTGACGTGTCCAAATGAAATAGCAAATTTTATATGGGAAAAAACTAAGCTTCTACTCTAAGGGTCTAACTCTATTCAGGCAAAGGACAACTCGTTGCGCATATCCATGCACACCAAGACGCGCAGTGAGGTGTTCGTTTCGGATAATTTTGGCCGCTTGGTGTGGGACATAATTTTTGTGCAGCGGATGCAACTTCATTCGATAAAATTTCTTAAAATTCCAATTTTTCTTTTAAAAATATCCAAAATTTGTGATGTTTTTTATGAATAATTGATTTATAATTGTTTATATTATCGTTTCTATACAGTACATTAATAAATTAATACTCGTACATATTTAAATTAGTCGACCCTTGTGTGCCTAGGCCTTTTTCCAAACAAATACTTATTTGTGGAACGTAACTTATTACGCCGTTCCACACTGTAATTCATTCCTCGTTTCCGTCTCTTTCTAGAAATCACGACGAAAGAGTCAAAGTGTGAAACGACGGATTCAAATAAGTATGCTGCCGAGGTGACTTATTTTCCGTCCCTTTCTTGCAAAAAGAGCTAATTTGATTGTCATTTTTTTGTTGGTAGTTACATGTCAATATTTTTTTGTTGAAAATGACAATAGTGGTGTAATTACAAACAATTGTAAATGGTGTTAAGTGGATAAACAAATAATTGTGGACTACTTGTCGTTTTGTTTTAGTATTAGTGGATAATAGCGGGAAAATTGAGGCTGTTTTTGATATTTTCCGTGGTAAGTGATCAGTAAATACTAAAAAAATATTCTAAGGCTGTTTTCGAAACGAGTACTTATTTCAAACTTATTTACTTATTTGCCGCCATCTTAAATAAGTAAGCAAAGCCGTTCGAAATGAGTTTGCTTACTTATTTTGACAGCAACATGAAAACGCATTACTGTTTTCAATGAAAAAATCTCAACCAATATTTTATTCGATATTTTTATTAATTCAATGTACATATACAATTAAATAAAATAACGAATATAAATAATATTTATACCAATTAAAATGCTTAGCGGCAATTTAGAATCATAAAAAAGAAATATTCTTTAAATATTTATTTTGATGTGAATTTTGGTTGATCTCAGATTTTTATTACATATTTAAAATTGTACAAAGCGACCAAGAAAGATCTAGTTGGGTTCTTAATTAATAGCGGAATAAATAATAATTTTATTTGTAATCAGTTTTTAAACTCCGTACCGTCTGTTTAAATTATCTACCTTAGAAATCCAGCCTCTACCCGAGAATTGTGTATGTAAATTAAAACATTTTAATTTACGAAATATATAATTGGGTTCTTGTACATCTTTATTTTAATCGTTTTATATATTTTGCTATCCACAAAGGTCCATTTGTTTTCTAGATATATATCATCCTAAATCTAAAATAATAAAATATTGACATGTAAATATCAACAAAAATGACAATTAAATTAGATTTTTATGGAAGAAAGAGACAGAAAATAAGTCACCTCGCCAGCTTACTTATTTGAATAAGTTAGGTTCCACAAATAAGTATTCGTTTCGAAAACAGCCTAAGGCTGTTTTCGAAACGAATACTTATTTGTGGAACCTAACTTATTCAAATAATACTTTTAACGCTATTTGCCGTAGGCACTTGGCGAAACGCACTTATACTTAATAAACACATTTTTATTAATCACTTGTTTTTTGTTCCGTAGAATATTTTGAATGTCTTTCAAAAAGTTTAAAAAATCACTCGATCGATTTCGACTTGTTAGGTCATCATCAGGAGTATCTACTGATTTGTATTAGTGGACTAATACAAATCAGTAGATACTCCTGATGATGACCTAACAAGTCGAAATCGATCGAGTGATTTTTTAAACTTTTTGAAAGACATTCAAAATATTCTGCGGAACAAAAAACAAGTGATTAATAAAAATGTGTTTATTAAGTTTATTCAAATAAGTAAGCTGGCGAGGTGACTTATTTTCTGCCTCTTTCTTCCATAAAAATCTAATTTAGTTGCCGTTTTGTTGATATTAACATGTCAATATTTTATTATTTTAGATTTAGGATGATATATATCTAGAAAACAAATGGACCTTTGTGGATAGCAAAATATATAAAACGATTAAAATAAAGATTTACAAGAACCCAATTATTTATATCGTACATTAAAATGTTTTAATTTACACACAGAATATGCTCTACATGGATAATGTAAACAGACGGCACGGAACTGATTACACGTAAAATAATTATTCCGCTATTAATTAAGAACCCAACTAGACTTTTCTTGGTCGCTTTCTAAAATTTTAAATACTTATGTAATAAAAATCTGAGGCAAGCCATTCAAAATTCACATCAAAATAAATATTTAAAGAATATTTTTTTTTATAATTCTAAATTGCCGTTAAGCAATTAAAATGATATTTAAATATTATTTATATTCGTTATTTTATTTAATTGTATACATTAAATTAATAAAAATATCGAATAAAATATTGGTGGAGAATTTTTCATTGAAAACAGTAATGCGTTTTCATGTTGCTGTCAAAATAAGTAAGTAAATTCATTTCGAACGACTTTGGTTACTTATTTAAGATGGCGGCAAATAAGTAAATAAGTTTGAAATAAGTACTCGTTTCGAAAACAGCCTTGGGCCCTTTTCGAAACGAAGACTTATTTGTGGAACCCGTTTTATTCAAATAAGTCTCCTCGCGAGGTGACTTATTTTCTGTCTCTCTCTTGCACAAAAAGCTAATTGTGGATCAGTCAAAAATTTTTCGATCGCGTCAATATTTCAATTTAATCTGTGCAACACGCAAAGGGAAATAAAACGAGCAAAAGGAAAATATATAACAGTCGATGTAAGCATATACGTATAGCAAATAAAACCAAATTTATTTACATATCGTTTTCAAGTTGAGGTTATGAAAATATATTATACCTTTCGCAATTCCTGCCGTTCCACTAATTGAAACAATTCTTTATCGTTTTCAATTAAACGAAGCCACAGTTTCAAATTTTTCATAATTAAACTATTTAAAAGTATGAAATGCTTCTTCTTTCCATTTGAAATGTAATTACATTTATTTAATTATTAAACTTTTTATTATTTGACTTTAATTAATTTTTATTATAAAAAATAATTCACTTTTGACAGCTTTCAAAAATTTAAAATAAGCCGGTGTTATCGTTTCGAACAATTTTACTGACTTATTTAAAATGGCGGCAAATAAGTCAATAAGTCCAAAATAAGTCTTCGTTTCGAAAAGGGCCTAAGATTATTTCCGATATATTCGGGAATATTCCAGAAGCGGTGTAATTTACAAGAATTGGTATTATAAACCGTCAAATCTATAGCTGTATTCGGAACCCAGTGATACGTACCGGCTTTGACCGGGCAAATTCGTATAACAACATTATTACGTTTCCATGGAGCGAATTAAGGTTTTCGTTGAGTTTCGTCGAGTTAATAACATGGCGCGATAATCCCTATCGTTTCCATGCTAAATTTGTTTTGACAGTTCAGGCGATGTTATGTTTTTCTCCGTCTTTTTATATTTTAATCTGTTTTGTGAATATTTTAACCCGTGTTTATTTTAACTATATTTTTTCTTTATAATAATACTATATTTTATAATGATACTATATATATTTTCTCATTTAACTCAATTACCTTCGTCGAGTTAAGGAGGATTAAGAAATTTAACGAAAACTCTAAATCCGTAACTAAATCCGTTAACCGTCATGGAAACACCATATACATGATACATTATCTAAGAAATCTCCATTTTCCTTCCATTGTGTACTATGGAACACACTTCTTTTGCTTACATTGGAATACACCTTGAATGCTGTGCCCATGCGGTCACTTAAATTTGTACTAACGCAAGCAAAGTGGAGGGCGAAGTCCGAGATTCATACCTCCTCGCGGTGCTCTCTGGGTAACTCTAAATGAATCAGGCGGTGTAGTGGAGACGAGCAGCTAAATCCTGTTTATAGTCATGGACACTACATGTCAGGGCGAGCCATTGGCGCCTCAAAACCAATGCCAAACCAGCGTCTGTTTTCCAGGTTAGGAGCGGCTGAAGCGGGCGTCTGTCTTGTATCAAGCGGCTCGCTATATAAATGTGTTCAAGGTAGGACTGGATGCCTCAAGATTCTCACCAGTACGTGACCCACACACGTAACAAGCAAGTTGAGCGGAAGGCCAACAACCTCCCCTCATAAAAACTCACCAAGTTATGAACCCTAAACAAAGGCCTCGGATAACCATATCGGATTCATTACAAACTCGACCCCGGAAATCGTACACGGACAACGCTTTAAAAATGGGAACATGGAACGTGCTTAGCCTCTTAAGACCTGGAGATCTCCAGAACCTATCGAACCAAGCAAAGAGTTACACATTAGACGTACTTGCACTACAAGAGCTTAGATGGTCTGGGAGTGGGATCCATGACACCACCAATGGTTACACTCTTCATTACAGCGGCCATTAGAACGGAGGAGAATTTGGAGTTGGCTTCCTCATCCATCAACGCGTGAAGCATCATATCATCGATTTCCGCCCTATCAACATGCGGATATGCACGGTCAGACTTCGCACTAGGAAATTTAACATCACGATCGTCAATGTGCATGCACCCACCGAAGATAAATCAGATGACATCAAAGATCTTTTCTTTGTCGAACTGGAGGAAGTCATCAATAACATATCGCACCACGACATTAAAATCATCGTGGGCGACTTTAATGCAAAAATCGGTAGGAGAGCAGAAAATACATCGCACATCGGTCCTAACAGCCTGCACCTAACTAGTAAAAACAACGGCCAACGAGTCACCGACCTGGCAATAACGTACAACTTAGTTGTATCAAGTACGTTTTTCCCACATAAGAGAATCCACAAAGTAACGTGGAGATCGAATGATGGGAGAACGGAAAATCAAATCGATCACGTCATGGTGTCTAAGAGGCACTCCACCAGCATATCTGACGTTAGATCTTACAGAGGTGCAGACATGGACAGCGATCATATGCTTGTCATATTTAAATACAAGTGCAAACTGTCATCTACGTTTAACAGACAAGCACAAAAGACCGTTCGATGGAATATCAATGCTCTAAAAGACCAAGCGTCATTGCAGAGTTACCAATCAGCTGTCACTAACTATTTAGAGCGGCCCAGCAACAACGAAGAAGCTCCCTCTAACATCGAGGAGCAGTGGCACGCTATACAGTCAGCCATAACCACCGCGGCGCAAAATACCATCGGAAGAAAACCTCCGAGGCCCCGCAATGATTGGTTCGATGACCAATGCCGTAGGGTCGTCGAAAATAAACGAACGCTTCGTGAAAAATGGTTGGCTCGCAACACTAGAAGCACTCTAGCAGAATATCTCCGCGCTAGGAAAGCCACGACTAAATACCTTCGACAAAAAAGCGCGAACATATGAGATTATGCATCGAAAACATCAGCTTCCAAGCGGAACTGGGAAACTCAAAGGACTGTTTTGCCAACGCCAGGAATCTCACTAAAGACTTCCACCCAAGAAGTACAGCCATCAAAGACGGGAATGGAGAGTTGAGAACAAACGTGGCTGATGTTCTCTCAGTATGGCAAACCTACTTTCAAAATCTGCTAAATCGGAATGACGACGTGACCCCCATTAGAACAATAGCTCCTCCCCCGACAAACAATTTTTAACCGTCCGGTTAGACGTCTGTAAATAGTCGGTGCAAAATTACAACAAAAAATTAAATTGTTTTTGTAAAATCATACGAATTCATTTCGCCACATTAAAAAAAGACAACTTGTCTCGAAGTTTACACGAAATCAACTTAAAACTATAATTCGATTTTCCGAAGTGATTACTCGTTTCGCGAGCCATAACGATATAGCATTTCAAGAACGATAAAAATTTGTAATACAAACTAACCGTGAAATGACTGACCGAGGCCGAATTTGGTCGTTACCTACCCAGCAAACAAAAGCTGATAGCAGAATGAAATAGATGGAAACATTTCCACACGTTGAAGCGAGAAAACAAATAAATTTACTTCGGTTTCTTCTATGTACTGCATTTTTACCCCCACCTAATCTCTTGTTTATCAATTTCATTCCAAAAATTGTTATTTCATTTCTATCAGTCTCCAGATTTCAGCTGAAGGTAATAGACGTTTGTAAATGTTTTTCAGGTGGAAATACATGGATAACATATAAAGAAGTATACAAAATTAAAAAAATGTGTAGTTGTATCTGAATGACAATACACATTTGGTACATACAACAAAAATCAAATACAATCAATAATATATGATTGTGTTTGGTTTTGATACAACAAAATACATTAAAAAAAATATTATTTTCTGGTAAACCAACGGTTAACAACAGTTACATATTATACTCAAATCGAAGTGAAAGAGAGATAAATTAATTTGTAGGGGAAATAAAGCCGAGTGTTCGGTCGACAACAATACGAATAGCATGGAATTAGGTGCATCAATTTGAAGTAAAAATTGAGCGCTCTAATTATATGCTGTTTATGCGCTCTTTGTGCGCTGATTTGTATTACTGGGTATTCCTTGAACTCGTTTTTATTCGGAAAAACATTAAAAATTAAACAAACGAAAGTTCGAACCATTTATAAAAGGTATTTCATCCATGATGGATGTATGTGAAACGTGAAAAAATTTAAAATTTAAATAAGTTTCATAGTCTGCTTATTATAGTGTTATAAGTATAAAATTGTTTTAAGTTAAAATAAAAAATAAAAACAATAAGGAATTTCAATAAAGAGTTGAAACTAATAATTAGGTATGTATACAGATTAATTATTTGTTTAATTTTTTGTGTATAGAAAATCGTAAAATTTTACGGTAAAACAAAACGGTGAAAAATATTCTTGAGTCTTCAGTCTTCACTTTCAGAAGGTAATGCCTCATTTCATTTTTAGTAAATTTTGCAAGTAAATTTATTAATAAGTTAATGTTTTACTATTGTCGCCCATAGATATAATCAAGGAATATTAGCTTGGGAGTGAGAATACCTTTGTAATACAATTGATAGCCGAGGTGCAAAATTACATGAGTGCAGAGCAACCGGTACCCTTATTGCAGATCAGAAATAGCATAAAAGAATTTTTCAAGCGAGATAATTATCGCCAAAAAAAATTAGAAATCATTTATCAATTACTAATAAGAATAACATTATAACATTATATGAAATACAGTAGTACATTTTAAGTTACATTTTTTAAAAACCAACGCTTGTCCTAACTTTTTTCTAGTCTCGGCGGTTATTTGGAAGGCCAGTCCGCCAGTAAAACATCTGTCCTTATGTCGGCCTTAAGGCGGTCAATTTCACCTACTAAATCGTAAATATTGCACTACCTTTTTCCTTGTCACGGCGGTCATTTGGAATGCCAGTACGACAGTGAAAAGTCTCTCCTTATGTCGGCCTTAAGACGGTCAATTTCACTGCTACATCGTAAATATTCGTTTTGATTACATTTTACAGACTTTATAACGCCCCAAGGTCTGCCTAAACGTGGACTTTTAACACACTTTTAACCAAAATAGTCTGTAAAACAACCACACGGTCCTAAGACTTTCGACGGTTATTTATCATTACAATAAATTAATTTTGTTTTTCGGGTCCCCAGGTGACGAGGTCTTTGTCGAATATCCCACAGTGGAGGAAGTAGACGCAGCTATTAGTCGATTGAAAAACGGAAAGGCACCCGGTCTCGATGGAATCCCCGCAGAATTGATTAAACTCGGAGGCGCTACTCTTGCAACAAGTCTATACGATCTCGTCGTCTGTATTTGGGACCAAGAAGAGCTGCCTGAGAATTGGAAGACCGCACTCATATGTCCGCTGCATAAAAAAGGCGACCGTCTTAAATGTGAAAACTATCGTGGCATAGCCCTATTGAACGCTGCTTACAAAGTGTTGGCTAATGTTGTACTTGCCAGACTCATCCCTTTCGCCGAAAACATCATTGGCGACTATCAATGTGGTTTTCGACCCAACCGATCAACCACGGACCAGTGTTTTACCATGAGGATGATCTTGGAAAAATGTTGGGAGTACAACATAACCATACATCAACTATATATAGACTTCCGGCAGGCATATGACAGTATAAACCGCGACAACTTATGGGCCGCGCTCATATGCCTAGGTATCCCAGAGAAACTCGTTTCGCTGTGTAAATTAACAACGTATGGGTCTGTATGTAGAATCGTAATTGAAGGAACTGTGTCAGACTCCTTTGAAATAACATCTGGCGTTCGACAAGGTGATGCACTCGCGCCTTTGCTGTTCAATTTGGCGCTTGAGTACGTAGTGAGAAAAAGCAACATCGAAACTTCGCGCTGTATATTTAATAAATCCGGCCAAATTCTTGGATATGCAGATGATATCGTGCTTCTTGGCCGAAGACCTAGCGATATCAAAGACAGTTTCATACCGCTCGATCGCTGCGCAAGAAGACTTGGTTTGGAGGTGAACAGCAGTAAAACCAAATATCTAACAACACCCAGGAACATCTCTAGTGCAAATCTCGGAATTGGCGACCACAGTTTTGATGGTGTCGAAAACTTTAAATACCTCGGGTCAGTTATAACATCACTGAATGAAATGCAGGCAGAAACAAAAGCCCGAATCGCTGCCGGACAACGAGTTTTCTACGCCCAATCAAGATTATTGCGTTCGAAACATCTATCGCAGTCGTGCAAGCTCGCACTTTATAAAGCACTAATAAGACCTGTGCTGACTTTTGGAAGCGAGAGCTGAACCATGACCTCTAATGATTGTAGATTGTTATCTACATTCGAAAGGAAGGTCATCCGTTCAATTTTTGGTCCAATTAAAGTTGCGAACAACGAATATCGGATTCGTATGAATCACGAAATAAAGCAACTCCTCGGAGGCAGCGATATCATCGGATTCATTAAATCCAATCGAGTGAGATGGTTCGGTCACGTTACAAGGTCCCAACAACAACGGATGATATATAAAGTGTTTCACCAACAACCAGCCGGAGTACGTCGTAGAGGAAGACCCCGACTACGCTGGCGTGACGACATTGAACAAGATCTGCAAGCATTAGGATGTCGAAACTGGAGGACGAGAGCAATGGATCGGGATGGATGGAGGGCCATTGTGCAGGCGGCGAAATCCCTTCATGGGATGTGAAAGCCAGAGAGAGAGAGAGAGAGCAAGCAAAGCAACGGTTGCTTAACAGGCTCACTCATCATACGTGTTTTCGATTTTCGGAAATAACTCACCCTTTTCTCTAAAATAATGTCGAGGGTTCCCAATCCCAAAATATGTAGATAATTCAATAAAAAAATTTCAAGAAATAAAACAAGTTTTTACATGATATTGTATAACTTTCGTTTCCCAGATTTACCTTGACCTATCTTCAAAGTAGATGGCAACAGTTAAGCGCATCCCCACTAAAATTCCTTATAACTTTTTCCTTACAGAAAAGTATGAAAAAAAACGAGAAAAAAATTTCGTTTTTCTCAAATTATTTTTCATACTTTTCTGTAAGGAAAAGTCATAAGAAATTCTCTCGGGGATGCGTTGTTAATTGTATCATATATTAAATAACTTATATATAGGACGTTCGTGTTCTTTTTTTCTCTTAGCTTATCGCATTTACCGTAATTAGATTTTTTGTCATGGTGTCGCTTTTGTCGTTTTTTTCGAAAAATTGCCGTTGTTTGCTTATTTTTTTGTTTAGACAACTAACCTAAACAGTTGAAACAGTTAAATTTAGTTTTACTTTTTCACCAGCCGTGTTGATTTTCGTTTTTTTTCGAACTTGTACTAAAACAGCTAACTTCACTCTTGTCCCCCATTACCGTATTTTCCGAACGACAACCCATTTCATTCTCTGAACTTTCTTCTAATTGCGTTTCAGGCTGCCACATTTCTTCACTTTCTTCAATTATTCTTTTGGAACAAATCGTTTCATACCTAGCTTGTGAGCTTTCTGAAAACTTGTTCTCTCGAATTTCCGCTTCGGTATATTTTCGGTAGGAAAAGAGTCCCTATTTAAACGTGTAACACCACCTACATTTTAATAGGTTTTCTATAAATTATTTGTATTAAGCAAATAGTAAGTATAAATTAACTAACCGGCATTTATTTTATAATCGTTTACAGAAAAGTGCGCACTACAAACATAAGCACCCATAGGCCTTTTTTTCATTCTAAGAAGCAACAACCACTTTCTACAATTTGTTTTATTTGTCGGAAAGACATGAAAACGTATCCCAGAATTTTTCACAAACTTGTTTGTACATTGGGGCACACAGCAATATTTCACCATTATAAATTTTCTTTAGCTACCGCTTTATCCAATTCAACATAGCTAAATGTCAAACATTTCGATATAACCTCACAAATTTAGAAAACTTGTTGCTATTTAAACATTATTTAAACACATACCCCAATGGTTACTAATTAATATTTTTCAAAAAATATATGTCTAATTGTGTTTTAGTTAAATAATTTTATTTTGAATATCGAAATTTGGCACTTTTCATACAAAGATTCCAAATTTTATCAAGTCTATTTTCGCCTAAACTCCATATAAAAAAAATGTAAACATTGAAAATGTACCCCGTATTTAGCTGACGTCTGGTGGGATAAAGGATGAAGTTTATGTACTAAACATGATCTATAGAAAAAAAATTTAGAACACGATTTTACAAGGCAATGTCCTATTCAGCTATGCTACACACAATTTTGGTTTCTGGGGCGGTATGTTGTACCATCACTTCGAATCGAAATTCGAAAAAAGTCGAATGGCGGTATGTTGTATCATTTTCGAAAAGCAAAAATGATACAACTTTCACTTTTTCGATTCGACTTTTTTCGATTTCGATTCGAAGTGATGGAACAACATACCGCCCCTGGATTCAAACTATTGCGCAATAGATTTTAATTTTTAATTTTAAACCCTTATTTTAAATTAAATCATTAAATTTTTTTATCTTGTTTTATTCTTTTCTATCGAAAATAAAATTTAAACAAAAATCTACATCTCAAAAATGTCCTTAAATTTTTTTATTTTCAATTCAATTTTTTTCATTTCGGATTCACGGACAAAAATTTTATTACGCAGCTGCGTCGTAAAAATTTTGACCGCGAATCCGAAATGAAAAAAATTGAAATGAAAATAAAAAAATTTACGGACATTTTTGAGATGTAGATTTTTGTTTAAATTTTATTTTCGAGAGAACAGAATAAAACAAGACAAAAAAATTTAATGATTTAATTTAAAATTAAAAATTAAAATCTATTGCGCAATAGTTTGAATCCAGAAAACCAAATTATAGTGTAGCATGGCTGAATTTAATATTTGATTGTATCTTGTTTTACAAAACGTTTCTTATAGGCCCCTTACACGTTCAATATTATTGCGCAATATTGAGCATTGCACAATAATCTTGATCATGTAAGGATAATATTGTAGGTTTGCACAATATATTGTGTAAAATTAAATTTTTTTAATATTTATTGAAGTTTGGGCAATATATTGTGTAGTGTGAAGCCAATATTGTGCAATATGTTATAACGGTTGTTAAATATTCGTTTTATTTTTTTAATTTCTATACAGCAAAATATCTGAAAAGAAAAAATATAATTCTAATAAAGCGGAAGAATAGGAATTTATAATAAAATGCATCGAGGTAAGAGACATTATTACATATTTAAATGCGTAATAAGAAAAATTTGTGCAATAATATTGAGCAGTCTAGCTAAAAAAAAAATTGCGCATTATTTAGCACAATAATATTGCGCAATAATATTGAACGTGTTCATCTTGCATCAAAAAAAATTGTCAGTACTTTATTTAAATAAAAAATGTGTACTAAAATTGATTGCAACCAATTCATAACACCATTTTTGACAGTTCAAGTATGTCAAAAGTTCATAACAATAAAATGTTTCGATTTCACATGAGACGTTCAAATATTTTAATTTTACTTTTAACTCTAATTATTTTATGTATAATTGTATTATCATATTCATCACTATCGAGTAATAAAAATAAAGATCAAATACAAATGGACACAAATGAATATTTCTTGATAATTCTCATTTTATCTGCGCCCAAAAATATTGAGTACCGCAACGCTATTCGGGATACATGGGCTAATTTAAAAACAAATTTTATTAATAATTACGATGATTACAACAAGGAGCTTATATATACACCCGTCTACAATGAGGATAATGCATTTCTAATTCAAGAGAGTATTGAAAGTCAACAGCAACTACTAGAAAATTATAAGGAATGGATGCTTGAGAAGTACAAGTTCAAGAAGAAATACTATCCGGAAATAAAAGTTAAACACTATTTCCTTGTCGGTACGGCCGATTTAAAACCAAGTGATATAAAATCAATCGAAGTGGAACATCAGGAATTTAAAGATGTCCTCATACTAACCGAATTAAGAGATCACTATAATAATCTAACGTTTAAGGTTATCGAAGGTATTCGTGAAATTGTAGATTCGCACAAATTTAAATATCTACTTAAATGCGACGACGACAGTTACATAAAATTAGATTTGTTAGTCCAGGATCTATATTTTTACAGTAAGAATTTGTATCAAAAGCATGCTGACGCCCATGAAATTGATTTATATTGGGGCTACTTCAATGGTCGGGCCCGAGTTAAAACAAGTGGGCCATGGAACGAGAGGAATTATCATTTGTCGGATAATTATGTACCATATGCTTTAGGCGGAGGCTACACGATATCAGCAAATATCGCCAAATATATTACTGCCTATCATAATAATTTAAATCGTTTTAATAGTGAAGATATATCAATGGGAGTGTGGACGACGCCGTTCCGGAATATCCATAGAAGGCATGACGTTCGTTTTGATACGGAATACATGCCTCGCGTATGCCGAAATTATCATTTAGTTTTACATAAGCGTACACCAAAAGATATGTACGAAATATATAATAATAATTTATGTACCAAATCGAATAAGCAATTCAAAACCAAAGAATATTTTTATGATTGGATAAAACCCGTCGCAAAGTGTTGTGATACCTTGGTAGGGTTATAACTTATTTATTTTTAATTTTATGTAAATATATAATATAAGTTTCATGACACGTAATCTAAGAGTAGTTTGTTGCTGCTGCGCTTCATTTCATAATCAATTTTATCGTTCTGCCTAGGAAATAACGACCGTCAGGTCATGGAAGTAAACCACAAGGTAATATGTATATAAATAAAAATGCTTCATTTGCCCCATATATTTCAAATCAAGCTGCAAAATAGTGTAAACATGTACAGTGGGCGCCTTCAATGAAATCATTGCCAATTTGATTTGAAATTTACATAGTGCTAAATATATTCAAAATGTCGTTGGCCGCGATTTTACTCAACATGATGCCAACTGTTTGGTGTCCTGAAAGCGCTCAATAGTAGTTTTATCAACGAAACGCTTAAATGTCTATTATTAAAATGTAATTGTATACCTCCCAATTTATTAAATCAAACCATAAAATAAGATTACAAATACATTATTTATAAACTATTTAATTTTGATGTTTAAAAATAAAAAATAGACAAATTTACCTAATTCAGTTCTTAATTCAAACTTCTTCGATTGCCAATGTACAATGTGATTTCTTATGCTATGAAAAGAACGCAAAACATAACGATGATAATCATCTGCCAGAGGACAGAGCAGACACAGTCCAAAGTCTGCGCCACCGTATCTCGTGATACGTAGAATAATAGAACCATGGGTAGAAAACAGTGCTCTAATGGAATTATTAGTTTCCGTAACATGCATAGGTGTCTATATCCCCACTTAAGTATAATTGCTAGGTATCGAAGCTCAATTCTCTAATCACAGGTACTTGTGCACGTATAAGATTCGTCGTCAAAAACTCTCGGAATACATATCAGGATGTCGAAACGCCGCCAGACCTCGAAAACATACGTTAGACAATTTATTGAAATATAATGGGGGGGGGGGGGGGGTTACAGGTGGTGGATAGTGGATGGCCTATCGAATTAAATAAGCCGCCCCAACCGCAGCTGTGCTGGGAGGAGAGTCCCAAGGAACTGGGGAGTGGTTAACGAACCTCAGTTTAATTCTGAGTGCCTATGATACCCAACATGGAAGTGCGAACTGATGGCGATATAACCATCGACTACCAAACACGGCGAACTGAGCGTACCCCTATAAACGGGAGATCACTTGAATGGAATACGACCCAATGGTTTGAGATATCCATATGAATGGGTGGCTGGGTGAATGTTAGAGGGGCGGGAGTGCTCGGGGAGTTAAGGGTCTGGGTTAAGTTGTTATGCGACCTGTGCTGATGATGGACTAGGCTGGAGGCGGGCTTTTAACAAAGCCCAGTCTTGAACGGAGCTCTCTTGATACCTGGCGACCCCCAGTTGTATCTAGCCTTCCCCGTGTATACGGATCTCTGCACGGAACGCAATATGGAATCAAAAAACAAAAAAGTGGTCAGCACTTCTCAAAT
This sequence comes from Nephrotoma flavescens, assembly GCA_932526605.1. NCBI lineage: Eukaryota > Metazoa > Arthropoda > Insecta > Diptera > Tipulidae > Nephrotoma > Nephrotoma flavescens. The sequence goes on along the minus strand of OW052222.1, from coordinate 191,863,167 downwards.
GCTGGTGGAGACGGAGGGGTCTGCGACTCCAGTCGTCAGTGGGGCTAAAACCTTTTCCGAGCCTTGCAAGCAAGGAGCTAGTGGTAGCGGTAAGAAGTAGAACGTTATTGCTTCTTCGGTTCGAAGGTATAGGACTAGGCGTTCGGCCTTCCGTACTCTGGATAGAGTGGCCATAGTTAAGTTGGTAAAAATTGCCGATGTTAGCAAAGCTCAGAAGAAGAATCTTGGAGGAAGGTTATTAAAGGGTTCAAGCATTTTAAGTCAGCTGGTCCAGATGGGATTGTACCAGCAGAAATTCAGAAGAACTCGGAGATTTTGCTTCCCTGGCTGAAAGTTATCTTCAAAGAGTGTCTGAAGCGGGGTACATCCCCAAGAAATGGAGGAAGGCTAGGGTGATCTTCACTCCGAAGGCGGGAAGAAACTTGCACAGCAACCGTAAGGACTTTGGACCAATATTTTTGTCATCTTTTCTGCTGAAAATCATGGAAAGGATGCTGGATCTCAACATGCGTACCATAAGGGTAAATCCGTGGATACGGCATTACATACTCTGGGTTCGGGGAATTCACTGGCGAAATCACTGAAACCTCAGAAATAATCGTTGGTGGCGTTTCTCGATATCGAGGGCACGTTCAATAACGTGAAGGTGGAAGGAATTATAGAAGGATTGCTGGCTTTTGAGATAAAAGACCCAGTAACCAGGCTAATTATTCATTTGCTAGGTAGCAGGATGGTCATAGCGGGGATGGGGAAAGCTTTCGTCAGAATACGGGTTGTTCGGGGAACTCCCCAGGGAGGTGTCCCCTCTCCTCTTCTCTGGAATGTAGTAATCAATGGACTACTATTGGAACTGGAGGGGGAAGGTGTAATGCCACACACTTATCATGGAAATTTCGACATCATTCGCGATGCAATACACTTTGCATTTCGAAATAAGTCCACGCGAAAATATTTAATAATTTGAGAAATTGTATGAAATTGTATTTTTGTAAAATAAATATATTTTATATTTCAAAATTTATTTGATTTATCATTATTTAATAACAAAAATAAAATATGTTTATTAGGCATTACAAAATATTGTAAATTGTAATAATTAATATTAAGTTTTACAGATCGATCGAATCGATGGGAGTGGAATAAAAAACATTATTGTTTGAGGAGCCGTCATTGATGATCAATTAACAAGGCTAAGAAAAAAGACAAATATGTAAAATATAAAATAAATAAGTCTAAATAAATCTTTAAAATTAAAAGTTGAAAGTGAGTTTTACTAAATATGAAAATAACATTACAAAGGAATAGGTGTGGTTGCTTATGCCGATTATGTGGCGATAGCTGTCTCGGAAAAGCACCTGGGTACAATCAGGGATTGATGCAAAATGCGTTATCAATAAGTGCGGGGTGGGCCAGCAGATGTGGATTGCGGATAAACCCATCTAAAACAGAACCGGTCCTTTACACTAGGAGGTATACAATTCCGGCAATGATTTTACGAAGCCTGAATGGTACTATGCTGGTCCTTACTGATAAGTCGAGATTCTTAGGGATTCTTCTGGACAGTAAGCTCAGTTGGAAACACAATAGAAAGAGTAAAGAAGGCCACTGTGGCGCTCTACTCTTGTAAAAATACCATTGGATTTAAATGGGGCTTGAAACCGGAGCTGATGGTGCCTTTACACGGCAGTTGTAAGGTCCATACTGCTGTATGATGTGAGTGTATGGTGGCCTTCTCTGGAGAAAGTATCATATAGGAACATGATGGCTAAGGTGCAGAGGGCAGCCTGTTTGCTCATTAGTGGGGCACTGAAGACGACCCGTACTAGTGCCCTAGCGGTTTTGCTGAACCTTCTCCCGTTGGATGCTATTAGCTACTTCGGGTTGGAAGTGCCTGCAAAAAGGGCACTCATCTATAGTTAATTTAGTGAGGCATGAACTGGTGAATTTTGACGGGACAGTGAAGAATTTCACCGAAGACTCCAAGCTCGATGGTAGAGTGGGAGCTGGTGTATTCTGTGGGAAATTAAATGTAAGTTTATCTTTTCGTCTGCCCGAGTACTGCAGTGTGTATCAGGCTGAAGTTATAGCGATTGAAGAGGTCATGAACTGGTTGAAGCATAACGTAATATCGTTAACTGATATCACTAGCTTTGTGCGGACAGTCGGACATCCATTGTTTCGCTGGGTTCAGTTTCCCTGGCGTCAAGGGTAGCGTTGGATTGTCACACATCTCTTAACGAGATGAGTGAACATTTCAATATCCAGTTGGTCTGGGTTCCGGGCTATTCTGACGCTGAGGGAAATTGCAGGGCAGCGTGGTGAGAATCAATTTTTCATTTTGTCGTATAAATTGTCGTGTAATGTAGTAGGCCTAAAACGATATGTCAAATTTTAAAATTAATAGTTAATAAAAAATTTTAAATATGAGAGTAATGGAAATTAAAATGGTTTCACGCTTACCATTTTGGAAAATACATTCGAGAAATCTAGGGGGTGGAATGGGAAAATTGGTCGTGAAGGAACATTCTTTAATATTAGGTATGTGAAGATTATAAAATTAAATATGAATCGGGTTTTATGCTACCGCTTCCAAATGTAAAATCAAACCATTTTGTGTAATGAAAGATAATAATCGTGAGATGCTCTTTTTAGCACATCTTATAGTCATGTAAAATAGTATATCAATTTTTACAATTACCTACATTTATGGAATTTAAATGAATCTTCCATATGCATAAAAGTCGTTGAACATGCGAAATGGTCGTGTTGAATGAAGATTTATTGTACGACAAATGCAGATCTTCGATTCACAAGCCAATGGTAGCGCAACAAGAATCTTATATCGAAGATATTTCCCAGTTTTCTTGTGGTAATTAAACGCATTGATGCGCTTTCTGTTTCAAAGTTACAGGGCAAACTTAACATATCTCATTCAATAAGAATGATCTTCCCATAAACAATTCCTTGTAAAAGTACAAAAATCGAGTCGAATTATTGGACGAAAAAATTGGGCTGAACGCACATAAATTTCTGCTCAGTGGGCAAAAAATGCAAAGCACAAAATTCTTATTAGTGCACTTCATGAACGGTTAGTTTGTAGCATTGTAGCGAATTTCAAATCATCATTATGACTCTTTGGAATGGTTATAACAAGCGTTTCTACATCCGCATTTTTATTACCAATGCCATTGAGAATCGAAAAGTGTAAAATATGCATTTCACAGCCGCATTTGACAGTCTAATCACATGCATGAAAAAGTAAAGTTCGAAACCGTTGCATTCCAAAAACTCATCGTCTATGATGGCATTTAAGCTGGGTAGCCTCAGATGGAGCAACTGTCCAATCAGTTGTAAGTATTGCAATATAAACCAAAAAATTGCTATTTTTTGGAAAAATTATTAAATTAATCTCCAGTTTTACATCATTTTAAACTGTTTTCTAATGTTCCCGACCTAAAGCATGATTTGAAAATATTCCAACTCCTCTAAATATTCCGACTCAACCGCTCAAGCTTAGATGCACAATATATTAAAATGAATAGTTAAACACCGATATATTTTCTTACATATTGGCAATTCCAATAAAAATTATTAAAAATTCATTATTATAACAAAGTCTTTGTTAATCTATAGTTTCATTATTTATAACATAATTGTTACGATCTCACCTATTGGTGTGGTGGGCATATGGATTGATAACTTGGGCGGGACATTAATTTAAACGTCAGTTGGTTACTGAAGGGTTAAGAGTTTAATGACTTTTTTCAAATTATTGGCATCTAGCGGGTCAATTCGTGTTCCGTGAAATAATGAAAATGAAAAGTTTTTTTCATTGGCAATCTAGTAGTTTGAATTATTTGCACGTAATTTAAAATTTTACTTTGTGGAATCAAAATTTCTTATGGGGAATGCAAAGCTCCTCGATTGCTAATGAAAAAAACTTTTCATTTTCATTATTTCACGGAACACGAATTGACTCCTATGTATCATTAGAAGTAGTTTTATAACGGTTAAGTACTAGACACCAAGCGCGACGCGTCAAATTTAAAATGATCCATATAACTGGATGCGCACATCCGTGCACACCAAGAGCGCCGCGATTTTTTTCGTTTAGGTCAATTTTGCAAATTTGTTAACTTTTGTTTTATTAATCCTTAATACTGGTAAATATGAGTGCATACGTGAATGACTGATGAGAAATGTACATATATGGACCACAATTGAAGTATCATTGTTTTTAGGTTATGTTTGGAGGCGATCAACCATTTTGTTTGGCCGCCTGGTGTTAATGCATATTTAAATTCGCCGTTCGCCTTCGAAGCTTGGTGTGACTAGTTCTTTAGTTGTGTAGCAGATTTAGCGGTATATAAACAAGCGTGCGGGTGAACACAAGAATCAATTTTATGTCTGTCTTTGGTGAGTTTTAATTAAGACGCAATACGCGTTAGTTTAAAGGCGAAAGTGAAAAGCGACAAACTTATAGGTGGTAGTAAAGTGGAACTAGTGGTGCGATTAAAAATGATTGTAAATGATGAAAAGTGAATTAATAAATAACTGTGGAAATTATTTGTTGTGTTTTAGTGTTGGTGAATAATAGTGGGAAAATTATTTTGAGAATATTTCTGGTATTTTCAGGAATATTCCAGTAGTGGTGTAAGTGTTTGAGAGATTTCCCGTCATTTTTTAAATTTATAGCGATATTCACAATCCAGGGAAATGACCAGTATTTGACAGGGATAATTCCCAACAATGTAATAGTTACGGCAAGTATGAATTAACCGATTCGAACGTTTTGTGCATTATAATGTACATCGACTTGGGACGCACAAAGCAGTCTTAATATATTTTTTTTTGCTTCAGAAATGTGTGTATAATTATTTTTCTTTATATATACTCTATTGTCGAAGTGGCAGTATTTATCCATTGCTTGTTTAAATGGATGAAAAGATTTACTTCCCATGGCTGGTTTTCGGGGTTTGATGATTGCAATCAAATACTCGCAGTTTTGAACATGTTTTGAGTAATTCCTTCAACAACACACAATATTATGTTTCTACCCTGGTGAACTTTCCGCCACCGCAATAGTAAATAATGACTGATATTGAAATACCAAATTTTCCATCAGACATCATAGCACAACAATTACAATTATAAAAACAAATCGGCACTTTCAAGCTGATTTTCGTAATTAATTCTGGATTGATTTCCTAAAATTAATATATATTTATATTTTATGTGCTATTATTATTAATTTATTATATTCTTCTGCGGTAATATATTGCGAAATATTAATAAATTCAAATTAAAACTTAGCTTGTACCATTTTCCTATACGATTTGACATATAAATGAATTTACAACACGATTGGCTCTGGCGACTACGACGCCTCTAGCGGCGCTTTAAAGGTGAATAGAAGCTGTGTTGCTTTCAAAATTTTACAACAACAATTGCATTGTATTAAAGCCGATTTTCTTAGAATGTTAAGAAAAAAAATTTTAGGATTAGGGGAAATAAAATCATTTTATGGTTATGGTGTTTACCGCAAGGCGTAATTTTTTCTATTTTTCTCGAAAAATTTATCTTTCAGTAAAATTTGGCATCTGTTATTTGATAGCAAAATACCGAATTTAATTTGATCTATTTCATAAAATAAAAAAAAACTAAAATAAATATTAATAAAATGAACCAACACAGAAAAATTAAAACGCATTACAAATTAAAGCCAAAAGTTGTTGCTTTTACATTTCTTAGCTAATCCGATTAGATTAGTGAAAGCAACACTACTTTCAAAATTTTACAACAACAATTGCATTGTATTAAAGCCGATTTTCTTAGAATGTTAAGAAAAAAAATTTTAGGATTAGGGGAAATAAAATCATTTTATGGTTATGGTGTTTACCGCAAGGCGTAATTTTTTCTATTTTTCTCGAAAAATTTATCTTTCAGTAAAATTTGGCATCTGTTATTTGATAGCAAAATACCGAATTTAATTTGATCTATTTCATAAAATAAAAAAAAACTAAAATAAATATTAATAAAATGAACCAACACAGAAAAATTAAAACGCATTACAAATTAAAGCCAAAAGTTGTTGCTTTTACATTTCTTAGCTAATCCGATTAGATTAGTGAAAGCAACACTACTATTAATATTATTTTGATCAATATTTTTCAGAAGCTTGGGTTGCCATCTTCCGACAAAACAATCAATTTTCTGAGGTTTTCTATAGGTAAAGGTAGTATTTGTGTAAATGAGGAAACACTCATGAGAACATTTTTTATTACTTGACTATTTTTGATATTAATTCTAATTAATTCGACATTATACAAAATATTTGATCGAATTATAATGTCAGACACTTTGCGTTAAAAGGTGAATGAAGGGTTCATAGAGCGGCGTATCCCGTAAACTCTATATTAAGTCCCGCATTTCGGATGTAGCGTAAACATTCGAAAGTAGTGTCGCGAAAATTCCTCAGCATTGCAGCAAATTCGATATTTAGGTAGGTTTGTTAGACCAAACAACGTGTTTGGTATGTTGAGAAAAGAAATCTCCTTATTTATTTAGAATTTCCCACGATCATAATCACCTACCTTCTGTCCGTTGAAGATGGTTGATCAGTTTTAAAGCAGTAGCCTCCAATTGACTTGAGGTAGTTCAATTATGTCCCTTCTCGTGAATCAGTTTGCTGAATTTATCCTGTAATCTGGTCTATTTTGCTAATTTCGGGAAAATATGTTAATCCGTGAGATTTTGCGCAGTAAAATTTGTATAGCCGGTTCTGTTCACGTCTGAACAATACCTTCGATTTCTCATCCGAATTTTCTGCGGTTTTATTAGCTTTTCTACGGATTCGCTCGATCCGATATCGTATTTATGTTGTTGGTCGGGATCTCCGAATAGCTTCGTTTGCTATCGTCTGTTGTTGTCGAAGATCTTGACGGAATTGTTTATGGCATCTCCAGCTCCGTCGGAAAGGCCTTCAATTTGGTTGGCATGTTGTTAATAAATTCTGTGTCCCCTTGTTGGAATTTAATGCGAGGTAGGTTTTAATTTTTCATCTACGCCGTCATTTTTGTAGTTTGCGTGTAAATTTTCAATCTGCGTTGTAAGTTTTTTTTGAGTAAATGCAAATGTTTTCGTTTTAATTTCGCGCAAGCTTTAAATTTCGCAATTATCGTTGTTTTCTGGCCAGTTGAATAGTTTCTTGTACAGTTAATGATGAAGCCCAAAACTGCGCCGTTCTTTGAAGGTCCGAAGCAGCACTACTGTTTCTTCCCCTGTCTGTGATAGTGATATTCGTAGATACGCAACTGGAACATCAAACTGCACACTCACTGAATTACACGTTATAGCAAGTAATTCAGACTAGTAAACAACTCTTATTGATAAAAATTTGTTTGATGGCTGTTGGGAAATTAAAATTGTTTTTGGCCAACTTATCTAAAGTGGTTATGCTAATGGAGCTCAAGGATTTCTGGACCGCTATTGATCAAACTAGAATTTGAGATTTTAAAGCAGTCCGCTTTAGTTTTTGTAAATTCTGGAATATGGAAATGCTCAAACTCGAGCATTGTAATTTTCTTTGCTACCAAACCACTATCCTAAAAAAATTTCTAATAAAACGTATACGTTGAATTATTTGACATGTTTAGAAAGGGATTACATAATGAAATTTTTTATAAAGTTTTTTGCAATCGAACTTTTGTTGTAGTTGCATACACTTTAAATGCACTGCCTGTCTACTTAAAGAAACCACATTACGCGCTTTCTATAAAATTTGATTGCTGACGATCGGAGTATCTCAGAGATTGTATAAATGTATACGTGACACACCTCCGGATTATTTTTTTAAGTATGCGCTGAGCTGATAGACTATAGACTGTACACGATTATTTTCTTTCGCATAAAATTAAATAATATTTGTTGCCAACTGACAGTATGAACAAATCTACACACTTGCCTAGAATAAAATACGAGATGTTATTTTATAGACACAAACACAGAAAATTGTCTGACCTTGATTGAATCGTTTTTTTTCTCCTAACTTTAATAAGACGTAACACCTAAGTGGCATGCGACTATGCGCATTGTAGTATTTGGCCTTCTTCCGTTTAAAAGGTAGTGACACACTGACACACCTCCAATTCGATTTAATTATTGTTTGTGTTTCGTTGTATTATAAAATTTAAAGTTCAATATGTTTTTTCATATCGTGCACTCGTCTTATCGCACAAGTAATTAATTTAGCCAGTCATATAGCAACAAGATCGGCATCGAATTCAAGGCAGTGAATATGTTAAGCTGATATTTTATTTTTATGTACAGACAGAATACTTTTATATATTATATGTGTAGATGTGTTTGGGTTAAAATTATTTTTTTTATTAGGTTTTTGTATCGTTCATATTTCGACAGAAATTAATTTTAATTTTTAGTTAACTATTGAAAGTTGTAAGAAATAGACACAAGTTAATAAACAAGTAAGTACAGCATATTATGCTATAATTAAATCTTATTAAATAATTTAATTACAAAATTTATAATCGAAGGTTACGTTTTTAAGGGATATTAAAATCTAGTAAAATGGGTGAAAGTGAGTAGTAAATTTAGAACCAAACCGCTCCTTTTAGAGTGAAGTAACAAAAAATAACCACGTATGGCTTTTTGGTTCCTAATAGCACGATTTTCGTTTTCAAACATAAATAATTTTCTATTCTAAAGGTCATTTCCAAGTTTTTTGTTTTCTTTTTAAATAAATATAGAATATTTCTTAAGCATAGATATTTTATGATTGACCTCTAATTGTTTGCGAATATCAAAAAGATTGAGAAAGTAAAATTTAGACGCGTGTTAAAAATTGAACACGATTACGTAAAAATAACATGGTTTGGTAAACAAACTAATAATTAATATTATTAGTTGAACCGACAGATGCATGTTTCTTGATAAGATATGTTTTATCAGTAGAATGTGTTTGTTTTAATAAATTAACTGTTTGCTTATTCTGTGCTCCACATAATTTTTGTTACCCTCCCCTGAAACTCCAAGAACGAACTTATCCATGCATTTTATTTTTTTTTCTTATTTAGGTGCCGCAGACATGACACAACAAGGTGTTACATTTGATACAAATTGCATGACCCTTACACGATTTGTGTTGCACGAACAGCGTAAATATAAGCATGCAACCGGTGATTTGTCCCAACTCTTGAATTCAATTCAAACCGCTGTGAAAGCTGTTAGTTCAGCAGTACGCAAAGCTGGTATAGCTAGTTTGTAAGCAAAAATCATTTCCTTATTGCATACTATATTTGTCGAATAAATTGATTTTCTTTTCTAGGCATGGTATTTCGGGGGAAACAAATGTTCAAGGCGAGCAAGTCAAAAAATTGGATGTCTTGGCAAATGAATTGTTTATTAACATGTTATCATCTTCGTACACAACATGTCTATTGGTGTCGGAAGAAAATGAAAATGTAATTGAAATTGAAACGGATAAGCAAGGAAAATATATTGTTTGCTTTGATCCATTGGACGGTTCATCAAACATCGATTGTCTTGTATCGATTGGTTCAATTTTTGCTATATATCGTAAACCAACGGAAAGCGAAAAACCTAAATTAGAAGATGTACTACAGTCGGGCAAAAATATGATTTGTGCAGGTTATGCTCTCTACGGTTCAGCTACAATGGTCGTGCTCGCACTTAATTCCGGCGTCAATGGATTTACCTATGATCCCTCAATCGGGGAATTTATTTTAACCGATCCAAATATGACAATACCAGAAAGAGGCAATATTTACTCGATCAACGAAGGGTACAGCCATCAATGGGATAAATCAGTATTGGAATATGTTGAAAGTAAAAAAGATCCAGCAAAGGGGAAACCGTACGGTGCCCGTTATGTCGGTAGTATGGTTGCAGATGTCCATCGAACCATTAAGTACGGTGGGATTTTCATTTATCCAGCTACAAACGCATCGAAGAATGGTAAACTACGTCTTTTATACGAAGGCAATCCAATGGCATTTATTATTGTTAAGGCGGGCGGATTAGCAAGCACCGGAACTGAAAATATATTAGACGTTGTACCGACGGCCATCCATCAAAGATGTCCCGTTTATTTAGGCTCAAAATTAGACGTAGAAGAAGCATTAAGCTATAAAAAATAAAACATTTATTAAGTCAAATTCATTTAATAATTTTTATGTACAAAACAAGTCTTAATTTCTAAAACGAATTTGCTTTGTGTTTTGGTAAAAATTGGAAACCTTCTGGCACGGGTCCTAGTAGCATTTCGCTCAATTTAATCCAATCGGCACAGTTTGGTGAGGCCATCAGTTTCTCCATGTCATCGCGATAATCTAGGCACTCGGCGCGTACATTAATTTTTTGAGGTTTATTGACTAGAATTCCATAAGGTACATATCGATAGAGGAATGATTGCCATTCTAGCAAAAATTTTCGGGTGTTTTCAACTCCTTTCGTGTCACTTCCCCAATGTTCTAAACCATAATTTACATATTTCTGTAGTAATTCAAAACGATCTTTACTCGACGGGTCTAAAGTTTTTTGTTCTTTTATCTCCTGGAATATCCAAGGTTTAATTAGTGCGCCCCGGCCCAGCATTACTCCTGAAATGGATGGGGCTAATTTTTTGCTTTCAAGGTAATCGTCATAGCTGAGTATATCGCCGTTTCCAATGATCGGAATATTTTCAGCACCCTTTGCACATTTCTCGATATAATTCCAATCGGCAGTTTTTGTGTATCGCTGTTCACGCGACCTCCCATGTATTGTTACTAGACTCGCACCCCATTTTTCGAATTTCGGAACTAGTTCATGTGCCACACTTTTATCCGCATAAATACCAGTTCGAGTTTTAACAGTAAATGGCTTATCATCTAAAATTCTTGAGCACGACTTAATAATAACTTCCAATTGATTCCATTTGCGTAACAGTGCACTTCCACCGCCTTGTCTATAAATTAAATCAATTGGGCATCCTAAATTTAAATCGATAAAATCCACTGATGCATTCTCTTTCAATAGTTGTACGGCATATGCAATTAAACTCGGTTTATTGCCACATAGTTGTACCCCAAAAATATCTTCTGATATGTGACGTTTTGTAAGGGCCCATTCCGGACTGCTACCATTTAAAATTGGTATGGCACATGCCATTTCGCCACAAGTTACATCAGCCCCGTATTCTTTACATATGCGGCGAAATGGTAAATTTCCAACAGTCGTTAACGGACTTAGGAATAGTTTATTACGAAAATCAATTATCTTACGTTTCGGCTCCACTAAATCAGGCGTACATCCCGATAAACTATCCTTTTTAGTTTTTTCATCCTTCATTTCTGCTTCTATGTTTGTGATTATTTTCTTGGAGCTACCAAAATCGTAAGCTTTCTTGCGCAACTTTATTTGCAAATCATTCCCGATTTGATTAAACGTAGTTTGAGGTAGATTTTCTTGGTAATCGTCTGCTTTCATGTTGCGTCCATTTTCATTGATATGGCACTTTGAAAATCGGCAGGTAAGCCCGTACATACAGTAGCCTCGTGTCGTGTATATATAACATGTATCGCCAATATTATCATGTTTTTCTTTTAAAAATTTCTCGATATCGTGCAAAAAACTACAGTTCTCGAACGGACAATCTTTGACATCGTCCGGATTTCCGTTGATAAGGGTTTTGCATAATTTTATGGAACGATCCTCTTTGTATGGCAGCGGGCGAGCCTAGTTTTGGAGGAATGTACAGTTTTAACCTTAAATACAAATACATTTAAATGGGTTTTAAATCGCCTACCCTATTTTGACCACGCTTCTTTTCAAAACGGGACCTTTTACATGGTGCTTCATTGTCACTGTTATTATTTTCTAAACTTTCTTGATTTTCTAAACTGGCCATTGCTGCGGCTTATTTATACGAAACGCAAACGAACGAATGTCAAACATGTGAGAAGTGACACAATTTGGTGCACCCCATCGTTATGTACTAAATAGTGTACTAAACTAGAAACTGTACGAAGCCAAATTTTTTGACAGACTTTTTTATGTCGATGACATTAGTAAAAGTAGTGATAAGCACACACAAAAAAATATAAAAATACATAAATCTCCAAAAAGATAATTAAGTTTATTTAATGTTTACTATTTTAGAACTATTATTAGAAAATGGTATGTAGAAATCATATAGTTTTTCCGCAATTATATAAATGACGATTTTTTTCTGTTATCGACCAACCTTCAGAGTAGTTATCAAGATGAGGAGGAACAGATGGGGTACCCAGGTTCATTCCCCAAAGATTTTGGTTATGGACCTTTTGAACACGATAATGTTGGTCAATCACCGAACGAGCAGAAACCGCGCATATTATTAATGGGGTTGCGAAGATCTGGCAAGAGTTCCATACAAAAGGTCGTGTTTCACAAAATGTCCCCAAATGAAACCTTATTTCTGGAGTCAACAAATAAAATTGTAAAAGATGATATTAACAATAGCAGCTTTGTTCAATTTTCGATATGGGATTTTCCCGGACAAATAGATTTTTTCGATCCAACATTTGATTCGGACATGATATTCGGAGGATGTGGCGCACTAGTTTTTGTTATTGATGCCCAAGATGATTACACGGAAGCATTGAGTAAATTAAATCAAACTGTTACAAAAGCGTTCAAAGTTAATCCTCGTATTAGATTCGAGGTATTTATACATAAAGTGGATGGGGTAAGCGATGATTTTAAAATGGAATCTCAACGAGATATACACCAACGAGCCACCGATGACCTAACCGATGCTGGACTAGATCAAATACATTTAAGTTTTCATTTAACATCGATTTATGATCATTCAATATTTGAAGCATTCTCAAAAGTTGTACAAAAATTAATTCCACAGTTACCGACACTAGAAAATCTATTAAATATTTTGATATCGAATTCGGGTATTGAGAAGGCCTTCCTATTTGATGTTGTTTCAAAAATTTATATTGCTACAGATGCGTCACCGGTCGATATGCAAAGTTATGAATTATGTTGTGATATGATTGATGTCGTTATCGATTTATCATGTATATACGGGTTATCAGACAATACAGAGACAACAGCGTTCGATAATCATAGTTCAAGTTTAATTAAATTGAATAATAGTACGGTACTATATCTGCGGGAAGTAAACAAATTCTTAGCTTTAGTTTGTATATTAAGAGAGGATAATTTTAATCGCCAAGGTGAATAGATTTGCCAAGCTTCAAAATAGAAACCAATATAATGATTTTATATTTGCAGGCTTAATTGATTACAATTTCTTATGTTTTCGGGAGGCTATCACAGCCGTTTTTGAGCTACGAAATAAAATACAAAAAATTGAAAATTCCGATACGAGTATGATGGTTGGATTGACCGAGGAGGGAAGCTATAAAAATTCCCTTATAGTGACGAATGGTAATTCAACTGTAGATAGTAATTCAGCTAATAATTTTGTTGCCATGGTAAGTACACCGTATTGGGTTTTTCAAGACTCGTGCTTGTTTAACAATTAGGGCATAAAACAATTAAAAGTTACAGCCCTATTATTCAAGTCATGGTGTTAACTACTAAATAATAACAGTTCAACAATTTTGGTCAATAAACAAATAAAATTACAATTTCCGGTCATTACACACAAACCAATTATGTCTCGGTATATAAAATTAAATTAATTCAGTAATTGAATCAGTTTTAATCCGAATATTCAGAAAAATTCAACAAAATGAAATTTATTTGGCTCGTGTCGTTTTGCTTTGGAATAATCCTCGTGCTGGTTAAGGGCCAAGATACCTTGTAATTTTTAAATGTTTATTATCTTTTACTTACATTGATATTTTTCTTTTCTTTATAGTAAATTTGGATCTATATCTGCCCAACCAGCTGGTCCAGTGCACGATCAATCGGCCAGTGTTGGTTCATCATACCAAAGTATGGATGATGATACACTTCCTGAGGAATTCAAGTTGTAAATTTAAAATTTATTTTATATATATATAATTATTATTATTATGGTGCATATATATTATCATTTTAATTGAGAAAAAACGTTTAATAAATTAAAAATGTAAAATGTATATAACAACATAACAAATATTTTACTTTGCAAACACAACAAATTTGAATATTTTTTAAAACCGAATAAAAAAAGTACTAAAAATATATTCACATATGGTATTTATTTCTGTGCGTTGGTATCACTGATGTTTGACAAGTAAAAATCATCCAACAATTTTTTTTTTGTTTTATTGCTGCCTATTCGTAGTGGTTTGCATTTGCATCAATAAATTCGATTTCCTTCTATAAATTAGTAACCAAAAAAAAAAAAATTGTGTTTAAAAATTAAAAATAAATAGTTTGTGAAGTGTGCGATTAGAATAAAAATTTAAAATTTTGGTAAGTGATCCTATTGTAAATCTAATTCGGAAATAAATTGGTAAAATACGCAGGGTTAGCGGAAGAAAATAGAAAATTTTCTTTGTCTGGAAGAATCGAGAGGTACCTCAAAAAATCGATACTCAAAGGATTTCACGTTATGAGTGAAGAAAATCTCGTCAAATTAGGTATACAATAAAGCCGGATACTCTGATTTTGTATTTATTTCGTTGTAAATTGGATAATTACGTTTGTTTTTGTTCATATTTTTAATGTTAGTGTACTTTGGACCTACTTTTAAAATTAAACCCGATTCAATTGAATAGTCATCATCATCATCCCGTGTATAGTGTTTAAAAATCATGTCTGGGAAACGTTACAAAAATCATTGAATTGTGTAAAATGGATTGTGTTTTTTATCGATTTTTCAATGGGGAAAATATGATATATTTTTCTAGTAGATACGGCGGCTACAATTTGCAATCAAAATGATAATAAATGATTCATTTGTATTGATACCGAGTTCATTGTGTTTATCAAGTTTTATGATTGTTAGGATTTTAATCTAAAGCCGTATCAGATAGGGTAAACGCCCCATTTTATCATGGCATTCCTTCTCGAATCGTTCTAGGAAGGATGGCAGCAAAAGCTTGGTTATTATATTACATCTAGAAAGAACTATACGCAATATTACGACGTGTTTAATGAGTAAAAAATCTACACTAAAGTTTTATCAATAAATTGTATTGATCAAATTTAAGTTTTTTAATTTGTAGTATCGTATCTGTATTTAAGACTAGGTTTAATACGATGTGATCGATCTGAAATTAATTAATACAGGCGTTTGTAAGAGTAGCCTCAATCGGAAAACGCGTAGTACTGTATATTGATCGCTTAGGTTTACGATCACTGAAACTTTAGGACAAAGTTGTTTAATTTTTGCAAGAAGCCTCTAACTTTTTGATGATTAGCATTAACCGTAATGGTCCAAAATGTGCAACTTAAACTCTTACATCTACGATGGTAGCGGCATAATTTACGTTTTCAAAGATTATTCCTGTGTCCAAGGTCAAATACTTTTTGCCGCGTTTGGTGCAGAATGCGCCTGATTATAAGTCGAACGTAATCATAAAACATTCTAGTAATGCGGGCAGTGAAATTATCATCATAGATCATTTCACAAAATTCTTGTTTTTATTGATGCTTTACAGTTGTTAAAATAGTCATAGTAGCAAACCACCATGACACTTAGTCCCGAAAACGGATTATTTTTTTGATGAACTTTAAAATGTTCTACGTAAATCGGACCTATAGCCGTAAGTCCTGCCGTACGATTTGGGTACTGCGTAAGGTAGGACGTTAAAAACGAACTGATTTCTTTCCAGACCCTTGGGAAATCTCTTTCATTCGTTTAACATTTAAGTTAGGGAAAGGGTGCGATATCAGTAACTACCGCGGAATTGTACTCTCGGCTACCCCAAAATTATTTGAGTCTTTAGTCCGATCGCTGCTCTTTCAGCTGGAACCTTTAATCTTTCCAACTCGGCACGATTTTTCTCTGGCAGGTCAACGGTCACTAATTTCTGTTCCATAATGTTACCTTCCGCCGTTCAAATTATTCATCCATCAGGCACAAATATTTATCGGTAAAGGGAAAAATGGAACGTTTTGGGGAAGACTAAATTACTATGGTTACGAATTTGGGCCTCCCAAATTCGGTTCATATCACTGGATTGTGAATAGAACTATACATTTAACGGTTTACTCCATTCTGGAATATTCCAGAAAATAACAGGAAATAATTGTTTCGCAACAAATTCAATTATAAATTGAAAACATAACCAATAATTTTGATTATTTGTTATTTCACTTGTTTATTGAGCGTATTAATTTGCTTAAAATTACGACTTTATTTTAAAAAAATGGTTAAAGTTGATCATTCCAGTCCATCGATAGCCACTACTTTTTCCCATTCTTCTGGTAGCATATGGATATCATCTCGGAAAAACATGCGAGTCGTTAAGCCGATTCGTGAATCTACCCATTGTTTGGTATCTTCATAAGAAGTGAAGCATTGCTCAGACACGACCATTAGTCATCATTCTACAATATGTTTTGACTGGCCCTGCAACGTGCAGCCGAACATGCTGAAGAATAACTTTATTGTAACTATGCTTGCACTGCGGCCGATTTGCGGCCGTTAATATTGATTTAAAGCTGGATCTATCTCATAATTTTTTACGCTTTTGATTAGCTTAGTGTGTTCAATTTCTATATCTGTGACAATACGATGCAGGAAGCCTTTCCGATTTTGCTGTTGGTGTAGCTATTCACAAATGAAAAATCACCTTTCCACGTCTCTTCGCCTCAGTTCGTACGGCAAGGAATGTTGAAAATGTTCAAAACTAACGCTACGTGTTTTGGCATGAATTTAGTAACAATAGCTGTATTTACTTGAAACATTTACAACAACAATTGTACTGAAAAATCCCTAAATGGGATTAGTTAAATCCATTTTTTTTTCAGAATTAACATATGTATTTAAATCCAATTACAATTTTTCATTTTCGTACTTGACGAAAGATGTCGACGTAGTTGGTATTTTTTATATTTTATTCTAAAATGTTGTCACCTGTGGGTCGATTCTGGTTTTCCTATAGGAATAGGAAATAGGAAAGAATTTTAAATTTTTGTAGCAGTTTTGTATTTCTTCCCTATAAGCTTATTTGTGGCACTATTCTGGTAATTCCCGGGGAATGGAAATTTTAAATTTTGTAGCAGTTTTATTCCCTTTTCCCCAAAAGTGTATTCTGGCGTTTGGGGAAAAAAAAATTTTGGGAAAAAATTATTCCTCATTATAGCAGTTTTGACGTTTATTATTCCATACCTACATACCTATTTTAGGAAAGAATTAACTGGGAATAGAATTTAACGGAAGTTTATTATGTTTTGTACTTATAGCATTAATATGACTGTAAATTTATACTAAAAACTGGTAATATTTATTGGAAATATTAATATACAATGTTTTACTTTAATAAACAATATTGTTTTTTAAGTAAAATTCGATTAAAATATCAACAAAAACCAATTAATTAATGTAGTAAACTATTTTTAGGCTTTTGCTTTCTTATCTTGTTGCAATCGCTTGAAGATCGCAAATAATTAAATTATTTTCCCGTACATTTATTCCCCAACCGCCAGAATTAATGGAAATTCAACCGCCAGCGGGGAATTGGGAAAAATATCTTTGGAATAACTGCTACAAAAATAAATTATTCCCTATTCGGGGAATTACCAGAATAGGGCCACTGGTGTCTTATAGAATTGTTTGCTTTCCTAGTTATTACAGTTTATCTTTCCGCACCTACTTTACGTTTATCTTTCCGCACCTACTTTACGTTTATCTTTCCGCACCTACTTTATTTACGGAAAGATATTCTTTTACAACACATACAATATTCTTCTAATTTTTAATTAGACAAAAAAAAATAATAATTACATACAACTAATGTAAGTTTGACATTTAGTAACCGCTTACAGAGTCATGGTTTTCAATACTCAATTTAATCAAATATTTGGGAAAAATTTATTTCTATGTGTACGAAAATAAACCATAGGAAAGATTTTTTAGGAAAAAACTGCTATCAATTTTTTTTCCTAAATAGGAAATAAAATAAAATAAAATTCCTATTTCCTAAAGCCACCAGAATCGACCCACAGGGGGTCGATTTTATTCAAAATTCGACAAGTTGCCGAAATAACCGGAACTATATAGTAATTACTGGTATGTGTGTTTGTCTAGTGCGAATGTGCGCCATTTAATTTTTTTGGATATGACATTTCTAGATAACATTTCCATTTATAATTTAAAATTTGTAAATGCAAATATGCTTTAAATAAAATTAAATTTATTTAATTTTAGTTTTAAAATAATTTCTAATTCTGTGTTTCTGCGAAAACAAAACATTTATTCGACATTGCATTGAAAACAAAATTAAAATATGTGTAGTTAAAATTTTTTTTTTCTTAACACATTGACGCACACTTTCTAAATGTTTGTGCTACTCAGGAACACATTTGATTACTTATAATTGCAGTGATATTTCGTCGCGGAAACGAATGTATTGTGAGAATTGAAAAATATGTCGAGTTATTCCTTAAAAAATGAAAGTTGTTTGCACGAACGTATTAAAAAAAAAAAAAAGTTATATGACTGCTATAGCAGTCATTTGCGCGAACGTGTTTACTCGCCACTCAAAAACTTTGTGAGATGTCAAAAAAGCGAGACCATGAAAGGACGTAAGCACCAAAAAACTGAACCGATTTGTACCGAATCATAATTTTTGATGCTTACATTCGCAGAAAACAAACAAACAAACAACCACAGAAAAATTACACACACTAATATAAAATTGTATACGATACTCCTTATACGTATACGAAAGCGTCATGTTCGGTTTTCGAATGTTGAACAAAATCAACCCCCAAAGAGTCGATTTTGATATAGTAGTGGTGGTATGTGTGTTTGCTTTAGTGCAAATGTGCGCCATTTATTTTTTTTGGATATGACATTTCTAGATAAGCATTCCATTTAAAATTTGTACGTGCAAATGTGCTTTAAATTTGTTTAATTATTTGATTTTAGTTTTAAAATAATTTCTAATTCTGTGTTTCTACGAAAACAAAACATTTATTCGACATCTCATAAAAAAAAAAAAATATATCATAATATGTGTAGTTAGAATTTTATTTTCTTAACTCATTGACGCACACTTTCTAAATGTGTGTGCTACTCAGGAAACTCAGGAATACATTTGTTAACTTTTGTAATTACAATGATATTTCGTCGCGGAAAGGGATGTATTGTAGGGAATTGAAAAATATCTGGAGTTATTCCTTAAAAAATGAAAGTTGTTTGCGCGAACGTATTAAAACACGAAAAATTTATATGACTGCTATAGCAGTCATTTGCGCGAACGTGTTAACTCGCCACTCAAAATCTTTGTGATATCAAAAAAGCCAGACAATGAAAGGACGTCAGCACCAAAAAACTGAACCGATTTGTACCGAATCATAATTTTTGAGGCTTACATTCGCAGAAAACGAGCAAGTGGCGAGTTAACACTTTCACGCAAATGACTGCTACAGCAGTTATACAAGTTTTTCGTTTTTAGCACGTTCGCGTTCTCAACTATACATTCCTTTCCGCGACGAAATGTCATTGCAATTACAAAAGTTATCAAATGTATTCCTGAGTAGCACACACATTTAGAAAGTGTGCGTCAATGTGTTAAGATTTTTTTTTTACCATACATGTTTTAAATATCGAATAAATGTTTTGTTTTCGCAGAAACATAGAATTAGAAATTATTTTAAAACTAAAATTAACTAATTAAATAAATTTAATTTTATTGAAAGCATATTTGCATTTACAAATTTTAAATTATAAATGGAAATGTTATCTTGAAATGTCATATCCAAAAGAAAAAAAATGAATTTGGTACATTCGCGCTAACACAAACACACATACCACTACTATATACTTGCGGTTATTTCGTCAATTTCTCGAATTTTGAACAAAATCGACCCTCTGGTCAAGTGACATTTCATATTTCAGAGAACTGTTTGTAGATCTGACGGCAAAAAAATTAACCTGATTGGGACTATTTTTGTATGTTAATTTTTATTTTCATAAAGTATGCCGTGCTAAAATTTCATATAAAAAAAGACCCAATCAGCTTATTTTTAATGCGCTAGATGTCACTACCCCGGGCATTTATAGTTCTCAATAAATGGCGAGGAAATTCTTTTTGATAGTAACAAACATTTTATGAATTCTGAATTCTTTGTCGGCTAAATGCCGTACCACTCGTCAATTGGCTTAGTTTTAGTTTAATTGACGAAATTCTCTCTAAAGCTCTTTAATTTCCGAATTCCATTCGTTTTGAATAACATTTTAGATTTTTACTTTGTTATTTTATTGTAACGATTTTACTGTGTTACTATTGAAATTTTCCATCTACACTATAGAATCTAAAGTATCACTAAAGTCTACATACATCTGCTGTTTATAGTATATTTCGTAAACTACATTCGATTTTCAATTTTTTTTTGGAAAAATAGTTGTTTTTTTTATATATAAATTAATGCAAAAAATCACATCAATTTTACAGTTACTTATTCTGACAAATAAAAAAACATAAAAATTGAAAAGACAAAAGTCTACATACACTTAGCATTAAAACCAGTTTGCACACGAATGCAAACGATGTTCCCGTTATGTCCATTATTTAGTTATGTTTTATTAAACAGGCAGCAGTTCGCAATTAATCGTTTACATTTACCTGTCAAATTAGTGAAAGATTCATTAAAATATGGTACCGTGTAAAGGAATTTGTGCCAGTATTCGGAATTTAGTATTTCAATTAAGAAAAGGAAAAATTCATTTGGTGAAATTGCTGAAATTGTGAAAGTTGTGCTACTGTCCAAACAATAATTAAAAATTATGAAGAGAGAGGGTTTATACTTAATAAACCCAGATGTGGCCGCCCAAAGAAGCTATCCAAAAGAGATGTGCGGTCAATTTTGAAAATAGTGGTACAAAATCCAGCAATAGGATGCCCAAAATTGGTTGCTCGGATTGCCAGCAAAAGTCGTTTGTTCATAAACTATTGGTCAAACGGTCTCGAATAAAAAGATTCCACGCAAAAAATTGCTAATTTCTACCAAGAACAAAGAATTGAGGTTTAACTTCGCTACAAGACATTTTAATGAGGGCATCGGATACTGGAATAGTGTTTTATGGTGTTATATGGTAGGCGGAAAGTATGGCGTAAAGAAAACTGCTTTGTAAAATAAAAATATAATACATACCACTAAACAAGGAGGAGGTAGCGTTATGGTTTGATGGGCGATGGCTGCGACTAGGGTTGCTAATTTAGTATTCATTGATACAACTATGAATCGATTTCAGTATTTGACCATATTGAAAGAAAATTTTAAGACATCTGTTTAAAGGCTACCTAGGGCTCGAAAGGTCTTGGATCTTTCAACATAACAATGATCCGAAACATACAGCTCATGTTGTAATTAAATAGTTACTGTATAATGTATTGCAGTCGCCAGATTTGAACCCAATTGAACATATTTGGGATGAAGTAGAACGGAGATTACGAAAATATAAGATCTCCAACAAGCAAACACTTAAGGATGCGCGTGATGAGTTTCTGGAGTATCACAAGATTTTGTGTTGCGTATAACTCAGCAATCTTTCAAAGTTTCGGTTAAATTTGGTTTACTTAATGGAAATCAGGAATATGTTTCAATTTAAAGTTCAATTTAACGATAATCAAATTATGATAGTATTAAATAAATAGGATACCTTTTGGTTAAAAGAATAGATTCCCAATAGGAAATGTTTTGCTCGTATCTACTCTTAATTTTATAAGTTTAAATAAAAAGTGAATCGGTTTTTCTTGCTAAAGTGTAATCAGCTCATTTCTGGCCTCAGCAATATATGATAAAACTTAATTAAACTGAGTTGGCGACAGATTTATTACAAACCAAATAAAGTATGTACCAACATATTTGTCACGTGCTATTGCGCATACACGAACATATAAACAATTCACAATATGTTTATATTCCGTGATAAGTTTTAACGGATGCAATTTTCCAGATCCAAGAAAATCAAATCAACCGCTTGATTCGCGTTTTCTGTAATATTGTGGTTAAATTCAATTAGAACAATAGATTATCGTGGCTAAATATGTAAACAACTATTTGAATAAATTAAGTACATTCCCACTGTTATGTTTATTATTTTCGAAATAAATTAAAATTATTTTTGTAAATAACAATAATTGCTTATCACTATTTTATTAATTACTACTGCGGAGATAAATTGCATCAAATCGCGTATGTAGATGACGTGCTTCGCTTATTAAATAATCTTGGCCCGTTCGAAGTTCAAATATTTTTGACATTATATACGAAGAGGAAAAGTCTTAATAAAATTCTTAGAAATTTCTCTTCAGTACAAACACACATATTAAGAATAACGCACGCAACAATACAATCATGCGCGGTTTTTTTACACCACACCACAAGGAACTTAAAATATCGTACGTTTTAAATTATGATTATTATTTTATGTACAACAAATAAAATACGATTGGTAAAATACACTACACACCATATGACGTAAAACACGTTCGATGATCATTCGACTCATAATAATGTCGCGTTTATCCAATGCCGTTTAACGTACTTGTATTTGTCTCATTTGCATATTTCTGTTTATATATCAAAACAACTTGCTGCGAAAATAAATGGCTTGTATGTATTCTGTGAACACAACAATCCACGTGAGGCTTAAAAAGTTACTTTTCACGCATATACATCTAAAATTCTCTAAGTACGTTTGTACCGCATTGACCTTATTTGCTCGGGCCGATTAAATTTTTATCTGTGTGACGTCACAATAAATTTTTTATAAAATGCCATTATACACACATACACGTACAAGGAAATTTTTAAAAGTTGATTAGATGCCGTTTTGTTGTTTATTTGCCTTTTAAAATTGCTACTGTAAAAACAAGATATGAACATGAAATAACAATAAATTTTGAAGGACATTTACAATAAAAATTTTGTTTTTAATTTGTTGAATGAGAGGCTTGGCACGATGATGAAGAAAATACACATATGAAAAAAAAAATGTCTCGAGAAACTGTTTTTGTTTTCTTATATACGAGTATATATACGATGTAGTTTCTTAATAAATCAATTTCTTATAAGTAAACAAATTTATCATCGGGGTTTTATACCCAATTCGCCATTGGCGTGATGTTTTAGTTAGTCCAATTATATGCGACAAGTGCTGACTAGTAGTTGTGCACATATCGCCACCCGAGTACTTAGATGTTAGAAAACAAGTTTTTAGCTACGACTTTTTACCTTAAAAACCTGAGACCTTATTTTGTTTTATTTAATTAAATTCGTTGACACAAGTAGTATACCGGTATTACTTGACGATAGGGAAAATTGCTTCATCATATGAGGTTATATGGTAATAAGATGCATGGTGAGATATGTGAGGAAAGCAAAGTGAAGCTGCATAAAAACCTTACATCTACGAATATTATAATCAAATATTGGTTCAATGAATTCAAACGTGGCCGATCTGGTTAGATAAAGCACGCCCGGCCGTCCGATTAAGATAACTGCATAAAATCCATGATATCGTGGATGAGATAACAAAATATCATTCACGAAAAATTGCACTTGAGAAAACTATCGGCCACGTTTGCTCACAATGGAACAAAACTGGAAACGCAACCGTCTCTGCTAACTTAGAACAATTACGTTACAAATTTATCTACATTGTTCTTCAGATTTGGGCCCTCCGATTTCTTTTTGTTCCAAAGATGAAACAAATGGTTTGGCTAAAAATTTGGCTTGGAAAGCGATTCACATCATCCTCAAGCCCATCTAATTGTCTACGAAGACAGTTTAAAAACTGCGCGAAGTGGTAATGAAAACAATTGTTATCAAAATATAATATAATTTTATTTTCGTTCAAAATGTCACTTCATTTAATCGAAAAGCTTTTCATTATATTTTTTTACAATTTGGAGTCAGATGGATGTCGGATGGAGCCAAATCCGATCCCAGATACTCTTGTGTGTGTGCTTCTTTGATGTAGAATTTTTGTTTCTTTCACAATCCCTTTTCTATTCTCCAGTTATTGTGTTAATAATTATACAAATATATTGTCAAGGAAGAGCTCCCTCAATGACTTTCGCCACGGCAATATGGTGGACAGAACCCTTTTATTGAAAATTAAAAAACTGAAGGCAAGTGATTCATTTTACAATACTTATTAACACATGCCTCACTTTTGTAGCCTTCTCAATTTTTTTTCTCAGATTCTGACTAATACATACTTTATTAATCATGAATAAAATTCTTTTATCAATGTCAGGGAAAACTACAAAAACCCTGACCAAGAATATATTACAATAAATGTAATTTTTTTAACGGTAACTCCTGATTCTCAGAAACCGTTTGGTTTGTTTCTTGAAGTGCTGTGAATTAAAGACCTCGGGAAATACGGTGTCGTCTCACTGGTTCTGCATCGAGGTCACTCGACTTAAAATGTTGGGTAATACAATAGAAAGTTTCAGAATCAAACCAATGTTGCCAAGAATTGAAAGGATAATTGATCTGACCCTACTAACAAAAGCGGAAGGAACAGAGAATTAGTTTA
Source organism: Nephrotoma flavescens (assembly GCA_932526605.1). Lineage (NCBI taxonomy): Eukaryota > Metazoa > Arthropoda > Insecta > Diptera > Tipulidae > Nephrotoma > Nephrotoma flavescens. The sequence continues at coordinate 191,838,476 of OW052222.1, read as the reverse complement.
TGAATAGCATCTAACATAATAAAATTTGTAAAAAACAGTTAGACACCAAGGATGTTATGGACACATCGCTTTTCATACGAGCGACTCTATTCTGAATTGAACATTTCAAATGGGACTTAGTAGCTCTATCCCAGCAAAAGAGTTCAACTCCATAATAGGTCTTACGTAAGCTTTATAATGTCTTAAGATCTCCGATGCAGCGAAATAAAAGTTGCAACTCACTGGAAGTTTGTAAACTCTTAGAGCTACGTCACGGTCTGCCAATTGGAAGCCCATTAATTACAGGCGCAGCAGTTCTAGTGTAGTACAACTTTTCGGAAAAAACTAAATTCAAATTTGCTAGAATGAATTAAATACTTGACAGGATAGACGCCTTTATACCTGTTCGTGAACTTTCTAGACAAGCATTGTTTTCCCTTTGGTTGATAAAGGAATCCGACAGGGTTGTGTCATCAGTAAATGAATGAATATCGCAAGTTGTTGAGGTCAGTAGGTCATTGGTGTTAATTATGAATTGCGTAGAACACAAAGGCGATCCTTGTCGCACATCTGCATCTACATCATTCGAAGTTAAAGTAAATCCAGAACATAAACTTTTTTTGTCCCGGATCATAAGAAGGTCGATATGATGATATGTATTTCAAAAGTATCGTGTTTGAATCACTGTGTTTTCATTGTACACCGTTGTTGTCAGCCAGTCAGAATGGTTGTCTAGTGTTAGAAATCGACTTTGAATGCCATTGAGTTTCTGGTCATGTTTCGACAATAACACGTCGAAGTTTGGGTTCTAATAATCCAATAGTGTTCAATAGTCTGGCTTATCAGCGTCAACAAGTGATTTCACATACCCCCAAAGAAAATAGTCCAGCGTTAATAATCGTTCTTCAAATGTTTCTTTCAGTAAATTAATTGTATTGGTGAGAATTCTGCTCTTTGTTTTTTTTTCTAATGTTTGTGCATCCAATCAGTTTCCCATGCAAGTTGCTCATCATCTGTATGAAACTCAGCGTTATTACAGGCAATTGTGCTGTTTTTATTATAACTAGTCTCGTGTTTCTCAGCTCCTCATTTGTGATATCATTTTTTCTATTTCACTAAGTCTTCTTGTAGTTAAGCATTTTTGTATTCCTGCTGAGTTGTGGAGTGTGTTTGTCTAGGTGGTGGTCTAGACATTTTTTAACTTCCTATGACTGAGCACCGCAAATGGTTGGCTCAAACACGGTTTTCGATTAACCGGCTAACGGATTAATCGTTCCGTTTTCAATCACCAAAAACTCGGTTTATTTGAAGAAAAAAACCGATTTTGAAATATTTTCCTATATTTATAAGAGATGACTCTGTATGTACTTTCGGCCTGTTTTATTCGATCTTCGTCCAGTTTTTATTTCGATATTCGTACAAATTATACTTTTTTGTTAGTTTGTTTGGTATTTTGACAATTCTACATTTCTGTTCATTCATTTCATATGATTTTTGATCAAAATAATTTAATCGTAATATAAATTTGTAGTTTAAAAATACTGAATATAAAACATGGAAAATACAATTTTTGAAGAATATAGAAAAGACAAGAATGATGAGTACACGATATAGGCTCATTTTCTACGAGAAAAAACTGGAAGATGTGCTAAATGCAAGAAATGTGGAAAACAAATTAAATGTTGCGGTGGATCTACTAATGCGCTTCATTCCCATTTACGAGCGATCCACAATATAAATGTAGCAAAACGGAAAATAAGTGCCCCATCTACATCAAATTTCTCTGACATCAAAATTACAGAATACTGTGGTAGAAATAAACAATATTTTTCGTTGTTCGTCATTTTATCTCGGCTAATTGCAACAGATGGTATACCATTTTCTGTATTTTGCACCTCAAATGATCTCAGGGTATTGATTCACGTGCAATCAAGTATCAAAATCACCCAACACCATAAAAAAATTGTACTGGATTATGCTGCAAAAATTCAACAGGAACCAAGATTTAAATTGTTTAACAAGAAAATGAATAAAATTAGATTTAGCTTTTGATCTTGATGAGTGGACTTCTATTAGAAACCGTCGATTCTTAATAAATGTACATTCCAATGAAAAAATATGGAATTTAAGCTTGGTCTGTATTCACGGTAGTGCTCCCGTCGAAAATTGTATTGAGCTAATTAAAAATAAATTAAACGATTTCTCTTTATCGCGTGAAAAGGACATTGTAAGTATAACCACCGATAGAGCATCGGTAATGAAAAGACTTGGGAGGTTGATTGAGCCAGAACATCAGATTTTCCTTGCTCATGGCATTCAGCTAGCAGTGCTTGACGTGCTCTTTGTGAATAGAAAGTCTGAATTGGGTGTCATTGGCGTTGACGAATTATCCGAAACTATTGATACTTTTGACGAAGTAAATTGCCCAGAAACTATAGATTCCGTAAACAAATGCGAGGATGATATAAATCCGGGTGCAGACAACATTTAAATTTCACATAACCTTAATTAGATTCACAATTATCCGACCAATTTGAACATAATCCTATTAACCGTCCCCTGATCAAAAATTCGTAAAGTAGTAAACGTTTTTAGAGCTTCTCCAACAAGGTTGCAAAATTATGTAAAACTGAACCATGTGAAAGAATTGGAATAACGTCGACTATTTTACGACAGCTTTTGAGGTGTTGAGTACATAAAAGAAAAGTGTTAAGTGTTGAGAAATAAAAAAAGTTTGTTAGTAAAAATAAATTAATAATGTAAACTTATAAAATTTTAATTAATAAAAATTAATTAATTTAAATTTAATATTTTTGATAATTTCCAACAATGAAAATATCCCACACGAGTGTGTAGCACTAACTAGTTTTGGAGTGGGGATATTTGTATTTCATTTTTTCTTTTTGCCTGCTAATAGAATGAAACAGAAAAATTTTATTTTGATCGGATTTGGTTTTTTGGTATTCACTTTTTACTATTTTTTTCCTCCTTTTGAGGAATAGAAGCAGGTTCACGTATGCGATCAAAAATGTTTAATCACACTATGAAGTTAGTAACAAAAGCTATTGCTCTAAACATTAAGCTATTTTACTAAACGTTTCATTTGTCATTCATTTGTCACCATTTTAATTTGTGTATCGTGTTTGGCTGTGGTGACGACTGATAATTAAATAAAATAAAAACTTGAAGTTTGTATCTCTTGTTTTTGCACGCGTTGTTGTTAATCGGTAGTAATATCCAAAATGTCTTTGTCAAGACAAGCTTCTATGCACATATATGTAGTGCTTATGCCAAATTCTTACTTATTACAAAAAACTTATAACACAAAAATAAATATTATTTATAATATTTTATTTAAATAAACACTATTATCTTTTGTAAACGCACGTCAAAATATAAACACCAAATTATAATGCCGATAATGAAAATGGCGCGTCTTTTGTTTGTTTGTTTTTGACATTGACGTATATATAGAAATGTCAGAAAACAGCAAAATTATATATTGGTTTTCCCACCAGCCCACACAATTATGTGGGTAATGCAAAAGAATCATGTCAAGAATATATTTTTGTATGTGTTTTGTTTGAACCAACTTACACATTGTGCATTCCATTCAAACTTATTTTCGTCCGAAAAAAACATTATAACCATACACACAATTGTGTTGGTTTTACTTCAAATCAAAAACTCCATTACATACTTATGATTTTTTACTTACACATTTGTGTGATTTGGGCTTAAGGTAAGCCATTTTTTTTTGGTTGAAAAAGGGTTAAATTGAGTCAATTTTTTTTGATCGCATATGTGAACCAACCATAAAACCAAAATTAAAATGAAATATGAGCTCCGCCGTCTCTCTTAATTAAAAAAGATTCTTTAACACGTTCGCGGACATGACTGATATAGCAGTCATACAACTTTTTCGTTTATTGAGAAATAAGACGCCATATTTGTAAATTCTCAATAATACATTCCTTTCCGCGATGATATATCATTGCAATTACAAAAGTGTGTTTATACACATTTAGAAAGTGTCCGCGAACGTGTTAAATTTCTTGAGCGTTATAAGAAGAGAACACAGTTCGAAGATTACGCTACCAGAGGAGAAAGTTTTGAATTTATTTATAAATTCTTATTGACGATTCCGCCAACCAGTCTGATAGTCTGCTTTTTAACACGTTCGCGGACACTTTCAAAATGTGTTTAACACAAATTTGATTCCTTTTGTAATTGCAATGATATTTCGTCGCGGAAAGGAATATATTATTGAGAATTGACAAATATGGCGTCTTATTTCTTAAAAAACGAAAAAATTGTATAACTGATTTTCGCGAAAGTGTTAAAAAACAAAAAAGTTGTATGAATGCTATAGCATTCACGTTCGCGAACGTGTTAAGAGCCTATTTTAGCAAAAACTAAAGTTATTAGTTACTGAATTTTTGTATTAAAATCTAATACATATTTTAATTGAATATAATTTGTAGTATATTTTTATCTAATTTTATATTTTTATCTAAAAACCAAATCTTTCGTATTTTGCAAGGATATTTTACATATTTATTTATTATTATGAAATAAACCGGTTATATTAACCGGAAACAAGTTTTGAAAAGATCAAAACCGAAAAACCGGGTTTCAAATTTAGGCCGATTTTGCAATCACTACTCACGGCAGAATTCATTGAGCTGGCCACGTCAGAGGGTGGTTAAGCCAACTGAGCTTCCCAACTGCTATCACCTGGGGTAAACATTTCTTTTAGTTGTGTACTAATTGCTTTTACGGACTGGTTACTGCAGGAGCTGCCAACTTAACCAGTGAAATTGATAGTGGGTCACTGGAGAGAACATTATTTGCTAAGTTCTCGGCGTTCGGTTATCTCGCCGTTTCTAGGTCGCCATATAATCAAAATACAGTGTATCAACTTTTAGCCCGAAGGATTTTTTTTATTTATTTAGCTTTATAAAAACACTGTTGGTTAGGAATGACGACAGTTACACGTCGTCTACAGATAGTTCTTTGGCGAATGTTGCGGTAATTTTTTATAAAAGCTATGGTCTTGTGAAAAATAGCATTATTAAATGTTAACACCCACTTTAAAAAAACAAACCCCATTGCAATGGTTTTTAGTGAAGTAAATTACTGGGATTCGCAAACTAATCGTTGTGAGTGGCTAAATCATTGGAACACGTGAGAATTATCTTACAGTTTTATGTTTGTGGTGTAAGAAACTTGCCACATCCAGGTTGGGAACAGAATAATTTCGGAAAAACAATATAAATGTATAATTGTCTACTGTAAATTTCTATAGTTGTAGTGCTGTTTAGAGGCTTGGCACTTTGACAATTGTACGAAAATTAAATTAAAATATTTCGAAATTAGTATAGATAGTTATGTTGCACTTGGCAAATAAAAATTGATTGTAAATGGTATATTTAGAATTTTGACGATCGGATTTCGTTTTCAAACTTTCTTCAGCTATTCCAAACTTTCAGTTTTTCCCGTACGTGTCAATTAAGTACTGAGGCGGCGATATTTTTATTTATTTAATGCTTAATCTGTTTTTCGTTGTGTTTTGATGATTCTCTGTGCCAATATTTTTTTCATCGTTTGTCTATTCATTTTGTATACATACGATCAGTGTTCACACACCGCAGATAATTTTGGAATTGTGCCACGTGACAAATAGAAATTCGCGTTCATGATCATGAACATAAAAATTTTCTTTTATTTTTATTTTAAATAAATTATAACAACAACCAAATTATACCTAAAAATTTTCAACCTCTATAACACTCAAACAATTATTTATTTTTTTTTTTTTTTTTTTTGACTTTTGGCACATTTACAGAATTTAAAAAGAATCAAAATGTGTTTATTACTACTCTTGTGATTCTCAAATTTCATGTTATATTATTTGTTGTATTTATTCGATTCGAAAATATACGCGACCGCGCGCGGGGTGGCAATCGAGACAGAATACACGAATAACCCGGCACATTTATATATTTTGTGTTCGCTATTTCTACTTTTTAATTAGTTTAGTTATAAAGAAGAAATACGGCACCTGATGTTATAAAACACATTTCCGCAAATTTAAAATATTTATGTTTAAGATACGTTTCAAGGGTAAAGAAAGCATATTTGTGTTTACTCGTTTCGTTCTACATCTTGATAGATGTAAAGTTGATAATTTTTTTTTTTTTTTGTGGGGGAAACGAAACATATTTCTAAACTATTTTTATCAAATCATACGATTTACACATATCAGCAAATTTCTATCTACTCACCTATTTACTTATTAAAATTTACAAATACGTTTTTTTCGATTAGAAAATATTTATTATAACATTGAATTTCATGGTCAATTGCGCTTTCAAAAACTGATAAACCAAAATATTTTAATAATTAGTTGTACGTATTTTATTACATAAGTTCTCATGATATATTATTGTTGAGTTGTTATCAATAACATATGCTGAAGTTCATGTAGATACATATGAAAATGTATGCCGTCTCTGTGTTTGATGTGCGTTGAGCATGTCATTCTTGTATAAATTATAATCTGATTTAGAAAAACAAAGTATCAAAGATATTTATGAGGGTCTGCGTGAAAGCATCTATTGCTAATATTATTTTTAGAATTAACTATTTTATACATTGGTGCTGATAAGCGAACAACTTATTGAGGTAGTAATAATTTACATTGTTATATATAGCGTTGTATCTGGATTATGATTAAAATAATTATCACTAAAGCAATTTTCCGAAAATGGGTTTTTTTTTGGTTATTTTTATTTATTTATATAAAATTATTACAATGTACCTAGTCTATATATTGGCCCACAACATTTCATTTCTAACCTAACTTGCTTCTTTGTTACATGTTTAAGATGTCCCTATTGGGTTCTCCTACATTTATCTACTGTTGGTACTGCCTTGCGGTGGCTATAATGTTTTACCCTTTTGAGTCTTTTTATTATTTCTCGGTAGTCACGCAGTTGGTTGGCTTCGATGTTTGGGTGATTATGAAGCCTCTTCATATTTCCGTGTTGCTTTGGCTACCTCATTGGCGACTGATTACCAAGGAGCATTAATAATATATGTCGGTACTTTGTTTTGGAATCTTTTGATGATGTTCAGGTTACTCGGTTTAGTACAACCCCACAGCTGAATATTATTCGTCCATATGGGCTATAACGTTTATTATTTGTTTTTTTACTTGTGACAGTAGTTCGTATTTAATATGAGCCTAAAAGGGCCATAATCTCTGTGAATAGCTTTGAATTGTGGGCCTAGCCAGTAGTTCTTATTCAATATTGACTTCAGAGGTTTAATTGACCGATACGCGACCTTAAAGCAATCAATAATGATCGTAAGAATATCCGAGAGAAACTTGCGTAGGGAAAGTTTCATTAAAAATCCTAGTTTCAAGTTGAAATAAGTGCGATTCGTGAAACCAGGTAATCCTTAAATTCTGAGTACTGCGTTTGATAAGGGAGATGGGTCGGTTTTGCTAACTTGTAGCGCTTGATAGAACATCAAGACGGAAGCATGGTTGTGTCGTTCACTGCACCATGCGCGTCGATGAATCACGTATCATGGGAGTTGCTCGATCCGGCAAGAAGACAAAAGTGGTTATGGTGGTGATGTTCACTGCATCATTTGTGCCACTGATCATGGGAATTGGTGTTGTCCACGGTACCATGCGTGTCAGCACGGTGGTTGATTTGAAACACACGCTTGATAATGTAACGTGTAAATTGCATGCCCGAACCATATTGCTGCTTCGCTGTTTTTGTTGTTGCCGCTCTTCGTTTCGCTCGTTCATGAGGTGTGATCACTAATAGAGGCTGCTTTTTATGTTCCGCAGGTCAATTCTGTTTGGCCGCTTTTTGTTTTGGATGACATTTGGCAGTCGTAGAGAATGGCCCATAGCAATTTATTATGGAGCATCTAACGCCTCAACAACCTCTTGAAATAATTAAAACATTTTATGTGTTTAAATAATTGTTGAATAGTGAATATGCGGAGAAAATTACGTGACTTTTTTGGTTGTGCCGAGTAACCCAACCATTCAGCAGCGTGTAATGAATAATTGCATACACGAGGTAAAGTAAAGACTGGGTGACAATTAAGACAACGTGCTGAAGTCTTCATTATGTTTGTTAAAAATTCTCAATTTAGATTTGTATTTTTCCCATATAAAATTCAATTGAAACAATGCGAGCTGCAAGAAAATGACCATAAACGGCGGCGAGATTTTAGTGCTCGAGTTTTACAGTTCGGTATAGACGACCACCATTTTCCACATTTCAACTTGGCTGGGCTGGCTGGGGATCACTACACCTACGTAGAGTTAATGTATGGTGCACCATTTGAAAGGCCGGTTGCATCATTGGGCCATATTTGTTTAAGAATGTTAGTGGCGACGCTGTAACAATTACTGGTGAACGCTATATTGGGATATGCTGGAAGTCTTGCTTGGGTCCGAATTGGATCAGTTAGGCCTACAGAACATGTGGTGCCAACAAGACGGTGCATCACATAGAGCTACCGTGCAAAATTTTGGGAGACATTTTTCCCGGCTGAATAATATCAAAAACTCTGATATCGACTATCGACTGGCCACCACGATCCTCTGATTTGATCCTTCCCGATTTTTTTCGGGAACACATCAAGGTTGAAAAAAAAAATTTAAGAGGAAAGCCAACAACTATGGTTTGAGATATATAAGACAATGCACAATGTAACACCACATTAAAAACGCCCAGTCGTAAGTTTTTGTCATTACCAGGAATAGAACCCGGGACCCCCGAATTACAGAGCAAGCGCTCTATTAGCATGGTATATCGGGAGCGACCGAATAACTTTCAATGTTTCAGATTTATTATTACCAATGTGGAATATTAGCAATGGGCTTATAAGAGTTCAATTATATCAACTGATTGGAATGAAACCGAATGAATGAAAATGGCGATCCAGTTTCTATCAATAAATGAAAGTACAGTAGGCTCGCAATAACATGAACTCCGTTACAAATTTTGTACACTCTTGCATGATTCGGGGATTCCCAATTGGTTTTTTATTGCATAATCCGGATTAAGTAAAGTTGAATATACAATTCCCAATTTGTTCTGCTTTCATTAGGGGATTCCCAATTTATTCCTTTTTTCATCATTTGAATTGGGTAAAGTTGAAATTGAAAGTGCAACAATTAGGCCCGTTGCACACTTGAGCAATGTTTTCATTTTACAGCTTCCCGTTTTGGTTTCCAAAGCTCAAATAAACGACACATTGTAGATAAATCTCAGATCAACCCAATATGTAAAGCAAATATATTTAGATATTTTATTTTCATCTTGGAGATAAATAATTAGCTCACATAGCTCGGAAAATGAGCGATCCGAGCTATGTTTCTTCTATCCCACAGATTTAAATAAAGAAAATAAATAAAACAGCGCGTACGAATGGCTTCAGCTAAGCTCGACGTATTCGGTTTCACTTATTTCGGTTTTGAAAAGTAAACCAAGAAGCTGTGATCTCAAAACATAGTTCACTTCGCTTAAAAAACATAGCTCAAGTGTGCAACGGGCCTAATAGAAAATACTTTGTGCGATAACCTAGTGTGTTTTATAAAAATTAAAATCTATTGCGACTTAGTTTGAATCCAGAAACCAAATTATCGTGTAGCATGGCTGGATGAAACAGGCTTTTACTGGAAACTTTTACTAGAAAAGACTTTTAATTCGTCATTAGAAAAGAACGCACCTGGGAGGAAAAACGAAAACGATTACTTTTATATATGCATATATTAACGCAAATGGATTCCATAAATTACGACCATTGGTAATTGGAAAAGCTAAAAATCCACGATCATTTAAAAATTTTAACTGTCTTATTCACTATAAGCATACTGGCTCCATAAATCATTTGTACCATAGCTAAAAAATTATTTAAACCAATAAATTTAAATTCACATTTTATCAGGTACGAATATTTTCGAAAAGCCAAGGTCTGCAAGTAAAGCTCTTTTATTGTTGTGTGCTCCATCTCCAGGATTACCAATCTTTATTATCGTACTTGTTTGTTAGCTTCAATAGTAGCCTACGAGCTAAAAAAATTGAATCGTAAAGATCGTATTCTTTGTTTAACTGCGGCTTGTGAAAGACTTGAGTAAAGTACTATCGCAAAATGTTGGAAAAACATACTAAATTTTAGTCAAGATGCGGAAGATCCAGATGATGATGTTCTTTTTTTTTAGAAGTCAATGGAATACTGAAATTACCTCTGCAATAAAGCATACCATTGAGATTCTTGATATAATTCCCGAACCGAAAGAAAAAAATCGACGAATGAAGCAATTGAAATTTTTAATAAGGCTTTACATAGGGCTGAAGACAGAGTCAATAAACTTGTAAACATTCAAATTTCATATGAAAGAATTAACTCCCGCCAACATGAACAATCTCGTAAACGTGAATTTGCTTGGTTTTATTTTATTCACGTTATCGCGAGTCTACTGTATTACAAACAGCGTAGACAATTCAACCAAGAGAATGGTAAAATTGTGTGAGGATAGCTTGTCCTAAATTAGACAGTATCTAGTTAATAGATGAGAATCACGTTTTAGATATAATCGCAAACTTACTTATTTTAACAAAAAATTCTAATAAATGAAATCATTATTTCCAAATTACCATCATCTGTTTACAACTACAACTGATTTCGTACAGAACGCAGGAAATGCACTAATATTCGATATAAAAAATATTCAATTTTCTTACTTAAAGGGTTACGAAATAAATAGTGCACCAAAATATCGTATGAAGCGATAATCCACCATCTGCAAATGCGGCTGTATACGTATGGTCTGGCAACAAGCGAGGAAGATAAAACCTTTACCTCAGAGACGGAAGGTTAGAGACATGATGTCAACAAATGATATAATTGTCATATTTTTGTGATAAAACAAAATGATGACCTCGTTAATTGAATCTTTTTCATATTGCCCTAAGACCCTCGATGCCTTTAGACAACGGAGTCACAAAAACAAAAATACCTTGGCATGGATTTTGTCCAGCTTGTTTGTTTGTTATTCAAATACGGATGATGGATACGGTGGTTATTATAAGTGATGATGGTCCAGTGCCATGAAAGCTGCGAATTTCTACTATGTAATATAAAAAAACAAACCAACTTCCCAGCACTTCCACGCTCATCGTCCCAAACTGAAAATAATTTAACATAACATAACTTGCGAAATTTTGATTTATTTAATTATGTTAGTTTTTACAAAACAATGTTTCGTATAACGAACGCAACAAATCCTACCAATTATGTAACAAGCTTTTAAATTACACTACGAATTAAATAAAGCTGCGCACAAGGAGTCCGCATTACCTCAACTTTATTCTAAAAATATACCCAAAGAAAACGACGATCGCAGCGCTTAGACGAAAACTAATTAGAAAATGTATGCACGAAAATCTAGTGTTAATGGAGTGGATGGTGGAAAGATTAAGTAAGTGGTGTGATCGAAACTCCATATACTTAAATATTAAGAAATGCAAAATCATGTCTTTTCATTTTAAAAGCAATCCGTTAATTTCTTCATACGAAGTCAACAGCGAAGTATTGCAAATAGTCAATGAGATTATGGATTTAGGGTTCGAAAACGCCAGTTTCAGTAGGCATACTGAAAATTGTATTGCGAAGATGAATGCCATGTTGGATTTGTCAAACGATAGACAGGTGAATTTAAAATTATTCGTACCTTATGTATGTTCACTCTATTTCGCTTACGTTCCATCTCAACTGGAATACGCTGTAACTATCTTGAATCCTCAACTGGAATAACCTGTAACTATCTTGAAATGGCACTGGGACCATGCATGGATTACAAAATAAGCATCCTTGAAAATAGACCATTTATCTTGGGCGCGACTTTTATTGGTAACGTTTTGCTTGATCATATTGATTCATATTATATTTTGGAAAACATCAATTTATGTGCCACGCAGGAAATTTCGAAACCATGAGTTTTTAGCGTTATAACACCATTCCACAAAGTATGAAGAAAACAACCCCATTAATAGGTGATCAAAATCATGCATTCATCCTTTTAAATCAAAATTTGTATTTTTATTTTTTGTTTTAATATAATTTTTGTTACTGAATGTTCTGTTATAAATCTGAAATCGTACATGTAACTCCCGGCTCGAATCAAACCCAGTACCTCCCGGCCCAAGTACCGAACTTTAACCACTGCACTTCAGTAATCCCTTACACCTCATTGTACCGTTAGTGGATTATAGATTTTCAACATGTTTATATATCTGCGTCTCTACAGCTTCGGTATTTTTTGCATTTATTTTCCCTTTGAATGCGTAGCGACCATCTCGTGGCAGCTACTTAAGCCGGTAGTCTCTCACTATTTCAAGGAATATCTGCAATTTCCCATACTAAATTAAATTGGATGCGTGATACTAAAGTTTCTTACAATAACAATATTTTAAGGCCTTGCTTTCTAGTCATGAATTCAATAATGGTGTTTTACGTCCCTTAAAATTAAAACTTCAAAACATTTTTCTCGTATATGAAAACAGTTAAGAAACCTTGGTTTGAGAGTACACGAGTTGTATGTGATTACACAAGTTTAAAACATTACCATGGAGACACTCAATATTAATCGCTCATTTATAATTTAAACTTTGCCTTATAAAAGACGTCAAACTGATAAGTCTTGCGCCAGTAGGATTTACCAAAAATGACAATTCCCCGAAAAGCAATTCACTGAAATGAAAACGACAATTTATTGAAAAGCAATTCATCGAAAAATAATTAGTTGAAAACGTTAGTTTAGCGAAAACGACAATTCTCCGAAAACAACTCACCGAAATTATCAATTAATCGAAAAAAAATCGCCGAAAACGATAATTCACGAAATCACCGAAAACGGTAAGTCACCGAAAACGACAGTTGACCAAAAACGACAGTTAACCAAAAAAACCACCGAAAACGACAATTCACCAAAAACGGCAATTACATTAAAACGACAATTCACCGAAAACGACAATTTATCATAGTTTTTGTTGTTCCTTTAAAAGTCGGAGTTTATCTGTATATCGATTTTGTCTCGTGAGTTACTCATTTAAAATGAGTGAAGCAAAAAAATCGAATACGTACACAGTGTATTATAATACACAATTATGTCTTTGCATTTGTATTTTTCTTTTGTTCGTATTTGTGTCATTGATGAACAGTATCAAAAAAACGCGATCCGGGCGAATCGGTTTAATTGTTATGGTGCTGATTTCCTTTTCTCAGCACATTACGTCTGCTCTCGAGCTGTGGAGTGTCATTATTTAACGTGCTTATATATTTTGTATTTAATTTTTTTTATCATAAATTATATGTTTTAATAAGATTTTATAAATAAATTTATTTTAAACTTCATAAATTTTAAAAATAAAATGTTAACTATAAAAAAACCTTGAAAATACATAAACAACACAAAAATATAGCGTTTACAATGGTTAACTCTTACAGTGCCAAAAATTGCGAACGTGCTCCTCAATACACTAGCCGAAATCATGTTGGCACTCAAAGGGTTAATATGAATAAACAAAAAAAGAATGACACGTGGCTTGCATATGCAGTAAAACAATCATACGCTCGAAACTAACACAAACACAAATGCTACTACTATATCATTCCTCATTTCGTTTTACACATTTCGAGACAAAATCCGTATACTGGGGCGATATGTTGTACCATCACTTCGAATCGAAAAAAGTCGAATTCGATAAAAGTCGAATCGAAAAAGTGAAAGTTGTATCATTTTTGCTTTTCGAAAATGATACAATATACCGACATTCGACTTTTTTCGAATTTCGATTCGAAGTGATGGTATAACATACCGTCCCAGACGTAATGTGCTGAGAGAAGGAAATAAGCACCATAACAATTAAACCGATTCGCCCGGATCGCGTTATTTTGATACGCGCGCGCAGATTTCGACTCATTTGGTTTTATTTTCGGTAAATTTTGGGATTTTTAATTCGATATTTTTATTTTTTTGAGATTTTGTTTTGAGCAATCTTTTTTCTGGCAATTATAGTTGTTTTGCTTTCGCAAAGCCGATTACCTTTAATGTTAGAGGCCAATTTTGCTTTCAGCAATATTTTTTTTGAATTTCCAGTAATGGAAAATAATTATTCATCATAGTGGGCTTTTTTGTCAGTAGTAATTGTAATCTGAATCGGTATTATGAAAATCTTTTTTTTTTAGTTTTATGTAAAAGCCAACTCTACTTTAATTACTACTGATAAATTCGCCAACTATGATGAACAAATATTTTCGTTACTGATAATTCATAAACAAATATTGCTGAAACCAAAATTGGCCTCTAACATTAAAGCTAATCGGCTTTGCGAAAGCAAAACAGCTTATATTTTAGGCATTATGGGTTTTGAGATTTTTGTTGTTTGGATTATATTTTCGGAATGGCATTTCGGGATATTTTTTTTTGATAATAAAATTGTTGGCCTTTTGATCCAACCCATTTTTTACTCGTCACCACCGGGAAACGAACCCGTGGCACTATTCTGGTAATTCCCTGGGAATAAGGAATTGGGGAAAGATTTTATATGTAATTTCAGTTCAAATATTTTTTTTCCGGCCTACTAAGGAAAAAAGTTTGATGTAAATATTTATAAATTGGGAATAATTTTTCCATATCTAAATTGACAGGGAAAATTATTCCCAATTTTATTTTGTTTTCAAAAAAATTACCACTAGATTTTTACCTCAGTATGCCAGAAAAAATTTTGTAAAATATAAATTACATATAAAATCTTTCCCCAATTCCCTTTTCCCAGGGAATTACCAGAATAGTGCCACAGGGGGGAACAAACCGCCAACTCGCACAACAAGCACTACTACTAAGCTAGCGAGGGCGAGAAATAGTGTCGTTTTTATAATTGGCAACAGTGCTAATTATATAATCCAGTTATGTTAATAGATAATACTCAAAACCGCTCCTCAACCACCCCAGCCCCCCCCTTCCCGCCCCGAAATAGAAGCCATTGTCCCCTACAATTTCACAAGAACATTTAGTTTAAACGAATTGCAATTTAAAAAATTCAATTTTTTTTTGGTACATTGAGCGATATTTTTATGAGTTACAGTTCATAACAAATTATTTTAACCATTTTTAATTGTAACATCGTCAACAATATTTTTCAGTTGTTCGAATTTTTGATTTTGTTTTAAATTTCAGAATTTTAAAGTTTTAGGATTTGTTTTTTCAGTATTTTTTAGGGGTTTTTTTATTTCTGTAAATTAATAACAACACTTTAATAATATGCGAATTGTTTGAAATATTTTCGGTAAATTGTCGTTTTTGGTTAATTGTCGTTTGCAGTGATTTTTTTTCGAAAAAATGTCGTTTTCGGCCAATTGCTTTTCGGTGAATTGTTTTTCGGGTGAATTGTCGTTTTCGATGAATTGTTTTTCGAAGAACTGTTTTTTCGGTGAATTGTCGTTTTCAGTGAGTTGTTTTTCAGTAAATTATTGTAGAACCGCTCGGCCTTGTATTTGGTCAGGATACCAACCGGGTCAATTCTAATATCATACAACTTATATGTATAAGGGGGATTGATTGTTCAGTACTGTATGGCAAATCACCATGGAAGGTTACCACGTTGAACAACGTGTGCAAATCATTAAATTTCAAAATCGGTGCTCCGATTGGTAGTGTGTGCGAAGGAGACACTACCAACTGTCATTTAGTTGAGTGACATTAGCCGTACCGATTTTGTGGCGTGAAAATGACGAGCCAAACTATTAAAAGCACTAATTTGTAAACCCCAGAAGTTTGATTTCTGAATATAAATTTTATCTTGTACAAACACACATTTACAAACGCGACGAATGATTTTTTTTTTTATTTATTGAATGGTGGTGACGAAAAGAAATTCAAGATTTTAGTTTAGTCAACGGAAAGTAAGCAAAGCGTGCATAAGCGTAACAAAGTTTTAGTGAAATTAATAATAGACAATTTTTATTTATTATTATTGTGATGTAACTTTACATAAACTAATAATAAAAAAAATGTAATTGTTTTTAATTTTTATAATAATATATATTATTCTCTTTGTTTTAATAAAATTAATTAATTAAACTAATTATATTTTTTAGCTTACTAGAATTAAATTATCGCGTGATAATAGTGAAATTTTTAATTAACTTACACTTTTTTTTTATATTGAAACGTAATTTTATTTTTTTATCTTAAAGATTATAAATAAATAAGGAAATTTTTGTACTTTGTTCGATATTATTATTTATTGATTAATATTCATACATTTGTAAAAAAAATTTTGTTAAGTTGTTTGAGTGGTGGTGTTGTGGTGATTTATAATTTTTGAGTGTAATATTTTACCTTTGTGCGTTTGCGATAAACATCGGGTGGTGTGTAGGAGTGTTAATGAACTTACAAAAAAACTTAATTCTATTGAAGTTTTATTATCTAATCTGGGGATCTATTAAAGCAATTTTATTATATATTACTATTATACAACAAACCTATTTATCACGTGTTTGATGGATTTTGATTTGTTTTTTTTTTGATAGAAAATAGTTTTTAAATATAGCGAACAAAATTCGATTTTTGGCAATGAAATTATTTGAAAAATATTCCATTTCTTCTTTTTATTCAAGTCTATTTACTTTGGTTGCCCACATACTACAAGTTTGGGGTTTGGTGAAGAATAATAATAAAAATATATTTACCATTACTAGCGGAAGTGAACTACATACTAAGTAATGTATTAAGGAGATTTATTTGATTTAGAGCTACGTTGTGAGTCACCTGCAAAACTTTTATTTCCTTGCACTGATTATGGTACACACGCACATTTTCTAGTTACTCATCGTTACAAATTCCAATTTTTCTAAGAATTATGCAATTATACATTTTGCTTTTCTTCTCTTCTTTTTCGTCTTGCCATCTTAAGAAACCAAATTCAGTTTCACTTTTGTCTTTCTTTATAGGGTGTTGTTGTTGTTGTTCACTTATATAAAAAATAATAACAAACTATAAAGAGCTTAAGCTTTCTGTTAAAGCAGCTGTATAATAAATCGTGACTTTTAATAAAATTTATGGGTTTGTTTATAAAAATTTCTTAGCAATGTGCCTATCTCAGCAACGTTTTAGGTCAGTGGTTAGACTCATATGAGGTTATTTATATTATCAAACATATGATTATGAAGTCCGTGTGTTATATCACGTTACCTCAATATGTTTTATTTAGTCTAGGTTTTTAAAATATTTAATTGTGCGATTTTGTTACTTCTGATTCAATTCTATTTTGTATTTTTTGCACAGGTGTACATATGAGTATGTATATGTATATCCAATACAGCGACCGAGTGTGTCGAAATTTAATATGAAAATCGCAAGTGTATTTCAAATTGTGGTCTATATAAATAGTAAATTATATGTAGGTCAGGGTTACGCCAACAACCAGAATTTACATTTAATGGAATCGTAAATGTTTCGTTCCATTAGTTATCAAATAATTTTTTGTAAAATAGGTCGACCGTGGCTAAATGTTTACAGGGTTTGGTGATACGAGTACACTAAATTTATTACCACAACGTATTTCGTGATTTAAATAATTATTATTGTTTTTATGTTCCTTTCGTGAAAATCATCCATCATGTGAAATTGTTTTGCTTAAATTTTTTTTTCTTTTTTCTGAATGACTGGCATGACAGGCTTTGTCATGCTGAGATCGTTCAATGTCGAATTGTAAGGGGGGTTATTCACTTGTAAATTTAGCAACTAGATGAGTGGGTGGACTTAATGGGGTTATGTTTAAACAAGCCGATTTGATGTGCTGATTGTAATCTAGACGTAATCGCATGTTCATTAATTAAAATTAGTTAATAAAAATTTTTTAGTGAACTTCACTTTTCACTGAAAATTTCATGAATAAGTTTATTGAAATATTCAGTATATTTGGCATTATTTTCATAAGACGTAATTTCCCATATTTGAAATCTCAAATTATGACGCCAAATGGAAAATCTTTTTTCAGTCTTATAACAAAATTTAAATAAAATTGAAAGTAAAAATGAAAGGCAAATGTTGACTGCGTTAGTACATAGTAATGGATTTGAAAGATAATACGTGAAGTTTTCGTCAGTTGATGTAAAAAATAAGTGTTAGTGTTCCGTTGAAGAGTGCGCCAGCGAGCAGCAACCAAATTAATGGTAAATTGCTCGGTTTTGAAATTTTTATATGAGCTATATACATTTATAATTATTATTTAAACTGTGTTTGGTGTACTAGTTGTTCCCTGGAAATGGCCTAACCCAGCTAAGGTAGCAAGATATGTACTTTGACCCAAAAGGATTAAGTCGCTTTCCGTAAAAACATGGAAATAAAGATTTTTCCTTAACAATCGAGTAGGTTTGAACTGTCCATAAAAAAATTTTTAAAATTAAAATTACGTGCGAATAATTTAGACTACTTGTATACTAATGAAAAAAAAACTTTTCGTTTTCAATATTTCACAGAACGCGACTTTGACTCTCAGGACCCACACGCGATTAGGACCCCGATTTCCCTTACCTTATTTTCTTTCATCGTTTTAGCTAAAGGCTTTACAAATAATGCTTTGGTATTCATTTTTAAACATTTTTTCGCGAAACGGTGAAATATCTTGTAAAAAAGTATTGAAAATCGAATTTCGTCCAAAACTTCTTCCCGATATAGGCGCTCTTGAAGTTACAATGAGATAGATAGAATATAGATTACGTTTGGTATTGAAATAAAAAGGAGAGAAGATGGGCTGTGTCACAGAATAATGTTTCCACATGAAACAGCAGGTTTAGTTGTATCAATTGCACAACGTGTAAACACTATCAAGTCAGCCGGAAAAGCAATCAAATGTTTATCCAAACTTCCAGAAGATCTTGTCGCATGAACAGTAGTATTCGAAACCTTAATCAGAATTGAGAGTGGCAGCCATCAGTATAAAACAAATGACAGTATAAATCGGAGCAAGGATGTCGGAAAGTTACTTGGTTTTTTTTCACTATTTTATGTTAAAATATAATTTTCTGTATAATCAAATGTGCTCAATTCGTCGAAGAATCGCCTGGGGCCTATTATGATTTTTTCGAGTGTTTTTTTCTCGATATAATCGAAAATGAGCGATTATTAAATTTTTCGATTTTGTTTTTTTCTCGATAGTATCGAAAATGATCGATTATGAAATTTTTCGATATTGTTTTTTCTAGATAAATCGGTAGTGTACGAATAATGAATAAAAAATGAATAAATAAGTTTAGGAAATGCGAGTTACAATTAAAATTTAATTTAAACAATATTTTTATTAAATTCGTGTTATTAAATTAATTATTTGATTATTTTTTAATTTTCCTAAGGACGACAACAAAATGTTGATCAATTACAAATTTTAGTTTCTTGAAAAAATGGAGAAGGTATCACAGTGCTTAAATTTTGATTCTGCAGATGCTCCAGAGAAAATCGTGGATGGCTGGAAAAAAAGTCAGATTATGTTAAAAAATTTGTAATTTAGTCGCGTAGCCGGTTTTTTTATAATGTAAAGCGGCGTTACTTCTTCTTCTGAGTCATCATCACTTTTATTTATAGAAACTTCGATGCTCGATTCCATTATTATAACAAAATTATAAATAAATTGCATTTAATAATTTCAAACAAAAATTATTGACGGTTTTCTTTGACTGCTAAACAAAACTTCACCATAAATAATATGACGCGAAAAAAACGATAACGAATCTCGATATAATCGAAAAAAACACTATCGAAAAAATCATAACAGCTATTTCGAAGTTATCCAACCTGTCGATATTATCGAAAAAAAAAAACATTATCGAAAAAATCATAATAGGCCTCCTGATTATTTCCAAACTGGTTATGGACTGTAAGCAGCAAAGTATGACATGTGGGTATCGGTTTTTTGTGATATTAAGTTAAAATTAATGAATTTTTAGCTAAAGCGGATTAAAAGTTGGAAATACGAGATCGAACTACTAAGTTCCTCTTGAGTTAACAGACATCACTGATATTAGCTCGAATATAACACAGTACAGACGGATTATTGTCAAGTTGTAAGTGGATGTGGTGGCAGTCTGTCACAAACTCTTGCAACCCATTTAAGGAACACTTAATAAACATTTCACTTAACACTTGTTTTTTGTTATTTATTGTAGAAAATATATTGTAGAAAAATTTCTACAATATATTTTTGTTATATATTGTAGAATTTTTGTTATATATTGTAGAAAAAAGCAAAAAATAAATAAAAGATGGAGGGACAAAAAATAGGCAATAAAGATTAATCTATTGATAGTCCTAACCATCTGTTATTCATACGGAAAAATTAATAATAAAAAAGGGGGAGGAGGATAGCAGGTAGGCGATTAGTCATCGGCTGAGTAACAAAATTCATGGTATATTGAAGTACATTTAATTACCGACGTAATTACTCGCGTAGTTGGCGATGTTAATTAAATTCGCATCATTCGCTTTGGAAATAGATGTTATTTCCCCTATTCTTTTAGTCGCGTCATCTGTCGCTTCTTACGATCAAAATAAAATTTGTATAAAAATTTGACTGTTTTTTTTATAATAAAAATAAGTCTTTGGCTACTTGGCCAACTCCTGGCTAGCATATTGAAAAATAACCGATGGCCAATAAGTTTATTGTCAGTCACCCCCCACATCAGGGGTGTGGCAACCCTTATCAATTATTTTTCTGTCTTAAAAGGAGTTTCGAATGAAACTATCCGATTCATGAACCTAAAACAAACCATAGCCATCACTCCTAATTAAATTGTAATTTAATCCTTCTAGGAGTTTCGTTCGTCGCATTGTTCAATTTCAAACATCGACCTCATTGAACAATAACGACATTAAATCCTGTATAGTGTAATACAGTTTTGCCTTGTATAACCCATTTTCAAAGAGCTTGAATTGTTGATTATGCCGGTTTCTTATTAACTGGCCATACGATACATTATTTAAATCGTAAAATTTGAGAAAGGCAAATAATATGGTAAAAATATAATATTCGGTACTATCATATTCGATTTAATAATTTCTCACGTAACCGAATATTAGGTATCATATGTGAAATAATAATAATATGTATAATGAAATTACCACATAGTTGTCGGTTTAATTAATTACTTAATATTTTGATTTCTTGTGACCTTCAATAAAATGCCGTGCTTTGTTGGTTATCGGCTTGTTATATGTATAATTTTATTTTAAGAATACAGATTTGACAAATTTTTTCAAAATATGTACCAAACATTTTTCGTACAAAGCAAATAGCAACAAATAAAATAATGTTGATTCATATTTTTCACTAATAATAAGGAAACATGCGATTTAATCGCGATCTGGCGATTTTGCATGATCTCTGTGAATTTATTGTTTGTTTACTATTCAAATGAACTTTAGACTCCCAGACACTCGATTTTTGTATTGTTTATACTTAACGATTGACGTTTTCTCTTTTTTTTTATATGTAATATTATATAAATATTCCTGGTGCGGTAATAATATTTTACTAATTTGTTTATTTTATTTTATAATTTCAGTTGAAAACATCTTTAAGACAAGAATAACAAATATAAAAAAATGTTACTGTGTTAAATAATTATTTATTAAGACTATAAATTATAAACTATAAACAAAAAAAATTATAAACTATTTAAAATAAATTTGCGTTTAATACTTTTGTGTAAAATATATTCAGTTAAAGAATTAAATTTAAAGTTTAATATATTTACAAAATGAATAGTCTCGTGAAAGCGTTTAGTAATTTTAAAGAATTTTATAGTGAAATAAATGGTGCCACATTGACCGGGGCGATCGATGTCATTGTAGTTGAACAGCCAGATGAGACATTCATGTGTTCACCATTTCATGTTCGATTTGGTAAATTAGGTGTACTCAGATCTCGTGAAAAAGTGGTATGTGTAATATTTTATCAACCAAATGTTTAATCTTTATTTAAACCCGTTTTTATTCTAGGTGGATATTGAAATAAATGGAGAACCGGTCGACATCCATATGAAATTGGGCGAATCCGGTGAAGCTTTTTTCGTTGAAGAATGTTCCGACGACGATGAAGATTTACCTGAAAATTTAGCTACATCACCAATTCCAACTAGTGAATTCTCAAAGTATGAAGAAACAAATGAATTTGTAAACGAACCAGAAATTAAAATGCCCATACCCCGTCGTAATTCGATCGATTTATCGAAAGAATCAGATGTAAAAGCAGAAAAAACATTTGAAAATCAATTATCAGATTTTTCACATCGTCGGTACACAGATAATGGTTTTGAACGTCCCAATTTGACCGAAGTTAAAAAAGAGTATACAACACAAAAGATTCGAAAAGAATGGGCCGAGCACGAAGGGACTATACATAATTTAGAAAAGCTCGAAGATAAGGAGAATATAAATATTACAGAGGATACGCAGTTGTTTCGACCTATAATTGAGATGGTGACAACAGAAGAAGGTGTTAATAAGCGTGGTGAAGACAAAAGTGAGATTAAAGATGATAAATCGGGCAAAGATGAATTGAAATCGAAAAAGAAGCGAAGAAAGAAGTCAACAAAGAAAAAGAATTCGACTAGAAAAAATTCAACTAGCAGTTCGGCTGGATCTATACAGTCGGAGCAACCGGAGATCGATCATGATACATTGACAGCGGTGAATAATGCGGGTGAACAGAGCTCGTCGACTGAAGAATCGCCAATTTCGGACGAAACGAATGACACCATTAAAGAGACTGGTATTAAAGAAGAAGATAATATTCCAATGAATACATCTCGGTATCGTGAATTAGATATCCATTTCTTTAGTGACACGGAAATAGGTAATACTTCATCTAGTCCTCGGGGTTCGCGACCTTCGACTCCGATTCAAAGCGATACAGAATTTGAGGTATCACAGCGTGAAAAAGATTCAAACGTAATGACAAATTCTGCGTCATGGAAATGGGGCGAACTACCAACACATCCCGATGATATTAAAGAGAACATCACAGATGATTGTAAGTAATTATTTTTATCTTCAGTAAATTATTCATATTTATGTAACTAACCATAAAGGGGGTTTTTCAAAATTATAACGAAAAAATAATAAAACTTTGAGTTTGTAAAAAATATTTTGCATTACATATTTCACTAACCTAACCATTTGTCTATATCTTTTCCCATTTTTTTTTTGTTTTATATTTTCAAACTCAAGCAAAACAAGCTCAAAGAAATTCGATGTTAAGTGGAATGTTTAGTTTTATGAAACAATCTAAAAAATTGCGCAAGAATGTGTCTGAAGGGTTATATTTATCAGATTTAAATGATGAAGGTATGGACCCCGAAGTGGCCGCTCTCTACTTAGGGCCATCACGCAGAAAATCGTTGGCTAAATCGCATGCCGAAATGCAGCGGGAGCAGCAGCATAATGAAGAGGATCGTGAAAGTGGAAATGGTACATCGTTACCTCAGAGTCCTAATTCAATGGAGGCGGCGAAAAATTCCGATTCAGATTATGAAGAGGGAAAAATTACTGATAAGTTTGCAGATATTGTTGCAATGTCACTATGTGGTGGTCTAGACGTAGGCGGTCCACGTGATGAAGATTTTGATAGTCATCTTATACAGTATTCAGATGTAAGTATTTTTTCTAAATTATGCGACAACTTTCAATATAATTGTAATACATATATTTCAGGTATGCCAAGATCCAGCTATATTTTCTTCACCTAATTTAGTAATACGTTTAAATGGTAGATATTATAGTTGGGCCGCTGCCTGCCCCATAGTCATGACAATGATCACATTCCACAAAACATTACCAAATGTAATATTATCACAATTAAAATTTATTTTAATACTCATTGTATTAATTTATTTATTTTCTTTAAGGATGTCATTGAAATATTAATGGATAAACGTAAAACGGAAAATATTGAAATTCCATCAACGCAAGCGTCAGCAATCAATTCAGATCCGCAGAGGTCGTATTATAGATTTTTCGGCGGTTTATTACGAAGACAAAATAAATCTGAATCATCATCAACTGTTGCACCTATATCTCAAACACCAAATAAAGATCTAACAACACCTCTAATACAACCAGGCGATGAATTAACTCCACCAGTAAATACTGGTACACAAACTTCACGCACCAATTCACCTGATTTAAAACTCGTAGGTGGTGAATCCGCGAGTATATCAATATCACCGCTAGCGGCAGAACTATTAGATGATTTGACTAATAGTAGTTTAGAAAAAAATTCAAATGATAAATTTAGAAAAACGTTGAGACTATCATCTCGACAAATTGAAATGCTCAACCTAAAGGATGGCATGAATGAAGTGGCCTTTAGTGTAACAACGGCATATCAGGGTACAACTCGTTGCAAATGTTATCTATTCAAATGGAAGCATAATGATAAGGTGGTGATTTCGGATATTGATGGTACCATAACGAAATCCGATGTATTAGGTCATCTATTACCGATGGTTGGTAAAGATTGGGCTCAAATTGGAGTCGCCCAATTATTCTCGAAAATCGAGGAGAACGGATATAAACTACTTTATCTATCGGCTCGTGCAATTGGACAATCGCGTGCGACCCGTGAATATTTACGTTCAATACGACAGGGTGATGTAAAATTACCGGATGGTCCATTACTATTAAATCCTACTTCGCTGATATCAGCATTTCATCGTGAGGTTATTGAGCGCAAACCGGAACAATTTAAAATTGCATGTTTGTCCGATATCCAAATGTTGTTCCCCGATAAAAAACCATTTTATGCTGGCTACGGGAATCGCATTAATGATGTTTGGGCATATCGTGCTGTTGGCATACCAATAATGCGAATATTTACAATAAATACAAAAGGAGAATTAAAACATGAATTAACACAAACATTCCAATCAACGTAAGTATTTTAATTTTGTTTATTGTTAGAAATTTTTCAAAATTTTTTAAATTATTTTCTAAATTTATCACGGTTTTATATGACGCAAAATGTAATATAATTTAAAATTTGATTATAATTTGCACTAATATTGCTTTACTACTAATTTATGTGCTACGGTAATTTAAATTGGCTATTAAATTTTATTAATACATGGTTGAAAGAACGGCATAGGCGGTCTTATTGACCGATCTGCAATTTAATTATTCTATTTTGCAATGTAGCGTATCACAATTTAAAATTATATTTTGTGTGAGGGAAAATTCTGTCGTATTTACTTGATCGAGTTTGGGCAAACAGCGTTTAACCGGTTATGCTTGAATTTTTATCCATTTTGGTTTAAGATGTTCCCCAAAGCATTTATGTCCTTGATTTTTATAGCATTCCACTGATTATCTACTGAGTTTAGGGCCAGGAAGTGGGCCACAGTCAACTTGTTATAGTTATTTATTTGTAAATCGGTCTAACTTTCGTTTGTGACATTTCTAAGATGAATAAATTATGACATGTTTGATAAGAATCGTTTGTGAGAAGTCATAGAGTAATCATATGTGACATGTCGGAGATCAATTGTATGTGAGAATTATACCTCAGATTATCCTGTATTACATTTCTGAGAAAAATTTATGTATATGTATTAAAACAATTTATTTAAAGAAGAATACTATTACTAATTTATTTAAAAAAAGAATCGAGGAACTGCCGTGTTTTATACCACCGAGCGATCCGAATCAGTGTCACCTTAAAAAATATTATGCTCATATTTTTCCGGCATTGTAGGTATCTTTCGTAAAAAAAATATTAAATCGTGATTAAAATGTGGCATACCAGATGTAAATTTGTTGCCTTTGTTTGATATAAGTATTCCTTGTAAAATAAATTTTATCGGCTAAAAATTAACAGTAAAGAAAATAGAGTTTCAAGCAAAATCCGAACTTAGAAATAATTGCAACCTTAATTTTTATACAAAATGTTTCCCAATAGCCAGCAATTAAAGTTAGCAAACATTTACTTCGATTTTTTTATTCAACATTAACCAACCGTGGTACCTAAACTTGATAACGCATATTAATGAATTTATAATGAAAACAAAGTCAGTTATGAAATAATGTCGTCCCCAAGCGATCTTTATATCGATCTAATCTCTCATTAATAGTCATTGAAACGAAACTGCCACAAATGTACAAATGTACAGACTTTTTTTCACGTAAAAAAATTGACAACTGAAGTTGTAGGGCAAAAGAAAAACATCTAAAATTTATTTGTAATTTTGAATGTTTTGTGCCATAACTATCAACGTTTAATGATTAAAACAAAACCACAAATATTTGTCCTATTAGATTTTATTCACATAACGAGAATTTATGAAGAAAATAAAAAAATACAATTTAATGTTTATTGTTTGCCCTACGCAAACTGCAAATTGTTATTTTGACGTAACAGGAAAATGGTCTATTACCAATGTCAAAATCATGAAATAAGCCGTTGTCGTGTCTTGACGACGTACATTTCAAATATGTTGCTCTATGTAACACTCGCTCTCTCCGTCAAGTAAAGATAGATACAGAAGCTTTTAAGTTATTAATTTTGTATTTTATGATCTTCGGCTTCTCTCGTGAACTTTGAACCTAACTTGACAGTGATTGTGTGCCATTTAACAGTCGAATTAAAAATTTTTTGCGATTTTTTTTTGCACGAAATTATTCTGGTTTGGGTTAATTAGTTTATAATCACCAGTCCCGAAAAAATTATCATACATGTATAAACATGCGATTAAATCTGCTTTCAATACGTTATGGGATGCGAAAAAAATTAGTGTGACAATTCCCTAAAAAAATAATTGCGAAAAATTAACGTCAAAACTGCTATAAAATGGAATTATTTTTTCCCAATAAAAAAAAATTCCCAACCGCCAGAATACACATTGGGGAATAAATAATTCCCAACTGCTAGAAATACGTCACTAATTCCCAATTCCCTATTCCCGGGGAAACCCAGAATAGGGCCACTGCTGAGGTTGCTTGACTATTTAGTTGTCATTTACATTTTTTATTTTTATTATTTTTTTATCGTGTGCATACGAGTAAAAATGTCTAAAAGGAAATATGTATTCTCATTCTTAAATTTCGATTGTAATTTATAATCACATTCATGAATAATGCGATTTCCGTATCCATATTTGTTTTATTTTTGCTATTTCCTTGTTTAAAATCAAATAACAAATCGGTGTTGTTTCGAACAATATGACGTATGAAAAGTCATACTTTAGTTTAGTATGCAATTTATACTGGTGTGCCTCACGTCGATTTTTTTGTCTAAATTTCCAACTAACTCCAACTCGTCTGGCAATGTTTTTTATTGTAATTTGACCGTGTCGTGGTCAAATTACCATAATCCTTGTAAGGTGTTAACAAATATTGCCGCAAAGAATACGCTGCATCTCCAAGAATGTGGTATTGTTCACCGCAAATTGCTGGAATTTTTTCGGGTATAAAAGATAAGTTATATATCCGCGAATCATGTATTTTGCTTGGACATCCTATAAATACATCGAGGAACTTTTTATTGGCGTCACATATTCCTTGCAACGTGATAGATATTAAACCATGTCTGTTCACGTATGTAGACCGTATCTTGTTGACTGGCTTACGGATATATATGTAACAGCCATCGATACAACCGATTACGTTAGGAAAACCGGCAAGCTGAAATAAAAATTTAAATTATGAGAATCCAATTAAATTTTAATTACTTTTTGTATTACCTCTTCAAATGCTCTCGACTTATCAAGCTTCTCACTATCCGTAGTTGGGAAGTGAATATGTTGGTCCGAAATGTCAAACAAAAAATCCAAGAAATTGGTAAGATGTCTGTAAGCAGCTGCCTCGGATACGCCAAAAAGGTTCGCGACTTCTCTATATGTCTCCTTGTTTCCAGCAAACCTATAACCAATTTTAAGGTATTATTTTATAAAATTTAAGTATTTTGGAAATGTATATATTATTACCACAAGAACGCTAAGCATTGCGACTCAGCAGTTACACTATGTCTTCCAGCTTTATAATGTTTGAAGAATTCCGAATTTGCATATTTCTCGATAAGCTTGTTAGCGGTAACTCGCGAAACCCGAAAATTACGACGAAACTGTAAACACGAAAAAGAAGGTTTACATCAATTTAGTTAAAAATAATACAAATTTGTCCACAACTACAACTCACTTCTTCGTCTGAATATTTTGCCACTACATCTTTCACAAAATTTTTTACGCGACTTTTTTTCGCTCGTTCAAATAATATGGACTGAAACTTTATAAAATCATCATCATCCGATGAAGAAAAATTTAAAAATAAATCATCATCAGATGACGAGGAAGACGACGCCAACAATTCTTCGAGAATTTTAATTTTATCCATAATAACACTTTTATCAATAAAAATTCAAACAACTAAATGCTTTAAAACACAAAACACAAATGTCATGAGTAATGACATTTCTAAACGTCAAATGATTACCACTACTAACACAAAAGCAAATCAATTTATTTTTTGTTTCATTTGAACCAGAAATTTCACATTGATTTGAAAAAGTAAATAAAATTCCACATAAATTGATGGTTAGTTCATACCAATCGTTCAAAGATGGCACAAAACAAACCGCATCTGATGTTTAATTAAAATCTGCTATATAAACTAAAATTTAACATTTTACGAAACGTTTCTAATCGGCAATTGATAAATCGGAACTAAGTTTGCTGTTTAGAACTAAATATCGGGTAGATTTTGGTTTATAAATATTAGAGACATATAACCAATACCTGGGTGAGCTAACGATCAATTTAGTTAGTAGGAATTTGCTCTCAGGCACACAGTCTTAGAATTATAATTTTGATTATAAACAATACGAGTACATTATTACCGAATAATCAACAATATTTTCGTCGGTGTGGTATTTTATTATGGATATTGACCATATGAAACTGTTGTCATGGAGGAGAGAAATTATCAGAGAAAGGCCTAGACTAGACAAGCGCACTACAATAATTTAGTAGCGGAAATGAGACTAATCGATGTGAATTGTATTAAAAATTTCCATCGTATGACGCCACAATTATTTGATGCATACCACGTACTTCACAACGTATAATGTCTTGTGGCGAAACCAACAAATTTTTATGGGATCGTAACATAAATAAATTTTATGTTTTTAAATTTGGTTTTTGTTCGGTAAATACAATTTTTCATCATCACAAAAATAATGAAAAGTTTATAAACAAAACATCAAAACACAAAATGAATAACGTACTTGATAATAAAATAAAAATAATGAAAAAGTGTCTGTCTCTACTATTATAAATCATGTTCTCTCTTTCTTGTCATGTTGCTGGAGTTGGAGATAGATCAACTTGATGAATAAAATACCGAAGAAAAAAAATGCCATTTTCGACAAATCCTACTGGTTAAAAATGAAAACAAACGGAATGAACACAACAATGACTCGGCTTCATAGGAACATGGTTTCTGTTTACATTAATTTGATTTTCGAAAATTCGGAATTCAAGAAAAGACGGAAAAATGTTCTGTCTTTGTCACAAACGTAGAACTATTTTTGCACTACCATATAGTTTTTGTCATGTCATATTCATGTGATTTAGATCAGTGTTTTGTCTATAGTGAAACAAATTGAATTTTCCAATGCATTGGAACGTACATTTTCAGAATAATTTTTACTAAAACATGTGCGGCGCCGCACATAAAATAACATTAATAAATTAGCCATTTTTTTAGGGATTTTGTAAATTGGGATTTTGAAAGTTGGGATTTTGATTTTGGGATTTTGTATTTATATTTTGATACGTCCCATAATTCCAATAAGAGCGTTAATTTGGGCTATAGATATTTTTAGATTAATATATAATTATTTATGCTCGAAACATCTTTGGTCGCCTTCGTTATTAATTGCGACGTGCGAGTCGATTCTGGCTTTCCTATAGGAAAAGGAATTAAGAAAAATGTTTACATAGCGCTTTTGTCGAAAATTTCATTTTCTGGCCTACTGAGAAATCATGTTTGAACTAAATTTTTATAATTTAGGAAATATTTTTCCGTACCGAAATTGAAGTGAGACTAGGGAAAGTATAGAAAACGTTACCAGTGGGAAAAAATGAAGCTTGCTTCAGATACACCCGAGACACTTTTTCGATTTTTAAATTGATAATTTTAATATTATTTGTAAATAAATTTATAGTTTTTATATTTTAATGCAATATACAAATAATATTATACTTTCCAAGGTCACTTTTCATAGATAATTCATAGAAAAGCATGACTAAACTCTTTTTCGTAGTAATAAATTTTTCCGCGAGAGCACAGGGGTACAAGTCTCAATAGAAAACATTTCCAATTTAATTTTGTTTTCGAAACAGTTTACACCAACTGTATACCATAGTATGCCAAGGCCGCTATTCTTGAAATCGGTGGATATTTCCGCATGCGGATTATAATTTGCATTAAAATTTTTTATATTATTTGAATTTTTCGCCGGCTACTTTAATCTTTTTTTTAAATTTGTTTGCACGTCTTCTATTTATTATAATTAATAATTTCACTACTAAACAAAAATCGGTGGAAATTTCCGACTGGGTAAATTAATGCGGATTTATACCCCCAAATAAAAGAAAACTTGCAAACAAATTTGAAAAAACGATTAAAGTAGCCGGCGAAAAATTCGAATAATCGGAAAGATCCACCGATTTCAAGAATAGTAGCCCAGAAAAAAAAAAAAAATTTGCGATTAAAATACAGTGAAAATATTTTTCCTAATTCCTTTTTCCTATAGGAAACCCAGAATCGACCTGTGGCACTATTCTGGGGGTCTATTATGAAATTTTCGACCGCGCTTTTCTTCGACGTCGAATTTTTGTATTATGAAATACTCGACGCGTTTTTTTTTTAGAAAACGTCGACTATTTTACGACAGCTCTTGAGGTGTCGAGTACATAAAAGAAAAGTGTTGAGAAATAAAAAAAGTTTGTTAGTAAAAATAAATTAATAATTTAAACTTATAAAATTTTAATTAATAAAAATTAATTAATTTAAGCTTAATATTTTTGTTAATTTCCAAGAATTGTCGACATCGTGGAAAAAAATCATAATAGCGATTTTCGACGTTGTCGAAAAAAATACGCGCGTTGAAAATTTCATATTAGGAATAGGGAATTGGGAAAAATATTTTCATAGCATTTTTGTCTATATCGAATTTTTCTGGCCTATTGAAGGAATAAGTTTAGTACAAAAATTTTTAAAACAAAGTTAATTGGGAAATTTTTGTTCCTCAAAATTTTTATAGGGAAAAATATTTTTAATGGTGTTGTTTTCGATTGATTTTTTACCCCTCACTAACATAGTACACTGATTTTTTGTATCAATCGAACAAAATACTATTTTACCCTCATGTATGTGTCTGTGTGTGTTAAATGTTGAGCATAACTTACGTAATTTCAAATATGGATAATAATTAATTTTTTATAATTTCGTCCATTTTCTACAAAATAAAAACTTTTATGTTTTAAATGTGTAGCTTTAAATAAAAAATTATTTAATTTAACACCATGTGTGTCTTAACACGAAAAAAGTCACAAATGATAGTCGTCAAATCCAAAATGACAGCACAATGACAATACAGTTGCTGGTGTGCGTGAAAAGAGGGGTTACTCTTCCAAAAAACCCGGTGTAGCAAAAATTACTCGATTTAAACAAATTTAGCTGTCAGTGCAATTTTTTTTTTGATCAATCGAACGTTTTCGGGATAAAAAGGTTACCGTTTTTACACTCAGAGGGGGCCTATTATGAAATATTTTCGATTTCGTAAAATTCGATCCGCCGCGAAATTTCGTATGGATTATGAATTTTTTTTGCTTTCGTAAAATTAGAAAAGCGTAAATCCGCCCTATTATGAACCAAAAAAAAAAATCTAAATCGAATTTTACGAAAATCAAATGTCAAAAAATGCGACTGCGCTATAGGTGACGAATATCGTATTTACGAAAACAATAATGTATACTTTAGTATTTTTTTATTAAAATAAAATACTTTAATTACTTTTTAAAATGTAAGTTACTCAATTATTTTATAAAATTGACTGCATAGTTTAATTTATTACAATTAATTTGAAACTTTTTGTTTTAACTAAAACCAACACAAAATGGCATATTTCATAGTCTTAAATTTTACGACCAAAAAAAAAAGTTTTATAATTGGAATATTTGCGGCGGATCGAATTTACGATTTCGTATTTTACGAAATCGAAAAAAATTTAGCTTAATTAACATAATTTTGTTTCCAAAATATTTACACCAAACTGTCTTCGTTAATATCAGCGAAATAGGTGGTCTTAGGAATCATAATTTTGACAATTAAAGAAAAACAATAATTATATGTATTTGACTATTAAAAACAGAAAAATTATTCAAAATAAAATATTATGTATTATTTTGTAGTGATATGATACATTCTTGTGAAATTTTATTTACCAAAATCTGGCAAAAAAAATTGATGTATATCAAAAATTTTGTTCTATTTGCCAGAAAAAATCATTTTTTTTTGATGTACATCAATTTTAAAAAATGTAATTTTTTTTTTGATAGAGAAATACCAACACAAAATGAAACGTCGATTTTTCACGTCAATTGGTGTGTTAAATTATTAATAAATTAAAGCATGTCTTGTAAATTTAATTAAAATATATTTTAATCGTTCATTAATGAAAATGTGACGATTATTCGTTCGGAAATAAATATATACATACATAAAATTTCGTATAGTGGAGTGCACAATTCGTTTTGATGTGACATTTCTAAACTTCAAAATCCTATTTAATATTTCCAATACATACATAAAACCACATCAATTTTGATTTTTTGTTCTATTTGAACCACAAATTTCACATTGATTTGGAAAAGTAAATAGAATCCCACATTAGCATGTATATAACATAAATTTGAGTTTTTTTTTAAACAATTTTGAATTGAACTGTCGCTTTTCGTACATAAATTTGAAACAATCCTAGTGTTCACTCGTGTACAAGAGGATAAAAATATCCGGGTTTTTTGAGCTACAAACCGAGCGCACCCTATAAATCGGTATATTTTTAACTCCACTTTGTTTTGGATTTTTTCTGGGTTTTTTTGACATCTGCGTTTTGTTTTGAAAAAACTCGATTTTTAATAGCCGGCTAAACTGGATTGAATCATAAACATTTTCGTTAATATTTTATTAAAATTTAAACAACACTTTAGGAAATATATCACTATATTAAATTCACTAGTAAAGGAAATTAACGTTTAAAATAATGAACTGTCAAATTTATATGCCAAGCTAAAAATAAACGCGTTCACTCGTGTAATAAAAAAATTTTGTTATATTTTACTGAAGCGAAGTTAGCCGGGGTAAAATATGTCAAAAATATACCGATTTTTTATGTCAGAAAACCATCAGTGAACACGCTGAATATGGTAAAAATTTGGCTTCGACAGCTCTACAAAACTCTGGAGAGTTTCTATTATATTATTTAAGACTACTGCCTTCAGAATTTCAATGAAGACTTTATAGTCTTAAAAAAACATTGTATACATTTGCAATTTACAATTCTTACATGCTTAATAGGTTCAAATAACTAAAATTAGTATCTAATTATTCTCCTATTTCAAATTTATAAAATGATATTAATTAATTTCGAAATTATGGGTTTGCGACTACGAAAAATTCTGCTAGTTCTATTAGATTTTTTCTGTTACCTTTATTGTTTATGTTTATTCGTTGTTTATTTTTAATGTTTTTGAATTTTTGATATTAGGTTATTGCTTGAATCTGGGACAATTGTCATATACGTTGAGATCTGTTTCCTTACTTTATACACGATACATTCATCATTAGCCTCCAATCTCATTCTATTACGCTGTGATGTGTTTCAAACACATAGGTCTCATTCAAAGTTCTGATTCATAAATGGATGAGACACGATGCTGATATTATTGTCATCGACTTTTGCAAGGCTTGCTACAAAATTTCACTCAAGATCATTTTATTTTAAAAGTGGGTGGGCTGCTATTTGAACAACCGAAAATACCAAGTCCCTTTTACCATCAAATTCTACCTCATTCAACACCATTTGCCAAAGCTGTTATTTGGTCATTATGTTGGCCTTATCATTTAACGATGTCAAGTTCATGATGAAAAATTTGGATATATTATTTCTGTATGTTCGAATGCCTTGAACATTTTTAGATAAATGTTAGTCATCAAATCGTCTAAATAATTTTGCAATCTGGTATCAAAGAATCGCTAGAATTAAAACGTCTGGCTATTACTTACTCTCGAAAACAACTACTTGGAAGTTAAGGCGTTACGTGCCACAGTGAGTTAAATTTTATGTACTTTGCAAATATCATTAATTTGACGCTGGGTTTCATCAAACGCTGTTGTAAGTTTCTGGGTTCTTGTTACGAAGGATATGTATTTTTAAAAGAAAATAACATTCAAGCATTTTCATAAGTTCATACGAACTATATAGTTGTCCTTGCGATGGGTCCTTAGACAGTTCCTGGCAAAGCCGTGTTTAAATAGCTACCATTTTCGTAATGCTAAACCTATAAACAAGTCCTTAGACGTAGTAAGTTAACAAACGGGGACATAAATGTGATCGGCAATTGCAGTTTTTAATTTAAAATTTTTCCATAATGCTCAACTAATCACAATTTACTGTAATATTTTATTAATAAATTGATTTTTTCCATTAGTTCCCTAAATTAAATTTGATGAATTTACCTACAAAAAAAAAACGATTCGAAAGATTCAAGAAGATTCAAAATTATGTAAAAAAAATAATCCAAAAAATAATAGCATGATTTTATTTTAAATATTTATAATTATATATTTATTATTTTTAATTAGTTAATCAACGTGCACTATAATATTCTATATTATATTATTATTCCAGTTACACAAGAGAAACATCAAACGTCGATCATATTTTTCCACCGATCGAAACTGATAATTTATCAGAATGCCCTTATTCAAGTGATTATGCTGAATCAATTGATAGTGATATTTATAACATTGAATAATAATTGCGATATTTTTTATTTGATTTAATTTAATTTTTAATATGCTGCTAATTATTATTGAATTTTATTTTATTACTTATAATTTTTAATTAAAATTCAACCAATTCATTTTGGTAAGAATATAAGTATGTTAATTTTTTTTATAGTAAGGTTTATAATTAATAATATCATTGCTTTTATGGTGCATAACATGACAAGAGAAAATTCACAAAATTGTTTCAATCGCTTTTTTACATGATGAACATTTTTTTATTTCTGCCGAATTCGCTTTATTTTTTTTTATTTAATATTGAAATTTTTTCATATATAGTACTAATTAATCTAAGTGCACTACAGGAATTTCATTAGGCTTAAAACCATCCACGTATATATAAATCTCATTTGCGTTGTTCTCATTCGAAACGTAAAATTTATATTTGGTTTTATAATTATATTTTCCAGATATTGCAGTATGGCCTACATTGTTGATCAATTATTCCCGCCCGTGCGTACTGAAGAAGGGGATCCCGCAGCTATCGAGTATTCAAATTTCAATTATTGGCGCGATCCTGTATGTGATATAGAAGACTTTATTGAAGAAATCAAAAGTGGCGATGAACAGTCAACATCGAATTTAAATAATAGCAAAACGTTATCATCAATTCCGGAAAATTGAGATACAAGTTACACAAGACAAAAATATGTTTATTATATTTTGCGAGCAATTTAATCTAAATAATAAAAATATACAGACATAATATAATATATTAAAGACATGTGTTAGGAAGACTATAATATTATAATAAAATAAAAAAAAAACACTTGCCATACAAACATTATGCTATAAATCCCCCGCTGCTCTCAATTAATCTCCGCTTAAAAAAAATATAAAATTAATACATCATCTATATAGTATTATTATTATTTTATTAATTAATATTTTTATACAAATAAAAATATAAATCGAGGGAAGGAAATATAAAATAAAAATATTAAGTCTTCCCCGAAACAATAAACAAATAACAACTTGTATTGTGGAATGAATCTTTTTGCTGTTACCAAAGAATTGTGAGGAAATAATAATTCCTTTATAAAAAAAATGTATAATTTTGTTTATTTTAAATGAGTTACCAGTAAAATATGTATAATCAATTTAGTTAAAACAAAACAAAAAACATTATTTAGATTAGATACATACAAATTAATTATACACACTTTATTTTATAATTTAATTTTGATTTTATTATTATTACTTATTATAAGTTTAGTACAAAATTAATGAATTATTTTTTGTGATATTTTTTATTTAAATTAAAGAAAAAAAATTATTTTAATTTATCATTTTTCATAAAATACAATTTACTATAATTAATCTATCATATTTTTTTAAAACAATTATTTATTATATTAAAATTGTTTTGGTGCTTAATTTAAATTTATTGTTAGAAAAAGCAAAATAGTTTTAATATTTAGCTATACACTATAAAATTATAGTTTATTGTATAATTTCATAAATAATAATTCGAACAAATTGATTAAATAAATATGAAATATGCTTTATCGGAAAATGATGAAAAATTTGAAAATTAAGAAATAAATAAATAAATTGCTTTTGTTGTGTATTCTGATAATAGGATGATAATTAATGTATAATAAATAATTTATACTTTTAATTATAATATTGTTCGTAAAAAACAACAAAACAAAATTAAAAATTAAAATTATGTTTTTTTTGTTTTTAAAGAAAAACGTACTCTGAAAGATTTTTAGTTGGCGGGAACAAATTTGTTTCTGTGCTTTCACTCGACCCTTTATTTTGCTAAATATAACCTAAATGAAGCAGGGGCTGTCTCCTCTCTGGCTGTACCAGGGGGTAAATTATGAAATTTTCGTTCGAGTTTTTTTTTCGACGTCGAAAACTTGGTATTATGAAATATTTTCGACCTCGTTTTTTCCGACGTTGGCGAATTTTTGTAATGAAATACTCGACGCGTTTTTTTTTAGATAACATCCACTATTTACGAAAGCTCTTGATGTGTCGAGAAATAAAAAAAGGTTTGTTAGTAAAAATAAATTAATAATTTAAACTTATAAAATGTTAATTAATAAAAGTTAATTAATTTAAATTAATAAAAAAATAATTAATTTAAATTTAATATTTTTGATAATTTCCAAGAATTGTCGTCATCGTCGAAAAAAAAAATCATAATAGCGATTTTCGACGTTGTCGAACAAAATACGTGCGTCGAAAATTTCATAATAGACCCCCAGCTTATCTTCCACACGACAAAGAAGATTTTTGACCTCGAATTATACGAAACTCACTAACGAAGGCTAGTAAGAAGAGAAAAGTTAAAGCAAAGAGTATGTAATGTTATAAAGAGTAACGACACAGAGGAAAAATTGGCATCAACAAATGCGTGGGTATGCAATTTAACTGGGTTATACCAGTGCACCTAGAATACTACAGGCCACACCTGCTTGCTATGTCAATAAATTTATGTCTACAGTTTATTCTTTGAACTGTAGACGACAGTCATGTTCATAAAATGAAAAAAAAAAACGAAAACAGAAAAAAAAAATCTTTTTATACGTGTGCTAAAAGTAAGGTTATGTCTTCTCGTAAATTATAGGAAATGTGTACATATTTTATACGTGTTTACAAATTTAACACAATTTAAAATGCATAATCTTATAATAATATTATGAATTCATACTTTTACCAATAGCTTTCTATTAAATTTTAAAATATATTATTAAAGTATTTTTCTTGTTGTTTGTTTACAATTTTTTTCTAATCAATATGACAGCAAACACAAAAAAAATCAAAACAATCTTTTTAATTTTAGTGCTGCCTATAATAGTCAAAGGGAAAACTGACGACATAAATTGACGTCATATAGCAAAATTTTTAAAGCAGTGTGATCTGTAGTACTCTTGGTGTACTGGTTATACAATAAACTTACACATTTTTATTTACAAAATTTTTTATAGTTTTGTATCAATAGTCACGTGTATATTTGGTAGAAATAAGATAAACAATTGTTGTGTAAATGTATTGTAGAACCCATTTAAATTGCATAACCCACGCATTTTTTGACGAAAATCTTTCCTCTGTTTCGTCATTCTTTATATAGGTTTTGCACTTCATATTCACGATTTTGCAAATGATATTCAATTTATTTTATTTCATTCTCAACTTTTTTAAGTCAACTTCAATTTTTTACAATTCAACTTCAATTTTTTATACTTCATTGTCAAATTTTTCTTCATTGTCAAATTTGCAACTCTTTGCAAAACAAATTCAGTGCTCCCAATTCTTAACCAATTATGATGGGATTGGGTATGTTGGATCCAAATGGGATTCCTAAAGGATTTTTGGAAGAAATTCTGGGGTCTATTATGAATTTTCGACCGCGTTTTTTTTCGACGTCGAAAATTTGATATTATGAAATATTTTCGACCGCGTTTTTTTCGACGTTGTTTGTGTTATGAAATACTCGACGCGTTTATTTAGATAACGTCGACTATTTTACGGCAGCTCTTGAGGTGTCTAGTACAAAAAAGAAAAGTGTTGAGAAATAAAAAAAGTTTGTTAGTAAAAATAAATTAATAATTAAAACTTATAAAATGAATCAATGGAAAAGTGATACATTTTTATTGAAGAAATAACTCAATTAAAAATAACCCAAAAATATTTAATTCAACACTAAAACCTCAAATCACAAATCTAAAAGTCGAAATTAATCTCAAAGTAATATTGTTTACACTGTTAAATGTCAAGTCAGCTGACATAAAATGAGTGCGTTTATGTCATTAAATGAGCGCGGTTACAGCCTTTTCGATAGCGGAATTCATGATATGAAAGTTGAATCGGGTCGAAAAGGACATATCGAAATATTTTACGATTCGCCGCGGAAATCATAATAGGGCCCCCAGATCAATAATATCAAAAATGTGGATAAATTTCATATGGAACAATTAAATACATCGAAACTTCGTTTATGTCAATGTACATGACTGTTAGCTCAGCGAATTGAAGAATTATCGGCTCCGAAGATCAAACCTCCTGATATTCAAGCAATAGTAAATCCTGCACTTCCGATTCATGTACCTATAGGCTTCCTGAAATTGTTCTGGATAACTTTTCTGGTGATTTGATGAAATGGACTGATTTCATAAATTCTCTTGATGATCTCGTACATAACAATCAAAATTTGGCTGATATCACTAAATTCCAATCCCAATTCTACGCAGCTCACTATCAGGGACAGCCAAGGCCATCCTAGACAATTTGGACTTTGTTGGTGATAATTATTCGGTGACGCGACAATTGTTTTTTGATTAATTTGAAAACCCGGAAAGAATCACTGAAGAAGGCTCTCTCACATCTTCAGAGGCCTATAGAGAATTGCGATGCCTTTTTAGTATATATCTTGTTGCCTCGAAATTTGATGCACATACGAGATCAAAATGGATTGACAACTCACCAACCTCAACTATTGCTTCATATGATGTCGTCAAAAAATTCATCGTTACAAGATGCATTAAATTGCAGAATCACGAACTATTTATTCTTTGAAAACATACCAACCGCAATCATCGGCAGGCAGTCAATTCTCAAAACATAATCCATCGCAATCATCAATGCATGGACCCAGACAAACTCACACTTTCTGAACGAAATTGTCGTCACCGACCTGCAGATTTTGCCCCGCACTGCATATTCAAGTGCAAACTATTCAAGACGGTAGATGTTCCCGAGGCTGTAGAACAATCAAATTTATGTTTTAATTGCCTACAAAATCACATATGTACAGCAAGTGTCCCTCTGGCAGCACATGTCATGTCTGCCAACGTATGCACCATACCACACTTCATTTAGATGGTGCCATAAGTCACAACACTGCCGTTCCTGTGGTTTCTGAGGACACAGTAATGGCAGTTCTACAGCCTACTTCAAAATCGATGACAACAGGGACTTCAGTTTCATCAACCGTAACATTGCCATCACGAAGGTCGTCATGCATCATATTTGCTACAGCTCTAGTCATTGCGTATGATAAATTTAAAACTCCATTTATCGCCCGTGCTTTTTTGGACTCTGGGTCACAGTTGAATTTCATGGCCACAGCTCTAGCGACACGTCTTGGCTTAAGATTAAAAGACACGACCAATATCATCTCCGGAATTGGTACTACATCAGTTCCTACCAACAAATCACAGCACAAGAGTTCTCGTGAAATGTCGAACTAGCAATTTCTCAGCAAACCTCAATTGTATGATTTTGCCTAAAATAATAGATTATCAATCCATATCTGATATTAACATCGCTGCAAATCTTCAGTTGGCTGATGCGGACTTCGGTACTCCACCCACAGCAGATTGATCTGCTCATTGGCGCTTCAATGTACTTTGAGCTATTATCAGTAGGTCAAATCAAATTGGCTAATCATCTTCCAGTCCTTCAAAATACGCAATTTGGTTGAGTTATGTCAGGAAAAATTCATAGCGCTCCAAGCTCGTCTGACGGTTTGGTACTAACGGCATTATCGACTAAGCTTATCTACGACCAAATTGAAAGGTTTTGGAAGGTAGATGAAGTACCAGAAGGTACCAAGGCTATCATCACATTTGCTCATCCTGTCGACAAACACATTGCGGCCAAACATGGCAAAATTACGATTTTTCAGTTTCGAAAAACGTCTAATGAGACATCCAGATATACGTGAAATGTATCGTCAATTTATGGACGAATATCGTGCTCTCAACCAAATGAAGCAAGTTTCGGAAGCCGAAATAAATCCAACCAACTATTATTTGCCACATCACTGCGTGTTAAATAAGCCCGACAGTTCTACTACTAAATTGCGCGTAGTTTTCGATTTGTCGGCAAAATCATCAAATAGAAGTTCGCTTAACTGTTTATTATCAATAGGGCCTTTAGTGCAAACCGATTTATTTTTTATCGTTTCAGGTCTCACGCCTACGCTTTCAGTGCCTATATTGTCAAATTCTGTAGACAAATTGGCGTGCAAGCAAGATGACGACTGTTGCTATCAATATATCTATTTTCGTGACAACCCATCTCAGAGGCTGGAAACATACAAATTGAACCGTGTAACATATAGTATTTCATCCGGTTCCTTCTTGGCGACGAGATGTCTTCTTCAACTGGCATTGGAAAATTACATTTGCACACGAGCAGCCATCTCTGTCATACAACATGATTTTTATGTCGACGATTTGTTGATTGGCGCAAACTCAATTACACAGGCCATACAAATGAGATCCGAAATAGCAGCAATTCTTCACTCAGGTTTCATGACTCTTCCAAAATGGTTCTCAAACTGAAAGGCGGTACTACATGTTATTCCAGATTCAGAATGTAAAAAGGTACTCCATGGCGATGCCAATTCCTTCGTTAGAACCTTGGGATTATTATGGAAACATGAGAAAGATGTCCTCAAATTTAACGTCCAATTTTCTTCAGACGAACGCATAACAAAACGTACTGTGCTTTTGGATCCAATCGGTCTTTTGGCTCTGGTAGTTGTCCTTAGAAAACGATTCATTCAAAAATTGTGGCAACTAAAAGGCGATTGGGATCAAGCATTACTTATGCACCTCCATACCGAATGGTAAATGTTTTGGTCTGAATTACAACATTTACGGGAATTAGCCGTTCCACGACACTTTTTTGATGGCATCAAGGAACCAAAATACATACAGCTGCATGAGTCGCGGATGCCAGTGAAAGTGCATAGGGTGCGGCTATTTTTACACGTTGTTCTTTAGATAGCGGTACCTACGTTGTGCGTCTCATGTGCAGTAAATCTACTAGACTCGCTCCAACACAAAAAGTTACATTAGCTCGCCTAGAATTATACGCTGCCCTTCTTCTTGCACAACTGATGCCCAATGGTACATCAACAAATTGATATACGTTTGTTGCTAATCGAGTCAGCATCATTCAAAATTTAAGCGAATCGCATCCATGGATACATGTCACATCAAAATCCAACCCTGCGAATATTGTCTCGAGGGGCAGGAAGGCTGCTCAATTATTACACTGTTTTCGGTTCCTTCATTTCTACACTCAGCTGAGTCCGATTGGTTTGTTACATTTTCTTCGAACGCGAACATTACCGATATTCCTGAAGCAAAGAAATTTTCGAAAACCACACTTTCTTGCAATGATGCTGCAAATTACATTATACAAATTCTGGATAACATAAAACACAGAAACGATTATCAAAAGGTGTTTGGTAAAATGTCGTATGTCAGTCGTGTCATAAAAAATTTAAAATTATCTCCTAAAGGTCGAATACGACGACCGCTCGACGCAATCGGCTATGAGGCTGGGATTCAACTCATTGTAAATTTGGTTCAACAAGAGTGCTACGAAGATGTTTCAAGGAGCTACGCAAGTGTCACTCAATCAAGGATGTATACATAAACCTAAAATCTCATTTATCACATTCTCACCCATAATCATTCGTATTGGAGGTCGTCTTCAATTTTCATCACTGGTTTGTAAAGCGAAGCATCCCATTCGGCTCCCGCCCAGGCATTTTTTAATAGAATCACTACTCACATATCTACATAGAAAATATGACTATTAGTCAAAAAGTGTTCAATTGTGAAACTTAAAGGCGTACAAGATATTGCGCGTGCCCTACACCACTGATGCTTTTTCGTCTACTCCACTCATTGCGATGGAAGCCATTCTTTTCCTTCCTCAGGTGTAGTTCTGTGTTTTAGACACAACTTGCTCTGCTGCCTATCAATTGAAATGCAATGGGGCGTAGAATGTATTATGAGAACTCATGGGCTACTGGCAAATTCTGAACAAGTACATACACATTAATATGGTTAATGACAGATTACTGCCTGATTTCAATTTGTCTAAATAATTTTCGGCGATCTATCTTTTGAGAGATTTATTTATGAATGTCTCAGGAATTTTGGGAAAGACGAACTGTTTGAATCTTAAGTTTACTACTCAGACGGTTTGGACAGTAGATGGCCTTCCGTGTCTACTGCTCGAAGCTTGTCCAATGGATGTTAAGGTTAAAACCTCAACATCTTCTTATGCACTGACAACGCGGTGCTTAAGGTGGTGGTAGCCCATTGATTGATATTATAAACTCACCTGAAAGTGTAAACAACTCATAAATCTTCTTTGTAGTAGTAGCACAGTTATACTGCCATGTGGGTGTCAGCCTACTATGACATTAAAGGTAACAAGATTGCAGTTGCTCCGGCTAAAGCGAGATCTTGGTCTGTATTTGTAGGACTTTATCATTCAATGGTGTCAGAGGCTGGCTCAGACTACCGTGTCCGTATGTAATGATTTAGAGACTAACGAAGATAGCAGTCATTATATGTAGCCATACTGTTCTAAGCAGGATAAGTTTCCATGTATTTAATTTCAACTCGATTGATGTAAAACTATTGACATCATTGCCCCTACCCTTAAAGCTCTAAAATCTGATCAATATTGATTCAAAAGACTACTGACCCATGATTCTACAAAGAACATTACTTTATGGTGGTTGTCTTATCTTCCCTTAATGATTAAAATGGAAGATAAGATAAGATAAATCCATCGAACTATGTTACGAGTCTGTAAAGAAACTGCCCTACAAACCATAGAAGAATAATCATCGTAATCAGCTTTGTTATAACGACAACAACTTTACATATCACAGCAAAAGCAAACAAATAGTTAAAATTGCTATAAACTCGACATATATTTTGTTTTTAATGCACTATCTAATTTTAATAAATGATTGCATAGCTCGTGGCAAAGATAAACGGCCAAATAATACTGGAGAAATGATGGTCCGATTT
This sequence comes from Nephrotoma flavescens, assembly GCA_932526605.1. NCBI lineage: Eukaryota > Metazoa > Arthropoda > Insecta > Diptera > Tipulidae > Nephrotoma > Nephrotoma flavescens. The sequence goes on along the minus strand of OW052222.1, from coordinate 191,794,472 downwards.
TTGTCGTCATACACCCGAATATACAACTGAAATTCACCGGTTTTTAAACGGCCATCCTCGAATTTCGATAGTGCTCTGTAATTTTCCAATTTTATTCGTCCAATATACGGACAATCGTGCATATTAAAATGTTCGTCTAGCATTTTAACTACAATTTTTGAGGTCCAGCTCGATTTCATAGTGTCACAAAAATTAAAATCGTTAAATCGAAGCAATGAATATTGCTGATCTTGATATTTATACGATAAATCGACGGTCACAAAAATTTCATGCATTGGATAGCCTAGCATACAACCAATCTCAATCTGTGATATATTTGAGGTTATTCTTTGTAATTTACAGTTTAAATCGATGCACATGTCTTCGTTTCGATCGACACATTTTAGCTTGGTGATTGCAAAATCTGGATTTACCTAAAAAATGGTATTTCTCTTACAAATTTATAACGTATTATGTATTAATATAATATTCAAAAATTCTTACCGCCCATGCAATATTTATCATACAAAATACTGCGATTAGTTTCATAATATATGCGTAACAAAGACGAATTAAAACTAATATTGAATATATAAACTTGCAAACGGAACTAATTTGGGTCATTATTGATAATCTCGATCTTGATTAACCGTAACAATTATTTATTTAAACTTTGGTTCGAAGGAAATACGATAGGTAGCACTATTTTACTGTATGGAAACATATCCAACAGATGGCAGAAAAGTAAGGAAAAATATTTTTGTTTTTTGGTGTTGGTAGCGTTGGTCGGCTGTCAAAACTCGGTCTTTTGCTGTATGTTTTGACATGTAAACACGTGTTTTGAATTGAATTATAGAAATTTAAAAAAATATCAATTAAATAACAATGCCTAAATCAAAACGCGATAAAAAAGGTAAAAACTATAAAAATAATTCCGTATGATTATAATATACTAAAACAAATATGTGATTATTTTAGTTTCATTGACGAAAACGAATGCCAAAGGATTGGAATGGAAGCAAAACACAATCGAAGACATTCGCGCGAGTGTCGAAAAATATCCAAATATATTTCTATGTTCAGTGCATAATATGCGAAATAATCTACTGAAAGAATTGCGACAGGAGTGGAAATTACATTCACGATTTTTCTTCGGTAAAAATAGAATAATGAAATTAGGATTGGGACGCACTGAGGCCGAGGAAACGGAGACCGATTTACATAAATTATCAAATCGCATGGTGGGCCAGTGTGGTTTGCTCTTTACAAAAAAAACGAAAGAAGAAGTGCTTGAGTATTTCAAAAATTATGAAGCACTTGAATATGCTCGTAGTGGTTTTATAGCAACGGAAACGGTTGAATTAACTGAAGGCCCACTAACAGAATTTTCGCATGCGATTGAACCACATTTGCGATCACTTGGTATGCCGGTTAAGTTAGAAAAGGGTATTGTAACGTTGTACAAGGATTATACGGTGTGTGAGAAGGGTAAAATGTTGTCACCGGAACAGGCCAGAATTTTAAAATTGATCGCTAAGCCAATGGCCACATTCAGTCTGGATATACTGTGTTATTGGTCAAAGGATGGTGGATTTGAATCGTTTAAAGAGGCGGCTGATAACAAAAGCGACGATGGTGATTCAGATGATGCTGAGGAGATGGATGACGAAGATGGGTGAAAGTTCAATAAACAATTTTTATAAATAAAAATAAATTTAATTCTAAATTTGCTTGTATTATTTTGTAAAATCAATGAAATGTATTCACGCCAGTGTTCATTTCTGTTCAATTTTTGTTTGTTTCAATTTAATTGAAAACAGATTCAATCAATAAAGAGCAAAGAAATATGCGTTCGATATTTGACGTTCACCAAATTATTGATGGCAACTATTACTTCGATGACCTCGATGGTAATTCGCCCCTATTCACACGCTATCATAGGCAGGGCTATTTGCAGAAGTGCAATTTGTGTGAAACAAAAACAATCAGCTTATCAATTTTTTTCTGCCCTATCAATTATTTGATATAAAAGTTGAATTCGAATGTGGGTTTTGAGATTGCCAAAGAAGGATTTGTAAAGGAGTAATACGAATTAAAATATACGCCTGTTCAGTAAAGCAAAAGCCGTGCTAATTTGTGAGCGGCATTGCATTCTCAGGATTTTGCTTAAATAAGTACTATTTTGTGTTTTAAATATACAAAAGAACCTGGCGAAAATCAGCCTACATAGAGAATCAGCATCCCTATTCATGAATACGATACGAAACGAAGGTATAAGATTCCTATTCAATTTTAAATAAGGATCGTACGAATCTGATTCAATTCAAATATGGGGCGGTATGTTGTACCATCACTTCGAATCAAAAAATGTCGAAATTCGAAAAAAGTCGAATCGAAAAAGTGAAAGTTGTATCATTTTTGCTTTTCGAAAATGATACAACATACCGCCATTCGACTTTTTTCGAATTTCGATTCGAAGTGATGGTACAACATACCGCCCCATATGTTACTTTGGGGGGACGAAACGTATAGACCATGGACGGTATGTTGTACCATCACTTCGAATGGAAATTCGAAAAAAGTCGAATGGCGGTATGTTGTATCATTTTCGAAAACCAAAAATGATACAATACCCATTAATTTTGAAGTAGTTGTTATTGGTGAAGCGTGTTTCAGATATTAACATTATGTCAATATTGCGCTCAATGAGAAACACTTAAATCTCCGCTCTATGCTGCGCTAGGCCGTTTGAATTCCATATTGCTATTTTGAGGAGTCATTTTTGATTTTTAACAACTATCTGCATCAGCGTGTTCATATTCTGCATTTCCATAGTTCTCTCCATCGCCATGAAGATTTGCATCATAGCTTGTTTAAAGCTGATGAGATGTTTCCTTCCTCACTTGCCTCCACTTTTGGAACGGCACCCTTAAGTACACTTGCGTACAAAACCCCGTGATGCACACTACTGTTTACATTCTGGGGGGGCTATTTTGAAATAATCCGATATCGGATTTTTTCCGATATCGAAAAATCCGATCCGCCGCGAATTTTCCTATTATGAAATTGTTTGGTCGAATTTGCCAAATATAAGCATGAAGTTAGCAATAATGCGTTTTGTAATTAACTTGAAGTTGCTAAATTTTATTTTGTTGTTGTTTTTACTTGTCAGATGAAATCTATTTCATTTTCTATAATATTCTGTGTGTGAAATAGGTATATGTATATAAATGAAAAGGTTATAAATAAATAATTTGAGATTTCCTTATTTCGTTCCATAAACCGACAAGTAATTCAAATTGTCCTCCAGTTGTTTTTGTCGTCCTAATAAATTCAAATTAAATAATTTAATTATTTTTATCATTTAAATATGAATATTTTTATTTAGACATATTATACTCTCATTTTAAATATTGTTTTGTTAATTTTTATTTTATTTTTTATATCTCGTAAAAAGATTGCGTACCAATTGTCAGGTCAATTTTAAGCAAATAAAATTGGATTTTTTTTCTTTTTAATTTGAGCAAATGTTGTTTACATATGGCCGTCTCTTTTTAACTAGTAACTTTTTGTTATTTGCGTGCAGCTCTATTTTTCTGTAAAAAATTTGTTGGGAAAAAAAAATTGGAACATGTAAATCGTGCATAATTCTCCTTTTCAATTCAATATAAACTAGGCTGACCAGTTACTGCATTTTCTGACAGAAGCTCGAGTTTTATTTTTATCGCATTTCGTTGAATTATGGAGATCGCTACAGATTAAACAAACATCGCTCAAAGTGCAATAAGCTTTAGTGTGGCCGTATTCTTGGCACTTAGCACACTGTACCGGTTCAGTTCTTTTTTGGGTTCTTCGACAGTAATTCTTCTATGTAGAAAATATTTTAGATCATATATTTCATGCTTCGCTTTGTTTTTTTTATTATCTGGTTCTATTTCCAGACGGAATCTTAACTGTGACACCTTTTCCCGATTTATAATATTAGTTATAGATTTAACACGGAAGTTTTTTTCAGCGAGAGCAGCTTGTATAGTTATCGCATACATCTAATTCAAACGATTTATATATGTTGAAGTTGATATTCCTCTGTAGCATGACATGTCTCCCATTTTGTCAGCCGTCTCCAAAACACTTTACGAAAAAAAATAATTATTGACATCATGCCGGAGGTAATGGTTTCATGTATAATTTCAGTACTTATCAGCTTCGGAAATTATAAGCAAATGTATGCAGTGTGCTTGCAGTCGTCAGCGGTAATGTCTACAAAAACTAATTTAATATTTTTTAAATATATATTTATTTAACATTATACATTCATAATTTCTGTTTTACTTTTAATTTAGTTTTTTATTTATCTATTTTTTTTAAATATATAATTATGTATAGTAATATATATTTTGTTTTTAAATAATAATGATATAATAATTTAAACTAAATAAACAAAAAATAATATGAATTTCATTATTTACTTTTTCCAAATTTTTTATTTTATATTTAAATTTCATTTAACTTGAATATTTTATTATATAATATTATGTATAAATAAAATTTATTTATTTTTAATATTCTTTTTTAAATAATAATTTTATTTATAATATTATTTATTGGAATGCTGATATATTTTTTTTGTTTATATAAATTTATTTAATTAGATAATACATAATGTAATAATAATAATAATAATCATATTATTAATAATAATACTTTTAAAAAATAATAAATTCATTTATTTCACTTATTTGTATAAAGATTTCGATTAAAATAAAATATATATATTTCACATTGTAAAAATTATAATATAATAAAATAACAGGGGGGCATTGGTATCAGTTTTCTTAATAAATTGAAATTCTTCAGGTTCTGAGTATTTTATTACGTTTGAATAGATAATTAAAAATTATATTAAATATTTTTAATTCAAGGGAAAATTCCGGCATATATATGTAGCTACATTTCTTACATAATAAAATAATTTTGCATTGGCTAGGTCCCGTGCTCCTAGGACTTTAAATACAACAAAATATATTTTAAAAACGTAGAGTTCATTCAAATTAAAAATAATAAAATAAAACGGGTTACAATGATATGCACTCACAAAATATAAAGTAAATCACATGTAGTAGTTAAAGGCAAATTCAAGCGTATTCAATCATCAAATGTACGTAGTCTACATAAAACTGGATTGAAATTTTCCCCTAACGCGAGCCTTAATATACAATTTATAAATTATTGATCTATCATGCTGCGTTTTAAAACCGCCTCCAGATCAGCATCAAAATTATCAGAATAGTCCTCTTTAAATTTATCCGCTAATTTGGCATTCCCATTTGCATTACTGGGCGGATTACTACTAAATTTTTGGTTTTCATCACATTTAAGATTGTTCTGTATTTTATTTGACGTTGTATTTAAATTTACTTCAAATTTATTATTATTATTCACTCTTTTATTTATATTACGGTTATTATTATTATTATTTTTGGGGGATGGCGGTGGAAAAAGTTTTCGCGTTCCACCACCATCTTTCGATAGTACACCAAGCGAAGGCGGTGGTAATGGTGGTGGTTTTATATCAAAATCATCATTAAATAAATTATTATTATTATTATTGTTATTAAAATTATTTTTGGTATTTTTTTTATTAAATTCTAGAAATGGATCATCACCACCAAAGGCATCATCGAATAATTTTTCTTTATTTATAAAGTTGGGTGGTTGGGTGGTTTGAAAACCGGTAGCAGATTCAAATGGATCTTTCACATCATTGAAAAAATCAAATGAATTTGTATTTTTATCATTATTATTATTATTAATAATATTATTATTATCATTGTTACTATTAAAAGCATCAAAATCAGCAAAATTATTATTCTCTTTAATAATAGATTTTTTATTTAATTCTAAATTTATATTATTATTGTTATTAATATTATTATTAGTGTTACTTTTAAACCTATTTAATTCATCGTTGTGATGATTTGTAGTAGTCGTAATCGTAGTAGCAATAGGTGGAGTAGCATTTAGATTTTTATTACTATTAAGTATAGATGTTGATTTTACTTCGCTATTACTAAAAGGATCATGTACTATAAAATAAAAGTAAGAAGAAAATAATAAAATAATAAATACAAATAATTAACGAAATTCAAAATTGAAGCATACCTCCTTCCACGTCTTCATCGTCAAAAGGATCTTTTATATTAAATGGATCTTCATATCGATAGTCTTTAAATGGATCTTCCACAAAATCAGCCGTTACTTTCTACATTGGTAAATAAAAGTAAAATAGGATTTAAATAATAATAACAAATAAATAAATCATGAAATGAATTAGGGTGTTATGTTTGCATGTGCGTGTTAAAGGAGGTAGACATATTTGATAAAATATTTGAAATTCATACTAGCCAATTTACTTATTCTGTAGGCTTACAAAGTCGACAACTATTTCCAACAAAGTACTTATTGCATACGTAATGACTTATTAGCCGCCATTTTAAACATGTAAGCAAAAATATTGAAAAGGATTTCGCATATTTATTTGTTGCAAAATGCACAAGAACAATAGAAGCTGCTCATTTTGTTTCGTCATGGAAGATTTTTGATTTCTGCATATTTAACACTTGCCATGAAATTTGTCACAAGTCTACAGGGTGGCTGAGACCAAGTGTTACCAAATGGAAACGCTGTAATTTTTTTAATTTTGATTATTTTTTATTGAAATTTCGTGGAATATGTTGAAAACATATTACATTTTATGAAAAACATGTTACTGCTCGATATGACCTCCTTTGGCTCTGATTATTTGATTCAGTCTTCCATAGAAAGCATTGCATGCTGACCGAACGTGGGCTTGCGGAATTTTATTCCATTCTCGAACAAGAGCTGACTTCAATGCATCAACACTTTCGAATTTTTTAGTGGACACCTTACTCTCCAAAATGGACCATATGGAGAAATCCATTGGATTCAAGTCTGGTGAATATGGTGGCCATTCTTTCGACGAAATCAGCCGCAGAACGCAATTTTGTAAAAATTGCTGTGTCGCTCGAGCTTTGTGTGACGGTGCCGAGTCCTGTTGGAATGTCCAACAGTTCGTACCAAAGTGTTTACGTGCCCAACGTAGCAAAGCATCGTTTACGATCTTTTGGCGGTACACCTCTTGGTTTACCTTGACTCCATGTTCGATGAAAACCAGAGGAGTGCGTCCATCTGCAGTCACTGCAGCCCAAACCATAACATAAGCTGGTGATTGCTTGCGCATGGCAACTCTTGTGTCCAAATTATCGTTGGACTTGTGCTTTAACCAAACACGATCATTTTGTTTATTCACATACTGTTGAATGGTGAAAATTTTCTCATCAGAAAAGACAATTTTTGGAATCTCATCACGTTCGGTCATCATGCAATGCTTTCTATGGAAGACTGATAATAAATAATCTGAAATAATGAGAGCCAAAGGAGGTCATATCGAGCAGTAACATGTTTTTAATAAAATGTAATATGTTTTCAACATAATCCACAAAATTTCAATAAAAAATAATCAAAATTAAAAAAATTACAGCGTTTTCATTTGGTAACACTTGGTCTTAGCCACCCTGTACTAACTACTAACTACGACGAATTTTTGTGATAATGCTTACTTAAATAATTGACCTCCAGAGCACCCTTAATTAATAAATCTCTACAAATAAGTATTCATTTGGAAAAGGACTATGTCTTTCCAAAAAACAACGACTTTGTAATCTTACTTATTCAAAGAAATCTTCTCGCCAGGCCATTTATTTTAAAGTATGCCTCTAAATAAGTCTCCAAAATGTGTCTTGACTAAATGCAAGTAGTTTTTATATTAACCGTCCGATTCTGACTATACAACTACTAAGACTGAGGCCTAATTCGTGACTTATTTTGTGGAGACTGACATTTGAAAGTGTACAATTATAAGTCTCCTGTCGAATTGACTTATTGGAAACTTGTTAGAATTATTTTGATGAGTTACCAGTTTGGGCGAAAGCCTGGAATAAAAATCAAAAAGTTTACAATAAGTCTAGCCGACAGGACGCTTATTGCAGACTTTCGAATAAGTCAGTCTCCACAAAATAAGTCACGAACTGGACCTCAGTCTAAGACTGCGGACCAATTCGTGATTTATTTTGTGGAGGACTGACTTATTTGAAAGTCTACAATAAGCCTTCTGTCGGCAACAGTTATTGTAAACTTATTTGACTTTATGCGAGACTTGTACCCAAACTGGTAATTCATTAATATAATTCTAACAAGTTTCCAATAAGTCTGTTCGAAGTCAGTCTCCACAAAATAAGTCACTAATTGGAGCGCGGTCTTAGCTAAGACTTTCTTGTGAAGACTTATTTTAAGACTAAGGTCTTCATTGAATTTCTGAAGGCAGTAGTCTTAAATAATATATTAGAAACTCTCCAAAGACTTTTGTAGAGCTGTCAATACCAAATTTTCACCATATTGTTTCAAATTTATGAATGAAAAGCGACAGTTCAACTCGAAATTGTTAAAAGAACTAAAATGTATACTATATATGCTAGGAGTGTATTATAACAATATAAGATAGTATTTTATATTGCATAATTTTTCTGTTTTTAATAATCAATTACGTATAGTTATTGTTTCTGTTAAAATATCAAAACTATTAACTGGAAACGACAAAATTATGATTCGTACGTCAGAATCGAGGGGTAAATCTATTAAAAGCGGTAAAAATGTAAAAATAAAACAGGGGCACTATTCTTAAATTGCACATCCATTTTTGCCGTGTGCATGGAACATTCGGAAATCATGATTCATGAAATTCTTAAGTTCCTCACCAATGCTGTTTTCCAAACGCTGACTTATTTGTGAACATCGACTTATTCAAATAAGTTACCTGTGTGTCTTGAATAAATGTAATACACGCAGTTTTGATTTTCAAATCTAATGGCAACGACCAACATGTCAAGAAATTTATTTTCTTCCATATATGTAATAGAAATTGTGTTTTGTTATCCCGTCACGAATAATTCGGTACAATGAAATGGAATGACTTGACTGACTTATTCAAGATGGCGTCAAATAAGTCAATAAGTCTGTAATAAGTCGGTGTTTGGAAAACATCCTAAGACTGCGTTCCAATTCGTAATTTATTTTGTGGAGACGTGACTTATTTGAAAGTCCACATTAAGTCTCCTGCCCAATAGACTTATTGTAGACTTGTTTAACTTACTTGGATGCGTTACCACTTTGGACGGGATCCTTCCATTAAACTCAAAGAAACCTTCAATGAGTGTAATCAACAGAAGACTTATTGTAGACTTTGAAATAAGTCAGTCTACACAAAACAAATCACGAATGGGGACGCAGTCTAAGGCCGCTTTCGAAACCGATACTTATTATACTCATACTATAAGTACACAAACCCGAATTGATTTTGCTTATTTATTTCCTGTAAAATGTCAAAAAATCAAACATAAAGTTTTGCTTTATTGTTTCGTACGAAAATAAAAATAAAATAGATAAGGTGGGTTGTCTTATACCATTTTTGTATAAAGTACTGATTCAAATAAGTGACCTTGCAAGCATGCTTATTTGAAAAAGTAAGTCTCTGCAAGGGTCGAAGACCCTTTCCGAAATGGCTACTTATATACTTATTTGCCATTAAGTCTACCGCATGCTACTACCTATATTCACGACAAAAATTGACAAATATTTTTTGTGGAGATTACTTATTCAGATGCGTCACCGCGCAAGCTTACTTGTTTCAAAATAAGTGTCTCCACAAATAAGAAATCGTTTCGCAAGGTTGCATTCCAAACACCCACGTATTATAAACCAAATAAGTCAATTCACGCCATCTTGAATAAGTCGGTCAAACCATTACAATTATTTGTGATGCACTGGCAAAAACATAATGCAATTTATTAAAGGAAAACAATTTCGATTGACCGCTGTTAGTAGATTTGAATATATGTGTGCATGTATTACATTTAGTCAAGACACAATTTTTGGAGACATTTCCGTTCAGTCGTACTTCTCTCGTCGCGAAACGACCTTTTGAATGTCGGTACCCTTAAATAAGTCATTGTTTGGAAAATATCCTAAGGCTTTTTACGAAACGACTACTCATTTGTGGAGACTTATTTCTTCAAATAAGTATGAAATTAATGAGGTCGCGTATTTGAATACGTGTGGTGGCACTATTCTGGTAATTCCCCGGGAATAGGGTGTAAAAATTGGTGAAAGAACTTATATGTAATTTATGTTTAAATATTTTTTCCGCCCTACTAAAGACAAAAGATTGAAGTAAATATTTATAAATTGTAAATATTTTTCCATATCTAAATTGGAAGGGAAAATTATTCTTAGCTTTTTACCTCACTTAGTGTTCTAGAAAAAAATGTTTAACTATTTAAACAAATTTCAAACAACGCTTCGGACAGATGATGCTTGTTCAAATACCATCGACTCATTAGGCCTGAAAAACTTCTTATTGTAATTGAAAAAAAAAATCGATCCGTGGTGGGATTTGAACTTATCATCTTCGAGTTCGTGTTGAAGCAGACATATAAAATCGTGTTTGGATATGTCACCATAATTTTAAATTTTCACAATTTTTGACGAGCAATCGGATTCGAGATAATCATCGATGTTTGTGTCTATTCACGAAATCCATTTATTGCAGTTAAATTAAATCATTTAAGAAAGTGGTGCGTAATAATGAAATGCTTTGAAGGTTCAATAAGGATTTCAGAAGACAAATTAGGTTAAACCAATAGTGTTGTTTTTAAATTCCAGTATAATCCTGAAAATCAAAATCTCGGCTCTTTAAGCAACGGATTTCAGATATTCATTAAAAAAAAAATCTAGCTTCGCATCAAACTCATCTCATAACAAATTATGTCAAACTTTGATAGTAGGATGGCGTTGATATTCTATTAAGATATGTACATTTGAAATTAGTTCATGCTGGTTTAACGACTATGGTCAAATTCGATGGGGAAAACTTCTGGAGTTTTGGTCTAATTCGGTGTGTAGTGCTGAAATAAGGCAGAATGAAGCTGATAATGAAGTTTTGGAATTTCACCTTGCTTGATGAATTTCAACCTCTTGAACTCGGAATTTGCCCATGTCAACTAGAACTCGACTATTTCTTGGGAGATTATGGTAAATTTTGATTTATACTATTGAGGTTGAGGTGTTTTACAAATTGTTATTGAAGTTTTCGGTCATGAACTGAACTTTTTATTATCAGTCATGAAAAAAATTTTAAGTAAATTTTTATAATCGATAAACAAAAGGATATTTTTATTCTATTCTAATGGAGAATTGTAATTTTCTATAAACCTGGAGAAAAATTATTTCTGATACAGCAGCGACTCGATTCTAAAGTTCCAGGTAAATTGGCCAGTTTTCTAGAAAAAAAAACGTGCATAAACATTGACATGACTTAGTTTCATTAAGATTTGCTATTTTCAAAACCCACTATTACTTTCCATTAAAATTGGTAAATTTCATTTCACCGCGGTTCATTCTAATCAGTTGGTTTAATTCAAATTAGCCATTATTCAGATCCTCGTTCGGAAATCCTACTAGAATTCCATTTTTGCTATACAAACAATAAGTTCTATCATAATGTACTGGGAAACGGTTAAATCTGGCGTTTTCTCGAATACACCCGAAACTCATGGGGAAATCCCATTTCTATTATTTGAGTTTCTTATAGTCTCGAGATTTTTTTAAATTACAGCTACGATCAATTTCTATCAGACATAAACCCAATATTAAACGGTCTTGTAACCCGTAAGAGATAAAAAAATGTCTATTCCCCAATAAGTAGGTTGCATTAACGGAATAACAATTTTGGTTATGAAAATGGGTTTACTGAGCTTAGATAAACTTAGTGACAAATGTCGATAATGCTGTGTGCCCAGATAAAATTTATGGTTATTTTTTAGCAAAATCTGGGGTTCAACTGACCAGGAATAGATGGAAAATTTTGCCAACGGCCAATTTATAGGACGGAAAATAGCTTTACGTTTTGAAACTAAAAAATTCGGGCTCTGATTATGTCGGCTGAAACCGCGACCAGGGAATTATCACGTAAAAATTGTCAGTAAAAATACGAGATCATCTCATGGCACTTCTAATAATCAATATTGTTATCATATCGAAACTGAATTTTGCAAGTTTTCTACATTTTCATCTGTATTTTAAAAATCAAAATTTTAAATTTTTATCCGAGCAAAACTAGGCTGGCCATGCACATGATTGTTGTTTCTCAGACTGTCACTAATGGACTTAGATTCAATCCCATTTTTTTCAAAATTGCTTTTAGTTTGTCACAACACAGTTTGTCATTCAATTTTATGAAAAACTAAAAACAATCTGGATGACGAGTTCAATAAGTTTGTGAAGGCAAATTTAGAGTAAATTTAATTGTTTTTTAACTGGTAACTCATCAAAATAATTATAACAAGTTTTCAATAACTCTATTCGACAGGAGGCTTATTGTAGACTTTCGAAATACGCCAGTCTCCACAAAATAAGTCACGAAATGGAACCAGGTCTAAGTCATTCAATTCCTTTTAGTAAACGTAATTTAGTAACGAGGTAACCCATGTATTGTAGAGCTTCAAAAATTTCGGTTATTGAAGTTTTTTCATTACAGAAATATTTTTATTATCAGAAATGTCATTTTTGATTTAAAATAGGCAGAGAAAGAAATTTTCAAACTAAAAAAACTTAATTTTTCTCACAAAACCAATTAATTCTAGTAACTTCTAATAATAAATATTTCTACCTCTATTTAATAAAATAAGTAGTTCTTAAGAAATGGGTCTTTAAAATTTGCATTTTCTGCGAAAACCTAAAAATGGCTGACTTGATAAATACGTACGTACATTTTAAAATTACTACAAAGAATTTGTGTTTTTTTTAATTATAATGCCAAACTGCCAAGCCTGATTATTAATAACAAATCGTGTTTGCTTCAAAAAAAATTTGTTTGTAGACGCAAGCGTATATTGGATGAATATAGCAGCGTAAAGATAATTTTGTTGCTAATCAAATTCAAATATTCATCATTTCGACATGCCTACTCCCCACCTCAAAATCACACAAATTACATAAAATAGTGTTAGTAAATATTACAATAAATCCAAACAATAAAAGAAAAAAAATTAGTAATGATCCCCAATTTTATCTAGTCACTCCCTTATCATTTAGATTAGAATATTTTTAAATGTACAAATCAATTATTTGAATTATTCCGCGGGCCCTCGAGAAAATTACATACACATACATAATTAATAATAATCATAAAAATAATTTAATTTTTATTGTGCGAAACTATAATATTTAATTTTATTTAATAATTATAATTCAAATAATTGAATCTCTATGTACGAACACAGTTTTAATATTTGTTGTTATTATTCATTATTATTTTTAATGTTTGTTTAATAATATTAGTGTTTTAGTAAATGTAAGAATTTGATTGACTCTTTGAAGAAAAAACATTTACAGCAATTATTGTGCTTTTTCGTATTAATTAAATATTTATATTAATATTTTTTTGTTAATTTAAATAATTTTAATTCCATACAAACTCAAAAACATCTAAATTATAGAATTATTATTTTTTATTTTTGATTATTAATAATTTTTTTTTATAATTAATATTGATTTAATTTTAATTGGCTGATTTTATGAAAGCGAATTTGGTTAGTAAATTATTTGGTTATAGACAAGATGAAGGTACAAAAATGTAACAAAATATTGTCATTCGCTTCAAAAATATTTAAAAAACGTTTGGTAACGATTTACAATTATTTTTGACGTATGTGACTATTTTCGTTGCATTCGTATGCTGCTCGCTATTTAATAATGAAATAATCAACGTAACATAAATTAACAATTTTTAAAATAGATTTTTTTTTAGATTTAATTAGATATATTCTCTTAATTAGTAATTTAGTATATTATTATTATTATAAATTTGTTATTTCAAATAATTTATTTTTCTATTTACATAATTTATATTTACTTAATAATTACAATGTTTTTAAAAAATAAATAAACAATAGAACATATAAATTAATTAAATATATTATTTATATATATGTATGTATAGTTTGTTTTGTTTATATATTGTTAATTATATAATTATTATTTATTAAATCCACAACAGAAAGTTTATTAAAATTATTTATAAAGCCAGATGAATATGTTCACTGGAAAAATGAAAAAAAGTGAAAAAGAAAGAGAGAGAAAGAAAAATTGGTACATTTTATAAAAATGGAAATATGTAGTAACATCGAATTGTCTCCCGCCGAATTGGTGAAAGATAATTAAATGTTTTTTTTTTAAATGTAATTAATAAAAATGATTACTAACACAAAATATTAATCATACATAACATAACAAAATTAAACAAAACATAAAAATTGAATGCATATACCAAAACCCAATACAATTCCTGAATAAATAATTTCAATAGCAACGACATTCAATAGTCAATCTGCGATCATTTATCACTTTTTGAAATAAAAATTTAAGAAAAAATCATTCTATGGAATTTCATTAAAACCTACAATTCTTAAAATTAAAGTTCATACAAAACTTAACTATTGGTGATGTGAGCGGCGACGCTTAAACCAAATAAATAACTTAAAAAAAAAAAAAAAAAAAAAAAGTTCATAAAATTTATCAATTCTTAGGTTACACACATAGTGCCACAAAAAAGCCATCATAAGCTCTTACCAAAAAGTAAAAAAAAATGTGAATGCATTTTGTCACAGCTTCACTTCGCCCCCAGGACATTATTGCTAAATTTCTAGTAAATAATCCAGTTGGGTTGGGAATGTCGAACACTCCGGAGTTCGGGATGTTAAATTTTCCGAGGTTATCTATGGAACCTTTCCTTAATTCTCTATATAAACAAAAACAGATAGAGCGTTTCTTAGCTCTCATGAATATGTGACCTAGATGAAGTATAGGACTTCACATAATTATAAAATTCGTGCCTATTAATTGATTAATTATGAAGTTAGTAGTTTTGTCGATGCATTCCTAAATACGTATAAGCCTCAGGAACGATTTTGATGACTACTATAATTTTTATGGAATCCTGTTTAAGTCTGTTGCGAAAGTCAAAGTCACAATAAGTAATTTTAACTACTGGTCCATATTAATAAGATGAAATTTGAATAGCTTTGAAATAGATATAATGTGCAAATTTGTTATTTCATGAGAGCGGTCTGAAATATCATTTTACAAGACTCCTAAATCCAACCTCTAATCCATCCAAAAAGTAGTAAGCGTGTTGCCCTGCAAAATAGGTAGCTACGGTTGCGATAATCTCCTGGTCTGAAGAAAATCTCCAACCTGAATCAAACGTTAATCTGCCTTAGCAAATTTGGACAGTAGTCGCTATACCACCGATATTGATATAAGTCTGATAAGAGGATGATAAAAAACTAAAACAATAACTGAACAAAGAATGGAAGAGTGACACACCTCGCATGCCAAAATGCAATACAATTATACCGACCATTATACCGATTTATTATACCGACCAAAAGACATAGCGAATCCCAATATGAGCAAGATGCAAAACGAATTTTTCATCTTCAAATTACAATCTGATGAAAATGAACACAACTGTGACCCTCTCCGAGTGCAGAATTCATGGGTCGACCCATCTTCCATGCCAGAAGGCAAGAAGCTATAGCCGTACGTTCGTGATTTGGCAGACATCAAAAGGTAGGTAAAAAGAGAACCGCGAAAGAGTTTGGAGTGCTTTGTCTAATGCTGTCTTTGACATTGCGTTGGATATTTTTTGTCCTCTACGGCTGTGGCGAAAGAAACCAAAATAATGTTCCTATTAGTCGATATCCTCCAAAATGATTAGGCTATGTCTTGCGTCTGATACCATATACATATGTATAAGTGTCACAATTTCTTAAAACTCGAGTTGTTTTCGGATTTTCTTTAAAATCGTAATTTCCGCTAAAATTTTATCAAAATTCCGTGATTAAGAATCGATTTTTTCGTAAATGTTTGACTATTTAAAATATTTGCAAAAGTCGAAAAAGCAGATATGGAAACTGCCACTTATGATTCCACTTCTTTGGAATTTAGGGAAAAGTGTAAGTACGAAATTGTATCATAGCATGAATTTTCAAAATATTTTAAAAATTGAGGTATTTAACAAAAAATTATTTAAGAACAGAAGGATTCTAAATTAAATTTACAACAAAAGTGGTACATATACTTTTCCAAAATGATTTCAAAAACCTCATATCAAAACTGCTACTTCAGATACACCAAATTTCCACCAAATCACTCAACCTGTTTGGGCTGTACAGACGTCAAATTTTAGAGAAAAAATAATTTTTGTCAAAGGTCTCCTTTTCCGTAGGTTGATTTTCGCCAAACTGGGCTCTTCCAATTTAAGAAAAAAGTATATTTATGTAAGTTTGAACTTAAACAGTCAATCCGCCTGGGTTGTTAAAAGGTTAGACAGACACCACTTCGAAAACCACTTTTCGGACTTAAATTTCGAGGTCGAAAATTTGTACTTTAATTTATTATACTAAATGTAAAAAATAGGCTGTAAAATGAGACATTTGCACGATTGTAAGGCAGAATGATTTTGACGAATAATGTCTTTTGAAAGTCGAGGATAATAACATTTCAAACTCCCCCGCTGTACACGTATAGGTTCTCGATTCGTCTACCGCAGGTCAACTGCGATGCCTTTTGGTGAATTCTATAAATAGTAGGCATGGCAGAGGTGTCCAAATTGTAGCGATTCCATCATAGAATATGAAAAAGCTAGAAGAAACCTGGCTATCCAATCGATTGTTGTGTGAATTTGAGTTCTAGGGGTAGAAAAGCTCAGAATTATGGCAATACTGGATGAAATTAACCATTTTTCAACCAATGTTGATGTAATTTGCATTCTAAAGTATACCTAAAGAGAGTGTTTGTTTGCGGATTAGAGCTAATCTCGGAAATTACTGGTCTGATTTTCACAAAACTTATATTTTTGGCTTCGTGTTTACAAGACAAACAAATTTCACGAACGAACGGCTCGATGCAGAGTCGGTTAACACCTTATCCTTTTTTGGTACTAATTATCCAATGAATATGATGTCCTTTTAAGGTTATTTATCAACACACTCTGTTCATGTACTTACAATACCACCCAATTAGATACCTATTTATTTATTTATATTGAAATAGGTCTACAAATTTGACTTGAAAAATATTAATGTAAGAATAGAAAATAAAATAAATCCTACAAATTTGACTTGAAAAATATTAATGTAAGAATAGAAATTGAAATATAAAAGTAAAGTAACAAGTAAAAATAACTGAAACAAAAATCAAATAAATAGTTAATTCTATTGAAACTTTGAACGTCATCTTCACTCATTCATTATCGCCATAGTTGGTTTTGTGTCTATCTAAGTGGAGGAGGAAGTCATGATCTCTAAGTTGTCTACCCGGAACCTTTATTTTAATTAACTTTAGCACATCCGTCCATTAGGCCTAGTAGGAGATTACCAATAAATGTACTTTTTAGCAATCCGGGCCTTTTTTCTAGAATTGTCAAGTTGTATGTCTTGCACTCGGTTAAATATGGTTGTTGTCGCTGTATGTTTACGTGGTATGGTAGATCATGGTCATAAACCCATTCGTCTTTCCAGCACCCAAATTCCGGTTCAATGATAAATGGTAATGAAAAATGGTAATGGTTTTATTTTCGACCAGTCATTTACCATTACCATAAAATTTTCGATTCCGGTTCAACAAATGGGTTTTAACCTGGGAAAAATTTAATAAATTACGTTTTTTGGTTCATTGGGCTATATTTTGACAGAACTTTTTTTCTTGTGATGAGCAAACATATCAAAATACATAAAATGTAAATATGTATATATAATAATATTTATATACATATATATTTATGTTTACTACAAAATGATTGTAAGAAATATTCAAAATAAATTACAAAATTAATTGAATTTTAACTAAATTCTATTTTCAGTGAAAAATTTAAAAAGCCGTATCGAATAGGTACAATCAAATGAAAATATTCTGCTACAATAAATTATGGGTGAAAATTATGGGATTTTATCCTAAATCGTAAATAAAATCTAATCGGAGCAGTTTACTGAATACCACCTCGCCGTTTCAACGTATGAATTTTGGAGAATCACCTGTAAAGCGTTCGGCTAGCAGTGCATTGAAAAGGGATATGCACTAAGCGCGGTCCAATATCTCTTAGCGATACACGAAATTAACTATGCCATTGAATCTCTATGTAAAGGGAATTACTATCGTTGTCAAATTACACAAGGAAACGGATGATCCTTGCCTAGCTGGAATTTTTGATAAGTGAAATATTTAATGTTTTGTGGACATTTTGTAGGATTAGCGCTGCTAAGTGATTTGGCCTCGTTGTCTCCACTTATAATATAAAATAAATCTTTATGCTACCTCTATCAAAATAATAGTTTTTTAATTGGAAAATACAAAACCAACCAATTCCCATGAAAAAAATTCTTATGGTGTTTTTTGACATTAGTTATGGGTTTTTTTTTTCTCAGTCATTTAACAGGAATCGCTTTTCTGGGTTTTTATACCAATTGCATTTTTTCGACTAATAAAAACCATAATGGTAAATTTACCAGCGAACCGGAATTTGGCCGCAGGTCAAGTAGCGTATAAACTTCTTTTGAATTTTCTCAATACTTTGGATATGATCTTCGTAGAACGGACACCACATTTATAGCATATTCCAGCTGGGATCGAACGTAGGCACAATACAGAATCTTAATTGTTTCCACATCAAAATTGTCACCCGTCCAACGTTTGACAAACATGGAGACGCTCTAGCGATGCACAGCTCAATGTGCTTAGTAAAGCTCATGTTAAGTCCTAGGTCTTTAGTTTCAAATACTACCTGAAGCAGTACACCATTTATCTTGTACCCTAGTGTAACAGGGTTGACTTATCGGTGAAATGATGATTTGCACTTCTCAATATTGAGACTCAGAGAATTAAACTCGCACCATAACGTATGGTAGTATGGTGTAGTAATACCATTAATGAAGATTGTGAATATACATAGGCCATCATGAGAGCCTTGTGGAACACTAGGGGTTGCTTGTATTCTATTCGACGTTTTACCTCCTATTTCAATATATTGGATTCGATTACTGAAATAAGGATTGAACCAGGCTATGAACTGGCTGGAAAATCCGAACTTGAAAATGTGTTCCAAAGCTTTACAATGGCTGATGGAGTCGAAAGCTTTTGCAAAGTCGGTGTATATTACGTCAACTTGTTTGTGTTTCTCAATTTCTTCAAAAGAATAGCCAGTAAATTCTATGAGATTTGTAGATACTGATCTTTTAGGCATAAAACCATACATATTGATATTATGATAAATACCGCGGAAACACTGCTTTGAATGAGTTGTATATTACTAGTTCAAATAATTTAGGAATAGCAGATATAGATGTAATCCCGCTATAGCAAGAAACATCATTTCACTCTTGTTATTTTCCACTTTTGTGGAAAAGTTGCCAATTTTAATGACTGATTGAACAAAATACTTAGAGGAACTACCAATTTTTTTAAAAATGAAGCCGGAATACCATCAGGACCACATCACTGTTAAACTCGGCGTTCCAATTTATTTGCTCAAAATATTGTTGTAAGTTATTCGAATTGGCCTTTCTGAAGTTGTAATAAGATTTTCACGTTTTGGTAATTTTAGAACCTGTTATTCACATTGGTTTGAAATATTATTTCTATTGCTTTGTGGTGAATATCTTTAATTATGAAAGATGTTGGTGATTCTTCTGTTTTTAATAAAACTGGTTCATTAGTAAAAATAAGGTCCAAGGTTCGGTCTCGTCCATTTTTTAATTCGCAGATTTGAGTCAAATATGGCGTCGACGAATAGGTCTCATTATCCGAATTCACGTTTATAGGCAGAATCTCGTTAGATTCTTCATCATAAGTCCAACTAACATTTGAGAGATTGAAATCCCCAGTTATTAAAATTATGTCGCAGCACCCCAAGGTTGGAGTGCCATGATTACATTCCGAATTTGTGGCACTATTTTTCCCACCAAATGCTTTTGCTCTCCATGTCTTGATGAGGTTTTCGGAACGCGAAACAGCGATTGTGGTACTATTTTTCCCAACATTAAAACTTACTACTGGAGTAGGAGGCGCGTATGAACTAACAGGAAAAATAATTACAGTTGCACGTTACGAGCTACGTATACAATTACAGTTTGCCATCTGCACGTTGCAAGCTTCATGCCAATTTGTACCTTGACATAAAAGGTGAATCGGCGCTGAATTTTGCAATATTTAACAGAGGATCATTTTTGTTTATTAACATCAACGAGAATAATCAAATGGAAAAAAACACATTTTTTACATCCTAGCTCTGATGGAACTAAAATGTGAGATTCACTAAAAGTATTGAAGCTTAGGAAAAGCTTCAATATTTTAAGTGTTCTAAAAACCCTTGTGGCGCTAGAGGCAGTTACAGTTTCCACATTCCCGTATCGTAATCATATAGCATATCGGCGTCTATGTGGCATCCAGGAAATAGGCACTTTAATCGCTATAGGCACTTTAATTCGCAAATTCTTTTTGGAGCTGGCAGCTAATTAATCATTTAGCAATGCATCCCTCGAAAGGTGATTTGATTTTTGAGCGTTTTTTTTCATGCCTTTACAGTCGTCTGTGAAATTTTTATTAAAATTTTTATTCATACGAATACGACAGAATACAAAATAAACTAAATGGGAGATGCATTACATTTGGCAGTATCAACTATTTGAATAATGCTTAGGATCAGAAAGAAATTGTCGAGAGATAATAGACTTTTAATATCTCCTTGGTGAGGATTTTTTGTTCATGTGCTGTAAACTACAAAGATCATCACGTATTTAAATTATCAAAAGAGGAATTAAATAATCATTTTACTTTCATTAATCATCCTAATAGAGCCAAATATTTCGGCTCCAGCTCCCCTACGAGTGAAAACACTAGCTCCGGCCCCAAAGCCCTGGAATTAGTCCTCATTGCGGATGAAAAACAATTTTTACAAAATCAATGAAATATATTTAACATATTATTGAACATATTGAAGACGATTTTTTTTAGTGGAAATTATCGATTCTCTTGCATTTTTCATGAGTTTTCTAGATTGCTACTTATGAAATTATAATATTAGGAAAGTTTTCCTTGATATATTGTACATATATTTTCCACCAAATTTCAAATAATCAGAAATTTAATTTTCCGACACTCCTTTGTGTATCATGAAAAAAAAATTAAAACTTGTTTGATTTTTCCGATGACGAAAAACACCGAAATCAATAATAATAATCAGCATATTTTCCAGAGTATTTTTGTGATCAATTTTGTTTGTGGAAATTTGCGGTGTTCGTAAATTTCTCGTGATCGAAGTTCTGTTCAGGCCCTGACATACATCCAAATAAAACAATCAATCGTAAAATGTCACACCTCCACTATTGAAAGTGTCAACAAGTCTATTTTTACTTTAATAGTACGCACCTCATTATGGTAAGTAAAGTAAAAGTTAAATTCTTAACAATTTAATATTCTTATCATATGCTAAAATTATCAGCATAGCTTTAAAAAAAGTTGCCCTCTTAGTATAGCTTTTTATTGGGAAGCTTATTGAAATTGATAAAATAAAACTGCTTCCTTTAAAGTAGCAATTTTTACGATATTATCTAAATTTCTGATTCTCTTTATCTTTTCGTTTGTAGATTCATCTAATACATTTATTGCTGTAGTAAATTTTTGTAAAGCAATACCAAAGCTATTTCACTATTTATACATTTGTGACAGACAAATACAAACATTTGTGTAAATTATTTGCTAGCGACAAATAATTAGCCGAATTTCAACATATCAATTACCTAAAACGAACTAAAATAAAAATTTATGTAATATTTAAGATGTTGGTCGATTCGGAACTCGAGGCCACACCCGGCTATTTAGTTATTATTTTGGTGGTCGAAAATATACAGATTGCACTTATCGGATTTTCGTTACTATAGAAATTATTTACTATTCAACTACTAATAATTACTAAAAACTGAAATTAAAAAATTGAACTTACTTGATTATCAAAATCAGCGAAATCGGCAAAACCCATTGAATTATCATTTGTGTTAGTCGTTGGTTTTGTGAAAGTTGGGCCCTGAAAATTATATATAAAAATTTTATATCGAATTTAATACAAAACCCATCAATTGCTTACTTGCGCAGGCCGTGGCGGTGCAGGTCTTGGTGGTGGTTGTTTTGCTTTTTTAGGTGGCAAAGCGGGACTAGGTGACTCAGGTCTTGGTGGTGGACCAGATTTCATATTAGCACTAGGACTTAATATTTGACCGCCAGCTGTTGGGGCATGTAGTATGGCAAATGGATCACTACCGAATTCGTCTTTCGATGGCTGTAACATCAAATAGATCTGAGTACATAAAACATTAATTCAAATTAAATAGAAACTTACATCAGTAGGTGTTGGCTGTATTTGTGATTTTTTATCATTAAATGGATCGGCCGAGGCAAAGGGATCCGATTTATCATTAAATGCATTATGAGCCGAGAACCCATCGTTAAAGGCATCATCAAACCCGGTCGGTCCCATATCATTAAAACCGCCACCAACACCATTGCTTATATTCGTAAATGGATCACCCCCAAAACCATTGGACTTGAAAGGATCAGTTGCAGCCGCCCCAAACCTTGACGCATCATCGCCAAACGATGTTTTCTTTGGTCCATTATTATTATTTGCCGGCTCCAATACTTTGGTGACTTCCCGAAATTCTGGCTCTAATTTTAATGAGTATTCGGATAAGACCGATGGATCATTTTCATCAATTGCAATTTTACATAGTGCTAGAGCATCATTCATTTGCCGTTGATTCTCTTGTAATTGTGTTACCATTGCCTTGATTTGACTTATTTGTATTTGAGTATCCTGTAAATTTTTCGTTAAATTTTCTAATTCCTTCAAACCTACATTATATTGTTTATCCAATGTGCTTTCTTCATCTTTTAGTTTTTGCAACTCAGAACGTTTTGTTTCTAATTCTGTTTCTTGATCTTTTATTGTATCTTCTTGTTTTTGACATTGTTCACGGAATTTATTTACCTGCATTTTGTAAAATATATCGATTAGAAGAATGTGTACATTTTGCATAATCATTTTTTACTAAAATTTAAATTCAATAACAACAAAAGTGTTAGCAAATAAAATAAAAATTGTTAGGAAAAAATTTTCAAACTTAAATTTAAATTATGAAATAATTTAATGTCACCAACCTGATTCCTGGTAATTTCAATTTCTTGATTAATAGAACTAATAGTGGCATCATATTCAGTTTTCTAATTGCATGCATTACATTTTAATTTTATGTATCATAATGATATGTGATAATAATTATGCATAAGAAATATAATGCAACAAAATGAACCACCCAACATTATTTTTTGTATAGAAGGAAGCCCCAAATAGAATAATAGTTTTAAATAAAATAAAATACATTTTCAGGATTCACCAATAAAAAAAAATAGAAAATACCAATAATTAAAAAATAAGCAAACAAAAAAAAACTAAAAAAAATTAGTGGTAGCGTGCAAATTAAAGATATTAATATTTTTTGTAATCGAAAGTAAATTAAGAATAGTTTTCAAATTATTGTTAACAATTTTTAATTTTTTATCAACTCTTTTTGCTCGAAACGATAAAACGTTTTGCGGTTTTAATATTAACATATTTAATATAAATTACAGTGTGCAACGAAATATCTCAATGATGTACTCTAATTATTAATAAAACTATTATGAGGCAAATACGAACCTGAGATTTTAAATCGTCTAATCGTTTCTGTGCTTCACCTTTTTGTACCTCTAATTGTTTTAGTGTACCCGACAATTTATTTAAATCATCTTCTAAATTGTTCACTTCACCCGTTTTTATTCGTATGTCCGCCTCCTTTTGCGCAATATCAGTTTCAAGCAAACGCCGTTCCTTTGCTAATTCTTCGATTTCTTTTGAAATCATTTCCAATTCAGGATTTGAATATGTTGGTTGTGGTGGATCTGGTTGCATTAAAGATGTATTCGATAATAAATCACCATTATTCCCGGGATGAGGTGAATGTGGCATTCCTGCGGGGATAGAGCCGGAGGTTCTAAGACTAGGTGGTATCATATTTGGCGATAATACTTGTGGTGGTTCGATTCCATTCCGTTTACGTTCGACCAGCCACATAGCCAATGAAAATTGATCTGATGTCAATTTACCAGTTTGATTTGTATCACATAATGCCCAAATGTGTGCAAGGCAACTTTGTGGAACACCAGATTTTAAAAATACATCTTTTATTTCCATCCCTGATACTAAACCATCACGATCTAAATCACTTGTTGCAAATATGGCATCATAACGTATTTTATCATTTGCTGTAACAACCCAATCAATTTTGGGTGGTGGTGGTTTAGTTGGAATTATGGCTGAATCCATTAATGATACATTCGAAATATTTGGTGTCGAAGGGGGTAGTCTTGACATATGCGGTATAGATGCAGGCAATGGTGGTATTTCAGGTGGTGTCATTTGTTCCGGAAAATTTGCAATAAAATCAGCACCAGCATCATTAAATCCAATTGATTTTGGTGGTGCGATAGGACGTTGCAATTCTGCCGGTAATGATGTTGGTATGGCACGCTTATCTAACGCCTGATATACTAAATGCATTGCAACTATAAACTCATGTTTGTCTAGGCTGCCGTCAGCATCTTGATCGGCTAGGTCCCAAATTTTCCCTAGAGTATCAAGCGGTAATTTCGAATCCATCAGCACGCCTTTTACTTTGTTCCCGGGTATTAATCCATTGACGGGTTGTAGTGTTTCATAAAGTTTTTCATAGTTTGCACGATCGGCCGGTTTCATTGACCAGTCCGTAGTTGTTGGTGGAATATTTTGTATGGTAGTCGAAATCGGAATTTTAGGAATATCACCAACCCTCGGTGCATTAGTGTCCATAAACAAATTCCTCACATTAATATCATGGCCCGATTGTGCTAAGGAAACTAATTTTAATGCCACAAACAATCCAGCCTTATCCAAATAACCTTTGCCGGTCGGATCCGATAGATCCCATATCCTACTTAGGACCACATCACTTAAACCAGATTTCTTTAAAAATTTGGCTGCTACCATCGCTTCTATTGTACCTGTACATTTTGGATCAACCTGATAATACAAAACGAAAGATAAAGAACATTAATCGATCACTTCCTCTTGATCTTGAAAAATATTATTATCGTACCTGTTTATAATATGCTTCATATATTGCGATGTGTTTTGCAGCTACCTGTTAATGCAATACAAGAAAAGAAAACATCGTATTTAAAAAAAACAACCAAAGAAAAAGGAATATCGCTTTTCACATCTTTCATTTTGTAGGTCAATTTTAACGACGTCTACACAATCTATCTCTAATATATACACTGGAAATATTTTCTTTAAATAACTTGTAACATCTAATCAAAATCGAATGCACACTTTAAAATAAATTTTCCAAAAAAAAAAAAAAAATTTAATTGGAAAATGTAAAAAAACTTTGACAACACCCTTTGGATGTCAAAAAAATCGACCCATTACACGAAAAACTTGAACATATCTTCTGAAAAAACCATTTAAATAATCACAAAAAATAAACATTTTATTATTCAATAGTAATCATAACACTATCATTTTACAATTTTACTACATTTTAGTGCAAAAAATAATCGTAATTAATTTAAATAAATATATAAAAAAAAATTTACTTGATTAGGATTTGGTAATGACGCCATTTTCATTTTACTTTTTTTGTGAACTACTAACTACTGACTAGAGCAAGTAGTATTTCTAGTACATTGAACAATCATGTAAGAAAACTCGCGACTGTATTATCGATTGTTTTATACCATTTAAAGTGCTTAATACACAAACAGAAAACGTAATAGATATTTTTTTCTAGCAGTTTATAGTAAAAGCTACAATAAATATCAATTTAAATATTGTAAAAATTAATCGGTTTACGATTTTTAATTTAATGATGTTTTGTGATGGTAGCATTACATTGATCACTTCCTGACGATTGTGAATCGTTTGTGAATTGTAATAGAATTACTAGATATGTTGTAGTTGCGCCAACAACCTAAAATTACGTATATAAATAAAATCATTTTAATGAGTAAACTTATTAATATACAGCATAAATTAATGTTCCATCCAATGAAAAGAATCCATAAGGTGAAAAATTAAAGCTTGTATGAACCAACTGTTGCGAGAACAGCATTAACTGAAAATATTTAAAAAATATAAAAAATGTTGGTTTGTATTACTGATATAGATATGTACATATACATACTTTAAATTGAAGGTCACTGGGCATATTTCGATTTAGAATTCGGTGAAGTATTCTTCCAGTTTTGCGAGCCTGAAATATAAAAAAAACATTAGAAATTATAAGAAGTTGCTCTCTAAACGTTCATCGGGTTGAACTGAAAATAATTCAAAACAGTTTTATTTTTTTATTTTTTTCAGAGTATAATAACGACGTGTCCGTAGGTCAATTGATGCGTCGGTATATCGACATGTCCGCGAAAGGGTTAAGGTAAGTGAAACCGATGTGATTTTATGTGCTTTCAGACATTTCAGACAAAAATATCAAACAAAACGCCGATTTTGAATGGTAGCTAGCTCCATTAGTCTGTTCTTAAGATAAAAGTGTCGAGTTTGTTAACTTTTCCTAATGGCCTAAACGAACTCGATGTGTGAACCGCTCGCAAATATAAAAACGCGCCTACTGATTCGTGCGAAATTACGCGCGTCGAGTATAAAATCTTCTACATTATTGTTCCTTTGATTTTATTTGTAAAGGTTCAAAGGTAAAAGTAAAAATTCTAAACTTTTTCAAGGTTCTTTTCAAACAAACTTGTAAGGTGAACAATTTTTCTATTGTGAGAGAACAATTTTTCTATTGTCCCCCGCCGCGAAATTATGTTAAACACCAAGCGCGGCCAAAAAAATTTGCCTATCGCCGCCGAATATAACCTACAAATAATCGTACTTCAATTGTGGACCATACATGTTATCGTCATTCACGTATGCACTCATATTATTTACCAATATTAAAGATTAATAAAACAAAAGTCTAATATTCTCAAAATTAACTCTTCGTGTGAATGGATATGCGCGTCGAGATGTATGGAACATTTGAAATTTGACGCGCCGCGCTTGGTGTTTCTTGTTCTTAAAGGATGAAACACACCAAGAGCAGCGCAACATATTCCAAGCAATCCACACTAATGGCTGCATATGGGCGTGCACACCAAGCAGCGCAGCAGATTGTTTTGTTTTAGTAGTAAAATTGAATTGTGCAAATTTTATCAAGGTTATGAGTAGCAGCAAAGAGCAGCAAATTGAAGCTGCAGGGTGTGGAACCTATTGATGCCGCGACAAATGAAACTATATTCAAAATAATTTCTTTAAATTTAAATTTTTCAATTATAATTACAAAATACTTAATGTCTTTTAATGGAAATATGTATATTTATACGCAAGATTTGATTTTGTATCATTACATAAGCGAATAAGCCAAAATTTAAATTTGCTGCTCGCTGCTGCTGCTTGGTGTGTTTCATCCTTTACTGCACTTGGCTGCTACTCATAACCTCGATAAATTTGACATAATTCTATTTACAACTAAAACAAAACAATCTGCTGCGCTGCTTGTTGTGCACGTCCATATGCAGCCATTAGTGTAGATTGCTTGCAATATGTTGCGCTGCTCTTGGCGTGTTTCACCCTTAATACAAATAATTCAGTGCAATCGAGCGTGTCTATCTAGTTAAGGACTATAGACACACCAAGCGTCGACGGCGAGCGGCGAATTTAAATATACCTTAATTTATGTATGTATTGTATAGAAACGATAGTACAAACAATTATATACCAATTATTTATAAAAAACATTACAAATTTTGGATTTTTAATATAAAAATTGTAATTTTAAGAAATTATATCGAATGAAGTTGCATCCGCCGTCGCGAAATTATGTCCCACACCAAGCGGCCAAAAAAATTTGTCCATCGCCGCCGAACATAACCTAAAAATAATGTTACTTCAATTGTGGTCCATACATTTCGAATTCGTGATTCACGTATGCTCTCATATTATTTACCAATAATAAAGATTTATAAAACAAAAATCGAAAATTCTCATAATTATTGAAAACAACAAAGGCGCCGTGCCGCTCTTGGTGTGAACGGATATGCGCGTCGAGTTATATGGAACATTTATTGCTTACTGTACGGACAAAACTACAATATTTCTGTCTAACAAACTTATATTAAGTCAAAACTTAAGTTATATAAATAGCTTTAAGGCGTTGCCACATTAAAATTTTGACGTACATTTTCTGAAAACGTTTTTTTCATTTACGAATAAATTATTGCATATATTTTATTTAAATCAATGAGATATAATGTAAAATAACTTTATTTATTAGCCAAAATAATAAATTTACAATTATTGAACAATTTTAATTGATAAATAGTCATTTTTCTATTTTGCCGTTCCTAGAAACGTTTTTTTTCTGAATGGTATAATTTTCCCCGTACTATTCTTTGAAACGGATTCCGAGTCTTGAACGTACTTGAGGGATTAGTCGAAATTAATGGTCGAAAATTTATTGGACATGATCTATTACTTTTTTCTAGCTAAGACACACACCTTAAGCTTCGAGCCGTGTTCATACGTCGGATGGAAACCCGGGATTTTTACATCCGAGATTTTTTTTCAACTCTTTTGTATGAAAAGAGGCGTGTCTGTTGTATAATTTACGTGATGTAATTGGTTAAAACGATGGGATAGAAAAATCCCAGATTTCCATCCGACGTATGTATACGACTTCAAGCCGTATACATACGTCGGATAAAAATCCGGGATTTTTACATCCCATCGTTTTAACCAATTACATCACGCAAATTATACAACAGACACGCCTCTTTTCATACAAAAGAGTTGAAAAAAATTAAAAAAAATCTCGGATGTAGAAATCCTGGATTTCCATCCAACGTATGTATACGGCTTCAGTTACAATGCATCCGCTCCGCTCCGTTCCGCTTTTCCGTAAAAATTAAAATTTGACATATTGCATATAATTCACCATGAAAACGGAAAGGTTGATTACAATGGAGCGGAGAAGATGGACCGTTTTTTTAAAAAAATTAAAATTTTACGGAAGAGCGGAAAGCATAACCTCAACAACTATTTCGTTCATTCGTAAAAATGTTGTGTTGTAATATCCAGCGCTCTTTCTGTCTAAATTTAAAAGACGTACCCACCATCGCCTTGTTTTAAATGTTTTTCAATATTTTATGTATAAAATATACAAATCGCACAGCAACTTTAAAATTTCATAATCCTCCATGACGTTTTAATTACTTTCATTTAAATGTGATTTTGACAAGCGGAACGGATACATTGTAACTAACGAACGGAAAAGAGGAGACGGAAACTGTTTTAGGGAAATGGAACGGAACGGAGCGGATGTATTGTAGCTGAGGCTTTATTGTGGATTCTTAACAACAAGGGGCCTATTTTTTAATTCATCCCGAGCAGGCAGTGCACTGTTAAAAGATACTTCGTATATTTTTATTCAACCTGGGTAATTTTACTCGGTAATTTTACACTGCGTTTGTTATTTGTGAACTGTGCTTACACAGTGCATACTCAGTTCTTCAAATTTTACTCTGAAATTAATGTCAGTGTACGAGGAGTGTGCGAAATAAAAAACAATTTATTACTCTATGCACACCGGATAATTTTACCCAGTACAACCTTTGCTCGATGTACACTACCCGGGGTAAGCCTGCTTGCTCGGGTTGAATTAAAAAATAGACCCTAGATAGGACACAGGAAGCGTCGACGGCGAGCGAAGCATTAATTTATTTATGTATTGTATAGAACAATAGTATAAACAATTATACATATAACAATTATTTATAAAAACATTTTTCCTTTTTTTTTTTGATAGAAAAATTGTAATTTTAAGAAATTGTATAGATTGAAGTTGTAATAGCCGCCGCGAAATTAAGTCCCAGGCCAAGCGGCCAAAAAATTCGTCGATCTCCGCTGAACATAACCTAAAAGTACTGTGAACGGATATGGGCGTCGAGTTTTATGAAACGTTTGGAATCTGACGCAACGCGCTTGGTATGTACACTATAATAGGCCCCTTAAGCCGGATTCAGTGTTGCGTTCGTTCGTTCCTTCCTTCCTTCCTTCTGAAATTATTTTTAAATCAATCAAAGTTGCTGAAAAAAATTTACAAGAAAATAAACGTCATTTTTAACCAATGAAATTTGTTTAAAAAAAATTCAGAAAGAAGGAAGGAACGAAAGAACACAACACTGAATCCGCCTTTACACGTTCAATATTATTGTGCAATATTGAGCATTGCCTTAGAATTAGATTAATCGTATTAACTGATTCAAAAGGTCAACAAACATATCTGATATTTTCTTTTTCACATTATTACTACTGGTGTTGGAACTTACTTGAATGTAAAGCTTTTTCAGATCTGAAAAGAAACCCAAAAATCTGTTTTGATTTTTCTTGGATATAAGTTATAGGTAAAATTGTATCTTTTTACGAAGATGGCAATTCATCGCCGTACTTCATAAATATTTATTTATCCGAATTAAAACCACTTTTAAACATTTTAGTGTATTGCAGTGTTCCAAGTTATCAGATGATAATCAAACCAAGGAGGATGCGGCTACTAGTTTGTTTTCTTCGTGATTCTCAAACTCTCACAAAAATATCTCATAAAAGTTGCGTTCATTAATATTAATATGGTTAGAATTAAAATATCATCCCATATAACTTCGTCGAAGTACGTTTGCAGGCTCGAATGATCGGCTTCATTGTAGTTCTAGTAATTAAGTACTACATACATAATTACGCTGGTGAAAAACAAATCTAAGAATGACCTACCAACGATTCGTATTAATGAAGTATCAAGCCACTTCCCATGTATTATGCATCTATAATCCGAAGAAGATTTGCCGAACCCGCGGAACTCCGTCAGTTTTTACATACGTCGGTGAACATGCTAGACACAAAAACATCCGCAACGGTTCTGTTATAGACTAAAACTGTTATGAAACAACTAATACTACTACTAATACTTAAACCCAGATGTCACTAATTTTATAAACGTTTTTAATTTCCGATACCCGTTAATTTCATAACAAATTTACGCTGAATTGACGTATGTTACGATCAATAGGCGAAATCATAATAGTTTACAAAGATTTATAATGTGCTTTCTTTTCTTGAAAACTCGCCAAAATGGACCCATAAACCTCAAAACATCGTTTGGAAAGGTAAGGAACAAAGTTAAGAAGAGCAGCTGAATGCTGAAAGCTGGAAGAATTTTAAGGGACGGTAAAAACAATTAATAATTACTATAATCATATATTAAATAGCTTTATATATAGGACAGACGCGTTCTTCTTTTCTCTTATCTTATTTCATTTCCGTAATTAGATTTTCTGGCATAGGTGTCACTTTGGTAGTTTCTTTCAAACTTTTTTCGAAAAATTACCGCTGTTTGTTTACTTTTTTTGCTTTGACAACTAAGCTAAATAGTTGAAACAGTTAAATTTAGTTTTACTTTTTCACCAGCTGTGTTGATTTCGAGTTTTTTCGAACTTGTACTAAAACAGCTAACTTCACTTTTGTCTTATAGAAAACAAAATTTTGGATCACGATTTTACAAGGCAGTGTCCTATATTGACACTATTTAATATTTGCTATAATTCTAAATTCTATTTTAAAGAATATGGAGTATAACTTAGTTTTTTGGATTTTTTTTGCAGAAAAACACGTTTAAACGTGGTTTCAGAAGTGCTGGTCTTAAAGATCGCTTTGCATTGATCGTAACAAATAGTAAACTGATGGGGTACTATCTAGTGAATAAGGAGCATGCGGTATAATTTCCCATTTAAGTACTTTTTACTTACTTTGCGACATGTGGTCGAGCATTGACGTGCAGCAAAATCACTTTGTGCTGTTTGTTGGCTGTAATTCGTCAATTTTCGTTCAATGCATGGTTCAAATCTATCAATTGTTGTTGGTAACGTTCACCAGTAATAGTTTCATTCGGTTTCTGATCTCACCAAATGCACAACATAACCTTACTTCCATGTATGTTTCGTTTTGCTGTTGATGTGCATGATTCGCCTGGATGAACCCATGATTTTTTGAATTTAGGGTTATTGTAATCCATTTTTCATCGCCAGTCACAATTTGAGACATAAAATGCCAACTTCGGTGTCTTGTAAGCAAAGAATTGCAAACCATTAAACGATTTTCAATGTTGGCTTCAGTCAGTTCATGTGGTATCCATTTTTCTTCTTTTTGAATGATTTTCATGGCATGTAAACGTTTGTTTATGGCTGCTTGAATGACATTTAACTGTTCTGAAAGTTCTTTTTCTGTTTGACCTGAGTTTTCCTAAAATAATGCTTCCAATTCTTGATCTACGAATTTTTTTGGTTAACCAGAACGTTCTTTGTCACTGACATCAAAATCACCACTTTTGAATCGGTTAAACCAGTTTGTTGGATTGGTGCATGTTCTCCATAAGTTTCTTGAAGTAAACGAAAACTTTCAGCAGCTTTTTTCTTTTTATTAAAGCAAAAAAGTAATGCTGCGGCAATGCTGTTTTGTTGGTACGAAAATCGACATGTTTAAACGGGATTAAAAAATATGTTGTTTACGCTTTCATGAATAATGACAAACTAAATTTTAATGTGGAATGTCAACACTATAAAACGCCGTAGGTGTCATTAGCTGTGTTGATTTCGCAAAATTACAACAACAATTGCATTGTATAATGCCGAATTGGCTTTAATGCAAGCCAAAAAATTTTTAAGTATAGGTGAAATTAAACCATTTATGGTTATGGTGTTTGCCACAAAACGGTTATTTTTAATATTTTGTTGTCGTCTTGTTGTAAAAAAAGATATTTTGTGTTTGTTTTGTCAGAAAAATACCGAATTTAATTTGTTCTATTTCGTAAAATAAAAAATAATAAAATAAATATTATTAAAGTACATCAAACCGTAGAATCTAAAATATGTACATTAAAAAAATTAAAGCCAAAAGTTGTTGCTTTCAGATTCAAAAGCTAAGCTAAGCAAAAAACTAAGTTATACACCCAATAATTGAATAAAACCCAAAATAAATTGGAGTTAGTTCAAAAGGAACATCATATATCATCGTCATCGTTATATAAATTGAAGCCCGGTTCTTTTACTGAATTAGTTTGTAGTAAAGGTTGCGGTAATAGAATTGACAGTATATAAATAACGGAAACCAACACTACGAAAATAAGGGACAGTTCAAAAATAAGGTCATTATTTCTCTAAAGTCTAAACATAATGGTAAACTACTAGACGTTCCAGGCGAAGGTAAGCAAGTAAGCAAATTTTGGAGATAATAAAAAGTTCCAAGGCCACCAAAATTGAAATAAGAGGGTATAACTAAAAAACCCTTGTGGCTCATTCTACGTTAAAAATTCAATTTTCAAAAGCTTAAATAACCAAAATGATTTTAAATCTCAATCCTCCAATTATGATTTAATTAAAAACATTTATCTATTCAAGTGCAATGTTATTATAAAAATTGTACACGTTGTTTTTGTATTGTTTAACCTTCATACAATATAAACGCATACAACAACTTGTTTATCAATTATGTAACCTAAATTTTTTCACAGTGTAGGTATCTAACTATATGTACATTATATTTCATTATATAGAAAAGATAAACAAAATTTATAATCAAGAAACGTTTCTCTTTTTATTCTTGTCCACTCTTTGTATGTATTATTTCTATATCTGGACTACTTCATTGAAAATTTAATCTTTTTTTTTAATTTTTGTTATTAGAAGATAGCGCACAATCCTAGAACTTCGCGGTTAGTTACAATCGAGACACTGTGTTTTGAGTATCATAAATTAAATTCTTTGTGATTATTATAAGTTGGTAAGATATTTAAAATTTAATTATAATCTTTAAAAATTACTTACGGTGTTCATAGTTTTCGTACAAAAATATACAATAAATATTATGTTGAGCGCATAGCCGCTGACTTGATATAAATACGTGGCCATAATATTATATCGAAATTTCTTGTAGAACTTTCCCTCTATAGATAAATGAAATTAATCCGTAACGATTTATTAAGCCATAAGATTTAAACACCAAACTTACTTATTCCCTCAACACCAATAAACAATTCTAGAATGTAGTATGAATCAAATACGATTATAATAAATGAGATCAAAATAATTATTAAGATTTGCAATTGAAAGTATGAATTAATCACATTGCCAAGTTCACATAAATGTTGTTGGATTTCAATTGACTTTGATATGATAAAATGTTCATCGTTCACCAAATGCTGTTGAATAGTATCAGTGTTGTCATTGGGGCGATCGGCGGATGTGACAAACGTAATTTTTTTAAATTTAGAAGATTGTTTAAATTCGTTATTGCCAAATTTAATATTTTTCATATTAACATATTGTGATATTTCATTTTTATACATTTTTAAAACAAATTATACAAATTACGGTTTTAAACTAAAGTGGCTTTTAGAAATAAATATTTAGTTGCAATGTAATAAGTTTATATGTTATATTCATTCGTGTAACATGCCATTTGAATTATTAATTTAAACACAAGTGAAATTTCACTGGAATGCATTTGGCTTTGTGATTGTTAATTTATCTTTAAATGTTTTAATTAATAATTGGATTTATTAATTATGTATCGTATGTTTTAAATTCAACATGTTTTTTTTAATCTATACGCTTATAATTAATTGGGTGTGAGACATAACATTACAATGTGAGAAATAAAAACCCATAAACGAATATTTAATGTTTTCTTGTCTACTCACTGGAGGTCAACCGAAACCCAACCAAGGGTTAGCGCGATATAACATCTGTCAATAACTTGGTATATTTCTATTTATATTTTGCTAAAGAGAGCAAAGTACAAATTGCATGGGAAAATAGATTATGTAAAGTTATTTTTTGTCCAGTTTTTTCATTCTAAAATTTTAAGTGTCATTTCAATGTTGATAATCTTAGAGAATGATTTGCGACTTTTTATCAAAAGGTCAATACGTGTAAATAATCAACCCGAAACCGTGTAAGTGATACAGTCGTTAAAGCTGGACATTTGAACCAAATGAACAAGAACTTTCAAAACTAATTTTTAAAACTCTTTCCTTACAATCATTGTGCTAAAAGAACAATTAATTTATATTCTAACTCTATTCCGTAATCCTTTTTTTGGTTTCTCTTTCTGTCATGATCTTCTTCATTTTATTTCTTACGAGGGTTTAACTATAATGAGAAAATTTACGGTTTCTCACTGACTGCACCATAGTAAAGACTTGCCAGCAAATTCGAAAATGTACCGCATATAGGATCGGAAAACATAGACCAAATGCAAATTGGCGGATGGGTCCCCATGAGTTCTGCACTGCAATGTTTCCCTTTAGTACCTTACTCTCCTTACTAAACATGGGTTGTCCTAGGCGAATAATTAATTCTATAGTGGATTCTATACCGAAATGTTTCATAATTTTAGGGAAGTTGAATTTGGTTTGATATTTTAGGATGCTCAGGTGATTTAACATCTATAACATTGTTGTTCGGCCCCTATGGATCGAATAGAGGTGATCAAAGTGGTCCTGAGTTGGCATTTGATGTAAGAAACCAACCAAATTTTAGACCATAAACGATCTGTGTTTGCGAAGGCAGCACGTAAAGTTGTTAGCACGATATGTGTGATGGCAACACTCTTGGTTTGAATCTTGAATCTTGAATTTTTAATACAAGATAGCACGATAACAGTGAAATATAGATTAGATAAGATTTTATAAAAGTTAGCACGCAAAAAATATTATTTGCTAAAACTAAACTAAGCAGAAAATTTAATGAAATTAAAATGAAAAAAATTAGGCAAATTTTTATTTTTATTAAGTACAACAAATACAGTCTTGGTAAAAAGTATTGAGCACCCATGAGATCATACAATTTTTTTGGGAGTATCAATTTGAAATTGGAACAATTTTTATAGGTTCACATTACTATTTATTTATATAAAATTAATATTTTGTGGGTCCACCCTTTGCCTTAATTACGGCAGAAATTCTTTTGGGTAGAGATCTTACCAGTATTTTACATTCTGCAGGACGTATGGCGCTCCATTCTTGGTGCAGACAGCGTTTTATGTCTTCTTTGTTATTAATTGTGTAGTGTCTGACTCTGCGTTCCAATAAACTCCATAAATGTTCTATGGTGTTCAGGTCCGGGGACTGGGCAGGCCGCTCCAGAACCTCGATGCCATTTTCTCGAAACCATGCCATGCGTGCGTTATCCTGCTAGAATTTAACGCTATCCATGTTTGTATCACAATAAAGTATTAAAAATGAGGGCGGCAACGCAGATTCTAGGACGTTTGTGTATTTTAACACGAACATTTCTTCAACTCCAGCATTAGTCATGCAACCCCAGACCATTATGCTGCCCTCACCGTGTTTCACGGTTGGTACCACATACTCTGGACTTAATGCTTCGCTTACCCGGCGACGCTCAATCGGCACACCAGGTGTACCAAAAATCTGAAATAAACAGAATGTAGAGACTCCGGAAAACTAAAATATTTGTATCGATGAATTTTATTTTAAAATCATATTATTTAATATTATTAGGGCATAGAATTGTCAACTTACTTCAAAGTTTGATTCGTCTTACCACACGATATTTGACCTATCTTCTTCGGTGAAGCTTTGGTATTTTAAGGCCCATTTATACCGAGCCCTCAAACCAACCTTGGTGCGAGCAGAGATTGGTTTCTTAATTTCTACTGACAACCCAACAGCGAGGTTTGAAGAAGTTTGTTTCCTATTTTTTAAAGCTTCTCTCACTAACTTTCGGTTGTCACAGTATGTGGTGATGCGTTTACGCCCGGTTCTGTACCTATTACTGTGTGATCCACTAACGGTGAATTGATCAATAGTATATTGCACAAGTCGGCGTGAACATTTCACAATTTTAGAAATCTCTACTTGTGATTTCCCTTGCTCATGCAGAAGTTGTATCTGCACACGTTGTTCTAAACTTAACTCTTTTTGTTTGGGCATATTGCAATAATATTACTAAATTTAACAAATCAAAACACCAAAAGCGGACTAGATCACTGGATCTGTATACAATGGGCGAAAGTAGCGAACTGACGTATAAATACAAAATGGAAAAATAACAAATTTTATTGCGCCAGATGGTTTATTGCCACACCTGCGGTGTGAGTCACTATTTTTAGTCCTTTTTAGATGTCGAAAAAATAATAAACAAACAAAAAGGGTTGTTTTCTATTATACTTATCGTGTATGCCCCAAATTTATAGGGTGCTCAATACTTTTGTCCAAGGCTGTAGTTTTAAAATTAATAGTTTTAAACACTAGAACTAAAATGAAAAGTTAATAGTTTTGAAGAGAACGGATAGCTAATGAATTTATTGTCATTTAAAAACTAATCAGCTCTCCACTTAAAAATTAAATTTTTAAAATAATTTAAAAATTTTGAAATGGAATATGTGGAAATGCAGAAGTATCCTTAACGAATTCCATATGCCATTTTCAAAATAATCGTATGGGTCAGTCAGTTGTTTTAACGGTTCGAGCTGGCCTCTTCCAAGCATTCTTGATGAATTTCTTCAAGTACTAATGGTTTGAGCTGGTCTCTTTCAAGCAATTTTCAGATATGAATTAAATCTTTTATTGTATCAGAATCCGTAATGAACTTCTTAGAAAAATTTCAAAACAATAGTAAAATTAAATGCATGTCCAACAAATGATTAGAAGAGGCTAGCTCGATCAATCAGTACTACCATAAGACCCATATTGAAATTTGCCAAAGAATTTCATTAAAGATTCTGGCACAATAAAAAATTTAATTCATACCCGAAAAATGCTTAAAAGAGGCCGGCTTGAACCATTAGTACTACCGTCTATATCAAAAATAAATGCATACAATTGTTTTCAAATGTGTCTAAGAAGTTCATTAAGGATTCTAATATAATAAAAAAATTTAATTCTTGTTCGACAAATCCTTGAAAGAGAGCAGCTCGAAATGCTGTATAAGATTGCGGAATTTTGACAGCGGAAAATAAGAGATTACGCTACTCGCCGCAAGTGGCAGCATAATCACTAAAGAGAATTAATTTTGTTAGTTTGTAATTACCAGCGGAAATTTTTTATTCATTATGTATATATTTTTTCACTAAATAAATCCTTAAAATGGCAAATTGATTGATCTCCGAAGTAAAAGAACTCGGTTGAAATTTAACAATATTCCGTCTTTCCGGCATTTCTTCCACTAGTAACCAATATTTTCGGTTGTTTTTCTAATAGCTTAGGTCATACTGATACTAAATGGAAAATTTGGAGAAAATTCATGAACTAGAATTTTCACTAGAATTTTTTAATTTTCTGCGGCCAAATAAATTATTTTCAGTTTTTGGACAATATCTCAAA
This sequence comes from Nephrotoma flavescens, assembly GCA_932526605.1. Classification (NCBI taxonomy): domain Eukaryota; kingdom Metazoa; phylum Arthropoda; class Insecta; order Diptera; family Tipulidae; genus Nephrotoma; species Nephrotoma flavescens. Next base: position 191,755,728 of record OW052222.1, on the reverse strand, counting down.
AACTGCATTATATTTTTGTGAACAAATTTCCCCTACGTTTCATTTTGTTAAACGTATTGCCCCTTCCTTCAGAATAAAAATTATTTAAGGCGGTGATACATGTACAGATTTTGCCTTTAAGACATAAAAATTATGCGCGCTGATTGGTTAAAATTCGGCCATCTTGAATCGCCTTATAGGCAAAAATTTTAAATTGAACATTTCTCAATTTTGTATAAGGCAAATTTTTTTGCCTTAAAGGCAAAATCTGTACATGTATCACCACCTTTATTCTGTAGATTAATTTGCTGAAGGCAGGCACCTTAACAAAAGTAGTGTTGCTTTCACTAATCTAATCGGATTAGCTAAGAAATGTGAAAGCAACAACTTTTGGCTTTAATTTTTAATGCGTTTTAATTTTTCTGTGTTGGTTCATTTTATTAATATTTTTTTTAGTTTTTTTTATTTTATGAAATAGATCAAATTAAATTCGGTATTTTGCTATCAAATAACAAATGCCAAATTTTACTAAAAGATAAATTTTTCGAGAAAAATAGAAAAAATAACGCCTTGCGGTAAACACCATAACCATAAAATGATTTTATTTCCCCTAATCCTAAAATTTTTTTTCTTAACATTCTAAGAAAATCGGCTTTAATACAATGCAATTGTTGTTGTAAAATTTTGAAAGCAACACAGCTAAAAATAAATTCCTAAATTCACTTTAAACTGCAGCAAATTTTTCTGCAGAAAATTTTGCTATAGAGTCAAGTAAATTCACCTTCATTAGTTCGAAACTAAACTTCCAACGTCTTGGTAAACTCACCTTGATGTAAAAATACCTCTAAGTAAGTTGCGCCGGACAGTGCGTTCCATAATTTCAATACTAGAACAAAGGATGATGAGATCTCCCCATGATTATTAATTTTAAATTCCACGTTTTTCGCGTATTGCTAAATGTTCTAGCTACCGACTACCGTACGGCAATGCTTTTCTTCTCCTTTGATTTAGGTTTCACGCGTACATTTACAATGAGTGCGTTCAAATCAAATGAAAATATATAATGAGCTACTCTTACGTTTCAATTTTTACAAATATTCTTTCGTCGTTTATTTAAATCAAAACTATTTAGTACATTATTGATAAATGAGAAATCTGACTCTAGAAAACGTTTGTAGTTATTGCTACTGGTGCGATTCGTTTCGCATGTTGTTCATTTACGGTCTCACAATCATCGATGACAAACTGACCTGAGGGTCAAAGGGTAAATTTGATTTTATGAACCGTTATTATACAGAGATAAGGTAACACAAGTAAATTCTGTATCACCTACTTGACTTTAATGGTACACAAAGATTATATCTACAATAAAATTGTACCAAGTCGGTTATCACGTTTTTCTCTTTCTCAAAATCTAAATATGAGCAAAGATAATATTTCCAAAAGTCACAACCACAACCGATAGCGATATGCAAGTGTTGTGTATGCGTATGTCATACTGTTACGATTTAATATGCAAACATGCTTCATAACAGATACAAAACAGTAAAAAATTTATTAAGTTTTCAGTTTCATTTCAAACTTAACCATATCAAGTAGATAATATTATTTTAACAGATCAGTTATGAAACCAATATTATATTACGATGAAATAAGTCCACCAGTTCGTAGTGTTTTGCTTCTGATCAATTTGCTTCAGATGGACGTTGATTTAGTGCTTGTTGATCTATTTAAGAACGCACAACACGAAGATGACTATCAAAACGTAAATAATGTGTGCGTGTGTGTCTTGTTTATAAATAAACATTTGAAATTTATTAATTTCAGCTTAATCCATGTCATACAGTGCCAACACTAAAACACGATGATCTCGTATTAACCGATAGTCATGCAATTTTAATTTATCTTGCCGAACTTTCCGATAAACCGGTTTCGTTAAATTTGTACCCGGTAAATTGTCGTGATCGGATTATGGTATTGAATCGGTTATTTTTCAACAGTTCGTTCCTTTTTCGACGTGACAGTGAGATAATGACAAATTTGTTTAAATATCGAACGGTGAAACTCGATGAGTATCGAAAAATTGTGTACGAATGTTATGATATATTGGAAACGTATTTGACATCAAGTAAATTTATGGCATGCGATCATTTAACATTAGCCGATTTCTCTATAGTGGCAACGCTAAGCACTCTCGATATACTGTTCCCGATTGATGGTGTGTCGCAAACGGATTGGAAAAAATTATCCGCATGGTTTCATGGGATGAAATCATTGAGCTATTATAACGAAGCAAATCAGCGAGGGGTTGATAATTTGCGACATAAAATTGAGCAGTACTGTAAAATTAATTAGTATTACAATAAAACCGCACATCTTAAAAATATTTAGTTTCACTTTACATTTATGGTGTATTTTATTACCGAGTTTTAATCTTTTACTTTTTTTTTTGTAAATACAGAACGAGTTTAAAAAGTTATTTTCAAATTCATGAAATTTAGTTTGTTCTTTCCAGCGCAGTTACATATTTTCTTTTGGTGAAGACAGTTGATTTAAAATATGGGCAAACCAATTTTATACTATTTGGAGGCAAGTCCACCAGTTCGCGCTGTTTTATTAACGGCCAAGGAAATAAATTTGGACCTTGAGTTAAGGTAAAATTTTATAAATATTTATTATACAAAATTGATATAAAGTGTAAATTTTCTTTTGCAGAGAAGTCAACCTTATTACAGGGGAACACATGTCCGAGGAATTTAAAGCAAAAAATCCGCAACACACTGTTCCCACACTGGAGGATGGTGATGTAATAATCTGGGATAGTGCGGCCATTTGTACGTATTTAATTGGTAAATACGCAAAAAACGATGCCTTGTACCCAAAGGATTTGGTACAGCGGGCACACATCGATCAACGTCTTCATTTTAACTCATCGATTTTATTTCCGCGTATTCGTGGTGTTTTAGAACCAATATTATTTTACAAAAAATTAGAATTCCCGGAAGAGAAGCGTACTGCTATAATTCAAGCATACAATTTTGTTGAGTTATTTATTGGAAACGGTGATTTTGTAGTTGGTGATCATTTAACGGTGGCTGATTTAATTTTTGTGTCATCGATCGTGTCGCTAGATATGTTGGTGCCAATTGACGTGAACACGTATCCAAATATTACACGATGGTTGAAGAAAATGCAACAGCTACCGTATTATGAATCGAATCAAGTTGGTTCAGATAAATTGACAGCTTTGTACGAAAGTTTGATGGGCAAGGCAAAATAAATTTTGTATGTGGGGTTCACGGTGTTAACATTTTATATGTAGAGTGAAAATACATTTAGAAATAAATAATCTGCATTTAAAGTATGAGGATGTATATTTATTTGTTTGATATAGAAAATAAATAAGGTAAATAAGGAAAGGTAAGTATTTACAGTGAGCGCCAAAGAATAATTCTTGAATATAATATAAAATGTGTCCTAACAGTTTGCTAATGCTTGTCTCTATATTGAATTCTAAATTTTCACGGTTCAATAAATTCGATATTTTCCTATAAGGTAATGGCACTCTATCACTATGGAGGCCATTAGGTTAGGTTATAGTGGCTACGTAGGCACAGTAGTACCGATGAAGGTGCATTGTGATACCGATGAAGGTTCATTGTGCATCGTATAGGGCTCGAGGCAAGGGTTGCATTATAAATCACAGCATAATTTCTAAGTGTATATATTCTTCTTCGAAGTCATTTCTAGTGGCCTACTGGTGACAGCCCCGTAGCTATATTGGCCAACATGTGCCCATTGACAATATCCTGGAAGAAAGTGAAACATAGCCTCTAAGGCGCAGAGAGATGTCTTCCTCACCGCCTTCTAATATGCATGAGTGCAGTTCTCTGCCGTATTCTAATGGTGAATCCCTCTAGCTCGGCACTTAATAATCCTGATCTAGCATTATGTTATTAAGAAGTATACTCTTGTGAGTGTAATAATTACGCAGAGATCCACGTACATTGTGCTTATTGAGACTGGTCCTAGCTACTAGATCTAACTATTAACTCGAATCCGTCCACAGTTTTCAGAAGGAAGTCCGATAGAGTTATATATTTTAAGTTGTTTGGGTAGGCATGTGTACTTTTCCCTGCTTTCGGGAGAAACACCACATTGACTTCCGCTCTTTTTCTATTAATATATATCAGCTGTAAACACGTTAGAGTTCTAATCGAGCCTCCCTGTTGTTTTCTTTTTATTGAAAAATTTCCCTCAGTTTTTCTTATTTATTGTCATAGTGATATTCACTCTTGGGAATTCAAATTTCGGTAGGTTGGAAGTCAAACGATGGACATTAGCCTGCTTGGGATTCTTCCTCTATGGCTGCAACTGATATACTTCGTCTACAGAATACGTATACAGATTCACTAGTCTATGGTCAGTGCGTGCAGTCGGCTGTTACACCCTTGAAACCAACTTCATATCGCAACCTCGCAGGTGGGGGAGGTCCCGAATTTGCTCTCAATACCATAATAAAGGTGGTGTTTTGCGCCTCACACACCAATGTTCAATAGCGATTTTCCCTTCTTCTTTACTTCCTTCGATGATGGCTATCATGTTCTTTCATTACGTCAGTAAAGTGTCGATTGTGTACCTTTTCCACGAGAGGTCCCTATTCCGGTTTTTTGTGCTGCTCACTGGTTTTTTGGGCTAAGCCACGGGTTTGTTGTGCTCCTGTGTTTAGTGTTCTTACCAGCAGTGATAAGAAGTGAAGAGAGTGATATGTCTCTTCATATGCATATTATCGGCGGTTTTAATGTTTTGACAACGGTGAGTTGATCAATTCTGAGGTTTAATTTCATAAAATTTGTTAATTTCCTTCTTATTACTTCCAAGTTACTTGTTTCTCGTTAGTATTTGGCATGTTGCTCCAAGCCATGTAAGTATTCTGAAACCGCGTTCTCCCAAAACTACGTCCACATGTTGTACATTACCTCTCATTTTGACCAGAGGGTTTTCTGGAATCCGTATGCTATTTGATTCGAGCCGCCCATGCATTTCTTAAGCTGAGTTTTGATGGACTTCTCGGTGGCCTCCTTTTGGTGTCTTGATATTCTTACTTTAAATTTGTTGTATTAAAATGCTTAATCCACTCACGGATATTCGCTAGGGATAACGCAATTAATCCCGTGTAATGATCCTTGATGGCCCTTAAAATTTATTTGAAAATTACCGGCAGGTGTACTTTGCATAGCTTGAATCATTCCTTCGGCTTTTTTGAAAATGTAATTCAAACTCTTGTAATTCCCAAAATAGGTTCTTGTTCTTCGCTTTCTTTGTCCCTTTGAGCCAGCCAAAATTATTATTGGTGCTCGGAGCTTTCCTTTTTCTGATTACTAAAGAAATCATCGAAAACGAAATCTATCAATACACAAATATCAATATGGTTGGAAAAGTCGAATCTATCCCATTCAAGATGGACTTGAACATATAATCAAATTGCGTAAGATAATAGATAGGTACTCCTTTACATTGATTTTCCATACTACCTACTAAGGGGATCTTAGTTAATTTCCTTTCCTCTCCTAATTAATAGGGTTAGCCAGAAAGAGAACTAACCTACGCTATTTCTTAATTGTTTATTATCTTATTATTTGACTTTCCAGAACATCCATTCTAATTTTTGGCATCGTATTCTTTTTCCAACTGTATGATAATGTTCAACGTCTTTTTATGTTCAACGTCGAATTTATTTGGTCGCCATTTTGTTTTGGAAGGCATTTGTAGTTTGCATTTGACAGTCGTACAAAGTGGTCGATAACAATTTATTACGTGGCATCTAATGCTGCAACAACGTGTTGGATGGAACAGCCCTAATTGAGGTACTGAAAACTTTCATGAACCAAAGACGACCACACTCTCGTAGAGTAAATGTATGATGCACCATTCGGGCCGGCCATCATCCGGAGGATGCTGCACGAAATGTTGTAACAGTTACTGATGATCGAACCGGACAAGTGGTGCAGTGGTTAAAGCTTCGGCACTTGGACCGGGAGGTACTGGGTTCGAATCCCATCAGAGGCAGGATGCAAAGCGAATTTTCATCATCGATTACAATCGGCGATGTTAATAAACACAACTTAGACCTTCTGATGGAGTGCAGAATTCAACGCCGACCCACCGTTCATGTCAATGTACAGGTTGACATGGAGCTTGCAATGTGCAGGTGGTATACTGTAATTGTGTGAGTAGGTGAATAGGTGAATGGGTTAATGATGTGGCGTGAATGCGTGGTATCACAATGGGCCAAAAATGGCCTAAGTGTCAACCACTGAAACCTAACCTACTGATGATCGCGCTATCGGGACATGTTGGAATACTTTATTGTGTCCGAATTGGATCAACTAGGCATACAGAACATGTGGTTCTAATAAGACGGTGCAAATACATACGATACTGCGACTAATGTCGAAAGGGGGTGATATCGGCTGGCCCGATATTACCACCCGAATCTTATTGGAATTTCGGTTCTAAGTAATAGCGTAGAAAAAGACCCAAACGATGCTCTATAGTGTAAGACGCGGTCAACCTTTTAAACACATCTATTTGCTGAACTGTATATCCCTTTTCCGGCCAGAATTTTTTCTTCATATAAGTCCACTACGCACAAATTTGTATATAAAAAATGACAGGTTGTAATGTCTTCCGGATTTCAACGGATCTTAGTTAAATCAGAATCCTTTTTAAAATAAGCGCATTATAACTTCATAACATATAAATTATATAATATATTAATTATTTGTTTTTGATAACATATTAGTTATTTTATTACTAATTATAGTTATAGTGTTATTTTTCGGACGAAAACAATTTAAATGGTATGCACAAATGTGTACGATGGCTTAAAATCCGTACAACAATAAATTTTTGACATGATGCTTTTTTCGTACCGGTACGCACAATTGTGGTCACGGGCCGTAACAGTGATATGCTCAAACTAATGTATTGTTACGGTGACACCTGGATTAGAATAGAATAACTTAATTTCATTAATTGTTCAATGCATTTATGATTTAAGCTTAGTACTCAGTTCAAAGTGAAATGAAATTTTAACGCGGTCTCCAAAAATCTATTTATTTTCGCGTGAAATAGAAAGGAAATTTTATTTGGAGAATTTTTAATTTTAACGTATAAATTTGTAGACATGCATAAATTAATTTCTTTATTTTACGTAAATAATTTAAATTAAATTGACTTTAATTAAAATTTATGAATTTGTAGCATTAAAAAATTTGTTTTTTGCCAAAAACAAACAAATGTCAAAATTTCGCGTGAAAATAATGTGCCGAGACATTGTTTTCACATGAAAATAATTTGGAGAGTTTATTCGCGCCATCTTTGATGTATTGAACACACTTGGTTTTTTCGTTGGAGAACTGAGTACTACAAAACGAAAACAGAAATGAAATTTTTCATTTCTAATTTCACTTTGGTAAAATCGTATGGAAATTTCACGTGAAATCGAACTGAGTACTAGGCTTTATACTCAACATTTAGGCGTCATTTCTATACTAACATATTTGCTCGATGCGCATTTAGGATTATTCTGGAAACAAATATTTTGGTATATAAAGGCGCGCGTTGACGTGGAATGCTGAGTCTTATTTTAAACGTGATACAGTGAAGGTTAAATAGAAAGATTATTAAAGTGATTATTAAAGCGATTATTAAAGTGATAATTAAAAAGTGTGTTATAATTATAATAATTAATTGTGAATTTTGTGTTGTATAATAAATTGTGTTGTGTAAATAAATTGTGTGAGTTCAAATTTGAAGCAGTTGTATTTATTCACAATCCAGTGATTCGAACCTTGAGTGACAAGGCAAAATCGTAACAGTATTCAGTATGATGAAATACATAAGCAGAAGCAGCAAATACTAAATTTAAATATAGATTCAAAATAGTACTTTATGAAGAAATATAGGCATTTCTAATAGAACATCAATATTTTATAATTTTAAAGAAAACTTTAATTTAAATATACATATATGTATATAGAGTGAAGTAGCATCTGACGCGGCATCCATTTTCTGCCCTTTGCTGCTACAATAACCTCATTCCGCCATCCCACACTTTGATGTTTTCGTCGTGATGCTAAAAACGAATATAATTCGTAACTAACAACAGTTTGTTGGTGAAGGGAAAGAAAACGAGGAAATAATCACGGCGAAAGACTCAAAGAGTGGAATGGCGGATTAAAATTGATATATGTAATTCTGTTTTCGAACTTCGAAACAAATTGCTGCCCCCTTGATTTATACGTCTATACACAGCCGTGCTCCTCTTGATATGTTTCTATAGTGTACTAAGTACATACTACTACTAATCTATTTTCGTCGAATTTAGACTATTTAAAGATTTAAACGCTTTATACCAGTTGAATATTTTAATTTTGTACATCCTTGCCGTTGCTGAATTGTCAAATGTCAAAATAAAATAAACAAACCTCGACTCTCCTCGAGTGTTTGTGGTTTGTTCTTGTGTTGGAATTTAAGTTAATTTTCTCAATATTTCCAGGAGAAAGTCCCAAAATGGATCAATTAAAATTATATTATAACACAGTTCTGTGCCAAACTAAATCTGCAGATGGAAAATATTTATTTGTCGGAAATATTTTCGGAATTATATTCGTTTTTAGGTTAGAATAATATTTATTATTTGCTTTACCGCGTTCACTATTTAATTGGTATTACCTTCTACTTACAGTATTGAACAAATCTGCTACGATCCAGAAGATGAGTTGGAGCAAACGAAAATCCGTCTAAGTACCACAGAACCAATCCAATTATTCGATATAGGCAGTGAAGCTGGAAAAACGAAGGAAATTCAAAGTCTATCGTTTCACAAAGGGATCCTCCTAGTTGGTATAAATGGATCAGTTCGTGGCTACCAATGGAATGACAAATCACATCGTATTGAAAAATTGGTATACGAAATTAAATTGCCCTCGAGTACCGGTGCATTTGATATTCCGGATGTGAACAGTTTGTATTTGAATGCGGCCGATGAAACGCTTTATGCTGGATGTGGAGATAATAACATGTATGCAATAACTTTGAATAGTGGTCGAATTATACGTCAATTTATTGGACACAAAAATTATATTCATTGTGTTGCCGGGAGAGAATCAACTTTGGTGTCCGCTTCTGAAGATGGCTCTATAAAACTATGGGATACAAGAGCAAAATCTGCCATGAATTCACTAGATCCGTACACGAATGAAGATCTATTTCGTCCAAATTTTGGTAAATGGCAAGGAACGGTATCGATTAATGATGATTGGTTGGCCTGCGGTGGTGGCCCAAAATTATCATTGTGGCATTTACGCTCACTGGAATGCACCACAATATTTTCATTCCCCGGTAAAATCCACACATCTGATTTTTTGGACGATACGATACTGGTGGGTGGGGAACACGATAAATTCTATCAATATGATTTTAGTGGTGAGATTAAGTCTGAAATTAAAAGTTCATCCACTTGCGTCTACAGCGTTCTGTGGCAGCAGTCGCCACATCAACTACTATCGATCGCTGGCTCTAGTAACAAGATCGATATTTGCAGGAATTTTAGTTTCTGTGACGTAACTTTACGTTTGTACAAAAATACATGGAAAGTTTAAAAGTAAATTATATTTGTGTTTTCTTTTAATTACATTAATTAAATAATAAAATTTGGTACAGAAATTTAATTAAAAACTAAAATAAATATATTCGTTTATAAGAATCCGTGTCCGGCAACTTCAGCTGGAATCAGGCCGCAAATATTTTCCCGGGTTTTCACATAAAACCATTGCTTGATTTGATTGGTCGCTGGGATTCGGAAGTCTTTCGCCGATATGAGAATCACAACGTCTCCCTTTTTAACGGCAATTTTATTGTTGTTGTAATTTTCGGTGATTGCAAGCAGAGTTTGTCGCACCGGTTTTGGGATCGATCCATTTGGTTGTGCCGTATGCGGATGCCGATGATGATGATTCGTGTGATAATAGTTTTGGCGGAGTAGGGTTAAATTTGTACTATTCGAAATAGTTCGACTCAGGCGATGTTTTGGTTGGTGCAACGAAATGTATTCGTCATTTGATTTCTCGCTGTTACATCCACCGCCACCACTTCCACCGTACTCTGACATTGGATAGTTGTTGTTCGGCTTAAGTTTATTCGTTGGTTTTAGTTGAGCGTAATTTGATTTGTCGGATAGTTTTGGTTGACTTGCTGCTCGGAGGTATAATGCGTCGACATTACGTTCGCTGCATATTTTTGAGTTGCGTCGCATTTTTGGTGTTCGTGCGCCCTCGGACCGTGTTCCACCACGGTCACAACGTAGCTGCTCTTTTTCACTGTCGGTCATGTTGCCACATGGTCGAGGAAAAACATCGCCACTATTCTCCCAGCATGGTGGTGGTCGTGATGTTGGACTAGAACTAGATAGATAAAAAGAAATTTTTTGCTAGTTAGTTTTACCAAATATTAAACATGTAGTATCAATATATATATTGCCTTGTAAAATCGTGTTCCAAAATTGTTTTCTAGAAGAGAAGAGTGAAGTTAGCTGTTTTAGTACAAGTTCGAAAAAAACTCGAAAATCAACACAGCTGGGTGAAAAAGTAAAACTAAATTTAACTGTTTCAACTGTTTAGCTTAGTTGGCTAAACTAAAAATTAAACAAACAACGGCAATTTTTCGAAAAAAGTTCGAAAAAAACAACAAAAGCGACACCGTGACAAAAAATCTAATTACGGTAAATGCGATAAGCTAAGAGAAAAAAAGAACACGAACGTCCTATATATAAGTTATATTATAATGGTTTTACTTTTTCACAGTTAACTTGCTCATTTCAAATATAATAGCTGTGTTTCTTGACGCTTGATATGATCCAGTTCAGTTCATGTTTCATGAAACAACGTAAAGGCGCTTGCTAGATTTAAAATCAAAATTTGTGATCTAAAACAAAATTTGGATCATGTTTTCCATATAAAATTTGAACTGATCCGGATCAATGAGCGTTAAGAAACACGGCACATATTGCATTTGAACGATTTATTGGCTTCGGAAAGCGCGGAAACTAGCAGTTCCGTTTTGTAAACGAACCGTAATTGCTAGCAAATGGGGCATCAAATTGCGTCAATTTAAACGCAGCTCTACTCAGAACTCCCTCATTTACTCAAAATGACCGAAACTTGCAGTATCTGTGACAATAAATTTTATCCGGTAAAAATCGGTAAGGCTTCGGTAACCATCACGGATTTTCGCATAAAAGAATTGATAACATTTTGATTTTATTGTTGATATTCCGGTTGAAAATGATTATAACAAACGGCTATTTAGATTCGTCGTTTTTATTAATACCATACTTATTTATAATAATTGATCTTTAAAAAGAATTACCGAATTGGTGGAAGAATGCCTAACGGTAAGCATGATGAATAATTAACATAACCCTCTTCAGCGTGCGGCGTTTGCACATACAGCCAATTTTGATTTTTAAAAACTGCATTCACCACCATTCCTAACGGCAGGGGCAATTCGATTTGATATCCACCCGGTCTTGTTTGATACAATGTACTCGATGCCGACAGAACCACTGGTATATTGGCCGGTGTTGTTAAAGAGCACTGTAATGAGATAAAAATTTATATTAAAAATTTCGTACAATTATTGGCAACGACGAATGTATCGACAACCTTTGATAAAAATTCATCAACATTTTTGATTTCATAACCAAATCTTTGGGATCGATTTCTATCTTTACGTTTACGTTGCCTATGTCTATGACGATGTGCATTACTACTATTATTAATATTTACATTATTATTATTGCTATTATTATTATTATTATTATTGTTATTTGTATCAGCACTAACTGTTGTGTACAGGGATGGTTCAGAATATGTACTTTTAATTAGAACACTGCTACTACTACTACACAGTAAATCACTTTGATTTTCACATAATTTCGTCCGTAATTGTTCATTGAACTGTTCACTGTCGTTCAGCTTGTGATTTGAAGCTGCACGCGATTTTATTTCACTTAATGTTAAGACATTATTACTATTATTAGTGTTATTAACGAGGGGTATTGCTTCTGCTGCTGGTCCTACTATAATCATTGGATTTTTTGTTTGCTGTGTAATTGGGGATTTTGGTACTTCCACCGAGGATGTTGTACTTTGCTTCTTCTTTTTTATTTCATTCGGTTTAACGCTCGCCTCCAGTTTTAATGATGATGAGTGGTTATTATTATTATTGTTACTACTGTTCGTTGACGTTTGCTGATGATGCGGATTAGTGTTTTGCTCTCTAAGTACCCATGTTAATGAAATCTTAGGCCTACGTAGGCTCAAATTTTGACCCATTTGATGTGCAATTACTTGATTATCATTATCTTTATTATTTGTATCTTCTTTGGCATTATTGTGTAACGAAATTTGATTTAAATTTGCCACTAGTAATTCTTCGTTTGCGATATTTGGGTCCGGGTCAATGCTGCTATTATCTTCATTATTAGGGTTAATGGCACAATTACGTACCAAATCGGGGCAAAAAATGTCATCACTGTAATTTAAATTATTTCTAATCGCATAATTATATTCGAAATCGCTGTAAATGTCATCATCATCGTCGTCGTCATCATCCTCATCGGTTGTATCATTAAATTGAATTTGCTGGGCATTGTTACGCACATGAACATTATATAAATGTTGATGTTCGACTGGTGCCGATGATGGTTGGGGAGGTGGTGGCGGTGGTGGACGAGGTTCTTGGTTTTGAGCTTGTTGAACTAATATACGGTGATTGTGGTGTTCCCAATAGGGTGGAGGTGGTTCACGGCGATTGGGGCTTGCTTCTGGCACCTCTAATGGTTGGTTGTTGTTTACATTTTGTCGTGGCGATGTTTCATATATGTTGGGAGTGCTGGTGTGAGTTCGAGCTCGTTCTCTGTTACTGGAAGCTAAAATTAAAAAAAAAATATGTTTTAAAACTATGTTTTGTGTTCTTGGGGAATATTTACAAATATATTAAATTAACGATTTTTTTTACTGAATTTAATCCTAATTTCGTGGTATTTGTATCAGAAGATTTCTAGTTTGAACCAAACTAAGCCACATATAATTTTGTTGAAATAGTAAAACCTGACATGCATTTTTTGTATGAAGTATGTACATACTTATAATATATTGTTATGCGCCTTGTTCCTTCTTTTTTGGGTTCGCTTAATATCTAACATGCGTTTTCTTTTGTCGTCTCTTAAATATTACATTTCATCAGGTTATGGGCCCAGATATTAAAAAAATTAAATAATAACAATATAAAGAGAAACATTTGTTTTCCTCAAATAAGTACATACAATATAAACCGGCGAGTTTTCAATTATGTTTCCGAATAATATCTGCGTATTTTGGTGTAAGAATTCTGGCATGATTGCAACAAATAATTTACCATCAATTGAGAAATTGAACGGTCGTGAGAATTACGAAAGCTCAAAGTTAGATATACACAACATTTTCAGCAAACGCTATCAACCACAACGATTGGTACGTGGATTCCTGATGTTCAACGCAAATGACCATGAGAAATGATTGGCTCACAGAGGACACTGATATAGTGAGGTTGTGGTTGCAAATAACTCAAAATTGAAAGTAACGTCAGTTGGATGTACTGAGGTTGATGTGATTGTAAAAGGCAAAAACCAGAAAGTAAATATTAAAAACATTTTGTATACATCAAAGATTTATGTGCAAATCTCTTGTCTTGAAATAATATTAAGTTTGGCAAGACGGGATGTGAAATTTTAAATAAATTTGGCGATCTAGTTGCACCCGCAAGTACAGTGGGAAACATGTACAGACTAAACCAACCACAAGCATTAACGTACATTGTTAAAGGGATTCCCAAAATGAATTTATGGCACCGAAGACTTGGCACTTAAGTTCCAGCGGCATGAAAATATTAAGCGATATTGCGTCTGAGGTCAAACTTAATCATTCTGACAGCAACCGTTTGACGTGCATAAAAGGTAAGCAGACACGTCAACCATTTAAACCATCCGAAACACAAACCAAAGAAGTTCTGGAACTTGTTCATTCCGATTTGTGTGGTCCTATGGAGGTATGACTCTATAGGAGGAAATCGTTATTTTGTAACATTTATTGGCGATTTTTCTGACAAATTGTTCGTTTTTTTTGTTAAAATCAAAATCCGAAGCCGCAGGAAAGTTCGAGAAATTCAATAATTTTGTGGAGAACTAAACCGAGAAGACTATAAAATGTTTGCGAACCGACAATGGAGGCGAGTACATTAATCAGGTGTTTGTCAACATTTTGCTAAAAGCTGGGGTATGTCACCAGGACACAGTTCCTTACACGTCAGAACAAAATGGGATCGCCGAAAGAATGAATCGCATAATTGTTGAGAAAGTGAGATATATGCTTATTGATGCCGGATTAGGTAACGAGTACTGGGCAGAAGCAGTATCGACGGCATGCCGATCTCCTACACGAAGTATTAGCGGCGACATAACACCCGAAGAAATGTGGACGGGACGAAAACCCAACCTTTACGTGTTTTTGGATGTGTAGCGAGAGTTCATGTGCCGAAGCAAAAAAGAAAGAAACTAAGTCCAAAATCTGAGAGATATATATTTGTTGGTTACTGTGAAAACTCGAAATGATATCGTTTACATCAACCACCATCAAATAACGTAATTGAAAGTCATGATGTCTCTTCCTTGAAGACCAACGTTTAGAACAGATTACACCGAGTGACCCGAATAGTCACGTTATTTTGTTCCCGGATGAAATAATAGTTAAAGAACCAATATATTCGATGAAATGTTAATAGTAGCAATTCATCAAATGAAATCAGTGATGTATCTTCAGACAATACAATCGTTTCATGTAATAGAGAAGACGTAGATCAAGTGACATGACGAATATCTTCCAGCAACATCGACAGAAGAAATATCTGTGGAAACAGTACCAAGAAAATCGTCGCGATAGCCTAAACCGAAACATAAATGGAAGATCAAAATCTTACATCTCTTACATGTCTCACCACAGTGAATTATATGATCCAACAACCATCGAAGAAGCTTTGTCAAGGACCGGTACATTAATGTGGGAAAATGCAATGCAAGGAAAATATGAGTCTCATATTGAAAATGAAACGTGGGAACTCACAGATCTGCCATCTAACAAAAAACCTATCGACTGCAAATGGATTTCAAACACGAAACGTAACGCTGAAGGGGATATTTATATAGATACAAAGTGAGATTAGTTGTGAAAGGATGTTCACAACGAAAAGGAGTTGACTACGATGAAACCTATGAGCTAGTATTGAGGTTTACTTCCCTAAGATATTTAATATCACTTGCAGCAAAATTCAATTTGGACATTGAACAGATGGACGCTGTAAATGCTTTTCTTCATGGTGAATTTAAAGACGAAATTTACATGCTTCAACCCGAAAAGTTTAACAATGGTGTTAAAGTATGCAGACTTATAGGAAGTCACTTTATGGACTCAAGCAGTCTAGTCGTGTATGGAATCAACAACTTGATAAAGTATTAAAGCAACTTGGACTGTTACAATCTAAAGTTGATCCTTGCATATACTACGAAATGGAAGGGAATAAGATTATGTTTTTGTCAGTATATGTCGACGATTTCTTATTATTTTCAAATGGCTAACAACTAAAGTCATCGGTTAAAACCAAATTAATGGACGTTTTTCAGATGAAAGATATTGGAGAAGCAAGGTATTGCCTTTGAATACAGATAATACGATACCGTGCCATATCAGCAATCAGCGGGAATCATTCTGTTCGCGTCTCAAGTTTCTCGACCTGTATGCAGTCAGCAATGTCAGCAGATTCAATAATGATACCAGAAGAGCGTATTGGTTGGCCGTGAAGAGAATTCTGCGATATTTAAGAGGTATTGCTAGTGCAAAATTAGAATTCTGTAAACTAACAACTTTAAGTATCACTGGTTACTGCTATGCTTATTGGGGTAGTGATGAAGACGAACGCAAATCTATCACCGGTTATGTTTTTATGCATCAAAATGGAGCGATATATTGGAATTATAAAAAACAACCAACAGTCGCGCTATCTACAATGGAAGCAAAATACATGGCGACGTCATCTGCAATTCAGGAAACTCTCTGGCTTAAATCGTTCGAAAAGGAACTTTTGACGAGGCCGGATCCCGTAACTGTCATGTATTGCGACAACAAAAGTGCAATTGATCTGCCATCAACAAACTTTTTTCATGCCAGACAATACATATAGATATCAGACACCATTTTTTATGAGCAAATGTGGTGTCCGGTAGGATAAAGATGAAGCATATCTCAACGAATGAAATGTGGGCAGACGTTCTGACGAAGGCCCTTAACCTATAATATATAGGATTCGCTCAATATCTAACACGCATTTTCTTTTGTCGTCTCTTAAATATTACATTTTCATCAAATTTTGATCCATTTGTGTTTAAACCATCCAGTTTGTGAACGATAAAGTCAATTGTCTATCGTATCTTTCTGAATACATAAATGAAAAAAGATATAACTTGAAACTAATCCGACTCATTTTTCTTATAAAGAATAATACGGAGGTGATTTAGGGCCATAATGGCGTTTGGTAAATAAATTTATTGGAACTCAGAAACAGAAGCCTTCATATCAAAGACCGTTAAAAGAACAGTTGATAAAATAAATGCCTATTTGGCAAATGCATTTTTTGTTTCAACTTTAATCTGTTAGAAATAACAACAAATGCCATTTAAAAAAGTTTGATAATGCTGATCCGGATACCTGAAGTTTTTCTAACACAATTTTCAACTGGCTTATCTAAGAGTACTTTCGCCACACCGAATAACCTGGTGAATATTCTGAATATTACAAATGTAAATTATTTTAACACGTAAGTAGTTTGGTGGCTTTGTGGTTCATGTTCTTTGAAAATACTCAAATTTAATTACATTGTTTGATGGAAGGACTCTTATTTTAATATAATTCGTGTTTTAAAGGCTAATTTCTGCATCCAGTTTGATAAAATACAAATTTTTAGAACATTACCAGATATATCTACCTGAGCGCGTATGAACCTGTCCAGTTTTTTTATATATACAACTTCAGGCAAATATAATAGAACATTACCCTCACCAGATATTAGCCCCTGGACAATATTCTGCGCTATTACCCCTGGTTATTATCGCCCACTCCCTCCCCTGTAATTAACCCACCCACTCTCTATCCTATAAGTCATTAGAAACCTAGTCATTACCCCCGTGCATTATCATTCACTTCCGCCATTGCCCCCAGTCATTTTGTTTCCGTCATCCCGATTACTAATCCCCGCCATTATGAATAATTTCGATGAATTGTATCTTAGCACAATTCGTTTTCCCATGTATGTAAATTCGGTCGTTGTTTTATGTTAGTAAACACTCTCCGCCGAATTTTTCAGGCCAACCTTTGCATTTTTATTCTGGAGATTATTTTCAATAGAATTTTGCCTTATTTTGTCCAACTCTTGTAGATTTACATTTAGTTTACGGATCTTGATCCACGACCACAAACTACAGAAAATAGCTTGTCGTTGGTTATAATTATAAATTGTCGACCGATAATCGATCATTAATAAAAAATTCTCCGATCTACAATGCAATATCTAAATGACTTTTGACTGACCACGTAAACTTGATTGCTTTCGTGGCCCGAAGAATGTGGCTGTTTGACGGGTATATGTCTTGACAACGTTTACATAAAATTATATTTAACAACTTTGAATAATTTTGTGTGAATAGAATTTTCTGTGATTTTACGTACAAACTGTGAGAGGAGTATATGTGCCTGCGATGGCCCCCTATAATTTTGTTCAATTAAATTTCCTTGTGTAAACATAATTTTCAATTGTTTGTTTTTTTTACACGTGTTTACAAAAGATGTCTCTCGATAATAGAGTTTGGCTGTGGATTCAGAATCGCGTCCACAAGGAATCTAGACTACGTTTACATTTCTCTTTGTCTTCTTTTATGTTTTTTAGGTCGAGTGATATTTGGATGTACGATTTATTTTGCTGTTAATATTGAGGCGGCCTTAAAACACACAAGCTGAGTACTTGTAGAACCATAACAGAAAATCGCTCGAACGTGCTGTCAATTTCACTGTACAAGCAACGAATGAGACATCGGAAAATAACCCAAGAAGGAAGTGGGACGTTCTCTGCTGGGATGCTGGTTGAAATCAAAGACGAGTTAAGTTAACCTGTTGCTCTGACCGAAAATCTGTGAATCTTTATAAAATGGCGGTAGATATACATTTGCATATTCAAGTAAGCCTATGAATTATTATTATTAATAGCTGTGTTTCTTGATGCTTGATCTAATGCAGTCAGTTCATCTTTTATCCAACTACGCGCTCAAAGGCGCTTATTAGATTTCAAAATCAAAATTGGTGATCTTTTGATCAGGTTTTCCATATAAAATTTGAACTGATCCGCATTAATGAGTGTCATGCAACACGGCAATTATTGAAGTCGGCTGAGTTGGTTCAAACCGAAGGGTTCTTTTTATCCCCACTCCGCAACACAGGATTTATTTTGGTGACGGATCATAAGCCCCTTGTATCACTGTTTCAGGCAGCTTGCCAGTGTGACAGAAGAATATCACGAAATGTTGGAAGAATTTCCTCTGGACAGTAAACAATTTGCTACAGAAACAGTTTGAGATTCCGTCCTAGCGACTGTCCAGTCCTTTGTGAAGGAATGATGGCCAGCGTGCTCACAATCGAGGTCTTTAGAAATCCCATGTAAGAAGAAATTACATTTCTGTTTTCAATCACGTTCTTCTTTTCCAGACTGAGTTTACTCGAGTCATAATTCCTCTCAGTCTGCGGAAGAATGTTTTGGCCTTGTTGTATACTCGAGATATAGGGGCATTGCTCGAATGAAGCAACTTTACCCTGTAGCATCTGCTTTGAAGACGTAGGGACAGTAAAGAAATCTGGAGCATGCCAGGAGGTTGCTCCGAATTCGATTAAGGTGTTCGAAAATAGGCCAATCGCAACGACGACCGTTTCTAGGTCATATATGTGGATGTCATGTGTAAATAGTTTCCCTCGATATCTATACATCAAGTAGATGCCAGGCTTACTACCAAATCTACAGTTCGCGCACTATAAGAGCTTTTTGCATATAGAACAGTGTTTACATAGCAGATTTTCATGAGTTCTGTCGACGCAATGGTGATCACTTAACAAATGCGCCTTTCGGTTTGTTAGATCTCTCAAAACCGCCATGAAGGAATAATTGTGTGCCGATTTTCGTCGAGTCCAGATGGGTAAATCTCCGAGCGAAAAGTTCATGTTCACTCAACTTCAACGAAGAATAGGTCAATAAAGTTCATTATGGTTCAGCCTGCCTCAGTGCAAAACTTCTCACGTCCTTGTCTAAAAATCGAACATCAGTTTTTTTGCCATCATATCAGCTGACAAGAATAAAAATGAACGTATGGAATCCACAGATATGCAATCTACTGCAAAATTTCAGACAGGTCGTGCTAGAGACTCCAACCTTTAATACAGTGAAGCACAACGTCATACACAAGATCGAAACAGAAAGACAATAATGTTCCGTGAAAGTGTGAAGACTTAACACAGAGAAGATGCAGATCGCCAAAAACAAAAATTGACCTCTGGCTAAAGCAAGGCATATGTCGACCATCAAAAAGGTATTGGGCGAGTCAGATCCACATCACGAAGAAAACAGATGGTGGTTGGAGATTATGGAGACTATCGCGGCTTAAACTAGAAAACGAAACATTCAATTCTTCGTGGCATCAAATTTGCGTTTCCATACATCGGCGATATCCTAGTCGCATCGATCAACTTAGAATAGCATGTCGAACATCTGAAGCTAATATTCCAGCGATTGCGGGACGCAGGACTAATAATCAATCTGAACAAATGTGTATTCGGGGAGAAACAGATATGTTTCTTAGGATTTGACATATCAGCCGCCGGTATCACGTCTGCTCAATTTCGGATTTAGGCAATATCAAACTTTGCACGGCCAATCACAACTACAGGCATTCAAAGATTTCTGGGTATGACAAAATTATTATCGCATTTTCCTACCAAACGCAGCTCAGGAACAAGCAAAATTGTATGGATTCCTAAAAAATCAAAAAAAAAAAAAAAAAAAAAAACAACAGCAAAATCACTTGGTTGAGCAGTCAAACCAAGCATTCGAGCGTTGTAAAAGTAAATTGGCAGAAGCAACCCAACGACTATAATCAAAAAATTGCCATCATGGTAGACGCCTCAAATCAATGTCTCGTAACAGTGGTACAGCAACTCGCAACAGAATAATGGCAGCCACGGAGCTTCTTTTCGCGGAAACTCACGGTCACGGAGCAGAGATACAGTACGTACGACAGGGAGCTGCTGGCGGCATACGCAGCAATAGCATTTCAAACATTTCATCGATTTACACCGACGCATCACCACGACAGCACGGACATCTTGATATGTTAGCACAACAACACGTCATCGGTAAGGATAACGTGGTGGCGGATGCACGCTCTCGAATCGAAGAGCTATCGATCACGGGCGCCATAGATTACGCTCACATGGTGTATGAACAAGTCAAGGACGACGACCTGGAAATACTAATGGAGAACAACGATAGTCTCAAATTTGACAAAAAGCCAATCTTCGGAACGGATAAATTCTTGTACTGCGATATTTCTTACGGGACACCAAGACCTTACGTTCCTCAAAAATTTCGACGTTTGATCTTCGAAGCATTCCACAATCTCTCACATCCAGGGATACGGTGCTCTGCCAATCTAAAAGCGATTTTCTGAAATACATATAGACATTATAGGTCCTTTAGAGATCTCCGAAAGTTAATGATATTGTTTGATGATCATAGATCGATTCACGCGGTGACCAGAGGCCGCTCCAATGGTGGACATTAGAGCCGAAATAGTCACAGACACTCTGCTAAAAACATGGATAAGTCGCTATGGAGTACCAGCTAGCATCGTCTCCGACAGAGGAGCACAATTCGAGTCGGAATTATTCAACAGTTTAGCCAATCTAATCGGCTTCCAACACAAACGAACTACTTCCTATAATCCGGCCTGTAACGGAATGGTCGAGCGATAGCACCGTAGTTTGAAGGCGGCAGTAATGTGCATCAACAATCCACAATCAATTAAATCTTTACCACTAGTACTACTAGGCTTGAGGACAGCCTTTTGAGACGATTTCGAAGCTTCCTCAGCCAAACTCGTTTATGGAGAATAGCTAGACAAGTTGCAACCGTCCTCATTCTCGTCAGAGAACGAAGTTATCGCATAAATCAAAAATTTTTTCAGGTTCATTCAGCCAACTCCGAAAGCAAGACATGTAAAAAATCAACAATCTTCATCTTCAAAGACGTGCTCACACGTCCTAGTGCGCACCATACCGGATAGTACGTCGTACTGAGAAATACTTCACACTTTTAGTCAAAGAAGTTGAGTCAAATGTCTCTATAAATCGGATCAAACCATCTTCTTATCGAAAACGAAGAGATCGACACCACAGAGAGCAACGGTCAGCACTATAAAGAAAGAGCGGCCGTTGAAGTTAATCACAACCTTCGACATCCTAGTCCTGATTCAACATCCCAGCCAACGTAATGAATCAAAAAAGTAACCAAACAAATAAAAAACGGGTAACTTTCGAATCAAACTATACAAAGTGGCTAGAAACACAAGCGCGATATCAGGCGACCCGTCCGTTTTAAATAATCGTTCACATCATTCACTGGGGTAGGGTACTGTGGCTGCACCAACATACCCGCTACAAACGCGCATATGTAACCAGACGCACCCGCTGTCAAGGCAAATTCCTGACACCGGAGCATGATGGCAGTTGGAAGAAGGAAGCAGAAAAAACCACTATATTGTTTTTACAAGCCAACATAAGCAGCACGTTTAAGAATAATTTCAACAGTGAAAAACAATGTAAATGTAGTGCAATAAAATCAAATAAAATAAACCGCATCCGACGAGTTTTCGTAAGAACAATAAAAATAAAATTCTACGAAACCGCAGTTTTGTAAATATTGTGGTTAAGGGTAGGGGGTTACCATAAGCCAACAGATTAAATATAGGACATTGAAATTCAAAAAAGAGGACTTTCAAATGAGTAATTTCAAAAAAAGAGGACATTTTTCTAGAGTAAAAAAATCAAAGCAATCTCTCTTAAAAAGTAGAAAATCAAAAACACTAATAATTTTTTTATATTTTATTTCACATAAAAATCAAACGAAAAACTTTTAATTACTCAACGTACGGAATTCAAATTTCAATTTTAATATAATAAACGTAAATTAAATAAAAAGTGTATATCGCTAAATATTCAGTTCTGCATTTATGATTTGGTTAAACATCAGATATGCCTTTGTATTTTAAGGACGAACGAACCGCATTAAGTGCTTCTTTGTTTTCCTTAATAGAATTATAGAAGTCAGCACACTCTAATTTTAAATTAAATTTTACTAATAATATATTTTTAATAGCACTGACGGTTAAACGGTTTCTATTATTAGTCCACTGTTGCTCCATCATGCTGAATATCCGCTCCGCATTATGTGCAGGAATACAAAAGAAAAATTCACATATTTTCAAAAATTCGGAAATTTTTTCCAAATTTTGAATTTTTGTAAAAAACAATTTCCATTTGTCATGAGCCAATAAAGCATTGAATTCATCATTAGTAGCCACCGTGTCATTAAAAATTCAATATATTCGTGAATTGCGAGATCAATAGAGTATCATCAATTTCTATGCCAATTCGTAATAAAAATTCAAGAGAATTGGCTATTTGCTCCCAAGTCGGTTTTTCACAAAGGTTCATCCATTCAAAAATCTTAAACAGTTCAAAATTTTTCGTCCACTGTTGCAGATAACAGAGGCAATCTTCATAAATCTGTAAAGCCCTAGACTTGAATACGATACATTCGTTGCTCATTTCGTCATTAATTCTTAAAATTCTTAACACTGCCATCGATAGAAATTTATTCGAAATCCTTTGTTTAAGTTCGTCTTCAACGTTTTTTAAAATACGCATGATTTCTAATAGAGTTTTCTTCTCTCTCCATCTGCTCAATTTTTCGATGAAAGATGTGTGTTAAGGAATGGAGAAAGAATAAGTAAGCCTCACTTAACGGGTTCTCAAAGAACATTTTTAATACTACGGGTGCTTTGTCTATTGATAAAAAATACGATTTTAAAGGCTCAAACATTTTAATGGTTCGTTCTATAGCTGGGAATAATGTTAGCCATCGAGTTTTCGATGAACTTAATAAGAGTTTGAAATCGACTTCTGTAAATGAACAGAAATCTTTGAGACTTTCTGTCCGTACCGTAAAGGTTGAGAAATAGTTGTGCAATTTCGATATAATGGATTCTATATCAGTTGGCCACAAATCTGTTCCATGTCTGATACAGTTATTTAATATATGGGCAGGACATCCAACACCAATTAAATTTGCTAAATTTAAATTTGATTTTAATAACGCAAACACATTTTTTTCGCCAGCTCGCCGTATGCCTCCAAAATTCGTGTTGCACTTGTCTCCACCAAATGCCACACATTTATTCGTTATCTCAAACTTCTCCAAAGTTTCAATCAAAATGTTAGTTATTGTTTGCGCGGTCTCGTCGGGGATAGATTTAATCTCGACGAGTTTTTTTACCAAACCTGAGCTGCTACAAAAATAGGTTATAACAATAGGGAATATTTTAATAGCCCCATGATTACTTCCATCTGTACTTATTCCTATAAACCGAATTTTATTATGTTTAGTATCGCTTATGAAAGATTTGAGATACAGTGGAGCTAAAACGTTAACAATCGCTTCAGTTTTTGTCCGTGCAGATGTAAGACGGACAGCGATTTATGAATCTGCGAATAGATTAGCAAGCAATTTGGTAGTGCAATCAGTTGATAGATAGCTCTGTTGATGACGGACTACATGGTAAGCTAGAGTAGCTTCAGCCGCCGAAATTTTATCATCTAATGGGTCCTACCAAAATGTAGACAATGGTTTAGACATTTCAGCCGAACCAATATTTTTTTTATGCTTTTCAGATTGGGTATGCTGTAATAAATCTAATCGTCCTTTGATGTCTATAGATATTTTTTTATTATTACAGGTAATGCATTCCACTATACTGTCATTCTCGGTTTTCTTGAACATAGGAAATTCCTTTTGTAGTGTTTTATTGAAAATACATTTTCTCTTTTTCGACGAAGAGGAGCAAGCCATTTCACGTTTTATAATAATTATATTGTTTATATGTATCCGTCGTACTTATATTAAATATTTTATTTATAATAATAACTTTAAAACAGTTTTAGTAGAACATTAAACTAACTATAAATATTTAAATGATGTACAATACGTACCACAATAACCTCAACTTTTTAAATGCAATTATTTTTCTTCTGTCATTTTGTGCAGGGTTATCCAATTTACTTTTTTATTGAGACTTGCCAGATTTCATTAATATGAGGAATTTTTAATTTTATTTTAAAATATTTGAAAGAAAACATTTTAGGAAATTTAAAAACTCGTCGAAAGAAAAGAGGACAAAAAGAGGATGGTGCGAAAAAAGAGGACAACATAATTTTTAAAGTAAAATAGAAAAGAGGACAAAAGTGCAACCGTAAAATAGAGGACATGTCCTCTAAAAAGAGGACGGATGGTAACCCTAGAAGGGGCTCCATCGTGTCACGAGACAAAATAACCACCCCGCCACCACTAAAAACTGTCACTTTGCCACGATAAGAGCCTTGCGCCATCGTACTTCTCACCAAACTACCAAACTTAAGCACAACATTGTTCAGTCACGACTCGCAAGTGATCCATGGTTGGGTAAGTAACTCTTCTAACCGTTGTATAATGTTTATTGGGTGGCACCAATGTTGGATTACCGTTGACCTAACAATTGGCAATATATCGACACTAATCAGAACTGTGCCGATTGCGTGTCTCACGGCGTCACACGAATGAAGAATTAATGGTCACGACAGTCAATTAGTGAAACTTGCACCAACATTGACGAGGAGCTGTTACATTCCCAAAGGGTTTCAGTACCTTACCGAAACTAAATTGTTGATTCGTGTGCTATGAAAGTAAGATAAGGGAGCATTATTTACAAGTGGTGATCGGTGATCAAGCTACGTCTGCTAATACTACCACACAATGACATCGCGCATTGTGTAAATAAAGATTTAATGCAAATGTGAAACTTGATAATTAGTGACGAGTATCAGTTCATATTAAAATTAATAAAAAAAAATATACAATACTTTTTTGAGTTGATTCTTGACATTAAATCAGTACCCAGCGAGCCGAAAATTGTAAGTAAGCCCTATAATCCAAAATTCGAAATGGAGTATTTGTCCACAAATAATCGACAATAAATTTTCGAATTGTGTTATAATTTTTGTATTGAATTATATCAGTTTAATACATTAACTGCAAAGAGCGGGAAGACAGCTAATATAATAATAATATTTTTTAATGTAATTAAGAAAATTATAATATATAAAGTAGATTTGAAACTTTAATATTGTTAGTAGGTGAAATTCGGTGAATGTAAGTTTGGTTATTTCTTACACAGTTATTTGTTTTACGGTTGACTATGATTTGATACCGTTCGCAAGTAATGCATCAAAATTAATTTGAGTAAGCACACAAGCCGAAAAGAATGACAACTTTATCACATATTTTCGTCACATTTGAAATAATATATAATACGAGGTCATTTCACCTAATGTCCCTCGTATAATTATGAAAGACGGATTAAAATTATATCTCCATTATATCGAGTTTTTTTTTATGAATCACTTTCTAAATCGTCTTGGGCGGCAAACTGACAAATGAATACACTTGTAAATCTTTAATCAAAAATCGATTATAATTATCTTAAAGAAAGTTAAGTTATATTAAGTAGAAAAAAATTTGTTTGGTTTGGTAAAATGAGCTGGAGAATCCGCTAAATATTTTATTATCGTCTTAAATTTAAATAAATAAGCGTTCAAACGAGCCCATATATAGAAATTAACAGAACTCAAAACCAATATAAAATATTTACATAAATACGTTTACCTGCTTAATGTTAAAAGGAAATAATTTCAATATAAATTAAATTAATTATTGAATTTTGTGGATATATATCGATGTATAAAATGGTTGGAGTGGCAATCGGACCGATTAAAAATTAATTAGATATAGTCTGCGTGTTAATCACATAATGGAGATGGAACATGGAACACGCGGTATGTAAATTATTAACACATATGTAAATGCGACGTACGTGTGTGAGGTCCAATTTTATTGATTACTAGTAACGACGACGCTATAATATCAATCAAAATGAAACTATCCTATATGGAAAACAGCATGTTGGTCGAGTCGACGACATGCGTCCCCAAATCTCCAAATTTAAATTTATAATAATTCTTGATCATCATCAAAACGATTTAATATAATTTTAAAATTTTAAAATTATATGTAAAATGTGAACAATACGACGAATAAAAATAAAAATAAATATTTATTTTTGAATTTTTAATTAATTTTTTATTTTTATTTTTTTTTTTGGTTTTCTTGCGTCTTAAAGACAAAAATGTATTTTTAATATGTATATGTATACTGTTGTTTCTAATTAATCGTGAGAGAATACCTGGGTGGTTTTTATATTTCCTTTTTAAATGGGTTTCAAGAAAGATACATGTTGTACGATAATAACAAAACAAGTGTGTGTGTGTGTGTGTGTATGACAACATTTTTTTAAATTTTTTTTATCTGATCTTATCCCAGCCTTTAGGCAGATACATAATATGTCTAATAACCAGAAAGCGTTAAGTAAATTATTACCAAATAAAAGCTCATATAAATCAATCTTGTCGTTTTATTATGAAGAGCGACTCAAAAATTTCACTGTACCATGTCAACATATAATAAAATTAACGATAATAACATTTTATCTTAATAAATCGGTGGTTTTTGTCTTAGCTTTTATCTTATATGACCATAAAACGTAGTCATATGAAGAACAAAATAATTACTTTTATAAATACAAAGTTGTTTTTCAAAACGGTAGTAAGTCTAAAGACAATAAAATGGTATAATAAAAAAGCTATAAAAAGAAAGTGTGTATGAGTAAAAAAAATGGAATGAGTGAAAATTTGAGTGATTTTTTTTTTTTTGCTTCTAATTATAATTTCAAATTGGTAATCGGATTAAACTGAATCCGTTTGATTTTAAGCGATATTATAAATATTTGACATATAGCGAAAGTAGGATAAAAGTTGTTTAATATAATTTACACAATTTTTTATTATAAACCATGCATGACCAAATACACGTCTAAGTTTTTATTTATATTTAGTTTTTTTTAATGATTCGATTAAGAAATAATATTTTTGAATAATCTTGGTATATTAATTTGGCAATCTCATAAATGTCATATGTGTTTAAAAAGCAGATAAAATATATATACAAAATCTCAGTTCTAGGCAATATAATGGACGCGTCTCTTTATGAATTTGTACAAATATTCATAGAATGATTCGAAATAAATTAAATTCTTACTCCAATCAATCGCCCCAGAACGAAAATTAACCTAACAGGTTAGCACGGTAGCTAGAACGATGCCAAATAACTTAAGTGAATCTTTCGATTAAGGTTATTAGATTTTTATATGGTTCCACCCCCAGCAAGGTTTCAGACTATCGGTTGTAGAATACTCATCGAGCGAGTAATCGCAATATCGCCTATAATTCGCAAATAACTTTGACTCCACGCACGAAAAACTATGAAAATTATCTTTACTCTATTTTGCGCTTATCTTTTTTAAATAGGTCCGAAGTGAGCTAAACATAATCGGTCGAATATCGGTCAAATATCGCTAGTACTACCTAGAACGAAACTTTCGTAAATCCGAAGGATAACCTGCATATACTCGTCTGTTTATCGCATATAATTCTCAAATTCGCCAGATTAACTTTAACGTCACTCACGAAACTCATAAAATTAAATTATGAAATTTTGGGTTATTCTGGATAATAACCAGATAGTGTTTTTTACATCAAGGTGAGGTTACCAAGACATTAGGTTACCAAAAGTGAGTTTACCAAAATTCGGTCATCTCATCAGACCGCCGTGACCAAAGTACAAATATATTGAAAATATTTTGAAACTTACATTCAAAGTATCGGGTTTCCCAGTTAGGACTTGACAACTTTGAACTTTCACTGTGAACGCACCCTTAAACAAATAACCAAACTGTCGCAGTGTCAAAACATTCAGTAAACACAACAATTTCATCATGGTGAAGTATACGAACGAACAACGTTTGCAAATAATTAAAAAAATTCCGAGTCGGTGACTACAACTTCAAGAACATTATAATTCTAGCTCAGACCACAGTTTATCGAATTTTGCGAAAGGATCATGACTTGCACTCTTATAAGATCAAGTTAACACAAGAACTATCATCTTCAGTGATGAAGCGCATTTTCGCGCTAAACGGCTTCGTCAACAAACAGAATATGCATTATGGGTCAGGTGAAAACCCTCATTTGGTTCAAGAAACACCACTTAATGGACAAAAAATAACTGTATGGTGTGGTTTTCATGCTGGTGGTGTCATTGGACCGTTTTTTCGTTGATGAAAATGACCATCACGTTACAGTCAATGGAGATCGGTACAGAGACATGTTGCAATGTTATTTCTTTGCTCATGCAAGACATTAATGATATGTGTGGTGTCAACAAGACGACTTATTGAAATCTAAATTCGTGTGATTTAACACCTCTAGACATTTTTTATGAGGCTACGTTAAATCATTGGCCTATGTCAACAAGCCGGCGTCGTTAGAGGAGCTCAGAGCCAATATTGAACGAGATGTAGCGGCCGTTTCCGTCGAAATGTGTAGCCGAGTCATCGAAAATTGGGTTCAACGAATCGTCACCTGCAAACGTGCCCGTGGTAGACATATGAGAGATGTCGAATTCCATACATAAATATTTTGATTGTACTTCAAGCCAATAATACAATTTTTATATATTTCAAATGGTTTGCGTTTTATTTAAAAAAAAGTTGTCAAGTCCTTATTGGAAAACAATGCCTTGCGAATTTCAATGATTCGCTACGCCATAGTCAATTATCGCAAACCGATTTATTTCAATCGCATTGAGCACAATTTCTGAAATTATATTTCAGAGCGTTAATTTTTCAATTCGAATAGATTTTCGTATTTTTGCTTTCGGGAGCCATGTCACAAATGAAAAGTTATCGCAAAAGTCTTGCTGAGGCCAATAGTCCATTCTAATGAATGCCGTAACTGTTTTTTTATATA
Organism: Nephrotoma flavescens; assembly: GCA_932526605.1. Classification (NCBI taxonomy): domain Eukaryota; kingdom Metazoa; phylum Arthropoda; class Insecta; order Diptera; family Tipulidae; genus Nephrotoma; species Nephrotoma flavescens. Next base: position 191,726,269 of record OW052222.1, on the reverse strand, counting down.
CTATAAATTGCAAGTGCGGGCTGACATTAATAAAAATACGAATCCATTACAATATAGACAGCCTCCATTTAAAAGTGTTTATAAATGGTTGTTACTAAAGGAACGATCATCGAAATTACTCCAGCAGACCACACCGTTCTTGTACACGTATAATGAGCACTCTCAACTCTCAGTCCTTTAATGCGATCATACTCAAATTTACCACAGTAGTCCATGTCCTTCAAAAGTATTTGTAATGGATATAATTACATTCCTTCCCATTTTCTCGGAAACTTCGTTTTTTTAGTCGACATCAAACGAAAACTACTGATTGATTCAGCGATTCAGCTGTCAATGCCACGACGGTTGTGATCGATACGTCGTCTTCATATCACCATCGCGTGGTGGGTGATTCATATCAACATCGCGTTCGGGAACTAGACTTCATATTCACGTACATCTATGATGTGCTCGTGGCATCAAAAATGGGTCCAAATGCGTTTTCTTCATACCGCTTTTGTTTTCCTCAGTTAAAAAATAATGTCGAATGGCATTCTTCTTTCACATGAACGAATTAATGCCATCCTGGAATTCCCAATTCCAACTATAATTAAACGAATTCAGCGCGTCGAATATTACTACAGTTCAAAATTTCTTTCTCCTCTACTATCAACCGACACAGTATGGTATCCATTTCTTTGCTCCGGTTGGAGATCTATATAGGAATCAAACGAAACATATTTCGTTCCAATGCAGATTGGGTCAGTACGTTTTTCGAGTAAACTTCTCATTGGCTCCTTATGATTTTTGAGTGTATCTCATTTATTCTCACAATAACAAGACATCGTGGAGATTGCACCATAACGAAACCATATAGGAATAACTCCTACGAGCTTAACTTATCCTATATGGTTCCGTTGTGGTGCAATCTCTACAATGTCTTGTTATTGTGAGAATAAATGAGATTCATTCAAAAATCATAAGGAGCCAATGAGAAGTTTGCTCGAAAAAACGTGCTGAGCCAATCTGCATTGGAATGAAACATGCTTCGTTTGATAGGTTACACCCGTAGGAGTTATTCCGATATGGTTTCATTGTGGTGCAATCTCCACGATGTCTTGTTAAATTGAGATTCGTTTTCGTTAATTATTATGTTATCAAAAACAAATAATTAATATGTGATTTAATTTATATGTTATCAATTTATAATGTATTTTCAGAAATATTTCCGATTTAGCTAAAATTCGTTAAAATCCGGGAGACATTACATCTTGTCATTTTTACACACACACATTAGTGTGGGTTGGACTTAAATTGAAGCAAAATAAAATTGGGTCTGGCAGGAAAAGGGATATACATACATAAATCTAGTAAGAAAAAAACATAGCGTCCTGTTTGTCTCTTTCTAACATTGACTATTTGTCTCGTTCAACTTAATACTTAACAGTGTCAACTTTTGTCGTTTTTTGACAGATAGTGGCCCGCGAGTACATTTCTTAACAGTGTAAATATAAAAATAAATTAAAAACGATCAAATTTTTGAGTTTTAGATTTTTCTTTTCAAAAATAATTTAACCATTAGGAATACGCATATTTTTTATGTGGAAGGATGTTGTTGTAGCTTATAGCAAATTATACAAATCTGTGCCCTAAAGCAATTTCGAAATAAGCTGTATAGGGCTCTTACCTAAAGCTACTGTGGGAGCAAATCTCTGGGATTCTTGCAATTTTCAATAAGCCACAACTATTTTCTTTCATATAAAAATCGCAGAAAGCGTGAATGATCAAAAATTTTAGGCGAATTACTAGTTTTTTTATTCCTAAATTTGACGTTGCATTGTCGAGCTAATATTCCCGATTTATTAAAGATTTAAGCTAGTCATCGAAATTTGTCCATTGCCCAATTTTCATAAGAAACTGCGAATATGTGTTTGGGTAATTTAAGTATTGAGTTATAATAAAAATCACAAAGGTTGCTCTTTAAGGAAGTAACAAATTGTCTTGACTCATTTAATTAGGACACATGTTCTCAAACATAATAGAATCTCGCGGACTTTTGTCATAACTCAATATTTACACTGCTCAAACAAGTCTTCTTTAAAAATTGCAAGAAACCCCAGTCCCTCAAAAATTAACATCTGAGAACAACCCATTGGAAAAGTTTGAGTGTTATTCTGTTATACGACATTTATTATAGACATTTCAAGTTGACTATTGTCGATTGTTAAAACTAATCTACATTACAGCCATTCTTTTACTCAAACATCTTTTGAGTTTCTGGACGTCGCCATCTGAGACTCAAACCAAATAAAATTATTAAAAATTAAGTTTTAAAGGCTGAGTTCCTTATATTTAATAAATTCTTTAATATGTTTTCAATCCCTATGCGTTCCATTCGCCTTCCAAATTACTAAAATAGACCACACTCCATTTATGTTGGGAGCTCTAGCTTTAAAAACAAATTAAGTGTCCCCAGTTAAACCATAAGGTTGAATTAGCGTAATAACTTAAATAATTTTAGTAGTTACAAAACTGCAGTATGCAGTATCGATTACTTAAGCCGGAATTCCATTACTACGCTTTTTTGTGCAGAAAACCTGCAGAAAGAGATAATATCAAAAATCCGACAGAGACAGATTATCTTTATTTTATAGCGAATATTTGACAACTATGAAATTATAACCAAAATTAGTTAAAAAATGAAAATTATAGCTAAATCAATTTTATTTATATCTCTAAAGTACCAAAACATTTAAATATTATTTGCAGGCATCATTTTATTGCGTTTTTTAATTATTTCCTTTCAATAATTAAAAACTAAGAAACCGCCTTCCTATAAAAATTTTAGGGAAATATTTGAACGCGTTTGTAACATAACCTAAATAATATCTCATTATTAAAATTATGTAATACAGCGTAAATAATAAAAATTAAAAATTGTAAAATATTTTAATTTGGGCATTAATATAAATTTATCATGAAAACGCGATTTATATTACACTCCACCAAACATATAAAATGTATGAGCCAAGTGCTCACCACAAAATTAGTAAAATACTTCGTTGCCATAAAAAATGCTTCGATTTGTATTTTTCATTTCTATTTATGGGAACCAAATCGCTATAACAACAAAAAAAAGACAGGAAAGGTTCGGAGCCGAACCCTATAAGCATTTTTGTTGCCTATAAAATAAAAGAAAATAGTTTTTCCACAAAAAAATCACAAACCACCACACCTAAACATTATTACCACCCTCACTCACCATCCAAAACCCTCAAAACCTACACAGAGAGAAAATACTTTGCATGGACCATGAATATCAATCATGAATAATGAAATGGATATTTTTCGATTTTTATGGATTTAATTCAGAAGTTGTGAATAATAATCAGGAATCATGAATAAATATCAGTGCATGCCTATTCATAATTCAATCCAATCAATTATAATATTTAAAAAAATATTGACGGTTTCAACCATGAATATAACTCATATTACATACTTTATTATGCACGTTTAATTAACGCATGCGCATATTTACTTCGTATATATTAAGAATTCAATCCGGATTGAACCCAGATCGAAATTTCAATATATACGGGATCGAGTCAACTTTGCGTTAACTCGATTCGATCCACCAAATTTGTAGAATCGAGTTAACTCAATCCTTAAAACACCAATATATACGGAATCGAGTCGAAAAACAACAACAACAAATTATTATAAAAATATTTTAGTAGTGTTGCTTTCACTAATCCGATTAGCTTAGCTAAGAAATGTGAAAGCAACAACTTTTGGCTTTAATTTTTAATGCGTTTTAATTTTTCTGTGTTGGTTCATTTTATTAATATTTATTTTAGTTTTTTTTATTTTATCAAATAGAACAAACTAAATTCGGTATTTTGCTATCAAATAAGAAATACCAAATTTTATTACAAGTTAATTTTTCGAAAAAAATAGAAAAAATAACGCCTTGCGGTAAACACCATAACCATAAAAAGATTTATTTCCCCTAATCCTAAAAATTTTTTTCTTAACATTCTAAAACAATCGGCTTAATACAATGCAATTGTTGTTGTAAAATTTTGAAAGCAACGCAGCTTTTAATAATAAAACAACGCCATTTTTATTTCGTTTATGATTATTTGCGTATATATATATATATATATATATATATATATATATATATATATATATATATATATATATATATATATTTTTTTAAATATTTTAATTTTTGTTTGAATTTAAATAAATGTAGAAATATGTATTTAGAATAATTTTTTGATGTTTATCTCAACTCGGTTTCGATTCGATCCCAACATAATCCGCCAATATATACGCTAAGAAAGATAATTCGGTTTCAATCCAAAGTTAACTCGAAGTTGATTCGATCCGGCTTGAATGCCTAATATATACGTAGTAATTTAAAGATGCTCATTTGTTTTTAAATGTGCGCATACTTAGTTATATATTTGTTCATTTTTTTTTTGAATCATTCGATAAAATTGTCCGATTTTTGCAGATATTATGTATACTATGCACATTTTATGACTATGGATCACATAACTGAAGCATTTGATGCTGTTTCGGTTTTCTAGGCATTTCGTGTCGTATAGTTGTTCATGCTCAATCAATCAATTTAGTTTAAATTGTGAAAAGAGTTAGGTTGTGCTAATTTTAAAGTGAAATTGTTAAAATTAAATTATTAAATAAAAGCACGTAAGTATACAACTAATATTCAATTTAGAACTAGTGTGTGCTGGGAAAATTTAGTATTTATACGTATTATAGTGTTTTGTATAAATTAAACCTGATATAATTCATGTACTATTAGTGAAAAATTAATTAGTTAAAAACCGCCATTTTTCGTAATATGTAATGCACGTGTATTTATCGAAAAGTCTGATTTGTTTAATTTTATAAAATGTGATCTGTAAAAAATAATAAAACTTTGCAAGATTTAGAAAAAAAATTGGAATATTTTAGAAGTCGCCCTTTTCAACTTGTATATACAATGTGCATTGAACAGCTTCTATTGGAGAATTTTTTCTAACTCAATAGCTTTTATTCTTGTTCTTTAATTTTTTATTTTCATAGATTGTTAGTTTCACATTTTAATTGATGTAATGTTATTGTTGTTTTAACAGGTGAATTTGATAAACAGGAGCAAGAGTGGCTAAAGATTCACTTCTTGCCGTGGGAAACAGTGGAAGCGAAATAGAAGAGCACATTAAAAACTAGACAAGAACAATTATCTAAATGCGGCAATAATTGTGTTGATTTTATAACAAATTGGCCGCTCAATAAATCTTCCAAAGGTAAGTTAAATAGAAATAATTTAGATTAACATACATTTGATTAATATGACTCAAAATTCTAGATTGACATTGCTGTTGTTGTTGTTCATAAGCTGTTTCAAAGACAAATTAAAACCAAAACATCATTTTCCTGAAATAATTAGAAAAGCAGGTCCTGTAAAACTGGTAAGCTGCATGACGTTGGGAAGCAAAAATAAGGATGCAAAAGCTTATTCCAAAGCATCTAGGTCCTGTGTAGAATTATTTTTTTCCCTTGCAAAGAAATATGCATGAAATTTGCCCACAATATTTTAGAACAACGAGATTTAGGAAGTAATTTTATTGCAAAAAAAATGCAAAAAAACTAATCTTAATGACCGATACTATTTTGCGCGTATTTCTTTACCATTTCAAATAAGTTATCAACCTGTAACTATGGACAAAAATTTTTTAAAATCATTGAAATTTTATTAGAAACAAATGTGGTCTATCTTGTATTTCAAGAGTACGCAATTAACACTGTTTTTTTTAATTGAAAATTTATTAATTCAAATAAATTACAAGTAAATTAAAATTAAAGTAAATTGAAAATAAAAAAACGTTTGAAATTCATACAATGATTGATAGAAAAAAATATTAAAAGGTATTATTAGATTTTAATGAACTAAACCATTGAAAATAACTATATGTAAATAATAATGTAAATAATATAAAATGTAACTATATTTTTGTAAATAAATTTAGAGAAATATGGAAAACAGATTTTTATTTAACAGGTGTGAATTCAAAGCTTACAGCGAGTGTAAACTAACCACGCGATATTTAGTGTATTAAATTTATACATCTTAACTATGAATCATGCAAAATAAAGCATAAAGTTATGAATTAACAGGTATAAGCCATGCGTTAATTAATAAATTATGCACTATTATTCATAAGTAATGAACAACTAGCCAAAAATTTGGTCAATATTAAGCATATAAGTCATAACATAATCTGTAATAAGACACAGTATATGAATTATATGCACAATTTATGCTATACAAGTTATGCAATATAAAGCATAAAACAATCTTTTAAAGCGCATATTTCATGAGTTAGTTATTTGCATAAATATGCATTATTTTTCATTAAGTATGAATAACCGAACATAAATATTATTAAAATATTATGAATACAAGTCACAATAGATGAAAAAGCCCTTATTCACAAATTATGGATAATAATCGTTTATTATGAAATGGTCATGCACGGCGCTAAATTAAAAGGTTTTATTCATGATTTATGTACCCTTATTCAGAATAAGAGATACGATTTCTCTCTGTGTATCTCACCCGCACCACCCTATACCGCACCACCCATATTATCACCCTTTAACACCTCCATACCCACTTCCACACACACACACAAACCACCCACACAAACCCTCATCCACCAAAATCCAGATTCCCACTCCAAACCCAAAACGCCTCATCCCACCCCCTCCACCTCCCATACCACCATTCTTACCACCCCCATAATCACACCACCAACACAAAACCTCATTCAAACGAGATATATTTTTATTCCACATTCATATGCTATGTGAAAACGAAATAGAATAGAAAATAAAAAAAAAATCTATCAATTTTAAGGAGGGGGGGTTAACAAAACCCTACATATCTCCGAACACCCTAAACACAGAAATGTCCAAATCAATAGGGATCATTCCTATGAATTGCTTGAACTTTTAGTGAAGAAATTAAGTTGATATCTCTATCCGTTCTCAAGTTATCGTGCACACAGACGGACAGACGGACAGACGGCAAACCGAAACCATATAGCATTTTTTTTTAACAAAAATGCTTAAAAAACCTATAAAAAATTTTACTATTGCGCCGCTCGCACAGAGATTTTTATGATTGCATCTTTTTCTGGTTTTCTGCACAAAAAAGCCGCAGTAATGGAATTCCGCCTTTATTATTTACTAGTCTCTGCGAGATCGCCTTATATTTCGAGGACAATCAGGAGTATCTTTCTAATAAAACACTTAAAGGTGGCAGTTATATTTCACAACTACTTTACAACGGTTAGAGTCGGTATTTTCTGCCCTTTTATTTTACTCACAACAATTGAGAATTGTGATCACGAATTGTGATTAACTAATGATTAACTATATGAGCTAAACTGTGATCGACGATGTTTTTTCCAAATAAACTACTTAAATGTTGCTTTAGTAAAAATTATTCACGTAAATACTACTTTTTATTGTGGATTGCGCTTAATAGTTCAAACAATTTAGGAATTGCTGAAAAATTTGCAACAATACCGGACTAGATTAGTTTTCCAAAACAACTTCCACGAGCCGACATCATTCTGGAAATTTCATTTTTGGATGACAGTAATTTGTCATACGAAAACGCCGTCAGGAAAATTATATCCAGTTACCGAACGCTTCTCTGAAGTTCATCTTGATATCATCGGATTACTGCATTCTTATTCCATTTTCGGTACTATATTGTCTTTATAGATCAAATGCATACTGGTTGGTCAGGTTCAATTCACGTTACAGAAATTTTGACTGCTGCTATCGCGCAGTGTATTAAAATTTGATTGCTCGCTTTGGAATTCTCGAATTCATTATCACGGATCAAGGAGATCAATTTTTTTTTATCAACAATTATTTAACGAATTATCTAAATTACTTGGATTCATTCAGAAACGGACCACTGATTACAATCATTTAAGTCATTATTAAGTATCACAAGAGACCAATCTGGTTATAAATTTTGCCATCCGTATTTCTAAGTTCAGATCAATGTTAGTATCATAGGGACTGCTGATCAGTTGATTAAACAAACAGAATTCATATCAGATATTTTAAGCTGTCAGGGGCAGCATCAGACCTCACCGCCAAATACAGGTCTATACCAGGTGTTTCTTTTAAACTGAGACGATCAAATATCTCGAAAAATAGCCACTCTACGGAAAAAATGTCCATAATCAAAATTTAATCATACCGCGGGGGAAATACATTAGTCCAAAAAAATAGTCCCCCACCCCCCGCTTTGTAGGTGGGGCGGGGGTAACTTTTAAACTAAGATAGGAAGCCATATTTTTTATTGCAGATACGGATCCTACGACTAAAAGTACGTATGATTTGAATGAAATATTTTGTTCGGTTCATGATAGATGGCGTTGTAATCGACGAAATTCAATTTTTTCAATTTCTTCTTCTTAGAACACACGCATTCGATTCTACAATACGTTTGAAATAAAAAACATCACGTTTTCATTGGAAATACTCGAAATTCGTCATCAAAACAATTTATTCAGTTTTATAAATCACATTTAACGTTTGTGTTATTTCTTATCTTCATGTTTTTCGTAATTGCAAAATAAACGATAAAATACTTTAGAATGGACCGTTTAACTGTGCCAGAGAAAATTGAAATGGTTCTGCTTTATGGAAAAGCTGGCAAAAATCTTGAAAATGCTGTTGCTATTTACGCTCAACGTTTTCCGGATAGGATTCGTTCACGTGCTTCATTTGGCCGTACTATAAAACAATTTATTACTGATGGAAATGTTCAACCGAAAAAGAGGACCTATAGAGCAACCAACAGTCACTGGAGAAAATAATGAAATTGCTGTATTGGCAGCAGTGGCTCATAATCCTCATGTTAGTACACGAGAAATAGTTCGCGATTCCGGATTGTCCCTCACCAGTGTTTGGAGAATTTTAAAACGGCACAAGTATCATTCATATCATGTGTCTTTACACCAAGATCTTCATGGCGCTGATTTCCAAAATCGGGTAACTTTTTGTCAATGGACACGTGAACAAATACAACAAAACCCCAATTTTTTTCGTTGCGTAACGTTCTTTGACGAATCGTCTTTTACAAACCATGGAGCGGTTAATCGACACAACATGCATTATTGGAGTGTTACAAATCCGCACTGGCTTCGTCAAGTTGAACATCAGCGTCCTTGGACTGTCAACGTGTGGTGTGGAATAATTGGCAACAAACTCATAGGCCCACACATTATTGAAGGCAACTTGAATGGTCAAATGTAGCGAAACTTTTTGGAAAATGAACTGCCAATATTACTTGAAAATTTGAACTTAGAAGTGAGACGGAACATGTGGTTTCAACATGATGGCTGTCCTGCACACTATTCGGTAATGGCAAATTGGCCCGCCAGATCACCAGATCTTACTTCGCCAGATTTCTTTTTGTGGGGCTATCTCAAAGACAAAGTTTACAAACAAGAACCAACAACACGTAAGAACATGATTGAGCGAATCAGAAATGCGTGTGCTGAAATTCAACCAAACACACTTCTCAGTTGTGTACAATCAATGGAAATGCGTATTAATAAGTGCATTGAAGTCGCAGGCCATCATTTTGAACACTCATTTTAAGCTAAAATTATTTTATTCACCTGCCATTTACATTAATAAATTGTTTTGATGACGAATTTCGAGTATTTCCAATGAAAACGTGGTGTTTTTTTATTTCAAACGTATTGCAGAATCGAATGCGTGTGTTCTAAGAAGAAGAAATTGAAAAAATTGAATTTCGTCGATTACAACGCCATCTATCATGAACCGAACAAAATATTTCATTCAAATCATACGTACTTTTAGTCGTAGGATCCGTATCTGCAATAAAAAATATGGCTTCCTATCTTAGTTTAAAAGTTACCCCCGTCCCACCTACAAAGCGGGGGGTGAGGGACTATTTTTTTGCACTAATGTATTTCCCCCGCGGTATGATTAAATTTTGATTATGGACATTTTTTCCGTAGAGTGGCTATTTTTCGAGATATTTGATCGTCTCAGTTTAAAAGAAACACCCGGTATAGTAGGCTCTGTTATGTAATTGTTTATGTTAATAATAGGATACTATCAATACAGTGTATCAGTGTATGTGTTTCATAAACTTGGTGTAGTGGTAGTACATTTGAGATCGCATCGTAATTTGGTTTCATCCACTCGTTATCCACAACAGCTCTAGAAAAGTTCAATGAAAATAGGCATAGTCAAATATATAGTGAAATTAAAAAAATTGGTTGGTGTATGTGTTATGACCAACACTCCACTTTCTTTGATCACGAACGTAGATCAATTTCGAATACGTTAAGTTTCCTAGTTTTGCACACGAAGCAACAGTATAGATTTGTAGGCCCTTGAACTTGTAATGTGTAGTGGACCCTAATGCTTAATAGCTAAACAATCATCAATTTAGTTTATTCCGAATTTATCAATAATTTAACTTGGTGCAACCACCTGAGGGCCAACCGGAAGGCCTAACAATTCGGCACATGTTATATCTGGGTCCCATTTGAAACGCGATATTTTAAACCGCGAATTATCAAAACGCGATATTTCAAAACGCGATACGGTACAAAACGCGATATGGTACAAAACGCGATATTTCAAAATGCGATATTTCAAAACACGATATGGTACAAAACGGGATATGGTACAAAACGGGAGTTTAGGATCGGGTTGTATGAGGCGGGTGAAGGGGAAATTTAATTTCAGTTTATAGGAATTTAAAAATCGATAGGAACCGTAGTATACACTCAGACAAAAATCGAAATTTAAAATTAAATATAAAATTTTGAATTCAAAAACACTGCTTCATGAGTAAGAACAAGCAAAACATTTTATAACTAAAACCACCTCTATTTAAATTGAAACGAAACCTTTTAAATGTGAATTTATTATATCAAAAAAATAAATATATTTGAAACGATTTAGTTTCAAATTATATCGCATTCAAACTAAAACTTAGAATTTTAAAACTATATACAATTCGTTTTGGTAATTTTTATTTCAAAATATTTGTCAACATTGATAGAAACAGCTATTTCCTCAAAAATGTGCAAAACTACATTACATAAATTTCAAACTTCTTAAGCCGGTGATATAATTCGCTAAATCGGTATGTTCTTGTGTTATACTATAGGTAAACACAAGATGTGAGTTTTTACAGTTTGGTCGTTCCAACCTGATGGATTCTGAGTAATATCTGAGTAGACCAACTTTTTATCAGTACGAAACCAACCTGCCAAGAAGGAACTTGAGGAGGTTCTCATTTTGTAATGGTTGTGTGTATACTACATAATGACCCTGGGGTTCATAATGGAGGAGGAGTTAATTTTGTACTTTTTGTGGCAGATATTTATTATAAATACATGATGAAACACATCTTCTTTGGTTTTTGATGACTTGAATAGGAGTAGGAGAGGAAATAAAAAATTTTCGAAAAAAACGACAAAAGTGACACCGTGACCGTGGCAAAAAATCTGATTACGTAAAATGCGATAGGATAAGAGAAAAAAGGACACGCTCGTCCTATATACATATAAGCTGTTTAATATATGGTATTACGCAACCCAATACCACAGAAAGAGTGAACAGAATAATTTTAGCAGCAATCAGAGCTTATATTTTCTTCCTCATCTTTTAGTTTTGATGGACGATGTAAAGTTTGCTATGGTTCTGTGTATGAGTTATTACGGAATCTTCAGTTCTTAGGTGATAATCATGCAAATATAGGGAACGTACAACCATCAGTAAATCAAGAAATTGTGATTAGAAATTTTACTAGCGTTTTACTAAACTCTGAAATTCGTTAAGGCACGAGTCTCCAAAAGGATTGAGAATGTTGCTTATGAAGTTACACTGGCCAATGTGAAAATAGGACATCAGATAAGTCATAATGGTGACAAATCTCTGAGGTACTCGAAGTTGATGGTTTTAGATAGTACATAAAGTGGATGTCTTATTTATGTATCAATACTTGAGACTATCTCAAGGTGTGGGACTGCAAAATCGCAATTGTAGCAACTCGGCGTGCAATATTTCCATCGCCGAGGTGGTAAAATTATACACATTATTTTCGGGTTAAGACATAATATCACTTACTTTGGTATCTCCCATAAATTTATTCGATATAAAATCTTAACCGTACCAGCCTTATAACAACATATCACTTGAGACATATTATTTCAGATTTTTTTTTTGTAAAACCTATTGAGAACAGCATAATAACGTTAAAGTATTTTTTTAACAGTACATTAGACACAAATATGTTAAGAAAAATCGTAACAAAAAAAAAAATAAAATTATTAACACGCATGAATAGCATTATTCAATGAGTTTACTTCTTAGGTGTTATTATTACTTCCTTGAAAGATTTATTATATTTTTGGTGTGGTAAAGAATTCTGGTCCAATAAATAATAATTTATGTTTTATATAAATATGTATACGGATTTGAATAGAACGAAGGGGAACTTAAAAAAAAACCTTTCTAGGGCCTTAAATTATCACAACAACAACAACATAAAATTTGACCATCTATTATGTACGCCGGTATGTTATCGTGCCTATTCCAAGTGAGGTCATAAATATCCGTATCTTCGGAATACCATAATCTTATAATATAAAACTATAAAATCCTTTTAAATTTTATAGTTGTTTGAGGTTTTTTGTAGAAACCGATATGAACCTCTTACAATAAAAATAACCTAAAGAATCAAAATCACAAAGGTACTCCGAAGTTTTCAACTCTCTCAATTCAAAAAAATTTTAATTGGAATTCTAAAACCAAAAAATATAACCAAATAATACAAAACAAAAAACTTGTTAGAATTTAACGATAAAATAAAATAAAAAAAATTATCCACCTGCTTAAGTTTTTATTTTTTTTTTATTTTCTGTATTTTGATGATAATCATCAACTTGAAGTAAGCTGTAAGCAATATCGAAAGAAAAGAAAATTTCTGTGCTGTAACATTATATATAACTAGAAGAGGATTTTTTTACACGGTGCGTCGTTGTATATGATTCCTGATGAAACTGATACCTTTCAAATATTTTGTTGCGTTATGTACTCGGTCGGTATATCCGATTGCTCGATACAATTATTATTAATTCGTTCTCGTCCATTAAAAGCTACTAAAAACTATAAATTTTATATATACGAAATGCATTAATTTCTTCCCCTTTTTCCATTATCTTATATGCCAAAACACAAAACAATAATAAACTAAACCATTACGACTTGGATATTAATAATCCGCGTGCTCTAGAAAAATAAATTTTGTACTCTGCGCTTTGTTTATAACAGAAATGAAAACAGAATTAAATTTTGTATCTTAATTAGAAATCTTTAAAAAAAAAATGAATTAATAATAATAATATAATAATAATGTTAAGACGAAGAATAAGAAGAAGTTGAAAGACGCGACTACACAAAATGAATATTATATACTGTTTATAACGTATAAAATTTGCCGTCCTCTCGGGATTAAGAATTTTTAATTTTTGGACCAATTTCATTTTTCCAATTACGAGTATTTTTGTTTCAGATTTTAATGACTTCCGGAAAGGTGGGTTATTAAAATTCTGACTCAAATGTGACAGGAAATATATTTTCATTCTGTGATGTTCTATATTCGCTGCAACACCCAAGTCGAACACCATCAGCTTCTTGTGGTTGTCGTCGGGGATCTGAACCTTGCTGACACTCTTATTGTGGATAATATGGCGAATTTTAATTTGAACAGGCAATTTTAGTGTTTTGTTCGGATGTCAGTAATTGCGTTGTTGCAAACAAATTATTTCGCTCGACTATTGATGTATACCATCCACCGATTTTAATCACATATTGAACTGTTTTTGGGAAACTTAACGAAACTTATTCTAATTAATCTGACGAATTGTAATTTTAAAACTCAGTCTGTCAGCTTTTATTCTGCAATAGTTGAATGTATCGAAAAATCCATATCTTACACTAGATGAAGTTATCCCAGCGTTTTCATTTTGTTTCTTTATAAGTCGAATTTTATAATAAGCACAACAACAAAATATCCCATCCCCATCCAGCTTCGATATGGCCAAATAAATTTTTATGAAAATCATCCTTTTGGGACCGAAATGGTGATTAATGTTTTGAGATGGTACCAGCCGCGCGTGTTCAAATTTGAGTAAATGGCCAACTTCCTTTCTTCATCCTCACATACGTCTGGTACTGCTGAGCTCACCATAGTTTGCCCTTATCATTGCCAAGTCAAAACATAAAGAACCATTTTGGAAGTTAACCATTCTATCAAATTTGAATAAACAGCTGGTGTTGTCCATTTGGTCAGCACTCACCTGACAACGTACCATCTTAAAATATTAATGGGTACTTCCAGCCCAGAATGGTCTTGGAGGATTTTATAACTTGATCACAAATGATGTTAACTGAGATAACTTCATATACTTTCCTCCATATGTTACAATGAAGACTTGCAGTTTATTTTAGTTATCTGAACATTTACAATGAATTCTAAAATTTGTCTCAGTAACCTTATCATACCTATACATCAGCCGTATATGCAATCCGACATAATCGCCGATGATCAACAAGATTATCAAACTAATGATATATGATTTTCAACCGGGCCTGATGGCGTGCCGCCTATCGCCTTGAAAAAATGCATTGATAATCTCATGACCCTTTTTACGGAAATCACTCTAGTATATTCTTTTATAGTTCCGAAGACCATGAAAGTATTGTGTATGATTCACCGTATTTACATTGCCAACAATTATTTTCTGATAAGCAACACTTCCTTCAACGCCATGGAGGCAGGTTCAGCAAAGCATTCGACAGATTTTCGCATAAAATCGTTTTATTTGACTACGAGCCCCCCTTGTTTTCCTAATCTACTATAAAATGACTTAAACGAAACGTATTTCGCTATTTGTTGTGCTAAGAGTAACCTCGAGTTGAACGTGAATAAACGATAGTCAACGCTTTCCCTTTCTCGCGACTAACACATCAAACGCGATCTTTGTGAAAGGGTTACTTCCGCAGGTCATTTGGGAGTTGCACATTCCTTTGTTTATTTATTATTTTCCCGTTCTTTTTTTCGTTTCCGTGGTAGGACCATACCGTGTTTTGTCAAGGTCACGTATTAGTAGTGACCATTAACGCATGGTTGGATAACCACAACAAAGTGACAAACAAAGTGATCATGCTGCCATCGTCCTTTTCAAGGCAGTTATCACACAAAGAAGCGTGAACAATACCTAATCGTTGTAAATTTAGTTTAAAACGGCCGTGATCGGTCAAAATTCCAACTAAAACTGTTATAATCATTCTTCAAAGACAATGTGGTCTTTACAAACCTATAAGATACGGTTCACAAATGCTTTCTTACCATAATCAAAGGTGCCGCCGATTCAGGTCCAATAAATTCCAGAAGTGAGCCTGCAATAGCAAAATGAGCCGGAACACACATAACCCTGACACTATCGCTGGAACAAAGAGAGCTAGTAAAATGTTTACACTTCCTTGACTGTTTGGAAGTATAGTCAAACGATTCTGTAAAGATTTGAGTACAGATTTAATAGTGATTACCTACGATAAGCTCGGCTTGGAATACGATGCAGTTTAGGCCTAGACTCCCATGTGAGTGACCCCATCAGAGTGACCCCATCAGAGTGACAGCCACAGGCGAAAAACACTAGCGACTCAACCATGAGTCTCTTGACGAATAAACCACCGAGAAAGAATTATCGCCATTTGTTATTAACCATAATAATTTTTGGTATAGATGAACTACAATGCACCGCAGTCGAAAAACAGCGGAGCAAGCCGTGCCTAGGATGAAGGACTTGGCACACAAGGTGTTTATCCGCAATCAAAACGACTAAATCACCAGCATATAGCTCAGAAGGAATGCCAGAGAATCCAATCAGAGAATCCAGCTCGGCCGCAGCAATGCGAGACCTAAGCATTGATCCAATCCATGTAACGATGGTTCGATTGATTCCAAAATTTGTAAGGGCCTCAGTGATTGTAGAAAGAAATATCTTAAGAAAATGAATTCGTTGTTTTATTTTGCAAATCATTAAATCTTACACTAATATGCGTTTATCGATCGCCTCACACTTCAATTGCAGATTTTTTAACTATTTTAGATAGAATAACATCTAGATCATAGACAAAATTTGTCAATTCTAAAAAAACTTCAAATTTAATATTTACCAAAATTATTACTAACTATAAAAAAATTATAAAACTTAGTCTAGATAACATGAGCCTAACCATGATCGACTTTAATTTGTTTTACGAATCGAAAAAGATATTCGATACAGATTACTGTCAACACGAAAGTAAATTCTTATAAAAAGCCTTGATTTAATTCGGAACTTAAAAAATTGGCCAACTCAAGAGATAAATTTTACAAGCTACATATAAAATACCCTAATAATGATTTCTTTCTTAAAGTTATACTTTACCCGAACATTTCATGTAAACATAGCCAATCCTAAATTCATTTGGAGGCTCGTTAGTCAAGTTTATCTTAAAACAGATTTAATGGAATTGAAAACTCATGACGTCATCACTAATGATTCTTGGTTGTGGCTAACCAATTTGCTGAATTTTTTAGTAATGTATGTGTAAGTGTTACGAAAGATTATCCAACAAATTTTCAATACAGTGAACCCACCCAAAACATAAATAGAACATACGTAAATGACAATGAGATTCAAAATATAATTTATAAAACTTATAGAAGTATTTCTTCAATGGGTTATGACAAAATCAATGACCGGCTAATAAAAGAATTAAAACCAATATTCACGCCATTTTTAGCTAAGCCAATAAACAATTGGATTGACGAGAAACATTTTCGAGGGGTTATGAAAATTGCAAGATTAACACCAATGTTTAAAACTGGAGATAACTAGGCGGTTAGTTGGAAATTATCGACCCATTTCAGTTCTGCCGATTGTGAGCAATCGGCTTGTAAGTTACTTAGATGAGTACAAAATCATACATAAGAACCAATTTGGATTCTGCAAGACCAAAAGTTCAGTGTCGGCTACCTTGACTTTAATTGAAACTCGTGATGGGCATAAAGAAAACCGAAAAACCACTGCATGCATGTTTCTCGACCTAATGAAGGCATTTGATTGTGTAGGTAGACCACCATATTCTTTTACGGAAACTAAGCTACTATGAATTTCACGATAGTGTTATCAAACTAATTGACAGTTATCTATCTGACAGATAACAATATGTAAAAATCAGCAACTGCACAGCTAGGAAATATAGTTTACATTGTGGTGTCCCCAAGGATCAATTCTAGGTCCAATTTTATTTTTAACCCGTTGCCGCACACTTTTAAATTGACGATCGTGCTCAGAAATACACTTTTTCAAATTGTTTATGCCTGCCATATGAAATTGAGCGTCATTTAAATGTTTGGAAGTGAAAACTATCACATTTTCTCACAGTTTTTCCATGAAAACTCTCGACGGTCATAGCCGTCATTTGCTCATCACAACATTTTTTCTGTTCCCAGAGCAAATGACTAGCAAATAGAAATTAACAAATAAATGAATTAGTACACTTCGTATGAATAATGTTCCTTTTTGTATTAATTAAAATATGCAGGATGGCTATAGCCGTCATTTGCCTACATATCACCAAAAATCCGACGGCTATAGCCGTCATTTGCGGCAACGGGTTAATTTACCTTAATTATATATTTGAAATTAATTTATTTGGTAAAATACAACTGTTTGCGGACGACATAGACATTATTTATGGGTTCAAAAACAGCACTGAACTAAAACACCAAATGTATTCTATCTACAGGAAGTATTGAAGTGGTTGTACAATAGCAAACTGAAACTAAATTTTCATTAATCAAAGTTTTTAACTTTCTATCTACAAACACAACCGGTAAATATATTTGATGAAATAACTGTTCAGAGCTCAAGCATCAAACGAGCCCAAACTATTACCTATTTATGTCTCAAGATAAACTCTCATTTATCTTGGACGAATCATGTTAATTCCTTAAAAATGAAAATTTTTGAAAACGCCATTACATACTATGTTTTTTTACTCACACATTTGTGTGGTTTGGACTTAAATAAAGCCAATTTTTTTTTGGTTGAAAAAGGGATATGAATATTTTTGATGTTTCCCAAAACAAATCTCGTATTAACAACATAAACAAAACTAATGTATAATAAATTTTTGGTTAATGACCACAATACAATTTCCAAATAATGGCAGCAAAATCCAATTAAAACAATTATTTATATTAAATAACAAACAATAATTCAAAAACAGAGACGTTTATTATTCAAATCAATCTACGGCCATTTATTAGCAAAACATTTTGACATAACACAATAATGTTTCTTGTTGTGTTTATTGCAGGGCCGAAAATTTCCCTTCATAACATTGGGAAATTTTCGATTTCGTTTTGTAAATGCAAAATTTGCAAAGCAAAAAATTTGTTTGCCCGACTACTTTTGATTGCAAATCGCTTTGTAATTTTTTTATGTACATATGTGTATAAAAATGCATATACCGATACGGAATTATTTTGAATGTGTGCTATCGAAGAAACCGATTGCAAATAATTGCAAAGCAATAGCAAATGGAAACGCACAGTTAGAATAGCCCGTGTTCGACGTAATCGCCTGTTTTTTTCTATTGAGAACTATAAATGTCCGGGGTAGTGACATCTAGCGCATTAAAAATAAGCTGATTGGGTCTTTTTTTATATGAAATTTTAGCACGGCATACTTTATGAAAATAAAAATTAACATACAAAAATAGTCCCAATCAGGTTAATTTTTTTGCCGTCAGATCTACAATTAGTTCTCTATAGAGTACGAGTATATAAAAATTGCGTGTACTACAAAATCCCGGTTTCAAAATCTCGGTTTTAAAAAATCCGGAATGCTTTTCTTCTAATTCTAATTGCACAAAATAATTAATAAAGTTTTGTAATTGCAAGATTTTGTACTTGCAACATTTTGAAATGCAATAATTGTGGAGGCTGACGGCTTCAATAACTCTCACGGGCACTTAGCCCTCCATCCAATTTCCATCATTATTAGCCATTTTCTAGAACCTTATCGCAAACTCATTTTTGAATTTTGCCAAAAAATCATTTAAGAGTCCCTTTTTCCCACATGCCAAATTTTAACACTTTCGCTGCCGCATGTGCTCCGGTGCATCTTGAATTTTACATTCTATCACGCCTCATGTGCACCTGCACATCATGCATTTTTTTCTTTTACAAAGCCTCTGTATCACCAGCACATCATGCATTTTTTCTCTCGCTACACGCCGCGGTGCAACGGGGTCATGATGTATTTTTTTATCCTTTTTTTTGCGTCTTTTATATTTTAGTATTCTTGAAATTATTTCATTAGTTCAAATTCCCGTTAAAAAATACATAATAGTTAATTTGTTATCAAACTTTTGCACCCGTAACTCATTGGCCTGTAGATAATATGTTAATTTATCGCAGGGCACTGAGTTACCGGTAAATCATAATTATTTATGCAATTCGGGAAATCACCAAATATAATTTTTGTAATATATTTGAGTGCAGTCCTAAACAAATTTGTTTCAGTCGAGAAGAAATAATCAAGTGAGTAACATGCGTTTTAGTTATTTCTGTAAAAATTATTAGTGTAAAAATTATTCTGTAAAAATTATTAGAATTAGTGGTTTGTGTATTTTAAAGAAACAAAATGAACAATAACATTGATTTGTGTGCTGCGCAGATAAAGACTAATTCAAATTCGCCTTATAGCGAAGATGTTGAAATAATTCCAAATATGTCGGAAGTAATAGAAATAAAAGATTCATTAACGGTTTCTCAATTTTTATTTGATGACGATGAAATGCAAAATAACGTAAATGATGATCTTTTAAAAAAGTTTGAACTTCCAAAAAATGAAATGTTAACCAATCCGAAGAGTCCAGATTTATTTGAATCTGATACTGATTTCTCTGGTTCAGATAGTGAAGACGATTATGAACCTAGTCATTCTGAC
Organism: Nephrotoma flavescens; assembly: GCA_932526605.1. Taxonomy (NCBI): domain Eukaryota; kingdom Metazoa; phylum Arthropoda; class Insecta; order Diptera; family Tipulidae; genus Nephrotoma; species Nephrotoma flavescens. Next base: position 191,706,122 of record OW052222.1, on the reverse strand, counting down.
TCTGAAGAAAGCGAATATTCAGATACAGAAATGTCAAATTTGGATGGTACTAATAATTTGGATGTCTATAATACGGAACCATCTGAAATAAATAATAATGCCTGGAAAAGTGCAAATGGCAATACTCTTCATGTTTTCAATACCTCGCCGACACCAAAACTTCATGAAACGCTTGAAGATAATTGTCCTTTCAGCTATTTTCGTAAGTTTCTTACGGATGATATTTTAGATATCATAGTTGAAGAAACAAATCGAAATGCCGGTGAATCGATAGTGAATTCGTATCGTGTAAAAAAATGGACTTCTTACACACCAACCGTGCTGAAATACTGAAATTTTTTGGTTTAATTATGTATATGGGAGTCGTACCATATCCCAAAATTGAAGACTATTGGTCTAGAAAGCCTATATTTACAAACAAATTTTGCAAAAGTGTCATGCCTCGAAATCGATTCCAGATTTTACTTCGTTTTATTAATTTTGAAAATGAACAAAACAAACATATTCTCAATTCAAAACTTTACAAAATTGATAAAATTGTTAATATACTTAATGAAAATTTTCAAATAGTCAAAACACCAGGTAAATATTAAAAATTTTGGTTCGCAATACATTTAAAAATTACTTATATTACCCTTTTTAGGTCAAGATTTGGTTATTGATGAATCTATGATTCCATTTCGAGGAAGATTATCATTCCGCCAATATCTTCCAGGAAAAGCTCACAAATATGGTATCAAGGTTTTCAAAGTAACAGACCCAAAATTAAAAAAAGGCCAATCGATTTGATTGGAAAAGGATGGAATTGTGGTAGGTTCATGGCGGGACAAACGCGAAGTATATTTCTTATCAACCAAAGAATCCGGAAGAATGGAAGTTGCGGGAAAATCGGGAAAAAATGAAGATATTAAAAAACCTAACATTATTATTTCATACAATAAGGTTAAGCAAGGCGTGGACGTGTCGGATCAATTATCCAGCTATTTTAGTTGCCTTCGAAAAACCATACGATGGTATCATAAAGTAGCATTCGAATTGCTGTTAAATACAGCAGTAGTTAATGCTTTAATACTTTATAACAGTTGTCACAAAAAAATGGAAATCGTTGATTTTAGGGAGAGTTTGATTATGGGTATGGTTACATTTGAACAAGACTCGGATACGGATTGGGAACCAGATGAGCATTATCTTGAGGAAAGTTCCGAAAAGTCGAAGTCAAACCGAAAACTAAGAAGTCGTTGCAAATTGTGTTATAAAGAGATTTCAAGTCGGCTTGGTCCTAAGGAAGCTGGTAAAAAAACCAAATATGTCTACATTTTGCGGAAAATGCAAAAAGAATTTATGCTTGAAACATTTTAATACGTCACATAAGTCCCATTTAAGAAAATGAAGAACCCAACATTTTAATACTTTCTCTACCGCACCGCAGACGCTCCGGTGCATCAATTGAACTTTTATTCGTACTTTTATTTATCCGTTTATTCCTTTCATTATTGTATGCATGAATTGACTTTGTTTGAAATAAAGAACTTATATAATTATTTTACTAATATTTATTCAAATTGTTGCGTTTAGTTATGGTTTTATATTGTTTTGATTGAGAATAAAACTGATATTCCGGTGTATCAACGGCATATAGGGAGATAAAAATGCATGCCATTCCGGTGCATCAGAGGCTTGGTAGTGTTAAAAAAAGCATGATGTGCAGGTACACATGTGGCTTGATATAAGGAAAAAATGCATGATGTGCGAATGCACATGAGACGTGAGAGAATGTAAAATTTTCATGATGTTTGGGTGCCACAGCGGCGTATTATATGGAAAAACCTTAATGTGCACCGGAGCACCTGCGGCAGCGAAAGTGTTAAAAATTCAAACCGGGATTTCCTAAAAATCGGGTTTTTTTTTATACAAAACCGAGATTTTGAAAACCGGGATTTTGAAAAACGGGATCTCGTTACACACCCATAATAACTATCTAGCGTATGTATATTCTATGGTTCATATCACGTGTGATTATCGTTGCTGATCGTCAGCAAAAAAAAAAAAAAAAAAAAAATGTTTTAGTTCAAGCCTCGAAATCAATAAATTACAGGCTAAAGATACATGAGATAGTGAATGCTTTCGATAGGGGTGAATATGTCGGTGCGTTATTCCTGTGCTGGGATATACTAACATCACATTTTGCGATATTTTATCGAAGTCTACGGCTCTTTCTACTAGAATTAATTTGACTTCTGTTTCAATATCAATTATTTCTTCTTTATTGCTATCACAGCCTACTAGAATTCGAAAAAAAATTATTTGGTGATAGAAACACAGTAGAAACATCACAATGTTGCAATCTAGCAGGCTGGTAAATGATATACAAATTGAAACAGAGACAAATTTTATTCTACAGAAACGAGAAATAAACTTCGATAAATTATCGAAACGTGTGATGTTAGAACATCCCAGCCCTGGATTTACAAAATGCTTTCGATACAATTGATCATAGCTTGCTCCTTGAAAATTATACTGCTCTGAAGTTCGTGGGTTAGCGTACAATGTAATTGAGAATTACTTAAATGATATACAGCAATTTGTTATGATAGATAGTATTGGTAGTCAGATGTTAGATGTGGAATATGGTGTTATATGGTTTTCCTCAAGGTAGTATCTTGGGTCCTTTACTATTGCTCATATTTATTAACGATATGTCAAGACTGCCTTTGGTAGGCAAAATTCGTATTTTTGCAGATGGTACAGCATTATTTTATGAGACGAAGGATCCTCCTAGTACTATTAGAGATAATATGAAGGAGGATATGAACATTCTACTAGACTATTTGAATACAAATTGATTTCACTTAATTTAACGAAAACGATATACATGATTTTTCAATCGCGCTATAAAAATATTGGAGTTCTGCTTCTGCCCCCTTTGTTACGAATGATATTGTTATCAATAAGGTTGAATCATTCAAATATCTAGGAGTCGTTTTTGATTCATGTATGTCCTGGAATGAGCATACTTCGGCGTTATATAAAAAATAGCGCCGTTCATTGATGTTCTGAGGAAGCTCTAATATTTTGTGCCGAGATACGTTTTAAAGATTATATCTTCTCTTTTGTACATACTCAAATGACCTATGGTATTATCGTTTACGGAATAGCAATTAAGAAGTTATTGAATAGGATCCAAGTAATGCAGAACAAATGTATAAAAACTATATGTAAACTTCCACTGCTATTTCCTACACTACTCTTATATGAAACTGAGACCAATGGAATATTACTTACAAAAGCTTTACATGATTTTCAGATTGCTTTACAAAGAAACTAATGTATCCTCTGTCCTGTCAAATTTAGAGTTTAGTGAAACTAAACACGGACATTTCACTCGATTTGGCAAAAGTCTTTCTTGCGGTAACATCAATACTGAATTTGGTAGGAAGTCAATAAGATTCGCCGGTCCGTCTGTTTGACAACGCCACAATTTGTATTCATAATAAATAAACTTGAACTATTTAATTCGTTAACCATTTATTTCCACATATTGTACTAGATTAACTCCGAAATATGTAGCTCAATCTTTACATTTATCAAAACGAGAAGGATGTATAAATCAAAGGGAGAAAACCATCTTGACAAAGCGATAAAATTACGATGGAAAAATAAAAGAGAGAACAAACTTTTTAGTTAAAAAAACCAAGGATCGTAATGGGCAGCACAACCAAATTGTAAACTAAGATAATAAATAAATTTGTAATTATAATCGAACAAATACAGTCCACTTATTTTTCTTTTCCAACGAGCTTTTGGTTGTGTGAGCCACAATGTCATTTTCGAGAAACTATTCGGGATTATTTTTAATATTTTTGAAATTTTAAATTAAAACACGAAAAAAAATACAAATAGAACATGTTCAATCACGGGTTTACCTACATACAGTTAACAATCACTCCAGATATCTGTGGCATTAGAGGCAACCTCACACAACCATTTGTATGAGTTGTTGTTGGCGCATTTACATGTAATGATACTTAGTCAGCTAATATCCCGGCTATTGCGGAATAAAATTACCCGTTTGAGAAACCACATAATACTTTACGATAAAGATCCAAACGAAAGACGTCAGACTTCGCCTCATACAAAATGATATCCGGATTGTTCTCGCGTATCGTATAGAGTAACCACGGCAAAAAATGCACCTACGTCTAGTTCCGCATACCTGTGAAGACCACTGACACAGGGGTCGAAGTTGTGTTCATTTTGATCACCGAACGTAATTAGATGATGAAAAATCCCTTTTGTATACTGCTCCTATCGCGATTCTAACCCTCTATCTCAAGATCAGTGGCCCTATTCTGGTTTTCCCAGGGAATAGGGAATTGGGAATCAGTAACGTTTTTCTAGCAGTTGGGAATTTTTTATTCCTCAAAGTGTATTCTGGCGTTTGGGATTTTTTTTTTTTGGGAAAAATAATTCCATTTTATTGCAGTTTTGACGTTAATTTTTCCCCATTATTTTTTTGGGGAATTGTAATTCGTACCATTTTGAATTTTGAAACATTATTTTTGCTAATAAATATATATTTAAATAAAATTAAACTTGTAATAAGGTCGCAATACGTGTTTTAGTTTATAAATATTTACATAAAAAATATTCCCAAAAAAATTATTCCCTGTCTGCCAGAATACTCATTTGGGAACGGGAAATATATATTTGGGAATTAGAGCAATTTGTAATTACAGCAAAATATTTTCCCAATTCCCCGGAAAAACCAGAATAGGGTCACAGAACGCAAAACCTTTGTCTAGTATGCCGTTTTATTTCTGTCCTAAAGGATCTGTTTTTATAGGTACAAAATGTCTGCATAATGATTTTAAAATGGGAAGATTAGACACAAACACGATTTTAATGTGGTATCCTATTACTATCTACCGGTTTTCAGCAGAATATTACCCTTTCAACACTTGACTTATTGAATTCCACGAAAACTATTTCGACCATTTACAGTACCAATAACTATAATTAGTGAATAACGGTCAGTTGCACTTATATGTAAACCTAAGTTAATTTCAATTTTTATCTCTCTTGTTATTATTATTTTATATATTTATAAAACCGAAATCATTGTGAAGAAATGATTTTGAATAAAAATTTCCATCGTACCACGGAACGTACCGCAATATTATGATTCGGAATTATCTCTTTGATCTAAATTCTAAATAATTATATTTACTGACAATATCATTTAAATTAATTTAAAAAAAAAAAAAAAATATTTGATTCAAAACTTGTATGAATGCGCGCGCACACACACACACAATGGAATTTAATTTATGTATTATATTTTTGTGCAGAGTAACCAAATTTCAAACCTCCGCACATTTACCATACAATATAATTTATCCGAGTCGTTTTCATTTCTAAACACCGCGTATAACTGCAATAGTTTATAGTTTTTTTGTGCAAAATAGATAAAAAATACAGAATTACTACTGATCGTATCACCATATTTAGAATTTAATATATAAACTAAGCTTGATTTAAATATTTAATATGTATAATATAAATAAATACCTATACAGAAGCTGTTTCATAATTTATGTTCGTCTTCTCTCATCGACCAAATTTTGTATAATTTAATGTCCATTCCGCTTTTAATTGTTTTAAAATGCCATTCGACACGCGTAACACCCCAAACAAATAACAAAAAGTCAAAATGTGTAACGTATAACGACGTAATATCGAAAATTCCAACTAATCAAATAAAAATCAATCAGCATGTTTGAAAATGATCTTAAAAATTGTTGACACAATGAATTGACAAATTTTTTTTTATCCGTTGTTTGTGAACAGACACAATCTTTAAGAAAACAATAGGGAATTTCTTTTATTGTTTCTTTGAACAAATATATTGATGCAATTGTTTTTTGTTTTGATCTCTCTCATTGTTATACATTTTTTGTTGTTTTGTTGTTGTGCTCTTTGGGTTTTTCTGTGTCAAACGCTATAAGGAAATTTATATCGGTGCTTCGTGTAGCTTTATAGTAGAAAAGTTTTTTTTTTTTTAGTTTTTTTAAATTATGTATTATTAAAAGCAAAAAAAAAAAACTCAAGCAACGATTCAACCGCAACACAACAACAATAATTTGTATTATTGTGTAGACCGAAAAGAATGTAAATTATTATAAGAATTTGAAAATAAAAGAATGATAATAAGAAGCTGCGAAGATGTAGAATGCTCTCCGTGTGTGTATGATCTTATATACATGTTAGAATGCTACCGTATTTCGTTTTTTTTTTTAAATTTTTTTGTAATTTTTTTTGGGGTTATATTTATAAAGCTTTAATAGAATTTTTAGTTTTTTATGTTGTTGATTTTTTTTTTTTTAGGTTTATGCTTTAAATTTATGATACGAGAGTAGTTTTTCTCCGAATTGCGTATATTCCAGTTTTTCTAGTAGCAAAATATTAATGTATAATAAACTTCAGAAAGACCTTCAAATTTGGTATATTCTGTTTAATGGTAGACGTTAATATAAAAACGTTAATGCTATATCGAAACCAGCGCCCAATTTCACTGAAGTTTTTTTTGCAACGAGTTATGCTAAGGGCCTTGCTAGTCCAGTGGTAATTGGGTGGGGGGGGGGGGGGGGTGCGTTACGTAAAAGGCTATTGGGTGTATTGTTAGGCTGCACCCACATTGGTAAACCATTTTTCCTTTTTTCTTTTCGTTGCTTTGTTATTTCACCAACCACGAAGCCGGGCTGGAATTACTTTACAACACGTTACTTTACTTCCCTAAAGCTATCAGAAAAAATCCAGCGGAACATTACAAGATACTATGGATCATTATAGGATAATAATTGGTTAATTTCCTCTTCAAGGCTAGCAGAACCCCAATTAAAAATCGAACCAAAACGGAAATTAGAACACAAAACAAGATCAATTGACATACATATAATTAAAGACTCATTATATCGTAATAAAACATGCCATTTACAATTTTATGCCAAATGGCTCCATTCGTTCTTAACCAAGCTTTAGGCCATTTAATTTAAAGCTAGCAGAACCCAAATCGAAAATCGAACCCAAATCGAAATTAGAATGAAAAACCAAGACGTTTTGGATACAAATAATTAAAGGCTCATTATGATCTAATCAAATGTTTCATTAAAAATTTTTGGGCTAAAATCATTATTGACCAAGATTTTGGTCATTTAATTTAAAGCTAGCAGAACCCAAATTGAAAAACAGACCAAAACGGAAATTAGTACGCAAACCAGGACCTTTTGACTGCAAATAATTAAAGGCTCAATATGGTCTTATCAAATGTTCCATAACAAATTTTGAGCTCCACTTGTTCTTGACCAAGATGTAGGTTATTTAATTTAAAGCTAGGAGAACTCTTGGGGTTGGTTCGATGGGAATTGTATGTGCTATTTTAGTGTTATGTCACTTTAACCACACTATAACAATACAAAATATTGATTTTTGGAGCGAGACCAATGTGTGCCCTTGTGCGTGTGTACTTTCAGTTAAGATATAGATGAATATTTTTTTTAGGTGTTTCTTGTTTTGTATTTTTGGTGCGTCACGTTCGTTCTTTTTTTACACCACGCATCAACTGCATGTGCGAGAACAGGAAACATACACAAGACAAAATATTTTTCCGCATTTTGGTTGTTTGGTGCGCGAGAATTTTTTTCTAGTTGAGTTTTATGCCTCAACCAGTCGGTCTTAAGTTCTTAAGTTGTGCTCCATTTTGGAACACTTAGGAGAGCGGTACGACCACCAAAATTTTAGAGGTCAGTTGTTTATTTGTGACGAGAAGCCTATACAATTTTGGTGATTGTAGCACTAACCGAAGTGGTGCAATCAGCGTTTAACTTAAGAACTTAAGGCTGACTGGTTGAGGCATTAGTCTCGTTTAGATTTTTATAAAAGACAGTCTGGATTTTGAACCGGCTGATTTTTTCAAAAAGGTAAAGTTGATTTTTGTTTAGAATTTAAATTTGTTTTTTTTTTGATATAAAACGTTTTGATTAATGATAAACAGTTAAGTTATAATAATAAAAATATCTAATTCAAAGATTGTTAAAAATAAACTAAATTAACACGAAGTTTTATTTGAGGAGTGAGAAAACTGGCTTGTTAGTAACAATTAAATGCACAGCCGAGAAAACTTTTCAGTTTTGCTGGAAAACAAAATTGTTGTGGTTTGGTGTTGGCCCTATTAGGTGCTGATAGTGGAATTTAAAATTGGAAAAAACGGAAAACTAAATATTGGGCTTCGTTTTGCGGATACAAATGCTTTTATAACGGTGTTAGCAAAATGAATTTATCCATGGTGAAATTATTCAAATCAACAAACACGAGATAGAGTAACTGGGTGCTATAACATTAAAAAAATATGGTTGCCTAACGGTTCGAAATTATTTTTTGGTGTAACGGCGAATGGGCCGCAACACATACGTAGGCGCCGCATTTTGTTTATGGGCTGTGCTGCCACCCGAGGCTTGACCTATATTTTATTGGTGGTCAGCTTATTTAAATCACTGGTGTTTATTGAAAAGGACGCTCCAACATTGCGGGTGACCAACCGGCCAGTTGTAAAATTTACCAAAGGCGAAGGTCACCCAATGGTGAATTGTTTGCGGATGGCCAGGTGAGGCCACTTCATTTTATTTTGAATCAACGGGTTTTGGCGAACCAACGCAAGACAATTTTTCCGGTTAAAGGCGAGGGAACGCCCAAACAATTATTCACGTGTGGCCAGTTGAGGTCACTTTCCTGTCAACGGATCCGGAGGCCAGTTGAGGGCAGCCGATTTTTTGGGAGTTCACCGGCCGCACCGGTGGAGAGGGAAACGACATAACCAAGCCGCAACAGCCTGGCCGTGGCGCTTGTAGCATGATGGCTGGTCTCCATTTGCATATTTTTCTCGTGACGGAAAAAAATGTAGTCCTTTTTTTTTCTTGTGACATTTTTTAGTACATTTTCCAAAATACATACGCAAAAATGGATTTGAGCATGCGCATTGAAATTTTGTCAAGAGAGGAAAAGATCAAAATATTCAATATTTTTATCATGATGTTGTGCCAATTGAGCATAATTTGTGTTTTTCTGCTCAATCTTGAGCGCACATTATATTATTTTGACATTTTTAATTAAAAAAACGTGGATGTTTTTGTTTGTTAGAATCGCAGCACAGCACACTATCTAAAATGACAAAGCAAATCATTTTATTTACGTAATCAAAAGAGAGAAAATGTATCTAGTTTTGAAGAGTACTACTACATATACTATATTAATAATGTCATGAGCCGAAGCCATTTATTTTATGTCACGAGAAAAATATGCAAGTGGAGACCAGCCATGACGGTCACAAGGCCGCAACCTTACCAATTACGGGTGGCCAGCCGGCCATTTGCAATTTTTGAGCTTAACGGTGAGGAGACGCCGCAACCCATTTTTGAGGGACCGTTCGGAAGGTCACGAAGGCACCATTTATTGTTACTTTATTTTTATTTTTTTTCGATTTTCAATTTTGATTCAATTTTTAGTTTTCGTCTCGACATTTTTGTGAGCGTACAGTGGTATTATTTTTCTTTGTTTATTTCCTCGTTTTTGGTTTATTTTATTACCATTTCGTTTGTTACCATTTCTAATATGTTTTTTGCTTACCATCGGCGTGGATCTGTTTCCCCGCTAGTTTTTCCCCTCTTTATTATTTTTGTTAGTTTGTATTTTTTCTTCTAATTCAAAATAAATACAGCATAATTGAAATGAATTCCTAAATTTTTCCATGTGTACAAGCTGGGCTTGCTACCCCCTTCATCCCCCTGGCAGGATATCCGCAGGGTCGGAGTGGTGAGTCCAGTTATTGTGTCGTCCATTCAGGGGCGACCGTTAAACCGACGTGGTCTTAAGCTGTCTAAGTGCTGGGCATCGGCCTTTTGGGGTCGATGGGTTATTCAGGGGGCTCTCTTCAGCAGACTGAGTACTTGTACCTCGGGGAGATCCGGTCGACGTCTGATGGACACACCCGGTTATAATTATGTTATAATTATTTTATTCCGTTCCTCAAGTTACGTAAGACAAATTTCGGTTTTTTATTTATTTACTGAACATCCGGTTTTTTATTTATTTTTAATTTTCGTTTTTTTTTAATTTTCTGTAAATACGTTGTAGGCTAGAGTCATGCAGCCTCCAATTCCCCACGACCCAATACCTTGAGTATAAGCCTTCAAAATCACCGTGCGTGAGGCCTCTGCATGATTAGTTAATAACTGCAGGTTGACTGCTGGCCATCCGTAACACCTTTAATTATTTATTATGTCAATTGATCTTATTTTGCGTTCTAATTTCGGTTTTAATCCGATTTTCGATTTGTATTCTGCTAACTGTAAATTAAATGACCTAAAGCTGGATCAAGAATAAGTGGAGCCCAACATTTTTTAATGGGGTATTTTATTAGGATAATTATAACGTTTATATTTTTATAATAATTATTTAATTAAATAAATTATGCGGTGATCTACTTTGCAAAATACATAATACAAAAACATTTCTCTATCAGATAGGCTCAATAGAAACCGGTTGTCGTTACTATATTATGTGTTTAGGTGAAACCACTTTTTTCAAGACATATTTAAAATTCCTCTATAGCTGCCACCAGGTTAACACAATTATAGTTCGGGTATAACCGATAAATTTTACGAGAAATCTTCGGCAGATGGATCGTTTAGCAATGCAACTCACCACATAGTCCAATGCAACTCGCCACATAGTCGATGATTTGAGGGCTGAGGCAAGCGGTTATTTCATCGGTAGTGTTCGATCTAGGATGACTAGTATTGTTTGACGGAAGTCGTCGGACAGTAGAATCATTGTGCCTCCACAACATCTTGAGTCATTGCGCAGATCTTTCATAGTCTTCCCAGTTCCAGCGGGTGCCTCGAGAAAAAATAAGCCTCCATTTCCATCATTAATATTGCCTTCATTAACGTGTCGTATACTTCCTTCTGTTGGGGGTTCAACAGTGGTACATTCGTTCGAACTGATTGGTTCAATGCATCTCGATCGTATTCACGATCACGTTCCAATTCTCGATTGAAAGCGTCGTTCATTCCACGATATGGCGTTAGCATTCCTAACTTGACTTTTAAACTGCCGCACATGGAAACACATGTCTTCGATCAAAAGCAAAACCTGGTTATGTATCTCCGTATTCACCTCGAGATCGGGATTTCCAGAACTGACACGAATTCGATGTAGAACATCTTCTGACATGTCATCCTTGTACTAGTTCCACAGTTCACGTGGATTCGATGGGAAACATGTCCAAATAAAGATAGCAAATAATGTGCGTATCTGAGCTAGAGATGCAGAAACAATTGCTTCAGCGATTGCCATGTCCCAATGTGAATCGTTTTCAAGCAAATTGAGCTGTTAACATGCACAACAAATGTTGGGCACACCATTGACAGTTCGAACTGATTCAAATGATGTCGACCCACGAACATTCACCAGCATCAACCGCAAGTAGAAGCATTCGTCATTTTTCGGATGAACTGTGTAAATGCGACCAAGAGCATCGGTAGAACGCATATCCGGATGATCAGGAACCACATCGTTTTGTTTCCGACGTTGAAATTTCTTCGATGAAGCGTTCCAAGTATAATAACGTGACATCTCAGAGTACAGCAAATCGAAAAGAAGCTGGTCAATGTTGTCGCTGGAGGTGTTTTAGCACGTTGAGCAACATTCAGATGCACAGCCAAATGTACAATAGTGGGATGACGTTCATGAATATGAGAATATACGCCAAATCGCCTCATTGCAGCTCGCCTCGTTGCAATGCGCCTTGAATGTTGCGGAAAGAAGGGGCGAATACAGAACAATAAAAGTGTTGTCAACCCACGGTCCACGAACTCGTTTTTTCTCACTTTTGTTGTGATAGTTCTATCGTTATCAGCGAGTGATCGACGCCGATGTAGTGGATAACCATCGTTGCCGGTGATAGTCTCTGACCGGTAGAATAGTCGATCGACTAACATTAGCTGCATCGCTTTGAAAGTGAGGCGCTCCGTTTCGATTTTGAGGTACATGTCGACGCAATATTGCTGAAGGGGTCGACGAAATCGCTGCAATGCGGGTTTTGCAGTGTTGCGACGTGTAAGCACAATATCGTGCGTTCTCACCTTTTCACCAACAATCACAATTGCAATTTCAACTATTGTTGGACCGTTAAATTAGCGTTCGTGTGTTCCAGGTGGGTCGTTTATCCGCTCTGATCAAGACTTTGTAGGCATGCGATACAACGCAGTTTTGAACAACCGAACCAATGCATGATGTTCATAAAGTAGTTGCTGCAGATCTTGCAGAATTGCTCTTTTCATTGTCGTATTGATCGTTTGACGTCGATCAAGTTGGTCGTCCATATTGCCCATAAAGTAAATTTGGATGCATTTATGCTGAGCGTCTTCAAGCGGTTGCAATGATCGAATTCGGTGGTGAATTTTCTCTTGAATCTGCAAATTCGAAGGCGAAGTCAGAATTACTGATTTATAATCACCAAAAGAAAATGAGCGGTTACTCTCTCGAGCAGAAATGACCTTGAATGTTGCATTAAATCCACGTTCTTCGATAATGTCTGCTCCAAATGAAGTCATTTGGAAACACCCGTCGTATCTTTAAGGGTTCGATAGAAAATGTCGTGATTCTGGTGTTTCGCTTCAAGCGGCGGTGGCAATAATGATAGGCAATCAAGGCATTTCCCCAGCGTACTTCAATGCACTGCAATTGTCGCACACAACCTTCATTGTGCCAATTCGAACAAAAGGATGCGAGCTGTAGTCAATTGTGCATTCGTATTGCAACGTTACTCGATTCAAATCAATGAAATTCAGTGTTACTGTTACTTGTAGATGAAAGGCTGTTGCCAACATTTACAAAATGGCTATTGAATATATCAACAATACTAGGAAGATCTTTGTATACAAATTTTTGAAATATTGTTTTTTTTTTGCGTAATATTTTTTAGATTTGTTCTTTTTATTCAGTAAATCTTGTAGTTTCTCTTTTAACGCAGAGTTGTTCGTACTTTGTTTAAATCTTTTGAGGGTGCGATTTTTTTCTTTTATTAGATTCCAAAGATCTAGATTCATCCAGGGACAATTATTAGCATTTTTGATTTTCACCTGTAGTTGTTTAGACTTGGAACATTTACCAACCAGTTCATTATATTTTCCACAGATTAATTCAGGGTTGAATCAGGGTTGTGAATGTCAAATGAGGTTAAAAATAAAAAATCATTGAAGTACTGATTAACTTTGTCATAATTTACCGTTATTTTTTCTAATATTTTATTTATGTATTTCGGTTTAAACACGAACTTGAGAAACTGGAGAAAATAAAACTATGATCACAGATATCAGATTCAATAAATTAGCTTTAAATTTTTATTTATAGGTGTGTTCAAATATCCTACTGTAATAAAGTCAGAATTGGTTTTGTTGCTACATAGTAGTTGTTCCAAGTTTTCTAAAAAATATGTAGTATCAGAGCCTGGTGCCCTATAAATCCCACAAACATTAATTGGATTAAACCCCGAGAGTTGACTACAACTGAACTGGAATGGTGAGGTGCCATCATCAATGTTTAGGATATTATACCGAATATCATTCCTGATGAACATCACAATTCCTCCCTCAGACCTGTCATCTCTACAAGAGAAGACGTTTGAGAGATTTTTAATATTAAATGCAAATACATTTGAGTTTTTAATAAATGTTTGCTTTTAATAAATAACTATCAATATCAGTATGTAAATGTAAACTATTAATAAAATTTAGTAAATCGTCAAACTTACTTAGTTCATTCATGCCCCAAATATTAAATTGAAGTACACACAAGCTTTTGAGAAATCATCAATATTTGAAAATTAATTGTTAAAACATTTTACTTTTAAGGATTTAAAAGTCATTCATTAAAAAACTGATAAAAAATTTAATAAGATATATAAAATAGAAAACTTTAAAAATATGTAAAAAAAAATATGGAAACAAACATATAAAACTGAACGTAAACCTGCAATAAAATATAAAATGTTACCGCGCATCCCCAATAGAATTCCTTTAACTTTTTCCTTAGAAGGAAAAAGTTAAAGGAATTCTATCAGCATATTAGAATTATCAAAAAAAAAAAAATTCATGCATTAAACCTAAAATTATTGATGAAAGACTGAGGGTCCAAAGCAATAAATCACGGTAGTGTACTGTTACCTTTAAAATATAGAATTTTGATACCAACATAACAAATCGTGGAAAAAATAAAAAACTGGAACGTGCTAATAACAAATTATGACAAAATTATTTTTAAACAAAAACATAGTTGTGTCAAATACCGTTGTACTTAATAAAAGGATAAGTATAATTTCAGTTAAAGTGAACTTTACCACATTAGTGTAATTGTAGATGTGTGATGTAATCGTGGTGATGCTTTTTTAGTCGTACATGTGAATTAAACCAATAATTAACCAAGTTCAATAACTTTGATTCCACCTATAAGAACAAGTAATGGAAGTAGGGTTGCCACCTTTCCAAAATGTGAAATATGGACAAAATTTCAACAAATTAATATGGACAAATATGGACACAAAATATTTGTAAAAAAAACTTAAATAGTAACCGAATTTCTGTTATGAAAATTTAGATTTTTATTTTTTTCATATCATATACATAAATAATTCATTTTTAATCAAAAACAATAAATAAAATATATTTAAAAAACTATGACTAGAAATAATTCAAGATAATTAAAAATTAACGCAAATCCTATTTTTCAATATAAAAATAAAAATTATCGATTTATTCTAAATTTTTGAATTGGTATTTTTTATTACTTTTTGCTGCTTCAAGTAATAAAATACTCCGATCATTTTTTATGAAATCACTGAATTCCGTACAGTTCATGGCTATATTTGCTCGAATGCAAAGCTCAGCCTTCACTAACTCTGGTCTCATTCTGTTTCTTTCATCCGTCCACAAATTTTTCATTATAGAGAAAATTCTTTCGACATAGGCGTTGCTTACCGGTATGCTAAATACACGTTCTGCTAATTTTAATAAGTTGGGACATTCAATCTCGGTTTTCTTGAAAAATTCGACCCATTTCATGTCATCGCTTTGATTTATATCGATGAATGGGATCGCAGTTTTTAAAATATTGGTTTCTTTATATAGCTCATCGCCATTAAAAGTCCAATCAAAACCTTTTAAAATTACTAAAAAATTATCAAACAGGTTTTCTTCTTGCTGCAGACTAAAAACTTTAAATAATTTAAATGGATTATTGTCGCTAAAATCAAACCATTCATTTAAATAATTTAAACTTCGCTCATAAACTTCCATCGCGTTCTTTTTAAATTTTAATTGTTGGCTGTTATTAAATTTTGGAAGTGCCTGTTTAACAACAAAACCAAAAAAGTGGTCATGTTTTCTTTGTTCCAACTCTGTGCGTACTTTAAGCATAATGTCGTAAATTTGTGTTACAGATGTATCCTTGCTTTCCAAGAGTTTTACTGACGTATGTATAATATGCATATAATTTTGCATAAAATGTAAATAGAGTTCTGGAAAAGTAAGGTCGGTTCCGTCTAATAAACCATCTTCTTGTTCTTTTATAAAAGACCAAATAACTGGATCAACATTACACTTTCCTAGAGAAAGAAAGTAAGATTTAATAGGCATCCAATTAACAATTAAACGATCCAATGCAGGCAGCAAACTAAGCCATCTTATTGGGATATGACGAAGTAAAGCTGAATAATCATGTTCCAAAAACTCAAAAATTCCTTTAAGCTCTTCTAATTTTTTCCCAGACGTTGAAAATTCGTTAAAAACTTTAATAACGAGAGTTTCAACATCATATTTTAGTTTTTTACGTTCATGTTTCGCGACGTTATGTAAAATGTGGCAATTACAATTTGCTTTAATGATGTTTATGTTTTTGTCACAAAGCTTTTGGAAAATTGAATTATGGCATCCATAATTCACAGAGGCATTGTCCGCACTATATGATACCATATTTTGAATTTTTAAATAATTCGACGATAATTTATTTTCAATTCGACTAGTAACCGCCGCCGAGGTTTCTTTCGCATCATCATAAAAATCTAATAATCCTTCTCTACATCCCTCAGTTTTAGAAAAATACGTTATAACTAGTGGCCAGCATTTAATGTTGCCTTTGTTGGAGGCGTCTGTTGCTAATGAGTATTGCTTTTCATTAACTAGCTGTTTTAATAAAATACCAACAGAATATGGTGACAAAACATTTTCAATTATTGCCGTTATTTTTGTTCTGCCACAATGAACTTTCGGACTTAAGCTTGAATCAGAAAATAACTTGTATGCTATTCTAATTCCACATTCTTGTGATAAAAAACTGTGGTGATGCATAACCCCATGGTAGATAAAACCAATCTCTGTAGCTAAAACTGCAAATTCTTGATCACAATTTGGCTTAGTGTAAAATGAGGAAATTGTTTGGCTTGTGGTAGCTTGCTTTTCGTTATTTTTATGTTTGGAGGATGCTGGATGTTTATTTAAATTTGAAATACCTTCGTGTTTGATCGAGAAAATTAAACCACAATATCGACATTTAGCTTTTGTATCGTCAGAAGGAACTTTTATTATCCACTTCTTAAAATTCTCATCGTCCAGATATTCATCTCGAAATTTGCACTGTCTTTTTAGGGTTTTCTGTTTTTTAGTTGGAGTTGAATATTCTTCGGCATGTTCTGATTTAGCAGTTGGATTTTTGTTTTTGGAAGCCATCGAATAACTATTTTTTCATTTATTGAAATAACAATTTTATTTTTTTTATAAATTACGTATTCATTAAAATATATACACATACCAATTTATTTGCAAAATTGCCATACAACAACTATTTGTTTTTGAATATACGAAGAACGAGAAAACCTTATAGTAGGAAATCGTAAACTTTCTTAAATAAAAAAAATAAAACTGACATTTTGCTACCGGTAAATTTCAGTTCAGTGCAAAAACTAAACACAGTAAACAATAGTGATTTTAGATTTTATGCATTTAGTGCGTGTTTCAATTGGTTTAAATGCCGCATAAAAAGTTTAAAAGTTAAAAATTGTGGTGAATAAAAATGTCAAACTTTTTATCTGCTTCAAGAGCTGATAAAATTTTTATGTGGAAAACATTTGGCTCACAAAAATATTTGTTGTAAACAGACATTTGTCATGTACAAATTTTGAGAAAAATCGTAATGATTTAGATGTAAACTGGCCATAATTAACTAATATACATTTAAATAGTATTTATTTTACATATTTTCATATTTAAATTTGCTATATACGTTGATAATAACACATAAAATAAGCAACAATATTAATGTCAAAATTTAAACCAATTGAAACAGATAAAAAGTTAAAAAGTTAAAAAAAATTTACCTCGAATTTTTTTTTAACTTTTTAACTTTTTATGCGGCATTTAAACCAATTGAAACACGCACTTACACTTTAAAATCAGAGAAAATTATAGTACCTTTTTATTAAAATAAATTAAAAATCTTTAGCACGTTTTTTACGAAATTGTATTATTATTTTATTAAATAAAGAAATTTATGGACAATCAATACGTCCATATCATTCTATATTATCATATTGACAAAACTCTTCAAATATTGACAGTCAATATGAAATATGGACAGGTGGTAACCCTAAATGGAAGTTGGGGCTTGTTGCCCAATAAACAAAAAGCAGAATGCTTTTTTGATCATCAGTAGGTCGATTCTGGTTTTCCTATAGGAATTGGAAATAGGAAAGAATTTTAAATTTTTATAGCAGTTTTGTATTTCTTTCCTATAAGCTTATTCTGTGGGTTGATTCTGGTGTCTTTAGGAAATAGGATTTTTTTTTCTATTTAGGAAAAAATTTTGATAGCAGTTTTTTGCTAAAAAATTTTTCCTATGGTTTATTTTGGTACACATAGGAATAAATTTTTTCCTAATTCTTGATTAAGTTGAATATTGAAAACCATGCTCTGTAAGCGGTTAAGAAATGTCAAACATACATTAATTGTATGTAATTATAATTTTTTTGTCTAATTAAAAGAATTAAATTAAAAGAATATTGCATGTATTGTAAAAGAATATCTTTCCGTACTCAAAATAAGTGCGGAAAGATTAACGTCAAAACTGCAATAAATAGGAAAGAAAAAATTCCCATAAGACACACTAGAATTAGCTTATAGGGGGAAAAATACAAAACTGCTATAAAAATTTCAAATTCTTTCCTATTTCCCATTCTTATAGGAAAATCAGAATCGATCCACTGTGGCCCTATTTTGGTAATTCCCGGGGAATAGGGAATTGGGAATTAGTGACGTATTTCTAGCAGTTGGGAATTTTTTATTCCCCAAAGTGTATTCTGGCGCTTGGGAATTTTTTTTATTGGGAAAAAATAATTCCATTTTATAGCAGTTTTGACGTTAATTTTTCACAATTATTTTTAAAAATAAATTAAACTTGTAATAAGGTCGCAACATGCGTTTTAGTTTATAAAAAACAAAATAAAAAAATGTTCCCCCAAAAATTATTCCCAGTCTACCAGAATATACAGTTGGGAACGGGGAATAAATATTTGGGAATTATTGCAATTTGTAATTACAACAAAATATTTTCCCAATTCCCTATTCCCTGGGAAAGCCAGAATAGGGCCACTGGTGTGTCTTATAGGAATTTTTTCTTTCATATTTATTGCAGTTTTGACGTTTAACTTTCCGCACCTACTTGCGGAAAGATATCCTTGTACAACACATATAATATTATTTTAATTTAATTCTTTTAAATTTTAATTAGAAAAAAAATTATAATTACATACAATTAATGTAAGTTTGACATTTATTAACCGCTTACAGTCATGGTTTTCAATACTCAACTTGATCAAGAATTTGGGAAAAATTTATTCCTATGTGTACCAAAATAAACCATAAGAAAGATATTTTAGGAAAACCCTGCTATCAAATTTTTTTTCTAAATAGGAAAAAAATTCCTATTTCCTAAAGACACCAGAATTGGCCCACTGGAGAGAATATTTTAGCCTAATGAAGTATAGGAGAGCAACAAAATGCAAAAAATAGAAGAAAATGGTGATCAAGAAATCACCCTGACCTCTCTTACTCTGCTCTTATCCTACTAGCCATTATGTCGAAATTATTTGAAGACTCTCATTAAAACGAATGAAACCGTGAATGTAAAAGAACCCATCTCTATACATACACTAATACGGATTTCTATACACTAATATGGAAATTACACATTGAACTGATTCATTGAAATAACACTTGAAGAAAAGAAGTTCTGTTCAGCAGTTTTCCTTGATGTGGCTTAGGCTTTTGGCAAAGTCTGGCATGATGGTCTATTGCTGAAAGCTAGGAAAGTGCACCAACACAAAATGGTACTAAATAAAGTCAAAATACCACATACTAACTCAGCAAAATACTTTGGTATGAAGGTGCATGTCAAAAAAAATTTAAGAGCTCAGACTCAAACACAGAAAATATGTTGGATTTTGAAAAGAAACTACCAATTGGTCAATATATAATAAACTGATGCTTTATAAGGAGCAAACCAATAAGGCTTTATGGTATTCAGCGGTGGGGTAGAACTAAACCGAATAGCCTAGTGACCTCCATAGTGACTTTCTATAGTGAAAACAGTCGCCAACGAGCTGAGCAAAGCAGCACGGAAGTAAGAAGAGAGGCTCTACAATCCCTGAAACGTCTCACAGCCAACTGCTTCATTAATAATAAGGATGCTGAAAAAGGTAAAACCGTTTGGGTTAGCTTTACAGCCAGCCTGCGCAAGGCAGAACTAACAGTAGATACAATTTAAGAGAACCCAATAGGGAACTCTAAACATTTAGCAAAGCAAATTAGGGTAGCAATGAATTGTTGTTAGCCAACATCGGGTTTATTAAAATATTGGATTTGAATTTTCAAAGAATAATTTTGAATGATTGGTTTTAATTTTTGCCAATCAAACTAATAATTTAGTATAAAGCTTCCGATTTCCAAGGAAATCTAAGTAATTTTAGTAACCACGGCCTAAATTATCCAGTCAAGAGTGTTTTTATTCTCTACTATAAAACTATTTTTTTTGTTAGTTTATTCATTTTCCGGTTGACTGCATATTAATTCAACAAAACATCTAAAATATTAAGCCAATAAAATTCCAATAAATATGTATTTTCAATATGATTAAAAAAAATTTATATAAAGACATGACAAAATAGATAAAAATGCTGTAGTCTCTTGTCTAGTGAATGACCAGAAAAATGCAGACAAGATTTTACACCATCGCGCGCTTTTATATAAACACAAATATTTACTTTAATAAAATTTATAAAATAATAATAATCAAATATTATATTTCTTATGCATATTATAAAATTTAATTTAATTTGATTTTTTTTTTATGACATTTATCCATGACATTATTTTTTAATATGTTGTCTTATAATAATAATAATAATTCCGAGGGAATGAAAGAATTTATGTGGGTGGTCTGTAGATTCATGGACTGTATGAAGTGGATTAGTTTGTAAAAATTATCATATACAATTTATGATCTTTTTATAGCGAAGTACCGATCCATAACAAAATTTATGATTGGCATGTTATAATCCTTCTTAAAAAATAACTTATTCATAGTTAAAATGTAGAGTTTTAGTATAATGTAAATATTATTTAAGATAGTTTTAAAACAAGCATATACAGGTAACCGTTGTATAACACGGTTGCCTATAAAAAAATTCGTTGTTCGGGAGATTAATTTTAATTATTATAGTCTGACTGATAAATTAACACCTGTTGTATTTCTATCATTTATCACATAACAAAACAAATGACTATCGGTTCTTGACCGTACTGTAAAAATGTGTGTAAACTTTGTACACCCTAGATCAACTATAGAAAACGGCATCAATTTTGCTAGTCACATTCAGCGTTATTATGAACGCACTCCTGTAGTAGTTCAAGAGAGTTTATTATGTATACTTTCCACTCCTGCATATTTTTATATTATTTTAATTTACTTTGTCATCTGACAAATTAAATAAACAAACGAGTACAAGTTTAACTGCTTATTCAATGGAATAATGTATCAGCCCGTTGAACTGACGAACTGAATGAAGATTATTTTTTATTGCTCCAAATTCATATTTATGAAATCAGCTACTATGAATAGAGATTTCAAGATAAAATTCTGTTTGAAAATTTAACTATCAAAATTTTATGTGTTTATTATTGGTCATAAAAATATATCTATAAACTAAATGTATTCTAAGCTGCATAATTAAATTCAAATGATGGTTATTTATCTCAGATTTCTAAAGTTCGATGCCCAACATATCAAAATATAAACACGTTGGTTTAGAAAGGAACCCTCTCGAGAAATTCAATTTCAAGGGCATTTACGGTAAGCAAAATTTAACTACTTTACTGATCACCTAAATTTAATATAAGCATTCGAACATTGACTAGATACAGTTGACTCTTCCAACAAAAACTGATTGAAATCTTTCTGATGAATGCTACTTAGATCTATGATTTTTTTTAAAATATCGAAATCCGCTATACAGTTTTTGGATGAGCATCTTCATTTTAACAGATTCTTTTTAAAAGTGATCTAGATCGACACCTGCACCAAAGCCTCCTAAATTTCAAAAGCCACAGTGTAGAAATGCGGAAATTTATAAAGAAACAAAAATCAAGAGAATGTGCAAAATTTCTTCACCCTTAATTTATAAAGTTGATGAAAATTTGGATTTGCTAAGTCTATAAAAAATATCTGACGAGATGACAATGATTTTACACATCAAACTTTAAAATACAGGGTGAGCACTGGAATTGTTGTAAGCATGAAATTTGATAGTTCCGATTTGACAGTCGTGATATGTAGACTTGGCAAATTTAATAACGGAAAATTCGTCATGTCATTTTTTTTGCCATCAAAACTAACCAGGTATTCATCATTTAATGAATGAATTATTTTGCAGTAAAACTTTTGATGAGATTAACTTAACCATAAAAACAAATTTAAATGTTTAAACTTTCCCGAAATTACAATCCAAGTAAATTCTAAATATTTTAGAAGCATTTGTATACTAATAAGAAAAAATTTACGTAAATTTAAAATTGAATAATTTCAAGTATTACACTTACATTTAGATGGCATTGCCTTACGCATATGACGTTTAGTACACAATGACAGTGTATCAGTATTTTTCTTTATAAAATATGTGCCATCTGTTTTTTTTTATTAAAAAAACACTTAATGTATGTTTGAAATTCAGGTTTTTTATTGAAAATGAAAGTTGGTTCCACGTCATTTATATATTAAATACAACATCGCTCATGTGACTACCACTACCAGTTAACATGCCACGATACCGCTCACTTTTCATTGTTACTGCATCTTCACGCTCATTTTCGAAAAAAGAAGGACCAATGATGTTACCAGCCCACAATACACACAAGACAGTAACTTTTTTGGATGAATTGGTTGTTGATGATGTACATTCTCCCAAAAGCGACAGTTTTGTTTATTAACGTGTCCGTTGAGCTGAAAGTAAGCTTCATTTGAAAAGATGATTTTTGATAAAAACCGCTCATTTTGTTCGAGCATTCATTCAACAAAACAATGATGTTGCTGATGGTCAGCTGATGTCAGTTGTTGAGTAATTTGAATTTTGTAATAATGCATGTGCATATTAACGTGTAAAATTCGATGTAAAGTGGAAACGATACGTTTAATTGTTGTGAACGATGGCACTTCACAAACATTTTCGCCTACCGCTGTTACTGTTTCACGAGTACGAACTGGACGATGGTATTCTAATACTCTACGACCTGCAACTGATCCAGTTTATTTAAAACGTTCACCAATTTTTGGAGTTCCATTCTCTGTAGTACGTCGATGTTGACCAAAATCATTACGTAATTTACGAAAGTTTTTTTACAGAACGACCACATCTGTAATAAGTTTGGATAACCAAAACTCGTTGTTGTGTTGTAAACGAACACATGACTAAAAATGGCATAGTTTTGACTATTCATTTGTCAGAAAATGTTCGGGTTGCCACCGTATAATAAATATTTTTTGAGCTTAAAAAAACCAACAGATAGAATATCTACTATGTTTTGTGAGACTCACTGAAGAGAGAAAAGGTCGTAAACTTTAATAAATACAGGTTCGTTGTAATCTGCGTAGTCTTAAAACAGTATAACTGTTAAGTCATTTTAATTCTGAAACTAGAGGTTTCACTACATTCAGAAGTGGGCTAGGGTCTATAAAGTTTAATATAATATACAGTTCTCTATTAAAATTGTGAACACAAAAGTGGCTCCAGTGAAGTCCAAACTAACCATTCGTCGCCTAGAGGTAAGTGGGGCACTGTTGTTAAGCCAACTAGTACAACAAGTAACCAAAGCCCTAGAAGTGAATATCATCAACATAACCTTATGGACCGATTCCATGATCACACTGTCGTAGTTTTAAAAACCTCAGTCCATGAGGAAACCGTTTGTCGCAAACCGGGTCGCAGAGATTCAGACCATCAGCGACATACAATCATGAAAACATATTCGGTCGGAAGATAATTCCGCAGGTTACGCGAGGGGTGACCGCAAAAAAATAAGATCACTGGACAGTTGGTGGAAGGGACACAGTTTTCTGCTGAACAAGGAACCATATGAGGGGCAGCAGATCTCTGAGACATCAGAAGAGATCACATTGAGTTCACATCTCAATAATACAAACTAGCCGATTAGCAATTGATTGGTTAATCAACAAACATTCATCTCTCAGCAAAATCATCCGAATAACAATCTACATATTAAGATTGAGGACCAAACATCGAGGACTAATACGGCAATTAGAGTGGGATCACGCATTATTACGTTTAGTTCAAACAGTCCAGAAAGTGGCATTCGCATTCATCACTAAGCAGAAACGAGCCTCTTAATAAGCATAGCAAGCTTCTCATTCACTAAATTCATTCCTGGACAAAAGCAACGTAATTCGGGTAGAAGGTAGACTGAAAGATTCAAAGCTCCCGTATGAATAACGACATCTGGTTATAATCACATACAAGGGACACTTTACCGACTTGGTCCTGGATTGAGACCATCATCAAACATTACATGTTTGATGATGGTCTCAATCAATCGTAATTCCCTGACTTTGGCATATATTCGCAAACGGTTCTCGATTATCAAAGGGGTTCAAGCAGTTAAACACTACACGCACCATTGCAACCGATGCCATCGATTCAAGGTTAAAACCTCGGAACAGCTCATGTGAAACCTGCCTGCTCCCTGAGACACTGTAACTCGACCATTCCCATATACGGGAGTGGATTATGCAGGACCCATTAACATACGGACGAGCAGAGGCCGTGGAAATAAATCCTACAAGGCGTATATCTGCATCTTCATCTGCCTCAGTACCAAAGCAATTCACATCGAAGTAACATCGGATTTAACCACGGAAGGATTCGTAAGCCATCGTAATAGAACCAACTTTGTATGAGCTAGTAAACTAACGCAGCCCACAATTAAGCTTTTTATCCCTCCTTCAGCACCACACTTCGGGAAGCAGGAGTAAAATCCATCAAAACTCATATTAAAAAATGTATCGGCGATACGAGGTTAACATTCGAGGAATTGACAACTTACTTAACTAAACCAGATCGAAGCATGCCTAAACTCCAGGCCACTCTGCCCATTAACTGAGGATCCAGAATCCCTAGAGGTGTTAACACCAGTTAATTTCTTAATTGGAAATGCACTCACAGCTCCTTCAGAAAAAGAACGTCCTGACGCACCAAAAAACTTCTCATCTCGATGGAGGGTGGACAACGGATTACTTACATCGTCTACAGCAGAGGCCCAAATGGCGTAAGGAATCAAAAACCATCGACAAAGGGGACATTTTCTTATTACGAGATGAACTGTTACCTTCGACCAGATGGAAATTAGGCCGAGTTTTGGAGTTACATCCCGGCAGGGATGGACTAAGCCGGGTCGTAACTGTGTAAATCGCTGATCATCCCAATATCAAGAGACCAGTAGCAAAGGTGTCATCGTTGCCTATCCAACAACCGATAAGTGAGGCAGATAGTGACAATATATACAGGGCATAGTGAACCATCTCGCTCGCAGACAACAACCAAGTCATTTCGCAAAACAGAATCCTGTCAATCATACTATAGTCGACTTTTATTACTGACTTTTGCAGTGATTTGCGTCATCAGTTCGGTGCATGCCCATCCATTCAAAAGGGAATCGTATGCCACACAACCTCAATCAACGGTGATAATCATGGAATGGGTCAACTCAGGAATATACTTTGATAACATCGCAAAGGTAGAATTATTGGCGACCAAATGGGCTCGGGTTATTCGATATAATTTGACCAATTATTGTGAAGAAATGCTCAACATGGAAAAGGATCTTACTCTGCTTGAAACAGCCTGCTACCATGTAATCACCATCCAATGTGTCGTCCTAATACAACAACTACAGTGGCAATTCAACAACTTTCAAACAAGACAACGAGCTGCTGCTGACACGCAATGACTTCAACTGTCACAGAAGAAAGCGAGGATTGGGGGATACCATGGGAAAATAGCTGGGGACATGTGCCAGATTCTATCTCAAAGAGAAGTGGAGCAGCATGAAGAACAGTTTGAACAAATTCAACGCAATGAAGGATACACCTTAAAATTGCTAAAAAATCAAACAACTATCATCGACAATACGGTGAAATTATTCAAACACAGCAGCGATATAACCGCCAAACAATTAAAACAACCCGTGAACGCACACCAACGCCCTCGACCAATACTGAGAACGCTTCGCACCCGTTTCATCGGAGCGTAAAAAAAATGCCAGGGCGTAATTCCTCGATTTCTCCTTTGCAAAATTCCCACTATATACACTCGTCAAAGTGAGAATCATCAATGCGAAATATCGATGTTTTTGATCGCGGCCGCACGAAATTTGTCTCGAGCTCGACAAAGTTGAAAATGTGTGATATATGTATATAATGCAAATTGTTGTTGTGAATTTTTGTTGTAATGCGTTGTATCGCCGTTTTGAGATCACACATTTTCCACTTTGTAATAATAAAAGACAGAATTAAATTGACCACAATCAACTCAGTTTTATATTCTCACATCTAATTAAACCTCACCCGTGGTAATTTAATTAGATGACAGCGCTAGTCTAACAAAGTTTAGTCTTACAAACTAAATAGTACTTTGCTAGACTAACACACGGAGATACGTCAAATATTGTTATCGAATAGACCCAGTAGTTTGGATGCAGCGATTAATAAACCGAAAAATGTAAATGCATTACAGTTGCAGATATAAAAGGTAGAATCAGTTACGCCGGTATTTATTTTGGTTAGGTCAGAAAAAATGACATTAACAGCTTCACAAAGTCGGGAAAGATATTGATTTTGCAACCGTTTTGGACACGCTGAGAATACATATTTTATAAAAATTAAAAAAAATGAGGTAACAGGACCGCCACCTGTTCAATTAATTTGTGTTGAGATATTAATGAATGCTTGGATCGACATACTGTTAAAGTTAGCCGAAAGTTTCCAGCCGAAAGATAATGCAGATAGTGTCTTGAATACAGCAAAAATCAGTTATGAACTCGAATTTAGGAGAATTTAGGATCGGGTTACATCATTCGGGTGAAGGAGAAATTATTTCAGTTTATAGGAATTTAAAAATCGATAGGAGCGAGAGTATAAAGAGAGTTTAAAAATAGTCAAGACACTATCTGCATTATCTTTCGGCTGGAAACTATCGGCTAACTTTAATAGGGTTGGATCGACTTGAATAACGACCTTTCTCCCAGGTCAAGCCGTCCTAGATACAGGAAGTATAATAATCATATTGCCGCATAGATTCCTTCCAAAGACAATTGGCCTAGATAAGTATATAGGAACATCGTTCTATGGTGTCAACAATTAAAAATTAAAAATTTTATACGCTTTTAATTCAAATTGCCAGATTTTTGTTGTATCGGATGACACAATAACCCACGATTTCATTATTATCCGAGAATTCCATGCCGTTTCTATAAAATACTTCATTCATAACACGACTGTGAAGTTTCCGACAAAATTAAAAAATAACAAAACTTGGCGGAACGTAAAATTTGTTGAAATAACAAAAATGCACATGTATTAGTAAAACAGTTGGCAAAAGCAATGTTAGGCTTATTAAAAATGTTTGTTATTAACAGTTATTAACGCAATTACTAAATTAGCGACTTCGGATTCAAATGACAAATAAAAATAAATATAATAATACCAAATTTGAAATGTTATATTTACATTTTATTATAAATTGTAAAAATATTTTATTACGAAACCTAATATGGAAGTTTTGAAAAACAAAAGTTACTCAAGAGTAAGTACATCTAATTTCTTAGAAATAGATTTCGAATAAGATAAATAAAATCACCAACAAATCAAAATAAATGTTCAAAGTTCGATCAATGTCCACTTGTTTTAAAAGATTATATGAGTTTTTAAAAAAATTAAAAAACGCGTACTGTATAAAAAAATGAGAAAATCTCAGAGATGTCTAAGAGAAACGATATTTGTGGCTAGTTGGCTTAAGCTAACAGCTATCAAACGACCCCACCCTTATATCAATACGATGACCAGAACCCATTTGTCGTTGACGATGAATAGGAAAATTTAATTAACCGATGAGATGATCACTGAAAAAAAATTGTTCAAATCTCAGAGATGAATAAGAAAAACAGTATATGTGGCTAGTTCTCCATGTCTCTCTGTCTGTCACCAATTTATTTGGGTAATTTTTTCCCCAGTGATCATCCCCTTGGCTAATTAAATTTCCCTATTCATCGTCAACGACAATATAAGGGTGGTGGCGTTCATTGTGACATAGTTAGTTTCGGTTATGATTTACTCGAAATCATTATTTCGTACTAGTGTGTTGTTTAACCATAGTTTCAAACTAAATTTGAACTCAGTTTCGAAGTCAGATATTCTTTTTTCATTTCGTAGCATTTTAGTGCTCACAACGCCGAATGCATCAAAAAATGGAGATTCCGGACACTAATAGTTTACCAAACAAATCTACCCTTGCGATTCTGACGTATAGTCACAGAGGTCTTAACTACAATATTTTACATAACTAAGACAATTCTCTTACTTAAGACTATTTTGCGATTCTGCACGTACTGATCAGTTAAGAGGTTCTCTTAAAAACTTCGTAGCTTAATACCTACCAAATAGGTGGTCTTAAACATCATAAATGCTGCAATTTATATTATGTTGCATGAAAACTAATGAAAATGAATTGTGAAAATAAATAATTAATTAAATTATTTTTTAAAATACACAAACTGGATTTTAGATGTAATATTTTTATAAAGCAAAAATATTCCGACATTAGCATTTCGCGCGGAAGTAAATATTTTGTTGTTGTTTGTTTTCTGTATAACCCATATAATCAATTTTTTGTATAATTATTTAATTTGTCTAATTTATTACAAAAATATAAATATTAAAACATTATTTTTCACAAAAATATGTCGTATTTTATCGTTTATTTAACAATAAAAATACAATTTCAATGGCACGCATTAATAAAAATCACAATTGACAGGTCTCCAAAAATATTTGGAGAGTTTTTATTATAAATTTTAAGAGAAGTACTAACAGAATACCAATTAAGAGATTCTCTTACAAAAATCTATTAACGAAAAACCTCTTTACTGTTAGCCTCTTAATAGTCTTAACATCAGAATCGCACGGCTAGTTTCCTTTGAGTTTTCTATTTTGCCATTGACATATGTATTTGGTTTGCGGGAACAAATTTTTTTCTGTTCTGTCAATAAAAATATCATTTCTGACAATTTAAAAGTCAATTAAATGTCAATCTTGACATTTTTGTCAATGCCTACTCCATTGTTGTTTAAAGGTGGATTTCCATATCCGACGATTTTTCTGCGCCGAACATCTCGTGACGCATTCAACCAATCAGAAAGAACTTCTTCGCCAAATTTTCTGCACAGTGAAGATATGAACAAAATTTATCTTTTCGGCGAGACGACAGCATACATAGAATACATTTTTTTTTAACATCATCTGTTTTTTTTAAATTATGTGTCAAAATATTGCTATATATATGTATGTCTAAAAACTGCGCCGAAAAATCGTCGAATACGTAAAGCATCGATAATACAGCGTTCGCCGAATTTCCTGCGGCAAGCGGCTTCGCCGAAAAATCGTCGGATATGTAAATCCACCTTAAAACTAAACGAGAAGAGAAAAAAAATTGTAGTGTGTCTTGAGTTCTCATTTAAGAAATCATGATCTCGAAATTATAGGTAGGCCGGAATTACACTATAAAAGATCTTTGACGAAGGTTTTTTTTATAAAACATTGTTATCAATTTTCTTTGATAGTGTAATATGCATGTTTTATAAAACTCACTTTTATAAAATAATTTATCAAATTTATTCTGATGCAGGTAATTTTGATAGTTTATTTTTCACATATTGCTTATTTAAAATGGCGACTAAATACGGACGGCAAAACCACAAAAATATTAATTCAAGAATACGAGGAGAATGAATTTTGCTAGAAAGCAAAGTGTGGCCATTAGTCTGTCGTTCATACTTATTGAATTTCGTAAATGTGTTTCTTGTCGTTTAATTAACGGCGAAATTTTATGAACAATACAATTAAATAAATTGTCATCCATTCTTAAATATTTTGCGTGGTCCTTGGGACTGCAGCTCATTTAATAAATTTTGATGGATATTTGAATTGAATTCTTATTTATTTATTTAACTAATACAATTTAGATATAAATTACACACATTTTCAACTTCAAAGCTCATTTGCGACGTGTAATCTATGGAAAATCTAAAATTTTGCCTTTTCCTCTCGTGGTCGTGACGTGATAACTATCGAACAATATCTTCTTCTGTTAGAATGTTCGTTGTATTCTGTTTGGCTTAGCTTTTATTTTATTTTTCTGCCTGTGGTACTCCCACTTTAAGCTACCCAACCATCTAAGCTTTAACAATATTTTGGCGTAGATGCCAAAGGGCTGGGATTTAAAACTTCCAGTAAAAATGGATTAATATCCAAAGTAAAATATAAAAATATTAATATTACATATTTCAAAAATACAAAAAAAAGCAATCAACACTGTTCGACACGAAAGTCAAAGCCATACCTTTTAAACCCCATCTCGATACTCAGACTTTCACCCATATTCTTTTTTTTCTGTTTCATTTTTATTAACGATATAAATAAAATCACTTAAGTTGGTGCTCACGCTATTCGGTGTTGTTCCATCTTTACTGAAGTTTGAGGAAAATTTTGATAAAATCTTTTATGTAGTGTAATTTTAAAAACTTATTTGATCAAAATTGTTTAAAAAAAAATTGATTCAAATATTTTATAAAACGCCTTCGACAAAGATAGTGTAATTCAGGCCTTATGAAACCAATAGGTGGAAAATGCCTTGTGAAGGTTAGTTGTATGTCATAACTTGGATGAAAAATTGCTTGAGGTGCAAGTAGTCTTGAACAACACAGCGCACAGTGTAAAAGAAAGAGTGATTTTCGTAAAAAACGGATTTGTCAAGAACTGAAAAAAGTTCGAAAATGTATAGGTAACGATCGATATTTAATCCAGGATATAGAAGAACGATAGCAATTGGCGCATGATTATGAGATGTCATTTAATACAGGATGGCCGAATTCTCGTACATTTTGTTAGGTTAGAATCTCGACTAAATGTCACATGATCCTTATTATTATTATTTTAGATAGATGACATTTTGAACAATAAGACTCAAATAGAAAAAATAATGAAAAAAGAAAATGGTACTGATAATTATGAAAGGAGCCGTGGAGTTTTGGTGTTCTTAAAATAAGAAAAGCATTTTAGTAAAAAAAAGAGATTGCGTGGTAGTGCTTCATAATACGTCGGATTGCAGCATGGTGGCGGCTGATCGGGTTACGATACATTATGGGAGATTGGGATTGTTTACTGTTGTATGTGGTTGGGAAAACGGCTGATTTAAATATAAAACATTTAATTTTGTTTCTTAAACTTAATTTTCATACAAACTTGTAAGGTAAAAGAAAACTTTTTTATGTACGAATATATACAAGAGGATATATTAAATACGAATTTTGCAATTCAATATGAGGCCATGCTTATATTGACTAAGCGGAGATGAAAGGCAACTCTTGTGTTAACCTTATGCTCTAACTGAGAGTGATATACTTTTTTATCCATTTCATTGTTCATTAACAAATGAAAGATAAAGTTCGTAAGTAAGTAAGCTGAAATTCTTATTTGTAGCACTACGAAATTTTTACTGCGCACTAAAATAAATGAACCACAAAATAACCAGAAAATTCAATTTTATTTCACCCGCGACAATTATGAAACAGCCGGGCGCTAAAATACCTCGACAGATCTCACAAAGAGGACATTGCGATATGCGGCTGCAATTTTTTACAAGTTTTTATCCCACTAAATATGTTCTAAAGTCTAAACCGTTCACATATGCTCTGATGCTAGCTATTAGGGTTTTATTGACTTGCGCAGAGGCGTTGCTCTGACACATTCGAAGTGAATTGTTTTTCATAATCCGAGGTAATTGTACCGAATATAGCAAAATTATTTTATCTTCCAAAAATCAACATAACTATGAAACTGAAGCGTCACACAACGGTTTTACCACAACACATTTAGAAAAATGATTCAGGTCGAGAACAATACACGAATTTCTACGACTTGAAGGGGAACCCAGCAAACAAACGCTGATAGCAGAATGAAATAGATGGAAACATTTGCATACGTCGAAGCGAGAAAACAAATAAATTTACTTCGGTTTCTTCTATGTACTGCATTTTTACCCCCACCTAATCTCTTGTTTATCAATTTCATTTCAAAAATTGTTATTTCATTTCAATCAGTCTCCAGATTGCAGCTGAAGGTAACAGACGTTTGTAAATGTTTTTCAGGTGGAAATACATGGATAACATAAAAAGTAAGTATACAAAATTAAAAAAATGTGTAGTTGTATCTGAATGACAATACACATTTGGTACATCCAACCAAAACCAAACACAATCAATAATATATGATTGTGTTTGGTTTTGATACAACAAAATACATTAAAAAAATATTATTTTCTGGTAAACCAACGGTTAACAACAGTTCATATTATACTCAAATCCAAGTGAAAGAGAGATAAATTAATTTGTAGGGGAAATAAAGCCGAGTTTTCGGTCGACAACAATACGAATAGCATGGAATTAGGTGCATCAATTTGAAGTAAAAATTGAGCGCTCTAATTATATGCTGTTTATGCGCTCTTTGTGCGCTGATTTGTACTACTGGGAATGTGAACTTAAAAAATCTACGAATATTTCTTGAACCGGATGAGTAGAAACAACTGGTGCTCCCATGGCTAGTCTTGTCGAATAGTTGACCGCCTTGTTCATTTCACGATTAGTTCAGCTAGCGACATAGTGCTTCACTTGGTTTACCATTTGTGACCAGTAACCAGTAAAAATGTGCTAAAGTAGGAGTATTGTGAGCTTGTTCGATGAGAACCTTTTGTCATCGAAAATAACATTTTACCGTCCTGAATTCTAAAATTATTGCGAGCAATTACTAAACTGACGAATTTTCTCAATTTGACATACACATTCGGGATCTTGACACGCAGAAGAATTTTGAACTACATGTAACACCGGAACCGAAGAAAATAATAACGCATCTACTGATTTATAGATAGTTCCACGCATCAGATCTGAGCTTTCAAACTGATTTCCAGGATCAGGAGTGCTCACACTCTCGCATAATGCGACGATACCATCGGCACATTCATAGAAAACGTCTTCTTCGGAGTTTTTGGAACAAAATACTCCAGAATAGCTTTCTGGTATGCAACAACTCATTTTAATAATTGAATATGTTCTGCTCTAGTGAAGGATGTGGTCCAGAACGTCATTGAGGTAAATAAGGACCGTATCGTACAGATGATACGGTATCACGCGATTTATTGAGCAACAAAGCGTCTGTGGAGCGTTGCATCAGCCAAAAGACATCACCTTGAACTTATACAAGGGCCTTGCAAGGACTATGCAACATATACAATCCTGTGTAAATGCATTTTTGAATAGCTGGAGACATGGAATATGAGTTAAAAGCCATATTTTACCCAAATTTAATTTATCACTGGACGGGAAATATTCTCGAATATTATTTACGTTGAACTTCGTCGAATAAAATATGAAATTTGGGTGAGTTATAGTTTCGACTAATTCGTCCGAAACGGTTTAAAAAACTAAGATTTAAATAAAAAAGGCTGCTCTAACGAATAAACAGCATGAAAAATAAATTGTGCATGTTATTCCATTATACTCAACATTAGACCTGTCGAGTTGACCTTTAAAAGGCCTTTTATTTGTTAAGACATGAACGGATGAAATCACATCTCCTTTCATTAATTTGAGTCGATTCCAATATTTCTTTGAGCTTTCTAAACGTAAAGGAGAATTAACGGATTGGAATGGGTAAATGGGGGCACACACTAGGATTATTAAAATGTGAAGCAGACGAATTTATGTTTTCTGTTCGTCACCGTACTTGTGGTGGTCCTCGCATCCCAGTCCTCCAAGAACCACCGTTCTTGTTTTCTGGCATTTGCGCTGGGCGTTTTGATTTTTGACATAGCGTAGACACCGCAGAACATTTGCAAAACAATCGTACGAGTGAGATGATATAATAAATCAATCACTTAATGTCAAATTTAATACTTGAAATTTCCATAGCTATTTAAAATTGTAAAATTTATATTGGAAAAAAAAATTTAAAAAAAAAAAATCAAAAAATAACGATAAAATTATAGTTTATTTAAATCGAGGCCAATTCTTGTTAGGACGATTAAATGACCTGAAATTTGGTCAAAAACGAGTAGAGCCCAATTTTTTTTATTGGGCCGTTTGATTTGGCAATAAAGAGCTTTAAATTATTTGTATGTCAATTGATCTTCTCTTGTCTAATTTCGGTTGTGATCCGATTTTCGATTTGGGTTCTGCTAGCTTTAGATTAAATGACCTGAAGTCTGGTCAAGAACAAGTGGAGCCCAAATTTTTTAATAGTGCATTTGATTAGGCCATAAAAAGCCTAAAATTGTTTGTTTGTCAATTGAAATTGTTTTGCGTTTTAATTTCGGTTATGGTCTGATTTTCGATTTGGGTTCTACTTATAGCTTTAGATTAAATAACCTAGACAGTTTGGACCCCAAAATTTTTTAATGTGGCATTTCATTTAGGCCATAAAGAGCCTTAAATTATTTGTATGTCAATTGATCTTGTTTTGCGTTCTAATTAGATTTTTGGTCTGATTTTTGATATGGGTTCTGCTAAATTTTTCTAAAGCTAGCAGAACCCGCGTATTAGTTGAAAGGGATGGAGTCCAACATTTTTTAATAGAGCCAATAATTATCCATACTATCGTGTAATGTTCTACTGTATGGGTTCTGCCAGCTTAAGGGACGCCATTCTGAATCAGTCTAGCTCAAACAGAGTCCATCAATAATTGACATATCAAGCACATTGTAACATATCAACCGTCTGCAAGCAATTAATTTGTTTCCATCTCTAACCTACTATAAAAATTTTTATGGACTTGAATTAATTATTTTTTTGCGCTTGTAATATTTACAATTCAATTTACTTTAGATTCCAAGTACATAAAGTTATTATTATTATTATTACTACATACATTTTTTTATAACAATACAATTTATTTTGCACGCCGGCATAAAACTTCGGTGTACATATTATGTAATTTTACATAAACTACATATATACATAATATTATATTATATGTTAAATTCAGTGGCAAGAAATAAGCATAAAAATTATGCAAAACAAAAAAAAAAAATCGCGAAATTTATTGGTGATTCTAATCTTATAAAAAATATGTATGTAGGTAGGTAGGTAGGTATACGTAAGAAAGTAAACCGAATACTCTTGTAGTTGTGGAGCACTCGCTCGCCCCGTTATACATACGGAAATTAATTGTATCAGTAAATTGTAATCTATGCAAGTTATATTATTATGTATAGCTATACATATTTACATATCTTTTGGGTTAGATTCTTAAAGGTATATATTCGTACGTATATACCTATGTACGTTATAAATTTTCGTTAGATTGTGTCTACCTTTATTGTTTTAGTGTTTTAGTGTAATATGTTTTGCCGTTGGAGCATACGACTATATTATGATGTGTATATATGTATTTGCAAAAATTTATTTGATCTTAAGGCGATACTTTATTATTAT
This sequence comes from Nephrotoma flavescens, assembly GCA_932526605.1. Taxonomy (NCBI): domain Eukaryota; kingdom Metazoa; phylum Arthropoda; class Insecta; order Diptera; family Tipulidae; genus Nephrotoma; species Nephrotoma flavescens. The sequence continues at coordinate 191,670,639 of OW052222.1, read as the reverse complement.
TGTTATAAAAATGTAAGACACACAGATCAGTTTAGAATAAAGGTATGAAAAATTTTTGCTTGCTTGAAATTTTAAGAAATAAAAAATTTATCAAGATGTTAGAAATGCAACTCAATTTTTTTTTATATTTTTATTGTTTAAATTTAAGTGCAATTTTATTGGCTATAAAATGAAATGAAAGGTTATCATCTTCCAAGATCCGTGGTACACTAAGCAACAACAATTTTATGTGGACATAATCTGTCACCACTTGCCGTGAATAAAATATTTATAGTTTTTAATTAGGTAGCAGCGGTATGCAAAACAAATTAAAAAGTATTTTAAAATGTACGTTTATTTACCTAAGTGTTGGCTTTAAATTGCAAGCTTAATTTTTAGTATTTAAGCAGGTTTCATTCTTAGACACAGAATGAAAGATATTGAGAACTAAGGGCCAAATGGATAGGTATGGATTACATGGAGCCGGGCTCCAAACAAACTCATTGAAAGAAAATCATTCCAACCAAAAATATATTTATTCCATAAACCCAGGTTCGTCGTTTATTTGATAATTTTGCTAAATCAACTAGAAATCCAATTGATATTTTGACTTCGAGAATACCAGTCAAAAGTAGTACAGATAAAAACCGGAAGGAATTTTTAGCCAAGAATTAAAAAGCACATCGTAATCCAAAAAGTTTTGAAATATTTTTTGAAAAGGACTTAAATTAGAAAACTGAAATGCCACATAGTATTGCCATTTCAGTTTTTTTATTTAAAGCCAGGATTTCTTACGACAGGAGTTCAGGAAAATCCATTTCACATTGAAAGAGAGACCGCAGAATAATTCTTCTTGTGATTTTGTGAGTCCGTTCATTAAATTATTCGAGCCAGTGCGTTGGTGATATTTAAAAATTTCTGCCTCAAAACTTAGGCACTGCAAACAGTTATATACGGTCAAATTATCAGATTTTTACATTCTTGCTTTATATTTGCTGCCAATGGGTCAACCACTTTTTATTGTTTGCGTAAAGTAAGAAGAAGAGAACTACAAATATTATAATATCCTTCTCGTTAAACGATGTTTTTTGTTTTTACGCCCCAATGATGATTTAATTCGTGTTTATTTTAGAGGCAGTAATCGATTAAAAATAAAATGTGTTTAAGATTAGTGGTCATTAATTTATTATTATATGCAATGTTTAATAGCAGAAATAATGATAATTATGAAACCAGTTAATTAATTTTACAGTATATGTAAAGCATAGCAGATAAATTATCGAAAATTTGGATACTCAAATTTATTAAAGAAATAAACATGGATGGTTTGTATACATTATTTTTATATTTAAATATCAACACCAAAATGAAATTTGTGACCATACAGCCTTAAGCGCTTCTTTAATTGAGCACATAAATCAAGTACCATCGACACCACCCAAAGTGGTTGGCGTTAAAGATTTTTCATTCCCATTTTAATTCCACCCTTTGACTCCATATCTTCATCATTCTCATTACGTTAAGAAGGAAGCAGAAATATCACTATATTGATTTTACAAGCTGATACAAGTAGCACGTTTAAGAATAATTTTAATAGTGAAAAACGAAGAACATGTAAATGTATTACAAATTACAATAAAATAAAATAAACCATCCGACGAGTTTTCTTAGACTGCAGTCCAATTGATGACTTATTTTGTGTAGACTGACTTATTTGAAAGTCTACAATAAGTCACCTCACGAGGACACTTATTGTAAAGTTTCTTGACTTTGTGGCGTTCACATGTTACCGGTAAAACCGATTAAAAAATCCACTAGTAGAGACATCTAGCATTAGTACGAGAAGAAGAAGTGGGCGCCTCTCTACTTTGCCGCGAGATGTCAATAAAAAATAACATCGAAAAAAAGAGAAGGCGACACGCAAGAAAAATACATTTAATAAAAAACAAAAATTCCTTCTTGTCGCTTTTCTCTTCATGTACACATCGTGTTTTACATAACCAAAAAGTCAATATAATTTTTATGAAGTCAAAATAACTATATTTTAATTATAATTTAATTTGTGTAAAGTGGAATAAAAATAAATAAAATAAACATAAGAAATTCAGCGTTGTTGATTAGTTAATTTCATGTTTTACTAAGCGTGTACACTTAGTAAAAACACATTCTATAAGGCGACCAAGCGCTTCGTTTATGCAGCCACCGTATCAAACTAAATGCACATACCACAACGTATTCTGGAGTGTTTCAACAAAAATATTTCGTACATTTTTTGTTCGTAATTAAATTTAGCTGTGATAATACCACAGAATAGACAGAATAGACATAACGCGATTTTACTATGGAAAAGTTTGGACTCATTTTTGTGACCTCGGTTTGAATAAAAGGTAGGAAAAATTCGTTATTTTTATAAGTTTTAAATTCAAATAAAAAAATTTATGTTTCATAACAGTGTACAAAAATTTTGACAAGCCATTTTGACAGCAAAACATAAATAGAATTCCGCCATATTGTAAGTATATAAAAATCAATTTTCTTTATTTTATTTATAAATTATTTATATAATATGTATTTATTTTAGTTATAAATTATATATTTACAATTTATAACTAAATATACAAATTATTATCAAATCTAAAATTGTTATTTTTTTATCTTTAGATGTTCATTTCAGTGCCGAGAAATCGGAACATTATCGTGCATTAAAATCGTATATAAGATAATCTGGAAAGGTTTGGAAATTAAAAATCCGTATGATCGAAATGATTCTGTAGGTCAGGTTTTATTGCTCGAGCTTCGTAAACATTCAAAGGTAGTAAATCAAGTGAGTGATGATACCGACATTAAAACTACATGTGAAATTTACAGAAAATCGTGATCGGCCCAAAAATTTGAAAAAATGGGCTTAACCAACGATGATGTAATAGGTTTTGTGGCGTGTAATAATCATAATTTGACCCCAGTTATAATTGGGGCACTATCAGCTTGTATCCCTGTCAATCCGTTGGATTCTTCGTTTACAAAAGATGAGATCGTCGCATGTTTAACATGACTCAGCCAAAAATAATATGTTGCGAACATGATATGTACGAACAAGTGAAATCAGCTGTCGATGAATTGCTCTATGTAGATTATGGCAATAAGGAGGTTAGTAGGTTTCTGACACTGCAATGTTTTATTGTGGTACGAAGGAGTTTGTTGTGAATTTTCAATATTAATTAGATTAATCTCGAGGCAATCGAAACTGGAGACTAACTTTAAAATATTGTTTTTCAGACATTACCCGCCAGTCGTTTAGCTCATTTATCACCTGCCTTATCATCTGTTAAACAGATATGCAAAGGAATATGTTCTTGCATTAGTCGTGCTTCTGTCCGATGCAGACGACAAGACTGAGGCATGTCGTTCGTTTGCCCAAGATGTTGTAAACAAGACAAACTTAATAGATGAGTTTAAAAATGCTGCTTTGACCTACGCGATCCGATCCTGCCACTAATGCCGATGTCGGCAAAGCACTTATTACAGATGGTGTAATCCGTGCTGAGACGACATGACCGCAAACTCGCCAAACTGGTAAGACCAAGCGGCCTTTATAAAATACAAGACTAGAATAAAATTTTTATTTATAGATTTACTTCCATCCCATATCGACTGGTGTGCGCCGGCACTAAATTTAACGACTTTAAAGCTACCTGTTTACCGACTTTAAAGCTACTAGAGACTAATTTCAACTTTATATTCTGTGCAAATAGGAACAGGTGGAACACTGCCCACAATGCCTCAGTAAATATTGTGAACTTCCAACAGAATGTTTTTCTTGTGGCTCGACATTGGTTTCTGCACACATTTAGCCAGCTCATATCCCCATTTATTCCATGTTGCCACGTTCAAAGAAGTTCCGCTCGATATTGCGGAAAGAAATGCAATTTATGTTACGCGTGCCAGAAACCTTTCGATACAACTGATAAAAAATCGATTGTGATATGTTTATTCATGATACATTGCACACATGTGTGGAGGTGTACAACTTTAATAACAAATGTAACATCCTGGAAAAAAGAGGTCTAATAAAACCGATTTCATTTTATCTACATATTGTTTTTTTATTTATTTGTTGTATATACATAATTTTTAGATGTCATACATAATTTTTAGATGTCTTAACATGATCTGCGTTCGATTCTGAACCACCATCATCGTCTAACCAATTCATAAACATTTTGCTTGATCTGTTTGCCACACAATTGGCAAACACACGTTATATTTGGATTATGAATATGTTTATGGACTCGCAGGCTTGAGTTGGATAAAAAGGTTTTTCCGCAATCATCGCATTTGAAAATGCGTTTTTCACAAACCCGTTGGAATGGCAAACGATTCACTGCATTCAATAGACTTTTCTTTATTTTCTGGATTAAATATTGATTGTCCCCATAGTTGTTTTTCTGTTAATCCGTTCGAGGACTAAAAACAATGAAGAAAATATATAAATAATTTATAACTGAAGATAATTTATATGTTGACGTTTGTTGTTATTATAAATTGTTTTTACTCGAATCCAGGTGAGTTATCCAAACAATTTTTTTAAAATGTATATTTTGTGCTGTTTAATTATATATACATAATATATTCGGAATATGTCGACATTCATTTCACTCATTCATTTGTGACATTCATTTGTGTTAAGGCACACATCCAGGAAATTTCGGACACAGCCGGTGTATGCTGCTGTTTCAATTTAATTTAATTAATTTTATTGATTTAATTTTAATAATAATCTAATAACCTCTGTGCCTGAATTCTGTGCCTGAATCTTTTCCATTTCGACACGGTACCATTCCTCGTCTTCCGTAAACCTTGCGGCACCAAAGTGATAATTGCCATTCTGCTGCACCGATCCCATCACAAATATCGTCTTTTTCACAAATATCGTCTTTTTAAATAAAATAAATAAAAATTAATTTTTATATCCATACAATATGGCCGATTTCACTGCATCACTTTACAATATAAACAAATGTGACATTTGCCATTTTTTTTTATTGAAAATCTAGCAGTGTAATTCTTCCTTATGTGGCTAACTTCAGAGTCGTAAAAAAAGGTAGGAAATGACGGTTGGTAATTTTTTTTGATCCACTCAATGGCACTTCTGTATATTTTATATTCTGTGATAATACGACAACAGTAGAAAAATAAATTTATAATTTAATTATAATTTGTAACTGTAAAATAAAAATATTTTTTTTTGTAAAATTATGACGGACGAAAACAATCGCAAAAGGAAACTTTATACTTTACGTTGTGAAATGTAAGGTTATGTCCAAATAAGTCTCGATTTGAATTGGACCAGCAGATAACTTATTTCAAGCCGCCATTTTGAATAAGTCAAATAAGTCGACTTATTTGAAATAAGTCGCGAATTGGACCGCAGTCTTACTTTTTTTTTTATTTATACAATATCGCGACCTCAGAATAACAAGGTTCTATGTGACATTTTTGAAAAAATTTAGTTATACATTATTACTATTAATTCGGGGCCGTTCTTTGCAATGGCGTTGTCGGATTTACAAAATAACCATTAATAATGGAGATAGTTGCATAACATATTACTAATTGAAGAACGATTTACTTGTAGTTTATGATAAAAGGTTCTACATACGTAAATATTGTTAGATACAACTTTTTTTCACAAACATTGTTTCATTTTGTCTTTCGATACAACTTTGTTTTATGTTCTGTTCTGTTACAACTTTGTTATTCCAATAAATTGAAAACAAATTAAAAAGTTAATATTGTTAATTTTGTGATTGCAGCAAATGCAGAAATAAAAGTTATGATAGATAAAAAATAAAATATTTGCTTTTCCTAATTTTAAGACACATACAACCCATTTTAATATTTATCTCGTGCGTGCTATAACCGAGTTGTAAATGGTTGCTTACAACTTTGTTAAATTTCTGATTATATCCAATAACTTAGCAAAATGTTGTATCTGCAAACTTATTTTCTAAATTACGATAAAACTAATTAGACAATCCCAAAAGGGCCTTTTAAATAAGAAATATCGTGACTTAAAGTATTTTAGTTTTATTTTAATTCTGTAAAAATGTCAAATAAAAATAATGAAAACCATTCTTAAAATTTTGTTGTCCGATTTCTCAAAACTATAAGCATTGCACATAGAACCATGTTATTCTAAGGTCGCGATATTACAACTGATTCAGAGATCATCTAGTAATTTATCTATCTTAAATTAATTTTTCGGATTAAGATGAGTGACCTATTGGTTACTCATTTTATAATACTTTCTCTAAATCAAACTGCCCAGCGCCAGCGGTTTCTGCCTTTGGATCTCCTCACTCCGCTAGCGGTGTCCAACATACGACTGATACCTGCATTTTCGTGTAGAGATAAGCGCTGTACGTGTTTCTTTGGGACATTCACAATCCCTCGTAGCACTTTATTTTGGAAGCATTGTATCATTTGTACATTGGTCTTCTTGGCACAACCCCAAAGTTGGATACCATAGGTCCATACTGGTTTTAGCATTTGCCTGTATAGAAGCAATTTGTTGTGTATTGAGAGCTCAGAATTTCTACCCATGAGCCAGTACATTTTTCTATATTTGACATTTAACTCTTTTTCTTTTTTCTTCTTGATGTATTCTTTCAATCTTAGCTTAGCATCGAAGGTCATGCCAAGGTATTTAGCTGTATTTTCATATGGAATTTGGTTTGAGTTGAGAACCACGCGAATACAGTCTACATTTTGATTTGTAAAGTTGACGTGTACTGATTTGGTTTCATTTAATGAGATGCGCCATTTTTTAGTCCAGTTGCTCCGAAATATCTTTTCCAACTGCTAGAATAGCTGTATCGTCTGCAAATGTTGCTACTGTAGTACCTTCAATATTCGGTAAGACTCTTGTATAAAGAATAAACAGAATAGGTCCAAGTACGCTACCTTGTAGTATACCTGCTGATATTCTTTTGTTTCAGAGTACTCATTTTCAAATTTGACTCCAAAGTGTCGATCAGCTATGTAGGATTTAAGAATTTGATAATATTTTTTTATTCTCGAGTGCATCCTCAATGACATCCGTTATACTGTGAACTTGTTCAACTGTAGAATGATTTTCTCTAAACCCAAATTGGTGTGGTGGAATTAAGCATTTCTCTTCTCTTTTAGGTTTGACTTTTTTCAGCAACAGTTTTTCAAATATTTTTGGTATGACTGGAAGTAGTGATATCGGTCTATATGATTTTCATTGGGCGCTTTCAGGTCCGCCAACATGTTGAGTATAATAATCGGTATCACATTTTTATGATACATGCTGGCATCATAGTTGTGACCTGTATGTGGTGGAGCTTATATGTCAAAAGTGTTACTGTCATTTATGGGTTTTTCCTCAAAATAAATAAAATGAATTTTAATCGCGATTTATTGCTTACCTTTTTAAAATATAGTGAATCTGATGCTACAAATTTGCATTCAGTTTTGGCAGCGGTTGAAATCGCTTTAGATACGACGACAATCCATCAAGTTAGAGGTAATACACCTCTTAGAAATAAAAACTTTTTTGAGGTTATAATACCTCATTACAGTCTCAACGATTTTTATGCGCATTTTCGGATGTCGAAATCAACATTTGAGGTAAGTTATTAAAATTCCTATGTTGTAAGAGGTGTTTTAATGATTTTATATGTGATTCAGAAACTTAATGGAATCCTACGAGGACGACTAGGAGACAACGGAAAAGTGCCACTTCAAAAGAAAATCCTATTTAGCGTGTGGTTTTTAGCAAAACAGGAATGTTTCCTTTCGACTGGAGATCGATTTGGCTTGGCCTTAAGTACGGCCCATCTAGTCTTTACGGAAATAATAAATGCAATTTCAAATTTAAAAAGGTTGTATATCAAATTTCCTACAGCTGAACGGCAGCGCGAAATATCAAACGTAAGTTATCTAATTTCATGTAAAATAATATATTTTATAATTACACATTTTAGGAGTTTAAGTCGCAATCAGGTATACCAGGAATCGTAGGGGCTATTGATCGATCGCATATTGAAATAAACCAACCAGTTGGAAATGCGGTTGATTTTTACAATAGGAAGTCGTTTCACTCAATTGTGTTACAAGGTGAGATTTCATTTTAAAATTGGCCATAAATCAAAATGGATATATTTTGTTCGTTTAATTTTAGGTATATGTGAGTATAATCTAAAGTTTATCGATGTATACGTTGGGAGTCCAGGGCGAATGCATGATGCGCGCATTTTTAAAACAAGTCCTATATATAATCAATTATTTAGCACGGAGGAACTATTGACGGAAGAAGCATTCCATTTACTCGGTGATACCGCATATCCAAATTCCAACTTCATGGTTACGCCCTTCAGACAAAACGGTCATCTTAGTCCGGCACAAGATGCTTTTAATATTAAAATTAGTGCCATGCGATCTTGCATAGAACGAGCTTTCGCATTAATTAAAGGAAAGTTTAGAAGGTTGAAGTATTTGGATATGTCGAATCACGAAAAGATAAATGAGACTATAACAGCAGCTTGTGTGTTGCATAATTTTATTTTAGACAACGAAAGTGACCCTGGATATGAGTTTATAGAATATCCCGAAAATGATGAAAATGAACAAGAGACAAACGGTTCTGAAAATCAACCATGCACATCAAGTAATAAAAGAAACCAATTATTAAGTTTGTTCGACATCTGAGACGGGTAAAATTGTTAAATAATGTATTGTTTTTGACAAATAAAAACGATGAATTATAATCGAAAACAAAATTTATTTCATTAAAAAACACGCCTTTACTCCAGTAAGGACTACATAAAATTCAGGTACGATATAATAGTACAATATCACATCATTAAGCCTTGCCTTAGCAAGATCACAAAATAATAATTTCAATAAAAATTTAATCTAATAAATCAATACACATGGAAGAACCTTGAAGATGAATAATTTTCCGAAGTAAATTATTTCGTTCTTCTTGAACTTGTGTATTTTTCTCTACGTCCCTTATTAATTGGTCCATCTTCGCTAGCTTGGTTCTTTCAATTTCTAAAGACTGTTGTCTGTAATCTTTTAGCGCTCGCTTGCGACTACCAGTTTCAAAAGGCGGTGAATTTTGAGCAACATCCTCAACATCGTCTAATTCATTTTCTGCTGTTTCCATGGATGCTATAGTGACGTTGCTATTAACTGCCCTATCTTCAATGAATATTTCCTCGAATAAGGGGTAGTGCTCCCAGCTAGTTCGTCCGTTTCCGGAACGATTATTTTTGTCTTTTATGTCCGTATATGTCTTTTTTAAATTACGGAATTTTCTGTCTAGCGCATCGACAGATATATCGTATCCTTTTTCTTAGAATACAATATTTCCATCCAAACGTCTTTTTTTTTAATTTGGGATCTCGAAATTTGCTTTTTTTTATTTTGTATTGCTCTATTATTAGTTGAGTAGTGGCTTTACATCATTTAAACGAGCCTAGAAGAACACAATTTAAATATATTTAGGTTATGTTTTCTTATATAAATTTATTTTACTTACACTCCATTAAATTGCGTTAAATTTAATTTTTAATGAAATTATTAATTAATATTTAATTTTTATACTATTCAATACTATATGGATACAATAAATTATTTGTATATATTATTTACGTTTTTTCAAAATGACTGCTCAGAACACTGATGGCTCGATGTATCATAGAAAAAAAATGATGGAAAAAATGACATTTCATCAATCAGTGTTACCATAGATATTTTGATATCTCGAGTGCGTTCAGATCCCAACATGTTGATTTTACTCAACATGTTGCCAACAGTTGCCGGACCTGAAAGCGCCCATTGTTCCCTGGTTTACCTGGTTTAGGAATCATTATTACTTCGGCAACCTTCTATTGTCGTGGAACATATTTCAATCTGAAGACTGCATTAATTATTATTAAATTAATTACGCAAACCTTCTCGGGAATGGCTTTCACAATTTGCCCAGTTATTAAGTCACAACCTGAAGCTTTTCTGATACTTAAGTTACTATTGATTTCAGTTTTAAGCTCCAATAAAGTCACATGCCTTATGTCAAGATCATCTGCTTTGTTTACGACTGTTGCATTTTCATTTGCTGTTTGTCTCGGCAACGGTTGAAAAGTCTCTTCTAAAAAGCAGCAAATAGAGAGACTTTCTGTTTGTCACTTTTAACCCAGGATCCGTCATCGCATTTGATAGGCGGCACATGCATTTTGGATCTTTTTAGTCCTTTCGTTGCTGTCCAAAGCGAGTAATCGTCATCCTTTAATTCAGAAAGACCTCGTAGTCGCTTAGTTATGCTTTCGTTCTTTATTTCTTTTATTAGTTGTTTTAATTTGTTGCACAAAAAAGAGAGTCCTGCCAGATTTTGCGAGCTTTCCGTTTCTCTTTAAGTAGCTCTCTGATTTCAAGAGGATAGTTATGTTTCATTATAGCGTTGGTATGAGAAATCGGTGAACTTTCCCAAGCCGCTTATTGGATATTGTTATTAAATATTTCTAGTTCCTCTTCCAACTGCACCTTCGTTCTAATTGGTTCGCCGAGATTTGTTCGATCTTCTACTAATTTCCTGAATAGATCCCAACTAATTTCTTGAATAGATCCCAATTGGTTTTATTGTTTGGTAACTTAGGTAAATTATCTTTTTTTATCATCATTGTACTCAGCGTCATGATCACAGGTGAGTGCGGTCAGATGATAGTATTTCACTATTTTCAATGCATGTGTAGTCCTTCTAAAACTCCTTTTGTTACAAAAAAGTCAAGAAGATCTGGAATTTTCTGTATTCAGCAGGCCAATATGTTGGTTTATCACCAGAGAAGAATTCACAGTTGTTCTCGCAAGTCTTAATATTGTGGTTAAGCGGCTCCATCGTGTCACGAGACAAAATAACCACCCCGACGGTACAATTTAATCAAACCGTTACAAATATTCTCCTTCCTTAACGTTTTAAGCGAACGCTAAGTCACACAAATTCATTTAATTTTTAATACCACCAGTTCCGTTATTCCGTACTCCAATAGCGCTTGTTCGTTTCGTTCAGGTAAATTTCGCAAATGCTCGTCTATTTCAACTTCACTGAATTTTGATTTAAAATTCTTCAGAAATTCGACTTTAAATATTTCAAAATTAGTACAATGGCCTTGAAATGACGTAAACCACAATTTTGCTGAATTATATAATTTTGCAGGGATCGCAAACATAAGCAACCTTTCACCAGTTTTATAATTCGTTTTAGCCACTGTTCGGACAATAATGATTTTTTGTTTATTGGGTTGAATTCCGGAAGTACTTCAACTTCATCTCGAGTGGTTAATACAGTTCGGTTTCTCATGTACTTGCCGGTCTATTTGAAGCAAAGCCCGTTCCTTATTAAGCAAAATTCGTTGTTATGCTAAAATGTCCCGCTCGCAATTTAAATTGCGTGCCCGCAAAAATCACTGTTTTTTTTATAAACTAACGAACTAAATGTTTTTTATTTATTGTACTCCACTTCTGATGATGTCGTATCGTTCGTTAGACATTTTTAGATTTTCGTATGATCAAAACATTATTATTTTACACATACCATTCACTTTGTACTAGACCTAATCCAATTAAAAAAACATGATTTTTACGGAAAATCTATAGAGGAACACTGTGTGTAATATTCCAAAATTGTATAAATCAAAATCGGATTAAAAGTGCTTTGTCCTAAGATATTTCTAAGAAGTTACTATGGCTGGAATGCGTGTTTTCACTTACCTTCACCCATTCCAATCAAAAAATATGATTTTTTGGAATATCTAGGGGAACACGAAGTATTTTGAGATATACAAGTTTTGAGTATTACATTCATTGTTCCTCTAGATTTTTTGAAAAATCATTTTTTTAATTGGATTGGGTCTGATTCAGATCAATCTGTTTTAAATTGAACTGATAATATACAAAATTTAATAATAATTTACACTGTTAAATTACGTTTTAGAAGCATTTTTGTGTTTAAGACAAACTTTACTTGGATAGTCGTATGAGGTTTGTCCTAATTATGACCATATTCCGGTTGTTTAAGTTGATATGTGTGGGGCGGACTATTGAGAGCTAAATGAGAAAAATTATCTATCTGAAATTACGCTACAACCCGTATTGTCGCTGTACCACACAAATTAAAAATAAATATGTACATACATCTACCCAAAACAAACTTTTAACGACCTGAAATATACCAATGGACATTATTTTGACATGATACGTCATGATTTAGGGTTAACTTTTATTTGAATTCTATAAATTTGCCAAAATTAAATGGTTTTAAAACCTTTAACTTATTAATTATTACATGCACGCTTTAAAAAAACTTTAACAATGTACAATAGTTACACCAGAATCATCAACAAGGATAAGATTTACGGGGCCACCCGGTATATTTATTTTATAAAGCGCACGCATAAAATAAAAATGTTTAATAGGATTCCTTATATACAAACTGTCAATATCGATATCATCAAAAGTAATTCCCATTATTTTTCATATTTTATGTGATTACAAAATAAAATAAAAAAAAAAATTTTAAATTGGTAAATATTTTGTTAAGAGTGTATTATACGAGTATCTTCAATCCCCCAACCAACCAAATCACACAAAACGAATAATAATAAGTATAAAAGTTTTTGATTTAAGACATGTTATAAGGCATAAAACCTAATATTTAAAGTGTGGGTTTTACGATTTTATTTTTAATGTTTTTTTATTAATAATAAAAATAAAAATTAATTTATATTTGTTTTATTTATATGTAAAAACAACACACACATACCTTAACATACTTAAATCGTTAATATTATCGATTTGCTGTGTAATTTTAATTTATTGTTATTGGAAATTAATTTTTAGCCATTAAATTATTGCCTCTACACATAAGTGAATTTTAAAATTTTATGTAAATTGAACTTGCACATTAAGTTAAAATTATGGTTGGATTAAAATCGAAAAGTTTATAATTTATTATTCGATTTAGGTCGCCATTATTAAATTAATTAATGCTTTTACGTGTTAAATATTCCAGTTAATAAAAGGGTTACATTATACCAAAAGAAAATTTAATAAATAATGAGAAGAATTTTATAATGCACCAGCATTCACTCTCGGTGAATAGAATGGTGAAATTGGTGAGCAACTGCTCAAATAACTGTTGCGACCAAATATATCCCTTAGTATACTTAATACGAAATAAGCCTTTATTTAGAAACAACGAAAAAGCCACATCCTGAAAATAGCCAGATCAGTTGAACGACAAGGCCTCGTGTATGCCTTGAAATTTATCTATTGTTACGGTGACATCTAGTTTAGAGTAGAATAAGTGATTTTAATAAGTTGCTCAATTTTAATTTGGTATGGATCAACATTTATTCGCTATTTGTATACTAACGTATTTGCTAGAATGTTCTCGTATAAATTTTGGACAACATTCGGGATTATTATGAAATATAATTTATGAGAACATTTGGCATTATTCTAGAAACAAATATTTTGGTATATAAAGGCGCGCGTTGGCGTGGAATGCTGAGTTTTATTTTAAACGTGATACAGTGAAGGTTACATAGAAAGATTATTAAAGTGTGTTATAATTGTAATAATTAATTGTTAATTTTGTGTTGTAATTAAATTGTGTGAGTTCAAATTTGAAGCAGTTGTATTTATTCACAATCCAGTGATTCGAACCTTGAGTGACAAGGCAAAATCGTAACACATAAAATTAATAAAGTTCCATCTGTATTTCAATAGCACAACTAAATTACAGAACTTTACAGTTTTGCTCTGATAGTTATCAATGGGTCGCCTGATCAATGTAACGAAAAGAATTCGGCTCTAATCAGTCTAATGAGAGAGTTATATTTTACAAGCCATGCAAAAAGAACCACATTGTATAAGGAAAATTCGGCATGAATTTTCGCCATCTTGATACTTTCCCTTATTCCCTCCCCCCCCCCCCCCCCCCTATAATAATAATCTCGGTTTTTCCTGTTGTAGCGGACAATCCACCTTCCTCCATCCGCTCGCTAATCCTTCGCATCACGCAACTAGTTTTCCCAGACCACCTTGGATATCTCTCGTCACTATAACAAAAGCAACATCGTCCTAAAATTGGCGTCATCTGGCGGTTGTAAATTAATTAATTCAGTATACTGAGAGAAAACTCGGGCCTGCCTAACCTTTGGTAACTAGCACCACTAGCGGCTCTTTTCATTTCGAGTGAAATATTCACTTCTTGTACATTTTAAGTATATGACCTCAGGCGCTTCGACAATCAACGGAATATCATTCAATCTCCAATTCGTGAATTTTTATATTTCGCTCTAAGTGAGGAGGAATAGTGTGATTACAGTAAGTTGGGTCATTTCATTTTGGTAGTAACCTTGTAGCCCATAATTTCCCATGGGTTAGATCCGCCTTCTTTCTCACTCTTTCCTAGCTCACGTGCTTCCTTTTATTAATGTCATTTTGCAAGTCTTTTTTAGTGTGGTTGATTATGCTAAGACAGCTGCTTCTAGTTTCTCTTCCTTCTCGTCCCGTGGGTTTGTATCTGACTATTAGTGGATATTTAGGGTTTTTCTAAGAGAGTAATATTTTCCGGGGTACGGATGCTTTGCAACCTTTGCTTATCCGATCCATAATAGTGTTGATCATAGCTCTTTATCAGCATGTTACTATTATGCCCAAGTCTTTGTTCTTTCGATTTTTGCTTGGAAATGTTGACGATTGATATTGGCGGCGTTAAATCATTTTGGTTTTAACCAGGCCGGTAGTCTCGTATTATGCTACCACTCGAATTGGTGGATGGTACGTTTCATTCACAAGGCTTCTATGATTGCGCCTTCTGTTCTTTGAAACGAAACCTCCAACGAGTCCAATTTCCGTTGAAATTGTTTAATCCTTTCGGTAAAAGAGCAACTAAAACTCGAATTGTGTGTAGCTATTAGCATGCCAAAAATGTCGAGTGACACCAAATGAAATAGTTTTTTCTTTCTATCACCTGCCTGGAATGTAGGACAAATCTCATACGACATTCAAGTAAAGTTTGTCTTAAACACAAAAATGCTTCTAAAACGTAATTTAACAGTGCAAATTATTAAATTACTCTTGGATCTACCGCAATGCTTGCTTGTAAACTACATTTTTTGATTTTCCTCTCGGAGCTAAAACAAAAAATTTTCGGATGTCCATAGGGCCATGAGAGAAGCAATGCTTTCCGTATTCACGCCTGCAAACTTAAGGGATTGTGCGTGTTGTAGATGGTTATGGCAAATGAAAGTCTACGTGGGAACTTGACTCGTTTGAAGCTGAAAGTCAGGTCGGTTGGTATCAACGGTATGCGAGTTATTGCAATCCACGTCAATACAGTGGCTTCAATGACATTTGGCAAAAGAATTTTGACATAGAGCCGTGCTCTATTGCATAGTTTTTGCTGGTCCAGAATCCACAGAAGCATTATTGATGATCCTATCTTCAATTTCAAGTTATGACAAGGCATATTCGTGATAAATTTGTAAGCACTCGCTATAGTGGATTAAAAGTTTGCATATATATTGTAAATTCCTCCTACAGGTGAGCATAGAGAAATGGTAATATTTTTTGATCACTAACCTCCCTATGTTTTTTCTAGGCTATATTTGAGGCTAATATAAGTTGTTTGACATACTTGACATAAATCGATTGAAATGGTTTTTGTCCTTTTTCAACATGCGGATTTTTTTCAGTGTATTAAAACGGATTCGTTTAAAATTTGGGAGCAATCGCTCGAGTTCATCAAAAGTGTTCATTTATTGTAAATTTCTCCTTACAGGTGAGCATGGGGAAGGTGAACATTTTTTGATCACTATAAACCTCCTATATTTTTTCTCGGCTACTAAAACGGATTCTTGCAAAAATTTGGGAGCAACTTACTTTTCTCCTTTATATACATATATAGATTTCATAGTAAATTGTATTCCGATTACGGAACTTTCCACCGATTTCAAGAAGAGGGCCCCGGATCTTTTATTCTATATTATCTAACAAAAAATTAACAAAATTTTAAAGTGGGGGTTTTTGCAGCACGTTTGCTGTAATAATTTTACAAGCAAAACTCAAGCAGCACTTGCTCTCCACGCAAAACTCAAGTGTGTGTGTACAATTATTTTCATTTTATGTTGGGTGCTTCAACGAAACTGATAGAAAAAACAAAAAATAAAATGTAGAAAATCTAGTAGGCATTGAATACCAAATTTTTTTGCAAAATGTAAAATTCTGCACATTTACACAGGTGTTTATTTTTTGTAAAACTTCATTTTCGTACTAATCACGTAAAATAAAAAAAAACCCTGGCCCTTGGTTTTTGTTTGTTTGTTCACTAATTTATGTTATTGAGTATACAACACTGTAAATGTGCTGAAAAAACCCCCAATTTAAAATTTTGTATACTGGCGTAGGGTTTTGTTGCAAAACGCAGTATGTAGAAACGCTGTATGTATATCTATCTGTTGATGCATTTACTCTGTTTGCACGTACATACATACAGAGTGATGATTGATGAATTAGCGAATGAGTTTGCGAGATGTTATATTTGCGATATGTATACGATTACAATATTTAATTGCAATATTCCAACCGCTACAATTTTAATCGCATTATTCTTCTCAAACTCTTTTAATTAAGGAGGCCTTTACCCGACAAATTTTCATTTCTGGACATCACGATTAAAATTCATGGTGCCGTAAATAATAAATGTAATAACTTATTCTAAATATTACGGAGTTCTCTGGTATTATTTAATAGGTTATTGTAGTTTACGAATAGGTTTAGGTGTATTTTGAGACTGTTTCTGAATTTTATAAAATAGTAAGAGAGTCGACTTAATATGTGAAAATGCTGAACTTATTTCTCCGAAATACGGTATATGTCTGCGTACCAGACCAGTCTCCGAAATTCAGCGCCAGAATGAACTTGTGTACGAAGTGAAATTTAAAAAAATAAAGTGACGTATGGTGACCATCAAACGTAGCCAATTGTCAAAGCCGTAATGAAAATAAAGGAGGTTTTGTATAAACCTAATAAAACGAATAAACAAATAAAACAAAAAAATTAACCTTCTCGTACAAAAAATATAGTTCTCGTCGGAAGCTTGATTCTTGAATGATATATTTTTTTTTTAATTTGATAGGTTATTTTAGATATTATCGTATCTTTTTAATTTTGTTAGAATATCGTTAAAACAAAGATTTAATTTATTTATAGGCAAATAGATTTCAAATTCGTCAAAATGTTAAAATAAAAAAATATTTCGAACGCCGCCTTTAGATGTCAGCTAAATTAGTATAAAGAAAATATTAATTAAATTTAAAAACGTTTACTTTTAATTATTATCATTAATCAAAAAATTTTAAAGTTAAAAAAACAACACAGATCGGTGTCTCTGGGGTTCAACACTTTTAATTCCAACGTTACTTTTAATTCACAACTTGAAACGACGGCGAAAATGGTTAGCCAAATTAGAGAATGCATAAGTACCAAACAAGTTTTTGACAAACTGTATTTCGGTTTTGGTTAACAGTTTGCCATGCTATTTAATAGCGGACGATGGGTTATCTTCATTATTCAAGCGTTCCGGAAAAACAAATTCTTTATATTTGAATTTTCTTAAATGGCTATTATTACAAGAAACAACGCACAATGAACTGTTTTTGCTTGAGCTGTTCTCATACGACTAAACGCTATACCTTTAAAAATATTTGCAAAAATCGAAACACTCGAATATAAATTTAAAAAAATCTCAAGTTTGAAAATTTTTATATCTATATACATATATAAAAATGAATTCCTGTTTGTCTGTTCCGAATGGGCGTCTCAGCCGCTCAACCGATCGCCATGAAATTTTTACCATGTACAAGTTGTATATCCAGAACCAACCTTACGATATTTTGGAAAGGGCTTGTCCCCGGGATCTAGGGGCTGCGGTACAAATTTTTTCGAAAATTTTAACTTTCCTTAGATTTTTCCACGAAAATGAGTTTATGAGGCTGGTTATATGAAATTACTGACATGTTCGAGTCCGAGGGGCCCAGCCCTGGATCAAAAATTAATTTTTACATGTATAGATACAAACATTTGATTATTCCAAAATGACTTCTCAGTCGCTCAACCGATCGCCATGAAATGTTTATCATGCGAATGTTGCATGTTCAGGACCAATCTTACGATATTGTGAAAGGGGATGGACCCCGGGGTTTAAGGGCCATGGTACAAATTTTTTCAAAAACTTTAATTTTTTTACGAGAATGAGTTTTGGAAAAGGGTTATATGAAATAAGAGACATGTTCGAATTCGGGGGGTCCGCCCCTGGGTCAAAAATTCATTTTTACATGTAAAGATACAATTATCTGGTTGTTCTGAAGTAATGCCTTAGCCGCTTTACCGATCGCCATGAAATTCTTAACATGTATATGTTGTATGTTCAGGACCAAGCACACGACGATACTTTTGAAGGGGCTGGAACTCGGGGTCTAGGGGCTGTGGTACAATTTTTTTCTCAAATTTCAATTTTTTTAAGATTTTTTGACGGGAATGACTTTAAGAAAGGGGTTATATGAAATTAGTGTCATGCTCCAATCCGGAAGTCTGCCCTGGTTCACGAATTCATTTTTACATGTATAGATACAATTATTTAAATGTTCCGAAATAGCGCCTTAGCCGCAAATTTGGCCACCAAAAAGGATATCTAGTGTGCGATTGTTATACACAAATCATACCTCTATAATTGATTTAATTATTCAAATTAATTTTATTAATTTAAATTTAAGACAATCTTTCATCACTTTAACTGAAGACAAATCTATGAACACATATATTATCCATACTAATAATCCATTTTTACTGGTTTGACATGTACTGTTTAGTGATATCCTATTTATTATATCCTGTTTTGAAATGTACCACAGTCAGCGAGTTCTAATTTCCACATAACTTCAGAAATAATTAACATTCTATTTTAATCCACTATTGAACCGATGGTATTTTATGAAAATAGTAGTTTCATACTAAACGCCAATAGTTTATTACTTTATTTAGTTTATTACTTAAATAATCAATGATTGTTTCATAAAATCAATTCTAGGAAAGGTACTAAAAAATATTGTACGAATAAACTGATTGAAAAGTACTAGCGTTTTATATTTGAAAATAGCATCTTCTACAAGAAACATCCTTGGATTCAAATTATTGTACGTGTATAATTGTGTTAGTTTGAAAAAACTTCATTTGTTTTTCGAAATGTGATTTTCAACCACAGTTCGCTGTAAAACGTATCGAAGTGGACGTAGTTTTAATCGTTTCGAATAAATTAATATTAATTTGTGTTTCGAATGCCGTTGTTCTCGATTAGTTAGCTATATGAATACAGCTACTTATAATTTTATTTTCAAATGTGATTGCAACTACAGCGATGTAAAGAGAGAATTCTTGCATAACAATCAAGGTATTTGAATTATATACCTCCCGTGCAACGCTGGGTAACTCAGCTAGTTTACTATAATTGCGATAATCTCGTAATACGCAATTCCAGTCCGTTTTCTAAGACATTTTAGATGAAATGGATACAAATCGTGAATCTTTGAGGCAGTTTATATAATTTTATTTCTAATTGGCGTTTAAGGGGAAATTTTCTATATGTTTTTTGATATGAAGGATCAATTTATCCCCTTCTTCAGATGTTATCCATGTTGGACCATATTGGATTTTAGTAAAGTTAAAATCCTGGGTGGTTTAAAGAGGTGTTACATTCAGTATACCTCTAAGGTGGTGAGTTTAGCTTTCATCATAATACTTGTAGTATACTAATTTGAGCACTCTAGTCTGTCCTACGAAAATTTTACTTAATTAAAGACCTACTGCTAATTGAATCAAATACAGTAATTAACTATGCCGCTTATCAGTATCGTACTGAGTTGTACTTTGATACTAGCGGTCATTCCCTGAGGAGATTTGACCATGTTTCAGTTTATTCCTTGAGCTGCCTTGGGGTTGAATGAATGCGATATCTGGAGTTTAGAGTTCAGTAAATGAGGTATTTTAACTTCAATTTATTAAAAATTAAATTAAGCATACCAAGTGTAATGTTTTGAAAATTATTGTTTCAGTTTTTGAAGTACCTCTCAGTCAAAAATCCAGAAAGAATGCTTGTAAAAACGTTCTAACTAGGCTGTCGTTTTTAATTTCGTATTTAACCAAGGTTTGTTCACTCAATAATAGGGTTTGCTCATGTAGCTTAAACTATAAATGAGTGAAACATAAATGAGTACACCTCCAAATGCGAATTTAAAGAAATTGGTATCGCGTACAGATTTTTGTCTAATTCAGGAACCATACCTTCATGATGGATGGTGTTGCTTTTGGATTAAATATACGAATAATGGTAAAATTATTTTCAAAAATTTTCCCTCTGAAACCATAGCGTGTTTTTATATTTCAACAATATCGTGGTGATTGTAAAAAGTCGTAAGTCACGAAATATTTTTATTGTATCAGTGTATAGCCAAAATAACAATCACTACAAGCTCCAATAGATCACATGTCGTTCAGCTTACTTTTTTCTGATTTGAACTACATGGGACTTCCAGTTATTGTTGTTTTAGACTGTGTCCGAATTGTGCGATAAATATTTTCTAGTACAAATATTTGACACTAACGTGTTGCTGCCCGA
Organism: Nephrotoma flavescens; assembly: GCA_932526605.1. Taxonomy (NCBI): domain Eukaryota; kingdom Metazoa; phylum Arthropoda; class Insecta; order Diptera; family Tipulidae; genus Nephrotoma; species Nephrotoma flavescens. The sequence goes on along the minus strand of OW052222.1, from coordinate 191,649,896 downwards.
ATTCTGTGATAATTTTTTGGTAAAAATTCCCCACCCTCACTTTTAATTTTAATATGAAAATATTGAATTTAATCATGATAAGATTAAGATTAAGTTATACATTATTAAAAACACTTGAAATCATAAATCCAGTTATATTTATTTAATTATAACTTTGTATTGAATTATTTAAAAATCGAAATACAATGATATTGTGGAATATTTAATCTTAAGTCCATTTCTTTTACATAATAAACAGCTTCTATTCATAATCATTGCCCTAAACAAGTACATTCGATAATTTCCATCCGATTAAATTTTCACTTATCTGTCAAAAATTATTATGCTCAATAGCCTTGTCTTGACACGATAATTAATTGGAGCATAATTTGAATTAGCATTGTAATATTACACAGTAAATATAAAATACGGACATAATTTGATCATTTTTAGTACAATTTAGTACTATAATTAATTATCCAAAACACCCATAATTAATTGGAACATACTTTTACTTCTCGGAAAATGCACGTGCATCGCAGCAATCTATATGTCAAAAAAGTGAATTATACATGAATGTTTCTACGTACAAAATAAAAAGTGAAATCGGTTGTCTGGCAAATTTCGTCCCACCATTTCCCAGTATCCCAGATTTTATTCATGTTATGCCTGGATGACACCACCGCTCCAAACATTGGTTTATCATGAGTCGAACCCTTTGATTTTGTCTTTGTTTGTGTTTTGTGTCTCTTAATAGTCCCATGTAAGAATTATAAAACTGCAAAAATTCGCTTGTCTTCAATTTCTACAAATAAATAACGTTCTGTATCCCAGAAAATCAAATTCGTATTCTATACCGAAGAACATGTTCCAATATTAATATGTACATTATATAGTCAATAAAAACGCTTATCTGAAAGTTTTATTTTTATTATTCAATAAACAATTAATTTGATGTATGTAAATCTGGGCCAAATTTCCAAATCATTTGACATCGAATAAAAAACAAATTGGTTCGCGTATTCAACGAAAGGAGGAAGATCAATAGTTTACATTCACCGTCAAGAAATCCAAATTAAAAAAATCCAAATTATGATCATACAATTAATTTTTAGAACTATAATTAGTTTTATCGTCAAGACAAGGCTATGATAATTCGTGTGTCTTCGATATTTTCACAATGTTTGTACTAAAAAATATTTATCATACAATTCGGACACAGTCTTAGTTACAATGATTCAATAGAAAATTTTCTGGAGATGCGACTTTTTGCGGTCACCACAACGATAAGTGCCACTCTCATTTATGAGTGCAGCTCAGCTCTACTTATTACTCTCAAGTCTTCTAATATTTGAACTGAGTTGATTTTGTATACATATTTTCCATTGGACTCGCCTATGCTGCCTCTTCGGATGTAATAACAGCTATAGTAACTTTGAGCAATGCTCAAAGATTGATTTATTAATGTATTAGTGCAGGGATATTTAAGTAAAATTTAAATATAAATTTACTTAGAATTTGGTAGAGTTTGATAATGTGATTATTTTAATTGAACATAATTTGAATATTTTTTTATATGTATGTTGATTAAATCAAAATTCTCGATAATCCAAATTTTCCTCACGGTTCGATTGATTTCTTGTCATTTTTTTTTTGTTTACTTTTTCTAATACGCAGTTTGCAGCTGCACCATATTTATTGAAAGCTGCAACAACGGAAATTTGTCGTGAGCAACATAACCTTCCAAAGAAGCATTTGAAAGGTTATACGTCAAACGGTTGCTAATGGCTTTAATTAGTTTATGTAAAAAACATTCATTAACTATGTAAATGTGATACAATTCGTATCGTGTCGGATTCGGATATTTTGTCAGGTGTACTAATCTATTAGTACGTAAACCAAAGGTGCAAACCTTAAAAGCCGAGTAGTTTGGTTAGTACTAAAACCATATAGCTCTAATTAGATTTCTAATTAAATGATTTTAGTATCGAAATTTAAATATTGTGGGTTAATACTAAAATGGTAAAACTAATTTCAGAAGAGATCTTGGGGTCGGGTCTAACAACTTACTAAATTCCTCGAGCCAGAATGCTATACGTAATACTATATTGTCACATGAAGTATAAAGTTGAAAACATTTTTTCTATTTTTTAAAGATTCATTAGGAAAAAACACTTAATTTTTCCTAGTGCTATTCTTAAGACAAGAACAGTTAAGTGCTATAGTATGAAAAATTTCAGCTAGAATAAATACTATAAAGTATCCTTTATTTATTCTACTCGACAGTGGATAAATATTATTTGGTCAATCAGAATACGATTTTAAATTGTTCAATAAAGGGCTGAAACAATATACAAAAATTTAGTTTAGTTTATTTTGCTGGAATAAATTTCACTGAATCGATATATTTTTTTTTATATTATACATACTACATACATTTCATTCAATTAGATAAATTTTTAGTACACACTGAAGTAATTGGTTTTAGTACTAACTTTCGTATAGGAACAGTCATGTTTCCTAATTAGATTTTAAATTAACAGTGTTAATCTAATACAACAAGAACTTCACACGCATCTTGGAGCATGCTTAAGAATATCCCCCTTGTGGCCGAGTGTCATGCAAATCCACACCACTTTATATGGAGCAGAGCAGAATTAATATTAACAGTCGAGGTGTATCTCAATTTAATGTCCTGCTTCCCGGAGCTTGAAATATCCAATCGTGAATATGAATCAACGTTCGTTAGTTCCCTTCGTCGTGATGTGATTGATATTAGTTTGTGTTCTTTGTCCGATTAGTGATTTAATTTGTAATTGGAAGGTAACTAATGGTATTTTGACCATCGATCACATGTAAATTTCTTTCAATCTTAAATACAAAAGGCCGCCTTTTAAACTTTATCGCTATAGGAACGAACAAACTGGGAACTTTTCTCTACCAAACTATCGGATGGGCTCTACACCCCTAGCAAAATTCAATAGGTGGAGAAAATAGAATTTTTGGCATCAACACTGTCGAGTGCCATTTCTATTTCAACTTCTTCTGTAAACGCTTGTAAAAGAATAACTAATTAAAAGAACAAACTATTTTGGTTTTTTGATCTTAAAAGGTGTGGAAGATTTAAAGGCGTTCTGCCTGGAATATTAAAAGACTTCTTCTAATGCTGGAAAATATAAGGCGTTGCAAAAAAAACAAACCTTCAGACTGACTTGATAATATAATAAATTGACAAAAAATCTACAAGGAAGCATTAAGATCTGCTCATAGATTGTCATGGAGACAATTCTGTGTTGAAATTGACAGTATGTTCGGTTTCGCTTGACAAAATAAAATGTTGGTTAAGAATGACAATTTTCGACCTTATTCGACAATTGTGGAAGCCGGTTCGAGTATTGCTTCTGACTGTTCATTTTCTGGGTTGCATCATGATCAACCCGGTTGCTGTTGCTCCCAAACAGCCTAATACTTCTGCCAATTGGAATTTATACAAGCCTTTTCATGTTTGTACCACACACGGCGGTTGCTGCTGATGGAGTTTTTTCTGCCGAATTACAGCATGGTTATAACATGTTAAAGGACCAGCCGTTTTACTTTATTTAAGCCTGTGACGCAGCATGCTTACAGAGTGGGAAAGTCCTGCGAAACTGCACTACATGAGATTGTTACTTGAACTAAAAATGAGTTAACAACAAAAAGTGTCTCATGAGTACGTTTTATGGCATTGTCAGTGCGTTCGACAGCACTTCCTTTGTTACAAGGCGCCTGTAGGAGTATCGGCATTGATACCAATATTATGAACTGGATTGGATCTGTACTTAAATCACGCACCCAGAAAAAAAAGTTTTTAATTCAATAACTTTGACTTATTGAATCGTATTTTTCGAAAATCAGCAATAAAATTGTTTAACGAATAACTTAGTTTTAAGTTTAACAAAAACATGTATTCTACCAATAAAATAAAATAGTTTTACTAATAAATACACTTATTGTAATGACAATGTATTAGTTATCAAGTCTAAACTTACTAAATTTATTGATCGGACAATGTTCGTTGTTAAAATAAACATTAGGACTTGATTAAATTACTAATTCAATTACTAAAGTTATTACATTTACAACGTGACTGTTCTCGTTAGTCATTAAAATTCGCTAAAGCATTATACTTATACTTTATATGTAAGTTCACAAATTTTCAATTTTTTTGTAGTTTGGTCACTGCAGTCTGATGACACGACCGAATTTTTAATGCAAAGAATTCAGTGTTTTGCACTAATGGAAACATTGAATTCTAGAGAGTCGTGTTGCTGATATTGCAGCTTTAACTTGGTGGTAAACTCCATCTCCAAGTAAGTGCCGCAATATCAACAACACGACTCTGTAGATATTTCTTTTTCAGGTAGATTATAGTCTCTACACGGGCCTCGCACCCTCTATGCGCTAATGCCCCTATTCAAGATGGTCTTGAACATATATAGTATATATTATATATATTCAAAATACGTTCCAATTCCAACGTCTTGGTAACCTCACCTCAACCTCACCCTATCAGGGTAGGTACCATCATCTCCCATATTATCCAGAATATTCTTTATTATGATTATTATGCTCTTTGTAAAAATTAATAATTAAATTTTTTGGAATAATAACTAAAGAACGTTCAATTTAAAACGTTAAGTTATTGAACGGAACTAAATACTTATTGATATAACAATTATTGTGTCGATTTAAAGGTAGTAAAATCAATTACTATAAAATTGTTACGGCAATAACTTCGTTTATTGGCCAAAAACAACCTATGTTTCTTATTGATTTTGCATATGAAAATTGTTATTTCAACAACTTTTTTCCCTGAGTGCGAGTTATCGAGTTGGAGCTGAAAGGGGTGCTCTCATCCTTACTTTGGCTCCTGATTCTACGAACTTCTGCTATATTGCAGATGATCAGTTGCATTCCACTCCTTGGTTCAGTTTTTGGCAGTCAGCCAATTTAATAAAAAACAAAAATCATTCCTAAATGTGCAATATTCACACCTTGAGTGTAAATAATCAATTTTTCCTATCCATTATTGTTATCTTAAATTTTCAACATTCCTAAAACCGTGGGTAGAAGATTAAAATGTTCGCAAAAAAAATACTCTTGCTCTGAACCCTATAAAACACTTCCCTCCAAACCCTACGCACAATTTTCATTTTAAGAGAACGGTTGGTGTGGAATAAAAATGCCTTTCCTAATGTGGAGTATGTCTTAAGTGAGGTCAAAATTGTTTAGGCCACCCGGTATTTATGATAAAATTCTTTAATTTATTGTTAAACATAATAACGAACATTTTTTTTTATAATAAGATTTGTAATAATATTTATTATTTGATATTTTTGTGATGATGTTGACGTAGATGAGAATATGAAATCGTGCAATTTTTAAGGAATTTTTTTTAAATTTCTAATCTTAAAACATCATCTGCGGGCGGTTTTATATAAAATTCAAAATTAATAATTTATTAATGTATATGTAAAAAAATTTAAAACCCACATTTTAAATTATTTAATTCGCAGTACGCTTCACTTGAATTTTTATTAGTAATAGTTGTTGTTAACGTATTTCCCATTTAACTACTATATCAACAAAAAAAAAAAAGGCTAAGTAAAAAATCCACTCAAATTATAAAAAACAAAAGCCACTCAAAACTATTAAGAGACTGTCCACTTTGTATATCACCACAATATTATTCAGACACACACGACCAACGTTAATAAATAACTGAAAGAGCTTTTTTGGTGTATTTCAAATAATTTTCTTGTTAAAGACAAAGTAATAATAATAATAAGAAGAAGAAGAAGAGGAACTAAACCGAAGAAACTATTGTAGTTTTGGTTGGAGAACTTTTTTTTACTTCTCAATATGCAAAAATGAATAAAACAAATGCCATAAACAGAATAAAATTAAATGTGACATTATAAATCTTAATATGTACATTTTAAAATCCGTTAATAAGATTATGATTATAGATTTTGATTTATCGGACGTACGATATAAAAGATCTTATTGCAAATATAATTTATTAGGACGTAAGTCGGCTTATTTGCAATAAAGGGTTAAATACTTTAAATAATTACTACTCACTGTAAATATATTTAAATAACCAACTGAACAGTAAATTAATTTATTACACAAAACACTTAAAAACTAATTTCACGGGTTTTTCTTTTTTTATAACCAAGACACAACAAAACTGTACACGATAAAAACTATAAACCACCAGCAACGTTAATATTATTATTCAAATTTATTTCTTGTCGTCTACGATTATGATAATTTTTATTACTTTTTTTTGTTTAATTATATTAATTAATTATTGGGTGGCCATCATTTATAATATAATTTATTCAAATATATAACTGAATCTAATCTCTAAATAAAATAACAAAAAAAAAATAAAAAAATCACTCAACAAATTTCACTCAAATCCACAAATTATTTAAAATATATTTTTCCCGCCTTTTTTTTTATTAAACGTAAGGATATATGTATATATAAAGACACAAGACAAAATATTTAAAACTAAAAACTTTTTAAAAAGATTTTTGTGGTGTGTGACCCACCCGCTATAACGTCTAAAATAAAACTAAGAAATGATTTTCGTTATTAAGTTTATAAATTCTGCTGGTGTGTACGAAACAAAGTTATACAAAGTATATTTCTCTTCTCCACATCTCCAATGATGCGTTTTGTTTTCTTATGTATCTTTTCTATCTATGCTGTGTGTCTTCTAGTTTACCTTCTTTCCTTCTATAGTTTAAAAAAAAAAAATTTATAATATTTTTCTTTTATTCATCATTATATTATCATCTTATGTGTATTATAAATTTTTCTTAGCTCCATTCCATTTCGATTTAATTTTTATATTTTTTTTTTGTATTTTGGGTTTTTGGGATGATAAATAGAAGACAGACAAATGATGGTGTAATGATGAAACAATAAAAAAAAACTAAAACTAAAAACACAATGATCCCCGATGATGATGACGATGGTGATGATGATGATGATGGTTGTACAATTTATGTATATACGTTCGAGATTAGAATCATGAAATTTGTAAGAATTTTTTAAGTACTATGTTTGTCGGAGGCCGAAAGTGTTGTGCTCGAGAGTATTATCTTTATACTATAATAGTTACGTACCGTTTTAGGAATGTTAGGATTTTGTGTATAACATTAGGGTTTTATCAGGCATATTTATCAATTGTTTTTTTTTTTGTTCAAGTCTCTCTTTGGAATTGAAGATCACCTTACGGGCTATTGCTGTATGAAGATAGAATTTAATTTCGTAGAAAATTAAAAAAATTGCAACAGTTGGGCAGGCTTCAAATTCGACCTTTTGGAATGCTTAAGTTAGACTGTTTCTTACATTTTTCGAGAGACGCTTGAAATCGCGGAGATCAAAAACCCGAACACCAAAAATCTCGGATATCATCCCGAAAATCAAAATCCCTGAAAAAATCCTTGAAATAAAATTTGTGGAAATCAAAATTGTGGATTTCAAGTTATTTTAAATAGATAGACATCATAGCCGATATTGTAGTAAACTTCAGTTTGTGCAATGAAAATGGGGTTTTAACCGTTTCTCAACCGATTCAGATTGTTCATAGTTTGTGCATTTTGAAAGACATTCTTTTAGCATTTCCGAAGTTTTTTACATTTCAAGAAAGTTGTTACGAATAACACGCAGGGGCCTCTCTCATGGTGATTTTGCCGACTAGATCATCATCGACCGAAACTTGAGGAACCATAATAAATTTAATAATACTTTTAACACTATTTGTCGTATGGTAGATTGCGTGAATTCCACCATGCGACTGGTACAATCCGGCTGGCAAAAATTAGTTCTTTGCAAAAACTGTGTGATTATGAACATCTCTTAATCTCTTAAGCTAAACCTCTTCATCTACAGTTCAACCCCAAATTTACTTTAGTTTGGCCAAATGACAGTATAGATGTCAGGAAAATATATATGGTTAGAATTTTTATAACGATGGCCCAGTCAATTCTTAATTATGGTTTTCAAGCGAACATTTATTTTTATCTTCTACGAGTCGTTTTATTTCTCTAAATTTCCAACTAACTAAATTGATGGTTAGTTCATACCAGCCGTTTAGAAATGGTACAGAACAAATCATATTTTGATTTATGAATACGGAAGACATCTTTCAATGACTAGTAATGACTATTCACCAATTTAGTTTGTCTAAATTTATCGACTTAAGTGATGATTGTGAAATACATACCAAAAATAATATCAAAAATAAACTTAAAACTATTCCAATTAGATTTGTTTCGTCGTGAATTTGAAACATTTTTAGATAATCTAATCTATCTTTGTAAAACGATTGACTAAACTTTTTTTAATTCTAAAAAAGTCTATTTTAGACATTGTTTTTACTTTTATATCTCCATTCCTAGAGATGTTCACGGGTCTCACCTGTATGACCGAATAGCTAAATCAAAACCGCACGTGTGTTTTGAACAAGATTTAATTATGATGATTTGAAGTTTACTAGTCCAGCGTATTTTTAAACAACTATGGTGGTTGATTTCAATCTATTTTCTAATTTTTCTATTGCCGCTCCCGCACCTAGAGATGTTCTCAGTGTTAAAATTTATTTTAGGAAAGCGTAGACAAAGTTGTAACACTGAAATGAACATGGATAGTTTATGATGATATTTACTGTGCCATCCAGGCTACTTAAAAATCCCATCAATTTTAATAAATTTTCAAATTTTATTTCAACGACCCTAGAGACGTTCACGCGGTTTCACCTACATGGTCAGATAGATTAGTCAAATCCCAATGAGTGTGGTGAATAGGACCTAATTATGATGATTTTTAACTTGTTCAGAGACATTTTTACGTTTACCGTTATATCCCATATACCAGAAATGTTTAAGGGATCTCCAGGTCTGATTGGTGATGATTTTCACTTTGGTTTTCCAAATTTACTTCTTCATTTTCAATTTTTTTCTCAATTGGAAATTTTTGTATTTTTTCCAATCGGTTTTTTACCCCAATTGACATTCCCAAATAAGCTACGAACCCGAATTATTGTAATAATAATCAAATAACAGTAATCCTAGAGATGTTCACGTGCGCACGTTTATACTTTTGGATAGCTCAAAGTTTCGACTTTCGATAGTTCTGGACAAGGTTCGGTTATGATGGTATTTACTGTGCCATACACGACTTAGAAGTTTCATGAAATAATTTGAATATATTTTCAAATTTTCTTTCACCGATCCTAGAGATGATCACGGGGTTTCACCTACATGGTCAGATTCAAATTCACAACAAAATAAATTCCATTGAAATATTTTTAAATTTAACAGTGTACATTTTGGGTATTATTTTTGGTATGTATTTCTAATGCCTCCTAAACTACAGGCCTCTTACCACTCTCATTTTTCGCACATGACGTCAATTTATGTCTAAACCGAGACTGCGCAATAATAATGTTAAGATATTTACACTAACAAAACAACTAGAGAAAGCAACAAAAACGTCGACATAGCGTGTCGTCATCATTTGGTGTAAGCGGCCTGTAGTTTAGGAGGCATTGGTATTTCACAATCAGCTTAAGGGGATCCCGTGAAGTTTTTAACAAAAAATAACACATATACATTTACAGCTCTAATTGGAAAACATGGCGGAAACACAATTCTTATTTGATTCAAATAGATTCTAATAGCCGCCATATTGAATTGTTCTTGTATTGGCGGTTTACACTGTTAATATTTTATAAATGCAAATTAGTGAAAATTTTATTAAAAATTGTTATTATAAATAAAATCATAATTTACATAAATAAAATTTAAAAAAGATAATAAATACAATATATATTAGCGAAATATATAAATAACTTAAAGAAAAAATTAACAAATAAATAAAATTAAAGCTTTAACAAAAAAAAATATCAAATATGTTTATTGCAATTTTTCACTCAAAATATTTAGTATTTTACCAATCTGGGCCAATAACAAGCCACTTTCAGAGATTAGGGCAAGATACCACTATATAGGTCGGATTGGCCTATTTATAGGGAACATTTTCCATAATTATTGTATTTCATTAATATTTTGTAATTTTAAATAAATTCTAGTTTAAAAATTATAATTTTTAAATGTACTTGATTCCTAGAATAATTTAACAATGTAATAAATCACACTCAATTTTTTCTAATAAGAATGTAATATTGAGTATTTTTTGTTAGAAACTTCACATTGGTCTTAAGGGACACAGTATTTAAATATCTAATACTTTGTGCCTGATACCAATTTTTACGCCTAAATTACTGAATAAACTAATTTTATGTTAGTTCGTACCAGTCATCAATAGATGGCGTTAATGAAACTGAAATTTTATTCTAATTCTCTAATTTAATTGGAGCTTTAAATTTAGTTAGTTGGCAATTTGCAACACAAAGTTTTGCACTTAGTTTGACCATTGGTGATGATCACGTATATAAGACCACACATTTCGTTCGAGATCTGTACCTCATTTATAAAAACAAAATCCCCCCTTCGCCTGTTGTATTTATAAAATTTAATTTGGTTATTTCTGTTTTTTGTTTCCCGTATACACATTTAAAAAAAAAAAAATCGAAATGAAAGAGATCAATCTGTTCGTGATCGCAAGAAAATTATTTTTAATTTAAGGTTCAATTTTATATTTTTATATATATAGATTTTACTGCTGCATGTATCCTTGATGATTGTATTCCAATCGATCGTTATTAAACATTGATCGTGAATTTATAAAAAAAAAAAAAAATTAAATTACAAAATAACGATCGATATTTAATATATTAATTATTGATTAATGAAAATAGAGATCAAATGAAGATCATAACATATAAAAGGAATTTATTATGTTTTTTTTTATAATTTCTTCATGTTTTTTTTTTGTAATATGTGCGATCAAACATAATAAATTGTTGATCATAATCACGATTTTTCGTTTTTGCATCTCAATTTTGATTTTCGTTCAATGTATATATGGATTTTCAATGATCTGATGATGATAATGATGATCACTATCATCATTACATATTATTATTATATTATTGGATTGATGATGAACGTATGAGTTTGTATGTAAGAAAAGTTTTGAAAATATGTATAAGAAAATGTAGTTTTTTTTAAGTCACGCATCTCACGATCTAACTATTAAAATCCACCTCCTCCTTCAATTTTTTTTTTTAATATATACACACAAAAAAGTATTCGCGAACCCTTTTTAGGGTCGATTTATATTATCCGTTCCGTTCAGATCCGTTTCTTTCAGATTCAGACAAAAAAAATATTGTTACATATGTTTTCTATATAAGTATTTATATTATCCGTTCCGTTCAGATCCTTTACTTTCCGTTTCAGATAAATATTGTTGAAAAGAATGTTTTATCTGATGTCTGAACGCGAAAAAATACGAAAGAATAGCGAGGAAAGTGGAATTTATATATATTCCAGCAACAACAATCAAAACAAAATTAAATTGCATTTTTGGATTTTATGTTATCGTTTAGTCTATACGTAACCAAAGATACGAATAGATGCAGCATGTGTGAAACAAATTAATAATATTTGTTTATATATTCTCGTCATGCCAATCGTATGCTAATGTTTGTCACCACTAAACTTTTCTTATATGCTCTTTTAAATTATCCCATATATTTTATAGTTGTTTTAGTCTAATAAACTATAAAATATAAAGAAAATTGTTAAAGTAAAATAAAGTAAGGAGCATACGAGTCTGAGCAATAAAACATGTGTTCATATTTTCTATTGAATTCGTTTTAAATTTTTTTTCTTGTTATTTAACGTTTATACAGGGTTTTGATTTGTGGAACGGTAAAATTTTATGGCAAATAGGGTGGGTCATTTGAAATTGAGATAATTGAGATGATATTTTTAAGTTTCTTTTAAATTACCCAAAAGCTCGCCTTTAAATGGTCATAACTTTTTAGTTTGTAATCGTAAAGGCTCGAAATAACTTTTATTGCATTCTGCAATGTAATTTTATTCTAAATAAATCATTATTTAATAGAATTGGTTAAAGAAAAATCACTTATGGCCTTCCAAATCCTACAAAATGTGTAAAAGTATGGAAAATGTCTACCTTCTAAATTCATTTAAAAAACTAGAAGTGATTTTGAAATTAGCTTTGTTTTAATTCTCTAGTTTATGCTCTTTCCAACGGTATGCTATTTGTCATAGAAATCATTCATTTTGTGGTCAAAATAAAAGATACTATTTTGCCGGGGTTAGGTTTAAGAAGATCAAAAACTTTATTTCCCAAACTTGCATACACAAATATATACGATAACCATACGATGAAAATATCTGATCTGATAGTATAAATTGATGATGTCTGAATCTGAAAGAAACGGATCTGAAAGGAACGGATAATATAAATCGACCCTTACTCTTGTTGCATATTGCATACAATCTTCTCTTGGGTCTTGGTAATATATTTTTTTGTAAAATAATAATAATAAAATAAAAAAAAATTTAGCACGATTTTATATGAACAAAAATAAAAATAATAATAATAAATTTATATATCGAATGGAATGATGCAGATTGGAAGTATATTAATTTTGGATTTTTACTGTGAGATTTTTCTTGAAAATTTTTGGTTCGTTACCTTACTGGCTACATATAATTCATTGGAATTTTATTTTACTTTTTATTTGTTTTTGTTGTTTTTACTTTTTTTTTTTATTTGAGTGATCGTTAAGAATAACATTTTAATTGATTTAAATTACTATTAATTTTATTTTTTTTTTAATTTGTATTTCAAGATCAATATGTTTCTCACGCCCTAAACTGTTATTTACATTTCCTACTTCAGCTTTATTAAATAGGTATACCATATGATAGATACAAGTAGATATTCAGATAATTGATAAATCATTTATTTGAGGAAATGCTATCTACACAAACATACGAAGAAAGAAAACTGATTAAACATTTTTCTAATGAACCATAATTTGTTTCTCTTTGCAGAGTGGTCTATCCATAATATGTCTGTGTAATATTTAATTTTTGTTATTACATTATTCTTACCAACTCAATTTCCTTACTTTGCTACCTTGATGATTATTACTATAACTTTTTTCAATTAAAATATATTACTTAGACTTTTTTATTAAAAAATGAAATTTCAATTTAAAATTAAGATCTGTAATAAAATCCGTCAGTATAATGAAACACAAAGTCTAAGCAAAAATCTAGACGCTTAGCTCATGTTACTAACTATAAATACAAACCATAGTTACTTAATCATGAGAAAATAGTTGGCCATTTTCTACATAAAAATATACGCAAAGAATTCAAAGTTTTTCGTGTTTTAAGACACGAAAACAACAATAAATTGTACGAAAAACCGATAGTAAATTGTGGAGTTGTGTTAAATTATTTTGTAACGATGTTTAAATGACCCATGGTTTAATTTATTCCCCATCAGAGGGCTAAGTAAGCCCCCCCCCCAATTAGCTCCCGCGAGCTCGTGAGAGTTAGTACAGCCGTTAGTCCTTACTATTACAAATTCCAATTTTTAATTCCGTAAAATATTCTCCATGGGGTCAAGGTTGAACCACTTCGAGAATACAGGACTCTCACTTCATAATGAAAACAACTGTTTTCTGAAATAAAACAACTGTTTTTTGCAACAGTTGTTTCCAATGTTTATTCGAACATTTACGTTCTGACACATAGATCGTGCCAACCGATGTTTTAGTGACGCTACTTTTGTTAATTTCAAAATAATGGAAAAAAAGAATTTCGTGGGTTAGGTTAGGTTAGGTTAGGTTAGAGTGGCTGCTATCGCACACTTAGGCCAATAATGGCCCATTGTGATACCACAGGATCCAATCTCCCCTTACTCCCGCTGAAACCAACCAGAGCTACTGATGTAGCGTAAAATATCTCGCACCCCAAAGTCCGCGAGTTCAGAAAGGCTGTCCATGTTGTACACACCCAAGTACTTACGTCTTTTGTATGATAGTGCTGGACACGAGCATAGGAAGTGAACTAACGTCTCTTCCTCCTCTTCGTCCATACAACTTCTACAAAAGTCATTCGTCTCTAGACTCAGCCTTCTCGCATGTTCCCCAAAAAGGCAGTGTCCTGTCAGTATCCCTACGACCAATCCTAAATCTCGTTTTTCCAGGGATACAAGTGCCTTGGAGCGCCGCAGGTCCAGTTTTGGCCAAACCTGTTTTGCTACCCTGCACGTAAGAGTGTTGGCTCACCTCTCATCTGTCAAGGCGATTGTCTTTTTACTGAGCATCAATTTGAGCGCTGCTGTAGGCCTCACCAGACCTGCCCTTTCCGGTTGCATCTGGAGAGTCGTACCGTACCTAGCTAGTTCTTCTGCCCTGCAGTTTCCCGTGACGTCCGAGTGACCAGGGACCTAGATTATCTGGATACTGAAATACTCGCTCATCTCATTAAGAAATGATCGGCAATCCAGCGCCACCCGTGACTTTCGAGAAACCGCCTCTAGTGACCTGAGTGCCGCTTGACTGTCCACATAAATCGCGATATCTCTAACAGATACCACGTTATGCTTCAACCATGTCACGACTTCCCCTATTGCCACCACTTCAGCCTGGTACACGCTGCAGTAGTCAGGGAGACGAACAGAAATATTAACATTGAGCTTCTCACAGAAGACTCCGGCTCCTACTTTGCCGTCTAGCTTAGAGCCGTCCGTGAAAAATTTCAGTGCCTCGTTTTCCAGTAGTGATCCGTTCCTCCAGGATTCCTTAGAAGGACAGATGATCCGGAAACCTATATCGAAGCACAACGTTGGTTTAATATAATCTAGATTCGCCAGTTCTTCCCTAAGCGATCTAACTATCGTCGAGTGTCCCGCCTGAAGACACTTCCACTGAGAGACAGCCGAGAGCCTTGTAGCCACATTGGCTGCCATCTGCTTACCAAAAAATTCGATTGGAATAAGATGGAACATAACCTCTAAAGCGCGTGTAGGTGTTGTCCTAAGCGCCACGCTTATAAGCATACTGGCCGTTCTTTACACCTTCTCCAACATCCTTATGTAGGTTAACTTTTCCAGATCTCGCCACCATACGCCCACCCCGTACATCAGCACAGGCCTTACCACTGCGGTATAGAGAAAGTGTACCAGCTCTGGTTTCAAATTCCATTTCTTCCCTATGGCGTTTCTACACGAGTAAATGGCTACATTAGCCTTATTCACCCTTTCTACAATGTTAGGCTTCCAGCTGAGCTTACTGTCCAAGATTATGCCCAGAAATCTCGCTCTGTCAGCAAAAGCCAGTCTAATGCCGTTCACGGTAGGAGGCCTAACTACCGGAATTTTATAGTTCTTAGTAAATAGTACCAGCTCTGTCTTGGACGGGTTGATCCCTAATCCACATTTGCTGGCCCATTTCGTAACGATCAGGAGTGCATTCTGCATAACATCCGTAATCGTATCGAGATATTTGCCTGAGACAGCTATCGCTACATCATCTGCATACGCAACAACCCCTATCCCCTCTCCCTCCAGTTCTAAGAGCAATCTATTCATCACAACACTCCAAAGAAAGGGGGACATTACACCTCCTTGCGGGGTTCCTCTAACCACCCGCCTTCTAATGGTGGCCTCCACCAGTTCCGAGATAATAATCCTGCTTACCAGCATCTGATTTATCAACCTACTTATAGGACAATCCACCTTCAAAAATGACAATCCTTCCATGATCGCCTCCGTTTTTACATTATTAAAGGCACCCTCAATGTCGAGAAATGCTACCATACAATACTCTTGCGAGTAAATTGACTTCTCAATCATGCGTACTAGATCGTGCAGAGCTATGTCCACCGACTTTTCCTTACAGTACGCATGCTGTGACATTGCCCAATTCCTTGGCTCAACTTTTGTTCGAATAAGTACGTCTATCAATCTTTCCAAGGTTTTCAACATAAAGGATGATAGAGTTATAGGCCTCAGGTCCTTTGGATAAGCCTGTGAGCTTTTTCCCGATTTCGGGATAAAAACCACTCTGACCTCCGTCCATTTCCTGGGAATATAGACCAATTGCAGACATCCCCTGAAGATAGCCTCCAGCCAGGGGCGGATAACTGCAGAGTTCCTTTGGATCTCTAAATTGGATCTGCTTCAAGCTCATCCTGGGACCTCTGTCTTTTAGACACAAGGACCCTCTCCGAGCTATTGCAGCCGACAGTTTTCTTAGCCCGTGCTACAAATTCCTTCTGCGCAACTGTAAGCTGCCCCTCAGAGGTCGCGGCCAGTTTCTCCAGAATTCTAAACGCCGACCGTCTCTCTATGTACCGTCGCTTTGCTGGGGGGATCTCTTTCGGTCCCCCGCTCTTCTGTTTGGCGGTTCCGCTTTCACCTGGCTTCGATGCCATGGTGTTGCTTACTCCTGCCTCAGATGAGGGAGCCCACCTTTCTGGTTAGAGTTACTCCCCTCTATATTTCCCCCTCTACTTTCCGGTTTTTGGTGGGTACCGGTCCCCTTGTTTTTATTATTTTTTTTAAATCTTCCATTTATTCCCACGTGTATCGGAGAAACACGTCCACCTGCGCAGAGATCCGTATACGCAGGTAAGGCTAACTACAACTGGAGGTCGCCAGGTATCAAGAGGGCCCCGTTCACGACTGGGCTTTGTTAAATGGGCCCCCAGTCTAGTCGATCATCAGCACGGGTCGCGTAA
This sequence comes from Nephrotoma flavescens, assembly GCA_932526605.1. Classification (NCBI taxonomy): domain Eukaryota; kingdom Metazoa; phylum Arthropoda; class Insecta; order Diptera; family Tipulidae; genus Nephrotoma; species Nephrotoma flavescens. The sequence continues at coordinate 191,633,160 of OW052222.1, read as the reverse complement.
CACCTTAATCCAGCCCATTGGCTCACCGAGTACCCCACCCCCCACGCCCCCGCCCCTCCAACATCCACCCACTCATTCACCCATCTATATGGATATCCCACACAAATGGGACCCATTTCATTCAGGGGATTACCGTTTATAGGGTTCCCTACTCACTACCTGGAGGCTCGAGAGCGCAGGGAGACGTGACGCTCATGGCCGGTCTCCACTTACATATTTTTCTCGTGACGGAAAAATAATCTAGTCTATTTTTTTTCTTGTGACATTTTTTAGTACATTTTCCAAAATACATACGCAAAAATGGTTTTGAAGCTCATTGAAATTTTGTCAAGAGAGGAAAAGATCAAAATATTCAATATTTTTGTCATGATGTTGTGCCAATTGAGCATAATTTGTGTTTTTATGCTCAATTTTGAGCGCACATTATATTATTTTGACATTTAAAATTAAAAAATCGTGGATATTTTGTTTGTTAGAATCACAGCACAGCACACTATCTAAAATGACAAAGCAAATCATTTTTTCTACGTAATCAAAACAGAGAAAATATGTCTAGTTTTGAAGGGTGTAGTAGTAAGTATACTATACTAATAATGTCATGAGCCGAAGCCATTTATTTTTTGTCAAGAGAAAAATATGCAAGTAGAAACCAGCCATCAGTTCACCGTGGTTGTGGTCGATGGTTTTATGGCGCCATCAGTTCGCCTTTCCCTACTGGGTATCATAGGCACTCAGAATTTAGTGAACAGAGGTTAACCACTCCCCCGTTCTCTGAGACTCTCCTTCCAGCAGAGCTGCGGTTGGGGGCGGCTTATTTAATTCACCGCTAACCTACCTATCGATAGGCCGTTCACAATCCATCACCTGTAACCTTCCGACTGTTCCTTAGCTCATCAGTCGACAGTGCACCTGCTGTTCTTTTTAAATAATCCTTACATCTGGCATTGTTGACGAACCTTTTTATATAAGCGATGATTCTTATTAATTTCGTGTATGATGAATATTTATCCCAGATGTCACATTCATGTATTGCTGTTTTCGTGGTGACTATGATTTTCTTCACTTCTTCCTGAGTACTAAATACTGATGATGGCAAATTCATCTTTCAACGCCGTTTAGGCCCAGACCACCATAACACAACTCATTGTTTTGGATTTCTTTAGGTATCAGCATCGTGAAGCTATTTCAGCGGGATTATCTTCCGATTTTACGTGGACCAATGTGCTGGGCCGATGTTGCTTTGTATTTCAACTACATGATTTCCTACGAATACCTTCCATTTGTTAGAAAGGCCCTTGAATCCATGCGAGAGTGATGGTTGAATGCGTATAAGAGCATATATTGATGTTGGCGACTCTAATGATTGCCTTACGCTACTCATTAATCTTGCTAATAAAACTGCCCCGCATAGTTCTAGTCGTGGCGTATTTATTTTCTTTAACGGAGCTACTCTAGCTTTTATGCTAGTAACGTAACTTTAACATTTCCGGATTCCAAAGTCACCCTGCTATATATTACAGCAGCATATGCCGCATCCGAAGCATCACAGAATCTATGTAATTCTATGACATTCTGATTAGAATTAATCCTCCTAGGGATTCTAATTTTACTTACATGCTGTAACTGCTGTTGAAATTTCATCCGTTGGGCTTCCGGATGATTAGGTACGTGCTCGTCCCAACCAACGTTTTCTTCCCATAACCTTTACATTAATATTATTGCGGTTATAGTTATGGGGGCGATCTTGATGGATTAAAAATTCTTGCGATGTTTGATAGGACATTTTGCTTGGTGTTAGCCTTTTGTGCCGTTACGATAATTGGCACTATAAAACTAAATTCGTCTCTTTGAGGATCCCAATATATACCCAATGTTTTTACATTCTGATCTATTGTGATTTAAACCGTCATGAATTCTTGATTTTACTCCGGAACTGTTTGTAATATACCTCCTTCGAATTGCTGCACCATTTCGAAGGTTAAAACCGCCGTATTTCAATAATTTAGTAAGCTCGTTCTGCAATATTAATTTTCGTATAACGACTGAGCTCCACTCAAGACATCATCTACGTAGAAATCCCGTTTTTAAGATTTCTGCTGCTTTAGGATATATAGTTTCTTCGTCATGTGCCAGATGCTGTATAAGATAGCAGAAAAATTGTATTTTGCTATTTACCACTAGAGGCATTTCTATCATAAAAATGAAATTTTTTTTGCTGATATTTTTTGACATTTGATTTATGAAAATGAGGAGAAAATATATGTTTAAAGGTTTTGAAGCGATGAAAGTTAATTTTGTTTAAAAAACGATTTGCGTATGTAATGTGTAGGGACTCTCAAAATATACTAAAATTACCATAATCATCATTATGCAAATACAGGGCAACATCAAACAAATTGCCATCGTTCAAAGCACTCCATACAATTCTGAAGTCATTTTAATGTGAATGTTTTCAGTTTTTTAACAAAAATGTAAGAAAAACCCCCCTGTAACTACCCTGGGTGTATGTTTTTATGGTAGCTGAGATCATAATCTATATACCAGAGCCAGTAGCCTTCTATACATTTACACAGTAACATTCCATACTGACCATAAAAACATACACCCAGGGTAGTTACAGGGGGGTATTTCTAACACTTTTGTTAAAAAACTGAAAACATTCACATTAAAATGACTTCAGAATTGTATGGAGTGCTTTGAACGATGGCAATTTGTTTGATGTTGCCCTGTATTTGCATAATAATCATTGTGGTAATTTTAGTATATTTTGAGAGTCCTTACACACTACATACGCAAATCGTTTTTTAAACAAAATTAACTTTCATCGCTTCAAAACCTTTAAACATATATTTTCTCTTCATTTTCATAAATTCTTTGATTTTTCATAAAACTTTCTGCTGAGAATTTATAATTTGCATAAAAATTTCAAAAATTTTCTGCTGATGTCAAACAATATCAGCAGAAAAAATTTCATTTTTGTGATAGTGATGCCTCTAGCGGTGAATAGCAAAACACATTTTTCTGCTGGAAATTTTCTGCTATCTTATACAGCATATGTGCCAGCTGATGTAATGTTTTTATTGCCTGATATGGTGCTGAGGCAGTGCCATAAGGTAGTGTTGTTAATTTGTATTCCTGTAACAGCATATTTGGAGCATCTCGCAAGACTATTTTTTGCAGATCTTGATGTTCTTCGGCGACGTTTATTTTACACTTTGAATTACACTTTGAATTCTTCTACATCCACCGTTTTCGTCACATTTGGCCCTTGTGATTCTTACTTGTTTGCAGACCTCAAAAAAGCTCCAGCGAAAGAGATTTGGCTCAAATGAAGAAGTGATTGCCGAAACTGAAGCTTATTTTTAAGACAAAGACAAATCGTTCTACAAAAAGGCATCAAAAATGTTCGAAAGGCGCTAGACTGATTGGAAACGTAAATCATCCAGACCTCCGATTCCACCAGAAATGACATTGGCATGTTTGCTCCTGGGTATACTTTCTAATATAAAAACATCTCAATCTCTTTTATTTTAATATTCGTTGTACATTGTTTTCAATTTATTTAATGACTAGCGGACCGAGCAAATGTTGTTCTGCCTAAAATAATTATTTTATTCCAACATTTATTTTGATATGTACTTTAATTACGGTTGAGCCACTTCATTTTTTCTACGGTTTTGGCGAAAGACGCACAACGTTATATTTTACGGTTTTTTATGTTATGTTATTTTATTTCCCCGCTTCCTATTGGAATTTTTATTGAAAAAACAATATTACCCTGGTATTTTTTTTGTGTGTGTTGCTAAACTAACAAAATGAAGTGCTAAATTTTTTCGGGTCGGTATGGTGGGAGGGGACATTTCATTCTGTGTCGGTATCACATTTGCAGGCTGGGCTTGTCACTCCCCATTAGCGCCTTGGCAGGACATCCACAGGTTCGGAGTGGCGAATCCAGCATATGTGTCGTCCCGTCGAGGACGACCATAAAATCCACGCGGTCTTCCCGTGTTACTTTGGCGGCCTCATGCTGTCGAAGTGTGGATTGTGGGGGATTAGCTGGAGGTCTCTCCGGGTGAAGAGAGGCCTGGTCTGTTGAAGGGATGCTTTGTTGTGGCTGGGCATCGGCATTCGAGTCGAAATCAATCGAGTGAATTTTTAAAAATTTTGAACAAATTTTCTAATTAAAATATTCAAAAATAATTTTTTGCGAAATACAAAAACAAGAGTTAATGTTAAGTAAAATGTGTTTATTAAGTGTTAGTGTATTTCGCCAAGTGCAGTTTTCACATGACCCACTATATAAATCAATAAATGCTATTCTCCTAAGAATATGATTTGCTGGAAATGATTATATCGGAAATGATTGATACTGTTTCGAGTTGGTGGGCTTACAATGACTGAGAGTGCACCACCAGCCGTATGGTAGGTTTGGCGCAAATGGTCAAGTTTGATATGGCTCCACATAAAATATGAGAAAAGCATGCCATTCTCCTAGAAATATGATTTACCGGAAATATTGTTTATGTTTTGAATAGCCTATGGCAAGGACTAAATCTTGTCAGCCGGACAGTACCCGTCGAATTGGTCGAAGGGCTGATTTTTTTTTTGTTGTTAGAAATATATTTTTTTATTTTTTTATTTAATTTATTATTTTTTTTATTGTTTATACATATATCTATTATCAGAAGGCAACTTCTGATAATAGATATATGTATCCTATTATCAGGACATAGGGCCGAATGTCTCAGGTGGCGCATGACAAAATTTTCCTTCACCAAAATGTATCGCTGATACGTGGAATTCCATGAATATCCAAAGATGAAAAATAGTAAAATACATAAATTCATAAGAAATTCATTTATGTTTAATAAAAAAAAATTTCAACCCTTCGAATATGGGTTGGTATCGAAAGGCCAAAAATTTTATAAGCGAAAAAAAATATCCCAAAATGCCATCCCAAAAATAATAATCCAAACAATAAAAATCTCAAAACTCATAATACTAAAAATATATTTACCAAGAAAAAAATTGCTCGAAAGCAAAATCTCAAAAAAATAAAAATATCGAATTAAAAATCCCAAAATTTCCCGAAAATAAAACCAAATGAGTCGAAATCTGCGCGCGCAGATTTCAACTCATTTGGTTCTATTTTCGAAAGTTTCGAAAAAATTTAATCATTAGATAAATTTTCGTAAGATATATTTTTATAATATAAAATATATATTACCATTATGTAGACTTATATTTCATTTTCTTATTTTTATCTAACAGTCCTAAATAAATATAAAATTAAATGAAAATTTTGGATGTTTTTTTTTTGAGATTAAATTTTTCGCCCGAATAATCTAAAATTTACAAAACGTGATTTGGGATATTTTTCGAGCTATTTATTTTGGGAAATTTGGAATTTGAGAAACTGCCTACTAGTAAGTTTTTGATCTAGTCAAAAACATCATTTTGGTAATAAAATTTTCGGGAATACGATGCCCTTCGAATATTCGAGATTCGGCCTTTTCATACATTCGGTTCTTTGACACATTCGGCCCTTCGATTCGGCCCTTCGACACATTCGGCCCTTCCACACATTCGGTCCTTCGACATTCGACCCTTCAACATTCGACCCTTCAACATTCGGCCCTTTGTACCCATTCCGAATAAAAAACTTAACAATTACAACAACAAAACTGAAACAAATTTTCGTGCTTTGCATGTAATATGCATGTTTATTATTTTATATATGGGAATTTGGGATTATTCGTGTGTTTTATCTTTTCCATTTTTCAAATATTCATGCACACATATACTAATATGAATATAAAATTAAAAATAATTTTCACTACACTGTAGAATTGTATTTTTCTAAACCTAACCTAAAAAAATAATTTATCGAATTGCGGTAATAAAAACCGCATATAAATGATTTTTATAATTTTAAACACATATATTTGTTGATATATAATACGTTTATACTCAAAACTATTCTACTTAATAAATACATTTTTATTAATCACTTGTTTTTGTTTCGCAGAATATTTTTCAAAAAGTTTAAAAAATCACTCGATCGATTTCGACTTGTTAGGTCATCATCAGGAGTATCTACTGAATTGTATTAGTAAAAATTTTTGTTATATACAATAGTAGAAAAAGGCAAAATATAAATAAAAATAAAAGAAGGGGGGGGAAAAAAATAAGCAATAAAAATTAATCTACGGATCGCGCAGGTAGGCGATGAGTCATAGGTTGAGTAACAAAATTCAAGGTATATTATTGCGTACGTGAGAATAGAAAAGGGCGGGGTCTGTAATTGGTGAGAACCGGATTTCTCTTTGTTCGTTAAGGATATTTTGGTTATGAAATATTGATTTTCGAATTTCGTAAGATTCTAAGGTATCTAAACGTCTGCCTTTGGGTTGTATATGTAATATGTCTAAATTGTTCAAGCTAGCTGTATGATTTTCTGAAGTTAAATGGTTATGGAAAGTTGATTGATTGCAACCAGATAAATGTTCTTTAGCTCTAACTCCAAAATTGCGCCCAGTCTGACCAATATAGGAGAAACTACAATCATTGCAATTAATCCTATAAACGCCAGATTTGGAAAGGCGATCAACTCTAGGTTTATTGTTAAAAATCATTTTCTTTATTGTGTTGTTATTATAAAAAGCAAAACTAATATTGGTGTAATTTGACACGATGTTGCTAATCCGTTGGCTCGTTTTTCCTATATACTCTAAGCGACGCCAATTTTCCCGCGTTGGACTGTCCGGTGGATAAATACCCGTTAGAGTTTTACGCTTTAGCTTTTTATTTAATAACTTTAAAATAGTCCTAGTTGCATATCCGTTATTTGTTGCTATTTGAAGAATTATGTTAAGCTCAGTGTTATTATTTGAATTTGACAGAGGGATGTTTATTAGTCTATCTATGAGTGAGTGGAAAGCTGACATTTTAATATTATGGGGATGGTTTGAAGAACTAGGGATAACAGCGTCTGTATACGTGGGATTCCGATAAATTTTGAAGTCTAAAGTAGAATTAATCCTGGTTATTGTTATATCTAGAAAATTAATACATTTATTTTCTTCTTTTTCTAACGTAAAATCAATGGTGGGATATTGAGAATTTAACCAAGTAAGGAAAGAGTCTAACAGTCTATCAGTTCCATTCCATAGACATAATATGTCATCAACATATCTATACCAAAAGATTTTTTGACGAAAATAGGGATTGTTATTTGATAAGATCATTTGTTCGAAGAAATTCATGAAAATTTCAGCCAACAAAGGTGACAGAGGGGAGCCCATGGGTAGACCATCAGCGAATTTGAAATATTTATTATCAAAACAGAAATAATTTTGTTTAATACAAGTCTCAAAAACTAACTTCAGTTCACGACGTAAGCTCTCATCTACAACATCCCTATCTAAGTAATTACAAACTATTTGGGACAAAGTATTAATTGGAATAGAAGTGAAAAGACTGGCAACGTCAAATGAAACTAGTTTTGAATGTAACGGAATGTCGACGTCTTGAATTTTGTTAATCAATTCTACCGAGTTCTTAACCGAGTAAGCCGAAAAGAAATTAGTATGACAATTGAAAAAATTTATGAAACCCTTACATAGCTTGTAGGCAGGAGCATTGCAATACGCTACTATTGGTCTAATCGGAATGCCTTCCTTATGGATTTTTGGTAAACCATAAAGGATCGGGGCAGATGGATTCATGACAGAGTACTTCCAACCAGTTCCATCAAATAACTTCTGGCATTGGTTGATACACTTACTAACCGAAGTCTTAAAAGACTTAGTTGGATCTCTGCCAAGCTCTATTGCTTTACTTTCTGTAATAAAATCAGAAATTTTATTGCAGTAATCGACTTTTGTGAGCACGGTAATTGTATTGCCTTTATCCGCTTTACACGCTATAAGGTCATGGTCACGTAGTTTTTTCTTTATCGCACCAATCACTTTGAAGTTAGTATTATTAGAAGCAGCAGAAGAAGAGAATGTTGGAGTAGAAGAGTTATCAATACCTTTCTTTATTTGTAACGCACACACTGATTTTATTTGGGTTATCTGGCCAGATAAGGCTGTTTCGGCATCTACAGCCAGATTTTCGAATGATCGAAGGTCGATTTTGTTTGGCGTAGGGGCAAAATTCACTCCGTTGCTAAGCATTTGCACCTCTGTATCACGGAAAACGACTGAGGACAAGTTCTTAAAACGTGGATGAAATTGGAAATCAGACGAACCACTATTACCTCTACGGTTAAATGGATAAGCCTTATCTCGCAACACATCCAGTTTAGCTTTTTTTTCACATATTGAATATGTGAAATTTCAGCTACCTCTGCACGAACTTTTCTGTCCAGCCAATCGAACTCAACAGAGTGCAAACGAATTGCTAACTCAGTGTGAACAACTTTATGATGGAGATATAAGTTGTTCCTGGTAGCATACCCTTTACGCAGCTCGTTATCCCTCCAGCTACAACGCGCTAGATTGATAGCTCTTCTTCCCTCCAAAGATTTACTATTGCATTTAATGTTAGTATGGTTTACCAAAAATCCATAAGGAAGGCATGGTGGTGGATAGTGGACGGCCTATCGATAGGTAGATTAGCGGTGAATTAAGTAAGCCACCCCAATCGCAGCTGTGCTGGGGGCAGAGTATCAGGGAACTGGTTAGTGGTTAACCTCAGTTCACTAAATTCTAAGTGCCTACGATACCCAGTATGGAAGTGCGAACTGATGGCGATATAAAACCACCGACTACCAACCACGGCGAACTAAGCGTCACGTTTTCTTGCACCCCCGGGTCTCCAAGGAGCGAGTTGAGAACCCCTATAAACGGGCTATCCCTTGAATGGAATGAAACGGAGCCTTCTGGATACCTGGCGACCTCCAGTTGTATCTAGCCTTACCCGTGTATACGGGTCTCTGCACGGACGGACCATCATTTTCTCCGATATTCGAGGGAACAGAATATGGAATCAAAAAACAAAAAAAAGTCGCCATCACTTCACAAATGCTGGTGGAGAGGGAGGGGGAGAATCTGTGACTCCAGCCGTCAGTGGGGTTAAAACTGGTTCCGAGGCTTGCAAGCCAGGAACTAGTGGTAGCGGTAAAAAGGAGGTCATTGCTCCTTCGGTTCGAAGGTAGAGGGCTAGCCGATCGGCCTTCCGTACCTTGGATAGATTACAGTCCCGAAGAAGCAGTGGACGGAGTAACAGAGGCAAAAGGTTAAGTGGGCGGACAGAGGTCTAGCGAGAAGGAGCAGGGAGTTTGAACTCCGAAAGGAAACAAACCAAGCGTCAGGTGGCACAGTCGAGGAAGGGGTCTAAGCTCTTCAGCGAATATGTGAAGGAGGAGGAGGTGGTGCTAGCCCTCGTGGACGAGAGCCATGAAGATGTGAGCATCACCGGTGAAAATGGAGCTTGGTGTTTAATGCACTGAACCTGGTTTTCCGTCCTTGAACAACATCCGGGACCACCGCCAATATGCAGAGATGCAGGTTGGTATCGGCGACGGCTGAAGCTAACCGCGTGTGCCGATCAATGATCGGCATTCTTCTACAGGAAGGCGATCGAGGAGGTAGGCGAGGTATAGCCGGTAGCTAAGCTCAAGACGATTCCTAAAGAGGAAGTACTTAGCAGACCGAGGGCAATGGTGTGACTCCCCACGGAGCTGGCTAACTTGGATCAATCCCTGAGGATTACCCAGGTTTGCAATCCGGATCTTGAAACAGGGAACTGGAAGATTGTTAAGCAGTAGGAGCCTAAGGGAAATTTCAGATGTTCAATTATGGTGATCAATAAGGAATACTTGGCTCTCCTGTCAAAAACCAAACGGGTTATGAATTTCGACTTCGGCTTTGTTACACTTAAGGTGTTCAGGAAGGACGAGCTCGAAGTGAAATCACTTACTGCGCAGCCTGAGAAGGTGGAGGAAGAAGTCCAGCCTGCCGAGGCAAAGCGCGATGAGCGGTTTCTCTCCAGGGGAGACACTGCAGCTAGTGGCGAACCCGAGTGAGGGGTTGACTAGTGTCCTTAAGGACCGAATATCCTTTGACAGGGGGATGGGGATACATCGGATTCCAAGGGGGGAGATGGGGACCTCCTTAGTTTTAGGGACTGCGGAGGGAGTGGGACGGAGGATACCGTCGACTCCGTCGGGTCCAACTAAACGACGTAGCACTGCTGTCGCAATTAAGGTAAATAAAGACTGTTATCAATGATTAGGTTTAGGCAGACAAACTTACATCACACCTAGGCTGCTAAGTTTTTGGGAGTGAAGTTGGGAATTTTTTTAAATATATAAAAGTTAACTTTTGAGTAAATTTTGAGTCGACTTTTTTCGGTTTTTTTTTGTGATTCAATTTGGAAGCAGACTGAACGAGAAAATCCTTGGTGAGTATGATTAATTAATTGTAAAAAAAAACAACCTATACTAACACTAAAGGCCCACTCAGTAAATGGTTTGCCAGTCGCTTCGGTATAAGCGGAAATCGCGTAGGTGCGTATGCACGCGGGTTTCCTTTCGTACTGGTCACGCTTTACCGAGCACACGCCTAGCACACTAACCATTGTGGCCTTAAGCCAAAAATTAACGAATAATATTTTTTTTTTAATTTTACTTTCACGACGCGTTAAGTCAGAGTAAATATGTTGCTCTAGGCTTCTTCGCTACAACCACGGTGGACATGCCAGAGGCGTAAGGCATGAGTCCCCGGTTTAATCTTTCACCACCCTGCCCAATTGTTAACAGAACTCCGCATTTGATGGCGTGCATGGATGCATTACGCCATCTCCTCCCCCCTTTTTATAAATATGTGGTAATCTAGACCGTAATCTGAATATCCCAAAACCCACACCGTTCCCTTTAGCACTTGCTAAGGCTAATCTGTTTCAAGTGGAAACAGTTCTGAGAACGCTCCAGGACAAACGCTTCCAAGAACCTTGGATCAAGAATAAAATAGATCTGTGGTCTGCAAGCGAAGGGTTACATACTTTTTCACGCTTGTGGGACTGAAAAGAGCAGATCATGTATGTTGGTGGGAAATAACATAAATGTTTTTCTACTTCCACAGTATAGTAATGGGGACATTACTGCGGTCTGTAAAGAGACGGAGGGGTGATGATTCTGGGTAGCAGCGCATACATGGACCGGGAGTTGCCAGTGCCGACTGCCAGTGCCGACAGATATACTGGGGGAATTGGTTTTTGATGCAGAAAAGAGGAAGGTGGGAGTTATCCTGGGATGCGACGCCATCGCGCACCATACCATCTGGGGTAGCTCTGATATAAATGACAGGGGTGAGTTAGTTTTTGAATTTCTCTTAAGAACTAACCTCACTATTAGTAATATAGGCCAGGAACCCACCTTTATTATTCGTAATAGATAGGAGGTTCTGGATATTACTCTGGTCTGCGAATTTATTTCACCGATTATCAGGGAATGGAGGGTGACGAAGGAGCATTCATTCTCCGACCATCGTTACTTAATGTTTAAACTTAATCTCAATATTACAAAACAGTACGTGTTCAGAAATCCCTGGAGGGAAGAGAATCATTCCATCTAGAGTAGATCTCTATGAGGGTAGCCTGCCCTTTAACAAAGCGAACAAGGGGTAAGTGAAAACGTGTCTGGTGGAACCCGGAGATAGTCAAGACTGGGCCTGGCATTATTCATTTCATTCGCCTCCTCTTCATACGTCAACTAGATGTTTTAGGTACTCTTTGCTAAGCATTCTTTCTCGTAAAGCGTAGACAGCTTATCTGACGCAAATCTCATCTGATGCCACACGTAAGACGAACTAACTTATTTGCATTTCTATGGGAAAATTTTGCCCAACCAGTTTCCCAGAGAACATTCATATACTGTGGTGTGGAAACATTCAAATAATCTCTCAATTTATTTGATAGGATTAATGTCATTATACAATTCTTAATGCAATCGATATAAATTTATGTATAAACTGTCTTCTTGAAATTATTACGAAAGTGCGAGTTTGTTTAAAAAGTAAATACCATTAAAAATATAACATCCGCAAATTTATATTCAGTGGCATGGTGAATATATTGTATAAGTTGAAAATATATTTACTAATTGCCATCGCATTAATACCATCATTACTATGCAAATCAGTTTATAATTACAAGATGCGATTTAAAACAACAAAAACACAAAGTATAAATATTCTGGCCCACCCATTGCCTTATCAATATTGTGTATATATGGAAAAGTAAAAACCAATTAAAACTTTACATTCAATAATGCCGTGGTAATCATCGTCATAGTAATCGACTGCAAATGGGGAGGATCTCAACCGCAGCTATCGTATTCACATTTGAAATGTAATTTATGGCGCGGATACACATAAACATGGATGAATCTGAACTATAAAATTGAATGTTTATGCATTGAATAAGTTCTAGTATTGATTCGCTTGCAACAGCCATTTTATATATAAGATTATTGAATTGGGAGAGAAACAATAAAAATCACAGAGCATTGGTTGAAGTATTTGATACTGCAATTTTAAAATTCTACGTTATAATCGAGGAACCCTTGAAGTTTCTAACAAAACATAATATATTTACGTATACGATTCCAATTAGAAAATATGGCGGGAATAGGATTCTCATTGGATTCCAATAGCCGCCATATTGAATTGTTTTATTATCAGCGATTTGAGTTGTTAACATTTTATTTGTATTTCATATTTTGGTTTTCTTAGAGAAGAAAAAATGAAAAAGATAACTGCACTTTGGGCCTTCGTCATGGCGGTGAATGATGGGATTCTGAATGGGTGCTTCATTGGGAATGGAGAACGGTTTGTCGGAGTTGAGGATGAGTAAATAGAGTTCGGGCTCAGGAGAGTGGTGGTTTGTTTCTCTGCCACGTTTGCGAAATATGGGTGAAAGGGGTGGAAGAGGAACTTGGCGCTTGACTCCAACTTCGCCGTGTATGTAACCAGTGCGGGTGGCATGTAGACTTGCATGTATATTGAATTATTTTTTGTTCTTTCAATGATTGTTGCACTTTGTTGTTTTTTTTTTTAGTATTTAACCTTTTCAATCTGTTCTGGGGCCGAAGCACTCCCAACTCAGTCGCAAGTCGCTTTTTCTGTCCTTACCTTACGCAGTCGCCTGCTAAATCGACAACGTACGGGTATAGGTCCGGTTTTCATTACCATCTGCACATTGCATAGCCCCATGCCAGCCTATACTGATATGGGAGATGGGTCGGTCCATGAGTTTTGCACTTCGGCAGGGGGTCACAGTTGTGTTCCTTTTTATCCCAGATCGTAATCTGATGATAAAAATTCCTTTTTGCATCCTGCCCCTATCGAGATTCGAACCCATTACCTCCCGATCCAAACGCCAAAGCCTTAACCACTCTGGCATTTGGTCGATATTTTGTTGTTGTTTTGCTTTCTGGGAGTGTGGCGGCGGGGGGGGGGGGGTTCTGTTTAATTCGTTTTGGAACTGGAAGGTGGGCTAGTTAATGAAAGGTTCTTCCATACGGAATCATACATAAATGCTGCAGTTGTGTTGGGTTTGTGTTATCAAAATATGATAGATGCGTGATAGCCATATGTAGCACATATGTGGTTGGGATATTTGATTTGGGAGTATCGTGCAGTGTCGTATCTGCTGTCGAATGTTCATTTTCGATTTTTATGTGCATCAGAGATTTTTGCATGAGTGGAATGAGTGGAAGTTTTGGGTTTTCTTTTTATTGTTTGTCTTGGTTTTTTAATTTTAATATGTTTTTGATAAACGATTCAATGAAGCGGTTGTATCGGAGAACCGAGCACGGCGTTCTTTATTTCGATATGTGCCTCGCCATTTTGTTATATTTGGGATCAAGAAGTGGGTTCATTCCTACCCTGAGAAGGATGTTTGGATTTTCCACGGCCTTGAGGCTTAGTTCGATGCCGGTTCTCGTTTGATCACCGAGGTCGGATGATGTTGGGTGTGGTTTGTGCTTTAATTGATGAGCGCTTGGGAGCACTGTATGTGGTTATCTTGGTTCGCGAGGTCGATTGGTTTTACCTGATGCAGTTGAAATTTGACTTTTCGAGTTTTTTGTGCTTTTCTTGAACATGAATCGCAAAATTGGTGATTAGCCTGGTTCGTGTTGTGGGTGGGTGGTTGTGTGTTTTCCGTGGACGTCATTGAATTTTTATTGCTCAGTGGTTTTAGTGTTGTGAATTTCAGTTTCTGTGTGTAATCGCGTAGTGTGGTGGAGTTGGTCCTTTCTTAGGCATATTTTAGGAGCCCTCATATCTTTTATAGTTTATTTGGTTGTTTCACTTTGTGGGTTGATATGTAGTATCAGTGCCAGGGCGAATGTGCGACAGATGAAAAACATTTTACTCTGGAGGAGTGTGATTTTTTTGATATGGGAGTGAGTTTTGTCTGTTTTTGGGAGTCGTTTTAAGCAGTTATAGCATGAATGCTTTGGTTTTTGGTGGATCGTTGTAGGGATCTGTTACATCTGATGCAGTTTTTTCTTGGCATGCTCGGCATTGTTGGTTGTTTACTGTTTTCATTGGACTTCCATGTGGATGGTTCCTTGCTTTTACAATATCGTCGAGCGTCGCGTTTATTGTTTTGATCTGGATATCTCTGTTTTTTTGCCTTTGATTTGCTAGCGTGGGCCATCTGCTCTGCTGTGCTGGACCGTCGAAGTCTATTTTTGGGTTGTTGACTTTCTTTCCCCCATATTTGGCAGGATGTTTTGTTCGGTTTGCATACTATCCTGGTTTTGCCATATTTCGTTTATCTTTGCGGATTGTTCTGGGACTTTCTGGCGGTGGGGGCTTTGTAGAGACTTTGAAGATGGCGATTTTTGACGGGAAAACTGTTTTTCAGCAGGGGTTCAGCCTTGGTCCGGCCTAGAAGGATTGACCGATTGCGGGATGAGGCTTGGTGTTTCCCATGGATTGGGAAATCTGAGTGATGTTGGGGAGCGATATTTTTAGTTTTTGGCAAGTGTTTTGACAGTTATATCATTCCTGAGAGGAAGGAACTGTGAACTGGGAGGTTCTGGATCGGAGTTGCAATAATGTCGGCTCGGATCTGTTTTCCGGGATTTGATTTGAAGTGAAATATTTTGGCAGAAAGAGCTGTTTTTCAGCAGGGATCTGGTTTTTCTGCAGCCCGAACGAACCGACTGGTTTGAAGTTCCAATTGTGTTTGGCCGAAGTCGGTCTGCAAGAGGTGGCAGCTTCCATAGGTGTTTTTCGTGTTTTGCAAATATTTTGAGGAGTGTATGGGCAGGCATTTGTGAGAGGAATGACGTCGAACTTGTGGACTAAATTGAGTTTGCCTGATAAAGTTTCATAGGTTGAGGTCCCAGTGAGATTTGGCTGAGGTAGGTCCACCAGAGCTTTGTGTTTTTGCCACTATTTTGAAAAGTTTGTTACTTTTCTTTGAATTGATTAAACGTGGAGGGATTGTACATTGGGTTTCAAACAAAATTTGTTCGGATAGTTTTTTGAATGTTGTCGGATGTGACGAGTTTTGATGCACAAAACTTTGTTTACACCAGTGTTTGGTATATCTGGTCAAGGCGGATTTACTGTTCGGAGTGAAATTTCATACTGGTTTTTTCCATGAATTGTGGGATCCTTGCAAGGTGTAGGAGATTTGCAATGGTTGAAATGAGTGGCATTTGCAGGGCCAGCAAGAAAATTTTTCAACCAGGGTTGACCTGTTGGTTTTCTGTAGTTTGGGCAGGAGTAGTTATTTTTGATTATACAAGACAGTTTTTGTCAAAGGTCCGGTGGGTTGGGTTTTTCGCTTTGAGGGTCAGTATCAAAGGGGGTAGAGCTGTGTTTGTTTTGAGTGTGGCCATAGTTACGTTATTCTCACTACGTTTACTAAATTCTGTTTTCCGCTTGCTCGAGTGTGAGAAATACAATAAGTCGGAAATACTGATGGCATAAAATCCCAGCCCTAACCGCAATCATATATACGAGTATCAAAGATTTTTTTTTTATTTTTGTGAAAGCTTTAAGAAAAAGTTGAGCATTTATCGTTAAAATAAACTTATAATACTTCCAGGTCGGTCTGTTGAAAGTAAAAGCTAATTTTGCACATTCTTTAGGTTTATTTAAGGAAGGAAGCCAATAAAAGATACGTTGGTGTTAGATTTCTTAATATTTTATTTCAATCACTTTCAGCAGTAAAATGTAGACAGACTTATATGTGGAAAATGATTTGGTATTTTCAAATGACACGAACGTTTCCAACAATAGATTTAAAGAATGCTGACATTCATTTCAAAATCCTTAAGACTATATCCGTCTATACGGCCAAGTACTTTTTATATCGACATTTTAATTAATTACATCTTATAATTAGTAAATATTATTCAATTCTACGAATTTGTGTTTCAACGTTTACGTTCATTATTGTAGAGATTCATTTTCTATGTGATACTAAGATCATATAATAATAATTCTTCCAATCATCATATTAAAATAAAACGTTTTAAGAAGAAGAATCTATAGAAAAGAAAACCACTGTCGATCGTACTATATATAGTTGATCACAGACTAAAGTTTAGAGCCTTTTCTTATTTATTTTATTTGTACGTGTGGTATAAATTATACGACGAGGATTAATAAACACGTCATCGGCACACACCTCTTTCTATATATGGTTGGCTCTGGTGTACTTAAATACTCGTCTGCACGATAAATTATGAAAGATCCCCACATTTTTATTATTTTATTGTGTGTGGTGACCTATGACACATTGTTGAGAATAGGCTGGCTTATATACCTGGCTGATTGCATATATGTATGTTCATGGTAAAGACTTCTGACTGCACCCAATTTTATGTATATCATAAATATAACACTTTTATATATTTACACTCAGAAAATTTTATTTAGGATTGGAATTTAATGGTGTTCGTATTTTCTAGACAGACCACGGAAAAAAAATTTACTTACTCGTACGATTGTAGGTGGATGGATTAGAGAATTAGAGAAGTTAAAAAAATTTAAGAATCTAAAATCATGTTTGTCATGTTTTTTTTATTATACTATTATTTTGATAGAGATTAAAATATAATGACGAGGTAATAAATTTGGAAACCACATTGGAATTTTTATAATTTGATCGATCAAATTAAAATTTTTTGAACGAAATATTTCACACAAAAAATTTTATATTTTAATAATTTTTTAAATTGCACCAATTTATCACGAGGAATACGATACAATAAATTATTAACCACCAAAAAGCTTTCCAATTTACGATTTTCCAAAAAGCGCATATTTATACACCGTTACAGTATTTAAAACGTGTCTTGTAAGGTACTTTACATTTTGCATAATAAAGTTGGATATACGCAACAGGTATACAACGATTTACACGGGAAAATCTGCGAAATATTGTTTTAGTAGGCCACAAATAATTTTTATGCAAAGCAAAATGACGCTCACTATTACTAATTGGGGACGCGTTGCAGAGAAAAATAATGCAACAACAATTTCACCATCAAAGTCAAACAATCGTTGCTTTGGTTAGTACAAAGCAAACATCCGCACCGGCATTCCACTATGCCTCGTCCAGGAGCGGAATGCTCCATCCAGCACCTCTGGAACCTGGCTAGGACCCAATGATTCAATCATACATTTTCATATATAAAACTTAAAATATAAAAAATGTCACTGCTACAATAAAATAGAAGAAAAATGATTGATTTAAATCTAAGCAATTATTTTTGTGAATAAATTAGTGACTGAGAGTTTCTAGAATTTGAGTCTATTTTTTAATTCAACCTGAGGAAGCGCTCAGGTGCGCTATCAAAAAATACTCTGTGTTTTTTTATTCAGCCTGAGTAATTTTACTCTGCACACTGTGTTTTTATTTGTAAACATAGATACTCGGTGTGCTCGGTGCGCAATACCCACGGCAAGCCAGTTTGCTCGAGTTGAATTTAATCCAACAAACCATATATGTACATGTCTGTTTTTAATCCAACAAACCATATATGTACATGTAAAATATTCATAAAAATTACTGGAAGGTGGGGAATGTAATTTATTCAGTAAAAAAGTGTGAACAGTGTATATTGAGAGTGGAGACGATATACCTGTGGCAGTTCAACCAGCAAATTTATTCTACTAGTGAATTTATGTAATGGTTTATGTTTGTCAAAGTAGCAATTCCTAAACTAAGTATGTTTCCAGAATTATTGAATTGAATGGGTTACATGAGGTGCCTTGAAATTCATTGGAAAAATAAACCCCGTAGGAATGAAAAATTTAATGATGAGATTTTAGCTGCATTTCGTGGGTTAAAATATTATTATAATAAAACATAATCTACTGAATCGATATTAAGAAGTTTACATGGATGCAGCGTCTACCAACCCATACTCAAAAGATATTATCGCAAGTATGGATTAATTTAATTTGGTTCAATTAGCAAAGACGGCCGATAAAATTGTGGAAAAATAAAAACCAATTAACTTCTACAATGTAAATACTCTCAAACACATTGATAATAAGCAACAAAGCGATGTACATTATCAAATCCAAACACTAACTCAAAAAGTTGAAAAATTATCCAAAGAAGTTAATACGAGGGATTCACGATCAATAAACCACAGGTCACCATTCCCATGGTCAAAGAGTAACAAACGATATCGCAGTTTATCACGATAACAAATTTCTAAATTACTGGTATCATTTTAGATATGGGATTCATACAAAGAAGTGCATAAAACCGTGTAATTTCGATCGGTTAAATACAACATTTTCGAATTCGGAAAACCATTAGACACTTTTTACGACGGGTGTCGGGATTCTAAATTCTAACAGTCGTTTCATAATTACTGATCATCAAAATAAATAACAAGTCTTAGTCGATACGGGTGCCGGAGTTTCAGTAATTCCTCCAACAAGTTCACAAGTAATTAAACCAGTAGAATTTAAATTATTTGCAGCAAATTTATCAATCATCGATACGTTTGGTCAAAGAAATTTATCTCTTGATTTAGGCTGGCGAAGACCATTCAACTGAAAATTCGTAGTCGCTAAAATGGACAGATGTATTTTAGGTGTTGAATTTGTCAGCCGTGTCATGCAAAACCTCGAAGACTATAAGTACAGATAAAATTCTCATATAGGTACCTTAAACGGAAATTAAGGCATGGTTAGCACAAGGCACCGGTCGTCCATCTAAAAGCATTTAGGCCAGCCCTCTGCATGTGACACCTAAACAAGATAGTATAGTAGGCGATTATGCGGTGATTACAGAGCAATAAATACATTGACAAAACCAGATCGGTATCCAGTACCATTTGTTACGGATTTTACTCATCATGTACCATATTGTCTAAAATAGATTTAGTTAGAGCTTATTATCAAGTCCCGGTGGAACCACAAGATATCGAGAAAACAGGAATAACTACACCCTTTGGATTATTTAAGTTTCCACGTATAACATTTGGTTTAAGCTGCATAAACTTATCAAAGATTGATTCATTCACTGTTCAGAGATTTAAGGTTCATATTCCCATATATCGACTCATATCATCAAAAAATATGGGAGAACACTTAAAAATATGGTAGACTTTTTCCAAAAGTCTGGAAACGGTGAATTTATTTCGCGCACGGGTGGAAGATCGGAATTCTGATACTGGGGTCTTTAGTAATTCCACCCGAGGAATCGATTGGGCCCATCAGATTTTGGGCCCGATGGGGCCTTATACGAGATATGAGGCCCAACTTTGAAATTTCAAATACAAACCCATCTTTTTTATTGCAGATTCGGATTCAGCGGGAAATTTTACATATGTATTGGTTAAAACCAAAAATTTTTTCGTCCATTTTTGGACAAATTATTTTGTGTTTGATAATCATAGTCACCACCTGGGGCCGAATTTTGATCAAAAAATGAAAATAAAAATTACGAGAATTGCAGTTGTTTTACTTACCTACTAGACATAAAACATTAAATCGTTTAATACAACCAGCGAAAAAATTCAATATTTCCGTCTAGTACGTAAGTGATGTACGTATGTGTGCGATAATTATTTCATAAGTTTTAGAAGTATTGCATATTTGGATTCAGCGGGAAATTTTACATCCGAATTGGTTAAAACCAAAAATTTTTTCGTCCATTTTTGGGTCCTATGCAGCGTTTTTTGTTAAAAAATCCGAGGGTGTCTGAATTATTCAGACCAAGGGGCACATATAAATTTTCTGATATTGGAGATTTTCGCTGTTACAGGGCTCAATTGAAGTGTGATGGGATATGTTTTATTCTAACTTTAAGTAAACCGTTTGACACTCATAGGCCCATAGGGCAGGTAAAGAGCTCAGCCCTCGAAATTCAAATAACAATCTACATTTTATTGCGGATTTTACTTGCCATAGTTTGAATGGTTTTCAAACACAAAATAATTTGTCCAAAAATGGACGAAAAAATTTTTGGTTTTAACCAATACATATGTAAAATTTCCCGCTGAATCCGAATCTGCAATAAAAAAGATGGGTTTGCATTTGAAATTTCAAAGTTGGGCCTCATATCTCGTATAAAGCCCCATCGGGCCCAAAACCTGATGGGCCCATTCGATTCCTCGGGTGAAATTACTAAAGAACCCAGTATCAGAATTCCGATTTTCCACCCGTGCGCGAAATAAATTCACCGTTTCCAGACTTTTGGACCACCCTGTATATTGCTCTCCAAAGATTAAAGAAGGCCGGTCTTGTCATTAATTTGAATAAATGTGAATTTTGCCAAAAATGAATTATCATTTTAAGGTTCCGAAATTTCCAATCAGTGCTTATCACCAGACAAACAAACAGTTAAAATAGTTCAAGAATTCCCACAACCAAAAACCATCGACGGTTTACTTACTTATCTTGTGAATGATTAATTATTACAGAATTTTTCAAACTAACGCAGTATCACACCAAGCTCCATTATATGAATTTTTAAAAGGTCGAAAAAAAAGACAAATCAGAAATTCCCTGGACTGATGTAACTTCTAAAGCATTCGAATTGTGCAAATCGAAATTGGCAAAATGCATTCAAT
Source organism: Nephrotoma flavescens (assembly GCA_932526605.1). Classification (NCBI taxonomy): domain Eukaryota; kingdom Metazoa; phylum Arthropoda; class Insecta; order Diptera; family Tipulidae; genus Nephrotoma; species Nephrotoma flavescens. The sequence continues at coordinate 191,612,087 of OW052222.1, read as the reverse complement.
TAGCATATACGATTCAAAATGCAAAGTTCGCAATATTTCTTGACGTGTCTCATTTCGCTGTAGGAGCAGTACTACAGCAGCTAACAGAAAAAAGTTGATAACCTTTATATTTCTTCTCACGTAAGTTATAAGCCACCTGAAACACGCAGCAGCACATGTGCGACAGAAAATTACTGGCATCGTATGCAGCAATGAATCACTTTAAAAATTTTATTGAGGGAAGACAGTTCATTTTATTTTCTAATCATAAACCTCTAACATTTGCAATACTTCAAAATTTGGACAAAGACTCACCTAGACAACGCCGCCATTTGGATTTAATTGCACAATTTACTTCCGATATTCGACACATCTCGGGAAGATCTAATGTTGTTGTCGACACATCCTGTCACGGATTCAACAAGTGGTATTTCTTTACGAAATATAAATATAAAACAAATTACGAAAAAGTTCATATGGCCTTCAATGACCAAAGGAGTACGAACGTGGGCAAGGAACTGTATTGCTTGTCAGAAATGTAAAGTTACCAAACACGTTAAGAGTAGAGTTGGTACACACCAACCAATCAGTAATAGATTTGAAGAAGTTCATATCGATATTATTGGACCTCTACCACCGTCTGAAGACAAAATTTATTGTCTTGATTATTGATAGGTACACACGATGGTCTGAAGCAATTCCAATTGCAAACATCTCAGCTGAAACGATTGGTGATGCCATACTTAACAATTGGATAAGCCGATTTGCCCGTTCCTTCAAGCATCACGACCGACAGAGGTGCACAGTTCAAATCTGCACTCTTTAATGAAATTTCCAAAGTATTAGGATTTCAACATAAACTGCAATTATGTGTGCAACAAATGCGCAGTGGACAAAATTTCTACCAATAATTTTTCTCGGATTGAGAACTGCATTTAGAGAGGATTTTCAAAGCTCATCAGCGGAGTTAGTGTATGGACAGAATCTTCGTTTGCCCGCAGATTTTATTCGTTAAAGCCAATCCAGCTAATCTGATTTCGTTAGTCAACTTCGAAATCAATTTAACAATATACAACCATCAACAGCCTCACGACATGCCAAAGACCAAATTTTCATTTTCAAAGAAATATCAATTGCGAATCTGTTTTAATGAGATCGGGTTCATTTCGACGTCCTTTTCAACCCCCATATGCGGGACCTTTTCCGGTAATCAAAAGAGGTGATTTTTTTTACTCTATTAATGAACACAGTTTCAATAAACCGACTAAAACCGTGTTTTATTGAATCACAACAAACCGACAACTTAACGGCAACGTCAACACCATTACACAGTATCCAGAATACTAGTTCATCACCAAAAATTTCCCAACCTGTAACTCGCAATCGAGTAACTTTCACACCATACGTTACTGAACAATTTAAATCAAGATCAGATTATCAATTTTGTACGCAAAAAGAAAGCGCGAGTTGGCGAGGTGAGCAAGAATTTCGTGTACATATACGGTGTATAATACTCAATTTTGAGTCTAAGTGACATTAGTATTGATGTTCAGCCCGTTTTTTCGAATTACCGTCAATAAATGGATTTGATCCCATGCCACGTGTATATAGACTGGTTTAATAAAATTCAGGAATCTAAAATAACCATTTGTCAGCGGAAGCTTATTTAAAATAAGACGAGCTGCAGAAAACTTCAAAAGAAACAACATAGCTTTGTCATTTTGGATACAACAATTTTCGGTTACAATTAAAAATAATGATACATCAGCCCCCCTATTCCTGAATACGATACGACAACGAAAATGTAAAATTCATATTTGAATTGAATCAGATTCGTACGATTCTTATTTAAAACTGAATAGGAATCTTATACTTTCGTTTTCTTATCGTATTCAGGAATAGGGCTGCAGGTATATATCAGGAAATCAGGTCAGTTGTTAGTCGAATATAATAATTCAATCCAAATCAAACTGAACGATAACAAAGAAAGTTTTAAAAGTTAACAAAAAAAAAACGAAATTAATGTTTCTTTGTCTGTCCCGCACACGTTTCTTTCTATACCATAGGGGCCCCAGTACATATTTTTTCATTTCAACCTTTTTACTTTATCACAAAATTAGTTTAGGAAATGAATTGGCATTTTAGCCGCTCAACCGAACATCATCAAATGTTTAACATGTATAAGTCGCATGTCCAGAACCAACCTTACGATATTTTTGAAGAAGCTCAGCCCAAAGGTCTAGTTGCCCTATGAATTTAGGTAAGGAGTTATATAAAACTAGTGATACACTCAGTTCGAGGGACCGCCTGCAATTGAGAATGGAATCAACAATAACAATTAATATGCAATCAAGAAGGTTAACCACCAGGAAAATTTTGCTCGGCTTAAAAATTCGATAGAAAACGATGTCGGTTTTCCGACGACTGCTAAAATTGGTATTATGAATGTCGCTATCAATCGACGTTTGTCGTAAAAACGCCATTTTTTGTCGATTTGTTCGCGACTCACAAATTTGTGGGCCGTAATCAATCAGCCTTATTGTGAATATCGTCTAGTTATTGATATCATACAGTTTCAAGAAATTGCGATTGTGAACATCGATATCGATAGGTTAGGAGAACCAATTTGTGACACGGATGGATGGATAAAGGTTATATTTATTAAACATATACTTATTCATGTTAAACAATTTTTTTTTACTGTAGGTATGGACGGGTCTAAATTATGAAATTCGAAAGAAACTTATTCGAAACAAAAAAGAATTAACGGGAACAGATGGGGGTCCTAACAGAGTGATAAGTTTCTCGGAGATAGGAGAATTGATAATCGATATTTTAAATTAAATAAATCGGTAAATCCACCTGGGACTGCTTTTGGGCTTAACGAAAACTGAGAGGAACACTTTGAATTAGAGGAAAATGTGGAGGTTATAAATAAATGGAAACTTAGCAGACCAAACAGAAACTATATTATTGATTTCAATAGAAAAAGATTTGAACTACTCAAAACACAAACACTAACGCAGGAAAATCTATATAAAGCTTATGAGGAAAATAATAAGCTATTACGTAAAATATATGAACAACATAAGGACATAAATAACCTACTAAAACAAACAACACGAATTAAACAAGAGAAGCTGGAGCTATATAAAACAGAGCTAAAACCAAAACGAGCTCACTGAGTTTTATAAACTCAAAGTTAAAGTTCATATCTTGGAATTGCAGAGAGAGCAAGTCAGCGCCCCACAAGGAATTTAATTTTTTTTCATAAGAAGCTGAAATAGAAAATGAAATACGTAACCTTTACTTTAAAATAATGAAATTTGTACCTTTATTTTAAATATAAAATATTTATTTTTGTAATATTTAACAATTTATTGAAACGAACTAATTATTTTGTTTCTAATTGTAACTGCAGTAGTACGTGTTTCCTCCTCATACCCCGATGTGTATTCTGAAGCTTTATTCAAATCGACGGTCGTCCCATTCCTCAGGACTACATCATCTGGATCTTCCAAATTATGTAGATGACAAAGCATAACAACAAAACTAAGTAACGATTGCTAAATTAACCGAAAAATTCGCAATAACTCAGATTTTTTAACACTCAACAGTCGATTCGTGATAGTTACGCAATACAACATAAAAATCGAAACGACAAGGAAAAGTCGTGTCGTTTGTCGATCGACACGACAACCACAATAATGTTGATTATTCCGTCCAGTGGCACTATTCGGGTTTTCCATGGAAATAAGAAAATGGGAAAAATATTTTCATAGTATTTTTATCTAAATTGTATTTTTCTGGCCTACTGAGGAAATAAGTTTGGGAAAAAACATTTTCGAAATAAAGTTAAATGGGAAAATATTTTTCACTATAAAAATTTTGTTGAACAAAAGTTTCCCAATTAACTTTGTTTTGAAAATTTTTACGCTAAGATTATTCCTTCAGTAGGTTAGAAAAATACAATTTAGGCAAAAATGCTATGAAAATATATTTCCCAATTCACAGAAACCAGAATCATTCCAGATATCATTCCCAAAACCAGAATAGTGTCACAGAATGTTCTAATTTTTGGAAAATGGTTACATTTAAAAATTTTTATTGCCCAAACTCAATTAAATACGGTTTACGGTACTTAGGCCAACATATTGTTCAAATTCTACTCTACACACGTATAACACTCGCCCTTCGGCAACTCTACTAATTTGTCGAGTAATCAAAGTTGGAATGTGTAATGAGATGTTTTCCAGAACATATCGTCAGTCGATGTGTCCCAACAAAACGTTTCCTATCGTTGATTGAACCTCTCACTTATTTACTTATATTATAAGTGTGACTATTTGATAATTATATGACGCCTTTCAATATACGGTGAAAAATTACGAACATTGTCGTAGTAAGGTTAATTGCTGTTATATTTTCATACACGTTCCCAAGAGATTTACTTTGGTAATGAATCTAGTAGAAATAAATCTCTTCGTAGATGCATCTGATCATGGGTCTGACACAAGTTCTAAATGAACCACCTTCACAGCCAGACATATAAATATAGCCAAATATCTTTTTGTTGGGCCCTCGCCTCGCATTTTGTGATGTATAAAAAAAGATTCGAAGTCGACTCCCACATTATAAAATGGTGACGCACAAGTACTCGTTCGGTTGGAAGATCTCCCCTTTTCTGCTGACTTGTCTTTACGAGAAATCGGAAACACTGGATGCAATCGTGACACACCCTTTTTGCTAGTCTTCCCTGTAATGCTTATGTAGACCTGCGTGAAAATGGTTGTTATGAAAATATGAAAGGCATGAAAGGGATATTTAATATGTGGATACGCCACTGTCAATCTTTGAATTTTTGCAACTCGGTGCCCGACGAACGTTGTTAATGTGGCCGATTCCGATTTGAGCCACGAAAGTGGATGGCTGAATCTGTCCAGTAATAAATTTGACGAATATCGATGTTAAGGATTGGTACGACGCTATTTGCCAAAAATTACTACACATTTGCTTTATATGAATTAATTGTAAATTTTCTTGAATTGTTGATATGCCTTTTTAAGATGTTCATCGAAGGGGCACATCTTGTGAGTTGCCTAAAACAAAGGAAGGTTAAGACATTGGAAGCTTAATAATAAACTTACATTCTGAATTCCGTGTATAGTGATTTTCAATACGATCCCCCACATATTTTCTGTTTTAGGCAATGTTGAACCACCATTCTTGAATTTTTTGATACCAAAAATCTGTGGAGTAGCTCATTTAGACCGCATCGTCTTCAGTTGATAAAACGTTGCACACATAGTAATTTTGGAGTGATGATGAATATTTTGTGGTTTTTCGAATCTCAACCCATAAAAGTATTGTAATTTGTAAAATAGGCATATCCGGACCCATGTGTACCATATTTTGTCAATAGATTGCATAGAATATAATAAAGTGCTGGTCCTATCAGGGGATCTATACGTTGCGGTGTCGAAAATTCTGGGTCGGCTGATGGCTGGATGACAAGCAAATAAAGCACATTTTTCCACTGTAATTTGTTTTCTTTTTGATGGATTGGGTCGCTAAGGAAGTAATCCTATGAGGAATAGCAGGATTAACCTTCGTTTTATGTGTTAACAATTGATCTATCGTGGGAAAATCGGTTTCTGCCATTTCTTTAGTCCAAACCTCGTTTGAATCATTTATCGTTCTCAGAAAGGCTACATTTTTATTTCATCCAAAGCTGCGTAGTAGTTGGCGTCACTAACTGCTTTTTGTTTAATTATATAACGAATACGCTTGCTCTTCGAGTAGGCCTTTTAAGTGCTATAAACTAGGAAATTCAGAATATTTACCACTAAATTTCGGAATTTTGAGATAAGGTAAACGTATTTTATTATCTCGTTTACAGGTCGTAGACATTTATTGCATTAAATTGCTTGTAAGTATGGTTCTCTTCATAAAGCTTTTCCCAATTCAATAATTTTTGTTTTAATTCAAAATTTTTATCAATTGTATCTAAATGGGTTTCATCGAAATAACCCTTCATCGATTTTTCGAGGGCTTGGAACTCCCATTCATCAATTAACAGTATCCATCATGCTTTAATTTCATTTATTCGGTCCGTAAAAATAGCGATGGTCTAATAATTGTTGGGGCAAAAGGGGCAAATACTCATTTATTTTACTCTTGCAGTTTCACTTAATGGTAAGCAGGATTAGATATTAATTACATAAATTGACCATAACAAAAATTTGAAATTTAATTTACGATGATCCATAATTTTTTAGATAATTTATTGCTTGAAGCAAATTGTAATTACATTATGGTTATTATCACGTTCAATTAACACTCATAAAATCTGCGAATTTAAAAGGTATAAAAAACAAGAATAATCAGCACGAATTTCTATTACAGGTATAGTTTTTAAAATGGAAGAACTAATTAAATTTGGTTTTCTTTCTAAAACAGCAACAACCATGATAAATGAATGATCTATAGAGAGAGACTATACCGAGATCAAGTGTGATCATCGAAAATATAATCATGTGTGCTACTGATTTGTATGTAGGCAGATACAATATAAACATGATCAATTACCGATCGTCTGGAAAATCATTATTACATATAATTATATGTAAATTATATTGAATGAAAGTAGAACTAATATCTAGTTTAACCATTAAGTTTCCTATATATTTATTCAACACACTTTACATAATTATTAATGATACAAAATAATACACCTGCGATCACTATATACAATTCTTGAAATGATTATGATCACTTTCATTCTAATTATAGGAAAGATGTATCCATCTATATACGACAATATAAACATAGAAGAAGAAATAACTACAACAATCTGTCAAATAATAAAAATTCCAAACAAAACAACACATCAAAATCAATCAAAATCGAGAAAAAAATTAACAATACAAATAAAAGAACAAACACTTGATCTTTGCTAAAATAAAAAAAAAACAATTTAAAAAGAATTCGAAAAATGTCTTAACATAATCTCATGTTGTGATGATTATTTGATTATAATTTGTGACCTTCAAATAATAAAAAAAAAATCTTATAAAATTCTCTTCTTAATTTAGGTACGAGATAGATATTACAGTGAGATACGATCATCATCACATCAACATCATCGACATCATTATTTGTGTTTTGTGTACAAAATTGAATGTTTTTTTTTTGTAAAGCTTTCGGTTACAGCACCGAACCGAATGAAGTTCGTACGTACTATTTAGTTATGGCACAGAATACGTTATTCATTGAAAGAGCAACGTCTTTCTAACACATCACAATAATACGCATATGTATCGGGGTTCTACATATAGGCCTCCTATTGATTACAAAACAAAACAAAAAATAGGGAAAAACGCAATTAACATTTCAAAATGTAATGGCCACATATACATATAATTATCATCGTCGCAACGGGAATTATTATTAGAAATATTTTTTATTTTATTTTCTTATCACCCAAATATCAATCAATCAATAATTAGGTGTACACTCGTGTACGGTGTACCCCACATTGGGCGCCAACATATATGCGTGTTATATAATTTTTTATATTTAGGTTTCATGATGACTCCGGTTTTATGGTATATGGGAATAATATGTATAAATGGTGCGCGTGGGGAAAGTTTTTGGCCATAAAAATAATTAAATTTAAATAAACCGCAAAACAAATTTCTAAGATCGTTCTTTGTCGACGAAATTAATGTTATGATGATTTTTGGTTATTGCAATTTCACAGCATATCGTTTCAAAATTAAAAATTTGGTATTTCCTTTTCGGTGAGATTAGGTGAATGAACCATACAATTTTGTAAAAATCAATTATGTTCTATCCATTATGTCGTTTGAATCAGAAGTAGCATTTTATAGCAGGTATGTCCCCTACTCGGTTTCAGACTGTGAACGATATGTTTGAACTGATATTGGAATTGGTGTGGTGTCTAGTATGAAGGGATCCAGTCTTCTTTGATGAAGCTCTGTGATATTGTAGAATATTGAGAATTGAAATGTGCGAGGTTTGATCATTTACATTCTAGCATGAAGAGCTAAAGTCAGTGAATTCTTCATAAAAAATTATATTGTTCAGAATATTAGTGAGTGTCTCAAAATTGTATTGATTTCCTTCAGTGTACACCAAACAAAATCGGAAGGTGACCATTTTTGGTGCGCAATTTTGTTTTCAACTAAATCATTTTATGTTTTATGCTCCTTTAATTCAAGATAAAATGCTTTTATTTGAAACACATTTCGCATTGTTTCAGAGTATCTGTTTGTGCTGGAGTTATTAGTGTTTCGTTTGTGCATAACGTATCCTGTTTAAAAATTCTAAATTATAATCTTCCATTCAGCATTTATAAGATTACCATTGCCAATTGTATTCCAGGGTAATGTTTTGATATTCCAGAATGTCGCTCTTCGTTGTTGTTCCTGCTACTATTATTTCAAACATGCAGATTATGGCGAGGAAGATTATGGATACAGTTTCTTTCATCTTACTTTTTCCAACTTGTTACTATTACAACCTCTGTATAATTTTATAATAATCGCAGGATGTTGGGAAACTAAATTTTAAATAAAAATTCAAAATTTGCTGGTTTTATTTCACAACAATGTATTTACAAAATTATTATTTTTATTTATTGTTAAAAAATATATAAATTATAATCACCGTAATAATCTCTTGTTGTATAGTCGCTTGTTATATAATCGCTTTGTATATCTTTAGATGTTGTCGCCTCGAAAGTTGCAGCAAAAAGAGAAAGATTTTTAATAAATTGTTCCGAACGTTAGAATTTTCAAATTTTGAGCTAATAAACCCCCCCAATAACAATAAGAAGTTTATTAGAGCAAAATTTGAATAAACTATATTAACACGTCATCTGTGTTTGAACTCGCAAAGCAATTTTGACAAAATTGAACAAGTACTAAAAAATGCAGTACTATTTATAACGGTTTTATATATGTTCGTAGAATTAACCTGACAGCTTGACAAGTTGCGCGCGTAATGGTGTTAGATTGTTGACAAAACAAAATATCATTTTGCTTGTACAATACGTAAACATAAATTACGAATATCCTACGCATATCGCGGATAGCATCGCGCTTAAGCTAGAAACAGAACAAAAGCGACGACGACGAGCGTCGACGAATAAATAAAAAATATCGCCGCGATATTGCTGTAGCTAACAGAACAAAAGCGTCAGCGTATGGCGCAAAAAATAACCACAAACGGCATAACCTTCTGTATTTTGACACATGACGTTGTGGTGTTAGCCTACTAAATTAAAAAAAAAAATGATTAATAAGCGTCGTATTCGGCGTAAGAATTTTTTTAGGTAAAATCAGTCTGGTTGTGAATTTTATAATAAATAGTCTGGTTTTGTAATATTGATACAAAATTCTCGTTTTGGGTTTTTTTTAATAAAAAAAAAAAAGTCGAGTTTTTTACAAAAAGTTTTGTAAAGATAAACGAAACGCGTTAAATTTTTTGTTATATGAGGAACGTTAAGTTCGACAATTAATTATTGTAATAGTGCAATTTTAATAAATGATTATAAAGTAGATAGGACTAAATAATTGTTTTACTAGAAGCAAAAAGGCGCAAGAGGCTCTAATAATATTTTCTTTTGTGGAACTTTTTTTATTTTTGAGATCTCCATCTTTAAAATTTCGATTTTTGTAATTTTTTTTTCCTTTTTTTGCCTGTGAAATAACAATTAATGGATGTATCAGTGCAATTGATATATAAAAAAAAAAATTATTTTCTGCAAATAATTTTGGTTCTGGAATGTGCGGAATGATATAGACAACAAACACATGCATAGTGGTGAGTGAATTCTTGGTGACGCCCTAGCGTAAAACGCAGACGAAATTTCGTTGTTTTCGCAAATTTGACAGTTGTACACAAAAAAAAACCTTTGTCGGAGACGCACCACCATTTTATTCCTTGAGCGGCAACACGTCGGCCATTTATATTTGATTAAAGGCGAAGGGCGCCCAACAATATCTACGAGTTTTACGGGTGGCCAGTTGAGGCCACTTCATCTGTTATTTCCACTTGTAGTTTCGGTTAAGGCAAACCAACGCCTATCGGAAATCTACGGTTTTGGCGAAGAACGCCCAGCGATTTTCTTGGTGGCCGGTTGAGGCCAAAATATTTATTGGCACCAAGGCCGCAACCCAAACATTATTGGTATCGGGGAGAGCTCCGCAATTAACGGTAGCCAACCGGCTAATGGGTTTTTTTCGGTTATCGGAGAGAGGCCCGCAACTAACGGTAGCCAACCGGCTATTGGGTTTTTTTGGTTATCGGGGAGAGGCCCCACAACGATCAGGTGGCCAACCGGCAGTCCACAGTTTTTACGGGGAGAAGCCCCGCAACGGTGCAAATTTTTTGTTAAGTTTTAAGGTACGATTTTTTTATTTTTTTCAAATTTTTTATTTTTTTTTTTATTTTTTATTTTTTTTTTGCTCTCGTTTCTCTCTCGTTCTCTTCCTTTCTTTCTTTTTTTTCTTTCTCGTGGGAAGTTGAGGTGTTTCTTTTGTCTTTTCATAATTAAAACAAAAATGAGTTACTAAATTTTTTCGGTGTGGTATGATGAGGGGGAATTCCCATCCTGTGTCGGTGTAGGGTTGGCGGTCCCTTGGTACCCGCTGTTTACCACCGTGTGAGTTCGGGCGGATGCGCGCACCAAGGCACCTCGCTTCCATTATAATTTTTTTTATTTAAATTTTTCCGCTGTTCGTTCCTCAGGTTCCAACCGACAAATTTCGGCGGAATTCGGTTATTATTATTTGCGTTTTTCCCTTAAATATCTGTAATCACGGTGTAAGCCAGGAGCCACGCATGCCTCAATCCCCACGACCCTTCGCACTTCTCCCTGAGAATGTAGCCAGCAAAAATCACCCTGGAGGGCCCTGCGTGTGCTTAGTGAAATCTGCAGGTTGGCAGTAGCCAGCCTGTAACAACGGATTGGTCGCGATAGATTTTCGGAGTAAAATTCGTAACACTTTCGTATAGCTTGAATATATTTTAAAATAAATAGACGAAAATAACATTTATAAGTTTCCAAAATCCAGTTCAATATCCAATTAAAAGACAAAATTAAAAGTTTGGGAAATACTGAACCGAACTTAATATAAAAAATCGTAATCGTCGAAATGTCAACGACGTACAAACTATATAATGTATTGAACAACACCTTTGTTCTAGCATTGTAACTAATTAATACTTTTGTCGTGCATTGTACATATACATTTTAGTATTTCAGTTGTAGTTATGATAGTTTCAGTTTCCGTCTTGCTCAATATAATAAAGGAACAGTTTTGTTATCTCCTAAAAATTAGCGTGTTTTATTATGAGTGTGAAGTTTATACCAATTAACAAAAATACGCATGTACTGGAAATCACACTGATAAACATTTCTTTTAGGAATTTTGAATGAAAACTTAAATTTCATCAAATTTAAAAATAGAATAATATTTAATAAATTAATTATTCTAATACTATGGTACGAATATATAGAGATGTTTTTTGTGGAAAACTCTCACATTGCTCAGAAATGTAAAAATATTTTCGGCTCCTTTGATTTTCAGTGTATCCAATTCTGGCAAATGACAAGACATCACGGAGACTATATCAAAAATCAATCATATATAAGTTGTTTTTAGGACCTGACTTATCGAATGGCAGGCAGTAATATCACAATGAACTTGCAAAATATTTTTTTTTAAGTAAAACAGTCATCAGGTTTTTTGTTTTTGAGTGAACCTCATTGCCAATAACAAGACTGCACCACAATGAAACCATATAGGAATAACTCCTATGGGTTTAACCTATCAAAAGAAGTATGTTTCTTTCCACTGCAGATTGGCTCAGCATGTTTTTTCGAGCCAACTTCTCATTGACTCCTTAAGACTCTCATTGACTCTTTTTGATTTTGTGCAAAATTTTTTCTTCAATTCGTGCAGATGTCAACCCTTCGGTTTTTGTTTTCTTTGTTCAGTTTATGAGGAACGTATTTCCCTTCCTTCTGTATTTTTCCCATTGCATGCAATTGAAGTGATATTGCTTGGTGAGTAACCCCTAACGAATTTGACACGGATTTTCATTCACTAAAACTTTTATTTCTTTGTCTTCGAATTGTTTTACTGCACCTGGACATGGATAGTCCTCAAGACTAAAATTGCCATCACGAAATCTTGCAAACCACTTTTTTCCTGTTGAATGCGTCACAGAGTATTCACTCAAAGTCGATTTAATCAATTCCAAAGCTTAAGCAGCATATTTTTTTATTTGAAAACAGAATGGAATGCAATTACGTAAACGTTGCTTATCGATATCCATCTCTTAAAATTGATGATCACGGAATGACAACTTGGCTTGTAAATGACTGAAAATTATATCGTAAAAACAGCAATGACTAAGCTATTTATATCCAAAATGGCGGGATGCGTTCAATTATAGTTAGATGTTTTTTAGGGTTTACACATACATTTGCAAAATTTTTATACCAAGAAGGTATCAGTATTTAGAGAACTGTAATTTTAATGACAATTTAAAGGCCGTGTTACGTGCCAAATTTGTTACAGGATTAGTCGCAGCGCCCATGGTAAATCGGGGTTTGGAAGAAGAGCCGGATGCCGATTTAACGGAAATTTATAATGTGGCAATTAGAAAGGAGACTATTTTTAGTGTTAAAAAACTAAATATGGATATTAACAAAATTAGTTATAATTCGCAGTTAAAAAATCAAGTAAATATTAAACAAGTGAATAAACCTAAAAATGGCACTACACATGTAATAAAAGTGCCAATTTAAGTGCTGCAGTGTGCTTTGCTTGTGACCAAGGAAATTATATGTTTGCATTTTGCAAATTTAAAAGGAAAAATTGTGAGAGAAGTGGTAAAAAAAGGTCATACTAACGCGGTTTGTGATGCGGTAAAAAAATATAATGGTGCGCCTCAGGATAATGGAGAAAAAAATCACAGACAATTTTTTTTAGACTTTTTAATGTCAATGAAAGCAATGACAATTTCTTTTTGGATTTGTTAATAAATAATATTCCAGTGGAGATCAGAAAATTTAGTGAAGAAAATTCAGTTCAGAAAATTTAGTGAAACCAAAGAAACAATTGAAAATTTATGATGGAGTACCCATTGGTTATTTTGTTATTTTGATTTGTTATATGAAAATATTGTGGTGGTGGTAGTGATTTGCTAAAAAAATTAAATATATCCTTTTGCAAAGGCTAAAGCTGTAAATTCTATCTGCAAGCCAGGACAGGTACCACATGTATTCACGGGAAAAATGAATGCAGAATTGGATCGTTTGCAGAATGAAGGAATTATATATCCAGTGGATACCAGCGAATGGGAAACTCCTTTAGTGTCCATTCTTAAGAACAATCTCGATATCCGCGTGTGTGCAGATTATCGAATAACCACTAAATAAATGCTTGAAGAATTTAAATTACCCAATTCTGCATATTGATGATTTGTTTGCGGCATTAGAAGGTGGTCGGAAATTTAGCAATCTTGATCTTAGTTCTGTATACAACTAGATCGAATTGAGTGAGGAAATGAAACATTTATTATCGTGGAGCACTACCAAAGGAGTTTTTGTAGTGAATCGTGTACCTTTTGGAACCAAGCCATGTACCTTTTGGAACCAGCTCTATTTTTCAGAAAATTATATGGAGAAGACTCTTCTCGAAGTGAAAGAAACTGTAGTATTATTGGACGATATTTTGGTAACCGGCAAGTCAGATGATGAACATTTAGTCAATTTAGAAACCATTTTTAAGCGTCTTAGCGATGCTGGTTTCAAGTTAAGAAATGAAAAACGTTCTTTTTTCTAGTCCGACGTTCGCTATTTAGATTACGTTATCGATGCTAAGAGACTTCACTAAGATGAGGATGAGCGTAAGGCAATAGTTAGTGCACCAAATCCGCAAGATATTACATAATTCAGAGCTAGGATTGGTAAATTGTTATGGCAAGTTTGTTCCTTATTTTAAATCCACTACATGAGTTACTCCAAAAGAATAACACATTTGTATGGAATTCGAATTGTCAAAGGTCATTTGATCAGATTAAAAAGATAATGACCCAGTATTGTCAGTGAAGTTAATAACAGTAGTTTCATCGCACGGAGTATGTATTTCCAGCTCCTTGAATTAAAAAAGGCTGAAATTAAAAAGGTGGACTTAAGAAATGTGTTTTTATATGAAAAATGGGACCTTTTTTAAGTCATACTTTTAACATATTTTCTGACTTAACAACGGTGTTTTACAAAAACAAATTTAATTTCAAAATGACACAAGAAAGGCATATTTTATGTCATTTTACAAATACATTTTTTAATTCATTTTCAAAATGAATTAAAAAAAGCATTTTTTAATTCATTTTAAAATTTTCAATGGTTTTTTGTACATTTTCATTAATGAATGCATTAATGAATGCAATTTTCATTTTACAGTAAAAGCCCGATTATCTGGTATCCAATTAACCGGAACACTCCGTTAACCGGAAATAATTTTTAGGATTTTCTTTTTGCTTTGAAGCCATTCAAAATTTTCAACTAATGCTTTCATTAATGAAAATGAGCAAAAAACTATTGCAAATTTCAAAATGCATATGAAAGAGAAAAAGCAAAAAAAAAATCCTAAAAACTAAATTTCCGGTTAACTGAGTGTTCCGGTTAATTGAATGCCGGATAATCGGGCTTTCACAATAATAAGAAAATTGAAGCCTTCCAAATTTTCGACTTATGCTTTCATTAGTGAAAATGTGCAAAAAACAATTGCAAATTTCAAAATGAATTAAAAAAGGCATTTTTTAATTCATTTTAAAATTTGCAATTGTTTTTGCACATTTTCATTAATGAATGCATTAATGAATGCACTTTTCATTTTACAGTAAAAGCCCGATTATCTGGTATCCAATTAACCGGAACACTCCGTTAACCGGAAATAATTTTTAGGATTTTCTTTTTGCTTTGAAGCCATTCAAAATTTTCAACTAATGCTTTCATTAATGAAAATGAGCAAAAAACTATTGCAAATTTCAAAATGCATATGAAAGAGAAAAAGCAAAAAAAAAATCCTAAAAACTAAATTTCCGGTTAACTGAGTGTTACGGTTAATTGAATGCCGGATAATCGGGCTTTCACAATAATAAGAAAATTGAAGCCTTCCAAATTTTCGACTTATGCTTTCATTAGTGAAAATGTGCAAAAAACAATTGCAAATTTCAAAATGAATTAAAAAATGCATATAAAAGAGAACAGAAAGAGAAAAAAGAAAACAAAATCCATAAAAATTAAAATACCGGTTAACTGGTTTCCGGATAATCGGGCTTTATTGTTATACATTCTTACGTTTTATTTCGATCTTAAATACACATTTTATTTCATTTTCAAAATGACTTAAAAATACACATTTTATGTCATTTATAAACACACTTCTTAAATCATTTTCAAAATGACTTATGATATGCATTAATAAAGTCAGCTTTTTTATTTCATTTTCATTACAGATTTTAAGTCAATTTTGAAATGAAAAAAACACATTCGTTTTAAGTCCGAAAAACACCATTTTTAAGTCAGCCTTTTTCAATTCAGGGAGCCGTATTTCCTGATGGAGTGGAGAAAGAGAAACCAATAGCCTTTGCGTCACGTACTCTTTCAAATCCAGAGGATAACTATGCGATGATTCACAAGGGAACCTTTGCACTTTATTTTGGGGTAAATAAATTCTCAAATTATCTCATTGGTCGATACTTTATTTTATGAACCGACCATAAGGCTTTGGTGACTATTTTTGGACCAAAGAAGGGAATTTCTGAGATGGCGGCTAGACGTTTGCAACGTTGGTCTGTTTATTTGTCAGCATATGATTTTACAATCCAACATATTAAAGGAGAGGTCAACAAGTGTGCGGATTTTTTGTCACGATTATTAATATCCGATGTTGATCAAGATAGGTGACACAGAAGACGACAATTGTTCTTATTTGAGTTTTTACAATATGGAATTGGATGACTTAGTTGATGTTCAAAAAATCAGAGCTGCATTACGACAATATATGGTGCTAGGTAATTGATAGCCTAATCATAATTTACATCTTGGTATGAGTAAGATGAAAGCATTATCCCGAACATACTTTTGGTGGCGAAACTTGGATGCAGACATAGAAGGATTGGTGAATTCGTGTGTAATTTATGTACAGGCATGACCTGAGGAACAGAAGAACCCGTTAATCCCATGAATTCAGCCGATTCATATTTTTCAACGTATACACGTCGATTTTTGTGGACCGATTAGAGTTTTGATCGTTTTGATGGTCCAAAATCTATTGTATCAGATAACGGAGGACAAATCATGTCATCTAATTATGAGGATTTTTTGCAAATTAAATGGAATACATTTTGTTTAACGGCTCCATATTTGCCCGATTCAAATGGTGCAGGAGAGAACGCGGTCAAACATTTAATACTGGGCTAATTAAAGCGTTAAAAGACTAGAATAATAATAAAGATGTAAGCGTGAGAAACGCTATTAAAGAGAGCTGATGAGCGCTATTAAAGAGAGAAACATAAACGGCAAAAGGAGAATTATGATACCCACACCAAGCCAAAGTTTTTCAAAGTAGAGGAGGAGGAGGTAATGGCAAGAGATCATCGCGTTCCTCTTAAAAAAAACTTGGGTTCCGGCAGTTATTAAAAAAAGTCTTTGGTGGAGGCGGCATTCTAATCATGTTATGAAGATAGATGTTCCGAATAATTATAACTTTGCTAACTTTGTATAGTACGCCAGTGGTTGCCGAGCAACAGTGCAGAGGAGAGCAGTGTAATGTATTAAACGACACCTTTGTTCTAGCATTGTAACTAATTAATACTTTTATCGTGCATTGTACATATTTACATTTTAGTATTTCAGTTGTAGTTTTGATAGTTTCAGTTTCCGCCTTGCTCAATATAATATGACACATTTTTTGTTATCTCCTAAAAGTTTTATTTAAATGTGTATTAATAATCTGTGACGATTTTACAAACTAAAGAAAACAATGTTCTATTTTGACAAAAATAATTACTTTTTTTTCGATGAATTGTTCTGTTTTGAATTATTTCCTTGTAAAATAGTTTGTATTATAATTACTGTTCCTTGAATTTGATTTTAACAATTGTTTGTGGCATTGTTGTGGTTACGTTAAATTATGTTAATATAAACACTAAACGTCCTTCAATATTTTATTTAGTGCATGCGTACTAAGATTAGCCTCCATTTAAATTAGAACATTTTACGCCGTTTTTTCAAATTCGAGGAGAAGCTGATCCACAAATATTCGAGGTATTTGGATACACAATTCGAAAGACAATTTATTTATTTTTTACAAAGCCGTCGGCATTTAATTAATATTTAGCCAACGGCTTAAATTTACTCAACATTTGTAATAACAATACTAATTACGGATCTTGAATTCGTCGGTCCCATGTTGGGCGCCAATACATCTCTTAATCGATCAAGCACGCGCTAAATAACTTAATTAATTTATAGAAGCTTTACTGTCAGCGTGTATCATTTAATCTTAACTTTTAGCGACATACATACTAGCGCACACAGCAAGAATGCTGAACAATTAATTTACTTTTATCGTTCTGCACAGATTGACCTTGACATTTTATGTATATGTTATAATATTATCTGTATATAATATATTAGAATATTTAGACGCGGCATGATCAATATTATGACGGCTTGGTTTAATTTAAATAATATTATATAATAATATAGTATAATATAATAAAAGAAAATTAACGATAATTTTCTATAATAAATCTTTTTATTATAATATGTGATCAATATATATATTTGTTGATCATTATTATTATTATCATATACATAAAATATATGTATTATGTATATATATAATGTATATTCAACCGAAATTATTTCAAATTAATCTAAGTCGAGAACACATAAATCACATAACCGACCATATGCTCTGTAGCCATTTAATCATTTCGAGAAATTCCAAAATAAAAAAAATACTCCTATATATGAAAATATTTATATTACGAGTATATAATAAATAATTAATTGACCTTTTGGAAAAAAATAAAAACAAAATTCCTGGTTTTGGTAATTTTTCTTTACAAATTCAAATTCATCATCATACATTTTCCGTCGTTCTGTAAAATAATGTGTTCTTAAGTTTAAACGAAAAAAAAATCGCGATCGATATGAAATTTAAAAAAAAAATTACAGAAAAGAAATTACCTAACACGAATCGTGGTGAATTGACGATTAACCTTGTTTTTTTTTTATACATATACGTACATATATAGAACCAACCAATAGCATCTTCCAGAATTTGGCAAAAATGTGTATGGGGTCAAATCGATCTTCTTATTTTTCGGTAAAAAATTACTTTGGTATAATTTTAAAATATTTATGAAAAAGATCATCCCTCTTTTTTTTTTTTATTTTGGTCGAAGGAATTTTTAATTTAAAACCATCAAAAGTAAAATGTTAAAATAAAAATAAAAAAATTCAGGACCCACATGAAATTTTATGGTTTTTTATTTTTTAAAATGATCGCAGTCATTAATTACTGTAGCTCAATGTACATATATGTAGGTGTAAGTACTTACATGAAGATGTTAATGGGAAGATCGTATTTTTACACAATTTAGCAAATAACTTAGGCATTTTATGTTCACACTTGATTGATTAATAAACACAATTCTCACTATATACTAGATCACTTTTATAATTTCACTTTAATCAATTAATTATAATCACTATATACTAGATTGATCGATTAGATCGATTAATTTTTTTTTATAAGACGTAAACAGGAAAGTTCTTTATCTTTATTTTATTATGTCTTTTGTTTTTCTTTTTTTTAAAACGTGACAAAAATTTCTTATGGCTTACAACCGATCGTAGTAGGTGCCTTATTGTTTCATGAATGGAAGACAAATTTTATTATTATTACTATTTTTCTTGTTTTGGTTTGTTAATTATTAGGCAAAAAAAAAGAGTTTAATAGCAGTAAAGAGAGGGAACTTATTAAAAATGTAATTTTTGTTATTTTATTCATATAAATAAATTTTCGATGCTTCGATGCACTTACTTGATTTCTCTATATATATTTATTTATTGTACTTTATGGACGCATATGTTATTCTTATGTTTGCTATGTAATAATAATCAAATACGAATACAGCATATGCAAAAAAGAAGTTAGGTGTTCTTAAGAAGTAGGAGTTTAACAGTGTATTCAAAAAGTTACACATTTTAAACGGGACAGAGTATAATTTGTGAAGGCACAGTTTTTGTTGGCCGTAAATTTCGATTCACACAGGTAGACAGGTACTGTAAACAAAGTTCCAGCTTTTACCTTTAAATTTGTCAAAGAAAACAACCGAGTATTTGTGTCATGTGCTCGAATAACCAGTTTCTTCAAGTTCTACTCAAATTCTACACACTCAAATTTAATTAACATTTCCAGGTTTTCTCATCCGACCGAATCATGAAGTTCTTTTTTTTCGTTCTGTTTTAAACTTTTGAATAGTAAATTATTTATTTTTATACTTTAAATGTTTAATGTGTAAACGTAAAAGCCATGTAAGACCATCATGAAACATTTTAAATTTGCTGTTGCATTAGGCTTGTCGACCAAAACGATATACCCCGGAATCATAAATGGGAAGCATTAATGGATAAGGCTGTGCTCTTAAAATAAAAATCTACCAGCCACATGTCGTTCAGAATCACGAGTATGTATATATTATATCCATTTTGCTGCCCGTTAACACAATTGTGTGAAAACGCCATTACATACTATGATTTTTTAAGCCTTTATTCCACAATGAAACATATTTTTTCTGTAAAAAAGAGCGAGATAAAAATATAATTTCGCCACGTACCAAAACGAAACAAAAAAAATTTCAGTAAAATTTACACGGGAAAATGTTGCCATAAAAAGTATGAAACTCAATACTTTTTATGGCAACATTTGTTGTCTTTGTCACTCTAACGTAATTTTAATATGTATACTCTCCTCTTTTCGGTTTCTCAGTATTTTTTACTGAAAAAAATTGTTTCACTGTGGAATCCACGCGTTACTCACACATTTGTGTGGTTTGGACTTAAATTGAGCCATTTTTGTTTTTTTTTTTGTTGAAAAAGGGTTATATCAGTACAACAGATTAAAAAAAATTAAATACCACAACACAGGTTAAAATTTTTATGTTGACCTCAAATACTAACCCCTCATTATAAAAGAGCAAAATGAGGTAATGGGTTTTCAAAATTATATTGTAAACAATAAATAAATGATAAAATATAATATACCCTTAAACTTGATTACGGAAACCGATGAGAAAAACATGAAAATGTGTTTAATATTCCGCTAAAGTTGAGTGATTGAACAAAGTAAGAGTAGGTGTAATCCAGACCAAATTTTGGATTGTAGATCTTTTTTTTTATTTATCTATATTATTTATCTTTTGTACCATATCTCGTTTTGTCATCTCTCGTTTTGAAATATCGCGTTTTGAAATATCGCGTTTCGAGCGGATCCCCTATCTCTATCTCTATATCGCACGTCCTCTAAAAAACTGTCATAACATAAAAAACAAACAGTTTTATGATTAAACGCATTTTAAATTTTAATTTTAACTACTTTCGCTACGCTTTAATAATGAATAATCTTAGCATCACAGTAGCGTGAGCAATTAAAAAAAAAAATAAAAAGCATTATCTCAAAACCGTTTCTTGTGCTATGACAGTTTGTTAGAGGATGTCCGATATATCATCCATTGGCTGTATTTCTAAGATATTCGAATCAAACGATTCCCAAAATTTCACATTTTTATTATTTTGTACCAAAACATACTCTCTTATGTAGTTACTTGGAGTAAATTAAACGAAACGTTTATTTTGATTTGCGTTTATCGGCTTCAGGGCGTTACGGAATTTGTCTTTCTCGATGAGTTTTCTGAATATTTACGACATATAAACGGTAAAAACCTTTTTGTTCTGGGTGATATTAATATTGATATTTTATCTTGCTCTTCCGTGTCCGATAATTATATTTGCATGATGTCTTCCGTAGGACTAGCATCGCTTATTAGTGATCCAACTAGAGTAACCGATACTACTTCTACCTGTATTGATCACTTTTTTTGCAGATTACGTGACAATAATTTATCTCGCGTCAAGGTTGAATTATTTAATTATATGATTACTGACCATCATTTGATGCATGTTGTGATCGAGATTAATCAGGTGAAAAGTAATGATGGTTTACCTGTTAAGCCAAAAATCATTATATCTAAATTCTTGGAACTGTTAAGTAATGTTAATTTTTCTCCTATTTATGCTATTGATGATCCGTGTGCAGCTGTTGATGTATTTCTAACGCTTTGGAATGATGTTTTCTCAGCTAGCCTAGATTCACTAAAGTCACGTAGTAATCAAACCTTGGATCTCTGAGGCATTATTAAACATGATTAAACGAAAAAAATGGTTATTGAGGAAAGCAAAATATGCTAGAAACAATCAACGTTTCCAGCAATATGTTACAGCCTATTGTCTTAAGGTTAAAAAGAAAACTATTGCTGCTCGTGTTGCTTATTATAAAAAGAGATTTGATAGCGGTTCCGGAGATTCCAAACTGATGTGGCGTACTATCAATGACATATTAAGTAAAAATTCGTCAAATATTAAGCTCATTAATTCTATTAATTCTTCTAATAATGATTTATTAACTGATGCCTCTGATGTTGCCAATGAGTTCAGCAATTATTTCGGAAGTATTGCTTCAAATCTGAAGTCTAGTCTTCCTTTTATTTATAGGAGTTCTATGGAGCGTGACGGCGATTACGTTGAGCAATCATTTTTTTTCCACCCTATTGACGATCTTGAAGTTTCTAAAGCAATTACTTCTTTAAAATCAAGCAACTCTTACGATATGTTCGGTTTTAGCAATACCTTAATTAAAAATTCCATTAGTCTTATATGTCCGCCTTTATGTCATATTTTTAATTGTTGTTTTGAAACCGGTATTGTTCCTGAAATTTTGAAGTCAGCAATTGTACTACCTCTTCATAAAAATGGTTCCAGATGCGATTTAAATAATTACCGGCCGATCGCACTACAACCAGTTTTGTTAAAAATAATGGAGAAAATTATTAAATTTAGAATGGTGGTATTTTTAGAGAAGCATGGTATTATAAGTTGTTATCAGCACGGTTTTCGTAATGGGTTTTCCACTGAGTCTGCTTTAATTGAATTTTTAAATGGCGTGTATGCATCGCTAAATAATTCCGACTCTTGCGCTGGGCTTTTTGTAGACATAAAAAAAGCCTTTGACATGGTTGATCATAATCTTCTATTGCATAAGCTTTCTAAAATCGGTTTCAGAGGAAACATTAATAATTGGTTTAAATCATATCTTGCAAATCGTAATCATGTTGTTAAGGTGAATGGAACTATGAGCTGTCCTTATGTTTTAAACATTGGTGTTCCTCAAGGTTCCGTCTTGGGACCCCTTTTATTTTTGATTTACATAAACTCAATTTTTAGTACAAATTTGGCTGGCACGATTGTTGCCTTTGCAGATGATATGAGCTTATGTTATCGTGGGTCCTCACGAACTGATGTTTGCCGTAAAATTGCAGCGGACCTTTTAGTTTTAAGGAAATGGTTTGACCAGCATTTCTTAATTTTAAGTGACAAAACTAAGATTATGCATTTTAGTTTGAGTGGCAGTATTTTACATTCACCGTTAACGTATCATTCCAGTTTTTGTAATGCCGTTAATTGCTCCAGCTCGTGCATTTCCATTGAAGCTGTTGAGAGTTTCAAGTATCTTGGAATTATTGTTGATTGTAATCTGAGTTGGAAGCATCATGTCGATAAATTAAAAAAGTCTCTCAGCAATGCATTACGAACCTTATATCTATTAAGACCTGTAGCTCCTAAATCGGTGTTGCTAAAATTCTACTATGCCTGCATTAACTCTAGGCTCGAATATGCTTTATCGTGTTGGCGTGGTTGCTATCATTCAACTTTAAAAATTCTCATTATTGTTCAGAAATATGCTATTCGTATCATGTGTTTTAAGTCTTCGCGGGTTTCTGCATGGCCATTATTTTTGAGTTTTAAAGTTTTACCATTACAACATCTATATGTTTATAAGGTTTTACGTTTATTTTATTTGCGAAGTGGGCACCGATTTTTGAGATCAAATGTGCGATACAACATTAGGAACAATGATCAGTTCTTATTTGTTGTTCCACATTTTTTTAGTGAACATTTTAGAAAATATTTTTTGGTAACTGCTCCTTCCTTATTTAACCATCTTCCACTTAGCATACGGCAACAAATAAATTCAAAATCATTTCTCAAATTACTTAAAGTTTGGCTTTTTGAGCACCCTAATATCGATTTCTTGTTTAGAGTTTTAGTCTGATGCAGTTTAATTTTAATTTTAGTTTCAATTGTTTATATTTTTTATATTTTTTTGTTAAATTTTTATTGTAATATTCATAACTTTTTTTTTTCAAATTTTTCTTGTTAAAGGGTAGATCAATACTGCCGTTAAATCGGTGATGATTACCCTACTCATTTATTTTCATTTTGTATATTATTATTATTATATGTAAAAAAATCGTTTTGAAAATAAATGATAAGCCTGCGTGCTTTAATTTGAAAAAAAAAAAAAAAAAAAAAAATTTGGTAAAATTCCATATAAAAAATCACTCAATTCGCGAAAGGAATTAACATGTTAAGATATTGGAAACTATTCTTTGAAAATTTGCAAAATATTAAAGAATTATAAAAATTAAGACCCGATTGATGATGTAGAAATAGAAAAAAAAAATATTTTTCTAGTCAGAATGTATTTTTATTTACTATTGAAAGACGCCATTTTTACGCACATGTTTGAGTGATATCTTAAAATCGATCTACTGAAAAATTAAGGATTTTGAGTGTATGTACATATGTATGATTATTCGCTCACTTGCTGCAAGAGTGAAACAATCCAAAAATTTTAATTTTTCAGGAAAACGATTTGAAAATATCACTAAAAATTGTTTGTGAAAATGGCGTTTGCAAAAGTAAATAAATTCTGATTAGTAAAATAAATATTTTTTTTCCTACATGCTCAAGTGGATCTTAATTTTTATAATTCTTTAATATTTTGCAAATTTTCTTAGGATAGTTTCCAATATCTTAACATGTTAATTCTTTTCGCGAATTGAGTGATTTTTTATATGGGATTTTACCTAATTTGCTAGAAATAACTACATAGAGAGTATGTTCTGATCCAAAATAATAAAAATATGAATTCTTGGGTATCGTTCGATTCGAATATCTTAGAAATGAGTGAATTTCGAGTTGTGTCACTGTTGCAGCAAATCAGCGATTTATACAAATCCACACGCCTTAACCTATTTTTATTTTTTCAACTTTACACAATGTTTTTTGAGAACCAAGGAAGGTCGCTGTAAATCTTTGGAGAAGGGGGGAGCCATTTAATCAAAAAAGTTTCTAAAATTTCACGGCTTATTTTTGGATATTTAGTGCAAAATAAAAAATAAATGTGTATCATTATTGTTTTACGACGGATTTCCCTCGGGTACCTCACGAAGAAAAGTTCGTTAAATTTTCTTTTTTTTTTCATAACTTGATTCATAACTTTATTTATTTTTAGGCCATGTTGGTTTAATAACATTACCAATAATTGTGGATATAAGCTGCATTTCTTGACGCATGATCTAATCCAAATCAGATCATGTTTCATGAAATGACACAAAAATGTAAAAATTTGTTCGTCCGGTTGGTAATATTATTGGCTAAAAGTACTACTCAAAATTACATTCTCTTTTTTTAATGTCATTGATTTTGTTTTGACATTTTTATTTTGATATTTTTTAATTTTCCACTAGTAATTAGATTCAACCAGTTTTTTGTCAAACTTTTTAAATTAAATTTTATAAATGGCTAATAACGTAGATCAAATTATGAAGGTAAGTTAAATTGTTAAATACAAATGAGTTCTATATCAATAATTTACTAATGGTTGAATTGTTGTAGCTATTGGAGTCGTCAAGCTCCATAGACTATAGCAGCAGCTCATCATCATCCACTTCATCAGAATCGGAGCTAGATGAAATCACAAAAGTATTTCTATGCACGATAGAAGGTTACAACGACTACCAATTTAAAAGCCAGATTCGAATTAAACGAGCAACTGCCACAAAATTTATAGGTATGTACATATGTAGTAAAACTTAATAAAATAACAAAAATTATGTTTAATATAACATATGGTTGTATATATTTCCGTTGTGGATATATATAAAACGTCTTCAAATTTTCTTAGTGCTGCGACTATCGAAAATCGTAAAAAATTATGTGCGGATAAAGAAATATATATTTTTATGTGGTATATTAGCAACACTCATTTCATAAATAACTCACGAATTAACAACATTCATTTCATAAATAAAAATTATAAAAATAATAAACCAAATTACGAAATTATTACAGGTAATTTTTTAAAGCCTCCATTTTTTTATTGTGTTGGTTCGCTTTGTCCAGTCGCCGCTGCTTTATTTCCTCAAGTTTTTTTTTGTAGGTAATCTTGTTTGATTTTGTTTTTCTCAAAACTTCGCCACACAACCAACTACAGTTGCCTGTGTTTGTGACAACGCTGCGCAATTACACATCTCCGCACTTACACTATTCGGGGTTGATGAATGAGAATCCGACGATTTTTTGCTGGTCAACGCCATTATCTCCGTACCTGACAGACAATATACTCAATATTGTTGTTTGAAATAATAGGATTATTTCCAAAAAATTCCTCCATATGAGGTCCTCAAAACGCGCCTTGATTAAGGTATTTCCCATCCCCTTGTTGCCATCTTTGGCACTTTTCTAAGCTCTTAATAAATTTTTTAGTTTAATGTTTAACAACTCCACTGTTGGTTGTGTCTAAAAACAAAACATAAAAATGTAATATATGTATTTTTAATTTATAGATACTTTTTTTGCATAATTACCAATACGTTTAGAGAAATCAAATCTTCCAAGACGTTGCACATCACAATTTTTTTTTTCGTTTTCAAATTCATGTTTTCTCGCCACGCCACCAGAAACGCACGCGTTTCGTCATACTGCCAAATTCGTTTGCTACTGGAAATTTTTTTGGGTTTGGTTTTGTAATAACTCGGATAAATTCTCTCCGATTTGATTCATATTTTATGCTGGTATGACGGGATGAGGTCAGACGCCCGCTTCAGCCACACCTAACCTGGACAACAGACGCTGATTTGGTCTTTCACCAACAACCAGCCGGAGTGCGTCGTAGAGAAAGACCCGGACTATGCTAGCGTGACGACGTCGAACAAGATCTACATATACTAGGATGTCGTAACTAGACGACGAGAGCGATAGGTTGTGACGGATGGAGGATGATAGCGTTGGCGGCAAAATCCGTTCAGAGGATTTGCAGTTAGAGAGCTTGCGGTAACAGTAACTATAACGGTCAAATAGTTTTTTTCAAATTTTAATAGGCAACGTTCAGAAAAAAAATTTCGTTAAGTAACCAACTTTGCTTTCATTTTCCGGTAATTTTTTGTAAACTCCAAGTTTTCTTGGCTTGAAAATGATGCCCGCTCTATGATTTATTTTAAAAGAGAAAATTTATATTTCTGTGAAGGTGACTTCAATATCTGGTTGAATGTTTTTTGGTTATCTATTATGTTAGAAAGCTTCCGAAAAAACGGGTTTTTATTGGACAACGTAATTCAACGGTGAAGCGAAATATCATTTCAAGAGATAGTGAATTGGTGCAAAATTTAAAATTAGAGGCTTTTAAAACAAGTCTGCAATCGATCATAAATCACATCTAAAAATTTGTACAGGAATAATGGATATTGTGTGTGATTACTGCCAAGTAAAAAGTATAGAGCAGAACCTACTGGTATGTGCTGCTCAAACGGAAGGGTAAAATTAGCGCCACTTGACACACCACCCAATCCACTTGAGTCATACTTTCCAGGAAATTCTTCAGAGTAAAAGCACTTCTTGCGAAACATAAGAAAATATAACCACTGTTTCCAAATGACATCTTTTGGTGCAACTACTTTTGAAGAAAGAGGCTTTATGACAACATTTAAAATCCAAGGACAGATTTACCACAGTTTTACCAGGTTCTATTTTTCCTATGCCCAATGAAAATCCCAGGTTTTCGCAAATTAATTTTAAGGGGATGGATAGGAACAGATAAACCAGCGCTCCAAGTGTATTCCAGGAACGAGTTGTAATACTGTAGCAAACCTACAACGTTTTTTTTTCATTCAAAATAATTTATTTAACGTGTTAAAACAGCATTAGACCTAATGCTTAGTTATTATTCGAGCCAATAAACGACCTGTAGGAGAACATGAGCAACGCTTTAATGCTCAAATTATTGGTGAAGTGGCAATAGTCATCGTTGGAAATGAGTTCGATAGGCGTGATATAATCATACATAAACGAAGCGGTATTTATAAATGAATTCCAGACACGCATCGATCGTATGATACACTTCAATACCCACTAAAGTTTGGCAGGGAGAGGATGGATACCACTTCAGGATAGTGCAAACAGTATATGTGTAACCTCTACAATAGGAAAAGTATATACAGGCCATTCAAATAACAAGCCATCCAGTAGCAGCTAAGAAATCTGTTTACTGTTACTTGTCGAACACCTTAAATATCAAACCACCAACTGGACAAGTGGATAATGAATATCTTACACCTATATGCAAAGTAGACAAGGCATTTGTGGTACGAGTTACTCTGGAAGAATTCAAACGAGAAGTAAAAAACCTCAAAGATAAAAAACCCCTGGATACGACTTGATAACGGGGCAAAAAATCAAAGCTCTACCACAAAAAGCACTAATTAAACTACAGCACATAATCAAAAAGAAGCAAGTAGCAGAAATCATGATGATTCCAAAGCCTAATAAAACGCTAAACGAAAAAACATCGTATAGGCCTATTTCTTTGTTAACAACAACATTAACAATTTTCGAGAGACTGTTTCTCAAGAGATTAAAGCCAATTATAGAGAGATAGAGAGCAAAAATCTTATACCATCATATCAAATTGGGTTTCGAGAAAGGCACTCATCGATAAAACAAGTACATAAGATTACTGATACAATCAAGGAGGCGCTGGAGCATTAGCACGTAGCCGAAGCATTTGATAAATTTTGGCACCATGGTCTAGAATTTACGCTCCAACGAGATTTTCCAAAGCAACATTTTGAATTGCTAAAGTCTTACATCAACGACCGTTTCTTCCGGGTGAGACAGGAAGGGGAATACTTAAAACTAAAGAAAATATTGGCTGGGGTTTCACAAACCAGTGTTCTAGGCCCCGTATTATACCTCCATTATACAAATGATCTACCAAACATAAAATAAGCTAGAATAGGAACGTTTGCTGATGACACAGCTGCTATGACCATCACCGATGCTAGTATTGTTGAGTCCACAACGAATCGAAATCAACACATATCAGCTTTACAAATAGGAAATTAAAATATATTCCGATCCCAAGCAACATTTTAAGTTATCAAGTAGTTCTTGTCACCGATAAAAAATGTTTGCGACGGTCGTAAAATGGTGTGCGGGCACCATGTTTTCTACCTAAATGGGGAATATTTATTGAGTTCCACCGACGTTCCATTATAGTATCTATGATGTCGATGTCTCGAGATTTCAACGTAATATTAACCTTAAATTTATCTCTAAACAGAACTTAATGAAGAGCTGGAACAGCAAAATAGAAAGAGATAATACAATTTTAAAAATTATTTTAAGTTCTTTAAAATATCTCGTCTATCTAAATATCAAAAAATAACATAATGCATATTCTTTAACAAATAATAATATTTTAGAGTATATTTCTATTTTTCTATTTTGTCTTGAAATAATTTATATTTATAGTTATTACAGTTAAAATTATTGGCAGACAAATTTTTTCGTGAATATTTTAATTATAGGAATTAAAATTTAATACCCCTTTGAATTACCTAAAAATATAATCGCCTTTTTTTTTTTATTGAAAAATATTTTTTCCTTGTCACAAAATTTGATCCTCCATTAAAATTATTTGCTTAAATGGCCGAAATGCTCTAAAAACTTTAAAGTATTTTTTAGGTTTGTAAATACATAAGAGTTACTCTTTTAGCCACTAAAAATGTCATCCAAATTTTTAGTCAATTTGAAGGTTTAAGATTCGTAAAAATGACTACATAAAACTACGTTCACGACTATATTCTGTAATTATGAAAATGGAGACTACAAGGTAGCTCTTGGTAGTGACAAGAAGTACAATATTACTTTATTAATAACTATGCAAAGTCTATAGTATTTAAGTTATTTTAAAAGTTTTTGTAACGTGCAATTGTAGTTAATTTCACTTTAAATTTTTAAATATTTAATTGGTAACTATGAAAGGTATTACTTACGGTTTCGCTACTGCAAAGTTCACCGAATAGTTTTATTTACTTTAATGATGAAATTTTATGGTTTTTGTAACGTTTTTGTTACTTGAGAAATCTCAACAAAACCAATGTCCCACCATGGTTAATAAATTATGTAGTAATTACCGAAAACCTACTAATAAATTGTCAGTAAAGTTGAAATGATAATGCGGTTAGATATTTAGAAAATATTACGAGGTATTTACGAAATTAAAGTTCCCATTCACAATTCACCTGTAACTATAACTAAAAATGTTGCTTGGGATTAGACCAAATTCGAAACAAATTTCATATTCTGATAATTTTAAGTACCTCGGCATGACGCTAGACTCTAAGCTTAGGTGAAAAACGCATGTTAAAAAGAAAAAGCAAGAACTGAATTTAAAATTCAGAAAATTGCACTGGCTTTTTGGAAGAAAGTCTGAACTGATAACGCACAACAAGCTGGTGTTATATAAACAAATCCTAAAACCTATCTGGACCTATGGTATTCAGCTTTGGGGCTGCGCAAGAAAAACTATATTCAAACATTTCAAAACAAAGTACTACGTAGCATTGTGAATGCTCCTTGGTACATTAGAAATGACAATCTCCATCGAGACCTAAACATGGAATACGTCAGCGATGAAATACAAAAATTTGCAAGGGGTCATGTACTGCGACTGCAGCAGCATGACAACGAGGAGCTGAGGAACCTACTGGATCGCACCAATGGACCAAAGCACCTAAAAAGAACAAAGCCTTTAGAACCGATAGATAATCTATATGATTAGTTGTAAATATTATACAGAAATAAAGATTTCTTAAAAAAAATAGATAAAAGAATTTTCTTTGTTGAAACGCCTAAATGTTGTCATTTTACACATACTACACATTCAATGTTTTGTTTTTGCAGTTTCACAATCTGGTGAATCTTGGTTGTTTTTTTTATGCGTGTTCAATTTACCGTCTATTTGACAAACGAACACCAATGGCATCGTTGGGATATGCACATATTCACCATCAAGACGATATCTATTCTGGTTGCGCCTGTTTGCAAAGTTTTACTAAGAGTGGAAACCGCATAAAAAATTAACAAGTTAAAAAATGAGGTGCATAAAAATCCAAACTTTTTATCTGTTTCAACGGACAACAACAGAAATAGATTAACGGAAGTGCAATTCGAGGCGTCAAGGCTCCATCCAGCATTCGACCCCTTCAGTTTAGTGAAGGTATTGTTTTTATCGTATTTCTCGCTTACACTTGTACACTGATTCGAGCGTTTAATTTCTTCCTTTTCTCCATTCTTTTATAACTTCAGGCTCACACTAACGCTTATTATGCTCACATTAGACCCTTAATCACCACCGAGTTTACTGTACCAAAACAAAATAACCGTTTGCCACTGGCATTTTCCGGACATCGACCATCATCTTCACTTTATCACTGGAATACACTTGCTATACTACCACAATCTTTGTGTTCACACAAACACTAAATAAGACAAACAAAATGTGAAAGCACAACAAAATATTTTACGCAACTTGGCCGTGTATCGAACCACGGGTTTGATTACCATGTGCTTTACACCCCATCACATGTCTAGTTCGGTTAGTTTTTCCTTTCTTTTTATAACACACTTGTTTGCACATAAAAAAAAATTGTGAAACACACATCTTTCTGCGATTTTCCACTATGCTATTCAGTCTAGCTTGGCTGGTATTTATTGTTTTCTTTACTGCCTCTTTTGGCATTTGGATGAATTTCCTTCAATTTTTTCAATGTCATTGGATGAACAATTTATCTTAGTCATGCCTCTCGTGGTCGTTTTTGTAATTCTTGGCTTGTGTAGCTGCTTCCTATGATCGATTTGGCACTTTTATTTCACTACTTCTTCGCTCGTATTACTCTACTCTTTTCCACATTAAACCCCACATCATTTTTTATTGAAGTTATAATGCATCCACTTGATTTTATTCGGTGAGTCGCGGGACGTGAAAATTGGATGAGTTGCCTTAGAGAATGTATTACTTGAGCTGTTTTCCAAACACCGACTTATTTGTGGACACCGACTTATTAAAATAAGCCACCGTAGAGAAGCAACGGCCAACATGTCAAGACATTTTTTTCTTCCATTTAATAGAAATTGCGTTTTGTTTTTTGTTATCACGTCATAAATAAGTCAGCACAATTAATTGCACCGACTTATGTATTTAAGATGATGTCAAATAAGTCAATAAGTCGGTGTTTGGAAAACACCCTTGGAGAATGTTTGTAAATGATCGGACAATTCACATCTGCTAAAACGAAAGCGTGAGTGAACGGACATTTCAGTTAGAAAACCTACCCGTGACCCTATTCTGGCTTTCCCTGGGAATAGGGAATTGGGAAAAGTATTTTCATAACATTTTTGTCTAAATTGTATTTTTCTGGCCTACTGAGGGAACAAGTTCGGTGTAAATATTTTCGAAACAAAGTTAAATGGGAAAATACTTTTCCCTATAAACATTTTGTGAAACAAAAGTTTCCCAACTAACTTTGTTTTGAAAATTTTTCCACTAAACTTCATCCCTCAGAAGGCCAGAAAAAGATAATTTTGAGACTGGCACGAACCTTCTTTCTACCTCGCACAGAAATGGGGCTACATTATTTGAACTCCAGATGGCCTACACTAATTCTCAACGTTAGCCGAAGTTTCAGGTAATCCCTGTGACAACCGCCACAGAATAAACTTTCTTAGTAATTTTTTTGTTGAAAATCGTTACATACTGAGACTGAATTTTTGTAAATATTTGTATTTTTTCCGTTTTCTTTGTGCCTAAGTGTTTATTGTAGTAAAGAAATTTTATGAAAATAAATTTCTTTATTCATATCATTATGGTGCGAACTTTCTTTACACCTCGTATAAAATTAAGGTCACATTATTTGAGTTTTAAATAAAGTACCCTAATTCATGGCAATAGCCAAAATCTCAGGCAGTCACTGAAAAACCGCCTCATTGCAAAATGTTTTGACACATTAAATAATTTATTCATTAAAATTTTAAAAATTTTTTAGAGTTGGCTAATAAAATCAAATCTTGTTGTATGTTGATGTAAAAAAAAATCGGGGTAAGAATTAAAGGTAATGCAGTTTTTCTAAATGAAAATATTACAGATTAAGCAAAGACACATTTTTTCGGGCTACTTTTCGGGGTATGTGAGCACAGAAATATTTTCATAGCATTTTTGTCAAAATTATACTTTTCTGGCCTACTGAGGGAATACGTTTAGTGGAAAAATTTTCAAAACAAAGCTAATTGGGAAACTTTTGTTTCACAGAATTTTTATAGGAAAAATATTTTCCCATTTAACTTTGTTTCGAAAATGTTAACACCAAACTTGTTCCCTCAGTAGGCCAGAAAAATACAATTTAGACAAAAATGTTATGAAAATATTTTTCCCAATTCCCTATTCCCAGGGAAAGCCAGAATAGTGCCATCTGGAGCAATTTTGTCCTGTAGATCACATGATTTTAAATTTGAATGTCGACCAGGGAGCTACGAGATGTCAACTCTTGTGTCATTAAGGAAATTTATAGGTGTTCTGTCGTAAGCGGCTATTATTTAATATCGATGTTGCCATCGAATCGGCGGAGTAACTTGGAAAGGAAATATCTTTCGTGATGTTTGATCTGATCTTGGTATTGAACGAGATCGTGATCGTGATTAGAAACGTCCGCGTTGTTGACTTTAATTTGCCGAGAAATTCAAACTGCTCGAGTCGAATTAACATAACTTGTACCCGGAATATGATCTTTAGTGTTTTGGGTGAGTGGGAGTCGATGTATGATTTATTGTAAACCGATACGTTTAACCTGTTGCTGTGTCGTCAGTATCTCGTATATTTTATCAGCCGTGTTGAGCTGTTCTGCCCGGTCACAAGCACTTCGGAGTATTTATCGTTCTTTGTGATAATTTCATTGAACATTTTCGCGTTTTCATTTTGTCGTGCATATGGAGTAAATGTGAAGTTGTGATTCAGACGGACAGACCAACAACGGAAGTTTCTTTGCGATAAAATATTTAAAATCTTATAGGGTATTTTATATTTTTGAACAAATTATGTTGTCACGGCAGAAATTGCTTACATCATTTCGATTCATACTGTACGACGTATTAAATACATTTTGAAATTTTTTTAATGAAGACAATATAAGAAATAAGAATGAAATAAGACAAAATAATTGATGATGATTATGTATTTATACAACTACGAGTAGAGTATAAGAAATTAAAATAACAAAAAATAGGTAAAATTATTGAAATGAATCATATGTGAGGTGTATTAGTTTGTGATATGGTTGAGGAAGTTTAACATCATACGGCATTTACGAGTTTATATATAGACTTTCTTTTGTCTTAAGCAGCCAGCATTAAAATTATATCGCGTATTTACCTGTGAGGGAGTTTAAAAAAAAAATGCTTAGCAATTAATTTGCTATTTATGGATAGAGTTTTTTTTATACTTTACTGTTTTTTGTTTGTTGTTTCCCGGCTTAAGAGCTTCACCATACCCCAACTAAAGATTTTTGTATTTGTTTTGAAATAATCTTTATGAACCATAAATACACCTTTTCGTTGTTTGATTTAAATTATAATTTTATATCTTAACGGTGTGCGCGCTAAAAAATTGCGAGATTCGCGATCTATGTCAATTTTGTGGTTTTTTGTTTGTTGTATATAATGATCAGTCGTGATCTTATTATAAACAATTTTATGTAACCACACCACCTTCACATACTGCAACATTGTTGGTTAATCTACAATATTCGTATATGTATAACTATATTATGTTATGAGGAACATCGATCAAGTTTTATGTTTGTTGCATTTCATTATTTTTTAAAAATCATTTATTATTGCATGCATGCAATATTTATTGTTTTATTGTAATGATATATAAATTTGAACTTTTAACCTTTTGACATATTACATACATAAATTACTAATAATATTTAATATACACATCATATTATTATATGAAAGGGGTTGCATATATAAAAAAAAACTATCTTTGGTGTTATGTTACGCCACTAATTCATGTTCCGTTTTTATTTTAATTCTTTAAATCGGAAGTGACAATATTATGCAAATTTTAGAATATTTTTGATTAGAACACTGAATAATTTATAGATGTATTGTTATTTGAATAAATAAAAAGAAATATTTTTAATTGTTAACACAGCCAAGTGCTATTACAATTTTTACCTATACGAGAAATGAGTTACTTTTTCCATATAAAATTGTAAGATAATGACCGTTATTTGAATAAGTTGAAATGGTGCTGCCTTCTAATAACGAATAGCCTAAATTTTAAAATAGAAAAGCTTAAAAGTTTTGAACAAAACCGTAGCGACATCTATTGAGCAATAGTGAAACAAAGAAAGTAATTTGCTGAATTTGCTGAATAAAACAAAATTTTAATTTTAATGGTGCAATGTGGTTAAAAGTAAAATACGATTTGTATTTCTGTGATTGAGGAGAGATTCAGACTACCTAGTAAAAGTTAAGTTAGGTAATATATCCGTGGAATCTGAGTACTTTTTGGGCTCTGAAATGTATTTTTGATTTGTTTTCGTATTTGGATTCTGCTTCCACTAACACAACCCATCACAAGTGTGGTGGAAGTATGGAAGTTTATTAATATTTTGGATTTGAATTTATTTTTAGTTAGGGTTCTGATAACTAATTCTGAGACTAAAGTTGTGAATGTATTTAATTCTGAATTATACGTTGCCCAAAATTAGTCAATAGTCATGAACTAATCATTAATTTAAGTCGGAATTCGCCCTTAAATCGGAATTATTTTTACTTTCGAGTTCAAGTCACTCGTTGTTGTTTATTGTTGTGAAAAATGATGATGTATTAGATTAGAAATCACACTTCCCTGTGTATGGTGTATGTGGCATATGTTACTTAAAAACGGTTCTACCTGCCTCAAATTGGTTGTTACCAAGGATTATTAGTTGATCTTAGTTACTTCTCTTTCAACGGGGGAAATTTATAATCTTTCATCCTTAACGATACACCCCGTGTTGTTGGAGATTATTCTAGTGCCATGAAGATTAAGTGGCATAATATGTGATTCACAAGTAGATTTAGTAACATAAATCCATTGGTTTGATTCATGTAGGAGTAAGACTTGTTGGCTTGTTTTCTTCGTCAATTGATGGGCTCTCACTTTCATCTTCTAAGTGGTAGAGCACAGAATTTTGTAGTAAGGCGTTACATTTGTCTTTTGAGAGTAGAAATCGTGACTGCTCTTACAAGATTAACTTTTCTCGAGGAATTTCCTTGATGCGACTTCTTGCTCACACCAAAGGTGGTAAGTTACCTTCCTTTATCAGAACTAAATTACCCACTGCTAACCTGCCACTTCACCCTGTGTTGTTGCTGAGATAAATATTCTAGGGGCCATATTTTTCAGAGCTTTTGGTTCAATTCATTTACTGACATCTGGTTAATACACCTGGATTTTTATAAAACAAATAATTTTTCGGGATGAAGCATTAAAGTTCGTACGGTTATAACTGTGTATGTGGGCCAAAATTCTCCGGCGCGATTAAAATCTTTGAATGCTGATAAGAACATGTGTGCTGTTAAATCACAAACCACTTCGAAATGCACTGCCGTTGTTGAAAGGCATAAATCAGCAATATAACTCTTGTATATGCCTTATTTCCTCTGCCTTTGGAGATTTGTATGTTCAATGGTCCGGCATAATCAACACTGGTGTGTGTAAATGGTCGCAACGGGTGATACGACAACTGGGTAGATCGTCCATGAGTTGTTCTGTCAGTTTATCGTGGAATTGGAAATATATACATTGAATTTTTGAATGTGATTCCTTATTACTCTTTGAGCTCCTCTTATTATTCAGATGGTTTTCCAGATAAATGCTAATGTTACTAGATTAGTGCAATGAAGCATGGACGTAAGTGTCCAATTAATAATTAGACTGGTAAGGTGTGTGATTTAGATGGTAGAATTAGAGGCTGTCTTTCTCCGAATGAGAGATCTGAATTTTTGGGTCTTCCACCTACCCTTATAAGGCCGTCGTTGTCGAGGAACGGATACAGCGATGTGATTGTGCTCTTCTCCTCAAGTGATTTTTGATCCCATAAAGTTGCATACTTCGTATGCAAATAAACACCTTGAATTTTTCTCATTGTCCTGAGTTATATTGCTCAATTATGGCGCTGTCAGATGCAGCGTCCCTTATTTAGAACGTGAAGAATAGTTGTGCTCCTTTTAGATCAATACTTGTATGAAACATAGGCCTGGTCTCGTTTATTACGGGTTTCTTCATTGTTTCAGGTTCATTATTTCAACCAGTGTTCCAGATAACTAAATTTTGATAGTGAAATCTCACGGGATGCTTGATCCGCTTGTGTTAAGGTTATGTGTTTAATAATAAGTAGCGGAGAAGTAATAAGTAGTGTTGTGGAAATAAAGGCGTGATTTAAAAATAATTGTAATGCTGTGTGCCTGACGCCGATTTTTTGGTCTAAATTTCCGACTAACTAAATTAATCGTTAGTTCACCTAGGTATTGTTAGATGTCTCTAATATTTATAACCCAAAATCTACCCGATATTTATTTTTAAACTGCAAACATAGTTTCGATTTATCAATTACGTATTATAAATGTTTTGAAGAATGTTAAATTTAAGTTTATGTAGCAGATTTTAATTAAACATCAGACGTGGTTTGTTTTGTGCCATTTTTTAACGATTGGTATGAACTAACCATCAATTTAGTTAGTTGGACATTTAGACAAAAAAATCGACGTGAGGCACACAGCAAATCATAAATAGGGAATTAATTCATAATTGTGGTAATTATTTGCTGTAGTGATTTAGTGTTTGCGGATTTTGGAAAAATTATTGTGGGAATATTTCGAGAATATTCCTGTAGTGTAACCATGCAATTCTATAGCGGGATTCACAACCCAGTGATACGAACCGAATTTGACACTACAGATTCGTAGCAATTGATGACAGAGGTGTTATTGTGTATATTAGAAAATGGTTGCTAAGGGTTTGACGGTTGCAGGGTTAAGATTCCAATTAAAGCCGCGTAAGTTACCGAAGGATGATTTCAAAAATGAATTAATCTGCGACTACGTGAAACTATGGAGAACTAAGGATTAAAACAGGATAATAATGAGTTCGAAGAGGTAATTGATTGATTGATTGATTGATTGGAATGTGCGACCAAACCTAAGTAAGATTCCCGGTTGACGCCGGGCCCATCCGCACACTCTTTTACATATAACAAGATGGAAGGATAGGAAAGGTTTGTTAATTATTATGGGAATTGACCCGGTTTCAGACACCTAAGTAGTCAATAGTTAGTAAATTGTTAGTTGAAATGTAATATAAGACGGTTAGCACAAGACAACACAATTATTTTTGATTTTTCCATCCTAAAAAAAAAAAATATAATTATAATTAAAATGTATAATTAATTAAGTTGCAGTAAATTTGCTGAAATAAAATGTCATTGTTAAGAGTTAAATTAACTTGAATAAAATAAATGTAATGTTATGATTAGTATTAACTAAATTTCTCTTAAAACAAATTAAATCAAAATAAATTAAAATAAATCGAATCCAGAAATCAAATATTGCAGTACTAGTATCAAAGCACGAAAGAAAGCACGACCTTCTTTTTATCTTCAACTGATAGAATCTTTGTGAATCAGTTGAATTAATGGATTTATTTATAAAAAATAGTTAAATAAAAAAATTATATAATGTGAAGATCACTTGTAATTGCCATCCCTAATCTAAATGGCCAAATGAAATATGGTTTCAAAAACAGCTAATCTGATATATGTAAGGTAATATCAATAATGTGGCACAGTTTTA
Organism: Nephrotoma flavescens; assembly: GCA_932526605.1. Taxonomy (NCBI): domain Eukaryota; kingdom Metazoa; phylum Arthropoda; class Insecta; order Diptera; family Tipulidae; genus Nephrotoma; species Nephrotoma flavescens. The sequence continues at coordinate 191,573,629 of OW052222.1, read as the reverse complement.
GATACCTAAACAAATTAAACCAGAATTGAATAGTTATTTTAAAGCAATCAGGAATCTGTAAGATAGCGGAATTAATAAGTAGCTAGCACAACTGTAGGATCCATTTTCCAAAAAACACAATCATATTAAATAAATCATAAATCATAAAAGGAACAACCAGCGATAATTATTTATTAAACCTAGCACAAGCTAATCAAAACCTTCACCAATTTACAATCTCTCAAACAACCTCTTCATAACAGTCTCCTGAAACAACCTAGAAAATAATTTAATTAAAAAAAGCCATGATCCCTGAAAAACTATCTCAGTACAGCAACATTTAACTTCATTTCAAATTTAATGTGTAGCTTCCAAGATATCTGCAATTTCAAAAAGTATTCGCTGAAATATCAAATTTATTAGAAACCCGATAGCCATTATGATGCCTACATTGTCTGCTCTTCTGACTTTTAAATTAAAATTTTATTTTTAATTAGAAAGTATTTCGACTTCAAAGATCCTGTAATCAAAAATCTTCATTAGAAAGAACTAAATAAATTAGCTTAATCAGGAACTGCATTGATTAATAATATTAATAATAAACACCTGGTAAACCTTGATAACTCTAAATTTCCCACCAAATTAAAATATGTATATGTAATAATTTAATACTCAAACGCTGAATAATTGAATAATAGAAAAATATGTAATGTTTATCCAGGAGTACTCGATACCCACCCCCTCTATAAACAAAAAACACACTGCAACATACAAAGTTATATCCGAAGCAACCCCAAGAAACGGTTTGAATCCTCTCCCCGTGACACCTCTACCATCCACCAAGCGATCTCCCATCAACATCACTAATCGACAACACCCATGCTTCATAAAGCCGTGATTATAATAGTATCGTGGCAATCCTACAGCTCAAAAACCCCAGCGTACGATCCTAAAATTTCAAAAATGACTCAACTTCTTCGAAACTGATGGTAAACTTTAACAAAAACATCTATAATATTCAGCAAAGAGACCAACCTGGATACACAAATCCAAACCTCGGACAAGGGTTCCATGCAAAACTGCAAATTTGCCTTTTTATACCAACAATTGATAACTACATCAACTCCCGAAGAAAACGATTTAAAATAGCCCAAAATACCTTACAAATACAGGTAACGACAGAGCATGTTATATGAATAACCCTCCGTAAGTTGAGAAACACAATGTTCAATGAACAACCATCACAAACCACAGACACCGACCAACCACTCATCATGAACGAAACGGCTCCACCATATCCTCGCCGCCTCTGTGTAAATTGATGACACAAATGAAATCAATGAAAAGGCGAAAAACAAGGAAAACAACAACTGAAATCTATGATTTGATTTGATCTTTTGTTTTTTTGTGTCTACATATCGAAAAACATTTACACACACAAGCACAAAAAGTAAATACCTATGCATATAACCAATGCCTTCTATACTACTGGCCCCCCACCACTCTCACCCCTCGCACACGTCGTCAATCCAAGTCTACACCGAGACTGCGCAATAATAATTCCAGGATACCTACACTAACAAAGCAACTAGAGAAAGCAACAACAACGTCGACTTAGCGTTTCGTCATCATTTGGTGTAAGCGGCCAGTAGTTTAGAAGGCATTGATATAACCAATGCCTTACAAACTACTGGCCGCTTACACCAAATGATGACGACACGCTAAGTCGACGTTGTTGTTGCTTTCTCTAGTTGCCCTGCCAGTGCAAACATCCCAAAACTACCACTGCGCAGTCTCGGTACAGACCCAAATTGACGCCATGTGCGAAAAATGAGAGCAGTAAAAGGCCAGTAGCATAGAAGGCATTGATATAACAAATATATAATAATTATGTAATGAATATAAATAAAATAAAATGAAAACAAAACTACCAGCGTAAATTGTTTCTTCGTAACCAAACATACATACAAAGCTAAAAGCATATTACAAGCTATATACATCGCAAAACCACATTTTCGGTGGATATTGAAATGTATATCCCGCTATACACCTCCAATACTAATCTCCATGCAAAATATATAATGTACGAGTAAATATATATGTATACCAAACAAAACGTAGAATTCAAAATTACCGGCAAAAAAACGACAAATAATCGTAGCAAAACAACAAAAATTTTTAGGCGAGTGTAACAAAAACAGAACAACGGCATTAAAATCCCTTTCTCGCGCAAACTATACTCGAATGACCCACTAGATGAGAATACTAGTACTCTACACCTTTATGAGTTATAAAATACAGTTAAAAGGTTTATATACTTGAAATTTTTTGGAAAAAGTATGTATAATACATAATTAAAATATGTATTAAAACAATGAATAAATGGCAAACACTTATCTTATTGCATCCTATGGAATCAAAAAAGTCAAACATATTGAACATTTACATATAACGCGTGTGATGCATTCAAGCAACGGTATTAAAATATGACAATATAAGTGCAAATTTTTACGTACATATTCTACACCAATGCAAACACACCACACACAAATTTATATAAATATACAATATGTACAACTTTTCACTTTTGATGAGTATCAATTTACACAAATTATTATTATATTATTATTATTTATTCATTTATTTAACACAATCATATATAATTATTAGTTTTATATTAGTTAACTATAACAAATTGAAAATAAATTAAATTATTTCGAGGAGAGACAAAAACACGTCTTTCCTCGACGACGATCAATCGCCGACCCTTATAATGAGTTCGAAGAGGTAATGTAGGAAAAAGAAAATGGTAAAAGTGAGATGGTGCAGGCTGTTCCCTGGTCATCTGGAACCTTCTATATGGTGCAGATAATGATAGCGATAAGTAATTTTACACATTAAATGAATCAAAAATTTGATCAACAAAATCAGAATTATTTCAACATAACTATTTGGTCAACATTATCAGAACTAACTATGGGGAAATGAAAGCATTAAAAGAAACAAGATATGCAACGGAATGATGATGTAGGTAGACAATACGGAACAGAAGGTCGAGCATTCACATAACGGTGGGGAGCATATTTTGAAAATGAATGTCGGTGATAAGGTGGAACCGGATGATGAAGATCATGGATTGGGTGGAATTGGTCGGGGCGAACGAAAGAGAATGAGGTAGGCCAGATCAAAAATGATGAACAATTCAACTGACAGCAAAGAAATGCCAAGTTCAAGAAGAAAGAAACGAACTCATAGTGAACCATTTATTAGTCAGCGGGATCCAGAAGAGGTGGTGTTTATGTTGAATGAAGATGACGGTGGATTGACGGGTGGGGATTGTTTTGACGATTTTGTTGCGAGCAGTGGCGACGAGATAGCAGATAAAGAGAATCAGGTGGGCCAGCTCAAAAATGATGAACAATTCAACGGCCAAAAATGGTCTACCAATTGTGACTGTTAAGGCAGCAAGGGTAATCGGAAGCGGTGATTGGCGATTAGCAATTCACAGTAAGGCTATCCAGCGTGGGTCATATGTATTTTACAACGGCCCATGGATGAAAGGGAGATGCGTGGGCCATATCTCCCAAAGTGTTGCAGGAATTGATGGACAGTAAGGGCAATATGGGGACGATCGGCAGAAAGAAGACCTATGGAAGAGGTGCAGAAACTGCAAATTATGAGGTGCTATATACTCTACGAAGATGAAGTTGAATTGGTTTGCATTACACGATCTAATCTACAGAAACGGTGGTTTGGATCTTGTCAGGGACGAACCGGCTTAGGTTCTGGGTAATGTTACAATCTCGCCTATTGGCATGAGAATCATGGTCCAGCTCTCGCTTCCCAATTTTAGCACTAGAGATAGTTTTATAACAGTTTTGTACTATTACAGGTTATAACCAAATTAGTACAAAACCGAAAATCCTTCGAGCCACCAAAACAACCGGAGGCCAATAAGTTCTACAAATATATTGCTAATTCCAAGATATATTGAAATTTCGATCCCACAACAACAGGTATCGAAGCTCAGCAGCCAAACAACAACCGGCAAATAAACCAGAGTCTACGTCATACAACAACAGTCCAACACCCAGTCAATAAAAACACAAACATGGAACAGTTATTGCAGCAGCAAAAGGACAACTCAGTAGAGATAGAGCACATCATCTCGAACTACAAAAAAGATGGTGCAGCCAGGAAAACTAAGAAATATCTTGAGCTGAAAATAGAAACACTTAAAAGGACGTATACAAGGACGTAACAAAATAAGAGAATTCCAACCTGAACTAAAATCAACACACCAATATTATAAAGAAAGGCAAGATAGGCAAATAGCATGGGAAAGATTTACACAAAATATGTTGACGATATGCGCCAACGCCTAAACTCATCATCCTTGCCATCAACATCAACTCCAGATGCATTCTCCAAATTCAACTTTGCCCAACCTGAAGAGTCAAATGACAACGACCTAGGAAATTAAGCTTCATCCTCTACGAGGCCTTCCTCTACGACGCACTCCGGCTGGTTGTTGGTGAAACACTTTATTTATCATCCGTTGTTGTGGGGACCTTATAACGTGGCCGAGCCATCTAACTCGATTGGATTTGATGAATCCGATGATATGGCTGCCTCCGAGAAGTTGCGTTTTTTCATGATTCATAAGAATTTGATATTCGTTGTTCACAACTTTAATTGGACCAAAGATTGCACGGATGACATTCCTTTCGAAGCTAGATAACAATCTACAACCGTTAGAGGTCATGGTAAAGCTCTCGCTTCTGAAAGTCAGCACAGGTCTTATGAGTGCTTTATAAAGTGCGAGCTTGCACGATTGCGATAGATGTTTCGATCGCAATAATCTTGATTGGGCCTGCATATCATTCAGCGATGTTATAACTGACCCGAGGTATTTAAAGTTTTCGACGCCATCAAAATTGGAATTGGCGACCATGCCGAGACTTACCATAGAGATGTTCCTAGGTGTTGCTAAATATTTTGTTTTACTGCTTTTCACCTCCAAACTAGGCCTTCTTGGGCAGCGATCGAGCGGTATGAAACTGTCTTTGATATCGCTAGGTCTTTGGCCAAGAAGCACGATATTATCCGCATATCCTAGAATTTGGCCTGATTTATTAAATATACCCTGTCGTACACTAGATGTTATTTCAAAGGAGTCTGACACAGTTCCTCCAATAACGATTCTACATACAGACCCAGACGTTGTTAATTTACACAGTGAAACGAGTTTCTCTGGGATTCCTAGGCATATGAGCGCGGTCGTAGGTTGTCGTGGATTATACTGTCATATGCCTTTCGTAAATTTATATATGGGTTATGTTGTTTATCGGTTTATTTATATATCGGTTGTACTCCCAACATTTTTCCAAGATCATCCTCATGGTGAAACACTGATCAGTGGTCGATCGGTTGGGACGAAAACCACACTGATAGAACATTAGCCATACCACTTTGTAAGCAGCGTTCAACAGAGCTATGTCACGATGGTTTTTACATTTAAGATGGTCACCTTTTTTATGCAACGGACATATGAGCGCGATCTTCCAATTCTCAGGCAGCTTTTTTTGTGTCCCAAATACAGACGATGAGATAATATTGATTTGTTGCCAGAGTAGCGCCTCCGAGTTTGATCAATTCTGCGGTGATTCCGTCGAGACCGGGTGCCTTTCTATTTTTCAATCGACTAATAGCTATGTCTACTTCCTCCACTGTGGAATATTCGACAAAGACCTCTTCACCTGGAGGAGCTATTGCTCGGGGGGTCACGTCGTCATTCCGATTTAGCAGTTTTTGAAAGTAGGTTTGCCATACTGAGAGAACATCAGCCACGTTTGTTCTCAACTCTCCATTCCCGTCTTTGATGGCTGTACTTCTTGGGTGGAAGTCTTTAGTGAGATTCCTGGCATTAGCAAAACAGTCCCTTGAATTTCCTGCTTCCGCTTGGAAGCTGATGTTTTCAATGCATGACCTCATATGTTCGCACGCTTCTAATGGCGAAGATATCTAGTCGTGGCTTTCTGCGTGGAGATATTCTGCTAGAGAGCTTCTAGTGTTGCGAGCCAACCATTTTTCACGAAGCGTTCGTTTATTTTCGACGACCCTTCCGCATTGATCATCAAACCAATCATTGCGGGGTCTCGGAGGTCTTCTTCCGATGCTATTTTGCGCCGCGGTGCTTATGGCCGACTGTATAGCGTGCCAATGCTCCTGGATGTTAGAAGAAGCTTCTCCGTTGTTATGGGGCCGGTGTAAATAATTAGTGACAGCTGATTGGCAACTCTGTAGTGACGCTTGGTCTTTTAGAGCATCGATATTCCATCGAACGGTCTTTTATGCTTGTCTGGTTAACGTAGATGACAGTTTGCACTTATATTTAAATATAACAAGCATATGATCGCTATCCATGTCTGCACCTCTGTAAGATCTAACGTCAGATATACTGGTGGAGTGTCTTTTAGACACCATGATGCTGGTTTTGTATTGGTTTTGAGGCGCCAATAACTTGTGCTGACATGTAGTGTCTATGACGATAAACAGTATTTCCTCTGCTCGTCTCCACTACACCGCCCGATTAATTTAGAGCTACCCAGGTGGCACCGGCGAGGAGATATGAATCTAGGACTTAGCCCCCCCACAGACCAGCGTTACGGCCAATTTAAGGAATATAAGGAATATGGAGAGGATGATGATGCAGACCATGGAGCTACATGAAATAATCTGTATGGAAGCTTCCGAAGAACAATTTAAAATACTCGTAGAACAACACTATGAAAACTTTAACAACGAATACGACAAATACGTATTATTACTGATGACATTGTTGGAAAAAGAAGAACAATGCGAAGTTAGGCCTTTTGAAATTCGTCTACCACCAATTGAACTCCCATATTTTCCTAGAGATTACACGAAATGGATTGGTTTCACATTCAACTTACGAACACACACAAAATGAACTACTTAAAAAGCCAAGTTCAAGGGTCAGCCAGAAAATTAATAAACCATTTGGAACCTATTGGAGACAACTACGATGCAGCCTGAGAGATTCTGGAGAATCGCTTTAACAACAATATATTACTTGTATCTAATGTGTTAAACACTTTATTAAAACAACTAGCTGCCCCGGTGGCAAAGTGGACATCATGCTTGCTCCAGCGACCGGAATCTCCAGCAACCGATCAATGAATTAATCACTCATTATCCGAAATGAAAATATGATTATGAAACCTCATTTGAGGCGGCTAAATCCCTTTCAAAAGCTTACACGACACAACAACCGAATGTTTATTCGCTATAAGGAATACAAGCATTAGAATTGACACATGGAGTCCATTCATCATCTTTACTTAGTTAAAAAAATTGCTCAACGAATCACGACGTTTATATAAAAGTTCTCTAGAAAATTTAACAGGAATTCCAAGAGACCAGCCAGATTTTGAAATTTCTGGAAAGGCGTAGCAATAAGTCAATACCAATACAACAACCCAAGTATCAAGTACTAACACAACTAACTTTTATTTGCGTTTGCTGTCAACAAAAACATCGAATGGAAGTATGCCTACGCTTTAGAAACATGAGCACTTCTGAACGATATGAAATGGTTAGGGTTACGTTGCACAATTTGCGTAGAAATTGTCTAAGCAAAAACCACAATCAGAAAGAGATTACTACCAAATACTTAGTTAAATTAATTTGGTTGTTTTAATTTGGTATTTTCTTACTTGCGGTTACTCATGTGAGTGAAATTTGAGTTACCAGGATGTTGGTACGTAGTTTTGTTTAATTTAACCAAAAAAAATGTTGTTAGGTGAACAATATTCTTGTTATAACTAACCAAGTATTTTGGTTTATCTTAATTAGTTATTTTGACCTATAAGTTTTGTCATATAAACTAAAACTTAAATTCTAGCGTAATGTAAGTTCAAAGTATTTTCAATATTTTTGTAGTTTGATCACTGCAGTCTGCTGATGAGACGACCGAATTTTTTAATATAAGAATTCAATGTTTCATTAGTTCCAAATCAAACTTCCAACGTGTTGGTTTGGTAACCTCACCTTGATGTAATATGTTAAACCTAAAACGTTTGCAACATTTACCGGCATTTTTGTTACATTTACTAAGAAAATTTGTTAGAATTAACTAGTAAAATAATTTTTGCCCTTGGTAAATTTAACAAAATAGTTAGTCACTGTTACCAATTATTTTCCATTTCTATCGATTAAATTAACCATATGTTTTTGGTTATATTAACTAAGTTAAAAATTAAATAACCACTATTTGGTTATTTTAAATTAAAATTTTATTCAACTAAGATCGTGTGTGTTTTTTAACTAAGGGATTTGGTTGATCGAAAATCACCAAGATTTTGGGAAAATATACTCAGTTTTTTGTTTCTTTTGACCCAAGTTTTTCTCTGAGTCCATACGACAACAAACTGCAGCGCAGCATTAAAACCAATTGTTTTACCAGTAAGGGCAACAACCAAACTTTGCTTCACGTAAAAAACCGAAACAGCAGAACAGTTATATGAAACTGAACATATCAACGTTCGACAAGGATTGTGATCCAGTGCTCTTAGCAACAGGTATGGTAAAAGTACAAAATATATACGGTGGTTTTAGCATAGATTGCGCATAGATTACGCTTTTGAACTGTATACCCGGAAAGACACCTAACTGCTGAAGAGGAAGAATGTGAAAAACACTATGAGCAGACCCACAAGAGGTCAAAGAATAGACGATAGGAGGTTAGAATACCGTTTAAAAACGACAAACTGAGAAAAGTGACAATTGGAGTTTCTAAACCCAAAGCAGCAGCTAAATTGGATCAAATGGAAAACCGATTCAAGAAAGATGAAGACTCGAAGAGTCAATATCATAAGTTCATGAACGAGTATATTCAACCTAACCACATGGAACTGATCCAACATGATTCAATAGCAGATAATTCTTATGTTTACTACATGCCGCATCATTCCATAATAAAAGAAGACAATATAACAACCAAGTTGAGAGTATTTGATACTTCCTGCAAAACAACAACAGGCACGTCTCTAAACGAAATAATGTACATCGGTCCAACTTTACAAAACAACTAAACCATAATACTGATGAGATGGAAAAAGCCTCGTTATGTATTTTTATCAAGATTTTTAATGAATATACCTTGGCGATCAGATCCAAATGGGAAAACCAATGAGAAGTTATAGATTAAAAACATTCCAACAATTAGCCGTAGATGAAACTTCAATATATCCAATCGGTTCAAAGATTGTGCAAAATCTGTTTGCCTCTAATCAAGCTAATTTGTCTGAAAATATTCAGTGATTGCGGGACTAATTTCGTTGGAGCAGACAAACAACTACAAAACAGGCAAAACAACAGGAGGGTGAAATCAAAAACAAAACAGTACAGATGCGAACTGGTATAAGTTCTCGTTTTGGAGGTTTGTGTGAGGCCTGAGTCAAATCTGTAGCGGCCTGTTTCTTCAATTACAAGAAACACCGCACAATATACTTAATCACAAACGGACAATTCTCCGTAGACTGAATTATTTATCAACGGACAATTCTCCGTATAAATAAACATATTCCAAAAGAATATGCAACAACAGTCTCCATACAAAATCGGTACATACAACAAATCAATTTTGTACACATTACAAAATTAACAAATTTTATTATCATACCGATTGGCATGACAATCAAGATCGTTATCAAACATTGAAACGAACAATATTGTAATTGCATCATAGATGCCACCATCATATTTTGTGATAACCAAGACACAAAATATACAAATTAAGCGATGGTACGGCAGTTGTTAAAATCTTATTATAGATGCCCCCCATCATCATTAAATGATTGTGATAACCAATGACACAATTATTTAATGCATCGTAACATGATGGCGTGGCAATTACTACAAAGTAAATTTAACATTGCAATAGTGTTCATAGGCGTACGTACGTCTATTATCCAAACAAATTGGTAACCAACCAACTTTTATGGCCTTGTTTACCAAAACGCAACAATATTGGATCAAGGGCAATAAACCAGGCTTTATTGCTGCAATTCAATATTTTATTAGCTTGTTTACCAAATAGCGAAAGCACTGGATCAATGACTTTATTGCATCCAGCTTGCATTAAAATTTTGTATATAAGCTATACAAAATTTAAAAGTTTTCTTAATCAGTTTTGGAATTTTGGAGAAGCAGCAGCCGCTGATCAACATCCAGCAATCATTATTTTTTCAAATAAAATTTTTTTATTAATTTTAAAATTAAACTAAATTTTGTTTTTTTATTTTTTTTATTGTTATTTTAAAATTATTATTAATTAACCAAGTGCTTCGCAAATCGCTTTATTCCACTTCTGCAACCCAACACAACATTTACATTATAAATCAATAAAACAACATCTCTGAAAAGTAGTAGGAACTCATACGTTATCCTTTGAGGAGCGTGCAACACTTCTAGCTCAAATATTAGCTCATTAGTTCCTCTCTCAAACGACTCAAATCAAGACGGGTTTTTAAGTGAGTCATTAGTTAACAACACAAGACGCAGCAAGACGACAATACACAGTCCACAAAGAATAACCAAAAATTGAGAGAGCAGCCCCAAAGACGAGCGAAAGTAAATCATCAAGCGTTAGCAATGCTCTCAACTTGTCTGCTAGGGTTCGCGCAGCCAAGATCAAAGTCACTCCATTTAACCATTCAAAAGGGATACTTCAAGGATCTAGGTAGAATCGAAGTGGTAGCTATGAAGTGAACATTAGTAATTTATTACAACAGACGAGTTATTGGGAGGAGATGGATGCCTTTGAGAAAGCACAAGGTAAACTGGCAGCAACCTGCAAGGAATTGTCTGGTTTCAACTGCAATATAATCCCACAACAACTTCAGTGGCAGTTCAACAACTTGGTCGTAGACAACCATCTTTTATTAACAAGCAATAAGGAACGACGACGAGGAAGTGAGGTCTGGGAGACACAACGCAGCCATTATTTTAGGAGGTATGCTTTGGGATTCTCACCTAACGCAAAGCCAACCATTATGAATCTCAGTTTGAAAACATTAACACCAACGAGAAGCATTTAAGCATGAATTTACGTCGCAGAGGATTATAACCGTTGTCCTTTGCACTGGATTATAACCTGCTAGCAGTAAATCCAGTTCCTAATATTAATCATAACAACAATCAAGCATTATTACATTAACAAAGTATCTAGCAGCAGACAATCATCGAGAGCATTTTGCATCTGTAACAACGGAAGTGAGCCGTTGCCAAGTATTTCAACTTACACAGTTTTTATGCGAGGTATCACGAATTTACAACGCAATGACAATCGTAAGCCAGTGTGATATAGCAATCTTACAACAAAAACCATCACTCGACGAATTATGCAATGTGGAATCTAAGGATTCAACCAACCACTGGATAAAGTTTCATGCTGCAAACGAATGGATATTAGTAATTCCTCACAGATGATATCATATGTGGATCCAACGTCATCTCATACAATTTTCAGGGATCTGGTTTAGTGATCATAAACGCTGGTTGTATACTAAGAGACGATCGGCACAGCATCTCACGATATTAATAAATCGTTGCACAACTTGAAACGATTCTGGTCGGACAATAAAAAACAGAAGAACAATAAACCAAAACCTCACATTGATGCAAACACCTGGCAGTACAGATTTGGAAAGGGGTCTGGAAATAATTAAGGTAAATGAACGAATGCCAACAGAAATGAACCACCAAGACATCCATCATTATACAATTTACCTACTCAATTATAGGAATCCTGATACTACTTTTCGCAATTTTATTGTTTAGATTCAATGCGCAACGTCCGTCATCAGCGCCAACAGCTCTTCCCTGAGCTTATTCTAACAGTGAAGTTTAAACGGCAAAACAATACCAACTTCTCTTTCTGAGTGTGTCTCAAAATACTCTCTCTCTCTCTCTCTCTCTCTCTCTCTCTCTCTCTCTCTCTCTCTCTCTCTCTCTCTCTCTCTCTCTCTCTCTCTCTCTCTCTCTCTCTCTCTCTCAAAGCGTTGAAATTTTATTTGTCTCACGACATTTTCCAATATCTAAATGCTTATCAGAATATTCGAAGCAACATTATTTTTACGTATCGTTTTGTATTTTGCATAGCAAACAAGTCTGTGACTACCTGCTGTGTGTGGTAAATTATTAGAATGAAAACATACTAACCAATTTCGAATCGAGCCCGATACCATAATAATTCCACAAAATCTTTTTTATGGTACATGCATAAATAAACAGCCCTTTACATTAGTATCCAGATTTATAGTTCATTTAATATTGCTTGCATGAATAAAATAATACGCCCAAAAAATCTTTTTCTATCCCGAAAGTGAAATTATGTCGTTGACCTCATTTTTCCAACATATGTATACGCGAGACGTATATAAGAAAATCGAAAGAAGAAAAAAATCCGTTAAAAATATTTAGCAAAACACTATACCATAAGAAAATGGGAAATTTATACAGGAGACAAAGAGAGGAAGAGCGCAATCCAGAATATTAATGTTATTTTTGTTTGTTGGTTGGTCCCGTAACTGTTTTCCTTTTACGTTATCTTGCTTCACGTAGCCTTGGAAATGTTTATCAATGAAAATTTATACGCTCAAGGGTGGTGCAAAATTTACGTTACGAGAATTATTTGTTAGTATAGTAGAATATGGGATGGTATAGCACTCGTACCCAATTTCTACTAGAAAAAAAAAAAATATTTTTTGGGGTGATGGTTATTGGAATTTTCCGCCTGATTTTATGCAATGTGTGTATTCACAAATAACATTTTCTTAGTATACATTTAGACACGGTGAAGAGATAGTTCAAGTTGTAAAAATAATAGCAAAGCGTTTTCCAATGATTTTTTTGGAAGAAAATTGGAAAATTTTTAATTTTCGTTTAAAAGAAAAATGTAAAAACAAATTCTAATATTTTGTTTAGATTACACATCTATAAAAATTTTAATCTTTCGTTTGCAAGAGATGAAAATTTTTGTATAATAAACAAATTTTAATGAGAATTAAATTTTTGGTGAAAAGATTATTTCAATCAACAAAATCAGTTTATTTTAGTGATATGGTTTTTTTTGATGTAAAAAAAAAATAAAATAAAATAAAACGAGGCATGGGTTTGTGTTAGTGCGTGCGCGAGGTGGAAGTTAATTAAAAAATACTCAACACATTATTTGATGCGTAATCATGCGAACGATACACCTTGCTGGGTGTTTGTGCTTTTTTTGTTCTTAACCAGCAACATTTGTTTATAAATTTTTTTTTATTATGTGATGGTGTTGTTGGTGGTACGATTGAGACGAATTACTGTAACAAACTCAATATCATAAATATTTTACAACCTCATCGTATTTAAAAAAAAAAAGTTGTACATAAGAAATTCCCAAACTTGTAACCTTGAAATTTGCAACACCAGCAAATCATTATTCAATTAAATTAATCAACTTCCTTATATATATAAAAGAACAATTAAATATTATTTGTGTGCGCAAGATGTCGCATATAAACAACCGCACGATAACGATCTGATAATAAAGAATGTGTTTATAATTAAAATTCGCAACACTCTACCAAAAATAATTTTGGCCGTGGTTGACCGCACAATAAAATATCCTAGACTCGCAGTCGATAGCAATTTAGTTCAAATTACCTTAAAAAATGTATTTGGTTCAATAATTATTTAAATTAAAAAAAAACGATTAAATTTGGTTATAATTTCCTTAAATAATTAGCCGTGAAAACAAACCATGGCGCGGATGAGTAATAAAAAAAAAACTAAAATCTTTTTTAAGAACTCGCACTTATTGAAAACAAGTACTTTGTGTTTATATTAGAAATAAAAAAAAAAATATAATAAAAAATTCTATTTATTTCTAATAATAATTTATAATCTATACAGTATTTAATTTACTTATATGCGATAGAGTTATCTTATCTCTCGAAAATGACATTAAATTGATTATTTGACACAATTAAAATTTATTACATACGTAGACATCGACATATTGAGCGTACATGTGCGTGCATTATTCAGATATTCTTCAGTTTGGTAATATTTAAACTAATATAATGAAACCTGTATTAAACGGAAAGTGGCTTGCAAATCGAAATTAATCAGAAAGTTCAAATTTCTATATAGTTCGATTATCACTTTGGACGGCAGTCCAAACGAGTGACGAAAGCACCTACTGTGCTGGAAGTCGAACGAAGTATATTATACAGCAAGTTTCGAATTTTTTCCCTTTGAGGCCGCCAGGATCATGTTATATACCATTAGAAAGGCCTTAAAAAATAAACCTAAATAATGTATAAAAACATGAATTTCAACCAACATTGAGTGGAGATATGACCTTCCGAAAATTGCCCCAAAAAATCAGTTTTTCGGGTATAACTGCCCCAAAAAAGGTCCCAATTATTTTCTAACTAGCAAATTATGATGACGGTTAAAAACGGATGATTTTGACCAAAGTTATGACAATTTTAAATTTTTCTATGACGTCACCATATAATCTTGCTTTGGTATATATGTTTGTTTGTCCGTACCTCTTTTATTAGATCTCATATTTTCAGGGGTTGTAGTACTTAAAAATCTAAGCAACTTTTGTTCTACAACTTTTTGATTTGGCCGCCATGTTGGCCGCGGCCGGCCTCTGAACGGCCATTTTTGGCCATTTTGCCACGTCCACAGTGCTGAATCTATTCGACATATCCTAGACATATGCATATCGTTGGAAAGGTATTAACGCCAGCTATCAAATAGCAAAAAAAAGAATTCAAAAAATTAGGTTGGAGGGACATTTTGGCCCAAAAAACTGAAAAATGCGAAATCGGCCGGCCACATTCGGCCAAATTGCTAAAAAATGAGCCCAAGACTTTTGGTTCATATTTTCAGGATTATTAGCCACAAATCTCACCTACAATATGACATCAACCGTTTGTCCCAGAAAACTCGTATATTTTAGATATTGACCTCCATAACTTAAAAGCCACCTTAATTTTTTGCAAAATTTCATTTTTTGGCTCAAATGCACCCTAATATTGGTCCGTTGCTGTTCATAATGATAGTGAATCAACGTATTACAATGAAACAAATATAAATGCATCATATTATTATCATTGCTAAGAAAATTTTTACCAGTGACTCTTTTTTCATAACAAAAAAAAAAATGAAAAAACTGACAAATTGATGTGATCGAAAATATCACCAAAAACATTGAACAATCTCCTTGCATAAAATCGATACTTTTTTAATCTTTATGATGGTTTCTTTAAAAAAATAGATCTTACCACTCCTCCCATGCAAGAAACATGCAAAAAAATTGTTGAATTATCCCGGATTTTATCCGTCGTATGAATATGACACGTAGCGGCCACTTGTGTGCTATCGAGTGTGTGTATGAACTGTTTTGACTGACAACAATAAAACGAATAGCAATTCAATTCATTTTCAATTTGCCGTGTCAAAATCATTGATATCAAATAAAAAACCTCTTAACGAGGTAAATGTTCGAGTGACGAAAGCCGAATTCAATTCACAAAATTTCTGATATCAAATTTGTGCCGAAAAAAACAATTGCATTCGATTTGTCAACGATTTTTCGGAATGTTAGTGCATTCGGCGCGTTTGTTTACATTTTGCTTTCTAGCTGTCAAGAATAACGATTGCTAACGATTTTTCGGAATGTTCAACAACAACGCGCTGAATGCTTTAACAGTCCGAAAAATCGTTGACAAATAGAATGCAATTGTTTTTTTCGGCACAAATTTGATATCAGAAATTTTGTGAATTGAATTCGGCTTTCGTCACTCGAACATTTACCTCGTTAAGAGGTTTTTTATTTGATTTCAGGTTAAATCCGATGTTAATCTGTGGAACATAATTTCATTTTTGCCTCTTTTCGAGACCGGTATTTATTTATGGGACCTAATTTATTCAAATAAGAATTCTGGCAAGATCACTTATTTTTGGTCTCTTTGTTGCAGAAAAATTTAAATTCGTTGTCAATTTTGTCTTGTTTTAGAATTTGGTTATATGCTTAGATAGGATGGGTATTTCTGGATTATTATTATTAAGCTTGGCTAGAACAAAATGAGATTTCGCACTCAATACTACAATGAGTCTATCGTGCAAACCGTGGATTCTCTCCCAAATCGGAACTGCGTTCCGTTGCCCTTAACAAACTTGATCTTGAACCAAGGCAGTGAGGATATGTAGCTGCTCAATATTCAAAGGCCTGTAAGCAAGAAACCGGAACCTAGCTAACTCGAAGGCTGGACATCAGCAAACAAAGTGAATGCCGTCGTTAACCTCTTTAAATTTGGTATTTCTAAACCCTCGTCTGATCTGATTAACATGTTTACGTATTATCTGACCATTCATTATTCTATACACATAATTACTGTTTCTTTATAGTTGTTCTGATTAACACTTCATCCTTCAACCCTTTTTCTTTCCAGGTTTAGGCAACAGCAATTCCAACTTCATTTTATGCTTAAAATTCAGAACTAATGACGTTGGAGCAACCTTTGTCGTAAAATGGGCTACGTTTATATACAGTCAGAAAGAAAATTGCACAACATGTTGTCCACATTTCCCGGACTTCTATCAAACTTTTACGGCATTCTCAGCTGACAGAAAAATGAAATACCTATCGCACTTGTCGACAGTTGAGGGATCCCACGATGTTCTCCAAAAATTGCTATACTTGGCTTATGGTTCGTTACTAAAACAAAATGCCTTCCTATCAAATAATTGAAAACTTCTTGGTCTCAAACACAATGGTCAATGCGTCTTTTCGATGACTCCGTAATTCATTTTACTATCAGACAAGGTTCTTGATGCAAACTCAATAGGCCTTTCAATTTAATCTTCGTATTTATGGGACAGAACCGCTCCTATACCACCTTTGAACGCATCACAAGTAAGTATTAATTGCTGCTCTGCACTGTACTTCACCAACACTCTATCCGACATAATTTCATCCTTAACCTCTCTAAAGGCCTTTTCACATTCTAACTGAATATATTTACCACTTGCCCTGTGTATACCTTTACTCGAAATTACATATCCTAAATACTCGATTACACTCTTCCTAAATTCACATTTCGGCGCATTAACTCGAAGACCCGATTCCAATAACTTCTTTAGAACACTATTTAAACACTATTAGGATTTTTCATATCCTTTGGATATATTAAAACATCATCTAAAAACAGATTACACCCTTACATCTTTCAAAACCCTTTCGATGTCTCGCTGGAAAATTCGAGAGGCCGGTTTAACATCAAAAAGCAAACGATTCATTCTAAAATTTTCAATATGCTTACTCCATGGAATCAAATCCATTGACTCTTCCTCCAACTCCAGCTGATAATAAGCCCTGTCAGAGTCTAATTTCGAAAAAACTCTTGCATCCCGTAACTTATATAACATATGCTCAATATTAGGCAATCTATAGTTTGTCTCCTTCAAATATATTCAGAGTTACTTTGTAATCGGCGCATATCCTTATACTCCCATTGTCTTTTAATATCGGAACCAAAGGTGTTCCTCAATTTGAAGTTTCAGTTCTCTCTATTCTCCCCGCCTTTTCTAATTTTGTCAATTCCTTTTCCACTTCTGGTAAAAACGCAAATGGAGCTTTCCTCGCCGTAACATACTTAGGAGCAACTCCGTCTAGGTCTCTACCATATCTATAAACGAACTTTCACGTTCTCCAATTTCCCTAATTCGCAATCGAATAATCCTCTATATCTATTAACAATTTGATCATTATACGTTACAGGCACATAAATACACCTACGTAGTTTTAGCATATTTCCACTATAATCTTTCACCATAGTAGGATCTTTTAACAATTTAACATGTGATAATTCATCACCACCTCCAGGAATCGCTGAAATCGGCGCTCCAGTATACCATAAACTTAATTGATTTATTTTCAATTGTCAAATACACCTCAATTGCAGAATTAAATTAAGAACCGTTATAATAAATTTCGTTAAAATCCCTGTTATTACCCGAAAACGTTCGCAGAACAGAATGAATTACAATCTACATTTTGAACTACGCTATCAATATCAACTCTTTCAACACTATATACCCCTGTCTCTTCATTACAATTATCACATTTTTTTTATATCCGCCTTCACGCCAATAATACTGTTAAAGTTAGCCGAAAGTTTCCAGCCGAAAGATAATGCAGATAGTGTCTTGAATACAGCAAAAATCAGTCATGAACTCGAATTTAGGAGAATTTAGGATCGAAGTACATTATTCGGGTGTAGGAGAAATTATTTCAGTTTATAGGAATTTAAAAATCGATAGGAGCGAGAGTATAAAGAGAGTTTAAAAATAGTATCTGCATTATCTTTCGGCTGGAATCTTTCGGCTAACTTTAACAAGGTACGCCAATATGCAATTTGACTCCTATTCTCCAACTTTGGTGCATACCTTCTGCGTGACCTCGTATATTCCACCTTCTGCATAATACATTCTTAAACCGACAATAATTACTCACGTGTGGTTATTGTACTCGCAATGTATACATCTAACACCCTTTTGTTGTTGATCCACATCCTGGTGTGTTCCAATTTTTGGTATAACTCTTCTATCATTGTCATTATTTTGTTTACCCGACATTTCTTCATCGCTCCTGTCACTCACATATTTTTTTATCGCCATAATTTCACTTTGCTTTTCGAGTATCAACTTATTTTCTATCTTCTTTGATAGGTGCAACGCCTTTTTATACTGTCTATATTTCTCGTATTATCACACAATTCGTCAAAAATTTTGCTGTTGTTTATTCCCGTGACAAATTCATATAGAATCATATCCTCCATATGCTGACCAAATTTGCAATCCATAGCCATACTCGCAACTTCATTACAAAATCATGGCACAATTCGAAATCTTCTTGAATACACTCGAAAAAACGTACACTCGTCAAAACCTCACTCAACTCTGATGGACAACATAGACTATATATAAATTGATATGTGCCATTCCCGCAAAAGTTTAATAAAGCCGCTTTTTTTTGGTTGTCATCATCTATTTTAAATCCAGTAATAAACTGCTCGAGTCGCCCCTTGTACACTATCCAGCTGTCTCGCTTATAATTAAACGGTGGCATGTATCCCCATAATGATTTGAGGTTAGCACTAATTTTTTTAATTTTATTTCCACTTTATTTACCAAAAAATAACCTTATTATTATTTTATTTGTGGGTTTTTCTTTTACATCGTCGCCAATGTTGTGTTTTTAATATTGGTTGGTCAATTTCCCTTTATAAGTAAAATTCGGAAATACGCCTGACAAATCAACCTTCATAAACTGTTTACCACCTTGAAGAGCCTGAAAAATACTTCTATTTTCGGAAAGCGATTCTTAATTTCCACTAGAAACGGATTCATTATGACTGAATAGTCAGCTGGAGTTCCCCAGTCTGACTGATCAAATTTACGATCACGCTCCATCTCTAATTTATCTTTATAAGCAAATGGTACGAATTGTGCCAAACACGGGTTAGTAGTTTATTTTTTTAATGAAATTTCTAGGCCTGTATATCTAGCTAACTTCCTCTTAATTACTACCTAAATTATACTTGTGAACTGTGGAATTAACTTCTATTTTCATATTTAATTGTTTAAAAATGTTTCTAGAGACCCAAAAGAGGTCGCAATCCTTTTTCAATCCAAGAATAACTTACCGTTATAAATTATCACCGCTTTGATACACCCAGCTGCTTTGATAGCAGAACCTTTATTTCCAAAATAGGTTCATACGGCGAGAATGAGAATGCTGTGTTTTTTTTATCCTCTATCCGGAGCGGGCTATTAGCTCAACACAGAACAAGAGCGACAACGACGAGCGTCGACGAATAAATAAAAAAATATCGCCGCGATATCGCGATAGCTAACAGAATGAGAGCTTCAGCGGATATGGCGATAATAATACAACCACAAACGAAATAACCGCGACATATTTTATTTATGTCAAAATGGATTCTAAAATTTAGCATACAATAAAAATTTTAAAATTATAAAAATTGTTTGTTTTATGTTTTTGGCATATGAAGTTGGGGCGTTACCAACTTATATATATCAAAAAATAGTTGGCAACATTGTTTTGCCTGCGACAAAAATAGAAATAGACTCAAAATTTATTTCAACGAAAAAATCGTCGTCGGCTGCGTCGATGGTTCTGTTTTTATTGACGACTGTTAAAGTTGGGAATGTGACATCTAGCGCATTAAAAATAAGCTCATTGCGGGTTTTTTTCTATGAAATTTTAGCACGGCATACTTTATGAAAATAAAAATTAACATACAAAAATATCCGGAACAAGCTTATTTTTTTTGCCGTCAGATCCACTTATAGTTGTCTATAGACAACTATAAGTGGATCTGACGGCAAAAAAAATAAGCTTGTTCCGGATATTTTTGTATGTTAATTTTTATTTTCATAAAGTATGCCGTGCTAAAATTTCATAGAAAAAAACCCGCAATGAGCTTATTTTTAATGCGCTAGATGTCACATTCCTAGTCGTCAATATTCTTCAAAAATTTTATTTCCCATGTTTTATATTCAGTATTTTTAAACTATTTATGTTACGATTAAAATATTTCGCTTCAAAAATCTTATGAAAGGAATGAACAGAAATGTGGAAATGTCAAAATGTTAAACAAACCAAGGTGAGGTTACCAAGACTTTGGGGCCTGTGTTTTGTAATATGAGAGGCAATTTCGCTCGCCGCCTTCGCTCTTGGTCTGTTTTGAGCTATTGAGAGCGAATGGGAAATTATCTGTTCGACCTTTATCTATTACCGGTATTGTCGCTGTACTAATTAGTTTATAAGCAACTCCATCTAGCTACCCTTGATTATGTGACATTTCGAATTATCAACTAGACTTTTATGGCTGTCAACCTGACGTTTTAAATCATCAACCAGAGTTTCTGTCAATAAGAGATATGTGAGAACTGTTCATACGTATAACATCTCAACGGAAGAATTTTATGTCACCCACACATTTTCTGTAGATTGGGAAAGGTCCCACAACTTCCAATTTAATTCCATTTCCATTAAACGGGCTGTTAACGATCTGAAATATGTTAATTGACATTTAATTTGACATGACGTTATAAATAACAATTCAGCTTGCTGAGTTTTAAATTTTTAATGTAAGAAAAAATTTCTTTTTAGAAATTTCCCAGCAAGTAGAAACGAGTTCCCGATAGCGGTTCAATATAAATATGTGGAGCTAAATTGATTTCCACCTTTGTTTTTTTTTGTTTTAGATATACAGTTGAATTAAAAAAATGCAATTTAGTCTTAAAAACACTGATTGCACCAGTAACGAGCAAGTTGCATTCAAGTTTTGTTAAAGAAAAATCACTGCCCCGGATACATCTATCGGGCGCTAATAAAAAACACGGGTAGTAATGTCTTCACTCAAAAAATTAGGTCATGACAAAACCATGTCATGACAAAATTGTATTTTTATACTCACAATTATTAACAAATGTATGTAAAAACATTTTATGCTCTCTATTTTGTTTAATTGAGAATAAAAACAAATTTTCTACTCATTTTGTCACAGTATCATGATGGCAAAAACACCAGCAATTTTAATAAATTTTCTCTTTGTCATGGTGTAATGTGCATGATCAGATTCAATACAAATAACTTTTGTCATGACATTCTAGCGTCATGACAAAATTAGGCGAGTGAAGACTGACCTTTGTATAACGGCGATGGTTTTGCTGGTACAGCTGATCCGTATCAATTTTTAACTCGATGTTACACTGATTCACTTTCAGGATCATGGTGAATTTGATTTGAATCGAAAATATCGCGTTATCTATACTGCCCTCATTTACCTCATCAATGTTGAATATTATCAGAGAACTTAATCCCACGCACTGGTTTTGTCGAAATTTTCTTTTAAAATTAGTGCTCGAGTTGCTAAACTTGCAAAATTTAAAACCGTGATTGCTATAGAGTTTTCCAATTTGGGCGGGTCGTTGCGTTTGCTGTGTGGCCCCGTCTTGGTGGAAACACATGTCGTCTACGTCTATATTGTTCAATTTGAATCAAAAAAAATCGATTAACATCATTCTGCAGCGCTGGTCGTTGTTGGTGATGGCCTCACCAACGTCACTTTCAATGACGCCACCGGCCCAAAGTCCGCACCGAAAGGTGACTTTTTGTCGATGCAGTGCCCTGTGGTAAATCTCAGCTATTTATTCAAAAATGCGCCTCGTCGCAAAATATGATTTTTCGGTCAAAACTGGGGTCCTCTTCCAAATGCTCCGAGCCCAGTCAGCGATCCAACGGCGTTGTCAATGGGCATTAACTTTGAACTCCTGGGTCAGTTGGATCTTGCATGGGTGTCGGCCCACGGACCGCGGCATTATTCTCGGCCGATCTGACGTCTTTTGACGTACGAGTGTTAATTGATTGTTGACCGAACCGGTTGTTTCGAATTTGGCCACGTTGGAGATTCGGGTTTGAAGGATAACCGCGTCTACCGTAAAATGGGCACAACGCGCGCAACATTTGTGCTAATAAATACTCATTTTGATAATAAAGTTTTATCATCGTGTAACTTGTCATGATGATTTGGCATCAGTGCTGAAAAAAACACCAGATTAGAAAGACGCCACCAAAAAACATGGCTGCCACAAGCTGCCAACATCGACCCGCCCAAATTAAAAAACCCTTTATATTTGCATTCTGTGCACGCTGGCCTCTTTTGGTCACTGGTCTCGCTCCGATATGATGCATTTCCCTCTTTTTTGCTTCTTCACTGCTAAGGCTTTTCGGTTTTTCCTCGCAGGTTCGATGGTAAATAGATCCTTTTAGAAGCCCACAAATGAAACGCTGTTTCAAAACAAAATTTAACTCCGTTCCGGATTGCGATTTCTGCTTTGAAACATAATTCGATGCGCTCAATAAAACATGTAAAATCTTCCTTCAGATGAAAATTTTACTTAAATTTTCCCGTACTGGATCACACCTTGTTGGTTTGCACCAACACTCTACTCACAACATCAAAAATGTTTGATGACTCCTTTAAATTTTTACTCCACTTAAATAAAGAAAATGGTTCCACAATTCATCTCCACTTTGTCGCCAATAATGTAACTAAAAGGTCTCAACTCCCTTATTCTCAACAAAATGCAAATCGAGAGTTAGTTACCTAACGGTAACCCAATCGAACGCGCTGGTATTGACAATGCAATACAACGCTGCCTACATAACTACCAACCTATTATTAGTACAGTGATACCTTGATAATTAGCTACAGGCCAGAAGCGATTAGTATTTATAGATTTCGACTATTTGTGACGAAGTACCAGTTGCGGAGATGAGTAAAGTTTAATTGTGTCCTCCCGAGCATTATTTATTTGTGTGTTTCTTCAATCAATAATATAGCAATCGGGATGGTTCCTTGGGATTATAATTGGATGGTAACTCCAAGAAGTTCTATTTTGAATTCTATCATCATACGTAAGAAATCGTCCTGTAGAGAAGGATTGTATCTAACATATATTTTCCACTCCTTTTTGATCAAGGCTTGAGTTGATCTTTTTAATTCGTCTACCATGAGGGCTTATTGGTTGATTACAGCCCTATTTCAGAATTTGTTAATATGTAAATCCACCATATAGACCATAATCATTTTGCTGGTGTCAAATTTCAGTACCGCTTATTTACCTGGTGTGTAAATAGATAGTTTTTCTGGATCAACCCAAGACATTTTGCGCTTTGGATTCTCAAAATAGATCCATCTTTCATCGCCAGTCACAATTCGATGGAGAAATGATTGGTTGATTTGCTATCTCAAAAAATAGATTGAGAACCACCACAAATGGTGCATGTTTATTTGATTGGTATCAATATACCCCCGAATGCACAATTCGCGGGATTTCGGGAAATTAGATATAAAACCCCTGACATGGAGCAGTTAAATTCTAGATTCCTGAAATTTGATTTGCTACAATTGTTTTAAATTTATGAGGCCTGATTTTCATCCACCCTAATTTGCCAAGGCGCTCTGGCCTTAACGTTAAATGGGTTTGTTATTCGAGTGCAAGCCATTAACAATCGTGTTTAAACCACGTTTGGAACATCGTAACACTGACGTAATTCTTCCAGTAAAGTTGAATAGAAGTTGATCAACCTTAAAATTTTGATCGCCTTTAGTTTGGGGAGAGATTAATAATATTCGTGGTATTTATTTTCTATATCATCTTTCAGTGTCTTATCTGAAAGCATTCACCTGGCCTGGAACACTGTGCATGTTGAACTAAGACTGCCGTAAGATCGTAGAGCAAGTGAAAGGCAGAAGGTTCTTATAGTCGCATCTAATTCAGAGTGAGAACCATCTGCGAAGAAGGCAAACTACTCAGACACCCGGTTTTTGAAGTCTTGGGATAATCAAAGGACTGGGATGCGATGTACTGGACAGATTAAAACTTTGTCTATGCCTTGCAATCAAACCTAGGTTGTTTCATAACGCACCTTGTTCCGGACGCGCCGGAGCAAGCCGTACCCAGAATGAAAGGCTGCAGTGGGAGTAGGAAAAAAATGGTCTACAAGGCGAAGATCGGAGTGAAGGACATAGCACTGGTGCATGCCATACCCTGAAGACTTTTAAGTTTCGCTAAAGCGAGATTCAATTGATTATACCACGGGCCACCAAGCAATAGCATAAGGAAGCATAGGTGAGACGAACAATTTGTAAATAATCAGTATTTTAGCGGCCAAGCACCAGGACTTCCAAAATTTTCTTCTGCAATGCCAAAAATAGGCAGTGGCTTTTTGAAGTTTGCTTTCAAGTTGAAGCTTTCAGAAAAGTTTACTGTCTAAGGCTACGCCAAGATTTGTGAACATTTTTTCATCGTCTAACTAAGACCAGTAAACTATGGTCTTAGATGTGTTAACACGAAAACCCTTTCCAAGGCACACATCTCTACAACTTGTAGAGTGCGCTGCATTAAATCAGATATAATTGTTGTGTTTACCAGAAACAGTAACGACCGGATTATCAGCATAGCTCTGAGCAATAAACCCAGATTGGTATAGCTTAACAAGTAAATTAACAATTACCAAGAATAACAAGAGAGGTGCCAAGACACTCTCCTGGGTTGCCGATTTTATCGAACACTGAAGTACAATCCAGCTCAACATAAGCAATGCGAGACCTGAACATGAATTCAATCAATGCAACGATGGTTTGGTCAATGCAAAAATTGTGTAGGGCTCGATAATGGTAGAAAACGAGGTGCTATCGAAGACACCTGTAATATCCAGGAACCTGCCAACAAGTTAATGCAGAGCAGTTTACACCATTTGCCAACACTGTAAGAAGAATAAACCCATTAAAGACCCCAGGAAGAAGAGAGACCCCATCAGGACCACCTGGATTTTACGAAAGCAAAACAGAAAATACTCCAGTACAAGACTGCGTGAGTAACAAGCCTGTGGAATAAGTTTCAGTCAGGTGGATCTTTAGTAGCGTTGGGTTCTTCGGAATCAACAGACTCTGAGTTAATAAAGACGGAACCAGGAAAGTGAAAAATTAGTAGTAATTCCGCAATTTTCATATTGAAGAAGGACAGCCTGCCATCAGGAAGTGGCAGTACATCCGGTCTGCAAAACTCTTATAGACAGAGATATATTAGGTCTGGCGATGCCGGAAAAATTGTTAACTTCTTCCCAGAAGTTAGTCCAAGTTTTTTATATTCACTTTGTGCTGCTAGGAATAAATCACAATCACTCGGAAGATTGGCTCTTTCGGCTCTATTCTTAAGTTCTCGGGGTTTTTCTTAGATTTTTAAGATTGGAAAACCCAAAAAGCTAATTCCGAGTCTTTTGTTTGGTATTGAGAGGACAAGATTTTTCGAACGATAAATTGATTGTTTTGCGTCAAAGATGATGCTAGCAGTTTAATATCGCCAGCCAAATGTATCACGGCCATTAAAATTATATGATGTTTGAGTTTAAAAGAGACAGTTTTTCAGTTTGTTAGCTTCTTACTACGATAAGGTTTAAGACGTGGTCTTTTAAGGTTTATGTTAAAAGTAATAAATATGTGGTCTGAGGGAAGAATATCATTAGTCACTTTCAAGTTGAATACCAAATCAATAATTGGCATAGAGCACAAACTAATATCAATCACCTTCCTAATTATACAACTCATAAAAGTTGTAAGCTAACTCTTATTAAAAAATGAGGAGTTCAAGTCCAGAAGTATTTAGATAGTTAGGCAATAGACGAACCATATAGCCTACCACCAAATGTATCTGCTTAATCCTGCTCCACTAGGTTAAGGTGGTTGTCCTTAACGACTAGACACAATTAGGTCCGTAGACGTGCTACATTCTTTACTCTACTCCCCTACTTTTCAACCATCTTGAGCTCTCACCGAAGCATAAAATATCCTCGCTCTCAAGGAATTTCATTCTGCTAAGCGCTACACCGTGACAGGTGCAAAGAAAATAGAGAACAGTTTCTTTCTTCTCTTCGTCTTTGCAACTACAAGTAATAATATGAGGATACTCTTATACTGCCCTCATGCTTACCTATGAGGCAGTGTTCCGTAATCACACACTATCATACTGACATGCCACCGCCGCAGCAATACCAGCCGCCTGGATTGTGACAGGTTTAGTTTTGGCCAGATTTGTCTAGTTATTATTAGACCATTTGTCGTTAGTGGTTCTTCTAGTTTTGTCTTGAAACAGAAATTTACACGTAGCAAGTGGTGTATCAACTCTGATTTGTGCAATCAGGCAGACTGTCTCTTGTCAAGCGTGTTCATCCGCCTTTTGATTCAACGTAATATTGAAATGCTCTGGTGCTTACATCAGCTGGATGTTAAACTGATCTACGATCCCATTAAGGATAAGAGATATTTCTGGGATACCTTCGGATTAAGAAAATGTGCACGTCTTAATTGAAGCATGATTGTCTGTAAAAATTCGAATATTCCTTGCAGATAATACATTATACCTCAACCAGTCAACAACGAGATGAAAAACGAGGTTAACATTTAATTCTTTACAGAAAACCCCGCCGTCAACTTTCCCATATACATTTAAATCATCAGTGAAGAAATTAACCCCTTCAGTATTCAGAAATGCTTCCCTTAATCAGTACTCTCTGGTGGGAATATACTTCCTAAACCTCTGATCAAAAGATGGTGACGGGATGGTGCAACCGGGAGTTTAGGGGATGTTCCCGTTTCTTAAAATAGGTGGGATGGAGTTGAGCCTTGTAGCTGAGCTGATATCTAGGAGTGAGAGATGAGTGAGAATCTCCGGTGCTTAATTGGATGTGCTTCTAAGAGCCACACTAATACAGATGGCAGCGGTACGCTATCTTTTACCAGGTTAATCAAGATATTTAAAGCTGGTCACCAAATCAAAGAAACATAGAGCCAATGTATAATGTGGGGTTCCAAACCGCATCTTTCTCACATACTTGTTTTATATTAATATTTTGGCAGTGAAGGTCAACCCAATGCCATTTAAGCTCTTAAGGTGCAAGGATATTTACCAAAGACACCAATCAAAACATCAACCGCATAAGCAACCAATTAAAGCCACACATCACACCCTTCTAGGTTTAATAACAGGTCATTTATGACTAAGATCCGGAGAAGAGGCGATAATATCCCATCTTGTGATGTGCCTCTACTCATAAATCTGCTATTGGAGGACCTACCTTGGCTGATCTCACGACTTTGGTATTAATCATTTGATCTACCCAGTGTTTGAGTGACTCGTTTACGCACAGAGAGGAGAGTGATTTGTGATCGCCTTTGGTCGGACGTTGTTAAAGGGCCCATCTATATTCAGAAAAGTTATCAAGGAGTATTCCTTATGCTGAAAATATTTCTCGATAGGAGCAATAAGGGAGTGGCAATATGCATGTTGGAATTTCGATTTGGCTCAGTCGAACTGCTAGTGTGGGCTAATTAGTCTGTGTTCCCCAAAAAATTTTGGAAACGAAAAGGCTAAACTTATAGAAGCTAGACTAAGGTCCTTGGGACTACAATGAGAGTTTTTTCCCGCTTTAGGTAAAATTTTACATTTACTTCAGTCCATTTATTAGGAATGTCACAGAGTTCTAGGCTGCCTTTGAAGATAACTTCCAGCCAGGGTAAGGTAGGTCAGTCATTTATTGGACACCCGCGGGTTAATGCCATCTGACCCTGCCGACTTATAAGGCCTATTTATAGCCCATAAGATTCATCCGCTTATAACCTGGCTTATAATGCCTACGACTCTGTTGTCCCTAGGCCTTTGTGGCGCAAAATCAGGGTGCGGGTGGAAGTTTTTGGAACCGGAACCGGTAGTGAATTGTTCTAAAAATTCCAAGGTGGTTTTCCTTCTGTTTCTATAAATACCGGGGTCCGGTCAGCATTAACCCAAGGTTCTTGGACTATGTGATAATGTCTATCTCCTCTACTCTTCTTTGAGCATGTGCGCAGCCTGTAGCTGCTTTGGAGTGATGAAGGCTAATCTACAGGAAGCTCAATATTAGGTTTGATCCTGTACTTCACCCTCCACCACAGTTGCATCATAGAGTCCTCATCTTACTTTCCTTCCGGGTCGTACTTCTAGTCTAGTACCAGGCTTCACCTAGCTGGGCTGGGGCCACGGAACCTTATTAAGCTTTGCTAGAGCTTTCCAGGCTCTTTTCTTGGTTTTCTAAGATGATTTAGATGATACGAGGGGACCATCTTTGCTTGTGCCCTTGCCCCTAGAGGTTTCATTCGAGGAAGCAGTTTTTTGTGGTACGTCTTGACGGCCAGGCCTAAAAGCCAAAGAATTTTGTTGTTCGCGTTTTCTTTGTACGTCTTGTGGATCAGGCCTTATTAACAAGTTCCACGTTGGTAACCTATACCTTCGAGACTAGGTCTAAAAACCAAAATCCCACCAACATTAGCTTTCGGAGTTTTAAGAGCGCCGGATTGTTATTTTTAGTATCATCCCTGTTTTTCCCCACGAATAGCTGAGAAAGAAATGTTCATCTGTGTAGAGATCCGCAGTATTTATACGGCAATTTGATCTAAAGGATGACAAATATCCGCATATACCGTTAGAGACTGATCTTTTTCTTATACTGGACCTCAAGTATGACAGATTATCGGCACAATACGATTATCACCTTAATCTGTCACAGCTCACAACGTGTTTTAGCACTTGCGCAACACATAGTGCAATAGTCAATAGATAAATGCTGTTCAATCAAGAGAAAATTTCAATGTAAAGGATTCGTACCACAGAATTTATATTTTGCGGACTTTTGCGTTCTAATTATGTAGTGTAATTTTTCTTACTATACTCTATATGACTTCCCTTAAGCTAGCAGAACCCATACGGCAGAACATTACAAGATAGTATGGAAAATTATAGGCTAATTATAGGCTAATTAAATGCTCTATTAAAAATTTTTGGGCTCCATCCCTTCCAACTAAAACGCGGGTTCTGCTAGCTTAAGAAAAAGTTAGCAGAACCCATGTCAAAAAAATGAGTGAGTCCATTAGTACTCTCAAGGAGATGTGTAAACATGGCGTGTGTATAGTACGTGGGTACAGTTTACTTTGAAGGAAGAAGGAATGCAATTTTACTAACCAGAGTTTTTCATTTGTTTATTATCGTTAAATTGGTCTATTACTCTTTCGGTATAATCGACGCAATTGGATTTTGGTAGCTAAAATAAGATATATCATCAATGAGTTGTGTTGTTACACTCATACCAGTTGTTTGTCCAACGATGATTTCTTTATGCGAGGTGACTGTATGGTATGAGTATTCTATTTGAATTTTTATATATTGTTAATCCGGCAGTTTACTCACCGTCTCTCTTGAACTGAACGCAGATCTGGAAAAGCAAGAAAATTGAGCATCCTTGCGTGACTGTGTCAGTTAGGTCGAGGTGATGTGTATGACCTAAGACTCTAACAGTTCAATGTTAAAAACCAGACGTCATTATTGTCTCGTACAAAATTCGCCATTACAACGGATAAAGCGGATTTGTGGTGAGGCGCGATAGCTAATTTTGAACAAGACCCATTGAGGTCCCATTTTTACGTCCATGGTAGACGACATGATCATCGATAGCCGACGTGATGAACACGCTTTCGAGACTCGTTGCTTGTGCTAAAGCAATATACACAATTTGTTAACTGTATCTTTTATCGTAAGAGTATATACTGACTATCTCGTTGTAGGTACCACCGTGTGATGCATGAATTGTGGTGGCACATGAAGGTACGACGCTTTACATTAATTGTTGTTTATGCTTAACATTAATTGTTGTTTCGATTAATAGTTGAGCTTTTTCTAGAAATGGGCACCAAACATCGGTCGATATTCGTTTTCTGCGCCCATCCAGCTTCAAGCCACCTGACCTTCTTGCCAACTTGTGAAATTGAACCGAAATCCATCCAGAGTCGTTTGACATTTTTTACTGTCGACGATTTCATCGTTCTCGTTGTCCTGGTTAGGATGCCTATGCATTCGATATACTTTAGACAGCCCATAGTTCCATTCGCCAGTCCATTTGTTACGTCAATATTGGTTTTGAAAAAGTACGGCAAATTATTTGTGTCCACTATGCTCATTTTATGGATCTTTTGACGGAATTGCTACTCCGGCAGCCCACTGACCATCTCTATTGAACTGAAAACAGCATTCAAACGTAGGAATATTAACATGTTCGTCATTGCGCAACCAGGTCTCGAAAACCAAATGAATTGAGCATACCTGCTTGACTGTGACCTGAGACTCTGGCAGTTCAATGTTAAAAACGAGATGTCATTATAACCCCATTCAGTAGAAGACATGATCATTGATAGCCGACGTGATGAACAGCGCCTAGAGACTCGTCACTCGTGATAAAGCAATATACAGCAGTTGTTGACTGTGTTTTTAATCGTATGAGTATGCAATTTCGTAATCGTAATTCGTATTTCGTATCGTAATTTTTTTTTTTTTTTGATTTTTCTGATCGATGGAAATGTCGATGGTTTCTATTTCATTCATTAAATTATTTTTTTCATTTTCCCTACTATTATACATATACATAAAAGCATGCCATGTATAGTAAAAATTGTTTTTGTTGAGTTTCTTGCTTTTTTTCAAACGAAGTAGGTATACGTCATTTCCGTTCGTTTCATTTACAAGTTTACTCTAATACAAAAAATTTTGGTAAGCGCGCGTAAAGATGTTTACACATCAAAAATAATTGGAAAATTAAAGCTCAATTTTAGGCTAATTAAATGCCCTACTTAAATCTTTTTATTATGCTCGCTCTAGGAGAAAAATAAGGCTTTATCATTTAAAAGCTAACAAAACCTAAATCGAAAACCGGGCCAAAAATCAAATTCGAACGCAGAACAAGATTAATTTAGAACAAATAATTTTAGGCTCATTATGACCTATCATATGCCCCATTAAAAAATTTTGGGCTCCACTTTTTCTTGACCAAACTTCAGGTCATTTATTCTAAAGCTAGCAGAACCCAAATCAGAAATCGGACCAAAACCGAAATTAGAACGCAAAACAAGAACAATTGACATACAAATAATTTTATTCTTATTATTTTCAATTTGGGTTCTGCTAGCTTTAGAATAAATGACCTGAAGTTTGGTCAAGGAAAAGTGGAGCCCAAAAATGTTTAAACGGGCATATGATTAGGTCATAATGAGCCTAAAATTATTTGTATGTCAATTGTTCTTGTTTTCCGTTCTAATTTCGGTTTTGGTCAGATTTTCGATTTGGGTTCTGCTAGCTTTAGATTACCTGAAGTTTGGTCTTGAAAAAGTAGATCCCAAAATTTTTTAATGTGGGATTTCATTAGGCAATAATGAGCCTAAAATTATTTGTTGTCAATTTTCGGTTTCGGTTCTGTTAGCTTTTAAGTGATAAAGCCTTACTTTTCTCCTAGAGCGAGCATAATAAAAACAATTAAATATGGCATTTAATTAGCTTAAAATTAACCTTTGATTTTCCAATTGTTTTTAAATCGTTTTTTGATATGGGTTCTGCTAACATTTTCTTAAGCTAGCAGAACCCGCGTTTTAGCTGGAAGGGATGGAGCCCAAAATTGTTTAATAGAGTATTTAATTAGCCTATAATTTTCCATACTATCTTGTAATGTTCTGCCGTATGGGTTCTGCTAGCTTAAAGGACGTTATATATGACAGCATGTGTAAAAATTTCCAGCATTCGCTCCGCTGAGTTTCCATTTGAGAACTTTTTCATTCTAATTAATAATGAACGAACCAAAATGGGATGCCATGATCATCTGGACACGTATTTTTTCGAAATTGGAAGCTATTACACTATGTTGATGGCTATGTGATAAAACCTCCAAGGTGCGCTACACAGAAATTTCATTTTTGGTCTTTTTCATTTCAAATGTGGCAAAATGAATGTACCCAAGGTGGAGTATCCTAACGATTCGGATGTAGATAGCTATGTGATAAAATCTCCAGATTTCGCTTCACTGAATTTCCAATTTCGGTCTTATTCATTATAATTATGAAAAATGTAAGGACCAAGGTGGCACTGTGTACTGTGTATTTGTGTAGGTATTTCAACTAGTTTTTTTTATTTATTTTATCTGGTACCATCTTACTAAAAGTATTTTTAATTGAAATGTTAATTATTATATTAAATATATTCATAATATAACTAATTAAGTTGTTTGAGATTTGAAATATCTGATTACAATGATTTTTTTGTTTAATTCGATACCAAAATATTTTTTAATTTTCGACTTGAACTTAATGTTCGTCTTATACAGGTAATAACACTAATAAAAAAGCAATTAAAGCAAGTCGCAAAGATTCATAAAACTTCCAATACGTTGGATTCGAAAATTTTTGTTGTAAGAAATTTATAAATTTAATTTGGTTTAGAAGTTTTATTTATACAAATACCGCAATGACATCGCTGTTACACTAGAATTAACATTTCTTTTAACATCAATTCTTAAATCGTAACGTGCTAAATAATCTCAATCAGAACCAATATAATGATTGAAGTGACGATGGGTAATCTAATTGATTTATTTTAGAGAGTTTATTGTCAAAATGAAAGTTTCTTTCTGATGATTGTAAATCATTTCCGCTTAACGCAGGTTTTATAGGAAATGTAATTTAATAATTTATTGCAGTAAATCATCTCAATTGCATAAATGTATATATCTTATCCTCATGATCATCATAATATGTGCGAGTTATGTGCGAACAAATAAATCTGATTGTTCTCGAAATTAATTTTATAATTAATATTAATCCGCAAGTCGTCTAATTGTCTGTTAAATGTACGACATAGGAAATAACAACGTTTTGTGTTGCAGCGACGATTCTTATCAAATTCTTGTCGCGAAATCCAAACACAACCAAAAAATTTATAAACAATAGATTGTTTATTAGTTAATTATGCAGTATGTAGCGGTATGTGCATAATTGTGTATGTGCAAATTAACCAGGCGCTGTCTCGTGCGCATATCGATAATTTATGCACCGCGGATAGTTATTAGCGAAATTGGCACAATTAGCTTTGGCTATTTTAGGATTTTATTAACTGCGAATTAATTGCTAAAAAAAAAAATAATTAATTGATATCTATGTATACACAAATCGATTTGGAGGTGAGATTTTTTTTTTTTTGGTTTACATACTGGTATGTTGTATATATTGTGGCAAGTTGTAAAAGAACAAGAAACAGAATTAATAAAACGAACCGAACAAAAATTATGTCTAAGATTTATTCGTGTGTAGGAGATGTGGTTTGAGCGTAAATTTAATGCATTCATTATATATAAGAACGACTGAGTGTGTGTGAGCCGTATCGATAACGCAATTAAAATCATAAAATGTCGAGTATCTGATTAAAATGCCACTATCTCGTTACCGTCCGTACCGCTCACTTCCTATATACCCCCATATACACCGCACAAGTATTCAAGATTAGTTTGTATAGAACGCACTAATCATAGACAGCGACCGAAGAACCGCGTTATTCAACTTTTTTTTTAGTTTGAGTTTTAAAAAATATATAAAATAAATTTTAGTTTAAAAACTGATTTGTTGAACTCAGATCAGTTTCGAAACCATACAACACCATCACCAATCTTATCGAAATTTGGCTTCAAAACACAAAAAAAAAAAATAATTTGAATTTTTAATTCGACAAAATTGTGTGTGTATCTTATCAATTTCTATGACACCAAAATACAGTTAAAATAAAAAAAAATTTTAAGTTTCTTATTTTAATAAATTATTATTATTAATTTGTTAATTATATTTTAAATGTTTATTAATCAAAATGTGGATGCTGAACAAAATAATGAAAATGATTCAGTTAAAATTAATTTGTTGCAAAAAAATAATAAAATTCTGTCAAATGATAAGGATAATTACATAAAAGCCTGGATCATCGACATAACAAATGATAACAACAATAATAATATTGTGAATAGTGCGCCACTAAAAAATATTAATAATAATAATTTTAAATTAAATAACTATAATAATAATAATAAAACTAAAAGACTATGGAATGTGCCTTGGATAATCGTTCTTATTAGTGTAATTCAGGTGAATTTAATTTTTTAGTTTTTGTTTTTTTTTTTTTTTTGTGGGGTAAAGGTGTTACATGTAATTTTTTTTTATTGTACGTACCTACTCTACAGCTAGATAAATAAATAACCTATATAGCGATATAAATATCATATATATATAACTTTTATTTATATAATTTTTAGAAAATTGTTTTGATTAAGAAAATTACAGACGTTTTAAGATTTATGTACGAAGGAAGTGTTCGACGTGTTATGTTTTAGTGTTTATCGATATTTTTTTTTAATTTACGTGTGAGTTTAAGTGTTTGACCGTTGAATAATTTTATTAGTGTTCTAAACAGCTTGCGGCTTGTGCCGTGGGGCGATTTGCGGAATTTTCGGTCATGATAGCATGTTTGAACTTATTTTTAAACATACAGAAATAACTGTTTGTCGTTACCTGGCATTTATTTTGGTCTTATAAGCATGACATCGATAGAACTAGAGTAAATTTGTCTAAACCATATACGAAGTACTGTTAGTATTTATTGTAATGATCGCTCTGTGACTTGTATTTGGGTCTTGGGGTTTTTAATTTTAAGGTATGGCTTTTTTATGATTTTGCGCTTATTATTTATCGGTCTTTCCCAGCCGATTTTATCTACAGATTTACAGATACGGTCTCATTCTCTTTTTTGTCACTATACTAAACTGGTATGAAATATCAGAATCATTTAGTTTTGACCGCGCGGAACCGAAATTTGCATTACATTTAGTGGTTAGATAATATAATCGTGGTTAAATATATTTCACAAACACAAATAACTTCACCTCATCTCATACTCTTACAACGTCAAGCACATGGTTTAAAGTACAGAAGGACGATATAAGTCGTTCGGGATTCTCAATATTTCATTACATTAATTATAGATTTGCGGTTTCTTGTCAATAATTGTGTTGTTGTAATCATATATTATTCAGATTTTGTGTTTATAAATTACGTCATTTTTCAATTAATCTGAAATCAGTTAAAAATCATGTAGTCTAGTGTCGATCTATCTTTTTCTGATAAACCAGATGAAAATATTAACAGGGCACGGATGCGAAAGTATCGGGATTTTTCTCCATCTCTTCCGTTAATTACGAAAATTTGCTGGCATTTGTTGTTTTCTTCATGTTATAAAAATATAATTTCTTACACGTGACCTCCATTGTTTGATTTTGACTGTGAAATGGAAACAGAAAACCAATTTTATGAGATTCGCCTACAAAAAGATGGCGAATCATTTTGACAGTTCAGCTCGTTTAGGCGAAAATCGTAATACCAAAAATGTGAGTTTCATTCGCCGGGAATGTAAAATGCGAAAACCACCCCTAGGTATTATAGTAAAAAGAGTTATGCCTCTGACTTCTAGTCAAACCTACACATGTCTGATTGATCTAATCTTTAATTGAGGATTTAGAATGACGCCGTGCATAAAATTTTTACCTTAATTGTAAATTTGTATTAGGTGTATGCATTAAAACCCGGATTTTTTTATGAAATTTGAGCCCCTATTGTGGAAAAATGTTACAAGATTTTTTATTCAAAGTATTGCCCATCGCTATCTACTACTTTTTCCCATCTTTCTGGCAATTTATGGATTCCATCCCAGAAAAACTGCGCCGGCTTGGCGGCCGAAAGCGAATCGAGCCAATTTTCGATACCTTGAACTGAAGTGAAGCGTATTCCTGATAGGGCATTCTGCATTAATGGAAATTGGTGGTAGTCGGAAGGAGCAAGGTCTGCGCTAAAAGGCGGGTGAGGCAGAATTTCCCAACCTGGATTTTCTGCCTCAATTGGATCAATTGTTGACGATAGAGTTGGGCGTTGATGGTTTGGCCTCTTGGCAACAGCTCATAGTGGATCACACCTAGTTGGTCTCACCAAATGCTGCTTTGGGCCGGCCTCACTTTTCTTGACAAACGCTTTTTTGCACTTGGGATTATCGTAATGGATCCATTTTTCATCGCCAGTGGCAAAATGATGCAAAAACGACTTCTTTTTGTAGCGCTCGAGCAGCATTTTGGACATGCAAAATCGTCTTTCCACGTCTCTTGGCTTCAACTCGTATGGCACCCAACCTCCCATCTTTTGGATGAATCCCAAGGCTTTCAAACGTCTGGAAATTGTTGCTTGATCAACTCCCAATGATACTGCAAGTTATTCTTGCGTTTGATATGAATCTTGATCGAGTAATGCCTCCAATTCTTCATCCTCAAACTATTTCAGCTGACCAGGACGCTCTTTGTCCTTGATGTCAAAATCACCACTTTTGAAGCGACTAAACCACTCAAAGCAGTGTGTTTTTGCAAAAGCATGTTCACCATACAAATCCACGAGCAAACGATCACTTTCAGCTGCAGTTTTGTTTGCAAAAAAGTGACTCAACAAAACTTCCCGCAAAAACTTTTTTTTCGCAAATTTGATAAATTTTCCATCGTTGAAATCGGTTGGATGTGCACAATCAAAACAAAAACTTTTAGCTGATTTGGACAGGTATTGAATAGGGCTTTTAAAAGGCATATATGTCCATGATGTACTATAACGCATAAACAAGTAATGACATCTAGTATCAAATTCCGGTTTTTAATGCATACACCCAATAGTAATCGTTATAGACCGATTGGCATGAACCGCACTATTGATACTCGATAGTACAAGTCCGTTTTTATTGCAAACGTATCGTAGGATAAATCATTTACTGAAGTTAAAGTATATTTCAGTTCATCGCAAATCTATAACAAGAACACTATAAAAGGCTTCAAATATCGCACGTATATACACTTTCGAATTGTTGCCGACATGTAGGCCTTTAAGAAATTTCAAACCGGTTATAATTTAAACTTTTTAGATATGTTTTTTCGACTTTTGACGAATGCTTCTTCGCGCAGGATACTAGATGGCTTCCGCTAACTCTGTGTACACCAAACAACTTCTAGATACTCGCGTCCACATCGCGGAATTACTACACGGGATCAGACTGCCCCTGAACAGTACGAAAAAATCCCAAGTTTGAGCCTAATAGCCTGGACAGACTGAGGATTAGTTAAAGTGGTTTATCAAAATTCGATCAAGAACTCTTGGAAATGCATTTCAAATAAGTTTGCCACACTTATTGCTAAACCAGTTTAACTAATCCGCAGTCTGTCTAGGCTATAAGGCTAAAAATTTAAATATCGAAGATGGGGCTTGAAATTTTGCTTATACCGAAATAAAAAAGCTTAAGCCTACTGATTTGTTTTGGACTAGAGTACTTGTATTGGTAGAGCTAAAAATAAAAAAATAAAAAAGTTTGAGTTCAAAAATTGATTTTCTGCGCCTGTTCGGCTCTCTCGTAATTTACTTGCTAATTTTTTTTTATTTCGTTGGATATTCTTGGGACAAAATTTCGTTGCATTTTTCTATATAATGCGACCCCAAAAACATCTTCGATGTTAAAAAATGTAGAGGTGAAACTACTAGGTTGCTCAGTAAGTTTTGTCGTTCGATAACAGACAGCGCTATTCGGTTCGTCATTGTATTTTTCTAAAAATGATACTACTTTTTTATGAACACGTGTGATGTAGATCTATCAACTTATTCGTGTATTAACAGCTGTTCAACGTTGACGTGTCACAGTAGTTTTTACAATGGAGAAAATGGAATATCGTGCAGTGATAAAATTCTTATTTTTGGAAGATGTAGCATCAAAACAAATTCATGAACGATTGTTAAAAGTGTATAATAAGGACTCTTCACCTTGAATTAGAACAGTATAAAGATGAGTTGCTGAATTTAAACATGATCGTACAAGTTTTGAAGATGATCCACGTGAAGGAGAAGTGCATCCACCAGAAATCGTAGCAAATTTATGGTTTTTGAAGTTCGTCGATTAACCGTGAGAGATTTAGTAGAATACCTAGGGATCTATATGCAGTGTGAGCAACATTTTGACTGAAGTTTTGGGTTTAAGAAAGCTGTGTGCGCAATGGTTGCCGCATTCGCTAACAATGGAACAAAAACACATTCAAATACGAGTTTCTCAGCAACATTTGGAGTGTTTTAGAAAGGCGTTTCTTCACTATTGGGTCTACCACCACACCATGACCCTGAATCAAAACAAGAGGCTAAGGTGTGGTGTGAACCCCGTACTTCGGCTTCGAAGCGAGTTAGGGTCCAGAAATCGATCAAGAAAGTGTTAGCATCAGTGTTTTTGGGATGCAAAAAGAATTTTGTACGTGGATTACCTCCAAATTAGTAAAACAATAAACTCAGTTTATTATTGATGTAAAAATTTGTGAGAAAGGTGAGTAAACCAGTAGCAGAAAAAATAATTTTTCTTCAAGACACTCTCTCACACAGCTCAAAAAACCATCGCGGAAATCAGTGAATTAAAGCACGAATTGTTGTAACATCCACCCTATTCGCATAATTTAGTTCCCTCTGACTTCTGGCTGTTTCACCTCTAAAAAAGTACATGCGTGGAAAACGATTTTCATCGAATGAAGAGATCTTCTGGATTCTCACTTCAGGAATGAAATCCATAAATTAGAAGATCACAGGAACAAGTGTATTGAAGTTCAGGGAGTTTTCATTTATCGAACGACAAAACTTACTGAGCATCCTAATATCTTTACTAGTATTAAACACACTCATTATAATTTTGTTACAGGCTGGCTACTGCCTACCTGCAGATTTCACTTAAGCGCATGCAGAGGCCTCCACGGTGATCTTTTGCCGGCTACGTTCTCAGCGAGAAGTGCGAAGGGTCGTGGGGTTTGAGGCATGCATGGCTCCTGGCTTACACCGTGATTAACAGAAACTGAAGTAAAAATAATCCGCAAATAATAATAAAGACCCGGGGTTCCGCCGAAATTCGTCGGCCGGAACCTGAGGAACGAACAACGAACTAATCATAAGAGAGAGAAAGAGGTGCCCTGGTGCGCGCATCCATTCAAATTCAAACAGGGTTAAACCCTGGTTACGAAATTGGATGCGGGCACCAAGGGACCGCAATCAACCCTACTCCGACACAGAGGGAGTCTCCGCTCCCATCACACCATATCCGACAAAAAATTTAATAATTCATTTTATTTAAAAAAAAAAACAAAGACAAACGAAGAGACAACTTCCCCCTCCACCCGCACCACGAAAAGAGAGAACGAGAGAGAAAGAGAGACCAATGTGCATCGAACGTGCGGCGTTCGATTACAAAATTTAAATTTGAAATTTAAAATAAAATTTAAATACAATATATATATATATAAAAAATATCAAAAAAATTTAAGAAAATTAAAAAAAAAAAGGAAAAAAATTAATGTAAAGCAAACTAGAAACAAAAATCGTACCTTAACACTATATATGATATATAAAAAATCACCGTTGCGGCCTTGGTGCCGTTACCGTGTTTCCCCGATACCAAAAATACGAGGTGCCGGTTGGCCACCCGTACCGTTGCGACCTTGTGCGGTCGGGCGTTGCGGGGCCTTTCCCCGATACCAAATTCCAAAAACAATAGCCAGTTGGCTACCGAAAACTGAATCCAACTTGGCGACACGTCCGCCGTTATAATATTTTATAAATCCCGAAAATGTGCGACGAGCCTCAACTGGCCACCTGTAAATTGAATCCAACGTGGCGACACGTCCGCCGTTATAATATTTTATAAATCCCGAAAATGTGCGACGAGCCTCAACTGGCCGCTTGCAGAAATTTGCAGCACTCGTGGAATATGCGTCACCCGTTGAAAAAATATGCGGTACCCGATCCACTTTATGGGGCCCGTTATACTGGCCTCAACTGGCCACCCGTTAATAATGTGGTACACGTTAATTAATGTTGGACCCGTAGAAAATTAAAATGCGACCTCCGTCGATAAGACGCCTCCATAAAAATTAGGCCACTCACAAAAGCACAACCACATCCAAATGTTTGGTTTTATGATTTTTGTTTGTTTTAGAATACACTTTTCCCAACTCTTTTATACGCCATCAAGAAATTAGTAAACATCGATTTTCTTATGACCGGATTAGTTACAAAAAAAAACTGAACTTAATTCATCAAAAAAAATAATTTTTATTTTTCCTTTTTTTTTATTTTAAATTTTAGCAAATACAAAATGCATAAAATTCCAAAAATGATCGCGACCTTTTTTTTACATTCAAAACTAAACTGCATATGTTTTTAATGAAAATCAAAACTGAACTCTTTCTGTCAAAAACCAAAACTCGAATCCATCAACAAAAAAAATTCTCGCACTGCACAAACGACGCGCAAAACATTCCAGAAGAATTGTCTTTCTTCTCTGTTTCTCGTTTACATCAATTCGCATTGAGGTAAACGAGAGGCATATAAGAAAAACATTCTTATGGAATGTTTTGCTGTACACACGCTCGATACACATTGCCCTCTCTTTTATATTGTTTCCATGCAGAGTTGAAAGTGGCTTGAGTTGGAGTTAGCGTTCATGGAAACAGAGTAGAGTTGAGTTTTCGTTAAATTATTTTGAACTCGACGAAACTATTGGGATTGAACAGAGTTGAAATTCAAAATGGTGGCAAATGAAAAATTTTCATTTTTAATGTCAAGGAAATTTATATTAAAAATTTTAAACCACAAATATGTATATTTAAAACAAAAAATTATTTTAAAATTATTTCGGGCATATAAAATTATACATAGAGTATTATTAGGCACAAATTAAATTAACTTTATCAAGCTGTATCAAAATTTCAACTCAACCTAACTCTACTCCATGGAAACGATCAACACCATTTTGGAATTAACGAAAACCTAATTTCAACTCAACCTAACTCCAACCTGGTTCATGGAAACATGATATTTCTCCCATTTTCGTTCAATACCAACCGAACAAACAAAAACATGCGAGAATCCATCTACCATGGACCGCGTTCAGACAACCAAAAACACGGACGCAAGAAACCGGGCGTAAAATAGAAACACGAAAATCTAAAAATGGGGAGGTCATGCGTAAAACGAATATTAGGTCTTGTTACAGACAATTTGAATTTACAAATGTTATCATTACATTTGCGCGCCGGCCGTCTTTTTCGTTATCATGTTAGTGTAATCGTTTCTGTTGGTCTTTTGCAGGAAAATGAGTGTTGCTGAGGAGTTTAGTGCCGTCTACAGTACCTTGTTAAAGTTAGCCGAAAGTTGCCAGCCGAAAGATAATGCAGATAGTGTCTTGACTATTTTTAAACTCTCTTTATACTCTCGCTCCTATCGATTTTTCAATTCCTATAAACTGAAATAGTTTCTCCTTCACCCGAATGATGTAACCCGATCCTAAATTCTCCTAAATTCGAGTTCTTGACTGATTTTTGCTGTATTCAAGACACTATCTGCATTATCTTTCGGCTGGAAACTTTCGGCTAACTTTAACAGTATGTCTACAGTAAATAATTCCCTGAAAACGATGAAGACAATGACGGGTCTGATGATGATGTTAGTTCGAATGGCGATGATGATGAACTACATTTGTCTCAGGCAGATCAAAATTTCGCTAGTAACGTTAACTACTTAGTAATGTTTTCAGGCATATAATAATATTTTTTGTATCTTTAAAATCAGTTTTTTTCATATTTGGACTTTGCTTTCTCTTCATTTTTAGTAAACTTTTCCAGAAATTATGACTTTCTGGTTTTCATCATTTGAAAGAGCGTCCCATACTCTTTCCGAATAAAGCCCTCTTTTCAT
Source organism: Nephrotoma flavescens (assembly GCA_932526605.1). Classification (NCBI taxonomy): domain Eukaryota; kingdom Metazoa; phylum Arthropoda; class Insecta; order Diptera; family Tipulidae; genus Nephrotoma; species Nephrotoma flavescens. Next base: position 191,531,234 of record OW052222.1, on the reverse strand, counting down.
AGATCTTAGGAGGCATATGTAGAACAATGCAAACGTTGCGAAAACGAGAAACACACCTACGCCTCTTCATGCCCAGCAACTAATGTAAAAGTCATGCAAGCAATTTGGTTACTACGTCACAAGTTGCATTAAAACTGGCAGAGCGCAAATTTGGAAACAAGGAAATAGTGCACCCTCTGTTTACGAGATCCAAACCTTACTGCATTTGGTTATGATTCTGGTGCATCGCATCCCAAAATTGATCAAGAACTATGGACACAAATCGGTAAACCAGATCTAATACAGGCATCTAATGTTATGGCATACGGCAGTTATAAGTTATCAACGTTAGGTCAAGCAGACGTACATGAAACCTACAACAATGACACGTTATAATGCCATTTTCTGCACATGTTTTTCAGTTATAAAATCCGAACCAAATATGGCGAGACAAGCCTCATCTGGTAAATGTGCCGTAGATCTGTCAAACATGTTTGTGCATTTCTACGAGCTATACAATAATACCATGGGATGCATCAAAGACTACAAAGACAAATTGTATTTGAAACATGATGCTGTTACCGGCTGGCTACTGCCAACCTGCAGATTTCACTTAAGCCCCTGCAGAGGCCTCCACGGTGATTTTTGCCGGCTACGTTCTCAGCGGAGAAATGCTAAGGTCGTGGGGTTTGAGGCATGCAGGGCTCCTGGCTTACACCGTGATCATACAGAAAGTTAGGGGAACGCAAATAATAATAAAACCGGGTTCCGTCGAAATTCGTCGGCCGGAACCTGAGGAACGAACAGCCAGAATCAAAAATAAAAAAAATAAAATAATAATAATGGTAGAGAGGTGCCCTGGTGCGCGCATCCGCCCGAACTCGTACGGTGGTAACCACCGGTTCCGAATCCGGATGCGGGCGCCAAGGAACCGCTTACCCTACGCCGACACAGGATGGGAAATCCCCCCTCATCATACCCAACCGCGGAAAATTAATAATTCATTTTTTATATAAAAATACACAAAAAAACAAAAGGAAACAACTTCCCAGAAAAAAAAGAGAGGGAGGGAACGAGAGAGAGAGAGAGAGAGAGAAATGCGTACCGAGCGCATGCACTTGTTGTGCGGCGCTCGATTACAAAATTTGAATTTTTAATATAATATAAAAATATGTAAAAATAAAATCAAAAGTAAAAAAAAATAAAGAAAAAATGGTACCTTAATTAACTAGTTTAAAAAAAAACTGTTGCGGGGCCTCTCCCCGATAGAAAAAAATGGGTTGCGGCCTTGCGCGGCCGTCATGCCACAAGAGACTCCTGTCCCCCGGACCGTTGCGGTGCCTTTCACCGATACCAAACAAATAGCGAATAGCCGGTTGGCTACCCGTTGTTGCGACCTTGGGCGGTCCTCCGTTGCGGGGCCTTTCCCCGATACCAAAAATAATTATAACAAAACACGAGAGGCCGGTTGGCCACCCGTTACGTTACGACCTTCGGCGGTCGTCCGTTGCGGGGCCTTCCCCCGATACCAAAATAATTATAACAAAACACGAGAGGCCGGTTGGCCACCCGTTACGTTACGACCTTGGGTGGTCGTCCTTTTACAAATGCGGTACCCTTGATTAAATACGGTGGTACCCTTACAAAAATGCGATGTCCTTTAATTATGGTACATACTGTACCCACTAATATATTGGTACCCGTCCAAATTTGATGCACCGGTAGAAATGTACCGTGAAAAATAACAAAAATGTGGTGAGGTACCCGTAGAAATTGCGGTGTCCGTTGAATACGATACCCGATGATAAATTAATAGCGGCCGTCGAGTAATGTCGAATAGGCCGTGAGTCAACCCGTAAAAATGCGGCACCCTTAAATAATTCAGAACTCGTTTATAATGCGGTGCTCGTTGATTATGCAGTGAACGCCTATAATCAAATCAAATCGCACCGGATGAAATTGCACATGACACTTTTGATAATCCGCAATCTGCATACAATTTACCAGGAAACACTTTCGTAACCATCCGCGTCTCTCAATTTACCTTCGCGGTCAATATTTTCGGAATCCAAACCAAAAAAAATTAAACAAATTACGACGTTAACTATCCGTTGAACACCCACTGTTCCAATTTGCCGTTCACAATGAAAAAATCAAAATATCCACTCAAAATCTTGAAATAATTTTTACTTCACAATATCGTTTTATTTTTATTTATTTAACTTATTTTAATTTTAAATAATTTTAGTCACAAAAATAAATGAATGGACTTAGCCAAATCAAAATATCCAAAAACTGTACTCTATCGAAATCACAATCTTAAAAAATTTTTTTTTTATTAATCACAAACAAGATTTGGTATCCCAAAAAAACCAAAAATCCAAACGCGAATCAAAACAAAAACTCTTTATGAAAATCACTACTCGACTGACTCAATTAAAAAAAACTCTTACGCCGAATAACGCGCAAAACATTCCAGAAAAATTGTCTTTCTTCTCTGTTTCTCGTTTACATCAATTCGCATTGATGTAAACGAGAGGCATATAAGAAAAACATTCTTATGGAATGTTTTGCTTTACACACACACTCGATGTGCATTGCTCTCTCTCTCCCATCATCTTTCTCACCCTCGCGCCATCACCACGACGTCTACAAACATTAAACAACTCCGAAAGCGGGGACACAAACCGAGAGGAATAAAATACAAACAGCGCTTGTTACGATCATGTAATCGTAACAATGCACAATCGAAGTGTTTTGATGCTAGAAATGTTAAATTCGGAAAATAAAATAATGTTGTAAACGAAATCGGAAGATTAGTAAGTGAGTCCAAATGAAACACATATTGAATGGGCCACTTCAACTGTAAACGTATCGAACCGCAACAGCGACATACGAATTTGTGGTGTGTCCTTATATTTTTGCAACTCATGTCTGTTTTGAAGCATCAATATGTTGTAGTTTTGCGGCCAATCAGATACGGTTGTAATTGCTGCAGATTAATATGGTGCGGCAAATCTTGATCGCAATCCCATCCATTTTTCCTATATAGGTACTGTAAAATTTTTGTTTGAACATTTTCAATGCGTTGAATACGTACTTGGTAAAAGAGACACCATGCGTTGACAGCATACTCAATCGGCGTTTGCTCCACTGTCGTCCATCGCTTGATTAGGGGTTACGAAAGTAACCCCTAAAGGCGGATTCAGTGTTCCGTTCGTTTGTTCATTCATTCATTCAAACAATTTTTTTCGACCAATCATATTGGTCCAATTTTTTTTTTTACAATTTTATTTATTTATTGAAAATAACAGTAAGTTATCAAATCTTAATAACTAAGGTAATTATGTAAATCTGCGCGAGGTAATTATCTACTTCTTATCAATAAGTAAACTTTATAATTTTATTATTTATGTTGTTACTGTCTGCGATGATCTCGCTGACCATTCACAGATTTCCCCGGACCGGAATTTTTCCAACACAAAACCTCGCTGGTCCTGTCTGTGTGTGCTTGAGTGGATTGTATTTTCGTCTTTTTACGCACCACAAATCCACTAGAGAAAACCCAATTCAATAAACGCGTACAACTTAAGTTTTATGATTAATTAAAATTTTTATTTTATTTTTTTTTAATTTGTGGTGCGCGCTTGTTCACGAATTTTTTCTAACAACTTTTATTTCTTACAATTTTTTTTGTTAAAAACAAATTTTACATTCGTAGTAAAGTGACATCTAGTTTTTACACACTACACTTAATTTTGCTCTAATGTTAATAGTACAATTTTTTCTCTTAAATTTTAATTAATCTAGTACATTATTGACTCTAGTTTTTTATATGTCAGAATTAAGTATAATCAAACAATTTGTATGAAAAGAATATAATTTTAATGGTAAGTCTTTAACTTTTGTATAATTTACAATTAATTAATTACAACAATTGACTAAAAATCATTTTATTTTTAGATAAGTGAATTACAAATTGTGTATCGTATGGGATCGATGTACTACGGTGGATCAGCTGTAGCTTTCAGATACGTTGTATTTTTATGTATATTTAATTTCGATTATTCTTTGTTTTCCCCTTTTTTCATTTTCAGCGTCGATGTGATAGAAAACAATTGCTGGATGAGTTCCGTGGCTGGGAAGTGAACCAATGGGGGAATCATATTGTTGTTGTGAAATCGAGTTGTTGTTGTTATGATTGTTGAATAAATTTTAGTTTGATGTGTTGCTACCGAACAGTTACAGCCATCGCTTGCTTCTTTAATCGCGAAGATGTAGGTATATCTTTTAAGTTTCGCGCAAGCAAATTCGGATGAGATACCAGTTTCGCTGCATAGCTGATCCGCATCTTTTGTAATTCGCCTTTGATAGTTAAGATGCTAAGGTCCTTATGTATATTTTTGTTTTTTACGAACCAGGGTGCTCCTGTAATCATTCTGAGAATTTTTGACTGTATTCGTTGGACAATGACAATATCCGAATTTGAGTTTGATTGCCACACCCATACGACCTATTTGGTTTAATCATTGTGTTATACGCAGGAGAAGTTTGTATTCTAAGCTTATAGTGGAATGTTTCCCCATCAGCCAATGCATTTTATCAATTTTTAAATTGATACGGTCTCGTTTCATTTCAATATGTTTTCGCCAAGTTAACCGTCGATCTAGATAAACGCCTAGATATTTTGTTCCATTCGATTGAGAGATTTGTATGCCGTTCATCGTGACAGGTGGACAAGTAAGATTTCTCTTCATAGATCTTTATCTTCCAGTTCTTTATAGCCATGTTTCAATGTCATAAATATGTTGTTGCAGAGTTTCGGACGCCGTTTGTGGATTTTTATGTCTACATACGATTGCCGTATCATTTGTGAAAGTAGACGTCAGAATTTGCGTTGGTAGATCTGAAGTGGAAATTAAATCCTTAAAATGAAAATTAATTAAGTAACATCCAAGAAGACGGCGGAGCAGTATTTTTTCTCTTCGTATGCTGACCTTATTTCTGTAGCTACTCGGTGCACTTGCTCAATGGTTCCGTGCTCGGTTCTGAAACCAAATTGATCACTGTGGATGATATTTCGTAGTTCCGATTTAATATTTTCGATAATAGTTTTTCCGAATATACTTTCGAGACGTTTTGGTAGTAGACTTATTGATCTATATGACGAGACTTTATGGTAAGATTATTACCAGGCTTCAATATCATTTTCATAGTTAATAATTTCCATCACTCAGGGATGTATCCTGATTCGTAAATTGAATTGAATGTTTGAGCCAGTCGTCCAAAGGCACACTCAGGCAGTTGTTTAACCATTTCACCTGTAATTCGATCATACCCAAAGGATTTCTTTTATTGAATTGGCTGTGCAATAATAAACTTTACCAGTGGTTTCTTTATCTTAAATTTCCTCACAAGTCTGATTGCTATATTTTCTGTTTGATCCACCGATAATCCAAGGTTTGGAGTGAATACAGTTTCAAGGTGATCAGCAAAGGCTTTAGCCTTTTACTCGTCACTTCTAGCCCATTCACCGTTAGAAAGACGAATTAGCGGATTTGGTTGCTGAGGCCGTTTAAGGTATTTAGTAGCCTTCCATAATGAACAGTTTGTGTCCGAATGAGGAGATAATTCTCTTCTTCTTGGCGATCGATTAATTTGCCAGATGCGTCTTGAGCGACGTTTCTCTGTTAACATTTTTCCAATATTGTTATCGCGTGTCTTGTATGTTTGCTCTTTGGTTTAGACGAGGCTGAAATAGCTGCGTTGACTAGTACATCTATAAAGTTTTCCATAGTAATGTTTATGTCGTTAGCCGTCTGCAGTGTAGACATTAGGTCGATATGTGAACTGATGTACATCTTGAATTTCAACCAGTTAGTGAAGGTGTTCATTAGATAGTTATTCGTGGAACATGGCTTTTGGTCGGCCCAGTAATGTAGTAAGACCGGAGAGTGGTCAGAAGATAATTCTAAAAGTGGTTTAGCTTGGATTATTTCTCGGTTAATTTTACTTGTGACTGTAAAATCAAGGACGTCAGGGATTTTTCGACGATCAGTAGGCCAATAAGTTGGATGGCCACACGTCGCAACATTCTAGTGGTTTTCTTGAATAACATTGATTAATTGACGTCCCCTCGGAGTAGTCAATCTTGAACCCCAGTAGGTACGTTTGGCATTAAAATCGCCGGTTGCAAAAAATCTTTTGTAGATATCTGCCGAAACGTTATTATTTTGAGGGCAATATATTGAAGCGATGACTAAGTTTTATTTTTCGAGGGCTACACATACAGATGTTGCTTGAAGTTCCTCAGTGCTATATTCATTTAGAACATAATCGCAAATCCGCCTTTTTATAATAATAGCAGTTCCTCCTCGACTTCTGCCCAAAGGTTGTTTTGTATCATAAACTGCGTAACCATTAATTCTGAAATTGTGTTTATCGGTTAAGTGCGTTTGAGAAACTAACATAAGATCAATTTCGTGTTTAGCTATAGGAAATGTTCTAATTCGAGTTTGTGTTGGCTTATACCGTTTGCGTTCCTAGTTTCATAGTAGTTTGATTTTGCAGCTACAAGCAATGTAGCATATTTTGCATTATTGTCATTAACTGCATCATCAGTTGCATGCAGTTATTCAGGGTAGGTTGAACATTTGAGGATTCGCCTTGAAGAACGATTGCGTATGTTGGTTTGCTGGTTGGTGTTCTGGGCGAACGAGAGTCATTTGGCGTATGCGGAGGTATATTATTCTGCGCATATGCTATAGTTTTATACTGCCTCCTGGGACGTGACAATTGACTAATATTTATGTAGACTGGGCATCCTCGGTAGTTTCCGGTGTGGTTTCCACCGCAATTGCTGCATTTCCTTTCAGTTAGAGAGTTCTATGGTTTTGGGCAACTTTTGGTTTTGTGTAGTTCCCCGCATACGACGCACACTGATATCAACTTGCAATGTCCTTGAGCAGCCATATTCTTGACAGTTTAAACACTGTATTGGTCCGGACCATTTCTTTGGTTCTTCAACAGTTACGCATCTGTATGAACTTCTCCCTTTTTCAAAATGCTTTCGGATGGATCCAGTTCAACTTTGACCATTGGTTGTGGTTGCTTCAAGCGGCTCGTGATCCTATATACATCTTGTATCGTAAATCCATCTTTAACAAGGGCAGCCTGGATTTCGGTTGTTTCAACATGGATATCGATGCCTTTAATAACGAAAGAAATACCTTTTGAAGACTTTAGTCGGTATGTATATAGTCGTTGACTTCATGTGTTTGAGTTTTTACTTCATGTATAGCCTGTATAGGGTTTTCCAATAAGAGTGATATGATTTCTTAAAAAAAACACGCTAATTGTTAAGGAAATTGAAATGTTTTTTATTTAATGTGAAATACAATCGATACAATTTAGTTCTGAATAAAACGTCATTCAAATGGCCTCCACGACTTCTTCTGCAGGAACGAATTCGATGAACCCAATTTTCGAGCACTTTTTCCACTAAATCAAGTCGTATGTCATGAATAGCACGTTCAATATTGACATGTAAAGCTTGAAGAGAGTTTGGTTTATTGCTAAAGACCAATGACTTCAAATAACCCCACAAGAAATAGTCTAATGGTGTTAAATCACAACTTCTTGGAGGCCATTCAATATCACAATTTCTTGAAATAATCGAATCTCCAAACTTTTCTCGCAATAATTCAATTGTTGCACTTGCTGTGTGGCACGTAGTGTGGCCCATCTTGTTGGAACCAAATGTTGTCAAGATCAACTTCTTCCAATTTCGGCCATAAAAAGTTGGTTATCATCGATCTATACCGATCTCCATTGACAATAGCGGTGTTACCAACTTCATTTCGAAAAAAAATACGAACCGATGATTCCACTAGACCAAAAACCACACCATACTGTCAATTTAGGTGAATGTAATGGTTTTTCATGAATAATTTGTAGATTTTCTTCGCACCAGAATCGACAGTTTTGTTTATTTACCGCACCACTCAGATGAAAGTGAGCCCCATCGGAGAAGATGATTTTCTTAAAGAAAATCGTTATCGTTTTCATCATTAAGGTATTTGGTAGGGCCTATTGTCTGCTAACAACAGTACAATTTTAAAGAAATTCTGATGGGGATGCAGGGGTGTAATTTGACAAAAATCCCATAATTCAATTTCTATAAAATTCTTTGAAAGGCCCGGCATTCCTGATTAAAATTAATTGTTTAACCTAAATCAATGCCACTATGACCATTTGATAGGCCGTAATGCCTGTTAACAAGAGTCTAATTTTGAAGAAATTCTGAATCTTGTTAACAGGCATTAGGGCCTATCAAATGGCCAAAGTGGCATCAATGCGAATTAAGTCTAAACAAGTGCGCCGAGCCTTTAAACAATTTTTCAAAAATTGAACTATGGAAATCTTGTCAAATTACACCCCTGTATCCCCATCAGAATTTGTTCAAAATTGTACTGTATCTACCAGGCATTAGGGCCTATCAAATGGCCATAGCTGCGAATGCGAATTAAGGTTAAGCAAGAGCGCTAGGCCATTCAATGAATTTATCAGAAATTGAACTTTTGAAATCTTGTCAAATTACACCCCTGTATCCCCATCAGAATTTGTTCAAAATTGTACTGTTGCTAGCAGGCGCTAGGGCCTATCAAATGGCCATAGTGGCATTAATGCGATTTTAGGTTAAACAAGAGCGCCGAGCCATTCATTGAATTTTTCACAAATTGCACTATTGAAATCTTCCTCATTAGAATTTTTTCAAAATTGAAAAAAAAACTTTTATTTTAATATCAACTTATAGAAGTTAATTATATGAAGTTTTAAATAATTTTTCTTAAACACCTAACTTTCGGCTGAAATATATTGATCAACATTGTTGAATTTTTCTTTTCGGTTATCAAACCAAAGACACAATCTGCATTATCATTTTTGTTATTTTCGGCTGGCAACTTTCGGCTAACTTTAACAAGGTAGAAAATAGTGGAAAATTTGAAAAAAATCTCAATTAAGCAAATCAACAGTTGTCAGCAGGAAGTGTTTCAAAAATTGAGGTATTTCTAAAACGGAGAAGCAAAAATATAAATTTTTAACGGTTTGGAACGACATAAGAATTAGAAATTTAATTTTTATGGGCAACATAACAAAAAACTAGCACGTGTCCATACTGTAGCACTCCAAAACATTTTAAAATCATTGTCATACCAGTTTTTCACAAAAGTATTATAAAGACCTTCTCATAACTACCCAGTATTTGTGTTTTTATGATACCCTGAGTCATAATTCATCGGTTCAATAACAGTCCACTACAGAATACTCTAAATATCTTGAAAAATTTCCAAATTATTACCCAAGTTGTAAATTTTGGTATGGGAAATTTACTGAATACACCTTCCTATTTCAGCATTCTCTTCCATGACGCTTTATAGTCTCGAAAGCACTTCGTTTTATTGACTTCACTTAAGCGCTCGGGCCCCTGCAGCTTATTCTTCAATTGCTGGGATTTATAGGTACAATTTATATTTCTCATGACGCCAAATAATACAAAAATAATATTCTACAAGTGTTACTAAGATCAGAGTTATGTTGTTATTGTAATGTCACAACCAGAAAAATGTACAGTCCGCCTGCCATCAGGATAACCAAATACGTAGTCTGGTAATGGTAGATAGGCAAAACTACTCATTTTGTTCTGCTAAGCGATGTTTTGGCTTTATCTTTGAGCCTTTCAGCAGCAATCCTTAGTTTTTCCAAGATCAGTTATTATATTATCAGATCGCTAACTGATTTACAATAGTAATTAGAATGTTTTAGTAGCTTGGGCTAATTCAACTTCACCCGGAATATTCAACTTTGAAACAATAAAACTCCAATGATGCAAATTACTTAAATTTTTGTACTCCAACTTCTCCAGTGCTCACGAGTACTGTATATGGTTTGAGTTTTAATAATTTTATCAACCGCACTTTTTATTCGAAAACCACTCATTCAAACTCAGATAAATAATATTTTGCCACATTAACTTTAAAAAATTTAAAAATTCCTTTGTGAAATGTGGTTCAGTTAGCATTATGATATTTGTGTAGGCGAATCCATTAGTAGCATTCCAAACACTGTTTAAGATAATTTAATGGTTTGGCGACATTGCTCTGTTATCAAACCATAGAAAAAAAATATGAACTGCCTTCCGTGTATGATTGACATATTGGTTTGATTACTAACCAGAGCGTTCGAAGTTTTAATGATAACCGAAACAAAAGCAACCTAATTACCCCTCATAAACAACAAGCGTTCGATAGCGTTCGCCCAGTCTGTGACCCTCATATTTAACTGATAACACAAATATTATAATTTAAATCTCATTTGATAAAGCCAGAATCAAAAAAATCTTCGTTGGAGGGCACGGTCCAATAAATTTTCATATTTTATCAATAATTGTAATTTAATAATAAACTGTTTGAATATTTATAAATTATTAGAGCAATTGAAAACCACAGCTTGCGTGGGCATGTCTGTTAAAATTCTTCGCTTTTATATAAACATTCAAGTTTTAAAGTTAACTTAAACGTTTAATGGAGATTAGACGACCACTTTAATTAAAATTCATTTTTTCTTCTACAAATATTTTGGTTTATAACTATGAAGAGAAACCCGAATAGACCGAGTAGAAATGTGTGTCGCCCTCCTCGCACTGGTGAAATTTTTGGAATTGGATTGTTAAGTAAATCGAGTAAGATTTTACCTCATAAGAGAAATATAAAAGTATGAAGAAGCGTTGAGTTCGAATGTTGGAAGAAAGGCTAATAAATTCGGTCATGCCTTGATCCCCAAATGACATTCCACCAGCATTTCCGACGGTGGGTGTTTCGGAGGTGCCAACATGGCCAGCGATTGTATTCTTATCGTCTGCAAATATAAGTTTCCGTGCAATAGGCAAAATAGAAACGAAGAAATAACCACCGCGGTACACAATAATATTCATTAAATCCACCCAGGTGCAGCCATCTAGCGCCGGTGATCAGATGGTGATGAGAGCTCCTTAATTCTGGGCGACCGTGATAGACAGCCTTAGCGTGAGCTAATTATATAGAATAGGAACAATCGCGGAGCCTATAAATTTATTTGAATCTTTTATTTCTTTGTGTGTATCTGTGTCTGTATCCGATGTCTGATATGTAATGTCTGATATCCGATGTCTTCTAATGTCTATGTCTGTATCTGTGTCTGTGTTTGTTGTCTGATGCCTGATGTTTGATGGATGTGTCTGATGTCTGTGTTGTTGATTTCTAGTGTCTAATGCCTGATGTCTGTGTCTGCACCTGTGTCGTATCTGATGTCTATTATCTGATGTCTTATGCCTGATGTCTGTGTCTGCGTGTATGTGTGTCTGATGTCTGTGTCTAATGTCTGATGTCTGTGGTCTGTCGTTTGATGTCTGATGCCTGATGTTTGAAATCTGATGTCTGATCTCTGTGTCTTTGTCTGTGTCTCTGGCTGTGTCCGTTTCTGATGTCTGTGTCTAATGTCTGACGCCTGATGTTTGATGTCTGATATTTGATGTCTGTGTGTGTGTCTGTGTCTGTCTGAATCCGTGTCCCTGATCGTGTCCGTGCCCGTGTCCATATCAGGAATGGCGGAGTTCGTAAATAATTGATTTTGTTAATAGTGAATTTTGACAAAATTGGGTACGGATTTTAGGAAAGATGAATTTTGATGATGATGGATTTGCTCAAAAGTGGTTTTCTTCTAAAAAGATGGATTTTAGCAACAGTGGATTTTGAAATGAAGTATGATAAAGTGCGGCTTCCGAATTTTAATTTATATTTCATGTTTCAAACTATTATGTCGGTTATGTTTCTGACATTTATCATTTAGTGTGTCAAATAGATTGACTGTCTGGTAGTTAGTCCAATTCGAAATGGATCTATATTTCTCAGGAACGGTGAAACATCAAGCACGTAAAACGCATAATTTTCAAAATTTTACAAAAAATTTTTACTGTTCGATTCTTTACTATTACGTAAAAATAAGAAATGCTTTATATATTATTTTATGTAACATCCAAAACTATTTCTCTTCTAAAAATTTGTTGGCTTGTTGTCATGTTATCGTAGAACAATTTATCGTAGAACAATTTATCGTGGAAACAATTTATCGTGGGCAATTTATCGTATAGCAGTTTATCGTGGACAATTTATTATATAACAGTTTGGAACAGCTTTAGTATAGCAGTCAATTTTTTTTACAGTCTGAGCGACGGCAGCGCCACTTTGACCAAGAGCGGAATTGTTTATAACTAAAAATGTGCCTTTGCTTTGCATTTTGGACCTAGCGCCATCTATTGGAATAAAAACGAACTAAAATATAAAAAAATACGTTAAGACGAAAAAAATTTAATAAAAAATATTGAATCTCGTTTAAAAATAAATGAAATTTAATATTTTTTTATGAATATATTAAATTGAGAGTGTGAGTCGCACTGCGTGCCGCACGTAGGAGCAGATTATATAGAATCTATTAATGACACCTACGCTCCTCCCCTTAGCCCTGCGGGGCTCTTTAGATTTTAATTTCAGGGGGCGTAGGAGCCGGGATCTTCAAACATGTCGCACTGCGTGCCGCACGTAGGAGCGGATTATATAGAATCTACTAATGACAGCTACGCTCCTCCCCGTAGCCCTGCGGGGCTCTTTAGATTTTAATTTCGGGGGGCGTAGGAGCAGGGATCTTCAAACATGTCGCACTGCGTGCCGCACGTAGGAGCGGATTATATAGAAGCTATTAATGACACCTACGCTCCTCCCCGTAGCCCTGCGGGGCTCTTTAGATTTTAATTTCGGGGGGCGTAGGAGCCAGGATCTTTAATCGGTTAAAAAACTACCGAGTTCCGTCCCACACGGCCATATTCCAGAACTTCTTCCAAAAATCATTCAATAATCCCATTTCCATCCAACATACCCAATCCCATCATAATCGGTTTAGAAACTACCGAGTTCCGTCCCACATGGCAATATTTCAGAACTCCAAAAATCAATAAAGAATCTCACTAATTTTTTGATACCACGCATGAAACCTTTCTATGATAAATTGTCCACGAAAAACTGTTCTACGATAAATTGTCCCACGATAAATTGTGTCCACGGTAAATTGTGTCCACGATAAACTGTTCTACGATTAAATGTTCACGTTAAATTGAAACACGATAAATTGTTTACGATAAAGAGACCGTCACCCGTTTAAATACACTCTTTACTAACCTTCCATAATTAAGTCAATATTTCACTAAGCCTTGACACGAATGTGAAGGAAATGCTAATCTTTTGCTAGTTTCATTAATTGTGTTTATTTTAGTGATATTACCTGTTTAAGACGGAAATATAGCGAAAATTAGAGTTTTTTTGGATGTAATTATTAAATCCTATTAAAATTAACTGAATAATATAAAACTACTTTATCTCGACTAGTTGCAATGAATGTTTAATTTGACTCAAAATTATATTTAAAATTCTCAACAAACGAGCATTACACTACTCAAACTTACTGTACAAATTTCCCTTAATTCAGGGAATGCAAAACAAGTTATTTAAAAAAGTATCTTATGATAAATGATACAGTAAAAGAGCCTGTTGCATTTAGCGCTAAGGAAAAAATGCTCATATTCAGATAGCAAAAAAATCTCGTATTCATAATTCTAAGCAACAACTTATACAATATAGTAAATAAAACTATTTATTAAGAATTCTAGAAAATAAAGTATCCCTAGAGATCTTACCACAACCTCAATATTCTCTAAATTGTGGACACCCCTAGATGGGGATGTCTTCACTAATTTTTTTATTTGACATGAACCCTAATTAATAATTCATATACCTCAGGTTGTGTTTCAGCCTTTATGGATATCTATTATAGCCCTAAGAATTCTCATTAAATTTATTTCTAATTTTAAATAAGAGGGACTTCTCTCTCTTTGGAGCTAAGTACTATTTTTTCTAATTTGTCTATTACCCCACTGATTTTACCCGAGGGTGAATTTCGATTTCTCTGGTTATCTCATTTCATTTCAATAATTCATCCCACATAGTTCAGCGTGTAGTGTGTGTTACTATTCTGCTTCGAATACCGATTTTCTAGTTTTTTTAGAACTTTTATTAACTCCAATATTCGAGTTAGTGGATATTGATTAATGATATGGTGAATATATTATAATTTCTTTTGGTTTTTTTGGAGTAAACTGCCAAGTAACGTTAATAAAATAAAAGTTACATTTCCGCTTTATACAGGTATCATTTTGATACGTACCAACACATGTACACGTTTAGCATATAGTTTAGTAAAATCTTCACACTGCTTCAAATTAAAATACATGTGAAGTTTTTGCTAATATTTTTACTAGTAAAACTTTAGCAGACTCTTCAAATGCATCACCTTGACAGCGTTGTGTCATAAAGCAAAATATTCATAAGAGGACTCATGTAGAGATTCCGAGGTTAATCTATTTTACTTTGGCAATCTTTATAAGCCTAACAAGAACAATGTACTATACAATAACTATGCCGATATGTTTATAAGATATGTATATATGGATTAAATATAGAAAAAAATTAAATTTGTGTATATAAATATATTAAAGCTACAAAATAAGATTAACCTCGGAAAAATTGGCTTATAAAATTTGCACTACTTGATTTCTCTTATATATTTATTGCTCGATGGTTGTGTGCACTACCAATTGCAGACGAGCAACTCTCAATTTACAAATAAAATCAAATATTTAGGCGATGTGGGTGCATCCCAACAATCGAAACATTTTAGTCGCCTGTTACGACATGCAGTGGTCGTGGAATTCAACCACATGCATACCAATTAAATTTCAATATCGAATGTAATAAAATTTTTAATCGACTTTTTGAAAATGTTCCAAAGAATTGTAACATTTGCGATGCGTTATGCATATTTAGATGACGCCAGTCTAATAAATTATAAAATTTCCATTGTAGAAATTATTTACTAAGATTTAGAAATATGAGATCGAATTCGTGTAGAAAAGATGCATTTCGATTGAGTTGTGCGTGGCAGTAACATAAATACGTAAATAATTCCGCAATACTTGTCTTAAACACATTTGTTTGTAATTGAATAATGAGTACCATAATAATTGTGAAAAGATTTATTTAATACATAAAACAAGAAAATTTGAACCCTCCTCAATACACCATCTTAACAAGATATTTTGAGTACAAAGCACATGTTGCCTTTTCCACCCCCTACTTTGTAAAGATTTTTCGTAAACATTAAATTCAAGCATGATTTTTAATTTAATTTTGGGTCGCATTGCCACCCCGCATTTCCTTTTAATATAACTCTCGTTATCGAAAATTGATTGCAACTGTAATGGTTTTTATTTTCATTTGAATTTTCCACAAATGACAATGAACATTAAGCGAATTCCCTTTTACTATTTTTCTATTTTTATTCTGTGGGAAATGTTCAAGGGCGAGAAAATTGATTGTGTACGTTTATTTTTGGTTCAGCGGGGTTATGTACACACATCAGACACTTAAATTTACGATTCTGATTTTTATTTTATTTTTTCTTTATTTTGTTCCAGATTTTATCGTTTTACTATATTAGTAATGGACTAGGCAAGAAATTGATTTTCACACCAAAGAACAAATTAGAATTATGGAGATTTTTAAGTTACGCGTTTATGCATTTAGATTATATACACCTGTGGCTGAATATTACAATTCAGGTAGGCTTACATTGGTTTTAATATATTAATTTATATTTTATAGATGATGAAGTGAAATACTTGATGAAACAAGCTGAAAAATAAAATCTGTCCCAGCTCTAAACTTAAGTGGACAAATGGGTGCTGTCTTCCAGTAAAAAAAATAAAACCTGGTTTTTAACGGAAGAATATATTCCGATGACAATGAACTCCTAGGAAACTTTAAAACGCTATCATTTCTATTGGGCTGTGTTTAGAAAGATTATTATCCCCGTCATATTATTTTTGTTACGGTAAAACCGTATAATCCGGTGATTATATACATATAATCCCCAGTGCGTTTGTTAAATTTGTGAAATATTAATGGTTTCTATATACCGGGTATTTCTTTTAAACTGAGAAGATCAAATATCTCGAAAAATAGCCACTCTACGGAAAAAATGTCCATAATCAAAATTTAATCATACCGCGTTGGAAATACATTAGTGCAAAAAATAGTCCCCCACCCCCCGCTTTGTAGGTGGGGGGGGGGATAACTTTTAAACTAAGATAGGAAGCCATATTTTTTATTGCAGATACAGATCCTACGACTAAAAGTACGTATGATTTGAATGAAATATTTTGTTCGGTTCATGATAGATGGCGTTGTAATCGACGAAATTCAATTTTTTCAATTTCTTCTTCTTAGAACACACGCATTCGATTCTACAATACGTTTGAAATAAAAAACATCACGTTTTCATTGGAAATACTCGAAATTCGTCATCAAAACAATTTATTCAGTTTTGTAAATCACATTTAACGTTTGTGTTATTTCTTATCTTCATGTTTTTCGTAATTGCAAAATAAACGATAAAATACTTTAGAATGGACCGTTTAACTGTGCCAGAGAAAATTGAAATGGTTCTGGTTTATGGAGAAGCTGGCAGAAATCTTGAAAATGCTGTTGCTATTTACGCTCAACGTTTTCCCGATAGGATTCGTTCACGTGCTTCATTTGGCCGTACTATCAAACAATTTATTACTGATGGAAATTTTCAACCGAAAAAGAGGACCTATAGAGCAACCAACAGTCACTGGAGAAAATAATGAAGTTGCTGTATTGGCAGCAGTGGCTCATAATCCTCATGTTAGTACACGAGAAATAATTCGCGATTCCGGATTGTCCCTCACCAGTGTTTGGAGAATTTTAAAACGGCACAAGTATCATTCATATCATGTGTCTTTACACCAAGATCTTCATGGAGCTGATTTCCAAAATCGGGTAACTTTTTGTCAATGGACACGTGAACAAATACAACAAAACCCCAATGTTTTTCGTTGCGTAATGTTCTCTGACGAATCGTTTTTTACAAACCATGGAGCAGTTAATCGACACAACATGCATTATTGGAGTGTTACAAACCCGCACTGGCTTCGTCAAGTTGAACATCAGCGTCCTTTGACTGTCAACGTGTGGTGTGGAATGATTGGCAATAAACTCATGGGCCCCCACATTATTGAAGGCAACTTGAATGGTCAAATGTACCGAAACTTTTTGGAAAATGAACTGCCAATATTACTTGAAAATTTGAACTTAGAAGTGAGACGGAACATGTGGTTTCAACATGATGGCTGTCCTGCACACTATTCGGTGATGGCAAATTGGCCCGCCAGATCACCAGATCTTACTTCGCGAGATTTCTTTTTGTGGGGCTATCTCAAAGACAAAGTTTACAAACAAGAACCAACAACACGTGAGAACATGATTGAGCGAATCAGAAATGCGTGTGCTGAAATTCAACCAAACACACTTCTCAGTTGTGTACAATCAATGGAAATGCGTATTAATAAGTGCATTGAAGTCGCAGGCCATCATTTTTGAACACTCATTTTAAGCTAAAATTATTTTATTCACCTGCCATTTACATTAATAAATTGTTTTGATGACGAATTTCGAGTATTTCCGATGAAAACGTGATGTTTTTTATTTCAAACGTATTGCAGAATCGAATGCGTGTGTTCTAAGAAGAAGAAATTGAAAAAATTGAATTTCGTCGATTACACCGCCATCTATCATGAACCGAACAAAATATTTCATTCAAATCATACGTACTTTTAGTCGTAGAATCCGTATCTGCAATAAAAAATATGGCTTCCTATCTTAGTTTAAAAGTTACCCCCGCCCCACCTACAAAGCGGGGGTGGGGGACTGTTTTTTTGCACTAATGTATTTCCCCCGCGGTATGATTAAATTTTGATTATGGACATTTTTTCCGTAGAGTGGCTATTTTTCGAGATATTTGATCGTCTCAGTTTAAAAGAAACACCCGGTATATAAAAATGGATGTTTGTATATATATATATATATATATATATATATATATATATATATATATGTTACCGTTTCACTCCAACACCGTTCAACCAATCACTATGAAAATTGGTATGTGTATGTATTTTTGTGTGGAAAAGGTTTTTGTGTTATTTTCTTTATTGTGCCTCCCCGCCAGGTGGCGCTGCAGCATATCAACTTCCGCACCGTTCAACCAATCGTCATGAAATTTTCACCATGCATTAGTTAGTTGCATGTCCAGAACCAACCTTATGATATTTTCGAAAGCACTGGACCCCGGGGTCTAGGGGCTGCGGTACAAAATTTTTCGACAATTTCAATTTTTTTTTAATTTGTTCACGGGAATGAGTTGAGAATATGAAATTAGAGATGTGCTCAAATTCGATCGAGGGGTTAGCCCTTGGATCAAGAATTAATTTTTACATAGATATATAATTTACTGTTTGTTCCAAATTTGTAGGACCCTTCCTACAAATTTCCACGCCATTCATTCAATTTTGCATAGGGAAATGCAATGAGAGGGGATCAAACAATACATCCCCATGTAATCGTCATCAATTTGGAATGGAGTAGCCTCAGTAAACAAAAGAGAACGCTGTTGACTATGAAATATTACACGAAACGAATTGCGAAATTAATCAATTGAATCGATCCATATAAGTTATAATGATTATCCATTTTTATAATGTCTAACTCAGACACAAACAAAGAATTATTTTTAACTGTTATACCTTTTTTCAGTTCAGATAGTTGTAAAAAAAACTGATAATGGAGTAATCCGAAATCGATATTCCAAACATTAAAACAAATCATTGTCACAATAAGAAATTTTTTTTTCAATTAAAAAAAAAGTAAAAGTTAAAAACACATAATTCTTTGTTTTTTAATTATACAATCCGCCGAAATTTAGACTGAAACAGATTAATTTGGATAAATTAATTTTTTTTTTTTAAATTAAATATTTGAATAAATTGGTTTTGTAATTCGTGGGTTTTATACGAAACGTCACGTTTTGCAACAGGAAATGCTAAAACATGGACATTACAAAACAGGATATCACAAAACAGTACTTAGTACACTAAAGAACGAGATTTATATTGACATAATATCTAGAACGGTTAAGTGAAGGAACATTTTAATTTAACTAAACAAATTTAATTAATATAATTATTTCAATTAACGTAATTAATCTAATTAACTTAATTAAGCAAATTAATTTTAATAATTTAAATTTAAGTTAATCTTTCAAATAATAATTTAAATAAATTTAAATAATAATTCAAACCTAAGTCAAATCTCTACGTCATAATAAACATATTAACGATCCACAATTGTGCACTGTACTGATTTGCCAAGTCCAGTTTTAATCGGTCCTGCTCCGTATCATGTACTTTAATGTACTATGCACGATTTGGACTTATGTACTATTTAACCGGTTTTGCAATGTGACATAGTGCGCGGCTTTGAAATTCTATATAACTTTAGAAATAATTGACATTCAATTGTAGTCCATTAATGCCACCGTTCCAATCGCCAGTAATTTACGATATAAATAATCAAGGTTTATTAAATGATCAATTTAGAGGGAAAAAACTTTTAAAAATTAAAAAAGTAGATCTTTTACAAGAAATATCCTTTGCTACAAAATATTGTTGTTCGTGTAAAATTGACTTATTTTGAAATAGTGCTAACGTTTTATATTAAAAATTACATCTTATACAAGAAATACCCTTTGATATAAAAAATTGTACGTGTAAAATTGGCTTATTTTGAAAAAATATCTTTTGTTTTCCTTGATGTCATTTTCGAATGCCCATTATTCCCAATTACTTAGCTATATTTAAAAAAGTACATCTTTTACAAGAAATATCCTTTGCTACAAAATATTGTTGTTCGTGTAAAATTGACTTATTTTGAAATAGTGCTAACGTTTTATATTAAAAATTACATCTTATACAAGAAATACCCTTTGATATAAAAAATTGTACGTGTAAAATTGGCTTATTTTGAAAAAATATCTTTTGTTTTCCTTGATGTCATTTTCGAATGCCCATTATTCCCAATTACTTAGCTATATTTAAAAAAGTACATCTTTTACAAGAAATATCCTTTGCTACAAAATATTGTTGTTCGTGTAAAATTGACTTATTTTGAAATAGTGCTAACGTTTTATATTAAAAATTACATCTTATACAAGAAATACCCTTTGATATAAAAAATTGTACGTGTAAAATTGGCTTACATATTTTGAAAAAATATCTTTTGTTTTCCTTGATGTCATTTTCGAATGCCCATTATTCCCAATTACTTAGCTATATTTAAAAAAGTACATCTTTTACAAGAAATATCCTTTGCTACAAAATATTGTTGTTCGTGTAAAATTGACTTATTTTGAAATAGTGCTAACGTTTTATATTAAAAATTACATCTTATACAAGAAATACCCTTTGATATAAAAAATTGTACGTGTAAAATTGGCTTACATATTTTGAAAAAATATCTTTTGTTTTCCTTGATGTCATTTTCGAATGCCCATTATTCCCAATTACTTAGCTATATTTAAAAAAGTACATCTTTTACAAGAAATATCCTTTGCTACAAAATATTGTTGTTCGTGTAAAATTGACTTATTTTGAAATAGTGCTAACGTTTTATATTAAAAATTACATCTTATACAAGAAATACCCTTTGATATAAAAAATTGTACGTGTAAAATTGGCTTATTTTGAAAAAATATCTTTTGTTTTCCTTGATGTCATTTTCGAATGCCCATTATTCCCAATTACTTAGCTATATTTAAAAAAGTACATCTTTTACAAGAAATATCCTTTGCTACAAAATATTGTTGTTCGTGTAAAATTGACTTATTTTGAAATAGTGCTAACGTTTTATATTAAAAATTACATCTTATACAAGAAATACCCTTTGATATAAAAAATTGTACGTGTAAAATTGGCTTACATATTTTGAAAAAATATCTTTTGTTTTCCTTGATGTCATTTTCGAATGCCCATTATTCCCAATTACTTAGCTATATTTAAAAAAGTACATCTTTTACAAGAAATATCCTTTGCTACAAAATATTGTTGTTCGTGTAAAATTGACTTATTTTGAAATAGTGCTAACGTTTTATATTAAAAATTACATCTTATACAAGAAATACCCTTTGATATAAAAAATTGTACGTGTAAAATTGGCTTACATATTTTGAAAAAATATCTTTTGTTTTCCTTGATGTCATTTTCGAATGCCCATTATTCCCAATTACTTAGCTATATTTAAAAAAGTACATCTTTTACAAGAAATATCCTTTGCTACAAAATATTGTTGTTCGTGTAAAATTGACTTATTTTGAAATAGTGCTAACGTTTTATATTAAAAATTACATCTTATACAAGAAATACCCTTTGATATAAAAAATTGTACGTGTAAAATTGGCTTATTTTGAAAAAATATCTTTTGTTTTCCTTGATGTCATTTTCGAATGCCCATTATTCCCAATTACTTAGCTATATTTAAAAAAGTACATTTTTTACAAGAAATATCCTTTGCTACAAAATATTGTTGTTAGTGTAAAATTGACTTATTTTGAAATAGTGCTAACGTTTTATATTAAAAATTACATCTTATACAAGAAATACCCTTTGATATAAAAAATTGTACGTGTAAAATTGGCTTACATATTATGAAAAAATATCTTTTGTTTTCCTTGATGTCATTTTCGAATGCCCATTATTCCCAATTACTTAGCTATATTTAAAAAAGTACATCTTTTACAAGAAATATCCTTTGCTACAAAATATTGTTGTTCGTGTAAAATTGACTTATTTTGAAATAGTGCTAACGTTTTATATTAAAAATTACATCTTATACAAGAAATACCCTTTGATATAAAAAATTGTACGTGTAAAATTGGCTTACATATTTTGAAAAAATATCTTTTGTTTTCCTTGATGTCATTTTCGAATGCCCATTATTCCCAATTACTTAGCTATATTTAAAAAAGTACATCTTTTACAAGAAATATCCTTTGCTACAAAATATTGTTGTTCGTGTAAAATTGACTTATTTTGAAATAGTGCTAACGTTTTATATTAAAAATTACATCTTATACAAGAAATACCCTTTGATATAAAAAATTGTACGTGTAAAATTGGCTTATTTTGAAAAAATATCTTTTGTTTTCCTTGATGTCATTTTCGAATGCCCATTATTCCCAATTACTTAGCTATATTTAAAAAAGTACATCTTTTACAAGAAATATCCTTTGCTACAAAATATTGTTGTTCGTGTAAGAAATAGTGCTAACGTTTTATATTAAAAATTACATCTTATACAAGAAATACCCTTTGATATAAAAAATTGTACGTGTAAAATTGGCTTATTTTGAAAAAATATCTTTTGTTTTCCTTGATGTCATTTTCAAACACAGTTCGCAGTGAAACGTATCGAATACATATTTTTAATATGTAGTTTAGTGTAAATCAATTTGTGTTCATCCGAATGCCCGTTATTCCCAATTACTTAGTTATATTGGAATAAAATAATTGTGGTGACTATTTTTTAGGTATTAAATATTGTTTTAAGTGAATATACATTCTTTTTATGTCTTATTATTCTGATTTATGTTTACATACAATACATTGTCAAATAGGAACTATTTGAAATGCCACGAAAAACAAAATCAAACATTGGAAGGTCAACTAAAATTGCGCGGCGAATGTCAGTTCGTAGAGTTACTGAAACTTCTGAAAACCGAGAGACACGCTTAGAAACTAATCGGATCAAAGCCTCTATTTCAAGAGCGGCTGAAACATCACAACAGCACGATGCACGAGTTGCAGATCTTCGTGCAAGAGCCTCTACTTCAAGAGCGGCTGAAACATCACAACAGCACGATGCACGAGTTGCAGATCTTCGAGCAAGAGCGTATACTTCAAGAGCTGCTGAAACACCTGAAGATGCGAACCACACGAAATAAAGCTCAACGCTCACGGCAGACTCTGTTAAGAATTAGAGTCAATCTTAGGAATGCGGCATTCAATTACGATAAATACTACGATTATGGAATGCATCGCGATGTTGTTATTGGTCCAATGGCTACATTGTGCTTACATTGTCGTGCTTTAAAATTTTTGAAAGAAACAACTGGTATGTGCTGCTCCAATGGTAAAGTCAAATTGCCACAACTGACTGAACCACCAGAGCCACTCCAAACAATTCTAAAGCATATTCGGAAATATAACTCATGTTTTCAAATGATATCATTTGGAGCGACAAATATTGTGACATATGACAATTTTATGCCCACATCCAAAGTCCAAGGACAAGTGTATCATCAGATTGGTTCACTTCTTCCAGTACCCGAACAAGATCCACAATTTTTGCAAATTTATTTTATGGACAACGTGGAGAAAGAGATAAATCGACGATGCACATTCAGTATAGCAACAGATCGAGAAATTATTGCTGAACTACGATCACTATTCCACGAGCAAAACTGTTTGGTCAGAGATTTTAAATCCGCTTTAGAGAATGTGATGTCTGATGGCTTGAAAGTCATTATCAGAGCAGATAAAACGCCATCAAATGAGCATGAAAGACGCTTCAATACTCCAATGGCTCCTGAAGTAGCAGCTGTAATTGTTGGAACAGAAATTACCCGGCGAGATATTGTTATTAGCAAACGAGATCAAACCAAGCAACGTGTTTCTGAAACACATCGGTCATACGACGCACTGCAATATCCAATACTGTTTCCACGAGGAGAAGACGGATATCATCTTGAATTGTATCAGACTAATCCCACTACAGGTGCTGTAACATCAAAAAAAGTTAGCTATTTTTATGGATATACCGTGTCATGATTCGAGCTGAACAGTTCAACCATATTCTGAAATGTCGTCAATTTTTTCAGCAATTCATTTTTGATATGTATGCTAAAATTGAAAGCGAACGACTAAATTACATTCGTTACAATCAATCGAAACTTCGAGCTGAAGAGTATATTCATTTACGAGATACAATTGCAAATGATAAAGAAGCTGGTGATATTGTGCAAAGGGTTATACTTCCAGCTTCGTACACTGGAAGTCCAAGACACATGCATGAATATTCTCAGGATGCTTTGACGTACGTTAGCAAATATGGCCGTCCAGATCTTTTCATCACTTTCACATGTAATCCATCTTGGGATGAAATTATAGATTCACTCCTGCCTGGACAGCAATCATTTCATCGACATGACCTCACAGTGAGAGTTTTCAAACAAAAATTGATACTTCTTATGGATCTCATCACTAACAACCATATATACGGAGAAACTCGCTGCTGGATGTATTCCATTGAATGGCAGAAAAGAGGTTTACCACATGCTCATATCTTAATTTTGGTTGAAAAAATTTTTCCCGCTCAAATTGACGATATCATTAGAGCTAAACTACCTGACCCAAAAGAAGATCCGGGATTATTTGAAATTGTCAAGAAGAACATGATTCATGGACCATGTGGGCTACATAACCCACATTCACCCTGCATGAAAGACGGAAAATGTACCAAAAATTATCCACGTCTGCTGTTGAAGGAAACACAAACGTGTGGCGATGGTTATCCGCTGTACAGACGACGAAAACCAGTTGATGGTGGACACACAACAACTGTCAAACTCAATAATGTTGAAATTGAAATTGATAATCAATGGATTGAGCCCTATTCTCCTATACTTTTAAAGTCATTCAAGGCGCATATCAACATAGAGGTCTGCAATTCAGTTAAGTCGATTAAATACATATGTAAATACGTAAATAAAGGCAGTGATATGGCAGTTTTTGGAATTGTGAATTCCAATGCACCCGTTAATGAAGTCGAACAATTTCAAATGGGACGTGTGCAACTAATGAATTTGCGAAAACATTGCTATATATCATGAAGTCCCGCCAGTATTACATGGAATCAATCAACGAAGAAATTTCTAGCAGGACAACGTCTGCCGGGTTCAGCTAGTACATATATAAAAATGGTGTAAAAAATGTATGTGTGTACATCAGTTGAGAATGGCTGAACAGATTTGGCACAATTTTTTTTGTTATGCTCACAATTGCCAGGAGATGGTTCTTACGGAAAAACATTTTGGGAAAATCCACCGAAAATCTCGGAAAATTCAAAAAGTCGGAAAATGATACTTTGTACAGGATTTCGCGCGTATCCGATCCAGATGGTCTTTTAAAACAGAAAAATTGGAAAATCTGTGTGGAAAACTCGGAAAGTTCCGCAAAAACTCGAAGAAAATTGAATTTTTTTTATGAAATTTTGAATGCATGTTTTGATGATTGTGGAAGCTGTAAAGCGTGAAAAGTCGATGGAAAGCTCGAAAAATCTCAGAAAATCGTGAAATAAATTGATAAAAACACAAAGTTAACGAGAAAAATTAGAAATGGCGCTGAGGTGTGATCATTAATGCCCCAACCCAGTAGATGGCATTATACGTTGACTAAGGCGTTGTGCAATTCGACCGGTGTCCTTTTCGCATTGTCATTTTCGATTGAGCGAACGTGTAAATTTTCTGTTTTTCTTGTTTCTATAAAATTGGAAATTTGAGAATTATGATATTCGGATTGTGTGCATTGCATCCATAGACGGTACCATTATTACAATCATATAAAGTTCGGTGTGATTTTTACGATTTCGATATTTTTTCCAAAAATTTAATGGTGCGTGACAAGTGCGGTTATCGGGATTGAGATTGAACTGATCGGTAAGTTCTTTTTTGTGGATTAATGATTGTCTGCCGTGTGCCGACATTGCAAAACATTGAATTTCCAATCAGAAACGCCAGGACTATATTATGCCGAGCAAAGTTAAATTGCCGGTTTTGACTTCGCCATCGGTGCCATTGTACTTACTTCTATGGAGGTAACACAACGCTCTCCAGACATTTTCTCGCACACACGCAACAGTACAATTAATGCTTTAACATATGAAGTCATTTGGAACCGATGTTGTTGTTCGTCAAACCGTTCATCATTTCGATTATGTTGAACGATTCTACTCATTATATTCAAAATTGCACTCTATTTTAAAGATTCAAGGGCAAATTCAAGGACCCAAGTTCCTTCAAATTTATATTGCTGGAAATTCCGAATTCGAATCAAGCTAAAGTCTTGCGCTTTTGAGAACACTTTAATGTATTTTGCATGAACACAATGCGCTGGTTCGTCTGTTTAAAACTGCTTTGGAGATAATGACTTCCGATGATCACAATAAAATCATCAAAGTGCAGTCAAAAGACCAACCGGAGGCCATTTACGTCAGTACAATGCTTCCACTATCGATGAAATCGCAGTTGTGATTGTTGGCGAAAATGTGGAATTGCGTGATATTTTGATCAAGCACACGAAATACATCGATCATATGATGCACATCATTATCCATTTAAGTTTTGTCATAGAGAGGATGGCTACCGCACTTCCAGATAAAATGGTCAATACGTGAAGAAACGAATAAGAAGGTCAGTTCCATGCATTTTTATACTTATCGGTTTAAGATGCGACAAAGCGTGGACAATCATCTTTTGAAATATCGTCGATTGTTTCAACACTATTGCGTCGATATGTTCAAGATCGAAACGGAACGTTTAAATTTCATCCGCTTCGGAAGGAAATGCAGCAAACGTCGGTCAATTGACCATTCTCCCAGCGACATATGTTGGCAGCCTACGGCATATACATGAATATGTGCAGGATGCTATGACGTATGTGCGGCATAATGGATGTCCACATTTGTTCATCATGTCCAAATGCAATTCGAAATAGCCTGAAATTAACGGTAATCTACTGCCAGGACAAATTTCCACCGATCGCCACGACATCACGACACGTGCGCGTTCAAACAAAATCTAAGGACGCTAATAGACTTCATCGTTAAGTAGATGGTTTTCGGACCACCACGTTGTTGGATGTACTCAGTAGAGTAGCAGAAGCGAGGATTACGACATGTACACGTTCTGCTGTGGTTAATTGAGAAAATCAGGCCAAACAATACCAGATCCTGAAGCCGACTCGGAGTTGTTCGCGGTAGTCGCAACAAACATGATTCATGGCCCGTGCGGAGATTACAATCCAGATTCATCGTGTATGGCCGGGCCGATGGGAAATGCATAAAACAAAATCCGTGTCCGTAGCTGGCATACACACAATTAGTGGAAACGAGTACGATGAAATTCGTACATTGTTCGTGATCATCATAGCGACGTGTCATCCATCGAACGCTTTGGAATTGTGGAACAAATATAAGGACGAGATTTGTTGTAGCCATTTGTCGCAAGTGTACGATCGAGATTCGCCAAATAGTACGAACGAATGTCCCGCGTTTGAATGTACAGCAATAGAACGTGTATACGACGCATTGATGTAGGGAGTTAACGAAAGAAGCGGCGGAATATTCTTCCTCGAGTCTCCTGGTGGAACAGGCAAAACCTTTTTAATTTCATTGCTTTTGGCCACAATTCGCTAGAGATATCAAATAGCGTTAGCTGTTACATCATCGGAAATTGCAGCCACAAAGCTGGACGGCGGCCATACGTCACATTCTGCATTGAAGTTGTCGAAGAATATCCACACGAATGACAAGCCGGTGTGCTTAATTGACAAGAACTCGGCGATGGCCAAGGTATTGCAAGAATGCAAAATCATCGTCTGAAACGAGTGCGCAATGGCATCCAAACGATCATTGGAAGCGTTCAATCGAACGATGAAGGATTTACGAAGTGGCTCAAAACGTTTTTGTGGAGTGATGATTCTGCTGGCCGATTTCCGCCAAACGGTACCTGTCATTCCGAGATCGACAGCTGCAAATGTACTCAACGCATGTGATGAAGTTGAGCAATTGACCGTAAACATGAGATTCGCGCAACAAAACGTCTCATCAACTGCTGATTTTTCCAAACAACTGTCGGCGCTTGGCAATGGTCAAATTCCTGTTGATGTTTCGCCCGGATTGATTTGGTTTCCCTCGAATTTTTGCATGTTCACGAGATGGCAGGAAAACCTTATCACTAAAGTGTTTCCGGACATCCGCTGAAATTATATTGCTCAGCGATTTTGGCAGCGAATAACAAGGACAGTCTGTCTGTTATAAAATAATTGAGTAACTTACATTTTAAAAAGTAATTAAAGTATTTTATTTTAATAAAAAAATAATAAGTAAACATTATTGTTTTCGTAAATACGATATTCGTCCCCTATAGAGCAGTCGAATTTTGACATTTGGTTTTCGATTTTTTTTTTGGTTCATAACGGATTTTACGATAAGCAAAAACTTTCATAATAGGCCCCAGGTCTGGACACTTGAACTACAAACAATATACTTCCAACAGCTGACTAGTACGGCACTTCCGCCATTTTATCCAATTCCTTTTTTGTGTTTGGGCAAAACTCCGCTGACAGTTTTTGATCTTCGGCACCGGATTGCAATTCACCATATTATATCGAGACAGCATGTCGTTGATATATTGTTCTTGATCAATCCAAATCAGACCATGCTTGCGATCGCGTGTTATTTGTAGACCTAATACATAACGCGCTTCACCCAAATCTTTCATCTTAAAGGTCAACATCAGGTGTTCTTTGAGTTTCCTTTTCATCTTTTTGTCGTTCGTGAATATTATCAGGTCATCCACCTAAACAGCAACAAATATCATCTTATTTCCACTAACTTGGTAATAGATGCACGGATCGACTTTGGACGTGGCCAAGCCAGACTTTAACAATTCACTGTCTAACTTTATATTCCAAATGAGGCTTGCCTGTTTTAAACCATACAATGATTTATTGAGATGACTCACTTTGTTGCCTTTTGCATAACCTTCCGGTGGCGTCATGTAGATCTCATCGAGATCTCCTTGTAAAAACGCCGTCACTGCATCCCATTGATGTATATCCTTATGATCGTTCTAGTTGCGTCCCTCTTGGTTTTGAATACACAGTTGATCGGCTTTCGATTTGGTAGAAGATCCACTAAAATCCAAGTGTTCTGGATTATTCCTTGTAGTGTACGACAAATCTGCGGTGTCATCATCAATTATCGATGCTTCCGGGAAAATATCAAAATAAGTACTAACTGTTTCTGACAGTATCCATTCCCCAACACGTTGAGTTTTGTGAAACATCACATCACGACTAACTATAATCCGCTTAGGGTCTGTTGGCTGGATTCTGTAGGCCTTTGATACTACGATGTAACCGACAAAGATTCCCATTTTCCATTTTGGGCTAATTTTTTCCGCGTTTGCTTTGGGATATACACCCAACACACGCAACCAAACACTCGAAACCGTGACAAGCCCGGTTTTCTCCCCAAAAACGCTTCCTCTGGTGCCGTTTCATATACGCCCGAAATTGTTTATCTAGATGGGCATTTAATATCATGAATCGTCTACGAATACCATAAAATATCGTGCACCTCCAAGCGAAGCATATTCGATTGGACCACATAAATCAGAATGTATCAAATCGAGCCTTTGGTTAGCCCGAAATGCAACAACTTTAAAGGGAAGTCGTGTTTATTTACCGTTCGAACAAATTGAACATCCATCGTGATTTATTTGACAAAAATTAATACCTACTGCTCGTTCTGATTTCAACTTCATTATAAACTGTTGAAATTTAGGTGTCCCATTCGCCGATGTCATAATATTTCATCTGATTTAGACGTGTCAGCACTGGATATCATGGCCAAACTATCACTCGGCCGATTAAATATAAACATATGATTTTCATGTTTTGCTGTGATAACTACTTTGTGCGATTGATCATAAACATTGCACCCACTGTTGCCAAATACCACCTTTTTACCGATTTTTACTATTTGGCTGACGGATAAAATGTTTGCACACAAATTTGGAACAAGCATCACTCCTTCCACACTGACAACACCTCCATCACTGGCCTCCAGCTAAATATCTCCGAGACGAAGAAAACCTTTTTGTTAAAGCAAAACCAATATAAAAATGCAGCCTACTTATAAAAACAATATAATTCTCATTTCAATAAATACCCGTTACTTTATGAACACACAAAACAAATTCGTAGGGTTACCTGCCCTTCGCATTAAAGGTTTTCCCTGTGAGTACTATTCGCACAAATTTCATTTTAACGGTGTGGGTTGGGTATTGGGTTATAGCTACAATTATACTCAGCTTTTAAAAAATTGATCAAATTTGTTTATTTTCTTTCAGTTTCTCCTAGCGCTTCCACTGGAAACGGAACAAGGACGTTTCAAAGTTTTATTTATCTACATATTTGGTGCCATAGCCGGTGCCCTGGGCTCGATAATATTCCAGCCAAAATTACTAGTCGTTGGAGCCTCGGCGGGAGTTTATAGTTTATTAATAAGTCATGTACCTCATATAGTAATGGTAAGTGGCCTTATACGCAATACATTTCAAATTATACATAAACCGTTAACGTTTGTTTATTATTTTCTAGAATTTTCATTCGTTACGTTACCGTGTGTTCCGGATCGTTTCGGTTATATTTTTATCCGTTAGCGACGTTGTACATATCGCATTACATTTCATAATCAACGATAATCGTGGGCCGGTTATTGGATTGGCCGCTCATTTTAGCGGCGCATTAGCAGGTCTGCTATTCGGATTTATAATTTATCGAGGTTGTAAACAAGGAATTTTCATATGGATAAAAATTTGTACACTGTTTATAACGTTATTTATTGTATCAGTCGTTATTTATTATATTTTTTATCGAAATACATAATTCAATAAATAATTTTTTTATTGTAAAATGAGAATTAATTTTGTGATTCACTAAAATACGTTGTGCCACCTATCGTAAATCATATACAATATATATATTTTTGGTTTGGATATCGACTAGAAATACTAGTGGCGTACTCTTCTATTTAATAGTTAAGTAGTTCTAAAAAACTGCAAAATACATACTGCCATCTATCAATCAATATTTTATTTTACTGATTCACGCAGTGTAAAATAACGTGTGTTTGGTACTGTTTTTAGTACACTCTTAAACGTCAATTGTCAAATAAAAATAATTCTTCAATCTGCTGGACTAAAAGCTTGGCCAAAAATCGAATAATTTAATCATTTATAATCTTATAAATTTATTTAACAAAGTAAAATTGCTTAAATTATATAATCATAAATGTATTAATTAAGAAAATATATGTTATTCATCCTGTGTGAGAGTGTAAAATAAATAAAAAATAATATTAGAAAATGGTGAGTAACTGATTGTCTCGATTGATGTGTCCGTGTGTTTTGATCATGGAAAACATTTTTGTCGGCATGCTGGCTGACACTAATTTGCCAATTTTGTATTATTATTTTAGTCTGTGCCAGAATTTTTAAAAGATTTACCTAGTTATAATGAGCAAAATTTCTCACTATTCAATTCCGAGAATGGAATACGAACATCGTCCAAGCGACCATCTATATATCTGCCTACATCGGAAATTCCATCAGAACAAGGTACTGTGTGATTCGATTGTGATTTCACACAACAAGAGTTTATAAATTTCTAGTAATTGTTATTTAATTTTACAGTGATTGTGACGGAAAAGAAACATATCTTACTGCGATACTTACACCAACAGTGGGATAAAAAGGTAAGTCGGCGATTTAAACGAGTAGTGGGAGTGGGTTAAATAGGAAAGAACACGTAATTAACATGGTTGATCAATTCTGTAATTGCCGCGTTCACACACTCAAATGTACATTTAATGCCGATTTGTCTCGTAGATTCATTTACGTGTTTTGCTAATAAATATCGATTTTTTTGCAACAGTGTTGTTGTATTTTGTGTACGATAGTGGGACGTTCCCACTTCCTGCCATAAATTCCGTTTATTTCAGATAGAATTATCATGTTCAGCAGAAAATAATATTTCCAGTGTTGTATCAGCCATTTCGATATTTTAGATTAGAGCTCCCTCTGAAAAATACAAAAGACAATTTGTTGTTTTAGTGCACATTATGATACTCATGTCTGCAAGGGTGGATGTAATAATTGAGTTCAATATTTCAATGATGCCAGCTCATTCTTAATCCAAATTTGCTTTTGTTAATATGTTTTGGGGTCCAATATTCCCAATTTTTTTGCGGGTCGCTATGCACGTCCACCAGTACGCCGTAGCTAAATCAAGGGCGTACTTTATAAATTTGATTTAGTATACCAAGCGTGCATTGCTTAGGTCTACATGAGTTCTGTACTCCGGCAGGGCGTTGTAGTTGCGTTCCGAGGTTCGTTCCGACTACAATATGGATTTTGTTCAACAGAAGTCGGAAAACGCCTAAGTTTTAACAACTAAGGGTTGTTCTGAATATACCAATTAGCACTTGTGAATTTAGGGTGACCAGAACTACTCCTTTCTGGAGTATTATACCCATTTTTTCACAGCTAATTTGCAAAGTACCCTAATTCAAAAATATGAAGTTGGGTACGAAAGATACCCCAAAACCATTAATATTTTTGCGTAACATATAAAAATGTTCAAGTTCAAGGCAAGTATTTTTGGCCACTCCGAACAATTTTCAACATAAAATATTTTTTTGAAATTTGCGACTAATACTCAGTACGTAGATTTATTTCGTAATGTTATGACTTAAGGTTGACCTTGCTTCTAGCTAATGAACGGGCAGTATAAGATGTTCAACAATACAACGTTTCTTTAGCAAAAACAATTGTCAGCATAATATAGCAAAAAATCTACACTTCCGACCAAATTCCAGGTTAGTTGCTAATTCAATTTAAAATCGCCTGGCCTCTTCGTAAATCACTTAGAATGCAAACCAATTGCAAAAAACGAGAGTGTTTTCACAACAAAAACCGTCACTTCCTCCCAACCATCAGAAAATCAACCGAAACCATTACCTTTCCAAATCCAATCTAAAACACCGTTTCTACCAGGCCCTTCGCAAATACCTCAAAATATTTTCAAACAGATAAAGCTCCCAAAAAATGTTTTCTATCAAAATTCTTCATTCTCAGAAAATGGTCCAAACCAGCCTTGCTACAACTTCAACCTACCATCGACCCATCGATTCCCTCGCAAATCTTATATCAAAATACTGGTGAAAACGAAAAAATTACAACGGAAGTTGCCACGTCTCCCAACCTAACAAAAACATCCAAGTATGAAGTTCTATCTCGATAAGTCCACCCACCTGGGTCGCGGAGCGGCTGAACTATGGTGAAACAACAGTTTACTGCCAAAATCTGTCCTGCTACACACCCAAATCAAAGTCTTTCCGCTCTCAAACGACTCCCTCGCAAATGCTACATTCCAAAATATTTGGGCCATTTTCTACCGAACCTCACTGGAACCTCCCGATTAATGAAAAATTCCCAAGAATGCAAAGCTTCATCAAAATCAGCCAAACCGCTTGGGTTGCAGAGAAAATAAAGAAAGATACATAAATAGACACCACCTCGAAAATCACCTCCTCATATTTAAAGACTTCCTCTTACCCTATAAAAAAGTAAGAAATACGAATTGCTAGACCCAGTAAAACATAAAATAGCTTCGAACTTTAGTGATTTACTAAAGACTATCCATCTCATAACTTTTAGGAGTAACGAAGCGCTTCATATTTACAAAACCAAACCCCAACGTTTCGGAACGAAATCTATGGGGCTAATTATGAAACTTTTCTCGCCTTCGAAAATCTCTCTTTCTCTCTCTCTGGCACTATATCCCATCAAGGGATTTGGCCGCCTTAAATGAGGTTTCATAATCATATTTTCATTTCGGATGATAAGCGATTAATTCATAGATCCTAAACCAGTCGTCGATCAATTTTTTCCTTGTCACCACCGAGAATCGAACCCAGGACCTCTGGTCGCTGGAGCAAGCATGCTGACCACTTTGCTACCGGAGCGACAAAAATCGTTTTCTAAAAATTCGATTCGCTGCGAATATTGCTATTATGAAGCACATAGCGAGTTGACAATTTTGAATGAATGAAGTTTGTAGGAAAACTTTTCAAACTGTTGAACATTTGTTTTGGACCTGTCAATTCAATTTTAATTTTATAAAAATATATACGTTAATTTATTAATTTAACATTTTAATTAATTTTAATTTACGTCTCGCCACTTAAATAGCAGTCGAATTTTGACGTAACATTTTCGTAAAATTCTATATCGAAATACAAAAAAGTTCATGATACCAATATGCTCGGCGAGTAATTTTTTTCGAAGGTAAGGAAAGTAAAAACTTTTTATAAGTAATCCAAATATAGTCCACCATACCAATTTTTGGGATATATTCTAATTTTGCAAACAATTTTGGTCTGGTCACTCTACTTGTGATTCTCTGATGTGTTTTTGTAGTCTGTATTAGATGGACCTGTGGGTTCCTTCAATTGAATACCGTAAGCCTTTACGGAACTGCTTATAGATTTATTAAGGTGACCAGGCGTACATACTCTTTGCTTGGGCCGATATTGTAGTTAGCGGAGCCAAGTTTAAAGTTCAGTGGCCAATGTTATTCTCATGAGCAATTTAATCTACACAAAATAATATTGGGACCTATAGAGATTTAAAAAAATTTAATTTTGTTTGAAACCGTAGGGGTTATTTAATTAGAAGCTGTTTAGTGAGGGTACATACAAGATTTTCTCTTCTTTTTTTACATTTATAATTGTAATAATATTTAAAAATGTATGTTGAAAGCTTTTATGAATGAATAAACGTTGGCCAATGGAAAATTATATTTGATATTGGTACTTCTTGTATGATTCGTATCAACCTATAAGATCTATCGAGGTTTGTCATCCGCTCCTTTGTCATCCTTTCAATCAAAAAAATTAAATCTGGTATGCAAGTTGGAAAAATTGAAAATCGAAGTTCGCCACTACGCCACATCACGTGATGCAAAATGTTATCGTAATCGCAACATTCTAATCCGTGATATCTTATGAAACTGCATTTTGTCCTTTTTTAACATATATGACAAGAGCATTTTTGAAAATCATGCCTGAAACTCCAGACCTAGTTGATTCCTAATTTGTTTTACAAAGAAACAACTCATGATTTATATTCAAGTTCGGCCATTTCGAATTTTAAATATTTCGAATATCCGAAGCTAGAGATAAGATCGTGCAACACTTGCAGAAAACAAAATAAAAAATCTTGATCTTAATCATAAATACATAAATACACTTGGGTGCAAAAAAATCGCACATCGCTCAATTTTCCAAAAAAGTTCAAAAATGTCAAATAGCCCCAATATTTGTTTAATTTTTTAAAAACAGTTTTATTAGTAAGAAGTATTTCCTTCCCTGGCCCGAATGACAGCTTCCATTCGATGTATTGATTTCACCACAGTTTTCACAAAATCTTGAGGTATCGCCTCCCATTCCTTTACGATCGCCTGTTGCAGCTCCTTTAGACTCGTTGGAGCAACATCTCTGGTTCGAACCATTATTTCCAACTTGTCCCATAAATGTTTAATCGGATTGAGGTCCGGGTTTTGAGCGGATCACTCCATAACAGGCACATCCACCTCTTGAAGATACTGGTATACTACAACAGCCGTATGCGGTCTCGCATTACCCTGCATGAACAGAAAATGTTCACCAATAAACTCGGCAAAAGGTACGACGTACTCCCCGAGTACTTCCTCAATGTACCGTTGAGAATTCATTCCTCTTGATCGACAGCCGACAGCTCCTATATACTCTTCCACGTCCATCGGTGCCATATAAACACATCCTGCACTCGTAAGAGAACAAGACTGTTCTCCATTCTTCTTCTGTCAAATGCAAATGCTTTCGAGCGAACTCACGACGGGCTCGTCGGTGGGCTGCGGTCAATTTCGGCCCGTTTACTGGTCTGTGTGCAACGAAGTTGTTACAAGAAAGCGGTAATCACGCTGTGCTGTAGCACGATGTCGCCAGATTCTTGTCAGATCCGTCTGAAGCCTCCAGTGCCCTGATATCTCTGCCACACTCGACGAACGGAGAATCGTCTCAAATTTAGTTGTAGAGCCATTTCACTTTGGTGCTGCCCCGCATAAATTAGTGCAACCATTTGTGCGGCTACCTCTGGTGTGGTATCGATTTCTTTGCTCCGGTTGAAGACGTAATCAATAGAGGATCTGAGCGTCGATATGCTAATGATCTCAATTCCGAGCGAGATATTTCAAGGCATGCTGAAGACTTTGAATCTGCATTAAAAAAAATTAAACAAATATTGGATTTTTTTTTTTGATATTTTTGATCTTTTGTGGAAAATTGAGCAATATGCACATAATCTAAACATTTATAAACAGTTTCGAGGTCATTTTTTTAGGGTAATTTTATTAAAAAACATTTTGTTTGTACTTCTTTGAAAATTTAAATGTCTGGTCACCTTAATACGTTCGGTATATCCCTTTTCCTGCCAGAATTTTGTTTTGCTTCAATTTAAGTCCAACCCACACAAATGTGTGTGTAAAAAATGACAGGTTGTAATGTCTTCCGGATTTTAACGGATCTTACAACTTGATAGCCCCTGAAGCATAGTCACTGGCTAAAAAATTGTCTTTGGTCGTAGTCTGTGGCCAATAAGACCACCAAATTTGTATGTCTTACTTAAGATGTTTTACTTTGTTTTGAATTTTGTTTTAATTACGACACTTTTCGTATTTAGTACATAGCTTAGTTGGCATTGGTCTTAAACAAAAGTCTTGCGTAAGGCATACAAATGTGGTGGTCTTATTGGTCACAGACTACGCGTAGAATACGAAAAGTCGCATAATTAAGACTAAACTCAAAACAAAGACAAAAAGTCTTACCTAAGACCATTCAGATCAGTCAGTGATTTTAGTGTTATTTTTTGGGCGAAACGATATGTATGCAGAAATGTGTATGTGGTCCAAAATAAATACAAAAATAAATTGTTGGCATGATTCTTTTTCGTTAACCACACAATTGTGATGGGTCCCATTTGAAATGCGATATTTTAAAACGCGAATTATCAGAACGCGAAATTTCAAAACTCGAAACGGTACAAAACGCGATATAGTACAAAACGCGATATAGTACAAAACGCGATATTTCAAAAATGTAAAATTTAAAAATCGATAGGAGCGGGAGTTTAGGATCGGGTTATATCAGGCGGGTCACTGCGCGCCCGTCGCTTTGCAATGTACATGCTATACGATATCATGTTTTGTACTATATCGCATTTTGAAATATCGCGTTTTGTGCCAGATCGCGTTTTGTCATATCTCGTTTCGAAATATCGTGTTTCAAGCGGATCCCAATTGTGATGGCAGGCAGGAAAAGGGATACACAAGAAGTTGATTAACCAATAATTTGATTTGTTTCTTTAAAGCTACTGAAAAATTAGTTGGGTTTTTGTTCAATAAGTTCAGTCTAGATGAGCCTGGTTGTGCAAATATGCAAATGAAATTCTTATTTTGTGGTTTACTCCGTTAAGTGGCTCCGAGAATTTGAATCAAAAATATTTCAGTCAAAAAAACGCAAGAAGTTAAAAGGAGATTCAATTAAAGAACTGATAATGAATTGCAGGCCAAAGAGAATTTACATGCTGTCAATGGCACCATCGTTACGGTCTACGGCCACAAAAAAAGAAACAGAAATCTGGATATCGGGTTACGGACAAGAAGTCGGCATAGACTACGTCTACCAAACCACTTTAAAAACTACACTAAATAGTACGATTCTAGAAAGCTCCAAAGTGCTTACTTCAAAGACACATCTCTTCCATTGGAGCACGGTATTAATTCAACAGATGTGAATGCGTTTTAATAATTAGACCTGGGCCTAAATTCTGTTCTAGTGACAAATGACATTTTTTGTGCCGGCTAAAATTTTAATTTTAGTATTGATTTTTCTCGACCACTATTATTGGGTCGGGGGTTCTTATCTTCGTCCAGTGGATAAATCATTTGCATACCGCTCATTCACTTCAGCAAATTTTAATAACGAACGAAAAAAATTTTTTTGAAAATATTTTTCAATTCGTTGAAAACTTCCGGTGTTTTCCATGGTCGGTGCTCTAATCTCTTCTGAGGGTTTGTTTATTGGCTACTTTGTTTGGGTGCGGATTTCGTTCCGCTTTCCAAAGATTATCAAAATATCGCTTTATTGATTTTGTTTGTGAATACAATAAAGTGGGATATCGATAATTTGTTTCTAGACAGCACAATGGAGGAAACTGATAAAATAGTTGTTGAATCCGAATGAAACTGGATTGGAGCACTAACATAATCATTCGAAATAATTTTCTAATATGGTCAAGGAACTAGGTGATTTCTGAACCGACTAATTTCAATTAGTTTGCTCTGGAGTTTCGCTATGCTTAATTGAACAAGGCCGTTTCTCTTCGATTACTTTCTAAATTTATAACATATTTTAATTGAAATCAATCAAATACAAAGCCGTCCGTAAATCAAATAAAATATCGTTTTTTTTGGTTTAATTCTTATGTAAAAATATTCATTTTATGGTCCCCCTAAAACGGATGATTTTAATAACCCTTGTGTATATACCCAAGAAATTATACACTAGTCTATACCGGACCCACCCTGGTTGTCGTGTTAGTGCCTTTATTATTTTAATAAATATAGTACTTTTAACGTGAGAAAACGGGAATAAAATACAAAATGGGGATCCCCACTTAATGTTAGTAAAATAAAAATAAAAAATAAATCACTTTGATGAGCTAAGGAAATTAAAGCAGATCAGGTAGTTAGTTATTGGTATTCAAATGAAAAGGTTGGTTGCGGAAGTTTAATAAATATACAAATTTGTGTGCGTGATAAAATGGTGGATCGCAAAGACATTTCAAGTGTGTAGTTTAGACGGTAAGATTTAATATTTAGCACTGATTCGTTCATTTTTTTTTTTTTGCATACATACACTTTTATTTCCCTAGTTTATCGTACAAAGATCACCTAAATCGTTTGTTAGAGGAATGTAATGAAGATGAAAAAGCGCTTGATTTCGTTGACGATGGCTCAGAAGTGAATAGCTCCCTGCAGCAGTGGATAGAAACGCAGAAGATTCAGAAATAGAGGATGTATACGAAGACCATGAAGCTAGAATTGAAGTGTCTGGTGATGTAATTCCTAGCGATAGTGAAGTTGAGGGGGAAGACTGGTAGTGACAATAGAATTAAATTGCCTTATCTAAAAATTAAAGATGGATCGATATGGAGACAAAATCCTCCTCAGAGGCAATTGCGGGCCATTGCGATCGACAGAAATGTTACCTATAAGAGATACCTTCAAGTGTATCTTTTCGGACGTCATGTCTGAAATAATTACTAGACAAACAAACAGGAAGACCAATGAGGTCTACGCAGGACACAATATTCTAAATCCAAATAAACTGAAAATGTGAAAATTATTGACCGAAAAAGAATTCGGTGCCTACCTAGCAAATATATGCCGGTGTTCATCAATCAAATGGTGAACATACGTGAAGGTGTTATGGACATCTACATCCAATCCATTGTATCGTGTGAGCATGGGAATAAACCGTTTTTGGGAAGTATCACGATTTATGCGCTTTAACAATCGAAACACGTGGCAATTCCTATTAAGCTGCCATAAGCGAAATATTCGATCTTTTGAATGAAAATTTGCGCAAATATTACACACTTTCTGAAGGCGTCGTATTGCATGAATAATTATTTCCATATCGGGGTATTTATCGAGACATTATATGGAATCAAAGTATGGTTGGTTTGTGATGCTGCCTTATCCAATAAACGGGCCGTTCTTTACTGGTTAGCAACTATCAGGCCGGGACACCAATCAAGGAGAGCGGGTAAATGACTTGTGCGCACGCTTCAAAGTATCCGGGAGAAATATAGTAACGGACAATTTTTTTTTTATAACATTGCCGCTTGCTCGTTTATTGATCTCTTGGGACTTATCAATAGTGGAGACATTAAACAAAATAAACCCTATGTTCCGAAAGAAATGTTGCCATCCAGATCTCGGGAAATCTATTCATCTATATTTGGATTCAGCGATGATAATGTTACCCTTACTTCGTACGTTTCTAAAAAAAAAAAGTTATTATTATCTACTCAACATTATACGGATACCGTAATCGGATACAAACGGAAACCCGAAATTATCCATAATTATAATGGTAAGAAACGTGGAGTAGATAAATGAACAAGCTGGTCACGCATTTTTCAACCAAATGAAGAACTCTAAAATCTATACGGAAAACAACCCTGCTAGAACAAAACACACATTCGACGAAATTGTTTGAAGCTTCAATTAGCTTACCACATGTGTCAGATCAATCAACTCTACCAAATGTATATCGAAATTTTAATTTATGCTCAGGGATAGAATGCGTATTTGGCAAACCGCTCTACGCACCAACGCCAAACCAGGAATAGACTACGTCCGGAATGCTCAATGTGTTGCGCGACAACGATGCGGCCAATTCCCCAAGTTGGAAATTGCTGGATTTGTTTGTCGTCGGATCCCAAAAGACGACGGAATTCACTGAAATCCTGAAGTGTCTGTAGAAGAATTGAATTTCTTATTTCATATATTTTTAATACCCAACTGAATTATTTATGTGATATTTTTTGATTTTTTCTGTGATGAACTGTTAATATTTATTTAATCTTGTCAGATTTGTACAAGATTATGTAAGCTAGACAATAAAATATTATACAAATAGCATATTCAGTGGGCGTAATCAGCACGTTGAGATCTCACTAGAAAAATGTAGACCTCACACATCTCATGTGCTGGATGCAAAGTTTCTTTCTAAAAATGTAGATAGATCTCACTGTTTTTGTAAGGCGATTTTTTTATGTCTACATTTGGGGTAGATATAATTTTTATTTGTCAGCGATAAAAGAAAATCGAAATTAACTTAAAAAGGATACAAACGAGAGTTATAAGTTTGACGGTTATATGCTTCTCGATTTTCAAACTATCACTTAAAAAAAATTAAATGACGGATTAGCTAAGACCCCAACCCTACTTTAAATGTAGATTTTTCATCCAGTACATGTAGATAGTATACAAGTGAAACTATTCTACATTTAAATATATTTCTAACAAGCTCAACATGCTGGATACGCCCAGTGTATTTT
This sequence comes from Nephrotoma flavescens, assembly GCA_932526605.1. Classification (NCBI taxonomy): domain Eukaryota; kingdom Metazoa; phylum Arthropoda; class Insecta; order Diptera; family Tipulidae; genus Nephrotoma; species Nephrotoma flavescens. Next base: position 191,490,065 of record OW052222.1, on the reverse strand, counting down.
TAGGTGGCCCTTCGGGTGGCTAAGAGGACTACTAAGGGTAATAATATTTATCAACGAATAATTCGGTTCAGAAATATTCTTTAGTTAGTTTCTATTCAAATCTAATAAAAAATAAGTAAATAGTTCTTCGATTCACAAAGAAGGAATAGTCTAACTCTGAAATTCAAAAAGTTATGAGCATTTTAAATCGAAATGGCAACGCAGGTGGCCGGGTATAGACACAAGGGTTAAACAAAAAATCCGGATTAATGTACCATATAATAAGGCCGCAATTGGCTAAGAAATAACCAAGGTACAATTAACACGACCGAATTCGGGAACTAGGCTTAAAATCCATTTAAAACCTCTTTTTAATCTTCCGTACTAAATGTAACTACAATTGATTAAGAAATGGTCAAATTCAAGAACATTGTAAAAATGTTTTATGGTTTATGTTTGCCAAATTCCATTAACTATGACAAAAATTGGGTTATACAGGTTACTTGTACCCTCCGGTCATTATCGGCCGTTGATTACTCCTAAGTGTTACACTCTGAACATTCCATCTAAATCATTACGCCGCGTTCATTACCATCACACTTATTATTATCATCCATCACTCCTAATTCCGAAAATCTTTCCGATTTGATATTGAATTAAAAGATCAAAAAAAAAAATGTCTGGCCGGAAAACGGATATTGGAAGCAAATATTTTTGATTAAATTTTGAACATTTCAGTCAATTAGTGATAGTGAAGTGCCAATTCCACAAATTTTTATACAAATTATTACAAAAGTTTCTAGGTTCAACAATCAAACATATTAAATATCATCACGATGAGTTAAGAAAGGCTTTGGATATTGCCAATTGGGACAGAAATAGCCTATTTGTTGGATGGAATATAGGATTGTTACCAACTAGGATAGAAATAAGTAATTTTTTTATCAACCATTCTGAGAATATGAAATTGATATTATGTTGTGTGGAATTGGGATTACAGGGACAGGGGTCTTAATGACCGATGCTTGGCTGTGGGTTTAAAAGAGGTCCAGAATACCCCCAGAAGGCATGTTGCCTTACATTTGTGTGCCTCCTTTTTCAAATATCATCAATAACCTGTACCTTAGTATCTATCTGATTATGCTTTTCTCTTTTTTTTTATTTCCAGAACATACCACGAAAACGTGAACACGTAAACAGTGAAAATGCCGACATAAACATCCGCAAACGGGCAAGACTGGAAACAAATCCTATATAAATCTGGACACTAACTGACACTATAAAAATTCATCAATTCATGTATTTTCAAATTAAATAACCATCAAGCTTATTTTTGATTATTTTCCACTCACAAAAAATTATAGTTTATTCAAAACTATGTTTTATTATGATTGAATAATTTATATTTAATAATTATATTTGTTTTTTCTGTTTTCATTAAACTTAAAAATGAAATTTTTTCAAATATTTATATATGTGAAGAGTTAAGAATAATAAAATTTAAAAATTAACATATTTAAATATTTCGATGTAAGAAGAAGAACATGTGAGGAAAATTCTGGATATTTTCACACAGATTAATTGTCTTTTCATTATTAAATTATGTATTTTGTTTTTGTAAAGATGAAACAGATCAATATTTAAGGTATATATTTTAAATTAAAATGAAATTTAATATCTATGTGTATATTGTGTTTAATTTAAACAAACAAAGATCATCAGGTCTTCTATTAGGATTGATATGGTGTCTGTTTTATAATTCAATACGTAGAAAAACCATTAATACTCTATGCAAACCGAATCATTTGATTTTCCACAGCCTTCGCTCGGTACAATACAAAAACTAACTCTGCGGGTTTGGGTTGAATTATAAATCACACCCATGGTTGTGTGTTCACAGTTTCTTCTCGGTGACTGAATTTGGTATATCCGGAGAACGGGCTGGACACAAGTTAAAAATTTTAGTAAAATGAAAAAATACATATTTGTTTATTGGTAGATATCAAAATCAGAACATAAAACACTAACAAAAACAAACAAATAGTTATTTACGTATCAATGCACGTGTTTGTAAAAAACCGTTGTGTACAGTTATTTGACATCCAAAGTGAACATACAGTGGCCCTACTGTCTTCTCAAGTTCTGGAACAACGTTGCTTCGAATAAATAGTGAGTAGTCCGAGGAATTAAATGTATTGTTTCTCTGAAACGTGTGAATGACAATTATGTCCTGTTTTAAGAAAACTTGATGGAAGTTTTGTGCGTCGTGATGTAATTGAGCACCACCTTATCGGGCATTCTCTCTTCTGTTAGAAAAATTTCTAATAATCGTGGTTCTTTCGTTATTCCTAGTTTTTTTATATTTTTTTTTGTATTAGTTATCATATGGTAATTTACAGATGACAAATGCAAACATTCCGGCTAGTTTAGTTAAAATGGAGACGCATATATGATTGAACAACGTGTTTTCATTATTAAAACTTATTTTAAATATGGTAAAAGTTATTCAGAAGTTGGAAGAAAATTTCGTTCAAAATACGGTACAGAAAATGCTCCGACAATTGATAAATTTGAAGGAACTGGTTCGGATTAGGATCATAGTGGTCGTTCAAGTGCAAATGGTGCAGCTGTTAGTACTAGCGTTCCCGTGGCGAGCTGCAGCTTTCGTCGGCCACAGGTGGTGGCTAGTGAACGGCCTATCGATAGGTATGTTAGTGGCGAATTAAATCAGCCGTCCCCAATCGCAGCTCTGCTGGGAGGAGAGTCTCAGAGGACGGGGGAGTGGTTAACGATTGTTCACCGAATTCTGAGTGTCTAGGATACCCAGTAGGGAACCGAACCGACGGCGCCATAAAACCATCGACCATAACCAAGGTGAACTGAGCGTCACGTCTCCCGAGCCTCCAGGTAGTGAGTGGGGAACCCTATAAACGGTAATCCAAAAATGATCTGGGCCCCATATGTTTAGGATATCCATATGAATGGGTGAATGTGTGAGGGTGTGCGTGAAGGGCGCGGGGGCGTTGTGCTCGGTGAGCCAATGAGCTGGATTAAGGTCCCGCGCTGATGATCGGTTAGACTGGGGGCCAATTTAACAAAGCACAGTCGTGGACGGAGCCCTCTGGATACCTGGCGACCTCTAGTTGTATTTAGCCTTGCCTGCGTACACGGATTTCTGCGCAGATCGACCTATATTTCTCCGATACTCGTCGTAGAAACATGGACAATAAAAAACAATAATAAAGGGGCCGGCACCCTTCAAAAACCCGAAGAAGGGAGCAACTCTAACCGTGAAGGTGGGGCTCCATCATCAGGGGCAAGATTAAGCAACACCTTGGCATCGAAGCCAGGTGGAAGCGGAACCGCAAAAGAGAAGAGCGGGGGATTGAGAGAGATCCCCCCAGCGAAGTGACGGTACAGGAAGAGACGGTCGGCATTTAGAATTCTGGAGAAACTGGCTGCGACCTCTGAGGGCAGCTTACAGTAGAGCAGAAGGAATCTGTAGCATGGGCTAAGAAAACTGTCGGCTGCGAAAGCTCGGAAAGGGTCCTTGTGTCTAAAAGACAGAGGTCCCAAGAGGAGGTTGAAGCGGGCAAAAGTGCAAGGAGACACGACGTCGGGTGCTCCTAAGGATCAAAAACTAAACCTATTCAGTGAGATCCTAAGGGAGCACGTGTTGGTGCTAGCCGTCATTGACAGAGGTCAGGAAGATGGGAGCATCACGTCAGAGAAATGGAGGATAGTGTATAATGCACTAAACTCCATTATTCTGTGGTTCCTTACAGAAAATCCGGGATCCCTCCCCCCCGTCCTGCAGAGAAGCGGGATGGTACCAGGGGCGCGTGAAGTTGACTGCGTGCTCGGACCAGAAATCGGTCGACCTTTATAAAAGAGCAGTTGCCGAAGCAGGCGAGGTGTGGCAGGGCGCGAGGCTTGAGGCAGTCTGCAGGGAGGAAATCCCAAGCAAGCCGAGGGCACGTGTATGACTGCCAACCGAGCCGGATAAGCCAGAAGAGATCTTCCAAAGGAAGACTGGGGATTGTAAAGCGAAAGGAGGCTAAAGGAGGCTTTAGATTGGCAATCATGCTGATAAATAAAGAATACCTGGCTTCACTTGCAAAACTAAAGAGGGTGATCAACTTCGGGTTCGGGTCGATCACCCTTAAAATATATAAAAAGGACGAGGCCGATGCGACTGCAAAAGACCAGCCTGGGGGGGACGGCGAACGGACTCATCAGGAGGAGGTTAAGCGAGCTGAGGACGACCAGGAGAGTGATGCTTCGGACGTAGCGAGCATAATACGAGAAGGCAGCCTCCTCTCTCTGGAGTCTGATGGGGACATCTTGTCAGTCTCTCGACGACAGGAAGATAGCGGAAGGAACATCGAGCCAGATGGCACTATCCCGATGCAGGTAGTGCAGGAAGAAGTGAGTAAGGTTGACTACAATGGTTAGCATTGTACAAATAAACCTACATCATACGAAGGCTGCCTCGGCAGCTCTCGTGCTCAGACTGACTAAATTAGATGATTACTTGGTGTTAATCCAAGAACCTTGGATCTGTGGCCTCAGAATGAAAGGGTATAAATTACTATACTCAAGCAACTCTGAGAAGATCAGATCGTGTATTTTAGCAAAAAATAATTTGAATATTTTTCTTCTTCCACAATTTAGTAGCGGGGACGTTACAGCGGTGAGTGCTGAGGTTGGCTGTGAAAAACTTAGGCTAGCCTCAGCCTATATGGATTGCGAGAAGGAGGTTCCACACCGGATAACCTGGGGGAACTGATCCGGGAAGCAGAACAAAGAAGGGTAGGTGTTATACTCGGATGTGATGCAAACGCGCATCACACAATCTGGAGAAGCACAGACATCAACGAGAGGGGTGAGTTATTTTTTGATTATTTATACCAATCTTTTAGTTTGCAATATTGGACGAGAACCGACATTTATTGTTAAAAATCGACAGGAGGTTTTAGATGTGACCTTTGTGTCAGAAACGATCTTTCATATGATCAGGGACATTAAACCTGTTGCCCGGAAAACCTTCAGGAATCTCAGAAGGACAAACTGAAACAAATATGGGGAGATGTTGGAGGAATTAATGCAGCTGGAGGTCCCTGGACCTCCGGCGACGGTAGAAGAATTGGACTGCATGGTTGATATTATCACAAACGCATGCAATCTTTCATTTAATGCTGCGTGTCCTCTAATAAAGCCGAGGGCAGGCTGAAACCGATATGGTGAACCAAGGAGTTGGGAACGAATCGGAAAGTGTGTAGGACACCTTTTAATAAAGCTAATAACACAAGGGAGGGTCGGGATTGAGACTCCTATAAGGAGGACCTAAGAAAGTACAAAAAAGAGTTAAGAAAGGCACAAATTGGGTCTAGGAGACTCTTCGGTTGTAGGATGGAGGAGGTCTCTGAGACTTCTCGCCTTAGGAAAATTTTAGTTACTAACCCAACCAGTCCTAGTTATTTAATTAGACCGGACGTGTCATGTACAGCTTCAAGTGCGGAATCATTGAAACCCTCATCGAGACCCATTTCCCGGGAAGCTTTGATGACTCGATGGAGCCTGGAGCTCATCGAGTAACACCTTCAATAGAGATGGAGTGCATTGTGAATAGGGAACGGATCCGATGGGCGCTGAATGGTTTTAAGCCTTATAAATCGACGGGTCCGGATCGGATTATACCAGCAGAGATCCAAAGGAACTCGGCAGTCATCCTCTTCTGGCTGGAGGGTATCTTCAGGGATGTCTGAAACTGGTCTATATTCCTAGAAAATGGACGGAGGTCAGAGTGGTCTGTATCCCGAAATCAGGTAAAAGCTCACATGCCTATCCAAAGGATCTGAGGCCTTTAACTCTATCATCCTTTCTCTTGATAAACCTTGGGAAGGATGGTAGATGTAGGTATTCGATCAAAAATTGAGCCCAGGTGTTGGGGCAATGTCTCAGCATGCGTACTGTAAGGGGAAGTCGGTAGACACAGCTCTGCACGATCTAGTACGCATGATTGAGAAGTCAATTTACTTGCAAGAGTTCTGTATGGTAGCATTTCTCGACATTGAGGGTGTCTTTAATAATGAAAAAACGGAAGCGGTCATGGAAGGATTGTTATTTTTGAACGTGGACTACTCCATAAGTAGGTTGATAAATCAGATGCTGGTAAGCAGGATTATTACTTCAAAACTGAGGAAGGCCACCATTAGAAGGCGGGTGGTTAGAGGAACCCCGCAAGGAGGTATAATGTCACCCTTTCTTTGGAGTGTAGTGATGAATGGTTTGGAACTGGAGAGGGAGGGAATAGCGGCTGTAGCGTATGCGGATGATGGTGGCCAGCTCTGGAGAAGGTTATGTTCCACCTTATTCCAATCGAATTTTTTGGTAAGCAGATGGCAGCAAAGGTGGCTACGAGACTCTCAACTGTCTCTCAGTGGAAGTGTCTTCAGGCGGGACACTCAACGATAGTTAGATCGCTTAGGGAAGAACTGGTTAATCTAGATTATATTAAACCAACGTTGTGCTTCGATAAAGGTTTTCGGACCATCTGTCCTTCGAGAGAATCCTGGAGGAACGGATTAATACTGGAAAACGAGGCACTGCAATTTTTCACAGATGGTTCTAAGCTAGACGGCAAGGTAGGAGCTGGTGCCTTCTGTGAAAAGATTAATGTTAATATTTCCGTTCGTCTCCCTGACTACTGCAGTGTGTACCAGGCTGAAGTGGTGGTGATAGGCGAAGTCGGGACATGGTTGAAGCATAACGTGGTATATCCGTGAGGGATATCGCAATTTATGTGGAAAGTCAGGCGGTGGTCAGGTCACTAGATGCGGTTTGTCTGAAGTCACGGATGGTGCCAAACAATTCTTTGTTGAGTCGATACAAGCTCTCAAATGTTTGAACGTTTTCCGGGTCGTAACGAAAGGTATACATGTTGATCGACAGGCTTACCATGCGTTGCGCGATATTTGCTTTTCCAGGAATTTTTCGAATTTTTATAATTAATTCGAACGCCGTTGGAACGCCGTTTCCTTTCATTGCGACTCTTCTTTTTGGAGATTAAGCTGTGTCAAAAATGTTTCGACCAGCTCGTCCGACATTTTTTCTTTTGGTTTTCGTCGCCATTTTATTACCACATGGGGGTGGCCGATGGTGTAAATAAAATACGATTAGTCTGGATAACAAATACTTTTTATTGATTTACTAATCACTTGTGTTTGACAAATTACACAACCTGCCTTTATTCTCTATCTTCCTTTAATTATATATCTCTTTCTCTCTTCCGTGGTGTAGTCGCATTCAACAGAATTTCCCAGTTTATTTTTGGAGCTGTCGCTATTGCCAATACCACAGAAAAACAAGAATAAAATGAAAATTTTTCAAGCAAATTATCTTCACCGATGAAGCTGATTTTGGAATTAGCGGCTATGTCGCCATTTGGGCTGAAGAAAATCCTAAATTGTTTGAAATTGGCCACTAGGATGCGATTTAATACCATTGGACTTCTAATTGACTCAACACCTCAAAGACAACAGCATCGAGCAAATATCACTAATTGAACCATCATTATGCGAAAAAATCATTAAAAGTTTTGGTAAGCGATTGACAGCCTGTCGAGCTGCTCGTAGAGGAGGTCACTTGAACGACATTCTTTTTTATTACTAACCTGAACCAATGTACTTTAATTTTCAATGTAAATATATAAAGATTTCACACAATTTATGTGTTTTATTTAAAATTTAAAAAGATGCCTCAAATTTGAACACCCTTTATAACGTACTTTCAGAGTTGCAAGTCATCACATAATAGTCTTTTAGGCGTTAAAGTTTGAATTGATTAGTTTGAATGTTGGTTACCATTTTGGATAAAAAAAATATTCTCATATAATATTGTTACGTTGAAACCTAGATTAGAATAGAATAAGTTATTTCAATGATTGCTCAATTTTATATGTGATTTGGTTCAACATTTGGGCGTTATTTGTATACTAATGTATTTGCTCGAATGTTCTCGTATAATTTTTCGAGAACATTCAGGATTATTCTAGAAACAAATATTTTGGTTTATAAAGGCGTAAATTGACGTTGAATGATGAGTCTTATTTAAAACGCGATATAGTGAAGTTTAAATAGAATGATTATTAAACCGATTATTAAAGTGATAATTACATAGTGTGTAATATTTTGGAATATTTTGTTGTAAATTTTGTGTTGTGTAATTTTTGTGTTGTGGAAATAAATTTGTGTGTGTTCAAATGTAAAGCAGTTGTTTTATTCGTAATCCAGAGGTTCGAACCTTCATCTGACAAGGCGAAAACGTAACAATTGGTGACAGCGGTGGGATTGTGAATAAAAAGGAAAATGATTCTCTCCAAATTAAATCTTCCGCAATTAAAAAAGGAACTGAAACAGTGAGGTTTGGCCAGTGAAGGCACACACGCTAGTTTAGTGGAGCGACTACGTGAGACCATGGAGAAGGAAGGTTGAAATCCAGGTGTGTATGATTTCGAGGAGGAAAAAATGGATGAGATTAATGTAAACAAGAAAAGGAAAGACGAGGACGTACAAACGGTGGTCGAAACAACACAAAACCCATCTGGAAATTTCGATTTATCGCAGTTGATAGCTGCTATGAATCAAATGATGGGACAACACTTGGTTGGAATACAATCGAACGAGGAAATAAAACTGTCGGACCAAGATATTTAAACACCAAATAAAAGATGGCCAAAATAAAATGGACGAGAGGTTTCTGGAGTTATCTTAATCACTACACGGCGAAGTGGAAAATCAAAATTACAAACAGAAATTCAAAACGTTCAACAAAAAAATTTAAAACGTTAAACAAAATCTACAAACGGAAGTTCAACGTCTCGAGAAGGAGTTTCAAGATGTCAAGGCGAATGGAACAACACATCAATTGATCCAGACAGTAAACGCAGTTAAGTTAAAACCACCAACATTTGATGGAACAACATCCTTCAGTAGTTTTCAGTTCCAACCCGAAACAGCGATTAAGCAAAATCAATGGAATGAATTATGAAGGCGCTGGATCGAAAATATAGAAGTGACCACAAGAGCGAAATCTATTGCATGGAATTGAAGGGTTGATATCAAAGAGGAAGAGAATCGCTGGACTTCATGAAAAAGAATGGCTTCGTGGTGGTTGTTAGCGCTTTATGCGGCTTATGCAAGCGCCACCTGATGAGGAATGGACTGATGAAATGGTCAGGAAGGAGAAATTACAGGACACTGATCTGTCATCCATCATGGAACATAAGGAAAAGGAACACCGGCCTCTATGGAGCGAGATAGCCGACAAAACTCCCATTGAAAAGGCTTATTGTTCTCAATGGGATAGCCTGCACCTAGAAAATGGATGTTTAAAAAGAAATTGGGAAAGCGAAGCTAGTAATAAAGTAAAACAATTGTTGGTAGTGATACCAAAAGTTCGGAAATCCTCAAGGAGTATCACGGAAGAGCAAGTGGAGGTCACCTAAGGATTAATAAAATACTAGCCAAAATTCGCCAACGTTTCTACTGGTACAGTAGAATATGCGTTGCGAAGCGACGGGCGCGCAGCGACCCACCTGATACCGATCCTATGTACTATCGTTCCTATCGACTTTTAAATTCCTATAAACTGAAATTAAATTTCCCCGTCACCCACCTGATATAACCCGATCCGAAAACTCCCGTTTTGTACCATATCACGTTTTTTACCATATCGCGTTTTGATAATTCGCGTTTTAAAATACCGCGTTTCAAATGGGACCCCAATAGAACAAGAACGATGACTTCACACCCGCAGTCAGACGGTATGGTGGAAAGATTCAATGGCACATTGGAGGAATATCTAGCAAAGGTTGTGGAAAAGAACCAATGAAACTGGGAGCGACATATATACCAATGGTTCTGATGCCCTACCGATCAGCGGTACATGCCACAACAGGAGTGACACCAGCTAAAACCATATTCGGGAACAATCTGCGATTATCAGGAGATTTAAAGTTTGGAGCTGTTCCATCAGCGGCTTTATGTGGATAGGATTACGTCGACCGGATGAAAGAGAAACTTAATGAGATACATCAATTTGTACGGGGAAAATTCGGATATCAAGTGATCGAATGAAAGCTCGTTGTGACATACGAGCAAATAATCAAGGCTTCGAGGAAGTGCAAATGGTAAAGCTTCACAACCGACAACGGCAGAGGGGATTATCATCGAAGTTGCAACCCACATGGGAAGGACAGAAAGGTAAACTAAAGGTGGTGCATTAAGAGCGCTTGGTGCTCTACAGAGGAGGTAATCTGAGTACTGTTCGGGACGAACAGGCTTAGGTGAGGGGTAGTGTTACGGTGACACCTAGATTAAAATAGAATAAGTTATTTCAATAGTTGCTTAATTTTTTATTGGCTTGGTTCAACATTTAGGCGTTATTTGTATATTAAAATGTTTGCTCGAATGTATACTCGTATAATTTTTTGAGCGCATTCCGGATTATTCTCGAAACATATCTTGGTATATAGCGAAGTTTAAATAGAGCGATTATTAAAGTGATAATTAAATAGTGTGTTATAATTGGAATGTTTTGTTGGTAATTTTGTGTTGTGTAAAATTTTTCGATCTAGATATACTCCAAATATATTTTAACACCCCTAAATGTAAATTCATTAAAAAATTCGTTTAGTTATCGTAAATATTAATTATTAATATCAATAAATTAAACCAAATCATTTTTTAATTTTAATAATTTTTAAATATCACACAATTTTTTTATTAAACACACACCTCGCAAAAATAAATTTTTATTTATTAAGATTAATTTAGTTAAGGAAACCTTCCAATTCCTGGTGAATGGAATTTATTTTTGCACGCCGTTGATCCATCACCAATACAAGAAGCATATGCCAGCATGTGGGGTATCAAATTTTGTTCATACAGTCCTGTGAACAAATGGGCCCACGGTCCAAGTGCAAATACAGGCACATCATCACCTCCGTGTGTCTCAGAATCCATTGGTAACAGTGTGTGATACTGAAAGTCTTTATCTCCAATTATGTCATTTGTTAAATTAGCTCGTGCCGCTGTCGTATTCATTTGAAAACCTGGACCATTCGCATATGATAGCGTTGTGTATGGAAGCTTATCTACATAGAAAATAAATTAAATTATTAATTAATTTGAATTGTTTCAAAAAATTTCTTTAATTGTATGTACCTATATCTGACAGATCACTGCTCATCCCCAATATATTTTCACCACGGTTCGCGTATCCTGATACCGACATTGTATGCGCGTGATCCGCCGTTACAATAATTAACGTATCATCTTGACTTGTTAACTGAACAGCGGCGTCGATGGCCTTTGCAAATTCAACAGTTTCGTCAAGAGCCTTATGTGCTCTGGTTTCGTGATGCGCATGATCTATCCTGCCTCCTTCAACAAATAAAAAGAATCCTTTTCGGCCTTTTTGCAGCAATTTAATTGCCACCGCCGTTAATTCAGTTAATGTTGGTTTAGTCTCACGATCCATATCCAAATTAAACTTTAGGTGGTCAGATTCGAACAGTCCCAGTAAATAATCGGTTTTACTATAATCAATCGAATTTAATCCCTTCTTGTCCCAAATATATTGTCCTTGTTTACCTTTTTGCGCTTTCCATTCTTTTATCAAGTTAACATCATCGAGTCGTTCCCCAACCTCACCTTCTTCATCTCTTTCCGATTTTGGAAAAAATTTACCGCGCCCGCCACCAAAAATTACTTTAAATTTGTTGCCAGGACTATTTAATATTAATTGACTGGCAATATCTTGACATACAGCAGGATCAGCTTTTAAGGCTAACGTATCATTATCGGATTCCCAATCACGACTCGCCGTATGCGCATACGTACCTGAAGGTGACGCGTGCGTAATACGGGTTGTTGTTACGACGCCGGCATCTTTACCGGCGTCTAGTGCCCAATCAGCGATTGATTTGACATGGTGCTCCTTTTGCCCGCTCGTTTTACAATCATTGTATTTAATATTGCCGTTCACTCCAATTGTGCCGTAATTAGCTTTTATACCGCTTAAATAGGCGGTCGCTGTACATGCTGAATCAGCTACTTGTTTGTCGATGCAATACGTCTAATAATTTAAATAAAATTTATTACTTAGTGGGCAACCTATCCTATAATATATAATTTTGCTTACCTTTGCTAATCCGACATATGGAAATTTTTCAAATGACAGTTGGGACTCTTCTCCAGTTCCACCAGTTTGTTGTCCTAGATATATGCGGCTAGCGGCTAAGGTGGGTAAAGACATACCATCACCCAAGAAAAATATTACATTTTTTGCAATTTTTTTGTTGACACGTTTCGCTAAATATTCTTTTAATGTTGATTGTGCTTGTTTCATCCAATAATCTGTAGACTGTTCAAGCGGCTCAATATTTGAGGATCTTTTCACGCGGCCTTTTGAAAATTGATGTGGGGCTGGATGCATTTCTATAAATAAAGAAAGATACAAGTTTCAATGAATTTATTTTTTTAGACCGTTTTCAGAAAAACCTGATCGGAGTTAAAACACTATTTATATTTGCTAGACAATCATCTTCCAATACTTTAACTATAGATTGAATGATTGATTGGGTTGTAACACCACGTATTGAACAAGATGTGCCAGATAACGCCGAACCTATTGCTACGACCCGACAACACAATTCTAATCTATACTAAACTATAACGATAGTGACTTAATCAATAGATTCTTTAAGTCAGCAATCTGGAAATTTAGTGAAAATTAATTCTAAATTAATACTTTTCGGCTTCCTAAACAATGTAAAAATTTAAATTAATTTAATCCACCTCGAACTATTGAAGATAAATCAAATTAGCTTCAAAAAATTTCAACTTAGCTTGAAAAAATTGGAAGGCCGAGTGAATTATGAGGCGTGGATCTTGAGATGAATGGTCCTTGATGTCATGTTGAAGGCACCTGTACAGAAGAAGATCCGGTGAATAAACAAACGGGAGAATCAAAAGCCAGGGCATCGATTATTTTGGGCACGTCATTCATGCTCTAAATGACTTCCTTCTGAGCAACAGAAATAGTTCACAATAGTGCGGCAAATGGTCAACAATTCAATTCAACGTTCAAAATCAAAAGCCAAGTGTACCACAAAGTAGGCTCATTTCTACCAATGCCAAATTTTGATAAATCTGCTCGAAGAACAAACAATAATCTGAAGTTCGTCGCCGACACACACCGTTCGTACGACGCTCTCCAATATCCGCTAATTTTCTGGAAGGGACAAGACGGATGTTGCATAAATATTAAACAGCGAGATCCGGCACAGGTAATTCATTAATTATGAACATCGTTACTCATTTTGAAATTATATTTATAAATATGTTTTTACAGGAAACTAGAAAGTGAGAACGCTGGATTTTATGCTTATCGTATGATGATTCGACGTGGTCAGTACAACGTCATTGTGTAATCGTGGCGGATACTTTCTGTACCTTTGCACGAACACTACTCTATTCCGGAGTACCTTGCTATTTCATATGGAATCAAACAAAAAAATTGATGCCCCGCAAGCAAGGCACACCAATTCGTGCGTGCCCCGGCCTATTCAAATCAAACACTTTGGGCCGATTATATACAATCACTGGGACGGTATGCTTGCTGAAGCAGCATTGGGCTGTGCAGCAACACAAATTCGTTTACTGTTCGCTACAGTGTTGACTACATGCTTCCCGAGACGAGAAGACACGTTGTGGGATAAGCACAAAGATTCAATGACTGACGATATATTGCATCGAATTCGTACACGGTGCAACGATCTAACGATTACATTCAGCGACGCCATGTACAATGAAGCATTGATTGCTATCGAGGATGTTTGCGTTGTCATTGCCAATTTACCACTCAGTCATTTCGGCATGAGTTCGACAAATCGAAGTGCATCTGATTTAATGGACACCGAAATGAATCGTGAACTGCAGTATACAACACCGCAGAAATGGCAGCGATTGTTGCAATGTCCCACTATTGATTCATGGCCGTTGCGGCTGAACAAGGTGATTCTTTTTTTGGATGCACCACAGGTACAAACTATTCTCATTTCGCTAAGTCTCGCCGAAATACGATCAAATAATGGCATCGCCTTTGCCGTTGCATCATCTGGCATTGCAGCAACTTTATTGGATGGAGGCAGAACAGCTCATTCAGCCACTTAATATTCAAAATAACCCAGATGCAGTGTGTAACATAAAAAAAAACAATCGTCCATGGCCACAGGGTAGAAACAATGCAAAATTATCATCTGGGATGAATGCACTATGGCGCACACAAACATTCTCTTGAGGCATTGAACAGAACACTCAAATATACAAAAAACAACGACAAACCATTTGGCGGCACTCTGTTATTCCTTTCAGTTGATTTCAGACAAGCAATTGCCGTCATGCAACGTCCAACATACGCTGATGTGATCAACGCTTGCTTGAAATCATCGCCACTATGTCGTAATGTTACAAGATCCATCCGCTGACACATTCTGGAACCAATTGTTAGATATCGGCGATGGAAAAGTTGCTGTCTGTGAAAATACTGGATGCATAAAATTGCCCACTAATTTCTGCACAATCGTTGATTCGCAAAACGCTCTCATTGACCGCATATTTTCCGAAGTATGCACACAATACATAAATCATGCGTGGCTGGCAGAAAAAGCCTGTTTGGCAGCAAAAAATGTGGACGTCAACGATTTAAACTTCAAGATGTAGCAGTCGCTCCAGGCGACTTGGTATAATACAAATCGATCGATACAGTTAGCGATGCCAACGAAGCTGTAAATTGTCCAACACAGTTTTTGACCTCACTGGATTTGCCAGGCATGCCATCACACCTATACGACTGAAAGTTGGATCTACGGTTATTTTACTTAAGAATTTGAACCCGTAGCACGGCTGTGGCCCGCGATTGGTAATTAAAATTAATAATGAAAAATATTATCGAAGCCACCATTTTGAATGGCAAATTTCGAACCGAAATTGTTTTGCTGCCACGAATTCCAATGATTCTCACAGACGTGACAATTGAATTCAAACGCGTTCAACTTCTTATTAGATTGGCATTCGCAATGACAATCAATAAATCGCAATGCCAAACGACGTCTGTTTGCGGCTTAGATTGGGCCACACCATGTTTTTTATACGGACAATTAAACGTGGCATGTTCCCGCGTGGGCAAACCATCGAGCTTATTGGTGTTGGCTAATTGCTCTTCGAAATTAATATTGATTTTCTTTATTTCATTTTCATACTTTAGGATAAAAAATATATCACTTTTTTTCGGGATCGGCTCAAAACCCCGAATCACAAAAGACCGAATTATCAAAATCCCAACTTTTAAAATCCCGACTTTCAAAATCCCGATTTTCAAAACACCGATTTTCAAAATCCCGATTTTCAAAATCCCGACTTTAATTTAAATATTCGGGCTTTTGAAAGTCGGGATTCTGAAAGTTGTGATGTGGAAAGTTGGGATTTATTGAAAATCGGGATTTTAAAAGTCGGGATTTTGATTTCGGGATTTTGAAATTCGGGACAACGAGCATGCTGTATAAGATAGCAGAAAATTTCCAGAAGAAAAAATGTGTTTTGCTATTCACCGCTAGAGGCCTCACTATCACAAAAATGAAATTTTTGAAATTTTTATGCAAATTATAAATTCTGAGCAGAAAGTTTTATGAAAAATCAAAGAATTTATGAAAATGAAGAGAAAATATATGTTTAAAGGTTTTGAAGCTATGAAAGCTAGTTTTGTTTAAAAAAACGATTTGCGTATGAAGTGTGTAGGGACTCTCAAAATATACTAAAATTAACATAATCATCATTATGAAAATACAGGGCAACATCAAACAAATTGCCATCGTTCAAAGCACTCCATACAATTCTGGAGTCATTTTAATGTGAATGTTTTCAGTTTTTTAACAAAAGTGTTAAAAAAAACCCCCCTGTAACTACCCTGGGTGTGAGAAACAAGAACCCATAGATTATGATCTCAGCTACCATAAAAACATACACCCAGGGTATATCAGGGGGGTTTTTCTAAAACTTTTGTTAAAAAACTGAAAACATTCACATTAAATTGACTTCAGAATTGTATGGAGTGCTTTGAACGATGGCAATTTGTTTGATGTTGCCCTGTATTTGCATAATGATGATTATGGTAATTTTAGTATATTTTAAGAGTCCTTCCACACTACATACGCAAATCGTTTTTTAAACAAAATTAACTTTCATCGCTTCAAAACCTTTAAACATCTATTTTCTCTTCATTTTCATAAATTCTTTGATTTTTCATAAAACTTTCTGCTCAGAATTTATAATTTGCATAAAAATTTCAAAAATTTCATTTTTGTGATAGTGATGCCTCTAGCGGTGAATAGCAAAACACATTTTTCTGCTGGAAATTTTCTGCTATCTTATACAGCATACAACGAGCCTAACCCCTTTTTTCACTTTACATTTAACTTTTAAGAGATCAAGCACCGTTGTCTAGCTAGGGCATATATTTACGTCACGGCAGTTTGATGAAATTGCCAAATAGTTTTGTGTAATCGATAAGAAGCTTTTTCTGTGATCACCAAGAGCCAAATAAAGGCAGTGAACGCGATAAAATGTTTAAATAATCAAATAGGTTTTTTTGACCAGTCGAGTGCGATTTTTTGCCCTAAAAATTTTTACGATTTGCGTTTATATTAAAATTGAATTTCGAAGTAATACTGAACTAAACAAAACAGAAAGACCTTTATCGGATTTATGCCAGGCTACAAAAATTAAATGTTTCAATTAAAAATTTCCACATTTTGTATATAATTTCACGGACATGACATTGAAGAATAATTAAAAATAATTAAATTTTAAATAAAGATGATTGAAAGTAGAAATGTTTGCGTTAGGCATGGTTCACTTACGATGTTTTATCGATATAACAAGGTATAACTATAAATTATAGAGGCAGCCATTCGTATAAAGCATTCCCTATATATACAATAAAATATCTCTATACATTGCATATAACCTTGATAAAGTGCGGAAGTAAGCAATTCATATAAAATATTATAAACACATGTTGCACCACATTATTCTGATTTATGGGTATTTTATACGTAAACCATTTCAATCTTAAGTTTTATGTTTATGCATTTTGATGTTTTTAAGATTTTGTTGTATCTATATACGAAATTTTATTGCATAATTAACAAATATCTCTAATGAAGCGAATAGGACGAATGCAATAAGCCAACCTAGACGAATAGTGAAGAACGTGCCACGCAGTCTACTGCATGCCAAATAATACTGAAATGTAGTCTGGCAATCGCTATAGTTAAAACCACTAGGTATATGGAAGCTTTTCAGGTGACAAATCAACTGCGGTTCCCAAAATAAATTTATAAGTTATCACAGACACAAAGCAACGGTTGAACTTATAAGTAAGAAAGAAATATTCCAGCGTGATCTTTTCCGGCAGAGAAATGGAAACATTTGAACGAATTGCTTTTAAGGCAGGCGCAAATATATATTACTTTACAAGCTAGCTACTATACGTGGCGAGATTCTAAAACTACAAATGGTTAAACGGGTTTTATTTCCTTCATTAATTAATTACACCTGAGACTGTGCTGATCTAGCAATTTATCTTTCAAATTTTTACCAATTTTACATTTCTTAAACAATTCTGCTTTGTTGGGGTGAAACCCAATGCGGTTAGTCCCATAACTAATTAAACCTTTTTAAAATACTAACTTTAATTTGGTAAGTTTACTAGCACTAGGTCTAGTGGTCTCGTTCTTTGGAGTTTTCTTTTAACAACAGAGTTATTTATGGTGAATATAGGGGGTTTCCGTGTTCCTGGAGCCTTATTTCGTGTTTGGCGGAATACTTTTTTATTTCATCTTTGATGTATTCCATCTATAAGTCCCTGTGAAGGTCTTCATTTCTTGTGTACCACGGAGCATTTACGATGCTACGAAGAACCTTGAAACGTCTGTATCATTTGCAGTTTGTTTGCTTAGTACATCCCCAGAGTTGAATACCGAAGGTCCTTATCGGTTTCAGTATTTGCCGATATAGCAGCAGCTTGTTGTGAATTGTAAGGTCAGAGCTTCTACCTGTGAGCCAATACATTTTTCTGAACTTAATGTTGACATGCACTCTCCACTTGGCTTGGCTTCAAGGGTCATGCCGAGATATTTAGCTTTGTTTGCATATGGCACCGGTCGTGAGTTAATTTCTATATCGGTAGATGGGAAGCCTTTTGATATCTAAAGTTAATATGCGTGGATTTCGTCACATTAAGCTTAATTCTTCAGCCAGTTACATACTTTAGTCCAGTTACAAACAGCATTGGCAATCTTCTGGAGTTTGCTCGTTGCATCAGCGACATTAATTCAAATCGCCATGATCGTTGTGTCATCTGCAAAGGTGGCTATGGTTCCTTCATTCCAAACAATGGAATATACCTTGTATATAACAAAATACAGGATTGGAGTCATTACCATATTTCATACGAAAATGTCTATTGGGTAACTAAAATTTTAGTATGCAGCTCGTCTCAGCTTGAATTCCTGTCCATCTTTTTTTTTTTTAAATTTAAAAGAAAGTATTAATCATCCAATGGATTTATTGTCCTTTTAAGGTCAATTAATACTGCCCTTTCATTCACGCACGCAGCCACCCATTCAGACTTTATCGAATGCTTCAATAATGTTGGTGATTCTATGCACCTGTTCAATTGTGGAATTCTTTTCTCTGAATCCAAATTGATGTGGAGGAATTTGCTTTTTAATAATAATTTTTCAAAGAGTTTTGACATAATTGGAAGCATTGAAATTGGCCTGTATGAATTTTTATCGTTAGATGGTCTATCAGGTTTTGCTATATCATGAATACTTTTGCTACTTTCCATTGCCACGAAACATATTTTAGCCGAAAGATTGCATTGATATGTGTAATAGCTTACGAAATCCTTAATCTGGTAGAGCCTTGATTATTTGGCAAGTAATCAAGTCATACCCTGGGGCTTTTTTTAACATTCATGTTTCTTTTTACTTCTTCTTTTAATTCTTTGAGAGTTACTGGGCTTATATCAAAATCATCTAGCTTGTGGGTTGACATTATATTTTCATTAGCCGTTTGTCTTGGTGGTGGTTGAAACTTTGGAAGGTATCCTCGGATTATCTCAAACAGATCAGAATTTTCTTTAGGACCTCTTGCCCAGGTCCCATCTTCCTTTTTAAGTGGAGGCACTTGCATTTTGGGTATTTTGAGACCCTTCGTCGCCTTCCACAGTGAATAACCAGAATTAGGTTAGACTAGCTAGATATCTGTTGATTGATGCATTTTTAACTTCTTTAAGAAGAGATTTGAGACTGTTACCTAAATTATTAAGAATTGTGTTGTTCTCCGGTGTTCTAGTTATTTGTCAGGTTTTATGTGCCCGTCGTTTTTCTCTTATCAACTCTCTAACTTACATTGGGTAAGATATGTTAAGCTTTCTTATTTTGTATAATGACGGTACTTGCCAAAGCAACATAGTATGAATTGTTTCATTGAGTCATTCTAATTTATTTTCCAACTAGAGAGAATTTCTTAACGGTATCTGAAGATGGTACCTACTACCATTACTAACGGTTCCATTACTTTACGAAAGGGATCCCACTTTGTTTTTGAATTTGTTAATCTGGTGCACTTTCTCTTTGAATTACCATTTCACTGACTATCGTGAGATAACCGGGGAATGATCCGATACTAGAGTAGTATACTGTCTTCAATGTGAATGTAATTCTGGGATATACTTCTTGCTACATAAAAGTCTATTAGGACAGGTATTTTCGATCCGTAACTGGGCCAGTATGCTGGGGAACCATCAGAGTAAAATTCACATTTTGATGTCTGCCTGCTTGAACCAGTTCTTTACATTTTGACGTGGTAAGCTAGATCCCCAATAGGTGTTTTTGGCGTTAAAGTCACCTCCAATAATAAAATCACGGCGATTTAAATTGTTTAAGGTAGTCCTCTCTTTTCAACCCTGTATTTGAATAAAAGAAGATTTAACTAAATGGCTTTCAGATATTAAGAAAATGTCGATTTTTTCTGAATTTAAAAATATATCTATTTCTGGAATATGTTGCATAATCCCAATCGCATTCCAGATTGCTATTTTGAAAGTTGTGTTCTTACTTAACATTTTTTGTTGGACTGCGTTGTGGGAGTTTATCAAGTATAATGTTGTTCAGATTACTTTGGTCATCTAGCCACCTTGTAATGACTGCAGTGCTGTTCATAATGTTTTCCATAATTTGGTTATTTTCGGTGCCCATATGTTTGGTTGAAGCCAAACCTTTCACTTCCTGAGCAAATGATCTTCTTTGCCCTGTGTTGCTTGATTGTAGGTTTTGACCCATCTGATTTGATAGTTGAACCCTTCGATTTTGCGGTTGATTTTTTGTTTTATCTCTTAATTTTTTTAGTTGCTTAGCGACTTCACAGCCTCGAAAATTAGCCGGATGTTGGCCCTTACAATTTGTACACTTGACTGGCACATCTCTCCCTATTGTGCATATCTGGGTAATATGATTACCTCGGTCGCAATATCTTCGGGTGTGATTAAATGCCTAACATTTCTTGCATTGGGGTATGCGTGTGTGATTCTCCTCATTGGTTCGATTTTCACCTTCATGTGAAGGATTCCATAATTGTTTTGCACATTCTTTTTGTTGTCAAATAACAGCATAAAAAGAGGGACTCTCGTTTTACTGATAGTTTGGTTCCCTTCCTCGAGTTCTGTCCTCTCTTTTTTTAACAATATTCACTGCATCTTATTTTAAGACCTTTATTTTACTAGTCTTCCATTATTTCTTTGCTTGAGCAAGTGTGATGCAAACCTCTTGACTTTTATAGGTCGGGCCTGTTTGTTCTCATAGGTAAACCACTGATACATTTCAGCATTCAATTTCATAGATAGTGTTCTATAAGTATCTGAATCCAGAGTATTAATTTTCCAGACGTCATTATTTAGCGCTTTCACCTTATAATCTTTGTCAGTAATCGATGTCATCAGTGACTGAACTTCTGAGTAACTGGTTACACCCACAATATTTATTTATGGGGGTGGTTTTTCTTCCGGTTGCACCAAATTTGATGTAATTTTCTAGGTAGATTTACTACCTTTTGGTTGATTGGCTTTGAGTAGGTGGTTAATCGTTTAAATTGAAACGTGAGAAAAACGTCTGACGTAATATGGATGAGTAACTTTAGACAAAAGGATGACTTTTCCTAATTCAACGGTTAGTAAGTTTCATCACATGTTAGATTCGTGCAAATTGACCAGAACCTTATAATATTATGATAATTGGAAGAACTTTACCTCCCACAATCAAACATATCAACATTTACTAGGGAGAAAATCGCCAAAAGAAGCGATCAAAATATTTCAACAAAAACCAACACAGTTGCAATAAAGAATCAAAACAGCAATGAATTAATTTGAAGAAAGATTTATACGATATTGAGACAATTTGCAATACCTCAATGGATTGAAGATAACTCAGCAAAAGCATTTGAAGCAGCTGTATATATTATAAAACTACAAACACTCAAGATGTGTCATTGCACCAGACAAAACTAATAAAAAACTATATGCTGCCTATCATACGCGGTGTAACATCACATCCTACTCGTGATGACCCTGCTTTTATTGATAATGATAGATCTAAGGGAGTACGCCGGGTATAAAATACCGAATTGAAGGTTTCGGATGGGTTTGTGACCTCGGTGCAATATATTAGTACCATAAATAAAATAAAAAAATTGGAGGTGTGAATAAATCTTCTGGCCAACACCCGACTTTTTCTTACCACGAACGAATACACAAATTTCGAATACACCACTTTTGGTTTCTAAAACGAAAAAATAATCTTACAGGAGATTGCTGCTTAAATTTTAGAAAACCAAAATCGTCAACCCTTGTTGATAATTTAATCTTGGAATTTATTTGAGTCTTTTAATTCTTTGTCGTTTTTTATTAATGCTTTACTTTTCAACACTAATGCAAAATTGAAAAAGGTCTCATGAAAGCTGTTACTTCCGGTACAAATATTGCTACCAAATATCGTAAAGATTTCCCAGAAGTTTGGAGAAATAATTTTCAACATCAAACATGTTTTTGTGGGGTCGCATTATATAAAAATATGCAACGAAATTCTGTCCCAAGAATATGCAACGAAATCAAAAAAAAAATAATAAAGTAAATACGAGAGAACCAAAACAACGCTGTTGCGTCGAAAATCAATTTTTAGGCTCAAACATTTTTATTTTTTATTTATAGGTCTATATAAATACAAGTACTCTAGCCCCCAAAAAAAAATCAGTAGGCTTAAGCTTTTTTATTTAGGCATTAAGCAAAATCTCAAGCCTCATCTTTAATGTTTAAATTTTTAGCCTTAGGCTCAAATTTGTTATTTTTTATTTAAACTCGTCATTTCCGGTAAAATTTAAAAAACTATTTCAACTAGTTTTGTTTGAAAACTAATCGCTTACGTATGAAGCTTCGCATACACACACACACATTCAGACATAGATATTTTTTTAAAACTACTTTTTTGACTTCGGCGATATAGCGAATCGTAAGCTTCGTAAAAGAAAATAAAAAGGCCATTTGGTGCTCGGGGAAAGAAAATACCTGCACTAAATTGTGCCCAATACACCTCTGACGGTACAGGTTGTACTCAGAAAAGAGCTAGGTTAAATCTAACCGCGCCCTCTAGAGATTGGCAATGAGGAAGCATTTGACTCTTTATCGTTGAATGCTACGATTTCATCGGAGTGAAGTTTATACCAAAATAACAAAATATTTTGTGTGTGTTTTGTTGTAAAAAAAATAATTTTATAAAATTCACTCAAAACTTTTAACAAAAAAATGTTTGCTACTTATAGTGTAAAAATATTTGTGTTTATTAAAAAAAATCAGATATTATTATGAAAGATATATTTGAGTGTTTTTTCAATTTTAAGTACTTATATGCCACAGTGTATATATTTTTTTTCATAAACTTCACTCCGATTACGCTTTCACTAGCTATAAAACACGGTATGGAACCCACCAATGCAAGGAGGGGAGATGAGGAAAATAACCACTAACTTGGGTAGCACTACGACTACTGCGACTGCTCGCTAGAGATTTCCCCAGGCATAAATTCCATCTTCTCTCGTATGGTGCCTTATGGTTAACTCATTGTTAGTCATGCCGATGACAATGTCATATTAACTTATCAGGATTTATCATAGTTTAAAAGCATATTAGGCTTATCAAGAACCTTGAATTCAAGAAAAGTATTGGATACAAAACGGCATACTAGTATGTCTCATGCAACGGTAGTCGGCGCTTTCCAACAGCCTTGGAATAGGTTCCCAGATTATAGGATCCAATGGATCAATCACACATTAATTCGAAAGTAACATGAATATATAACCTCGTTCATCAGGCGACCAAATACCTCTAAGGAATGTAGAGCCACTAAAAAAAAAATTATATAAATAAAACTCAATATGACCGGGTACCCAAAGGTAATAAATTATACCCTCCCAGATAAATTTCATAGAAACGGCGTTGGAATCAATGGCTCTGCAGGCGGTCTGGCTATTTGATGCAATGTATTTTAAGCTATCCCTACGACTGTTGATTTCGATTCCGTAGATTTCATTCCATTTTAAATGGCTTAACCGATTTTTGTAAAACAACTTTTTTTGACCGGTTAGTATTTTAACTTTACAAGGACGAGGAGACCACATACTAGCCGATATCGGTCTACATCTGAGAGGGATGAACGATTTATCGTCCCGGCCATATCACGGATGTCGATGTGCAGCAGAAGTTAAGACAAGTTCGAGATGGAGCTGTGAGTCAATTGACAATAAAAAGACGCTTGAAGGAAGCCAATCTCACTCCAAGATGGCCCGCTAGAGGCACTAAATCAACAGCACGTCACCGCAAAGAGCGACTGAAATTTGCTTACGAACACATCAATTGAAGCATCGAGCAATGGAGGTCCGTTCTATTTACTGACGAGTGCAGAATATGTCTCCATAATAGTGATAGGAAAGGCCAAGTCTACCGGTGTCCAGGAAAGCTGTTTTCGCAGTGCTGTTTTACTGAAACAGCCTCGTACGGCGGCGGTTCGTGTATGGTGTGGGCAGGCATACCGCTTGAGGGAAAAATGAACCTTGTTTTCGTACCTGGTGGAGGCCGTAGAGGAGGTCTGACCGCTAATAGATCCTACACAGGATATGTATGGGAAGATTTCATATTAATGAATAACAATGCCTAGTGTCACACAGCTCGAACCCCTCGGCGGTGCATGGATGAGGTTGGATTCGAGACGATGAAGTGGCCAGCCCTCCGTCCAGACATGAATCCAATTAAACATTTATGGGACGAACTAAAACGGAGGGTTCGAGCCAGAAATGCGGTATCATCTAACATCAGTGACCTTAAGATTGCGTTGGATGAGTAATGGGATGCGATTTCCCAAGTCTTTGTCTAAACCTTATTAAGGTCACTGAAGAACCGCATGCAAACCATTGTAGACTCAAGGGGAGGGGGCAATACTATGTATTGACCAATAAAATTGTTTTTGTTTTGCTTGAATTTTTTGTTGTAATTTAAATTTAAATTTATATATCCCCAATATTTGTTTTCATTTTGGTTGCGTTATCATTCAAAATTCATTATCCCTTTTGCTGCCCGCTAACACAATTGTGTGGGTACTTATTTTTGTAACCGGTGTGAAGTTTTTGGACACTTTTAAATTTTTGGACACTTTAACAATTTGGATAGAAATTTACGCGAGTGTCCAAAACTAATTTTTTTAGAAATAATTTCGATTTTAGACAGATATTTGAGCACATGTACATTTCTAAAAAATGTAATTCCAAAAAAAATTGTGTTTATGAAAAAGATCAAATTTTTGTATTTCGCATACATTAAACTTTTGAGATATTACTTTAATCATCAGGAATATGCGGTATATGGAATTTTCGTATGAAAGGATGTCGTTGTAGGTTATGGTTAATTACACAAATCTCAGAGATTGGTTCCCCTAGTGGCTATATATATTTGAAAGTAGATAAGGGGGTTTATCGAAAAATTTGATTCAAATATATTAGTTTCAAGATATTATGTAGCGTTATTAACGTACGTCGCCACTACAATTTTTGTTTGAGGGTTTTTCCTTCATTTATGGTCCTGATCAAGATCAGCAAAATATTACATTTTTATGAAATCACAACAATTTTATGTTTATCGCACTTATATAATATGGTGTATAGCAGATTGTGTGGGTACGACAAAAGTACCATGACAAAAATTTATTTTTGTATGTGTTTTCAACCAACTTAAAGATTTGTGCATTCCTTTAAAACTTATTTTTGTTCGAAAAAAACACTATAACTATACACACAATTGTGTTGGATGTACTTCAAATCATTGCCATTACATACTATTTTTTTTTTACTCACACATTTGTGTGGTTTGGACTTAAATAGAGCCATTTTTTTTTGTTTGAAAAAGCGTTATAAAAAGAAATTCCTGTAGTTAAAGTAAAAATATCAGGTTTTCAATTAAATAATGTTTTGTGAAAATAGATTAAGCCGTTTTAAAAAAATTCGCCTTTCTGTGGGCGCTAAAGGTTTGAGTCTTTTTAGTTGCGCTCGAGTGTATATTGCAATAATTTATGTTGTGAAAGACAGTGGCGTACTGTTAAGGTAATATGACAACCGCAAGACAAGATACGCCATTACTGTACCAGCTATAGACCACATCCGTCGTTAAACATGATCAAGTCCCCATTTGAAACGTGGTTCGAAACGTCTCTCGCATTAATAATCACATTAAGTTATTTCTCGATAGAGTGTTTTGTGTTCAATATAACTATCCAGCAGAGCTTGGTGTCTAAATGTCACAGGAGAGTATTTGAAAAGCCGCGCACTGCTTATCCGAAGATCTAAAAGTGAGGGACCCCAGACAATCTCCAGTACAGCAGTCTGTGTGGTAGCTCCACAATTCCCAAGCAAACCGTTTTCTGCAACTGAGCCAGTGATTTCTTATCAGGTTCGGTTTGAACTCTAGGCCATCACAAAAAGACGGCGAGTACCGCAACGTATGCGGCCAGTGCACATATTTTTTTATTTCTACATTTTTAATAAATATTGTTTTATTTTTTGCAGCATTTCTCTTCACTATGTTATAAGCAGGTAAGCTTTGGATCCAATCGAACCTAAAGATATAAGAGTCCCTATTTTTTAGATTCAAATTTTTAAACCACTTCGTCTTGCTAAAATTACTATATATGTAATATGTGCTGTTCAGATGTGGTGTCCATTGGATTCACAGGTGTGGGTAACTGCAGCAGGGAAACTTTCGAATTTCAAAATAAAACTTTTCATACCGATTAAGCCCAATTTGTGCTAATTAGTGCTCACGGGAAAAAGTTAGTGCTAGTCCAGAAGCCGAGAAAACGGTAAAAGAAAATTTCAAATTTCGAAAGACGAAACCTGATTTCTAGAAAATGGAACCTGATTTCTAGAAAAAACCAGAAATAATTTAAGCCTAATTTTCACACTTCTTAAAGCAAAGCCAATCTAAATAAATCAAGCCTGCCTATTAAATCGCACTTTCAAATACGGGATATAAAACATAAACAAGAAATTAACTTGCAATACGATTAATCGCTATACGATGAATCGACTCTACCAAAATCTAACTCACTGTGCATTACATTTTCGATTTATTTTTGCCTTACATTTTCGATTTATTTTTATTTTCTTTTTTAAAGTTAAATAAAATTTTTATTCACTCTTATATCGTTTTCGCTGACACAAAAATGTTGATCCATTTTTGATCCAAAATGGCTTCTTTGTTTACATTTTTTGTCTTTTTATTTTTTGATTTTGGATCAAAAATAAAATCCAAAAAATTTGTTGGATTTTTTTTGACGTTTACTGACACAATATCACAATATGTGTGAGTAAACTTCAAAAAAAATCCAACAAATTTTTTGGATTTTATTTTTGATCCAAAATCAAAAAATAAAAAGACAAAAAATGTAAACAAAGAAGCCATTTTGGATCAAAAATGAATCAACATTTTTGTGTCAGCGAAAACGGGATTAGTTAAATGTTTTGTTTTAAAATGAAAATGTATATCATTTCAAAATTGGCAGAGTTGATTATGAATTGGAATTAATCACACCATCCGTAATCTTATTATAAATTATCATACGATAATACTAATTTGTTTGGAGAAAGGTTCACTGGAATTAGAATCATTTAAATATCTAGGATGAAGTCTCGCTATATTTTTAGTTGTACATCATTCTGCTGATATAAGTTTGCAAAGAAATCTAATCTTATAATCTAAATTGTTTAACTTATAATTTGTGATTTTATTTCATAAACGCAATAATGAATCATGTGCACGTTGAACATGGACTAGTATAATCATAATGCGAATCTTTAAATGGTCCAATGACGTTTCAAGATTGTCGAAAGAATTTTTGGTGGCTTCAAAGAGAATAACGGTTTTGAATCGGAATACTTAATTAATGATGTGATGCAGTGTGTTGGACAAAATTATTATTTAAATTTTATCACCGCTCTGATTTTCAGAAACTGAGTGACATTTATACCTACTGAACAAAACGGTATCATAAAGCAACATTTTATGTGGGGTTAGGCATTTATAATAAATTTCGACATCAGTAAGCATGTGTTTAGTCCATGTTTTGAAACATTTGATAAATACTTGACCAAACCAGATGTTTTTAGGATAATCTTTATAGTTTTTACACCATTTGCCATCTTGGAGGTCAGCATTAGTTTAATGTACAAAAAAACGTTAATACTGATTATTACCACATTATCACTATGGTTCATTGCTTATGCATGTATATTACTTACACATTCGTTAACACTAGTTAAATGTTGGAATGTGCACAGCGCAACGTGGTGAATATAACGCCGAATAGAATAAAGATAAATAAAATTGAAATCATTTTAAAAAGCATTGCAATGAATGATACTCGAGGAAGAATGATAAATGACTATCGGCAGTGATTCGAAAATAAAGGAGTATTCAATAGAAAACGATTGCTTCAAGCTTTTGTATATTCGACGCGTACATAACACACGAAAACAGCACGAATTTCCGATAGAAAACCGAAGAAAATCAATGTTTGGCACTTTTGGTGAAAGAATGGCTTACAATATTAAGAGAGACGTCTCGGTTTATCACACATACGTGGGACAAATACGCAAGCATTTAACGTTCATTGCTTGTATACTTTTGAAAACATTGTTGCTACTTTAAACAAGTTCTATTTTCTCAACTGAATGAGACACCAAATCAACCCGTTTGGTAATACATAATCCATCCAATCTGAGTTTTTCATCATTTATCACCGCTGAAAATATCACCGCGCGAAATAATCACCGCAAAGAAAAAATTATATTGGTAAATGACTAAGAAAATCTTTACTCTGTAATTTTCCTTAAGAAAAAAATATTTTTAAATTGCATACAACAAGTATTATGTCTTTCGGTGGCCGCTATGGTGTTCGAACGATGTTACAAAATCAAGTACATACTGTAAATGAAAATTTTATAGGTTTTATTACGCGCATAGGAAGGAAACATTATTCTATAATTTTTTAATCACGTATTTATACATATCTGTGATTGAAAAACATTATTACTCGCATGCTTTCACAACCACATTGTAGTGGTGACTGACTGAATGTCGTTATTTACATGATACAATAATTTTTTCTTCTTATAGATAAACCCACCATGAAACGTTTAAAAAATGAACTAAAACGGTGACCTAAAATAATTATCTTCTTATATAATATTCATAGGCTGATGGCATACTAGGGTAACTTTAATCTGGTATTTTTTTCGTTTCGTTCCCCTTTACCAATAAAATCAAAAAATTGCGGCGCAAATAAAACCGATTTTGTTGGTAAAGGGGAAAGAAACGAAAAAAATACCAGATTAAAGTTACCCTAGTGTGGATATGCACAGAACAAACGAAAATGAAAAAATATAAGGTCACCACAATTCGTTTACTAGCGACAATGAATTTCTAGTGAGTTTATCTGATAAAGAGAAAATTATTGTATCATGGTTATTTATAATTTATAAATAATAAAAAAAAAATCCTGTACAAAAATCAGTTTTTGTTTCCATAGCAATCGTGTTTTTAGAAAGAGAATGGAAAGAGACCATATTATGATTTGAAATCATGACGCAATACAACAACAACACAAATAAAAGCTCATTATTTATTCATTTTCCAAGTCAATTTTCACACAGTTTAAAGGGTTTTCTTGAATTCTTTTTTGAATCAATTAAAGTTCGAATATTTTTGCATTTACCCGTACAAAAATATTATAAAAGCTTATGGTTTAAATATACTTAAAAAGAAAAAGAAAATTGGTCGTTTTCCTTACATTCCTATAAGAAACTAACATTTATTATATCCCGTATTTTAAGTTTAGTGAAAAAAAGCTCGAATAGGGAGGCTCTATTTATCTAGTTGGCTCTAAATTTTCATTCATAAATTGGGGAAAACAAACTTGCCCCTAAAAGATACTATATTAAACACACAAAATACGGAGGTATACCGTTCAATAATAATTGTGTTGAACAACAGATTAAACAAAAGAAGTAAAATGTTCTAAAATCAAAGAATAAGCGATTCAGATAGCATATTCCTGTGGCATGTTCATTGCCATCCGAAAAAATAGTGGCTGAATTTGTGCTAATCCAGAATTGGCCCGATGCATACTCCTGTCAAATATTTTCTTTGCCATCTGAAAAACTAGCTGAATTTGTGCTAATCCAGAATTCAACAACTATATTTTTCGGATGGCAACGAACAAACCTTATAGGAATATACAATCAGAAGTGCCAAATTAATTGGTTTCAAGAACACTTCATGTCAGAAAGCCTTACATTCAAAGGTTTTTGTTGTTCAATGGAATTGGGCCAATTCTGGATTAGCACAAATTTAGCCACTACGTTTTCCGGATGGCAATGAAGTCCAACGTTCCCTCTAATTATTCAAAATCATGCGCGGCATAACTGCATTGTGGGCAAGTATTTTAAATTTAGCAAATTTCTAGCAAAACTTAACAAAATTACAATACAATAATTTTTACAGATAATTTTATTTAAAAATAAATTAAAAGAAACTTTAATGCGTGAATTTCACAGTGAAACAAATTTTTTCAGTAAAATTAACACGAGATAAAAATATAAATCCTTTACTTGTTAGCGAGAAACAAAAAAATTGTTCAGTAAAATTTACTGCCAAATAATAGAATAAGTGGGGAAAATGTTGCCATAAAAAGTGTGAAACTCAATACTTTTTATGGCAACATTTTCGATACACTTTCAAAAAATAGTATGCGATGAAGAATATTTTTCGCACACTACGACAATTTTATGGTTGGAAAAGTATTATAGTGAAATGCAAGAAAAAATGAAACTCGCTATTAGTTTTTGTGCCGCTAGATACAACACGTTCAGAAAGAGGGTAGGGTAACATAAAATTTTGAAAATTTTATGTTTCGTTAAAATGGTTTAATTTCAATTTGTTTAGTTATGTTGCCCCCAATCTGTCACTATTTTGACTATAAATGTTGCTATAAAAAAAACAAACAAAAGTTGCTGTCTTTATCGCTGTAACGTAATTTAAATATACTATTCTCTTTCGATTTCACTGTGGAATCAGAATAAAGTTGCCATAAAAAGTATTAAACTCAATACTTTTTATTGCAACATTTTTAACACACCTTCAAAAAATAGTATGTGATGAGAAATATTTTTCGCACACTACGCCAATTTTATGGTTGAAAAAATATTACTGTAAAATGTCAAGAGAAAAATGAAATGTGGTATCATTTTTCTATTTTGTTAAACTCGTTTATTTTCAAATTTTTTAGTTATGTTGCCCCTAATCTGTCACTATTTTGACTATAAATTATGCTATAAAAAAAATAAACAAAAGTTTCTCTCTTTGTCGCTCTAACGTAATTTAAATATACTCTTCTCTTTTCGGTTTCCCAGTATTTTTTACTGGAAAAATTTGTTTCACTGTGGAATCCACGCATTGTAATATAATTTCTGATTTTATCCTTTTAAAAAAATCACTGTCAACTTTTGCTTCAATACATATTTTACAAAGTACATCACTTGTTTCAATTTGATAACTAGAAATTTTATATAATACAACTTTTTGTTTAATTGATAACGACAGGACTTCTGTTTTAACGAGTTCATTTAACCATTCTACTCTAAATTTTGAAGCCGTCTTGTTTGTTCGGGGTCTGTTATTCGGCGGTCTCGGGTTCGATTCCTGGTGGTGACAAGTAATGAACTTGCGAATGGGTGTTTTTTTAACGGGTCATATGTTATTTATATGCTTGTCCATTTTCAGATTTTCAAGCCATAGTAGTTACAGCTTCGTCCTTAATAATATTTTGGTGGAGCTTGAGCTTACATCAAATTTTTGTTTTGTCATTACAGTAAATGGAGTTAATTTTTTATAAATTTTTTAAAAAAAATCACATCATATACGTAAAAAAAAAATTAAACTGTGTGGGTTTACAAATTTTAAAATTTTGTAACTAATGCTTTAATTCCATGGATAAAATTTGCTGACAGCAATTTTTTTGCTGATAATACGCAAAAAAAAATTTTCATAAGAGTGACAAAGAAAAGAAATATTTTTTATTTCATTTTATAGAAAAATTTCATGGTTTTACATTTTGGCATAACCTAAAAATTGCATAAAATATTTAATTTGTACATTTTCGTACAATTCGATTTCTTTTTATATGTTTTAATTTTTATTTATGTACCACAAAAAACCACTAACATTAACAAATTTCAACTCAAAAAAAAAAAAATAAAATAAATCGTCATTTGACTATAAAAATGGCGAACATCTATTTTGTATGAGTGTGTGAAAAATTTCTTATCTCTACACACATTTTTTGTAGATGTGTAAAAAGTGCTGCCATAAAAAATACTCCAATTTACATTTTTTATGGCAGCATTATGGCAGTAAACTTCCCCTATCACACTTCCCCTCTCAGTAAAATTTTACTGACAACCAGTAATATTTATATTTTTTTCTCGCTTTTGTTTTTGCTGACAGCAGATTATTTCCATGGAATAGGCCCATAACACGAAAAAAATGTTAGCAATATTGCAGATGGGCGGACTAAATACTATGATGGGCAAAATACAATTTAAATCTGAGTGGCCGCCCGCGTGCTCAGCTTAGCGGGAACGTTGCATGCCACAGGAATATGCTATCTGAATCGCTTATTCTTTGATTTTAGAACATTTTACTTCGTTTGTTTAATTTGTTTTTCAACACAATTATTATTGAACGGTATACCTCCGTATTTTGTGTATTTAATATAGTATCTTTTAGGGGCAAGTTTGTTTTCCCCAATTTATGAATGAAAATATATGAAAATTATATTTCTATGATAAGCACAAATTTACAAAGTGTTAAAATTAGGTTTAAACTATTTCTGGTTTTTTCTAGAAATCAGGTTTTATTTGTTTCTTTTTTCATGCGAAATTTTCTTTTCTCGTTTTTTCGGCTCATGAACTAGCACTATTTTTTTCCCGTGAGCACTAATTAGCAGAAATTGGGCTTAATCGGTATGCAAAGTTTTATTTTGAAATTCGAAAGTTTCCCTGCTGCAGTACCCACACGATTCACAGCCGAGGTATAGCCGAGCATACGGGGTGTGCATTTACATGGATGATGAAAGCCCGAATCATATGGAAAGTAAGTAGATTACTAGAATGTTACGCCTTACTGCGAGTTCATAGGACGGATTAAAATCTCGGATTTTTCTATCCCAGATTTTTTTTTCAATATTTTCAACTTTTTTATATGAAAAGAGGCGTGCCCGTTGTATAATTTACGTGATGTAATTGGTTAAAACGATGGGATAGTAAAATCCGAGATTTTTATCCGTCGTATGAACTCGCTGTTATTCACTTTTAGTAAGAACGTTACAATAGATTTCGTTAAGGATCTGCAAACTACTAAACCAAATGGAATCTGCGAGTTCGCGTGTGGTGAACGGGGTCTAATTATGTTGATTTTTAACTTATCTAAAGACATTTTTACGTTTACTGTAATATCGCCTCTAACAGAAGCGTTCACGGGATATATGGAAGTAAATCCGTAAACATTTCTGGGATAGGCGCTATTTTCGTAAACTTAAAAATCTATTTAGACTAAACGGCCGAACCTATATATTTTAAATACAAGTTCAAAATCGTTCGTAGTTTGTTTACGTGGAAAAAAATTAACTTTGTCCAATTTCACGTATCATGCCTTTGGCCGGATCTTTTAATCAATATGTAGCGTATGAATTGTTGACCAAGCAAATCTCCTTATTGCGGGTTTTCCGTGACTGTTACCTTTACATTGTTTGCGTTTCGCGATCGATACAATGCACCGTGTGTGAAAGTCTGGCCCTGTGTTCGCACGCAATCAAAAAGCGTAAGCTGGCATTTGATCGCAAATAGTTTTCGCTTCAAAACAAACGGCAAAAATGTTGCATTCAATCGTGCAGAAAGAAATGCCAGCGTTCATCGGATTTAACTGTACCTAACTTTTACCTGTAGGGCTATAGGAATTGAAATCTAAAGTTTTTCAACAATTGCACAAGAAACTTTGGCGAGCGTCATAGGTCAGTATGGTCTAACGGTAGATACATAACAAATGGGGGTGATTAATTTTGGAACACCCGGTATTTCACAATTATAATTGTAATGTTCGTTTGTTTAACCGTAATAAGAATTTTTAATTTTTATCGTTTCAGGTGGCAACTGGTAATAATTTTCATTATAAATCCATACTCTATGCGCAGTTTGCGCACGTCAATAAAATTTGTTAGTTTGGCGCTACATAACAGGTATATCACGTATATTGAGTTTATGATCAAGGTTCTTGATCATCTTGAGTATAGATTTAATTTATATACTACGGTCATTGGTCAAGATTTCTGGTTTTTACTAGTGGCTTTAGCGATGTTTGATTGTTATAGATAACAAAGGTTGTAAAATTACAGGTTTTCATAATTAAGTATATGTGGATAAAACTACAAAAGAACCTGTACTTTTGCATGAACTTGAATTTTAAATTATTGCTGTTCATCTGCTTTTAACAAAGTTCAATGGTTGCATAGTGATACACGCATATATTAGTTGCACGTGTAGAATATTTATTACATAATTTGGAATTGGATTTCGTAAAATTTAATTAAGATTGTTGTGGGTATTCAATAGTAGTTATCATTCTCACTATAACTCTTAACATTATAACAAATCTTGAATTTAACCTTTTTAGCAACTGTGATCTATCCCTAAAAGCGAGATCCCTTACGGTGATTCTAGGGAGCAGTTTAATTTGCTCGCTTAAGTTTCTCAATTCCCATTGAATCAATTTACTCAAGGGTTTCTGAACAGTTATAATATGTATTTAGAACAGAGCAAGGTAACGTGATGACCGTTGTGTCACTTAAACAAGAGTGGCCGGGTAATACGGACAACACGAATTACCACTGCTGTCATTAGTATCCGATGAAGTTCTTATTCATCTCTCATTAGATCGTCATACAATTCATTTAGAAAAATTTATTTAGGGAGATACGTGACAAGAGAAACTAAGAAGAGGTTTAGAAACGGAAAAAGGAGAGGGGGAAGGGGGGTTTCCAGAAGAAAATTCGTTCAAATACGTTATATTTTTGAAAAATAATCAAATATTTATTTCATTACAAAGTATGCGGCATCTTGTGGATCATTTTTGAACTAGCGGATATTTCGCCGTTGATAGCTCTAATGTCATCTGTCAAGTGACAGAAATTCAGTATTATATTCCCGGTGAACGAAATGAGTCGTTTCACTTCGTTGGCTTGAGAGGGGTTTTATCAAAAATTCATCTTTTCCGACGAAGCTCGTTTTCACCTCGGCGATGGCTATGTGAGCAAGCGAAATTGTCGTAATTGGGGTACAGAATTTAGAAGCCAATACACCCAAAACGAGTAACTGTTTGGTGTGGAATATGGTCCAATGGCATCATAGGGCCATTTTCTTCGAAAATGATGAAGGTGGCGACTAACAGTTAATGACTACCTTTATCGTGCCATTTTAGCTGACATTTCATTGTCGCCACTACCCACACAACCAACGATACAATGGATGTTTTGCGCCCTATCTTCGAAAATCGAACTAAAAGTTGTCGCACGCTGCGTAGTTTCCGATTAAGGCCTCTATTACGAAAACATTGATGAAATAGCCACCGCAATCTCGATAGCAAGGTATAGCACTTTTTTGTTTAAATAATTTATGTATAGCAACACATTCTATCACTTTGGATATTTCCCATACATCGTCGTGGTCAACAACGAGGCCTGGGGGCTTGTCTCTGCGGCAAACAGTGGGATTGGTTCGTCTCGCCGTCTTTTCATCAAAGATCACGAAAATAACTTACAATTTCCGATCGATTCGGGCGCTGAAGTATCTGTGATACTCGTAAACAAGTTAACAAGTTTCCCCAGCATGCTAAAGACACCGTTTGCATTCTTACCACAGCAAACTGATCCCCAGCTTCCACTTAAGGCGTTCGTTCATACATCGCTTCATCTTCGCGGCAGTAGACAGGCCTATTATAGGTGCTAACTTTTAGTCCAAATATGGTCTCGTGGTCGATTTGAAGAACAGAAGACTTTCTGATTCATTTACTACCCTCACTCATTTCAAAGAAATACCCCTCGCTCACTGAGACTCCGAATTACAATCTCCCAGTGAAGCATAACGTAGTCCACTACGTCGTCACGCAAGGTAGGTTACCTTGTGCTAAACCACAACAACTTGACGCAACGAAACTAAAAGCTGAAAAACCTGAATTTTGCGCCCCTGTGGATACTGTTGACAGTTAAACACTGTCACTATCACAGGTAGATATTCTATCCCCCACATACACAGTTTCTCGTTGAAACTCGCCGGCTCCAGTATTTTCCCGAAAATATATTTAGTTAGGGCATATCATCAAATTCCCATGGCTCTCGAAGATATTCACAAAACAGCGATAACTACTGCTTTTGGGCTTTTTGAGTTTACCTGAATGCCATACGGCCTTCGTAACTTAGCCCAGACATTCCAGCGATTCCTTAGCGAAGTGTTAAAATGGCTGGACTTCGTCTACTCTTATATCGACGATATCCTCGTTACGAGCCGGCCCGAGGTGGAACACACAATTTCGAAAGATGGCATCTTCCCTTCGTAAGACAGAGTTGAAGTCATTTCAAATTTTCCACAGCCAACATCAATCCGCCAAATACAACAGTTCGTCGGTATGGTGAACTATTACCACCGCTCTATACCACGATTAGCCGAACTGTTATCGCCTATACACAGGCATTTGGCCACTTTACTCAAGAAAAACACACACTGAATAAACTTCTATTGGCCCTAATATTGCACCGAATCTATCGATAAGGTCAAGCGTTCTCTTGCCGCTGTCACTCTTTTCGCACACCCGTTGAACGACGCGCAGTTCAATATAACTACCGACGCTACCAATGTAGCAGTTGGATCTGTCTTACAACAACGCAACAAAGGATGTTCGCAACCGTATTAGCGTTCTTTTCAAAGAAGTTCTCCCCTGCAGAAATTAAATACTCTACTTTCGATAGAGAACTTCTTGCTATGTATTTAGCAATCAAACACTTTCGTCATTTCGTCAAAGACCGAAATTTTTCTATATTTACCGACCATACACCCCTTACAACAGCTATTGCGTCAATTACGACATCTCAATTACATTGCCTAGTTCACTACCGACATTCATCACATCAAAGGTAAACACAATGTGGTGAGCGACTGTTTGTCTCGTTCTGGTGAAACACTTCTCACAGAACTCAGCGTCTACTCCTTTGACAAGAAGGAACAAAATCTTCTACAATGAGTACATCTGTAGATACAGTGTCCCACTCTACATCACGGCAGATCAAGAAACACATTTCGAATCAACGTTGTTCACCGAGCTCACGAAGCTCCTAGGTTCCCATCGCATTCGGACAACTGCATACAACCCGAAAGTGAATTTTCTTGCAGAAAGGTTCTACAGGCAACTAAAATCCGCCTTAACAGCTCGATGTAATACACCCCATTGAGGTTCAGAACTTTCCACGATCCTATTGGGAATTCGAACCTCCGTCAAGGAAGACTTTAACTGCACACCAGCAGAGCTAGTTTATGGTCAAAATATCAAAGTTCCTGGTGAGTTCTTCATCAACAACCAAAATCCATGAGTCTTTGTTCCTACGGAATTCTTTGTTGTGGATATAGATGGAAAATCTACAACAATTGGCATCGACAGACTTAAGTCAGCATACGGAATACTTGTGGTAGTCAGTCGAAAAACGTAGTAACATTTAATTTAAAACACTATGGTTTTCGATCCACGAGGGGAGTGATGTAGCGGCTCAAAATCCTTCCTCGTGGCACTCCTCGTAGCAAAACTATTTATACACCGCGCCGCTTAATTACGAGGCATAACATAGAATACATAGAATAATTTTTTTTAACATCATCTGCAGGTCGATTCTGGTTTTTCCTATAGGAAAAGGAATTAGGAAAAATATTTTCATAGTATTTTGGTCACAATTTTTTTTTTCTGACATACTATGTTAAACAGTTAGTGTAAATTTTTTCAAAAACAAAATTAAATTGGGAATATTTTTCCTATCCAATTTCGATACGGAAAAAATATTTCCTAAATTTTAAAATTTTAGATCAAACATGATTTCTCAGTAGGTCAGAAAATGTTATTTTTGACAAAAATACTATGAAAATATTTTTCATAATTCCTTTTCCTATAGAAAAAACCAGAATTGACATGCTGTTTTTATAAAAATGATGTGTCAAAATATTGTTTATAAAACATTCAAATCCGAATAATCGAGTATTCGAATATCTGATTAATTTGGGGTAAATTTAAGTGTTCGTTATTCGAATATATTTTATACATGAATATGCGAATATTTCTTTTTATCTCTCAAAATATTTTGTAAAACAAACTGCGAATGTTTTCTCATCCCATCATTCCTTTTACGAACTTCGAAATTTTCATATTTCATGCACAGCTCTCCAATTTATGACTTGTGCCTAGGCTTGCCACCCGTCCTCCTTTGTGGAGGACAGTCCTCCTTTCGTAAGAAATTTCCTCCATCCTCCACGATGGCCTAAATGTCCTCCGCATGTATCTTTAATACATATTTACAATATTATATACCATTCTCAAATCCTAAATGACAAATTTCAAATACGGTCGGAAAGGGATCTATAGAATATAAAGGATACTCAGCGCTTCGAATTCATCAAAATGATATAGCGCAAATTTTAGGCAGGGATTTTGTCAAAAAGAATTCTTCTGAGGAAAACGATGTTTGTCTAACAGAAATTATCCATATATATCTTATAGGTTTTGTACTTTAAACCCACGATTTTGCAAATGATATTCAATTGTTTTAGTGCATTCACAACTTTTTACAAAAGAACGTGAAGAACTCGAAACACGAAAAGAACACGAAGAGTGTTTTTTCAAAAGAACTTCAATTAAAAATGCAGAGTAAATTCAAATATTTTTCAAGTTTTAATATTTCAAGTTCGTAAATTTTTTGCAACTTTTGCTAAACAAATTCAGTGCTCTCAATTCTTAACCGATTACGATTTTTGGTAGAAATTCTTGTTTTATACTGAAAAAAATTAGTTTGTTTATTTTTCTAGTCTTACTCAGAGAGGATGATAATGCTTGAAATTAATTGGAAATGTTAACATTATTATATTAAAAATAAACTTAATATAAAATAACAAAAAAAATTACTTGTCCTCCATTGGAATTTGTAAAAGGTGGCAAGCCTACTTGTGCCCCAACTGTATTTAGTATTTTTTTGTATTTGATAGCGAATCGGAATATAGTGAAATCGAAGATGATTTAAATATAATTTTCTTCGGTCTACGGAAGAATCCTGTCTACTGCAGTTCAACATGGTCTACAATAAATAAGGTACGGAAAATAGTTAAAAAAAAAATCGAAAGTCTCCAGTCAAAAATATTAAACTTCAAAAATATGTGATCGAGCAGGAAAAAACTTGTTCTTCTTATCAACATAAAAACAAGATGGAATTCGATGGCTACGATGGTGTGAAGAGATTTTTACGCCTTAATAACTGTATTAACATGCACTAGTTGATCTAGGTTATGAAACCGTGACTGAAGGGAAACCATTTATTTACAAAAATAGCTTGACGTACTGTCAAATCAACAGTGATTTAAGTAAAATCATTGTGTTTATAATTATTCAGAGAAATCATGGCCTTAAAAAAATATTACAATATCACATCACCAGGCGCGCGACACTCAATATAAATTTATAACTGTAAAATATTGCGTTGCGAAGCAACGAAAATGGGGAAAAATATTCGTAGGAGATTAGTGTTGTATGGAGCGGTATATATTGAATATTGTACTTTCTAATAATTCCACTATTCATTATAAACACAATGGTAAAATTTTACTACACAAAATTAAGAAAATAATCTATCAAAAAAGAGACAAAACCTTAACCAGCTTAAGGCATATCTTGAAACTGGAAGTATGCCACGCACCGATCGAGCAAAAATTTTGATTACGCAAAAAAAACTGCCGCGAAAACTTTAGCGGAAGATCTCGCTAAAAGACTATTCGCCTCCTCAACCATCAAAGTTGTAGCGAATTCTAAGAATGAAAGTATAGTGATAACGAGTTGCTGGTTTCTTATGATTTAACTGAGTCACTTGCAGTCAACAAACAACGTGAAAATATATTGCAACAAAAGCTGCAACTAGCGATTAACTCAATTACCGATTCCACGCCAAGAGATAGTTTAAAATAAGATTTTTGTTATCTAGATTTGATCACAAAAAGAACAAATAAATTAGACAATTTGGATAATGCTCTATATTGACGATTAGCCCCACTTCAACAAAAACAGAGGGGTTTCTCTACGGCGAGAAATCTTAAATCTAAAATGACAAGAGCCTAATATTTAAACATCTCAACTAAACGAAACCTGTATGTTTTTAGTTTTATTACCGATTATTCATGGTTCTTGGTACTTCTTTTACTTTTCGAATACTAACCGAATATTTGGATATTTAAAGAAATAGTTATTTGAATAGTTATTTGATACTCGGATAACTCAAAATGCCTATGGGGTTGTGTTATGGTGTAGTGCGTGGTTGTAAATTAGATGATCAATGGGTTGCAATCCAATTTGTACAGCTATCACCCTCAGCACATATGATACACTTGAGCAACAACACTCAATCAGAGGAACTGGTCGATTCACTTTCATAAACCTCAATCCGGAACTCGAACAACTACAACTTCGAGGTGAAATATTTAGTGTACCGAAGGGGCCCCCACAAATAAATAAATCAATACACAAAACTTAATTAATTTATTTTAATTATAATTTTTTTTTTTTTTGTTTTAATTTTTATTATAATTTTTTTATATTAAATTTATTTAATTTTTATAGTTTTATATTACATTTTAGGCTTTATCGCCATTTATTATAAAAGAATGTTTTTACAATTAGTATATGACATTGTAACTATGTCATTAGATTTTCACCAGACTATTATTTTTTTACTGCAAAACAATCGGTCTTTTATAGATTTAATTCCTTTATTTAAAACGGTCGCTGCGATCGAGAAAATAACAAATATGTAGCTCTAATTCCCCTTAATCAGTTTTTATGCTCAAAATCAATTTGTCAATAGATGACGCGACGAATAGTAAAAGGACAACCAAAAATAAATATGAGGTTGGAAAAACATGCTGAATTATTTGTCAATAAACACGAAATGTCAGAAACGAAATGGACATTTCGTTTTTGGAATTTAGGATTAAAAAAAATGTAAGTATTATTTCAGACATTATTTATTGAACAATGAACAGAAATACTAATGTGATACATAGTGATGTGATAGTGATGTGATACAATCGCCACATGCTGAATAACTAAATTCTCTAATTGTTTATGTATGTATGTGAGAAAAAACTGCGCCGAAAAATCGTCGACTATGTAAATCCATCTTTAAGGTTGGTTTACTTTTATGCGACGTGTGACAAGTGTAAATAAACGTGACGCTAACATGACATGACAACAATTTACGTTTGTGTTGTGACTAGTTCCGCCACGCACACTTTATAAAATTTGAACAAAAAAAAAATGTACCAAAAATAAATTTAATGTCAAAAACTACTTCAATTACATACAAATTTGAACATGTTTGTACGACCTTTTCGGAAAAGATAAAATTAAACCAACTCTGGACGTGTGGCGTGTGCCGTGTTAAGAATGTCAAAATGTCTCTAGTTGGTTACAAGCTCCTGTAACACGTCGCATATGTAAATCAACCAACATCGAGGCATTCTAAAATTAACATACGTAGGTACATGTCACTTGTTAAGTGGTCGCAATTAGTTGTATCGCACTAATTAAGAAAAGAAAAGCGATTGAAAAATTACATTTACGTAATTCTGAATTACGAATGAATTACGAGATATACGAAAGCTGGAGTCAACAAGTTAGAAACCCACTTTCGTTGGAAAATAGTATTCACGCAAGAACTGCTGTGATGGATGTATCACGTTGTGATGTATCTTCTCTTATCCTTTTGTTGTAAACTCTAAAATTTGAAGTAATATCGTTTAGGAAGCCAAATCCCTTCATAGAATGTGCCACCAAAATTTTTTAGAAAATGTCATTTAAACAATTAATATTATTTTGAAATTGTTTTTAAAAGTGTTACTTCCGGACTTAATAATTTATGAAATTTAGCAGATTTCCAGTCTACACCAAAAAAATGTAAGCTTTTTAACGGAAACTGAAATCTAATGGAAAATGTAACTGTGTAGCAATGAAAAGTGTAAATAGCAAACCTTTACTAAAAAGGATCATCAAAAATTTATATTTGGTATCGGGATCAAACTTTATCGTAATAATTCTAGTCTAAAGGTTGGAGTTATTAAAAAAAGTTAATTCTTTAAATATTTGAAATGATATACATATGCGAGACTATGGACGGTTAAACAAATCTCGGAGATGTTTCCCAGTTACAAATGTCGTCTAATAGTGGACGAATTGAGCTACTCAATACAGTTAACCACATTAAAATAAATAATTTGGGTGCTTCCACACAATCTTTAAATCGCAAAATTTTTGAAAAAATCAAATATTCGCCAAAATACTTTTTTGTTTTATTTTAATGGGGTATGCTGTTTTGAACAACTCATTTTGTCCACTATTCGTCGGCATATGTCCTCGTTTGGTAACATCTCTGGGGTTTCAGGAATGAGCCATAGTGTAGCAACTACGAATTAACGAATATTTGAATTTTTCAAAAAAATTTCACTTTGAAACTTGTGTGGAGCCACCTGAAATGTTTTTATTTTATTGCGGTTAACTGTTTTGAATAGTTCAATATGTTAACTGTTAGAAGGCATATGTCCACACTTCATTCGACAAGGCTATTGTCACGTTACTGCTTGCGTTAATTGGTATTCTCCTAGTTGACCGAAGTGACGTGACGTGATAAATGTCATCTATTTTTTTTGTGCCTTATATCTTATATTTATCTGGCAATACCAATAATTTCCTAATATTTGACGACAAATTGACGTTTGAGATTTATATTTTGTAGTCAATAACAAAATAAATAAACATTTAAGTTTCTATACAAAAAAATGAGTAGCATTGAGTTTTTTTTATACTGATAGTGGCGAGGAGGATAATGTGATCGTTATGGCTATTAAGCGCAGGGAAATTAGAGATTCAACAATTCCTTCTAATTTGTTTCAGTTAAAAATATTTCACAAATTTTATTTATTATTTGTGTCTTTCACATTCCATAAGTATTTTCGATTAAATAATCAAGGATTTCATTTCCAAATTATAAAAGTTGAAGAAAAATTAAAGCTGAGAATAAGAGGTTGAGCTCTGTGTCACAAAATTGTCGGCCGCATTTCGATTATTCGCAGAATGGGCCCTAGAAACGAATTTAGAATAGTTGCGTTAGCACAATCAACCTTCTCCAAAATTCTAAAAGGGGTGTGTGATATACTTGAAGAACAAATTTCTCCCCAATTTATTCAATTTCTTACAACCAATGCGGAAAAGGAAAAAATTCTTCGTTAAACATGGGTTTCGTGGGGCCCTATTCTGGCTTTCTCCGGGGATAGTGAATTGGGAAAAATATTTTCATAGCATTTTTGTCTAAATTATACTTTTCTGGCCTACAGTTGGAATTAGTTTAGTGTAAATATTTTCGAAACATAGTATATTGGAAAACTTTTGTTCCACAAATTTTTTATTAACGACCATTAAAGTTGGAAATGTGACATCTAGTGCATTAAAAATAAGCTCATTGATGGTTTTTTTTCCACGAAATTTTAGCACGGCATACTTGAAAATAAAAATTAACGTACAAAAATTTACCCAATAAGTTTAATTGTTTTGCCGTCAGATTCACTTATAGTTG
Organism: Nephrotoma flavescens; assembly: GCA_932526605.1. Classification (NCBI taxonomy): domain Eukaryota; kingdom Metazoa; phylum Arthropoda; class Insecta; order Diptera; family Tipulidae; genus Nephrotoma; species Nephrotoma flavescens. Next base: position 191,446,330 of record OW052222.1, on the reverse strand, counting down.
TCTATTGGGAAAAATAATTCCCAATATGTATATCTTTGTTTTACAAATATTTACACTCAATAATTTCAACAGTAGGCCAGAAAATTATAATTTAGACAAAAATACTTTGAAAATATTTATCCCAATTCCCTATTCCCAGTGGAAGCCAGAATAGTGACAATGGAGTGATTGGATGTGTCGATGGCAGGCAAAAGATCATAGCACCAGCTAGACAAGAGAGGCATTTGTATATATGAACAGGAAAGGCTTTTACAACCTAAAGCTCAAAACAGAACAAGAGCGACAACGACGAGCGTCGACGAATAAACAAAAAATATCGCCGCGATATCGCTGTAGCTAACAGAACAAGTATGCTAGCGAATGGCGATAAAAAAACAACCACAAATGACATAACGTCGAAATATTTTATTTATGACAAAATCGATTCTAAAAGTTAGCATACTCGGATAATAAAAATTTTAAAATTATAAAAATTGTTTATGTTTTATGTCTTTGGCATATGATGTTGGGGCGTTACCAACTTATATATATAAAAAAACAGTTGGCAGCATTGTTTCGTCGGCGATAAAAATGGAAATAGACTCTAAATTTATTTCAACGAAAAAATCGTCGTCGCCTGCGTCGATGGTTGTGCTTCTATTGTATGTTTTCTGTGTTTTGTAATATGACAGGCGATTTCGCTCGCCGCCTTCGCTCTTGTTCTGTTTTGAGCTTAAACGTTATGATTGTAAGTTGTGATAATTTTTTGACGTTAATACAAATAACGTATATTGATAGTAATCATCCAGGGTCCTGTCATGATGCCTTGATGAAAGTGAAAACCGATCATGATAACGGTCAAACTAATACGTGGTTATTAGGTAATTTTTAGCAAATTATGAAGTGTTTTGTTAGTGGCTATTGTTTGAATTCTAGGTGATATCGTCTTAAGCCGTATGTAATAACACCATTTCGGTCACCTGAAGCAAGGCCACAAAAATAGCGATTTACTAAAAACATTTCAAAGCCAGAAGTATTATTGAGCGAACCATTGGAGTTCTTAAAAATGGCTTCCATTGTTTGCTTGGCGCAAGTCACTTGTAATATTTCGCAGAAAGCATCCAAAATTATTAACATTTGCTGTGCGCTGCATTATTTGTGTATTTCCCACAGTATGGAGTTTGAAATTGCAGAGACAAATACATAAAATGACGGAGTTCCCGCCAAAGGTTTTGTCAATAAATCTGCCACCATAGTTTCCGTAGGATAATATTGGCATATAACAATACATTTGTCGATGTAATCCTTGACAAATGCTTCTCGAACATCAATATGTTTGGTACGCGACGAAAATTTCTCCTCCTTAATGGATTTCAAACAATTTTGATTGTCTTCGAAAATTATCGTCGGTTTCCCGATGCACTGATCGAAATCGTTGAGTAAACGACGAATCCAATTCGCTTTTTGACATGCTTTATTATGCGATCATGCGATCATCAGCCCAACTTGCGTCTGCGTATCCCATTAACTGATTCGAACCATCACTCTTCCCAAGTGACAATCACAAACCGGTAGTACCCTTGAGATACTTTAATACTCGTTTCAATTCGTTCCAATCCTCCTGGTTTGGACTGGACATTTGGTCCCCTTTGTGTCAGAATTGAAACCGCTGCCGATATGTCAGGTCTCGTGTTGACTGATATGTACAGTAAGCAACCAAGAAACTTTTGATATTTGCCGTTGCCTAACAACAAATATCTCCTCCTTTACCATATCCAACTGATAATGGAACTGAGGACTCCTTTGCATCAGACATTTGGACATCCTTAAGTACTTTTCCAATGTAATCAATCTGATTCAACGTGTAATGACCATCTGCTTCCTTCTTCACTTGAAGACTCAAGAAATCTTTAACCTCTCCCAAGTTCTTAATCTTGAATTTCGAACTTAAAAATGTTTCGCACTTGGAGATTATCTCGTTGTTTTCAACAGCAATGACCACATCGTCAACGTAGATTAATACGTAGCATATTTATCCATCATGTTTGTAGGTGTACAAGCATGGGTCATTCTTGCTTTGAACAAAACCGAAATCGATGAGAATTTGTTTTGTTCCAATTGCGCGCTGATTGCTTTAGATCATATAAACTCCTTTTTAGTAGACACAATGATTCAATTTTGAATCATGGAGGTTGTCTCCTGTAAATTGTTTCAGACAATTCACTGTTGAGAAAAGCCGTTTTCACATATAGATGATAAACCTTCATGTCCTTGTTTGCAGCCACTGTAAGCAATGTTCGAAACGTAGTTTTGCCGAACAACTGGAGCAAACACCTGATCATAATCAATCCGTATTTCTGCGTAAAACATTTTGCGGCAAGCCTTGCCTTGTGTCTGACTACTTCTACATCTGAATTGCACTTTAGCTTGTAGATCCACTTGCAGCCAACTAGATTTGCACCTTCTGGTATTTTCACAAGCTCCCATGTTTGATTCTCCATCAATGATTTCATCTCATCTGTCATTGCTTGAATCCACAGCCTCTTTTGATCACACTTGATAGCCTCTTCGTAGCACTTTGGTTCTTGAATGACTGAATTCACCACGTTCATTACTTCAATAAGCCTCATTGGTGAAATTCCTTTGTTAGCGCGTTGTGATCGTCTAACAGCTTGCTCTTCATCTTCATTCTGAACGTGATGCTGTATTGGATTCTCTTCCTGAACTTCCTCATCGACTAATTCCTCTTGTACTGGATCGTTTTCTGCATCTTCAAAGTTGTTTAACCCTGAATTGTTTATAATTTGTTCCTGTTGGTAATTTTTGCTGGACTTGATAGGTAACAAATGACCCCTTTCAACGAACTGAACATCTCGACTAACTGTGACTCGATCGGCTTCCGGAATGTAAGAACGATATGCCTTTGATTCGTAATCATAACCGGCCAGCACTGCTTTCACACCCTTTGAATCGAATTTGCGCCTTGTTTGCTTTGGTACATGCACATAACATTCTGTTCCGAATTTCCTGAAGATATCCAGTCGGCACATTTGGACTTTTCTGGAACCAGCCTTCGTATGGCGTTGTTTCTGTACCCTTTGTTGGCGGACGATTCTGGACATAATTAGCCATCATTATAGTTTCGCCCCAAAACTTTTTCTCTAGACCTGCATCAATTAGCATGCAGTGAGCCATTTCTAACAACGTTCTGCTTTTGCGTACCGCTGTTCCGTTTTGTTGAGGTGTGTGCTCTGGATTTGCATTCCGCTGGACTTTAGATAATTCACGAATTCATTACTGAGGTACTCTCCTCCTCGATCTGTACGGATGCATTTAGGTTTTTTTCCGAATTGATGATTTATTTGCGATTAGGTAGCTGACTGTAAATTTTGAGTAATCGTCTATGAATGTCTCAATATAACGATTACCTAATGGTGTGGTCGTTTGCATCGGATCACAAACATCCGAATGAACCAGATACATGACTGCAACTGCTTTATTACTCGACTTGACCGGAAACTTGATTCGAGTAATTTTTCCTTCAAGACACATTCTGCACTTGGAGTTGATTTCGTAATCCGCTGTACACTCACTGAAGTTGATGCCTTTAACCAAATTTCGTTTCGCCAATGATTTCACAACTTCGATGTCTCTATGGCCTAGAACCTTATGCCAATAATGTATGCATCCATTGGATTCCTTTTCGACCGAGTAAACTTTGTGAGGTTCCTTTAGTATGTAAAGTTTACCGCTGATTTCGCCAACTGCCGACTGTTTTCCCTTATTTCACACTTGTTACCCTTGAAATTTACTTGAAAACCTTTTTCCGTTAGCTTTTTGACTGAAAGCAAATTTCCCTTGATATCTGGCATTAGCAACACGTCTGTGATTCTTACTAGAACACTTTGATTTTCCTCGTTCAGAAAATCGATCTTAATTGTGCCTTTACCCGCAGCTGTTAATTGTTGACCACTTGCAACGCTTACTTTATCACTACAATTCATGTGGATATTGATGAAAGTATCCTTAGAACTTGCAATGTGATACGTGGCACCCGAATCTACAATCCAGCCATCACCTACTTGATGTGTCACAAACGTTTTTCTGTTTAATCTTTCGCTAGATTCGCCTTCTGATCACTTCCTTCCTATTTGTTGAGCCAGGCTTTGTATTTTCGACAATCCTTTTTGATGTGACCACTTCTTTTGCAAAAATAGCACTCAGACTTTTTATTTTCACATTTTTGACCTTTCGTTGCTCTTGATGAGTCAATCTTTAAAGCAGTGTCATCCGTTGTTCCACCACGATCCATTGTCCTTTTGAATTCAGCGAAAAAATTCCGGACCAAAATCTGCGGCAATAACTTTCGAAACAGCTCGTTCATGGAATTTACGTGCTTTTCAGCATCACCGCCTTCATCAAGCCGCTGTTGCATGATCAACTTCAATATGTGCACACAATGATTTATACGTTTCCTTAAGTATTCTCCATGCACTTCTAGCTGAATCTGGACCGGTGATGTGATGACTTTGATCGTCTTCTACATTCAATGCTGAATATGCCTTTTCATCATTTGCTGTCCACGTTGCGCGTAACTGGTGATGGTGACTGCCTCATTGATGACTGCCCATAAACCTTTTTCCTTTCGAAGCATTTCCATTTTGTATTTCCACACAAAATAATTTGTTCCGTTCCAGCTGACGCCATCTTTTACCGTATGTGAATTTCACAACACCGAAAATCAGTTTATCCAATTAAGCTCAACTAAACACTCAAACTGTCTACAGTTTGTGATTTTAGCACACAATGTATATGTACATATTTACAAATAAAATATTATTGCAAATAATTAAATATATTAAATATTAATAAATTATTATTAGATTTACGATATAATACATCTAAAACTTAAGTTTTATTTATTTGCCTTTTTTGGGTGACGGAAAACGTTATTTCAAGTGACGAACAACTTGTCAAATGACTATTGGAATATGATGTTTGTGACTTCAAATGACAGGTGTCACTTCGATTGACTAAGAGAATATCAAAATTTGATTGTTGGAAGAAGTGACAGGTGACATGACTAAGATAATAGGGGTGGAATTAAAACTTGTGTGGAACTGTGCAAAATCTCTTTATTTTAATGCGGTTAACTATTAAATGACATATGTCCACACTTGGTAACATCTCTGAGATTTTTTTAATTCTGCCTTAGTCTTACAGATGTATATCATTTTAAACATTTAAAGAAATATTTTTTTTAATAACCCCAACCTTTGATCCCGACAATTACATCAAATATATATTTTTGATGACATTTTTTAGTAAAGGGTTGCAATTTGCACTTTTCATTGCTACACATTTTAGATAAGTACATTTTTCATTAATTTGTGTAGCTACACTTTTCGTTAGAAAGTTTATTTCGGTTATTTATGTGCGTTTTCACCTTGAATAATAAAAGTTCAAAGCATTCAGTTATATCCAGCTCAAGGGGACTATAGTTCTTAGTTGATGTGACCATCAACTTTGCTATACTCATACTACGAGAATACTTTGTAAATTTTTTTTATTTCATTGTGATCGTAATAAAAGAAACAGCAACAAATACCATAAAGCTTCATAAAATATTTCATAGAACTGGAAATGAACAAAATTCAAATTATTATTATGTTTGTTGTTGTATCCAAAGCATTTCGATAAATGCAATAAACTTTATTTTGCATATTTCGTTTATTTCTGATGCACTGCCTCCAAAAGATAAAAGAAAGAGGCAAAAAAATACCAATGATAAGTTGAAACTGGTACTGCACGTTTCATCTATTAGATAAAATAAACCAGTTTTATTTTGTCTTATCGGGGAATTAAATAACCTGAAAACAAAATTGACGTGATTTAAAAAAAAATAAATTTCAATAGGTTCCAATAATCCATTTAAATATTTGCATAGTTGGCCATGACTCAAGTGCACGAAAACTTTAAACATCACAATTTGAATTATCATTTAAATGAGATGCATTTCTAAATTTTACCGCGATCACAAGATAAAATTTCTAAGAACGTTAAAAGTTCACATATTTTTAGAACATTCCATCTAATGTTGCCCGTTTCCACAGAAAAATGACGAATGCAATCAGAACAAAATCAACGCAAACTTGGTTAAATATATTTTATTCCGTGGAAATTTTTAGCTTGTGCATAAATATTTAAATGGCTAATTTTAATTTAATCAAGTTTGCTCTGATTTTTTTCTGATTACAAAAACATATTCATATAAAATATTTAACTGGCGCACAACTAACCGGCTGTTAGTACATTTTCTGTGCAACCGGGTATTGGTAAAATAATTTTGATAAAGGGTAGGGATAGTTTGTGGCCTTTTTCCCGGTAGATGGCTTTACATTCATATATCTCAGTAATCATGACATTTTAACTTGCACTTTGACATACAAAACATTAAAATCGTTGAAGTGAATAAAAAGTTACAACATTTTAAACATGGAGATAAATAATGAAAAAATTCGATATGTTTTACAATTTTATTACGACAAACGTAAAAACGCGGTTCAGGATGCGAAAAAATTTGTGCTATTTATGGAGAAGGTGCTTTATCAAAATCAGTAGCAAAGAAATGGTTCGCACGTTTTCGTTCTGGAAATATGGATGTCAAAGATGCACCTCGCTCTGGTCGTCCAACCACTGGCAAAGTCTATGAAATCATGCAGAAAACTGAAGAAGACTGGCATATAAGCAGCCATGCAATTGGTAAAGAACTAAATATTGATCACAAAACAGTTTTAAACCATTTGAAAATGGCTGCATACAAAAAAAGCTTGACATTTGGGTACCACATGAACTAACAGTTACAAATGTAATGGACCGGATTTCTATCTGCGAAACGCAATGCTGTGAGTTTGGTGGGATTGGAAAGGAATCGTGCATTATGAGGTGCTGCCACCGGGCCGCAACTAACGCGTTTAAGGCAAGCAATTCAGTTAAAACGATCAGAATTGATCAGCAGAAAGATAACCGCACACGCATCATTGATGGCCCGGTAGAAACTGAGGGAGCTTGACTGGGAAGTTTTGATGCAACCACCATATAGTCCTGACCTTGCACCATCGGACTACTATGTGTTCCGTCCATGCAGAACCATCTTAATGGTTTTACATTAAATTCAAAAGATTCACGCCTCTAAACCACAGATGTTCTACAGTGACGTGATCATGGCTCTATACCAGAAAAAACCCCAAAAAAGCCACGAACTATTGTGCCTACCTATTATTATAATTTGGTGTATTACTCTACCTGAAAGAATTTTCGATTTTTTTTATGAGTGTTTCTTTAAACGTCGAAGAATAACATTAGGGTTATTATTAAAATTATTTAATTGACCTCTTCTATTTTGAAAATATTTTGTTTAAAAATACTCGACCATTACACGCAGCCGTATTATTTTACACCATCGCAGTCACAAACTCATTGTATAAAATATTTTTGTCAGAGATCTTTTACGGTCTAATACTGGCCTAAGCACAAATTTATTTATTTTACCAAAAAACTATAATCTGTAAAAAACATAAATGGTATAAACTAGTTATTTTCAACGAAATTTATATGGCAGCGCCCCCCATCCCTCCCCTCCAAAGTTTCAATAAAATCTGATTTTATATACGGAGTAGCTGAGCCTGGCTAGAATTCAATAGACTAATCAAGCACTAATCCGAATATAGCTTGATTATATAACCTCAAAATTGAGACGGCGGTGGGATTTTATTCGAACATGCTTCTTAAAATAATATTTGTATTTGCATTTTGCATCCAAAAGATAATATAAATATTTATTGCTTGCTTACTTACTACTAAAACGATCAAACAGAAACACAAAAATCTACTCGTATCAAGTCAACAAACCGCTTCTGTTTTTTTAAATTTCAAAATACAAAACTAACACTAATAAATTTTGTAAAATCTGTGTAAATAATTAACTCTACATTTTTTCAAATTATAAGCTTACACATTTTAAAATCTTCGATTATTTTTGATTTGAAATCACTAAAATTCATCTTTAAACTTATATCACATCTCGTTAACACTTTGGGGTCATCCACATTGGTATATATCAGATTTTTTTCTCTGCATTATCATTTACCATTAATTTATTTAATTATTTCATAACTCAAGGTGTTTTAATTTCACTCTGCAGCATTACACCATAATATATAATATATTATGTTAATAACCATATAGGGATCGAACAACCGCAATACAACATGTAAACTTTGCAACTAACTCGTTATATTACAAAAAACCAGTAAAATAATAATTTTCAATTAAATTTAAAATAAAAAATTACAAATATAAAAATAAATCATACCCCGTTCACTTAAACATAAACACATTTTATAATTTAAATAAAATGAAAATAAAAATATAAAACATATTTTCACAACACCAACCATTTTATATTTTACTTAGTTAAATTAAATTTAATTATTATTTACTTAAAACAAAAATACTCCTAATTAATTATAGGTATTTACTATCGGAAGGTAAGTCACCGTTTGAGCGTTATACCAATTTTTTGTTTTATTTAATATTTTTAAAAACTATATATGTGTGTATAGTTTGGATCGTTGTTGTTGTTGTTTTCCACAAAATAATATAAAGTTAATATTAAGAGATTCAAATAGCTACTTAATGAGTTGAAAAAGTTGCAAAACACAATAAAACACTATCAGCAACATGCGGCTAGTTTTTATTTGATCAGCAGTTATGTTTATTTGTACAGAACAGTTTGCGAGTAAATAAAATTTTCTCTCTGTTTTCTTAATTTGTTTAAGTCGTTTTATCAGGAATTTAAAATACATTTTTTGTGAAGTTTCGAATTGTTGCAATTTATGTGGGTTACTTTAAAGTTCAATGTGCATTTATTATATGCGGTTGCATGGTTGTAATGGTCCGATTGAAACTATTACACGATTTGGGTTTTCGTTCGGATAGAACACTAGATAAGAGGTGAGAGTGGTCAGATTCTTTATTACCATACATTATTACGTATAATTTGTAATTGTATTAAAATATTAAATTTCAGGGAACACGTGCCGATTATCTTCACCAAAAATATCACTTGTTTATTGCATATAATTTTTATATAAAAAATTAAAATATACACATTCAATTCACAGGTTAACAAAAGTATCTAATAATAAAAAAGTTCATTTCACAAAATAATATTTAACGTCATAAAATTCAAAGTTTTAAATTTAGATTTTTCAAATTCTCGCCATGTCCTTCATTTTCTGGAAGAGATTTCTAACACTCCATCGTGATTTGTAACACAGTTGCTTCAAGTTTTTTTATTAGTTCTTCTTACTAGAAGATGATATGCCCCTTCCCAGTATGCAATTATTCCACTGTGTGGAAAAATCTGCTCAAATGTCGTACAAAATTCCGTACTACAAAATATCAAAGACACAAAAATATTGATTTTGGAGAAAAATAATTGTTTTTCTCTTTCTATTTCGCGGTAATATTATTTTCGTTTTATAAGTTTCGATTGTATCTTTTATTTTCAGTTTCTTCTGACAAGTCGACGTGCACGGTTGCACTACATAATTAGTTTTTTTACTTTAAAGTGTTGTGTTTCATTATAATGTTTTCAGATTTGTTAAAGTAAATAATTTTAAATTTAAATATATAATAATAATTATTAACTTATTTAGTGATCGCGATGTGCAAATTTGGACTAAAAAGGTAATAGAGATCTGTCTCACAATGGCGTCGTCGTGAAATACATTTACGTAGTAACAATGATTTTTTTTTCAAGATCTCAATATGGCGGATGCAATACAACACTCAATTTATGAAATTTAAATATGTAAATAAATTTTCTATGTTTTTTTGTACACAAATAAAAAATAATGTGAATAAAATATTAATATTTATTTTATTATAAATGGAAAATTTTGTTTTATTTCGGATAAGAATTATTATTTATTCTAATTGGAAAATATATACAAACCCAATATGCAATGCCGACGGAATTCCATTTACATTCGCGTTCTAAACCCACACTGCTTCTATGGAAAGAACCATGTGTATCACGCGGAAATTCGTACTTCCAGCCAAAGAAAAGTGTCACAAAAATTCCGGTGTCGGTGTGAATCCCAACTAAAAAGAGAAAAAAAATCACAGAAACAAAAGGCACGTGTTTGTATATATTTTTCATTTTAAATAAGTAATAATTCTTATCCGAAATAAAACAAAATTTTCCATTTATAATAAAATAAATATTAATATTTTATTCACATTATTTTTTATTTGTGTACACATATTTAAATTTCATAAATTGAGTTTTGTATTGCATCCGCCACGTTGTATTGCATCCGCCAGCATATTGAGATCTTGAAAAAAAAACATTGAAAATTTACTACGTAAATGTATTTCGCGACGACGCCATTGTGAGACAATTCTCTATTACCTTTTTAGTCCAAATTTGCACATCGCGATCACTAAATAAGTTAATAATTATTATTAAATATTTAAATTTAAAATTATTTACTTTAACAAATCTGAAAACATTATAATGAAACACAACACTTTAAAGTAAAAAAACTAATTATGTAGTGCAACCGTGCACGTCGACTTGTCAGAAGAAACTGAAAATAAAAGATACAATCGAAACTTATAAAACGAAAATAATATTACCGCGAAATAGAAAGAGAAAACCCAGTAAGCAATTATTCCACTGTGTGAAAAAAACTGCTCAAATGTCGTACAACAATCCGTACTACAAAATATCAAAGACACAAAAATATTGATTTTCGAGAAAAATAATTGTATAAACAATTATTTTTCTATTCTATTGTTTAAACAATTATTTTTCTCCAAAATCAATATTTTTGTGTCTTTGATAGTTTGTAGTACGGAGTTTTGTACGACATTTGAGCAGTTTTTTCCACACAGTGGAATAATTGCATACTGGGAACACGTGCCTTTTATTTCTGTGATTTTTTTCTCTTTTTAGTTGGGATTCACACCGACACCGGAATTTTTGTGACACTTTTCTTTGGCTGGTAGTACGAATTTCCGTGTGCTACACATGATTCTTTCCATAGAAGCAGTGTGGTTTTAGAACACCACACGTTGGTACTATTTTGGGTGTCGGCTTAGAGATTCCGGATTTTACAGTTTGGAGGAAACTTAGCTCAGTAAATTTGTTGTCGGTAAATTATTTTTTATAAACATTAAATTATTATTTTTGGAAAATTTTAAATGTATCATATCTTTTAAATACACTCTTGGACTGGTTTTTGTAATTTTTTGCTGAGATGAAAAGTCCTTCCAATCATAAAAATCCAGCAGATTCATCTCAATAATATCTACTTTACAATTGTTAACTCTCTCTGAAGCAATCTCTGAAATTTTTAAAGTCATAGTTACACTTACTTCTTTTTTTTTGTAATGAACTTTCAACTTGATGTTGAAAGGAATCAGCAGACATAAAGGTATGACAAGGTTTGAAAAACTTTAAGAATATTTCCTCCTCATAATGTGCGGTAGAATTTGCCATATATATACAAAAAACCTGAATAACGACCAATTAAAATTTTGGGCTGCGCAGTTGTCTGGCCAGAAAACCATTTTTTGGTATCTCTATGATGCTGGATGAAATTAACCAGAAATGGCTTCATGCCGAATTGTCACGACTGGCCGAATCTGTTATTTTCTTCCCAAGGATACGACACTTTCATTGAAAACGATGGTTCGTGGTTTAAATATGATTTCCTTGTACATATCACAACAAACTGCATCTAAATTTATTTTGGTATGGCCAGTTAATTTTTCATGGTTCTTTCGTTTTTCGCTCGACCATCATTCTTCATGATCCAATTTAGTAAGCGATATAATTCATAAGAAATTTGTTTTTGGTGTTTTACAAGAAAATCTTTATGCATGTCTGTAATTGAAATGTCACTCTTCGATAATGCGAAATTGTAGGATTGAAGCTTTCAATGTGAGTTTTTATTAAAGAAGTATCAAAGGCTTTGGTAGATGGAAGTTTTCCTCTGCTGTCACTTTTGGGGCTACAAGAGTTATGCCAATTTTTGCAAGCAATAAAATTTCTGACCCCTTTTTCATTTTTAGGCTCAAAACCTAAGGTTTTCAAAATATTTTTTTGTATATCACGAGATCACCAGTTGTGTCTTCGGAAGGTAAGCAATATTTCACGGTTATTACCTAACTGAATCTTGTTTTGATGTGATTATATATGGATCATTTTTTGTTCGGTGGGTACTAAATTCCAAAATTTATTATTAATGATATTTCCTAGTGCATCGGAGAAAATAATACAATGCTTATTTCGGCATTGTCTATTGCAACACGGTTTCACCAAATGCTTCTGTTTTTGAAAAGGGGAAACCCTTTTTTTGTTAATGAACCATTTTTTACCGAAATTTTAGCTTTATCTAGATTGTTAATACAGGTAAACCTCCAAGAACACGGTATTTAAAGAACACGATTTCGAAGAACACGGATACCCATTTCCTCAAATTACACGGTTTCAAACACAACGATTTTCGTTGTTCTTTTTTATTTCGTTTTTTGTATATCATATCATCGAACAACGGTCTTAAAGAACACGGAACGGATTAGTCGTGTTCTTGGGGGGCTTCCTGTGATTTGAAAATTTATAGGCGCGATTTGGGTGAATGTAGATGTTATTAGAACTGCTTCACGTGGTGTGGGTTTAATATCTGATTGGACCAAATGATAATCGGGATCATTGCTCATATATTAAGAAGTTATTGGCGTGATTTGGGCGGACTCAGATGTTGATAGAGTTTTTTGATTAGCGAACGGAATTCGACTTTTATATTTAGGAAACATGCTGACATAACATAGTTTATGTGGCTTTTTAATCAAGCAGATAAATAGTTCACTTTATCCAAATGTGCCTCTGGCTCATTTTTCAAATTTTGGCGTTTATGCCTTTTTGTATGGATAATTGTGTTGTGGACACTTCGCCAAAATAATTTGTATAGGTGCTCCTTTATGTTGGGAATAGCTACTTGTCCGCTTCTTATCCAACTCAATTTTAATGATTACCAAAAGAACACTTATATAATATTTTACTTATTTGAATTGCAATCTTTATTTGGTAATGGCTCGCTTGTAAGTAATGATTTATTGTGATTTTTCTTTTCTGAAAACTTAATAATAAAGGCTACATTGCATATAATAAAATTAATCTATTACAAATTAAATCGAGTTTCTGTTTCAACAATTTATGAGCTATCAAATTTAAGAGTAATTGTAAACAAAGATTAAGAAATTACTTTTGGGTAACTTGCTGATAAAAAATTACCAAATCTATTTCCGAACATGTAGAGTAACTTGAGGGTAATTTACTTTTAGTTGTTTTTTTAATTTCTGTCTTTCTGACAATTTGTATTAAATTAGTAGTGTCAGAAAAATTAAAGCACAAACTTTCCAAACATAAACTATTAAAAAATACAACAAAAATGTGCATATATGTTAAAATACATAATTGCATTTTGCACCGGTGTGAAGTTTTTGGACAAAAATTTACGCGAGTGTTCTTTGTGAAGTTTTTGGACACATTTTTATTTCTTGGACAAAATTTTTTGTAAGTGTGCAATTTTAACAGTGTATTTATTTTATATTAAAATCGAAACAATATTGATAATAAATATTGATAAAACAAAAGAAATTGTTTAACATTAAAAAACCTAAAATGCTCATTATTATAAATTTTTCAATAAATTACGTACCATACTGTATAAAATGATACACCAAATAACAAAAATCTCAGAGATTGGCTCGCATAGTGACTATATACGTTCGAAAGGGGATACTTTGAGCTATTTAAATCAGTTAGCCCTATCACGAAATGATGAACTAGGCTCATATATTGAATTTTTAAAGTTTTACCAATATTGCGAGTCTGCGTGTCCACGGATGTTCTACTGCTCTAAGCAAAATAGCAAAAATCTCAGAGATTGGCTCGCATAGTGACTATATACGTTCGAAAGGGGATACTTTGAGCTATTTAAACCAGTTAGCCCTATCACGAAATGATGAACTAGGCTCATGTATTGAATTTTTAAAGTTTTACCAATATAACGAGTCTGCGTGTCCTTGTTTTAAATCGTCTTTTGTTATAATATCATGTAGTCGCACCTGTTTTTCCAAATTATCCGAAAGATGTTCAATGGGGTTGAGATCTGGCGATTGTGAAGGGTTCGGTAAAATGTATTTGACATTGTACATCAACCAGTTTTTTACCAAGTGGGATGTATGTTTGGGATCGTTGTCTTGAACCAAGCGAATATGTCCAGATATTTAAATTTACAAATGATTCTGCAAAATTTTCAAATATTGTTCTCTATTCATGGTCTCAACAAACAACAGATCTCCGATCCCCTCGGTACCCATTGCACCCCATACCATGACGTTTCCTCCTGTTTGACGGTAGGGATGATATTCTTACTATTTAGTGCACTTGCTTTTTGACGTCATATCGCTTTACGGCCAACTGATCCAAAAATATTGAATCAGGCTTCAAAAAAGTACTGCACTAAATAGTAAAAATATCATCCGTACCGTCAAACATGGTGGAGGAAACGTCGTGGTATGGGGTGCAATGGGTACCGAGGGAATCGGAGATCTGTTGTTTGTTGAGACCACGAATAGAGAACAATATTTGAAAATTTTGCAGAATCATTTGTAAATTTAAATATCTGGACATATTCGCTTGGTTCAAGACAACGATCCCGAACATACATCCCACTTGGTAAAAAACTGGTTGATGTACAATGTCAAATACATTTTACCGAACCCTTCACAATCGCCAGAACGCCATCGAACATCTATCGGATAATGCGGAAAAACAGGTGCGACTACATGATATTATAACAAAAGACGATTTAAAACAAGGAGACGCAGACTCGCTATATTGGTAAAACTTTAAAAATTCAATAAATGAGCCTAGTTCATCATTTCGAGATAGAGCTAACTGATTTAAATAGCTAAAAGTATCCCCTTTCGAACGTATATAGTCACTATGCGAGCCAATCTCTGAGATTTTTGTTATTTGGTGTATCATTTTATACAGTATGGTACGTGATTTATTGAAAAATTTATAATAATGAGCATTTTAGATTTTTTAATGTTAAACAATTTCTTTTGTTTTATCAATATTTATTATCAATATTGTTTCGATTTTAATATAAAATAAATACACTGTTAAAATTGCACACTTACAAAAAATTTTGTCCAAGAAATAAAAATGTGTCCAAAAACTTCACAGAGAACACTCGCGTAAATTGTTGTCCAAAAACTTTTGTCCAAAAACTTCACACCGGTGCATTTTGCTGAATATAAACATTACCACGCGGAATGTAATCTTACTTTTTGTATAGCCAGGGTAAATTGAGTAACTTTTGTTACCAACATTAAAAAAATTAAAATTACTCAAAAGTTACCATGGGATATTTCCGAAAACGGCTAATATAACAATTTACATAATTAATTATTATTATTTGCTTTTTAATAATGTTTTTCTTGTAGATCATCTTTGGCTATATTTGATATACGCCAACTGAACAATGCCATTTTTCTTTACGAATGGTTGTACTACTTATAATAAAGCAAGCCTCTAAATAACGCTGCGGTGTATTAAATTAATTGGAATCACTTATTACATTTCATTTCGTATTTTCCTATACCTGTACGCCTATTTTGATCCAAAAATAATAACAGGAGAGAAGAATTACCGGAACGCAATAGTGTACAATATATGTGTTTTTGTATTAGTAACAAACAAATTTGTTCGGACGTAACGCCACACCATTCGCAATGATTTTATTTTAGGTTAATAATTTTATATTTTGTAAATTAACAAATTTTATATCCCTTTTGTGTTTTACTAACACAATTGTGTAGGTACCATGTCATAAATTACCATGTCATAAATTTATTTTTGGTTGTGTTTTGAACCAACTTACATATTTTTGTATTCCTTTCAAACTTTTTTGTTGAACTTTTTTGTTCGAAAAATAACACTAACTATACACACAATTGTGTTGGTTGCACTTCAAATCAAGTGCAATTTTTTATCAAAGACGTCATTGCATACTATGGTTTTATACTCACACATTTGTGTGGTTTGGACTTTAATAGAGTCATTTTTTGGTTGAAAAGGGATATTTTATAAAAAAAAACAATTGTAAAACATTTCGTGTTCAATAAAACGGCACGTAAAAAATAAATTCACTTTCCTCAAAATTTAGCATAATTTTGCTTTTGTCAAATTATGCTAGATTTTGAGGAAAGTGAATTTATTTTTTACGTGTCTTTTTATTGAACACGAAATGTTTTACAATTAATTTTTTTTATAAAATTTGTTAATTTACAAAATATAAAATTATCAACCTAAAATAAAAACATTGCGAATGGTGTGGCGTTACGTCCGAACAAATTTGTTCCCCATCTAGATACCATGGGAAAATGTCACAAAACAGGAGTGGAAGCACCAAAAATTTGAACCGATCCCACCCGGTTCGATAAATTTTGGTGCCTATGGTCACAAAAACAACACACATACATGCGTAACAAATGACACCACACTAATTCAAAATTGTGTATTATACGTCGTATACGTATACACAAATTTGTGATTTCGTCTCCCAATTCTGGATCAAAATAGGCGTTCTGGTATATCGATTTTGTCTCGTGAGTTACTCATTTAAAATGAGTGAAGCAAAAAAAATCTCATACGTACACAGTGTATAATACACAATTATGTCTTCGTCTTTGTATTTTTCTTTTGTTCGATTTGTGTCATTTGTATGATGAACAGTATCAAAATAACGCGATCCGGGCGAATCGGTTTAATTTTTATGGTGCTTATTTCATTCTCTCAGCACATTACGTCTGCTCTCGAGCTGTGGAGTGTCATTATTTAACATGCTAATATATTTTATATTTAATTTTGTTTTATCAAAAATTAATTTTATATGTTTTAATAAAATTTTATAAATAATTTTATTTTAAATTTCATAAATTTTAAAAATAAAATGTTAAATGTAAAAAAAATCGAAAATACGTAAACGACTCAAAAGTATGGCGTTTAGAATGGTTAACTCATTGAGTGTCAAAAAGCGCGATCGTGCTCCTCAATACACTAGCCGAAATCACGTTGGCACTCAAAGGGTTAATATGAATAAACAAAAAAGAATGACACGTGGTTTGCATATGCAGTAAAACAATCATACGCATGAAACTAACACAAACACAAATGCTACTACTATATCCTTCCGGTTACACTAATTTCGTTTCACACATTTGAGACAAAATCCGTATACTGATATTTTCTAAATATGTGTAACGGTTGTCGGTTATACTCGCCTCGCAGTTTGTTTTAGGATTTTGAGTAGAAGGTTGATCTATTTTTAATTTATAAAAATTTCTATGATTGAAAAGTAAAAAAGTGAAATTTTTGTGCATCTAAATAGTGGTGTTATAAATTTTTTATTGTCTAAACCAGGATTATTTTATATTATTAAGTTATATCCATATTTAAAATTAAAGCCAAAAAATAAAATAAAATACAAATAAAAAACCATGATGGTGTCAAAAAGGAGAGTTTTTTTCGCGGAGAGATGGAACATTATCTTTTAGAGAATCTGCGAGTATTATAAAATTCCAGCCAATACAATTGTGCAAACGAATAAAATCTTATGATTTAAAAAATCATTCCCTTGGACCAACATGCAGCTTAGGAGAGACAAATGAAGCTAAAGTAGTTTTTCACATAAAAAAATTACAGAAGTTCGGATTTGCTCCCACATATAATTTGGCTAAACAACTCCAAATTAAATACAAGTTTAATAAAGAAAGGGGAATGACAGGATTTGCTTGGCTAAAACCATTTTTAAGGCGTAATCTCGAAATCGCTATCAGAAAGTCGGAAGGAGTTTTAATTAATCGAGCCATAGGGATGAATAAAGATGATGTAAAGGATTATTTTGATCTCTTACAAAGAATTTTTACAGAACATGAGTTGTTTGATACGCCATGGCACATTTTTAATGTGGATAAAAGAATAGGTTAAAAAAATAGCAGCAATTACATCGGATGAAAAGGGAGCTACAATTTTTATAATAGTATGTTGCAACGCTGAAAGAATTTTTATTCCACCTGCCTGTATTTTTAAGGGAATACTTCCTGGTACCTCAGTAGTCATGTCTCAAAAATCAGCATGTATAACCTCTGACATTTTTTTTCAATGGCTTAATAATCAATCCAAAAATCCTGTGGCCCTATTCTGGTAATTCCCCGGGAATAGGGAATAATTTATTTTTATTGCAGTTTTTCCCCAGATATTTTTCCCAATTCCCCGTTTCCCAAAAGTTAATTCTGGCGATTGGGGAATAAATTTACGGGAAAATAATTTAATTATTTGCGGTCTTCAAGCGATCGCAATAAAACAAGAAAACAAAGTCTAAAAATAGTTTACTACATTTAATTGGTTTCTGTTGATATTTTAATCGAATTTTACTTAAAAAATATTTTTTTATTCAAGTAAAACATTGGATATTAATATTTCCAATAAATATTACCAGTTTTCAGTATAAATTTACAGTCATAATATTGCTATAAGTACAAAATATAATAAATTTCCGTTAAATTCTATTCCCAGTTAATTCTTTCCTAAAATAGGTATGGAATAATAAACGTCAAAACTGCTATAATGGGGAATAATTTTTTCCCAAAAAATATTTTCCCAAACGCCAGAATACACTTTTGGGGAAAAGAGAATAAAACTGCTACAAAATTTAAAATTTCCATTCCCCGGGAATTACCAGAATAGGGCCACAGGAACTGTTCAACTGAACAACTAGGGTCGACCTAGATAGAAAGCTGATTGTGCATTAATGTAATATTACTCTAGATATAATTAATAGAACTATATGTACAAGTCACTGTCATGGGAAATGCCGACTCAGCAAATGATTTTATTATGTTAATTCATTTAGGTTAGACAGAGCATTTTCTACGGTGTTTCCGGTGTACAGTACTGAATTTAAATTTGTTCATTATACTAATGTAGACACTATGTCAGCATTTTTTATAGTATATAATGTTTTATAGTGGAGTTTAATAAAGTCAGTATAATTAAGTACATCAACATTCAAGTACGTAATTATTCATTGGTCCTTCGAGCAAAACAACATCCAAGTTCGAAAAAATTAAATACAGTCCACGAAATAATTAAGTGCACATATACCATCAACTACCATCAAAGTGATTCATAAAACATCAACCAGGCGGTGACATAATGGATAACCTATGCAAGGAACAACAGCAGAGGTTCAAGGAGATACAAACCCTTTGGACCAACTACAAGAAGGATTCCATCAACAGGAAGACAAGTACATACATCGACCGCAAAATAGGACGGTTAGAGGATATGTATGAAGAATTCGTTGATACTGATGAACATATAATAAGTCAGTATAAAGACAACTTTCCAACACATGATTATTGGAAATCTCGAGAAGCAGTGGCACCACTAGTGCAAAACTTCAGAAAGGAGTTAGAAACACTTAGGAAATCACTAGCGAGAGAGACGAATACCTCATCAAGCATACCTGGGTTTAGTTCAAGTGGCGGTAACAAAACAACCGGTAACGAGAAACTAGACGAAACGCAGGCGAAGCGCTATAAAGCACAACAATTCAAAATGAGGCAATTCCACGCCATGGTACGGGATGCAAATAGTGCATTGGAAAACGAGCCTGAAAACGCCGAGTTAATGAACATCAAAATCGAAGTAATATCCTCCAAGAAGGCAGAAATCGAAAAGCTGCATGAAGAAATATACATCGAAGCAGCAGAGGATGAAGAAACTACGTTGCCTTATTTCATAGA
Source organism: Nephrotoma flavescens (assembly GCA_932526605.1). Taxonomy (NCBI): domain Eukaryota; kingdom Metazoa; phylum Arthropoda; class Insecta; order Diptera; family Tipulidae; genus Nephrotoma; species Nephrotoma flavescens. Next base: position 191,426,392 of record OW052222.1, on the reverse strand, counting down.
TGACTACTATGGCACAGTCATAAAACAATTCGAAACCATCAAATTAAAACTAGCATCAAAAATAAGGCAAAATCAGTCAAAAAATCAGCAAGGCACAAGAAGTATGCCGAAACTACCTCGAATCCAAATTCCAACATTCGACGGCAACTTCAAAATTTGGACATCATTCATCAACACGTTCAACAATCTGGTACATGATAACAGCCATGTATCAGATTTTGAAAAATTAAGCTACTTTAAGGAAAGCTTAAAAGGTGAACCATCAACCTTAATAGGGCACCTAACATTACAAGCAGAAAACTACAAAACTGCGTACGACATCATTATGGAGCGGTACGACAATAAACGAAAAATCGTAGCCGAATATATTGATACCGTATTGAACATTCCAAAAGTTCAACTTAATGCAGCTAAGGACATTAGGAAAATGCATGATACACTAAAGGAGTGTATAGAAGCGTTGCGAAACCTGGGCTACAACATAGATGAATGGAGCACCATCCTCATTCATATTAACATCAAAAAATTGGATTACAACAGCCTGAAGCACTATGAGGAATCTCTTCATGGTAGTCGTGACTATCCCACGATGGACCAATTCTTACATCTATTAATGGAGAGAATGAATGTGCTTGAAGCCCTGCAAAGTGCAAATCACATCTCCAGCAAACAATTCAAGGTTGAGTCACACAGAAAAATTTTGGTAAATCAAGAAGGTCCGGAAAAACCAGAAGGTCCGGAAAAATCAGGTTGCAATAGCGAATGCTGTAAATACTGCGAAAAAAGGGGGCACAAGATTTTAAATTGTGTTCATTTTAAACAAATTACCCCAAACCGGAGAATAGATTTCATCAATAGGCAAAAAATGTGTACCAACTGCCTATCACACAGCTCAACAGAAGCATGTCTCAAAACAGAATCATGTTCAATATGCAACAACAAACATCATCAACTACTGCACACCTACAATAATGATGCCAAAAAGGTATCCATCAATGCAATCGATGGAAATACCACGACTCTGCTCTCAACGGCTAAAGTGATAACCAAAACCTCCACAAATACAACAGTGACGCTACGGGCATTAATCGATCTAGGATCCCAGGTATCGTTGATTACTGAAACTGCATGTAAACAGGTGGGATTACATCAGAAAAACATACAAACTAGTTTGGTCGGAATTGGAGGCAATACGAATAACACCTGTAGCTCTATGGTACAACTGGAAATTCAACCACATTTTCCATCGGTGTTTAAGCTACAAATAGAAGCATACGTTTTGCAGAAAATAACATCAGATGTGCCAGAGCAGAAAATAAAACGCAATAACGATTCTCGGTGGGAAAATATAATATTGGCGGATCCGCAATATGATTGTCCGGCTCCGATAGACATCTTGTTAGGAGCAGACGTCTATGCAGACATATCAGAATCTCAGATCATTCGAGGAAATCCAAATGCAATGAAAACAAGTTTGGGTTGGCTGATAGTAGGTCCGGCAACAACCGTTCAACCCAGGACTCTAATGGTTAACTTCAGTAGCAAGGAGGAATTAGCACAAGCTCAAGAGCTACACAAGTTTTGGGAGTTAGAAGAGGTACCGATTGAATCTCCACTGACCAAATCTGACGAACAGTGTGAAACCATTTATCGACAAACGGTTAAGCGGAATCCAAATGGACGCTACGTGGTTACCTTACCGTTCAAGGAAAATGATACCAGCATCCTTGGTGCGTCAAAACAAAGAGCCACGCAACGGTTTTTGCAAATTGAGAAAAGATTGCAAAAAAATGAAAGACTACAACAATTATATATAGAATTCATGAGAGAATATCTTCAAATGGGGCACATGACACCATCACCCGATTGCAAGGGACAATTTTACATTCCACATCATGCAATATTTAAGGATAATTCAAGGGAAAAAAAGTTTCGCGTTGTATTTGACGCTTCAATGAAGTCAACATCGGGTTGGAGCTTGAATGATACGCTGCATGTAGGAGCTGCTCTGCAAAATAATTTATGGTCACTTATTCTACGGTGGAGAATACACAAAATAGTATTCGCAGCCGACATAATCAAAATGTATCGACAAATCAAAGTAGCAAAGGAACATCAAGATTATCAAAGGATACTATGGAGGGAAACTCCAAATCAACCATTACGGGAGTACAATTTGACTACCGTTACCTATGGCACATCAGCGGCGCCGTTCTTGGCAATAAGAACACTACATCAGTTAGCAATGGATGAAGGTGAACACTGCCCACTGGCCAGGAAGGTCTTAATAGAAGACTGTTATGTCGACGACGTTCTAACCGGAGCTGATAACCTACACGATGCACTACTTCTACAAAAGCAGTTAATCACAATACTTCAAAAAGGTCAATTTCAACTGAGCAAGTGGTCGAGCAGCCACCCAAAACTATTGCAGTCCATACCAGGGTCAAATAAACTAATTGGAAACATGGAGTTGGCCGAAGATGAAACTATTAAAACGTTAGGAATCCATTGGAACCCGATATCAGACTGCTTCAGGTTCAAGGTAAACCAAATATCATCAACAACTGAACTTACCAAGAGAGAGCTAGCCTCAGAAATTGCAAGACAATTTGATCCATTAGGATGGTTGGCACCCATTACAATTACATCCAAACTTATATTACAAGATCTGTGGGCCACGGAAATAAACTGGGATGACAAAGTTCCTAAAGAAATTACAGCAAAATGGGTAAAGCTGCGAAACGAACTCGTACACCTTGAAACCCTATCCATTCCACGCTGGATAGGAACAGTATCATCAGGCACACAAAATCTATATTTACACGGGTTCTGCGATGCGTCTGAAAGGGCATATGCAGCGGTCATATACAGTCGAATCGAATTGTCAGACAATACAATCATCACACGGCTACTGACTGCCAAAACCAAGGTAGCACCTACCCGAGTTAAGCAAACTTTACCACGCCTGGAACTTTGCGGAGCACTTCTTCTGTCACGTTTAATTAGCCAAGTGGTTCAAACTCTAGAACTGCAACCGGCAAATATTTATGCATGGACGGACTCATCCATTGTGTTGGCTTGGCTACAAAAGCCAGCCACCAAATGGAAAACATTTGTCTCGAATCGGGTATCAGAAATTCAAAACAATACTAAAATCGGGGAATGGAAGCACATCACCTCAACACAAAACCCAGCGGACCATGCATCCCGTGGCATTTCATTATCAAAATTAAGTACTCTGGAACAATGGTGGACCGGACCTGAAATAATAATGGAACCGGTAGTAAATGAAACCACGAATAAGTTTGACACGAGTATCGATCTGAAACGGGCCACAACTGTTTTCCACGTACTCAATAAGGACGCGACATCTGAGAACACCATAATCAAGCTGATCGACCACAAATCAGATTATTTAAAACTCCTACGGGTTATTGCCCATCTTCTCCGATTCATATCCAAGATCAGGAAGAAACCAACGTGTGCCGGAGAAATACGAGCAATAGAGCTACGGACAGCGTTAACCACAATCGTAAGAGCAGTTCAAAGTGTTTTCTTTGCATACGAAATATCAGCATTAAGGGATCAACAGTCAATTAAGAAGAAGAGCACCATCGCCTCCCTGACTCCGTTTATAGACATCGACGGACTTATAAGAGTAGGAGGCAGACTAAAAAATTCGGACCTACCATTCGGAGAGAAACACCCGCTAATCCTACCAGCTAAATCACACCTGACAAGCCTAGTTATCAAGTGGGCACATGCATCTACGCTTCATGGCACTAATGCATTAACGTTGGCGTTTATCCGGAAAACGTTCTGGATAATCAGGGGAGCTCAAGGAGTAAGGAATCACATTCAAAAATGCATTGTCTGTTTCCGATTTCAAAGTAGAAGGACGGAACAACTCATGGGCAATCTACCAAGAGGTCGAGTAACCCCGTCGCGGCCATTCACACACACGGGTGTCGATTATGCCGGTCCTTTGAATATACGAATTGCAAAAGGCAGAGGAAATAAGGCCTACAAGGGATACATTGCTGTCTTTGTATGTCTTTCAACAAAGGCAGTTCATCTCGAAGTGGTCTCGGATTTAACTGCAAACACCTTCCTGGCAGCATTCAAAAGATTTACATCGCGCCGAGGGAATATCGCCCACATATACAGTGATAATGGTACGAACTTCGTGAAGGCAAACAAACTTCTAATCCAAAACCAACGGCAGTGGGAGAAGATTATCCAGGATCATTTTTCAACGCAGAGCATTACGTGGCATTTTATACCTCCAAGCGGTCCACATTTCGGAGGATTATGGGAAGCGGCAGTGAAATCATTGAAACATCATCTATGCCGAGTCGTTGGAAATCAAACGTTCACATATGAGGAGTTATCCACCACGCTATGCATGATCGAAGCATGTCTCAATTCACGTCCTTTGTGTCCTATATCCAACGATGCAGATAATGTGGATCTTCTAACTTCCGGCCATTTTTTAACTGGTGACGCTTTACTGGCTCCCCCGGAGAACGATGTAGTAGATAAAAACCCCGGCATATTAACCAGATGGGAGTTAGTAAATCAAAGTCACCAACAGTTCTGGAAAAGGTGGCACCAAGAATATTTATCCCAGCTTCAACACCGCACTAAGTGGAAGATCAAACACCCAAACATAAATGTGGGGGACTTAGTACTGATAAAAGAAGATAACTTACCTCCTTTGATGTGGGCAAGGGGCCGAATCAAGGAAATTCACCCTGGTAAAGATGATCTCGTAAGAGCAGCTACGGTTTCTACTCTCAAAGGAGAAGTTAGACGTCCTACTGCAAAATTGTGTCCTCTGCCAGGCGTCGAAGATGAAAGTGAGAGCCCATCAAATGAAGATGAAAGTGAGAGCCCATCAAATGAAGATGAAAGCAAGCCAACTTTACGAAGATCATGCCGCGTACCAAAGGCCGCAGTAACGATACTCACCGTATTATCACTTTTAACTAATACGTTATTTGTTAACACTCACCCAACCAAGTTGCAGATGCATGAGTTAGAAGATGCAGGAGGCATATATTTCGATAATGTAGGAGAGGTTCAGTTACTTGCTGCACATTGGAATCTCATCATACGCTACAACTTGAAGAGTTACTGGGATGAAGTCGCAAAAGCAGAGAAAAGCCTCCAGTTACTTTCAAGAGCATGTAACAACATACAATCGATACATTGCGATATCATTGTCAAGCAACTCCAACTGCAGTTTGACAACATCAAAGAAGAAAACAAACTACTTGAAACCAAATCGAAAAGGCATCGCAAGCGAGGAGTTGGAGACACGATTGGGATCCTCTTAAGTGACACATTTGGCATCTTGTCTCAACGAGAAGCGGAACATTACGAACAGCACTTTGATTTAATCGAGCAGAATGAGCAACATCTCCTACAATTGGCAAAGAACCAAACGTCGATTATAGATAACACCATACGTTTATTTAAGCAAAATAATAATTACACGATCACTCATCTGAACAAGCTAGAAGAACATCAGTATCAAGTGGATTTGGACTTGAAACATCTTCAGGAATACAATACAAAGATGAATCAGAAAGATATTATAGTAACTGGCATTCTTCAGCTGATGTTAATATTGAAATTAATGCAAGACACACAACAGAATATTCTCGAAGTAATGCTCAACACCCAGCACAATACCCTTCATCGGTCTCTATTGAGTCCATTACGCCTTCAAGACGAAGTTAATCAGATCAGGGAACATCTGTCCCCAGTGATGTCTTTGCCGGGCAGGAAGCAAGGGGATCTATTGAAGCTGTATCAAATATTAAAAACCGAATCTCGAATTACCAGCAATAACATCATTATACGCGCTCGCATCCCGTTGGTAAAGATACATTTCTACCAATTGTTTGCACTCATATCGGTACCCATACCTACAACAAATCTTCACACTTCGATAATACCATCATCCGAATACCTGTTGGTTGATCATCACCGGGAACATTATGCACCAATCAACACAGACGCTTTTAATCAGTGCTTACCTATATCCGAGGGATTGTATGTGTGCCACATCTCACCCATTTACACAAAACATTCAACTGTGTCTCAATGTGAGATCAACCTGCTATTACGAAAACAAAACCTGCATTCCAGTTGCATCGTGCAAAGTCTTACTCCTACCAATCATTGGATACCGTTACATAAATCAAACCAATGGATTTATGTCACCAAATCAAATTCATCAAAGGTTACATTTGACTTGATTTGTGATTCACATCTCACGCCACTCAATCTTCAAGGTACTGGAAGGATCTCTATAAGCCCGGGATGTATCATTAAGGATGAAACATTGCAAATCTCCTCCATCGAAAGAGAAGTAACTAAGATCCACCTATCATTCCTGGCAACAGCCAGTATGAGTCAAATAGAGCCGTTTTTACGCAACATCAGCCATCAACATCAGGGACAGCAAAGGACGATGTCTACTACCACAGCACCTTTAACGACAATAGACACCCACGAGCTCGAAGAACAAATAGAACTTCAAAAAAATCAGGAAACCATCAATAGTCATCACATACACCATTACACGATGACTCATTTAACATTTGGGGCCGTTATCATTATCATGGTGATTGCAGTCATTCTCTGGAAACGAAGTCAACCATATCGATCAGCACCAAGTGTCCTACCACAACCGCTTCCGCGATCTTCATTGGCGCGCGCAGCATGTTCAACTGAACAACTAGGGTCGACCTAGATAGAAAGCTGATTGTGCATTAATGTAATATTACTCTAGATATAATTAATAGAACTATATGTACAAGTCACTGTCATGGGAAATGCCGACTCAGCAAATGATTTTATTATGTTAATTCATTTAGGTTAGACAGAGCATTTTCTACGGTGTTTCCGGTGTACAGTACTGAATTTAAATTTGTTCATTATACTAATGTAGACACTATGTCAGCATTTTTTATAGTATATAATGTTTTATAGTGGAGTTTAATAAAGGCAGTATAATTAAGTACATCAACATTCAAGTACGTAATTATTCAGGAACTGTAGCTAGTATTTTTGATGGTCATACAACGCCATTCCTGCAAGCAACTTCTTGATCGTTGCTTTTAAATCTTTAAAAATCCATTATTATGAGGAATGTAATAAATATCTAAAGTTTCAGGACAAAACACAATAATTTTATAATAGAATTTTAAATTTGTATGACTTAGGGCTGGTTACACAGAAAAATGACTAACGGCCGGTTAATTGTACACCAGTTAAATGTTGTATAACAAATCTGGATAGGACCCAAGCACACAATTTATCGATAAAAAATTACAACATAAAAAAATATTTTGTTATTAGAAACTGGAGAAAGCAAAGACTACTAGACTTAAGCAGGAACCAGCGAAACTGTAAATCCGTAACGCAAGATTGCGATATTTGGCAAATCAATTAAATTGCCCACCGAACATTTAAGCAACTGAACGAAAGTTTCGTTAAAATTATCTATCACTTAACAGAGCGAAAATTTTCGTGCCAACTGAAGAAAATGTCATTTCGCGCGTGTTGGTCTGAATATACAGCCATTTTTTGAGAGACTACTTTAACACCCCAATTGTCGAAGTCGTCTCACTTCAAGTGAGGTGACTACAGTCGTGTCACGTCGCACCACAATTGGTATTGTTGAAGTCGTTTTAAACGACACGCATACTACAATAGAAATATCGGGCGGCACTAATAATTTCCTCAAATTTGACAAGCCATTCGATGTCAAAAATCAAAATATTTACGAATATTTTATTGTAAAAAAAACGTAAATTGAAAATAAGTAACTAAAATCCAATTATTTAACTATTAAATTAATTTCAGAATAGAAATAAATTAACCTGATGAGTAGACCAACTTTTTATCAGTACGAAACCAAGCTGCCAAGAAGCTACCTAAGGGAGTTCTCATTGTTGTAGGGGTTTGTATATCTTTGTGTACACAAGTGCCCTGGGGTTAAAGGTTTGGGAGAGGGGAGTGCATTTTTTCTACTTTTGTGGTAGAAATATTGTTAATAAATGGCCTCTTTGTTTTCTGCGACTAAAATAGTCGTAAACATTGTATGGGTGTCCATTAAAATAATATTTTGTCCGAAAAGCCGAAAAAATTCTTAAACAAATTAAATTCACGGACGATTATAAAATTCTTCTTAAAAATAAATTAATTTCAAAACATAAACTGTTTTATTCAAATAAATTTAGTATATCTTGAATGAACTAAGAACAATGTAATGTTAATGGAGCCATTCTAGACGTCCTTCGTTGTTCACATAGCTGCAAATATTGTAGTATTCCTAATTTTTAATGCCGTTCTTCTACCGAGTATATGGACACTGCGGGAAGCTTGAATAGACGGAATATTATTGACCACTTCTTGTCTCCAGATGCCTTCGTGTAGCTGATAGTTACTGTCTTCCCAATCCATTAATTGTGACGAGGCATACAGTTTTTAATTTCTTTGTTTAATCGTAAGAAATTATGTAACCCAACGCAGGCCAAAACTACCTTTCCTGAATTGTGGGGTTGCATATTTAGCGTAGTTAAAATCCAGCGTAGTTAGATTCCCAAAGGGGTTCTCTAAAACTCGTCTGGCTCGGGATAATCTTTTGTTGAAGATTTCTTTTTTCTTTGGGAGACCTATTCCTGGGTAAGGTTTCATCATGTTCGGCGTGAGGGTAAAAGCGGCATCACCGACAAAAAATGCCGGACCATTGTGCTGGTACCTGGTAGAACTGCAGGTTCTGGGAGGTCAAGTTTACCACCACATAACCTCTTTCCAAATCTTGATATATTAAAAAAGAATAAAAGTCTCATTACAAGGTACTTTTTATAAATATATTACCTCCGTCACTTTGGCAACCATAAGCTCCCAAATCTACAGAAGTGAACGTATAATTGGCATCACATGCAGCTATCAGAACAATGCTATGAATCTTCTTATAGTTGTAATATTGACTTCCGGCCTCTGGAGGTCAATTTGCGTTCCATGAAATAATGAAAATGAAAAGTTTTTTTCATTTGCAATCGAGTAGGTTTGAATTGCTCATAAGAAATTATGATTTCATACAGTGGAATTTAAAATTACGTGCAAATAATTCAACCTACTAGATTGCAAATGAAAAAAAATTTTTCATTTTCATTATTTCAAGGAACGCGAATTGACCCCCCGGAGGACATTGGATGACTATATGTTTGCCTTGTAGTTTCCTTGCCAATCTTCCAACACCAAGCGAGAGTTTGAAATTTACATCCCTGTGATAAATACCTAAAAGTGATAAAAAATGTATATCCAATTCATTAAGATTAATATTTTTAACTTACAACAGATTGAGCGCAAGGCGAAATTCGCTGCTAAGCAAATTTCTTTACCTTTCTTTCATTTGGGGTTGCAATAGATCTAATAACATTTTAAACAATTTCGGTGTCATACGAGTATGAATAAAAAATTGGGCTTCGCCTTGCATTTAAATTTCACAAAATGGAACCTGAAATGTTGAATCCATTTAGTTCAATACAACGCGGTTCAATATTATTGAATGATTGATTGATTGGACTGTAGAACCAAGTACTTGACAGGTGGTCCCGGATAACGCCGGGCCTATTCCTACAGCCTGTTTACACATAACAATAGGAGGGATAGGAAAGGTTTTTTTTTTTTGGGACGGAACGACCCGGTTTCAGACACCTAGCGATCGTACGGCACAACACAATTCTAATCTACTTCTAACTACTAGAGAGAGGATAAAGGCTTAATAGGTTTAATGGATAACGATGGTATTGGTCTTCAACAATTGCTTCTCAAAATCAGCAACCTGAGGGAAAAAATTTATTAGTGTGTACATCTGAAAAATTTCCTGAAATTTAATTCAAAATTAATGCTTTCCGGCTTCTTAAACAAAATTGATTGATTGAATCAGCCCGCTTACAGACACCTAGGTAAAGTCGATAGTTAGTAACACAATGACAACGCAATTCTAATCTACAATTGGATGTTTCATTTGCCAAAACGATTAACTCCATAAAACAAAAAGTCGCGAAAAATGAGAATATACAAAAATGGGTTTTTTAAATTCATTATAAATTGCAACTTTAGTTACTTTTAATTTTGCCATTTAGTAACGGTAACACTTATTATTGCAAAAATTTGTTTTGAATATATACCGTTAGGAGCCAATCAAGTATATACGTTATTAAAATTTAAAAAATTCAAGAAATCGAGTTAATCGGTTTGGCTTGTGAACCATCCAATTAATATTTCGAAGAAATATTATTTTTCCTACATCCGTAGATTTCCTGAAAATTAATTCTAAATTAATATTTTCCGGTTTCCTAAATAATATAAACATTATTAATTTAATTAAAATGCAATTCCACAACTTACAGTAGAATTTCTTGAAACCATAATTATTTAAATTATATTAAAAATTACTCTAAAATCATTTAGTATTTAACAAAAACTATGTGAGAATCTCAAAGGCAATGGTTCCTGGAAAATTATCTATCGGATTGGATATTTTAAATAAATTTAGCTTATTTCGCAAAAATTTCGAATGTTTTATTAATTTTGGTCACCAAAGAATAATTACCAAGTAAATTATACTGCATAGGATATATTGTGCCATGCTTAATGGAGCCTTACCATTCCACTACCAATCACTGTCAAATGTGGTATGCAGGATTGGAATGGCACTCTAACATTATGTTCAATGGAAGTAGGCCATCTCTCAACAAATGATGGTCAAATTCGGTGAGGAAAGCTGAATTTGACGAAATTTTGGAATTCGGATATAATGTTGGAAACCAGGCCGTCTAAAATTCTACAATTGGACTATTCTGAATAGAACTAAATATATATAGTCAAATCAGGTATTCAGAATCGGGTGGGGATTTAAAAATGAACTTTAGAGAAGCTCTAGAGTTCAGCCATGCAAGGCAATTTCTTAAGCAATCATGCTCGAACTTGGTATGCTGAGCTAATTCGAGACTGCAATATAAATCCCGGATGAAGTTCTGGATTTTTCTAAAAAACATATCCGAATACGATCGGCCAAGGAACTATCCAGTCCTCCATTCACTATAGCCGAAAGAAACTGGGCTTTAACCCGCTAAGAGATGGCCCAGTCAAATCCAGCTTCCTAAAATTAAAATTTGTTAGAATTCCAATCCAGCCCATTTCATACTCAAACATTAATTTATGCATCTTCCGCCACACACAACATTAATTTATGCATCTTCCCGTCCACAGTATACGTCTAGAAACAGATTACTGAGACAATTCCAGACATGTCAGTCAATTAAAAAAGAGCAAGATTTACGTGAGGTGATGGCACGAACGGAAAATAAAACCACGCGGACCGCTTCTTACATAATTGGTGCCTGAGCAAGTCGCTGAATAAGATTTAGAACTCAAATCAATCGATATTCGCAACTTACGTTCCCATGGAATTGCGAACCTGTTACGAGAAAAATTGTGGAGCTGGATAAATTCTTTCATAGAAAATAGCAGTAAGCAATCTAAAATAATTGTCAACATTAAAAGCCTGAGGAGGCACATCAAAGATTTACTTGTCGTTATAAACGAAAATAAAAATTAGAAAACATATTCCCTTTGCTATGCCGTAACACATATCACACCTATGTAAAGATAAAAAATACTACTACTACAAAAAATATGTTTTATTTATATTATTTGCAATTGGAATTAGAGAGAAAATTAATTTAATTAAATAAATTATAAACCGGTTAAATAAACATTAAAAGCAGTCAATAATAAATAATAATAACACCTATCAATGCATGTGTACATTATACATTATTACAATGCATGCATGAATTTAAATTACATTGGGGGACACCACACGAAGACTCATTTGATACCTGTTTCTGACCTCAAAATATCATTCACGCGTACACAAGCCACATGAGTCCCGACTCATCGATAAATTTCAATGTATGTGTAAAAACTTGTCGGGAAAAATCACATTGAAATGTCTTCGCATAGTTCACCCAATACAACTTATCGCACACATCCACACTACGGCAACTACTCTGATCTATCCCTTTCTGGGCAGATACAATTATTTTCTTCTTATCTTCCTTATAAATTTTATGTATTTATAAACAAAAATTACCATCACCAAGAAAATGAAATTTAGTAATTTAATAATAAAAAACTTTGGTTAAAGAGAAGAAATAATAACTCTAACTAAAACTAGAATAAAAATAATTTAATAATTTGAGCCATTTTCTGAATAAACTGTGTAATCTCAAAATTTGTACAAAACTAATTAATTATTTAATCACAGTAGAAATTTTTAAGTCAAAAAAATTGAAAATGCTTCGAACTACTTTTACTTATACTAATAAATACAGTTACACTAAACTAGCTTACGTATTTTAAAAACCGTTGGGCGCCATTGGTAATCCACAATTAATCCGGTGTAAATATTATTTCGGTACGTTTCATAATACAACGCAGTTCAATATTATGCTAATAAACTATTTCTTACCTTAAAATAGCCAGATTTATCTCGAGTACGGTTAAATTTTCTAATCCCACAAGATCTATACTTTTTGTGTATCTTCTTCAAATTTCGTAAATAGTTTAGTTCTCCAAGGAACAAAAACATTCGTTTGACGTCCTCAAATTCCATGTTTGATTTATTTTTAAGCAAAAAAAATCAATTTTTAAATCACAAATAAAAAATGTTTACACTTTAATGGAAATATAATAATCAAAATTCAACGCCATATTGACAAGTGACAACTGAACCAAATTTGCGATACGGTTTGAGTAGCCAAACTGTCAAATTTCCATAAGATTTTTTAAGCATTTTTGTTTAAAAAAATGCTATATGGTTTCGGTTTGCCGTCTGTCCGTCTGTGTGCACGATAACTTCCGAACGGATGGAGATATCGACTTAATTTCTTCACTAAAAGTTCAAGCAATTCATGGGAATGATCCCGATTGATTCGGACATTTTTATGTTTAAACCGTTCGGAGATATGTAGGGTTTTGTTAATCCCCTTCCCTAAAATTGATAGATTTTTTTTTATTTTCTATTCTATTTTGGTTTCATCAAGCATGTGAATGTGGAATAAAAATATAACTCGTTTTGATGTTGGTTTGTGTGGGTGGTATGGTTATGGGGGTGGTAGGAATGCATACCACCACTCCTACCCCCCTAGGTTTAGGGGGTGGGATGAAGCGTTTTGGGTTTGGTGTGGGAATTTGGGATTTGGTGGATGAGGGTTTGTGTGGGTGGTGTGTGTGTGTGTGTGTGTGTGTGTGTGTGTGTGTGTGTGTGTGTGTGTGTGTGTGTGTGTGTGTGTGTGTGTGTGTGTGTGTGTGCGTGTGTGTGTGTGTGTGTGTGTGTGTGTGTGTGTGTGTGTGTGTGTGTGTGTGTGTTTTTTTTTTTTTTTTTTTTTTTTTTTAACCGGGTAAAGTGAGGAAAATCTTCAATAAGACGAAGCTTCGATGGGCAAACATCTCAGCAACAGTGATGGATTTCTACCATCTAAAAACCACACACCCTTTCGAACATCCCCCATGCGGAACTATCAGTTAGACATTACTTCGCATGGAGGTGACTAGTTACTAGACTCTATCCTCCTCTCAGCGTCTCAACCTTACATTGAGATTGCCACCGCTATCTAGCCATACCGCGTTGTTCCTTTCTAGCACGCTCTAAGCATCTCAGCTCCTTAAGCACCACTGCTGCCATGTGGCTTACTGCATTCCAATTACCTTCACACACAAGCATTAGCTCCACTATGTTATCAGGTGTCACGGGCTGCCCGAGGATACTGGACAGTTCTATTCGAGTTGTCTCGAACCGTGGACATTGAAAGAATATATGTTCCACATCCTCTTCTGATCCTTTGCAGGCAGGACATTCCGAAGTGTCGGCATGTTTAAATCTGTAAAGATATGCACCAAAACAACCATGCCCACTTAACAACTGCGTCAGATAGTAATTAATTTCACCATGCCGCCTATTTATCCACTTATTGATGGATGGTATAACACGATAGGTCCACCGACCTTTCACCGAGCTATCTCAGCGCCTTTGCCATTCTATCATGGTTGCAATGCGTTCTGATGCTCTACTTCCTAGGTTTTCTCGACACATATACCACTTCTTCCTTTCCTTTGCAAGTAGATCGATGGGTATCATCCCTGCAATAACGAGCGTTGCGTCATCGGATACTGTGCGAAAGCCACATATAACCCTTAAGGCACCCAGTCGATACACCGATGCCAGCTTGCATCTATACGATTTATTGTCCATCGCATCGCTCCAGATAGGTGATCCATATAGGATGATGGATGTTACCACATTTGCCAGCAGAGTCCTACGACTCTGTCTTGGTCCACCAGTGTTGGGCATAATCCGGGAGAGGGCTGCAGCTACATTGGCAGCTTTCTTGCTCACTATCCTTAGGTGCTCCCTAAAAGTTAGACGTGCATCAATTTCGACACCAAGGTATCGTAACGAAGGTTGTGAGGGGATTAAAACTCCGCCAACGTCAATATTTACAGTTTCTATCACCTTCCTACTGGTAATTAGAACTGCTTCGGTTTTATGGTCAGCCAACTGGAGTCCATATGAGATCAACCACTGTTTGATAATTATAATGGTCAATCTACATATCTCCATTATTTCCTCTATGGTTTTCGCGACTACAACAACAGCAACGTCGTCCGCGAATCCAACAATCTCTACGCCATCGGGTACGTTGAGCCTCAAGACGCCGTCGTACATGATGTTCCATAGTAGAGGCCCCAATACTGATCCTTGAGGAACTCCACTCGTAACTTTGTAATCTATGATCCCATCGTCCGTATTATACATCAGCATTCTATTGCAAAAATAATTCGAGATAATCCTCCTTATGTACATCGGTACTTGCAATTCAAGTAGGGCATTGAGGATACAGTCCCATCTGGCCGAATTGAACGCATTTTTAATATCCAGCGTAACCACGGCACAATACTTTTTAGAACCGTCCTTCCATCTTCTACCTTGTGTTGTTTCCTTTGCGACTTTAACGACGTGTTGAATGGCGTCGATTGTCGATCGAGCCTTTCTAAATCCATACTGGCTTTCGGCGAGGTCTCCGGCCCCTTTCACAGCGTTCTCCAATCGATTATAGATTATACGCTCTAACACTTTGCCAGCCGTATCCAACATGCACAATGGTCGGTATGCGGATGGCTCTCCAGAAGGTTTATTTGCCTTCGGCAACAGAACCAGCCGCTGCCTCTTCCATCGATCCGGGAATACCCCCTCCCTCAGACATGAGTTGTAGACTTCTCTGAAGTCATCAAGTCTGGCTCGAATGGCGGCCTTTAATGCAATATTTGGAATATTGTCAGGCCCAGGAGCTTTTGAATTCGCAAATCGTTGATATGCATCTATCAGCTCTTCTGTGGATACCAAGGGAACTTCTTCCACGCCAGGTATTACATCAATGGCGTTAATCAGGTCATTTTGCTGCGGGAATAAGGCGGTAACAATTCTGTTCAGTATCATTGGGCAAGTGGGAGGCGAAGCATCTGCGTTTCTGTTTCTGAGCCTATTCATGACGATTTTGTAGGGTCTCCCCCACGGGTCATGGTCCACTTCTTCGCACAGCTCTTTCCAGCATTCACGCTTACTCGCCTTAATTGCCTGTTTAAGGTGTTTTCGAGCATCCAAGTACTTCTCGCGCAAGCTAGGATAGGGCTCCCTACCCCAGGCACGTTGATGTTTTCTCCTTGCACGGTGACACAACCGGCGCAGTTGTGCAATTCGTTCAGTCCACCAGTATGCTGGTTGACGATGACTATTTAATTGTCTTTCAACCATAGTTTTAGAACAGGCATCCGTGATCATATTCATTATCTGCGCTACTTTTGCATTGGCCGTCCCCAGGAGGTTCGGCTTTGCAAGAACTAGGTTAAATAGATCTTCATCGAAGGTACTTGCCCTCCAACCCGCTGGTTTCCTTTGAAGTTTTGTACGTCTATCTTCCATTGCCAGTTTTATTTCAAAAATAATGGCTTGGTGGTCGCTATGTGTGTAGAGTTCACTAACTTTCCATGTGGTCACCAAACGCATCAAAGAACTGCTGACGAACGTCAGATCAATTACTGAGGAGGCACCACCTTTACGAAAAGTCGGTGCATCCCCATTATTGAGAAGTACAACATCTATGGAGGAGAATGCCTCGAGCAGTGCAACACCTCTTCCATTCGTATTTTTACTTCCCCATTCCGTTGCCCAGGCATTGAAATCACCAGCAATGACGACAGGATTTCGCAACCGAGCATCAGCAATCAATCGGTCCAAGTAATGCTTAAACTCTTCTATTGTGGCACTAGGTGGTGCATAGCAGCTGTAGATGTGCACACCATCCACTTTCGCTCTCACAAATCCTGCGTTTGAATTATTAGCCCTCTCCTGTATTGCCCGTCTGCCACAAACCCATATTGCGGCTTTACCTGTTGCATCAGTTGTCCAGTTACACCCTTCCATATTTAGGTATTGTTCGCACAGAATTGCGACATCAACTTTCGCTTCATGCACAGATTGTACTAATACATCCTGTGCAGCCTCACAATGGTTTAGATTTAGCTGGAGGAACTTCATAGACTCTGAACTTTTTTCAAGGCCTCCACATAAGCTATGCATCTACCGCTGCCTGCTATATGGTTACGGTTCGTCTTGGTTTGGCAAAGCGCACAATTTGCTTCTTCCTTACACTCTTTTACTCGATGACCATCTTTTCCGCATTTGTAACAAAGGCGAGAGCGATCTACGTCACACCTATCTGATTTGGCTATATGTCCATACTGCCAGCACTTGTAACACTTTAAGGGCAATTTTTTCTCACGAATTCGGCAGATTACCCAACCAATACGTACCTTACTTTCAGCATTCATAACTTTAGCTACTGATTTTGGCACAGCCACTACTGCTGTTTGGGTACCTCTGTAGGCAGCTCTCAGTGACTTGATACAGTCTATCGGCAGATTTTGAGCATCAGCAAACTTATCCGTAATGGCTTTATGCACCTCTATTTTGGTTGTAGCCTCATCAATATCTTTAATTTCGATCATAACCTCATCCTTCGGTGCTAATGTTTGCACTGTTGCATCCGCACCAAGTGAATTTTCTAACGCGGCTTGGAATCCAATTTCTTTTGCGCGTATGTCTTCGACTAACTCAAGTAGGAGTTCACCCTTTGCTGTCCTCCGTATGCGAGTAACCTTATCAGAGAGGCCGTTCAAAGTTGAATCCCCCTTCACTTTTTTAAGTATCTCGGCATAAGACAACGATCCGCTCTTTGTGATCCGGATGGCATCAGGGCGAGGACGCGGGGTCCTTACACGTTTCTTCCTTTTTCTGGTTCTTTCCACCTGCCATTCGGGGCCCTCCTCATTGTCGGGCTCGTTGGGGTCTACTGGGTTTTCATATGGACTTATGGCTCCTAGATCCTGGGTTTCATCAGGTTTCTTTTTTCCCTTTTTCTGGGCCTGTCCAACAGTTGGATGTGGCTCATGCGATCTTCTCCTTTTACTGTTGGTATTAAGTGCCGTTTTTAATTCGGCTACCAACGGCACGATGGTTGGCGAAGTTTGAGTCTCGCAGCATACCGTTATCTGCTTAGCCAACTTTGCAATTGTCTGCGTTGCTTCAATTTCCTCCGCTAATTTTGCACTCTTATATGAGTGTTCGATATAAAGGTTTTTGATCGACGTGGCAAGCCTCTTTATCTCGTGGTGCACATTACTTCTTCCCCTGATGTAATCGCAGAGGAGATCAATTTTTCTTCCCATCAGAATAAGGGCATCAAGCTGATTATTGTCCGAAAGTAAACCAGGCGTTTCCTCACCTACAGAGCTACTACGAGGCTTAGGCGATTGAAATAATCTGGATTTTTGTTGTAATACCTTCGTCACAGGCATTATTTTCTCTCCTTGCCCTGCAAGATCCAAAGGCAAAGAAATGTCCCTCTGGATATTTGGAGGTGATCTCTGGAACATGTTACTACTTGTGTGTGTGTGTGTGTGTGTGTGTGTGTGTGTGTGTGTGTGTGTGTGTGTGTGTGTGTGTGTGTGTGTGTGTGTGTGTGTGTGTGTGTGTGTGTGTGTGTGTGTGTGTGTGTGTGTGTGTGTGTGTGTGTGTGTGTGTGTGTGTGTGTGTGTGTGTGTGTGTGTGTGTGTGTGTGTGTGTGTGTGTGTGTGTGTGTGTGTGTGTGTGTGTGTGTGTGTGGAAGTGGTGCGGTATAGGATGGTTCGGGTGAGATGGGTTTTGGGGTTTGAATTGGATAGTGGGTGGGGGTGGTAATAATGTTTAGATGTAGTGGTTTGTGGTTGATTTTGCTCAGTTGAAATATGGTGGATTGGGATCGGTTGGGCTGGGTGTGGATGGGGTTAAGTGAGTGTGGGAGTGGCTGGTCGTAATATTTGAAATACGCAAATCACACTGCATAGAAATTCTTTATAGGCAACAAAATGCTTATTTCCCGTCATTTTTTTCGTTCATTTCAGTAAGAGTTTTTACAGTTTCGCTGGTTTCGCCTTTACTTTGATTTTAAAGTGAACCAAATATATCACGGAATATTATTTATATACTTTCGTTTATTACGCACGCACTAAAATCACTAGCCTGCTACAATCTTATTTGGAATTTTATGGATATTTTATTGATTTTTTTAATGGACAAAATTTGCGCTTGGTAGGAACCATTCGTCAACGCAAACTTGACTAAATATATTTTGTTCCGTAGACATATTATTCATATAAAACATTTAACTGGCGCACAACTAACCGGCCGTTAGTCATTTTTCTGTGCAACCGGGCATTAGTGGTTGAATTAAACTTAATTTATTATTAGTAATCATCCGTCAAATTGTTGTTTTTGGCGGATAAGGAAAATGGTCGAGTATTGGCCTTTTAATAACCGCCTAGTTAGCGTCGCACTTCCTATGCGAGCGAAGAGTAATATTTGTTTATACGAGAAAAAACCTCATTCCATTGTATTATTATTTGTTAAATTAATTGTAAACTAATTGAACATTTTACATAGTATCCAGTCGAATTATAGTCATCTATGAAGTTAATATTACATTAAATTAGATTTTTGAGAAGTCAATCACCTTGCGATCTAGTTCCAAAATTTTCCGTCAGATGTCAGCCACTTTGCGTTAAAAGGCGTTTACAATCAATTTTCCGATAATTATTAGATTTGGTAAAAGATGGCGCAATTGTAACGTAAAAGTGGCGTTTTATTCATTATTTACTTTACAGTATGTAAAAAATAAGTGTATACATTTTACATATATTTTAAATGTATGAAACCATATAAATTACATTAAGTAATTTACGCGCCCAACTGCGATCGTTGTATGGTCGGTTCGGTCAACTGAAATAGTGCGGTAAAAATCCTTTGTCCTAAGATACTTCTAAGAGCTTACAACTTACAGTGTTCCCGTAGTTTTTTCGAAAAACTCGTCTTTTCTAGTTGGATTGGGTCTAGTTCAAAGTGAAAACACCTACTCACCAAGTTGTAAGCCCAAGAAGTATCTTAAGACAAATGGTTTTTACTATTCCTGATATAGTATATTTTACACTGTCAAATTTTATTATTAATTGGAAACGTTGTTGTTGGGTTTAGGAAAAGTTAGGACAAACTTCAAGTATTTCGAGTGAATTTTTTCCTAAGCTTGTCTTAAAATTGTTGTTAGGTTTAGGACAAGCTAGGACCAAACTTCACGAGTATCTTATATTAAACGTTATAATAATAATGTAACGGATTTATTAACTCAA
This sequence comes from Nephrotoma flavescens, assembly GCA_932526605.1. Taxonomy (NCBI): domain Eukaryota; kingdom Metazoa; phylum Arthropoda; class Insecta; order Diptera; family Tipulidae; genus Nephrotoma; species Nephrotoma flavescens. The sequence continues at coordinate 191,406,520 of OW052222.1, read as the reverse complement.
GGGATGTGAAAACTAGAGAGAGAGGGAAAGAAAGAGAGAGAGCGGGAGAGAGAGAGAGAGAGAGAGAGAGAGAGAGAAAGTTTGTCTTTAATTTATTATGTTTATATTCTGATAACCTAATTTAAATTAACTGAAGAAAGTATTTTGATTTTGGGGTGGAGGTTTACATACATAATTTGTTGCAAATAGTTTTGACTATATTTTATTGAGAATTTGGCATATCACAAGAGAGATGAGATTTTTATCTCTTCGCGACATCCTCTAGACGCTGCGATAATGATGTTTTTTTCACCGAAGGAAGCCTGAATCCTTCTCTTCAATCTTTTAATAGGTTATTCTATCAATAAAGGTACACAATAACGTTTTTTTTTCTGAAGTTTAGCTTCAATTTCTGTTGTCAGACCAATTAGAACTATCTTCGTTAATATTCCAGTCTGATACGCATGTTGGACAGAGTTCAATGAGTAACATTGTATGGTTTTGAGAATAAATGACGTGAGATTAATAAGTAAATTTTCGACCATAATTGAACTCCTCATGTTCTCGGGGGGTTTCATTCCCAATTTCGGTGCGATGTCTTAAACTGCAAGCATTTGATTAGTTTCTCGATTGACCTTTGATAAATTTTGGTTGGTGATTAACAACCTGAAATCTTTAAACGTGTCAGTCTTTTTAAAGAGTTCGTTGTTAGTCATTGGGTCAGCCGCATCGGTTCTATAATCGTATGCGTATTGTTAATTTGACATGGCACCAAAGAATCTTCGTATGAACGACCCGATTGTTTTGAAAACGCTTGCAAGTTCATCTCTGTTCATGGAGGTTGTGTCATAGTGTTAGCCCATCACCAATTATAGGGAAGGAAACTGAAATTATTTTTGAAAAACTGGGCCGGGGGCAATATTTTTTTAAAATTTAATTACCATTATTTAGAAATGCGATACTATGTAATACTGCAATACTTTTTGCTACCGGCACTTAGCAATACTCATTTTATAACATTGTTGTACAAATTGAAATGTAAAACACTGGTTTCTACTAATATTATTGTAGTATTTTTAAATTATTACGTTGGACTGGTTTTAGACACCTAATATTAATACGACCGGATATTTTATAATAAGATGCAATCGGTGAAGGCGTTGACGACACAGGTACAACGAAGAAAATACTGCCGATATAGTATAGTTCAGTAGTTGAATTAAACTTTATATAAAATCATATCAACAGTCTGTTCTCATAGTTCATAGACGCTCCTAGAGCTGTTATAGTCCACGGTGTGTCTCGATATTTCATTCTTTGTGAGGATTTTCGAGATAATTTCTCTTGTTATGTTTGCTTCCTTAATGTCATCCTCAATTAAACAGTTTTTAATTAATCGAACACGACCTATGCGTTTTTGTATTATTATTCAACGGTAAACTGATAACAAGACCAGTTCATCCTAGTACACTTACCTTGTGAACACCCGCATTAGTTGTGGGTTTATATTACAATTTAAATAAAGTTTTTGTTTAATTAACTATTTATTTATTAATCGCCAAGGTAAGCCATGCACTTTGTTTGCATTTAATCAAAGGTAAGTAATGACCTTAAAAATGGTTGTTATCTCATTGTTTCAAGTGCTAGGCTTAGGCTATATTTCTGAAGTTCTATTGACCAAGTTCTCGTTGTTTGTATTTAATTCATTTAATGCAACCGAAGAGAGGCATAAATTAGAACAGTGATTACAGTAAAAAAGAATTACTCACACTTCCTCGGGGTATCATTTAGAACACGGTAGAACACCAGCATAGTTTTTGTTAGACGCAATCGACTGTGAATGCAATTAAAATTGATTTGGAACATTATATACCACGGGATGGTTCGATTTCTCTTTCGTGGTGAAACTCGAATGGTTTGACTTTATTGACTTTCTTTCATTTTAGTTTTTGACTTCGTCACATTACAGTGTAATGATTGCACCAATGACTGGTGTTTAGAATGAGATCGACTTGATAACCTGAATTTCAAAAGCCCGGGTTATCAAAACCCCGGAAATTGAAATCCCTTAAACCGAAATCCCGAATACTCACAAAATCCATGATTTTACAGTTTTTTCAATGCAAAATTGAATCCAATATAAAAAAATAAAAACAAATAAAAAATGTTTATTTGTTTATCTTTACCGAATAATTCGATTCGGTTTGTAAGATGAAAACTCGCAAAGGGTTTTGAAAGATGGTATTCTAAATAGAACTTAGCAAGTTGTAAAGCATAATTGTCTATGAAACTTGGTTTTGGTGATAAAAATAACCAATTTGTTTTGTACAAAGTATGTGTTCTAAAAAATTAGAGATGAAATGTATACGAATGAACATCACGCAACGACCCCACGTATATAAAACGAGTGAAGAATGGCTTTCTAATGTCAAGTTACTACCTACAGAAACCGAGGTGTATTATACAATAACGCGTGCCCAAGATAAGCATACGCAGATTACGAGAAAAGGCGTATCAGCCAACCGAAGGGTGATTTCCAGTTGCAAGTTATTAAGTAACAACGATCACGCTAACTCTCTATTTGGTAGCAAAACTGTACGCATATACTTCAGTCACCTCGTGATCATAGTACTAGTTCCCGATATTTTCCTTCTGTTGGTTTTTAATTGGGTGCAAGGCGGACTTTTAGATTGGTACGACTCATTTAAATTCCTTTCCCATTTTCATTTTATTAATTTGAAATTTATTGTTGATCGTTATGGCATTGCCATCTGTGTATGGGTAGCAATACTATGATTGATTCGATGGGAATTTAACGAGCGATTTTTTTTGTGTTGTGCCAATTTAAATTATACGATAGCATCACCAAATATTGATTTTTTGAGCGAGACCAATGTGTGCCCTTGTGCGTGTGTACGAGCGATTAAGATGTAGATTAATATTTTTTTTTTGTGTGTTTCTTGTTTTGTGTTTTTGGCGCGTTACGTGCGTTCTCTTTTTGAGCCAAACTGCATGTGCGAAAGCGAGTAAGAGGGACAGAGAAAATATGTTCATATTTTTCTGCATTTTAGTTTGTTGGTGCGAGAATTTTTTTGGTAGAATCAGTCTCAATTGAATTCAATTGAGTGTTGAAAAAAGTCTGGCCTTATGCCATTTTGCTTAAAATTAACAATTAAGATATTTTCGGTGTACAAAATAAATTGTTTTAATAAAACTCTGTATTTACCTAAATAAAAAAAATATGTATATATGTATATATAAATGTGAATATTATAAATGGGGCGGAGAGTCACCAAGTGTTGGGGTGAAGAATCCCCTAAACCGGTATTGGCAGGATCTACCAAACCGGTACATTTACCGATGGGACCATATATGAAAAGGTTGTATTACGCGGCACATATTTTTAAGGACGACCGACTCGCGCCTTTACAGTGTTATCGTACTAAAAGTTGTGAATACTTTATAATTCAACGGTTCCCGATATACCGCTACGTTTGGTTTCAGGAGGTTAATAGTCAGCAACAACGTCCGTTATTCATCGGCTGTTGGACGGCTGTGTATTGAGGTAGCGTGTTTTGGGTGACCGGTTGAGGTCATTCGATATTGGGCAGCGTGATTGGGGTAGTCGATCAAGGCCATTCTTGTTGTGGTGATATTGTTATATTTCGGTGGTCTGACACAACGTTCGTGTAGCCAACCGGCTATTCGTTTTATGGTACACGGTTAAGATACAATTATTATTATTTTTTTTTTTAATTTAAATTTTTATTTTATTTTCACATTTTTTTTAAAATATTTAAATTATTTTTATTCATAATTTTCAAAATTTTTTCGTTTTTTCGGTTGTTCAAAAAAATATAAATTGTGTAATAGAGCACCTTACCGGGGTCGCACGTTGGTCTCGCCCCAAACATTTCTTTACTGCGATTATTGTTATGTTTAAATTTTTTATTTTCATACGCATTTTTGTGTTTTCCGCTTTTTCGTATTATATATTAAAAAACAACTGCACTGCGATTCACATCGGCATTCGAATTTAGTTATTTTCTTCTCTTTTTCATTTTGTCGTCGTAATTTCTTTTAAAATGAATTACTAAAGTTTGTGTCGGATCGGTATGTTGGGAAGGGAGACTCCATTCTGTGTCGGTTCCAGCAATGCGGGCTGGGCTTGCCACTCCCCTTCATCCCGTTGGACATCCACAAGGTCGGAGAGGTGAGTCCAGCATATGTGTCGTCCGTGCGAGAGCGGCCGTAAAATCCAGCGAACTTCGGTGGTTTCAAGCTGTCGAAGTGTGAATTGTTTGAGATTCGTTGGAGGTCTTTCCGGGTGAAGAGATGCTTGGTCTGTTGGGTAGACGTCCCTACTCTCTAATGCTGCTTCATTGCGGCTGGGCATCGGCTTTTCGGGGTTGATGGGTCATTCGTGGGGGGAGGATCATAGTTAAATAATTATAACCAAGTGTGCCCATCCAACGACGACTGGATCTGGACGAGTGAACAGTACCCAGTCTGCTGACGAGACCCAAGTTTAAATTGGCCCTGATCTTATTTGTCTTTGGGCAGAAAGTTGAATACATCCGTAAAACGACAAAAATATACCTTTTCAAATAAAAGAAGCTACAATAGCTGCACAATACCGGAACTAAAAAATGGCCCTGGAATACCAACCTAATCTTGAGACTAAATCGTTGGCCAGGAAACTAAACGCATTAAGTTCTAATCGAAATCCAGGACCGATGAAGTTACAATGGCGGAATATGTGCGTTACGCTCTATAAAGAAGGTTCGATGAGTCTAAGTTTAGTTTGAAGCGAAGAAAAATGCAACCGGATACCGTGGATGTGGATCCAAGTAGTTCTGATCAGCCTTCCCGGTGGTCTGGTGGGAAATGCTATTCCGAAGGCAAAATTCGAATAAGGTGGCCTCTTCATCACGAGAGAAGACAGCTGCCACTAGGTGCTTTAAATGCTTAGACTATGGACTCGTTGCCGGGAAATGCCCCAATAACTTGGACCGTTCAAATCTCTGCTATAGGTGCCGGTGGTGAAGGACACATTGCAGGAACATGCAATCAGGAAAAACCGAGGTGCATGATATGTCTTAGGGAAGGCGACCACCTAGTGATTGTGAATCGTCACAAGATCTGCTATGCGAGAAATTTGAGGAAACGTCGCTATTATGCAAGAACAATACAGAAACTGCGAGGGAGCTATTTCGGCACACGAACGTATGAGAGCACTAGTTGGAGGGTACTTGGCTTCGAAAGTGGGAAAATCAACGGTATTTATATGTACAGTTGCTATACTCAGCCGAGCCCACCTGGCACTATTCTGGTTTTCTCTGGGAATAGGGAATTGGGAAAAATGTTTTCATAGCATTTTTGTCCAAATTTTATTTTTCTGGCCTACTGAAGAAATATGTTTAGTGTAAAAACTTTCAAAACAAAGTTAATTGGGAAACTTTTGTTCCCCAAAATTTTTATAGGGAAAAATATTTTCCCATTTAACTTTGTTTTTAAAAAATTTTACACCAAACTTGTTCGCTCAGTAGTCCAGAAAATACAATTTAGTCAAAAATGCTATGCAAATATTTTTCCCAATTCCCTATTCCTAGGGAAAACCAGAATAGTGCCACAGGAGTTAAAAGTTTGGTAAATAGATTGGTAAAAGACGTTTGAGATTGTCATCCTGCGCTTGTCGGAAATGCTTTATTGAAAGCGTTAAACACGGGCATCACACAAAAACTCCGCAGAGGTAATACCTCGTGCAGAGTGAGTGTGCGATACACACATATCGATGACCAAGCTTCGAACTTACGACGTTACTCCTAACAGAAGGCAACCGAACTATTTCAGAAATGCCGGTTGATAAAAGACGGAAGCGTCTTCAGAATTAGTGCGGGCTGAACTGAAGACGAAAGCTGAGATACCCTCTAGCAAGAAGGTTGTTATGATCTTGAGGGGTCATAGCAATATTTCTTATTTAATTTTGATTTTGAATTTTTAAAATCGTCTCATCGAATAATAGCTGCTTTTCATTGACGGCATTACCATCTATTCTATGGCTAAATGGCTATACTAAAATGGTTTGTTTCTAGGAAATTAGCCTTGATATTTTATTTTGTGTTTTTATTCGTTGAGTAGATAGAGGTACACCGTGTGCGTGTGTGCAACAGCAAAGATATAGAACAATATGTTTGTTGTGTTTTCTTGTTTTGGTATGTGCGACTGATGCGCGGTACGAAAGGGTGGGTAAGTGACGCGTCGATAATGTTTTTTTTTGGTGCGAGAATTTTTTTTTGTTCAGTAACTAAACCAGTTTGGAATTTTGAGGAATATAGTTTTGAGTTTTTGTAGAGAACCGCCGAGTTCTATATTTTTGAGTTGTAATTTTATTTTGCAAATTTTAGTTGGTTAATTGATTTGTTCACACAACAATTGTGCAAATTTTTTTTTAATTGCATTCCACTTGGATTACGTTTTGTTTACGTTGTTTAAAATTTGACGGAGGAAATCGTTTTTAAGTTTATTACACCAAAGTGCGGCGGTGTAATTAACGGGTTCTGGTGAAAAACGCCCTACGGTTCTGGTGAAAAACGCCCAACGTTACCGGTGGCCAACCGACCATTTGTAAAAATTTTAACCAAAGTCGGGAAGATGCCCAGCATTGACGGCGGCCAGTTGAGGCCGGTCGTATCATTGTTAACCAAAGGCGGGAAGACGCCCAACCCCTTCCGGTGGGAGCTTGCGCAAGGTCACCAAGGTAGAATTTTTGTTTTTTTATTTTTTTCATTCAAAATTGTTTTTTTTATTTCCTATTCTTTTGTTTTGTTTAAAGTAAATTCAAGTTTATTTCAATATTTAATTTTCACTTTTTATTTAATTATATTTGTAATTGCGCGCCATATCGGTAGTTGCTCAGCAGCCGGTGAAGGCACGTTGGTTTCGCTCTCACGATTATTCACATTTTTCGGCCATTTTTTTGTTATTGTTTGATTTAGGTGTTTCCGCCCCACAAAATATGCCGAGTTACCCATCATTTTCTTGATTTGATAGTTTTGCTGTTTATTGAATAAAAAATTGCACTGCGATTCCCATTGGCATTCGGTTCCATTTTCTTTTCATTCATCAGCCGGGATCTGTTATTTCGGTTATTATTATTTATGTCATTTTCTTCCTTTTTCCTTTTTTTTTGTGCAAAAAAATGAAGTATTAAATTATTTTTCGGGTCAGTATGATGGGAGGGGAATTCTCATTTCGTGTCGGTTCCATATTTACAAGCTGGACTTGTCCCGCTGTTTCGTTGTGGCTGGGAATCGGCCTTTCGCGGTTGATAGGTCATTCGGAGGTCTCTTCAGCAGACATTGTACTTGTCATTCGGAGAGATGAACACACTCGGTTATTATTTTATTTATTCCGTTCCTCAGGTTTCGTGCGACGAATTATGGGATCACTTTCATTTAATTTCAGTTTTTATAGTTTGCTTCTGCTTTTATTTTATTCTGTTCTACGGTGTAGGCTAGAAACACGCTAGCCTCAACTTCCCCACGGCTCAAAACACGACGTCGTGAGCAACGCACTGTCTCGAATAATGCTGAATACAACCGGAAAAATACAAAAACGAAGGGAACACTTAGTTAATGTTGTTTTATCAATAATGCTACAAGAAGCTCCAATTTGGGCCAAATGGAGATCTCGTATAGGTTAAATTCCATATATCGAATTACCGCTTTAAGGGTGATCTACGCGTTTTGGACAGGTTCAGATGATGCAGTGTGTGTGTATGTTCACGGGTATGCCACCGCTGAACCTCTTAGCTATAACGTACAAAGTTTTATGTAGAACGTGGCAGCGATGTCAGTGTTGTACAAAGGAAGATGGTTATGTCCGAGAGGAAACTACAACCAAGTGGCAAACAAGATGGTGCCAATCATGCAAAAACCGATAGACACATCGCTTGATTACTCAAATTATAGATTAGCTGGATTGGAAATATAGGAAAGCCGACTACTATCTTTTTCAATTCTTAACGGAGTATGGCTGCTTCCGAGGGTATTTATTTAAGTACAAACTTGACAATAATCCTTATTGTACAACATGCACGGAAGTACTGGAGAATGTCGAATTTTTCGAATGTTCACGGTTTGCAGGAGCCAGACACGTGATCGAGAAAAGTTTTAGAGTACAGGGAACTCCTGAAAATGAGCTGCACAACATGTTAAATTGTGAGCAGACTTGGATCGCTGGGAGTGGAAACGTCAGCGACGTGATGCTACATTTCGGAGGCTCGAAAAGGAACAGTTTGGTAATCCATCTATTCTACAACCGTCGAGGGGTAGAAGAGTAGCATTTGCTGAGCACCCTTCCCCCCTCCCCCCCCCCCCTCTCCGTGATGTAATGTCTACCAATTGTCCGCGGGGTTGTGTGGCACTGTGTTTTGGAAGGAGGTTTTACTTGACAACAATTCAGCAGTCTTACATATCAGTTAATGATGCCATGTAAACTCTTAAAAATATCTTCCCACCTTCCTCCTTTGTATTTCCTACAAAATTAGTTCACATAATTAATTAAAATTTTACCGGAAATGGTAAGTTTTAGAAAGAATTTTAGTTGATAAAATTTCGGCATCTCTTCATAATATTTGGGCTTTTTCTATAAATTGGGAGATCCTTGTGAAATTTTTTAGAAATCTGTGCACCGCAAGTATTTTTTTCCGCAAAAGCTTTTCAATTTTTTGCATTGATATTGATATGTTTACAAAAACCGACAAAGAATTGTAAATTTTCAACAATGATTGACCATGTTGGTTTCCTGAAATCTTTCAAACATCCTGTCCATTTAAGATCTATGTACATACATACATTCGTGGTAAAAGGAAGTCCCGTGTTTCACAATATAAATTTGATTTAAAATTTTTGTAATTTTAATAATTATTATTTTTTGAATACCTATACATACACTGCAAAAATAAAAATTATTTATTCCAAGAATCAATTAATGAAACTTTCTACTTCGCGGTGATCGACATTTTTGCAAGCCGTTAATCCATTACCAATACATGAAGCATATGCTAACACGTGGGGTATTAAATTTTGCTCATAATTTCCGGTGAACAAATGTGACCACGGTCCAAATGCAAATACTGGCACATCATCCCCACCATGTGTCTCCGTTTGCATTGGTAATAGTGACTGATACTGATAGTCTTTATCGCCGATTATGTCATTTGTTAAATTCGCTCTTGTCGCTGTCGTATTCATTTGAAAACCTGGTCCGTTCGCATACGATAGTGTTGTGTATGGTAGATTATCTATATTTGACTGCATAGTGCTCAGCCCTAATATATTTTCACCCCGTTCTGGATATCCCGATATAGACATTGTGTGAGCGTGGTCTGCCGTTACAATAATTAATGTGTCGTCTTCACTTGTTAATTTCACAGCTTCTTCGATTGCTTTGGAGAACTGGACGGTTTCGTCAAGTGCTTTTTGCGCTTTGGTATCGTGATGCGCTTGATCTATTCTGCCGCCCTCAACAAATAAAAAAAATCCGTTTGGTCCTTTTTGGAGCAATTTAATTGCCGCCACCGTCAATTCGACTAATGTTGGTTTAGTCTTACGATCCATATCCAAATTATAATTCAAATGGTCAGGTTCAAACAGTCCCAAAATATAATCGGTTTTATTGTAATCAATCGAATTTAATCCGTCCTTGCCCCAAATATACTTTCCTTGTTTGCCTTTTTGTTCGACCCACTTTTTTATCAAGTTAACACCATCCAGTCGCTGTCCACCTACACCTTCCTCATCTTTTTCTGATTTTGGAATAAATTTACTTCGTCCGCCACCAAAAATTACTTTAAATTTGTTACCAGGGCTATTTAGTATTAACTGACTGGCAATATCTTGACATGTAGCAGGATCAGCATCGAACAGTAACGTATCGTTATCGGATTCCCAATCCCTAAACGCCGTATGTGCGTAAGTACCTGCTGGTGAAGCGTGCGTAATACGGGTTGTGGTTACGACGCCCGCATCTTTACCGGCGTCTAGTGCCCAATCAGCGATTGATTGGACATGGTGTTCCTTTTTTCCGCTCGATTTACAGTCTTTTTTTTTAATATTACCGTTGACTCCAATCGTGCCGTAATTTGCTTTTACACCACATAAATAGGCAGTCGCTGTACATGCGGAATCGGGTACTTGTTTGTCGATGCAATAAGTCTGTTAATTAAATAAAATGTATTATTTAGTGGACAACCTAACATAAATGTTATGCTTACCTTTGCCAATCCGACATACGGGAATTTTTCAAATGACAGTTGGGACTCTTCTCCAGTTTTACCATTTTGTTGGCCTAGATGTATACGACTAGCGGTTACGGTGGGCAATGACATACCGTCACCCATGAAAAATATTACATTTTTTGCAACATTTGTGTTGACACGTTTCACTAAAAATTCTCTTAATGTTGATTGCGCTTGAATTGCCCAATATTCTGACGACTCTTCAACCGGCCTCATATCTGAAGAGGTTTTAACACGGCCTTTTGAAAATAGATGTGGGGCTGGATGCATTTCTATGAAAGAAAATTACAATTATATAATTTAGTACTATACAGTTGATAACTGGGAAATTAATTATCACACCCATTCGAATTATTTATGTCATAATTGGGAGCAGAATCATCGGCTTCAAAATAATGACATTGGTAGATAGTCATTTAATAAAAGTTAATCGAGGAAATCATTTGTATTAAACACGGTCTTTCCCCGACTAAGCTCGGAATTTGGGATTAAAAGGAGCAGATCGGCTGCAAGGTCACTTTTAAACCAATTATAGGGAAAAGTTTCAGTCCCATTTGAAAGGCAAAACCAACAAGGCGGATTATAAGTCACAAGAACGAAACCCACTGAAATTGGTTCTTTTTAATACAATGATTACTTAAAGTAATCACAGTTGGTGTGCTACGAGGGCTAAGGAGAGTTATAACGTAAGATAATTGCGCAGTAGATGGAGTACTGTTTTGCGGATGCTTGTTGCTGGTTTCATCTAACTATTTGATATCGCTTCGTCTAATGAACAAGAGGGGTTGATGCAAAATAATTGAAAAAGTTAAAAGACTAAACAGTGGAAAATATCTAAATAGTTGCAGTTTTTTCCTTCATCCGATCTTATAACGTGTTACGACAGCTTGAGGGTCATAACATGATTCAATTTGTTTTTTCTAATTTTAAATTTTTTTAAATAAATTTCGTCGTAATCGAATGGGTGGTGCCATCTACCCCGCAGCATTCATACATTATAGTTTCATTTGAATAGGCTTTAGTATTCGATTCTGGGTAGAAACGAAGCGCAAATTTTATTGATTAAAAAAATCAATAAAATATCCATAAAATTCCAAATAAGATTGTAGCAGGCCTGTGATTTTACTGGGTGATTAAAAAACAAAACTATATAAATAATATTTCTTGATAGATATGGTTCACTTTAAAACCAAAATAAGTCTAGCAGCCTTTGCCTTCTCCAGTTTCTCCTAAAAAATTATTTTTTTATGTTGATATTTTTTTATCGATGAATTGTGTGCTTGGTTCATTTTGTGTTTTCTTGACTTATAGCGGAACCAGTCAGAAATAAAAACTTAACTAAATAAAAAAATAAGAATGCGATAAATGGCATTTCAATGTTATTACCCAGTCAAACTTAATTTTCATGTAAGAAACCGAAAGAAACCGAATTTCCCCTTCGTTAAATTATATCTGTCACTTAATAAAAAAATAGTGCCCGCTATTTCTCGCTCGAAAATAAGAAATATGTACGATTTGTTGTTGTGTTTTATACACAGCAAAAGAAGATAAATTTTTGATACGGATGGAAGCCATATTTATTTTGTGTACATTTTTTTGTTTATTATTTTATCACATTTAGTAATTTGGAAGATTATTGCTTTAAAAAGTAAAATTTTCAAATAAAATTTAAAATTTTTATGATAACCATTTCCATTATTGCCATTCCATTATTGCAGTTTTAACTTTGGTGCCCAGATATTTTCGATGGGATTCATTTCTGGGCTGTTCCCTGCCAATCAAGGATGTGGATGTGGTTGGTCCTTAAATATTCGGTGACTTTTTTTGCCGTATGACACGGAGCCTTGTCTGCATAAAAACTCCGTCTCCATTGAATTTTTCATTCATAGTCGGTACCAGTTGTGATTGTAGAACATTTTAATATTACGTTTACTACATAAATTGGGAAGAGTCCTTTTGACGATATTGCTGACCAAACCATGACTCTACTGGTTGTTTGACCTGCAGTTGGACATAGGAATGTAAATATTCGTCACTGAATACAACCTAATCAAGAAATAGAAAAAGATAAAGTTGAAAGAGACATTTATTGAAAAGTGTAACACAATTCTCTCCCATATTTCCGCACCAACGTTACTCATTGTATCCCTCAGAGACTTACTGGGTAACGTTCGATCTTCATTAGCTTTCCGCATTAAAAATCTGTCCTGGCTGAATGTTGTTTTACGATTGCGACCACATTGGATTTGTTGAAGACTTGTTATAGTTATTGCGATGTTATTTTTTGCGAAAATTTGCTGACTTTGCACTGATGTACTTTGCTTTACCCATAGTGGATTTCACTAATTCTACAAAAACCACTTTCACTGTTCAAAGTCACAAACGAGACTGAAATTCTTCAGTAAAATACTTATTCTTAAAACTATCTAGTTGTACAAGACCATAAATACTAGGAATTCGTATTCTGTCGAAAAGGGTTAAAATGACTCATAGACGGCGTATTTTAAGGAAATATTAAATTTTTATTGCACGAATTCCTAGAATTGGTCGATCTCTCTAAATGACGCGTGTCAACTATACAAAAGGTTGCAGTTCGGGCTTCGAAAATCACATTACCGTGACTGAGGTGATAATAATTTGGCCACACCTGTAAAAGCGCACGAAAACACAACAAAAATATTCTTCTACATTTTTTGTGTGGTACGAGAATTTTTTTTTAGTTTTTTGGGCAGCCTAGTTTTGGGATTTTGTATAGAACAGTCGAGTGTTGATTTTCTTTAATTATGTTGAATTTTGGTTTTCAACCATTTTTGCTTTAATTGAAATTAAAAATAAAATATTTTTTTTTTTGAGTTCTTAAGTTGAAAATTATGTAGGTACCTAAAAAAAATAAAAAAAAATATATATAAATAAAGTTGTAAAATTCGCTTTGCGGTAAAGAATTTTTCTTTTTCTTTTGATTGTGACAAGTTTTAGTTCGCTACTAAAGGTAACCAACCGGCCATTTGTAAAATTCTAACCAAAGGCGAGGAGATGCCCAACCCCTTCCGGTGGACCTGGCGGAAGGTATAAAGTTTTTATTATTATTATTAAGAAATTTTAAATTCGTCTGTATAATTACTTTAAAGATTTTCGACTTTTTTATAGACAAATATTATTTTCTATGACATTCACATTGTTTGAGACCTTTCGGGCCACCAAAAAATGAGGTCATTTACTTACAATACTCTACTAAAAAGAAGTAGAAAATTCACTCAACCCCCCGTTAACCCCAAGGGTATTTGTGTGTACAGAGCCACACAACCCTTTACAAAAATGAGAACTTCCTCAAGTTTCCTCTTGGCAGTTTGGTTTCGTACCGATAAAAGTTGGTCTACTCATCAGGTTGCAACGATTAAACTGCAAAAATTTACCTTTTTCTTCACACCTATAGTATGAAACAAGAACATTTCGATTTAGCGAATTATATCACCAAATCAGAAAACTCTTGGAATTTCTCATTTTATATGTGTGTATTAGCCCACAAGAGGAAACTATAGGAAGTTCTCACTTTTGTAAAGGGTTGTGTGGCTCTGTACACACAAATACCCTTGGGGTTAACGGGGGGTTGAGTGAATTTTCTACTTCTTTTTAGTAGAGTATTGTAAGTAAATGACCTCATTTTTTGGTGGCCCGAAAGGTCTCAAACAATGTGAATGTCATCGAAAATAATATTTGTCTATAAAAAAGCCGAAAATCTTTAAAGTAATTATTATTATTATTTTTTATTATTTTTTTCAATTTAAATTTGGTATCTTTTATAATTTAAATTCATATTTTTCAAAGTTCTTTTTATCTTCAAATTTCCAATTTTTTTATTATTTAATTTATATTGTAATCGAGCACCATATCGATTAGCAGTTGTTTGGTGCGCATTTGGGTTTCACATTGGTTTCGTTCCGAATCATTACATTCGGCGGTCATATATTTATTTTCATTATATATTTTTGTTGGTATTTATTTTGCGCTTCGAATTTTTTTTTACTTTTACTATTGATCCTTTCGGTCTGATTTATTTTGGTTTTTACGTTGATAAAAATATTATTTTCTTTGTATTTGAATATTAAAATAAAAACCGCCCGACGCATGACTCTTGGTATTCTGCCTCATTTTCCTTTTCGTTTCTTCTTCCCGCATTCCCCATCATCCCCTTGGCAGAACGACGTGGTGAGTCCAGCGTATGTGTTGTCCAATCGGGGATGACCGTAAAATCCACACGGTCTCCCGTGGTACTTTTCGGTCTCATGGGGGATTAGCTGGAGGTCTCTCCGGGTGAAGAGAAGGTCCTGGCCTTTTGAAGAGATGTCCCACCCTCTTTGTGGCTGGGCATCGTTCTTTCGGGGTTGACTAGTCATTCGGAGGGGTCTTTTCAGCAGGCTGGACACTTGTCACTCAGGGAGATCTGGTCGCCGCCGGATGGACACACCTGGTTTTTATTAATCCTGGTCGACGTAATTTAATTTCAGTTTCTAATTTGCTTTTGATTTTGACGTTTTTCTGTTCTACGGTGTAGGTCAGGAGCACGCAAGCCTTTATTTCCACACGACCCAAGCCATTCCCTGAGATTTAGTCGGCAAAACATCACCGTGAATGAGGCCTCTGCGTGCTTAGTGAAATCTGCGGGTTGGCTTCGAGCCATCCGTAACAAACGTTCTGAAAATTGACGTTGACAATTTATTGAATTCCCCATTTTACTTAACATGTTTGAATTGTTTCATCAAACGTATAGTTCTGACGCTGGTGCCAGAACCTGAAGCTTTCTGGCTTACCATGGATGCAGCCACAGAGCTTGTGGTGTGGACATAGGTACTGGTTTACGTTTAGCTGAATGGCTTATCTTTCTTAAGCAGCACTTTGAAGGAGTATTTTGAATAGTTAGAGTACATCAAGTTCATATAAATAAAAAAAAAATCATTATTTAGATAAACCTCGGCTCTGTGAACTATGTTCACCAACATGTGAATAGAACGAGTGACGGTCTCTTTATCGCAAACAATTTATCATGTTTCAATTTAACGTAAACATTTAATCGTAGAACAGTTTATCGTGGACACAATTTACCGTGGACACAATTTATATTGGGACAATTTATCGTAGAAAGGTTTTATGCGTGGTATCAAAAAATTAGTGGGATTCTTTAATGATTTTTGGGAGAAGTTCTAGAATATTGCCATGTGGAACGGAACTCGGTAGTTTCTTAACCGATTATGATGGGATTGTGTATGTTGGATGGAAATGGGGTTATTGAATGATTTTTGGAAGAAGTTCTGGAATATGGCCATGTGGGACGGAACTCGGTAGTTTCTTAACCGATTATGATGGGATTGGGTATGTTAGATGGAAATGGGATTATTGAATGATTTTTGGAAGAAGTTCTGTATTCTGGTATGTTGGATGGAAATGGGATTATTGAATGATTTTTGGAAGAAGTTCTGGAATATGGCCATGTGGGACGGAACTCGGTAGTTTCTTAACCGATTAAAGATCCCGGCTCCTACGCCCCCCGAAATTAAAATCTAAAGAGCCCCGCAGGGCTACGGGGAGGAGCATAGGTGTCATTAATAGATTCTATATAATCTCTTACGTGCGGCACGCAGTGCGACTCCCACTCTCAATTTAATATATTCATAAAAAAAATATTAAATTTCATTTATTTTTAAATGAGATTCAATACTTTTTATTAAATTTTTTTTAGCACGTCTTAACGTATTTTTTAAATTTTAGTTCGTTTTTATTCCAATAGATGGCTCTAGGTCCAAAATGCTAAGCAAAGGCACATTTTTAGTTATAAACAATTCCGCTTTTGGTCAACGTGGCGCTACCGTCGTTCAGACTGTCAAAAAAATTTGACTGAGATACTAAAGCTGTTCCAAACTGTTATACGATAAATTGTCCACGATAAACTGTTATACGATAAATTGCCCACGATAAACTGTTCTACGATAAGTTATTCCATGATAAATTGATTTCACGATAAATTGTTTCTACGATAAATTGTTCTACGATAAATTGTTCTACGCTAAATTGCTCATGATAAATTGTTCACGATAAACTGACAGTAAATCGAATAGAACACCATTGGGCTAGTAAATTTACGTGGGCTACAACTGCACCGGATTCTTTTAGACACTTAAAAATATTTTGCCTTCGTTGAAAATTCTTGCAAAACGGTAACCCAAGAGCTTGAAATGCGTCAGTGCGCTTTTGTTGAAAAGTTGTGAAGAAAAGGCTCACCCTTTTCATATCTCTAAAGTTAAGACCAAAAAGTTTCTCGATTACAGATATGCCAGATTCAATGTTGGCCACAATTATGTTTTTATTCGATTAGAAAGGGAATCTGTGAAGAAAATATTAATGCCGGGTAATTGAGGACATGTTTGATCCACAAAAATCTCCATAATCTAAATATCACTATACGAGAAAAATTAGCGTGATACACCTTTTGACGTTCAGTAATGGTACAAACCTCACAGCCCTATTTTAAGCAGTTGTATACCAACCAAATGATCGCAGGCCGTTTTACCATCTACTCAAAATTGTGTTGCTGACCCCATTACTAACCCATCAAAACTAATTCCTCTTGATTTATAAAGTCAAATTTTCCCGATTCAGTATGAAGATCGTAATATATGCAAATTTTGAGCACTTTAATGTTGGTTCAACACAGATATTACGAAGGGTAAAGACAATCATTGCGCCTTGAAAACTGGATGTCACATCTGACACTACTCTGGTTAACTGAAAAAGCAGATGAAAAGCGTACTTGAGTTATATCTGGTATTACTCTAAAAATGGTAGCACTGCATCAAAAGAATCCGAAAGCCATTCTGGAGGAAGCTAAATTAAAAGCATTTAATTCAGAACTATATACCAAAACGTATCAGTTTCTGTGTAATCTGGTAATTTTATTCCGGAATTGCGGGGTTTTTACCGTGATGTTGTCTCGTACACTACTAATATCTGCAGTGGTTTTCAATTATCTCCGGAAGATTGAAAAAGTGTATTAATAACAGACATAGGTAAATTAGAGCTAAGGAATGCTCAACAACCTGTTATTTGCACAAAACTGAGTTTTGCACATTTATACCATCGATCCCAAGTATTTAATTAAACTCATTCACCTTCTCGTGTTGTGTCTCGTGGCTCGTGTTGTGTATATGAAACCAACTTAAACATACGGTAGATGAGATAATCGCCACCGTATTAGGTGCGTTATAATTTTTCAAGTTTGATATGACACTTCCCACTGCATCGCTAGATGCGGCCAAGATAACGCCTCTGACTCTGTTCAAGAGTGGTTGGGACTGTGTTTATGTCAATTTCTAATTCTCCAGATTCGTTGGCAATACTACAACTTCTCTTAATCTTGCAATTTCGATTTTAAACACACGTTGTTTATGCCATTCACGTTTTTCTTTCTACACAGGCGATTGAAGCATTTTCTCGCGATCAAGTAGACGTTGTACGACTGCCTTTTTGGTTGAGAGAGGTATCGGTTTTATACGCGATTCAATTCTCAGTGTTCTATACAATTCTCATTCAGCCATGTGTTTCTAGGGTAAGATGTATGTTTACCCCGATTTTAGGTTGGGGCATTTCTAATCGTCGATTTTATTATGCTCCTTATCGTTTAATCTGCATAAATTTGATGTTACAAATTTTTAATCGTTACCTTATTTCATGCCCATGGCCGTTGTTTGAACCCGAATTGTTTATCCGAGGTTTCGTAACAAAACGTGGCCGCCGCAAGCACGCAGTGTAATCACTGGCTGAAGTTGCATACAAAGACGGCACATGGGGTAAGTTGTACGGTAATCCGTTTGCGGTAAGCGGACAGTACCATCTGGATGGCAGAATTTAAGTCACTCGCCAACATTCCTATGGTCCCATCAAAAATAAGGCGAGAAATGTCTATATCTATTGTGACCGTTGCACAAGATGAAATTGTAAAAAAACCGCACAACCCACCCTTTTAAGAGATCTCTTGTCGGAACTTAAGCTCTAATTTTTACAAACTTAAAAGATTATTTAATACTATTATTGAGATGTTATATTAAATATTTTAGTTTTTTAATGGTTATTAACTCTGATATTACAAAATAATTTAGTTTTGCTTGAGCTTTGGACACCCCTTTCGGTGTCCTTTTCAAAAGCAATATAAAACGAAAGAAATATTTTTAAGTCGTAAACATTTTCGGGTACTATTAAAATAATATTTTGTCAGATAAAGCAGAAATGAAAATCTTAAATAAAAAAAATCGTGCACGATTATGAAATATGTACTTCAAAATTAAATGTGTTGGCTGTAATACACATACATAGTGAGAATTGAAGTTTCTAATTTGGTGATTCGCTAAATCGATAGGTTCTTGTTTTTTACTATCGATACAAAGCAAGAGTTGGATTTTTGCATTTTGGTCGTTGCAACCTGATGAGTAGGCAAACTTTTTATCAGTATGAAACCAAGCTGCCAAGAAGCTACCTAAGAGAGTTCTCATTTTTGTAAGGGTTTGAATATCTTTGTGTTCACAAGTGCCCTGGGGATAGGGGGGAGTGTGTTGTGGTTTATGGGAGAATTAATAAAATATATAATTCACCTTTAATTTTAACTTTTTTTGTATTCAATTTATTAATTTTAATAAATGTACAAGTTATTTACAATTTTTATTTAATTTATAATTTACACTTTTTATTATTTTGAAGTTGTAACAATTACATTGTACCCGAACTCTCTGACTGACTAATTAAAAAATGAAGCAGCTTTTATAAGAAAATTCGGTACATATGTATTGAGTTAATACTAAATAATGTTGGTATGATTGACAAGTCAGGGGTATACAACACCTCACCCCTTAAGAAGAAAAATAAATAAATAAGATAAACTTATTTATTTATTTTTTTTTTTTTATAACTAATTTTTATATATTAAATAGAATGTACATGACAATTTAATTTCAAAATTCAATAATATAAAATACAATATAATAGGTAGTCACAAATATATGTATGTATAAAATAACAAAAGTATTTTTAATCAAAAATTTATTAACTTAAATATATATGTTTTAGATTTATTTATTTATTTAAATTTTTATTATTTTTTTTTTTAATTTCATTCTTAACGTCTATTATAAATTCAAATTTAATCAAAAAAATGTTTTAATCGGTTATTATGAACAACCTTAATTTGACGGCCTATGCGAATAGAAGAATTAACATTGCTATTGATTTCTGAAATTTCATACGGACCCGTCCAAAGTGGATCAAGTTTACCTTTTGATTTTTCGTTTCTTAAAAGAACTTTATCGCCAACATTAAAATCAATACTTTTACTTGTCTTGTCATAGTATGTTTTTGATTTCTGTTTTGTTTCAATTAAATTTTGTCTTGCCGTTTCATATGAACTTGCAAGTTTTATTCTTAAGTTTTGTAAGTAATCATCGGGATTATAAAATGTTCTAGACTTATTTTTTAATGAGGAAGGTATGTTTGGTTTGAATCCATGAATTATCTCAAAAGGCATTAGATTGGTTGCAGAGTGCGGAGTTGAATTGTATGTAAACATAGCAAATGGTAACCAATGGTCCCAATTACTAAGATCAATTTCTGTGTAGGTTCGCAAATATTCAACGAGGGTACGATGAGACCTCTCAAGAGCTCCATTTGTCTGCGGATGGTAAGCCGTTGATTGCAGTTTTTTAATTTTTAGTAACTTACAAATATTGTGGAAAAGTTCGCTAACAAAATTTGTTCCTTGATCAGTAAGGATACATGATGGAGCACCAAATCTACATATAAAATGTTCAACTAAGGCTTTGGCAATTGTTTCAGAAACTTGATTTTGGATTGGAATTGCTAATGAAAATTTCGACAGATCATCCTGTATGGTAAGGATATATCGGTTGTTATTATGTGAAATGTTTAAGGGCCCAACAATATCCAAAAATATTTTTTCAAAAGGTCGTTTTGACGTTGTTGTTATTACCATCGGGAGTTTATTTAGTTTACATATTTTATTTTTTTGACAAAGTTCACATTTCTGTACAAATTTTTTAATTGTTGATAACATTTTGGGAAAATAATAATAAGATTTAAGTCTCTTAAAAGTACGTTCTATACCTTGATGTCCTCCCAGTGGAGAGTTGTGAAATTCTTTGATTATGTTAAGAATGTCATCTTCATTATCAAGACAGGTAACCGAACTTTGAGGATCTACTAGTTGATAGGAATTTTTATCAATACTTGAATTATTATTATTACAAGACTGGTTAAGATCCGATGATGCATCATTAGCTTTAGTTTGTGAACGAGTGATAATGTTAATGTTGTTACTCTGATCGGCAGATTGTAGTTCAATTCTACTCAGTGCATCAGCATTAGCATTGCATTTACCAGGTTTATATATGATGTCGAAGTCATATTCGTCTAACTCTATCCTCCAGCGCATTAATCGGGATGACAAGTTTTTTGCCTTATTAAGCCACACTAAAGGTTTATGATCCGTTACAATCGTAAATTTTACGCCATACAAATACGGACGGAAACGTTTTACAGCAAAAACAATGGCAAGCAACTCTTTCTCGACAGTGGAATAGTTTTTCTCAGACTTATTTAGTACCCGACTAGCATAAGCTACAGGCAAATCGTCATCATTGCTATTCCGCTGTGAAAGAATTGTCCCCAGTGCTGTATCGCTGGCGTCAGTGGTTACGTAAAATGGTTTATTGAAATTAGGATACTGCAATATAGGTGGTTCAATTAATTTTCTCTTTAGCTTTTGAAAACTCTCTTCACAGAAGGCATCCCAAATGAATCGTGCATTCTTTTTGAGTAAAGTATTCAAAGGCTGTGCTAAATCAGAAAATTTATCGACAAATCGGCGATAATATCCTATTAAACCCAGAAAAGATTTGATCTCTTTCTGATTTGTTGGTGTTGGGAAATTTTTAACGGCTTCTATTTTTGATGGGTCCGGTTTTATTCCGTAGTTAGTGATTATGTGACCCAGGTAACATATTTCTTTACGAACAAAGTGGCATTTTCTTGGCTGAAGTTTTAAATTATATTGTCGAAATGTATGGAAAACATCAATTAGCTTTCTATTGTGGTCCTTGAGATTGTAACCATAGATTACAACGTCGTCCAAATACACGAAACATTTAAGACCATTCAGTCCTGACAACACGTTATTCATTATACGTTGAAAGGTTGCCGGTGCTCCCTTCAGACCAAAAGGCATTCTTGTAAAATGGTAGTGTCCAGTCTGGGTGCTAAAGGCAGTTTTCTCTTTGTCCTTACTATGAAGTGGGATTTGGTGATAGCCATCTGCTAAATCTAAAGTTGTAAAATAGACAGCGTCACCCAATTGTTCTAGGATTTCAGTTATGTTTGGCAAGGGGAAAACGTCATTTATAGTTACGTCATTTAAACGACGAAAATCTACAACAACGCGCCATCGTTTGGATTCATCGCTTGATTTCTTGGGAACTACAAGTAAAGGAGAGTTGAAGGGACTTTTACTGTTTTCAATTACACCGTTCGCCAGCATTTCTGAAACCTGAGCATTTATTTCGGATTTTGCTGAATGAGGAAGACGATACGGTTTAATATGAATAGGTCGAGTCTCAGAATTTAGTGGTATATGATGAACTCCGGCATTTGTAATTGAAAGTGTATCACCTGGTAAATGGAATATATCGTTAAACTCTCGACAAATTTTAATTATAGACGATTTTTCTTCGTGGTTCATATGGTTTGTATCAATTTCGTTTTCTAAGTTGGTTAATCTATCTTCTAAAATATTTGACCAAGGTTGTAATTTATAAATATAGTAGTTTTCTAAAGCAGCTGGTTCAA
This sequence comes from Nephrotoma flavescens, assembly GCA_932526605.1. Taxonomy (NCBI): domain Eukaryota; kingdom Metazoa; phylum Arthropoda; class Insecta; order Diptera; family Tipulidae; genus Nephrotoma; species Nephrotoma flavescens. The sequence goes on along the minus strand of OW052222.1, from coordinate 191,384,343 downwards.
CGTACATATCATTCAAATTAACTTCATAATCATTCGTATTAATAACACTAACTGTGGCAAATGAGTTGATGATGCGAATGACTGCGCTAGCAATGTAAACACCTGGTTCCAGCATTTGTGAAGGACATAAAAACTCATTATCACAATTTGTTTTAAATCTCATATTGATAATCTTTTCTGTGCGACTGGGTATTACGATTGCAGGATTATTGGAAGAAAGGGTTAAATTAATGTAACCAATGTCATTTGTACTTGTAGGAATTTGGATTTGGTTTTTTAAAAAGTCAATTTTACATTTGTTTTTACGAAGAAAGTCATTTCCTATTATACCAGCACAATTGATGGGAAATTCGTCAGGTACAATATGGAAGTTTTGCAAAATTACGTTGTTTGAAATGTTAATTTTTGAAGAACAGACTGCCAAGGTTTCAATAGATTCAGCTGTAATACCTTTTATAGTTAATTTTAAGTTAGGGAAACAACAAGTATCAGGCTTAATCAGTCCTTTCTTAATAACGCTAACGTCCGCCCCAGTATCAACTAAAAAAAAATCAGGTTTGTGTAAAATGTCAAGATCCAGTTGTACAAATTTTATATCACCGTCATAAAAATTAATTTTGAAATGGAATAATTTGTTTGTTTTGTTATTAATTGAATGAATTTTTGTGTACGTATTATGATTAGCAGGCGACACTGGATGTAGGTTTAAATATTCTGAACTTTCACCCCTACATCCTTCGACTCTTGATGAAGTTCGCTTGAGTTTTCCTTTTGATGGATTTGCGGCATATTCCGGTTTTCAATAGATTGATTCCTCGTACGATTTGCCCTTTCACGAGATCGACAAACACTGATGTGATGACCAAACTTTTTGCAATAAGCACATGGATATTCGATATGATTAATTCGTGGAGTAACGGTATTTTTAGAAAAGTTTCCATTTTGGGAAAATGTTCTTGTAACATTCGGTCGGTTAGGGCTGTACATTAAATTAGATGAACTATTACGGAATTGGGCAAGATTAGCATTTCTATTAAAACACTGCGAAGCGGTGTGTCCCATTTTAAAGCAAATTTGGCATTTGATAGGTTGATTTTTAGAAGTGGAAGATTTATTAGTGTTAAGTGTATGGAATCGATTCGAATTTTCCTCTTCTATACTCTTGGCAATTGCATCTTTTAAATTTCCAAATCGACATGCCTTAATCAGCAATTTAAGAGGTTCCCTAAGTCCATCCTCAAACGCACGTAACGCTGTTTTCGAATTTATAGTTCTAACTTTCTCATCAAGGATCCCTTTTCCGGAAGTAGCAGAAATACATGAAGAGTTCAGGTCAGCTAGAAGATTTTCTATGCGAATTCCAAAATCTCTTACACTTTCGTCCGAACGTTGACAAGCTTGTACAAGGTCAACTTGTATGTTTTCCAATGCTCTTACCGATAAAAATTTTTGTTTAAGTTCCTTTTCTAATTCGGCCCATGTGGTATAAGAACCCGTTACAACAATTTTATTATATGCGCTATCGAGTAATTTTACTTGTACTAATTCTAGAAATTGCGATATATCTTCGTTTGTTTTTACATCTCTATATATGAGATTACAACATTGTAGAAATCTGAGCAATTTTTCAGGAGTTCCATCGAACTCGGGTATTAATTTAATGGCTCTATCAAAGTTGTTGACATAGTAGAGGTAAAATTATTGGATGTTTGGTTTAAGATTTTTATTTCAGCAAGGTTAAAATTTTTTGTATCAATTAGAAGCGGTAGTTTCAAATTGTAGTAAGGTAAAATTGATGTTATTGGATTTGTAATTGATTGAATATCGTTGTTAACTGATTTTAATTCCGAATTTATATTTTGATTTTCTTCCGATTTCACAATTTTAATGGTTCTATTTCGCAATTTTCTATAAGTCCCGGAATTTATACTCATTTAAGAATTTTCGATTAAAATTTAAATAAATATTATGTAGATGCAAATAGAATGTAATTTTAATGAAATGAACTCTAATAAACATAATCAAACTAGTTGGTTATAGCAATAAAATTTTAATAATAATAATGATTTAGAACGAAGGAATAATAATAATAAAAATAATGTTAAATAATCTTAATAATGGTTGCAATGTTATGTTTGATTGGTAATAATAAAAGTATTTTTTTTTATATATATAATTTTCAATTTGTTGGAAAGATAATAAACTTACGGTTATAATATATAATGTTGAACCAATATGATTTGTCATCAAGGTTGCTTTTTGGTCGGATAATATGATGTATAATATATAATCATCAGCTGGGTAATTGTGTAGAACTTGATGAATGATGATGATACGAATTTATAATTAGTTGGAGTTGCTTTTTATTGCACCAATAAAGATGTTTTTGATGAAGGTCGATATTCGTTCAATCGGCAATTATTTAATTGTAGCACAAAATCAATTTCAATAACGATCAGATGTTTTGATGATTAACCGTAGACACTTATTCGTTGATATGGTTGATGACGTTATGGATTTTAAAAATGGTTGTACGGCATTGATCAGGATCATGTAATCTCGAATTTGGTGGAGATATAAATTTATACTACCCCACGTGAAATATTATGTACATACGATGGTTAGTTTAAGTGCATTCTAATTTGAAGGTATGAATGCAAGACGATATCGATTTGAATTGGTATTCGCCGCTATAATTTGATTAGCACTTTTATACATAATATCAATGATTAAAGCTCTTAAGACAATCGAAAATTATTTATTGAACACTTAGATTGCCTTATATGTAGTTAACTGGTAACTGTTAACAGACAGTTATGTGCCACTTTTACTACACTAGATGTTCACAAATGCACTTGATTTTTTTTTTAAATATTGCGTCCTTTAAAAGCGATTACTGAGCTTAACTGACTCGTTGGTATGATATGTATATACGAGTAAGACGTAACTTTGTTTTAATTTTTTACGATTTTGATAACGTAATACACTTTTCACGATTTAATTATTATACGTCTCTTATTAAGGATATGTGTATGATAATTATGTGCACAGAGATACATATTTTAGATGCACTATGATAATTAAACGGCACGATATTTTATTAATTATTTATTAAGAAACCACAATGCGAGTTCGTATACAAGATGGTAGATAATTATTTGCGTAACACTACCATCCCTCCGCTGCCACCAATTTTTGTTGTGGTTTATGGGAGAATTAATAAAATATATAATTCACCTTTAATTTTAACTTTTTTTGTATTCAATTTATTAATTTTAATAAATGTACAAGTTATTTACAATTTTTATTTAATTTATAATTTACACTTTTTATTATTTTGAAGTTGTAACAATTACATTGTACCCGAACTCTCTGACTGACTAATTAAAAAATGAAGCAGCTTTTATAAGAAAATTCGGTACATATGTATTGAGTTAATACTAAATAATGTTGGTATGATTGACAAGTCAGGGGTATACAACAAGTGCATTTTCTACTTTTGTGGTGAGTAAATGGACCTCTTTGTTCTGTGCGACTAAAAAAGCCGTAAACATTTTCGGGTACCATTAAAAATAATATTTTGTTCGATAAAGCCGAAAGAAAAATTTTAAATAAAAAAAACATTGCGGACGATTATGAAATACTTTAAAATAAGAGATACCATTTTATCAGGGTTATTTGGGTCAGGGTTAAGAAAACACCTTTTAAATTTTTGATAAATTTGAAAAATAAGTAAACTAACATACTATTATACATTTTCTAGGATTTGGAATTCCAAAAGTCATTTTCCTCAATAAAAATTATTTCGTGTCTTTCCTTTCGTGACTACAAACAAAAATGTTATGACCATTTAAATGCGAGATTTTGGGTAATTTAAAACAAAACTTAAAAATACCATATCTCAGTTACCGTGACTTAAGCGATATTCTTCGATGGGATGCTTCTAAACAAACCCCCCTTCCCCCACCCCGATCTGCAAAACAATTTTGTTGGCCCACGCGTCAAACACGCTGCATTTCTTACCAAATTTTAAGCAAATCAGGACTGTTTTAATTTTTCGACTCATTGTGTATCATGAAAACTGTTAAAACTGCGGTCCAATTTAAAAAAAACAGAAAAAGTATATGTTTTTATGAGTCATTTTACGACTAATTTTCTTACTGGAAATTTGCGATGTTTCTAAATTTCCAATTGTTTGGGTTGGCCAGTTTCCAGACCGAAATTCTGATTGAATCGTGACGTTTCAGCCCCTGGAACTTTTATATAGAGTAATTATAATATTGAGATTGTATATTGGGGTCAAATGGAGTTGGTCCCTGCGTTACTCAATCCATAAATAATATATTTTTTTATTTTTTTTATTTCAATTATCAACTTATCAATATTTTACGCTATATCAATACGAAAGAATGGACACATTTACGGGAGAGAGCGGCTGAATATTTTTAGTTTGCTTCACCCAAATAAGTAGGGTCTTCGAAAAAAACAGACAAACCACTACCGAATCTTAAATGAGTAGGCAAATTGTTAAATAATATTGGAAAGATCACAGTGAAGAAGGACCTTCGAAGATTTGATTTAAATTTCGAAATATGTTTTTTGAACTGGAAGTTAGATCGAAGGTAAGAATCCGCGCGTAGTTTGAGAAATCATTTCCACTAATAATGTAAAATAATTTTAATACCTTAAAGAAATGTTGTAACGGTAATAACTCTAACGATTGGAATATAGGCCAAGAAGGGTCTTGAGTAGCTTTAAAACCCATAATACGAATTATATGCTTCTGACACACATAAACTGGGTTGACAATGGGTCTATTTTTTAATTCGTCCCGAGCAGGCAGTGCTCTCTCAAAAAATACTTCGTATTTTTTTATTCAACCTGTGTAGTTTTACTCTGCATACTGCGTTTTTATTTATGAACTGATGCTTACACATTGCATACTCGGTTCTTCAAATTATACTCTGTGCAAAATAAAAATCAATTTATTACTCTTTCCACACCGGATAATTTTACCCAGTAGAACCCTTGCTCGGTGTACACTACCCGGGGTATGCCTGCTTGCTCGGCTTGAATTAAAAAATAGACCCCTAATAATCGTAGGACCTACATTTTCCTTGCAACCAATAAAAGTCTATTTTTCAAGCTTAATTTTGGTTTCATTGTAATCGGTTGATTGAGCCTCGCCACACTTTAATTCTTTGGTCGTGATTCAATGATTTCAAAAAACCAATCACCGTCCACATTTGATTTGTTCTGCACTCGGAAATGTAAATTAAACTAAAACTAACCCAAAAACGACAAATAAACAAGGTGTCCTTGAAAAATTTATTTTTGTTGTGCGAGAATCAGTTGAATCAAAAAAAATGTTTGCTGAAAAAAGAATCAAGAATTTCCCTCCCAAAAAATTAGTTTGTGGGTGAAGGGGAAGGGAACGAGGAAAGAATCACGACCAAAGAATCAAAGTGTGGAACCACGGATTGTGTATGTGTATGTCTAAAATCACTTGTTTATTATTGTATTTTGTACATCCCTTTTATTGTATTGTTCGACGAATAAATGATGGAGCGAGAGACAAAAGTATGTCTTTGTGCGTGTGTATGGACGGGTACGATGTAGATTGATATTTTTCCTGTGTTTCTTGTTTTGTGTTTTTGGCGCGTCACGTTCCTTCTTTGTTTTGCGCCGCTCAGCAACTGTATGGGCAAGAACGAGAGGCACATAAAATAAAAATTTTCTGCATCGTATTTTTTTTGGTGCGACAATTTTTGTTTAGTCTTCTTGATTTGGAATTTGATGTAAAATAGAGTCTTGATTGGAATGTGAAAAAAGAAGAGTCTAGTTTTTGATTTTCGAATAATACAGTCGAGTACTGTTTTGATGAGAAAAAATATTTTTGAGTCTAGCGTGCCCCACCATTTTGAAATTAAAATAAAATTTATAATTATTGGTCTGGAACTTTTCTTTCGGTGTTTGGCACGACTGTAAGTTAAAAAAACAATTGTGGGTAAGTCGCAAATTTTTCTTGTTGAAAATTATAAACTTAAATTGTGTATATTTAATAAGTACCTAATAAGTAATGAAAGAATAAAAAAGAATAAGAAATCAAAACTAGTTACTTGAAAAAATAATAAGGACCACCAATTTAAGGTACACGTGTTTTAGTTTTGCTGAACTGTAGAGAAACGGTATCATACCGTAGATTGTTGTGTAGATGTGGTTGTCGCGTCCGCCGGACCGGTACATGGACCACGAGTGTATATTACTTATTGAGTGCAAATTGCAATCCATACCGATTGCCCGACCTATTTTAATTCAAATTTATCGGCGATAAGATTGCATCTCGAATATCGACGCGTAAAAGATTGCAACTCAAATTAAAATTGTAATTCAGTTTTATGAAGGCTTATGAAGGCCAATAGAGGTTGCCTATAGCGGGACATTGTTATGTCGGGCGCCATTTTTTTCGGTTATCGCAACGATACCGCAACAACGAGGTGTGACCCAATGGGGCATTGAATTTAACAATTTAGCACCTGTGTAATAACAATTTAGCACATGTGTCGGCGGCAGTTGGGGTGAGTCGTTTCCTGTGAAAAAAGGCGGAAGACTCCAATATTTACGTAGGCCGCCGAGGCAAAATTTATTAAAGGCGGAAGACGCCCAACGAATAATTACGATTAAGGCAAAAAGGTCGCCCACGGCAAAAAAACAATATATATGGTTGGCTTGGTTTTGGTGAGCTCGCGCCCAACGCGTGTTTATACAGTTCAATGCCGCAACTTAAAGGTAAATCTCTTTTTTGTTTCATTTAAATTCACAGTTTTCAAACTTTCACATTTTTTTAAATTTTCAAATTTTTATTTTATTAAATTTATCTGGTTGGAATCGAACACCAACCAGGGGGGCACGTTTCGCTCGCTCTTAAGATCACTCGTTGTCGGCGACAATAATTTTTTTATTATTCCATTTTAATTTTCTTGCGTTGATTTATTTTCGTTATTGTTGATTAAATACAAAATTGCACGGCGACTTAATCCCAACATTCGGGTTGTTATCCTTCTGCCTCGGTTGTTTTCTGTTTGTTGTGATTCTTTCACCCAAAAATTTCAATAAAATGAACTACTAATTTTTATATCGGTCCGGTTGAGGGCGGGACTCTCATTCTGTGTCGGTTCCACCTTTACAGGCTGGGCTTGTCACTTCTATTCATCCCCTTGGCAGGACATCCACAGAGTCAGCAGAGTGGTGAGTCCAGCAGATGTGTGGTCCATTCGCGGGCGACCGTAAAACTCAGCTGTGTCCTCGTGGCACTTCGGCCGGTTCATGCTGTTGAAGTATGAATAGTGGGAGATTCGTTGGAGGTCTCTCCAGGTGAAGAGAGGCTTGGTCTGTTAGGGAGACGTCCCTACCCTCTAATTCTGATTCGTTGGAGCTGGGCACCGACCTTTCGGGGCCGAAGGGTCATTCGAGGGGTCTCTTCAGCAGACTGGTTACTTGTAACGGAATTGTGAAATCCGGCGATAATTGTTAATACAAGATTTCCACAAGACATCCACTAAAAAACAGGCAAGTGGCTCTATTGGTTACACCATCTATTCCAGGAGAATATTTTTCTTTCAAGGAATTTATTACATAACATAATTCGCAGGGTGTAATGGGCGAGAAATAAAAACTGTTTACTGTGTTAATCCTGTTCTTAATTAGCCAGTCCTTGTTAGTAGATTGCTAGATCAATTGTTGAGATGTTATTTGTACCGACACTCAATTTACTAAAACGGTTAGAGACAATTTCTATGAAATTGTCAAACGCTACTGAATACTGTTAAAGTTAGCCGAAAGTTTCCAGCCGAAAGATAATGCAGATAGTGTCTTGAATACAGCAAAAATCAGTTATGAACTCGAATTTAGGAGAATTTATAATCGAATTACATCATTCGGGTGAAGGAGGAATCATTTCAGTTTATAGGAATTTAAAAATCGATAGGAGCGAGAGTATAAAGAGAGTTTAAAAATAGTCAAGACACTATCTGCATTATCTTTCGGCTGGAATCTTTCGGCTAACTTTAACAAGGTCGCTACTGATGCATCTTTACAACTAAGAACTGCGGCCATTCTTCAAATGTGAGTAAATTTTTTAGTTTATTGTAATCAGTAAGGGAAAGTACATGGTTTTTGTTTTTTTTTGAGGGAACTGAGAGCGGATCTAGCTGATAGTTCAACATTTAGAAGACAGTGGTCTATTCGCAAATCCAATATCGTACATGTATCCTTTTGAATATGCCTCTGGTCGAGTCGGTAAAGAACATTATCAATACACGTAGCAGAGCTAATTGTAATACGTGTAGGCTCGGTGATTAATACGTTAAGACCATAATTGGACGACTAAACTAGAAAATTATTAAGTTCGGAATTAGTTTGTAAAAATTCGATATTAAAATCACCCATAATTAACAGGTTGTAGCGGTGTTACCGTGGTTTTATTATTTAACACTCACTATATTTATTTTAGTATATAAACTATTTATTTTATAAATTCGTTTTACACAGACTTCACCATGTGATATTATATTTAACATTAGTTCACAACAATGGTGGACGATTGTTCGCAACACTTTCACTTGATTTATTATTTTTGAGACCGTGTCTCTGTAACTTCCAAAACGCGACCGTATCTTTTTCGTTTCTTCGTTTTTTTTTGTTTTTTGTAATTCTCGATATTCGAGAATTCTCGATATCTATCGATTATCGATAACTATCGAGAATCGCGAATATAATTAGTAGGTGGCGAAATAGCTCTATTCAGCAAAACGAGCTATGCCTCGTGATTAAGCGGCGTGGTGTATAAATAGTTTTGCTACGAGGAGTGCCACGAAGTGAAAAGGATTTTGAGCCGCCACAAGGTTAATATGCGATAAATTCCTTAAAAGATTCATAAAATGTCAAAGAACATTGAGAAATTCAGATAACCGAATCTATATAGGCATAGAACACACATTAATTTAGAGTTAATTGAGATAATGCCAAGAATTTTCGGCAAGGAGAACGGCACGGTTTGCTTGTATTTTTATATGGAGCGATATGTAACTTGGTATTGCCCTCTTAGTCATTCAAAGCCCTTACAATTACTGAATGTTGGAAATGAGCGCGATTGTTTAATTTATTGGCGATGTGATTATTAAAAGTGTCGTCGATGTATCTTCCAAAATTTGGAAGTGCTACTGGTGGAACATTTTGCATTTTTTATCAAGTGAGCCGCCCAAAACACTTCTTTAGCAACTAACTTAACGTTTAAATTTTTCTCGTGTGTCTTAATCAATGAAATACTTAACACAATAACAGCAAAACCTTACTATACGGCAAAATTAAAAATAGGTCAGCTGTATAAAAGATCAGAATGAATAACCAACGATCGAATCGTTATGGTTATTCATTCTGATCGTTTATACCGCTGAACAATTTTTAATCGTCGTAGCCAGGTATTGCTGTTATTGAGAAAGTATTTCATTGATTAATACACCTGAAAAAAATTTAAACGTTTTAATGATTAATTCTCATAAACTATCAAAATATTTTTACTTTCGCACTGAACAATAAAACACGTGCAGGTTAAAAACTACCTTGAGGTGACATTGTTGATTTTTATTCAATTAATAAAATTTTTATCAATATACGCACGCGATAAGTGAACATGCATAAATTATTACATGTGAATGTAAAGTGAAATTGGGTTGTCATAAATTAGTAATACTAAAAGGTGTATGTCATGCTGCGTTTTGTGCAATCTACACGTTTATGAGTAATTTCATTCTATATGATAAATAACCACATGATGGTTTTTTTTAAGTCGAGACGTTCAACGGTACGATAAATAGGTCAGTTATACAGTAGTAGAATATTAATTATAGTAATTAATTTAACTGCCGAATTGTTAGATAATATAGGAGTATTATCAAATGCATTGTGGTTTCGGTATTGACGGCAAATAAACACGTTATCTATTTTTAAAAGTTGAAAGTGGATATTACTATGCAAAGAGTGTCTCGGGGATTCTCTCGCAGGGGGTTTTTTCGTTAAACATGTTAATTACAATTAAAACATGTTTATCATAGATTTAATGTTAGTCGGTGGTTGTTTTTATTTTATTTTAGAAAAACCGAAATTTGACTTGAAAACATACAAATTTTAAGTTCAGCGAAATATAAAGAGGCTCACAATTTAATAATTAAAATAGAATAAACAATGATAATTGTATGCCATTAATCCTTGAATCTGATTTCGGCCATGTGGCCGCCGCGCCTGGTGCGTAGATGACGCAATATGGAAGTCCAATTTTCATACCAAGTGTTCAATCGTCTCTGGTTCATCGGTGTAGACAAGACGTAGCTTAACATATCCCCAAAGAAACTAATCTAATGGAGTTAGATCACACGATCTTGGTGGCCAATTAACAGGACCATTACGTGAAATTATAGTCATATCAGCAAGGTTTCTGCCAACCAATTGGGGTACAAAAAGTTAGAAATCATGTATCTATACCGGTCACTTTTGACTTTAACATTCCGCCGATCATCGTGTTTGAAGACATATGAACCAATGATTCCGCCGGCCCATAAAGCGCACCAAACAGTGATTTTCTCTGAATGTAATGGTGTTTCGGTAACGGCTTGTGGATTATATTCACTTCAAATCTGACAATTCTGTTTATGTAATGGTTTCTTCCTTTGAAAGATAATCAATTAAGGTAACTCTATGACTGCCACAATTTTTGGAGCCGATTCCTTAATGGGAGTCCACTGTTTTGACTCTTAAATTTTGATTCTGGAATATTATGAGGTATCCAAGTTTCATCAAGAGTAATTAACCGATGCAAACACTCTGATTTATTGCGCTTAAACTGCGCCAACTGCGCTTAAACTGCGATGAAAATCTTCATTTGAACACGTTTCTGGTCCAAAGTGAGCAAGATTTGGTGAACTTGAGCTATTTTATCGTCGGTGGTTACAATTTTTGAACGTTCCGAACGTTCATCGTCATCCAAAATATAACGGCCACGTTTAAATTCAGCTCCTCAAAATTTCACAGTATTAGATGATGGTACTTAGTCTATTGAATAACTGTTCGATTCTCGAATTTTCTCATTTTCACAAAAACCACTTTCATTGACTCACTCAAACGATTGTTATACAAGAACAAACACCTTCCCTCATACTTTTGTTGACGAGAGCTACCACCTATATGTTGAGGTCAGAAGCAGACAACCCTCGTATTTTAAAAAAACTTACGACTCATAAAATTGTTTTAATACCCTTGTGAAGTTAGCCCAGAATTTCATCCCAAAAAAAAAACAAAAAATATCATTGGGTAATACTAAAACTGCAATGATATCCGATTCCAGAATTTAATATAGTAGCCCCCAGAAATTGAATTCAAATTTTAAATATTACAATATTAAAATAAAAATTAAAAATTATGTAAAAATAATATTTATTAAATAATTTTTAATTTTGTTTTTAATATTTAAAATTTGAATTCAATTTCTGGGGGCTAGAATAAAATTTTGAGATTGGCGAAATTACTATATTAAATTCTGGAATCGGATATCATTGCAGTTTTAGTATTACCCAATGATATTTTTTTTACTTTTTTGGGATGAAATTCTGGGCTAGCTTCACATACATGTTCCAATTTACTATTAAGCCCGCCTTTGCTTAGGCAAACGGCAAAGAGATGATCAATTTTGTTAAAACTCGTGCACATCATATTCACCGGTTCTTGGTAATCATAATTTAAAGAAACTCATAATTTCTTAAGGTTCTGCTCGGTGGTTTATAGACTCAAGTAACGTCGGTGAATCGATTTCATCCAGTAAGATGTTCGCTATAAATGAACACATCAAAAGCTCCCTTTTACTTCCAGGGTTGTCAGATTGTAGGTTTTACATCCAAGATATCCATCCTTCCATAAGATAAGTAATGTACACACTTCTTTTGGAGATTCTCTATGTTACGAATATGGGAAATTACGTAGGCGAAATACAATATTTTTATAGCAAAGTTCACCGTTTAATGGAGTCAAACATAGAGTTAGCTCTGGCTGTGCACTGCACGATATGATTGAAGAGACAAACACTTATTTTCAACGAAAGTAACTACAAACATTAGGACCTTTGAATAATGAATTCCTTCGGTGATTATTGGATGTTATGAATTTATGTTTACTAGCCTTGGAGTGACCTTTGGGTTTCTCTTTGCCTTTTTTATTTTTCAGATTTATTAGTTTGTCATCATACCATGGAGGATAACCGTTATACAGAGCAATGTATGCAATTTGTGTAATTTCTGTAGTCGTAATATAGCCTTTCGATCAAGTGGCTTTTCGCACTTCTCGCTTTTTGCACCGTTAATGACGAATGGTCAGTGTATATTTTGGGAGTAAATTAGTAAAAGAGTACATTAGTAAAAATATGGTCTACAATTCTGCGAAGATCATTTAATATATCAGATCTTTGACTCAGGTTAGAAATGACCATGATATTTATGAAGAGGCACTCAAACTCCGAAGACACATAATTGGTGAGTAGAATCTCGCCAATTTCATCATAATCGCCCGTTATTACTCGTAGAATAGTATACACCAATATACATCACGTATTGGGATGGTAAGAATTCGGAGGTGCGTATCTTTTTATTCAAGGACGATGCTTTTGAAGACATTCTGTGTATACATTTTGGAAGTAGATTGTTAGATTATGCTACGAGTAGACGTAATATTATATACCTAAATTCTGAAAGTATATTGAGTTTTAAATTAGCTTGTCCATTTAACTTTTGCTGATGACATTTCATAAATTTGTGCACCACATTCCTAATAAAATGTTAACGTTTCAAAATTCGAAATTTTCTTTGCCGTGTGACAATAGTTAATATGTCGGGCATGCAATATCTTAAGTGTAGATGATGGATGGATTCCTGGTATAATAATAGTAGGTTTGACATCTTATGGGAATAATCATTGGAATTCGCCCATTAATTTTTAAAAGCTTGGCGTTATCTAGAAATAGAAATTTGGCCTTGGTTACTTTTATACCTGATTTTAGTAGTTCAATTGTTCAATTTCTTCCTTGAATCGTATAGATGTTTATTGAATTGGAATAAACGTTCTACAACCCTCATCAGTTCCTCTACGAAAACTGATCCGATTCCTTTCCCTGTGGTTGTTAGGATTTTATTGGACCAATATTATTAATCGTAGCCAACATTTCCGTGATGAAAATCGAAGTCATTCATTAACCGCCTCAAATATGTCAACATGGTTTATTTGTATGCTTATAAGTATACAACTAGCTCTAAATAGCTCAACAGAACTTACAAAATCAGATAATAAATCAGATAATAAACAATTAACCAAGATGTTCAAACTGCCAGATTCCAGTAAAATTTTGACCATCTAAGAGGCTTAAGGATTACCGTTCAATAAAATTTTTGAGAGCTTACCACGTATATCATAGTTGCACTAACTATAGGCACACAGTCAAATTTAGTTACTTCTCTTGCATTAAATGCACAACAAGAGAATCTCAGTGACGTTAACGCGAAGCTTGGCAAATCAGCTAATGATGATCAAAAACATAACTTACAAGATGGCAAGGCCGACACAGTATGAATCAATCAACGCCTGGAGAGTACTAAGCTAACGTTTTAATGACCAAAAGTCCATAAAATATCTTCCAAAGCTGAATTGTTTAATAGTGCAATCTTAAAATCTGAATTTTTTCCTGGTGGAGTACTTATAGTTGCTGACATATCCCTGCCAAGTGATTTATTTGAAGTTACTGATCATTCCATCAAACATGGCTGTGTTAAAATAACAATTAGCAAAAGTCATTATACATATATGTAGTGAAGAAAATAGTTGCTTTTGGAAATGTTGGATTATTAGTTTAGACAGTGGCACACTACATTTCGACAAATGTTAATCTCCCTCGCACGTTGATAACTGTCATTATACTTAATCGCACCGCACTATTTTATTATCACGATATACACAGATACACACAGTTTTATTATAAACACACCGAGAAATAATTAGAGATAATTAATGTATGCTGAATAATTAACACCAAACTGTTTTACTTAGACGTCTTCTAAAAAAGTTATTCGCCTTGACATATACAAAATTTCCCGTCTGGTTGAACATCTGCAATTGTTGGCAACAAGTCATTGATTAAAAAATCACTAAAATATCGTTGCCGCAATGCAATTCTCGTTTTAAAAACTTCAACTACATTATGTGTAAATATTTAATCAACATTTGAACGCGGTGTCTATCCAAGATTTCAACCAAATTACGTGTACATATTTTTAATCAACATTTAGACGCAGAATTTTTGATTTCATGTTGAACGAAATCATATATTGGTTGTATATGTCAAGGTGAGTTTAATAGCTTAATTTTATTTAATTACGTGGACAATTCAATGCTTTTTTAAAAGTTAATGTTACTACTAATTGCTATTAAGTCAAATAAATAAAGGAAGATATAAAGATACAATAACACTGTGGGCAAAAAATAGTAAGACTTTGTTCATAATTTTAAAATTCTTTATTTATTTCTCCAAATCTATTTCGTCCCCCTCAAAGTAATCCCCCCGGCCTCAATACACTTGTGCCAACGTTTTTTCCAATCCACGAAACAGTTGTTAAAGTCAATTTCCGGAATAGCCTCCAATGCGCGTAGCAATTCACGTTTAATGTCTTCAATTGACTCAAAACGCTTTCCCCGGAGCGGTCGTTTGAGTTTTCTGAACAGCCAGAAGTCACACGGAGCTAAATCAGGCGAACACGGTGGTTGCGGAACGAAAATAACGTGAAACCAATGCAGTATGAGAAGGTGCATTATCGTGGTGCAAAAACCAAAAGTTTTCGACCCATAATTCCGGCCTCTTTTTACGAATAGCTTCACGCAAACGACGCATAACAATCAAATAGTATTCCTTGTTGACAGTTTGGCCGGTCGGAAGGCACCACACCTCGACGAAGAAAACTGTCAACATCACCTTGATTTTTGACTTGCTTTGACGTGGTTTTTTCGGCTTCGGCTCACCTTTGTTTGGCACGATATTCGGCCGATTGATCGTCTGTTTGTCTGAACATTTCGGCACCACAAAATTAATTCCGCACTCAAAAATTAATGAAACTTCTTTGTTGAATAATTTCACTCATTGTAAAAATCGCCGAATGCAATTTTTGTACTTCAGAAAGACAAGCGTATACTAAACACTAATGATTATTTTGATGTGACATTTGGCACAGATGTCACTGACAGTCATACCAACATAGAACAAAAAATATTTCGACGAATGGTTTTCCGCGTGAAATTTAAATTAAAAAGTCTTACTACCTTTTGCCCACAGTAGTATGATACTTTGAATAGATAATATTTAATTATGTTGTCGTTTTCGGTTTGGCGAAACTATTGCATTTTCAACACGTAGTTTACTTCCCACCCGAACCACGGACGTCGCTATATAGGTACTTCTTCCTGTTGCTGATGTTATCTTGATCGCAGGCGATTTTAATTTTCCTGATATTAGTTGGGTTCACCACGACGAGGTGAACAAACTTCTAGGCGGAAATGTAGTGGAATAATAGCTTGCCATCTATTATCAAATCTGCAGCATTTTACACGATTTTTTCATAAATGTCAAATAGTCTGGTAAATGTCACTAAATTTAGAAGAGTGAAAATCTTTGATAACTCTGAATCTGCAGGAAGCGCTTATTGCTTAAATAAGTTAAAAACAATGCAGCCTTGACTCTTGAGAGAGTGAGATATTAAATATGCTAGAACAGTGCCACCACAGGAAAGCCACACATACCTTATTTTGCGCCGATGAGTAAAGTCGCCGATTTTCCAAAAGTTGCATGTGAGGTTAGTTCAGCCATTGAACGATTGTATGTGTCTACATTCACTATATTGTTACGATTTTGCCTTGTCACTCAAGGTTCGAATCACTGGATTGTGAATAAATACAACTGCTTCAAATTTGAACTCACACAATTTATTTACACAACACAATTTATTATACAACACAAAATTCCTAATTAATTATTATAATTATAACACACTTTTTAATTATCACTTTAATAATCGCTTTAATAATCACTTTAATAATCTTTCTATTTAACCTTCACTGTATCACGTTTAAAATAAGACTCAGCATTCCACGTCAACGCGCGCCTTTATATACCAAAATATTTGTTTCCAGAATAATCCTAAATGCGCATCGAGCAAATATGTTAGTATAGAAATGACGCCTAAATGTTGATTATAAATCATAAATGCATTGAACAATTAATGAAATTAAGTTATTCTATTCTAATCCAGGTGTCACCGTAACATTATCTTTTCTGCCGATCTATATCCCTTTCCCTGCCCGGTAACACAATTGTGTGGGTACGGCAAAAGTACAAAAATTTATTTTTGTATGTGTTTTCAACCAACTTACACATTTGTGCTTTCCTCTCAAACTTATTTTCGTCCGAAAAAAAACACTATAACTATACTCACAATTGTGTTGGTTTCACTTCAAATCAAGCGAATTTTTTTATCAAAACCGCCATTACATACTAAGATTTGTTACTCACACATTTGTGTGGTTTGGACTTAAATTGGTTGAAAAAGAGATATGCCATTTTTTTGGTTGAAAAGAGATATGCCTAATTAGATAATATAAAAGGTCCGTGGGACTTACTCGCCCTTCTTGTCAAATACTATGAGGCTAACCAATTTTAGAATCAATTGGGGCTAGCTTTGTTAAGTGAACCGAGCATCAACTTTAAGAAATATACACTAGATGTATATAAACTGCAATCCTTGAGCACAGGACGATGCCAAAAAGAATCTTGCCGAATTTGTGAAACAAATCGAGATTCATTTTTATCGGAATGATGAAGAATATTTATTTTTAATTGAAGAATATACCACAAGACACAATTTTGTGTTATTAATCAATATAACATATTTACGTTCTTTGATAAATACTGGCAAATGTTGGAAAGATAAAGGCTAATTTTAAGATAATCAAATGCCTCATTAATTTTTCTTTGGGTCCGCTCGTTAAAGCAAAATGGCTTTTGCTTATCTGGCCAAATTAATATGAACTTTTCAAAAATTAACTATGCAGCGCAAATTTGGTTAAAAACTCGTTTTTTACCTTAATTCATTAAAATCGATTTATTAACCTTAAAAAAATAAAACAATAAAAAAAATCAAATGGCTAATATTTCGTTCACCTCCCTTTATTTGTAAGTAAAACTGAAATACGACGCATACTGTTAAAGTTAGCCGAAAGTTTCCAGCCGAAAGATAATGCAGATAGTGTCTTGAATACAGTAAAAATCAGCCACGAACTCGAATTTAGGAGAATTTAGAAACGGGCTACATCATTCGGGTGAAGGAGAAATTATTTCAGTTTATAGGAATTTAAAAATCGATAGGAACGAGAGTATAAAGAGAGTTTAAAAATAGTCAAGACACTATCTGCATTATCTTTCGGCTGGCAACTTTTGGCTAACTTTAACAAGGTATACGACGCGGCATTTCCTCAATCACAATCCTCAATCAGACTTAGTCGTGGTGACTTTTTTTCGACAATTACTGTTTTAATACAGCCCAAACATTTTCAATCGGGTTCATATCTGGCGAATTACCAGCCCAATCCAGAATGGGTATCTGTTTTTCGTTTCATATATTCAAGGAATATAGGTTAGGTTAGGTTAGAGTGGCTGCTATCGCACACTTAGGCCAATAATGGCCCATTGTGATACCACAGGATCCAATCTCCCCTTACTCCCGCTGAAACCAACCAGAGCTACTGATGTAGCGTAAAATATCTCGCA
This sequence comes from Nephrotoma flavescens, assembly GCA_932526605.1. Classification (NCBI taxonomy): domain Eukaryota; kingdom Metazoa; phylum Arthropoda; class Insecta; order Diptera; family Tipulidae; genus Nephrotoma; species Nephrotoma flavescens. Next base: position 191,366,441 of record OW052222.1, on the reverse strand, counting down.
CCCCAAAGTCCGCGAGTTCAGAAAGGCTGTCCATGTTGTACACACCCAAGTACCTATGTCTTTTGTAGGATAGTGCTGGACACGAGCATAGGAAGTAAACTAACGTCTCTTCCTCCTCTTCGTCCATACAACTTCTACAAAAGTCATTCGTCTCTAGACCCAGCCTTCTCGCATGTTCCCCAAAAAGGCAGTGTCCTGTCAGTATCCCTACGACCAATCCTAAATCTCGTTTTCCCAGTGATATAAGTGCCTTGGAGCGCCGCAGGTCCAGTTTTGGCCAAACCTGTTTTGCTACCCTGCACGTGAGAGTGTTGGTCCACCTCTCATCTGTCGAGGCGATTGCCTTTTTACTGAGCGTCAATTTAAGCGCTGCTATAGGCCTCCCCAGACCTGCCCTTTCCGGTTGCATCTGGAGAGTCGTACCGTACCTAGCTAGTTCGTCTGCCCTGCAGTTTCCCGTGACGTCCGAGTGACCAGGGACCCAGATTATCTGGATACTGAAATACTCGCTCATCTCATTAAGAGATGATCGGCAATCCAGCGCCACCCGTGACTTCAGAGAAACCGCCTCTAGTGACCTGAGTGCCGCTTGACTGTCCACATAAATCGCGATATCCCTAACAGATACCACGTTATGCTTCAACCATGTCACGACTTCCCCTATCGCCACCACTTCAGCCTGGTACACGCTGCAGTAGTCAGGGAGACGAACAGAAATATTAACATTAAGCTTCTCACAGAAGACTCCGGCTCCTACTTTGCCGTCTAGCTTAGAGCCGTCCGTGAAAAATTGCAGTGCCTCGTTTTCCAGTATTGATCCGTTCCTCCAGGATTCCCTAGAAGGACAGATGATCCGGAAACCTATATCGAAGCACAACGTTGGTTTAATATAATCTAGATTCACCAGTTCTTCCCCTAGTGATCTAACTATCGTCGAGTGTCCCGCCTGAAGACACTTCCACTGAGAGACAGCCGAGAGCCTTGTAGCCACATTGGCTGCCATCTGCTTACCAAAAAATTCGATTGGAATAAGATGGAACATAACCTCTAAAGCGCGTGTAGGTGTTGTCCTAAGCGCCCCGCTTATAAGCATACAGGCCGTTCTTTGCACCTTCTCCAACATCCTTATATAGGTTACCTTTTCCAGAGCTGGCCACCACACGCCCACCCCGTACATCAGCACAGGCCTTACCACTGCGGTATAGAGCCAGTGTACCAGCTCTGGTTTCAAACCCCATTTCTTCCCTATGGCGTTTCTACACGAGTAAATGGCTACATTAGCCTTATTCACCCTTTCTACAATGTTAGGCTTCCAGCTGAGCTTACTGTCCAAGATTATGCCCAAAAATCTCGCTCTGTCAGCAAAAGCCAGTCTACTGCCGTTCACGGTAGGAGGGCTAACTACCGGAATTTTATATTAGGAATATAAATATGTAACAAAACTTTTTTTAGTTCTATGAAAATTTACGGTAATTAAAAAGATATTTAAAAAATATATAGTTCATATTAGTTTGGCCATGTACTGTATAATGTAAAACAAGATCAATCGATGTACAAGTAATTTTAGGCTCATGATTAACTAATTAAATGCTTCATTAAAATAATTTATAGTTCACTAGTTCGTGACCACGAAAATCAAGATTTATTGACATCCAAATATAATTTAAGACTCATTATGGCCTAATCGAATGCCTCATTCAAAAATTTTGGGCCCATTCGTTCTTGGCTAAGCTTTAGGTAATTTAATTTAAAACTAGCAGAACCCAAATCGAAAATTTTTTCATGGATCTGTTGATTATGCCATAATGAGCATTTAACTATTTTTATGAAGGAAGATCTTGGTTTGTGTTCTAATTTCTGTTTTGCTCCTATTTTTGATTCGAGTTCTGTTACCTTTGTAACGGGGTTGATTATAATCTTCGAAGCTTTAGGTGTTAGCGTATACTTTCCTTTAGATGGAACTATATTTGTATTGTTCGTTCGTCCAATACTGACAAATATTATGGCCGTGGTAAGTTTAAGTTTCTTTACAGTAAGCTCAACAAGAGCGTGTATGGCATAACTGTACTTAAAACTATAGGAACGAATATGGGCGGGGCTTAAACCGGTTTTTTATTGGTTCCTCTTTGATGCTCTAAAACAAAAATTAGTTTAACTGCAACTGTTTAGCGGATAACATACATGAAAGAAATGAGTGCGATTTATAAAAAATGATTTGTAGCGGTGTTTTTAAAAGCACATTTGGCGAAAAAGAATAAAATTTTACCAAAAACAACCATACGAAATAGAATTAAGGAATTATATGGAAATACTTTGGTCAAACCAACAAAAAAATACATAGAAAAGCGACTACAGTGTGCGAATGAACATAAAAACAAAGATTGGACGAATATTGTGCTTACAGATGGGTCATTCTTTTGGGGTTTTAATATTAAAAGGCATGTTTGGTCAACAAAGTAAAAAAAAGATTGCTTCACCAAGCAAGGTTTTGATAAATTAATCGTTTCCACACGGAAGCTAAAAGCACTTTACATAAATAGAATTTATTCACGAAGTTTGTTACCATCTGCCCGTAAATCGTTTGGAGCGGGGAACTCTAATTGAATCTTGCATGAAGACAACGATTCAAAACACCATAGTATACTTTGTTTGAAATTTAAACTCAAAAAGGGCATCTTACTTAGTTTTTTGCAGTACACGCTCTTGTTGCACATACTGAAGGTTCTATTTCTTTAGTTTGGTATTTGTGAACAAACAATATTTTTAGTAAATATATTTAATATTGAAATTTTGGGTTGCAAGATCCTGGATTTCATTTATTTTGTTTTTTTTATTTCTTTTTGTTATATTAAAATTAGATTATTAAAAATTAAATTAAGTTAAATTAAAAATTTAACAAATAAAACAAACGACGCGCATAATAACAATTACACTGTTTGTTGATGCGAATATGAAATGTCTCTTACCAAGGGGTCAATTTTGTTCAAAATTCGACAGACGAAACATGACGTTTTCGTATACTTATATAAATATAGTATACAATTTTATATTAGTGTGTGTAATTTTTCTGTGGTTATGATTGTTTGTTTTCTGCGAATGTAAGCATCAAAAATTATGAATCGGTACAAAAAGGTTCAGTTTTTTTGATGCTTATGTCCTTTCGTCGTCTCACTTTTTTTACATCTCACCAATTATTTGAGTGGCTATAGCAGTCATACAATTTTTCCGTTTTTTCTTTCACTTTTCCGTCCGAATGTATTGTTCGCGCAAACATTTTTCATTTTTTAAGGAATAAATCGACATATTTTTCATTTTTCACAATACATTCCTTCTGCGGCGAAAATTCATTGCAATTATAAAAGTTATCAAATGTATTCCTGAGTAGCACACACATTTAGAAAGTGTGCGTCAATGTGTTAAAAAAAATTATACATGCATTTTAATTTTTTTTTCAATGCGATGTCGAATGAAGAAGGTTTTGTCTTCGCAGAAACACAGAATTAGAAATTATTTTAAAACTAAAATTAAATAATTAAATAAATTTAGTTTTATTTTAAAGCATATTTGCAAATTTTAAATTATAAAAGGAAATGATATCTAGAAATCCAAAACAATTAAATGGCGCACATTCGCACTAACACAAACACACATACCACTATTATATACTTGCGGTTATATCGTCAGCTTGTCGAATTTCGGTGACAACATCTTAGAATAAAATATGAACAATACCAACTACGTCGACATCTTTCAGCAAGTACGAAAATTAAAAATCGGAATTGGGTTTAAATAATTCTAAAAAAAAAAATAGAATTTAACTAATTCCATTTAGGAATTGCTCAGTGTAATTATTGTTGTAAATGTCTCAAGTAAATACATCTATTGTTACATTCATATATAATTATCATTCCCCAATTTCTATTGCATAAGCAGCTAATCAAAAATGTCTGTATAATATATATTGGCTGTGGACCAATTCGAAGGTAACTCTAGGGTAAATGCAATTTTTAACAGTGTATGCGGTAAATTCAAATACAACACAAAAGGTAAATGACATTTTTTGTATTTGTGCTAAACGAATAACACGAAAATATGGCGAATAAGTTTCCAGAAAAATTATTTTATCAAAAACATTGCAATATGCTCCCAAATATTGTTTTGAAATAAAAATGCGTTTTTGATATTTATGTAAAATAATTATTAATTTTATTTTAACGTTTTCCTTTAAAAAAGAACAGGGGCATATTTTGGTACGAGCTTTCTAAATTTTTATAAAAAACAAAATAAAAATCCAATCATTTGCCATTAAAATTTCGCCTGCATACGTATCCGCACATATAACACAAAAATGAAACGCGTACAACGGATACACAACCGTAACCACAAAATAAAATAAAATTTCTGAGAGATTTATTAAAATTCATTTTTTTGCATAAACATATTTTGACATTAGTTTATGTTTCGACCCTTTGAGCCGTATTTATTCAATTTAATTTACTATTGAAATGGTACGGTTTGAAGAGTAATTTGTACAAAAATTTTAATTTACCGTACTAAACGTTTTACTCGAGTATTGGTCCGCAGCCATTATAGATAATGTTATTGATAAAGAGTAATGAGTGGTATAGTACACTAATATATTGTATGACCTATCGAATGAGTTACGAAATGAGAAATGATTGTGGGCATGGTACGAATGTGTGTGTAAGTAAGGTATGCAGACAATTTTGGATTTATGTTTTGCTCTCTTAGTCTTGGACCGTGGCGGAGAACACATCACACACGAGATCAGCCAACTATGGATTTTATTAATTTTTGGATTTATGCAGATAATATAATTTTGGAGTTCCGGAGTACGAAACCTAGATTTTGTTCGTATACAAGCTAAGTATAAAATTTGGAAAAACTCTGTACATATGTGCTCGCGTTAAGAAAATCATTTATGTTTAATAAAAAAGAAAATTTACAAAATATTCCATAAAACAACAAATTTAAATAATTGTATTTCTAAAAACAAAAAATATTTCAGCCCTTAGTCATTCGGCTCTTCGACATTCTGTCTTTCGACACATTCGGTCCTTCGATACATTCAGCCCTCCGACATTCGACCTCTCGACCATTTCGAGCTCTCTGTTTCCTTTTTTATGATCGAGTGTTACATACTAAGAATAAGTTGCACATATCGTCTGCTGAACTACCTTGAGTATGCTGATTATAGATTTATTGTCATAATCGGGTAAGGATCTGGAGATTTGTTCATACCTGAGAAAACCAGCTACTGGCGTTTTATATTCAACCACGTGGAAAGAAAATCGATTCCATATTTTATGAGCAAGGTGTTTCGGGTAGCTGTTCCCTTCATGTCTTAAGTATTTTATTATTATATTATTTTTTTGTTTGATAACTATTATTGAAATCAAATTTGTTCAGTGAGTCTTACAGAACCTGGAAGAAAGTAAACTTCATATTTTTTGTTGTTGTTTTGTTTATTTTTTTTGTCACTTTTTTTGTATCCAAGTGAAAGAGTAACTGTTAAATTACAACATCTATGGATATTGCTATTGACAACCCACGCTTACGCAGTATGAGACAGCTGACATCATAAACGCGTTTCATTTTCCCGAAATAAGCAGATACCAAGTGGAAATAATTTGTAAATTAATCAATTATCGTTACAGCATATTTAATTCAGTGTTGAAATTAGATCTCACACATTTTCTTTCTTCTCTTTTATTTATTAGATGCCGAATATTCGTGAGTTTTTTGTTTTGGTCATGAATAAAACTCTTTTATTCATTTAAGTATTATAATGATTTGAAATTTTGTTGTTGTTAAATATAATATTCCTGATGATCGCGTTACATCTTTCGAGTGGCTTTTCTGGAACGAGTGGGCCAAAAAAGACTAATGGGGCATATACGAGTAGCTATATCCTCAAATTATTCTTTAATTTTGCAATTGTTTTTAAATCAATTTTTAGCAGAATCGGTTTAGTTGGAAGGGATGGAGTATATAATTTTCCACAGTATCTTGTAATGTTCTGCTGGATGGGTTCTGCTAGCTCTAGGGACGAGATAACATAGCTTATTACGATTAAGCGCTTATACAATTATGTTGGTTGATCATATGAACGTAAATCAATTATTTTGTTGCAAATGTAAATGGAAGCTTACAAAGTTTAATTACATGCAATTAAATAAGTTAGTCGAGAGTTGCGATAGATCGTCGTCGAGGAAAGAAGTGTTTTTGTCTCTCCTCGAAATAAATAAATAATTTAATTCAACTGTGTTTAATTAATTAACTAATAAATAACTACTATATATATTGATAGTTAAATAAATAATAATAATATTAATAATAATTTGTGAATGTAATAAGTAAAGTGAAAAGTTTTAAATATTGCGTATTTGCCTTAATTTGTGTATGGTGTGCTTGCAATTGTGTAGAATATATACATAACAATTTTCGTTTGTATGTATTTTGATACCGTTGTTTGATTGCATCATACCAAAACCAACAACAATATAAAGCCATGCTGTTGCAACAAATACAGAAAAAACTACACTATAGATCGTGATATTAGTGATCATGTTCTCCACCAGATGTACGAGCAGGGTACATATTGTTAGAGCAGGGTACATATTGTTTGTTTACATTTTTTTTATATGGAGTTTGGTCAAAAACTGCTTTGACAAAATTGAAATAAAATGAATAAAAATTACCACCAATCAAATTTTAAAGTAATGTTAATAATTTGCAAAAGATTCATATATATATTTGTTTAATAAAATAAACATATTGCCGTTAGGTATACTTGGAAATGATACATAAACATCAGCAAATTTTAAAATTTTGTGAGGTTATGTCAAATTGTCATCGATAAATCGTAGTAAGCTTGACTTTTAGCTTTGAGGCACTAGATGTTCCAATAATGGCAAATAAAGAAAATATTGGTAAGTTTTATTGAAAATATATATTTTTATTAATTATATTGGTATTTGATTATAACTAAATATTATATATTACAGGAAATCTCAAGACGAAATTAAAATCGATAGGTGCCAAAGCGAGCGGCAACAAAAAAGATTTAAATGAAAGGTATGTATTTATCTTTATATTGTATACCTTCATTGAGGTTCTACATATTGCATTTATAGTGGTTTACGCTTAAATACTGTTCTACCGTTAATTATTTTTAGGTTACAGTTGTGGCAAGAAAATAAATTGGACCGTAAGTTATATACCACAAAAACGATACCAGCTGCCTGCAATTCTGATTTTCCAGAAATTAATGATCCACAATGGGCCTCGTTGGACAAAATTTATAAAAAATTGGTACGATGCCTAAATATCAACGAAATCGATGAGTGGTTCAATGAAAGATTGGCAAAGGCCAGTAAAATACGTGGCCGTAATATGGCACTAAACAAATTTGTGAGAAGTATTTATGTCATAAATTTAGATAAAAATATCTTCATAAAATCAAATTGTAGAGCAGAGACAAAAAAAAACGTACTTTACAATCAAATGCTTCATTTAAAGGATTCGGTGGGAGTTGTTAAGCAAGCAACATGCACCTGCCCCGCAGGAACTGGCTTTTCCGCTGCATGCAAACACATCGCTGCACTTTTATTTGTATTGGAGCAGTATGGCCTGACAGGTAACATTAAATTTGGATTGCATTTTTCTTATACACAAATTTGTGAACTATTTTTAGGAATATCGATAGAACAACGAAGCTGCACGAGTCAACTTCAAACGTGGCATAAACCTGTTACGTTTAAAACTACTGGGAAACTTAGCCTGAGAGACATTTTAAATTTACCGCCATTAGAGAATGTCGAAATTTCGAATAAAAAAACCGAAAATCTTAAAAATTTATTCATAAATTCGCAAATTTCCAGCTCTATGACCTTAAATAGGAATTTTAACCCTTTTGGGTTTATAAATGACCACATATTTGAAGCAAGTTTTCTAGTCGATCGACTTAATAAAATAAACTTCGTGGATGAAAAAACTATTTCTGATATTGAAAAGGAAACAAGAGAGCAAGGCTCATCGCACTTGTGGCTTCTTCATCGAAAATCTCGACTTACTGCATCTAATGCAGGGGCAATTGCTTCAACGGTAAAGTGGACGAAAATGTCAACGAAATTGGCCCAAAGAATAATTGAAGCAAAACCAATTTTTACACGATCGGTCAACCATGGGAAAGTTACAGAGAAAACTGCAATTTCAGTTTATTCTAATATTACAGGCAATACCGTAGAAAAGTGTGGGCTATTTATAGATAAAAATATTAATTATATAGCAGCTTCCCCTGATGGTATTGTAAATAGGACAATTGTGCTAGAAGTGAAGTGTCCCGATCGACAAGATTTAAATGGGATTAAATACATTAAAGGTAATAAATTAAGTGAAACGCACAATTATTATTACCAAGTGCAAATTCAAATGCACGCAACAAATTTGAAGGTTTGCCATTTTTTTGTTTATACACAAAAAGAATATTTCTTACAAGAAATACTTTATAATAAAATATTTTGTGATAGTTGTTTACTGTCGTTAGACAAATTTTATAAAGAGGTTTTTGCTGAACAGTATTTTTTATTCGTGCATGGGGCAATGCCTTAATTGAATGTGATTTATATATTTTTTATATTTAAAATGTATTTATAGAAAAAAGTGGTCTGAATTAACTTTTAAATTAAGTAGATTTTAATAAGTAAAATGAGAATTACAAATTATATTTTTGTGTTATTTTTGAATTTTTTTGATGTAAACATATTTTGTTCTTTATTATTATTAAAAATATTTATTAAATGTGATATTACACTATATATACAAAATAAGTAATTATTTTATTGTGATAGATATATAATTTATACTGAATTAAATTTATTAGAGCTTAATAAAAATGAATTAAAGATTTCTATTGAATTTATACTCATATTTTTTTTATTAATTTACAATACTGCTTTTAAAATTACAAAGCATATTTACTGAATAAATTATGTAATCCGCTAAAGGCCATAAATGAGCCGGAAATGTGCCATAATTGAAAATGTGCCAAATTTTTTAGTCAGTCCGATTACCCTTTCAATGTGAATTCTTCGGTTGGCCACAATCCGTGTCTCCATAACTTCACTTTCTGCTAATTGTTTTTTTCCACGTAAAAAAGGGGGAATATTTAATACCACTTTTTGTTTCTCTAAGATGTCCGAAATATCAAACCCTCTGTCGGCTAAAATAATGTCATTGGCTTTTAATTTATTTAAAAAGCCACTGTTCACTACGGCAGCTCTGTCACTTGTTGAACCTCCAAATATATTTGAGCAGAAAATGACCAGCCCCTTCTCATCAATAGCCACAAGATATTTTAAAGTATATGTATTCTTATAATGTGAAAACAAATCTTGATTAGTTTGCGGGTTTTGACTTTTTTCGGTTTTTATCTCCGTGCAATCTATAATCGCCGTATACGAGTTCTCTTTATTATATTTATTGGCCCAAAAATCAATGGCCTTTAAATATTTGTAAAGAACCTTTATCACGTACTGAAATATTTTTGATACTGTTAATCGGGAAATGTGATACATAAATCCAATTAACATGTAGTCAAGATTATGCCGAAGTTTAAAGAGACATAAAATCAGCTGATCAGGCAACTCGAGGTGAATTTCAAATTCATTATGCATGAGATCATTTTTCAGAACCGAAAATAGTAAGTTAAACCGCCTTGAATCAAAACCAGTCAAATATTTTATATTATTATCACTTAGGGTTTGGAACAGGCAAGATGAGAGATGGCTGCTCTTTAATATGGTTTGGCATCCAAGTGAGCTTTCAGGTATTTCAGCTTGCGTTCCCTAAAATAAAATAATTGAAATAATAATAATACCCTTCTCCCTAGATAGACAATAAAAGTTACCACATTTTTTGTATGACAATCTGATATTTCGTTGACGGCACCATCTTGCTGTAGTATTTCTGGGTTGGTTTGGTCCTCCGAAGGAAGCTCAGTATTTAGTCGCTTAGAGCAAATTGTTGTATATCTGGTTTGCGATATAAATTTATTTTTTGTTGTATTTTCAAACGACCTAGTTGGTATATTTTTGCTAGGGACGGAACCTTTTTTCAACCGGGTAATGCCACCTGCGTAGAAGTTATTAATTTTAAACATAATTTTTTTCAAATAATAAATTATAATTATAAATTAACTCGCCTGTATATGTTTTGTAGTCATCTGGCAAAAAGTGAGCGCTACAAACATAAGCACTTCTGACTTGATTTGGCTTATTTTTTATCCTAAGAAGTACCAACCATTTTTTGCATTCCTTTTTATTTTTGGGAAAATCATGAAAATGCAATTCACAATTTTTGCTATATTTACTTTCGCACTGGGGAACGTAGCAATATTTCACCATTTTACATAAATATTAATTTCTCTCAGATCAAAATTTGAATTATATTGAGTAGAGCCAAACACTATTCACGAAAATTCCACAAGAACTAAATGTCAAAAAAAAAAATAATCAAATCAAAAACAATTTGACATAACCTCACAAAATTTTAAAATTTGCTGATGTTTATGTATCATTTCCAAGTATACCTAACGGCGATCTGTTTATTTTATTAAACATATATATATATGAATCTTTTGAATTATTATTAATATTACTTTAAACTTTGATTGGTGGTAATTTTTATTCATTTTATTTCAATTTTGTTAAAGCTATTTTTGACCAAACTCCATATAAAAAAAATGTAAACAAAATTTATGTACCACGTATTTAAGAGACGCCTGGTGAAAAACATGTTGAAGTTTTGTACTAAAACACGATCTATAGATAGTTGTATTAGAATATATGCGAACATCGTATGTATTGCACCAATACCACTACAATAATAGGCCGTTTTTCTATATAGAAAAATTACATGAGTTGGTGTAGGTAAATACAAACAAAAACATGGGCGTCATAGGATGAACAAAAAATTACATGGGACAAAAAAAAAAATCTTTACTTGTCCCAATAAATCTGGTTTATTATCTACAAACATAATTTATTTGAAAGATCACGATAAATATTAATATTTTGAGAAACATTTCCAATAAAAATATTTCCCTACTGAGAAACTTTTCATTTACTAATTTACTGATAAAGCAACTACACAATTTTTCAATGACACGTGTGCGTATAAGTTTTTTAATTCCTCTTGGCTCTCAGCACTTGTATTATTTGTTTTGGATTTGTTTCACGACATACAGTACCGAAGAAAATAGTAAACTTAATTTCACACATTTTATTTGTGTAATGAATTTTAGATTAAAGGGTATAATATTTTGTATGATACAATAAAATTTTTATTTATATTCGATTGTGTTTTGTATATTATGAAAATGAAACATAGGAATATTTTACCACAGCACACATAATACACAAAATTATTATGTGTGATATTCTACCTTCTCAAGTTTCAATATCGTGGATAAACCGTATCCTAATTTTTAATCTTTACTGTAAATTTTACACAAGCCCACAAAAAAATCCAATTGTCGATAAAATTGGATTTTTTTTTTTAGTAATTATGCACAACCAACTAAATCACGCAATTAGGCTTATCAATAGTATTGATTGATTAAACTGTGTTTTGGTTTATTACACCGTATTAATTAAAAACCAAGTTTTATTTGAACAAAAATAAAACACAATTTATTTTGTTGTCATACGCAAAGACGTACACCCATCCCGTTCAACATATTTTGCTTTAGTAAAAAAGTAAAAAAGCAGGCAAGAGCGGCAGTAAAAAATCTCGTATATTTTTGTTTTCTTTTATTTGTTGTTATGGTGTAAAACTAAGTTGCTGCTTTAATTGGAATATTACTAAATGAAAAGTTTTCTCAAAATATTTTTTTTTTAAATAATTCAATAACAAAATATCCCTATTTATTTTTGACAAAGTATTATTCAATTTAACTTGAACGATACAAACTATTTATTACAAATAATGAAATAGTTTTTTTGTTGCCATGTATTTTTGTTTCGTGGTGTATGGAATTCTCATTTCTTTTTGTATTTACATATTCCAACAAAATTATTACAAGAAATGGCCTGTTATTGTAGTGGTATTCATTGCATGCATATTTACTTTTTGTGCTTGGCTTGGCAGATGTTTTACGATACACGTGTGAAGTCAGAATCTACTTAAATATAAGTCGTGCATATTTAAGTAGATTCTGGTGAAGTTCTATGAGCTCGGGTATTTGTTGTTTTAATGGAAAATTAACACACGCTTTTCGACTGCGAGCAATGACGATATTCTATCTTTGTGTACATATGAATGTTTTACGTAGGAGGAATAGGAGGGACTGATGATTTTGAAAGTGTTTCTGTTTTTTGATAGTTTTTACGTTTTATTTGAATTTGTTTAGTTTCATAGGCTTGTTTTTGAGAATATTGGGTGATAATGGGATTGCGATGGGCATGCATCTTTATTTATTGTATTTACAGTTTTAGTGATTGGGAAGGGGGTACACTTTTTCTCTATAATGTGGAGACCTGAATCGTGTTTTGTCGAGTGATGCGATATGTGTGATCAATTTACACAGTGGCGGCGGGGTTGGTGTAGCTGTTAATTACTAATATAAGAAGTCAAATTTGCAGTATTGCCTGAAGTTTAAATTTGGATGTTAAAATTGGTTTCTTTGCTGAATGTTGTAGATGTTTTTGTTGAAGTAGGATTGCAAGATACGTTTCTAATCTGACATGGATTCGTCACGGCTTTGCAAAGCATGGGTTTTGCTGATTGGTGATGTTGGCGGGGGATCGCTTGGGGGACAGGAGAGGTTTCACAGAGAGGATTTGAGCCGTCTATTGGGATCGTTTCGGAAATAACTGAATGTGTTGCAGTTTATTTGATTTATACTCTACTTTACGTATTGTAGTTCAAACATATTGTTTGAGGAAGATGATCATGAGGTAAGTATTCGGGGTCACAGGAATGGTCGTGAATTTCTTTAATTCCAAAAACGAAAATCAAAAGAAGGATCTAACAAATCATAAACAATTATTTGGGTGATGTACCCTCCTCATCTTTATGCTGAGTGGAAGGAAGATAGTCAATAGAAGTGTCCTAACTAACAAACTAACCTTAATATTGTAATAATTTTTTACTAACAAGGGAATTTAGAAATGGTTATGGTGCACTTGTGAGAACAAAACACCGAACTGTATTGTGGAAACATGACAGTTTGCTCAAGTAGGTATAACATTTAACAAATCCTTTTCCAGTAGTATTAGAGACCCTCATAAGTTAGAACATTTAACAAATCCTTTTCCAGTAGTATTAGAGACCCTCGCAGGTTCAGGATTCATAGTCAGTTCGGTCACAATCGTGTCTTATGTAACAGATTTCGTCAAATAATTAGGTGATATTCGAATGAAGCAGCAGTAGTTGCATGTGCTCAAGTAATTCAGTTGCTGCGTTGTTCGAACAAATCTGTGTTCATCTTGACATGGGCATACTTAGCATGAAGTACGTTATAGGTAATCAGCCTAACAGCTGCCCTGCGTTGTATATATCTTATCTTATCTTACCTTATTATCTTATTCAATTAAATAAGTTACTCAATATGTCAATGATGATTGCCAATTAAGTTTACAAAAGTTCCCACGACACACTATAAAACCTTATACTTCAATAAGTGACTCATGGTAATGACTATAGTGTTGCTAGATGATAGACACATTGGAAAAGACAACTTTACAATAGATCTTCATAGGATACATTCCGATAAGTCTCCAGCCTGGGGATCAACCCGATTGGCAAGGTCAATTGATGTTCTAGAAAGACGTAACCCATTTTCAACAATCCACGTTATTTGTATTCACAGTTATACATAATCTGATGAATTATGTAAATTAGTTACGAATTATTAACCTTATACTATTTACTTAATAATGACTAAAGAGTAAACGCGTTATGAATAATATTGTAAATCACGATTAGAAACCTTGACTTTGAAAACTTCGTGATTTACATAAGCGCGATCTTGAAAATTTCGTTAGTGAATAACCTTATTGCATCATTAGTAATAAAATCACAATTAATATTAAAGTTTGTTTGTTTATTGAACATTAATTGAATGAACAAATTGAATGGTTAGTGCACATTATAAATATGTATGAACATTACTCAAAACAACACAATTAATGTCTGGTTCAAAAGTGTCAACCTTCAATATAAACGGTTTACCACAAATTAAATTATTAAATCATATTAATCTGACACCAAGGTAAATAATATTGTTACGTTAGTGAGTGTTCCGGAACACATTTCTATAAAAAATTACAAGTAATTTCGGTAAACTGTTTTATACAGTGTATTAAATATGAAATAATTAGTGAGCATTTAGCAGTTTCCTTTTAAAATGTAAAAAATAATCAGAACAAAATATTTTTCCAAATGTTATTGCTTTATTTGCAAGAACAAACCTTCCGATTTTTGATGGAACACAACTTCATTCAAGTATGTCAAGTATGTGAACCCAAATTTTCATTACACTTCCGATGGTTTCGGACTCTATTTCGCGAATAACTGTAGAATGCAGTGCTTAAGGGCCTAAATCGTTCAATATGAATTGAATATGAATTGAATATGAATTGAATATGAATTGAATATGAATTGAATATGAATTGAATATGAATTGAATATGAATTGAATATGAATTGAATATGAATTGAATATGAATTGAATATGAATTGAATATGAATTGAATATGAATTGAATATGAATTGAATATGAATTGAATATGAATTGAATATGAATTGAATATGAATTGAATATGAATTGAATATGAATTGAATATGAATTGATAATGAATTGAATATGAATTGAATATGAATTGAATATGAATTGAATATGAATTGAATATGAATTGAATATGAATTGAATATGAATTGAATATGAATTGAATATGAATTGAATATGAATTGAATATGAATTGAATATGAATTGAATATGAATTGAATAAGAATTGAATATGAATTGAATATGAATTGAATATGAATTGAATATGAATTGAATATGAATTGAATATGAATTGAATATGAATTGAATATGAATTAAATATGAATTGATATGAATCGAATACGAATTGAATATGAATATTCATATTCAATTCGAATTCATATTCAATTCATATTCAATTCTTATTTAATTCATATTCAATTCCTATACAATTCATATTCAAATCATATTCAATTCATATTCTATTCATATTCAATTCATATTCAATTCATATTCAATTCATATTCAATTCATATTCATTTCATATTCAATTCATATTCAATTCATATTCAATTCATATTCAGTTCATATTCAATTCATATTCAATTCATATTCAATTCATATTCAATTCATATTCAATTCATATTCAATTCATATTCAATTCATATTCAATTCATATTCAATTCATATTCAATTCATATTCAATTCATATTCAATTCATATTCAATTATTCAATTCATATTCTATTCGATTCATATTCAATTCATATTCAATTCATATCCAATCCATTTTCAATTCATATTCAATTCACATGCAATTCATATTCAAATCATACTCAATTCATATTCAATATTGAATATGAATTGAATATGAATTGAATATGAATTGCATATGAATTGAATATGAATTGAATATGAATTGAATATGAACTGAATATGAATTGAATATGAATTGAATATGAATTGAATACGAATTGAATATGAATTGAATATGAATTGAATATGAATTGAATATGAATTAAATAAGAATTGAATATGAATTCGAATTGAATATGAATATTCATATTCAATTCGTATTCGATTCATATCAATTCATATTTAATTCATATTCAATTCATATTCAATTCATATTCAATTCATATTCAATTCGTATTCAATTCATATTCAATTCATATTGAATTCATATTGAATTCATATTGAATTCATATTGAATTCATATTCAATTCATGTTCAATTCAAATTCAATTCATATTCAATTCATATTCAATCCATATTCAATTTATATTCAGTTCATATTCAATCCATGTTCAATTCATATTCAATTCACATGCAATTCATATTCAAATCATACTCAATTCATATTCTATATTGAATATGAATTGAATATGAATTGCATATGAATTGAATATGAATTAAATATGATTTGGATATGAATTGAATATGAATTGAATATGAATTCAATATGAATTGAATATGAATTGAATATGAATTGAATATGAATTGAATATGAATTGAATATGAATTGAATATGAATTGAATATGAATTGAATATGAATTGAATATGAATTGAATATGAATTGAATATGAATTGAATATGAATTGAATATGAATTGAATATGAATTGAATATGAATTGAATATGAATTGAATATGAATTGAATATGAATTGAATATGAATTGAATATGAATTGAATATGAATTGAATATGAATTGAATATGAATTAAATATGAATTGATATGAATCGAATACGAATTGAATATGAATATTCATATTCAATTCGAATTCATATTCAATTCATATTCAATTCATATTCAGTTCATATTCAATTCATATTCAATTCATATTCAATTCATATTCAATTCATATTCAATTCATATTCAATTCATATTCAATTCATATTCAATTCATATTCAATTCATATTCAATTCATATTCAATTCATATTCAATTCATATTCAATTATTCAATTCATATTCTATTCGATTCATATTCAATTCATATTCAATTCATATCCAATCCATTTTCAATTCATATTCAATTCACATGCAATTCATATTCAAATCATACTCAATTCATATTCAATATTGAATATGAATTGAATATGAATTGAATATGAATTGCATATGAATTGAATATGAATTGAATATGAATTGAATATGAACTGAATATGAATTGAATATGAATTGAATATGAATTGAATACGAATTGAATATGAATTGAATATGAATTGAATATGAATTGAATATGAATTAAATAAGAATTGAATATGAATTCGAATTGAATATGAATATTCATATTCAATTCGTATTCGATTCATATCAATTCATATTTAATTCATATTCAATTCATATTCAATTCATATTCAATTCATATTCAATTCGTATTCAATTCATATTCAATTCATATTGAATTCATATTGAATTCATATTGAATTCATATTGAATTCATATTCAATTCATGTTCAATTCAAATTCAATTCATATTCAATTCATATTCAATCCATATTCAATTTATATTCAGTTCATATTCAATCCATGTTCAATTCATATTCAATTCACATGCAATTCATATTCAAATCATACTCAATTCATATTCAATATTGAATATGAATTGAATATGAATTGCATATGAATTGAATATGAATTAAATATGAATTGGATATGAATTGAATATGAATTGAATATGAATTCAATATGAATTGAATATGAATTGAATATGAATTGAATATGAATTGAATATGAATTGAATATGAATTGAATATGAATTGAATATGAATTGAATATGAATTGAATATGAATTGAATATGAATTGAATATGAATTGAATATGAATTGAATATGAATTGAATATGAATTGAATATGAATTGAATATGAATTGAATATGAATTGAATATGAATTGAATATGAATTGAATATGAATTGAATATGAATTGAATATGAATTGAATATGAATTGAATATGAACTGAATATGAATTGAATATGAATTGAATATGAATTGAATATGAATTGAATATGAATTGAATATGAATTGAATATGAATTGAATATGAATAGAATATGAATTGAATATGATTTGAATATGAATTGTATAGGAATTGAATATGAATTAAATAAGAATTGAATATGAATTCGAATTGAATATGAATTTTCATATTCAATTCGTATTCGATTCATATCAATTCATATTTAATTCATATTCAATTCATATTCAATTCATATTCAATTCATATTCAATTCGTATTCAATTCATATTCAATTCATATTGAATTCATATTGAATTCATATTGAATTCATATTGAATTCATATTCAATTCATGTTCAATTCATATTCAATTCATATTCAATTCATATTCAATCCATATTCAATTTATATTCAGTTCATATTCAATCCATGTTCAATTCATATTCAATTCATATTCAATTCATATTCAATTCATATTCAATTCATATTCAATTCATATTCAATTCATATACAATTCATATCCAATTCATATCCAATTCATATTCAATTCATATTCAATTCATATTCAATTCCTACTCAATTCATATTCAATTCATATTCAATTCATATTCAATTCATATTCAATTCATATTCAGTTCATATTCAATTAACATTCAATTCATATTCAGTTCATATTCTATTCGATTCATATTCAATTCATATTCAATTCATATCCAATCCATTTTCAATTCATATTCAATTCACATGCAATTCATATTCAAATCATACTCAATTCATATTCAATATTGAATATGAATTGAATATGAATTGAATATGAATTGCATATGAATTGAATATGAATTAAATATGAATTGGATATGAATTGGGTATGAATTGGATATACGAGGTTTAATATATGAACAATACTAAAGACTGCCCCCACATCGATCGCGATTTACACTCAATAATTACTTTATCCATTATAGTAAATTGGGCTCCACCTTTCTAGCACTCCATCAAAAGGTTTTCACAAAAGTGATGAACGAATTCGTTTGGTCATCGTTTGGTCAGGATTGGTCACTAATTTTTATCGTTTGGTCACTTACGGTTAAACGGTAAATAAATAAAGAAAAATTCGAAAATTATATTTCCCGGGTAGCACCTCATTGCAAGGAAATTATACCGTTTTTATCAAATTTCGTTAGGTAATCGTTAGGTCAGGATTGGTCACCACATATTGGCGTTTGGTCATCAATGGGTCAGTTTTTATTGCGAAAAAACAAAATCAAAATTGTAGTAATTCAATAAAATCAGGTTCGTCGCTTATTTGGAAATTTCATTTTACAAAATCAATAAAAAATCCAATTGGAATATACCATTTAGAAAAAATATTTCTTTTTTCAAAGAATTGTATCTAAAGTGGAAGACATATGACATATTCAATTCAATCTTCATAATTCGTTGTGAATTGGTCACTTGTTTTTTTTCGTTTGGTCATCCCTACATAACGATTTATTGCGACATTTTTCAAAAACTCATAATTTCCACACGATTTCAAGTGTTTTGGGCTGGAAGCTTGACCAATACTTATATGTTTATAAATCCAACAATCGGAATCTGTTGGTCGACTGTCATTGAGGATTGGTCACTAGTTTTTTTTTGTTTGGTCATCCCAAAATAATGATTTATTGCGAAAATTCTTAAAAAACACAAAATTTCCACATGATTTCAAGTGTTCGGAGCTGGAAGCTTGAAATCCAAAGATCGGAAGCTATTGGTCAATTGTCGTTGAGGATTGGTCACTAGTTGTTTTTTGTTTGGTCATCCAAACATAATGATTTAAGCTTCCTGCCCCGAACACATGAAATCATGTGGAAATTATTTGTTTTTCAAGAATTTTCGCAATAAATCATTATGTTGGGATGACCAAACGAAAACAACTTGTGACCAATCCTCAATGACAGTCAATCAACCAATTCTGATCCTTGGATTTATAAAATTATTAGTACTGGTCAAGCTTCTAGCCCCGAACACTTGAAATCGTGTGGGAATTATGAGTTTTTTTAAGAATTTTCGTAATAAATCGTTATGTTGGGATGACCAAACAAAAAAAAACTAGTGACCAATCCTCAATGACAGTTGACTAACAGATTTCGCTCGTTGAATTCATAAAATTATTAGTATTGGTCAAGCTTGCAGCCCAAAACACTTGAAATCATGTGGAAATTATGAGTTTTTGAAAAATGTCGCAATAAATCGTTATGTAGGGATGACCAAACGAAAAAAAACAAGTGACCAATTCACAACGAATTATGAAGATTGAATTGAATATGTCATATGTCTTCCACTTTAGATACAATTCTTTGAAAAAAGAAATATTTTTTCTAAATGGTATATTCCAATTGGATTTTTTATTGATTTTGTAAAATGAAATTTCCAAATAAGCGACGAACCTGATTTTATTGAATTACTACAATTTTGATTTTGTTTTTTCGCAATAAAAACTGACCCATTGATGACCAAACGCCAATATGTGGTGACCAATCCTGACCTAACGATTACCTAACGAAATTTGATAAAAACGGTATAATTTTCTTGCAATGAGGTGCTACCTGGGAATTTTTTTTTCGAATTTTTCTTTATTTATTTACCGTTTAATCGTAAGTGACCAAACGATAAAAACTAGTGACCAATCCTGACCAAACGATGGCCAAACGAATTCGTTCATCACTTTTGTGAAAACCTTTTGATGGGGTGCTAGAAAGGTGGGGCCAGGAAATTGTACAAAATCGATAGATACCCACCAATACTCGCCTTTCAATTAATTTTGATCTTACTTTGATTAGTTTTGACCTGATGTAGCCATAACCCAACCAAATTTGCTCAAAATCAAATATGAAATCGCAATGTTCCACCACTTTGGTGAATATTGGACATTATTTGAAAATTGAGTTCTCTTTAGAATTTTATTTTCACCTCTAGCACCGAAACAGGTTAATACTAATTCGTGATTTGTAAGACTACGCTTTAGATTTCTTTTGGGTATTGCATTAATTTTTTGGTGAAACTACAGGAAGCAAAGTATTCAAATTTGTTCATCATTTAGCATTCTTCACTTCCGTTTGACATTATCAATGACATACATACTTAATTTTAAAGTTAATTTTAATCCAAAATTTTTTAACCGTCTACAATTTACTATTTATTATGTAATGTATAGTTCGGATTGATATTGTATACAACCTTAAAATGCATAAACAAAAAGTTTACGTAATGAAATACTCATAAATCAGAATAGTAAAGTGCAACATGTGCCTATGATGTTTAATGTAAATTGCTTACTTCCGCACCTTATCAAGATTACATGCAATTGAGATAAATTAAATGTGTTACATATTGGAAATGCTTTACGAATGGCTGCCTCTATAATTTATAGATATACCTTGTTTTATTATAATTTTTATTATTTAATATTTATTTCAAATTTAAATATTTTCCATTATTTTTCAATGTCTTGTCCGTGAAATTATAAAAACATATGGTGAGTTTTAATTAAACAATTACATTTTCTAGTTTTGTGGTTAAATCCGTTAAATTATATAAATATACACTCCCGTTCACCAGCTTAAGGCCAAGTAGTTTTTTGTGTTTTGAATATTTACAGGTTGCGGATATTATTCCAAAATTCAAGAAAGCCTTCGCAGCATAAGACTTCTGCTAAAACACTGAAGAAAATACTAAAAGTTGGTATAGAATCGTCTATGGTTGTTTGGAAAGATTGCGTCCTAATATTGCTTAATTTATTAGAAAAATCATTAAAACATTACATTATAATTATGTGAAATATCGAAACTCATTTATCATATCAATTGACTCAAATCTCAGCGATTTCGCAAATCAGTCACCTAAGGTTGGCATTTAATCAGTCACCTAAGGTTGGCAATCATTTTCAAACATTTTTAACCGAGACAACAAAGTATAAATAACCAATGTTGCGAATCGATATGGAACTATAAGAACAAGAGTTAACGATCCGCAAGACGGGCGAGGTGGCCAAGCCTGGAAAATTTCCAGTCCTGAACTAGTTACTGTCCAGTTCGTTAGCAGAAAGTTGAAGTTATTTAATTGTAGAGGCTTCCGCGGCGCATTATTTAGTGAGCCCTATGGCTCAGTGGATGAGGTGAGTAAACATGGAAACTTCAGTTATTTTATTCTGAAAACGATCATGGGAAAACGACTAAGTGTCGAATGGCGCAAAATTTAACAAAAAAATCATTATTTACAATAAATTTGACCATACCCGTATCTATTGAACAAAAAAAAAACAAAAGAAATTAACGGGAATAAAATAAATAATTGTCGACCTTCGGTACCGCTTTGCCACTCCCATTTATTCCCGTCTATTCAATAGCATTTCACTAACAATGCAACAATCCGAATCACACACGACTGTAAACTCGACGAACGACCATAAATAAACAAAGAACACAACGGTTTTCTATCTGTTCACGATATTTTTTAAAAACTGTTATACTCGCACAAGAAGCAACTTGCTCGTTTTATCCAAAATGCCTGAGCAACTTGTCTTTGACTCAACCTTTGGTTTACACACTTTGATTACACAGGTCAACATTTGATATAAAACGAAACATTTGGAATGTTATGGTGCTTTAGGGGTTTTTCGGGTCGCTGATTACGATGGGCGGGTTGGTTAACCTTCATCACATCAGGTTCAAGGTCAGTGTCTTAATGCGACCGAAAAAATCTTAAAAAATTCATGCGTATATTATCGAGGTCCCTGAGTACGATTCCGTAGTTTGTTTGACCTTTCGCCTTTGTTAAAAGTCATTTGAAGGTCAAATCGACATATTTCGACCAAAACATTTGCGAAAAACTCATGCGTATGTTTTGAAGGTCTCTGAGAACGTTACGACTTTGTGAAAGGTCATTTAGAGGCCATTTGAAGGTCCAATCGACATATTTCGACCAAAATATTTGCGAAAAATTCATGCGTATGTTTTCAAGGTCTCTGAGTACGATTCCGTAGTTAGTCTGACCATACGACTTTGTTAAAGGTCATTTGAAGGTCAAATCGACATATTTCGACCAAAATATTTGCGAAAAATCATGCGTATGTTTTGAAGGTCTCTGAGTACGATTCCGTAGTTTGTCTTAGCTTAGCACATCAGAATCAGATGATGAAGAAAATATATTAGAAGCCAAAACGTTTAATCAAAACGAATTAAGTGATCTCTGCAGGGACTTAGGACTCTCGAAAGATAGATCGGAAATTTTAGCATCTAGGCTGAAGGAAAAAATGTGTCTATTAAAAAAAACAAGAATTTCTTTCTATCGTTCGAGAGAACGTCCGTTCAGGAAATATTTTACTCAAATTAAAAATCTAGTCTACTGCCATAATATTGAAGGATTAGTGCAAGAATACGGTGTAGAGCACATAGCAAGTGATTGGCGACTGTTTATAGATTCTTCAAAAAGAAGCTTGAAAGCTATATTATTACATAATGGAAACGTTTGTGCCCCTTTACCAGTCGCTCATTCTGTTGTTCTAGATGAAGAATATCATAATTTGGAGTTACTGTTGCAAAAATTGAAGTATGGTCGAAACCAGTGGCAACTTTGTGGAGACTTGAAGATATTTACGATATTACTGGGCAAGCAAAAAGGGAACACTTCTTTTCCTTGCTTTATTTGCGAGTGGAATAGTTGGGCTCGAGTTGAGCATTATGTGAAACAAGACTGGCCGTTGAGAAAAGAATTAATTCCAGGGGAAAAAAACATCGTAGGTCCAAGTTTGATATCAACCGATAAAGTCCTACTTCCCCCTTTGCATATCAAACTAGGTCTTGCAAAGCAACTTGTAAAGGCCATGAGCCGAAACGAAAGTCCTGCGTTCATGCATATTTTTCAAGTGCTACCCAATCTTTCAGAAGCTAAAGTCAATGAGGGCATATTTACTGGACCACAAATAAGAGACCTCCTGGAAAATGATACATTTGAAAAGAAAATGAATAAAACAGAGAAAGCAGCATGGAAATGTATTAGAGAGGTGGCGACTAAATTTCTTGGAAATCATAAAGACCCTAATTTCAAAAATATTGTTGGGGATTTATTAAAAAATTATAAAGAAATGGGTTGTTTAATGAGTTTGAAACTGCATTTTCTCCATTCACACCTTGATTGGTTCCCTGAAAATCTTGGAGATTTTAGCGAAGAACAAGGAGAAAGGATGCACCAAGACTTGAGTGGATTTGAAAAAAAGTATCAAGGTGTCTGGGGGATAAACATTGCTGGATTATTGCTGGAACCTGTAGCGTGAATCAAATAAACCTCATAAAAGAAAATCAACTCGAAGATCATTTCACGAGAAACGAAAGCGTACTTGTTCCAAGTAGTACTTTAATACCCCAATGTGAGAGGCAAGGGGACTCACGGAAATAAAGCACCCCAATGGGATCGGAAATTTGCCACGTCCACGTCGTCGATTCTGGGTAACGCTAAGAGCAAAAACAGAGCTTAATAAAAAATTTCGATTATTCTTGTATAAACACAAGCATTGTGAATGGAACATATTGCGACGTTTACCAACGTTATCCATTATTACCCCGGGTGTCCACCATTACTCCGTGTGTCCATTATTACCCCGGGTTTTTTCACACCTGCATCAGGAACCTCTCTTTGAACATGTTCCATGTTAATAGTGGCTATAGCGAAATATCAACTTTAGAGGTTTTGAAAACGCCAAATATATACAGTATGATTCTAAGGATTTCTTATAAACGAATTACGATATGATAACGTCTTAGGCGACCACCACATAAGAGCTATTCGGTCAGAGACACCAACTCGCGGTAATGCTGTGTATAACGTGCTTCTTACACAAATACTAGCGGTTCCTAAACGGCGGCAGCGACGCCCGGCTTATACACGGCTCTCATATGAAAGAAAAGTAATTCGAGACCCACGGGCTGAGCTTCATTTTTGTAACTTGTAAATTGTAAGCTCAGATAAACTACGGAATCGTACTCAGAGACCTTCAAAACATACGCATGAATTTTTCGCAAATATTTTGGTCGAAATATGTCAATTTGACCTTCAAATGACTTTTAACAAAGGCGAAAGGTCAAACAAACTACGGAATCGTACTCAGGGACCTCGTAAACATTCGCATGAATTTTTTCAGATTTTTCCGGTCGCATTAAGACACTTTGACCTGAAAAACCCCTAAAGCACCATAGCATCCCAAGTGTTTCGTTTTATATCAAATGTTGACGTGTGTTATACATATAGTAAGCAAAATAAATTATAACCAACAACATCTCATGATGTCAACAACAAAGTTTTAATTTCTCACTCATTTTACAAATTTTTATCCGAATACTCAAAACTCGTAAACTAGAAGCTTATATATAAATGCTCAAATGTTTTATTGTTACATCAAAAAAAAAAAAATACTGTTTTGTTGTATTTTTTTAACATGATGGTAGCAAAGACATTGTATAATTGGAATACAACACCAAATCACCATGTTGTTAATCCATTTTCTTTTGTTTTATCATAGTGTCTTTCTAAATTCACTTGCGGCTTGGCGATTAAATTCTCAATCTCAAAATCTGCCCGATTTGGCGATCAAATTATGATTGTCATCTCATCATCTCTTCTTTTCCGTCTTTTCTTCCACCATCAAAATTTCACATTTCCGTGTTGTCACCCTGCTGCTCACCCATATGTTCGAAAACTTCATTTTCCATTTCCATAATAAAGTAGAAAGCTTTTTGCGATTTCAATTATTTTTTCGCCTAGATGTATGCTACTGTATTGCTTTTTGGTGGGCACTCATTTGGTTTTATTGATCATAACAAATAAAAATAAAAATTAACAATTTTATTGTTTTATGATCTGTTGGACAATAAACAAAATTGCATCCATGAAATAGACTCCAGACCAGTTTTTGAGGTGGAAACGGTATTTTAAGATCGAGACCGGATAGGAAAATGAAGAAGGGAGAGTTAAAACGAGAATTCGACGACGCCAATCATGCGATTGCATGAATCCAACTGGCGAGTGCTGAATCAAACCAGCGCCACCGTTCGTTATCAACGTTTCTCCACCAATCCCCACCAGGTAACGGTTACACTTCGTGCATCGTATTGTTATTGATTTAGTCATCAGAACGTTCAAGATTAACGCGTTGTAAATACCCACGCGTAATCAAACCACTATTATTTTGTAATTCACTAATTAGATTTTGATTGGAATTTTAGTTAGGTTTTTTTTTTATTTCGCGTAGTAATTGAATGTTTTGTCCATTTTTTGTTTATTTATTTCTACCATATATGTTCCAAATCTTAAATAATTGTCCAAAACACTTTCGTCCATTCACATTTCATTTATTTTCTATTTATTTGAAATTATATGATAATCACTAATCCCTGTTAGTTTAAATGTTCTCAAACTATCCTTCTTATGAATGGATATTTTAATATACTTAACAATAAACTTTAGTTTTTATCATTCAGCTTTTTTATCATTCAGCTATTTATCAACAATTTAGTTTATAAAAAAACCGAGAAAAAATTTAATAAAGATTTTTAACTTATTTTCCATGAAATACAGTCAGCACTCTCCGGCCACGCGTGTTGCAAAATTTCATTTTTATACCCAAACAAAAATCCGTAGCCGTAATATAAATAATGTACATAATGTGATTAATGTAAATAATGTAAATAATGTAAATAATATCAATAATGTAAATAAAATAAATAATGTAAGTAATGTAAATAATGTAAATAATGTAAATAATGTCAATAATGTCAATAATGTAAATAATGTAAGTAATGTAAATAATGCAAATGAAGTAAATAATTTGGTTTCGGCTGGCTTTATTAGGTTCCTGCTTGAATTATAAGGATGCGACTTATCATTATATAGTGCACAATGATGTAAAATCCATTGTGCTTTAAGAAGCAGTACAAGTAGAAGTGCCATAGTTAGTTTGGCTGTAGAGGGTATGGTTCCGGCTGTCATTATAAAGTAGCTGAAATTATGAGGTTCTACCTCAAAAATCATATAGTGCCATAGTTAGTTGAAGCGATTTGGCTTAAGTTTTTTTTGTATTCGCAATTGCCAGGTTCTTACGAAAGAAAATTTTGAAAAGCTCCACTGGAAAAATCGGAAAATTCGGAAAATCGAAAAATGATTTTTTTCAGATGAGAACGGCTAAACCGATTTGGCTCAATTTTTTCTGTTGTGTTCGCAATTGCTAGGAGTTGGTTCTTATGAAAGAAAATTTTGGGAAAATCCACCGGTAAAGTCACAAAATTTGGAAAGTCGAAAAATGATGTTTTTCAGTTAAGAACGGTTGAACTGATTTGGCTCAATCTTTTTTTGTTGTGTTCGCAATTACCAGGAGATGCTTCTTACGAAAGAAAATTTACCGGAAAAGTCGGGAAATTTGGAAAATAGATAAATAATCGCTGGGTCGTTCTGTATTGCAAACTCCTATCTAAAACATTTCAACAAACCCACTGCCATGTTGAGTACTGAAACCCCATTAAGTCCCTTCAGTAGGGGTTCATTAAGTCCATTAAGTATGTCTGCAAATACGTAAACGAAGGTAGCGACCTGGCAGTGTTCGACATACACGAACGTCATTCCACTGTTCAATATTTGTTGGTGCACTTGAAGAAAGGACAACATGTCTATTTCACGGAAGGCAGCACAACGAGCAGAACGACCACCAACTACAACTCTCATGAATTTTTTCGAATTTTACCAAAGGGATCCGTTATCATGAATTTTGCTTTACGAAGATGTTTCAACGACAAAAGAAAGGTCAACCTGTTGGGGATACGTCGAAGTGTATTCGGCTGAGTCGCTTGGCCGTGTGTTCACCGTTCATCCACGACAAGACGAATGCTTCAATTTTCGTTTGCTTTTGTTCCATATTCGTGGTCCTTCTTCGTTCGAATCGCTTCGTTTTATAGATGGTGTTTTATGCACCACTTGTCGAGAGGCTTGCCATCGTTTGAATTTACTGAAAAACGACTCACATTGGGACTCAACACTCGCGGATGCCACTGTTTGTGCGCCGGCAAGTCTAATTCGTGCAATGTTTGCCATCACCATAGCGTCGTGTAATCCATCGAACGCATTGGAATTATGGAACAACTACAAGGATGAGATGGCTGACGACTTTTTGCATCAAGTTCACCATGTGACATGTTCACGTCTATGTGCGGCAGCTATTTGTCGAAATTGAGCATGCCAACACCAATTTGTTCGATGCACGATGCATTTAATCGTGAATTGCAACGAGAGCAAGTGTACGATTGAGATTGAATGAGCCAAATAGTAAGAACGAATGTCCCGTTTTTGAATGTACAGCCAAATTAACGTGTATGACGCATTGCTGAAGGCAGTTGACGAAGGAAACGACGGAATATTCTTCCTCGACGCTTCCCGTGAAATAGGTAAAACCTTTCTGATTTCATTGCTTTTGACCACAATTGGCTCGAGATCTCAAATAACGTTAGCTGTTGCATATCATCTGGAATGGCAGCCACATTGCTAGACTGCGCCCGAACGTCACACTCTGCATTGAAGTTTCTGGTGAATACCCACACGAATCACAAGCCAGTGTGCTCAATTTTCAAGAAATAAGCGATGGCTAAGGTATTGCAAGAATACAAAATCATAATCTGGGAGGAGTGCACAATGGCACATAAACGATCATTGGAGGCGTTCAATAGAACGATGAAAGACTGACGAAGTGACAGAAGTCGTTTTGGTGGAACGATGATTCTGCTGGCCGGCGACTTTCGTCAAACGCTACCATTCCGAGAACAACAGCTGCAGATGAACTCAATGCATGTCTGAAAGCTGATAACGACTCATCAACTGCTGATTTTTCCAAACAACTGTTGGCGCTTGGCAATGGTCAAATTACTTTGATGTTTTGACAGGATTAATTTCGTTTCCCTCGAGCTTATCACGAAAGTGTTTCCAGACATCAGCCGAAATTATATGAATCAATATATCAATTACTTGATTCAAAACCAAATCGCTGGAGAAATGCATTGTTACAAATGCGTTGACTACGTGGCCAATCAAGACGAGGCAACCAACTATCCGACCGAGTTTTTGGATGAGCTTGATTTTTCGGGAATATCACCGCATAACTTGATGCTCAAGATCGGATCTGTGATATATAATCATACTGCGCAATCTGAACCAACCAAAATTCTGTAACGGAACGTAATTGTCTGTGAAGAAACTGATGAAGAACGTGATTCAAGCGACGATCATCAAGGACAAATTCAAAGGACAAGATGTTCTAATTCCGAGAATTCCTCTGATTCCAACTGACATACCGTTCGATTTCAAGCTCATTCAGTTCCCCGTTCGTTTGGCGTTCGCTATGACGATTAACAAACCGCAAGGTCAATAGTTGGAATTTCCGTGTCTCTCTCATGGTCAGTTGTACGTCACGTGTTCGAAAGACTTGAGACTCTTATTGACTCCAACTGACTCCAATTCATTTCCATACTGCTTGAGTTTGAATAGAACTTCATTCACTTTTCAATACATTAGTGTTGAATTCGGAATGAATGAATGGAATGTTCAATCAACTCAATCGAATTGCGGTGTTTGTATTTTTCTCTCATCAAAATCAATTTTCAAAAGTATTTGCTCAGAACAAAGTAATTTGGGGCGGAACGAGGCTCGCCGGGTCAGCTAAGTATTCTTATATTTCTCAACCACAATTTTTGCATATAACTAAATAAATGCGTCATATTGTCGAACTGCGAGTTCGAGCCTCGATAGACTAAGTAAGCACAGCCAAAGCACCAGATTGCTGATCATAGTGATAACTGAATTGCTAAAGTGAACAGCATGTTTGGCTTTGTTTGTCAAACGATGGGTCAGGGAATTTAATGATGTACAAACATGATGCTCACTATTTTTTGCTTATGGGAGATAAAAAGTCGAGTATGCTGTAATTGTTAAGAACCCTTACTGCGATGTGCACAGAAAAATAATTGAAAAAATATAAAAATAATTTCTGATATTCCTGAAGGATTTTGACATAGTAAACTAATCCATGGGAAATTGGCTCAATTACCTTCATATTCAATAAGGTGCCAAGAAGTCTACTTATTTTTTAATCTCTTTTTGCAAAGATTTGCAAGTGCAGAAAACTATCATTGTATAATTATAACTTCATTGTCACAGTCAGTTGATTGCAAAAATTTCACTGAGTTTTTAAACTGACGGAATAATATTTAAACCAATAATCACTTTATCACTAGCAAGAAGTATGTTTGTTTCTATAAATATCACAGTGTGTACAAACATTAAAACATTAAAAATGTGTGCCCTCCCTAAAATATTTGTATTTGCATTTTGTATTCAAACGACAATATGTATACATTTTTATTGATTATACTTACTACTAAAATGGTCAGAAACAGAAAGATAAAAATCTATGACGTTAACAAATTGTTTCTATTTTGTTAAATTTTAAATAAAAAACTAACACTCACTAAAATTCACCTTCAAACTTATATCACATCTTTAAGGCTTTGAGATTATTTCCAGCGGGGAAACTATCAGAACTTTATAAAATTATTATTTACCACCTTATACAAAGAATTTTCAATTTCACTCTTCAGAATTGCATATATAGGTAGATAATACATTTTATTAAGCATATAGGAAAGTACAATTTACTAGTATGAACAACCGCAACAAAACTTATAAACTAACTCGTTATGTTACAAAACAAAGAACAGTAAAATAATAATTTTCAATTAAATTTAATAAAAAATTACAATTATGAAAATAAATCATACCCCGTTTACTTAAACATAAACACATTTTATAATTTAAATAAAATGAAAATAAAAATATCAAACATATTTTCACAACACCACCCATTTTATTTTTTAATTAACTAAATTAAATTAAATAAATTATTTACTTAAAACAAAAATACTTGTAATTAATTGTATATGTATTTACTATTAAGAGGCAAATCGCCGTTTGAGCGTTCTACAAATTTTTGTTTGATTTAATATTTTTAAAAATTACACTCCGATTCATAACTACATAACCAAGTATGAATTTTTGAGTAGTTGATTTGGAGAATTTAAAAATTTGATGCACGATACGTGATTCAATCACGGACTATTTGATTCCTATATTTGTCCTAACAAATGTATATCACATTTTTTGGTCTTGGCTTCATTTTGAAACATTTCAGGTGCCCAACCTGATCGTGCTGGTAAACACAATTTACTGACATAATTACTTCTCAAGGGTGTAATGCTAGTGGTGCAATTACTAAAGACGGTAATAAGTCCCAGAATTTTTGTAAGCTCTAGCTGGTAGCGACATATTATGTAATCACTTAACATACTGTACGCAAAAAACTAACGATTTAATATAAAGAGAATAAAAGTCACTCAATAAGTCCAGAGACTGACACATAGTTGGTGTCTCTAATGAGAAATTAATTTGAGTTTTAGAAATTTCCAACCTTCAAACGATATGTGCCAAAATTTTAAGACAAGCCGCCCATGAGTTAAGTTACGGTTGTTCTAGTACCGCTACTTTTGTTATTATCAAAACAATGGAAAAAAGATCTTCGTAAGTTGATTAAACACCGCTTTTTGATGAAATAAATAATGTTCAAGAAAAACAATGGCTTGATAATTGGATACGTATTATAGGGGCTCTGCTCCTTCGAAAGCAACCATCAAACATTCGTTTGCTGAGTTTAAACGTGACTGTAGAGACTCCGATGATGCTCAACCCCCTGACCCTCTGAATTCAGCAGTTATTCCAATAAAAAAACTCCACAACAGAATTGAAGATTGGAAAATCCACAACAAGATGGAAGACCGTAAAGTGAAGTTAGGTGATATAACTGAACCCTTAAATATATCACAATGCAGTGAATATATTACGGTTAAAGTCATCATTTGGAATATTTCATATATCATTTGGAATTTTACGAGCATGACAGCATTTGGAATTTTACGAGCATGACAGAACAATTGATCACACAGATGCAAGTAAAATTTAAATTAAGCGTTTTAATTTAGACATTTATTTAGTATATTGCCATATGTGTACCTAAAAATAAATATTTTCCCATTTTATATAACTTTTTATACGTTTTATGCTGTTTTGACAGTTTTTATGGCCCTGATTTACATATTTTGCAAAAACACGTCTTTTTGAGGTATCACACTTAAAAACTAACCAACCGATCGCCAACATTTATATCTTAAAATTTTAATTAAAGTTTTATAGGAAAATTGATGGTGGCTTTTTCCATTTTTCCATCTATATTTTCCGCTATGGCATTATAAAGCAAACGATATTCACAAAAACCGCAAATGTTTTGGTACTATTGTGACGATATTAGTCAACAAAACTTAGATTATGATATATCAAAAAACGCAGAAAAAAATCTGAGATGGAATGACGGTGACGTTTTGCTAATTTTTAAGTATTAACCGAAAAATTAGTAAAAA
This sequence comes from Nephrotoma flavescens, assembly GCA_932526605.1. NCBI lineage: Eukaryota > Metazoa > Arthropoda > Insecta > Diptera > Tipulidae > Nephrotoma > Nephrotoma flavescens. Next base: position 191,334,152 of record OW052222.1, on the reverse strand, counting down.
AACCAAATTTATTGATTTTATTCCTAATTAGTTTTACCAGAATCTCAGATGTGGCTAACTTTCCAATCTTACAGTAACAAAACTCAACATTATTATAAGTAAAATTTAAAATATTTCTTCGTTTTTCATGTGTACAAATATGTCTTTCACACTGTTTCGATGCATATGTGACTAAGGTCTGTCGCGTAAATTATAGAAACGATTTTACCCTTATATCAATCTAAAACGCAAAAATTGTATCTTTATTTTTTGTTTTTTGAAAAGTACAGTTTTTTTCAAACAAAGTAAACTAGTGTTATTTTCGTTTGTTTCTGACAGAATTAAAAATGAAATTCAAAGAGAAGTTATTCGTGTAAAAATTGTGCATGGATAGCAGTAAAATAAGCAAACTTCGTATTCCGTGATCGCAAAAATTTGCAAAACAACAAAATCAAATGTTTGGAAGACGATAAATCGATTTCTCAATGAAGGCACAGTAAAATCCAAACCAAAAAGTCGGCGACCGAGAGGAACGAGAAACAAGAGTTAGAATTAAACGTTTTAAAGACATTCAAAACTACTACCTCTAAGTCAGTTCGGGATATTGCAAAGAAACATAGAACAACAAAAGATATGGATTAAAAACTTACAAGAATCAGAAAATTCCTAAACGGTCGAAAAAGCAAACAAATGTAACGCATCATTTTTCCTCGCACATGAGGAAAATTGCTCTATACAAACTTCTCATTAACACATCTCCGAGCTGTGTAATTATGGACGACGAAACGTAGGTAAAATGGATTTTTCAACATGGTTCAATTTTATAAAGCAAAATTTGGACAAGTACTGGATGAATCGATCACTGCAATTCGACAAGAGAAATTTGGAGAAAAGCTGTTGGTCTGGTCTAGCTGGTTTAAATCCACCCAGTTTTTCACAAAATCGACAATAAATACCGATAACTACATACAGTAGTGCTTCATAAAACGGGATTTACGTACCTACACTACACAGTAACTACATACAGTAGTGCTTCATAAAACGGGAAACGGGAAACTTTGGAGTGGAGATTGGAGAGGAGATGCATCATTCGAATACTCCAGAATTGCGCCCAATCGAGAGATTTTGGGTAATTATGAAACGGATTTTGAGAAACGATGGCCGAACTGTGAGATCAGTTCAAGAATTGAAAACAATTTATCAACCAACTCAACGAAAAATGGATGGAAACGCTGTGCGAGCCCTTGTGGCAAACATCAAAGGAAAAATTCGTGAATTCCAGAGGCATCCTCTTTTGGATTAAATTAAATATTTTTTTTGTAAAGCTTTATCAATATGAAATTAAAATAAAATATAACTTCAATAATTTTTTGTGTAAATGATTCGGTACAGTTGTTTAAAATGGTTTCCTTACTTTACGCAACAGACCTTATGTATAAGGAAGATAAAAGCAAAAGGACGTTCGACATTATTATTTTCATGGCCTAAAAAAGGAGGTTATTTTTAGCAAAAGGCACAGTAAAAGGAGTGGTTTAATGATGTGTTGATTAGTGTCTATTTTGGAATAATTGAATTAGATTTTCAGACAGTAAACATGACAGCAAATACCTATAAAACCGTTTTGGAATGAGATTTTCTAAAATTTGCCGAATATTTAAGGCCAGCGTTAAATTTTGCACCAGGATAATGCCCCGATTCATACTGCCTGGATAATCAAAGCGTGGATTCAAGAGCAAAATGTAGAACTAATTCCTTGGCCGCCCTAGTCACCCGTTTTAAACATAATGGAAAACGTTTGGGGATTGCTATCACGGAAAGTTTACGAAGGAGGAAGACAGTTCGAGAATAAGGACGATTTAATTGAAGCCATAAAATCGGCCTGGGCGGAAATTTCCTTTCGCTATTTGGGGTTACTTTTCAACTGAATACACAATAGACTTCTTGAAGTTATTGAATATGAGGGTGGAAGTATTTCCTTACTAAATTATTAAATAATATTTGAAATTAAATAAAATTTACAAACACAAAAAAATGATACGAAAACTGTTGATTTTAATTGATTTTACATAAATTTTGCTTTTTACATAAATTTGCTGTCAATAAATAGTATTGGAGAAACAATCTGAAGTTTTAAAAAAAAAGTGTTTTTAAACAAGTGAGACGGAGTGTATGATTGACCCGATAAAAGTGTAATTCCTAGCTAAATTTTCATATGGCACAGCAGAACGACGAATTCTACCTGTCATCTTATGCTGCTCCTCAACCATCCATAAAATGAAGAGACCAACCGTCAGAAGTCGGTAATCAACTTGGGATAGAGGTCGTTCATACTCATTATTGTGGAGTCATTATTGAGAATCTCGTGTACGGTAAGTCAACATCAATTAACATTATGTAATCAAAAATCACTTATGGATATGTAACAATTACAGCAATTCCCAACAGTGAATAAAAGGGGGTCAATATTTATTACTGGAAAATTAGATCTTATATAAACTATCGGCTATCATAAGCTATCTTACCTTAGCAATCCAGCAAATTTGATTCGTATCAAATAGTGATTGCAAAATCAGTCCTAAATTTGAAAACCGGTTTTTCGGTTTTCATCTTTTCAAAAACTGGTTTCCGGTTAATAACTGGTTTATATCATAATAATAAATATGTAAATATGTAAAATATCATTGCAACTTACGAAAATTTTTATTTTTAGTTTGAACTATTCGTAATAAAATAAACAAATTCATAAATAACAAAAATTCAGTAACTAATAACTTTACTAAGCTTATTTTAATAAGCAGAGATGTCCGAGAAAATTTTACTAATTTCTTTACGAATTGTTTAACAACACTTTTAGTAAAAATTTCTCGAATAGGATGGATAACGAGAAGTATTCACTAAGCCATATTTTCGTTCATATGTAATAGTTAGTTAACCCTGTATAAGACGAACCTACAAGGTTTTCATTATAAATTTTGTTTAATTTCAAAAGACCGTTAAATATGATTTTAAAAAATTCATTAAACATATGTCAAAGAATATAAATTTAAAAACAAATTTTAAAGATTTTAGTGTTGTCGTTATTAAATACATTAAATTTTCAAACTCACAGTACTAAAACCCATCAAAAATACCATATAACTATCCTTAAACGATTATGATGAGGCTGGGTATGCTGGAGAGAAATGGGATTCTTAAGTGATTTTTAGAAGACCTTCTGGAATATGGCCACCTGTGACGGAACTCGATCAATTCTTAACCAATTATGATGACATTGGGTATGCTAGATAGAAGTGGGATTCTTAAATGATTTTTGGAAGTTCTGGATTATGACCGATTATGCAGAAATTGAATATGTTGGATGGAAATGAGATTCGTCAATAATTTTCAGAAGGAGTTGTGGAATATGGCCATCTGGGACGAATCAAGATAATAAGCAGGCGTCTTTCTTGAATCAAGTGTTTCGTGATGTTAACATATTTCTGGTAAAGCTTGATGCCTTAACATCTATCACCAGTAAGTAACCCGCTCATGTAATTAGTGGTTTGAACGGCAGGCTAACTACCTACACTTACAAAAAATCACGTTATGAACCATACACAAAACGATCGGATAAAGTTATGGTATTCAACAACCACCTCGAAAACTGTTGACGGGAACCTAGAATATGAGATCTTCAGAACCTTTCGAACCAAGCGGAAATTTACACTTTTGAGGTACTTGCAATACAAGAGCATAAATGGTCTGGGAGTTAATTCCATAAAACAAGTATAGCTGTGTTTATTGGGTTTAATGATTTGAATTTTTAACAATCACTATATTTTGATTTCTATTTTAACTATTTATTTATTGTATGTGTTTTGGTATAAAATACTATTGTATATTATTAGTTCACAAATATGGCTGGTGTGTGAACGATTGTTCGAGGTACTTTCACTTCTTTATTATCGTTTTGAGACTGTGTCTCATGCACTTATAAAACCCGACTGTGTTCTTTTTCGTTTCTCAATTTTCTTTCGAGTCTTCCTGTAATTCTCGATATTAATCGATAATCGATTAATATCGAGATTCGCGAATGTAGAATGCGAAATAGCTATATTCAGTAAAACGAGCTATGCCTCGTAATTAAGCGGCGAGGCGTATGAATAGTTTTGCTACGAGAAGTGCCACGAAGTGAAAAGAATTTTGAGCCGCTACATTGTTCCCCTCCTGGATCGAAAACCGTAGTGTTTTAAATTTAATGTAACTGTTTTTCGAACACTACGATTTTCGCTACATTGGAAGCGTCGGTAGTTATGTTGAACTGCGCGTCGTTTAACGGGTGTGCCAAAGGGTGACAGCGGCAAGAGAACGCTTGACCTTATCGAAAGATTCTGGGCAATCTTCGGGCCAAGAGGAGTTTCTTCTGTTTTTGCCTTTATTGAGTAAAGTGCCCAAATGCCTGTGAATAGGCGATAACAGTTCGGCTAACCGTGGTATAAAGCGGTGGTAATAGTTCACCATACCGACGAACTGCTGTATTTGGCGGATTGATGTTGGCTCTGGAAAAATTTAAATGACATCAACTCTATCTTTCGACGGGAGAATGCCATCTTTCTAAATTGTGTGGCTCAGGAAGTCAAGTGACTTCACGCCGAAAATACATTTCGTAGTTCTAATGTTAATTCCATATACGGAGAGACATTTAAATACTGACTCGAGATGTTCACTGTGTTCCATCAGGAGACCGGATTGCAACGAGGATATCGTCGATATAAGAGTAAACGACGTCCAGCCCTTTTAACACTTCGTTAAGGAATCGCTGGAATGTCTGGGCTGAGTTACGAAGACCGTATGACATTCGGCTAAACTCGAAAAGCCCAAAAGGAGTAGTAATTGCTGTTTTATGAATATCCTCGAGAGCCATGGGAATTTGTCGAATCGATCAGAAATTGCAAGTTGTTTTCATGCTCTTTGATGAAAAGATGGCGAGACGAACCAATCCTACTGTTTGCCGTAGAGACAGCAGGATTTAGCGGTTTTCCGAAGACTTGAAATTTTTGGGAGTAGCATCTCCATGGTCGGAAACTGCACGGCTTATTACAGTTGCGTGCGCGTGAGCCGAAACGACGGTGGCAGTAGCAGAGTCCGGATCGAGATAAAGATCTCGACCTTGACCTGTGTCGGTAATTGAAATTCCGTTTGTTGTTTGGTGATCTTCCACATGGACCAATGTTCATATGGGCCAGTGTTTGCTGTAGATCTGCCAATTGTTGTTGCGTCTTGTCCAGTTGTCCTTGCATTAAAACAAGGGCTTATTCACCGCCAGCAGTTGCCTTGCTTGAAGATGACTGGTTGACAGCAGCAATTGGTTTGGTTGTTCTGGATTGAGCGTAAATACAGATTTTGTCGGCGACCGGTAGGATTTTCTCGATGTCGTTTTTGATATCCCGCGCCGTTATCGCTCGTAAGTCGTCTGGCAAACGTTTCAGCCAGAGATTTTTGAATAAATCGTTATTTACTAATTTGGAATCACCTGATTTTTGTACAAGCAGGCGATAAAAGTGGGACGATCTTAGGTCTCTCATTTGTTGGAAACCGGAGAGCAACTCGTCAAGTCGGTGCTCCTCGCTAATAGTGTAGCGGTTGGTCAACGCGGATTTCAGTCTGTTGTATTTCGTGCCTGGCTGCGGGTTTCTAAAAATGTCCGTTATAAATTGAATTGTCTCCTGTGGTATCGCGCCGAGAGTGTATGCGAACCGTTCATCGTCGTCAACAATGCGGTGGATGCACGAACTGGTGTTCGACGAGGATGAACCAAGCTGCCGGTTACTCGTTCCAGAATGGGTGTATCTTCGGTGGCATCTTGTATATTTTCGTTGTTGCCCGCGATGCTGATTTGCCAGAATGGCTGTCGTTCTCATCTTCAGATGATGAAACGGCTTTTTGTTGTTTAGGTGGAATCTCTACTTATTTTTTCCACTTCACTTCAATAAACCGGCGTAGCAGAAATATTTATTTTATAAACGTGTCTATTTTAATTATAGACTAAAAAAATATTCGTTCGCGAACAAGCTAAATAGAATTATTTTTCCAACCAAGGAGTAATGCGAATAAAAATGGGCAGATCAAATGCGAATTAAACCAGCGAAATAATCAATTATATTGGAAATTATAACGAGCGAAATTGTAGAAACGGAAAGTCGGTGAAGTTAGCCCAAAATTCCATCCCGAATTTTTTGGTGCATTTCTTGGCTAAAGTGTGGTCAACCCGCAAAAAGTATAGGCGTTACAAAAATGTAGTGCTACCCCGAAATCCCGAACTTTTTGTGTATTTTGCAAAAGCAATCGTTACATAAAAATGTAGGATTATCCCGAAATTAAAATCTAACCGTGCAATTATAATATTAATTTTATATTTATTTATTTATTTATTTACCAACTCTATACTTATATACAATCTGGTTACAATTTTAAAAATACATTAATATAGTATACTAAAAATTTAATTAAAAAAAAAATAAAAAAAAAGTAATATTAAACAAACATGAATAATTACCAATAATTTAAAAGAACATTAGACATTAAATTCTTAAATGCATCCCTGGATAGATTAAAGTCGAAAGACGATCGAACTTTTTTAAAAGAAACACTAGATTGATAAACAGGTTCATATTTACCGTAGTTATGCCTAATATAAGGCAGCTTAATTTGGAAATCTCTAACGCGAAGGGTCCGTAACGGAGTATATATATCGTACAACACCAAAATCTCAGGACAGTCAATTTTAGACACCAACAAGTCTCTAACCAATAACGCGCCAATTTCGATTCTGCGGATAAAAAGCGGCTCAATATTTATTAATTTACATCTACCTCGATACGGTGGGAGTATAAAAGCGGGTAGGTTCCGATCTCTGGGCAACATTCGCAGAGAAAACCTTAAAAAGCGCTTTTGAACACTTTCTATTCGGTCTGAACAGTTACCATAAAACGGATTCCAAATTACTGCACCATATTCCAACAACGAACGCACAAACGAAATATATAATATTTTAATAGAATAAGGATCTTGAAAATCCCTCGAAAACCTTTTAACAAACCCAAGCATGGAATTCGCTTTAGAAATGCAAATATCTATGTGCTTATTGAACGATAAGTTCGACGTAAATGTTATACCTAGATCCATAAACATATCAACATTATCAATAATATGGCCATCCAGGAAAAAAATCAAAACTAGCGGGCGTGATTGTACGGGTAAAACGGATTGTTTTACATTTGGAAATATTTAGGGTCAAATTCTGAGCTGTGCACCACATACTGAAATTATTTAAGTCAGATTGGAAGTCCCTTGCGTCATTGGTGCATGAAATGGTTTTAAAAATTTTAATGTTGTCCGCATAGATGAGGATGTCGGAATAACTCAAACAATCCACTACGTCATTGATGAATAATATGAAAAACATAGGACACAAATGACTACCTTGAGGCACAGCCGAAGTGACATCAATAATTCTGGACGTGAAACCACCAATCTTTACTATCTGAGTTCTGGAATCAAGATAAGATCTGATCCAGTCCAGTGGGAGAAAACTACAATGCAAGGAATCAAGTTTCTTCAACAACATGTCATGATCAATCTTATCAAAGGCCTTACAGAAATCAGTGTACACATCCTGGACAATTTTACCCCTATGTAAGGCATTAGAAACACCATTTGTAGGCAAGAGTAAGTTAGTAACAGTTGATCTGCCTGGAAAAAACCATGCTGTTTTTGAGTGATAAAAGTTTTCAGGTGAAAGAATAATTGATCTTTAACAAGTTTCTCAAACAACTTAGGTAAGACTGAAATTATACAAATACCCCTATAGTTCTCAATATTACCACGAATCCCGGATTTGAAAATAGGTTTAATAAGCGATCGCTTCCAAAGAGTAGGGAAATATCCATCCACACCGAGGCGGCAATTGCGTTACCGATCTATTTTAAAAATAAAGGCGGTATCGAATCAAAGCCGGCACTATGGTTAATGTCAAGATATGACAATTCCGATAAGATTGTATATCAATTTCCAAATGAAACATTGAAAATTTCTTATTACTCGTGACATTATTCAAGCTGCAGAAATTTGAACCTGAATTTGGATTATAAACGCTCTCAAAGAAATCAGCAAACAAATTAACCTTATCTAGATTGTTATCACAGAACCTGTCTTTCAAATACATTGTGGAAGGGAAACCATCAGATTTTCTTTTATAGTTAACAAAATACCAAAAGTGATTGGGTTTCGATTTAATTTGTGATTCCACCTCCAAAACATAATTACTGTAAAGAAATCGGTTAAGAAATATATACTTTTTACGTAAGACCTTAAATGAGTTGTAATTTACTGTATTCGGAGATAGTTTATAAAGTTTATGAGCCTTATCCTTTCTATTTTTTAAATTTATCAATTCATTGTTATACCACGGTTCCTTCTTGGCGCCTGAAACAGCCAATCTAGGAATGAATGTTTCAATGCCCAACAAAATGAATACCAATTATACCCATCAAGAAATGCATTTAAAGAAACATAATCGCCCCTTTTAAAGTTATAGATGACAGAGTCGGTATTATTTTCGATTAGTTCACTGTATTCAAACAAGACTGAAACATTCAGCGGCAAATGATAAATACTTGAAGATCCAGCTAAATCATCGCAGGTTGTGACGGTCATCTCATGATCAATTGGCACAAAGGCTAGGTCTAACACGTTGTTACTGCAATTCTTGACATTGATACATTGTTTCAATCCCAACGAAAATATTTCAGATATGAACTTTTCCACATCATCATTCATGTTTATGGGAGTTAAATTGTTATTCATGTACTCCCATACAATACCTGGCAAGTTAAAATCACCGAAGATAAATAAGCGGTCCTCAGGTTGAAGGAGTGCACTAATATTAAGTTTAAGTTAACATATTATAAACCGCAACGTTTGAATGACATGGTATATATGTGACACAGATGATCAGCGAATATGAATAAAACCGTAAGCGCACAGCAACAATTTCAGTACCACAGTTGGTTAATGTTATCGGCATAGATGAGTATTTGTTAGAGACGGCTATTATAATACCACCCCCACGACATAAGTGTCCTGCTGTAGATGTCTATGTCTTCGATAAACTGCATAAGTTGGTGGAAAATACTCCTCGGTTCTGTAGTGGGCAGTCAACCACGTTTCCGTGATGCAAATAACGTCGTAATTCTCCTCCAAGATTGACAGATATAGATATTTAGATTTAGTTCGGATACCGCTCGAATTATGGTAATATATATTTAAGAATGAATGAGGCTGGGGATTTGTTCCGCAGTTGAGAGGCTTAAAAGATGGTGTGATGGCAGGCGCAGATGTTATTGTTTGGTTGGGAATGTTACCCCAGTCCGGTTTTTTGCTACGCGTGGATAGCTGGTAAATGGCCGGATTATTACCCCAAGTGGCCAAGCCTCAGAATTATTGAGCATATTGTAATGGGTTTCCTTCAATCCGATTTTAAATAAAATTAATGTTAGTGAGTTATTGATAACACGATCCTTATGGATAGTAATAATTTACATTCAACGTCCTCTGGTGAACAGTCCTTGTCACAAATGTACTCCACAATTCGATCAGTAGTGACAGATGGATCAAAGCGACTAATATATAAAAAAAAATTGTTCGGCAAAGGTACAGTTCTAATCGAGTTGATCTGTGTGCCAGTACCCATGACTTCTTGTGTTAGTCCTGGCGAATTATATCTAATGGGATTGGACACTGGCTCAGCTACTACTGCAGATAATGGTTTATTAGCAATATCAACAGTATTTTTATCCAGCAAGACATTGATCAATTTGCGGTTTTCAGCAACCTCCGTTTCAATTTTATTTAAGTTTTTTATTAAGTTTCAGCAGCTCTGTCAACAATCACGTCAATTTTTTTTAAGAGCTTTGTCATATCCTTATTTACGAACCAGATTTTACAGCTATTGCAGAAGTAACATAAACTGGCAAACTTTTTCATAGAGTTAATAGCGGCGCGGTCAATACCACAACACTCATAGCAAAATTGTACGTCACACAGTTTGCATAAAACGACATCAGTAGTCGAAAAAACTTTATTACATGTTACACAAGACATTGTCAGTATTAAAAATTCACTGTATTAAATATTTCAAAATGTTTAAAAGATGTTTATGACAAACGGGATATAAGTGTTTTATGATTATAAGTTATATCACAGAGTTTATGAATGTATCAGCTAATTGTTAATTATTATTCGAACACAGATCAAAATCGTAATAAATATCCCGTTAAAAAATAAAATAAATCTAAATGAGTCACGATTTATTACGTTCACATACATATATATTTTATATTTTGCTATATTCCCGTTTCGTATTGCACAATGGTCACGTTACTAAATATTATTTCACTTTAATTTGAGTGTAATCTATGTATTTAGTTCGAAAAATGATGTTCGAAACGTTCGAACTTAAAACGAAGTTCGAACTTGAACGCTGAAATAATCAAACTGGCTTGGCTAATCATAGGGACTGCCATAGTAAAGTTATTAAACAGCTGCCTGAAATTTGGCTACTTCCCTAAGGTGTGGAAAAATTATGAAATGATTATAATCAGGAAGCCTGGGGAAAGAGATCCGCTGTTTCCGGAGTCTTATAGACCAATCATGCTGCTGCCTGTCATGGGGAAACTCCTAGAAAGGTTCCTTGCGGTTCGTATTTCTCCAAGAATCGAACAGAGCGGACTGTTCTTGGACAAACAATTCGACTTCCGAAGTAGCATGTCTACTGAGGATGCGATAATCCCCCTAACAAACACTGTCAAAGTTCAAAATATGTTATGGGCATATTCCTGAACATTGCAGGAACTTTCGATAACTTAACGTGGCCTAGTGTCATCGCAAGTTTATCTGTCTATAATCTCCCTAGAAACGCTATAAATGTTCTTAGGAGCTACTTCAGCGAGCGATCCGCAGTAATCAGAGACATATATGGTTATGTATCAAAAGAAATAACAAAAGGATGTCCTCAGGGATCAATCTTCCCCTTGTCTGGAACATCGTGTTCAACACGAGCATGATAGATAACATGGACGAAATAGCATTTGCAGACGATAAAATCATTCTGATAGTGCAGCTTAAAGGCAAGTTAACCCAAGTCGACCTCCTACGATATTATAAAACGGTAGAAATACGAAAATGGTTAAGTGCGTTCTATATATCTAGGAGCTGACATCGATGAACATATGTGAGTAGCATCTGACGTCTTGAGAGTCGGTGTACGCGCCAAGAAACTATTCCGCTCCTTTGCGAGAGAGAGGAATGGGGACTTAACCATAAAACACTTTTATTAATTTACAAAGGTGTTTCGGAGGTGCTCTTCACGTATGGAGTGGCTGGGTGGTACGACAGGTTAAACTGTCGCCATATCAAATAACTGGAAAGTGTCCAGAGGAATATTCTGCTAGGAGTAACAAAGGCCTACCAAACAGTGTCTAAAGACGCCGTTGTGGTTCTGGCCGTCGTGCTCCTTGTAGATATTCTAATTAAAAAGCGAGCGCTCATGTACCACCTAAGAAGGATAGCTCAGAATAATATAGGTGACCAAGTACATGCTGCAGATGGTAGGCATGATCATTTTAACGATCAATTTAATAATAAAGGAGAAATAGAGGAAATGACGATTGGCCTATGGCAAAGAAGATGGAATGAATCAGCCAATGGAAAGCATATATTTGGCTTCATTCGAGATTTAAGCACGAATAAAAATGAAACTACAACTGACGAGCTCTATGAACCAAGTAACTCTAGTCATGTTAAGTTTAAAGCCTACCTTCAGAGAACTAAGATAACAAACCAATGGGCAATGTTTATGCGGTTCAGAAGTAGAAGAAGTCAATCACCTACTTTTCGAATGTAACGAGGTGGCAGTCGTGTCACTAAAACTCAAGTGGCTGGGCAACATAAACCTACACGAGTTACCACTGCCTGCACTACTAAGCGACGAATTTCTCCCACAGTTTCGGCCATATTGTGCTGAACTGATCAATATCTTAAAACAAAGGAATTGTTGGAGCAATTCAACATAACAAATACTTACCTAATATCTCACTCTGAAATACATTTAACCTAAAAAACAAACAAATGTAAATACACAAAATAATCAACTTTATACTTACCCTTTATCATTGTATAAATACAATTTGATCCTCCTAAAATAATTAATTAAGCATTAATTCATAATTTATAATTGTATAATTTATATTTATATACTTGCTTAAGATTATTTGTATTACATCCAAATGTCAAAACGTCACCCATCCAAGTGTTAATTGGTGGACGAATTCCTGTGCTGTATCTTCAGTTCAGTGCATGATTCAATACCGAATTTACGTTCGATGCGACACCTGCGTTTGAGCGCTTTTACTAAACAACATTTTTTCGGAGTCGTCTACGCTAATAAATACGAGCAACCATTTTGACATTTTCTCTTTCCAATTTACACTCCATTAACATAAGTTTATTTAAATACAAAATTATAAATAAATTAAAATAAAATGTATAATCAATCAAAACTTGGGATTTATGCAGTTTATTATTGCCTTCGTTTCGCAACATACAAATATCAACGCAATAGCCAATTGCCTCAACCACATCGGATATTTGTATCATCGCAACATTAAACTAGCCCCAACAGGAATAGTGCGCAATAGTGGACCAGGTACCCGGACGGTACATGCCCCCCACGCGGCTAGGGACGGAAACGATACAATTTTTTAATTGTAACGGCTAAAAGTACTAGCACTATATCGGTCGACATAGCTTATTGTTATGAAAACTGATATAAATTTTAATAATTCTTAGTATAAGGTTATACCTAACTATAAGAATTGACGAAATTTTTCCCGGAATGTTGACTACGATTAATAATAAACTTCGGTATGTCTATTGAAGAATTTTCTTCATCCCATTCTTTTTTTGATTCTTTATCTAGTTCCCGCACTACTAATCGCATAACAACAATTTACATCCTAATGCTCTAAAAATCATGTTGTCACTCTGAGGGTTAAATCGTATCGTTTATCAATTTAAAAAAAATAGTAAGCTTCTCTGCTTCGTAATTTTAAAGTTAAAATAAATATCCAAATACTTTTGGCAATGACTGTATTATATTAATAAGCAACAGGTAGCTTAGAAAAGCTCTCGCCAAAATTGTTGGTATATAAACAAAATAGAAAAAAAAATTATTGCACATTGAAAAAGCTCATATCTTTCTATTTCAATATACATTGGATAGATGCCACTACTATCAGGAAAATGACTTGTTTTTAAAGCTCGGATTATGAATAATAAAATAATACAGGTATTATGATTTACCAAAATAATATTTTTCGAGATGAGAGAATCGCTCTCTTTTACGAGTATTAATTGATATCAATTGTTTTTATTGTCATGTTAGAGCATAATAATTGAATATGTATTTATGTATACCTAACTAAGTTATTTATGTATTTTGTACGTTAATTTTTGTATTCTTGATCATTACTGGTTAGGACCATATAACATTTAATTTTATCAAAATAATATTTTTTTGTAATTTTAATTTAATTTTTTTAATTTATAAATTAGAATTAATTAGATTTGAATTCTGATTAACCCGCGGTCCGAAAGGTGATTTCATGTACTTATATAAATATACAAATATACAATGCATAATATATATACACACACGTATATACATTTATATATACATAAGAAAAAGATATTATTCTCCCGACGTCGCGACGCGCCCGATAAAAAAAAAGAAAATGTTCATACATAACAACATTTTTGTTATTTTAATTTTCAGAAAAAAAGAATAAAATTTTTTCTCAGATTTTCCCAACATGGGAGGGAACTCATTTTTGTGTTAGTAGCTACTTTTGTTTTACGAGTATGTCTTTGGTTTTAGTTTTGATGACCGGTCATCATCGTAATTAGCATTTGCAATAAAACAAATTTCATACAAAACAATTTTAAATTCATCGAAAATTTTCCGTTTGTTTACAAAATGATAAATTTCCCAGCGCCTCTATATACCATATAATATTCGTGTGGGTAATTTTCATAAAAGTCAAGATTTTCCAACATACATATATACGTACGTACAACTTATTTTCCGTCGTCGTCGTTTTCGTCGTCTACACACAAATATATAATAAAAAAAAAATGAGAATCTGTGAAAAATCTCACAAAAACAAAAACAAAATAAATTGTATATGTATAAATTTTCATTTTTGAGATGAAAATTGATTAATAAAAAAAGAAAACAAAATTTATTTTATATACATATAAAAGAGAAAAGCCCGAATCACAATAACAAACTCATTGGAATTTGTTTTTTTTTTTTGCTCAATACAAAAAAAATTATAACGGAAAACTCAGTACATATACTCACTCAGTAGACCGGGAGCATTCGAACGTAATTGACGTCGTTTTTGTATTATATAAAATTTAACAAAAAAAAAAAAAAAAATTATCAAAATTAGCAAATTTTTTAATTAAATTATAACCAAAGTATATTAAATATTTTCGTTTTGTTTTTAAATTATAAAACAAAATTTAAAATTAAAACAATCATTTTATTTTGTTGGTGAAATTATGTTGTTTGTTTTATAAATTATAATAATATTTTTTTTGTGTGTGCCAAAATAAAAAAAAAATAAAAAAAGGAAATTAAAAAGAATTAATTTCAAAAAATTATTATATTCTATTTCCATTGTGGTTGTTGCTGTTGATTAAATTTTATTTTATCTAACAAGAATTTCGTCTGTTTTGTGAAAATTTATATACGTATTTTTTTTAAATATTTTGTGCTTTTTTGGAATTAAATTAAAATTTTGTATTAAAGAAAATATGGTATAAAATATGTTAATTTATGGGCGAATTAAAAATATCTAGTGAAATTATTATAAAATAATATACATATAATATTAAATATAATAATATATAGTTTCGTTTGTTTATTGGTGTCTAGTTTATAATATATTATGTATGTTTGTAATGAAAAAATTAATGTGAAAATAATTTAAAGTGAATTAATTATAATTATATAAAATTTTTATTTTTATGTTATTTTATTTATTTTTTTTAAATCGAAAGTAAACAACTTAAGAAATAAATAGAAAATTAAATTTAAAAAAAAAAAAAATATATTTAAAGTGAGTAATTTTAATTTTATTTTTGTGAATTTAATTGTTTTTTTTTTGTTACATACGAGTTTATTTATAAGTTTGATTTGGGTGTCTTCAATTTTCGCGTTTTTATATAATAATATATTATATATTTTATGTACTAGTGTACTAGTGTGTTTAGCTGTGTATGTGTGTTTTGAGATTATCTATATACATACATATATACAATATATTCAGATAAATAAGCCGCATCTAGAACCATAACCTGTCTTTGTATAAAATATATTATGTGCCACCCTCGCACACACCAAATAAATTAATCAATTACGCTTAAGTCCACAACATAAAAATATTACAATATTATAGAGCAATCAACCGTGGGGGATATAAAAATAAGGTAAAATATTACTTAAAAAATTAATAATCAAAAATTAAAATTCATTATCTGATTTATTTGTAAATTATACTAATGATATAAAATTACGATCAACCAAATTATTTTCTAACTGACTGACCTGACCTTTTACAAGAAATATATAAACCCAAGAAAAAATATTCACCCAAACCCTATAAAAAAATTTCTCTTCTTCGAGAAAAGATGAAAAATAAAAATAAAATTTTGCGTTATTTTTACTATAAAAATATAAAATATGTAAATTTTTTTTATCATTTTTTTTTGTTGCTTGAATAAATTTTGTATAGCAAGATAGTAACGAAGAAAATCCCCAAAATTTGAAAACAAAAGAGAAAAATGAATTTTTAAGTTTTTCCACAATCATAAAATTGATTGAATTTTGTTGTTATTGAAATAAAACATAGTAAAGTTATCATATTCTGGCCAAGTTCAGTGCAAAATTTTGCACTCTCGGATTTCTTTAATATCATAAATTGAGCTTTGTACCAAGGCACGTATTCTTGAAATCGGCCTAATTTTCTACATATGGAATATAATTTGCTTTAAAATTCTTTAAATTATTCGAATTTTTCGCCGGCTACTTTAATCGTTTTTTCAAATTTGTATGCAAGTTTTCTATTGTTTATTTCCCTACTAAGGGAATAATTTCGCATCGATTTACCCAGTTGGAATTTTTCTCTTAGTGGGAAATAAATAATAGAAAACTGCAAACAAATTTGAAAAAAAAAACGATTAAAGTAGCCGGCGAAATATTAACACATTAGCGCACACCCTTTTTACACGGCGACTATTCAGAATGTCACATGCCTCCCGTATTATTGATGATATTTTAAATCTGATTGGAGTCTCGTGTCTTAAATATTTTTAGGAATTTTCTGCAATGGCTAACTTTTTTTGCAAACAGTACTGTTAATGCAGTAGTGACCTCCCTTAAGTGCAATAAAAACCACAACTCGTCCAGTCGTTTATTGAAAATTAATAACTTTTAATAAAAATTCTAATCAAAGGAAACAAAGAGACATTTCAAAAAATCAAAATAATTCGCGTATTCATAATATAAATAATTTTTAATTTGTTTGGTCTTGAATGTTTGATGATTTATGCCACATTTCGAAATACTCCAAGCATAATGGAGTAATATCGGGACATTTCTTACACTGATATGCGGGTTGCTTTCGCTTTTTGGCCCATGAGCACATTTGCAATCGCGAAAATAGGTTTTTCCTTTCCAATTTTTGGTTTTTTTCAAAGAATGTTGGCCGAAATGTACTTTTTGACATTATTGTGCTATCCAC
This sequence comes from Nephrotoma flavescens, assembly GCA_932526605.1. Classification (NCBI taxonomy): domain Eukaryota; kingdom Metazoa; phylum Arthropoda; class Insecta; order Diptera; family Tipulidae; genus Nephrotoma; species Nephrotoma flavescens. The sequence goes on along the minus strand of OW052222.1, from coordinate 191,317,269 downwards.
AATTAGGTTTAGGTAGACGGTGTCCGCTGCTCGTATTATCAATGTTGAGGACATACTGTTAAAGTTAGCCGAAAGTTTCCAGTCGAAAGATAATGCAGATAGTGTCTTGAATACAGCAAAAATCAGCCATGCACTCGAATTTAGGAGAATTTAAGATCGAATTACATCATTCGGGTGAAGGAGAAATTATTTCAGTTTATAAGAATTTAAAAATCGATAGGGGCGAGAGTATAAAGAGAGTTTAAAAATAGTCAAGATACTATCTGCATTATCTTTCGGCTGGAATCTTTCGGCTAACTTTAACAAGGTGTTGAGGAGGGAACATATGTATAAGTAAGTGATTCCCGGAAATTGCATGAACGTTATTTTTGTTTTTTTTTTAAATAAAATAGGAATTAAATACGGATATATTTATTATTTGAAAAATATTTTTTTATACCATGTTACGGTTTTCCGAGGACACGAATAATATGACACTAATTGAACCAGTCCGTCGACTCCAGAAATTCCGATTATATTTCTCAATTTCGACGGACTTCTTCCATCTTTACGGTATTTATACATGCGACGTCCGTTTTATCCTTCCATTTTAAGATATAAACAGCCCCTTTTCTGACCCAAATGTGTTCATCTGTTTTAAGCTTCGTTTGGATTAGCTCTTTCGTGTTCCCCTTTCGGTTGCTACGTAGAGTGCCACAAGTATGTGTTCTATGAGACAGCCGAATGTTGGACAATGTTACTCTGTTATAATAGTTGTCTCTGAACAACATGTCTCCTTTTCCTAAATATGGAGCCATCAAATGTAAAACTAGCGAATTAAGTTTTGAAACTAAAGGATTTTAATTTTGTTTTCCGCAATATATTTCCAAATTGAAAACATAGCCAGTTGGATCACAAAGCTCATAAAACTTGATTTCATACTTTGCTTTTTTATTTTTAATATAATGCTTAAAATGTAAGGGTCGATTTATATTATCCGTTCCGTTCAGATCCGTTTCTTTCAGATTCAGACAAAAAAAATATTGTTACATATGTTTTCTATATAAGTATTTATATTATCCGTTCCGTTCAGATCCTTTACTTTCCGTTTCAGATAAATATTGTTGAAAAGAATGTTTTATCTGAAGTCTGAACGCGAAAAAATACGAAAGAATAGCGAGGAAAGTGGAATTTATATATATTCCAGCAACAACAATCAAAACAAAACGAAATTGCTACTAAAATATTTTTGGATTTTTTGTTATCGTTTAGTCTATACGTAACCAAAGATACGAATAGATGCAGCATGTGTGAAACAAATTAATAATATTTGTTTATATTCTCGTCATGCCAATCGTATGCTAATGTTTGTCACCACTAAACTTTGCTTATATGCTCTTTTAAATTATCCCATATATTTTATAGTTGTTTTAGTCTAATAAACTATAAAATATAAAAAAAATTGTTAAAGTTAAATAAAGTATGGAGCATACGAGTATATACCTGGATTATTACCTATCTGAAGAACTGAGCAATAAAACATGTGTTCATGTTTTCTATTGAATACGTTTTAAATTTTTTTTTTCTTGTTATTTAACGTTTATACAGGGTTTTGATGTGTGGAACGGTAAAATTGTATGGCAAATATGATGGGTCATTTGGAATCTTTTATCCTATGGAACAGATTTCCAAAGTGTCACGATAATTGAGATGATATTTTTAAGTTTCTTTTAAATTACCCAAAATCTCGCCTTTAAATGATCATAACTTTTTTGTTTGTAATCGTAAAGGCTCGAAATAACTTTTATTGCATTCTGCAATGTGATTTTATTCTAAATAAATCATTATTTAATAGAATTGCTAAAGAAAATGACTTATGGCGTTCCAAATCCTACAAAATGTGTAAAAGTATGGAAAATGAGAAGTGATTTTGAAATTAGCTTTGTTTTAATTATCTAGTTTATGCTCTTTCCAATAGTATGATATTTGTCATAGAAATCATTAATTTTGTGGTAAAAATAAAAGATACTATTTTGCCGGGGTTAGGTTTAAGAAGGTACTTAAGTTACTGATAAATTTTAAATCAATTTCATTTATTAGATTTAGTTCAAAATGACCTCCTGCACTCCGTATGCATGCAAGCTTTTCCTTATTTCCACGGTTGTTGTGCTAAGTTGCATTTCAATTCCCATTTTTTCAAATGCGTGTGAGGTCTAGAATGCGAGCTAAGGAATAGGATCACCTATACCAATCCATGGTTTTGGGAATGAATCATTCAAATATTCTCTTACCGTTCGTTGATTATATGGCGGGCATGATTTTCGTCAAAAACTTGTATTATTCTTTCATCGACTATATCATTATGTTGCCTCACATTCACCTGAGACGCCGATAGGTTGTTGAGAATGTTTCCTGGTGCGGCAAATGTCGGTCGGGATATCACTCGTGATAAATCCTTCTCGCTTCACGAGCATTGCAATTAATTAGCACTGCCATACGTCAACAACATGTCAGTATACTCTTCGTTACTAAGTTAGGCATCGTCACAACAGCGAAGACAAACAACAAAAAGTTCTTCACAATTTAACTTGAAGGTAATTTTCTTAACACTGACTCAAATAACCATAACAAAATAATATTTCTTATCTTGATCACAAAATGAGTGATTTCAGCATTTTTTAAATCAAAGCTGATTTTAAAATAATATATAGTTTTTTTAAATTGAATTTAGATGGTTACATTTTTCATACTTTTACACATTTTTTGGGATTTGGAAGTCCATAAGTCATTTTTCTTAAACCAAATGTATTAAATAGTGATTTATTTAGAATAAAATCACATTGCAGAATACAATAAAAATTATTTGGTGTCTTTAGGACTACAAACAAAAAAGGCATGACCATTTAAAGGCGAGATTTTGGGTAATTTAAAAAAAAATAAAAATATCATATCACGTTCTCGAAATCAGTTTCTTAAGATTAACAGCTTCCAATTGTCACCATCCAATCTACATAAAATTTTGTCGGTTCACGCGCCAAACCTCTGTAAATATTAGGAAAAAGCTTTTAAATAAATAAAAGAAAGAGAGGCAAAGAATAGGCAATAAAAATTAAGCTATTGATCGTTCAAACAATCTGTTGTTTGGCGTGGGGGATAGCAGGTAAGCGATTAGTCATCGGCTGATTAACAAAATTCAAGGTATATTGAAGTAAATTTTATTACCCGACGTATTAGTCATATTATTACGATCACGAAAATAGCACAGGGCGGGAATGTTAATTCGTGAGATACGGATTTCTCGCAATTCGTTAAGAATATTTTGGTTAAGGTATATGGAATTTTGAATTTCATGACATTCTATTCCTAACGTATCTAAACGTCTGATTTTGGGTTGTATAATATGTCTAAATTGTTTAAACTAGGCTCTATGGTTTTCTACAGTGAAATGATTATGGAAAGTCGATTGATTGCAACCAGAAAAATGTTCTTTAGCTCTAACTCAAAAATTGCGCCCGGTCTGTCCATTATACACATGCATCTATTACATTTCAACACACATTCCATTACATTCAAAACTGTTTCGTTTGACGATGCCAGTCTTTTCACTTCTATTCCAATTAAAACTTAATCTCAACTAGTTTGTAATTACTTAGTTAGAGATGTTGTAGATGAGGGCTTACGTCGTGAACTGAAGTTGGTGTTTGAAACTTGAATTTGCTGTTGGTCTACCCATGGGCTCCCCCCCCCCCCTCTCCCACTCAAATTTAGACATATTGCATATACAACCCAAAAGCACAGACGTTTAGATATGTTACAATTTTACGGAATTAAAAAATTCATATTCCTGAACCAAAATATCCTTAACGAACAGCAAGAAATCCGTTTCTCACGAATTCACATTCCCGCCCTGTCCTATTTTCACGATCGTAATAATATGACTAATACATTGGGTAATTAAATTTACTTCAACATACCTTGAATATTGTTACTCGTCCGATGACTAATCCATTACCTGCTACACCGTAATAAACGAAAATAAATACCTCTTTTATTGCAATGTCCGTAAGATAGTTAAATTAGGAATAGTCCCCTACTTTAACAACGTTTTATTTTATGACAATTGAAATTGAAACAATTGAACTAAAATGATGTACTTGTAAACTTGTTGAGTGCCTTAAGGTATATAAGGTTTTTAGTTTTTAGGATGATGTTCATTTATATCTGAATGTTATTCTGATACAGATAAATTTCTAAGTGTTTTTTTAATTCAAAATCAATTTTTATTTCGTGGTTTCTTAAATCAATTTACAAAAATATTTAAATTTGAAAAGTTTGGTTTAAAATTTTTATTTAAAAAATCTATTTTTTTAATTAATTAATTAAACAAAATGGACAACGAAAAGCTAATCGAGTGTGTAAAAGAAAATGAGTTTTTATATAATCAGGAGAACCCACATTATAGCAACAATCTCAAAAAGGATAGAGCCTGGGAGGAGATTGGGAAAATTCTCAAACATAGCGGTAAGTTTAATTATTTATTTATTTTATTTCAAATTACATAATATAATTTTCTATACCTATGTTTTATCACTAAATATTCTGTAACCAATCAATGGTACCCGCTGCACTACTAAAGAAATGTGCAAAAGTATCTCTAATGTAAAAAGCAGTAGAAGTCCCGCTGCCACCTTGATACGGCAGATTTCGCAAATTATTTTGCAACGGTTCGTTCTCAGCAAGCACCTCGAAATGGTTTTGTTTTATAATAAAATTATGTAAAATGCACGTTGTTAATACAATTTTATCTACATGTTCTGGCTTTAATTGGATCCTTCTATTATAAAGCCTAAATTTCTGCGCTAGAATCCCAAAACTGTTTTCTGACACTCTTCTTGCACGAGAGTGTCGATAGTTATAATGTTCCTTAGTTTTATCTGCATTTTGTAGTTGAGCTCGTGGATATGGCCTCAACATATAATTTTTTAGCGGAAACGCTTCATCGGCCACAATTACGTGAGGCATGTTAATGTTTGTGTTTGGTAGCTTACGGTTCCCTGGTACATTTAACTTATTAAGCGCAAGGCATTTCCCCAACTTAGAATGAGAAAAAATACCTCCGTCGCTATTTTTACCATACGATCCCACATCTACAGCTATAAATCTGTAACGCGCATCTACCAAAGCCAACAATACTATAGAGAAAGTTTTTTTATAATTAAAGTAAAGGGAACCACTATTAAACGGAGCCGTAATCGTGATGTGCTTGCCATCCAATGCTCCAATACAATTTGGAAAGTTCCAAATTCTCCAAAATTCATCTGCTATTCTTAGCCATTCTGCTTCATTTGGTATTGGCATAACTTCAGGAAGAAGAATTTTAATTATGGCGTCGCACACTTCAGTAACTATTTTTGAAACCGTTGAATGTCCAAGTCTGTAGCTAAATGCTATTGTTTTATATGAATCACCAGTGCTCAAGAACCTAAAAAAAATTAATAAATTTAAGTTAATTATAGTTATTTTCTAAATTAAAATTGTATTTAATTTGTCTCTTTTCAGGACCAGAGTGCAAGAAGCAGTGGAACTATCTCAGAGATACATATCGCAGAACACTCAAAAAAAATAAGGAGACGCAGAGTGGACAGGCCGCAATAAAACCTAAAAAATGGAAGTACGAGGAAACAATGTCGTTTTTGCAACCCTATATGAGAGAGAGGGAGACTATTTCTTCTGTGGATGTTGACCTAAGCCAACTTGATACAAGTGATGCAGTAGACGAATCTACAAACAGTTCTATTGAAAGAACTGAATACGTGTCACCTACTACTAACACGCCTCCAGTCAAAAGACGCGTAAACATTAAAAGAAAAATTACAGACGAAACGGCCTCATCGACATTGATGAAATATATTTTAGAGAAAGACAAGGCAGAACAAAATAGTGAAATAGACTTGTTTTTTAAAAGTTTGGCTGGAATGGTGAAAAAACTGTCACCATTCAACCAATCATTAGCCAAATCCCGATGCTTCAAAGTCGTTTCGGAGTTGGAAATGGAGGAGTTGACACAAAAGCAATCATTGCAACTGGCTGCATCAGTATCCAGACAAAATAGAGCAGAACTGTCAAGATTAAACTACAGTTCCTCGGATGATAGTTCAACAATGCACCCGCTTTCACCGATTCCTTCAACATCTTATACTACATCACACATCACTGAATCGACACCATCAACATCAGATTCACAATCAACTCAAGGAATTACACAATTTTATTTAGATTTCTCATCTAATTTTAGTGAGAATTCAGAATTGTAATAATAAAAAATTATATTGAAAGTTTCCAATCCAATTAATTTTAAGATTAGAATTAAATAAAAATAAAATTTGTCTTACCTCAAACATACTGCCAATTTTTCTTTCGGACTTATAGATTTTTTAAAAGTTGTGTCTTGTTTTTTAATATTATTAAAAATTTTGTCAAGTAATATATGAAAATCGAATTGCGGCATTCTGAAATACTGGTAAAATTTTTGCTCATCGTCAACTAATTCTGGGAAAATTGTCCAAAATTCACCTTCAGTTTCTCTTTCTTTGAGCATTTTGTGCACTGCAAAACGACGATAACGACGCTCTTGATTGTGATGTTCTTCTTCTTCTTTATCCAGCATAATAGCAATCAAACACAAATCATGTAATTTCAAATGTGAAAACATTTTTTCTTGGTATATATATGTTTATTATTTAATTATATGTATCTTACGCGTGATAAACTTTACTTTCCAAACTGGCATAGACATTATTAGACAAAAATTAAATTGCTACTAAAACATTTTGGATTTTTATGTTATGTTTTACTTTATACGTAACCAAAAAATACGAATATATACGATAACCATACGATGAAAATATCTGATCTGATAGTATAAATTCATGATGTCTGAATCTGAAAGAAACGGATCTGAACGGAACGGATAATATAAATCAACCTTAATCTGTCCCAAAATAGTAACAACGACTCATCAAATGAAAAGTTTTTGTTCTGCTGATTTGCTTCCTGACACTTTGATTAAATATATGAATTTATTTTATTTAAGTGAGTTTTGCCTAATTGTGGATTAACGTTAAAATATATCAAAATCTGCTCGAATCGGCGTCATGACATTGTGATTGGAAAAACCGAGTGGTGATATAATGGATGTCTCGTGAAAAGGTTTCGTATTTTTGATGGCGTCAATTGCCCTTGTAAAAGACAAAGGCCAATAAATCTTGTGCTCTTTACTGCAGTCTTTCGGCGTACAAAAAAAATGTCAAACACCTTCTACGGCAAATTTCCAACCTACCGTATTTTCGTTGAACTGAAATTTTTATAACTCCGCTACGGTTGATGTTCAAAGATCTTCAATATTTTCCTATTTCATATTTTCGCCTGGTTCTTGCGGAAAAGTAGCCCCATCTATTTCGTTTTCACGTCCGAAAAACTTAGTGTCACTATATTGTTACTATTCTCTTTACCACTAAAGGAGTCATTTTCTTCTTCGGAACCACCACTATCCAATTATCTAAATATGGAAGCGAAGAAATTTTTAATCTTAAAAATTTATATCATCAAGTTGTTCGGGTTTTTTTTTTCATCCTCGTAAACTTCTGTAGGGTTGTCCTCCTTCAATTCAGCGACATTTCCTGCGTCTGTGTATTCCAATAAAGCTTGTTCATATTGCGAGTTGTACTCAGCTAATTCATCTTGATAGTCTTGGATGGTATTATCCTCATTGATTTGCTCATAATGATAGATGAGCTTTGAGCTTTGTTTGGAAGATGATGTTGTTGTGAGGAGTTAAATAGAGGTCTTTTTATAGATGGCGGACATTCTGTGGTCGATTCATGTAATTTATACGTCTTGATTGACCATTGCCGCCTACTGACATAGGTGTCGGTTTTGGTTGTGGCTTAGTTGGATAAGCTAGAGGATAATTTTGGTATCTAAATTGTGGTCTGAAAGGTTGATTTTGTTGTATTGGGAATGGTGGGCCTTGATACCAAAATTAGGGTCGACTAGGTTGAAATATTTTTGCTCTTTCGATCGAGGTTTGAGGGTTGTGAAGGAGCTGTGGTAAAATTGTTGTGGTCCGTTAGCGGACATAGGCATTTGATTATTTCGAATGAAAGGTGGTGGGGAACCGGTGGCTTACGTTGACCTTTTTGCGCACTGTGATTAGCATATTGCGCTCGATAGTCCATATATTGTAATTTTAGGAATAATTGTAGTGCCTGAGGCAAGTCATTAGGCTCACGAATGCTTAAGAGTCGTGGCAGATTTCCCTTTAAGCCTCTAATAAAAGTATCGAATGCCTTGTTTCGATAATTTTCTGTTAGATTATTCATGGATTCTTGACCCATGTTCATAGAAGATAATTTATTTAATATTAACGAAAGGTGCTGATGAACTCTCTCATAAAATTGTTGAATAGTTTGGTCGCCTTGTACTAACGTCATCATTTGGTATTCAATGCCATAATATTTTCCAGTACCCCTAAGGTGTTCGTAAATTTGTAACACTCTATCTACACTTTTTCCAAGACCCAATTTCTTCAGGTTGCCCTGAGAATTTGCGAATACATTTCACGATATCTGGGATCTTGTCAAGATCTGTGAGATTTCCTTTATACTGGTCTTTTATTGTTTGGTCTATGTCATGTCTAAGATTATTATGAGCCCGACTCTGTTCGTTTACGATTTCTGTTATGATTTCTGTCAGTTTAGTAATGTCAAATGTATTTTCTGTTTTTGTATTTGTGTTAGCTGTTGATTTCGAGGTCGAGGGTTTTGTTTCATTAACCATTTTGAGAATAAGAGAAAATTATTATTATTTTAATATTTAAATTGGATTAATAATGTGTTAATGCGCAGCAATATGATTCCTTACATAAATGTGGGAACCTAGGTTTAGATGTGATAACTTGTACGTCTGGATTTTGATTTTTGATATTTAACATGAAGTTCTGGAATTACCCCATTCTTAATGAAACTTAGCGATTTCTTAACGAATCATTGTGTAATTTAAATTGTGAAGCTAGATTAGGATTCTTATATCCATTTTGCCTGAATTTTTGGATTTTAGCCATCTTGAATGGATGTTTGCTATTTCAATCATTAATGGTCATATTTGATATAAGTACGAGGTGCGGCAACTTTTAGTTCGTTTAAAAATGTATATTAAATAAAAATGCAAAAAATATTTTCAAATGACTAATACTTTATTTTTGAGAATACACTGCCTCCACATTTTCAATCGTTTGCGCCTCTAGGCTCCTTACAAATATTAGTCCATTGGATACAAATCTCAGCTCCTCAACTGGCCGACTACAGTTGGCACCGCCATTTCGATTGATAATGCGATTTTTGAAACGCAATTGGATCGTTAGCTCTGTGGGCAGCGACGCCATCCTGTTCAAACTAAATATCATCCAAGACTTCCTCCTCAATCGTAGTGAATAAAAAATTAATTCTCATGGAACGATAATGGTCGCCAAAGTCATGTAATGCTTTAGGACCGTAATCCACACCAATAACTGTCTCTCGTTTTGGGCGTATTTTCTTCTCAATTGTCACGTGTGGAGTTTATGTAAACCAAATACGGCAATTGCTTGTCCACGTAACTGTTGATGTGAACATGATTCTTTGGCAAAAATGCTCAATTCTTGAACCAATTGGACTTTGTAGGCCTTCATATCCAAGTCTTTGTGTACAATTCTTCACAAAATCCTATACCGCTGATGTTCAATTCTTGTGAACGATGGCGGGTAGAGATGCTCGGTTTATAAGGCCCATCTCAACTTTGCTGTAGTTTCGGTTTTCGTTGAATCCAAATCTTCCTCTGTGAATATATGATATCTCGATTTCATTCTATCGCTGGCCTTTAAAATAATGTCTCTTAATTAATTTTGAATCCTGTTCGTCCTCCGTTTTAGATCGGCTACGTATTCATGCTGTGCAACTGTGTCGGTTTCTGGTACCCCCGCATATAATATCACATGGTAAGCGGGGCAACATCAACAGCTATCCTCATTGACATTGACTTCTATCCGCCGATGTTCTAACAGTGTGCGGTTTAACCTCTCTACCATTCCGTTTGACTATGGATGTAATGATGTAATACGAGTCTTCTTTGTATTAAAAATTTTGCACAGTTCTCGAAATCAGGACGTTCGAAATTTCTACCTTGATCCGAGTGTATAGTGCTTGTGATACGCCGAATCTGCTACTCTGAATCCAATTTCGGGGTTTCCAAGTTCCACCGACTTGCTGAAGTAGTCAATCTATTCGTTCAGACGGTGCTCTGACATTGTATTTCTGCATTTTAACTTTCCCAAGGCTTTATTTATTCCTAATGTGGTACGGATCATCAGTTGCAGTTTATTACTGCCACCGTTGACAGATTCCCAGATCACTTCTTCTATAGAAAAACTTTAAAATAAAAAAAAAAAATATGACTCCGCATAAATATGTTGGCTTCTAGAAAACATAAATAATGGTTTGCAGATCACATTCAGGAGGCCATGAGAATGGATTTTACTTACTTTGCTTACTTCTTATTTACTTTGCCTAGATTTCTTAAGTGACTGTGTATTGGAGCTAGATGTTCGGCTAAGTGAGGGATGAAGCGATGATAATAGTTAATCATGCCCACGAAACGCTGCATTTGCCTGAGAGAAGTTGGTTGGGAAAAGGATTGGATTGCCAAGATTTGATCCGCAGATGGTTTGACACCATTTTTGGTGGTTTAATGGCTAAGAAAGTTTAAGGAAGTTGCACCGAATTCACATTTTGACAGCTTGTTTGTGAGGCCATAGTCTTCTAAACGTGCAAATAAAATATTTAAATGGTTTCGATGTTCTGATTCGTCTTTGCTGGCCACCAATATGTCATGGATATAAACATATACAAAATCGAGACTCGGATGGACTTTGTCCATTAGTCGTTGAAACGTCTGTGCTGCGTTTCTCAACCCGTATGGCATTCTTGTAAACTCATACATGCCAAACGGTGTGGATCAATGGCGGTTTTGCATATATCCTCTTTTGTATTTTGTGATAAGCGCGCACGAGATCAATTTTAGTAAAAATGGTGCAGCCTTGAAGATTAAGAGAGAAATTATGGATATGTGAAAGGGGATACCTGCCAGGTGTCGTATAATTGCATTTAATCGTTGGTAATCCCCGCAAGATCGCCAGTTGTTGGTGCCACGTTTTGGCACTAAGTGCAAAGGCGAAGCAGCACTGAAAGAACTTGGTCGGCATAAACCTAGACTTAGCATATACTCGAATTCAGTTTTTGCGATTCTATGTTTTTCGCTATCTAACCGTCTTGAACGTGAAAATGGAAGATGGCCTTCAGTGACAATGCGATTTTCAACACTATGTTTCGCATGGGAACGTTATAACGAGGTTCTTGTGTTAAGCTCGGATATATTGTCGAAGGAGTTCACCATATATGGACCATCGATAGAAAACAGTCGAGGGGTGGTCTCGTTGAATACTATTTCATTTATCGCGCAGACTGATAATTTTGTGGAAGTATCCAATAACCGTCTCTGTTTCAAATCAACTATCAATTTGAACTTTACGAGAAAGGCGGCACAGATTATAGGTCTAGTGACCGCCGCTACAATCAATGGGTGACGATAGTCACGACGTAAACCTTAATCTACAAGTAACATTTTTTTCCCGTATGTGGTAATAATGGACCTGTTAGCTGCAACTAATCGGGTTTCTGAATTGTGCAGAAGATTGCTATAATATGTTTTTGCTACAACTAAAACGTAAGCGCCAGTATCGATGAGAAATCGTAACTTAATTTTTGGACATCAAATAGTTAAGCGAATATTGTGAAACGTCCCATCGCTGGTCGCTTGTACTAAGGGACGACTTAGTTTCCTACATTGGGATGTGCCGCGAGTTAGGCTTTTTCCCATATGTACAATCTTCACATTTTCAGGCTCGGTTATGAAATCTTTTGTGGTACCAACGAAGCCAATTATCACTTCGTTGTCGTGTTTTACTATATGCGATATCGATCGTTTACTATAGTTCTGCTAGTTGATCGCAATCTTGACCGAGCCCGATTATTAAATTCGTGACTGCTGAACCTAGCTGTTAATTTAGATTTCGAAGGTTTTGCAGATCCTTGTTCGGATTCACGTATTGCTACTATATAGATCTGATTGAATCCGGCAGTCGACTTAACCAAAGGGTTTTGAGAAGATCAGCATTCACAGCAGTCGAGTAAACTGCGTTCTCCTCGAGATGTCTGTAAAAGCCTGATGGAGTGAAATCACCAATATCGGTGGATTTAAGTAAATTTTTGATTCTTCTTTATTCTGACATGGATCTACGTTTAATAACTTCGTCTCGTAGCGCTCCATATTTATTTGTATCAGGCGGATTGCGTACGATATTGCCTATAGGAGCTATAACTTCCACTGGTAGGTGAGCGATTGCAAAATTGAATCGGTTTTCGTCAGTAGTAATTCGTTTAATTTTTATACCAATGACTCAACAACTGTACATGCACGCTCCGTAATTTAATTGATGTCCTTTACGGTTCTTGATATGCACTTGTAACCACGATTCTCGATTGATGACCTTGGTGGTGGATATTCCGTACGGGATCACCACGTCGTCTACGTTGTTCTGCGTCTCACGATACATAGGTTTTTCGTTGTCTTCCGTTGTAATTTTTGCTCGAATGAATATCAAACCACGATTTTATTAGCTGTCTGTATATCGTAATTATTTTATTGTGGCCCAATGTCTATATGAATCCGATTGTCCGCTTTTCGTTTATCTATATGATAAATTTTTTTAACGAATCTAAAACTAGCAGAACCCAAATCAAAAATGGGACCAAAACCATTAAATGGCATGAATTTGGTCAAAAACGAATGGAGGCCAAATTTTTGATGTGTAAACATCTTTACGCGCGCCTACCAAAATTTTTTGTATTAGAGTAAACTTGTAAATGAAACGAACGGAAATGACGTATACCTACTTCGTTTGAAAAAAAGCAAGAAACTCAACAAAAACAATTTTTACTATACATGGCATGCTTTTATGTATATGTATAATAGTAGGGAAAATGAAAAAATTAATTTAATGAATGAAATAGAAACCATCTACATTTCCACGATTACGAAATTGCATACTAATACGAATAAAAACACAGTCAACAACTGCTGTATATTGCTTTATCACGAGTGACGAGTCTCTATTCGAGTCTTCTATTGACGACCATGTCTTCTACTGAATGGGGTTATAATGACATCTCGTTTTTAACATCGAACTGTCAGAGTCTCAGGTCACAGTCACGCAGGTATGCTCAATTCATTTGGTTTTCGAGACCTGGCTGCGCAATGACGAACTTGTTAATATTCCTACTTTTGAATGCTGTTTTCAGTTCAATAGAGATGGTCAGTGGGCTGAGTAAATGAGTATAGTGGACACAAATAATTTGCCGTACTTTTTCAAAACCAATATTGACGTAACAAATGGACTGACGAATGGAACTATGGGCATCCTAACCAGGACAACGAGAACGATAAAAACGTCGACAGTAAAAAATGTCAAACGACTCTCGATGGATTTCGGTTCAAATTCACAAGTTGGCAAGAAGGTCAGGTGGCTTGAAGCTGGATGGGCGCAGAAAACGAATATCGACTGATGTTTGGTGCTCATTTCTAGAAAAAGCTCAACTATTAATCGAAACAACAATTAATGTTAAGCATAAACAACAATTAATGTAAAGCGTCGTACCTTCATGTGCCACCACAATTCATGCATCACAGGGTGGTACCTATAACGAGATAGTCAGTATATACTCTTACGATAAAAGACACAGTTAACAAATTGTGTATATTGCTTTAGCACGAGTAACGAGTCTCGAAGGACTGTTCATCACGTCGGCTATCGATGATCATGTCGTCTACCATGGACGTAAAAATGGGGCCTCAATGGGTCTTCTTCAAAATTAGCTATCGCGCCTCACCACAAATTCGCTTTATCCGTTGTAATGGCGAATTTTGTACGAGATAATAATGGCGTCTGGTTTTTAACATTGAACTGTCAGAGTCTTAGGTCATACACATCACCTCGACCTAACTGACACAGTCACGCAAGAATGCTCAATTTTCTTGCTTTTCCAGATCTGCGTTCAGTTCAAGAGAGACGGTGAGTGAGCTGCCGGAGTAACAATATATAAAAATTCAAATAGAATACTCATACCATACAGTCACCTCGCATAAAGAAATCATCGTTGGACAAACAACTGGTATGTACACAACTCATTGATGAACAATGAAGTTCATACATTTCGTCTTTGCCCCATATCCTAAAGAATTTCAAAAATTCTCCAAGGAGACTATCATCTTTTTCCGGTGATTATGAGCGGGGATTTCAATATTAATGTTGCTGTTCCTCAAGCTGAACCACTTATAAATTTCCTGCGAGACGAATTCGATTTGCACAAGAACTCAGATCGAAATATATTTACTACTAGATATGGGACTATATTGTGCAGTTTTTCAATGAAAATTTTTAAAGTTAGAGTCGACAGTATATAATATATCTTATTTTAGCTACCAAAATCCAATTGCGTCGATTATACCGAAAGAGTAATAGACCAATTTAACGATAATAAACAAATGAAAAACTCTGGTTAGTAAAATTGCATTCCTTCTTCCTTCAAAGTAAACTGTACCCACGTACTATACACACGCCATGTTTACACATCTCCTTGAGAGTACTAATGGACTCACTCATTTTTTTTTAATTTGATTAGGTCATAATGAGCCTAAATTATTTGAATGTCAATGTGCATATCCACACTAGGGTAACTTTTATCTGGTAACTTTTTCGTTTCTTTCCCCTTTACCAATAAAATCGGTTTATCTGCGCCGCAATTTTTTGATTTTATTGGTAAAGGGAAAACAAACGAAGAAGTTACCGGATACAGTGAAACCTATTAAGTTGGACACCTTTTTAAGTTGGTCAACTGGCTAAATTGGACGATTTTGTCATGCACCCTAAAGCTGTTAATTTTGATTTTTGTTTAAAACCTTTTCAAGTTGGACACCTTTATAAGTTGGCCGTTTTTTACGGTACCGTGAGTGTCCAACCTACACAGTTTCCACTGTACCAGTTACAATAGTGTGGCATCAGTTCTTGTTTTGCGTTCTAATTTCGGTTTTGGTCCGATTTTCGATTTGGGCTCTGCTACCTTTAGATTAAAGATGAGCTGAAGTTTGGACATGAACGTGTGGAGCCCAAAAATTTTTAATGGGGCATTTGATAAGGCCGGAAATCGGAAGAAGCCTAAAATTATTTGTTGTCAATTGATCTTGTTTTACTTTTCTCTTAGAGCGAGCATAATAATAAAAATTAAGTAGGCCATTTAGTTAGCCTAAAATTAACCTTTAATTTTCCAATTGTTTGTAAATCGTTTTTCGTTATGGGTTCTGTTAACTTTTTCTAAAGCTAGCAGAACCCGCGTTTTAATTGGAAGGGATGGAGTCCAAAATTTTTAATAGAGGATTTAATTAGCCTATAATTATCCATACTATCTTGAAATGTTGTGCCCTATGGGTTCTGCTAGCTTAAGGGACGTAAATTATTGTCTTTATACATAATTATATAGATCACGGAATTTTTTGTATTTATATATAACAAAATAATAGGGTGCAGCTGGGGTACCGTACAGTATTTTGTTATAACACTATAGGAAATTGCATATGGTTATGGCCAATTAGCTTACCATTGTGAAATTATTTTTTTAACAATTTATTTCGTTTTACAAAACACGTTTTGTTTTTTTTGAAAGTGTAGATTTACACTTTTTGGGCTGTTGTAAAGTTTTGTCATTTTTAGTTTTTCATTTTCATCAGTCAATTTTAGTTTGTCCGAAACTTCACTATAGTTGAATTTATAAGGTGATTGCGTTCATAGAATTAAATCTGTTGAAATCTGCACAAAAATTAATATTAGGCGCGTGTCTAAATAGTATTTTTTGTAAAGTCCGGCGTAGTATAAAAACAGTTTTGATTGATTAACCCATATTAGCCCAAATAATTTTTTTTTGAATAAAATATAGTAAGTATTTCGTATCGGAAATATGGAAAACAAAAAATTGTTGGAAAAATAAAAAACAATTGTTAGGTAACTGAAATGTAAGAAAATAAAAAACTGCAAAAAAGAACAACTTACTTTCAAAGGTCCTTGAAATTATGTAACAAAATATAATTGTAAATGTGTTCTGTAAAATTATGGTAATTTGAATAATTCACCTGTGCACCGCTGCGATTGCAAAACCTATGCTAAATATGTTTTCGAAAGGATTTTTATTTAAACAAAACATTGCAGTAAAAATTTATAATTTCTCAAGCTCTCTTTTTAGGAGATGTTTTGTATTGATCTACATATAGGCTAATATGGGTTAATAAACATTTTTCTATCTTCATTGACGGAATACTCGGATAACTTCACATACTTCAGGGTTTACCTGAAAAACCAATAATTTCCAAATTTCAGTCATTTTAATGCAAATCCCCGTGTAATATGCCTCTCTTATTGTGGTTTTATAATGTAAATAGTTATTCATCAAAATTTCAACAACATCTCAAAAAATCAAATGTTCATAGTTCATAATTTTTTGACGTTAGAAGTTTCCATTTGATAAGCGACATTTTTGTTATTCCATAGTTAACATTCGGGGTACCCATCTTACACTAACTTTTGACAGCTTAAGATGATTGTGCAAATTGATGTTAACATAATTAATTTTTAAATGGTGATATGTCTGTCTTCCACTATAAGATGCTCCTATAAGTTGATTTGCATGAATTGTTTTTGTCGATGGAATAAATAGAAACATAAAAAAATAAAAAGTTTCTAGTACCGTTATTTCATATATACATTTACCAAAATTATTTGTGACATTATTGTGGCTCTCTCTCTCTCTCTCTCTCTGGCACTGTATCCCATCAAGGGATTTGGTCGCCTCAAATGAGGTTTCATAGTCATATTTTCATTTCGGATAATGAGTGATTAATTCAATGATCTTAAACCAGCCTTGAAATTTTTTCCTTGTCACCACCGGGAATCGAACCCGGGACCTCCGGTCGCTGGAGCAAGCATGCTGACCACTTTGCCACCGGGGCGGCTTATTGCGGCTGTGACCCAAATGTATCCAAGAATCTTCTCGTGCTTCATTTTCCATCATTTAATAATTTCGGTATACACGAAAATAATCCGACAGTATTTTGTTATTGTTGTGAATTTTATTGTTCAACACCACAACAAAAAAAACAAAAAAAGGAAATTTATTTTCAATTACATTTAGCATATGTTAGGCATTATAGACTCTTCGTATATTTCAATTTTGTGCACACACATATTTCGCAAAATATAATTTAATTTAATTAAATTTATATAAATGTATGTACGGGTAAACGGAATATACGCATTTGACGTCGTCGCTGCTTTCTTGTTTTTTTAATATCATTATACTGTACTGATGGAAAAGCGAGCATATACGTATGGAAAACGATAATAAAATTGTATCATAATTATTGATTTTAAAATTAACATACATTAAATTGAAATTAATTTTTTTTCTCTATATATTATATTCAATTGTTTGGAAAATTGGTAAATAACATTTCATATTTTTCCAAACGGATATTTTTCTATTGTATTCTGTCGGGATTTGAATTTTTGATTTAATCGGTGCGATTAGACATACAATACAATAACCTTTTTTTTTTGGGGCTATGCTCATAGAAATTATTTTTATTTTATTACAAATTTTTCAATTTTCATTTTGGGTGTGGAATAATTGAAAAAATCTGTATATTACTAGCAAAACTCTACAGGTGTGGCTGAAAATAAAAAACAGAGGATAATTATTTTCGCCTTTATATAACTTTTGCGAATCGCACTGCACGTTATTTACTTGTTTGGAACGATGATCACCACCCCCCAATAATTTCGATGAAAAAATATTTTTTCGATATCTGCCTTTCTTTAGTTAATACTCGTATATATTTACCATGCGTGCCTGCAGGTTCGTCATGAATAGTAAAATCATCAATACTAATTGATTTTAAAATTTACTCAACATGTTGCCTCTGAAAGGGCGTAATGTGCGACCGAAAAACTAAAAATAATTGAAACATTTACACAAATACCTTTTTATTGGATTAGTATTTATGTAGTGCGGTTCGTTAATATGTGGAGCTCGTAAATTAAGACTCTCAGTTGGAAATCGCATTTAGTATTTGTTTTTGAAAACTATGTTTTATTCCAAACTAGGACGACATGCTATGTTTAGGTTTGCAATATAATGCTATAAATCACTTTAATAAGGAGCTTTCACATTTCCCATGGGTGCTGGAATGGTTTTCGATAATAAAAATGCCGACATGACTAGTTCTGTATAAATCTATGCGTAAGTTTTTTATTTATCGTTTTTCTACAATGATTTGAAAGAGACCGATTTTTGTTTGCTTTTCGCATCATTAAAATTTAAATTTTATTGGAAAGAGATGATGTGTTGTCCTTTATTACCTCAATCAATGTCTTACTTTATTGAAATTATGTGTATCCCAAACATTTTTAATTTATAATATTTCATATTCTTATTTCAAGAAAGTCGCTCGAATAATTACCAAAACAAATAATTTATATGCGTCAAGATTGAGAAAACATGGTTTAACTGAAAATATTTTTAAAATTTTAATAAGTCAAAGGATAATCTAGATTCAAAATTTTCAATCGTGACTTGATATTTTTTGGATTTCTTCTAATCAAAAAAGTGTAAAAAAAATTAAGGGGTTGAAAAAGACGACAACAAAATATCGCGGTTGTGGTATGTGGACATTGTATATAAATTTATTATATTGATTGATTGATTGATTGATTGGACTGTAGAACCAAGTGCTAGCCAAGAGTCCCGGATAATGCCGGGCCTATTCCTACAGCCTGTTTACACATAACAATAGGAAGGATAGGAAAGGTTTTTTTTTTTTTGGGACAGAACGATCCGGTTGCAGACACCTAGCGATCGTACGGCACAGCACAATTCTAATCTACTTCTAATCTACTAGAGGAAGGATAAAAGCTTAATAGGATTAATGGATAACGATGGTATTGCTTGGATCGTCAGCAATTGCCTCGCTAAATCAAAACCTGAGAAAAAATATTATTATTTCACGTGCATCTGGAAATTTTCTGTAATATAATTCTACATTAATACTTATCACTTTATCAGCTACCTAAACAAAATTGATTAATTGATTAATTAGATCAGTTCGGTTACAAATACCTAGGTAAAGCCATTATTTATTAACATAATGACAGCACAATTCTAATCTACACGACCAGCAATTAATATTTCAAAGAAATATTTCTTCATAACATCTAAAGATTTCTGAAATTCATTCTTAATTAATCTACCGGTTTCCTAAATAATATAAATATTTATTAATTTAATCCTCTACAACCCATAACTTACAATATAATTTTCTGAAATCATAGTTATTTGAATTATATTAATAATAAATTGAATTATGTATATTAATAATTAATATTAAATCATTAATAATTTCTCTAAAATCATTAGCATTTGGCAAACTGGCCGTTAAAATAGTCAGTAAACATATACTCGTATTATTTATTAAACCTGAAAACAAACTGTATGCTTATTATTGACTACTTAATTGTATTCAATATATTCAAACTTATGACTTACTCTTCACGGTTCAAGTTATTAATAGCGGATTCTTTTACGTTTTTGATGTAAATCAAATTTCGGATAGTTAAAAAGAAAACGAAAAAAAAAAAAATTGATGTGTGGCGTAGTGTGTCTAAACCCGAAAGGGATGCCGAAAACAATAACAAACCATTTTGAAAAAATTTTAAATGACGCGTTTGACGTATTTGACAATATTTACGGTTGACGTATTATATGTATATAAATATGTGTACATGGTAGTTACTATATTTCCATTTTTTGATGTACATCAAATTTTTTTTCTTTTTTTTTTTGCTATTTTTTTCGTTAAAAGAACGCGAAAATGTGATTTACATCAAAAACAAAATTTTTTGTCAGTTTTTTGTTAAAAGAAAACGCCATAAGAAACATAAAAACAAGATACTAAAACATGATTTTCACGCGCAAAATGACAGAAAATAAAAATTTAGTTAAAATCATTAAAAATTTGAATTTTAATCACTGCGGAAATCATAAAATGACAAATAAAATAAAATCGAGATAAATTTTAATTTGTAATTTAAAGTACATAATCTATTTAAATAAATGAATTCTTAAGATCATGAATATTTTTGAAAATTGTAAATCGAGGAACAAAGCTATAATATCATTGACAAGAATTTGTCAGCTGAATTTTATTTAATATATTTTAATATTTATATGTAAACTATATATAATGTTATATGTGTAATATTATCTAAAATATTCGAACATAAGAAAAAAAAAAAAATCTGTTGAGCTACATATAATTAAAAAAAAAAAAAAAAAAAAAAAACCAAAAAAAAATCATTGCAGATCCACCCAAAAAACCAATCGAAAAATCGACAAATTCAATGTAAACGACGAAAATGAAACTTGGGAATATTTCACCTCTATGATTTTTCATCATGGTTTTATTATGCTCTTCCGAAAACAAAACTCAAATCAAAACCTACATAAAAAAAAATAAAAAAATAAAAAAAAAACAAAAATAAACGACCTTGAATCCCCTAGCTCATTTTCGCTTGGGCCAGCGCCGCTACACCAATAAAAAATTTGGTTCAAAAATAAAAATGAGTCGCTATCAAATCCAATCTCATAGGCAAATAGGGAAAAAGACGAAGATGAAGATTCAAAAAACACGCTTCACAAGGAAATACATAATAAACCACAAAAATATACATACCATCCACACATGTATACATAAGTCTACATCCAAAACCAACAACAATTAACATTTTAAATTTATTCATCCGTTCCACCCGGGATTTAAAAGAAGCACTGGTTCACACTTTAAAATAAGTCGTAATAGATTGTTCATTGCTAATTTAAAACCTTATTTTATATTTAAACAAAAATGTTTTTGTATTGTTTTAATCTACTCTTGAAAATAAAATTTGAACTAAAATGTACATCTCAAAAATGAATGAAAAAAAAAAAATAATTTTTAAAATTAAATTTCAAATTTAAATTAAAATAAAATATGTAATTAAATTTTTTATTTCACTTCTATTTGTGTTAGAACTCCTTCACCGAAAAAATTTTTGACAACCGGTTTCATATGTAAACGGGGAAAGAGACGAAAAAGAAGCTGCTTCTTTGACATCCCGTGTGAAAGGGGCGATTATTGGTTTTGTTACATCCCTGCATATACACACCATATATGTACATCTAAACGCACAGAAACACACACTCATAACTATGTATATGTATTATTTAGGTAAATTTTGATGCTAAACACAAATCTAAATACAAATTTATTATATAAAATCAAATTCTGTTCACAAAAAATTACTCATTACAACCTTCCAAATCCTCTTATCGGAAAAAGGTTTTCCCCTAAAATGTTTCTAATTGTTAGGTCTTTATAGTAAAAAATATAAACGTATACTTAGAAAGCAGTTTGATATCGTAACAAATATTTTTATAAATTTAACGGCCTAGACAATTATTTTATTGTAGACAATTAGTAGTGTTTGTCCTATCAAATCTGATTCGTATCACTGGATTGTGAATGCAGTTAAAAATTTAGCAGATTACAACAACAATTCTCGTAATTTACCCCGCTTTCAGAATATTTCTGAATATATTCAAAATAATTTTTCAAATACCTAACACTTAAACACAATGGCAGTTATTTTGGTGACTACTACTTCAGTCCCTCTTCAGGTTGACTGAAATAGTGTTAAATATAACTTTTCGAATAAAATTCTCATTACAAGACACAGTTTGGCACATAAAGCTTGTTTTATTTTCAACTGTTTGTTTTCTATTTAAAAGTTTGCTAAACAAGCAACGCGAGTATTACAATCGTTTATGCTGAAAACAGATGTACAGATTTTCTGCATGCAGCACCGCATGCAGATCTGCACGTAAAACACATGAGCATAATTATTTGACACTTGTGTGTGGTATTTTTGATTTAGAGTTAAAGCAAGCTATCAATTTTTTGTCATACAGATAAATATTTTTGCAATTGAAATGTCTAGTATTGTATACAAATTGGTTTTCTTTTATAAATTCTGTAAATTTCTCCTCCATCTTGACAAAATTTAGTGTGAAAAGGGGAAAATATCAAACAATGGAGTAGATACTCGATCGGCTAGCAAGCAAGTAATTTGCTAGCCAAAACCTAGCTACTCAATCAACTTTACCAAGAAAATTTGAATTTCAAATTATATTTTTTATAAAATTTTTGTTTATTTTTGTAAGTAATAAAACACAAAAAATTGTTGTTCATTTTTTTAAGCCGCAAAATTGAATGTGCAATCGTATAAAAAACAAAAAATTTTATAAAAAATATAATTCAAAATTCAAATTTTCTTGGTAAAATTGATTGAGTAGCCCTGTTTTGGCTAGCAAATTTCTTGCTTGCTAACCGATCGAGTATCTACCCCAATGTCGCATGTAGTTGCCGGCCATTTTTAGTTTTATTTTTTTTCATGTTGTCTCAACACCGACGGATGGGCAGTCAAATTAGAAAAAGAGACGACGTGCAGAATTCTGCATGGCATGCGCCTTATATGTATTTTAACCAATATATACTAGTGTATTCTAATTTTGATGTATGCATAATTCTGCACATGTGTTTCCAGCATTAGTGCGCATGCACGAAATGGATGCAAAGTTTTCTGTTACCTCCATCTGATGTTTACATTTGATGAAAGAAAGAATGATATTTGCATCACATTATCTTATTATTTAATTTTCAATCGAGCATGCGCAATAGGACATGAAAAACAAAATAAATTTATAAATTGCAAACCTTTCCGTACTCATTCCGTACATTTTCGAATCGAAAATCGAAACGCTTTCCGTACTCATGAAGTACATTTTCGAATTAAAAATCACAACGATTTCCATGCTCATTCTGTACATTTTAAAATCAAAACTCGCTACGCTTTCCGTACTCATTCCGTAAATTTTCGAATTAAAAATCACGACGCTTTCCATGCTCTTTCCGTTCATTTTAGAATTAAAACTCGCTGCGCTTTCCGTACGAATTACACACACGTTTACGATTACGCTTCCTGTGCTAATTTAATGTAATTTACCTTATACAAATTCCATACTCTTACCTTTTCTGCGATACTGTTTCATGCGTTTACAGCACAGTATTTTGGCTTAATAAAGTTATTCCGATTTTATTAATAACAAAAAAATTTTAAAAATATATATAATACCTTTTACACTTTTAAACGTCTAGCTTTGTATGTTCCAGTCATAATAAAAAGTTTTAATTTTATGAGAACTTCTAGTTCAATTGATAGATTACGATCACACTTAAAAATTAAAAATTTTACAACTTGGACGGAGGTGAGAGCAAAAGTAGTTTAGTTATACGAATTTGAGTAACAAAGGTAGCCGGGTTCTTTTATATATTTTACACTATATTTGTAAAAAAATAGTATGCAAATATTTTATAGTTTTGTGTTATATGTCAATGGATTTCATTGTTTGTATTTCTGTTTATTTATTTCATTTAATTTATGTTTATATTTTTATTTATTTCAAAAAAACTAAACAAACATTTTTTTATTACTATATTGATCAATTTTTTCACTGATGTGACACGATGGATTATTTACGTATTTTTACAGAATGTTGTTCGAAAACTGACATGTTGCGGCTAATGCAAAACTGTTTTCAATTTATGTAATTTTAGCAAAATCCGTTATAAATTTCATAATTGCAAAAAAAAAAACTGAAAAAATTAGTTTCCAGAAAAATTGCATGTAAGGTACTCGGGTACCTTAGTCACTCAAATTAAGAAATTTTTTCTTCACCCACATGAGGGTTAATTACAAAATTTGAGACCAAATTTACGCAGGTCAAAGAATTAAGTATTATTATGCGCATCGCCATGGATTTGCTGATTGGGTATTGGAACATCATCAAATTAATGCGGATTTTTCGAAGAAAATAATTTTTTCAGATGAGGCACATTTTCAACTCGACGGATACGTAAATAAGCAAAACTGTCAGATTTGAGGTAACTGTTTCGTGTGCATTTTGGGCTGGCGGACAAATCAACAATAGCGTATGGTTTTTCTTAATTATTGATTGTTGTTAAATGAAGATCCATTTCGTACAGTATATTACTAAGTTTTTGAAGTGGTTGGTTATGTTTTAATACATTTTTTTAAGTATTGCTTATAGTTATCGAACCTAAATCACATATTTATCGAGATTCCCAAACTTTAAAACATCCCGCGCTAGGTGAATTAAATTATGTACGTTATAACCAACAGAACACGGTTTGATAATATTGGTCCATATAAAGCAGAATTAATCGCAGCTCGGTTGCTTTCCATTTATCTATCTCTGCGAATGGTCTTGGTTTTCGCGATAACTGTTTGATTATATTACACTTAATCATTTCAATTCTTTTTTCGATAAGTGATAATAGAACTTTATTTAGAGAATATTGTGGTTTTTTATTTCTCAACCAAGACTTAATACATTGCCGCATTACTCCGAGCAGAACACAATGCATATAATCTACAGGCATCTCTGAGACGCATCCAATGTTAATGCGTTCTAATGCAATTTTCTCTAATTTTTGTGTTACTCGGAATGCTTTTCTTTTGAAAATGTTTCATCATATCTCAATGGTGCATTAGTATCCACAAAGGTAACTCTTCTATCTAAATATTCCCCTTTGACCTCGCATTTAGTACATCCGTAGTAGCCCTTATGTACTTTTACACCAAGAACCATAGACTTTGCCGGAGCATCGCAAATAATTGCACGTATTACCACCGATACTGTTTTATTATTATAGATAACACCTTTGGATTTCAGCAAAAGCACTTCATCAACAAATTGTAGTAGGAGAATCTCAGCGCAGAAAGGTTTATAATACCCATGGTACAATCCGATAACAAAAACTTCCTACTTGTTAACTACATTTCCTAGTATAGGCCTCAACTGGCTAGATGAACTATTAGAGAATGGAAGGCCGTCTATACCAATATCAGTTTTAATCTCTTTTAAGTTTTCATTGTCGTTCTGCTTCAAGAATTTTTTAATGTAATATGTAACACCGATCCCCTTCCCTTAGCAATAACGTTCCTTGTTTGCGGTGTTTTTTTAGAGTACGAGCGTCTTTCGGCAAATTCGGATGGAATTTTCTTAAAATTTTTAATAAATCATTAGCAGATTCATTCGTAGTTCTGTGCTTTACTATCAATTCCGCCAGATCATTTTGTAAATTAAATCCCGTTTCATCATCGGGAGATTCATTAAAATCTCCACTTGATTCTAATGAATAGACTTCACTTAAATCTTCTTCAATAATTTCCTCGGTAAAATTGTCTACATACGAGCTGTAGTTATGTTGTTCTGTTTAATATGATCAACTTTCACATTCATGTCATTTTCACTTGTTGATTGCCTGTCATTATTACACTCTTTAATTTCTTTTCCAAACGAAACTAATAACTGAACTCCCTCTTTAATTTTCCGAAAAAAAATTGTAGACATATTTTACAAATACATAACCACAAAATTTACTATAAAATACCCAAAATGATAGAAAATATTTTATTTACCTCTCCAAATTTACAATCCGCTGCACGAACAATCGCATTTAGAAAATGGCGTCCTAATCGTTCTACGTAGTCAATGGCAATACGTATTGAAATTTTTTTGCATGCTACACAAATACTCTCCCAAACAACACTGCTAGCACTACTCTACTCTCTCTTTCTCTCTCTCTCTCTCTTTTTCTCTCAAAACTCAGTTTGTTTTAAAATCACAACCAGGGCTGGGATGTTCTAACATCACCATGTATCGATAATTTATCGAAGTTTATTTCTCGTTTCTGTAGAATAAAATTTGTCTCTGTTTCATTTTTTATATCATTTACCAGCCTGCTAGATTGCAATATTGTGATGTTTCTACTGCGTTTCTATCACAAAATAATTTATTTTCAATTCTAGAACGAAAATAAGTGAAATAGATATTGTTCAAATATATTTTAGTAGGTTGTGATAGCAATAGAGAAGAAATAATTGATAAACGAACCAGAAGTCAAATTAATTCTAGCTGAAAGAGACGTAGACTTCGATAAAATATCGAAAAATGGTGATGTTACAACATCCCAGTCCAGGGTATGGAATGCCGTGCAAAATATTCGCACCCTATTGTGTACGTTCGGGTGTTTTCAAATCATGGCCAACGTTATGGAAATTTTAAACTTTTTGAAATTTTTAAATCAAATTGGCGAACTGTTGGCAGGCATAAAAGCGTTCATTGAAATCAGTAAAAAATATATTTTAAATGATATTTCTTAAACCAACAGACCTAGGTGATCGCGTTTTTCATTGTTGATGAAAGTATTTATTAATTTAAGTCATCTATGGGCAATTTGAAATTTCAAATATTGTTGGTTTCTAAATGCCCTCAGAGTCTATGCAGTACTTATTGGTAGGTTTGGTGTGCTTGGAACCTGAAAGCTTCAAATAGAAATATTGTATGGTGGTTTCCAAAAGACCGATCTCATACTGTGTTTTTGGTTGATCCCACTGAATTATTTATTTTCTAATAATTAAATAATTCAAAATGTATTAAAAATGGTTTATGCGTTGTTTGTGGTATGATGTGGTAAATTCTTAAATATGATTTCGTAGGCAGAACCTTTATGGTTGCGAGCGATCTATTGAGTTTCTGATGAACACCAATGATGTTGATTAAATAATGGTGCACATTTCATCACGGGGTTATTGAAATTAAGTAGTTTTATTTATAGGGGCGACGGATACGAATAGTTAGAAAATGATGACATTTGACTGATAGAGTAACTGAATCTACTCGTATCAGAACTTGAGAAATTAAAAACATCACTCGTTTTCCGAAATTGAAGGATCATTTGTTATACAGAATATTAAGAAAGAATTTGAAAGACTTAAGGGTCTCTTCCACTACAACAGCGTTTTATTTTGCAGAACACTAGAACTCGATAAAAATATAGATTCTCCCCGTGTGTGACGACGCCATCAGTATTATTATTATTATTTTTTTTTTTGAAAATTTTTGTTTTGTTGCCATAATTATTTTTTTGGTATTTTTATGGTATGTAGTAAACATTTTGAGCTTGGTGCGTCGATACGACACGCTAAAAAATTAAAACGGATCATTTTATTATTTTTTTTTATTTTTTTTTTATTTTATTTTACAATATGTTCCTGTGATTTTATAATAATATGGAAGTATATGGCGATTCAAATTGTACCAGATTTCCGGAAACAAGGATATTATTTTAAGATATGTTATTTCATTTTTCGAATTGGATAAGGATGTACAAGCCCGGTAGATATGTGGTTGTTTGGCGGTGATTTAAAAATTATGGCCATATTTGTGCATAATAAAAATTGAAGATCGCGTTAAATTCGTCCAGAATGTGTACAAGGCAATGGCACATAAAATATAAATTTGCTCGAATTGAACCGTGAAATACGAATTCGGACACCGACCCGTATTACGAATTTATAGTGAAATATATAGGCTCGTTGGAAGAGATCACTATAGGATATTACATTAGTTTACAAATGAAGGTATGCAATTGGTTTCTCGGGGAAGCAACAACATTTTTACGATATGCTATTCTTTATGTCAAATGTTTGGAAACGTATGTCCCAATATTATAAATTTGGGGGTGCGGGAATCGAAGTTTCCGTGAATTGGATTAAACGTGTGGCCTGGAATTTCAAGTACACGCAATAATACAATAAAAGTGTGTCCAAAAACAAGGAACGCAATTATTCTTGGAATAATCCCCGAAACGCCCTCGCAAATAATATGCAATGTCCAGAATGCAATACAAATTGGTATTACATATGTAGCGTAAGTAAAACTTGTGGTAAGTCGATGATGTTGAACGAAATTCCAAAGTTTTAAGAATTCAGTGCCCGCCATTTCGATCTGTCTGATGCTGAAATCAAAGTGTATGGTGAACATTTCATCTACAACGAGATTCTTGGTAATCGACTAAAAGAATCTTTGGGAAACGATCCCAGTTCCATTATATTTCCAAACATCGCTTTTAAACATATTTGGAATATTCCACCGAGCTCATATCAATAACAGTAGATGTCCTAAATGTAAGACAAACAAATGTTATTAGGATTACATAGTCATAAATACATCTACTTTTGGCTTACATAGACCGCACATGAACCAGGATCCCTACATGGAAATCAACGTGATAACACAGAATTTAAAGGGACCGGCTAGTAATACTACGACATGCGACAAATGTTGCAAGTTAAATATTCCATTGGGTGGTTTTGCCTCGCTACAAAATTGCAACCCTACTTTTTGAAACGAATGCAACCTAAACAGACGAGAGTAGCACTATAGAAAAATGGTTATCTTTTGAATTGTGGGATAAAATTAATACGATGCTCGTTGGTTTTGGTCAACTATCTATATGTGCGATACCTGTTTAAATAATGATATTTGCTCATCCAGAGAACACAAAACAAAATCACCAAATAAAAAATAATTATGGTTCTTTCAGTGTAGTTTTTTTTATTAATAAGTGTTTTACCTTATAAGAAATGCAAATTTTAAAAAATTTTACTTTATTACTATTTGATTCGTCCAAATATCGTAATCGATCGAATTTGTTTGATCGATAATGGTGGCCCACCACTTCAATATGTTCGCGAGTAAAAACTTGAATAGGTTGAAATGCTCGTGGAGATCGTCCCCCTCTTTGTAAAAGTAAATCTGTTGGCTTATCTAGTGGTAAATTTAATCCTTGTGCCGTCCAATGATTTTCGGGATAAATATCGCGCCTGTAAACCCGCGTATGCAATCGGAATTAATTCATCAAGGGTGAGTGGTAATATGGACGTCTTCTTGGCAAAATTCACCATCGTGTAGCGTTGATATGAGCCGGTACAGAATGTTACCAAGATTGGTATATTTTGATCGAAATTTACTGGCGGCACAAAATAATTTTATTAATAAATTTTATCGTCAATAAACCAATTTTACTTACCAATTTGCTAATCATTTGAACAACTGAGGGAGATTAAACCAAAATGTTTTGGTGAAAGTTGGCTTGAACGCCAACATATAGTATTCTAAAGTAAAACGAAATTGTTTAGTTAAAAACTTTACCATTTTTTTTATGAAAGACTTACTTGTATTCATAAACCACCATTTGATCGTATCATCAAATCATGACAAATCCTACACAAATATAGATAAACATAAATTATCGTTTCACTGAATCACTGGCATATTGGAGGCACTTACATTTATCCTCGGTCAATTGTTTCTGTACCTCCCACCTCCCCGGTATCGTCAAATATATTTTTATTTTTTTTCGCTTGCTGAATGATTTTTTTAGGTTTTCCCCTCACATAATTTATAGCAAAACAATATTTAGATTGTTTCGTAAATTTTCTAAATTAAATTAAGATTTTTCATATTCTTTAAATAATTTATAGGTTAGATTTTGGTGAGGTCAAAATTTCTCCAACTTTTTATACCATAAAATAAAAATGTTGTACCTCAGTCGCTCTAATGTAACATTAATCTCTCACATTCTCAGTGTCACATTCTCAGCAAAATTTTTGTAAAATTTTTTTGTTTTCAGGTGGAATAGTATCATTATTAATTAACCAACACCCTAATAATTTCGAAAAGTTTGAAGGGAGTAACATCATCTGACGTTACATCGTAAAATTAAAATCGACTTAACATTTACTAATACGAGTTTTCTTATGCGTGGATTTCACAATGAATCAATTTTTTTCAGTAAAAATGCTGGGAAACCAAAAAGAGGAGAGAATACATATTAAAATTACGTTAGAGTGATAAAGACAAACAAATGTTGCCATAAAAAATATTGAGTTTCATACTTTTTATGGCAACATTTTCCCCGCTTACTGCCAGTAAATTTTACTGAATTTTTTTTTTTCGCTCTAACAAGTAAGGCTTTATATTTTTATCTCGTGTTAATTTTACTGAAAAAAATGTTTCAATGTGGAATCCACGCATTATTGTGATAGAATTACTTTTGGATTGGCCCATAGATTTTTTTTTGGATTGGCCTATAGAAATTCCCACATATGAGAAAATCAATTTTGAAATGTCAACAGCTGCTCTGATTTTGTACCTACATTACGTACTCGAATATCGGTTAGAAATATAAATTTTCCAATTTTATGTACAATGAGGTTTGGGTACTATGGTGATGATGGGTGTTTCTCGATAATTTTATAAATATAATAGAAATCATTTAGAAAACAAAACAAATCTAATTGGAATCCCATAAGATAAGAATTTTTATGGTACTCGTATATTAAATTTTGTTAGATAATTTTGAATACATAAAATAATTAAACGATTACTATCTACATTTTAGGAGTAGTAAGAGAATTGTGAAAAGTAAATTGCAGATGAGAAATTTAACATATAGGAAAAAGTTCTCATTAGAAACGGAGTGAAAATTTCCAATATTAAAGTTTTTTTATAACCCTTTAATGAAGACTGAATTGGACACAATAAAATTATATATGTGGAGCAAGCGTCATCATAGTCAATAAAAATATTTGTAACTACATAATTTTATTGATTATTACATAAACTAACTTAAATTGTAGATAGTAGCTATAGGTTCCGTGTACACCAACTGATGAGATGGTATATGATTCTGATAAAACAGAAGGTTAAATACAAATTGAAAGTTAATGTTCCTAATTTATAGCAGGAAGGAAACATCGAATCAGATATAAAGTAAAAAAAAATGTACAGCAAAATAAAATGGAGAACATAAACATTTTAATTAATATTTATACCGACAATATATAGAAAAAAGGAACCTCACAAAATACGAGTAAATTTCCAATATTTTCTTTTAGTTGAACATGAGTTGCACATTCAATATCTCATTAAAATATGTAATATCCGTTCATATCATCGTAAACATTTAATACTCGTAGTAAACCAAATCACGGTAAATATTAAATCATATCAAACCATGAACACGGATCGTAAAATCATTTAATCATAAGCACATTTAGTCGCATTTAAACGAAAAACAATTCACCGAAAAGCAATTCATCGAAAACCATAGGTCATGGAAAACAACCATTCACCGAAAATAATAACGCGCCGAAAACGACTTTTCACCAAAAATATGTCAAATGAATAAGTTACTTATGATTAGCATTTTGAATCATATTTTTATAAAACGATTGTGGTAAAAATTTAAGAGAGAGGGTGGTTCGAGTGCCAAGATTATTAATTTCTTGAAAATCCATGCCCGATTATGCATAGTCCCTGATTTCCGCGGTATTTGATTGATTAGTTTTTTTTTTTGGAAAACGGTACTCGAATATGATATGAACATCGTCCAATTTGAATGAAACTAACCAAATTCCCGGCCAATTATGATGAAATTGAGTATTCAAAGTCGTATGTTCTGGTGAACTATACGGTGAACTGACGTTTAAATAACCGAATCTAGCATATTAGACTTCCATAAAGCTTATGACGCGGTCACTCCAGACAGTTTGTAATTTGCTTTTACAATTCCATAAAACCTTAAGAAACAATACTGAGACAAAGTTAAGGACACGATATCAAGAATCGTGTATCCAAATACTCAATGTAATGTCAATGAACATAGGATAACATTTGATCCCTTTTAAAATTTAGCTTCGATCGGCTATAAAAAAGAAAAGTTCCGAGGTACTCATAGCTAGTCATATTACAGAAAATCCATGATAAATCTTCCATGATTTTTGGAATCTAATATACACTCTACACACAAAATCTTATCATTATCAGTTATAAAATAACCTAATTCCATCACGGTTGGTCAAATTTCAGAAATCCTTTAAGAATTTAATTTCCATTCTAGACCCCAATTTTCGTTATGATCTGTTAAGAATTGGTTACATGGAAATTTGTTAAGAAATAGTTCCGTTTAAAGTGCGAATCATCAATTTGGTGAAATCGCAGATCGGCAATATGATATGATATCAACAGGCCGAATGTCGAAGGGCCGAATGTCGAAGGGCCGAATGTGTCGAAGGGCCGAATGTGTCGAAGGGCCGAATGTCGAAGGGTCGAATGTCGAAGGGCCAAATGTGCCGAAGGGCCGAATGGTTCGAAGGGCGGAATTTTTTAAAAATGACACTATTTAAGTCCAAACCACACAAATGTGTGGGTAAAAAATCAAAGTATGTAATGGCGTTTTTGATAAAAAATTTGGCTAAAGTGTAGACGACGTATACATCGCGGGAATCGGGTAAGAAAAATTTCGAGAAAATTATCACATTTTCCGGGAAAATTTTGACCTTTTCGTATTTTTTGGTGATAAATTGCGTATTATTTTATTCAAAATAGTACAAATGTGTAATTCTTTTTTTAAATTTGGGTATTAGCATTGTATTTTAACAGTTTTTCGACAGTACAAGTAATTTTTCCGGGAAAATTTTGCAATTTTTCTAGGAAAATTTTATTATTTTCTTTTACTTAGTTTAAACTTCTATAAAAGCGGGGGTTTGGGGCCCGCATGCCCCCATCCTCTAAGGTGTACAACGAATTAAAACTATATTAAAAAAAATTTTATGTTTACAAAAGTTGGTTTTTTTAACATTTGTGGCACTATCAGAAAAAGCGATAAGAGCGATAAAAACTGTTTGATCTGTGTCTGCAAGGTTAATAAAAAAAAATAAAACTAAAAAAATATTGGAAAAATAAAAATAGAGAAAAATTTTCCGGAAAATCAAAAAGTTTTATTAAAATAACACAAAAATGTAGTTTGTTACCCGTTTCATGACTGTCAGTCAAATTTTTATCATTAAAATTAAGATTTGATAAATAAAAACGGAAGATTTTTAATTTTTGGATGAAAAAAATCAAAAAATATTTTTGGAAAAACTGAAATTTTTTTAGGAAAATGTGGTGATTTTTCCGAAATTGTTGGCTTGCACCTCCTAAAAATTATAGGTATACAATCCTATAAAGAAATTTTTTTAAAAAATTTTCATCTTACCTGATTTCGGCGATGTACACGTCATCTACACTTACGCCAAAAATTTCGCTTGTTTTGAAGTACAACCAACACAATTGTTTATATAGTTATCGTGTTTTTTTTTTTGGACGAACTTAATTTTAAAGGAATGCACAAACGCGTAAGTTGGGTCAAAACACATACAAAAATAAATTTTTTGCATGGTACTTTTACAGTACCCACACAACTGTGTTAACGGACAGGAAAAGGGATATACCTATTGGAAGCGCATTTGAAAATTGTCCTTCACCAAAATGTATAGCCGACTGGATACTTGATGAAAAATAGTAAAATACAAAAGCCGTTTATGTCTGATGCCACAAGAGGTAACCTTGTAACTTGGTAACATTTTTAAGGCCAACTAGTCGTAATAGATAATGTTTATGTATGTGTAACAAAATGGACAACCGGACAAGTGGTGCAGTGGTTAAAGCTTCGGCACTTGGACCGGGATGTACTGGGTTCGAATCCCATCAGAGGCCAGATGCAAATCGATTTTTCATCATCAACTACAATCGGTGATTCTAATAAACACAACTGAGACCCTTTGATGGAGTGCAGAATTCAGCGCCGACCCACCGTCCATGTCAATGTACAGGTTGACATGGAGCTTGCAATGTGCAGGTGGTATACTGTAGTTGTGTGAGTAGGTGAATAGGTGAATGGGTTAATGATGTAGCATGAATGCGTGGTATCACAATGGGCCAAAAATGGCCTAAGTGTAAACCACTGAAACCTAACAAAATGGACAAAAAAATCATTTTTGAAATTTCTTCGCATAGTAAAAATGGCCTTGAAATATTTTTTATTTCATTTATGTTTGTGTAATGTACTTTCATCGACAATTTAAGTCGCATTAAAACCTGTATCATAGGCAAACGGGGAAAGAAACGAAGAAAGAATCGGTTTCTGTGATACCTCGTGTGGAATGGAGCTGTAATATAGAAAAAAATACATATATAAAATATATCACACGGACGAATTTTTTTGGTCACCCTGTGCGTTCTGAAGTGAGTACGTGAGTGAGTGATATAGATTTTATAATATAGAAAAAAAAATTGGCTACCCTATGCGTTCTCGAGTGAGTCAGTCGGTGACATAGAAGTCTATATTATGACTTTTCAATTTTCCAGATTTTCAATTTTCCAATTTCCCAATTTACCAGCTTTCCAAATTTCCTATTTTCATATTTTTTTATTTTCCTATTTTCAAATTTTCCAATTTTTCAATTTTCCAATTTACCAGTTTTCCAATTTACCAATTTTCTAAATTTACAATTTTCATATTTTCCTATTTTCCAATTTTCCATTTACCTATTTTCCAATTTTCTAATTTTCCAATTTTAGAATTTTCCAATTTACAAATTTTCCAATTTTGAAAATTTCTAAATTTCCAATTTTCCAATTTTTTCAATTTTCTAATTTTCCATTTACCAATTTTCCAATTTTCCTATTTTTTTATTTTCCAATTTTTTTAACCAATTATTAAAATAAAATGGTATCAACTAATGTTCCACCTAGGGATTTATGAATTGTCATGGCACATCCTGATACTAAAGGAAAATGATTTCGTTTTGCGTTTGTTTCGTTCGCCTCGTTCGATTACATTTTTCGTAACGCATTTGCCAGCTTAGTCCCCAAGTCAAGCGTGGCTAAAGAAGTTTTACTTCAAAAACAAAAATCGGCCCTGCAACCCATTCGGCCCTTCGACACATTCGGCCCTTCAACGTCCGGCCCTTCGACCCATTCGGCCCTTCGACCCATTCGGCCCTTCGACACATTCGGCCTTTCGACATTCGACCCTTCGACATTCGACCCTTCGACATTCGGCCCTTTGTACCCATTCCGGCAATATTATAGGATGTCCGCAGCTGTGTTTTCGATGCGACCTTTTACCCTCAATAAATATTGGTTGTCGATGAAAGGATTTAGACAGCGAATCTTGCTTTTCTTTGATTGCTAGCGTTTTGTGGTATTGGTATTGTGGTCAGCACTGATGTCTTAGCTTTCTTTTCTTCTTTCATCAGTTCGATTTTATCATGTTTTAAGTCTTGGTTTGGCCAGAGTTCTCGTGATAAACTTAACCAAAGAGGCCCATGCCACCATAATTGATGTGCTGCTAATTTCGATGGTCTTCTCCCGCGCAATCGGCTGGGTTGTTCTGTGAATCGATGTGATTCCACAATTCTCTCGATGGTTTAGTTAGTATGTCTGCTGTTCGATTTGCTTTAAATGTTTTCCATCTTCTTGGTGGTGTAGATAACCATCCTTAAACTATCGTAGAGTCGGTTTCTTATGTCGTCTTCAGGTCTTGATCTCCCAACGCTTCCTCGGCGGATTTGATTAGTTTAGCTAATAATTCTGCAGTCCTTAGTTCAAACCGTGGAGTTGAAATTTAATTTAACCTTAGTTTTAGATGTCAGTAGTGTAACTCTTACTTGGCCGTTCTGATCCACGCATCTGCAATAAACGACCGCAGTGTATGCCTTTTCCGATGAGTCGCAAAAACCGTGTAGCTCAAATTAGTCCCTTTTTGTTCCATACCATCTTCTTTGATCATTCGCCCCTCCCAACCACAAACTTTTAAACAGGATCTTAATGGTCATGACAATTGGAGCCAGCCAACCCATTGGATCAAAAATTCGTGCCGATTGCGAGAGTACTTCTCGCTTCGTTCCAACAAATTCGTTTTTATCTGAAACTTTGAACTGGAACTGGTCATCGATGGGATTCCATTGAATGCCAAGCAATTTGATGTATGCGTTCCCTTGTTCTATCTTTAGAGGAACAATCTCTTTATCTTCTGGCCCGATTTTTTCTAAAATAGGGGTGTAGTTTGATGACCATTTACGCAAATGAAATCCATAGGACTTGAGGTAGGCGGTAATGGATTCCTGAATTTCGTAAGCCTCCTCGGTGGTGTGACAACCTGACATAAAATCGTCTACGTAAAAGTCGTCCAATAATTTCTTTGCGATCATCAACTTCTTGATTAGTAAACTGTTTCCAATCTCTTGTAAAGACCGTGTCGCAAGATATGGTGCTGATGGTGTTCCACAAGTAACCGTCGTAAGTCGGTAAATTTTTGGTGGTTGGTTTCGATCACTCCGAGATAGTATCCTGTGACAATCTCTATGCTGCGGGTGTAATACTATTTTTCGGAACATTTTCTCAACATCTGCTGTAAAGGCGAATTCACAAATGCGGGATCGCATGAGAATAGATGTAAGTGGCTCGTATTTAGTTGGTCCGGCCATCAACCAATCGTTAAATGAAGTTCTATTTGACGACTTCAATGATGGGTTGAAAACGACTCTCAATTTCGTTGTGGAACTGGATTCTCGAAGACTCCATGGTGAGGAAGATAATATACTCCATTGGTTTGGTCTAACTCGTCTACTGGTAATTCTTCCATGTGATGTCATCTGATCCACGCAGAGGCCTCACACGGTGATATTTTGCCGGCTAGATCTCAAGGGGAAATGCTATGGGTCATTGGGTTTGAGGCTTGCGTGGCTCCTGGCCTAGACCGTGGTTATAGATGGTTAAAATAAAATACGCAAATTATAAATAAAATAAAAATAAACTTCAGGATTTGAACAAACCGAGAGAGGTGCCTTTGTGCTCGCATCCCTTCGAATACAAACGGCGCAAGCGCTGGTTTCGAAATAGAATTCGGGCACCAATGGACCGCAAATAACACGCCGAAACTGAACGGAATACCCGCTCCCATCACACCGAACCCGTCCAAATTTAGAAATTCATTTTATATAACTAATCAAAACCAAAACGAAAATAATAGCGAAAAATGGCGAAGTGAGACCAATGTACAACGAGACAGCGTGCCCGACCACCGTAATGTGCAGTGCCCGATTCCATAATTTGTATATATTTTAAACAACAAAAATTGAAAATGGTGAAAAAGAATAATTTAAATATTTAGAAAAAATGAGGGAATAAAAAAATATTTTAAATAAAAAAAAAAACTGTACCTGGACCTTCAAAAAAGTCACCCTGTAGAGTGGTTGAGGCGTCGTCCTTGCCTGTTGTGGGGCTTCCCGTTAATTGCGGGGCCTCTCCCCGATACCAACGTAACAGAAACGAATAGCCGGTTGGCCTCCCGTTAACACGTAAATTTAAAATGCGGTTGGGTGTTGGCTCGCCTTCACATTAGCTAACCTTTACTTGGCCTCACCTGGCACCGTTATAGGATGGCATTCGTACGTTGAATTGTTTCAGCACTCGTAATTAAGTACGTACCGCCAGGAGGTGACACTCGTACCAAACCCAGGCCACGTAATTGCTGCGAGGCGCCCGCCGGTAAATGTCGTACGCGAAACTTCACCAACCACCACTATTGATCTTTTTTTTCGTCACAAAGGATAATTTTGATTTGATGTCGGTCTTTTTGATCTACTATCCGACCGAATATACCCAAATGAGAGACAACAAAACTTTCCACTTCAAGGAAATTAATTCCACTCAAATGATAAATTCGTATTTTACTTTATATATATTTTATAAATTTTTTGTCTTTTATTATTTTAAAAAAAACACAACTTAATTACAGGTTTTATAAATTTTATAATCCCAACAAATTACAAAACTAGACTACTGTATCAAATTCAACTCGAGACTAAAAAAAGCTAACAAAATTTCCCGCACCACACAAAACTTCTAGAATGTTTCTTTGTTGCCATCCTACTCTTTTACACGCGCAACGTGATGCGCATTGGAGGGAGTGCGCAAGTGAAGCGTACAAAAAAGAGAACCACAACAAAGAAAACATTCTATGCCGTCGTGCGATCGTACACACATACCCGCTGCACATTGGTCTCACTCCAAGATTTATTCGTCGAACAATACAAACAAAAGGGATGTACAAAATGCAAAATACAACAAGGGATTTTAGACATTCAACCGGTTACCATGAAATTAAGTAAAGACACCAACCAACCGATTACAATGAAATTAAAATACGAAATAAGGTGTGCAAAGCATTGTTATGACCGTGAAGTCGTAACAATGTAGACTACTGATATTCTTTACTATGGTTGGTCATTAAATTGTTACTCATTGATCCGGCAATAACCCAACCAAAGACGGTATTTTGCGCTGTTAATCCACTATTGCCTAAATGTACGATGACTTCTTTCATTAACCGGAAGAAATGGTCGCTTCACAACAGAACATCGAGTTTAATGGACTGGTTGAAAGAGGAGTCAGCCAGGGATAATTTTTCTAATTTAATAAATATCTGATTTTCGATTAAGGTGGCTGGTTGGTAGAATGTTATCTTGGGAATTATTAGGCACTCTACTTCTATTTTCATAGTTGTTACTCCTGTGATTGCTTCTTGGATTTCTCGGGATTTAGTGGTGATGACATTGCTTGTATCGTTTGACAATTCTTCTGAATGTAGCAGCGTATGATGTCTCTACGAACAAATACGGCACCTTTTGGTTGATCGGCAGTTATACACGCTGTGGTGGTTGTTATATAGACAATTTAATCATCGTCCATCAGTTCTTATCATATGCCCTCTTTCGACAATATTCATTGACTTGAATTTGGTACATTCCAATAGTTTGTGGTCGTTATTGCTGCAAACCGGACACGTGATATCAGCCTTTATATGGAAACCCTTGACGGAAGCACCGAGTTTGGATTGGTGACCTTATTTATTTATTTATTTATTTATTCATTGCCATTAAAAATTTTGGTAAAGGAAAAGCACATATGGAAGCAATATAAATGAACAAAAAAAAATACTTCCATTAGGCATAAAAACTTTTTCAAAAAACAAATCCACTCCATGCTAGTGCCCTCCGTATTGAGCTCAAGCTCATTTGTTACAGAGAACACTGCAAGAAGTGAATACTTATAGACTACATACAAAAATAATACAAATAAATACAAAAGTATTATTACAAAAATAGAACTATATGCATTGTCATTCAAGCGCGCCACGCTAAATAGCACGTTTTAAAAGATTTAGGCGAAGCTGACCTCTTAATATCTAATGGAATAGAATTCCAAAGAGAAATACCCCAACAGAAAAGGACGTATTTAAAGATCTACACAGGTTTATAGGGGGAAGTAAACGTAAGTTAAAAGAATGGGACCTATTGAACAATAACTTATTAAATAAATAGGGAGGTTGCTTCGTTCTGAGAAGCTTAAAAATAAAAAGACATACACGAAGTTCATAAAAATCTACCAAACTACAGCCAAGGATCAAATTTAAAAAGGGAGAAATATGATCATATTTTCTAATACTAAAAATAAAACGAGTGCAAGCATTGAAACATCTTTGGAGAACACTCATATTATCCTGAAGCATTCCAAACAAAACAACGTCACCATAAAGAAAATGTGGAAGAAGGTGCAAGAGGAACACACGCTTTTTAAAATTAGTATCAGTGAACCCTACAACTTTATACAAACAACTAAGCATTCCAAAACCGTTTTACTAACCTTAATCAAATGATCACCCCAAGTAAGAGTTTTATTAAAAATTAACCCTAAATTTCTAACAGTATTAGATAATGGAATTAAAGAATCACCGAGAAAAATTCCAGGAAAAGAGGAAGTATCTATAGATTTTTTATAAATTATAATGGACTGGGCTTTACTAGCATTAAGAGCGAGTCGGTTAGATAATGAGAAATTATAAATTCTTACCAAATCATCGTTAATAAGAGAAATATTAGAGTGAATGGAATCATTATCCAAGCGACTACTCCTATATATTTGGACATCATCAGCAAATATATGAAAAGAAGAATGACGAATGGAACATGCTATGTCATTAATATACATTGAGAATAGTAAAGGACCAAGAACCGACCCCTGAGGAACGCTAGAAGAAACAGGTAAGAAGTCAGAAAAAGAATTATCATAAAAGACTGCCTGAAAGCGACCCGAAATATAGTCAAAAATCAATTTAGCAGCAGGGAGGGAAAAATTAAAGTTCGAAATAAGCTTATTAAACAAAATTTGGTGATTAATTGAATCAAACGCTTTAGAAAAATCTAACAGAGTAAAACAAGTCATTTCTCTTTTACTCATATTACAACGAATATCACCACAAACATTCAGTAAAGCAGTGGTAGTACCGTGGGACCTTCTAAAACCCGATTGAAAAAGACTAAGCAAATTAAAGCTACCGACATGAGATTGAATTTGGCTTTTTACTACCACTTCAAACGCATTGGAAAGAGAACTTAAAATGCTAATAGGGCGGAAATGAGAAAGCTTAGAAGGATTGCTAATTTTAGGAATAGGAATAATTTTACTCATCTTCCACTGAGCGGGATATGAAGAGGTCGTTAAAATAAAATTGAAAATATGTAACAAGTACCTTGATACAAAAGGAAAAATACGCTTAACTAATTTTAAACTAACCATATCTAGACCAGTGGATTGCGATTTAACTTCCCAAATTGCAGAATGCAAATCAACAGTAGATATATTGGTAAACGAAAAAGAATTAAGGGGTTCGACGGACACTAAATCATTATTAGAAATATCATGGGAAGGACTAGAGTTAATAAGATAAAGATTAAAGTCATTAGCTTTGAAATCTACAGAAGCAGCCAGCCCCTTTGCAACTACCAAGGCCCAAGTTGCGCACGTTACGCCAAAATATCTTACAGGGAAGTGAGGGATCTAACTTATCCTTGAAAAAATTTTGCTTAGCAATACGAATTAAACCTACCACTCTATTTCGAGATTGCTTATAAGCTAGATAAGACAAAGAATTAGGGCTAATTTTCCAAAGACGATATTTGGAAAAACGAACAGAAATAACACTCAAGATCTCTTGCGAAATCCAAGGCGGGATCTAGGTCTGATATAAACAGTAGTGAGAGGAACGCAATTATTAAATACATAATTAATAGAGGAATTAAAATAGTCAATTTGATCGGTTAAATTAGAAAGAGAAAAAATATTGTCTCAACAAATAGAGCCACAAGTTGATGAAAGGTGAGATTCATCAATTTTAGAAAAATCCCTAAAGCTGAAACTTTTAGGTTTAGGTCGAGAGCAAAAATTAACAGAAAAAACAAGAAGATCATGATGAGAGCCAATACCAAGAGACAATTGATTGAAAAAGCAAATGGAATTATCAGCAGAAGCGACAACGTGATCAATGAGTGAATAAGAACCACCACTTGCGGTAGCGTAAGAGTAAGTGGGCGCTTCAGTATTATAAACCGAGAGGTTAATGCTACTTAAGATAATTAAATAGCTACGAGAAAATAAAGTCTCTTGAGAAATATCAAAATTAAAATCACCCGAAATGAAAACCTCATCATACCGACAGGAAAAATAACTAAAAAGACATTCAATGTCTAAAAAAGACTTTTTAAATCGAGCATACAACCTCTTATTCGTTTTAGGAGGATTATAAACAACGCCTAAAAGAAATGACATTTAAAAAAAGAAACTCAAGGTCAGAAACGAGCTTCTGAGAAATTAAGGGGGGTACGGATACAATACTACATTTAATACGCTCATTAACGTATATACATAACCCACCATAATTCACCGGTGGATTAACCCTATCTCGCCTGAACAAATTGAAGCCACTAATGGCCAACGCAGAATTGGAAATATCAGCAG
This sequence comes from Nephrotoma flavescens, assembly GCA_932526605.1. Lineage (NCBI taxonomy): Eukaryota > Metazoa > Arthropoda > Insecta > Diptera > Tipulidae > Nephrotoma > Nephrotoma flavescens. The sequence goes on along the minus strand of OW052222.1, from coordinate 191,275,327 downwards.
ACAAAAAAGTTGCCGATAAACAAATAACATCAATTGGGACCCCATTAAAAGTGTGACGAAGTTCGTCAATATTTAAAAGAAGACTTTGGACATTCAAACTAACTACATTAAAATTATTGGACCTAGTCCGAAGCATCGATTTTAATACAACCGAGGGCAAAGAAATATCGCGGTGGGCATCGGGAGTCGTGGCGCACTTCAATAACAATACTTACATGCAAAAAAAAATTCAAATTAAAAGAAACTTCCTTCGCGGGCACCAAAGGCATACGACTCGAAGTATCAAAATCTAAAAAGAAACAAACAAAAAGAAGCCAAATAATATAGTTAACAGAAAACTAAGTAAGAGGAGCGATACTTATCATTTGAAAAAATCTTTGAAGCCAAAATCCAGGGAGAAAGCCGCAAATTAAAATTAATCAAAAAATAAATAAATAATTTGATTTTACGACAGGAAAACAAGCACAACCGTCTTCTAAGCTGACTAGATTCAGCTAGATTATTAGATATTTAACCTTTATTGGTTAGACTTAGACTTTCAAGTGTATCTTCTCTGCTTATCAGAAATTCGTAGAAAATTTGTATGGATGGAAATTCCTGATCACTTGTTTGTCTCGTTCATATAGTTGCTTTGATTCGACATCTAATTTGTTTACTAATACATACAGCAACCACGTATCCCTTGATTCTGCTTTAGCTCCTAATGCCTTCAGCCCGCGGGTGGCTTCATCTGATGTCTCCAATAGTTTTCTTATATTGGATGAGTTGGCTTGACGAATAGTGGGTTGGTCCATAAAAAGCCTGATATAGGAGTTTGCAATTATATGTTACCTCTTCTGTCGCATCTTTTACACAGTTTCTGGAACGCCTCTATAGAATTTGCCTCGGTTATTGATAATTGTTTCAAAAGATTGCCGGCCTCGGAGCTTTTGAGTTGTTCCTTGAAATTCTGAAACTTTCTCACTGCTGAAAGTGATTGATTTTCGTGCACTATACTGTTGAAGAGGGCGAAGAGCTCTGCCACTCCCCATTATCACTCGAAAAAAGGGAATATTGACTCTTGGTAATTTGAGTTCACTTTGAGCTTCTGATTGCGACGAATTTATTGTTGCATCATTCGTCTGGTTCCACGGAGTGTTTGAGTTAGATGATAGTGACTTTCGACGTAACAATTTATTTAGTTTTGAAATCACGCGGTAATACAGCTCCTCGAATTCTTGTCTTTCTGATTTTTCTTTTGAATCATTTTCAAATGTCTGAACTTATAAATTTGCAAAATTCTGCAATAGCACCCTTGGCCGGTTAACCTTCTCCTTAGTTTCCTCTTCGCACGATTTATCATTTAAGGTAAGTGAGTACCTTTCTATTCTTGTTAACAGGCCCTTTTTCAAAAACGAAGCGTATTTTTTGATTAATGCCTCCATTTTGCTCGTTCGTTCTCACAACTTTATTTACCTTTGCAAAAATTGATTAAGTTTGATCCAGTTTCAAACTCGAGATACTCGGAAAAGCTATAATAATTTTAATATTAGTTTTAGGTTATGGGAAATTTGTTCCTGCCTATTAATGATTTTTCAACGACTGTCCGAATCAAAAATTAACATTTTATTTTATACAAAGTAGTATTTGCACAATAAATTACTTTCAGTACATCGGCTTAATTTTAGTAAAGACACAACGATAATGCTATAAATTTACTCAATATTCAAAGCGTATGCACTAAACTAAAGTTCAATAAAGTAGATGGCTCTCTCTCTCTCTCTCTCTGGCTTTCACATCCCATGAAGGGATTTCGCCGCCCGCACAATGGCCCTCCATCCATCCCGATCCATTGCTCTCGTCCTCCAGTTTCGACATCCTAATGCTTGCAGATCTTGTTCAATGTCGTCACGTCAGCGTAGTCGGGGTCTTCCTCTACGACGTACTCCGGCTGGTTGTTGGTGAAACACTTTATATATCATCCGTTGTTGTGGGGACCTTGCAACGTGGCCGAGCCATCTCACTCGATTGGATTTAATGAATCCGATGATATCGCTGCCTCCGAGGAGTTGCTTTATTTCGTGATTCATACGAATCCGATATTCGTTGTTCGCAACTTTAATTGGACCAAAAATTGAACGTATGACCTTCCTTTCGAATGTAGATAACAATCTACAATCGTTAGAGGTCATGGTCCAGCTCTCGCTTCCGAAAGTCAGCACAGGTCTTATTAGTGCTTTATAAAGTGCGAGCTTGCACGACTGCGATAGATGTTTCGAACGCAATAATCTTGATTGGGCGTAGAAAACTCGTTGTCCGGCAGCGATTCGGGCTTTTATTTCTGCCTGGATTTCATTCAGTGATGTTATAACTGACCCGAGGTATTTAAAGTTTTCGACACCATCAAAATTGTGGTCGCCAATTCCGAGATTTGCACTAGAGATGTTCCTGGGTGTTGTTAGATATTTGGTTTTACTGCTGTTCACCTCCAAACCAAGTCTTCTTGCGCAGCGATCGAGCGGTATGAAACTGTCTTTGATATCGCTTGGTCTTCGGCCAAGAAGCACGATATCATCTGCATATCCATCCAGTAGATGGCATTATAAATAATAATAATTACTTTTTATACAATAATAATACTTACGATAATTAAACCTAATGTGTCATAAATATAAACAAATCATGGATTTTATGCAATGATACGCTTAAAACATTTATATTATCTATATTCTAATTACATACATTTGTGTCTTTTAGATTTATGGCCACAACAAAATGGCCTAGTTCCATCTCTATTGACCGCTTTATCGAAAACTCATTTTAGAATCCCATTTCCATTGCACGTATCGAATTTCAACAAAACCTGTTAAGAAATGACCAAATTCCATCCCTGTTAGCCATTTTCGCACACTTATTTTTTTTGGTCAAAAAATAATTTAAGAGTCCCATTTTCCCTCTGCTTAATCAAAAGGTGTCATCAAAAGTATATATTCTTATTAAAAATCCAACTATTATCAATATCTCCCCCGTAACTAACGAATTTCAAGGTTATCCAAGATCACCACCAAACGTCTTCAATCTTGTACCGTTTCCGAGATAAAAGCCGGACATTCATATAAAAATTTCACCCTGTACATATGTAGATACATATATTTCGCCAACGACTTTGCCAGTACTTGAAAGTGTATCTTCCGTCTTCCAATGTGTTTTGGGATGAAATGTGTGCATTCCATAACAAAGAACAAACAAATACCGGAAAGTCGACAGACGAAACTACCCCTATAATAACAACGTTTATCACCCATTTGTGGAGTGACCTCGATTTGTTGTTAAGATCACGTAAGCCAAGGATCGCCTGTATATAATAGTATATCGATATTATAGAAGTAAACAGAAAAAAAACACCCAGAGATAAAAAATGGGAAAATAAAATACGATTTTTCTTTCGGAAATATATACGTCAAGATTAATATCTAACAAAATGTATCCAAGGAATAGAAAAAAAAAAGATTCCAATAAAATGATAAATAAAACAATTTTTATAAATGTATAGGTTTTATATTTATTGGTAAATCGCATTAGTTGTTGTAATTTCGCCTTTTAAAGTATTATCCAATTCTTTTTATCGAATCCTTATAACAAATGAGTTTTCTTTTTCCCGCTTTCGTTGTAAATACGTATACAAGGATTATTCGCAAGGTTATTTCTTGGAACAAAACGATATAGTGTTATAATGCCAAGCATATACCATCAATTTTTTATTTATAAAATATAGAACTAAATTATCAACTCAATTAGGTTAGTTTTTCCAACCTTAACATTTTTATTATTGAGTATCATCCTCATCATCAACATTAATATATATTATTATTACTATTATTATTATTATTATTATTTTATGGCTTTTATTATAAAACAATCAAATCTTTTTGTTCTCGTTTTCGTATTCATGTGTATAGAGAATATACGAATATACGTAAGAAATTGAATGAAAAGCATTTTTTCTTGAACTTTATGCCTTGCGGAAAATTCTTAATTTTTTTTTCTTTTTATGCTTTTTTTTATGTATTCAATGGAAATAACTAAAAACATAAAGATTCTTTTCAAAATGGAAAAGAAGAACTTTTCTTCAAATTCTTAACATGTTTTAACCAGGCTACTTACCAAGTTTTAATAACTATAATCTTAAATTATTATACTTTTACCTCTCGAAGTATAACATAAATGTAATTGGTAATCGTGTGAAAGTTTAATGTTTTCTTCAGATGTTAAGGAGTTTCTTTAGTAGGAATCGGTGATATCCGCCGCGGTTTTATACAAAACTAATTTCTATAAAGCGGCATTAAAAGACTTGCACTCGTTAAATTTTAAATCATTGTGTTGATATTATTCCCGGTTAATACTCCCCACCATTACTCCGGCCAATTACCCTCTTCCGGTACATTACCTCTTCTCCTCGTAATAATCCTCGCCATTACGCCCACGCGAAAACGAGAGGTAGGATTGGTCGTAGAGATACTGACAGGATACTGCCTTTTTGGGGAACATGCGAGAAGACTGGTTCTACAGACGAATGACTTTTGTAAAAGTTGTATTGACGAAGAGGATGAAGAGACTTTATTCCGACAAACAATTTCATTTTTGAAACCATAAAAATTTATGTTTTAGAGTATCTGTTGCTGTCTTAATAACGATTCTTTGTAACGCAAAATTAAAAGGAAAGTGTGTCTAACAATTCCGTATACGAGTTCTAAATTAATTAATTTATGTTAAATAATTTTTATTTCTATATATATAATTACATTTTTAGAACAATAAAAGAAATAAAAATTGGGGTTTTCAGCCAGAATGCATCTGGTATTGTCCTTACATCATTTTTCAGCGAGCGCTAAGTGATCTGTAAAAATAATTTTAATATAATAAAAATTTTAAATTTTGTTGCTAAAACCAAGACTCTTCCAAATATGCTAGAAGAATTTAACAAAAAATCGAGTTTATTGTTATAAATAAGAATAGAAACACTAAAATGTTGCTAAAGAAGTTTGAAAACAGAGTAACTGGGTTACCAACAAATTACAGAAACATATGAAGATTTACCGGTAAATTACCAGAACCAACAACGTTATTTTGTTTAATTTAATTCTTTTTAGCGCATATAATGGAATTAACGTAGATTATAAATCACTATTGTTTTAATATAAATTTACTTCTTAACACATTAGAAAAGACGGTTTTATAAAAATAAATATAAGAAAAAAATATGTTTTGCCTGTACACTCGTACCTACCTTCATACGCAATTTTGAATTTTTTTAAGGAATACAAAAACATTATAAAAATAAGTAACGCAAATTTAATAAAACCTTTAATTCTTAATGATATCAATAAAATACTTTATCAATAATAATTGATATTTATCACCAAAATACTTCTTTATTTAATAAATGTAAATGTTTAGCACGATGACACACATAACCACAGCTTCCGATTACAAGAATACTGAACTAAAGTAAAAAAACAAATGAAAAAATATCGGATGTAGCAAATAAACCAGTTTCTGTGTTCCAAAAATTATCCAACTATAAATATATTAGAATTCCTAGTGTTACCGACAAATGACTGACATAATTTAATGTGAAGGAGAAAGAAAATAAATGTGAGGGCGAGAAAGGAAGATTAGAATAAAAACCAAAAACAAAAATTACTTTTTGAGCAAATAATTATGGATGGGAAATGGTAAAAATAAATATTTCAATTTTTTTTTGGTTTTAGCGAAATAATTTTGCTTTTATCGAGTGGGACGAAAATTTAATTAAAAATAAAAGAAATTCCTATCCCAGAGTTCATTTTGTGGAACGAATGGAACGAATTTTTTCTGACATGGCCTATACTTTTTCATTATTATATCCCGTTGAAACCATCCAGAGCTACTTATGTGGCGTAAAATATTTCGCACTCTACAGTGCGCGAGTTCCGAAGGGCTGTCCATACCGTACAATTGCTTCGTCAACCATGCAGACACAGATCAAAGAGATTTTATCGCTCTTATCGCTTATTCTGATAGTGCCACAAATGTTAAATGGGGTCTGCTGCCCCGAAACCTCCGCTTTTCCAGAATTTATATACAATTCTTCAAGTGCCAAATTTTATTTAAAATTTTTAACTAAGTAAAACAATTCATATTTATCACTTTAACCAAAGGTGTTTGATAAGTAATTATGTATATATAATACCCAGTTAAAATGATAAATTAAAGGAAAACCATTGACATTTCACTAATTTACCAGTGCTCATACATAATATACACTTTGACCGTAACATATACACTACTTGCCACGGAACGATGTTTTTCTTATTTTACCTATAATTAGCTACAATAGTGATAATGATAACATTTCAAAATCAGTCTTATCGAGCGGGACGAAAATTTAAATAAAAATCAATGAAACACCAAGCCTAGAGTTCATTTTTGGGAAGTTGCCACGAAACGATTTTCGCCTAATGTTGCTTAAAATTATTTCATTGTCGAGAACTATTAATTATTACATGCATCTCACTCAGAAACTTACAGTTTTTTGATACTTTAGTTATTAATCGATCAGTTTTATTTAGAATGCCATTTCCTATTCTTGAAATCTGTGGATATTTCCGTATACGGATTATAATTTGCCTTAAAATTCTTTATATTATTCGAATTTTTTGCCGGCTACTTTAATCGTTTTTTCAAATTTGCTTGCAAGTTTTCTATTATTTGGGGGAATAAATCCGCATTGATTTACCCTGTCGAAAATTTTCAGTGATTTTTATTTAGTAGTAAAATAAATAACAGAAGACTTGCAAGCAAATTAAAAACGATTAAAATAGCCGGCGAAAAATTCGAATAACATGAAGAATTTGAAGGCAAATTATAATCCGTATACAGAGATATCCACAGATTTCAAGAATACGTGCTCAGATTGTTTGGTTTTTAATATTTTAATTGTATATTGAAAACAAATCGAATTTAATAAATTTGATAATTTTTCGTTTTTTTTTCATTACGTTTGATAAAATTTCATTATTTTTTATTATATTTCATATTCGTTAACTTCTTTCAAGATGACGCTGTCGTCCTGGAGAGGTGTAACTGCCACATTAACATTAGATTTGCAAAAAGTTACTATTTTGATTGTGTTGGCATTAAGCAACAGTTTGTTTTGAGTAAACCATCTGTAAATAATAATTTAATAAAAATAACTTACTTATGGCCGGTTGCACAGAAAAATGACTAACGGCTGGTTAGTTAGGCGCCAGTTAAGTGTTTTACATGAAATCTGGGCTGGGATGTTCTAAAATGGTCACCATTCTTCGATATTTTATCGAAGTTTATAACGCGTTTTTATATCATTTACCAGGCTGCTAGATTGCAACATTGTATGATGTTTTTACTGCGTTTCTATCACCAAATAATTAATTTTCGATTCTAGAACGAAAATAAGTGAAATAAATATTGTTCAAATATATTCTAGTAGGTTGTGATAGCAGTAGGGAACAAATAATTTATAAACGACCCAGCAGTCAAATTAATTCTAGAACGAAGAAGACATAGATTTCGATAAAATATCGAAAAATGGTGATGTTAGAACATCCCAGCCCAGATTTCATATAAAACATTTACCTGGCGTATATAACTAACCGGCCGTTAGTCATTTTCCCTAAGATAAGACCTTGCGGGTCACTCAGCTTTCTCAGAAGTAATTCATGATTCGCATTGTCGAAAACTTTTCTAATACAAAGAGAAACATATATGTATTACAATCTTATTTTAATCAATATTACTGTAATTAAAAAATGAATTAAGTCAATACACGCTGCAGTTGTATTCGACTATTTCGTAAAACCAAATTGCTCTATGACTGCTGACCGACTGAAATATTTCTTGAAAATTTTGCAGAAATACAATCAGATCCTGTAGCGCAATTATTTTTAATTGACTCTAAATGTAGGCATCAATTTGTTTCATAAATTGTTTTTTGTAGGTATATTGGATGATATCGTTTGGATTTGTTAAACAATACCGTTTTATTCAATCCCAAAACTTCTTTAGACTAGACTACAATTTACAAAAATATTTTTGTTTTGAAGTTTTATTAATCTTAACAACAAGTTCTCTATATAATATCATATTTGAATAGTACATACAGCGACTTCGGCCGGATAACTCTGTTTAAGCTTAAAGAACTTCTCACGTAGTTTGATGGTATCCAAAAGGCGCTTTGTAATATCCCGTTGGAATTGATTGATTAAATCATCAGTTGTTTCAATTTTATCCAAGCACTTCCAAATAGGATTGGTCTCAATTTTGAAATAGTTCAGTAAGTCAAATTTTTGTAACGATAACTTGAGAAGAAGTAGATTTGAACATTCAATAGTTAAATCGTACAAAAAATGAAAGAGATCGGTCAAAATATGAGCTATTATGGTTGCTGTGGTTTGACAGACCCATGTAGCATGATTCAAGTCCAGTTTATTAAGGATTAAGACGGCATGAGACTTAATCAGTTCCGTTTATATTTTAGGATCTATTCTGTCTCCATTTTTCTGAAAAGAATTTGTCACGGCATCAATATGTTCCATACCCAGCAGCAATAAAAGCTCTTCACTGCTACTCATAATTTTGAAAAAACGGACACAATTCGATTTTCCAAATAAAGCAAAACAAACTGCTGCGTTGCTTGGTGTGCACGATTATTCACAGCCGTTGGTGTGAATTGTTTGGAACCTGCTGCGCCGCTCTTGTTGTGTTTCATCCTTAAGGGACACCTAAATATTATACATACTACAATAGAATAAATTAAGGGGTGAATAATTGAAAAACACTTATAAAATAAACATCATCATAATGTTCAATTAATATTTTACACAACAATTTAGCTGAATTCTGAAGACAAAAATTCAAAAAATATCTAAATCAAACTGATAAACAAGATATTAGTTCGGGGTAAAAATGCAGTGCATAAAAGAAACCGAAGTAAATTTATTTGTTGTCTCGCTTCGCCCTGTGCAAGTGTTTGAATCTATTTCCTTCTGCTATCAACTTTTGTATCGCTGGATTGATTTGTAAAGCGAAAAACTAAACCTACCGGAATTTTGGTAAACTTGGAAAAATTTATGAATTTCTTATTAGAATTGATCAAAAGTTTGCCATTTATTTTTTAAAGAGTAATTCATGTAAATGTTCAGCACGGCTACGTTTTAAGTGGTCCATGCGATACCCAATTTTTCATTACTTTGTTCCGCATTTCGGCTGGCATCTCGCTAATGACACGTTTAATGTTGTCTTTCAATTATCAAATTGTTGTCGGTTTATTGGCATAGACTAGAGGCTTCACGTGGTGACATTGAAGGTAGGTTAGGCGTCAAATCGCGCACAAAATTCGGCAGTTTTGGTTATTAACGTACCCATTTAACAAAAAACGAGCTTCGTCCCTGAACACAATTTTTAGTTAAAAAACAGATTTTCCTCAACATCTTCTAAGGCTTACTCACCAATACCTCGACGCTGCGGCAAGATAAAATGGCCATGAAATGTGAACTATTGACTTTGACAGATGTCACGCGATGTGTCAAAAACATATACAGGAAAAACCAAAAAGAAAAAAAATCACCGTTTTTAATCAAATGACATTCTCTCTGCCCAAATGTAAAATACCAACAAAATTAACCCTTGTTGTTTCTCATTCAGGAACTGCCACTTCCAGTATACAAATTTCCACAAAATTTCGCAAGATCTCAAAAATTGAAGTATGAAAAATTTATTCCGAATAAATAATGTTTTTTTTTTAACTTTTTTAAAAAATTAAAAAAGCAATAAACACAAATTATTATTTTAATTTTAGTAAAATTTATTAAAGTATTAAACTTTATTTACGTGAAAAAATATTAAAAAATATACAAAAAAAATATTAGGGTTACTTAATAATTATTTTTATTATTATATAACGATCGATTTCGGCGTTTAACAAATCGCCATCATCAGCTTGGATACTTGACTTGTTTTTTTTTTATCAAAACTGATCATTTCAGATAAAATTGAAAAATGGTCTGAACTTATTTTGTTTTAAATTTTATTTATAAATTTTTTGTTTTTAATTTTTTTTCGTAAATGCTTTATACTTCAAAATATTTGCAACGGAAAAGCTTCTATGGAAGCTGCCATTTTCATTATATTATGATTTCGACCAGAAGTCACTATGGGATCTCTCAATTTAAGGAAAAAGCTTTAGTACGAAGTTTCACCACGATCCACGGATTAACTGTCTGCGCTGTTGAAAACCAATAACATTTAGTCTACACGACACCACGCACACACGTACACAAACAGACACACGCACAGATATTTCTTAAAAACTACTTTTTCGACCTCGGCGATATAGCGAATTTAAAATCTGCAAAAAATCTTGAGGTCATAGATACGAGAGTTGTCTGGAATATCAGCCATTATAGATGCGCAGTTGTTTTTGTGAAAATGGAAAAAATCGGGTAACGCACTGTCATTAAATATTTATTTTTAAAAGGCGATACTCCCACGCAAATCAAAGACCAGTTGGACGCTGTATTCGGGGACCATCATTAACACAGTGAAACTTTGGGCAGCTGAACTTTAACCTGACCCGTATCAGCTTGGGTGACGATGATCGTTCGGGACATCCAAAAGCTGGTACCACTAACGGTAACATCGCTCAGCATTGAGAAAGATAGAAGATGCTATGAATATGTCCAAAGAACGTGTTTGTCAGGTTGTCACACTCTCTCTCTCTCTCTGGCACTATGTCCCATCAAGGGATTTGGCCGCCTCAAATGAGGTTTCATAATCATATTTTCATTTCGGATAATGAGTGATAAATTCAGTGATCCTAAACCAGCCGTGAAATTTTTTCACCACCGGGAATTGAACCCGGGACCTCCGGTCGCTGGAGCAAGCATGCTGACCACTTTGCCACCAAGCCGGCTACAACAGGTTGTCACACACTGAATCAAAATTAAGCCATGAAAAAACTGTCTGTGCATTGGGTGCCGCGTTTACGGCGACTGTTTTCCGGGGCAATCAAGAAGTTATCTTCATCGATTATCTTCAAAAACCGAAAGCCATTACAGGAGCATACTGCGCACTACTACTTGACAAGCTGAACGCAGAAATTACTAAAAAATGGCCATATTTACAGAACAAGACAATGCGCCGTGTTACATCTCAACCAATTACGGTTTGAACTGCTTGATCACTCTCCTTACTCTCAATAGGCCTTTTTGCTCTCTGAGCAAAAAATTACTCTCGGAGGACAGAGATTTTCATCGAATGAGTATACACTTATAAAGAGACTATTTGAGAAAAAAAATTAATTTGAAGTAATAATGCCTTGTACCTTTGTTAGGTCGGAAACTTTTCAGACAACCCTTAGTTAAAATGAAAATTAAGTTTATGAGTGATTTGTAGATGAAATTCTAAATTTTAATGAACTGAGTCCGATGCAAATTTAATATGTTGTCTAAACTTGACTTTTATTAATTGGCTCTTTTGATGAAGCTCTGGAAAGTAGCCAACTGGAAGAGAACTATTTCAGTTCATTTTTTAAACGATAATGAAAATAATTACTATTAAATAAAAATGGGTAAAATTTTTTTAACGATCATGACAAATAATGCTGTTTGGAATGTGACTGTTTTTAAACCGATGATGACATTATTTGGTATGGTGATTTAAATTATAAAGACACGATTTGATTGTTTGGAATAGGATTGTTAGAGTATAAATTTATTCATTAATCGTTTGAAGGCTCATTTATGTTGAAAAGCCCTCTTAAAAATTATTCCGTATTTTGTTTCAGAAGTCACCCAACATTTAAACTGGATTACGATTTTATCCCAGGTCAAAGTTTAACGGAATGTTGAATGCATAATTTAATAACAAAATTTATTATAGGAAAAATACGTTATAGCGTCAATCATATCATTTATTTGATTATACTGCCATCTATAATCACATATTGGAACCTTCGACATAAAATGACGTATATAGCAACATTTTTAAAGCAATCCCAGGTGCACTGAGTACCCCCTCCAGTAATAAGAACTTGATAGCTAGAAATAGAAGGTTAAATGAGTTTACATATGTGTGGTAGTAAGGCTTAAGAGACAATATATTGTACAAACGTCTACACATAAAAGTGCCAACCATTTATATACATTACGCAATAAAACGCTATGAAATGTACACAATGACACTTAAGTGACTTAAACGACTCTCGAGACTCAAACTAATAAAAATTACCTAACCTTATATGTTTGCGCTAATTAAATGGATACATAAAATTGAATAATTGTGTTTATTCGTACATAGTATGACATCAGCGAGATGAAAACGCAAAATGGTTTCCAAATTTATCTGGCTCTAAATGAACGATGTGTAGTATATACCTGAAAAATCAGGATTTTCCAATGTGCTAAAATAAATAATAAGCGTATATGGAATTATTTTTTATATTTGATTTTTCGTACGTCAACCCATAAATAATATTGAGTTTTGTTTTTGTTTATTTACATACAACTTGCGAAAGTCATTCATCACCTTACACATGTACCAAATACTCGTACGTATAGATATAACATAACACTGGATAGAGGATATACATACATAGAAAGATATATTATATACAATTTGTTTGATAAAGAAATAAAACATAAAGTACAAACTAGGGTAGGAAAATTTTTGGAAAATTTATATACATTTTTGTGTATATAACTGAAAATTGATACTTTGTTTTCTTTTTCTTTTGTTTATTTATTTTTATGCTTTTGATTATGTGGTGCAAAAATAACCACATAAAGTAAACGTAATTATAATATTTAGTTGAAACGTCATCCTCCAGGTTGCTTTTTGTATGTGTGCGATGTTCTGGACATTTTCCATTCAAAGCCCATCCATCTCTCATAATATATTACCAACTTGAATACAAATTTTGTAAAACAAAACAATTTTTCTGTCACCCTTATCAAAATGAATAATAACCTGAATATATATTTTAGGTATTTTCGATTTGTATTTAGTACATACATACATATACACCTACGCAGTACACAACCCATTCAATTTTCTTTTCTATTTTTAGGATAATCAATTTTTCCAGTTCGCTTCATGCCACACAATATTCTTTATAATTACTGAGCAATAATTTAATATTTTAATTTTGTATACAATCTACCTAAATATGAATAATTTTATATTTTTTTTCTACTATAAATATAACGGAATGTGTCATTTATATTGCCCCCCTGGGATGGGGAGCTTTTATATATAATTATTGATTCAATGTCAATCATATTAAAATTTACCTTTCTCTTTTTACATTATTTTTATTTTATTTTATTGAAACTCACTCAATTCGAAATCGAATTCATTCGATTTTTCTTATGTTTTTCTCGTTTTCAGTTGAATAAATCCAAATAAACATAGACAATAAAAAAACAGGTGATCTCTTTATAACGTCGTTTCTTTGTCCGCTCATCAAGTTCCATTTGTAATGGGATGGCGTGGCATAATTATTTACTCTTTTGTTTTTTTGGTATTTTGGAATAAGAACAAAGATCAAAAATATTTAACAAATTTTTTGTGTTTTATTTTCTCGATATTATGTCAAAAAGTAATATCTCCTCAAAGTTACGATTCTACATAACATTGTCCTTTTCGCTCTGGTTTTAGTATTTTCTTCTTTCAGTACATTATTCAGCTAAAATCTCTCTTTTATAAATATCCGAAAAAGTTTAGTTACTAAAACAGTCAGCTAACTTCATTTTAAAGTATGGTAAAAGAGAACTCATGAAATATAAAGAGAAAATTTGTTAAATCAATCAAAACGTTGTAACACACGTGCTTACACTTTTGGTGCAGATACTTAAAAGTTTACCTTGAATCGAAAGTTTTCAATTGCAGAGGCATCGATTGGGGGCCTCAACATGTCCCCACTGATTTTTCCTAAATTTTATAATGTTGTCTGTGATTTGCGCTTTCTATAAAGCTGACTAAAACGGTTTTCTTATTATTTCTCGTTAGTTAAACAACCGTTGGCTGGTTTCAACGTTTGGTGATTGTGTAGTCTCCCTACATGCTTCCGTACTGCTTTGCTTACCTGGCGACTGTTTTTACTGCAAAGTCCCTATCTAGATCGCTATTATATGTAGGTTCCAAGGAGCATTAGCAATATCGCTCAGTACTTTGTTTTAGAATTTTTGGATGATGTTCAGGTTTCTCGGTTTAGTACAACCCCACAGCAGAACACCCTACGTTCATACGGGCTTTAATATCTGTTTATGTATAGCATCAAAGTCTGAGATCTTCACATTTCTTAATTCTGTCTATCGCACTTTGAAGTCTATTGGTAGCTTCCTCAATAGTGTCACCTAATGTTGTTTTATTTCCAGTTAGTGGAATACTGCTTGTGAATAGAAGGTGTAGTTCTGGTCCTGAGATACTTCCTTGTGACACTCCAACTTTGATCTCTTTAATTTGTGAGTTTGCTTTTTTCTGTTCCACATGAGAGTCTGTCAGTATGTATGATTCAGAAATATAATAGAATTTTAGTGGTAAAGCTTTCCTAAGTTTCAGCAATAGACCTACGTGCCAGAGTTTGTCAGAGCGGATGGACACTCTTTTTTATATGGGTGAGTTCGTTACTTTCAATTAGAGGTTTCATTCGTTTCAATCGGAGTCTTTCAAATAATTTTGACATAAATGGTAATAGTGATAGTGGTCTATGATACGTTATTTCGTTGGGTAGTTTTCTAGAAAACAAAAACCGGTAAGAGAACAACCATAAAAACAAAAATAACCGCCAGAACAAAAAATTTTGGGGCGAGACCAATGCGCATCGAGCGCGCGACACGCAACACAACCGTTATTCGGCCCTCGATTACAAATTTTTATATATATCAAATCAAAATTTAAAATAAAATAAAATCAAAACAAAAATCGTACCTTTAACTATATATATCGAACAAAATTTACCGTTGCGGTCTTGTGTGGCCGTCATGCCACAAGTGTGCGCCGCACCCGGACCGTTGCAGCTTGACTATGCCGTTATCCGCGCTCCAGCGTAGCGGTCCATCCGACTGGTCGCAAAAACTATCACGGCTGGCCTCAACTGGCCGCCGTGACTATATTACCGAGAACGTGGGGCGTCTTTCATACCACTCAACGCTGCTGGTGTGCCCGACCGTCACAGGTGCTAGTCGAACAATTGCCTCTCGAAAATGCGGTACCCGTCGAATAATGTCTCACTCTCGAGAATGAGGTACCCGTTGATTATTGCAGTACCAATAAGTTACTGTGGCACCCTCGAAAATACGGTACTTGTTGATGCGGCACCAGTAAATTATTGCAGCACCCGTTGTAAATATAACACCCGTCGAAAATAAATTTCCAAAAAAACGCCACCCTGTAAGGTCGTATCAGCGTCGAGGTCTTTAAACTTGAAAACACACACCAAATATTTAGTAGTTATTACAAAATGTTTTAGAAATAATTTCTACTATTTTTAGTGAATGAAAATTTAGATTAAGTTTTCCGATCAATTTTTATTTTTTTTAATCAATACACCAATATCAGGCGTCACTTTATCAAACAAACAAGCGCACCTAATTTTTATTTCTTTTGTTTTTTTTGTATGTCAAAAGAATTGTAATTTATTAACAAAAAAATTCATCGACCACATCGGCCATTTCACTTCAGAAAAATTCCCAATTGTTTTCTTTTTTTTCTTTTTTTTTTTTTAAATTGAACTCCAGTCAATATTATACAACATTTGAAACTCGACTGACTTTTACAAAAAAATTCTCGCACCACAACAACGCACGCCAATACACTCTAAAAGAATCTTCTTCCTTCTCTGTTTCTCGTTTGCATTAATTCACCAATTCACATTGATACAAACGAGAACATATAAGGAAAAATATTCCTCTAGAGCGCATTGCTTTAACCGCCAATCGCGCGGCATCTTCGTAGGGGCAAACACAAGAAACAGCAATAACATGTCTATATGAAAAAAATATTTTAGTACACCAACATTACCACGTGTTCATACCCAGGTGGCAGTGCTATCCGTTACAACGTAAAATTCGCCATAGAGGTAAACTAACAAGAATGATAATATGTGGGAAAAGGCGTGTTATGACAAAAAAAAGTCGTAACATCGCGATAACGTGAACAAAATAAAACCCAAGCAACTTCATGTTTACGAGATTGTTCATGTTTGCGGGAGTTGATTTTTTTCTTATGAAATTTGGATTTTCACAAGTTTACAGTGATTTGTTTTGATAAAATGTACACATAACCAGATATATTGTTATACATATATACCACTAAATATTATATAAATGAAAGGGGTGTGTAACGAAATCCCGGTTTTCAAATCCCCGGTTTTCAAAATCCTGGGGCCTAACTATTGAAGCTGTATACATACGTCGGATGGAAATCCGGGATTTTTACATCCGAGATTTTTTTTCAATTTTTTTCAATTCTTTTGTACGAAAATAGGCGTGTCTGTTGTATAATTTACGTGATGTAATTAGTTAAAACGATGGGATAGAAAAATCCTGGATTTTTATCCGACGTATGTATACGGCTTGAAGTCGACGTTCAGTTTCAAACGCTATTGTTTTCCTATAGCATACAAAAGATGAAAAGAGACAAATGTATGAAATTTTTACTATTTTTTCTCTTTTGTTTCCACGCTTGCTATGGGAAAACGATAGCCGTCGAAAATGAACGTCGGATACAATAGTTATAGGCTTCCGGTTTTCAAAATCCAGGTTTTCTATAAAAAAATCCCGATTTTTAGGAAATCCCGGTTTGAATTTTTAAAATTTGACATGTGGGGAATTTTTTGTCAAATTTCAAAAATCAGTTTGCGATAAAGTTCTAGAATATTGCTAATAAGGATGGAATTTGACCATTTCGTTACAGATTTTGTTGAAATTCGATACGTGTGATGTAAATGGGATTCTAAAATGAGTTTTTGACAAACTTCTGAAATATGGCCATCACTATGGAACTAGGCCATTCTTTAACGGATTTGGTTGAAATTCGATATGAGGGGCCTTGATTCAAAAAATGCGTTTTTGATCGAGTTCTGGAATAAGGCGGGTAGGGATGAAACCTGACCATTTCTTAATCCATTATGTTGAAATTGGTCACGTGCGATGTAAATATGATTATTAAATGTTTTTTTGATAATTGAATATGCCCAATAGAGACAGAGAAGAACTTAGCCAAAAAAACATTTTAGAATCTTATTTCCATCATACATGTTGAATTTTTTCATATAATCTGTCAAGAAATAGCCAACTTCTGTCACCAATAGCCATATTCTAGTTAGCAAAAAATTATTTTCGAATCCCATTTAGACCTTAAGTGTAGAGTTTTAACATAATCAGTAAAGAAATGGTCAAGTTCCATCCCTATCGACCGTATCTTAGAACTGTATCAAAAACAATTCGTTTACAATTCGAATCGTTCACTTAGAATAAAACTAGTAAAACTGTTCCTTTATTCCCGACATGTTTTTGAACCCCGCTCTCCTGGAATTGCGAGAGTTACTGAAGCCTCTCCAATTCGGTATGATATCAAAGGGCTGAATGTCGAAAGATCGAATGTCGAAGGGCAGAATGTGTCGAAGGGCCGAAAGTCTCGAAGGGAGGACCGCATGTGTCGAAGGGCCAAATGTGTCAAAGGAGTTACTTTTCGTTTTTGGAAATAGAATGTTTTCAATTTGTTTTAAGGAATATTTCGTAATTTTTCTTATCAAATATTAATGAATTTGCTTGATAAAATGTTTATTCACAAAAATGTATCACTGACTGGATACGTGGAATTTTAATATTCGGCTTCCGCTTCTATAATCAATTATATTTATAAACAAATAGCAGAGTTACAAAAGTCAAAAAAGAAATAAAACATTATTAAATGTTAAACAATATTTCAAAAATAACTTATTATTTTATTTACTTTCCATTTTATAAGGACGTTATTCTCCATTTAAATATACTACATATTTATAAATTACCGTTCCTCTCAGTTCCTACACATATCGTGTCAGACATGCTGTGGTTATTTGGAAAAAAATGGGAATTCAGTTTTTTTCGACTCCAACTCCGGTATAATAGCACCAACTCCACGAAACCGATTCCTACCACTGAATGTAGCCTTGGTTTTTTATAGTAAATTTTTGGGCAAGACAAGTTATTTTTATGTTAAAATATTATTAGGCCAGCTAGCCCAAATTAATAAAAAAATATTTTTTTTTTCAAAATCAAGACTTTAGAACTAGAAGAAAAGAAAACCGGGGTTTTGAAAAGATTTCGAAAACCAAGATTTTAAAAACCTGGATTTTCAAAACCGGGATTTAGAATCCGGGATTTTGAAAACCGGGATTTCGTAGTACACCCAAATAAAAAATGATGCTCTTGTTTAATTCAAGTTTAAACCAGTCTTTAAATATTGCAGCTGTCATCCTCACAGTTTTTGAGTGCTTATACAGGACAATTAACATTTTTAAATGACCGTGGATTTTTAGCTTCAGTCAATGGTCGTAATTTATGGAGTCCATTTGCATTAGTACATAGAAGAGTAATGCGTTGTATTTCGTTTTTCCTTCCAGGCACGTTCTTTTCTAATGACGAAACAAAAGTCTTTTCTGATAAAAGTTTCCAGTACAAACTTGCTTCATCTGCATAATAAATTTGGTTTACAGACAGACCAAGTTCAATTATTTTGGCTTGAAATTTTCTTTTAAATGTTCAGGTTGAGAGGACAACTTCTCTCCAGTCCAGTAATTTTAAGCAAGTGCACATCAAAACGAATTTTAAATCGTTGTAGCCACTCATCACTTGCATGGAACGTGTTTTTATTTTCTATTTCCATATAAAAGTTCAAGCTTTTCTTTAAGCAAATCGCCACTTACAGGGACATTTTTATCGCGCTGCCCAAGAAACCAATGATATAATTTCTTCTTCGTTTTAGGATATCCTTTTTAAGGGTTGTTCTCTTATCAGGCCTCATAAAGGAGTTGTTCACCGCGCTTTAAAATTCATCACTTTTTTTTGTTAATTGCACAAATAGTAGATTTTATATTTTTTTGCAACATCATATTTTCTGGAGGAATTTGTAACACTTGTTCTTTTACGAAATTGTTCAACAATTTCTTATTTTTTATTTAATTTTAAAAATGTTATTTTTTAAAATATATAAATAAATCTTCAATACTAAAAAACGTTGCAACGAATGAATCTTCATATAGTAAGCAGGCCTAACGGGACTTTCGAAAAAAAACTTTCCACGGACCACAAGTTGTACTCGAATTTTCTACAGTGTTATGTGTGGCGTTATAAAGGACAACGGCAATATCTAGGTTAACTCGATTCCAAATTTTGAAAAAAAGAAAAATTTGGAATCCCCGAGTTGCATTTTCATCTAAACTTGATTCAAATTATGCAAAAAACACTGGGAATCCCCGAATCATGCGAGAGGGCACGCGAGAGTGTACAAAATTTAATTCACGTTATCGCGCTTTCTAATTGTCCACGTTACCCGGAGTTCACGATATACGACGTTCATATTATCGCGAGCCTATTTTGTATATCCTTTCGGTGATCAATAAAGGCTCCTGCACTTTGTTCATTTCTTTCTGCCCACTTCCATTGCTCGATTTTAGAGCTGGAATCCGAGTTATTATATGTAATGTTGCACGAAGTTACATGTAACGTAATGTTGCTTGATGTTGCGCCATGTTCTGGGATCTCGCACTAGGTTGTGGGATGATGTATCATGTTTGGTCATATTGCACCATGTTGCGTGATGTAGCCCCATGTCGCTTTTTGTTGCATCTTCTTGGAGATATTTTGTGTGATGCTCCACTATATTGTCATGTTGGCTTCGGATTTTTTCTAATATTTTAGTTTTCTTGAACGATTGTGATCAAATTTGGCAGAACAGGGGTTTCGAATGCAAGGAAACAATTACAAGGAGGTTTGATTTCTAGATTATTTATTTAGAGATTCTCCGGATGTGTTGTCATGTTGTACAATGTTGTGTAATGATTCACCATGTTGCATGATGCTGCGCCACATGATGTTGCACAATGTTGCATCATGTTGTGAGATGTTGCTAGATACCACGCTGCGCCATGTGTACCATGTTGCGTGATGTTGTACGATGTTGCCCGATTTTATACTATGTTGCGTCATGTTGGTTTGTGTTTTTCATTAATTAGTTATCTGGCGTTATGTTACATCATATTGCGGAATGTTGCAGCATGTTATCTTGTTTGCGTTACGGTGACATTATATGGTTGCACTAATCGTGTCCTTTTTAAAATATTGATTGTTATGACTTATGAGTAACAAAATTCACATTTAATTAATCTTTAGGCTTTGGTCATTTTTTACATTTTGATATAGACTTAAGAGGTGGTTCGGGTTAGCCGCTATGTGGCGTCTTGTTTCGCAATAGAACTATATGTCACCTCAATCGAAGTGGGTGTAACTCAGATTAATGATGAAAATGGGAAACTTATAAGAAATTTTGAGCATGGCTCTGGAAAATTGTCAATTTAAATTAACCATTTCTTCGCTGATTGTAGTTCAACTCTCATTTTTTAAAATTTAAACATAGGATTCCTAAATAAATGGATGTGGTTTTGAAAAATGAGTAAATTGGATGGCAGGAAGGCCATCGAGAGGCTTAGCTCCGACAAGGTACTAGTTCAAAAAGTAATGACGATTCCATAGGTTCAATTTTTTGCGATATGCTAATTTAACAAAATTGTTTTGTATTAAAAATTAAAGAAACAAGAAATGTTTTTTTTAATGTTACGAAAATTTCAAACTTTACCAACTTTGGCCGAGTAACGCTCTGTGCTATAAGGACTAAGTTTAACACTGGAGTATATTATATATTTTGTCTATACTTTTCAAATAAATGTTACAATAAATAGAATGTGTAATAAAGCATTGATAAGGTGGGACGGACTAGAAGTTAATATTACCCAGTAACTTAACTCGAATTGATAGGAGAAAGGTAATCAGAATTAACAACTTATTGAACCCTGAATTTTTATCAAAGTCCATGTGTTTTATTCAGACCGACCAAAGTTATTAACTTAATTACAATCGGAAAAATGGAATCACCATACTTGGTCCTTGTAACTAAAGAAACCGATCAGGAGCTTTATTCTTGAAATCGGTAGAAATTTCCGTAATCAGAATAAAATTTGCTATGAAATTCTTTATATTACTAAAATTTCGAAAAATTTTGGTAATATAAAGAATTACATTATTCCGATTATGAAAATTTCCACCGATTTCAAGTATATAGGGCCCCAAGAGGGTATTTCGTTACCATATGTAAAGAAATGAATATTCCATAATGTTGGAGTATTTTTCAATATGACAGTTTAATCGTTTGATGAGGTTTGATTTTTCAGAAGGTTTAGTAAATGCTCTTCGTTGTGTTGACACGTTTGAGTAAATGATTTCATTTTCATAATGTTGAGCTTCTCGCTGAGTCAATACATCGAACATGTCGCCAAGGACAAAACCTACTATTTCTCTAAAACCTGTTTTGTTGGTTACTTTAAATACTAAATATAAAGTTTCCTCAGTAAATCTCTAATCATCATTAATTATTTCTTGTGAACCCTATCCAAAACCCATGTTTATACCACGTTGGTTGCGATACATATATTATATGAGTAATTGTAAAGTTATGTGCTGTATCACATCGAATTTTTTTCTTGTACTTTTATATTTCGTAGAATTTTTATGGATTTGATTCAAATAATTTTATTAAATTTTGCAAGAATTCGGTGAAATTCAAATTACATTTAATTCCTAAAAAAAAATTATAAAACACTTCAGTTTCACTAACTTATATCAGACATTCTGTAGTGCTTATATACCTGAAAATTCTCAGTACCCGATTATTTATGAAACAGATGCCAGTTCCAATAATTATTTTAATTCTGGATAACCATATAATCTGTTTGATATACTGTTTGATCTGAGATTGTGCTGCTGTTTCGGCATTTAATAAAAAACCAAAATGTCACATAATAGTGGCTATGACTATGTGCAGCAAATATACCATAAAAATCTTGTCAATGAGAGCAAACTACCAACTTAACATTATTTTATCAAAATAAACAAAGTTTTTATTTTTTAATTAATTTGTACCATTTGCTGTCAAAAACAGTTTTTTAATTTTTATATTTTACTCCATTAACGTGTTGTTATAAAGTAAAAACATATTTGTACCATGGGTGGTCAAACCAAACATTAATGTTCACATTGACGTAACATATGTGTTCAAAAATTTAGTTTTTGGTGTACAAGTAAAATAAATTTTGATTTCTAAGTAAAGCAATGAACTTTCTTGCAGCTTAAATGTTCCAATTTTTGGAAATATATTTTTTATGATAATAATATCCCAACAAATTGAGAAGCGACTTAGTTCAATTAAGCAAAATTATATGCAACATTCCATCATTCCAACATAATTTAGTGCCCTTAACAAAATTTTGATTAAAATCGTGCGCATCGAAAATAGTTTAGACAGCTGAATCATGGCAACTAGCTGTTTTCCAGAACTATCCTAAATAATTGGCTGCAAATAATTTGCAAAATCCTTCAGTTTCATGTGCACATTGGTATATAATGTCGTCAAGTGGGGCGAATTTTAAAATCTTGCTTGTGTGACTAGCTAGATTTAAAACGCGAGAACGTATATTGACTGGATCCTCTTGTGACGTAAATTGGATGTTGCTCAATATTTGAATATTTTTATGAAGTAAGTAGAAATGTATTATGAAATATATCCCTAAAAATAAATGAAAAAATGTTCCAAATCAAATGTCAGGGTAGAGTCAGGGCCGCCTTAAAAACAAAGTGTTAATAGTTGAAATCTCACAGGATAATCAGAAATTTGATTCAATAATTGACAACCAAAAATCATGGGAAATTTCCACTTGGAAAATTGGTTGCAAAACGGCTCAGGAAAATATGCAAATCATCCTTTACGATTTTTGAAAATATATGTTTTTTAACATGCGAGATGTTCGGTATTTCGAAGAATGGTTTTCTTTTAGAATGTTTTCTTGAATTAAAAAATCAGGACTGTTTTAATTTTTTTTTGTCATCACATTATCTAGAAACGTGGCTCTTGAATTTAAGGACAATTTAGAGATGAGAATAATTCGATAAGTTTTGCGGTTTTTTAAAAAAATTTTAAGTTTTACTGACAGAACGGTAGAATTGTGAATTAAAGTGCTGATATCAAAATTTTTGCTAAATCCAAGATTTTTGAAACGATATCTCACATGATTTTATAACTACTCCCAGCTCGGTAGATTTTAGTACTAAGATGCTTAAGCTAAATTTGTAGCATTCCAATTAATTCATTATTTTTATGTGCCACATATCATTGTGGGGTCCAATAATGCCAGGAATTTAGCTGAACCACCCCTGTACTCATTCCGATATATTAGTGTTACCTATCGTTTGCTAGCGCTGGGAGTTGATTAGTAAAATGGTTTTGTGGAATACCAAATTTAACTGAAGCACCTTAGCACTAAGATCTACCGTACAGGCGCTGGAAGCAGTTACATTTTTTCTTATTCTCCTATAATCATGTGAGATATCGTTTGAAAGATTATGAAAGACAATTCTAGAAGCGCTTTAGTTCACAAATTTTCCGTTTTGGCGCTGGTAGCTAATTATTAATTTGTTATATATTGTTATATAAGTTTGTTATATAAGTTAGCAGAAGCATTTAATATTTCTACCTTTGTGGCGTTCAGTGTAAATAAAAGATTCTAAATGATAACAAACTTTAGTTAGCAAAGCTTTAATTCACAAATCGGCCGTTCTGACGCTGATAGCTAATTATATATTATAATAAAACAAATACGGGCCGCATATCATTGAACAAGTCTTGAAGAATGCCACAGATTTAGCTGGAATACATTATGAATTCATGGAGCTTCTTGTCATATTGAGCTATTACAAAATTTATTAACCGGGCAAAGTAATTGTAAGTGTCAACTGCGTCGATGAGTGCAACATTAGCTTGTACTAGAACATCAATAGAATATTCTACTGCCATTTGTGAGTACTATTGTCGCAACTTCTACGCTTCTACGCTTTGAAGTCATCCTATAAAACTATCTATGGATAAGATTAATTGGAGCTGTTCCAGTTACTACTGCGTTACGTCTCCCCATAGCCGCCTACCGATTTCACCTTCTAATGGTGACGCTATAATATGTCTTCTACCAAAATCTTGAAACTTGTTTGCGAAACTAACTGCTTGCCTACCAACCTGCGTATTAAAACTGTTGCACCAAAATTTTGGATTCATCTTTCCAGGTTTGATCCTAGTATTTTGGAAGCTGATATTTTATCAATGGCTAATTGAATTCAAACAATTGTGAACTAAAACACTCTGCAAAAGTCGAAATTTATTTCTCGTTTTCCTAAACAAAAATTGACAACTGTTTCATTTACACAACCTACTAGTACAAATGCGAACAAATTGTCTTTCTCTAATTTCATTCAAGTAGTGAAAACAAATTATTTCGTGATAGAAATTGAGTACAATATCACAATTTTTCAATCTAGCAACCTGTTAAATGATATAAAATGTGAAAGAGTGTCATATTTTATTCTAAAGAAGCGAGGCATAATCTTCGATAAATTATCGAAAATGGGATGGTAAAACATGTCAGCACAGGTAATATTTGTCGTCCGGTATTATTGGTATATTAAACTCGCAAAATTTTGTCATATAGTAAGATAGAGTGTCATGACAAAATTGTATTTTTACACTCACAACTATTAACACCAAAATGTATGTACATTTTGTCACAGTGTCATGACAAAAACATCAGCAATTTTAATAAATTTTCTCATCGTCACGGTGTATCGCGCATGCTCAGATTCAATACAAATATATTTTGTGACGGCATTCTAGCGTCATCACAAAATTTTGTGAGTGAAGACCGAGCGTTACATTTACGTTATTTCGAGCTAGAACCAGTCCAGACAACCGCATCAAGTTCAATAGACATATATGTTTTTCCTCGTTTACAAGGAGTAGAATTTTACGAGTCATAAATTTAATTAGGAATTTTTTAAGCCCTCCACTCCAAAAATAACAAGATGTAGTGCGAAATGCGGAGCAGCATAGTTATTGAGAAAATGGGCATGGCTTGCGATGAATGAAGCCTTTGCGTGAAAAAAATCCCACGCTTTGTCCTTTTTCTAGAAAGCTACTCAAAAACTATTTTAAATCATAGCTCAGAAATGTGTATTTTTTTTGTATGTATTATTACTCACAGGTTTGGTTAGGTTTTGGTAGCAGCATTTTTTTGTTTTAGTCTTTCAGCAAGTGGAAATTTTATTATGATCTTCAGTTCCGCCTCGTTTTCCAGTAGCTTCAGAGCGAGCCACAGGAGAGTCACATCAGTGCAGTGATCAAGGGGATCATACTGCAATGGTGCTGGTTTCTAAATTTTCTACAAAATGGCTAACTGGATTTGGGAATAACAATCGAGAAACTTTGTTTACTTGTAGAATCTCAAACAGCAGCATATTTTTTTTCTTTTAGTAAATTAATATATTTTACTGAAAAACTCTTCGAAATCAGACAAATTTTCCTATTAATTAGCAGTAAAATTTTTTGAACGGCAATATTTCCCTAAAATGAATGTGTTTCAGTGCAATCTGTAGACGCATTTCAAAATACCTTTCCGCCTGAAAACAGCGTGATAAGCTGTAACTACCACTTACTGTTTCGACACCAACGATATGAAGATAGTTGCTCAATTAATGTGTGCGTCCTAACCACTGTTATGGCACAGTTGTATACATTTTGAATTAAGTTTTCTTAACTACTAGTAAAGTAAACTAAACAGTTAGAAAATATACCGTTAAAAAATTTTATAAGAATTTTGAATGAAATCTAGAAAAAAACTCCAAAAATTTATTTTACATTCTTCAAGAAAAATTCTCATTTTTAAGTAGTTTTACTGAATATGATATAGCTATTTCAATATCTATAAACTCCGGGTATAAACAATTTGTGTACAAAGCCACTATGCGGAAATTATTATTAAATTATGATAAGACAATCGGGTCAGCTTAAGCCGGATTCAGTGTTCCGTTTGATCGTTTCTTCGTTCCTTAACCACTGAAATTGGCTAGAAAAAATTTCTGAACGAAAGAACGCAACACTGAATCCGCCTTTAAAAACATTTCCACCAAAATAGGATAATTCTGATTTTTGTTCCGGTAAATTAAGTCAATTCGGTCGGAATGAGTAATTTTAGTTTAAATAAATTCCGGAAATCGATGGGGTTTCTCGGAAAATGTCTATAAGGTAGCACAATCAAATAAAGAGTTATCTCTTTTAGTTCTGATAAATCAAGTGGATTTTGTTGGTTTCCGTTATTATTGTTTAGATAAATTCTGGATTGTAATTATGTGGAAATAATAGCCTTAGGTTGACACAATCAAATAAGTTAACCGCCATTTCCAAACAGAGAGTTAGAATATCCTTTTCAGTTCTGGCAGATCAAGAGGATTTTACTTGCTTGTGTGAAAGTATTAGCCTAAGGTTGACACAATCGCACAATCAAATGAGTCAAGAGCCATTTCCAAATGGAGGGAAGAGTTATCCATTTTCATTCTCGCTATTCAAATCGATTTCATTGTTTGAGTAGTTTTAGTTTAGATAAATTCTGTACATCGTAGTGCTTGTCGGAATATTGCGCTATGTGGAAATGTTAGCGTTAAGTTGACACAAGCAAATGAGTCAAGAGTCGTTAATCAACTTGATTGTCAATAGAAACGGGCAGGTATCATTTTCGTTTCCGTGCATCAAATGTATTTTATTGGTTTGACAAATGTCTCTTGACTCATTTGCTTCTGTAAACCTGAGGATAACATTTTGTTATAGTGAAATTTTCCAACAAATTCTATGACAATCAGAATTTATCTAAACTAAAACACTCAAACCAATTGAATTGATTAGATTTACCAGAATGAAAAAGTTCATTCCTCCCCTTCTTTTGGAAAGGGTTCTTAACTCATATGATTGTGTCAACCTAAAGGTAACATTTCCAAACAGTTTTATTTTCCGGCAAACTTCACTATATCCAGAATTTATCTAAACTAAAACTACTCAAACCAATAAAATTGATTTGATTTAGGAGAAAGAAAATTTATACCTCTCCCCTGACATTTGCTTGTGTCAACCTAAGGCTAACGAACGAAAAATGATACCTCTACTCTCCGTTTATAAAGAACACATGACTGTTAGCCTTACGCTAGAAAACCAAATAAAAACACATGTAATTAAAAATACTAATTAATTTTATTAAAAAAAATCATAATTTAACGAAACAACGAAAAAAAATCATTTTAATAAACAAAGATTGCAAAATATATCATAAAATATATTTTTAAGTGCTATCGTCACTGCCTGATGGAACTGATGGAATTTGCATTCGTTTATGTGACACTTGAAAGTCACTTTCGTTTCGTCACTAGAAATATTTTCCACTACGTTTTCATTGCTGCGTAGTGATGGTGTTACAGTAGTATTCGTAAATCCATTATCAATGGTTGTTTCCCAGTTGTGATAAAACTGTTATATAATTCTCGATAATTAATAATTTTAGCTCATGTTGAAATTTCTCTGCTTTTTCCCCAATAGAATCATGATTGCCAAAATCAACGCTCAATTTAGCAGCTATTTGAACTCATTATTTAATTAGGTGTGCGGTAAGGGTAGGGACTTCTTCTTACTAAGTGCCTTATCCACTAATAATTGATAATATGGGATAACTAGGGAAATCCCCAGCAGTTGTGTCATAGACACGTAAATTACACGTTCACCTCCATCTGTCGGTAATTTTATTATTATAATGACTGACAGATGGCAGTGAACGAGGTTTAAATCAAGTACAAGGATGTTTGATTTAGCTAAAAATATTTTATTTTAATCGCGTTAAATCAAATAAAATCGCTAAAAAAAGAAACAAAGTGTTTTGTTGAATCGCGTTAAATGGAAACAGACGTGCGAAATTTCGGAGAATTAGGAATCCCCTACTTTATATGAAATAAAACACATGGATTTCGCATTGCGTGTGTTATTTTGCAATTTGCCCCTATTTCTAAAAAAACGCACCACATCACTATTCACTACACAGCAAAAAAAATATATCATGTATTAATATTAAGATCACGTCGGCTTTTCAATGTTTTGACTGTAATTCAAAAACAAATTGTATATTGTGTATTGAAAACTCTAACCGTATTCGCATGCGTAAATTTCGCACGTCTGTTTTCAGCATAAAAAGAAAATTAGGTTTCTATAACTCTGTTAATGAACCGGTTAAAGACTTTTTATATCCCGCCTGTTTTTCAATACGTTGGTTTATTTCCCGACCGGAATATGGAAATATTTTCGCCAACTGCTTCAAATAACACTTTCCTTTCATATCCGAATGGTTTTTATCCCTGATACTAGCTGAGTTACCCGGCGTTGCACGGGAGGTATATATTTCAAATATCTTGATTGTTATGCAAGAATTCTCTCTTTACATCGCTGTAGTTGCAATCACATATGAAAAGAAAATTATAAGTAGCTGTATTCAGTAACGGGTGCCTCCGTTAATGCATCCAGGCGAACTTTTGTAATGATATTATTGGACATCCTGTTTGTGAGGATAATTAATTAATTTTGGTTTGGTATTTGTTACCAGTTGCCAAATAATTATACTCCATTTTTACAAACCTTCAACCAGATCAAAGTGAATAATAAATAAAGATATTTTAGTTAATAATTTTTATTATAAAGCATTTTGATAAACAATATTTTTGGTTTTTCCATTTGGTGTGTAAATAAATAAATTTTTTGTCGTTCCCACTCTGGAGCAAGCAACATACAGTTGGCCATGTGAAAAGCATGAATTTTCCAAAATAACACCAGCTATTTTCAATGATTGCCCCTGGGCTTTGTTGATTGTCATTGCAAAAGCAAGGCGTAATGGGAATTGTACTCGCTTGAATTCAAACGGCAAATCGGTGGGAATCATAGGAATGCGCGGAATTAGCACATCTTCTCCTTTACTTTTACCGGTAATAATCGTTGCTTCAATCACATTCGGCATCAATTTCTTCACACAAAGTCGTGTTCCGTTGCACAATTTCTTTGGATCTAAATTTGGGAGCAGTATTATTGGTGAACTCTCTTTTAAAAATAGTATGTGTGGTGGAATACCAGATGGAATACCAAATAATTAAGAAACTATTGGATAATTGACGGATTGATTCACATCAGTAACCGTGTCGGTAGATTTGTATTTCATTAGTGGCCTGGGTAGTTCCGATTGAATTTCATTATTTAATTTATTAACGCCGTCATTTTTGGGACCTAAAGATTGTCTTAAATTAAAATTAATAAAATTAATTTGAATAATTGAATCAATTATAGTAGAGGTATGATTTGTGTATAACAATCGCACGATAGTTTTCCTTTTAGGTGTCTAAATTTTTTCGACTAAGGCGCTATTTCGGAACATTTAAATAATTGTATCTATACATACATGTAAAAATGAATTCTTGATCCAGGGCAGACTTCCGGATTGGAGCATGTCACTAATTTTATATAACCCCTTTCCTAAAGTCATTCCCTTCAAAAAATCTTAAAAAAATTGAAATTTTGAGAACAAATTTGTACCACAGCCCCTAAACCCCGGGATCCAGCCCCTTCAAAAGTATCGTGGTCTTGGTCCTGAACATGCAACATATACATGGTAAAAATTTCATGGCGATCGGTAAAGCGGCTAAGGCGTTATTTCAGAACAATCAAATAATTGTATCTTTACATGTAAAAATGAATTTTTGATCCAGGGGTGGACTCCCCGAATTCGAACATGTCTCTTATTTCATATAACCCCTTTCCAAAACTCATTCTCGTAAAAAAATTTAATTTTTTGTAAAAATTTGTACCATGGCCCCTAGACCCCGGGGTCCAGCTCCTTTCACAATATCGTAAGATTGGTCCTAAACATGTAATATTTCCATGGTAAAAATTTCATGGCGATCGGTCGAGCGACTGAGAAGTCATTTTGGAATAATCAAATATTTGTATCTATATACATGTATAAATTAATTTTTGATCCAGGGCTCAGCCCCTCGGATTCGAACATGTCAGTAATTCCGTATAACCAGCCCCATAAACTCATTTTCGTGGAAAAATTTAAAGAAAATTAAATTTTTCGAAAAAAATTGTACCGCAGCCCCTAGACCCCGGGGTCCAGCCCCTTCCAAAATATCATAAGGTTGGTTCTGGATATGCATCATTTCCATGGTAAACATTTCATGGCGATCGGTTGAGCGACTGAGAAGTCATTTTGGAATAATCAAATATTTGTATCTTTACATGTAAAAAATTAATTTTTGATCCAGAGCTGGGCTCCTCGGATTCGAACATGTCAGTAATTTCATATAACTAGCCCCATAAACTCATTTTCGTGGAAAAATTTAAAGAAAATTAAAATTTTTGGAAAAATTTGTACCACAGCCCCTAAACCCCGGGGTCCAGCCCCTTTCACAATATCATAAGGTTGGTTCTGGATATGCAACATTTCCATGGTAAACATTTCATGGCGATCGGTTGAGCGACTGAGAAGTCATTGGAATAATCAAATATTTGTATTTATACATGTAAAAATTAATTTTTGATCCAGGGTTGGGCCCCTCGTATTTGAACATGTCAGTAATTTCGTATAAACAGCCTCATAAACTCATTTTCGTGGAAAAATTTAAGGAAAATTAAAATTTTCGAAAAAAATTATACCGCAGCCCCTAGACCCTTGGGTCCAGCCCCTTCCAAAATATCATAAGGTTGATTCTGGATATGCATAGGAATTCATTTTTATATATACTCGTATAGATTATCCCTAATAGCAGATTGAAAGCCGAATTCGCCGCTTTGCCGTTTGAACTAAAACAAAACTCATTGTAAATTCTAGTGCCGTTTAGTTCTTTCTCGTATTAGTTAATGTAATGCTTGAGCAAATTAAATTAAATCTAAATCTCTATTTGAGAATATTGATCTAATTTATGTTTCCAACCTGTTAACTTGAACTCTAATTCTATTAATGGATTTGAACGGAGCCAAGGTTTCACTAAATAAAACATCCCATCTTAATAAAATAATAAAAATGATCCTTAAAATGACAAATTGGATGGATCTCAAAAAAACCCACTAGCAACCAATACTTTTGGTTGCTTTTATAATTTAAATCCCTGATCAATGCTACTATCCAAATTTCATACTAATTCGTTAAGAAATGGCGGAAAGACGGAATATTGTTAAATTTCAAAATTTCATGTACCGAGTTCCTTTACTTCGCAGATTCATCCAATTTGTCATTTTAAAGATCATTTTTAATATTTTATTCCGCTATGGGATGTTTTATTTAGGCTGCGTACCAATCCAGGGGTAAAAGTCAATTTTAAGTAAATTTTTCGGTATTATTTTTTCGTTAACTTATTTTTCAAAAACTCTATGGTAAACTGATCGAAAACTCTGTACTAAAATAGATTTTTACCGTAGTAAACGCAGCCTAGTGAAAAAATAGATACAAAATGAATTTAAAATTTCCACTGGAAATTATATAATAAAGTCAATATCTTTTCTGATAGTGGTGCCACTTGTGGCGAGTACCGTAATCTCTTATTTTCCGCTAGCAAAGTTTCCGCAATCTTATACAGCATGCCAAGGACAGCCTTTTAAATTTATGTTAAGATGCAAAGTTCGAGCAAATATCAAGCATTTTCAATAATTTGTATAATCCTCTAATATGACATTTGTTATATGTTGACTCATATTTTACAGTCGATTACATTTCAGTACAATATATCATACCTATATGCAAATATCTATAAAAAATATACAACAAAGAAGAAAACTTTAACCTAATACATAAGTAATTTACATGTTTTCCTTCCTTTACCGAGAGAATTACTATCACATAAATAAATTTATTATCATGTTCGGATTATTTAGTTTTCCATGTACACAACTAGAACCTGCAAATATTATAGAATAGGACAAATTTATTATTTGATTTATGGATTTTAGTTTGCTATGGCATATACAGATAAGAATTACAAAATTTATCTAGTTTGTCGTAGGTTCGTATATGTACATAAGATCCATGTCCTCTATCCATGAGTAAATGTGAATAAAGATGAGCATTTCGTAATTTAGAATGTGATAATAATTATGTTTTGTTTACAGAATTTAATACGTTCTAAATTCGTACATGACCAGTATACCACAGAATTTATATTGTTTGTGGAGTTTCTAAAATTAATGATTTCGCTTTGTTTGAAGATAAGTAGCTCCTAATAAATAGTACCGGAATCATTTGACCATTGTCTATAAATTATATATACACAGATCACAGTTTTTTTTGTTTTTTATAAAAATAGAATGTAATACCCTCCTTTTCATTCAAGCATACACCACCCCTTCACCTACTCACACAATTGCAGTATACTACCTGCAAATTGTGAGCTCCATGCCAACCTGTACACTGACATGGACGGTAGGGTGGCGCTGAATTCTGCACTCGAACAGAGGGTTTTACTTGAGTTTAATAACATCACTGATTGTATCGATGACGAGAATTCGCTTTGCATCCAGTCTCTGATTTTTTTTTTGTTATTTGCACTAGTTTAATTTTTTTTTGTAGAGTAAACCCGTGTTATTATTCTGATAGCTTCCAATGATTGCAAACCGTTTTGATAGGTGAGCCGGTGAGGACGATGACTGGCAATATTGTTCGCTTAGTTGGTACCCGAATATCTGAGGTTGTGGTGACCGTGAGTCCATGAGTTTTCAAGAATTGGAATTCTCTCTCTGATGCTCGTGGAATTATTTTGGTACGTCAAAGTAGTTTTCTGTTCGAAGTTCGTATTAAGTCACTCCATAGAAGCAGTGCCACCATTTGTGCCTGGAATAAAATTATCTTAATGATCCCAAACATGTCTTCAAGTCGTTGACGTATAAGTTCCTTAGTGCGATTCCGACAGTATAAATTGCAAGCACTCGTGACACCGTATGCGACTGTGAACAATCTGTAATCTCGAACTTGTTCGTCTGGAGAATGCCTCGCTGATACTATCTGCCACCAATTTGTGTTTGCAAAAGCGAGTTAGTATTTCTAAGAGGCTTTACTGAAGTTTTGGACCATTAAAGAGGTTGTTATACAACTATATACAGCGATCGTAGTTTTATGCAATGCATCGAGAGCTAGTTTCTTGTATTCTAAATGAAACCGTAAATTATTTGAGAGCCGATGTTGCATGTGATGTAATTGGAGGATTGCGACTTTTTGAGACTTTCCGAAGAAGAACTAAAGACTGTGTTTCACATCCGCTCACATTTAAATTCATTTTGTGTTGATTCTCGATTTCCCAAAATGACCTGAGTATGTTGTCGAAAATGTCATAATTCTCGACAGTTGGAATGTATCAGAGTCCATACTTTTTACGATATTTGCCGTAGGCACTTGGCGAAACACACTTATACTTAATAAACACATTTTTATTAATCACATGTTTTTTGTTTCGCAGAATATTTTAAATATTTTTCAAAAAGTTTAAAAAATCACTCGATCGATTTCGACTTGTTAGGTCATCATCAGGAGTATCTACTGATTTGTATTAGTAAAAATTTTGTTATATAGTAGAAAAAAGTAAAATATAAATAAAAATAAAAGGAGGGGGAAAAAAATAATAAGCAATAAAAATTAATCTACGGATCGCGCAGGTAGGCGATGAGTCATAGGTTGAGTAACAAAATTCAAGGTATATTATTGCGTACGTGAGAATAGAAAAGGGCGGGGTCTGTAATTGGTGAGAACCGGATTTCTCTCTGTTCGTTAAGGATATTTTGGTTAAGAAATATTGATTTTCGAATTTCGTAAGATTCTAAGGTATCTAAACGTCTGCCTTTGGGTTGTATATGTAATATGTCTAAACTGTTCAAGCTAGCTGTATGATTTTCTGAAGTTAAATGGTTATGGAAAGTTGATTGATTGCAACCAGATAAATGTTCTTTAGCTCTAACTCCAAAATTGCGCCCAGTCTGGCCAATATAGGAGAAACTACAATCATTGCAATTAATCCTATAAACGCCAGATTTGGAAAGGCGTTCAACTCTAGGTTTATTGTTGAAAATCATTTTCTTTATTGTGTTATTATTATTAAAAGTAAAACTAATATTGGTGTAATTGGACACGATGTTGCTAATCCGTTGGCTTGTTTTTCCTATATACTCTAAGCGACGCCAATTTTCCCGCGTTGGACTATCCGGTGGATAAATATGCTTCGTTGTTATTCGTTGCTATTTGAAGAATTATGTTAAACTCAGTGTTATAATTTGAATTTGACAGAGGGATGTTTATGTTTATTAGTCTATCTGTGAGTGAGTGGAAAGCTGACATTTTAATATTATGGGGATGGTTTGAAGAACTAGGGATAACAGCGTCTGTATACGTGGGTTTCCGATAAATTTTGAAGTCTAAAGTAGAATTAATCCTGGTTATTGTTATATCTAGAAAATTAATACATTTATTTTCTTGTTTTTCTAACGTAAAATCAATGGTGGTATATTGAGAATTTAACCAAGTAAGGAAAGAGTCTAACAGTCTATCAGTTCCATTCCATAGACATAATATGTCATCAACATATCTATACCAAAAGATTATATGACGAAAATAAGGATTGTTATTTGATATGATCATTTGTTCGAAGAAATTCATGAAAATTTCAGCCAACAAAGGTGACCTTTGTGAAGTTATCCCGTAAAGTCATCCCGGAAAATGGTTATAGTTAAGTATGGCAACACCATTATATATTTTAGAAATTATAATGAAACTACAACTATCACGATATAAAAATATAACGATAGTAAAAAAAATTATTATGAAATATAATACACGAAATGGCGGCCATTATAAATAAAAACCGATTGACATATTTAACTTGCGCTATATATAGCTAATCACTATAGCAAAATAAGAATTATATAATTTATATAGAAACGAGTGGGTTTATTGATATAATAAGTAATAATTAAATTTGTAAAAAATAACAATGTCACAAAAATTTATTTTCTTCTAAAAAATTGTCAATATTCCAGTTTAATTAATATTTAATAAATACACTTATGAATATAAAATACTGTGTACTTCAAAGTATTGTAGTTCAAGAATTGGCCTGTTTAAACAACAAGTGGCAAAAAAATTCTATGATTTAGAGCTTCACTATAGTCATCTGAATTCGTAGTAGATGTCCATTACCAGAAACCGGACTATATAGGTTTGGTAGTTCAGGGATTGACCTGTTTAAATAATAAGAGACAAAAAAATTCTATGATTTAGAGCCTCGCTATAGTCCTTTGAATTTAAATAACAAGAGGCAAAAATATTCTTTGATTTAGAGCTATGCTATAGTCATCTGAATTAGTAGTAGATGTCCATTACCAGAAACCGGACTATATAGGTTTGGTAGTTCAGGGATTGACCTATTTAAATAATAAGAGACAAAAAAATTCTATGATTTAGAGCCTCGCTATAGTCCTTTGAATTTAAATAACAAGAGGCAAAAATATTCTTTGATTTAGAGCTACGCTATAGTCATCTGAATTAGTAGTAGATGTCCATTACCAGAAACCGGACTATATAGGTTTGATAGTTCAGGGATTGGCCTATTTAAATAATAAGGGACATAAAAATTCTATGATTTAGAGCCTCGCTATAGTCCTTTGAATTTAAATAACAAGAGGCAAAAATATTCTTTGATTTAGAGCTATGCTATAGTCATCTGAATTAGTAGTAGATGTCCATTACCAGAAACCGGACTATATAGGTTTGGTAGTTCAGGGATTGACCTATTTAAATAATAAGAGACAAAAAAATTCTATGATTTAGAGCCTCGCTATAGTCGTTTGAATTTAAATAACAAGAGGCAAAAATATTCTTTGATTTAGAACTACGCTATAGTCATCTGAATTAGTAGTAGATGTCCATTACCAGAAACCAGACTGTATAAATTTGGTAGTTCAGGGGTTGACCTGTTTAAATAATAAGAGACAAAAAAATTCTATGATTTAGAGCCTCGCTATAGTCCTTTGAATTTAAATAACAAGAGGCAAAAATATTCTTTGATTTAGAGCTACGCTATAGTCATCTGAATTAGTAGTAGATGTCCATTACCAGAAACCGGACTATATAGGTTTGATAGTTCAGGGATTGGCCTATTTAAATAATAAGGGACATAAAAATTCTATGATTTAGAGCCTCGCTATAGTCCTTTGAATTTAAATAACAAGAGGCAAAAATATTCTTTGATTTAGAGCTATGCTATAGTCATCTGAATTAGTAGTAGATGTCCATTACCAGAAACCGGACTATATAGGTTTGGTAGTTCAGGGATTGACCTATTTAAATAATAAGAGACAAAAAAATTCTATGATTTAGAGCCTCGCTATAGTCGTTTGAATTTAAATAACAAGAGGCAAAAATATTCTTTGATTTAGAACTACGCTATAGTCATCTGAATTAGTAGTAGATGTCCATTACCAGAAACCAGACTGTATAAATTTGGTAGTTCAGGGGTTGACCTGTTT
This sequence comes from Nephrotoma flavescens, assembly GCA_932526605.1. Classification (NCBI taxonomy): domain Eukaryota; kingdom Metazoa; phylum Arthropoda; class Insecta; order Diptera; family Tipulidae; genus Nephrotoma; species Nephrotoma flavescens. The sequence continues at coordinate 191,238,556 of OW052222.1, read as the reverse complement.
AAATAATAAGAGACAAAAAAATTCTATGATTTAGAGCCTCGCTATAGTCCTTTGAATTTAAATAACAAGAGGCAAAAATATTCTTTGATTTAGAGCTACGCTATAGTCATCTGAATTAGTAGTAGATGTCCATTACCAGAAACCGGACTATATAGGTTTGATAGTTCAGGGATTGGCCTATTTAAATAATAAGGGACATAAAAATTCTATGATTTAGAGCCTCGCTATAGTCCTTTGAATTTAAATAACAAGAGGCAAAAATATTCTTTGATTTAGAGCTATGCTATAGTCATCTGAATTAGTAGTAGATGTCCATTACCAGAAACCGGACTATATAGGTTTGGTAGTTCAGGGATTGACCTATTTAAATAATAAGAGACAAAAAAATTCTATGATTTAGAGCCTCGCTATAGTCGTTTGAATTTAAATAACAAGAGGCAAAAATATTCTTTGATTTAGAGCTACGCTATAGTCATCTGAATTAGTAGTAGATGTCCATTACCAGAAACCGGACTATATAGGTTTGGTAGTTCAGGGATTGACCTATTTAAATAATAAGAGACAAAAAAATTCTATGATTTAGAGCCTCGCTATAGTCGTTTGAATTTAAATAACAAGAGGCAAAAATATTCTTTGATTTAGAACTACGCTATAGTCATCTGAACTAGTAGTAGATGTCCATTACCAGAAACCAGACTGTATAAATTTGGTAGTTCAGGGGTTGACCTGTTTAAATAATAAGAGACAAAAAAATTCTATGATTTAGAGCCTCGCTATAGTCCTTTGAATTTAAATAACAAGAGGCAAAAATATTCTTTGATTTAGAGCTACGCTATAGTCATCTGAATTAGTAGTAGATGTCCATTACCAGAAACCGGACTATATAGGTTTGATAGTTCAGGGATTGGCCTATTTAAATAATAAGGGACATAAAAATTCTATGATTTAGAGCCTCGCTATAGTCCTTTGAATTTAAATAACAAGAGGCAAAAATATTCTTTGATTTAGAGCTACGCTATAGTCATCTGAATTAGTAGTAGATGTCCATTACCAGAAACCGGACTATATAGGTTTGATAGTTCAGGGATTGGCCTATTTAAATAATAAGGGACATAAAAATTCTATGATTTAGAGCCTCGCTATAGTCGTTTGAATTTAAATAACAAGAGGCAAAAATATTCTTTGATTTAGAGCTACGCTATAGTCATCTGAATTAGTAGTAGATGTCCATTACCAGAAACCGGACTATATAGGTTTGGTAGTTCAGGGATTGACCTATTTAAATAATAAGAGACAAAAAAATTCTATGATTTAGAGCCTCGCTATAGTCGTTTGAATTTAAATAACAAGAGGCAAAAATATTCTTTGATTTAGAACTACGCTATAGTCATCTGAATTAGTAGTAGATGTCCATTACCAGTAAACGGACTGTATAGGTTTGGTAGTTCAGGGGTTGACCTGTTTAAATAATAAGAGACAAAAAAATTCTATGATTTAGAGCCTCGCTATAGTCCTTTGAATTTAAAAAACAAGAGGCAAAAATATTCTTTGATTTAGAGCTACGCTATAGTCATCTGAATTAGTAGTAGATGTCCATTACCAGAAACCGGACTATATAGGTTTGATAGTTCAGGGATTGACCTATTTAAATAATAAGGGACATAAAAATTCTATGATTTAGAGCCTCGCTATAGTCGTTTGAATTTAAATAACAAGAGGCAAAAATATTCTTTGATTTAGAGCTACGCTATAGTCATCTGAATTCGTAGTAGATGTCCATTACCAGAAACCGGACTATATAGGTTTGGTAGTTCAGGGATTGACCTATTTAAATAATAAGAGACAGGAAAATTCTATGATTTAGAGCCTCGCTATAGTCATTTGAATTTAAATAACAAGAGGCAAAAATATTCTTTGATTTAGAACTACGCTATAGTCATCTGAATTAGTAGTAGATGTCCATTACCAGAAACCGGACTATATAGGTTTGGTAGTTCAGGGATTGACCTATTTAAATAATAAGAGACAGGAAAATTCTATGATTTAGAGCCTCGCTATAGTCATTTGAATTTAAATAACAAGAGGCAAAAATATTCTTTGATTTAGAGCTACGCTATAGTCATCTGAATTAGTAGTAGATGTCCATTACCAGAAACCGGACTATATAGGTTTGGTAGTTCAGGGATTGACCTATTTAAATAATAAGAGACAAAAAAATTCTATGATTTAGAGCCTCGCTATAGTCCTTTGAATTTAAATAACAAGAGGCAAAAATATTCTTTGATTTAGAGCTACGCTATAGTCATCTGAATTAGTAGTAGATGTCCATTACCAGAAACCGGACTATATAGGTTTGGTAGTTCAGGGATTGACCTATTTAAATAATAAGAGACAAAAAAATTCTATGATTTAGAGCCTCGCTATAGTCGTTTGAATTTAAATAACAAGAGGCAAAAATATTCTTTGATTTAGAGCTACGCTATAGTCATCTGAATTAGTAGTAGATGTCCATTACCAGAAACCGGACTATATAGGTTTGATAGTTCAGGGATTGACCTATTTAAATAATAAGGGACATAAAAATTCTATGATTTAGAGCCTCGCTATAGTCGTTTGAATTTAAATAACAAGAGGCAAAAATATTCTTTGATTTAGAGCTACGCTATAGTCATCTGAATTAGTAGTAGATGTCCATTACCAGAAACCGGACTATATAGGTTTGGTAGTTCAGGGATTGACCTGTTTAAATAATAAGAGACAAAAAAATTCTATGATTTAGAGCCTCGCTATAGTCGTTTGAATTTAAATAACAAGAGGCAAAAATATTCTTTGATTTAGAACTACGCTATAGTCATCTGAATTAGTAGTAGATGTCCATTACCAGAAACCAGACTGTATAAATTTGGTAGTTCAGGGGTTGACCTGTTTAAATAATAAGAGACATAAAAATTCTATGATTTAGAGCCTCGCTATAGTCCTTTGAATTTAAATAACAAGAGGCAAAAATATTCTTTGATTTAGAGCTATGCTATAGTCATCTGAATTAGTAGTAGATGTCCATTACCAGAAACCGGACTATATAGGTTTGGTAGTTCAGGGATTGACCTATTTAAATAATAAGAGACAAAAAAATTCTATGATTTAGAGCCTCGCTATAGTCGTTTGAATTTAAATAACAAGAGGCAAAAATATTCTTTGATTTAGAGCTACGCTATAGTCATCTGAATTAGTAGTAGATGTCCATTACCAGAAACCGGACTGTATAGGTTTGGTAGTTCAGGGATTGACCTGTTTAAATAATAAGAGACCAAAAAATTCTATGATTTAGAGCCTCGCTATAGTCCTTTGAATTTAAATAACAAGAGGCAAAAATATTCTTTGATTTAGAGCTACGCTATAGTCATCTGAATTAGTAGTAGATGTCCATTACCAGAAACCGGACTATATAGGTTTGATAGTTCAGGGATTGGCCTATTTAAATAATAAGGGACATAAAAATTCTATGATTTAGAGCCTCGCTATAGTCGTTTGAATTTAAATAACAAGAGGCAAAAATATTCTTTGATTTAGAGCTACGCTATAGTCATCTGAATTAGTAGTAGATGTCCATTACCAGAAACCGGACTATATAGGTTTGATAGTTCAGGGATTGACCTATTTAAATAATAAGAGACAAAAAAATTCTATGATTTAGAGCCTCGCTATAGTCGTTTGAATTTAAATAACAAGAGGCAAAAATATTCTTTGATTTAGAACTACGCTATAGTCATCTGAATTAGTAGTAGATGTCCATTATCAGTAAACGGACTGTATAGGTTTGGTAGTTCAGGGGTTGACCTGTTTAAATAATAAGAGACAAAAAAATTCTATGATTTAGAGCCTCGCTATAGTCATTTGAATTTAAATAACAAGAGGCAAAAATATTCTTTGATTTAGAGCTCCGCTATAGTCATCTGAATTCGTAGTAGATGTCCATTACCAGAAACCGGACTATATAGGTTTGGTAGTTCAGGGATTGACCTATTTAAATAATAAGAGACAAAAAAATTCTATGATTTAGAGCCTCGCTATAGTCGTTTGAATTTAAATAACAAGAGGCAAAAATATTCTTTGATTTAGAACTACGCTATAGTCATCTGAATTAGTAGTAGATGTCCATTACCAGAAACCGGACTCTATAGGTTTGGTAGTTCAGGGGTTGACCTGTTTAAATAATAAGAGACAGGAAAATTCTATGATTTAGAGCCTCGCTATAGTCGTTTGAATTTAAATAACAAGAGGCCAATATTATCTTTGATTTAGAGCTACGCTATAGTCATCTGAATTAGTAGTAGATGTCCATTACCAGAAACCGGACTATATAGGTTTGGTAGTTCAGGGATTGACCTATTTAAATAATAAGAGACAAAAAAATTCTATGATTTAGAGCCTCGCTATAGTCATTTGAATTTAAATAACAAGAGGCAAAAATATTCTTTGATTTAGAGCTCCGCTATAGTCATCTGAATTCGTAGTAGATGTCCATTACCAGAAACCGGACTATATAGGTTTGGTAGTTCAGGGATTGACCTATTTAAATAATAAGAGACAGGAAAATTCTATGATTTAGAGCCTCGCTATAGTCGTTTGAATTTAAATAACAAGAGGCAAAAATATTCTTTGATTTAGAGCTCCGCTATAGTCATCTGAATTCGTAGTAGATGTCCATTACCAGAAACCGGACTATATAGGTTTGGTAGTTCAGGGATTGACCTTTTAAATAATAAGAGACAAAAAAATTCTATGATTTAGAGCCTCGCTATAGTCATTTGAATTTAAATAACAAAAGGCAAAAATATTCTTTGATTTAGAGCTCCGCTATAGTCATCTGAATTTGTAGTAGATGTCCATTACCAGAAAACGGACTGTATAGGTTTGGTAGTTCAGGGATTGACCTATTTAAATAATAAGAGACAGAAAAATTCTATGATTTAGAGCCTCGCTATAGTCATTTGAATTTAAATAACAAAAGGCAAAAATATTCTTTGATTTAGAGCTCCGCTATAGTCATTTGAATTTGTAGTAGATGTCCATTACCAGAAAACGGACTATATAGGTTTGGTAGTTCAGGGATTGACCTATTTAAATAATAAGAGACAAAAAAATTCTATGATTTAGAGCCTCGCTATAGTCATTTGAATTTAAATAACAAAAGGCAAAAATATTCTTTGATTTAGAGCTCCGCTATAGTCATCTGAATTTGTAGTAGATGTCCATTACCAGAAAACGGACTGTATAGGTTTGGTAGTTCAGGGATTGACCTATTTAAATAATAAGAGACAGAAAAATTCTATGATTTAGAGCCTCGCTATAGTCATTTGAATTTAAATAACAAAAGGCAAAAATATTCTTTGATTTAGAGCTCCGCTATAGTCATTTGAATTTGTAGTAGATGTCCATTACCAGAAAACGGACTATATAGGTTTGGTAGTTCAGGGATTGACCTTTTAAATAATAAGAGACAAAAAAATTCTATGATTTAGAGCCTCGCTATAGTCATTTGAATTTAAATAACAAGAGGCAAAAATATTCTTTGATTTAGAGCTCCGCTATAGTCATCTGAATTCGTAGTAGATGTCCATTACCAGAAACCGGACTATATAGGTTTGGTAGTTCAGGGATTGACCTATTTAAATAATAAGAGACAGGAAAATTCTATGATTTAGAGCCTCGCTATAGTCGTTTGAATTTAAATAACAAGAGGCAAAAATATTCTTTGATTTAGAGCTCCGCTTTAGTCATCTGAATTTGTAGTAGATGTCCATTACCAGAAAACGGACTGTATAGGTTTGGTAGTTCAGGGATTGACCTATTTAAATAATAAGAGACAGAAAAATTCTATGATTTAGAGCCTCGCTATAGTCATTTGAATTTAAATAACAAAAGGCAAAAATATTCTTTGATTTAGAGCTCCGCTATAGTCATTTGAATTTGTAGTAGATGTCCATTACCAGAAAACGGACTATATAGGTTTGGTAGTTCAGGGATTGACCTTTTAAATAATAAGAGACAAAAAAATTCTATGATTTAGAGCCTCGCTATAGTCATTTGAATTTAAATAACAAAAGGCAAAAATATTCTTTGATTTAGAGCTCCGCTATAGTCATCTGAATTTGTAGTAGATGTCCATTACCAGAAAACGGACTGTATAGGTTTGGTAGTTCAGGGATTGACCTTTTAAATAATAAGAGACAAAAAAATTCTATGATTTAGAGCCTCGCTATAGTCGTTTGAATTTAAATAACAAGAGGCAAAAATATTCTTTGATTTAGAACTACGCTATAGTCATCTGAATTAGTAGTAGATGTCCATTACCAGAAACCGGACTATATAGGTTTGGTAGTTCAGGGATTGACCTATTTAAATAATAAGAGACAGGAAAATTCTATGATTTAGAGCCTCGCTATAGTCATTTGAATTTAAATAACAAGAGGCAAAAATATTCTTTGATTTAGAACTACGCTATAGTCATCTGAATTAGTAGTAGATGTCCATTACCAGAAACCGGACTATATAGGTTTGGTAGTTCAGGGATTGACCTATTTAAATAATAAGAGACAGGAAAATTCTATGATTTAGAGCCTCGCTATAGTCATTTGAATTTAAATAACAAGAGGCAAAAATATTCTTTGATTTAGAACTACGCTATAGTCATCTGAATTAGTAGTAGATGTCCATTACCAGAAACCGGACTATATAGGTTTGGTAGTTCAGGGATTGACCTTTTAAATAATAAGAGACAAAAAAATTCTATGATTTAGAGCCTCGCTATAGTCATTTGAATTTAAATAACAAAAGGCAAAAATATTCTTTGATTTAGAGCTCCGCTATAGTCATCTGAATTTGTAGTAGATGTCCATTACCAGAAAACGGACTGTATAGGTTTGGTAGTTCAGGGATTGACCTATTTAAATAATAAGAGACAGAAAAATTCTATGATTTAGAGCCTCGCTATAGTCATTTGAATTTAAATAACAAAAGGCAAAAATATTCTTTGATTTAGAGCTCCGCTATAGTCATTTGAATTTGTAGTAGATGTCCATTACCAGAAAACGGACTATATAGGTTTGGTAGTTCAGGGATTGACCTATTTAAATAATAAGAGACAAAAAAATTCTATGATTTAGAGCCTCGCTATAGTCGTTTGAATTTAAATAACAAGAGGCAAAAATATTCTTTGATTTAGAACTACGCTATAGTCATCTGAATTAGTAGTAGATGTCCATTACCAGAAACCGGACTATATAGGTTTGGTAGTTCAGGGATTGACCTATTTAAATAATAAGAGACAGGAAAATTCTATGATTTAGAGCCTCGCTATAGTCATTTGAATTTAAATAACAAGAGGCAAAAATATTCTTTGATTTAGAACTACGCTATAGTCATCTGAATTAGTAGTAGATGTCCATTACCAGAAACCGGACTATATAGGTTTGGTAGTTCAGGGATTGACCTATTTAAATAATAAGAGACAGGAAAATTCTATGATTTAGAGCCTCGCTATAGTCATTTGAATTTAAATAACAAGAGGCAAAAATATTCTTTGATTTAGAACTACGCTATAGTCATCTGAATTAGTAGTAGATGTCCATTACCAGAAACCGGACTATATAGGTTTGGTAGTTCAGGGATTGACCTATTTAAATAATAAGAGACAAAAAAATTCTATGATTTAGAGCCTCGCTATAGTCGTTTGAATTTAAATAACAAGAGGCAAAAATATTCTTTGATTTAGAACTACGCTATAGTCATCTGAATTAGTAGTAGATGTCCATTACCAGAAACCGGACTATATAGGTTTGGTAGTTCAGGGATTGACCTATTTAAATAATAAGAGACAGGAAAATTCTATGATTTAGAGCCTCGCTATAGTCATTTGAATTTAAATAACAAGAGGCAAAAATATTCTTTGATTTAGAACTACGCTATAGTCATCTGAATTAGTAGTAGATGTCCATTACCAGAAACCGGACTATATAGGTTTGGTAGTTCAGGGATTGACCTTTTAAATAATAAGAGACAAAAAAATTCTATGATTTAGAGCCTCGCTATAGTCATTTGAATTTAAATAACAAAAGGCAAAAATATTCTTTGATTTAGAGCTCCGCTATAGTCATCTGAATTTGTAGTAGATGTCCATTACCAGAAAACGGACTGTATAGGTTTGGTAGTTCAGGGATTGACCTATTTAAATAATAAGAGACAGAAAAATTCTATGATTTAGAGCCTCGCTATAGTCATTTGAATTTAAATAACAAAAGGCAAAAATATTCTTTGATTTAGAGCTCCGCTATAGTCATTTGAATTTGTAGTAGATGTCCATTACCAGAAAACGGACTATATAGGTTTGGTAGTTCAGGGATTGACCTATTTAAATAATAAGAGACAAAAAAATTCTATGATTTAGAGCCTCGCTATAGTCGTTTGAATTTAAATAACAAGAGGCAAAAATATTCTTTGATTTAGAACTACGCTATAGTCATCTGAATTAGTAGTAGATGTCCATTACCAGAAACCGGACTATATAGGTTTGGTAGTTCAGGGATTGACCTATTTAAATAATAAGAGACAAAAAAATTCTATGATTTAGAGCCTCGCTATAGTCGTTTGAATTTAAATAACAAGAGGCAAAAATATTCTTTGATTTAGAACTACGCTATAGTCATCTGAATTAGTAGTAGATGTCCATTACCAGAAACCGGACTATATAGGTTTGGTAGTTCAGGGATTGACCTATTTAAATAATAAGAGACAGGAAAATTCTATGATTTAGAGCCTCGCTATAGTCATTTGAATTTAAATAACAAGAGGCAAAAATATTCTTTGATTTAGAACTACGCTATAGTCATCTGAATTAGTAGTAGATGTCCATTACCAGAAACCGGACTATATAGGTTTGGTAGTTCAGGGATTGACCTTTTAAATAATAAGAGACAAAAAAATTCTATGATTTAGAGCCTCGCTATAGTCATTTGAATTTAAATAACAAAAGGCAAAAATATTCTTTGATTTAGAGCTCCGCTATAGTCATCTGAATTTGTAGTAGATGTCCATTACCAGAAAACGGACTGTATAGGTTTGGTAGTTCAGGGATTGACCTATTTAAATAATAAGAGACAGAAAAATTCTATGATTTAGAGCCTCGCTATAGTCATTTGAATTTAAATAACAAAAGGCAAAAATATTCTTTGATTTAGAGCTCCGCTATAGTCATTTGAATTTGTAGTAGATGTCCATTACCAGAAAACGGACTATATAGGTTTGGTAGTTCAGGGATTGACCTATTTAAATAATAAGAGACAAAAAAATTCTATGATTTAGAGCCTCGCTATAGTCGTTTGAATTTAAATAACAAGAGGCAAAAATATTCTTTGATTTAGAACTACGCTATAGTCATCTGAATTAGTAGTAGATGTCCATTACCAGAAACCGGACTATATAGGTTTGGTAGTTCAGGGATTGACCTATTTAAATAATAAGAGACAGGAAAATTCTATGATTTAGAGCCTCGCTATAGTCATTTGAATTTAAATAACAAGAGGCAAAAATATTCTTTGATTTAGAACTACGCTATAGTCATCTGAATTAGTAGTAGATGTCCATTACCAGAAACCGGACTATATAGGTTTGGTAGTTCAGGGATTGACCTATTTAAATAATAAGAGACAAAAAAATTCTATGATTTAGAGCCTCGCTATAGTCATTTGAATTTAAATAACAAGAGGCAAAAATATTCTTTGATTTAGAGCTACGCTATAGTCATCTGAATTAGTAGTAGATGTCCATTACCAGAAACCGGACTATATAGGTTTGGTAGTTCAGGGATTGACCTGTTTAAATAATAAGAGACAAAAAAATTCTATGATTTAGAGCCTCGCTATAGTCGTTTGAATTTAAATAACAAGAGGCAAAAATATTCTTTGATTTAGAACTACGCTATAGTCATCTGAATTAGTAGTAGATGTCCATTACCAGAAACCGGACTATATAGGTTTGGTAGTTCAGGGATTGACCTATTTAAATAATAAGAGACAAAAAAATTCTATGATTTAGAGCCTCGCTATAGTCATTTGAATTTAAATAACAAGAGGCAAAAATATTCTTTGATTTAGAGCTACGCTATAGTCATCTGAATTAGTAGTAGATGTCCATTACCAGAAACCGGACTATATAGGTTTGGTAGTTCAGGGATTGACCTGTTTAAATAATAAGAGACAAAAAAATTCTATGATTTAGAGCCTCGCTATAGTCGTTTGAATTTAAATAACAAGAGGCAAAAATATTCTTTGATTTAGAGCTCCGCTATAGTCATTTGAATTTGTAGTAGATGTCCATTACCAGAAAACGGACTATATAGGTTTGGTAGTTCAGGGATTGACCTATTTAAATAATAAGAGACAAAAAAATTCTATGATTTAGAGCCTCGCTATAGTCGTTTGAATTTAAATAACAAGAGGCAAAAATATTCTTTGATTTAGAACTACGCTATAGTCATCTGAATTAGTAGTAGATGTCCATTACCAGAAACCGGACTATATAGGTTTGGTAGTTCAGGGATTGACCTATTTAAATAATAAGAGACAGGAAAATTCTATGATTTAGAGCCTCGCTATAGTCATTTGAATTTAAATAACAAGAGGCAAAAATATTCTTTGATTTAGAACTACGCTATAGTCATCTGAATTAGTAGTAGATGTCCATTACCAGAAACCGGACTATATAGGTTTGGTAGTTCAGGGATTGACCTTTTAAATAATAAGAGACAAAAAAATTCTATGATTTAGAGCCTCGCTATAGTCATTTGAATTTAAATAACAAAAGGCAAAAATATTCTTTGATTTAGAGCTCCGCTATAGTCATCTGAATTTGTAGTAGATGTCCATTACCAGAAAACGGACTGTATAGGTTTGGTAGTTCAGGGATTGACCTATTTAAATAATAAGAGACAGAAAAATTCTATGATTTAGAGCCTCGCTATAGTCATTTGAATTTAAATAACAAAAGGCAAAAATATTCTTTGATTTAGAGCTCCGCTATAGTCATTTGAATTTGTAGTAGATGTCCATTACCAGAAAACGGACTATATAGGTTTGGTAGTTCAGGGATTGACCTATTTAAATAATAAGAGACAAAAAAATTCTATGATTTAGAGCCTCGCTATAGTCGTTTGAATTTAAATAACAAGAGGCAAAAATATTCTTTGATTTAGAACTACGCTATAGTCATCTGAATTAGTAGTAGATGTCCATTACCAGAAACCGGACTATATAGGTTTGGTAGTTCAGGGATTGACCTATTTAAATAATAAGAGACAGGAAAATTCTATGATTTAGAGCCTCGCTATAGTCATTTGAATTTAAATAACAAGAGGCAAAAATATTCTTTGATTTAGAACTACGCTATAGTCATCTGAATTAGTAGTAGATGTCCATTACCAGAAACCGGACTATATAGGTTTGGTAGTTCAGGGATTGACCTATTTAAATAATAAGAGACAAAAAAATTCTATGATTTAGAGCCTCGCTATAGTCATTTGAATTTAAATAACAAGAGGCAAAAATATTCTTTGATTTAGAGCTACGCTATAGTCATCTGAATTAGTAGTAGATGTCCATTACCAGAAACCGGACTATATAGGTTTGGTAGTTCAGGGATTGACCTGTTTAAATAATAAGAGACAAAAAAATTCTATGATTTAGAGCCTCGCTATAGTCGTTTGAATTTAAATAACAAGAGGCAAAAATATTCTTTGATTTAGAACTACGCTATAGTCATCTGAATTAGTAGTAGATGTCCATTACCAGAAACCAGACTGTATAAATTTGGTAGTTCAGGGGTTGACCTGTTTAAATAATAAGAGACATAAAAATTCTATGATTTAGAGCCTCGCTATAGTCCTTTGAATTTAAATAACAAGAGGCAAAAATATTCTTTGATTTAGAGCTATGCTATAGTCATCTGAATTAGTAGTAGATGTCCATTACCAGAAACCGGACTATATAGGTTTGGTAGTTCAGGGATTGACCTATTTAAATAATAAGAGACAAAAAAATTCTATGATTTAGAGCCTCGCTATAGTCGTTTGAATTTAAATAACAAGAGGCAAAAATATTCTTTGATTTAGAGCTACGCTATAGTCATCTGAATTAGTAGTAGATGTCCATTACCAGAAACCGGACTGTATAGGTTTGGTAGTTCAGGGATTGACCTGTTTAAATAATAAGAGACCAAAAAATTCTATGATTTAGAGCCTCGCTATAGTCGTTTGAATTTAAATAACAAGAGGCAAAAATATTCTTTGATTTAGAGCTACGCTATAGTCATCTGAATTAGTAGTAGATGTCCATTACCAGAAACCGGACTATATAGGTTTGATAGTTCAGGGATTGACCTATTAAAATAATAAGGGACATAAAAATTCTATGATTTAGAGCCTCGCTATAGTCGTTTGAATTTAAATAACAAGAGGCAAAAATATTCTTTGATTTAGAGCTACGCTATAGTCATCTGAATTCGTAGTAGATGTCCATTACCAGAAACCGGACTATATAGGTTTGGTAGTTCAGGGATTGACCTATTTAAATAATAAGAGACAGGAAAATTCTATGATTTAGAGCCTCGCTATAGTCATTTGAATTTAAATAACAAGAGGCAAAAATATTCTTTGATTTAGAACTACGCTATAGTCATCTGAATTAGTAGTAGATGTCCATTACCAGAAACCGGACTATATAGGTTTGGTAGTTCAGGGATTGACCTGTTTAAATAATAAGAGACAAAAAAATTCTATGATTTAGAGCCTCGCTATAGTCGTTTGAATTTAAATAACAAGAGGCAAAAATATTCTTTGATTTAGAACTACGCTATAGTCATCTGAATTAGTAGTAGATGTCCATTACCAGAAACCAGACTGTATAAATTTGGTTGTTCAGGGGTTGACCTGTTTAAATAATAAGAGACATAAAAATTCTATGATTTAGAGCCTCGCTATAGTCATTTGAATTTAAATAACAAGAGGCAAAAATATTCTTTGATTTAGAGCTACGCTATAGTCATCTGAATTAGTAGTAGATGTCCATTACCAGAAACCGGACTATATAGGTTTGGTAGTTCAGGGATTGACCTGTTTAAATAATAAGAGACAAAAAAATTCTATGATTTAGAGCCTCGCTATAGTCGTTTGAATTTAAATAACAAGAGGCAAAAATATTCTTTGATTTAGAACTACGCTATAGTCATCTGAATTAGTAGTAGATGTCCATTACCAGAAACCAGACTGTATAAATTTGGTAGTTCAGGGGTTGACCTGTTTAAATAATAAGAGACATAAAAATTCTATGATTTAGAGCCTCGCTATAGTCCTTTGAATTTAAATAACAAGAGGCAAAAATATTCTTTGATTTAGAGCTATGCTATAGTCATCTGAATTAGTAGTAGATGTCCATTACCAGAAACCGGACTATATAGGTTTGGTAGTTCAGGGATTGACCTATTTAAATAATAAGAGACAAAAAAATTCTATGATTTAGAGCCTCGCTATAGTCGTTTGAATTTAAATAACAAGAGGCAAAAATATTCTTTGATTTAGAGCTACGCTATAGTCATCTGAATTAGTAGTAGATGTCCATTACCAGAAACCGGACTGTATAGGTTTGGTAGTTCAGGGATTGACCTGTTTAAATAATAAGAGACCAAAAAATTCTATGATTTAGAGCCTCGCTATAGTCCTTTGAATTTAAATAACAAGAGGCAAAAATATTCTTTGATTTAGAGCTACGCTATAGTCATCTGAATTAGTAGTAGATGTCCATTACCAGAAACCGGACTATATAGGTTTGATAGTTCAGGGATTGGCCTATTTAAATAATAAGGGACATAAAAATTCTATGATTTAGAGCCTCGCTATAGTCGTTTGAATTTAAATAACAAGAGGCAAAAATATTCTTTGATTTAGAGCTACGCTATAGTCATCTGAATTAGTAGTAGATGTCCATTACCAGAAACCGGACTATATAGGTTTGATAGTTCAGGGATTGACCTATTTAAATAATAAGAGACAAAAAAATTCTATGATTTAGAGCCTCGCTATAGTCGTTTGAATTTAAATAACAAGAGGCAAAAATATTCTTTGATTTAGAACTACGCTATAGTCATCTGAATTAGTAGTAGATGTCCATTACCAGTAAACGGACTGTATAGGTTTGGTAGTTCAGGGGTTGACCTGTTTAAATAATAAGAGACAAAAAAATTCTATGATTTAGAGCCTCGCTATAGTCCTTTGAATTTAAATAACAAGAGGCAAAAATATTCTTTGATTTAGAGCTATGCTATAGTCATCTGAATTAGTAGTAGATGTCCATTACCAGAAACCGGACTATATAGGTTTGGTAGTTCAGGGATTGACCTATTTAAATAATAAGAGACAAAAAAATTCTATGATTTAGAGCCTCGCTATAGTCGTTTGAATTTAAATAACAAGAGGCAAAAATATTCTTTGATTTAGAGCTACGCTATAGTCATCTGAATTAGTAGTAGATGTCCATTACCAGAAACCGGACTGTATAGGTTTGGTAGTTCAGGGATTGACCTGTTTAAATAATAAGAGACCAAAAAATTCTATGATTTAGAGCCTCGCTATAGTCCTTTGAATTTAAATAACAAGAGGCAAAAATATTCTTTGATTTAGAGCTACGCTATAGTCATCTGAATTAGTAGTAGATGTCCATTACCAGAAACCGGACTATATAGGTTTGATAGTTCAGGGATTGGCCTATTTAAATAATAAGGGACATAAAAATTCTATGATTTAGAGCCTCGCTATAGTCGTTTGAATTTAAATAACAAGAGGCAAAAATATTCTTTGATTTAGAGCTACGCTATAGTCATCTGAATTCGTAGTAGATGTCCATTACCAGAAACCGGACTATATAGGTTTGGTAGTTCAGGGATTGACCTATTTAAATAATAAGAGACAAAAAAATTCTATGATTTAGAGCCTCGCTATAGTCGTTTGAATTTAAATAACAAGAGGCAAAAATATTCTTTGATTTAGAACTACGCTATAGTCATCTGAATTAGTAGTAGATGTCCATTACCAGAAACCGGACTCTATAGGTTTGGTAGTTCAGGGGTTGACCTGTTTAAATAATAAGAGACAGGAAAATTCTATGATTTAGAGCCTCGCTATAGTCGTTTGAATTTAAATAACAAGAGGCAAAAATATTCTTTGATTTAGAGCTACGCTATAGTCATCTGAATTCGTAGTAGATGTCCATTACCAGAAACCGGACTATATAGGTTTGGTAGTTCAGGGATTGACCTATTTAAATAATAAGAGACAAAAAAATTCTATGATTTAGAGCCTCGCTATAGTCGTTTGAATTTAAATAACAAGAGGCAAAAATATTCTTTGATTTAGAGCTACGCTATAGTCATCTGAATTAGTAGTAGATGTCCATTACCAGAAACCGGACTATATAGGTTTGGTAGTTCAGGGATTGACCTATTTAAATAATAAGAGACAAAAAAATTCTATGATTTAGAGCCTCGCTATAGTCATTTGAATTTAAATAACAAGAGGCAAAAATATTCTTTGATTTAGAGCTCCGCTATAGTCATCTGAATTCGTAGTAGATGTCCATTACCAGAAACCGGACTATATAGGTTTGGTAGTTCAGGGATTGACCTATTTAAATAATAAGAGACAGGAAAATTCTATGATTTAGAGCCTCGCTATAGTCGTTTGAATTTAAATAACAAGAGGCAAAAATATTCTTTGATTTAGAGCTACGCTATAGTCATCTGAATTCGTAGTAGATGTCCATTACCAGAAACCGGACTATATAGGTTTGGTAGTTCAGGGATTGACCTATTTAAATAATAAGAGACAAAAAAATTCTATGATTTAGAGCCTCGCTATAGTCGTTTGAATTTAAATAACAAGAGGCAAAAATATTCTTTGATTTAGAGCTACGCTATAGTCATCTGAATTAGTAGTAGATGTCCATTACCAGAAACCGGACTATATAGGTTTGGTAGTTCAGGGATTGACCTATTTAAATAATAAGAGACAAAAAAATTCTATGATTTAGAGCCTCGCTATAGTCATTTGAATTTAAATAACAAGAGGCAAAAATATTCTTTGATTTAGAGCTCCGCTATAGTCATCTGAATTCGTAGTAGATGTCCATTACCAGAAACCGGACTATATAGGTTTGGTAGTTCAGGGATTGACCTATTTAAATAATAAGAGACAGGAAAATTCTATGATTTAGAGCCTCGCTATAGTCATTTGAATTTAAATAACAAGAGGCAAAAATATTCTTTGATTTAGAGCTCCGCTATAGTCATCTGAATTAGTAGTAGATGTCCATTACCAGAAACCGGACTATATAGGTTTGGTAGTTCAGGGATTGACCTATTTAAATAATAAGAGACAAAAAAATTCTATGATTTAGAGCCTCGCTATAGTCATTTGAATTTAAATATCAAGAGGCAAAAATATTCTTTGATTTAGAGCTCCGCTATAGTCATCTGAATTCGTAGTAGATGTCCATTACCAGGAACCGGACTATATAGGTTTGGTAGTTCAGGGATTGACCTATTTAAATAATAAGAGACAAAAAAATTCTATGATTTAGAGCCTCGCTATAGTCATTTGAATTTAAATAACAAGAGGCAAAAATATTCTTTGATTTAGAGCTCCGCTATAGTCATCTGAATTCGTAGTAGATGTCCATTACCAGAAACCGGACTATATAGGTTTGGTAGTTCAGGGATTGACCTATTTAAATAATAAGAGACAGGAAAATTCTATGATTTAGAGCCTCGCTATAGTCGTTTGAATTTAAATAACAAGAGGCAAAAATATTCTTTGATTTAGAGCTCCGCTATAGTCATCTGAATTCGTAGTAGATGTCCATTACCAGAAACCGGACTATATAGGTTTGGTAGTTCAGGGATTGACCTATTTAAATAATAAGAGACAGGAAAATTCTATGATTTAGAGCCTCGCTATAGTCATTTGAATTTAAATAACAAGAGGCAAAAATATTCTTTGATTTAGAGCTCCGCTATAGTCATCTGAATTAGTAGTAGATGTCCATTACCAGAAACCGGACTATATAGGTTTGGTAGTTCAGGGATTGACCTATTTAAATAATAAGAGACAAAAAAATTCTATGATTTAGAGCCTCGCTATAGTCGTTTGAATTTAAATAACAAGAGGCAAAAATATTCTTTGATTTAGAACTACGCTATAGTCATCTGAATTAGTAGTAGATGTCCATTACCAGAAACCGGACTATATAGGTTTGGTAGTTCAGGGATTGACCTATTTAAATAATAAGAGACAAAAAAATTCTATGATTTAGAGCCTCGCTATAGTCATTTGAATTTAAATATCAAGAGGCCAAAATATTCTTTGATTTAGAGCTACGCTATAGTCATCTGAATTCGTAGTAGATGTCCATTACCAGAAACCGGACTATATAGGTTTGGTAGTTCAGGGATTGACCTATTTAAATAATAAGAGACAAAAAAATTCTATGATTTAGAGCCTCGCTATAGTCGTTTGAATTTAAATAACAAGAGGCAAAAATATTCTTTGATTTAGAGCTACGCTATAGTCATCTGAATTAGTAGTAGATGTCCATTACCAGAAACCGGACTATATAGGTTTGGTAGTTCAGGGATTGACCTATTTAAATAATAAGAGACAAAAAAATTCTATGATTTAGAGCCTCGCTATAGTCATTTGAATTTAAATAACAAGAGGCAAAAATATTCTTTGATTTAGAGCTCCGCTATAGTCATCTGAATTCGTAGTAGATGTCCATTACCAGAAACCGGACTATATAGGTTTGGTAGTTCAGGGATTGACCTATTTAAATAATAAGAGACAGGAAAATTCTATGATTTAGAGCCTCGCTATAGTCGTTTGAATTTAAATAACAAGAGGCAAAAATATTCTTTGATTTAGAGCTCCGCTATAGTCATCTGAATTCGTAGTAGATGTCCATTACCAGAAACCGGACTATATAGGTTTGGTAGTTCAGGGATTGACCTATTTAAATAATAAGAGACAGGAAAATTCTATGATTTAGAGCCTCGCTATAGTCATTTGAATTTAAATAACAAGAGGCAAAAATATTCTTTGATTTAGAGCTCCGCTATAGTCATCTGAATTAGTAGTAGATGTCCATTACCAGAAACCGGACTATATAGGTTTGGTAGTTCAGGGATTGACCTATTTAAATAATAAGAGACAAAAAAATTCTATGATTTAGAGCCTCGCTATAGTCATTTGAATTTAAATATCAAGAGGCAAAAATATTCTTTGATTTAGAGCTCCGCTATAGTCATCTGAATTCGTAGTAGATGTCCATTACCAGGAACCGGACTATATAGGTTTGGTAGTTCAGGGATTGACCTATTTAAATAATAAGAGACAAAAAAATTCTATGATTTAGAGCCTCGCTATAGTCATTTGAATTTAAATATCAAGAGGCCAAAATATTCTTTGATTTAAAGCTCCGCTATAGTCATCTGAATTCGTAGTAGATGTCCATTACCAGAAACCGGACTATATAGGTTTGGTAGTTCAGGGCTTGACCTATTTAACTAATAAAAGACAAAAAAATTCTATGATTTAGAGCCTCGCTATAGTCATTTGAATTTAAATAACAAAAGGCAAAAATATTCTTTGGTTTAAAGCTCCGCTATAGTCATCTGAATTCGTAGTAGATGTCCATTACCAGAAAACGGACTATATAGGTTTGGTAGTTCAGGGATTGACCTATTTAAATAATAAGAGACAGGAAAATTCTATGATTTAGAGCCTCGCTATAGTCATTTGAATTTAAATATCAAGAGGCCAAAATATTCTTTGATTTAAAGCTCCGCTATAGTCATCTCAATTCGTAGTAGATGTCCATTACCAGAAACCGGACTATATAGGTTTGGTAGTTCAGGGATTGGCCTGTTAAATAACAAAATTTAGAGTTATGGACTTAAGTGACAGATTAGCAGGGAACACATATAATAAAGTTTGATTTAACGTGAAGTGAAAGATCTTTATTTACATTGCAAATCGTTATAACATTCCAGGACAGTACGCATGCATAAATTGCAGTGTTGTTATCCCAGCAGCTGACTGAGACGGGTCAACTGCTTTATTAACTTGGTTGAAATAACGAAAAAAAATTTCGCGTCCACCTCAGCTGGTTCGCTAAAAATATTCTTAAGATTTGAAGGTAAAAATAAATAATAAAAAATGAACAAATTCAGACAAAAATCAACATTTTAATGTACAAGTTTTATTACAATATTACAAAATATAAACTAAGCGCCACCATACAAAACAAACTTCATAGAAGTGTATATGTACTTCATAGAATATATCTATATAGTATATTATTCATCGATGCAAACTTAGATTTAATAGTTAAAATTCTTCAGGAAGCTCACGACTAGTGCATATTCCAAATGAGGTTCTAATTGTAATGAATCACCTAGACTTAGGCAGCACTCAGCAGCTTATTCAATTTTTTTGTGGAGTAAAATTAAACTTTAATTCTGCCTTATTAACATCGTCAGTTATATTATCAAATGGATATTCAATGTTAATTTGGAATATAAACGAATCATCGTCTTTAGTACATACTAGCCTCAGAATACAATTTGGTGTGAAAATTTTTATTTTATGGACATTTTCTAGTCCTTCTGTCCCATATCGTACTCCAGTAAGTAGTAAATCTTCCAACACGATAAATTTGGCTTTCCTCAAAGACGATTTTCTCCAAACAACTACAATATGATTTACAGGGTTTTGAAATTTCCAAGTTGTTGGTAAGCCTTGCTACAATTTAAAAAAAAATAAGCAAACTCACGATCCCTGAATAACTCCACGTTCTCTTGTACACATTCTATCAGGTTTTGGTGAGTCATGGCCCCCAATCCGTATTAGGTTTAAAGACTTCTTGCTTTCCTTCAGATAAACTGAGCTCATTATCCTGGCAGGAACATTTAACTCATCGCACGAATAAACTAAATATTGTATATTCATCCATCACAGGTTCAACATGTTCGAATTAGGCGGCCGCTTCAAATATGTCTCGACTCTCGAGCCGAGCCAACAAATTTAAAATGTGTGATATTAAAACGGCGGTACAACAATTGCATTACAATAACAATAATTTACAACAACAATTTGCATTATATATCATATTCACACATTTTTAACTTTGTTGGCTCGGCTCGAGATTCGAGACACATTTCATGCGGCCGCCCTAATTTTGGTCGTAATACTTGTGGTTTAATCCGCCTTTCCCCACTTCGATTCTTTCGCCATCACCAACAAACTGTTGTTAGTTTGTTAGAATGAAAGTGTGGAATGGTTAAAAGTTTGGCGATGCCAAAATTCGTTTTAAATCGCCTGCAATTTGACAAGTAACTTGATCCAATACATGTGGGTAATCCTCTTTAATGCTAAATTGAAACAAACTTAATAGTAACGACAAATCTTCACAGCACAGTAATCGATTTCACAGTTTGATCACTTTATACGTTTCGCTAACGCCAGTAATTCTAATTCAATATCATTACGTATGCCACATCATCCGTATATCAATTATTATTGTTGTAGCTCTATGTTTCTTCCAACTGATTTTCAAAAACCGTGCTACTTTATCAGCTTCAAAGAATGAGCGTAAATGATTTTGTCGTGAATAGTAAACTGGACGTCGGATAAAAATTTGTTGTAAAATATTTTTTTTGATCTTCGACAAATCAGGCGAATGAATTGGTTTCATCTTACGATATTCGCATTCCCGGATTTAAATTTGGCGTAATCTAGTTTAGATTGTTAAATTATTGGATCTACTACCTAAATAGTATGATTACTACATATTTTACGATGCAACAAGAAAATTAAATTAAATTGGTAATAAAAATTAACACAATGCTACAGCTATATTTAACTAAAATGGTAAAACACACTAATAAAGTAGATGTTGGTTTTATGGTGTTACGGCATAACTGTCAAAATATTACAGGTTTGTACATCAAAATTGCAACAGGTTCGATATTAAATGTCGGTTGTTATTCAGTTAAAGGTTGAAACACAACAGCATCGAACAGCAAATAAGTCTCTCCACACTTTGACTCTTTCGTCGTGATACAATGATTTCAAAAAATCAATCGCCGTGCATATTTCATTTCTTTGCGCGTAAAATTATGCTTTTTGATTTGTTCGTATAGTAAAATATGGTTATTATTTGCTGCGAAAACTGCTTCCTTGGTTGAAAAAATATATTTTTACTACAAAAATTAACCCAAAAACGACAAATAAACAAGGTGTCTTTGAAATATTTATCTTCGCAGTAGTACGAGAATCAGTTGAATTAAAAAAAATGTTGCTGAAAAAAGAATAAAAAATTTCCCCGCAAAAAAGGGAATTTCTTGGTGAAGGGGAAAGAAACGAGGAAAGAATCACGACGAAAGAATCAAAGCGTGGAACCACGGATTACACGGAATCCCCAATAGAATTCCTTTCCAATGGCCCCCTGCACACTGTGCTTCAAAGAAGCAGCTTCATCTTCTTTCTTTCCCCGTTTAACTATGAAAACGGTTTTAATTGCGACTCATTTTTCAATCAAAATTTTTCCGGTGAAGCAGCACTAACACAAATAGAAATGAAATATAAAAAAATTTAAGGCGATTTTTAACATGTAGATTTTAGTTTAAATTTTATTAAACAAAGTTAAAAATGTATGACATATAATGCAAATTGTAAATTATTGTTGTTGTAATGCAATTGTTGTACCACCATTTTGAGATCACACATTTTTAACTTTGTCCAGCTCGAGACAATTTTCATGGGACAGCCGTCAAAGTAAACAGCAAAAGTTAACTTGGAGTCAACTCGACTCAATCCAAAACATTTCTTAGGTCGAGTCGAAAAACAACAGCAAAAATAAAACTGAAATAAAAAAACCAAAAAAAAAAATTATTAATTTGAATTTTTTTGTGTGAGCAGTGGTACTCGTAGGTATCTAAATACGAAAGCAAGTTTTTGGTGTTTTTCCGATTTTAATCTATTAAGTCTTCCCTAAAATTATAGCATTCATCTAGACATTTTTTTAAAATTTTAGACTCGATCCAAAGATAATTAACTCTGCCAATATAAACACTAGTAGAACGACATAATGTTTGTTTGGAATAGGTAGAGATCGCAATAGAAGCAACGTAATTAAAAATGAAAAACAGATAAATTTAATTTGTGATGAAAGAGATGTAAATTTCGATGGTATCGAAAAAAGTGATGTTACAACATCCCACCCTTGATGATAACTAGAAGTTGACTCGATGCGCAATGTAAACCGCATATTTGACTACGCTTTTCTTTTCAAATCTAGTCACAACCAAAAAATATATTCGTTTTTCAAACAAAAAAAAAATGGCTCAATTTAAGTCCAAACCACACAAATGTGTGAGTAAAAATCATAGTATGTAATGGCGTTTTTGATAAAAAAATTCGCTTGATTTGAAGTAAAACCAACACAATTGTGTGTATGGTTATAGTTTTTTTCAGGCTAAAATAAGTTTTAAAAGAATGAACAAATGTGTAATTTGGTTCAAAACACATACAAAAATTAATTTTTGACATTGTAGTTTTGCCGTACCCACACAATTGTGTTACCGGACAGGAAAAGGGATATACACTAAATATTTAGGTTATGTTTTACTGCTGTCAAAAAATTTCCGTTCCACTTTCATTGGTTATCTATTCATAAGCATAGAATTATATACTATAGAATGAGTGTTTAGTTGTTCACACTTCCTTTTTCTTGTTATGACTCCAGGGGAATATTATAAATTAACATTATATTCATCATTTGAATTTCTTCGATTAATCGTTGAAAAAATGTGTATCTCCAAATATGCACTTATTGTTTAATAAGAGTGGTTCCAAAAATATGCACTTCTCTCTGCACAAAAAATCCGTGAGTTTGTATGCAACTTCCAATAATTTAATCTCATATATTTTTGTGGTTTACCTTTTAATGTTGACAATGTTTAAACGGTTTGAAATTTCTAACAAAACATACCAACAAATACATTTCACTATGTTACAAATATAAATTGCACATATTTATTTTTTAAAAGTTCATTTATTTTTACAAAATAATATTCGTGAATTTAATCTTGAACAATGATTAAATCAAATACACTTAATATATGTAAAATTATTATATGTATTATATATTATATATATGTAATGTATTAATATATGTAATGTAAAATTTGCTATTTTATGAGTCTCAAGTCAGAGCAGAATGGTTATATAATAAATGCATATGGTGGACTATATATAAAACTTGATAAAATTATCAATGGCTTTCTGTAATTTTTTACACAAATACACTAACTATTTTATAATATATTAATTATCTTAGTTAATAATTTCAATATTTTTTAAGATGAAATTTTTCTGCCAATGTGAACAAAACCAAAGAAAAAACTATAGAATTAGATTTAAAAAAACGGGAAAAATAAAAACCAACTAGTTTGGTTGGTTTTTGGTTTTTGCCATGGTTTTTTTTAAATCTTAGTCAATGGTTTTGTTCAAAGTGGCAGCAAAATTTCTTACTCTCAAAAAATATTGAAATTATTAAAAAATTTATTAAATTATTATTTTTGTATGTGTTTTGAACCAAATTACACATTTGTGCATTCCTTTCAAACTTATTTTCGTCCGAAAAAAACACTATAACCATACACACAATTGTGTTGGTTTTACTTCAAACCAAGCGATTTTTTTTTTATCAAAAACGCCATTGCATACTATGATTTTTTACTCACACATTTGTGTGGTTTGGACTTAAATTGAGCCATTTTTTTTTGTTTGAAAAACGAATATATTTTTTGGTTGTGACTAGATTTGAAAAGAAAAGCGTAGTCAAATATGCGGTTTACATTGCGCATCGAGTCAACTTCTAGTTATCATCAAGTTAACTTGTAGTTAACTTCTAGTGTTTATATTGGCAGAGTTAAGGTCGAGAAACGTAGTTTTCGTTCCGTTCCGACCTTTAAGTTGAATATGTCAAAATGTGTGGAAAACCGAAAACATGCTCACAATGTTAAGTTTAAGGCGGAACCAAACCGAAACAGTTGATCAAATTTCAATAAAAACTTATACAATAACCTCAAATTATTTATTTTGGCATTTATGGTTATCGTTTTTCTGTCAATGTGTAAATCTTCACTCATTATTAAATCAATTGATATGAAATTATAAATATTGATTGAATTGAAACAATATTGTGAGAAATTAAAAAGTTCGATTTATCAAATAACACAAGAACAACTCAAATCGAAACGAAAGCTATGTGCGTGAGAATTTAAAAAAACTTATTGAAAACGAAACGAATCGGAACGGAACGAAAACCATGTGCCTCGACCTTTAATTATCTTTGGATCAAGTCTAAAATTTTTAAAAAATGTCTAGATGAATGCAATTAATTTTAGGGAAGACTTAATAAATTAAAATCGGGAAAAACACCAAAAATATGCTTTCGTAAGGCTGTTTTCCAAACGAATACTTATTTGAGGAATCTAACTTATTCAATTAAGTAACCTAGCGAGGTGACTTATTTTCTGTCCCTTTCTAACCGAAAAATTTAAATTGGTTGTCAATTTTTTGTTGTTATTTATATCAATTTATGACTTTTAGAGTTTGGATAATAACTATTTCTAGATAACGAATTGATCTTTGTAGATTAAGATCGAATTTAAGATAAAAAAAATTATCATCATAAAGATATAGCATCCAATTTACATAATGTATGCATGTCTTACACAAATGAATTGAGGTCAGCTACAGAACTAGCAAGACCACACGGCGTATTAATACATTCTAGCATTACGGAACAATTAATACATACTGATTAGACAGACATAAAATATATATTTACATAAATTATATACATATTTTCCTTTTAAATGGGGCCCATTCGAACTTCTTTGATTGTCTGTCTAAACGAAAATTGAAATATAAAAATCCAGCCGAATCGTATACCTAAAAATCATATAAACATTTTTGTATAGATTTAAACATTATTTCTAAGTTTTTCTTTTTTAAAGTGTCGCCAATCCTTTTAATTGCATAAACTTGCATACAATAATTGTTAATTTATTAATATAAATTAATGTAAACGAAAATACATTCCTCGAAGAATTTTGCGATGAAAACAATCAATGTTTTCATGTTGATGTCAAAATAAGTATGTCAACTCAATTGGAATGGGTTTATTTACTTATTCAAGATGGCATCAAATAAGTCAATAAGTCTGAAATAAGTATCCGTTTGGAAAACAGCCTTAGTTACGAGTACCACTGCTCACACAAAAAAATTCAAATTAATAATTTTTTTTTTTGGTTTTTTTATTTCAGTTTTATTTTTGCTGTTGTTTTTCGACTCGACCTAAGAAATGTTTTGGATTGAGTCGAGTTGACTCCAAGTTAACTTTTGCTGTTTACTTTGACGGCTGTCCCATGAAAATTGTCTCGAGCTGGACAAAGTTAAAAATGTGTGATCTCAAAACGGTGGTACAACAATTGCATTACAACAACAATAATTTACAATTTGCATTATATGTCATACATTTTTAACTTTGTTTAATAAAATTTAAACTAAAATCTACATGTTAAAAATCGCCTTAAATTTTTTTATATTTCATTTCTATTTGTGTTAGTGCTGCTTCACCGGAAAAATTTTGATTGAAAAATGAGTCGCAATTAAAACCGTTTTCATAGTTAAACGGGGAAAGAAAGAAGATGAAGCTGCTTCTTTGAAGCACAGTGTGCAGGGGGCCATTGGAAAGGAATTCTATTGGGGATTCCGTGTAATCCGTGGTTCCACGCTTTGATTCTTTCGTCGTGATTCTTTCCTCGTTTCTTTCCCCTTCACCAAGAAATTCCCTTTTTTGCGGGGAAATTTTTTATTCTTTTTTCAGCAACATTTTTTTTAATTCAACTGATTCTCGTACTACTGCGAAGATAAATATTTCAAAGACACCTTGTTTATTTGTCGTTTTTGGGTTAATTTTTGTAGTAAAAATATATTTTTTCAACCAAGGAAGCAGTTTTCGCAGCAAATAATAACCATATTTTACTATACGAACAAATCAAAAAGTATAATTTTACGCGCAAAGAAATGAAATATGCACGGCGATTGATTTTTTGAAATCATTGTATCACGACGAAAGAGTCAAAGTGTGGAGAGACTTATTTGCTGTTCGATGCTGTTGTGTTTCAACCTTTAACTGAATAACAACCGACATTTAATGGGCCTGTTTAGACGAAGAGTAATTCAACAATCATAATTCAACATTTGCGTTCACACGGTAAAACGTAGTTGATGTTATTTACTTATGTATTTGTAAAATTATTTTCATTTCATATTGAATTTCTTCGGAGAAGCATCGTAAAAGCGGTTGTCAATTTATTCGTATATTTTTTTGGTTGTGTTATACAAAAATTTTTTTTTTGTGTAATTTACATTAACGATAATTTTGAAAACAAACTGTTGTTAAAAAAATAAATAATAATAAAAATTATTTTAATTTTTAAAACAAATTGACAGCTACTTATTAGCTATTTTGATTAATATTTTTTATACAATGCACAGCAATGCTTTACAATAATTTATAGTTATAGTTTATAAAATTTTGTATTTGCTATTTGAAAAAATTGTATTTACTGTATAGGCTTTTCATATTTGTTTTTAAGAAATTTATATAAAAAAATTTTCATTAGCTTTGAAAATGATGTCGATGAGACATCGAAAGCTCAGCCTTTAAATTTGTTTTACTTTATTTAAAATAAAAACGAGCCCTAAACAATTACCAACTTTATTATAGTTATTATTGGCTCAATAAATAATTTTTACTTTATAAAATTTGTTATTATATTTTTTATAAAAAATAAATTGATATTTAGGAATTAATTATGTTATACAAAAAAAAATAAAAATAATTTTTTTGTTGAAAACCCAACGCAACTACATAAATATTTATTTTTTATGTTCGGTAGATGTTTTTATGTTTTGCGAACGAAAGACAAATTGAAAATGAAACCTGTTTTCAGAAAAAAAAAAATTGGACCCAAATTTTTTTTTATAGCTTTTCTGTTTGTGTTAGTAAATTACAATTCGTTCAACACCTAAAATTAGTGTTGAAAAAGTACGCAAAAAAAAATTTTAGATTATTGGCAAGGGGGAAAGGAACGAAGAAATTTGTGTTGAATTCAACTCTCGTGTAAACAGGAGGAATATCGAACCTGTTGCAATTTTGATGTACAAACCTGTAATATTTTGACAGTTATGCCGTAACACCATAAAACCAACATCTACTTTATTAGTGTGTTTTACCATTTTAGTTAAATATAGCTGTAGCATTGTGTTAATTTTTATTACCAATTTAATTTAATTTTCTTGTTGCATCGTAAAATATGTAGTAATCATACTATTTAGGTAGTAGATCCAATAATTTAACAATCTAAACTAGATTACGCCAAATTTAAATCCGGGAATGCGAATATCGTAAGATGAAACCAATTCATTCGCCTGATTTGTCGAAGATCAAAAAAAATATTTTACAACAAATTTTTATCCGACGTCCAGTTTACTATTCACGACAAAATCATTTACGCTCATTCTTTGAAGCTGATAAAGTAGCACGGTTTTTGAAAATCAGTTGGAAGAAACATAGAGCTACAACAATAATAATTGATATACGGATGATGTGGCATACGTAATGATATTGAATTAGAATTACTGGCGTTAGCGAAACGTATAAAGTGATCAAACTGTGAAATCGATTACTGTGCTGTGAAGATTTGTCGTTACTATTAAGTTTGTTTCAATTTAGCATTAAAGAGGATTACCCACATGTATTGGATCAAGTTACTTGTCAAATTGCAGGCGATTTAAAACGAATTTTGGCATCGCCAAACTTTTAACCATTCCACACTTTCATTCTAACAAACTAACAACAGTTTGTTGGTGATGGCGAAAGAATCGAAGTGGGGAAAGGCGGATTAAACCACAAGTATTACGACCAAAATTAGGGCGGCCGCATGAAATGTGTCTCGAATCTCGAGCCGAGCCAACAAAGTTAAAAATGTGTGAATATGATATATAATGCAAATTGTTGTTGTAAATTATTGTTATTGTAATGCAATTGTTGTACCGCCGTTTTAATATCACACATTTTAAATTTGTTGGCTCGGCTCGAGAGTCGAGACATATTTGAAGCGGCCGCCTAATTCGAACATGTTGAACCTGTGATGGATGAATATACAATATTTAGTTTATTCGTGCGATGAGTTAAATGTTCCTGCCAGGATAATGAGCTCAGTTTATCTGAAGGAAAGCAAGAAGTCTTTAAACCTAATACGGATTGGGGGCCATGACTCACCAAAACCTGATAGAATGTGTACAAGAGAACGTGGAGTTATTCAGGGATCGTGAGTTTGCTTATTTTTTTTTAAATTGTAGCAAGGCTTACCAACAACTTGGAAATTTCAAAACCCTGTAAATCATATTGTAGTTGTTTGGAGAAAATCGTCTTTGAGGAAAGCCAAATTTATCGTGTTGGAAGATTTACTACTTACTGGAGTACGATATGGGACAGAAGGACTAGAAAATGTCCATAAAATAAAAATTTTCACACCAAATTGTATTCTGAGGCTAGTATGTACTAAAGACGATGATTCGTTTATATTCCAAATTAACATTGAATATCCATTTGATAATATAACTGACGATGTTAATAAGGCAGAATTAAAGTTTAATTTTACTCCACAAAAAAATTGAATAAGCTGCTGAGTGCTGCCTAAGTCTAGGTGATTCATTACAATTAGAACCTCATTTGGAATATGCACTAGTCGTGAGCTTCCTGAAGAATTTTAACTATTAAATCTAAGTTTGCATCGATGAATAATATACTATATAGATATATTCTATGAAGTACATATACACTTCTATGAAGTTTGTTTTGTATGGTGGCGCTTAGTTTATATTTTGTAATATTGTAATAAAACTTGTACATTAAAATGTTGATTTTTGTCTGAATTTGTTCATTTTTTATTATTTATTTTTACCTTCAAATCTTAAGAATATTTTTAGCGAACCAGCTGAGGTGGACGCGAAATTTTTTTTCGTTATTTCAACCAAGTTAATAAAGCAGTTGACCCGTCTCAGTCAGCTGCTGGGATAACAACACTGCAATTTATGCATGCGTACTGTCCTGGAATGTTATAACGATTTGCAATGTAAATAAAGATCTTTCACTTCACGTTAAATCAAACTTTATTATATGTGTTCCCTGCTAATCTGTCACTTAAGTCCATAACTCTAAATTTTGTTATTTAACAGGCCAATCCCTGAACTACCAAACCTATATAGTCCGGTTTCTGGTAATGGACATCTACTACGAATTGAGATGACTATAGCGGAGCTTTAAATCAAAGAATATTTTGGCCTCTTGATATTTAAATTCAAATGACTATAGCGGGGCTCTAAATCATAGAATTTTTTTGTCTCTTATTAGTTATATAGGTCAATCCCTGAACTACCAAACCTATATAGTCCGGTTTCTGGTAATGGACATCTACTACTAATTCAGATGACTATAGCGTAGCTCTAAATCAAAGAATATTTTTGCCTCTTGTTATTTAAATTCAAATGACTATAGCGAGGCTCTAAATCATAGAATTTTCCTGTCTTTTATTATTTAAATAGGTCAATCCCTGAACTACCAAACCTATATAGTCCGGTTCCTGGTAATGGACATCTACTACGAATTCAGATGACTATAGCGGAGCTCTAAATCAAAGAATATTTTTGCCTCTTGTTATTTAAATTCAAATGACTATAGCGAGGCTCTAAATCATAGAATTTTCCTGTCTCTTATTATTTAAATAGGTCAATCCCTGAACTACCAAACCTATATAGTCCGGTTTCTGGTAATGGACATCTACTACTAATTCAGATGACTATAGCGGAGCTCTAAATCAAAGAATATTTTTGCCTCTTGTTATTTAAATTCAAATGACTATAGCGAGGCTCTAAATCATAGAATTTTCCTGTCTCTTATTATTTAAATAGGTCAATCCCTGAACTACCAAACCTATATAGTCCGGTTTCTGGTAATGGACATCTACTACTAATTCAGATGACTATAGCGGAGCTCTAAATCAAAGAATATTTTTGCCTCTTGTTATTTAAATTCAAATGACTATAGCGAGGCTCTAAATCATAGAATTTTCCTGTCTCTTATTATTTAAACAGGTCAATCCCTGAACTACCAAACCTATATAGTCCGGTTTCTGGTAATGGACATCTACTACGAATTCAGATGACTATAGCGGAGCTCTAAATCAAAGAATATTTGTGCCTCTTGTTATTTAAATTCAAATGACTATAGCGAGGCTCTAAATCATAGAATTTTCCTGTCTCTTATTATTTAAATAGGTCAATCCCTGAACTACCAAACCTATACAGTCCGTTTTCTGGTAATGGACATCTACTACAAATTCAGATGACTATAGCGGAGCTCTAAATCAAAGAATATTTTTGCCTTTTGTTATTTAAATTCAAATGACTATAGCGAGGCTCTAAATCATAGAATTTTTTTGTCTCTTATTATTTAAATAGGTCAATCCCTGAACTACCAAACCTATATAGTCCGGTTTCTGGTAATGGACATCTACTACGAATTGAGATGACTATAGCGGAGCTTTAAATCAAAGAATATTTTGGCCTCTTGATATTTAAATTCAAATGACTATAGCGAGGCTCTAAATCATAGATTTTTTTTTGTCTCTTATTATTTAAATAGGTCAATCCCTGAACTACCAAACCTATATAGTCCGTTTTCTGGTAATGGACATCTACTACGAATTCAGATGACTATAGCGGAGCTTTAAACCAAAGAATATTTTTGCCTTTTGTTATTTAAATTCAAATGACTATAGCGAGGCTCTAAATCATAGAATTTTTTTGTCTTTTATTATTTAAATAGGTCAAGCCCTGAACTACCAAACCTATATAGTCCGGTTTCTGGTAATGGACATCTACTACGAATTCAGATGACTATAGCGGAGCTCTAAATCAAAGAATATTTTTGCCTCTTGTTATTTAAATTCAAATGACTATAGCGAGGCTCTAAATCATAGAATTTTCCTGTCTCTTATTATTTAAATAGGTCAATCCCTGAACTACCAAACCTATATAGTCCGGTTTCTGGTAATGGACATCTACTACTAATTCAGATGACTATAGCGGAGCTCTAAATCAAAGAATATTTTTGCCTCTTGTTATTTAAATTCAAATGACTATAGCGAGGCTCTAAATCATAGAATTTTTTTGTCTCTTATTATTTAAATAGGTCAATCCCTGAACTACCAAACCTATATAGTCCGGTTTCTGGTAATGGACATCTACTACTAATTCAGATGACTATAGCGGAGCTCTAAATCAAAGAATATTTTTGCCTTTTGTTATTTAAATTCAAATGACTATAGCGAGGCTCTAAATCATAGAATTTTTTTGTCTCTTATTATTTAAATAGGTCAATCCCTGAACTACCAAACCTATATAGTCCGGTTTCTGGTAATGGACATCTACTACGAATTGAGATGACTATAGCGGAGCTCTAAATCAAAGAATATTTTGGCCTCTTGATATTTAAATTCAAATGACTATAGCGAGGCTCTAAATCATAGAATTTTTTTTGTCTCTTATTATTTAAATAGGTCAATCCCTGAACTACCAAACCTAAATAGTCCGTTTTCTGGTAATGGACATCTACTACGAATTCAGATGACTATAGCGGAGCTTTAAACCAAAGAATATTTTTGCCTTTTGTTATTTAAATTCAAATGACTATAGCGAGGCTCTAAATCATAGAATTTTTTTGTCTTTTATTAGTTAAATAGGTCAAGCCCTGAACTACCAAACCTATATAGTCCGGTTTCTGGTAATGGACATCTACTACGAATTCAGATGACTATAGCGGAGCTCTAAATCAAAGAATATTTTTGCCTCTTGTTATTTAAATTCAAATGACTATAGCGAGGCTCTAAATCATAGAATTTTTTTGTCTCTTATTATTTAAATAGGTCAATCCCTGAACTACCAAACCTATATAGTCCGGTTTCTGGTAATGGACATCTACTACGAATTCAGATGACTATAGCGGAGCTCTAAATCAAAGAATATTTTTGCCTCTTGTTATTTAAATTCAAATGACTATAGCGAGGCTCTAAATCATAGAATTTTTTTGTCTCTTATTATTTAAATAGGTCAATCCCTGAACTACCAAACCTATATAGTCCGGTTTCTGGTAATGGACATCTACTACGAATTCAGATGACTATAGCGGAGCTCTAAATCAAAGAATATTTTTGCCTTTTGTTATTTAAATTCAAATGACTATAGCGAAGCTCTAAATCATAGAATTTTCCTGTCTCTTATTATTTAAATAGGTCAATCCCTGAACTACCAAACCTATATAGTCCGGTTTCTGGTAATGGACATCTACTACGAATTGAGATGACTATAGCGGAGCTTTAAATCAAAGAATATTTTGGCCTCTTGATATTTAAATTCAAATGACTATAGCGGGGCTCTAAATCATAGAATTTTTTTGTCTCTTATTAGTTATATAGGTCAATCCCTGAACTACCAAACCTATATAGTCCGGTTTCTGGTAATGGACATCTACTACGAATTCAGATGACTATAGCGGAGCTCTAAATCAAAGAATATTTTTGCCTCTTGTTATTTAAATTCAAATGACTATAGCGAGGCTCTAAATCATAGAATTTTTTTGTCTCTTATTATTTAAATAGGTCAATCCCTGAACTACCAAACCTATATAGTCCGGTTTCTGGTAATGGACATCTACTACGAATTCAGATGACTATAGCGGAGCTCTAAACCAAAGAATATTTTTGCCTTTTGTTATTTAAATTCAAATGACTATAGCGAGGCTCTAAATCATAGAATTTTTTTGTCTTTTATTAGTTAAATAGGTCAAGCCCTGAACTACCAAACCTATATAGTCCGGTTTCTGGTAATGGACATCTACTACGAATTCAGATGACTATAGCGGAGCTCTAAACCAAAGAATATTTTTGCCTTTTGTTA
The DNA here is from genome assembly GCA_932526605.1 of Nephrotoma flavescens. NCBI lineage: Eukaryota > Metazoa > Arthropoda > Insecta > Diptera > Tipulidae > Nephrotoma > Nephrotoma flavescens. Next base: position 191,205,303 of record OW052222.1, on the reverse strand, counting down.
TTTAAATTCAAATGACTATAGCGAGGCTCTAAATCATAGAATTTTTTTGTCTCTTATTATTTAAATAGGTCAATCCCTGAACTACCAAACCTATATAGTCCGGTTTCTGGTAATGGACATCTACTACGAATTCAGATGACTATAGCGGAGCTTTAAACCAAAGAATATTTTTGCCTTTTGTTATTTAAATTCAAATGACTATAGCGAGGCTCTAAATCATAGAATTTTTTTGTCTTTTATTAGTTAAATAGGTCAAGCCCTGAACTACCAAACCTATATAGTCCGGTTTCTGGTAATGGACATCTACTACGAATTCAGATGACTATAGCGGAGCTCTAAATCAAAGAATATTTTTGCCTCTTGTTATTTAAATTCAAATGACTATAGCGAGGCTCTAAATCATAGAATTTTTTTGTCTCTTATTATTTAAATAGGTCAATCCCTGAACTACCAAACCTATATAGTCCGGTTTCTGGTAATGGACATCTACTACTAATTCAGATGACTATAGCGGAGCTCTAAATCAAAGAATATTTTTGCCTTTTGTTATTTAAATTCAAATGACTATAGCGAAGCTCTAAATCATAGAATTTTCCTGTCTCTTATTATTTAAATAGGTCAATCCCTGAACTACCAAACCTATATAGTCCGGTTCCTGGTAATGGACATCTACTACGAATTCAGATGACTATAGCGGAGCTCTAAATCAAAGAATATTTTTGCCTCTTGTTATTTAAATTCAAATGACTATAGCGAGGCTCTAAATCATAGAATTTTTTTGTCTCTTATTATTTAAATAGGTCAATCCCTGAACTACCAAACCTAAATAGTCCGTTTTCTGGTAATGGACATCTACTACGAATTCAGATGACTATAGCGGAGCTTTAAACCAAAGAATATTTTTGCCTTTTGTTATTTAAATTCAAATGACTATAGCGAGGCTCTAAATCATAGAATTTTTTTGTCTTTTATTAGTTAAATAGGTCAAGCCCTGAACTACCAAACCTATATAGTCCGGTTTCTGGTAATGGACATCTACTACGAATTCAGATGACTATAGCGGAGCTCTAAATCAAAGAATATTTTTGCCTCTTGTTATTTAAATTCAAATGACTATAGCGAGGCTCTAAATCATAGAATTTTTTTGTCTCTTATTATTTAAATAGGTCAATCCCTGAACTACCAAACCTATATAGTCCGGTTTCTGGTAATGGACATCTACTACGAATTCAGATGACTATAGCGGAGCTCTAAATCAAAGAATATTTTTGCCTCTTGTTATTTAAATTCAAATGACTATAGCGAGGCTCTAAATCATAGAATTTTTTTGTCTCTTATTATTTAAATAGGTCAATCCCTGAACTACCAAACCTATATAGTCCGGTTTCTGGTAATGGACATCTACTACGAATTCAGATGACTATAGCGGAGCTCTAAATCAAAGAATATTTTTGCCTTTTGTTATTTAAATTCAAATGACTATAGCGAAGCTCTAAATCATAGAATTTTCCTGTCTCTTATTATTTAAATAGGTCAATCCCTGAACTACCAAACCTATATAGTCCGGTTTCTGGTAATGGACATCTACTACGAATTGAGATGACTATAGCGGAGCTTTAAATCAAAGAATATTTTGGCCTCTTGATATTTAAATTCAAATGACTATAGCGGGGCTCTAAATCATAGAATTTTTTTGTCTCTTATTAGTTATATAGGTCAATCCCTGAACTACCAAACCTATATAGTCCGGTTTCTGGTAATGGACATCTACTACGAATTCAGATGACTATAGCGGAGCTCTAAACCAAAGAATATTTTTGCCTTTTGTTATTTAAATTCAAATGACTATAGCGAGGCTCTAAATCATAGAATTTTTTTGTCTTTTATTAGTTAAATAGGTCAAGCCCTGAACTACCAAACCTATATAGTCCGGTTTCTGGTAATGGACATCTACTACGAATTCAGATGACTATAGCGGAGCTCTAAACCAAAGAATATTTTTGCCTTTTGTTATTTAAATTCAAATGACTATAGCGAGGCTCTAAATCATAGAATTTTTTTGTCTCTTATTATTTAAATAGGTCAATCCCTGAACTACCAAACCTATATAGTCCGGTTTCTGGTAATGGACATCTACTACGAATTCAGATGACTATAGCGGAGCTCTAAATCAAAGAATATTTTTGCCTCTTGTTATTTAAATTCAAATGACTATAGCGAGGCTCTAAATCATAGAATTTTTTTGTCTCTTATTATTTAAATAGGTCAATCCCTGAACTACCAAACCTATATAGTCCGGTTTCTGGTAATGGACATCTACTACGAATTCAGATGACTATAGCGGAGCTCTGAACCAAAGAATATTTTTGCCTTTTGTTATTTAAATTCAAATGACTATAGCGAGGCTCTAAATCATAGAATTTTTTTGTCTTTTATTAGTTAAATAGGTCAATCACTGAACTACCAAACCTATATAGTCCGGTTTCTGGTAATGGACATCTACTACGAATTCAGATGACTATAGCGGAGCTCTAAACCAAAGAATATTTTTGCCTTTTGTTATTTAAATTCAAATGACTATAGCGAGGCTCTAAATCATAGAATTTTTTTGTCTCTTATTATTTAAATAGGTCAATCCCTGAACTACCAAACCTATATAGTCCGGTTTCTGGTAATGGACATCTACTACGAATTCAGATGACTATAGCGGAGCTCTAAATCAAAGAATATTTTTGCCTCTTGTTATTTAAATTCAAATGACTATAGCGAGGCTCTAAATCATAGAATTTTTTTGTCTCTTATTATTTAAATAGGTCAATCCCTGAACTACCAAACCTATATAGTCCGGTTTCTGGTAATGGACATCTACTACGAATTCAGATGACTATAGCGGAGCTCTAAACCAAAGAATATTTTTGCCTTTTGTTATTTAAATTCAAATGACTATAGCGAGGCTCTAAATCATAGAATTTTTTTGTCTCTTATTATTTAAATAGGTCAATCCCTGAACTACCAAACCTATATAGTCCGGTTTCTGGTAATGGACATCTACTACAAATTCAGATGACTATAGCGGAGCTCTAAACCAAAGAATATTTTTGCCTTTTGTTATTTAAATTCAAATGACTATAGCGAGGCTCTAAATCATAGAATTTTTTTGTCTCTTATTATTTAAATAGGTCAATCCCTGAACTACCAAACCTATATAGTCCGGTTTCTGGTAATGGACATCTACTACGAATTCAGATGACTATAGCGGAGCTCTAAATCAAAGAATATTTTTGCCTCTTGTTATTTAAATTCAAATGACTATAGCGAGGCTCTAAATCATAGAATTTTTTTGTCTCTTATTATTTAAATAGGTCAATCCCTGAACTACCAAACCTATATAGTCCGGTTTCTGGTAATGGACATCTACTACGAATTGAGATGACTATAGCGGAGCTTTAAATCAAAGAATATTTTTGCCTCTTGATATTTAAATTCAAATGACTATAGCGAGGCTCTAAATCATAGATTTTTTTTTGTCTCTTATTATTTAAATAGGTCAATCCCTGAACTACCAAACCTATATAGTCCGTTTTCTGGTAATGGACATCTACTACGAATTCAGATGACTATAGCGGAGCTTTAAACCAAAGAATATTTTTGCCTTTTGTTATTTAAATTCAAATGACTATAGCGAGGCTCTAAATCATAGAATTTTTTTGTCTTTTATTATTTAAATAGGTCAAGCCCTGAACTACCAAACCTATATAGTCCGGTTTCTGGTAATGGACATCTACTACGAATTCAGATGACTATAGCGGAGCTCTAAATCAAAGAATATTTTTGCCTCTTGTTATTTAAATTCAAATGACTATAGCGAGGCTCTAAATCATAGAATTTTCCTGTCTCTTATTATTTAAATAGGTCAATCCCTGAACTACCAAACCTATATAGTCCGGTTTCTGGTAATGGACATCTACTACGAATCCAGATGACTATAGCGGAGCTCTAAATCAAAGAATATTTTTGCCTCTTGTTATTTAAATTCAAATGACTATAGCGAGGCTCTAAATCATAGAATTTTTTTGTCTCTTATTATTTAAATAGGTCAATCCCTGAACTACCAAACCTATATAGTCCGGTTTCTGGTAATGGACATCTACTACTAATTCAGATGACTATAGCGGAGCTCTAAATCAAAGAATATTTTTGCCTTTTGTTATTTAAATTCAAATGACTATAGCGAGGCTCTAAATCATAGAATTTTTTTGTCTCTTATTATTTAAATAGGTCAATCCCTGAACTACCAAACCTATATAGTCCGGTTTCTGGTAATGGACATCTACTACGAATTGAGATGACTATAGCGGAGCTCTAAATCAAAGAATATTTTGGCCTCTTGATATTTAAATTCAAATGACTATAGCGAGGCTCTAAATCATAGAATTTTTTTTGTCTCTTATTATTTAAATAGGTCAATCCCTGAACTACCAAACCTAAATAGTCCGTTTTCTGGTAATGGACATCTACTACGAATTCAGATGACTATAGCGGAGCTTTAAACCAAAGAATATTTTTGCCTTTTGTTATTTAAATTCAAATGACTATAGCGAGGCTCTAAATCATAGAATTTTTTTGTCTTTTATTAGTTAAATAGGTCAAGCCCTGAACTACCAAACCTATATAGTCCGGTTTCTGGTAATGGACATCTACTACGAATTCAGATGACTATAGCGGAGCTCTAAATCAAAGAATATTTTTGCCTCTTGTTATTTAAATTCAAATGACTATAGCGAGGCTCTAAATCATAGAATTTTTTTGTCTCTTATTATATAAATAGGTCAATCCCTGAACTACCAAACCTATATAGTCCGGTTTCTGGTAATGGACATCTACTACGAATTCAGATGACTATAGCGGAGCTCTAAATCAAAGAATATTTTTGCCTCTTGTTATTTAAATTCAAATGACTATAGCGAGGCTCTAAATCATAGAATTTTTTTGTCTCTTATTATTTAAATAGGTCAATCCCTGAACTACCAAACCTATATAGTCCGGTTTCTGGTAATGGACATCTACTACGAATTCAGATGACTATAGCGGAGCTCTAAATCAAAGAATATTTTTGCCTTTTGTTATTTAAATTCAAATGACTATAGCGAAGCTCTAAATCATAGAATTTTCCTGTCTCTTATTATTTAAATAGGTCAATCCCTGAACTACCAAACCTATATAGTCCGGTTTCTGGTAATGGACATCTACTACGAATTGAGATGACTATAGCGGAGCTTTAAATCAAAGAATATTTTTGCCTCTTGTTATTTAAATTCAAATGACTATAGCGAGGCTCTAAATCATAGAATTTTTTTGTCTCTTATTATTTAAATAGGTCAATCCCTGAACTACCAAACCTATATAGTCCGGTTTCTGGTAATGGACATCTACTACGAATTCAGATGACTATAGCGGAGCTCTAAACCAAAGAATATTTTTGCCTTTTGTTATTTAAATTCAAATGACTATAGCGAGGCTCTAAATCATAGAATTTTTTTGTCTTTTATTAGTTAAATAGGTCAAGCCCTGAACTACCAAACCTATATAGTCCGGTTTCTGGTAATGGACATCTACTACGAATTCAGATGACTATAGCGGAGCTCTAAACCAAAGAATATTTTTGCCTTTTGTTATTTAAATTCAAATGACTATAGCGAGGCTCTAAATCATAGAATTTTTTTGTCTCTTATTATTTAAATAGGTCAATCCCTGAACTACCAAACCTATATAGTCCGGTTTCTGGTAATGGACATCTACTACGAATTCAGATGACTATAGCGGAGCTCTAAATCAAAGAATATTTTTGCCTCTTGTTATTTAAATTCAAATGACTATAGCGAGGCTCTAAATCATAGAATTTTTTTGTCTCTTATTATTTAAATAGGTCAATCCCTGAACTACCAAACCTATATAGTCCGGTTTCTGGTAATGGACATCTACTACGAATTCAGATGACTATAGCGGAGCTCTAAACCAAAGAATATTTTTGCCTTTTGTTATTTAAATTCAAATGACTATAGCGAGGCTCTAAATCATAGAATTTTTTTGTCTCTTATTATTTAAATAGGTCAATCCCTGAACTACCAAACCTATATAGTCCGGTTTCTGGTAATGGACATCTACTACGAATTCAGATGACTATAGCGGAGCTCTAAATCAAAGAATATTTTTGCCTCTTGTTATTTAAATTCAAATGACTATAGCGAGGCTCTAAATCATAGAATTTTTTTGTCTCTTATTATTTAAATAGGTCAATCCCTGAACTACCAAACCTATATAGTCCGGTTTCTGGTAATGGACATCTACTACGAATTCAGATGACTATAGCGGAGCTCTAAACCAAAGAATATTTTTGCCTTTTGTTATTTAAATTCAAATGACTATAGCGAGGCTCTAAATCATAGAATTTTTTTGTCTTTTATTAGTTAAATAGGTCAATCCCTGAACTACCAAACCTATATAGTCCGGTTTCTGGTAATGGACATCTACTACGAATTCAGATGACTATAGCGGAGCTCTAAACCAAAGAATATTTTTGCCTTTTGTTATTTAAATTCAAATGACTATAGCGAGGCTCTAAATCATAGAATTTTTTTGTCTCTTATTATTTAAATAGGTCAATCCCTGAACTACCAAACCTATATAGTCCGGTTTCTGGTAATGGACATCTACTACAAATTCAGATGACTATAGCGGAGCTCTAAACCAAAGAATATTTTTGCCTTTTGTTATTTAAATTCAAATGACTATAGCGAGGCTCTAAATCATAGAATTTTTTTGTCTTTTATTAGTTAAATAGGTCAATCCCTGAACTACCAAACCTATATAGTCCGGTTTCTGGTAATGGACATCTACTACGAATTCAGATGACTATAGCGGAGCTCTAAACCAAAGAATATTTTTGCCTTTTGTTATTTAAATTCAAATGACTATAGCGAAGCTCTAAATCATAGAATTTTTTTGTCTTTTATTAGTTAAATAGGTCAATCCCTGAACTACCAAACCTATATAGTCCGGTTTCTGGTAATGGACATCTACTACGAATTCAGATGACTATAGCGGAGCTCTAAACCAAAGAATATTTTTGCCTTTTGTTATTTAAATTCAAATGACTATAGCGAGGCTCTAAATCATAGAATTTTTTTGTCTCTTATTATTTAAATAGGTCAATCCCTGAACTACCAAACCTATATAGTCCGGTTTCTGGTAATGGACATCTACTACGAATTCAGATGACTATAGCGGAGCTCTAAATCAAAGAATATTTTTGCCTTTTGTTATTTAAATTCAAATGACTATAGCGAGGCTCTAAATCATAGAATTTTTTTGTCTCTTATTATATAAATAGGTCAATCCCTGAACTACCAAACCTATATAGTCCGGTTTCTGGTAATGGACATCTACTACGAATTCAGATGACTATAGCGGAGCTCTAAACCAAAGAATATTTTTGCCTTTTGTTATTTAAATTCAAATGACTATAGCGAGGCTCTAAATCATAGAATTTTTTTGTCTTTTATTAGTTAAATAGGTCAATCCCTGAACTACCAAACCTATATAGTCCGGTTTCTGGTAATGGACATCTACTACGAATTCAGATGACTATAGTGGAGCTCTAAACCAAAGAATATTTTTGCCTTTTGTTATTTAAATTCAAATGACTATAGCGAGGCTCTAAATCATAGAATTTTTTTGTCTCTTATTATTTAAATAGGTCAATCCCTGAACTACCAAACCTATATAGTCCGGTTTCTGGTAATGGACATCTACTACAAATTCAGATGACTATAGCGGAGCTCTAAACCAAAGAATATTTTTGCCTTTTGTTATTTAAATTCAAATGACTATAGCGAGGCTCTAAATCATAGAATTTTTTTGTCTCTTATTATTTAAATAGGTCAATCCCTGAACTACCAAACCTATATAGTCCGGTTTCTGGTAATGGACATCTACTACGAATTCAGATGACTATAGCGGAGCTCTAAATCAAAGAATATTTTTGCCTCTTGTTATTTAAATTCAAATGACTATAGCGAGGCTCTAAATCATAGAATTTTTTTGTCTCTTATTATTTAAATAGGTCAATCCCTGAACTACCAAACCTATATAGTCCGGTTTCTGGTAATGGACATCTACTACGAATTGAGATGACTATAGCGGAGCTTTAAATCAAAGAATATTTTGGCCTCTTGATATTTAAATTCAAATGACTATAGCGGGGCTCTAAATCATAGAATTTTTTTGTCTCTTATTAGTTATATAGGTCAATCCCTGAACTACCAAACCTATATAGTCCGGTTTCTGGTAATGGACATCTACTACGAATTCAGATGACTATAGCGGAGCTCTAAATCAAAGAATATTTTTGCCTCTTGTTATTTAAATTCAAATGACTATAGCGAGGCTCTAAATCATAGAATTTTTTTGTCTCTTATTATTTAAATAGGTCAATCCCTGAACTACCAAACCTATATAGTCCGGTTTCTGGTAATGGACATCTACTACGAATTCAGATGACTATAGCGGAGCTCTAAACCAAAGAATATTTTTGCCTTTTGTTATTTAAATTCAAATGACTATAGCGAGGCTCTAAATCATAGAATTTTTTTGTCTTTTATTAGTTAAATAGGTCAAGCCCTGAACTACCAAACCTATATAGTCCGGTTTCTGGTAATGGACATCTACTACGAATTCAGATGACTATAGCGGAGCTCTAAATCAAAGAATATTTTTGCCTCTTGTTATTTAAATTCAAATGACTATAGCGAGGCTCTAAATCATAGAATTTTTTTGTCTCTTATTATTTAAATAGGTCAATCCCTGAACTACCAAACCTATATAGTCCGGTTTCTGGTAATGGACATCTACTACGAATTCAGATGACTATAGCGGAGCTCTAAATCAAAGAATATTTTTGCCTCTTGTTATTTAAATTCAAATGACTATAGCGAGGCTCTAAATCATAGAATTTTTTTGTCTCTTATTATTTAAATAGGTCAATCCCTGAACTACCAAACCTATATAGTCCGGTTTCTGGTAATGGACATCTACTACGAATTCAGATGACTATAGCGGAGCTCTAAATCAAAGAATATTTTTGCCTTTTGTTATTTAAATTCAAATGACTATAGCGAAGCTCTAAATCATAGAATTTTCCTGTCTCTTATTATTTAAATAGGTCAATCCCTGAACTACCAAACCTATATAGTCCGGTTTCTGGTAATGGACATCTACTACGAATTGAGATGACTATAGCGGAGCTTTAAATCAAAGAATATTTTGGCCTCTTGATATTTAAATTCAAATGACTATAGCGGGGCTCTAAATCATAGAATTTTTTTGTCTCTTATTAGTTATATAGGTCAATCCCTGAACTACCAAACCTATATAGTCCGGTTTCTGGTAATGGACATCTACTACGAATTCAGATGACTATAGCGGAGCTCTAAATCAAAGAATATTTTTGCCTCTTGTTATTTAAATTCAAATGACTATAGCGAGGCTCTAAATCATAGAATTTTTTTGTCTCTTATTATTTAAATAGGTCAATCCCTGAACTACCAAACCTATATAGTCCGGTTTCTGGTAATGGACATCTACTACGAATTCAGATGACTATAGCGGAGCTCTAAACCAAAGAATATTTTTGCCTTTTGTTATTTAAATTCAAATGACTATAGCGAGGCTCTAAATCATAGAATTTTTTTGTCTTTTATTAGTTAAATAGGTCAAGCCCTGAACTACCAAACCTATATAGTCCGGTTTCTGGTAATGGACATCTACTACGAATTCAGATGACTATAGCGGAGCTCTAAATCAAAGAATATTTTTGCCTCTTGTTATTTAAATTCAAATGACTATAGCGAGGCTCTAAATCATAGAATTTTTTTGTCTCTTATTATTTAAATAGGTCAATCCCTGAACTACCAAACCTATATAGTCCGGTTTCTGGTAATGGACATCTACTACGAATTCAGATGACTATAGCGGAGCTCTAAATCAAAGAATATTTTTGCCTCTTGTTATTTAAATTCAAATGACTATAGCGAGGCTCTAAATCATAGAATTTTTTTGTCTCTTATTATTTAAATAGGTCAATCCCTGAACTACCAAACCTATATAGTCCGGTTTCTGGTAATGGACATCTACTACGACTTCAGATGACTATAGCGGAGCTCTAAATCAAAGAATATTTTTGCCTCTTGTTATTTAAATTCAAATGACTATAGCGAGGCTCTAAATCATAGAATTTTTTTGTCTCTTATTATTTAAATAGGTCAATCCCTGAACTACCAAACCTATATAGTCCGGTTTCTGGTAATGGACATCTACTACGAATTCAGATGACTATAGCGGAGCTCTAAACCAAAGAATATTTTTGCCTTTTGTTATTTAAATTCAAATGACTATAGCGAGGCTCTAAATCATAGAATTTTTTTGTCTTTTATTAGTTAAATAGGTCAAGCCCTGAACTACCAAACCTATATAGTCCGGTTTCTGGTAATGGACATCTACTACGAATTCAGATGACTATAGCGGAGCTCTAAATCAAAGAATATTTTTGCCTCTTGTTATTTAAATTCAAATGACTATAGCGAGGCTCTAAATCATAGAATTTTCCTGTCTTTTATTATTTAAATAGGTCAATCCCTGAACTACCAAACCTATATAGTCCGGTTCCTGGTAATGGACATCTACTACGAATTCAGATGACTATAGCGGAGCTCTAAATCAAAGAATATTTTTGCCTCTTGATATTTAAATTCAAATGACTATAGCGAGGCTCTAAATCATAGAATTTTTTTGTCTCTTATTATTTAAATAGGTCAATCCCTGAACTACCAAACCTATATAGTCCGGTTTCTGGTAATGGACATCTACTACTAATTCAGATGACTATAGCGGAGCTCTAAATCAAAGAATATTTTTGCCTCTTGTTATTTAAATTCAAATGACTATAGCGAGGCTCTAAATCATAGAATTTTCCTGTCTCTTATTATTTAAATAGGTCAATCCCTGAACTACCAAACCTATAAAGTCCGGTTTCTGGTAATGGACATCTACTACTAATTCAGATGACTATAGCGGAGCTCTAAATCAAAGAATATTTTTGCCTCTTGTTATTTAAATTCAAATGACTATAGCGAGGCTCTAAATCATAGAATTTTCCTGTCTCTTATTATTTAAATAGGTCAATCCCTGAACTACCAAACCTATATAGTCCGGTTTCTGGTAATGGACATCTACTACTAATTCAGATGACTATAGCGGAGCTCTAAATCAAAGAATATTTTTGCCTCTTGTTATTTAAATTCAAATGACTATAGCGAGGCTCTAAATCATAGAATTTTTTTGTCTCTTATTATTTAAATAGGTCAATCCCTGAACTACCAAACCTATATAGTCCGGTTTCTGGTAATGGACATCTACTACGAATTCAGATGACTATAGCGGAGCTCTAAATCAAAGAATATTTTTGCCTCTTGTTATTTAAATTCAAATGACTATAGCGAGGCTCTAAATCATAGAATTTTCCTGTCTCTTATTATTTAAATAGGTCAATCCCTGAACTACCAAACCTATATAGTCCGGTTTCTGGTAATGGACATCTACTACGAATTCAGATGACTATAGCGGAGCTCTAAATCAAAGAATATTTTTGCCTCTTGTTATTTAAATTCAAATGACTATAGCGAGGCTCTAAATCATAGAATTTTTTTGTCTCTTATTATTTAAATAGGTCAATCCCTGAACTACCAAACCTATATAGTCCGGTTTCTGGTAATGGACATCTACTACTAATTCAGATGACTATAGCGGAGCTCTAAATCAAAGAATATTTTTGCCTCTTGTTATTTAAATTCAAATGACTATAGCGAGGCTCTAAATCATAGAATTTTTTTGTCTCTTATTATTTAAATAGGTCAATCCCTGAACTACCAAACCTATATAGTCCGGTTTCTGGTAATGGACATCTACTACGAATTCAGATGACTATAGCAGAGCTCTAAATCAAAGAATATTTTTGCCTCTTGTTATTTAAATTCAAATGACTATAGCGAGGCTCTAAATCATAGAATTTTTTTGTCTCTTATTATTTAAATAGGTCAATCCCTGAACTACCAAACCTATATAGTCCGGTTTCTGGTAATGGACATCTACTACGAATTGAGATGACTATAGCGGAGCTTTAAATCAAAGAATATTTTGGCCTCTTGATATTTAAATTCAAATGACTATAGCGGGGCTCTAAATCATAGAATTTTTTTGTCTCTTATTAGTTATATAGGTCAATCCCTGAACTACCAAACCTATATAGTCCGGTTTCTGGTAATGGACATCTACTACGAATTCAGATGACTATAGCGGAGCTTTAAACCAAAGAATATTTTTGCCTTTTGTTATTTAAATTCAAATGACTATAGCGAGGCTCTAAATCATAGAATTTTTTTGTCTCTTATTAGTTATATAGGTCAATCCCTGAACTACCAAACCTATATAGTCCGGTTTCTGGTAATGGACATCTACTACGAATTCAGATGACTATAGCGGAGCTTTAAATCAAAGAATATTTTGGCCTCTTGATATTTAAATTCAAATGACTATAGCGAGGCTCTAAATCATAGAATTTTTTTTGTCTCTTATTATTTAAATAGGTCAACCTTTGAACTACCAAACCTATATAGTCCGGTTTCTGGTAATGGACATCTACTACGAATTCAGATGACTATAGCGGAGCTCTAAATCAAAGAATATTTTTGCCTCTTGTTATTTAAATTCAAATGACTATAGCGAGGCTCTAAATCATAGAATTTTTTTGTCTCTTATTATTTAAATAGGTCAATCCCTGAACTACCAAACCTATATAGTCCGGTTTCTGGTAATGGACATCTACTACTAATTCAGATGACTATAGCGGAGCTCTAAATCAAAGAATATTTTTGCCTCTTGTTATTTAAATTCAAATGACTATAGCGAGGCTCTAAATCATAGAATTTTCCTGTCTCTTATTATTTAAATAGGTCAATCCCTGAACTACCAAACCTATATAGTCCGGTTTCTGGTAATGGACATCTACTACGAATTCAGATGACTATAGCGGAGCTCTAAATCAAAGAATATTTTTGCCTCTTGTTATTTAAATTCAAATGACTATAGCGCGGCTCTAAATCATAGAATTTTTTTGTCTCTTATTATTTAAATAGGTTAATCCCTGAACTACCAAACCTATATAGTCCGGTTTCTGGTAATGGACATCTACTACTAATTCAGATGACTATAGCGGAGCTCTAAATCAAAGAATATTTTTGCCTCTTGTTATTTAAATTCAAATGACTATAGCGAGGCTCTAAATCATAGAATTTTTTTGTCTCTTATTATTTAAATAGGTCAATCCCTGAACTACCAAACCTATATAGTCCGGTTTCTGGTAATGGACATCTAAACTACAAATTCAGATGATTAATTATAGCGGGGCTCTAAATCAAAGCTTTTTTGCCGCTTTTATTATTATTTCGGTATATTTTGTGTTTTCATACTTGTATACTTAATTTTCCTATATTATTAGATTTATATATCATTACATGTTTTTTTGTCAAAAATTATTTTTTTCTTGTTAGGAAATTTATTGTGACATAATCTTTTCCGGGTTGGCATCAGTTTTCAAACAAATTGTTTATAAATTTTTATGAATTGATATAGTAAAAAACTGTCATGACATATTTTTTGCCGGGATGACATTCAAAAATATCGTGATATAAATATTTTTTCGGGATGACATTGAAAAATATCGTGATATTTGTATTTTAGTGTTGCCATCGCATTTTTCCGGGATCGTTTACGGGCTAACTTCACAGACATACAAAGGTGACAGAGGGGAGCCCATGGGTAGACCATCCGCGAATTTGAAATATGTGTTATCAAAACAGAAATAATTTTGTTTAATACAAGTCTCAAAAACTAACTTCAGTTCACGACGTAAGCTCTCATCTACAACATCCCTATCTAAGTAATTACAAACTATTTGGGACAAAGTATTAATTGGAATAGAAGTGGAAAGACTGGCAACGTCAAATGAAACTAGTTTTGAATGTAACGGAATGTCGCGTAAAGGGTATGCTACCAGGAACAACTTATATCTCCATCTTAAACTTGTTCACACTGAGTTAGCAATTCGTTTGCACTCTGTTGAGTTCGATTGGCTGGACAAAAAAGTTCGTGCAGAGGTAGCTGCACTTGAACAGTTTAGACATATTACATATACAACCCAAAGGCAGACGTTTAGATACCTTAGAATCTTACGAAATTCGAAAATCAATATTTCTTAACCAAAATATCCTTAACGAACAGAGAGAAATCCGGTTCTCACCAATTACAGACCCCGCCCTTTTCTATTCTCACGTACGCAATAATATACCTTGAATTTTGTTACTCAACCTATGACTCATCGCCTACCTGCGCGATCCGTAGATTAATTTTTATTGCTTATTATTTTTTTCCCCTCCTTCTTTTATCTAAATTTTGCTTTTTTCTACTATATAACAAAATTTTTACTAGTACAAATCAGTAGATACTCCTGATGATGACCTAACAAGTCGAAATCGATCGAGTGATTTTTTAAACTTTTTGAAAAATATTCAAAATATTCTGTGAAACAAAAAACAAGTGATTAATAAAAATGTGTTTATTAAGTGTATCAGAGTCTCGTGCTTTGAGCGAAGGATGAACCCTGGATACCGATGACGCAACACCTATCCTTTTGAAGCATTCCAATAACATTAACTGAGTAGAATACCTATCTTGCCGGGACGATACTAATGACGATTGTCAAGTTCCAAACGATTTAAGTATGGTCATTGATGTCTGTCGATGGGTTGAGACGATAGTATGCCAGCAGTTTATCCGAGTGAGGCGCCTCGGTATGGTGTGCCTTTAGGATTTTACCGTTACCTCTTCAGTTATTGGGCGATAATTAAAAAAAACACAGTAAACTTGCAAAAATATATAAAATGTTTATTTGAATCGATAACTCAAGTCGATGAAGTTAGCCCGAGCCCAAATTTTTTGGTGGATTTCTTAGATAAGAGTACCCATCCCGAAAAATTGTAAATACATTATAAATGTAACACCATCCCGAAAACCCATTTACACATGACTAAAACGATGAATATACATAGAAAAATAATATTAATGTAACAAAATTACTGGTAAACTTTTTTTTAAAATTTATTTAACCCGAATAGCGTTAATTTGTGTACATAGTTATTATGCTATGTTACTAGTTACCGAACTCATTTCTTAATAAGTCTATGGACTCGCGAGCTGTGTGGCTTATGGCGCCGCCTTGCTGAAATTTCAGATCTTGCAGTTTCAGATCTTCCATTTTTGACAAAAAAGTACCTAATCATCGGACGAAAACGAGTGCCATTGACGCGTAACTTTGCGACCATGGTCATCTTCAAAGAAATACGGACCGATGATTCCACCGGCCTATAAACCGCACCAAACAATGTTTCTTTCTGGGTGCAATGGCAGTTCTGGCATTGCCTGTGGTCATCACACCAAATTCGGCAGTTTTGCTTATTAACGTATCGCAGCTTATTAACCCATTTAACCAAAAATGAGCGTCGTCCCTGAACACAATCGTGTTCTCGATCTTTCACTTATTCTTGGATTTTTCGGTAAAAAAAAATCCTCAAGATGTTCAGACCATGATACTGGCATAGAACCTTCCACGTAGTCGAATAACACAACCCCAATTTGTGTGCCTTGCGACGGAATGACATTCTGCCGTCTTCATCAACACTAGCTGCTACAGGATCAATATTTTCCTCTGTACGCACTCTACGCATACGATCTGGTGGATTGGCGTCCAATAACGTGAAATGGAAACAAAATTTTGTCACAGTTGCTTGAATTACTTGCGCAGTAGGTCGATTATGAACATGAATTTTGATAATAAAATTCAATAGTTTGCAAACTTTGTTCGGATCTTTCCATGATAAAATGGCAATGCTAACTTAGAACAATTGATTTTGACGGATGTTGCGACTCATGCGAGATGTGTCTAAAACATATATACACGAAAAACCAAAGAGCAAACAAATCACCCTTTATAACACACTGTACAGTTTGAACAGGGATTCCAATCTGAAGCCAAAAGTAAAAAACCGGGTTTTCGGGTTTAAAATGTTAAAAATCCGGTTAACCAATTTTAAACCGGTTTAAACTAAAAAATTTAATTTTTTTATATTTAATTTATTATCTTAGCTAACATAAAGGAATATAACATTTCTACTTGATAAATTATCGTAAAATAAAAATTAAATGTAGAAAATGCAGAAATAAATTTACTTACTTTGTTTCAAATACTAATTTTTTTATTTCGACCATGAAATAAGCACGTATCATGCATAAACTATTGGTGCTTTCATCTGAAAGCCGTTACCTTAATTTTGTACATATTTGGCCTGCTGAGGAGAAAGCCCTCAAGGCTTTGACACTTGTTGGTGGACTTGATATCAGTGATCGGAAGGCGAACTCCAAGCTTTTACCATGAACACACTCATCTTCAAATGGAGTTAACTCGCTGCGTGTAATCTAATTGTAATCGATGTTTCAGCGAATTTTCCATAAGTATGGAAAATATTTATTTCGGAAATAAATCTTTAAACGCATGTGTCTGTGCATGTACATCCAATCATCAACGCTGACTTGAGTTCGTCTGGAAACGGAGTTTTATATTTGTTGGAATGAAATGGCTTTCTTCTTCTTATTTAGACTGATGTAGCGCCTGTAGTAAAAAGCTTAGAATATTGTCTTCGACATATGGTTTCAACTTTGCTAACTGCAATTTTCGATGAACTGAAATGATTTCAAATAGTAATTGAAATTCAACTTCGGAAAATGAGTAATTTAATTTTAAACCAATAAGTGTCTTTTGAATGCACGTTCAAAGTTGATAGAATCTCTTCAGCATCAGAAACGGACTATTCCAAAGAGTTCTGGAATCCAAAATTAAGTTTCGTTCTATTCCAAATTTCAGCCGAACATATTTCTGAAACACGTCATCATTTTTTGTAGGATATCGTATTCTCGGTTATTTAGGTTTTAAGAAATCAGCTAAAAAACCGCATTTACCGGTTTTTGAAAACCGGTGCTAGTGTCCTTAGGTTTGATTGCCATTTTTTTTTTAAAATCTATGTATAATTCACATAATAGTGTTATGTCATGCTATGGTCGTTCCTCTATCTAGAGCAGTAAGCTTTTTATATAGGAGTTTAGATATGAGTTTTCTCGTCAAGTGACTGAGACATGCTCCAAAAACGAAAAGTGAAACAGTATATTTTCCCATACAAATGACCATTTTCAAAAAAGCTCCAACCTCATGACAGTCATGATATTAATCCGTTTCAAAATCTACTTAATATTAATATAATTTAATTTCGGTCCATCGTAAAATCTCCATACTTAACCTCTTTGAGACCTGAAAAATGTGTGAAAACGAGTTGTGCAAAAAAGATACATCGAAATATATCGAAATTATTCATAAAGGCGAGGAGGAGGAGGAGAGTGTGATGACCGGGGATAATGACTGGGGTAATGACCAGGGTAATGACCGGATATAATAGCTGTGAGAGTAATAAATCGAGGGGTAATTGACCGGGTGGAATGGCGGGGGGATTATTTTCAGGGGTTGTATTTTCGGGGGGGGGGGGGGGGGGGGTAGGAGGGGTTGATTGAGTGAAAGAGGAAGAACAGATGACAGCTTCGTGAGATCACTAAGACGTTGGTAGTTTGGTTTGGGCATAATGAAATATTGAATGCAGGCTGCAGTGACCAAACTGCAAAAATATTGAAAAAACTTTGTAACTTATATATCTTTACTCTTGGCAACCTCACCGGATGTAAAGCTTGTGTCTGCCTGTCTAAACTTCAGTACATGGCCAATTTAATATGAACTACATATATATGTACAAAATTTGTATAAAAAAAGTTTTGTTATTTATATTCCTTTGAAGGGGAATATATACTCCTTGATTATATGAAACAAAAAAGATACCAATTCTGGAATGGGTTTGGAATTCGCCAGATGTAAACCCGATTGAAAATGTTTGGGCTATATTGAAACAGTAATTGTTGAAAACAGTCATCACGACCTAAGTCAAATTTGATTGAGGAAATTAAAAATAAATGGTACAAACGACTCCTTAATCAAGGATACCATCCATCATAAAGTTGATCAACAGTATGCCGCGTTGTATTTCAGTTTTGCTTAAAAATAAAGGGAGGTGGACGAAATATTAGCCGGTTGAATTTTTTTATATTTTTTCTTGTTTTTTTTACAGTGGTTAATAAATCCATTAAAATAAATTTAGGTAGAAAAACGTGCTTTTTTAACCAAATTTCCACTAAATACTTAATTTTAACTTACAGTTCATATTAATTTAGCCAGCTACTCTAGATTGGCCTGTACGGAAGCAGTTAAAACAAACCTCTTTTTGAATTGATTGGACTTTTGTTAGGATATGAGAGGCAAGCATTGGCCACACTAAAACACATCGTAATTTCTGGGACAAACTTCACACGTTTATGTGTAAGAGTTCAAAGTAATAGCGAGTGAATGAGCTGAGTGTGTGTCAGGTTTCCCATGCTATCGAACGCACGATGAATGACAGAACATCTTTTTTGTGGTTGTAACAAATTAGAGTTTTTTCGAGCTATACGGAAATCATCTACAAATAGTGCTTCCGACCGTTCAAGAACTCTGGAGTTAGTAAGATGCGTATTTGTCTCGGGTTAGTATCATCTCCAATTTCTGGCGAATTTTTGGATCCGCAGCTTGTCGGTGGTAATGTTTCATAATCTTTTGTGGTAACCGGCACTCCTTGAACCTTCAAGCAGGGAACGTTGTCGATTTTTATATCGAAGTTTTGTGTAATCCCGCGGTTGGTTCGAGTTCAAATACGAGCAAGGCTCGAAATTTTCAATGGTGACTGTCAATGATGTGTCAATGGTGGGTCATTACTACAATCAGCCATGTTTCCTCGTACATAGCGTTATTGAATTAGTCAGCTGTCTATTCTTGTAGATGACGCCGACGAATACATTTCCAATTTCTATGATCGCCATTGAAAACTAGAATCTTTGTTCGAGACAAATTTGTATCGATCAAGTTTAATCACGACTGATGGGCTCTTAAATTCCACATGCACTGTACACTAAACAATTTTTAACTGATAATTAACACGAGTGCTGATAGCTGATTTGAAGGACCAAAAATGTTATATCAATGAAAAAATAAAACACGATTAAACGATGGTTGTTAATAATAATGTTATATTGATATAGCTAAGGCTCAGTTGGAAATTTGTCAACATGCATGTGAACAATTTTTTACGAAAGACATGCCTTGCTCTTTCTTACCTTTTTTTCTAAATGCGTAAGAAAAAGACAAAAAATACTTTCTGGTCAATTTTTGATGGTATGTTGACTAAATGATTTAGGGATGATAAATCATATTTGTTTCTCTTATGATTTGTCCAGTTGCAGTCCACGTTCGACGACAGTTGTGAGACATGTCATATACATGTCTTCTTACATGAAAAAATTTCTTCTTTCTTACGCGAAACATATATGACAAGTCTTCTGTCTTTCTTATTCTATCAAGTACTTTTAATATAACGTAGGTGAACAATCGAGAAGATTGAAATAATTTGCATGTCATTTCATGTTCTTTCTTTGTGACAACGATTATTATATTTTCTGTATAAGGTGTTAACAGTTTGTTTATGAAACTGCTAAGTAAATATTTTGTAATTGATTTAGGTATTTGAAATTTTTTTAAATTGTAACAATATTTTTTTTTTATTCGGTTTGGTAAAAATGCAAAACTGAACCATTTAGATTACCAGCACATATACGGAAAGATGGCCACTATTTTTTAAATAAGTTAATTTATATATTTAAATTAAATTAGACATATTAGTCTTCATTTAAATAAAATGTTTCATTATATATACACATATTATGTACAACATTAAATTACTTAATACATATCATATATTACGATTTATTTCAGATATATCTGAAACAGTTCATATGAGACATGTCATGTTCGATTCGTCTATGACTTCTCACGTAACTCAACTTAGACGATTCATCTCAGACGAAACAAAAACGAAAATTAGACCCATTTGTTGATAAATATCTATATACGTGTCATGCTTGACTGACACAATTTACTGTAATTTCTCCTGCTGGGGGGTATCTGTGGGCGTATTTTTAAATTCAACCTGAGCAAGCAGTTTGCTGTCAAAAAATAGTCTGTGTTTTTTTATTTAATCCGAGTAATTTTACTCTGCACACTGTGTTTTTATTTGTGAACTGTGCTCCAGGGCTGGAAACCAATTTGTAATATAGGTTGGTTTGGTTTCTGGTTCCTTTCAATGACAATTTTTAGTTTTGGTTTTGGTTTCAGTTGTATAAATTTTTAAATTTTGGTTTGGATTTAAAACCAATATTTAATGGTTTTGGTTTTCATTATTGAAAAAAATTTAAAAAAATAATAAAACTAAAAATTTTAAATAAATAAGTTTCATTCATTAATTCAAATAAAAAAATATAAGGTAAGCTTCCTCCAAACATAAAAAAGTTCATCAAAAAATACAATCCTGAAAACATAATAAAAAGTAAAAATGATGAAAATTAAATTTTTTGATCTGCTAGAATAAGCTTCAACGTTGAAAACGGTCGCTCCACCGATAGTTGTGTTGCAGGGACAGCAAATAAAATGTTGGCTATTTCAGACAATTTACCATTTTTTTTTTAAATTTTATTTGGTTCGGTTTTGGTTTTAGTAATTTTTTATGGTTTTTCTGGTTTTGGTGTTGAAAAACCGGTTTCCAGCCCTGCTCTGAACAGAATGCCAGTGTACGAAGAGTATGCAAAGTAAAAAAGAAATTATTATTCTATGCACACTGGATCATTTGGCACTGCATTGTTTACCTAAAAACTCAAATACGTTAGTTTATTCTCTAAGTAAAATTCAAAGTCTTCGTGAACTGCTTCAAACAACTCTACTGTACTTCTGTATAACCGTTCTTAGGTTTAAATCTCCAATATGCATTTTTTGTATTAAATTCCAATACTTCCGCCCGTCTACCTTCTTTTTTTCCTTATCTTTTTAAAGCGTAATGAGATATTGAAGACAACATCTTTAGCAAGATTGTTGGTGTTTGTTTAACCCACAAATTCTCGTTAGTATGGAGCACTAGTTCAAGTGCCAAACAAATAAAATTTCAATAATCAACAAATAACGTTGAATGAAAATATAAAAATTTATTTTAACTTGAATTATAGTTTGCGTGCCAAGCGTATATTAATATTTATAGCCATGTAGACTAGAAACACAACATTTCACAAACAACACAATCTAAGATCTAAGTGAATTTTTTTTCTTTGTTGTTATCTGACGACATTTTGAGTAATGCACATATCAAGTATAATATCTGATTTTTCTTTAATCATTTTCCAGAAGATACGCGATGTCGGTCACAAAAATTTCGGGATTTCCAATATTTTTTCTAACGACAGCCAAAGCATATTTGTATGTACGCGTATTTTGTATACACAAATAAAAGAAAAATATTGACTTTTTTACTTTCATACCAAGACGTCTCATTTTACATTTCCACGATAATCGTTTCGCCTAAAGTCTATGTATAGATAGAAATATAGAGATATTTGACTGGGAATCAAATTTTTATGGTACATAATCATTTAAAATTTAAATAAATAAAATCTTAATTTATTTTGGCGTCTATAAATTTATTCGTGTTCTTTTTATAACAATCCAAGTTTGTTGAACTCTGCGCTATACAATAACCATCCGCACGGTCCATCCGCGCTCCACTAAATAATCACTCCGTATAATATTTCAACATTAATTTTATAGATTCAGTCACAATAGAAATCCAAAAAAAAAAATAGAACTAACAAGAAAAATGGTGGCTTTCCACGAATGAGCACGTAAAACCTATAAATTTTCACTAACAAAGCACAATTTATATAAAGTTGGGAAATTCTCGAATTTTTACATTTTCGTTCGTAATAGCGTTTATGCTTAGCAGCATTTTTTCGGAATCGTACATACAAAAGTCATTAAAACAGCAAAACAGCATTGTGTAATAAAACTATATATCTACAGCATAAAAGATCAACGTGAAAATTATTGCTTAATTAATTAAATTGGTTTATGCATTGATATTTGGAACATGATGATTGTGAAAATATTTTCTCTCTTACGGTGAATGCTTCAAGGATATTATGTGGATAATTGGTTTCCGTTTGCCTTTTGGTATATAAACGAAAAAAAAAATGATAAACTTTAACACAACAACAATAACATAAACAGGGAAATTGTGATTTGGTTTTTATGTACTATATTCTGAATTATTTGATTCAGATTTCGTTCCGATTGTCTGTATATACGAAGAGATGTTATATTTAATCGAGATAACGACAATTTTCCGGTGCTCGGTTTATACACAAAAAAGATATTATTTTCACGTTTTTCCCCTTTCTTATATATGCGGATATTACAAAAAATAATAAAAATGGAATTGTTTCTATTCGTCATGCATGATGATGATGGTGTTCCTAGAATATTTTTCTTCATTTAATAAAATTTAGATTATTTTTTTGTAATTTACCACACGATGAATATTTAAAGTACAGGGTGGCGCACGAATCGTGCTACAAAAACAAAACGTAATAACTTTTTTTCTGTGTGACTAATCGGCTTTATTTTTTTTTATTGTATAGATAATTCAATTTTATTTTTATTTAACTAATTAGTTTTGAAAATGATAGACCGTAAATGACCTCCATGCTCATTCACGCATGTGCGACACCTGATCAGAAAATTATTCATTGCGCACTGAAGGGTTGAAGTCGGGATCGCCTCAATTATTGTTGTAATGGACTGCTTCAATTCAGTCAAATTCCTTGGTTTCGTTTTAAACACCTCTTGTTTGACATAACCCCATAAAAAAAAATCTGGTGCAGTGAGGTCAGGTGACCTTGGGGGCCAGCGGAAAGTGGAGTTTCTGGATATTAATTTATTTGGAAATTTTCGTTGGAGCTCCTCCATAACCGGTCTGGCTATATGTGCAGTTGCTCCATCTTGCTGGAACCAAATGCTGTTAAAAGGGATACGTCTTCGCCGCAGTTCTGGGTAAAAAAAATCTTTCAACATGTTTAAATAACGGTCCCCATTTACAGTTACTGTTTCACCGTTTACTTCAAAGAAGTATGGCCCGACAATGCATCTTGATGAAACTGCGCACCACACTGTCACTCGTTCTGGGTGCAGTTCCGTCTCATGGAGTATTTCTGGATTAGTTTCACTCCATATACGGCAATTTTGCTTGTTTACATTGCCGTTTAGATCAAAATGGGCCTCATCAGACATAAACAAGCAATTTATGAAGTTGTTGTCTTCTTCGGCCATTTCAATAATTTTCCGGCAAAATTCCAGGCGAATAGGCAAATCCAGAGGTTTTAATTTGCTTGTAATTTGGATTTTGTACGGAAACAAGTTTAAGTCATCATGAATTATCCGTTGTAATGACCGTCTGCTAACTCCAATTTGCGCCGATAACTCTCGAGTCGAAACACTTGGATTTGCCTGAATTGATGATGCTACAGCTGCGATTGTGGCTTCGACCCGAACATAGGGATCTCGATTGTACGGTCTACGTGCGATGCTTCCAGATTCAGCAAACATGCGTACCAACCTCATAATGGTCCATCTACTCGGGGGAGTGCCGCCAAACTCCCGCCTAAATTCCCTCTGGACGGAAATGATGGACTGCAAAGCATGGTAGCGCTGCACTATCCAAATCCTCGTTTCGGTATTCCAAGCATCCATTTTAGTAAATTTAAATAATAATCTGCAAAATAAAAGAAATAAAAAACAGATTAGTCACACAGAAAAATAGTTATTACGTTTTGTTTTTGTAGCACGATTCGTGCGCCACCCTGTACTTCAATATGAATTACATTAATTGAAAATAACCAGAAATTTTAAACCTAACCCTCTAAACAAAGGGTTAATCTACGTCGCCCAGAATAACCTAAAATTTTATTCAGAAAAAAAGAAGTTTAGTTTTATTTATTATTTTTTTGGGGGTTGAATCTCTAAATCATATATTGTAACCATTTGAGTCCCATGGGGTATTGAAAAAACACTGTCGAAGAATCCCAAACAGCGCAACCGCGCTTTCTTTAAATGAGAGAAGAAGTTGAAATGAATAAGTTGAAAAGGCAATCTATTGAGACAAACCTTTTGTAAAATGTACTATTTACATTAAAAGGAGCTGCGTGATGTACTTGCTTCAGTAAATCTGAGCGCGCGACTTCGACAATCGGTAAATTACCATCAGTTGTCGACAATGTTCGAAATGTGCTGGACTTTTTCGACATAAAATCTCAATTGCGCGATCGCGCTGCTTGGGACTGAAACGGTTAAACAACGATGGGACCTTATGTCAAAAAAATTTATTTGTGAAAGTAACCGGATTGCCCTCATTTTCTTTTAATTTTTTATTAGCTAAAGATGTAAATTATGACTTTTTGTTTTCGCCTCTAACGATTTTCTACACTGAGAAAAATGTTGATTTGTAAAATTAAAAAACGAAGTTTTTAATTTCTAAAAGTTATAATTAATTTTTTTAAATTTAAAAAGTATTTTTTAAAACAACTAATAAATAGTTTTTTTTATTTTAATAACATATTTTATAAAATGATTTATAAAATATGTATGAAGAGTTCTTGAATTTTAAAACATTTTTTTGATAATATTGACAACTTATAAAAATGTTTATATTTATTGTTTTTGCTAGAAATCCCGTTGTTTTATTTTTTTGTTATAGTACGCTGAAATTGAAAACTTGAAAACTCATTTTGATACATATAACGAATATTTTAACCGGCATATAAATAAACTTTCAGAAGTAAAACAGACAATTACACATCGTCAAAAATCGTTGATTGAATTCAAATGTAAAAAGTGCGTCGAATCATTTGACTTCGACTATGAGTCTGATTTTCTTTTTGCCCTATCGTTAGATGATTCTAGTGAAGTAGTTAATAGTGAAGATGATTTAAATTCAAATAGTAGTGAACAAAATAAAATAGAAACTTATAATCAAAATAAAGACATTGAATTAACATCAACTTCGTATCGCGTAGCACCTGTAAAATCAATTAAGCAAATGGATACATTCGATTTAGAATTAGCAAATTCAATTATCCCCGATTTTAATGGAAATGCGAGAAACGTCGAAGATTTCATCGATAAATGCGAGTTTTACGAAAATCAGTTGAAAAACGCAGATAAAACAATTTTTTTAAATTTTTTGTTAAAAGTCAAAGTTCTTAGAGATGTTAAAGCGAAGCTCAGCACAAAAGCTACACCGAAAACATTCGAAGAATTCAAAAGAGTCATTATCAATCGATTCTCATCTAAGATAACAAAAGAAAAGAAAATGGAAGAGTTACAAAACCTAAGGTTTTTGCAACAAAATTAGAAATGGTTTGTGCTGATTTGATCAAATTAAAAATGCAAAAGAAGGAGGAAAGTGAACGTAAAACAATTAAATCGGAGATGGAAGAATCCGCTATACAAATATTTGCAAGAGGTTTACAACAGACTGAAATACGTCAAGCTCTAATTTTCAAGGAACCGAAAACTTTATCTGAAGCGATTCAATTTGCATTGGAAGCAGAAGCAAAACTAGGAACAAAACCTGAAACAAGAATTAACAGATATTCTATGCCCGGTCAAGGCAATCATATGCATAGGAATAATAATTTTTTACGTACTGGAAATCGATACACAAATAATTCAAGAAAATATAGTTCTACTTATAATCAACCTTCTTACCAAAATTATCGACAAATATTCAATTAAAATTTTTTATAATCAAAATCATAGTAATAATTTCATTCAGAAACCTAGAAGTAATTATAATAGTCACGGCCAAGGTAGTTCTTCAAAAGATGTAAAGCACACTTTTCAAAATAATTTATATAATCGTCATAATATTAACCATAATAAAACTGGGCAAAACATTAATCGTAATAGCGTACATTATATTGATTTGGAAGATCAGGGGGGCTCCAACAAAAAATGCTTAAATGTTAAATACTTTTAATAACCTATCTGGATGTGATTTTGTTAAGGTTACAATTAGTTTATCTCATAATATCCATTCTGTACTAATGATTGACAGTGGTGCAGGCATATTAATTTTAAAGCAAAAATTACAAATTTTTATGAATAGATACTAAAAATAATTGCATAATTAAAGGTGTAACACCTGGTAAAACTGAAACAATTGGAAAAATTTCTTGTAAATTATACCTCGAAAACAATGTAGCACTTGACCATGAATTTCAAATCGTCAATGAAGAATTTCCAATCGAAACAGATGGCATTCTCGGCAGGGATTTTTTAAAAAAATATAAGGCAAATATTAACTATTTAACATATATGTTAGAAATACCAACGAAAAGTAATACAATTATGGTGCCAATTTATGATAGGTTGGATGATTCATTTTTAATACCAGCGAGAAGTGAAGTAATTAGACGACTAGATTTTAAAGTAACTGAACCAAGCATTATTCTATCAAAAGAAATAGAACCAGGTATATTCATTTCGAATACTATAGTTAATGACATACCTCATGTCAAAATTTTGAATACCACCCTACAAAATCAAAAAATTAAAATATTTGAAGTAAACACAATACCACTGAGATGCTATGATGTCTACACCATTAATAATGGTATCAATTCTTTAAATTCTACACAATTGGAACAGAGATTCGAAAAAATTAAGAAACATTTACAATTAGATAAAAATAGTGAATTTGAGAAAGACTCTATTCTAGAAATATGCAAACGTTTTGCAGATATACTTTATTTAGACGATGAGAAACTATCAACAAATAATTTTTACAAACAAAAAATCACCTTAATTGATGATAGTCCAGTGTACGTTAAAAATTATAGGACTCCACAAGCCCATTTAAAAGAAATCGATAGACAGGTTCAGCAAATGTTACAAGATGATATTATCGAAAATTCTTACTCAGCTTATAACTCACCTTTATTATTAGTACCAAAGAGAAATAGTAACGAAGTGCGGATCATGGTGGATTTTAGAAAGATAAACAAAAGAGTAGTATCTGACACTTTCCCACTGCCTAGGATTGATGAGATCTTGGATCAATTAGGACGAGCAAAATTCTTTACCTCCTTAGATTTAAAATCGGGATTTCACCAAATTGAGATTGAACAAAATTCAAGAGAAATCACAGCATTTTCCATTACCAATTTACAAGACTGCCGTTCGGCTTGGAAATTTCTCCTAACAGCTTCCAACGAATGATGAACATAACAATGTCGGGATTATCGCCTGAAGCCGCATTTCTTCATATTGATGACTTAGTTGTATTTGGATGCTCCTTACGTCATCACAACCAAAATTTAATTAAGGTATTCGAGAGACTTCGTAAACATAATTTAAAACTAAACGCAAAAAAATGTAAATTTTTACAAACTACGGTAACGTATCTAGGACATCAAATTTCAGATCAAGGTATACTACTAGATTCTACAAAATTTTCAATAATTCAAAATTACCCAGTACCTCAAAATTGAGACGAAGTTCGAAGATTCGTCGCTTTTGTAATTATTATAGAAGGTTTATTAAAGATTTTGCCACAATTGCACACTCTCTAAATAGACTGTTAAGAAAGAATGTATTATTTGAGTGGACATCAGAATGTCAATACTCATTTGAGACTATGAAAATGAAGCTAATAAAGCCACCGATATTACAGTACCCGGACTTTAGCCTTCCATTTCGATTAACAACTGATGCCTCAAATGTAGCATGTGGAGCAGTTTTATCACAATTAAAGGATAATAAAGATTTACCTGTAGCATTCGCTTCAAAATCGTTTACTAAAAGTGAAAAACATAAACACCCTACTCAGAATTGACTGCAATTCATTGGGCTGTAATGCATTTTAAACCGTATCTTTTGGGTAGAAAATTCAAAATATTTACGGACCACAAATGTTTAATTTATCTGTATACAGCATGAAAAACCCATCATCGAAATTAACTCGAATGCGTCTTGACCTGGAGCGAATGCGTCTTGACCTATTCGACTTTGAAGTGGAATACATAAAAGGAAAAGCAACGTGTGCGCGGATGCACTATCCCGCATATCAATTGATAGCGAGGATTTAAAACAAATTTCAGTCAATACAGTGGTTACCAGAAGTATGTCGAAAAAAGCACAACCAATTGAGCTTCAAAAGCCTGATCAACTTTCGAAGAATCATAAGGATTTGTGTATCTACTCTGCTTTGACACTAAAGGAAACAAAAAATTTCCGAACCCTTGAAGTTCAAGTGGAAGATGGCCATCCAAGACTTATTGCAATGATTGATAATGAATACAAGGACAAAACAATTTTAAATATTTATTTAAAAACATTTAATGAGGTGAGCATCGCATTAGAGCGGGCACTTCGAAAATTGGAAAATTTTATGATTGATAGTAGCTATACCTTCAATTAAAAATGAACTATAATGACATAATTTTTCATTATATTGATATAGAACAATTCAAACTCATTGGAAACATGGTATTAAAACGACTAAAAATTGCTATTATTCCACCACGTACTTACGTAAATGGTGAAGACGTTATTCAGTTTTTAATCAAAAATCATCATGATAGCCCTATTGGAGGTCACGTCGGGGTGACAAGATTATATCAAAAACTTTCCGAAAAATATATTATACCAAAACTGAAACGAAAAATTCAACAATTTATCTCGAAATGTTTATCATGCAAATTAAACAAACATGAGAAATCGCACAAAGAGCTACAGCAAATAACCGACACCCCATCTACAAGTCTAGATACGATTTCGATTAACACCGTCGGCCCCTTAATACTATCAAATAATGGTAATCGATACGTGTTAACCATACAGGATGAATTGACAAAATACGTGGTTCTTCATCCTATACCAAATAAAGAAAGTACAACTATAGCCAAAGCTTTTATAGAACATTTCATTTTAACATATGGCTCACCGCGAAAAATCAAATCTGATATGGGTACCGAATATTTAAATCAAATTTTCAAAAAAATTATGGAAATATTACAAATAAACCATTCTCATTCCACCCCATACCATCCACAAACGATAGGTGATTTTAAACGAAATCATCGAAATCTAAATGAATATTTGAGATCGTATATTAAGGATGATTTTACTGATTGGGACAACTGGACCTCTTACTACGAATTTTGTTATAACACAACTCCAAATCTCGTTCACGGCTATACACCCTTTGAACTAGTATTTGGAAGGAAGGTAAACCTTCCGATTGATTTATCAGATAATCACATTGAACCTTTATATAATATTGAATATTGACAAGTAGCGCACTCAAGAGCACAAAAATTACTGCTTAAAGTAAAATTTAAACGAAAATCTGCTCTAGATAATAATATTAAGTCAAACTATTTTGATTTCCAAATAAATGATTTAGTTTTGCTAAGAAGAATTAATCAAAATAAACTAATGTCAATTAAAGAAGGACCTTACAAGATTGTTAGCTTAACGCCAAGTAACACGGTTATAGAAAATGTAGAAACCAAACAAAAAAAGGAAGTTCATAAAAACATGTTAACGAAGTATTAACATTAATTAAAATTTATTAAATTAGTTAAGTAATTGAAAAATAAATGTAAAATATTGTAAAATTATATTGTTGATCACAGATATTATAAACTTTGTTCCAGTATCTTAAACACCGAAACAGCGCGGTATAACGCTCAACATAGGGCTTTGAACCTTGTCTACTAAATTCAGACTAAACCCTTCTTTCGTGTGTATTTTTAATTTTTCTGCCCAATTTCTAACCCAAAAAAAATCGATGGCAATACTAAAATATACAAACTTTGAATATAGGCAAGCGTTAGCCCAAAAATGTTTAAAAAGATTTTATTTTCTATATACCAACCCAAAAATTATTCTATCAACGAAAGAAAAACCGCCATGTTTTAATGTCAGTTAAATCTGTCGTGATACTATCACTGTGAACCCAAAAAAGTAAAATAAAACGAAATATGCAACTTAATTTTAATTCAGTATCGCATTAATTTGAGTATGGCCCCTTAATATGAATAGCTTTTAAGCCTAAGGATACATCAGAGCATTAAACGACATAAACATTTGTTGGGGAATCGGATGTTTAAGGGGGCCCTTCGTCATTCTTAAACCACCGATTCCCAAACAAATGTTTATGTCGTTTAATGCTCTGATGTATCCATTGACTTAAAAGCTACTCATATTAAGGGGCCATACTCAAATTTATTCAACACAGAATTAAAATCAATTTTATAAACAATTTATGAAATTTGCGAAAAAATTTATTTTAAAAATAAAAAGATTATCCTTTTGATTTTAAAAACGACACTTTTTATCTAAAAAATATATGTAGATTTTTTGATTTTACATATGTGTAGTATGAGCTTGCAAAGAATCTTGATTTCGGGGAAATTTATTTAATTTACATTTCTATGTATGCAAATTGCTTAGGAATTTCATGGAGGAGAGGTCATTTCTGATTGGGGTGCTATTAATTAGAACTGGGATTTCGGCGTCAAAAATCTAGCAATGGTTCTGGAAATGGTGTGTTCAAGAAGTCCGCTAATTTTTCTGTATAAAATACTCAAATGGCAGGATGCGCTTTTAATAAGTCCTGATTTTGGAAATTTTAATTTAGAATTTCTCTGAATCGGCCGCCTTTATACCACGTTGATTTTAATTATTAATTTTTTGAAATTTTCTTAAAATTTTATTTTGGTTAAAAATCTTGAGAGGAATTTCGAGCGATGGTCAGGAATCAAGATTTCTCAAAATTTCATTAAGAAGTCCTCCGGCCGGGTTGCTTGATTAATTTATTTTCCATGTCTCGAATGGCGTTTATTAGCATTAGGAATAAATTACCAAGTCATTGGTTCGGTAAAGATTGTTTAATGACTTTTTAGCTAGTGATTGCAATGAGTTGTGATTCCGGAATTTTCGGCTTCAACGATTTGAATCAAAATCTGTGATAACGTTCTTGCGAGGCCACGAAGCTTTGCGAGGCCACGAAGCTTTGCGATGCCACGAAGCGTTTACAATGCGATTCCTGGTTTCCCGAAAATTAGGGACTTCTTAGTGCCAGTAATAAATTATGATGAGTTCTTTCGTTTTTATTTTTCTTCTTTTCGCCTCTAACAAGTGTGATAAAAATAACGAAGAAAAACGCACTTACAAAGTATCCTGATTTCGTGAAAAATTATTTATTTATGAAAGTTGCAGAGGAGTTTGAGGGAACATTGTTGCTTTGGATAGTAGTTGGGTCATTTTTGATTGAAGTGCTTATTGGATAGAATAGGATTATAGGATAGCTAAAAATTTCGAGAAAAACGTGTTTTTGCTATTCACCGCTAGAGGCACTGTTACTAAAAGGAGATTTGTCTGCTGATATTTTTAGAAATTAAAAGAAAATTTACGAAATTTTTAAAAATAAAGAGAGTTTTATGAAAAATCAAAGGATTTATGAAACAAAAGAAAAAAATGTTTAAAAATTAATGCTGTGCTATACTGATGGATATTTTTTTTCTTATGTTTCTCCAGACGACAATCAGAATAGTTACAGGGCGTTTTTCTAACACTTTTGTTAAAGAACTAAAAACAATTCGCAATAAAATGTTTTTAAAATTCATAAAACTTGCTGCTGAGAATTATTGATTTACTTAAAATCTGCATACATTTTTTGCTGGTTTATAAAAATATCGCTGGTTTATAAAAAATACTGATTTCGAGAAAATTAATTTCGTTTTCTCTTTATTTGGCCGTTTGTTGTATCAGGTTGTGTTTAATTTAATTTTTTTTTAAATTTTAATTTTCTTTAATAAAAGTTGCTGAGTGGGTAAAATTTCATTAGAAGGTCCAACGAAAAGGTTGCCTTTTTACTTAATTTTTTTTGTTTTGGCTCGAACGGTGTTTTAGTTCCAAGAATTAATTACAACGAGTCATTGGTTCGTCGCTGAGTCGTGATTTCGGGATTTGTTTTGGTTGTCCTCTATAAAAAGGATTTCCCTCCCGGTTTGTTTTTTTTAAACTTTTTTTTGGATCGAACAATTTTTTACAAATACAGTAAGAGTTATAGACAATTTTTTTATTAGACTCCTCCTCGAAGGCTGCCTTATTTCGTGTTGCTCGGTTACAAAAAAGACCATCATCCTGTAATTTTATCCAAGTGTTCTTGACTTACATCACAACGGTAGCGAAAATGCATGTAAGGGCTTATATCGATGACCAATGTACTATATCGTTTAAAATAGCAAGTACGTTGATGGTTTTATATTTTATTATTTGGATTTATTGCTGGCAGATATTGGGGAATTGGAAGTAATAGTGCTCAAATGCAATAAAGTGTGGTATTTATGTTGATTAAGTTTACATGAATTTTATATGGTACTCTTGTCTATACTGCCCAGGTTTTGCTAGTTGAAGTAGTCGATTTTGAAATGTGGTAAAAATAAGATAATTTATGAAGTCACTGTAATTTAGTGCATCTGAAGATGTATTTTTGTTACGTGCAAATGAAACTGAATGTTTAAATGATATTGTAACTGTAATTTCATACATCGCACCTTTATAAAATTAGTGATGTTGAAGTCTGTCACTTTGTTTAAAGAGGCTTCATAACACCACTTCTCTTTCTTTTCCAAATCGAACTGACTGACAACCATATCACCATTAGGTCACGCCACCACAAAGAAGGTGTGACTTGAACACAAACATCAGATGAAACCATTCCGAAAGTTCCGTTGGTGGAAGTGGAAAAGCAATATCTAAAATGCTGACATTAAATAACCATTTAATTTGCTGATCACAACCACATATTTATTGTAAGAGAAACCCGTTCTTCCTTGCAACACCTTTCAATGCTTGACTCAAAAAAGGAAACTTTGCAAAAATATCGAGTAAACAACTGAGTGAACCAAAGAGTTAATAAAAATAAATTCGAAGCAATTCATAATGTTTCTACAAATCGTGGTCACGAGAGTAAAATACTTAACAAATT
This sequence comes from Nephrotoma flavescens, assembly GCA_932526605.1. Lineage (NCBI taxonomy): Eukaryota > Metazoa > Arthropoda > Insecta > Diptera > Tipulidae > Nephrotoma > Nephrotoma flavescens. Next base: position 191,172,019 of record OW052222.1, on the reverse strand, counting down.
ACAAAAATGTAAAAAATGTATGTGTTCAAAATATCATACGTTTTGGTCAAAATTATTGCATTAGAAGAGTTCGATTATGAATATAATACATTTTGGCGTGATTTGTTGCATGAAACAAGTGATACAAAAGCAACAGCAATAATCGCTCCAAATAATGCCTGCTATTTATACGACCAAACCCTGAGATCGACCCTGACTTAGCGCTTTCAGTATAAATTAAACATCATGATCTTGCCAGAAAACACTGTACAAAATTTTTCGTTTACATGTTGTGCTATAATCGTTAGAAATTATGCCTGTTAATTATATTACCGACCTAAGGAAAATCAACTACAAGGCAATTTCAGCATAAAGTACATTATTTATTTATTTATTTATCCAAAGAAATCTATTCTGTGATACATGTATGATTACAAATTATTTAGTTTAAAACACAAATTTATTAAAAAAAAAACAGGAAAGGTTCGGAGAAGAACTCTATAAGCATTTTTGTTGCCTATAAAGAACTTCTATGCCGTGTGATTTGCGAATTTCAAATATTACGACCACCCACTCCCACACGGACCTAACCCCATCTACACGCAGCCCAACCGATCTCAATCCACCATATCTCAACTGACCCCAATCAACCACAAACCACCACATCTAAACATTATTACCATCTCCCACAAACTATCCAATTAAAACCCGAAAACCCATCTCAGCCGCACCACCCTATACCGCACCACCCATATTATCACCCTTTAACACCTCCATATACCCACTTCCATGCACACACACACCACCCACACAAATCCTCATCCACCAAATTCCAAATTCTCACACCAACCCAAAACGCCTCATAACACCCACCACATCCCATACCACTACTCCTACGACCCCCATAACCACACCACCCACAAAAACCCACATCCATTCGATGAAACCAAAATAGAATAGAAAATAAAAAAAAAATCTTTAAATTTTAAGGAGGGGGTTAACAAAACCCTACATATCTCAGAACACCCAGAACACAAAAATCAATAGGGATCATTCCCATGAATTGCTTGAACTTTTAGTGAAGAAATTAAGTTGATATCTCCATCCGTTCTCAAGTTATCGAGCACACAGACGGACAGACTGCAAACTGAAACCATATAGCATTTTTTTAAACAAAAATGCTTAAAAAATAATTAAAGCATTTAAAAATTTAACGAGAAAACTTTAAACAAAAAAAGAATATAAATCAAATATTGATTTAATGTTTAAAGTTTTTTTAAATAATTCTTCGGGATATTTTTGAAGTTGTCCTTTGATAAATTAAAATCGAATAAGTCGTCGATGATGTTGAATGATTTAGACATCCTATTAATGAGGTTGTTTTCTCCATAGTTTGTAGAATGGTGCTAAACTATAGTACCAAAAACTCATGGTTTCGAAATGTTCTGCATGACACATGAATTGATATGTTTCCCAAGATGTAAGCTGAATCAGTGGGGCCAAGCAAAACGTTACTAATAAAAGCCACGCTTAAGAGAAGTCGTCTATTTTCAAGCGTGCATATACTGATCACACAAGAGCTCATTCGGATTAAGATCGTGCGATTGTGGGGCCTAAATCATTAAATTCAGCTTTCGGTCGCGAAATTGTTGCTATAAATACTCCTTACACACATTAGATGTGTGCGCTTGGGATCATTGTCGTGCTGGTGGCGTCGACTTACTATTATGCTTGAATAACATTCCTATATATTCATCCTGATTCGCAGTGGTGACCCGAGCGCGCCCCTGCCGATATGGGATGAGTTCTGCCCAGTTTCTTTAAATCACTTCAGCGTGTATTGCACGGTAGAATGATGAAACAAAAGAAAAAGAAATGTTTAAACGTTTTGGAACGAAAAATGTTAATTTTTTACTTTTTTAAAAAATTGGAAACATTTCACATTGAAATAACTTTCAAAATGTTACTGATGGATGTTGTGACTCTTGTGTGTCTCAAGAGAATAGACTATGATCCCAGCTATCACAAAAATATAAACCCAAAGTCAAGACAGCGATTCTTATAGGTTGCTTATTATTTATATGCTTAAAAATTTAATAAATTTTCTCCTGGTTTCTAAAAATATTAAGAGAAAAAATACATTTTTTTGTGATAGTGCTACCTCTACCGGTGAATAGAAGAAGGTAATTTTAATAAGTTCTTATTCGGCCGTCTTTGGCCGTTTGATGTGCCATGTAGCGTTTAAATTAATTGTTTTAAACATTTTTTTACTTTGGATAAAAATTGCTGAGTGGGATTTCGGGGGTCAGGAATAAGTTGCGATCAGTCAAGATATAGAAAATTTTCATTTGGAGGTCCTCCGACCGGGTTGCTTTTTAATTTATTTTTTTGGACTCGAACAGTATTTTAGTGCTAAGAATTGATTACAACCAGTCATTGGCTCGTTAAAGATTGTTTAATATTCCTTTAGGTATCAATTGCAATGAGTTGTGATTTCGGAATTAGTTTTGGTTATCCTCTCTCTCATCTCGACGTTTTGTTGCCGATGTTGCGTCATGTTGCGCAACAACAAAGAATTTCATAGGTATGGAAAAATAAAGGAAATATAATTAAAAACGACCATCATCCTGTAAATTTATCCAATTGAGTACGCTTATCACCGGAGTTAGTTTTATCTAAACCACCATAACTGGTTGCGAAAGCAGAGAAACGGGTAATAAAATTTATCCGATACTAATATTTCAGCGGTAGCTAATATTACATGTTAGGGCTCATTTCAATGACCAATAAACGTACGCATTTAAAACTGCAAGAACACTGATGGTTTTTTTTATTGTTTATCAATGAAGATTTGGAACAGTGCTCAAATCTGATAAAGTGTGGTCGTTATGTTGATAAAATTTACTTGAATTTTGAATGGTTTGCTTGTCTACAATCTATCTACGTTTTGGCCAGTTGAATATTTTACGTTCAATGATAATAATTCGGGGAAACGTGATATGAATACGATAGATTATGATGAAATTGCTGTAATTTGATGCAGCTGAAGACGTATGTTTGATAAGTGCAAAATAAATTTAGGGTTTAGATGGTAGGTACTCTAATTTCATATATCGCACTTTTATAAAAACAGTAATGTCGTCGTAGTCTACCCCTTTGTCCACAGAGGCTACTTCACACCACTTGTGTTACTTTTTAAAATCGAATTGACTGCCAACCAAATCACCAGTTGGTGATCCCACCTCACACCTAGTGTGCAAATATCGGTCAAAACCTTCTAAAACTTGAGTGATGCTCACAGCTGCATATAGTTCTCTTAAGAGAAGGCCGTTCTTCCTAGCAGCATCTTTCAATAGCCGTCTCAAAAATGGATCTTTGCAAAAGTACTGAGAAAACGACTAGAATGAAGCAACGAGTTAAAAAAAATTAAATTCAAAGCATTTCATAATGTTCCCACAAATCGAGGTCAGGTCACTGACATAAGAAAAATACTTAATAAATTTATAAAAAATGTATAAGAGCGCGTTTACAAAATAACATACGTTTAGGCGAAAATTATTGTCTATGAGTTGAATTTGACAAACAAAATAGCATACATTTTGGCGTGATTTATTGCATGAAACATATGATCCAAAGATAACTGCAACAATCAGAATAGAAGAATAGTTAGAATAATGCCTGTTATTTGTATTGCCAAAACCGAGATCGACCACTTAGCACTTTCAGTATAAAGTACACATCAGGATCTTGCCAGAAACCACTGTCTATATAGAAGTCTCTCAATATTGTGCAATAATCGTAACAGGCATTATGTTATTTATATTGTTACGACTGGTCATAACAATTACTTCCATTCCTTTTGATTATTTTAAATTTTAGTTCCATGGTAATGGAATGTATTATGCCTTTTATTGACGGAAATGAGCCGTGACATTTTGTTTTGTGTTATATTCACATCCACTGTTCATATAAACGTCGAGTAGTTAGAGCGAGACCTACACATAGGTGCGTGTGTGCGACTAATAAGATACAGAAGATTTTTTTTTGTATGTTTCTCGTTTTTTAATATGAAATTGAGGCGCGGTGGGAAAGAGTGTGCAGATGATGCGCACAAAAACGCAGAAAAAAAGCATCAGCAAACAAAAATATTCTTCTAGATTTTGGTGGTACGAGAAATTTTTTAGTTTTGATTGTAATTTTGATTTAAAATTAAGTGTAGTTTTTGGAATTGATTGACGCTTTACTGTCTAGTTCTTGAAGGGTGTTGTACTTTTTGCATTGTGTTGACGCTATTTTTCTCCCAATTAAAAAAATACAGAAAACGAAATAATAGTAATAATTGAAAGGTTCTTGTATACAAAAGAAAAATGTGAAATATCAAAACGGAAAATTTTTAAATAAAACAGAAAATAAACAGTTCTTGTATGAAGTGTGGAGAACGTTCGAAATTTGTTAGCAATACCAACTTAGTTAGGAATGCTTGGATTTGTATTTTTTTCTTGTGAGTGGCTCCTATCCTAAGTAATGTTGAGTTACTACACCATAAATCAAAAATAATTTTATTTTCGGTCACCATTAATTTTGGAAAATCAAATTATTTGTACGGCCAAGTTTCATATTGCCGCCATAAGTAATTTTATACGGGTACCGTATTTTTAACGGGTGTCAAAATTGAGTAACGAGAACCGCCTTATCCACGGGTATCCCATATGCAACGAGTGTTACAAATTTATAGCAGTGGCCAGTTGAGGCCATTCACAATAAATTCGTTCAAAGGCGGTTCAAGTCGCCCAACGCGTATTGTTTTCGGATTTTGGCGAGACAACGACCAACACTTTTTGGCGGCCTATCAAGGCCAACGGTTTTTGGCGATCCAACACCCAACAATTATGGGTTTAAGGCGGGAAGACGCCCAATGATATATGCGGTTCACTGGTAGCCAGTTGAGGCCATTCTAATTTGGAGCTTGCGGGCGGTAGGGTATAATTTTTCAACAGAAAAGGTATAATTTTTTTTTCTTAATTTTAATTTTTCGGTTTTTCAAAAACATTTTTTTGTTAATTAAGTGCAATTAAAATTCTTGTTTTTCCAATTTCAATTTTTTTTTAATTTTTTTCAATTTTTTTAAAAAATATAATAAAAAAAAATGAAAATTGAAATTGGAAAAACAAGAATTTAAATTGCACATAGTTACTAAAATTTTGTTTTAGAAAAACCGAAAAATCGAGCGCCGTTACGGTTGTTCGACACGGGTAGGACACATACATTGATTCCACTCAAAATTATTCACTTTCGGCGACCATATTTGTGGTCAATTTATTTTTCGCGTTGGTATCCGCTATTTTGTTTTCTCTCGATACTTTTTTTGTTTGTTGAAATAAAAATTGCACGGCGATTCTTGGCGTTCGGCCTCATTTCCTCTTTTGCCCTTTGGATTTATTTTATTTTGTTGTGCTATTAAAATAATAAAAGGTAGTGCTAAAATTTTCGGGTCAGTGGGAGGGGAGACTCCATTCTGTGTCGGTTCCATATTTATAGGCTGAGCTTGTCACTCCCCGCCATCCCCTTGGCAGGTCATTCACAGGGTCAGAGTGGCGCGTCCAGCATATGTGTATAAAATCCACACGGCTCCCCCATGGCAGTTCGGTGTTCTCATGCTATCTCAAGTGTGAATCGTGGGGGATTAGTTGGAGGTGGGGGAAGAGAGGCCTGGTCTGTTGAAGAGATGTCCCTACTATAATGCTGCTTCGTTGTAGCTGGGCATCGGCCTTTCGGGGTTAATGATTCATTGGAGGGGGGAGGGCTCTTCAGCAGATTGGGTCGTTGTCAGATGGACACACCCGGTTATTATTAATTTATTGTGGTATCTCAAGTTTTGTTCAATCGTTCGACAAATTCTGGTCAACCAATTAATTTTTTTCTGTTCCACGGTGTAGGCCAGGAGCACGCAAGTCTCAATTTCCCCACGAACGAAGCAAAATCCTAAGATCAAGCCGGAAAAATATCACCGTGAATGAGACCTCTGCGTACTTAGTTAAATCTGCGGGTTAGCTTAGAGCCATCTGTAACAATATAGCGGAATATACCCTTGGAATCGACTACATTGCAATTTCAGTATAAAATACACGCACCAATACCTTTCCAGAAACTGCTGTCTGTAAAAGTCTTATGATTTTTTAATAATACAATTTTTTTTCGTTGAAGTGTTGTGAACCGACCGTTCCAAATAATACCTTTAGGATCAACTAGGGATCTATCTTTTAATTTGTTATTACAAAATTTTTCGTTGAAGCTTTATGCAATAATCGTCCCAAATAATGCGCATTATTTATATGACCCATGGAATCGACCACTTGGCACTTTAAGCATAAAATTTTCATCAAGACCTTGTCGCGGACCATTGTCTATATAGAAAACTTTTGACTTTTTTAGAATAAAATTTTTTATTGCTTATTATTTATATGCCCTAAAGTATTTGCCATTTGTCATTTTTCTGAATTTTTCACACCGATGCCGTTGTAGAAATTCGTTTTCGAACACTAAATTTGAAAATTAACTTTCCACATTAATTTGATCGAAGATATATGAATTTTTTTTATTGTGTATCCTACATACGACAAATATTTCTATTTTTCCTAAATTTACGCTATTTTGCATTTATTTAACATTTAGGGGCACATAAAGGGTGCTTTTTATGTTCTAGGCCGGCATTTTTTGAATAACTTTTAAATGAAATACAATTTTATAATTTGAATGTTTTTGATTGATTATATAGTCTTTAACATTAGTCTTTAGCTTCTGGCCGTAGCGCAAACACAATCTCTTTTAAATACATTTTTCAAAAAAATTTTCACAGGCTTCTGACGCTATTTCAGCAATTTCGTTTCTAATGTTCTCCGCATCGAGGTTTTGGTTGGTTTATTGGTGTACCTTTCCCTTCAGGTGCCACCTTAGGAAGTAATCATTAAGCAACACTCTGCCCCATAGTGTATACAAATTTTTAAATTTATTTATTACAGGCTTGCTCGGCACATGTTTAACACTAAAAAAATCACATACTTTTCTCCGCGTTTTCACATAAAGGAACAATTATTTAAATAAAATGCTTTAATTATTTTAACACGTTCTTGCAGCGTTAGATGCTCCATAATATATTGTAATCGACCACTCTCTATGACTGTTATTCAAAACAAAATGGGCATCAAACAAAATGGTGGCCAAACAAAATCACCCTAGAACATTAACCATGTAGTTGTAGTACACTACATATAAAGGCTTATCTATATACAGAAATTTTGTTGTTTTTTGTCATGTATTTCACATCCGTGGTCACTGCATTTTCCGGTAGGTTTGTATTTAACTATTGGGCAATTTTCCAATTCAGTCTTTTTAATATGTTGTTCTTCTAGCCAGCCTTCTAAAATTGGCCGAACGAAAAAATGCAAATTTTCAATGGTAACTTAATTCGCTAGAGTGTCTTTATTCCCCTCTTATTTGAATTTTTAGGCAAAAACTCAGTTTTACTTAGCGGCAGTACAAAACTCCCAAATCCACCACAAACCAATTCATACGATTTGTTTGATTTAAATAAATTTTGAATGGCCTGTAAGGTGTTAATACAGCAAATCAAAGCAAAACATAAGTCATTGGCTTATTGATTTTCTTTATTTTTATTTGTCGTCACAATGAAAAGTGTTCGGTATCTCTGAAAGCATACACTTTACGAAAAATTTTGTTTACCCGGAGTTTTTATTTTTAACTGCCTAAAAAGCACTCAAAAGGGTCGGTTCTAATTAAAAAAAAACATACATTCGTCAATAAGTCCCAAGCTAAAATTAAAAGCCCCTCGGCACAAATTCGTTTTAAATTCTAAAGTCAATTGTTTAACGAGCGTTTAGTGACCACGACAAATTTAAACTGGTTTTTTCCGAAAAAAATTGTATAAAAAACACCAACCATGAAAAACTTGTTAGAAATGCGGAAAGTCGCTTATGATAAAAAACCAATTTTTATCAAATCTATGTCTGATCAGCATAATTTTCTAAGACATTGTAGTTCAAATTTTATTTCAAGATTCATACTGAAACATTTCCAAATATAGCACTCCCATGCCCGTAAAAGTCGTATAAGTGAGTGAACATTTATATTTTTGACCTGTGCTAAACGTTTAAAGTGTAGCTACATAAATAAAAATATTTGTCCCGTTCAATTTGAAAACAAAAATTGAAACGTTCACCCTTGAAAAAACGTGCTCATTCTTAATTTATTGACTTTTTAATTAAATAAAATAAAATTTTACTGTTTGTATAAAATACATTTAGCCTAAGATTAATTTAATCCATTCGTAAACAAAAGAGTTTTATAAATCAAAATAAAATAATAATAATAATTATAAGGAATAGAAAGAGAGACAATAAATCATTATAAATTATAAATAAAATTTAGATTTTTCATTTTAGAATTTAATGTTATTTATGTGTAGCAGCTACTTGTTAAAATTTCAAATCACGTGATTGAATTTTCACACAATAAATTCAATTTATTTATAATACGTAAACGTATTTGTTTTTCCATTTTCCGTGGTGTATTTTTGCTCTCTGGTGTTGATTTTTTGGTATACACGACAAATGTACGGAAAGAACGAGGTTCGTCAGCATACCACCACCACCACCACAAACAGCGTAAAAATAAACAGTTGAACATTTTTTTAAAGGCAATAAGAAAAAAAAATATATTGGAAAATTCGAATAACCTTTAAGAGGACAGCACAGAAAGAAAATATATAAGATAAGATTTTGTTCTCTTTCAATATACGTATTTTTCATTTCCACCCACTCGATATATTGTGAATGAAGAAAATTCAAGGCTTTTATTTATACATTTTTCCTGTATATACATTATATCTATTCAGCTTTTCAAATACATATTATGTTTGTATGTATGTATGTATGTAATATAAATTGAGGTTATTTTGATTTCAACATGAATATGTGTGAAAAGAATCAAGATGAATTAAAAACTTTTAAGCGTCCCCTAATAAAGGAAAACCGATATCAAAGTGATTTTTATTCTCAACTTATGTGCTTGCGTTTGAAAAGGGATTTAGATTCTGGCTTTAGAATTTGACTTTATTTCCTTTATACAAACCTAAATATTTTTAAAGATTGACATTTTCGCCTTAAATACATAATATAGTAAATATTCGTTCGAAATTAGAAAATGTACATTATTTTCATATTTTTCCAGGTTTATTTAGCTTTTCTATATACACAGTTTATAACATTAGCGAAAGGAACAACACAACAGAGGAGAAAATTGAATTTTTTTTTTTTTGTATTTTGGAAAATTGAATTGAGAATTTTTCGTGTTTGGAAAAAAATAATAATATTAAAATCGTTTATACATAAATCAACCCCTCTTCTTATGTATATATAAATATTTACATAAACCCGCGAAGGAATGAAATGAGAGCCAAACAAAATTGCCATTTTAATAAAACTTTTCCAATTAATTTAAAATAAAATAAGTGTAATAAAAAATAAAACGAAAAACATAAATAAACAAAATAATTAATTTTCGAAATATACGTTCTGCCGTAGAGCGCTGATAACAATCGTAATACAAACATAATTCTTACAAATTTGAAAAAAACAAAATCTAATTCAAAGTCTATTCATATACATTAATACGTACTGTATAAGGAGGGTAGTCACCGTCACAAAGTAGTATACAAACAATAGCAACAATTAAATGAAAAGTGTAAATTAATTTTATTAACATTTTCTTCCTTCAAATATACCTGTTGCGAGCTCTAATTGTAAAAATTTAATTATATGTATGATGTACTAAATGTATATTATTATATGTACTTATTAACAAACAGTTTAATTTTAAGTATTTTATATCTTTCATATATATATAGGGAGTTCAATTTTAAACTAACTATATATTCTTCTAATTTATTGGGTTAAAAGAATCACCGTCTCAGAAATAAATAACGTGTACGCTGTTTTTAATCATGCAAGATCGGTTGGTTGTAAACTTTTTGGTCCCAGTAAAATGATCCTCACAATTAATTTATTTGATTAAGAGACATCTAGCGATAACTAGCGAAAATTTTGAAAATCAAGTTTGCCGGTAGTTGTCTTTACCATCGGTCTATGTATAATCTTTATGTATAATCATTTTGGCATGCTCTATTATTGGATAACCGTATTCCCTGGTATGTATATCCAGGGTGAATGGGGTCACTTGGAAGCTTTCGTTCCATAGAACTGATGTCCTAAGCGTCACGGTAACTGAGATATGCTATTTTAAGTTTTTTTTTAAATTACCCAAAATCTCGCCCTTAAATGGTCATAACTCTTTTGTTTGTAGTCTCAGTAGTCGTGAAGGCATGAAATAACTTTTATTGTATTCTGCAATTCTAACTGCAATCCTTAATGCATTTACTGCAATTTTTGATGCAATCTAACTAAATCATTATTTATTACAATTGATTTAAGAAAAATGACTTATGGGCTTCCAAATCCTAAAAAATGTGTAAAAGTATGAAAACTGTCACATTCTACATTCATTAAAAAAGAAAACTAAAGGTTATTTGGAAATTATGATGAAATTATTATTATTTTGTAAAATATTAATTTTGAAAATTCATTTATTTTAAAATAAAATGAATGAACAGATTAATTAAAATATTGTCCCTTGCTGCTTCCGTCGTGTTGCATCCGTCGGAACAACCAACGCAATGTCTCGAAAATACGGCGGGTGCGGTAAAATATCCCACTTGAGCGTTACCAAATATTTTTTTACGACTTAACCAACGTGAAGCCGAGCGTGAAGCAGAAGAAAAAGTTTATCATCCCATTCCTCATATTCCGGTCGTTTATCTTGTAATGCGCGGCTCAAACGAATTAATTATAGTCTGTACCGTCTGCCTGTAATGGAATCACCAGGTTATAGCAGCTCGTAGTACACAGCGCCTCTTTGGTCCGACCAGATACACAACACCTTCGAACCATGAATGTCTTTGGTGTTGATGTTGAGGTCGCTGGCTACGTTTGGCCAGACAAAGCGTAGTGTTTTTGCCTCTTGGGGTTACCGTAGAAGATCCACTTCTCGTCACCAGTCACTATCCGATGTTAAAAACCCTTTCTTATTTGCCTTTGAGGCAGCTGCTCACAATAAAAAAGCCGCCTTTCCACGTATGAAAACTGCTTGTTGTGTCACCCTCAATGTACCGATAAGCTCCTCTTGCGTTTGAGTCGGATCTTCATCGAGCAATGCCTCTAATTCACTGTTTACGATTGTTTTTGCTGTCCTAAGCGAGCCTTATCTTCTGCTTATGATTTAATGGTTGGAACATAGTCACCGTTAACTTCCAAAAGCATTCGGTGTGCTTCAGCTGCTTTCCAATTAAAACAAAAAATTAGGAAGTGTTAATGCTATGCAAATGCTGTTTAGTTATCACAAAATCCGACATATTAAAGAACCGTAAACATACACCTTTTATATAAAACTCAAAGCAATACAAACTGAATGTTAACGGAACGTGTATAATCTGTCTGAAACTGCGAAAATCAGCTATCACTATAAAAATATATTATAGTCAGAGCACTTTTTGAAAATGGACCTAATTAATTTGTAGTTTCAATAGTTTTAAAAAATTCTCTAGTTTATTACCTTTCCAATAGACTACATGTCATAGAAATCATTCATTTTGCAGTTAAAATAAGAGATAATATTTTGCCGGGCTCAGGGTTAAGAAACATTTAAGTTACTGATAAATTTTTAATCAACTTAATTTGTTTGATTTTGTTCAAAATGATCTCCTCCACTTCGTATGCATGATCGGCATCTATTTTTTATCTCCATTTTTCATGTTTTCAAATGCGACGCTTATCCTTTCAATTAAAATTTCTCTTGTGGGTATAGCTCTGTTGCGAACATCAATTTCATAGTACGTCCCGAGATGTAGGAATTGGTGTGACCAATCCATGAGTTTGGGAATGAATCATCCAATCATTCTCTTACCGTTCATTGGTTATATTCCGGACAGCCGTCATTTTGAATAACAATCGTCAATCGTTTGAAAAACGTCGATCAGGATATCGCTCCTGAAAAATTCTAGAAATTGAAATTAGTAGTGTTATACGCCAAGAATATATGTCAGCATACTCTTCGTTACTAAAGTTAGGCATCGTAATAATAACTGAGACAAACACAACAAAAAGTTGTTAACAATTTTTTTGGGAAGATTTTCGGTAATTTAAAAAAAACTTAAAAATATCATATCTCATTTACCGTGTTGTCACACATCGTGACATCAGTTCTACGGGATGGAAGCTTATAAATCATGGCCCTAATGCTGCACCAACACTTGTAGCACAATCCAATGAAAATGGTATTAGAATTTGTTACAAGTTACAAACAAATTTTAAGAACAAAGAGTTAGGAAATTTTTTACAGGTCTCATTATTCTGCAATTCGTGTGTAAGCTGGCGTTAGATAAAGCTACACCACACTTTTCGTATTTCTGTTAATATTTATTGTATTGTAGTGCGGGTGGTACTGAAATTTTTTACAAATTAATTACAACATATTGGCATAGTTCAACCCCAATAGCTTCCCCTAAGGGGTGCCAATTCTTCAAAAACGATTGCTTTCTGCATTTCAGTTAATATTTCTTATATCGTACTGGAGGTGGTACTGTAATTTTTTGCAAATTAACTACAACAAATTGGCATAGTTCAACCCCCCAAAACTTGCCCTAAGGGGTGCAATTTTTAAACACCATATTTTTCGTCATGACACCTTTCGCATTTCTGTGAATCCGTGGTGGTGGCTGTGTTGACATCAACGGATTCATTAACATGAACATTCTAAGAAAGATGACAGGTTTTTGAAACTTAAAAGTTTAGATCTGGTTAATTTATTCAAGACTGGCTCGCTAAGGTCTTTACGATAATCCAGACAACGAGGCGTTTCCTTTAGAATACTGGGACAAATTTTATATCGCGCCGTACAAATTATAGAATAGCCAATTTAATCGAAAATACTTACTTTAACAGTGTTTGTTTAATCTTTTCATTGTTAATCATTTTTATTTAATTTAACACTAAAATATTGCATGAAATTAGCAGTACTTAAAAATTATCGTATAGGAAATTTTTTTAGTGTTTTGAGATTGAATTATACTAGGAAGTTCGTGCAATCAGCAATACTGCGTTAAGTAGCCGTAAAAATAGAAAAACAATTCAGCAACTTCAGCAAAACCGTGGTAATTCGTATAAAAATATTCTATAACGAGTAAAAAATAGATGGAACTTTGTTTTTCAGTTAAAATTTATAATGTTTTCAATAAAATTAATTTATAATTTAAAAAAATAAAAGTGTTGCCTCAGAAATTATTTATCGGTGCCTCTGACACTCTGAGTGACTCAATTTTATCCAAAGTGACCGAGAGGTAATAAACTGCCTCTTTCTTCAGCGCTTGGTATATTTAAGATTTCTTTAGTTTTAATCGCCTCGAACGATTAATAAAAATTGGAGTAGGACTGTTTTCGAGTGACCGGAATGGATTTCGATAGCTAATCGGTAAAATGCTAATTTCGGTAAAATCCGTTCATATGGCCGTCTGGTGGGACTCGAGTCACATTTTTTTCGGCTAGCACGATTTTTATAATAATCGCTGAAGGAGCATTTTCGAGTACCAAAAACGGATTGTGATGACTTGATGAGTCATGATTTCGGGAAAATTTAATTAGGAGTCATGCGGCCGTCAGTTTGGACTGCACCATTTAGTGTATTTTGCACCATGTTGCATGATGTTACACTATGCTGCGTTATGTTCCATGATGTTGCACCATGTTCTTCAATGTTGCATTTGAGTGGGATGTTGTATTCGTACTGTGAGATGATGTGCGATGTTCCATTAAGTTGCGTCATGTTGGCTTGGGGTCTTCGTTTAACATTTTATTTTTCTTGAAAGATTTTTTTTTTATTTATTTATTTTCCAAAAATAAAATAAAACATATTAATATTAAAATATTAATTTTAAAGGTAACTTAATTACAAATAAAGCTGACGAAATGTCAATCACACATTATATGTACGTGTAAGTAAAGGATCGTATGATGATGGTAATACTACCTCGAAAACAAGCTATTCTAATACTACAGAAAATTGTTGTGCAGCAAATTATATTCTTGATTAAATTTGACATGTAAGAGTTGTGGGATTGAAGGAAACGATTGGAAATCTTATTTCTGAATAATTCATTTAGAAGTCCTCCGGATGGGCCGTCATGTTAAGTTTGCACAAGCATTCATTTGTAGCATTCGCCAGTTAATAAATGTTTTTGCCCAGGCCCCTTTTTCACAACTTTTCCGCCTCAAAATGGAATAGACTGGTGTCGCCTGGTGCGGTCCGGGTTTCATTGTTTTTTTCGGTTACCACGATTTTGATTAAAATTGGTAAAAGGATTGCCAAGGAATGAAATTCCAGAAATTAATTTTAATGGGTTCTAAGTCCGGAAAAAAACGTTTCGAAGCCCTTCGATGGACCTGGGATTCTTTTTTATTTTTTTTAGACGATTTAGATAAAAATTGCGGTCATAGAGTATTTCTAATGCCAGGAATCGATTGCAATGGGTCCTCGTTCGTGTCTCGGGTCCTATTCTGGCCGTATTTCGAGCAATGCTTGGTTCAAGTTGATGAGTTGTTGTCAGTAGCGTTGTCTATTGTTGCGTTGCAATATGTGCTGGTATTACAACTGGTTATCGTTAACAACTGTTCACACAATGAACAAAACAAAACTCTTGATATAAATGGCAACTAGCACCATCTATGTGTGAAACCAAGAAATTTAGTTTTGTCTTTCAACTTAAAGCGGTTTGGATATTAACCATAACAGTATAACCAAATCGCGAGCCATCTTTGTTCTAGTGAATTATAATGCAACGCAATATAACTGTAGTACACCTTGAGTGACTAAATTTGGATCAGAAGAATATATTAATTGACTTTCACGGGATACAGAACAAAATCGCTATAAGCAATACTTTCTTCTATTAAAAACAAATAGCCCTGTTTCTCCATGATAACCTTCCAAAACATGTCTAAGTACTGATTTAAGTTAACTCCATTATTTAAAGTGTCTAATTTTATCTCGCCCCAGTGGCAAAGTGGTCAGCGTGCTTGCTCCAGCGACCGGAGGTCCCGGGTTTGATTCCCGGTGGTAACAAGGAATAACAAATTTCACGGCTGGTTTAGGATCAATGAATCAATCACTAATTATTCGAAATGAAAATATGATTATGAAACCTCATTGGAGGCGGCCAAATCCCTTGATGGGATATAGTGCCAGAGAGAGAGAGAGAGAGAGAGAGAGAGAAATTTTTTTCTCTATACGTGTTTCGTTGGTTGTTTGATTCGCTAGAATATTTGCTTTGTGATAAATGAATTTTATGAGCCCTAGCCTTAAGAGGCTGATGCGTTCACCTATACACACACTCAAATACCTTTGTTTTAAAATTACGTATCTCGTATAGTAATTTTCATGAATAATTTTGCTGAATAGTTACATATTGCCAACAGTTGACAGACCTCAATTGCACTATAGTAATTATGTTCAAATAAAGTACATGCGCAATATATTTTATAAATTTTCTTAATTTTTTCAAAATTTTCAAAATTTTTCTTTTTCTTTTGTTTTAGGTATGTATTAACAGAGACGAGATGAGGCGAAATGGCCAAATCACCGAATATTTAAGTTAAACATTGTGACAAAATTCCGTTAATCACACGATACTCGGTAAGAATCTAGTAAAAACAATCTTGAGCATTCATTTTTCCAATGAATTGATTTCTCTCGGTGGAAATTTACTGTTGCAGATTTGGGTCATATTGAAAGTAAATTGTAAAATATCAAATATCTGCGGATAGTTCGAAAAACTCTGCAGTAAACTAACAAAAAAAATATGTAAATTTGCACTGTTGCACGGTGGTTTTAATACGTATAAACGCTCCATGCTCATAATTAAGTCAGTTGGCTAAACAAATTGTCTATTATTGTAGAAGATTATTTTTATTGCTTGAAATAGTTTATTTAATTGGCATCACATTTTATTGGAAAATATATTAAATATCTAAGTATCAAATATATTGCAATAATGTTTTGGATAGAGCTCTTGAGCTGGCACTTCTGCTGGTTTCATTGGATGAGATACGTTTGCCTGAAGACATTTAATTGGTAGTGTTATCTCTGACAGATGCATCTACATTAGCTATCAGGAAATTTTGTCTTCTTATTATAAAGCAAAAAGACACAGAACAAACCTTTTATCAGTTCTGGGTTTGCTGAATTCTGCATGACATGCGTCATCCATGTATTTTAATCCTTATACACTAGTGTATTTTAATTTTGATGCTTGCGGAATTCTGCACATGTGTTTCCAGCATTAATACGTCGCTGGTTAAAAAAATTCTGGCAGATTTGATGTACTGCGACTTCTTAATAGCAGACTAACCTCTTCTAATAATTAAATGGTCGAATTAATGATTTTTGTACATTTTCCCGAAACTTAGCCCGCAGGTTTGCATTCTCAACATTTTCGGTTGGTGTTTATCTTCTTCCCACCTTAAAAGGCAGGAGGTCCGGATAGATTTTTTTTTTGCTGAACTACAGCATGGGTTTCCTTACTTACTTCTACTCTCTGAAGGATGCATGGTTATTTCATCTGAGAAGACACAATATCCTTACGTAGAGTTGCAAATCATATTTGCTTGTGTTATAATAAAGTCATAACTCACTAACTTCAATGCGTATTGTGAGGATTTAGTAAACCTTAATTCTGAGTATTACAACAGGACCCTGCAATATTTACGGAAATATATTTTTTTAACGAAGCTAGTACTGATTATCTAATGAATAGTTGTCCTATCAGAGCCAAACAATATAACTTGTACTGTTTAAGCTCGCCAAAATCATTTAGCCGAAAAATGTGTATAATTGGTATAATGCAGATCCGACTGTAGAACCGTTCACAGTCGACCAACAAATATCAATACTGCAGATTCAAATTAGCATTAATTTATTCAATTAACTCAGTTTAATTTCATAAGAGAGCCAAAATTTGGCCAATGCAGGTTCGCGTGTAGCAACCATACGTAGCCAATCGACAAAGGTCGATTAAGCAGATTTAAATTATAAATGTAAGTATATCAGTCGAACAATGCCGATATAGCATGTTAATTTAAAAACCTAGCCAAAATATTTTGGTAATGCAGATTCGGCTGTAACAATCGAATGTGGCCGAAATGTTGATGAAGAAAGACAATTCCTATAACCAGCCAAAGAGTTTCCGTAATAATTTGTTTGGCTATAATTAATATACAAGGTCTGAAGGAGATCTGAAGAGTTTCAGGGGGTGTAATTTTGAATTAAGTTTGATCATCATTCATCAATCTAGCCATGTCTGTTCGATAAAGCAGGATCTACGCAAAACTTCATAGTATGTCTGGGGCGGTCTTAAGAATTTCACAGGGTAAAATTTCTTATTTTGTAATAATAACATAGTTTTGCGATTAAAATTTTCTAGATGGTCATAAGTGTTTTATCGAATTGTCATAATGCGATTGACGACAAACTGCTAACATTCTGAAGAGTCATTGAGATAAAACTAAATTAGAACCCATAAAACTCCCCAACGTTCTCTAACCATATAGTACGATATTTTGTGTTTGCTACATCGAATTGTCATATAGTGAGATTGATAACCAACTTGCAAAATTTTATTCGCGGGACTATTTTCTCATTAAAAATTGAAACCAAAATTCGTCACTGTTCCCCTAACCATACCACGGAAATTTGCTGTACAACCGAATAAACCGAATAAGATCGATGATCGCAATGAAATATACTAACATAAATAAAAAAATGTTCAAAGATTTGCGGCTTAATCTGCATCATCGACTATTTTATTTTCTGTAAACAATTTTTGGCTAACTTTATTTAGGTCCATACAATGCTACTGAAGTTAGCCGAAAATTTCAGCCGAAAAAAAACCTGCATTATCGATATATTTTGTATCAGGTGGTAGTAAAAAAATTTGTTGTTATGAGCCGAAAATTACATGTAATTAAAGTTATAGCAGTAAATTATCGCCGAAAAAAATTTATTTTATTATTTAATAATTCGAATGTTTAAAGGTAATATATAAACTGGATGAAGTTAGACTAATTAGTAAATAGCTAGATCCCGTATTTATAATTTATCGTGTTAGGGGGCTATGAATTTGAGTTGTGGCACTAACAGTGAATACCTTTGCCAAAAATCAGGCCATATTTTATTTAGCATCATAGTGAAATAAATTAAAATCTGAACGCATGTTCAGTGGTAATTTGGACTGGATGAAGTTAGATCTTTGTGGCAATTAAAACAGTTTCACATGGCTCTTCCTGTTCCTCCACGTTCAACTGCAGTTGACGAACTAAACGTGTGCTTGAAATTATCGAATTTGTGGCGGTATGTGAAGACCCTTCGATTGACGACTAACATACGGCTGTTTTTGCAACAAGATCGAACTGCAGATTTGTTTTCAAGTGATTGTTGGACATTGGTAATAGGACAATCTCAGTTGACACCGCGACCGGATTCATTACATTGTGCACTAATTTTTGACATGTTTATTCGAACATAGTGCAAAACATAAAAAAAAACAAAATTGGCTTAGCAAACGAGCCATATTGGCGCCGAAAAACTTACATGTCGATGATCTCAATGCGACCATTTAAAATATTATTCTGGAAGAGTTGTTTTCCTTCATATTGGTTGACACAGCTATCAACCAGGATTAGGTAGTCAACTATCACACAAAATTCTTGAATTCGCTGAAATTTTCGGAATTGCCGAATTAACACCTCACAATTTGCAATTGAAAGTAGGCTCAGTCAGCATCATGTCGCGTAACATCAATCAACCCCGAATGTGCAATGGAACAAGACTGGCTGTGAAAAATCTTATGAACAACGTCTTCGAAGCGACGATTATCAAGGGAAAGTACAAAGGAGAGGATGTTTTGATTCCGCGCATCTAAATGATTCCAACAGACTTGCCAGTCGAGTTTAAACGGCTGTAATTCCGCGTGCTTCTGGCATTCGTGATGATAATGATCAAATCACAAGGCCAGTCTTTGCAAGTTTCTGGAGTTAGCTTGGAGCTTCCGTGCTTTGCGCATGGACAATGCCGCGTATGTCACGTGAGAACGTGTTGGCAGGCCACCATTTTAGTTTGTTTACGCGCTGAAACGAAAACGAAAAACGTAGTTTACCACAAATCTTTACATTGAATGTTAACCTCATTTCATTTTCATGTAAATATAAGACATTCACTTCATTTGAATATCGATCGAGTTTCATTTAATCATCAAACGAAACTCAAACCGTACACAGTGCAGCCAATATTGCCGATCTCAATGAATTGGAGTTGGAAGGTTGATTGGAATTCATATTCGCTCATAAAGAATTACATTCAAATAAACAAACAAACGCCGTTCTCAACCGCTCATAATCCTGAATATTTACACTGATTTGTTTATGGTTTTATGATGTCAGTGATCTATTGCGACTGTTTTGTAATTGACTATAATCAAAATTTTCTATAATCCCCATCACTGCACGCCTGATTCATTTGGAGTAACCCAGGTAGCACCACGTGGAGGTATGAATCTCGGACTTGGGTGGCGAAGTCCACAAAGTCCATTTTTTGCGTTTTTTTTTAAAAATTTTTTTTTATTTGTTTATATTTTTTTGCTTTTCTTGTTTTTTTTTTATTTTTTTACTTTTTTATTTTTTATTTTTTTTTTCTTGATTTTTTTGATTTTTCTTGTTTTTTTTTGGTTCTATATTTATTTTTTCATTTTCTTGTTATTTTTTAATGGAAATCATAAAAAAATCATCGTTTCAAAAATTCAAATAATAATAATCGATAAATATCGATTCCTTATCTCACATTAACAAACACAATTACTATTAGTTTATGTTTTACATAAACCGCAAAGGAAGTAGGGATAATTTTCCGAGGTTAATTCCACTTCACTGGCACACATACTATTGCAAACACAACAGCGAACTGTGTCAATTAATTGGTCGAGCATATTGCCACAGATTAAACAGAAGGCCCCCATATCGGAACTAAATTTTATCAAATCTGATTGAATTGATTTCCGTAATACCGAAATATTTGGTTTGTTTTCCAATTTCAGTTTTCCATATTGCATGAAATGTAATGCATAGATCATGCAAAAAACTCCACAGTCATCATTACCTTTCTGTTTGGAGCACAAAGGAAAAAATCTTTTTTAAATTTTAAATTGCTAAGCTAAGTTCGTTTTTTTGCTTCGTCATTAGTCGAATTCGTAATTAACGAATTAATTTCGCGTTCAGATTTTACTTTATTTCACTATGATGCTACATAAAATATGGCCTGATTTTTGGCACAGGTGTTCACTGTTAGTGCCACAACTCAAATTCATAGCCCCCTACCACGACAAATTATAAATACGGGATCCAGCTATTTACGAATTAGTCTAGCTTCATCCAGTCCAAATTACCACTGAACATGCTTTCAGATTTTAGTTTATTTCACTATGATGCTACATAAAATATGGTCTGATTTTTGGCACAGGTATTCACTGTTAGTGCCACAACTCAAATTCATAGCCCCCTAACACGATAAATTATAAATACGGGATCTAGCTATTTACTAATTAGTCTAACTTTATCCAGTTTATATATTACCTTTAAACATTCGAATTATTAAATAATAAAATAAATTTTTTTCGGCGAAAATTTACTGCTATAACTTCAATTACATGTAATTTTCGGCTCATAACCACAAAATTTTTTACTACCACCTGATACAAAATATATCGATAATGCAGGTTTTATTTCGGCTGAAATTTTCGGCTAACTTCAGTAGCATGTCCATACAATACTCTCTTTTCATTCAGTCATCTTTGCACACCTCATCCTTTTTGTGTTAAGTTCATCAACATCACTGCCTCATTCAAATGAGACACCTTTACCCAGTGGCCACTTGTTAGGTAAATTGATGTTCGGTTGCGCGGTTCTTACTATATTCAAAATAATTTTCCGTTGCATATAGGTAAGAACCTATTTGTAGCAGAAATTATTTTAGGAATGTGAATTTTTCACTAGAAAATGTTTAAGAACATTATACAATACTTTACAATGAATTCTTAAAAAAAAATTCTTGATAGATTGAGATAATTTTTTAAAGAGTTATGTTATAAAGACCCAAAAATAGTAGAATGTACTAATATTTCTAATTATATTTGTATTTTATTAGAACTTTGGTTTAACGGTGTAACACTTACATAAAGATCTTTCCTTTATTTCTGCGGGAGTATATTTGGTTTCGGTAGGAAGAATTCTCAACTTTCTCTTGAATTCATCCATACATAAAATATTCGAGGAGAGATTTCCGGTTGTAAGAAAGACTTTTAGAGTTTAAGTGCAAGTGGTAGCAATATCACTAAAGAAATTTTATTTTGTTATGTAATTACCAGCGGAAATTTGTATATTCATTATGTATCACTTTTTCACTGAATAAAACATCTCAGCGAAATAAAATACTAAAAGTGATCCTTAAAATGACAAATTGGGAATCGATGGGAAAGTGGGTAACTCAAAAGTTACAGGATATTTTTTTAATTTAGTTTCGAAAATTTATTAATTTATTGTAACTTGCGTCATACGATTTGGATCAATTTGGTAAAATTATACAGCCCCTGATAGATTGCTGCTGTATTCTGATTGTTTTGAGGTGATAGTAGAACTATGGGTATATCAAGTAATATATCTTTCGGCTATAACATATTTTTTCGATTGGGATAGCAAAGGCACTATCTGCATTACCACCTGCATACCTTGCCGAAAGTTTCCAGCCGAAAGATAAAAAAATCGATAAGGCAGATAGTGTCTTCTCTTTCTCAGCCAAAATTGTATAAATACGTCACCTCAAATTACACTTCGTGTGACCATATTGGCATCAATGATAAAGCAAATTAATCTGGAACTAAAAAAATACCAAAATACCTATCAGAATTTCTCCACAATTAGGCCGAAATGTGCTATCATTAGGGTCTATCAAATAGCCATAATAACACCAATGATAAGGAAAATTAATCTGAAACATTAGCATTCAAAACTTTTAAAACATATTGAATTAGCGAAATTTTGCTAAATTACACCCCTGTATCCCGTTCAGAATTTCTCCATAATCAGGCCGAAGTTGACCAACATGATGGCCTTACAAAAGATCATAGTGGCATCAGTAGGAATAGAATTAGGTTTTACAACAAACTTTGCATAATAATATGTTCAAATTGGTTTCTGTGTATGTGTTGTTGAAAAAAATTGATAATATTTCTGATAACTTTCGGTTGAAGAATGTTGATTAACGGTGACGTATTTATACACTTTCGGCTGAGAACTCGAAGACACTACCTGCATTGCCGTTTTTTTATCTTTCGGGTAGCTTTAATAGTATCAAAACTGAAAATAACTTATTTGGCCGCAGAAAATCAAAAACTTCTAGTGAAAAATCTAGTCCATAAATTTTCCCCTAATTTCCCATGTAGCCTCAGTATAACCTAACCTATTAGAAAAACAACCGAAAGTTTTGGTTACTATTGGAAGTTTTTGAGATATTTTCCAAAAACTGAAAATAACGTTTATGGCCGCAAAAAAAAAAAAAAATTGTAGTGAAAATGTATGGATTAACATTTTTTCGGAATTGTCGCATACAGGGCATATTTTACAAAATTTAGTTTCAAATTTATTTATATCGTGTAAAATTTACTGATACTATTTTCCATAAGGACTGGTTATGAAATGGCCAGTTTAGTCCAGGACGAACAGGGATCCTATTCTTGAAATCGGTAGAAATTTCCGTAATCGGAATACAATTTGCTTTGAAATTCGTTATATTACTAAAATTTTTCGCCGACTACTTTAATCACTTTTTTTCACAGAATTTTTCCCTAAGTAGAGCGAAACAATTATGTTTCTTAATTTAAAAAAAATAAAAAATTTAAAAAAATGATTAAAGTAGCCGGTGAAAAATTTTAGTAATATAAAGAATTTCAAAGCAAATTGTATTCCGATTACGAAAATTTCCACCGATTTCAAAAATAGAGCCCCAGATCCTAGAATTTTGTCCATAACTTACTTTAAAATCCCTGAACAATACCACTATCCAAATTTCATCGTAATTCAATAAGAAATGGCGGAAAGACGGAATATGGTTTTTCAAGATTGTCATTATAAGGATCACTTTTAATATTTTATTCCGCTAAGATGTTTTATTTAGTGAAAACAGTGATACATAATGAATAAAAAATTTCAGCATCCGTGCTAGTGCTATAGGGTGGCATGGAATGCCCAGATGGTTCTACTTAAATCAGACCTATAACCGTACCTCCTCGATTTGGCTACTGCGTAAGGTAGGACGTTAAAAGCGAACCGCGAAAGGGTTGGCAGCGCTTCGACCACAGAACATATTTTATAGTGTTCATGAACAAAAAACAAAAAAAAACATGTATGGTAAGGAAAACTTCTACCTATACAGTTAAATCTTATTCTCAAAATTTCAATCAACATCTAAAATTTTGGGTTTATTCAAATCCTTGGCGTGATGTCCAGCATGCAACTTTTTCGCCGCTGCTGTTACTCTTCAACATACGAAAGACGCCAATTTGGCGGGCGTCATTGACCGTTGCGTTAAAATTTAAAACAAAGACCTCGATGAAAAACCAACCAACATTAAAATTACATTACTCAAAACCATTGTATAATTGAAATGTATATACTTTAATTATCATAATTATTTTTGTCTATAAATTTTCATCTTTCATCGAATCGAAAACACAAGCAAATAAACAGAAACACGATGACGTAATTTGTAACGCGCAAATTCCTAATAATTTTTGTGCTCATTTGGATCTATATCAGATGAAAATATGTATAATATTTTCCGATCTAAATATAGATTTCTGTTACCAATGCAACGTCGTAAGAATTTTTTTTTGTGAAAAATTATCTCATTTCTAGTTCAAGTGCACCTTGCCATCTGTGATGATGAGCGCCGGGCACTTTTTTTTTACAAATTTTATTGAAAATATGCCATTAAAAAATTGTTTTAAGGTAAACGACAACTATTTTCACATTTTCTATAATTTATCTCTCACATTTTTTCTTCAAAATCAAACAAACCTTGAGACTTAAAAATTTTTTGAAGATCATAATATCGTCATGTGCACATACATAATTTGTATATGTATGAATGTCTGCTACACATTTTTTTTTGTGTTATTTATCGCTGCGCGTCTTTCACTACATCGTGTGCTGTGAAAATTTTGAAATATTTCCAATACATGAAGTAAATAAAGAATTTTACGTATACAAGAAACGTTCCACTGAAACTATTTGTATTCAACTACAATACACTCCACATTCAATTATTGTCCAATCATGGTAAAGTCATTTAAAAGTATTTTATTTATCTTGCAGAACTGGAGGACGAGTTTTCGGAGGAAAACACACAATTTAATCAGATCACGAATACAAAAAGATTTTCCACACACACATACATACACAATAAAAAAAACTAAACTATGTTATGATTTAAGAGTAATTTAAAGGTCATTAAATGAAATTAACAGCGCAACGATGGTAGGGAAAGGAAGATGATTTTCAGGAAATAAAATGACAATGGGAAAATGGAAAATTTTAGTATTCCTCCAGTGTCATTCAATTAAATTTGTTTTTTATTTTATTATTATTTTGGTTGGTCGTCTTTGAGAGTTGTAAAATTGGTACTGTCTGTCGGTTTCTTTGTAAACGACATGAAAGGTGTATCACAATTAGGGAAACTAAATACAGATGAATTGAAGCAATTCTAAACGCTCGTATAGTTCCTTACCATAATATAAGCGTATACGTAATTGGCCTGAGGCATTTTAAGTTTTGACTAAAAATAAAATATAATTTTAATTCTATCAAAAAGAAGGTTCGACGAAAAAATAAAAATTCATCCAAACGAGTAATTACAAAAAAAGGATTAATATTTTATTTCTTGTGCAATAAAATAAATTGCCAGAGACATTAATTGTACGTAGTTAATTTGGGGACCAAACGATTTACATTACGCCTAGAATCATATATCTTATAAAAAAATACTTTTAAGTTTACAATAAATTACTTTAGTTTTGTGCCGTAACGGGATTTATATTTTCAACCCTTAATTTTGTGTTTACATTATGCGTTGAATATATCTAGACCTTTTTCCTTTCGGGCATGTCGGTAACATTTAACCCAACGTGATAATTCAAATCATCGGAGTGAAGTTAATGCCAAATTAACAAAATATACACGATGACCCATAAGTACTTAAAATTAAAAAAAAAACCGCTCTAAAATTCTATTTTCACAAAAATATTTTTAAACGGTATTAAATAGGAAAAATTAAATTTTTCGGAAAAGTTTTGAGTGAAAGTTATGAAGGACAATTTTTTAAACCAAAAATACTATATACATCGCAAAGAGATGTTCAAAGTGGTTCTGATTTAAAATTTTATGTAAGAAACTATTCTTACTTAGCAAAATGCTCGTAAATCTCTGAGATATTTGTCATTCGACAGAGAATATCTTTGAGTGTTACATACATTTTTTAAACATTTGAAATATTGAACTCGGCCCGTACTGAATTGGTTTTGAATTAACATTTTATGAAATAAATAAAACTGAGTTAGCCATATGTTAGGAAATCTCTGAGATTTTTGGTAATCGAGAGAGAATATTTTTGAGTTTTATACGAAATGTCTTAAACATTCGATACTATTACTCGGCCCCTTCGGATCGCCCAGAAGTAATTAAAGTTGTCCGAATTAATATCTGATTTATGAAATTAATGGTAACTTAACTCGTGTACGGAAATCTCTGAGATTTTTGTTGTTCGAGAGAAAATATATTTGAGTGTTATTTTGTATAAACATTTGAAATGTTTAACTCGGTTCTACTGATCACTCATTAGTGATTGAAGGCGCCGTTAAAGTTAGCCGACTCAAGCTGAAAATGTCGATAATGCAGATTCAAACTAATCAAACAAAAATGACAGCCGATTTTTGTCGATAGCCTCCCAGCCGAAAATGTCGAGAATGCATCTACACATTTCATGCAGGAAAGTAATTATTTATATTAGAAATTTTTATTTTGTCCTTCCTAAAAACCAACTAAAAAATTAAAAAAAAGAAATTTTAGATGTTTGGGGAGTTAAGATGCCATCTAAGAATTATCATTTTAGGGTCAATTTCCATGGCCTGGACACATGACACTTTAAACGGTTTTAGAAATTTTCAAATTATTATGTGTGTGCATTACATTCAATCGAGTTTTCGCGGACTCCCAACATGGAAATTGACCTGAAATTTTTTTTCCAGGTAAACATCATTAAGACCTTTCATTCGAATCTATTTTCAGAATGACTATTAAACGGCAAATTTTTAGAAATTTTCAAGTTTTGTGCATGAGATGTATTTATATAAATTTTCGGCGCATATAATAAAATGATTTAATTTTGAATAATATACGTTGATGAACTGAAATACACATTTTTGATTTAAAAAGGAATTACTGTTAGCACCAAAATTATTTGCCTGCTTTATCGACATTTTTCGGCTGGCTGTTTTACGAACCGAATATTACAGGTGAATAATATAAGTTGTTTTGGATCTGCATTATCGACATTATTTTTTGGTCGGTACATTTTAGGTATTGTATCCGAATCTACATTATCGACATTTTGAGGCTGATACATTTTAGTTGTTACAGCTGGATCTGCATTATTAACATTTTTCGGCTGGTGCGAGTCGGCTAACTTTTACAGTATTGATTGAAGTGGTTTCGAATTCACTTTTGATGAAAAAATCAATTTGACTTAGCCTCATGCACTGAAATCTCTGAGATTTTTGTTATTCAGAGAGAGAATATTTTTGAGTGCTATACATATTTCTTAAACATTTGAAATATTTATCTCGGCCTTTACATAGGTATTTGAAGTGGTTCTGAAGTGGCATTTGATGTAAAAAACCAATCTGATTTAGCCACATGTTTGGAAATCTCTGAGATCAGACAAAATTCTTAAACATTTGAAATTATTTAATTCCGCCACTCCGGATCGCACTGAAGTTATCAAAGTAACTTGAATTTGTATTTGTGTGGTACAATCTCTGAGATTTTTATTATTCGAAAGAGAGCATCATTGAGTGTAATATAAAAATCCTTTAACATTTGACATTATTTAACTCGGCTCCTTAACTCGGATCTCACAGAAGTGTTCACAACATGCAAATCGGTTTGAAATTAAAACTGGGGCCAGTTAGTGCGGCTCCGCGTCGAATAAAATACATTCCGTTAATGAAATTTTATGAACATAGACAGAGCATGACGTTATATTATAGAAAATTGGCACCGTTATTATTTAAATCATCAAACCGTTCCGTCATAACGGAAATCGTTTTGACATTTAGGGCATATCCATTCGATGTTACTTCAAACAAGTGATAAAACAAACCATATCATCAAAATACCCGAATAGCAAGAAGCCAATTGCGTTATTCGAAATAACCTTGATCCTGGGAAAATACCATACCATAGGTTAGCAGAGTTCTCACTCAAAGTGAGAGACGAATGCTATTACAAATTATCCCACCAATATGATGTTCATGGGCAAACAAATCTATTTACACAAGTCAGGCTCCCTGAATTAAAAACAGTTGAATTAAAATTTGTGTTTTTCTGACTTAAAACCAACGATTTTATTTCATTTTAAAATTGACATAAAATCTGTTATGAAAATTAATTAAAAAAGGCTGACTTTATTATACTGTTAAAGTTAGCCAAAAGTTTCGAGCCGAAAGATGGTAATGCAGATAGTGCCTTTGCTACCCCATCCGAATGATGGTAATGTAGTTAATGTATTTTCAATCCCAACTGAAAAATGGTAATGCAGATATATTGTGTTACCCAAAATATTTTGAAATGTCGGTAATGCAGAGTGCATCGATAAAAGTTACAAATGAATCATCAACTTTCTAAACGAAAATGTTAATAACAGGCATCTGTACAATAGCCATGAGACGCACTAACGTTTAGTTTATGAATGGTTTGAATATCAAGATTTTAACAGATGAACTATTTGACTGTACCTATTGGATGAACCATGCCCGTAAGTGGAATTTGATCATGTGTTTGGAGAAGGTTTTATTCGGTTATATTAGTGCAATGTTCCATTTTCCGTTGTTCCGACGGTAAATTTGTCCATCATATGAGATTTTGCCATATGGACACCAATCTGACTAGGCTGATTCAATAGCCCATGACCATCGGTAGATTTTTATAGTTGGTTTGGGATGGGTCTGATGAGTTTATGGATGTGAAATTTTGATTTTCCCAAATTTTCATCGATAAAACCGTTTGTCTATCTAGATTTTGGCATATGGACACCAATCTGACTATGCCAATTCGATAGCTCATGACCATAGGTAGATTCTGAGTATAGGTTAGGGGTCTTCGGGGTTATAGGGGTGAAATTGTCATTTTCCCCATTTTTCGTCGATAAAATCGATGACGAACGACGGCATATAGACACCAATCTGATTATGCCAATTAGATAGTCCATGACAACAGGTAGTTTCTGAGTATAGTTTTGCGGTGAGTCTGAAGGGGTTATAAGGGTGAAATTTTGATTTCCCCCATTTATTGTTGATAAAATCGTTCGTCATTCGAGATTTTGGCATATAGACACCAATCTGACTATGCCAGTTCGATAGCTCATGACCATACGACATACTGTTAAAGTTAGCCGTAAGTTTCCAGCCGAAAGATAATGCAGATAGTGTCTTGAATACAGCAAAAATCAGTCATGAACCTATACGGTTTTATAATTAAATATGTTCGGTGATAAAGGTGATTTATTTTAAATTACATTCAAAACAATAAGTTTGACAAACATTCGGCTTTAAAAACAAAATTGAAAAAAGGTGTGCTTCATTTTATAAAATAACAGTAAAAAAGTCGTAATTGTCACCTCCAGTGGCGTTGGTATAATTGTTATATTTAATTTTTATTTGGCAGCGATTCGCTATTTAGTTTTATTAAATTTTATGATGTATTTTCTATTTTAATTCGTTTAGTTTCAAGTATACATAGTTATTTAATATGCACATATGACTTATTACAAATATTCAAAATCAATTATGAATTTTAGTAGTAAAAGTATATTTTTGATTATTAATAAATCGATTAATAATTTATATATAAATATAATTTATTAATAAATCGATTAATTTCAATGATAAAGGATATTTTAATATGTTTTAAATATTATAGTATAACATTTATTTTATTTTTTTGCACCGCCCTATGTTACTATTCACACCGCCATTACATGCAATTTATAATGTTGTTATCTCGCCTTTCCTTTCTCTATTCCAAAAAATATCAAAACAATAACAAAAACATTACAAAACTGATACTTCAAAACAATATTGTCAGTGTTCTATCTATAGTGGGCCTATTTTTTAATTCATCCCGAGCAGGCAGTGCGTTGTCAAAAAATACTTCGTGTTTTTTTATTAAACCTGGGTAATTTTACTCTGCATACTGCGTTTTTATTTGTGAACTGTGCTTACACCGCGCATACTTGGTTCGTCAAATTTTACTCTGAAATTAATGTCAGTGTACGAAGAGTGTG
Organism: Nephrotoma flavescens; assembly: GCA_932526605.1. Classification (NCBI taxonomy): domain Eukaryota; kingdom Metazoa; phylum Arthropoda; class Insecta; order Diptera; family Tipulidae; genus Nephrotoma; species Nephrotoma flavescens. Next base: position 191,142,205 of record OW052222.1, on the reverse strand, counting down.
CAAGGTAAAAAACAATTTTATTCTCTAGGCACACCGGATAATTTTACCCAGTACAACCTTTGCTCGGTGTACACTACCCGGGGTTAGCCTGCTTGCTCGGGTTGAATTAAAAAACAGACCCAGTATAATTTAAGGTATCGCCAGTCCTGTACCAAAAACGTTTTCAGTTATGTATGTGGAAACAAAATGGCGTATTTTTTTCAGTATTTTAATTATTTTAAACAGTGAATAGTTTGGTTTTATGAATTATATGTAGTGTGACCATAAATACTAACACCAAAAAGAGGAAAATAACTTTAAAAAAAGAGGACAAACTACAAAAAAATAGGACATGCTTTGTATTTCAAAATATATTCTTTATTGTATATATAATATAATATATAACTAGTAACACAAATGTAAATTTACAGACTTCTTGTCTCTCAATGTAATATTAACGTAAAATAATGTAACAACATGAATTCTTATATTTAATGATTAATTATTGCCTATTGATTGCATTTTTCTCAGACGACCGTACTGCTTGAAGAGCTTGTCTATTTTTTTGAATGAGTGGAGGAAACTCAGCACAAGAAATATTTTTAAAATTGAATTTTACAGCCAAAATAGTTTCCACAGTCTCCAGATCAAGTCTATTACGCTCATCTGTCCATTGACTGTTCATCATACTAAAATTTCGCTCTACAACGCAAATGTGACCAGGAATTGAAAAAAAATACTGGCAAATTTTTAAAAACTCGGAATTTTGTTTCTCATTTGGAACAGCAGTAAAAAATTGCACCCACTTTTCGTGTGCGAGTTTCTCAACAAATAATTTATCTTTTATAGCATCCTTTAAAAATATTTTTAAATTTTTGAATTGCATTATAAGCAAAGAATCGTTAAAACTTATATTTTTTTCAATTAAAAATTCGACGCTCTTGGATATTTCTGCCCATTCTGGTTCGTTGTTTAATTCCATCCATTTGAAGGAATAAAAATCTGAAAATTGTTTTGTCCATAGCTTTAAGTATTCTAATGAATTTTTATAAATTTGGAGCGCATTTTTCTTAAACACGAGACATTCGTTAGGCAAATTATCATTTTTTCGTAAGATATTCAAAACCAATATAGGCAAAAAATTTGTATTTATTCGTTCTTCAAGCTCGTTTTGAACCGATTCTAAAATATTTATAATTTCAATCAACGAATTTTTCTCTCTTTCCATTTTTTTAATATTTATATGGAATACATTCACCAAAGAGTGTAAAAAATATAAATAAGCTTCATTTCAAAAAATAATTTAAGAACTACTGCTGGCTGAGATATTGAGAAAAAATAAGATTTAAGAGGTTCGTATAATTTTAAAACCCTCTCAATTGCTGGAAAAAGTGACAACCACCGAGTCTTTGATGAACTAAGAAGAATTTTGTGGTCAACTTCAACGAAATCGCAAAATTCTTTAAGTTTTTCCACGCGAACTGTAAAAATTGAAAAATGAGAATATAATTTACCCAAAAGTGATTCTATATCGACTGGCCATAGGCCGGTTCCGTGTTTAATGCAGTTATTTAAAATGTGTGCTGGGCATCCGATTCCAACAATATTTTTTAAATTTGGACAATTTTTCAAAAGCCTGTACACATTATTCTCACCCTCGCGCTTAAGTCCACCAAAATTGGTGTTGCAGTTATCGCCACCGAAAGCTACACATTTTGTTTCCAAGTTAAAATTTTGTAAAACATCCAAAATTAAAGTTTTAATAGTTTCAGCCTTCTCGTTCGTAACGGATTTCATTTGTAAAAGTTTACAGGTTAATCCAGTTGTACAGCTGAAATATTGGATCAGTATAGGGAACACTTTTGTTGAGCCGTGGTTGCTGCCATCTGTACAGATCCCAATGTTTCTTATCTCAGCGTTTTTGATTTCTTCTTTAATGCTTTTAATCGTCAATGGAAAAAGCACGTTTCGCAATATCGCTTGTGTTTTTGTTCTTGCGCACGAAAGTTTCGATGCTATTGTAGAGTCCTTGAAAAGGATCGCGTAAAGTTTCGAAGAACAGTCAGCCGACCTGAAGCTGAAATGGTGATGTATGACGTGATAAACCAACGTTGCTTCACATGCAGATACTTTATCTTCCTCTTTTGAACGAACCATGAAATCCGTTATCGAATGAGAAATTTTGACCGAACCTATATTATCTTGGTGTTTTTTTGATGCTAGATGTTGCACCAAATCTAGTTTGCCCTTGTTCGCAATGGATATTTTCGAATTGCATGTACCACAGAACACTTCACTCGTTGATGGTGTCTTCTTGAACATTTTAAATTTGAGCTGTAATTGTTCATTGAACTGGCACTTTCTTTTTGTTTGAAGACGATTTGCATTAGAGGCCATATTAAGTTTGTATTTTGTAATTTTGTATATTACACAAGCGATAAGCAGCAATATAGTCTGAAATAACATATATTTCATTTACTTTATAAATTTATGTTTATTCTTTATAGAAGTCGGATATTGCATATAATGAAACAAGCTTACCAATATTTAAATTAATAACCATCAAAATTTGATCGATGGCGGGCGATAAAACTAATAATAATTTCAAAAGTTCCGTCTCTTTTTACACAGTTCAGACTAAAAAACAACATTAAAGCCAAATAACATAACAACTTTAAAACATTAAAGTCTATAGTACATTATACAATACAATTAACTTACCAAACCAATTAATAGCTAAAGGAAAAATCAAGCGTTAACCGTTGTATCCAAATATGATGAAATTACAACACAACATGGCTTTGACGTGATTTGTCAAATTATTTATTTTTTTATTTTTAATATGGCAACCTTCCTTATGAGCAATTTTAAGTCAGTATGGAATTTAGAAATTACAGTATCGACGACGTATGACTGGTTTATGTTATTTTTTTGTTGTTGAACAAATTTAACAAATTTTAATTGAAACAGAGGAGAAATAGAGGACATGTGGAAAATAGAGGACACAAAAGTTTTTAAGTTAAAAAAGATAGAGGACAAAAAGAGCGCAACCCTAAAAGAGGAAATGTCCTCTAAAAAGAGGACGGATGGTCACCCTAATTATATGGAATAGTTGAATAGCTTTTTATAATATTCATGAAACTCTCTATTCATGGTTTAAAAAAATATGCTGAGTACTGGTAATAATTATATAGACAAAATTCTAATTCTACAAGTAGCTAACTTCATTCACATTCGTTAATAAAAATTCTGATTGTTTTTTGTCTATCACTTTTTTGCTTTGAAATTAACCGTGTTTTCCTATTAGCGCCCGATATAATTATCCGGAGCACCCAATTTTTTATGTCAAAACACTATGTTTTTAGCTCGTTATTTTTGCATATAATTAATTTATTTAACTCTAAACTAAGATTTTTCATTCAACTTTTTAGTTAAAAATCGATATAAAAATATTTTGCTCTACCTATTTATCGGGAGCCGCTATCGGGGACCATTTCAATGGAAAATTTGAAATGGCCTTTATTTTGTAAACCCCTGAAACCATTAGAAACTTAATCTTACGATAAAAATTAAAAACGCAGCAAGATGAATTCTTGTTTATAACATCTTGTCAAAATAAATGCCAATTAGTATATTTCAGGCGATAAATGCTTGTTTTATGTATGAATTTATTTTTAATTTTTATGGTGCAGCGACACCAGTGAATAATGTCTGAAGTTTCAGTAGCAATTTCCCGTCGGGTAGTCGGATAGTGCTCGAATAATAAAACACGGCTACTCACTTGACATTTAGTTATTACCGGTCTATGAATATATTAGTATAATGTCTATGAAAAATACACAGAAACCACTTTTTACTAAAAGTTTAGTTTTTTAGTGACTAGTAATTTAGTAATATTTCGTACTAATAAATCTTTTTTCCAAACTACAAAACAAAAAAAAAATGACATTACGTCAAAATTTGGGCACGAGAATGAAGTTTGGTTTGGTTTAAGGGTTGTACAAAACAAAGGCCTTTTTAAGTTTCCCTTTGAAATGGATATAGCGACTCTCGATGCGGCGCCCGATAAATATGTAGAGAAAAATATTTTTTTATCGATTTTTAACCAAAAAGTTGAATGAAAAATACTATAGTTAGAGTTAAATAAATTAATTGTATGCAAAAATAGCGCGCTAAATATAAGATTTGACATAGAAAATTGGGTGCTCCGGATAAATCTATCGTATGGTAATAAAAAAAATCAGGGCAATTTTAGCATAACTGCGTCATTAATAATCGTTAAAAAGCGTCGTTCTGCTTATTAGTTGAATTTGAGATGTTTGCTTTCTGTATACCTAGTTGTTTGACATCCCTAATATTGAGATTGAAAAGTGTCGAAATCCAACTAAGTCATGGTTCTTCTTTTATCTTTTTCTTTCCCTCATATTTCATTGCAAACGGTATAATATCTTTTTATGGTCCTTCCCCTAGAAATGGTTCGAATGGTGTTATTTAAACCGGAATTGATAAATGGATAAAGGTTTTCATCGTCTAATCTCGTTTATTTGAAGCTGTTCGGCCTGCATATTTTATTCGAGGTTCTGGTTTTGCTGAACTCGTGCAATTTGGCTTCTTGTCGGTCTAATTTTACCGGTCAAACTTAGTCCCCTTTTCCAATTGTTGTTCCTTAATTTGAACATCAGCGGGACTTTGCCTAGTTCCCAATCTCATAGATGCTATCTGGAATAATTGATAATCATGGTTGTTAATGGTTTTGTGTGACCAAACAACCCATTGTTGAAACTTTTTACATTGGAAAGATAATCTTGTTAGATCTTCTTTTAGACACTTCTATAAAGGTTTTAAGAAACCAAACAGAATCAATTTTTTTCGTATTTTTCCAGTTTTTTGTGCTGGTGTTCCTTTTATCCTTCATGTCGCGTTTTGTTATGTGCGTAGGCAGATTTTTTTTCTCATAGTTAGGATAAATTTAACTTATATTTAATGGTAGTAAAACAAGTGGTAATATATGTAAAAAAAATGGCTCTATTTAAGTCCAAACCACACAAATGTGTGAGTAAAAAATCATAGTATGTAATGACGTTTTTGATAAAAAATTTCGCTTCATTTGAAGTACAACCAACACAATTGTGAGTATAGGTTATAATGTTTTTTTCGGACGAAAATAAGTTTGAAAGGAAAATTCAATTGTGTTACCGAGCAGCAAAAGGGATATTTTTAGAACTATAACATAACACATTCTTGTTTAGAGGACAACACAAATAAACATACCAGCATGCCGAGGGCAAACAATCCTTTAAGGACAAGATATAAAAATAAAAAATAATTTTTTCAGATAAAACTTTTAACCATATTATGGTGTCTAGTAGCACCACAATGAACAGCAACAAAAACAACAATCAAATTAAAATCGATGTACGCGCTATGTATTCCAAGAAAAGGAGAAAATGATACAGAAAAGAATAAAAATGACAATCGTCTAACGTAATCAAATAAATGGCCCTCTGGTTCTAGTATACAGCTATAGTCGTACATTTATACCGAATATAATAAAATTCCACAAACGAAAAATTATTATTAAAAACATAAAAATGCGATGCTTGAAAATATAGAAAATGGTGTTTTTGTGTGCGGCTTGTATATCGCTGTATAATTTGTGTATAGACATCTCGAGTGGGTTGGTTGGAAAACATAACACAGATGATGATGATGATGATGGTGATACATAAATAAAAGATTACGTCAATCAATAAATCAATATATTATTATTATAATATGAAAAATCGAAAATTTACAAAAAAAAAAAAATAAAATTTTGTTGATTGATTTGAACAATTAATTTAGAATATTTTATAGTAATAAATTTATTTTATTTTTCCGATGGACGTTTCGGATAATAAGACTTGCGATATAGAACAAATGTTATTGAATTCTATTCATTTCGAAAATAAACCAATTGATCTTATATTGGTCCTGGTACATTAGCTACGCAAATATATTTAATCGGTTTTATGGGTCTTGATTTACATTCGCTGTTCAGCCAACCGCTCATCAATTGATGTTGCTTATATTATCCATACACAAATGGAATTTTACAAAGTTTAGATACAGATTTGTTATTATAACTGTTAAAGTATACTACAGTAAATATAAGCTGTTTTTTTCAATACAGAGGTAACCATATCATGTCTTCTATCTATTTTGATCAAAAAAAGAATATGGGAATAGAAAAACATTCTTACCGTTTTACTCATAGAAGCTTAGTTCCACCCTGACCGATTGAGAAATGCCTTACCTATTGAAATAGGAAATTTTCCAGATCCACAATCAGAACTCATAAGGTGTAACATTGTGCATTGTGGGAGTTGCCTAAATTACGTTTACAAGATATCGTTACATCTCCCTTATTCTTTTTTTTTTTAAATATTACATACATAGGATAACATTATTATTATCAAAAGAACATAAATTAACAAAATATGAATTCAATATCCTTTTAACTTATTTTTATTTATTGCTTGTAACGATAAAAAACTAACGAAAAATCGTATTAACTCAAAACCCAACTTGGTTTTTTGAATGAAACACAGAATTTATTAAATTTCTACTTTTTATTTTTTTTTTGTTTTGCAATGGATGGTTTTTATACGACTCTCTCTCGACTTTTTCTTTTTCTCGGCTCGTGTCACGCTCGTGTGTCAGGATACACTTCAGTAACTCGTCCTGTCATCCACTTCCCGGGTGGTAAATTTGGTTCACAAATCATAACGATATAATTTTCTTTCAGGTTCTGTTGCGGGTGCTTCCACTTTGACCCTGTTTCTATAAAGATATTAGATATTCCCGTTGCCACCGATGAAACAAAAGTTTAGAGTGATTTTGCGAACCATATCCCATCGATCATTTGGTGATAATGAAGAACACAGAGGACGACTGTTCAAAGCTGATTCCATTTCGACTAGTAATGTGGTGAATTCTTCGATTGTGAGAATTTGTTCTCCAATGGTACGGTGAAGATGAACTTTTGCCAGTCGGACAGCTGATTCCCATATAGTCCGCCCATATGAGAAGCACTGGGTGGGTTGAACTTGAACTGAATTCTCTCGTCCATCAAATTATTGGTGATTGCGTTTTGATTAAGTTCAAAGAAATTTTGCATTTCCTTCAGAAAAGTGGCAGCTCCAACGAAATTGGTCCCATTGTCACAGAAGATGGTGTGACACAATTCACGCCTGCAAACAAAGCGTTTCAATGCCGCCAGAAAGGACTTGGTAGTCAGTTGTAGGCATAGTTCCAAGTGAATGGCTCGAGTTGCCATGCAAACAAAAACACACAAATATGCATTGGTCTGCGGATTGGATCCTCTTTTGCGGATGGTGTGAACTCTGAATGGGCCTGCGAAATCTATACCGACACAGGCAAACGAAGCAGATATATTCACACGTTCCCTTGGCAAGTCTCCCATGATTTGTGTCTCAAAGCGTGGGCGTTGTTTTATGCATCCAATGCACCTTTGGAATGTTTGGCGTACCAAATTTCGTGCTCCTATGATGCAATACCTTTCTTGAATCATGGCCATTAGCAGTGCAGGTCTGGGATGACAATGATCCTTGTGGACTTGATATACGATAAGTTGACTTATTGTCCATTTCGTTCGACAATATGATAGGGTGCTTCGTGTTGTATGGTGCCAAACTATTCTTAATTCGACCACCCACTCTCATGACCAAGTCATCATCTAGGAAGGGTGCATATTGTAGTAGATGACTTTTTTTGACTAACGGCTTGTGATGCAACAACAGTTTATACTCGTTCGAAAACTCTATGCGGTGCATCTCTTTACATAATATGGCTTCTGTTTGGTTGATTTCATCAACACTTAGCACGGTTGTATTAGGTTTGACAGGACTACAAACCCGACGAACATATGAACTGACGCGAAGAATTTTCTTATAGCTTGAAAATTTTACGAAGAGATAGTATAGTGTCTTCAATGTGTTCGGATACATCAAGGCTTGCCTGTACCAGCCAATAGTGCTATGGTTCGGTTAAGAAGCTTGGTCCAGTCCACCATAACGGATGATTCTTTAATTCCTTTAAAGATGTACCACGACTCGCGCAATCTGCTGGATTGAATTGCGAAGGAATGTGGCGCCAACAAATTCTTTTGAACAGGCTTGTGATTTTTCCTACTCTATTGGCGACAAACGTAGCCCATCTTCTTGGTTGGCTGGACAGCCAGTCCAACACTATTTTGGAGTCAGTCCAAAGGATAATACGTGATATTTTCAGCTTACTTTCGTTGATCACCGACTGTACATGACTAGCAAGGAGTTTCGAACCCAAAAGTTCTAGCCTTGGTAAGCTCACAGATTTTTTGTTTTGGAACTGATTATGCGACAAGTAACTTGGTTGGTTCGGATGAGACGCAGAAAAACCACTGCTGAGTAAGACATCTCACTCGCTTCGCTGAAGCCGTGTAGTTCGAGTTCCTCATCTTCGTTAAATGTACTGCCCAACCATCTGTTCAGCTGAATGGAGTTTGAGTTTTCAATTTCTCCTCGTAATTTGAGCCACTCGTTGAGTATATCTTCTGGTAGATTGTCATCCTAATCTACACTACTGCGCCACAATTTTTGTAGAACGATTTTTGACCTTATTAGCATCGGTGACAGCCAGCCAAACGGGTCGAATACTTGACTCACTTCAGAGAAGATCGATCGTTTGGTGTGAAGCTTTCTAAATGGAAGGTGTGTCGTGAAGCGAAACTCGTCTTGAATTGGATCCCACTGGATTCCAAGCACCTTTATTGTATCCTTATGCTCATCTAACAATTTTACATTGTTGGTTTGTGACGGATCATGGATTTCTGGATGTTTGCTTATAAATTTCCTTAAATGAAATTTACCAGTTTGCAAGATAGCACAAATGTCCCTTCTCAACGTAATCAGCTCTTCCAGCCAAAGCGATATGGCGGCCTTTGGATATACTCGCGAAAAATAGGAAGCCAACTCGTTCAACGTGTTTGTAGCGACAAAGGAAACCGATGATGTTCCGTAGGTAACGGTCGTAAGTTTATATAGGTGCATAAGTTGTTCTCATCGTCTCGCCAAATGATTAACTGGTATGGCTGATCCAACTCGTGTACAGATACCTGCTGATACATCTTCTCGATGTCTACGGAGAAGACGTATTTATAAACGTAGTAGAATGGCGCACAGTGTAGATTGGACGGTTGGGCCAATCATAAGCATTTCGTTGAGCGACTGGTTCTGACCAGTTTTAGATGAGGCGTTGAATATGCCTGAGGCTTCGTGGTAATATTTTGCTGTTTTAATGACCGGACCATCAACCTTTCTCATATGACCTAGCTTGCTGTATTCATCCAGAAACTCATTATAGACGATGAAGTTCTGGATCGCTTTTGAATCGTCTGTATAATGCATTTAGTTGAGAAACGGCTATCTGGTAATTGGTTGGAATCTTGGTTATATCAGATTTAAACGGCAATCGCGTGATGAAGCATCCATTTTCGGAGCGCGTTGTAGTTTCCTTGTAGTGTTTGATACAGGCTTCTTCTTCTGTGGTCAATACCTCTTGCTTACTGTCCCCTGCATCCTCTATCTCCCAGAATCGCCGTAACGTTCTGTCTACGTCAAAGAGAGTACAGTATGTTTGGATCTCTTGGGCTTTGGTGAATGCACTTCCCCCAATTTTCCACCCCAATTTGGTATTTTGCGCGACCAGGTTACTATTGTCTGATAGCACCTCGGATCTGCAAGTTGCACGGTAGATAACCACTTCACGTCGTCACGGTTCATTCAGGCAGTTTAGCTGCTATTTTCGGAAAAACTAGAGCGTTTACGGTCATTTCCTCAGACTTATTTTGTAGTCTAGGTTTTATGCAAATTGTGACGATGCCTCGAGAGGTGCCAGCTTATGTATTTCTAATACCCGCAATATTGATTCGACCGTTGGATCGCTTTAGTCCGAGTTGTTGTGAACATGACTCTGTTATAAACGACGCTTGTGATCCGGAATCGAGTAATGCTCTGAATTTTTGCTCGATTCCATGATTGTCGACTACCCAAACCATAGCGGTCGATAGAACTGCCATAACTTTTGAGGCTGCTTGCAGAAATTGTGCACTCGGCTGAGTCAAAGCTGAAGTGACGGTTTCTGGTTTTGAATCAGCGGCGGTGTGGTTTTCCTCAATATGTAACGTCTTATGGTGTCTCCGGTGGCAAATAGCACACCTGCTCTTCGAGTTGCAAAACTTAACCTGATGCCCAGCGTTGAGAAAGTTGAAGCATCGGTTTTGTGAAATAAGTCGCAAGTTAATTATTTGCGACCAGAAATATGGTTACTAGATTAATTTTGCCATGCCAATTGACACATTTTTTTTTAAATTTAAATTTGTTTTGCGATTGTTAAGTAGAAATATATGAAAATTCTGCGACCTCGGAAAATGCGTAGCAGTCTTTTCGTGGATTTCTACTTTACAATCGCAAAACAAATTTAAATTTAAAAAAAAATGTGTCAATTGGCATGGCAAAATTAATCTAGTAACCATATTTCTGGTCGCAAATAATTAACTTGCGACCGGATAGAGGATATACCCCTGAAAGTGTTATCGATTTTTGATCTTAACAAAGCTAAAGTTCGATGAAAGCTATTTCGAATTCAACACTAGAATTTCCAAAAACGCAGCTAATAATAAGCGACATTTTCACTAAGACGCAATTTACACAACTTGAACATAACGTTAAACATCTAATAAACGCAAAACATAAAACCCAACACAAAACAACATGTTATGCAATGTCTCGCAACATGTTGCAACATTGTACATCATAAACAGGAAAACACACCGCCAAAATTTTATAAAATTCGCAATTAAAATTTAAAAGAAAGCGCCAAGAACTCCCATGGATAAGAAGCGTATGGCCCCTAAATCAATTTTCCAACGTTATGCACCTTGGCGCAACGCATAGGGGAATATAACACGGCTATTCCTCAACAAGATGAAACGTCAAGCAACATAGCGCAACATCACGCAACATAGCACAATATGATGCAACATTCTGCAACATAGTGTAACATAAAGACCATTGTGCTACATCACACTTGATGCAACATCATGCTATATAGTGCAACATGTTGCAATCCGAGTAATCGTTTTCATGCAATCGAAAACTCGTTGCCGCAAAATTTTATCAAAATCGTTTAAGGCAAATAAAAGGTTAAAAGAAGGTCTCGAACTCCACCAAGAACCTTCAAGAATAAGGACCCACTGAAATCGAATCCTGCCACACGAAAACTCCCTTTCACCTGGTATTATAAACCCTTATAAAGTCCTGGTATTATAAACCCTTATCACCGCCATTTTTATCAAAATCGATCGAAAAACTAAAAATTGAAAAACGACTCGGGGCCATCGAAGGACACCCTAAACGAATTTTCCCGAAACTAGAAGCCGCATCGAAATCGATTCTTGACATTTTGAATCCCCTCCCTTTTACCAAAATTACAGCGGATGGTTCGATCGAATTTTTCCACAGATTTCTAAATTGTAACTTATTGCAATGTCAGTAAAAGACAAGTTATTTTTATCGCCGACCGGAGAAATCGTTCGATTCATTTGTTTCGTTAACAGACCATATCATAAGCATTACAGAAACCCTCCCACATGACAACCTGAAATTTCTTAAAAAAAACTTATTTTTTTTTAATGTTTTAAAATAATGATGGACTTGTTTTAGAGCATTTTCCATAACATCTTTCGAAATTTGTGGCTAGAGCTTTCGAATTTTTGCAACAATGTTGGTCTTGAGTTCAAGGATTATGTCGGGCTAGTTCACATATGCTCGCTCCTTCAAATAACCCCAAAGAAAATAGTCTATCATAAACCATGTTTTAATTCTTGCACCAATTGCACCTTATTTGGGAATGATGGCAAATCATTTTTTAAAATGCGCCATAGTGACGCACGAGACATTCCTAGCTGAGCAGAACGCCTTCTGGTAGATGTTTCTGGTGTTTCGTTAACACTTTGTTCTACACGTTCCATATTTTACGCAGTGCGAATTAAACGTGGTCTACCGGTTCGAGGCAAATCTCTTACGATCCATGTTGGTGGTGACGATCAACGAAGCAACGACTCATTGCTTCAAAAGATGAAATTTTGACATTAAAATGGCCACGATATGTTCTTTGCGTTAAAATAATTGATCGCTGATTTAAATAATAAAATTCTATTATTCTGGTTCTTTGTTTAGTTGTGAATCTCTTCATTATTTATTCTCCAGGTGTTATTTATGTAATCCAAAAAAAGAAAAAAAAAAAAACGAAAAAGTTATTAAAGTGTTTAAAGTTACTCCCTATGGAGACTTTTAGCCCACCCTGTATATTGATTGGGATTAAATTTTTGTACTTACGTGTAAGTTATAAAGCCATAAATTGGGTATCTTTCAAAATATGGCGGAAATCTTAGTACCACAAGTGCTAGCTTCCATATTAGAATTTTAATTTTTTCAATGATGTCGAGAAGTATGGAAACGAAGGAACTAAATGATAAATTTAAAAATTAAATTTTTACGAAGGGTTTCACCTTTAATTTTCTTAAATTTAAAATGGAATAAAGTGTAACGAAGCTCCAAATCTCGATCGTGTTCTTATTTGTACGTACTTGCCTACGTTGTAACCTGTCTCATATCTATCCACCTTGTTTTTCTGACATTCAATATGATAATTGATAACCAAAATTGATCAGCTCAATATAATTATCGTAAAAAAGAAGAGGATGGATAGAAAACGGAGAAAAAAATAACTTGGAACCGAGCTGAGGTAAAGACGAAGTTGACATGAGGAGGGAAGTTTAGTTTTGGATTCAGAACAAGCCGGATCGATCTTAATAAAAACACCCCAACTATTTTGGTATTAAGAAAAATTCATGTGTAAAAGTCATTTTAAAATTAAATATTGTTATACATAATAAGTTGTAAAATATATATAAAGAAAGATTGTAATAAAAGTGTGTATAAGTACAGTACCAAGTACATACTTATTTTGTTAAAATTTTGTTATAAAAAAATAAAACGCTTGTCTCTGTTGTGAAAAAAAAACAAACTCTTTTTTTTTAACGTGACTGTGGCGTATGATTTTATGTGGTTCACCGATTTAAGTTTGTGGTTAAAATTATCGCATGAGCCTATATAATAAGAACGAGTGGTTGATTAATCTATGGAAATTATAAATTTGTTTTGTACCAAATCCAACCAACAACTTAAAAATAAAAAAAAAGAAAGGGGAAAAACGATATTGTGAAATTGGTGGTTTTCTTTCTGTTTGTGCTGACTGCGAAGCTGTGTTGTGATAATCAGTTTATTTTGTGTTACCGAAGTACAAGTAAGTGAGGTGGTGTACATTCATATCGAATTTCAACCCCATTTCCGTATGACAATTCCATTCCCGAATGACTCCAACCGATACTCAATAACAACTATGGGCGTGATTTAATACGGGTAAAATTTCTACGTCATCGTTATATAGTGTGGACCTTGTACTGGGTGTCAAGGTCAAACGGAACTAACCGTAACATTTATTACCAGTTTTCAATACGTAATATACGCAATTTGGATGAACGGAAGAGGCGTTATATCACCATAATCAACGTGGAGGTTTAACACTTGTATTGCGGCTAAAGTGGAACATCTATGTAGAACGGTGTGCATCGGCAAGCCGTTGGTTTAATTCACAGGGAGCAGCGAGACGCTAAAAGAGAATCATCTTCGTCATCTTCTTATTAAAGGGATCATGTACAGTATGGCATATTTATGTGTAATTTTTAATTCAATTTGCATTACTAGCATTCACAAACTAAAATTCTAATTTGTGTTCCAAATATCTTTCTTAGGATCGATTTTGCTACGGAATATTTTTTGTTGTTGTTTAGTCAACTTTCTTTTGACATGGCTTCCGTTCCATCGGCCGGCATAGTTATCTTTCTTATCTGCGCCATTGCAAGCTGCGGTGATATGCGTTAGTAAGAAAATGCAGAAAATTTTATTTGTCGGAGGAGGGTGAACCAGAATGTTTATAACATGATTGTGATTTTTACCTGGCATTTGGTTTGGTAGTTTAGTATTTCGATTTCACGGTTTTTTGGGTTTATTTTTTTTTTCTTTTGCACACTTAAATTTAAAATTTTGTATCATGGCAGTTGTGAAGGTGATAAACTGGACCTCCCCATTTCCAGCTACAGAGCTATGCAACTATAAAAGTGTGCGACCACCATCATAGCAGAACTAAACCATGAGGTTACAAAAGATTTTTCATAACACAGATAAGATTAATTTTTCGCATTGGAAATCATGTGTGATTATTCGAGGATAAAGCCGGATTCAGTATTTCGTTCGTACGTTCCTTTATTCCTTCTGATTTTTTTTTTAAATCAACCAAATTGCTGAAAAAATTGGTTTTAAAAAAAATTCAGAAGTAAGGAAGGAACGAAAGAACGGATCACTGAATCGGCCTTAAGGCTATGTTTCAAACTTAAGGTAAATCGTTTACTACGGTAAAAACTGGTTTTAGGACAGATTTTTTGATCAGTTTGTCTCCCCATTTTTTAAATTAAATTGTTCGTTGGAATGATTGAACATCGGAAATATTTTGAAGAAGTGAAAATCTTGTGATTTACAGGCACTAAAATTACCAAAGCATATTCGATAATATCTAGAGCGTGGGTTTGGTATGCGTCGCATTTGGATTTTTAATTTAACGGTTATGATTTTTTTTTAATTCTAATTTATTGAAAAATATTTGTGCACTGTGTTTTATAACTTTTTACTTTTTAAGTCTTCCAATCAAAAATAATTTATATCGTTCTTGACATTGTGACGCTTGTTTATATCGTAATTTGCATGATATATCCTTGACTGTCTTCAGACGTGGTACAAAAGTATTCAACCGCAACAACAATTAAAATATCTTACATAATTCTTAATTTAGCACCACAAAAGTTTACATAATTTTGGTTTTATGTAAAAGTAAAAAAAAAAACATTTTTCATGCTTATAAGAATTCTTTTCACTTTACCGATGTATTAGGTATGTGTTCTTGTAAGTATGAAACAAAACATAAAGTTATTTAGTTCTTTTTTATGCTTTTCAGAATTCTGTGTTGTGCCCATTGTTTTTGTTAAAATGTATGGAAAACATAGAACCTGAGATGAAATAACAAATTAAGTTTTTCTTTAGCTTTTTTTTGTGTTCATCCGGGTTTTATTGTTATGATTATGTGCTTGCGGTTTGTTGTTGTTGCTGTTGTTGTGTTTTTTGTCCTGCCAACGAGTACAAAGGAAAGCACAAGTATATGTTAAGCTTATATAATGTATTAGGGCTTTTATCATCATGTGTTTTTTTCCTCATTGTTTTGTTGTTGTCTCTAAAACAAATCACGAAGTAATTATGAAACAAAAACCATGAATATTACTTTAACAATTTTAAATTAATTACGTAAGACTAATTTTAACCTAATGTTGCGTTTGCACGCAATCCACGTGTTTGCTGATTATGTTAGGGCTGTATGATTTTATTTTCTATCTCTCTCTAGCTTTCACATCCTAGCTTCTGCAGCCGTCTTCCTCTAGGGCGCATATACCGCCTGGTTATTGTTGGAACACTTTATTATTCATACGTTGTTTTGGGGACCTTGAACTAATCCTCCAAGAAGTTGTATTATCTCGCAACTGGATAGATAAAAATCTACAATCATTAGAGGGAAGGGGTCAGCTCACGCTTCCGTTAGCCAGGACAGGTCTTATGAGTGCTTCGTAAAGTGCCAGCTTGCAAGACTGCGATAAATGTTTAGATCGCAATAACCTTAAATGAGTGTACAAAACTCGTTGTTCGGCAGCGATTCGGGCTTTTATTTCTGCCTGCATATCATTCGACGAATTATAACTGACCCGAGGTTTTAAAGTTTTGAATACTATCAAAATTATGGTCGGTGATTCTAAGATTTGCCCTGGAGATTCTGCTGGGTGTTGCTAAGAATTTGGTTTTGCTGCTGTTTATTCCCAAACTAAGGAGCAGTTCTTGAAATTGTTCTTGATATTGCTATAGGGTCTTCGCTTGAGAAGCACAATATCATCTAGATAGGCAGATGGCAGAAATTGGCCTGATTTATTTAATATACAGCGCGAAGTTGTTACGACTTCACGGTCATAACAATGCTTCTCACACTTTACCTTAAATTTTAATTTCATTGTAATCGGTTGATTAGCGTATGAATAAAATCATTTGTGCTTTCTTGACATTTTGTGTTATATTTTCCTTTTGCCCACCCCTATCGGTTTTGTAAACGTTTATTGATTTTTGGAGCGAGACCAATGTGTGCCCTTGTGCGTGTGTACGAGCGGGTACAATGTAGATTAAATTTTTTTTCTGTGTTTCTTATTTTGTGTTTTTGGCGCGCCAAGTTCGTTCCTTGTTTTTCGCCGCTCATCAACTATATGTGCAAGAACGAAAAAGGAAAAAAAAAAATTGCATCATTTATTTGGTGCGAGAATTTTTTTTAGTTTTTAGTCTGGTTTGGATTTTTAGATAGATAGTTGTTAAAGCGAGTTGCTCTCCAGCATTGTAACACACAAAAAATTGTAATTAGTGAATAAAATTAATAAAATTTTGGGTAAAAGAAAATTAATTAACATAATTTCATTGAGTTTTTTTTTATTAATTATTTATTTTGGCCTTGTTGGGAGAGAATACACCAAACGATAAAATACCAACAAACAGTGAAAGTTCTAGTTTTCCACTAAAATACAGTTTTCGTGAAGGTGGTTTACGAGACGTTTAAATTCTTTTCATTATAAGATAAGAGTATTATAGAATGTTGATCCGTGTGGTTTCATGGTAAAATAGTATTCTCCGTCATACAGTACACTCCATATAACAGATTTTAGTGGTGTTATTTTATTTTGAGAAGACGCCGCTACGGCAACGGGTGGCTAATTGAAGGCATTTGTACTATCGATATTGGTGAAAAGCACCGAAACGGGTAGCCAACAACGTAACCATTCCCAACGGAATTCTACGGTTAAAGGAGGCGGGAAAACGCCCAACGTTTGGACGACGTATCAAGGCCAAATAATGTAATAGAGCAAGCCAACACCCAACGATTCATTTTCGGTCATAGGCGAAAGAACGCACAACATTTGGAGGCCCAACCGGATAAAATTTTACGGTTAAGGCGGGTAGTCGCCCAACGGGCCGCAACGGTAATTTTTTTGATATAGTATTAGGTACGATTTTTTTAGTTTTTATTTTCTTTTTATTTTTTAATTTTTTTTTATTTTGATTTTTTTTTATATAAAAATAGTAATCGAGCGCCGAATAGCGGTTGTTGACCGCAGAAAATACTTATTATCTGCGGTCCCATTTCCCTCTTATTACATACAGTGACTCACATAATTGATCACGATTTTATAACATGCTAATATTTTATTATACCAAAATAAAACTAAAAGTATTTTTCAAGTTTCCTTTTCTAATTTTATTGTTTATTTAATAATTTATTTAAAAAATAAAAAAAACAATTCATTTTGACTTCACATTTGTAAATAATTAATTAAAAATATATTTCATGGGAGTGATCAATTTTGTGACCAGCCTATAATCTCAATTTAATATGTGGTATAGCCTCCGTTGGTTTTCAAAGCTGCAGTAATTCTATTGGGCATGCTTTCCGCCAGCTTTCTGGTTGTTTCGGCTGGAATGCCTCGCCATTTTAACTGAACTCTATCCCAAAGATCGTCTATAGTAGATGGTGTATCTGAAAAATATGTAAGAGATCTCTTAAGCTCACCCCAGAGATGCTTTATAGGGATTTAGGTCGGGGGATTGAAGTGGTCACTCCGACATTACTAACCCTTTATCCTCCAGCCATTTTTTCTTAATTTTAGCGGTATGCTTGGGGTTGTTATCTTTATAAAAAACAACGTTCCCTATGCTATACTGTCATTTTTTCACGCTCTCAAGAAGGTTTTCTTCCAAAATTTGTATGTAGGAGGCGGACGTTACTCTACCCTCGAATTTTTTTATCTGGCCATAATCTCCATACCATTATGGAACCACCTCCAAATGTTTCATTTACATTATGTGGTAATAAAATAGCTCCAGGTTTCCGCCAAGCCCACTTTCGACCGTCTGAGCCAAATCGGTTAATTTTGGACTCATCTTACCATATTACTTTAACCCATTGAGAAGCCGTCCAGTTTTTTTATTTTTTTGCAAAATTGAGCCAAAGTTGCAGGTGCCGTTTTGTAACGAGTGGTTCTTTCGTTTTTACGTAGCTCTTTATTCCAACTTCCTGCAATGTTGGTCTAATAGTTTCTGCTGAAACATTGGCTAAATTATTGGATAACAGAATTGTCCTCATTTTACTGCATTTTTTACTGTTTCATTACGAGTATTTTTGATAATGAACTGTTTCACGCGCGTTGTTAATTTTGGCTTAGCTTTCGCCCTGTTTTTGGGTACATTTAAGTTCAGTTTCTTACGCAGTTTCGATATTACTCTTAATGAGAGGTTTAATGTTTGGAAAATATCTCTATGTGCTTTACCTTCTCACAAAAATTGTTCAATTTGGCGGACCTTATTTTTAGGGAGTCGGTTTTTGACTTGAGGAAGCATCTATCAAAGAAAACGCAATTTTTATTTCGAAGTAATTCTTTTCATACCTTTAATTTTTTCCAGTTTAAGAAAAAAAAAATTTTTTTACAAGAATTATTAGAAAAACCTCGCGCTATATTACTTCTATTCTCAAAAACAAGTTAAACCAAAAAATTGATCACAGTCGATGTGTATAGAAAAACGAAAAACAGAAATAACGGTATTTCATATTGTTCTTGTAAAAGTGTATTTTTTTTGTTCTGTTGTTTTATAATAATTCTCAAAAAATATCCAAGCGATTATATGTTGTAGTTTTAGTAATATAACCAAAATTCTTCAAATTTTTGAAATCGTGATCAACTATGAGAGTCACTGTATCTCGTTGTATTTCTCGCTTCGGCACATTGGACCCTTTTCTGTTGGTTTAATTCCCGAGTTGGGGAATTTTGATTTGTTTTTTTTTGTTTGGGGGAGGGGGCGGGTTTGTTCTCTAGGGTTTATCTTCAGCAGACTGGGTACTTGTCATGTGGGGAGATCCGGTCACCATCGTTTGGGCACACCTGGTTATAATTATTTTACTGTTCCTCAAGTTTCGACTAACAAATTTCGGCGGAACATCCAGGTTTATATTTATTTTTAGTTTGCTTTTTTTTATTAATTTCTGTAAACACGGTGTAGGAGTGGAGTCATGCAACCCTCCAAATCCCCACAATCTAATACCCTGAGTATTAGCCGGCAAAATCACTGTGCGTGAGGCCGGACCATGACTAGTTGAAATCTGCGGGTCAGCTGCTGAGCCGTCCGTAACAAAGTTTCAATGTTGCTTTTCCTTATTATAAACTCAAGGGCCAATTTGAACAGCAGGGGCGTGAGT
Organism: Nephrotoma flavescens; assembly: GCA_932526605.1. Classification (NCBI taxonomy): domain Eukaryota; kingdom Metazoa; phylum Arthropoda; class Insecta; order Diptera; family Tipulidae; genus Nephrotoma; species Nephrotoma flavescens. The sequence goes on along the minus strand of OW052222.1, from coordinate 191,122,681 downwards.
GTGTCTCCTTTAAAAATGCCAGATATTATTTCACTTACGTTGCTTTAATGTTTCATAAGGGAGAAGTTAATTCAGGTTTTACGAGAATGATTTCCATTTTTAAGTCAGCTTCAATGCCCTGGATCTTGCATTATCCAAACAGCCGATACTTTTGAGGTAGTTGGCTGGTTGACATGTAACCTATTAAACATGTAAAAAAGTTAAAATAACGGTTATTTAGCTCTATTTTATATTTTTTGTTGTTATAACTTAAGCTTTCGGAACCTTTTTGGTTCCATTCTCAGAAGTATATAAATCAATTTAACAAAAAAAAATATTTTCTACTGACATGTGTTTTAAAAAATTATAGTTGCAAAATTTATGTTTCAATAATGACCTACTCACTTTGCTCACCATTGATTTAAAAAAAAATGTTTTTTGATTATAAATTTTTTGGGAGATAATGTGAGATTTGACGTGATTATCACACCAGAAATCGCATTGAATCATATGTTTTACTTTAGTTTAATTGTGCCAAACTGTGAATTCCAAAAATTATTTAGTTCTCCTCCAGTATGGGAAACGGGTGAAACGGGTTAGCCCATGCGGCAATTATTGCGACAGCTCAGTCGTTAAGAGGAATGGCGTGGGTGATGGCGCAATTGACGAAGGAGAGGAGGTTGAGTGGAGTACCGGACCCCTAAGTTGTGGTAGCGTCATGAACACATTATGCGGATCGAAGCAACCGAGGTTGTATATTGGGAAGGGGGAAAATTTTTATCTTAATTACCCAAAAAAATGAGAAGAAAAAAGGAAGCTATTGGCTTCGGGCCCATACACGTTGTTAGTAAGTTCGGGGGGAAAAACAACTTAACCGTCGTAATGTCACTAACCAGAAAAACCAGAATTTTTTTTTCCAATTTTCGCCAAATTTGTACTCATCGCTGTTGATGATTGTATGAAAGAGAAGAAAAACGGAGATCGAACACCAAGAAAATTCTCACAATCAAACAACTCGTATATGCTGAATACGCATAAATATCGCTCTCAAATCCTTATGATAAAACAGTGGTAAGCGGTCCATTGGTGGAGACGAAAACCCATATAGTCAACACTTTGTAGGCGGTGTTCAATAGAGCTTTGCCACGATATTTTTCACATTAAAACGGTCACCTTGGTTGTGCAGCGTACAAATGAGCGCGCTCTTCAAATTTTCTGGCAGCTCTTCTAGGTCCCAAATAGAGACGATTATGTCTCCGAATTCTGCGGGACTCCACCGAAACGGGAAGCCTTTCCATTTTTTAATCTACTAATAGCTGTGTCTACTTCCTAATTGTGGGATATTCGATAAATACCTCTTCACTTAAAGAGCTATTGTTATAATGGGGCCACTTCATCATTCCGATTTAGCAGAGTTTGAAAGTAGGTTTGCCATACTGAGGGAACATCAGCCACCTTTGTTATCAGCTTTTCATTCCCGTCTTTGATGGCTGTACGTCCTCATAACCATACATGCTTTGGCCGTTGTCGTGACAGTGAAGCGGAAGCAGTTAGGGCCGATGTCCGATTTTTGCGTTAAAGTCACCACTATGATTTTAATGCCGAGGTGCAGTATGTTATTGATGACTTCCTCTAACACGAAAAAGAATAGATGTTTGATGTCATCTGGTTTATGTTATGTCGGTGCTGAGTCTGACCGTATATACCCCAGCCCAGTTTTATGAGAAAATGTTGTTAGCCTGCCACTCAGCCTGCTTGTTACGTGTATGAGTCAAGTACTGGTGAGACTCTTAAACCATTTCATCACACTTTGAACACATTTATATAGCAAGCCACTCGATACAAGACGGCAGCCCGTTTCAGCCGCCCTAACCTGGAAAACAGACGCTAATTTTGTATTGGCTTTATGGCGCTAATAACTCCGTAACGATAATTCCATAGCATACGATAATCCCATAATAATAGCACCGCGAGGGTGGCCGGCTAGATCTCCGACACCCTCACCGTTGTCAGGAATTTTGGCCGACTCAACTAAATTGCAAACAAGCCACATAGCCGACACAACCTTTTAGCCGAACCAACCAGATCGCCGACATTCACATCACCAACACTCACATCGCCAACAGCTATATCGCCGACATTCCCATCGTCGACAACCACATCGCCGACAACCACATCGCTGACAAAGCAAAACCTTTGTGTAGGTTTCATATCACAAATGAGTAAACCTCATGAGTTCCAAATAAACGAAAATTGGTTAAATTATAAATTTAATAACTGAAGTCCAGAAGGTATTCCCCCCGAGATTATTTGCTCAAAAGGTAGGCACATTGTTACGGATCGCTCGCAACCAACCTACAGTTTTCAACTAAACACGCAGAGGCCGCTCTCACGGTGATGTTTTGCCGGCTAGTTTCAGGGTAATGGCCTGGGTCGTGGGGGAATCAGAGGCTTGCGTGCTCCTGAAAGGACGTCCAGGTAATCCTCCACAATTCACACCTCGGCAGCATGATACCGCCGAAGTGCCACGAGGAGACCGTGTGAATTTTACGGTCGTCCCCGAATTGAATGAGATCTCCCCTTCCATCATACCGAACTGAAAAATTTAGTAATTCATTTTATTTTATTTGAAAAAAAAACTGAAGAGAAAATAATAAACCTAATGCAATCGTAATCGCCGTATAAATTTTTATTCAATAAACCACAACGAAAGAGGGAAAGAGACAAAAGAGAAAAATAATTAAAAAACTACAGATAAAAATGAAAGAGTGAGCAAAAGGTGCATCCCCCGACCGCAAGCACGACTACCGTACTTTGGGGCTCGATTACAATATATACTTTTGGAAATCAAAAATTGTAAAGTTATTATTTGAAAATTTCGAAAATTTAGGAAAAAAAAATACAAGAAAATAAAGAAAAATGAACCAAATAAAATTGATAAGAATTTAAAAAAAATGTGAAGAAAAAAAATTTGGTACCTTGAGGGTTGAGGCCTTGTACGGTAGCAGTCATGCCACAGGTGAGGCCACACCCGGAGCGTTGCGGCTTTGTAACAGCCGATCCACGTGCTCCAGCGTTGCGGCCCAACCGCTGGTAAAATTCACTATTTCTTCTTCGCCTTTGGATAATTTTCCAAATGACCGGTTTGCCACCTGTAATATTAGCTCGCCGAAAAATTCCAAAAAATTATTTAAAAATGGCCTCAGCTGGCCACCTGTATGTTACGGGGCCTCTCTCCGATTCCAAAGTAACAAACGGCCGGCTAGCCGGATGACCACCTGTTCGTTGGGCGTAGTCTCGCTTTTAACAGAATTTCATCTTGATGGGCCTCCCGCCAGAAAATCCGCGAAAACAAAATGAAGAAGCCTCAACTGTGAATAATTTGTGGGGCGTTGTTACGCCCAAAAACCGCAATACTGTTGCGACGTCCTTGATTTGTCGTTTACTTAAGATCGATCAAGGCAAATTGATATTTTGCCGCAATAGGTGCCGATGTAACAACCAGTCTCGTTTGGTAAAATTTAAGTTAGTGCGTCTATTGGATACGCTATGATATGCACCTAACGGTCCGTCCAGTATCGTGACAAACTAAAGCACACCGTTGATGCTCAAATCCACTTTTTCAAATATATTATATTTGAGTGTAATTACACTCAAATATAATATATGTTGTCCCGATTGTCACCAATGTAAAACCAAAACCAAATCAAAATAATTTTAATCTCATTAACAATTTTAAAACTTTTTTTTTATTTTTTTTTAAATCGTTTTACATAACAAAATATAATTATTACACTTTCCCTATTATATAAAAAAAATACTAGTTGGATATAAAATATATAACATAAACTTTGGATATTAAAAAAATATATTTTTTCTTTCGAACTAAACAAAAATCTTGACTTTTTTGAAAACCCAAAAAATATTTTTTTTTTTGAAAACCAACCCGAGACTAACTTAAACAAAAAAATTCTCGCACCACACAAGAATACAGAAGAATATTTTTGTTTTGTCTGACCCGCATCAGCTGCTCGCATCAAAACGAGAAAACACAACAAAAATACTCTTCTGTATCTTAGCCGCTCACACACACGCACACACACACACATAAAGGGTACATATTGGTCTTGCTCCAAAAATCAATAGACGTTTAAATAAAACAAAGCCCAACTCAGAAAATAATGTAATACCAAATGACATAACAGATCGCAGTACCTATTCAATTTTAACGAAATTTATATATTTTTCTTTTTTTAACAATAAAAAGAAAATTGAATTATGTAAGGACCCTGCGAAGGTATCGTAACAACATCCATCACAGATATAATGCAAACAGTTTAAGTCTGAACTGAGAATATAAAGGTTTAATATGAAGCAAAACCGCAGAATAGGTTCTCCTGATAGCCAGCAATTAAATTTTTAACTTTACTGATTTTTCATATAAAATGGGAGAGTACAACCATAGCAAGGCAGGGATGCTAAGGCGCTAATATTCAAGTACTGTGCACAACTTTCGTCGTAACAGACGTGTTTTAATTCGCTCCGCAATAAATAAATAAATTTATTTTATTTAGTTTAACATAATTAGTTCAATATTTAGTGTAGTGGCGGTTTACTTTTACTTTAACTTTTAATCTGTGTGCTGGTAACCGAATTTATAAACCACGATCGTTGCAAAAATAAACTGTAAATTTATCATTTGGTTTACTTTTAGTTAAGTTTAATTTGTGTGTAAAATTTATCGTTTGATATTGTGGTGGTCAGTGTTGTTTTCAAACGTTGACAAAAAATTCGTATTAATAATGGTTAACCGAATTTAAAAACAAAGAACGTTGTAAAAATAAACTGTAAATTCACCATTTGTATTGTGCTGGTCAGTGATTTCAGACATTGACAAAAATTCATAGTAATCATCAAGGGTTGCGAATGGCCAAACTGTTTTAATAACAACAATGTTAGTGCTAGTGATGAGTTAATTGAATGTAACGGACTATGCAAAAAATACTTTCATGCAATATGTGCGGGTTTTCCGAGAACTTGGAAAACACTATCAAGCACGTTGCGATCGCAAATCACATCACATTATGTCTGTGGTGCGTGCATTAGCTCATACAATTCAACCAGTGAAATATTTGAAAAACTTGACGAGAAGACCAAATTCATATTCGACAGCATGACAGACCTCTCAAAAAAATATTCGCACACAACAAGATTAAACACGGACCAGTTTAAAATGCTAACAGACGAGCATCAGATCTTCGTCCAGAGCTTAACGTCTTTAGAAAAGCGAATCGAGAGGCTGCAATCAAACATCACATGCATCTTGAAGGAAAGATTATCATCGATTGACAAGACCATCGAACAAGCAGTTCTAAATGCAACAATTTCCGGAACTATGCCTCCAAATGAAAACAATGATGATAGTGTAGTCAACTACTCTATTCCTACGTCGAATCGATTTTCGTCCCTAGCACAAGAAATTGACGATGCAGCAACGATTAACACTCTACCAGAACACCTGAAAAAGGACATGACACTGATTTGTGAAAAATTCTTCAAGGAGAAAAACGAGTCCGCCAACAATAGGAAGAACGAAAACGATAATGACAAAAAATCCGCGAACAAACTGGATCACAACAAAAATCATGTGACAGTCGACAAACTAGGTAAAAACAAGGGAGACACTGGTTGTTGGCGTTTTATGTACGGTAAAATAATTTATAAATCGGACTGGACAAATCATGACTGGAAGATCAATTCATCTTTTAAGAGACACGCCCGCTCACCACATCTCTCAAAAATGACAAGGACAAAACAATTCCGCAGATCTGACATCATACCTCCATCGACTACAAGCATCAAGAGTGCTCCATCGACACCTATTCAACCACTCACCGGTACACCGCCTTCAAGTATTAACATTCCTCCACCGACATCCTCAATTTTCAGACGTAACGATCCCTCAAGACACACCGTCCGTCGGAAGAACAAGACCGACGAATACCCAAATTTTTTAAAAGGTCCAACAATCCATCCTGATGGTGTGAGCAATGTCAAAGTCAAAAATTCATTCAACTCCAACAACATCGAGGATCAGCCCATCATGAACATCACAAGTTCACCCAGTTCGAACAACAACGGAGGTTTAATTTCAGGCTCCCCATCAGCATCTTTCGTTGATCCAGTCTTTCCACCAGCAGTGAGGATGGGTATTATCTCATCTAATGGCGATGGAAGATACCTCCTCGGGCGCCTCAGAGAAGACAATATCTTCGAAGCAGCAAAACTATACGTTGCCCAGTATAAGGATTTAAAAGCCGGCATAAGCTTCCGAGGCACAGCGTTCGAAGACCTTAAGTTAACTCTCGGAAAGGAAGGATTTCCAACCTGTGTGGAGAAGTTGAAGGATATTCTGGTTAACTTTTACCATGCATACGACATCTCAAAAGAAGATATGGAGAAAACCCTATCTGCATTTCGAGTTTTCACCACAACCGAGAGAATTAATCACCTGAACAATAGTAAGAATAATTTTAACCAATTTTATTTTAACAAAAAAAATTTTTAATTGACACGACGTGCATTTCAGAGATTAACTCTAGAAATGTCAATATAGATAGGTTGGACAACAATACTGATTATAATAGTGAAACTAGTTTTAATAATAATATTGCCATAAATGTTGACCAACATTGCTTTAATATTTTTTATGCTAATTGTGGAGGAATTAGAAGTAAAATAAATTCCCTCTATCGAAGGTTACATTCCACAGAGTTTAAAATTTTTGCATTGGCAGAAACCTGGCTAAATTCTAGTGTTTCTGACAATGAGATTTTTAATTATGATTGGCTAGTCTATAGAAAAGACAGAAATTATGATCTAAGAAATAACACAAGGGGAGGTGGGGTATTGTTAGCAATTCACAAGTCCATCCCCTCATCCGAAATAAATTCTGACTCTAAATTCTACGTTCCAATACACCCACTATCTGAACAGATATGGTGTACTATTAATTGCAGCAGCAAAACATTAATTATTGGTTGTATCTATGTCCCTCCAGCATCGAACGAAAATATCTATGAAAGTATTTTTAATTTAATTAATGTAATTTCAACTAACATTAATGACGATAATGAAATCTTAATTTTTGGAGATTTTAATAGACCCCACTTACAATTTATTAGAGCTCCTGACGATGAAAATTTACTTTTACCGACAAATACAAACGACAACATTGATATTAGACTACTAAATTGTACTTACGGCAACAATATGTACCAAATCTCTCATATTAAAAACAGTAACAATAGACAACTTGATTTAATATTTGCAACAGCTTTCGAACATTGTAACGTAAGAGAAGCTTATGATACTGAGTCTTGCTTTACTAATTCAATACATCATAAAGCATTAATAACCAACTTTAGCCTATCTACTTCACCTTGCAAACTTCAAAACGAAGCGATATACGCGTACAATTTCAAACAAGCTAATTTTAACTCAATTAAGACAGAAATTGATATGATTAATTGGCAAGAAGTATGTTCCTATGATAACCTAGATTTCACTATTGATCAATTTCATACTATTATTGGTGGAATTATTTCAAGACATGTTCCCTGGGTAAAACAAAGAGAAAATAGAAAAGAACCTTGGTTAGACAGGCGTCTCAAGAATCTACGCAATAGAAGGAACAGAGCTTTTAAAGTTTTCAAAAAGAATCCAACAACGAACAATAAAACACGACACCATCAGTTATATGAAGAATTTGAGTCCGCATCAAGAATAGCTTACAATAACTACATCAAACAACTCGGTGAGAACATAATTTCAGAACCAAAAAAGTTTTATGATTTTGTTAACTCTAAACGGAACACTAAAGGATACCCAGTAACAATGTATTTGAATGAGATATCGTCCTCGAACCCCAAAACCCTCTCCGATCTTTTTGCTGAGCGTTTTCAATCCATTTATAAAAGAGAAGCCAATGAAAGCAGTTTACCTGATTTCTACCAGGAAATCATATCACCCCGTTATGAGCTACATAATGTGGAGTTGGAAGAGAGGGGCATTTTGACCGGACTGCAAAGTCTGGACATTAAAAAAGGATCGGGGCCTGACGGCATTCCGCCCATATTTTTGAAAGAATGTGCAAACTCTCTAGTTAAACCATTATATTACATCTTTAACCGATCTCTAGTGGAAGGAATCTTTCCTAGTTTTTGGAAATTGTCATTTTTGACAGCAATTTACAAATCTGGCGGAAGGTGTAATGTAGCTAACTACAGAGGAATTACTGTCTTATCTTGTATTCCCAAACTCTTCGAAAAATTAATTCATGATAAGCTTGCAGAAACCATTGTCTCCAATCTTAATGATCAACAACATGGATTTATCAAAGGTAGATCCGTAACAACTAACCTGACAATCTTTATTTCTTACTTATTAAAACAAATGGAAAAAGGATTTCAGGTTGATGCAATTTACACTGATTTCAGCAAGGCTTTTGAAAGAGTGGATCATAAAGTGTTGATTAAATAATTAGAACTCATGGGAATAGGTGGCTCATTACTCAACTGGTTGAGCTCATATCTAAAAGACCGAACTCAATATGTTCGCTTTCAAGGCCACATATCACAAGCAGTACAAGTAAATTCAGGGGTTCCACAAGGTAGTCACTTTGGGCCATTGCTTTTCAATCTCTTCATATCAGACTTGTCTACAGTACTGCAAAACATCAAGCATTTATTCTATGCTGATGACCTAAAAATATATCACAAAATCGAAAATACAGACGATGCAATTTGTTTACATTCAAATCTAAACAAATTGATATCGTGGTGCAACAGTAATAAATTAGACCTAAATGTTGACAAGTGTTACGTGATCAGTTTTACAAGGAGTGTTGTTCTTCATAATATTGACTACGTAATTGATGGGAGGAGTTTGAAGAGAGTGGACGAAATAAGAGATTTAGGTGTAATAATTGACACGCGAGTCAATTTCCATAAACATTATGATGTAACGTTGGGAAAGGCATATGGGTACTGGGTTTCATAAAAGGAAGAGCTAAAGAATTCAACAACTTATGGGTAACGAAATCACTCTATTGCTCATTTGTGAGATCTATCCTTGAGTGTGCTTCGGTAACTTGGATGCCATATACCGAAAAGTATGCAATAAAATTTGAATCAGTACAGAAGCAATTCTTATTGTTCGTGCTCAGGCATATGTTCGATCCGCAAGATTATACCAACCTACCAAGTTACAATTCTAGACTCGACATAATAGGTTTAGATACTCTTTCATCAAGACGAGATTTACTCGCGGCCAGTTTCATTTTTGACGTGTTACAAAAAACATCAACGTCGAGGAAATTTCAAATGCTGTTGTTTTAAATCAAGGACGCACTCGACATGCAAAGTACATAAAAGAAGTTCACCACCCTACCAACTATGGAATGAATGAACCAATAAATAGAGCATGTAAAATTTTTAATAACCATATTGAGGCTTACAAGCCAGGTACCAACTTGACAAAACAAACATATAAGAAAAAATTTAAGATTGCAATTTAAATAAATTTTTAGTTTATATAACGGATTGTATTTTTGGGTTGCTACCTAACTACTATTGGTGAGGACACTAAGTACTCCGAGTCACACCAATCGTAGGTTTGTATGAACCCGTAAGAATAAAAGTGCAAGAACATACATTAACTTAATTTTTAAGTATCAAAATAAAAAATAATAATAAAATAAAATTTGAAAGAATAAGTTAACGAAATATTTTATATCAAAATTGTATTACAAATTTTTTAGAAAATATGAATTTATATATTTAATTATGCAAAATTATTTTCATAAGAATATTTTTATAATAATATACCTTGTTTGGTAAATAAATAAATAAATAAATTACAAATTGATATATAAAGCGTTTATTCCAGATTCGGGTGAGGTTCAAGTTCTGGATGAGATTATCCTTAGGAGTTCCGCAAATAAATTGTTAACTGAACTCATTTCAGGTTGGAAACCTGTCATGAGGTTTTGCTTTTTTATATTTAATCTTCCAATATGGAATTATAAATTTATCAAATTTTCGGGATACTTTTCGCTTTCTCACATTAATTAGTATTTTGAAAATAGAAGCAAAAATATTTCGGGATACCGAAAAATTAAAAAACATATGAAGAAAATCAAATTCCATCCAGACAAAAATAAAAACAGTCGTACACAAAACAAAATTTAAGTTGAAAATCTATTACAAGAAGAGATTTATCACACTTAAAATTAAGAAATTTAAAAAACAATTCCCTCAAATAAAATAGATTGAAAATTTTTCAACGACCTTAATGTTTCGGTTCACAGAGGTTGGCAGATATAGCGGTATATGACTAATTATTGCACTGACTATCAGCATTCAGCACACAAATGCTCAATACGTTACAGTGGGGATGAGCTGGGGAGACCAGCTAATTTATTATTCAGTAATTAAATCAGCCGGGGAGGCTCTTTATCCCCGCTGTAACGTATTGAGCGTTTGTGTGTTTAATGCTGATGGTCAGTGCATTAATATGGAACATACCGTTATATCTGCCAAACTCTGTGAACGGAGAAATTTCTGGTGATATATGAGCAAAATTTCGATAACTATGAGAAGCGAATATTAAATCAGCTGGGGAGACCCCTCATCCCCGCTGTAACGTATTGAGCGTTTGTGTGCTTAATGCTGATGGTCAGTGCAATAATTAGTCATATACCTCTATATCTGCCAACATCTGTGAACCGAAACATTAAGGTCGTTGAAAAATTTTCAACCTATTTTATTTGAAGGATTTTGTTTTTAACTTTCTTAATTTTAAGTGTGGTAAATCTCTTCTTGTAACAGATTTTCAACTTAAATTTTATTTTGTGTACGTGAGACTGTTTTTATTTTTTTCGGGATGGGATTTGATTTTCTTCATATATTTTTTAATTTTTCGGGGCTGAAGAGTCTTTTAATGAATTTAGTGGAGAAACGCACCTAAATTGAAAGGGCGTTTTTTCGGGATAGTTTTTGTGCCAGCTTCACGAACTTCTAGCTCAATTGGTAGATTACGATCATATTTAAAATTGAGAAATGTTACAAATTGGACGAACGTGAAAAAAATATGTTTCCATACAAAATGTATGTAGGTACTAATCATTCAAATTAAGATATTTTTCTTCACTTATATGAGGATTAATATTAGTTGAATTCATCAATTTACAACGGGTGTACTACAAAATCCCGATTTTCAAAATCCCGGTTTCAAAATCCCGGTTTTCAAAATCCCGGTTTTCTTTTATTCTAGTTCTAAAGTCTTGATTTTGAAAAAACAAAAATTATAAATAATATTTTAAGATAAAAATCTTACCCAAAAATTTACTAGAAAAAACAAGGGCTGCGAAGTCAGAGATAGGCAGTCGGCGGTTTCGTGGAGTCGGTGCTATTTTATCGGAGTCGGAAAAAACTGAACACCCATTTTTTTTCAAATTAAGGAAAATTTTATCAAGTAAATTCATTAATATTTGATGAAAAAGAATTACGAAACATTCCTGAAACCAAATTAAAAAAATTATTTTTCCAAAAATGAAAAGTTCAAACCTCTTTGATACATTTGGCCCTTTGACACATATGCGGCCTTACGAGACATTCGGCCCTTCGAATTTCAACAAAATCTGTTAAAAAACGGCCAAATTCCATCACTGTTAGCCATTTTATAGAACTTTATCGCAAACTCATTTTTGAATTTTGTAAAAATTCAAATCGGGATTTCCTAAAAATCAAATTTTTTTTATACAAAACCGGGATTTTGAACACCACGATTTTGAAAACCACCATTTTGAAAACTGGAATTTCGAAAACCGAGATTTTAAAAACTTCGATTATGAAAACTGGGGTTTCGTTACACACCCATTTACCAGTTTGTGTTTATTCACACACATCGGTACCATGTTTTTTAAAATTGGTTAATGTTTGAATTCGTGTTTTATGTTGTATTTCTAAGCACTTTCCTTTTTAGTTCGAAGGATCAATGTTTAATTATAAATTCGTTAGTGTAGATTATCGTGGCTAACCGCTGGTGGGAGTTCACAATAATAATACATATACTAGTGCTTCATTACAAAATGCTTTCAAAATGTGGTTAGTAGCATACAAGTAAATTAATTATTACATTTGTTGTCAACCACAAGCACACGTGATAATAATTACCCAAAATCCTTCAGTACACATTTAACTGCTCTTAATTGACACAATCGTCCAAAAAAAAGTTATATAGTGATTTAAAAACAACAAATCTCCATATACATATTTGCCTTAATTAAATTCATAAATACATTTTATGACATTTTAATTAAAACCATATAAAATAAATAATTAAACAAAATCGGTTCCATTTTTATTTCATATGTACATATCACAATTGAATTTCTGAAATGAACACCCGACACATAAAATTTAAGCATGTCAAACATACAGACTCGTACACATTTAAATAAACATGATTTTCCTCCAATTTTTATTTTTTGTCGACTTTAATTTTTCTGACGCCAAACATCATTGATTTTTCTCTCTTTTTCGATATCTCTATGTCACTATCATAGAAATAATCCAATACCAAAACAACGCTATTTATATATAGATCGAAGAAAAACATTTTTCTGTGCGTCTACATGTAAGCGACATGCGTGCGTATACGCTGAAACAAAAATATTTCACTTTTATTTTGACCATTCCAAATGTCATAGGCACCGGCCGGCGGTAGTCAGGGTGAATCGATATACAAATCAATTGCAACGCAGCATACACGGTTTAGTGTCATTACACCTAAAGTGTGACCCGCATTCGAGTAAACATTTGTTTTCGAAACACCTTACCTCAATGGAAATTATCACTTTAAAAATAATAACAATAATAATTTATTACAGGAAAAACAATTCAACCCACATCGAAAAGTGTGCACAAAAAACAAGAAATAATTTTTCTTTTTTGGTTTTCCTCACGAGAAAAAAAAAGTACAGAAAAGAAAAACAAACACGAGTAATGATAATAAACAAAAAAAGAAGAAAAACACGTATAAGACTTACGACAATTTTCTTTTATACGCGCTATTTATACCTATATACGCTTTTACTCAAATTATGCGATGACGTCAAGGAGATTTTTCTGATATACATGTATAATACCTATTTATACGTATGTACGGTGCACACCCCCGCAAAATCCCGAAAAAAAATATATAAAAATAAATAATAAACCGACAAATTATATAAATAATGAAAATGATTGATTGAAACAAAAATATTGAGAATATTTAAATTTGGGAAAAATTAAGAAAAACTTCTGTTTTCCACTTGTGTATATGATTGTTGATGAACAGATAAAAAAAATTTCTATTTTCAAGTTTATGTTCATACTTGTAATTTGGACTTGATGAAAATTTGAATAATTAACAATTAATTGAAAATTCAATTAGCTAATGATTGCTTCAAAATTAACTTAACAAAATGAAAATGTTTCCTTGTAATTTTCCATTAGCGCAAAGTAGCTTCGCTCTCCATCAGTTTTATATATTAAAACAGAAAAGCATAAAAACTATTTTGTGGTTTCGCCTCCCCAGCTGCCCCCTACAGCATAAAAATAAAAATATGTATACATCACCCACATTATATACATTAAATTAATTTGTACGAGTATTTGAAATTTTGACATCATCGAAATGTTTTGGAAATGGTTTACATAATAATAATATTCATTCATACCATGGTTTGCAAATTGTGACACACGTGAATATACCGCATAATCGTAAAGGTGGGCGGGAAAAGTTTTTACGCGATTATTTTTTTGCAGCCAAATATAATATCAATGACATCAAACCAACAATTTGGGTAATCGGAATTGCTTAAAAGTTAGTTTAATACCAGCGCCGGAACGGCAGATTTGTGAACTAAAGTGGGGTTTTTGAACCCGATATGGAAATCCTTTCAAACGATACGCACTACTTTTCATATTGGAAGACTTCAAAGCCATCTCGATGTGTTTAGTGGATTTTTGCGTCATTTCAAACCGTTTTGGCGTACAGACCCCAAAACTTTGTCAATTCGATGAATGGAAAAAGAAGATGGATGTTAAAACAAAAATTGGCCGAATCAGTTTCGAGATGTCGTGTCACCGTAGTTATTACACTACCTCGAAATATCACACTTGTGCCGTTTGAACCTCATGGACGTTGAAAACGTGGAAACATTAAATGGAGACACAAAATGTCAACGAGTTGCAATTGCAATATAATGTTCACATTAAGTTTCCTGACATGTAATAAAAATTAGATCTTTTTTTTAGTGAAAATGTCAAACCAAACACAGGAAACTTTGAAATTAATCGAGTTATATAAATCGGAACATTCATTCCAAAATATTTAGAAGGGTTGACATAAAAAAAATGCATACAGGCAAATTGCAACCGAAATGGGCTCAGATGAAGATGCAATAAAAAAGTAAATTAAAAGTCTTCGCTCTTGATATACCTATACAGCAGGGCCCGTGAAATATTCCATAGAATTTTCCATAGATTAAATTCGTATACGTATACAAATCTAATTGGAATTCTGCTAATTCCAATTGGAATTTTAAAGCCTTTCTGTGTAGTTGTGTGGAGTACACTGTTATGATTTTTAATTTGCGAAATTCTTAATGAAAAGTAAAATATTATGTTTGATTTTACATTATTTTAAATAGTTTAGAAAGCATAGAACAAATTTTTATATAAATTACAAAATTTATACATAATTTTAATTCAAATCATTGAATAAAATAAAAGTGAGATAGAAACAAGAGACAGATATATATTCATTGAATTGACGATATTTAAAAAAAAAGCACATCAAGATAAGTTTAATGAAATCGAGCAAATTTTATCAGTATATTTATAAGACGTATATCAAATTGTCTTAATTAAAATGGCAGACAAATATTGTATCTTATAAATAAAGTAAAAAATAAAATTTTAATTGATAAATTACGGAGAAAAAAATATTACTGTAACATAATGTTTAACCAAAATATTGTACTAAACAGTCGGGACGCAAACCAAATATACTGAACTCAAACCAATTATGAATTTCTCATTGAATTCTAATAAGAAAATTCCAGAGATTTTTCCAGAGATGTAAAAAATATATCGAATCAACTTAAGAATTTTTTACTTTTATAAGCAAATAAGAATGTCCTTTTATAGCAGTCAAATTTAATAAAAATTGGTAATAATCAACCAGAAGTAGTGCATTATTAAAACAAGATGGGTTTAGGTAGGTGCTTAATCAACTACTTAACGAATTAGAGAGAACTGAATCACAATCTCCAGATATGATCGTCAATGGCCATCAAAATTTAGTAAACAAAACCAAAAAAATCTCCTGACTAATGATAAGTGACTCTGACCTGAATCACAAACATCAAACATGGCTAATATTGGCCATCCAAATTTGAGTAAAAATGACATCTTAACATCTAAAACATCAAAATTCGTAGCAATAAACCAGAGGTCGTGCATTATTAGCAGTAGATGGTTTCGGTTAGGTGATTCAATGACAAACATCGTGTACTAGGCAAATCTGAATCACGATCTCTGGGTATGGCCGATAATGGCCATCCAAATTTGAGTAAAAATGGCATCTTAACATCTAAAACATCAAAATTCGTAGCAATAAACCCGAGGTCGTGCATTATTTGCAGTAGGTAGTTTTGGTTAGATGACTCATTGACAAACATCGTGTACTACCCAGACCTGAATCACGATCTCTGGGAATGGCCGATAATGGCCGAAAATGACATCTTAACATTTAAAACATCAAAATTCGTAGCAATAACCCCGAGGTCGTGCATTATTAGCAGTAGGTAGTTTTGGTTAGGTGACTCATTGACCAACATCGTGTACTAGCCAGACCTGAATCACAATCTCTGGGAATGGCCGATAATGGCCATCCAAATTTGAGTAAAAATGGCATCTTAACATCTAGAACATCAAAATTCGTAGCAATAAACCAGAGGTCGTGCATTATTAGAAGTAGGTGGTTTTAGTTAGGTGACTCAATGACAAACATTGTCTACTAGCCAGACCTGAATCACGATCTCTGGGAATGGCCGATAATGGCGACCCAAATTTCAACTTGAATTTTTAGTTCAACTTGAAAATGCCGATTAGGGTTTGAGAGTTTGTGATAGAATAATTAGTTCTAAATCAAATAAGAACAATTAAAAAATATTATTAAAAGCTCTAGTTAACATTTCTATAGAGTTAAATAATGATTATCCCTCTTTCCAAATATCCAGATTCATGAAATAAGTCAGAGGTAAATACAAATAAATACTAAGCTTAATAAGCTAATCTTAACAATCGACGAATTCAGGTTATTTCTACGAATTTTGATGTTCTAAATTTTAAGATGTCATTTTCACTCAAATTTGGATGGCCATTATCGGCCATACCCAGAGATCGTGATTCAGGTCTGGCTAGTACACGATGTTTGTCAATGAGTCACCTAACCAAAACTACATACTGCAAATAAGGCACGATCTCGGGTTTATTGCTACGAATTTTGATGTTTTAGATGTTAAGATGTCATTTTTACTCAAATTTGGATGGCCATTATCGGCCATACCCAGAGATCGTGATTCAGATCTGCCTAGTACACGATGTTTGTCATTGAATCACATAACCGAAACCATCTACTGCTAATCTAGCTCGACCTCGGGTTTATTGCTACGAATTTTGATGTTCTAGATGTTAAGATGTCATTTTTACTCAAATTTGGATGGCCATTATCGGTCATTTTGGCCTCTGGTACATGAAGTTTGTCATTGAGTCTTCTTAGTAAACCATTTTGTGCTTACAATGCTTGAGTTAGGGTTTTTTGATACAAATTTTTATTTTCTATGATTTATTCTAATCTTTTTAAAGTTATAATATGTTTTTAAAAAAATCTCGATAATTTCTATACCACGTATTGTTGAGTTTGTTTATAAATTTGTTTTTTAGGAAATATTATATATTTTTTATTTAAATTGAGGTTTGAGTCATTTTCTAAAAAAGACTCATACTTATATGATTGTACTAAAATTTCCAATATGATTAATTTTTTTCCTATTTGAATTTGAATTAGCAGTGTGATACTCATACATACATAACATCTATGGAAAGTCTGGAATACTTCACACCCGTTATACAGGGAAGAAAAAAATTGATAGTTAAAAAAAAACAGGAGTCTGTCTGGACGATATTAAGGAACCTTCATTTTTATTTTTTAAAGAAATGTCGTTTTTGGATCCCTGTATTTTTTATAGGAGAGGCAAAACTATAAATGACTGCGATTCTTATCACGAATTAAATGTTGATATTCCTCCTTTGGAATTAAAAGAATCTACTCCAAAAAAGAAAAAGTGACATCACTAGATTTGCCCACTACTAATTTTGATGACACACTAAATAACTTTATTTCAGCCGTAAATTCTGAACCAGAAAAGGACGACTTTGAAATTTTTTGGCAATTCATAGTATCCCAATTAAGGAAATTACCCGAGACTCACGCATTGATATTTATGCCTTCCATCCAGCAGCAGTTGAACGAATTAAGGGTGCGTTGTATATTAACTCGGCGGCCTCAAACACAATAACAATACGCCAACCGCAATCATTTTTTAGACCACCATCGCCTTCATCATCATCATCATCATCATCATCATCATCATCATCATCATCATCATCGTAATTAGCATTTTTTAACAGTCCAATTAACATCCCACAGACCTCATACAAAGTCGTGAAACTAGAAGATAGCGGAAATTTGACAGCGGGAAGTAAGAGATGATGCTACTCGCCGCAAGTGGCAGCACTATCACTAAAGAGAAAACATTTTGTTTTGTAATTACCAGCGGAATTTTTTTTTTTCATTTAATATCACATTTTTTACTAAGACTGTGCGCCTCAGAGCGATTTTTTCGACTAAATTGCCGATTAAACTAAATTAATGACTGATTCATATTATTCATTCAAAGGTGGCACTAGTATCTTTCAAATATGCTGTGCCTCCGACTGTAAACTAAATTGTAAACTAAACTAAATTATGATTTTTCATACGTCATATTGTTTTCAACAACAACGGCTTGTTATTATTTAAAATCAAGGAAATAGAAAAAATAAAACCAATATAGATATCGAAATTCATGAATGTGATTATAAATTACAATCGAAATTTAAGAATTAGAGTATATTTCCTTTTAGACATTTTTACTCGAATGTATTCGATAAAAAAATAATAAAAACAAAAAATGAAAATGACAACTAAATAGTCAAGCAACCTCATCAGGAGGCTAAATGATACGAACTGGTGGGTAATAGCATAACTACTCATTAATTTAGTTTAGTCGGCAATTTAGTCGAAAAAATCGCTCTCAGGCACACAGTCTAAATAAAACATCTCGGCGGAATAAAATATTAAAAGTAATCCTTAAAATGACAAATTGGTTGATCTCCGAAGTACAGGAACTCGATATATGAAATCTTGAAATTTAACAATAGTCCGTTTTTCTGCCATTTCTTGTCGAATTACGATGAAATTTGCATAGTAAATTGATCAAATTGATCAGGGATTTGAAAGTTTGACACAATTCTAGGATCTGTTCGTGCTGGACTAAACTAGCCATTTCATACCCAGTCGTTATGAAAAATGGTAACTGTACATTTTACAAGATATAAATAAATTTTAAACCGGAAAGAACATGCTGTATAAGATAGCGGAATTTTGACAGCGGAAAATAAGAGATTACGCTAGAGAGCATTAATTTTGTTATGTAATTACCAGCGGAAATTTTTCATTCATTTTGTATATAATTTTTCACTAAATAAAACATCTCAGCGAAATAAAATATTAAAAGTGATCCTTAAAATGGCAAATTGATTGGTCTCCGAAGAAAAGGAACTCGGTGTATGAAATGTTGAAATTTAACAATATTCCGTCTTTCCGGCATTTCTTCCACTAGTAACCAATAATTTCGGTTGTTTTTCTAATAGCTTAGGCTATACTAAGACTATATGGAAAGTTTGGAGAAAATTCATGGACTAGAATTTTCACTAGAATTTTTTGATTTTCTGTGGCCATATAAGTTATTTTCAGTTTTTGGCCAATATCTCAAAAACTTCCACTAGTAACCAATACTTTCGGTTATTTTTCCAATAGCTTAAGTTGTACAGAGACTATATGGAAAATTTGGGAATAATTCATGGACTAGAATTTTCACTAAATTTTTTTGATTTTCTGCGACCATATAAGTTATTTTCAGTTTCTGGACAATATCTCAAAAACTTCCACTAACCAATACTTTCGGTTGTTTTGCTAATAGCTTAGGTCATACAGAGACTATATGAAAAATTTGGGGAATTTTATTTCGCTGAGATGTTTTATTTAGTGAAAAATTATACGAGTATATAGGGCTTTCCAATAGCAACCATTACACGGTCAGGATTAATGTAATTACCAGTAATGTCATTACCACTAAAAGTCTTGCGTCATTACTCCTTCATTATTTTACCACCTTAACTGCGAGTTCATACGACGGATAAAAATCTCGGATTTTTCTATCCAGATTTTGTTTTCAATATTTTCAACTTTTTTATATGAAAAGAGGCGTGCCCGTTGTATAATTTACGTGATGTAATTGGATAAAACGATGGGATAGTAAAATCCGAGATTTTTATCCGTCGTATGAACTTGCAGTAAACGATCATTATTAATAACATTAATTCCATCATTACTGCTGGAAGAAGTAAATTTTTCTGTAGACAATTTTGTTTAATTTAAAATGGAGAATAAGGAAAAAGCGTGTGTTGCTATAATTTTTGCATTGTGCACTCAAAAAACGGTTCAACGAAAACGCTGGATGAAGAACTGGCTATCAAAGAGAGATAATTTTTCTCATGTTGTTTTACTACGAGAAATAAGTATAACTGATGCAGATGACTACAAAAATTATTTTCGGATGAACCAAGATCAATTTGATGGAATATTGGAAATGGTCAAACCATTTCTGGTAAGGGAGAACACCACCATGAGGCAGAGCATTTCGGTGAATGAAAGATTGGCACTGACGTTAAGATATCTAGCTACAGGAAGAAACTTTGAGGATTTGAAGTTTTCTACTATCATGTCACCTGCTTCAATAAGTCACGCTATTGTTGAAACATGCGAAGTTTTAATTTACGTTTTACAAGAGTATATTAAGGTATATATTTGTTTAAGGCTTATTAAATCAAACTTCAAGTATCAATTAGTTATAATAAATTCTTGTTATTTATTTATTAGAAAATAAATTTAGTTTTATGTTTTATACTTTAAAATTAGTAATAAAATCGTTTATTGTCACAAATTGTTCTTCACAAACAGGAGAAATGGACTACGATGAGCTTTTTTCATTGTCAAATGTGGACATATTGCTGGTCTCATTGTTCGGTGTCATAAATCTAAAATTTCTGTTATCTACATTAATCTGTACGGAAAGTCTGTGTAGATTTCCCAGGGTTGCCTTGAACAGTAAATCATTGATTGCTTTTTCAGCGTAAATTCTTTGTGTTTTTTCCAAATTATTTAATTTCTCGCTCACGGAATGCTTGTGTAGATTTCCAAGGGTTGTCTCGAACAGTAAATCATTGATTGCTTTTTCAGCGTAAATTCTTTGCGTTTCTTCCAAATTATTTAATTTCACGCTCCAAGCCTTGCAAATATCAAGCATATTGTTCTGTTTTTCTTGCGAGTTATCTAAAAAATTGCAAGATTTCTGAAGTAGCTCATTGCGTATTGCAGTTTGACCTACATTTGTGTGTGTTCTTGCCGGTGGTAGTTGTGTGGTATTGGCAGAATAGATGATCTTGATGCAGATGATGCAGAACAAATCGCTCTTATCGGAGACCGTTCCCTGTTGTCCATAACATTACTTTTACTAGTGTAAAAAGAACAAAAAATTATTTGTATTTCTCTCGGTAGTGAAAGTCTATTTTTTTAATCTTATTTTAAATTCATTTTGTTTCACTCAGGAAGAATGGGTTAAAATTTCTGATGATTTTGGAAATTTACATCAATTTTGTAACACTTTAGGGGCAATTGACGGCAAGTATATTGCCATTAAAAACCTAATAACTCAGGTGCCATGTATTTTAATTACAAAGGTTTTCATAGCATCGTACTGTTAGCTGTCGTTAATGCACGAAAGGAATTTTTAATGATTGATGCTGGGATGAATGGTCGAATTTCAGATGGAGGTGTTATGAATTATTCTAAATTTGGAGAGCTTCTACAGCAAAAAAAAACTTAATTTACCAAAACCTGGTTTTTTACCAAACAAAAACAACGAAAATTTTCCATTTACGTTTGTTGCAGACGAGGCATTTGCTTTAAATGAAAATTTAATGAAATCGTTTTCCCAGAAATCTCTAAATGAAAATCGGTATAACTACAATAAGAGATTGTCAAGAGCTCGTGTAACTGTCGCAAATGCTTTCGGAATTCTGGCATCAAGATTTGGAGTTTTCCAAAAAGTAATCAACCTTGAACCAAAAAAAGCTGAAACAATAACAATGGCATGTTGTTATCTGCACAATTTTTTAGTTAAGGAAAATAAAGTGTATATCACAACAAATAATACAGGGACTACTGTTGATAATTATAACCTTGGAGATTTACAGAGAAGTCTGAACCGAAACAGTACCTCAGATGCAAAGGAAAAACGAAACAAATTTTGCGATTATTATAATAATGAAGGAAAATTGTGAAATTTACGTCATGTTTGTAAAACTTTGTAAATTTTGAATCAAATAAATAAAAATATAACACATATAAAATTAATAAATAACTACTATACCTCGTTGATTTCCTGCACATTGGCATTCACTGGCTGTTCAAATTTATCTAAGAACTGCAGAGCATAAAAAACGTAGGACGTTGGTTTATATACATTATCGGCGCCAGTGCCTGATCTCTTAGACAACAAAATTTTTTTTAATTCCTTTCGGTAGTTCGATCGCAGCGTATTAATTTTTCGTTTAACGTTTTCACGAGTAGCTGTTGGTTTTATTTTTTTATAAATTATTAAAAGCTTATCTAAAGCTATATTTCGTTTGGTTTTGGTTATATAATTTGGGTTAGTTGGATTCCATAGTTCAGGCATAGTTTTATATGTTTCGATGAAATTTCGAAGATCGTCGACGTCTTCGCTATTCAACACGCTACTAATTTCGCATGATTTGATTTCAGATGCTTCTCCAACTTGGTCATCTCCAGATGGTTCAATTTCATATTCGAATTGTTCATAATCAAACACATCACATGAACTATCCATATCAAATATTTTCTTTTCTTTTTTTTTTTAATATAAATCTTGTCTAGATAACCTAAAAATATAATTCACGTTCACATTATCGGGTTATCATATTTATATAATTATTATAATATTTTCTTATAAAGGAAATATAATTATATTTAGCTTAATGAAGATTAAGATAATTATATCTTCTTTGTAAAAAATAAACTTATTCTAAAAATAAAATTATTATTATACCCGGCTAATATTTTTATTGACAACCAGTAGTAGTCGAAACGGACAACAGTGTAATGAAGCAGTAATGACGCAAAACTTACACACGGTCATTAATATTGACAGTATTCCCACCAAGCATCAGTAATGATGACAAAAAATCAGAAAACCGGATTTTCATCATTACCGACCATCATTCCTCATTAATTCAAGTTACACGATCAATATTACTGTCATTATTAGTAAGTAATGACATTAATACTGACCGTGTAATGGTTGCTAATAGGAATGATATGATTTTTAAGTGACGTTTCGGCCATTTGTAATATGTCATGATCGGTCATTTTTTGTTTCATTGTATTCAGTAATGTTTACAATTTCATCATTATGAGATATACGCAAGAATTTACAAACTATTCAGCTTTATTGTTAAAATAATCGTTCTTCAATTGCAACTTTTCGTCGAATTGT
Organism: Nephrotoma flavescens; assembly: GCA_932526605.1. NCBI lineage: Eukaryota > Metazoa > Arthropoda > Insecta > Diptera > Tipulidae > Nephrotoma > Nephrotoma flavescens. The sequence goes on along the minus strand of OW052222.1, from coordinate 191,099,628 downwards.
TGAACATTTTTGAGCATACATTTTCGTTACATAACGTTCAAGTGCCAATAAGACAAAGAAACACTCGAAGTAATGCAAATATTGCTGCCGTTCAGGCAAGTGTTGCTGAAGACCGCAATTTGTCGATTCCAAGACGTTCTCAACAATTTGGACTGTCTTAAACCACAACCTGGCGGATTTTGAGAATGGATTTGGGTTTGCGTATAAAATTGTTCTCACTCAAGAACTGAAGTCATTGGACCACCGCTGATTTTGCCTTGGAACAACTTGAAAATGATAATGATTTTTTTAAGAAAATCATCTTCTCCGATGAGGCTCACTTTCATCTGAGTGGTGCGGTAAATAAACAAAACTTTCGATTCTGGTGCGATGAAAATCCACAAATTATTCATGAAAAACCATTACATTCACCTAAATTGACAGTTTGGTGTGGTTTTTGGCCTGGTGGAATCATCGGTCCGTATTTTTATCGAAATGAAGCTGGTCGATAATAACCAACTTTTTATGGCCGAAATTAGAAGAAGTTGATCTTGCCAATATTTGGTTTCAACAAGACGGGGCTACGTGCCACACAGCAAGTGCAACAATTGAATTATTGCGAGAAAAGTTTGAAGACTCGATTATTTCAAGAAATTGTGATATTGAATAGCCTCCAAGAAGTTGTGATTTAACACCGTTAGACTATTTCTTGTGTGGTTATTTGAAGTCATTGGTCTTTAGCAATAAACCAAACTCTCTTCAAGCTTTATAAATCATATTGAACGTGCTATTCATGACATACGACTTGATTTAGTAGAAAAAGTGCTCGAAAATTGGGTTAATCGAATTCATTATTGCATAAGAAGTTGTGGAGACCATTTGAATGACGTTTTATTCAGAACTTAACTGTATCGCTTGTACTTCACATTAAATAAAAAACATCTCAATTTCCTTAACAATATTAGTGTGTTTTTTTTTAAAGAAATCATATCACACTTATTGGAAAACCCTATACATAAGGAATAAAAAATTTCCGCTGGTAATTACATAACAAAATTAATTCACTTTAGTGATAGTGCTGCCGCTTGCGGCGAGTAGCGTAATCTCTTATTACTAAATATATTATACAGCTTGGAAAGAACTCGGCTTCTTAATTAAATTTTGTAAAATTTGCATTGCATATGGGGATTAGAATTTGTACTATACATTTTTGATTTTCTGCGGCCATATAAGTTATTTTTAGTTTTAGGCCAATATCTCAAAAACTTCCACTAGTAACTAATACTTTCGGTTGTTTATCTAATAGCTTAGGTCATACTGAGACTATATGAAAAATTTGAGGAAAATTTATGGATTAGAATTTTCACTATAATTTTTTGATTTTCTGCGGCTTTATTTATTTTCAGTTTTTGGCCAATATCTGAAATACTTTCACAAAAATTATGTAGCCCACACGAAACTTCAACTATTAAATCAGTAGTTTCGAGGGAGGTTATTGTTCCTGAAATTTTGAAGTCAGCAATTGTACTACCTCTTCATAAAAATGGTTCCAGATGCGATTTAAATAGTTACCGGCCGATCGCACTACAACCAGTTTTGTTAAAAATAATGGAGAAAATTATTAAATTTAGAATGGTGGTATTTTTAGAGAAGCATGGTATTATAAGTTGTTATCAGCACGGTTTTCGTAATGGGTTTTCCACTGAGTCTGCTTTAATTGAATTTTTAAATGGCGTGCATGCATCGCTAAATAATTCCGACTCTTGCGCTGGGCTTTTTGTAGACATAAAAAAAGCCTTTGACATGGTTGATCATAATCTTCTATTGCATAAGCTTTCTAAAATCGGTTTCAGAGGAAACATTAATAATTGGTTTAAATCATATCTTGCAAATCGTAATCATGTTGTTAAGGTGAATGGAACTATGAGCTGTCCTTATGCTTTAAACATTGGTGTTCCTCAAGGTTCCGTCTTGGGACCCCTTTTATTTTTGATTTACATAAACTCAATTTTTAGTACAAATTTGGCTGGCACGATTGTTGCCTTTGCAGATGATATGAGCTTATGTTATCGTGGGTCCTCACGAACTGATGTTTGCCGTAAAATTGCAGCGGACCTTTTAGTTTTAAGGAAATGGTTTGACCAGCATTTCTTAATTTTAAGTGACAAAACTAAGATTATGCATTTTAGTTTGAGTGGCAGTATTTTACATTCACCGTTAACGTATCATTCCAGTTTTTGTAATGCCGTTAATTGCTCCAGCTCGTGCATTTCCATTGAAGCTGTTGAGAGTTTCAAGTATCTTGGAATTATTGTTGATTGTAATCTGAGTTGGAAGCATCATGTCGATAAATTAAAAAAGTCTCTCAGCAATGCATTACGAACCTTATATCTATTAAGACCTGTAGCTCCTAAATCGGTATTGCTAAAATTCTACTATGCCTGCATTAACTCTAGGCTCGAGTATGCTTTATCGTGTTGGGGTGGTTGCTATCATTCAACTTTAAAAATTCTCATTATTGTTCAGAAATATGCTATTCGTATCATGTGTTTTAAGTCTTCGCGGGTTTCTGCATGGCCATTATTTTTGAGTTTTAAAGTTTTACCATTACAACATCTATATGTTTATAAGGTTTTACGTTTATTTTATTTGCGAAGTGGGCACCGATTATTGAGATCAAATGTGCGATACAACATTAGGAACAATGATCAGTTCTTATTTGTTGTTCCACATTTTTTTAGTGAACATTTTAGAAAATATTTTTTGGTAACTGCTCCTTCCTTATTTAACCAACTTCCACTTAGCATACGGCAACAAATAAATTCAAAATCATTTCTCAAATTACTTAAAGTTTGGCTTTTTGAGCACCCTAATATCGATTTTTTATTTAGAGTTTTAGTCTGATGCAGTTTAATTTTAATTTTAGTTTCAATTGTTTATATTTTTTATATTTTTTTGTTAAATTTTTATTGTAATATTCATAACTTTTTTTTCAAATTTTTCTTGTTAAATGGTAGATCAATACTGCCGTTAAATCGGTGATGATTACCCTACTCATTTATTTTCATTTTGTATATTATTATTATTATATGTAAAAAAATCGTAAAAAGAAAAAAAAAAAAAAAAAAAAGGTTTCGACTGGCCTTTGATACGTGCTCTGCTTATTCCATAATTGAATACCTTTTCAGGCACACTCAACTCTATATTTCTATTAAATGGTTTAACCATATTGCGAGAAAGAGGAAAGGCATCACCGCCGATGAAAAAAAATTAAATTTCTGAATTTTGCCGTGATAAATTTGCCGGCTCTGGAATGTCCAAATAGCCTTTTATCAGTGCCTGATAAAACGCACTGTCTTTGTAAATGATACTGCCATTTGAACCCACATCAATAAACACAAAATTTGCATGAGCATCAACAATTCCGAACAAAATTATGCGGAAGTACCGCTTATAGTAGTAAAAATTATACGCTGAGTTAGCAGAAGCTTTAATTCTTATGTGCTATCCAAATCTGTTCACCTATAAAACTTCTGGTACAAACTTAGATATTGTCTTATATGTGACTCTGCATAAAAATTCCTACGATCGATACGAGTCTCCCGAAACAATAAACCGTAAAATTACTGCTAGCCTAACTCTGGCGGAAAAAGCATCACGTAATACAATATTTTGTTTTTTAATGGTCGGCTCGACCTGAAATGTATAATTAGGCTAATTGAAATTAAGTATAAAATATAATCGACATAAGGATACTGCCGTTCATAAGAAACGCAAACCAGAAGAAACACACAAAAGCTAAAATTTCTTCAAATTGACTGATGTGCATCCTGGTAAAATTCTGGAAATTACTGCCATAGCCCCAATCCAAATCTTTGAGAAGGAATCATTTCCAAATCATGCTCTCCTCTTTTAGCTAAAAAAATGATTTACCCAAATTTCAAATTTTTGAGTTCTTTTAAAACTTTTAACCGAAGGGCAATTTTATTTATTTTGAAGATTGCATTTTGAAAAATAAATATATTTGTTCGTTGTAAGAATACCGATCTGCAAATGATTTTGAATGTCTAGTTTATAGCAGATGTACCTCACCCGACGCCATATTTGATTTTTATGTTACCCGATATGTTACTCTTAATGACATAACATATGTCAGGTGGAGTGGCCGTGTAAACTCAAAAATTGTTGATTTGTGATTTAATTTCAAATCACCTTTCTCGACGTTTTGATAGCCCATGAGCACAAACAGCAAAAAAATTAAATCATTTTGATCTTCCGATTTCTAATCCGGGAAATATACAATTTTATAAGGGCTGTCCACAGTAGTAGTACAATGTAGCGCTCAATCAGCGCATAAAGATTATATAAATGGAGCGGCCAATTTTCTCTTCAAATTGATACACCTAAGTCCAGAAAACTCGAGGTTAGTTCCCCTAATAATAAAATTCCCCATTTTAACCCTTATGTGAGTGACAAGGTACCCGGGTACCTTGTGTACTTTTAAACGCCTAGCTTTGCATGTTCCAGTCATAATAAAAAGTTTTAATTTTATGAGAACTTCTAGTTCAATTATTAGATTACGATCACACTTAAAAATGAGAATTTTTACAACTTGGACACACGTGAGAGCAAAAAGTAGTTTAGTTATACGAATTCGAGTAACAAAGGTACCCCGGTACCTTTACACATTTTACACTATATTTGAAAGAAATGGTATGCAAATATTTTGTAGTTTTGTGTTATATGTCAATGTATTTCATTGTTTGTATTTCTGTTTATTTATTTCATTTAATTTATGTTTATATTTTTATTTATTTCAAAAAAACTAAATAAACATTTTTTTATTACTATCGATCATTTTTTTACTGATGTCACACGTTGGATTATTTTCGTATTTTTACAGAATATTTTTCGAAAACTGATATGTTGCGGCTAATACAAAACTGTTTTCAATTTATGTATTGTAGTTTTAGCAAAATCCGTTATAATTGCAAAAAAAAATTGAAAAAAAATTTGTTTCCAGAAAAATTTGCCTGTAAGGTACCCGGGTACCTTAGTCACTCAAATTAAGATATATTTTTTTCACTCACATGAGGGTTAACTTTTCATTGTACAATAATTTGCTTTATAAGTGGATTTTATTTTTCTGTTCTATCTAATGTGTTCAATTTTCAAAGATGGCTTTGATAAAACAAACCGATGATTTCTCGTTTCGACATGTGATTCAATCTATTTCATTCTGCTGTCAGCATTTGTACTGGTGGGACATTATAGAGGTGGGTACTTACACGCCAATCAACATATAAAAATACTCAACACCCCCATGTGGCTTTCATTTTTTTTTTATAATTCACACAAACTCGTGTAGTAGATGATGTATGGTGAAAGTGGTGCATTCGATTTTTTTTGTTTTTGTGTTGAATGTTCATTGATAAAATCAAATTAATTTAAGTTAATCATTAAAGAAGCATGCATGTAAAGGTAGACCTATCTAGGAATGAACTAACTTTTGGATTAGTTTACCATAAAATGCTCACGCTTGTACACGCGTTTGAAGTTGGAAATAAAATAACCCTATACACCAACAAAAATAAAAGAAGTGTAGATGTATTGGTAAACATCAGAAAACCTTAATAACATTCTTGATAAATATACAGGGTGTTTTGCAAGTGGACCGACAACGTTTTATGGTAGATTGAGGGGATCATTTGGAAGCTTTCATCTCATGGAAACGATGTCCTAAGTCTCACGGTGACTAAGATATGATATTTTTAAGGTTTTTTTTAAATTACCCAAAATTTCACCTTTAAATGGTCATAACTTTTTTGTTTGTAGACGTAAAGACACGACATAACTTTTATTGCATTCTGTAATGTAATTTTATTTTAAATAAATCATTATTTAATATACCTTCGTTTAAGAAAATTGAGTTATGGGCTTCCAAATCATAAGAAATGTATAAAAGTATAAAAAATGTCTAACTTCTATATGAATTTAAAAAAAACTAGCTATTGTTTTGAAATAACTTTTAAAAACTTCTCTAATTTATGCCCTTTCCAACGGTATGCTACATGCTACAGAAATCATTCACTTTGTGGTGAAAATTAGAAATACTATTTCGCCGGGGCCAGGTTTAAGAATATACGTTTTAAGTTATTGAAAATCTTTTAAGCAACTTGATTTATTAGATTTTGTTTAAAACGCACTCCTCCACTCCGTATGCATGCAAGGTATATTTTTCTTTTCTCCGAAGTTGTTGTGCGAGGTTGAATTTTATTTTTCGTTTTTTTTAAATGCGCCGCTTATCATTTCAATTAAAATTTCTAATGTGGGTACTTTTGTGGCGACCAGTAATTGCTTACCAGGTCCCCAGACGTAGAAACCCAAGGGTGCGAGGTCTTGGGACCGTGCGGGCCAAGTAATAGGGTCACCCCTATTAGGGACACTGGTATTTAATTAGTAAATAAACAAATAAAGACCCCTACCAATATGAGTTTGGGAATGAATCATCCAAGTATTATCTTACCGTTCGTTGGTTTGGTTATGTGCCGTATTAAGTTTAATCGTTAAGAATTTTTTCTTGTGTTTGTCTTCGCTGTTGTTACGGTACCTAACTTAAGTAACGAAGACTATTGCTGACATGCTGTAGACGTATGGTAGTGCTAATTGTAATGCGCGTGAAGCGAGAAGAATTGAGAGTGATATCCTGAATGATGTTTACCGAACCACGAAACTTGCTCAACAACCTATCGACGTTAGAGGAAACCCGGCAGCTTTCACTTTCACGAGTCTCGAAGAATAATACAAGCTTTTGACGAGGATTATTTAAGGCACATAACCAACCAACGGTAAGAGAATACTTAGATGATTCATTCCCAAACTCATAGATTGGTAGAGGTGGCCCTATTCCTTGGCTCGCACGGTCCTAAGACCTCGCACCCTTGGGTTTCTACGTCTGGGGACCTGCTAAGCAATTACTGTTCGCCACAAAAGTACCCACATTAGAAATTTTAATTGAAATGATAAGCGGCGCATTTAAAAAAATGAAAAATTAAATTCAACCTCGCACAACAACCTCGGAGAAAAGAAAAATATACCTTGCATGCATACGGAGTGGAGGAGTGCGTTTTAAACAAAATCTAATAAATCAAGTTGCTTAAAAGATTTTCAATAACTTAAAACGTATATTCTTAAACCTGGCCCCGGCGAAATAGTATTTCTAATTTTCACCACAAAGTGAATGATTTCTGTAGCATGTAGCATACCGTTGGAAAGGGCATAAATTAGAGAAGTTTTTAAAAGTTATTTCAAAACAACGGCTAGTTGTTTATATAGAAGTTAGGCATTTTTTATACTTTTATACATTTTTTATGATTTGGAAGCCCATAACTCAATTTTCTTAAACCGATGGTTTTAAATACTGATTTATTTAAAATAAAATTACATTGCAAAATGCAATAAAAGTTATTTCGTGTCTTTACGTCTACAAACAAAAAAGTTATGACCATTTAAAGGTGAAATTTTGGGTAATTTTAAAAAAAACCTTAAAAATATCATATCTCAGTCACCGTGAGACTTAGGACATCGTTTCCATGGGATGAAAGCTTCCAAACGATCCCCTCAATCTGCCATAAAACGTTGTCGGTCCACCTGCAAAACACCCTGTATAGAAGAAACGAAACGAAAACGGACGGAGAATTTGATTTAATTCAATTTGCTTTCTTTTCGTCTTTGCGGTTATACACTATCGGTTATGTTTTTTTGTTTATCGTTACTAGCACTTACGTCAATTTGTGAAAATATTTTATATTTTGTATAAATTTATATATTTTGTATATTTCTATGTAGTTCGCCATATATAAAATGGATTTTCCAAGCTAGTTTTCATACACACGAGAAGTAAACTTCACATAATATAAAATTAAAAACAAATGTGAAAATGTCAAAACCGTTTCACCAATTCGTCTATATAACCATATTTCTTTCGTCTTTATTTTCGTTTCATTTCAGTCCGTTTTGTTTTCGTCTATATAACTAGCCCATAAGTTTTGTTTGTTGGTTAGCCTAAATTGTATGGTATACGGTTATAAGCGAACTAGAAGAAATGTTCCAAAGAAATTAAACGGACTAATTGATTTGTACGTTACAGGCCTAGTGTACGTTACAGCAGGGACCCAATTTTGGTCGAAAAACGGGAATAAAATTTATGAGTTTTACCATTGTTTCACATACGTACTAGACGAAAATATTGAATTTTTCCGCTGTTTGTATCAAACAATTATATGATTTAATGTTTTAGGGTCTAGTAGGTCAGTAAAACAACTGTAACTCTCATAATTTTTATTCCCATTTTTTGACCAAAATTCTGCCCCAGAGGTCGCTATAGCGAGGTTCTACTAACTCTCACGTATTTCAATCAATGAGAAGCGATGTGTTGACTGGTATTATAACGTCTGAGTTTATTATAAAAATTTTACAGCTTATATAGTAAAATTAATCGATTCAAGTAAATATGTATGTACTGCATTTCAGCATTTTACGTTTATATTCGTTCTTAGGCTGCGGACCAATAGTCGGGTAAATCGTTTACTATGGTAAAAATTGGATTTAGAACAGTTTTATCGATCAGCTTGCCATAGAGTTTTTGGAAAATAAATGAATTTACCGAAAAATTTACTTAAAATTGACTTTTACCCGACTATTGGCCCGCAGCCTTAATACTACAAATCGAAGTAAGTGTTATAGGTCAGCACTTTACATTTATAATTTTCTGTTACCAGCTGAATTTGTAACAACATACAAGTCTACATGTAAAATGTTAAGCTTGTCTAGATAACGATAAACTAACTTCCTGATTGGTCCATTACAAAGAAAATTTATGGTAATAGAAATTCAAAGGATATAAACAATGGAAAATCCATACAATGCCCTTATCAATATATAGAGAAATATTACGTAAAAATCTTCTCTTTCACAAGACCTACCCCTATATAACAACCGATTAGGATGATCTTTTTCAAGCTCAACTGCTAAACCATTTCAATTTATGTTAAATTACTGTGAAATTGTTGTGGTTATGGTTAATTAGATAAATCTGATATCAAATTTTGATAAGGGTTGCATTTTAGCGGTCAGTCCGTATCTAAAAAATTATTATTATTTTTTTTTTGCTAAATTATATGAAAATCTGTAATTCGAATCGACATCCAGGAAAATATAATGTTAAGTACTAAATAACTGAAATAAATGTATATCCTTAATCTTTTATCGGCATTTCAAAAAACAACGTAATTCAGTATTAGTTTGATTTTTCTTTCCTGCCTCCCAATTTATTTCCTCACATTTTATGTTTTAGGAAAAAGCTTTAGATGATGTAATCATTATATATGATTGTTTGCACCTCAATATTTTACGAATTTGTACACGTCTTACACCTAATTGCCATAAATATAAACAGCCCATTAGAAGGACAATTATATAATTAATTTTCGAAACTATTTCTTTACCTCATATATAATTACTTGTATTAACCGGCTCCATTAAGTAGTTTGGTCCAAACATGAGTATTATGGATATACGATATAACGAGTTTGTTCGATAAAGTTTCATGGTTTGCTGTATAGGTTGAAATATCTGGTTTCGAACGGACAATAATGATGTGATGAGCAATAAAACATTATTGTTATGGAAAAGCACATTAACCCACAACTTTCGTATTTTTAATATATAATTTGATATAGAATTGGATCATAACTATTAGAAATATGATTCAACGAAATAAAAATAAAATACGAGAGCCATAATTTAAAGTACTATACATAGCTCGAAATGACGTAAATTTCCTTTAGGATTGGACATTTTCTATAATAATCGTGTAAACTTTTAAAAATGTGTATACTCAAACACTAAAAGCAAATTGTAATTATAGTTTTTGCTCATATATGAAATGACACATTTCTCGTGCTATTACTGTGCCAAATTTATTAAACCCCTTGCCTTAGCCGAGTCGCAATATCGATTTCAGAGCACTGGGCCAAAGATTTGAACACGTTGATTTTAGGGAATATTACTTATTACCTAAACATCAAAATGCCATACCAAACAAATCACTATCACATCTCAAACACTACATAGTAATGTGTGTTTGATAATGCCCTCTCACATCAGGTTGTGTTTACTTGATTTGTCGTAGTTAGCCCCTGAATACTGGTAATACGCCTTGATTTTATCTTTCTTAAATTATGGTTTTAACATTCCACGTCAAGCGGTTACAAATATGTCCAATCTCTCTATAGTAAGTAGCGCCAGCAAAATATATAAAAACTAGCGGACCCGAGAAACGTTCTCCTGCCCGAACGTTGGCTTGCTTGCTATTAGCGGGTTCAGCAAACGTTTTATCGATTTCCGTGCCGTCATTGTGGGATTTGTTGTTGTTGGTGGTGCCACATTGAGATCTGGCGACTCATGAAACTGAACGCTTCTACGCTGTGGATCCACTGAGCCATACGTACACCGAAGATGGACTGCGATTAGTAGAGGAATGTCACGCCTTACCAATAACGTATGATGCAAATTTGGACGGTTTAAATTTTGATTAAATGATAGCAAACAAAGAAAAAACTTAAATCATTTCCATGACAGTCATATTTATCTTATTAAACGAACAATAATTGTATATGTATATTTATCTGTAAATTTTACCATTTTCCGGTCGCGAAAAGACGATCTAGATAGGTTACGACTTTGGGAAAATTCATTTAGGACCTTAGGTTTCACCGGACAAGTGGTGCACCGGACCTTAATTTTGGAAAAACATTTTTCATATGAATGACGTCACAAATACTTGGAATCGTTTGAATCGAATCTTATATCAAAATTATTCTCCGCAGATTCAAAAATGTTGGTCTCCGAAAGCTGGTCAAAATCTTGCATATATATGAAAATCAAGGTCTGTCATATTAAAATAAAAGTTTTATTTTAAAAAAATATGCGCCACCAATAAGTATATCCCTTTTCCGACCCATTAACACAATTGTGTGGGTACTGTAAAAATACCATGTCAAAAATTTATTTTTGTATGTGTTTTGACCCAACTGACGCATTTGTGCATTCCTTTTAAAATTATTTTCGTTCGAAAAAAATACTATAACTATATACACAATTGTGTTGGTTGTACTTCAAAACAAGCGTAATTTTTGAAGTAAGTGAACATAGATGACGTATACATCGTCGAGATCGGGTAAGATGAAAATTGTTTAAAAAAAATTTTTTATAGGATTGTATACCTATCATTTTTAGGAGGTGCAAGTCAAAAATTTCGGAAAATCACCACATTTTCTTGGAAAATTTTAAGTTTTTCCAAAAATATTTTTTTCATCCAAAATATAAAAATCTGCAGTTTTTATTTATCAAATCTTAATTTTAATGATAAAAATTCGAATTACACTGTCATTATTTTAATAAAACTTTTTGATTTTCCGGAAAATTTTCTCTTTTTTTATTTTTTCAATATTTTTATTTTTATTAATAATAATTGCTTCGTCAACTTTGCAGACACAGATCAAAGAGTTTTGTATCGCTCTTATCGCTTCTTCTGATCGTACCACAAATGTTAAAAAAATCAAGTTTTGTAAATATAAAATTTTTTTTATTATTTTATTCGTTGTACACCTTAGAGGATGGTGGCTGCAAACCCCCGCTTTTCCAGAATTTATACAATTCTTCAAGTGGCAAATTTTATTTATAATTTTAAACGAAGCAAAAAAAATAATAAAATTTTCCTAGAAAAATTGCAAAATTTTCCCGAAAAAAATACAATTAAAAACACAGTTAAAATACAATGCTAATATCAAAATTTTAAAAAAAATTACACATTTGTACTATTTTGAATAAAATAATATGCATTTTGTCACCAAAAAAATGAAAAGGTCACAATTTTCCCGGAAAATGTAATAATTTTCTCGAAATTTTTGGCTTGCACTTCCTAAAAACGATAGATGCACAATCCTACAAAGAAAATTTTTTAAAAAATTTTCATCTTACCCGATTTCCGCGATGTATACGTCATCTACACTTTTGCCAACTTTTATCAAAAACGCCATTACATAATATGATTGTTTACCACACTTTTGTGTGGTTTGGACTTAAATTGTGACTTTTTTTTTTGGTTGAAAAAGGGATATGTACAAAAAAAAATTAGATTAAATAAAAAAATAAAAAAAATATATTTCTAAAAACAAAAAAAAATTCGGCCCTTCGACCCATTCGGCCCTTCGACACATTCGGCCCTTCGATATTCGGCTCTTCGACATTCAGCCCTAGGACACATTCAGCCCTTTAAAATTCGGCCCTTCGACATTCGGCCCTTTGATATTATACCTTTTTTTTTGTAGAAATAAACTACACCCCTTTGAAAATTGCGCATTAAAGCCGAAACATGTCGGGTCGGGGTCATAAAGATGATGTTACGTCTTTTATTTAAATAATATCAACAAGACCGCAAAGCCCGTTTGTATAAAAAACAAAAGAAATAATGTTTGTTTTGTTTTTATCTTAATGCGAATTGAATTCGTTCTTGAATAGCTCGTTCACGTAGCGCATCTCGGAATATGCTTTCAATCAAATCCACCTACCAAATAGGCAAAAATTGTCTGCCAATTTGATGCATTCTGTATTTCTATTAAATCGAACTTTTCCATTGCCAATGTTAATCAATTGTTCGATGAATTGAAGTGTCATGGATCGTTTTGCAGTTGGACATGCATTGAACAATGTTTTGACATTTTGCCATATAGGTATGATTATTTCAATCTCTCTAGATTTGTGTGAACGTTTAATGGCAAGTTGAGTGCTGAATATGCAGTCCTTTCACTATCAAGCAAATGCCAGATCCGGGGATCAAATTTTGAGGTTATATGTTCTAATATGTGAAAAATCTTAAAAATATAAAAACAAAACTTTTCGTCAAAAAAATCTATAACCCAATCGCAGTGCCACCTACCGGCGCGTTCAATTATGAACTTCAACCATTCAGGGACCCACTCAAACACACACAAAAAATTTCATCAATATCGGTTCAGCTGTTTAAAAGGAGTTCAGTGACACACACGTACGGAAGAATTATATGTATATAAAGAAATTAGGGTTGTGGTGGGGAGATGAAATTTTGGGTTATGTCTTCTGATATGTGAAAAATGTTAAAAAAATAAAAACAAAATTTCGTCGAAAGAAAAAAAATCCTAGAACGCAATCGCGTGTTACATACACACGTACAGAAAATTTGGGGGTGGTGGAGGTGGTGAAATTTAGGGGTTACATATATATTCTGTAATGTGAGAAATCTTAAAAAATAAAGAAAAAAAATCCTAGATCGCAATTACAGTGCTACCTACCGGGCCCAATTGTGAATTGGTTTAGATTCCAGCAACTAACTCAAACACACACACACACACACACACACACACACACACACACACACACACACACACACACACACACACACACACACACACACACACACACACACACACACACACACACACACACACACACACACACACACACACACACACACACACACACACACACACACACACACACACACACACACACAAAATTTCATTAAAATCGGTTCAGCCGGTTAGAAGGAGTTCAGAAACATACACACGTACAGAAGAATTCAGCAAAACCACTTATCTATTTTTTAGCTACTTTTCAGGGTACCAAATTAATTTGTGAAAAAATTTCTTACGACCCACTGGTGATAACATTTTAATTTTCAAATTTTTAATTTGTATTAAATATTTGGGAATGCATTTTCTTGGGACAGTGACATCTGTGGAGAAGTAGCCATACTCAAGCTATTTGTTCTGTCGTGACATTTTGTGTTGTATTTTCTTTTTGACCACCCCTATCGGTTTTGTAAACGTTTATTGATTATTGGAGCGAGACCAATGTGTGCCCCTGTGCGTGTGTACGAGCGGTTAAGATGTAGACTGATATTTTTTTCTGTGTTTCTTGTTTCGAGTTTTTGGCGCGTCACGTTCCTTCTTTGTTTCGTGCCGCTCATCAACTATATGTGCAAGAACGAGAGGCACAGAAGAAGAAATATCTTTCTGCATCGTGTTTTCCAGGTGCGAGAATTTTTTTTCGAGTAGTTTAGTCACTTCACACTTCGAGTTGTTTAGTCAGTCTCGCTTGCTTCACTTTCTGCGGTGCTGTTTCCTCTTTATTATTCCGTTGTATTTTTTTTTTTTTTTGATTGTTTTATCGCATCGGCCCACTGGGTTCTTTTCTGTTGGTTTAATTCCCGGGCTGGGGGAGATTTTTTTCTTTTCCTTCTTGTAAAAAAAAAATAAAACCATAAAATGAATTACTAAGTTTGTATCGCTTCGGTATTGTGGGAGGGGAATTCTTATTCTGTGCCGGTGCCATATTTACAGGCTGGGCTTGTCACTCCCCTTCATCACCTAGGCAGGACATCCACAGGGTCAGTGTGGCGAGTCCAGCAGATTTGTCGTCCATTCGGGGGCGCCTGTAAAATCTAGCGGTCTCCTCGTGGCACTTCGGCGGTTTCATACTGTCGAAGTGTGAATTGTGGGAGATTCATTGGAGGTCTCTCCGGGAGAAGAGAGGCTTGGTCTGTTGGGGAGACGTCTCTACCCTCTAATGCTGCTTCGTTGCAGCAGGGCATCGGACTTTCGGGATCGATGGGTCATTTGGGGGGTTTCTTCAGCACACTGGGTACTTGTCACTCGGGGAGATCTGGTCGTCGTCGGATGGGCACACCAGGTTATCATTATATTTTCTCGGTGTAGGCCAGAGTCATGCAAGCCGCCAAATCCCCACGACCCAATACCCTGAGTACTAGCCGGCAAAATTACCGTGCGTAAGGCTGCTGCATGACTAGTTGAAATCTGCTGGTCATAAATAAACTATTTTTGGGTTCAAGGTGTCAGAGTTTTTAAACTACATTTATTAACACCTTCAAGCACTTGTCACCTACTCTAAATCTACTGGAAATTCCAAAAAAAATTTAATTAGCATTTAGGAAAAAGGCGCTTATATCAATTTAAGTAAACACCAACCGCAAAATTAAATTCAAAATAATAACCTATTTCAGAATAAGTGCTTATTCTAAATTTATTTCTGATTTTACAAATAAAAATATTCGGATGTTGATGAAAAATTGAAGCGAAAGAAACAACGGGGAATACGAGGTGGTTATGTTAAATTGCCACAGATATAAATAAAGATAAGAAATACAAAATTCAGCAAACAAGCCACTCGATGAGAAACGATTCGCTAAAGTAGAAGTTAATTTTGTGACAAAGATGCCCTGTACTGCCTTTTACATAGTAGAAATCATGAAAAACGTTAATCTTGAGATTTTTGCAGATTTACTATTCGCTGTAGCGTACATCCGCGCTGGACTAAAAAAGTGGATTTTAAAAAATCTCTGTGTGTTGTTCAGTGTAGACTAAATATAGTTGATTCTCTAATCTCAGATGGATTGACAGATCGGGATGAAATTTTATACTTAAGCTATTTTCATAAATTTGGTGATCCCAGTGATTTTTGGCTGAAATCGGTTTACCGGACGTGACATCTTCTACAGGAGCTTTTTTCTGCAAATATTTTGAAAAGTATTTCATTTACGAGAAAAACGAATAATAATTAAAATATTCTAAACTAAACTCGCAACAATACTGGTTCTCATTAGTTTTCCAAAATCCGGAAATGACGATTTTTGACAAAATAAACTATTTTTCAACAAAGCCTGGGCCCCTGGACAGCCAAGATGATTTGAGTGACGGAATGAAACTTCGTACGTCTTGCATAAATTGGGAGTATCCAGAATTTTGGCCGAAATTGGTTCACCGGAAGAGCCAGCTTCCATAGGAGGTTTTTTTGTTATTTGTATATATTTAGAAATCTATAGAAATTATGAAAAACGATTGAAACAAGCCTTTGTAAATTAATTTTGCAATAATATCGGTTTAGATCGGTTTTCCAAAATTTACGCGGAAATGATAATTTTTGACAACACACAATAACAACTCGGCACCTTTACAGCCTAGGCGGATTTATTGATCAGGATGAAACTTCATACTTAAGCTTTTACCTTAAATTAGAAGGTCTCAATGACGTTTGGCCTAAATCGGTTCTCGATTTTTGTAAATATTTGCAAAAGTACATTATTTTTGAGGAAAATGATTATCAACAAAAAGATTCTCATTTAAATTTGCAACAATACCGGTCCTTATCAGTTTTCCAAAATGTAAGCGAAAATGACAGTTTTTCACAAAACTGTTTCTTAGCAAAAATTCAGTCCATGTATAGCCCATACACATTGATTGATCGGGATGAAACATTATATTAAAACTTTATACCATAAAAATCTTAGATTTCAGTGATTTTTTGGTGAACATCGATTCACCGGAAATGGCAGCTTTCTTAGGAGCTTTTCGATTTTTGCAAATATTTTGAGAAGTATATAGCATCGACGTAATAACGATTATAATAAAAAAAAAATGATTGTAAATTAAATTTAAAAAATAACTAGTTCAGATTATTTTTAAAATTTTACCGGAAATGACGAGTTTTTAAAAACAAATTTTAATTGTCCAAGATTCGGCATTTCTACAGTCCGGACGGACTGTACAATTTTTGCAATGAAGTTCCAAAGTTTAGCATTTACATAAAACTAAAGAGGTTTTGCTTGAGGTTTTGATTAAAAGTGTGTTCCATCTGTTGGTTTTTTGTTAAGCTCCAAAAGATATTTATTGTGCGGTGGCAACCCGAAGTTAATTTTTTTTGCTTTAGAAATCAAGAGTTGTGTATTCGAAATCTATCTGCGTTTTTTATTAGACGAAAGAGTAATAGACGACGTCTTCTGCTACCAACTGAGTATGGCAATTTTCGTTTCCCTAAGCTTTGGTATGTAATAGCGTTTTCCAGACTGGATTGATTCTTATTATTATATCCTCGCTGGTAGAGATTTCCATGATATCCAGGATGACGCTGGTTTATTAACGCGACGAGCGTGCGTTTCAAGTATAGGGCATTGTGCTATTACATTTAATTGTACGAAAAAAAATAGAATTTTTGTAAAAAATAGAAACAAAAATCAAAGAAATTGCCATTTTTAGTTGAGAACTTCATTTAAACTAAGTGCAGTTTGACCGTGATATTTAATTGTGTTTATGTTACTCAATTTTTTTTTATTAAAAGCTTTTGTACAAGGCTAAACGATTATCTAAATGGTAGCAGCGTTCTATACAAATTTATAAGGCTAGACAAAGCAATACTTCAATAGAGAAATTGTTAGGAAAATTGGACGTTCTGAAAGCGTTCTTCGTAATTTTATAAAAAAAGGAAACACTGTGGCATGAAAGCCCCAACAAGTCGAAGCAAAATTTCATCGAGCCAGAAATCGCAAACAAAGGAAAAACTGGCTCTTTTCCTGACGACTCGACGACGTGTCGAGGACAACAAATTGGAAGAGAGTGATTTTCTCTGACGAAAAAAACATTAATCTTATAGATGGTCCCGACTGATACAGCAGCTACTACTGGCGTAATTCGAAGGAACACGTCAGCGTTGTTAGGCCGAAGCGATTGGAGATGGAAGTGTTTTGGTATGGGGGCACGTTCCTATCAAAGGACGCTTCTCATTTGCTTTATTACGGCTCTGAATGAACTCGAGTATATATACCGGGTGAGTTTTTAAGCTGAAATTTTCAAATATCTCGGAAAATAAGCCCTCTACGATAAAAATGACCATGATCAAAATTAAATCATTCTGGAGGGGACAGTAAATTAGTGCTAAAATTAGGACCCCCGCCCCTGTTTGTAATTGGGGTGGGGGCAACTTGGAAACAAAGATAGGAACCCCTATTTTTTATTGCAGATTTGGATTCTACGGCTAAAAGTACGTAGGATTTCCTTGAAACATTTTTCGATTCATGATAGATGGCGCTGTAATAGGCGATATTAAATTTTTTTCGATTTCTCCTACTGAGAACATTATGCATACGATTCTGCAATATGTTTGCATTAAAATTAACACATTTTCAATGTAAATACTTGAAATTAGTTTTAAACAAATTGTATTTCTTAAATTTAAAAATAAAAAACTACTTTTAGCATAACACAGGAACAACAACGTGGACATCATCTTTTAATTAAATTAAGTGCTCAAAATGATGGCCTTCGACTTCAATGCACTTATTAATCTGCATTTCAAATGAATGTACACAACTTAGAAGCGTGTATGCTAGACTTTCGGCACAAGCATTTCTTATTCGCTCAATCATACTCTCACGTGTTGTTGGTGAGAACTTAACTGAACTTGTTGGTATACTTTGTCTTTGAGATAGCCCCACAAAAAAAAATCTGGCGAAGTAAGATCTGGTGATCCGGCAGGCCTATTTACCGGACCAGCTCTACCAATCCAGCGACCATTGAAATCACGATCAAGTACTTCACGTGCTACCGACGAATAGTGTGCTGGACATCCATCATGTTAAAAACACATGTTCTGTCGCGATTCTATGCTCAAGCTTTCCAATAATGTTCGCAGTTCATTTTCCAAAATGTCTCGGTACATTTTACCATTCAAGCTGCCTTCAATAATATGGAGGCCGATGAGTTGGTTGCCAATTAATCCACACCACACGTTGACAGTCCAAGGGCGCTGATGTTCAACTTGGCGAAGCCAATGTGGATTTTTAACACTCCAGTAATGCATGTTGTGTCGATTAACCATTCCATGGTTTGTAAAAGACGGCTCTTCGGAGAACAATACATACCGAAAAAAATTGGGATTTTGCTGTATTTGTTCTACTGCCCACTGACAAAATGTTTCCCGATTTTCAAAATCAACGTCATGAAGATCTTGGCGTTTCAAAATTTTGCAAACACTGGTCTGCGATAATCCGGATTCGCTAGCTATTTCTCGTGTACTTATATGAGGATTATAAGCTACTGCAGCCAATACAGCAATTTCGTTATTTTCCTCAGTGACTGTTGCTCGACGGGTCCTTTTCTTCGGTCAAACATTTCCATCAGCAGTGAATTTTTTGATAGTCCGGTAAAATGAAGCACGTGACCGAATCCTATCTGGAAAACGTGAAGCGTTTGAGATTGACAGCATTATAAAGACTACGGCCAGCTTCTCCATAAACCAGGACCATTTCAATTTTTTCTTGTACAGTTAAATACTCCATTTTGAAATGTAATAGCCTTACACAAACAGGTCTTATTGTTTTCGAAATAATCTTTGAACTGAATCGAAATTTTTTAAATAAAAAATATCATTTATTTGAAAACAAATTTAGTCGCATGTTGCTATGCAAAGTCATTGCCGTCGTTGTTCCTGTGTTACGCTAAAAGTAGTTTTTTTTTTAAATTTAAGAAATACGATTTGTTTAAAACTAATTTCAAGTATTTACATTATATATCATATACCGATATATTCAACCAAGTTTTCCCAAACTTCCAATATAGAAATCGACCTGAAATTTTTTCCAAGTATGATCATCAATAAGACCTTTCATTTGAATCTATTTCCAGCCATGACACTTTAAACGGTCAATTTTTAGACATTTTCAAATTTTGTGTGTGCGATATATTCAAACAAGTTTTCACGGACTTCCAACATGGAAATCGACCTGAAATTTTTTCCAGGTATGATCATCAATAAAACCTTTCATTTGAATCTACTTCCAGCCATGGCACTTTAAACGGTCAATTTTTAGAAATTTTAAAATTTTGTGTGTGCGATATATTCAACCGAGTTTTTCCGGACTTCCAACATAGAAATCGACCTGAAATTTTTTCCATGTATGATCATTAATAAGACCTTTTCTTTGAATCTATCTCCAGCCATGACACTTTAAACGGTCAAATTTTAAAAATTTTCAAATTTTGTGTGTGCGATATATTCAACCGAGTTTTCCTGGACTTCCAACATAGAAATTGACCTGAAATTTTTTCCAGATATGATCATCAATAAGACCTTTCGTTTGAATTTATTTCCAGATATGACACTTTAAACGGTCAATTTTTAGAAATTTTCAAATTTTGTGTGTGCGATATATTCAATTGAGTTTTCCCGGACTCTTCACATGGAAATCAACCTGAAATTTTTGAAGTTAGTTTTTCTTGATATGTGCCATTTAGTTTTTTCAGTAACAAAATGGTTTTTTATTATAGTTTTAATGCATTAAATAAAAAAAATTAATTTTGAGTAATATACGTTAATAAATCGAAATAAATATTTTTGACTTTAAATGAAATTACTGTTTAACACCCAAATTATTTATCTGCTTTATCGACAATTTTCGGCTTACTATCGGCGTATTTTGTTGAGACAATTACAACAACACCACCATGGCTAAAGCAAAAACTAAAGCATTTTAGAATTTTGCTTTGGCTGAATGATAATGCAGATTTGCATTAGTTGAAATAGCTGAATAGGGCTGATTCAGCTAAAGCAAAAAAGTTTTATTTCTCAACAAAATACAGCTTATGTATATGAATCTGCCTTACCGACTTTGGCAGACAAGTTGTTTTGTATCTGCATTACCGACATTTGCGGTTGATACAATTCTGTTATTATAATTAAATCTGCATTATCGGCATTTTCGGTTGGCGTTTTACTTGTCACGGCCGAATCTGCCATATCGACATTTTTTCGGCTGATATATTTTAATCGTTACAGCCGAATCTGCTTTATCGACATTATTCGGCTGGAGCGAGTCGGCTAACTTTACCAGTATCTCAAAAAACCTAGAAGTTTTGTGTAATATCCACAATCAGACCGTATTATATGCACAAACCATAAAAACTTTTAATTTGCAACTCAAAAAACTCGGTCTTGACATTTCAATATCCAAAACTAGATTTATTAAAAACAAAAAAAGTTTTAGAAATATATTTCGTTTTGTATGCCTCCTTGTTCTCGCGTGCATCAATCGCACGTGAGAGAAAATAATATTTCTCTACATTTCTCGTATGCGAGCACAATGTACACATTAGTCTATCTCCACCATTATCCGACGTGTATGTTTTATGTAGTAAAATTGGGTGAGTCAAGAAAATATAAAACTTCAATGTGAATGCCGCGCGGTAGATGGCACCACCTATTCGATTATAACGAATTTTATTTTTTTTAAAATGTACAATGTATTTATTACTATTAAATAAATAAATAAAAAAATTTATGCTACACTTTTAAAAATATTTGCATAAAGCGACAAAATTCCTATTAGAGCTGCCGCTTCTGGTCCACCGATTTTTGCGAAATTTCCTTACGATCTGCCAATTTATCAAAAAACCTTAAATATGAATTTTTAGCCCAAGCAGTCACCCTGTTTCGGGTGGCCGATGAAATAACTGAAATAATTTTCAACTTTGGTATAAATCTACCATCTGCCGTGGTGAACCTTCGGGAATTCGAAAATATATTTAATAGTATTAACATTGTTATTTTTAAAACAAGTTTTAGTGCTACCAAGCTAGCCACCGGATCAACACCCTATTTGGGTAAATTTTTAAATGTTTATTTCGACGATGTCTTATTATACTGCCAACAAAATTTCAGGTTATGTTCATATCATCACATAACGCCACATAGACAGAATAATAATTATTTTATAGTTGCGTGAAAAATCGCAGTTTAAGTTTTTGTAAACATTAAAAATATCTAAACCAAATCATATTGGTCTAGAAACATGCCATACCATTTATTAATACGAATTATTTTTATCTTTTCAGACAACTAAACGTCTTGCGTGTTCTCAAACCAGCATTTGGATAAAATAACAAATCAAAGTATTTTTTTTTTATTATTCTTTTGTAAGTTTTAACAATTATTTTAAAAAAGTGATTCACGTAAAATTTTTTAATTAGTACTAAAAAAAAAATTTTATATCTACATAAATAATAAAAAAAAAGAAACGAAATAATAATAAATTTAAAGTGAAATAAAATTCAGTAAAATGTCATCACGTGCTACAGCAACAACAACATCTGCAATGTCACGAACGAGTCAATCAACAAGTCAACGACGACATCGTTCTAGGTAAATATATTCAGAGACTCTATATATTTATATTCGTATTGTAATCATAAAACAAGACGTATACGTAAAATATTTAGTAAGTCGTAATTTTATTTCGGATTCACTTAACTTTTCGGGATAATGTACTTTATGTAGTCTAGCGCCCCGTTCTTACCCGCACTTACATAAACACATTTTCGTTCTGGGTTTATAAATAAAATATACGAATTTTTGATTGCAATATCATGAAAATGAACAATGAAAATGCTAAAAAAACAGTATGATTGCTTTTCATTCCATATAGAAGAAAAATAAAATAAAGAAAATTCTAAAATTATTTTTTGCTATATATAAATGTTTGTCTATATAGACTAGACTAGACCAGATAGATCGAATTTTCATGTTTCTTCACTATATATTGTCTAATTTCGTCTTATACTCAAGTATAGAATATTTGTTTTTGTAATTTAAATTGTTAGATTTTAAATTTAGTTTTAATTGCCATTTTCATTGTATGTATATCTGGCAATATTAAAAATGTTTATAAGTAGGTACTCGTTAGAAAAAAAGATGAGTTCATTTAATATCTAAATAGTTTTTGCTGTAACATATAAAATAGGTCAACCATCATATTCTTAGACGTTCTATGTGTATCTAAGAAATTGTTTGCAATCTAATCTCATCCATAATAAAAATAATATTATTATATTGTTTCTTCTATAGCATGTATGAAAATCAATACTATGTACAGTATATTGCCATATCTATATATACTCAGTTGTGAGAATAATGTCCTTGCATTTAGATTGAAGTGTGCAAATGAAAAATAAGTTTTTGTTTAAGTGCCAGAGTATAGTGTTACTTATTTGTCATTTAATACAAAAATAGCACACAGCGTTTATCAGACCGCTAGTTACCATCTACTCGTACATAGCATAAGTGATTTTTATTGTTTCGTTCGAAGACACACTAATTGGTTTAAAATTCCTCGTGTTTCGAGGTGATCGAAGCATGAGACTCGATTTAAGGCTTCTTCGTAAGGAGTGAAGCGCTGCTTTACCACGCTAAGAGTCATCGACCGGAAGAAGTGGCAATCGGAAGGAGCAGTGTCTACCTTGACGACTCTTGTAACAGGTGGCCGAGCATTTTCATGTTGAAAGACCATTTTGTCATGTGTTATGGCATATTATTGGCGTTTGAGCTTCAATGGTCGGCTTAATTGCATCATTTATTATTGATAACGTCCTCCAGTGTTGGTTTCGTTAAGCTGGAGTAGCTCATAGTAGATCACTCTGAATTGATCTTACCAAATGCACAGTATTAGCTCCTTGCCTGAATATTAATTTGACGGTTGGAATTGATGCATGACCGCTACCTCACGATTTTCTGCGCTTTGGGTTGTCCTAGCTTATGGATCCACTTTAAGACCCCCGTACCGCTTCTATATGCAAAAAACACTTTCGATTTTGTCTTTGAAGTAGTTAGAACCATACTACAGCCAAACTAACTATAACATTAGTAGCACGATTCAGTGTGCATCATTGTGCACTATATACTTGTTCACTATATATTTGTTCAGCTGGAACCTTATAAATTCAGCGTTATACAATTTTTCGGGAAAATCCTTACAAATTCATCCGGAACCATACCCTTTACAGCCAAACTAGCTATAGTGCAACTAGCACGATGCATTGTGCATTATTGTGCACCATATAACTTTTGAGTCGGAACCTTATAATTCTATCCAGAACCTGATTAGGCCAGCCTGGCTGTAATATGGATAGCCAAACCAACTATGGCTCAAGTAGCACAATGCATTGTGCATCGTTGAGAATTATATGTTTTTTAGCCGGAACCTTACAAATTCAGAAATATACGATTTTTCGAAGAAAGAAAACATTAGAATTTCAGCCGAAACCTACAGCCAAACTAGGTATGGCACAAGTAGCACGCTGCATTGTGCATCATTGTGCACCATATAATTTTTCTGACGAAACCTTATAAATCTAGCACTATACGACTTTTCGGTAGAAACCTTATACAACCAAACTAACTATGAAGCCAGAAGCATAATGGCAGCAAACCAACGATGGCATAAGACAGTGGTTCTCAACCGAAATTGCACCCCACACCACTAAAATATTTGTGTTATTTCTCGCGGACTAGAGAAAATATATTCAAATTTATATCATGAAAAATAAGAAGAATAGAAAATAAATAGAAATAAAACTATAGTTTTCGTTTCGAAACTGTAATATATTCAGTATTATAATATTCAGTATTTTATACACATATTTATACAAAAAATAATTCAAGATAAATGTAACTTAACATAATTTTTTGTAATAAAAATTGTAACATAAAACGAAAAAAATATAAAAATTATTTTCAAAAAACTTTAATTGAATCACGAATAGCTTTCAAAATACTGTAAAAGGGCATAAATATGTAATCAGTGTGATTGCTGTTGCTCTTTTTCATTGGCGAGTTTATCAATTCTTGCAGATAAATTAGTAACTGCCAAGCGAAGAGTCGGACTAATAATTAATCGATTTCGCTGCTTTGATTTAATTATAACCATTGCTGAAAAAGTTGACTCACAGAAATAAGTGGTTGGAAAAATTAGCAAAATTTTCATAGCTTTTTCGTATATTCATCTTTCACTTTAACCCAAAACTGAGATATATTTGTGGTTTCAAATAAAGATTTTAATCCTAAGTCTGAGCTTATTTCAAAAAGCGAATTTGTTCTATCTGCGTTAATTTACTGCTATTGTTTTCAATAAATGGATTAATAATCCACAAATTATCTATTCGAATATCTTGTTCCGGTGGATAGTAATTTTCGAATGCGCGAGAGAGCGCTTTTAGATGTTCCGTAATAATACTTTTATGCTATTCATGTCTACACCACCGAATTTACGAAATCTGCAAATGAATCGAATATTTCAAAATTATTTTCTTGTACACGCTTCGACCAGTGAATAAGTTTCTTTAATAATTTTATTGTACAAAGTAAAAATTGTAGTATTTTTTTCCTTGGAGACTTAGATTTAGTTCATTAATGAGTGAAAAAATGTCTGATAAATATGCCAGCTTCGCCACCCAGTTATTATCGCGAAAAAAATTAGGCAGGTCATGTTTTTTTTTCATGTAGATGCAAAAATATGCAAGCTTCCTCTCTTAACTCAAATAATCGTTTTAAAACTTTCCCTCTTGACAACCATCGAACTTCTGCATGAAGTAACAAATGTTCATGTTCTGATCCCATTTCTTTACATAATATCACAAACAATCTCGAATTTAGTGCATTACATTTAATAAAATTTACAATTTTGACAGCCTGCGACAATATTTCCGATAATTCCGGAGATAATTTTTTGGCTGCTAAATGTTCTCGATGAATTAAACAATGGGTGAATATATCATTCCATCTGCGGCTACCTCTTTTAATTTTGTTGCAACTCCGGAATGTTTGCCAGTCATGCTTGCTGCTCCATCAGTACATAAGGCAACACATTTTTTCCAATCGAGGGACTTTTCTTCGATGTACTTGTTAATTGCTTTGTATATTTCAGCACTCGTTGTTTGGGAAGGCAATTCAAGGCAACAAAGCAATTCCTCATTAACGTCGTTGAGATCATAATCAATATAACGTATGCAGCATAGCAAAATGGCTTTATTTGAAACATCAGTTGATTCGTCCATTTGAATAGAAAAAAATGATTTTGCAGTTTGTGAAAAAGCTGTTCTTCAATATCAGTTGATAGTTCAATAATTCTTCGTTGAATTGTATCGTTAGAAAGGGGGACAGCTCTAATTTTTTACCAGCAGTAGGTCCCAATATTTCTGAACACACTTCTACTAAACACGGTTTAATTAAATTTTCGGCAATTGAATAAGGTTTCTTACATTTAACAATTCGCAAAGCAACTAAATAAGAAGCCTTTACAAGTGAGTTGTCAAACAATACAGATTTTTTTAGATCAAATTTTTGAATATTTAGCTCAAGACTTTTCCGGTGAAAAAAATCTAATGATTTGTCTACTAGTCTACTAGTAGAATGTTTGGATCTCAAATGTCGAATGAGTTTAGCCGGTTTCATACATTCATTTGACAAAATACAACCACACACAACACACTGTGGTTTTGGCAAATTCCCTTCGGGACAAATAACAAAACCGTATTTTAAGTAATCCGCATTATATTTACGAACAAAAGTAAATTTCTTTTTTGTAGGTGATGAATCCGTTGGTGAATCAATGTTATCATTTTGCGTATTATTGTTATTCGACACAAGATTAGATTTATTAAAAAAATCAGACAAATTTCTTTGCACTTGTTTACTCATTATTGAGAATGGAGCAAAATAATTAATTTAATTTATTTAAAAAAATTATTAAAGTACCTATGCTCTACCTCCAACTACAAAATAACTGTAAAATTTGCCGGCATAAAATAAAATTTCCACAGCAATATAGCAACACTACACAATTTTTTAATTTTTTTTATTAACTGATTTTGTATATGTTAAACGTTAAAACAAACTATTCGAAACATAACCTATCATGGCTGGTCTCCACTTACATATTTTTCTCTTGACGGTAAAAAATCTAGTCCAATTCTTTCCTCATAACATTTTTTAGTACATTTTCCAAAATACATACTTATTGAGCCTCGCCACACTTTGATTCTTTCGTCGTGATTCAATGATTTCAAAAAATCAATCACCGTCCACATTTGATTTCTTTGCGCGTTTCTTTTTTTATGTATGTGCATATGTGAAATTATGTTTTTTGATTTATTAGTTTAGTAAAAAATGTTTATTATTTGCTGCGAAAACTGCTTCCGTGGTTAAAAAAATATATTTTTGGCACTCGAAGCACAAATTAAACTAAAATTAACCCAAAAACGACAAATAAACAAGGTGTTCTTGAAATATTTATCTTTGTTGCTGTGCGAGAATCAGTTGAATCAAAAAAAAAATATTGCTGAAAAAAGAATCAACACTTTCCCCGAAAAAAAATTAGTTTGTTGGTGAAGGGAAAGGAAACGAGGAAAGAATCACGACCAAAGAATCAAAGTGTGGAACAATGGATTCGTGTTTGATTATGACTTTTTCCAAAAAAAAAGAAAACAGAAAAAAACTAATAGAAACCCAACAAACATTTTTGTTTGCATTCACACAGATTTCCTTACGTTCGACATTTTTATGAAATTTACAATTTAGTGGAAAATACGTTATTTATATATTTTTATATTATACCTACATACATACATATACTTAACATTATATGAACCTAAAATTCTAACGTTTTTTCCGAACAATCATACATTTCTGAATTTATAAATTTCCGGCTGCTAAATATATAGCGCTCTAATATATAGCGCTCAATAATGCACAATGCATCGTGC
Organism: Nephrotoma flavescens; assembly: GCA_932526605.1. Lineage (NCBI taxonomy): Eukaryota > Metazoa > Arthropoda > Insecta > Diptera > Tipulidae > Nephrotoma > Nephrotoma flavescens. The sequence goes on along the minus strand of OW052222.1, from coordinate 191,072,170 downwards.
TACTTGTACCATAGTTGGTTTGTCTGTATACGGCTGAATTTGTAAGTTTTTTTTCCCGAAAAATTTAACATTACTTGTATAGTTAGTTCAGCTGTAATATGGTTTTGGCTGGCTTTATTGGAATCTGGCCGGAATTATAAAGTTCCGGCTGAAAAGGTATATAGTGCACAATGATGCACGATGCATCGTGCTACTTGTACCATGGTTGGTTTGGCTGTCTTGGATATGGTTTCGGCCGAATTTTTAAGGTTTTCTTCCGAACAATTGTGTATTATTGACTTTATAAGGTTCCGGCTGAAAAATTATATAGTGCAAAATGATCGAGCTACTAGTGCTATAGTTGGTTTGGTAGCAGTATGGTTCTGCTGGCTTTATACGGTTCCGGCTGGAATTATAAGGCTCCTGCTGAAAAAGCATATAGTGCACAATGATACACAATCCATTGTGTTACTTGTACCATAGTTAGTTTGGCCGTATATAACCATACTATCATTTCCAGCTGGAATTGTAAGGTTCCACCGAAAAACCATATATTTCTGGATTTATAAGGTTCCGCCTAAAAAATTATATAGTGCACAATGATTCACAATGCATCGTGCTATTTGTGCCATACCTAGTTTGGCTGAGGAGGGTATGGTTTCGGCTGAATTTGTAAGGTTCTTTTCTGAAAAGTTGCATATTTCTGGATTTGTAAGGTTCCTGCTGAAAAATTATACAGTACGCACAATGCATCGTGCTATTAGTGTTATAGTTAGTTTGGCTGTTGTATGATCCTGAGTGGCTTTATCAGGTTTTGGGCTGGAATTATAAGGTTCCGGCTAAAAACCACAACCTTAAAACTAAGACAATATCAGAAAAACATATCTTTAATTGTTTTTTTGAAGAGCTTCTTTTAAATCGCAAATTAACAACTTTAGAAAATTTAAATTTACTATTAAAATTATAAATATATTTTTCCATAATGAGCCAAAAACGTATGTTGGATTTTGGATATTGAATGTTGAATAAGTAAAAGAGTTCGTTCAGTTAATCTAGGTGGCTATACCTGCAGAAAATAAAAAACAATCTTGAATTGTACATTTAGGCTGTATGTTTAAAATCTCGTTTAAGTGGATAATCCAATTTTCTAGTGGTATAAACTTTGGTCGAAGACTGCGTTGAAGCCCATGTCGTTCTAAATTTTACAAATAATAAATAATAGTTATTTAGGTATTTTGTCCAAAGTGAGGCATTTAAGTTGAGACTCAAATAAATAACTTAAAAACTGGTAACTTTAGAAAATGCTCCAAGAAGGCAATGGTAGGTTTCAAGGAGAAATAACTTTGTTTAATTTATCAGAACAAATGTTTTTTTTTTCAATTTATAATTTTTCCAGGTTTGAGCTACAATAATGAAGCAAATTATTGAATATTGTGGCTATACTATAATGTTAATTATGAACTAATACTCTGACGGAACTCTGAACTCTGATTAAATTCAGCTAATTCAAAAATGTATCGAAACATTACGTAAAAATGTTAGGTCTCAGAAAAAATTGACCTTATAAAAGTTGCCTGATTTTTTACGCAGAATAAGATCCCACAATAAAAAAAATAGGTTTCCATTACAAAAATAAAAATAACCATGGCCATATTAAAAATAAGTAAAACCATTTAACCCCCCCCTCCCCCTCCTCTCTCCTTTCACTTGAACCAACCAAGTTCGAGTTATTTGTTTGTTTAACATCTGGATAAACCTATGTTTCGTATTACTTGTGACCGCAAACCAATGAAATATTTTCAGTCATTCTCAACTGAAAAACATCTTTTGTCGGACGAACACAACAAAAATAGATTGAGCCAAATCGGTTCAGCCGTTCTCAATTGAAAAACATCATTTTTCGATTTTCCGACTTTTTCGGTGGATTTTCCAAAAATTTTCTTTCGTAAGAACCATCTCCTGGCAATTGCGAACACAACAAAAAAAGAAGATTGAGTCAAATTGGTTGTTTAGCCGTTCTCAACTAAACAAACATAATTTTTTGATTTTCTGAATTTCCGACTTTTTCGGACGATTTTCCCAAAATTTTCTTTCGAAGAACCATCTGCTTGCAATTGCGAACACAACAAAAAAAGATTGAGCCAAATCGGTTGTGCTATTCTCAACTGAAAAACATCATACTTCGATTTTCCGAATTTTCCGGTGAATTTTTCTATAATTTTCTTCCGTTCCAACCATCTCCTGGCATTTGTGAACACAACAAAAATACATTGAGCCAAATCGGTTCAGCCGTTCTCAACTGAAAAACATCATTTTTTGATTTTCCAAATTTTCCGACTTTTCCGGTAGGTTTTCCTAAATGTTTTTTTCGATAGAACCATATCCTGGCAATTGCGAACACAACAAAACAGATTGAGCCAAACCGGTTCAGCCGTTCTCAACTGAAAAATATCATTTTTCGATTTTTCGACTTTTCCGGTGGTTTTCCCAAAACTTTCTTTCTTCAGAACCATCTCCTGACAATTGCGAACACAACAAAAAAAGATTGAGCCAACTCGGTTCAGCCGTTTTCAACTGAAAATCATCATTTTTTAATTTTCCGTCTTTTCCGGTGAGTTTTCCCAAAATTTCCTTTCGTAAAAACCATCCCCTGGCAATTGCGAATTCAACAAAAAAAAGGATTCAGCCAAATCGGTTCACCCGTTCTCAACTGAAAAACATCATTTTTAGATTTTCCGAGTTTTCCGACTTTTCCGGTGGTTTTCCAAAATCTTCTTTTGTTAGAATCATCTCTTGGCAATTTCGAAAACAAAAAACAAAGATTGAGTCAAATCAGTTCAGCCGTCAATTGATAAAATCATTTTGCGATTTTCCGAATTTTCCGACTTTTCCGGTGAATTTTTGCCAAATATTCTTTAGTACGACTCATCTCCTAACAATTGCGAACACGTACTAAAAGATTGAGCCAAATCGCTTCAGCCGTTCTCAACTGAAAAACATCATTTTCGATTTTCGGGTGTTTTTTCCCAAAATTTTCTTGCGTAAGAACCATCTCCTGGAAATTTCAAACACAACAAATAAAAATTGAGGCAAATCGGTTCAGCCGTTCTCAACTGAAAAACACCATTTTTCGATTTTCCCGACTTTTCCGGTGGATTTTCCCATAACTTTCTTTCGTAAGAACCATCTTCTGACAATTGCCAACACAATAAAAAAGGTTGAGCCAAATCGCTTCATCCGTTCTCAACTGAAAAACATCATTTTTCGATTTTTCGACTTTTCCGGTGGTTTTTCTCAAAACTTTCTTTCGTAAGAACCATCTCCTGACAATTGCGAACACAATAAATAAAAATTGATCCAATTCAGTTCAGCCGTTCTTAATTGAAAAACTTCATTTTTCTATTTTTCAAATTTTCCGACTGTTCCGGTGGATTTTCTTAAAAATTTTCTTTCTTCAGAAACATCTCCTTGCAATTGCGAACACATCAAAAAAACATTGAGCCAAATCGGTTCAGTCGTTCTCAACTGAATAATGTAACTTTTCGATTTTCCGAATTTTTCGAGTTTTCCGGTGGATTTCCCCAAAATTTTCTTTCGTAAGGATCATTTCCTGGCCATAACGATTACAACAAAAACAGATTGAAACACATTTCAAAAACACATTTCCGGTGGATCTTTTCAAAATTTTTTTTCGTAAGAATCAACTCCTGGCAATTGCGAACACAACACAAAATCTTGAGTCAAATCGGTTAAGCGGTTCTCAACTGAAAAACATCATTTTTCGATACTCCGACTTTTCCGGTGAATTTTCCCAAAATTTTCTTTCGTAAAAAACATCTCTAGACAATTTAGAGCACAACAAAAAAGTATTGGGCCAAATCGGTCTAGCCGTTCTCAACTGAAAAACAGCAAAATCGGTTCAGCCGCTCTCAACTGAAAAACACCATTTTTCGATCTTCCAAATTTTCCGACTTTTCCGGTGGTATTTCCAAAAATTTCTTTCGGAAGAACCATCTGCTGGTAATTGCGAACACAACAAAAAAAATTGATCCAATTCAGTTCAGCCGTTCTTAATTGAAAAACTTCATTTTTCTATTTTTCAAATTTTCCGACTGTTCCGGTGGATTTTCTTAAAAATTTTCTTTCTTCAGAAACATCTCCTTGCAATTGCGAACACATCAAAAAAACATTGAGCCAAATCGGTTCAGCCGTTCTCAACTGAATAATGTAACTTTTCGATTTTCCGAATTTTTCGAGTTTTCCGGTGGATTTCCCCAAAATTTTCTTTCGTAAGGATCATTTCCTGGCCATAACGATTACAACAAAAACAGATTGAAACACATTTCAAAAACACATTTCCGGTGGACCTTTTCAAAATTTTCTTTCGTAAGAATCAACTCCTGGCAATTGCGAACACAACACAAAATCTTGAGTCAAATCGGTTAAGCGGTTCTCAACTGGAAAACATCATTTTTCGATACTCCGACTTTTCCGGTGAATTTTCCCAAAATTTTCTTTCGTAAAAACCATCTCTAGACAATTTAGAGCACAACAAAAAAGTATTGGGCCAAATCGGTCTAGCCGTTCTCAACTGAAAAACAGCGTTTTTCTATTTTCCAAATTTTCCGAGTTTTCCGGTGGATTTCCTCAAAATTTTCTTTCCTCCGAACCATCTCCTTGCAATTGCGAATACAAAAAACAAAGATTGAGCCAAATCGGTTCAGACGTTCTCAACAGAAAAACATCATTTTTCGATTTTCCGAATTTTCCTACTTTTCCGGTGAATTTTGTCAAAATTTCCTTTCGTAAGAACCATCTATTTCAATTTAGTTGTAAATCATTTTAGTGTTCTGAGTTGTTCAGAGGACTCGTTTTCCTTCTCCTACTGAAAGATATTTCCTGTCGAAGATCTTTTTGATCTTGATAATTTAGAGCTTCCTCCAAATATGTAGACTATTCTGCTAACCTACCTGGGACATTACATTTCGTATTTGTTGAACTTATTTCTTGTTTTTGCCAAGTTATACTACTGGCATTTTGTCCCTGGTAGTACTTTGCTACTACGCGACGTGGACGCGGGTTCCTACGTATTATCAAGGTGTACAAAGAGACAGTCGAAGCCTGACGAATTTGTTACAAACTATTCTATTTAAATTTTGAGTTTGAGCGAAAATGGTAGACGGCCATTTACACGCCTTCTCAAATCTTTGGGAACATTATTTATTGCCAGTCCGATGCGACGGCAAAATACATTTTGCTTCCTTGTGGAAGTCTAACCCCCACCCCTCCCTCGAACTTGTAATCCCGTCCATTTAACACAAACTTTCATTTACCCAAAACCCTTTCACTCGTTCAGGCACCCGAAATTGGAAAGAGCTTGGTGTAATTTCCACGGTACTCCAAAATCATATACTCTCTCAACATCTAAAATCACCCCAACAATTTTCTTGCTTTTCTTTTTCACATTGTGTAAATTTTGCTTGGCTTGGTTACTCAGCTACTGATTCATCGCACAATAATGGTTAATGGTGCATTAATGTTGTTAGTCCTAGAACTCTTATAATGTTCATAGATTGGTAGATAGTTCATTAAGAACTCACCAATGAACACATCGATTACCATCTGGTAGGAAAAATAGTTTTACAAAAATCAATTTAATTTTGATGCCAATATCAAATAATTTCGTAAAGCGTATTGACTAATGGGAACGTGGAGCTACTAATTACTGGGACTGCCCCTAAAACTAAAATGTTTCCTGATTCTATGAGTAAACTAGATAGTTGAATTAACGGCACGATACCAAATTGTATATCGCATACATACCACAAGAAATGCTAAATAACAAAACCATTTTGTTGCCACTTTATGTTATTTTTCCCTGATTCTACGTTTTCTATTTTGGAAAATTATCGGAAATGGAAAATAAATTTGAAATTGATAGATAAAGGAAATTGTATGTTAGATTTTAATATTTACACTGTAGATTTACCTATATCTAGGTGTGGTTTAGAAATAATTCATTATTTTTTATCTTTCCTTATTTTATATGCTTTTCCACTTTATGTTGCAATTTTCAATCATTTTAAACAACAGAGCACATAAAATAAAATGAAAATTATCTTCTCCCCCCACCGCATATTGTGCAAGCACGTCGAGGTATTTATACTGTGTACAGTACAATGTAGAGTAGAATGTGCATACAATGTTAATATTGATATTGATTTTCTTACATTTTCTGTATGCCAAATATTTAGATTAAAGATTTTACAACTTTTTTTTTTACATTTTAATATTGAAAAATAACTGAACATACGTACGTACGCATAGAAATTCAAATGAGACATAGAAAAAAGGTCACAATCACAACTTTCATATAATTAAATATTGGTTTAGGGTTAAAGCAATAAAAATCAAATAAAATACGTCTATACAATGCAAGACGAGAAGGATCGAAGGAATTTTCCATTTCATTTCACATTTTTTACCCGTTTTCGCAATAATCACCAATCACATAATAAAATAATTTTAAAAATATTTCATTGTTGTTAAATGGACACACAATTATCATAATGCTTTTAATTTATGTATTACATTCGAGGTATATACAAAAAAAAACGAAAGAGGAAGGAAAATATGGCGGGGATTTAAAGGAACATACAGTAAAAGGAAAAAAAAATCCTTTTTGAACTAAAAAGTTCATAAATTAAGTTTAGAAATACCATCGTAGAAAGTATATAAATCCACAGAAAGATGATTTTTTTGTACTTTCGGCAAAGGAAAAAAAATGTTCACCCCCTGAAGTCTAAAAAAAAAAGATGGAAATCCAATTTTTTAATCTGAAATGAATGCGAAAGGGAAAAATATTTTTTCTCATCTCCCCCCATCCGCCATTTTACACTTAATCATTTTGTTGTTGCTCCAAGTTTTCCGTTATATTTTTCTATTTATTTTGTTGTGGGGTTGATTTATTTTGTGATAGAGAAACGAAATAAAATTGAGGTCATTTTTCTATTCTCTTTTCCATGTTCTGTTCTTCTGATTTTCGCTTGAGATAAATATTTATCATTATTGTTTTCTTTTTTTTTAATATACATAATAATTCCTGTGTTTCCCAAGGTTTGTGTATAGCTTGTGTAATGGTTTTAAGCGTGTACGATAGTGAAATAAAAGTGTGAAGGACACGTTTTCATAAAGCTTTTAAATTAGTTTGTTACTATTTACGCACTAGTCTGATGGAAATCTTAGTAGTTGACCTATCTCTATTTTAGATTTCGTTGAATATAGCAAGAAAAATAACGATGGTTTTACCTTTTGAACGTGTTGGAAAGAAAAGATTGAACGATTCATTTCGCTTAGCAGTTATTGTTAATTACAGCACTCAACAAATATTCATATCCTGCTAAACCTGCGAACATTAAGTTAATAGCATAGTGAGATTTAATTTGACGCCTTCCCCCTACAAACGGTTCGTATACTATGCCTATTTTCATGGTACATTTTCCTAAATCTTATTTAATATTTATATGGTCAGTAACGCAAAAATTATCAAGCTAAATGATTTTAGAAAACTGAGGCCGTCTTCTTTATAATTCGGCCTATGACTTTTTTTACGGATTTCTCCACATTAAGCATTGCATTAATTCCAATCGAACTCTTCAGAAGGAAATAATAGTTTTTAATATTTGTTAGCAATGGACTGTATTTTTTTGGAATCCGCATATATCGCCGACAACAACATCACCGACCGGACAGATGGCCGACAACAACATCGCCGTTAGGAATTTTTGCCGACAAGCCCACATCACCGACACAACCAGATCGCCGACACCCACTTCGCCGACACCATGTATGTGAAGATAGCCCAAATTTCATCCCGAAAAATTCGACAGCAACACTAATTATTGTCATGACATTTTTTATTCTCACCCCAAAAAATCTCGACATTTTTACTCTCAGCCCCAAAAATATTTGGCTATCATGATGTACTTGTTTGTGAAATAAGCCCAATTTTCATATGTGTGTGAAGATAGGCTAAATTCAGTCTCAGACGAATTCTATGGCAACAAAATTATTGCTATCATGACATTTTCTACACTCAGACCAAAAATACAGTTTTACTCTCAGCCACGAAAATTCTTGCTATGACGATAGTTAAAAACTCTCATGACAATCGAAATTTTCGAGCTTGAGCATAAAAATGTCGGGATTTTCTTATGCGGTGCACATCGTTTATTAGGTGAATGTTTAAAGAGCACCAACGACTTTTTATAAAAAAAATTCGATGTATACGAGTTGAGATATAGTCCATAGAAGTCTGAAGCTATTTATTGGCCCATCCACCGGTGCACATCGTTTAATAGGTGAACGTTTAAGGATCATGTACGATTTTTTTTAGAATTTTTCTATGCATAAGATGTGATCTTCCGGTGATGTGGTTGTCGGCGATGTGCGTGTCGGTGACCTGGTTGTGTCAGCGATGTGGGTGTCGACAAAGTTGGTGCCAGCGATGTGGGCTTGTCAGCCAAAATTCCTGTCGGCGATTTGGTTGTCGACCATCTGTCCGGTCGGCGATGTGATCCATACCCATTTTTTTGTACATACTTTAATTTTAAACAGTTTATTTTTTAAATGAAACACATTATTATTTTGTAGTTTTTATTCGTATAATAATTTGAAGTTGTTAGGTCTACGATTTTGCACACTTTATTGTGCGTTTAGTTTTTCTTCGGGCCTTCTGCAATACTTTTTGTATGGCGTTTTGACGCGACATCTTTGATCAATTTTTTGTTTTAAAAAGATCATTTTTATTAATATTTTCAAACATGCCGGAGCCCTTGAAAGGTATGGCTTTCAAAATTTCAAAACATGATTTACAAATTTTACCATCAGCTCCTGGATACACCGCTTCAATTAAGCGACAATAGGCTTCGTTCGTAACTATGAAGTTTTCTGCTGAAATAATTACAACATCGCCTGATTTTAAACTAGTTTTGGCATCCTTACACTTAGTTCGACATTCAAACGTGTGAAGATATTCAACAGAATAACGTTCTTTCATTTATTTAGTGCTGATTGGGAATTGTCCGAAAGTAGCTCAACAATAGCTTTAATATCACCCCCTGTTAGGAAATGGCCCTCAGCGAGAGGCATTGGATCGTTAGGATCAGATGACTTTATCGATGAAGGCCGAGAATTTAAAATTCCCTCAATTTGGACTACGATGGTGTAGAACTCTTGGTATATGTATAATGCTGTCCAGAAGTTACGCATTTTAAGTGGGTCTTAAACGATTTTATTCCGAATTCCCACAATCCACGAAAGTCAGGTGCACGAGGCGGTAAAAGTTTTCGAATCGTCATTTCTTTAATTCATTGTCAGTGCCAATGAATGTTTATTCGTTATCGGACTAAAGTAATTTAACTTTGAGGCATGCAATAAATCTTTCGGACGAAAGATCACTGACAATGTCTAAGTACATCGCTTTAGTTGAGAAACAAACAAATGCAACAACAAAAACCTTTGAAGCATTGCCTTTTCTTAGATATTAGTTTTTAATCAAAAACGGACCACGGAAGTCAGCTCGAATTGTATTAAAAGGACGAGATGGCCTAATCCTTTCTGATGGTAAATCACTCATAATTTGTTGTCATTGAATGGGGTTTGCATTGACACATATTAAGCAATTTCTCACGATTCTTTTAGCAATCGATTTCCCATTAATTGGCCAGTATTTTTGTCGTACTTAAAACAACAACAGTTGAGGTCCTCCATGAAAATTTTGTTCATGTTCGTGTCAAAAAACTAATAATGTGAAATCATACTTAGGTAAACTGATGTTTTATCGTGTGATAATTTTGATTTTGATCTACTCTTAACAAAGAATCTTTATCGAGGAACGGATTTAATTTTCGTAATTTACTGTTCCTGTGAAGTGTTTTTCCTTGCTTAAGATGTTTAATTTGTACCTTAAATGTATTATTGCGCGATTTGTTTCGATTATTGTTAGTGGTCCTACGATTTTATCCATTGATTTATTAATGTAATTAATAAACCGTAAGCAATAATAGCAATGGTCGATACCACCAGAATATGTTGCCTGGTATAATTAGACGTCAATTCCTGTATATCATTAACACGATTGCCAACAAAAGTTTTAAGTTTACACGGCGGTGTGTTAATGCTACACATAATGTGATGGTGGAATCTAACCATAAAAGTACACTATCAAAATTTAAGAACATTGAATCAACGACTAGTTTAAATAAATTTGAAAGAAAAATGACACAGCATAGTTCGAGTCTTTGATGAATTATTTGCTGTCTTGGTTGATGCGTCGAATACGACACGTAGCTTTGTAGTTGAACTGGGGGGCCTTAGAATTTCGTAATTTGGTACAAAGTATGTGTTTGGGTTTGTTGCTTTAGTGATTTCTTTCATATGGCCTAAATTTAGATATTCATTAATGAATTCCACATATCCCTGTTTAATTTATTTTCTAAATACTGAAACCGTCTCCAAGCAGTCGATTTAAAATCACCATGTGGTGCATTTTGTCGTATCGTTAGTGTAACCATATATTTACCAGTTGCCGTTCGGACGTGAGTTTCTATAAATATTTCCTCACATTGCCGGAAAGGAATTTTTTTGAAGGATTTGTTTCAATTTCCCTAAACTTTTAATATACTAATAGTTAGCTCGTCTGACAGTTCAGAATCAGTCTGTGTATAATCATTTTTTTGGTTACAATTAATTGAAGTTGTCGACCTCCCACCAATTATCCAACCTAGTAAGGATTCGTGGATTGTTGGAATGTTCTTATTGGGTTAACATGATTCATTCCGAGTATTTCAAAAAATACCTCTGCTCCTAATAAACCTTCAACGGGTCTTGAAATATAAAAAGCGGGATCAGCTAGTACTAAGTTTGATGGTAAAGACCAAGCTGAAATGTTCAAATCTGTGGTAATAAAACTGAAATTTGAGGAATACTTAAAAAAATGTAAGGTTTTATTATATTTACTACATCGAGATTTGATATGTGTTGAGACACCTTGGGAAACTGTCGTTTTAGTTTTATTAATGCCATTTATTTTTTTTGTGAAAGGTGTAATAATAAAATTTGACTGACTACCAGAGTCTAGTAAGCTGCTGTAGTAAGTAATACCTCTGTGTTTGTACTTGCATGTAGAATTTTCGAAGTTGGTCTGTTAGCATACAGAACCTAATTCGACTTTGTTGTAACTGAAAGAATCATGATTGTAACAATGTATGATGCTTTAAATTACCGACTCTACAAGGAGTTGATTTAGTTATCTATAGTATGTGAGGTACCAAAACTATTATTGCAAATCTTCATATCTTTGACCTTTTGTAAACGATCAAAAGATGACAATTTAAAGAAAGATTGACAAAAAAACAAAGGATGGTATGTGGCTTGACATACAGGGCATGAACGATGATGATTATTATCGTAATAATTCTTGTAGGATGCAGTTTGAGTTAGGTGCACCCGTGCCCCGTCATAACCAGCTGCGGTTAAAGTTATCTGACCAAATGTTTCTCGTGCGTCACCTTTAAGTTTGTCAAGAAGATAGATAAATTTGACAATGGTTGAAATACTGTTTTTCGTGTGAACAACCGCCATATAAGCCATTAACAATAATCAATTCATTGTTTTAAAAAAAACATTTTTATTAATATTTTCATTTTTATTAAATATTTACTTTGTAAGTTCAAAGTGAAACTGGAAGAAATGTAATGGCTAATCGAATGCAATAATTGAATCATAATTTATTGAAAAATATTTTAATTTGCTAGGTTGTTCAGTAAGTTTTGTCGTTCGATAAGAAAAACGCGATTTTATGGTTTGAAATACATTTTATCATTCAATATAATCTCCCTAAACTTTAATACACTTGTTTCAGCGATCGTCTAATTTATGGATTCCATCCCTGAAATGAGAATCCGTAAGACTGTCTAAATACGGTTTCACGGTGGCTATTACCTCTTTATTCGATCGGAATCGTTGCCCACGCGTGAATTTTTATGTTTGATAAAACATTAAGGGGACTAGTTTTGGGTTCATGTTACACGTTGCCTTGAGTACTGTTATGTTAAATGTTGCGTTAAATTGATGCGTTGATTACGTGACGTTTTAACGAAAAATGTTATACAGAAAAATCTCGATTTAACAGACTTATTAGAAAGTTCGTTAAATCCGATTGCCCGTTAAATCCGAATGTTTTTAAATTTAGTCTATTCGATCGAATTTAACCTGGGACTTCCTCAGGTATTTCTTAGCCGGTTATATTAGGATTGGGTATGTTGGATGGAAGTGGGATTCTCAAATGACTTGTGAAAGAAGTTCTGCAATATGGCCACCTGGAACGGAACTCGATCAATTCTTAATCGATCATGACGGGATTGGGTATATTGGATGGAAATGAGATTTTTAATTGATTTTTGGAAAAGTTTTGGAATAAGGCCACCTGAAATAGAACTCGATAATTTCTTAACCGTATATATGCTGAAATAGAATATGGTGGGTGGAAATAAAATTATTCGATAACTTTTTGGAAGAAGTTGTGGAATATAGACGGAACTCGGTAATAAGCAGGCGTCTTTCTTGAAGCAAGTATCTCGTGATGTTAATATGTTTCTGATAAGGCTGGATGCCTCAACATCCATCATCTTTACGTGATCCACCCATGTAATTAGTGGGTTAAGCAGCAGGCCAACTACATACGCTCACAAAAAATCACGTTATGAACCGTACACAAATGGCTCGGATAAGTTTATAGTATTCTTATCAACAACGACCTCAAAAACTGTTTACGGGAACATGGAACATGATGTCTTCTAAGACCTGTAGATTTCCAGAACCATTCGAACCAAGCGGAAATTTATATTTTTGAGATACTTGCAATACAAGAGCATAAATGGTTTGGGAGTTAGTTCTGTAAAAAAACAATCATTAGACTTTCAACTACAGCAATAATCAGGAAAGGAGAAAATTATGATTCGGTTTCTCATCCTCTGGCGAGTAAAGCAGTTTATCATTTTATAATCCCATGTTTATGCAACGTGCCGGATTCCATCATAATCGGTTAAGTAATAGCCGCGTCCCGTTCCAGGTGGTCATATTAAAAAACTTCTTCTAGCAATCACGAACAATGCTCGTTTCCATTAAACAGATCCAATCCCAACGTAATCGGCTAAAAATTGCCTGTGTTCCGTCCAAGGTGGCCATATTCCAAAACTTCTTTCATAAATCATTTAAGAATCCCATTTCCATTCAACAAACATTTGTTGGATGGAAACGGAATTCATAAATGATCTTCTTCCAAAAATCGTTTAGCAATCCCATTTCCATCCAACATAACCAATCCCATCATAATCGATTAAGAATTGGTCAAATTCCGTCCCAGGTGACCATATTCCAGAATTTCTTCCCAAAATCATTTAAAAAACTCATTCCTATCCATCATACCCAATCTCATCAAAGTTGGTTAAGAATTGATCTAGTTCCATTCAAGGTGGCCATATTCCAAAATATCATCCCAAAATTGTTGAAAAATCTCCATCCATCATAATCAGTAACCGAAAAATAGAAAATACAAATTAGTCCGGTTAATCGAGGGTCCGTTAAATCAGGGTCCTTTAAATCGAAGGTTTACTGTACATCGCATACTTCTCAAGAAACTGCAGTGTTTGCATAACCATTGGCTTCTTGTAATTAGCGATGACATACGTGATTTTTAATTTTTGGCCCTATGTTTTACCAAACATTTGTGGTTCGTTTTTTTTCTTTATTTTTTAATTTGTCTGACGAATCGAAATGTTGTTTTGAATCAAAGTATGTCAAGTTAAAGATCATTTCATCAACTATTCAATGATACCACGTGTGTGTATTGCCTATTCAAACCCAGGACAATAACAATAATAGAACACAACAACTACCAGTTGCGGAACTTGTGGCAGGTATAAAAGTGTACGTTTTAAGGGAATTGTCATCATTCGCATATCAACGTTTAGCCTGAATGGTCTTCTATCGATTACGTCTTCATCCGGAACAAGAAAACGAATACCATACTAGAGGTAGCCGCCCAAGTTTCAACACAGAGCGTGATGGCCACTTTCTTGTGTCAACTTCGTTGCGAAATCGTATGATCGAAAATCCTATCGAATGCGGTTCAACTGGGACAGCGGCTCCAAGAAGTTTGTGAAGTTGAAGTCAGTCTGTGGACAGTTAGAAGACGACTTTGAGAAGGTGATCTGACTGTACACAGACCAGCAAATGGGCCAAAAATACGACTGTGAAGTTTCCGACAAAATTAAAAAATAACAAAACATGGCGGAACATAAAATTTGTCGAAATAACAAAAATGCACATGTATTAGTAAAACAGCTGGCAAAAGCAATGTTAGGCTTATTAAATTTTTTTGTTATCAATAGTTAATAACGCAATTACTAAATTAGCGACTTCGGAAACAAATGACAAATAAAAATAAATAGATTAATACAAACATGGGGTTTTTAAATCAAAAAATTACTAAAGAGTATACCTAATTTCTTATACTATCGAAATATGTTTGGTAATAGACTTCGAATAAGATAATTATATGTCATAAAAATCAAAAACAAATCAAAATAAATGTTCAAAGTGCGTTCAATATCCACATGTTTTAAAAAATTATACGAACGATTAAAAAAATTCAAAATCTAATTAATCTCAGAGATGTCTAAGAGAAACGGTATATATGGGCTAGTTGGCTCAAGATAAGTGCTATCAAACGAAACCTCCCTTATATCAATACAATGACCAGAACCCATTTGTCGTTGACGATGAATATGACTGTTTGACGACTGAACCAAGAGGATGATCACTGTGAAAAAAATTGTCCAAATCTCAGAGATGTCTAAAAGAAACGGTATATGTGGCTAGATGGCTTAAGATAAGAGCTACCAAACGAAATCTCCCTTATATCAATACGATGACCAGAACCCATTTGACGTTGACGTTGAATATCGTAAAAATTGTCCAATTCTCATTGTTTTTTATAAGTACAGTATAAGTGGGTTGTTATTTCAAACATTTAGTTTCGAGTCCCTCCCATCCATCATGATTCTACGGAATTGTTTTCCGGTACTTTAGATCCTTGCATTCCTAATTTTGATTATAATCAGTAGTGATTTGTAAAAATATAAAAAAGAACCCTTTTCTCACTGGACGACCTTTTAAAAATTTTACCTGTCATCAGGGCTCATCACAATCGATTTTTCCGACACTCGAAAACCTTTACACATTTTCAACAAAACAAACAAACTATCCCATAAAAAACCGCAAAAAAATGGAATTCGGAGATGCCTGAAAACGTTCGAGCTACAAATTTTGAATTAAATCATACAAGATTTGAAAAAAATGTAAGATGGAACCCGTGTCCCACCGGTTGACCCTCTACATAAATTTTCCTTGACCGGGTGGTGTCGTCTGACATCTCTTATATTAGGCAATTTTGCCACATATACCGTTTCTCTTAGACATCTGTGAGATTTGGGCCATTTTTTTACAGTGATCATCCTCTTGGTTATTAAGACAGTCATATTCATCGTCAATGCCAAATGGGTTCTGGTCATCAGAATATTATAAGGGTGGTGTCGTCTGACAGCTCTTTTTTTAAGCCATCTAGCCACATATACCGTTTCTTTCAGACATCTCTGAGATTTCGACAATTTTTTTTTACACTGATCATCTTCTTGGTTATTTAAACATTCAAATTCATCGTTAAAGACAAATGGGTTCTGGTCATCGTATTGATATAAGGGTGGTGTCGTTTGATAGCTCTTATCTTAAGCCAACTAGCCCACATATACCGTTTCTCTTAGACATCTCTGAGATTAATTAGATTTTGAATTTTTTTAATCGCTCGTATAATTTTTTAAAACATGTGGACATTGAACGCACTTTGAACATTTATTTTGATTTGTTTTTGATTTTTATGACGTATAATTATCTTATTCGAAGTCTATTACCAAACATATTTCGATAGTATAAGAAATTAGGTGTACTCTTTAGTAATTTTTTGATTTAAAAACCCCATGTTTGGGTTTCGTAATAAAATATTTTTACAATTTATAATGAAGTGTAAGTATAACATTTCGAATTTCGTATTAATCTATTTATTTTTATTTGTCATTTGTTTCCGAAGTCGCTAATTTAGTAATTGCGTTGTTAACTATTGATAACAAAAAAAAATTAATAAGCCTAACATTGCTTTTGCCAGCTGTTTTACTAATACATGTGTATTTTTGTTATTTCGACCAATTTCATGTTCCGCCATGTTTTGTTATTTTTTAATTTTGTCGGAAACTTCACAGTCGTCCAAAAATGATCCCAGTCCACCGACGAGCCCGCCTTCACTTTGATCGAGAGTATTTGAATCGGACAGAAGGACAATGGAGAACAGTCCTGTTTTCTGGCGAGTGCAGGATGTGTACCGATGTTTTGTAGATTGCTGATCACGATGCTGGTGGCCAAAAGTGCATTTTGACAGCTGTCAGGTGTCAAATCGGGTGCCAAATGACTCAATATAATGCGAATGATCGCAAAAAAACACATTTATTACACAAGTTGGCACGTCTGACGACAAATTTCATATCAGAAGTCTATTTCGGCAATTTTTCACTAAGAATTGTTGACAGCTAAATGACAGCTGCCGATAGTCATTGTTATTGATTTGATATCATCCTTGAACTTATCGAAGTAAAATAAAAGAGAAAGATAAAACATAAAAAAACAAGTTTTTGGCTTTATTATAGCACATTGACAGCTATTTGACAGCTGCCAACTGGCAATTTTGAAAATCTAACAACAGATCTGAATTCAGCAACCTCAAAAATATATACCTAGATAATAAACAAAATGAAATAGGCTATTTCAAAAGTCTATACACACTGCGCATATACATAAATCCGTGGAGGATACTCGGAGCTTTAAAGCTCTATACCGGCCAAACTATCCATTTTTGAGCTTTGTAGCCATTAAAAAAATTGACCAGTATGATGAACTCTATAACATATCAAAAATTCAGCGAATTTGACCGGGACCCAATTTCCATAAGATTTGTGCGGGGTCCTTTAAAAAAAGTACATAAAATCAAGTTTCGCACAACACATAAAAACTGAAAATCATAGATACACTAAATTCAATAAAAACTTCGGCACAGAATCAAAAAAGGATCGAAATTACACAGGTTATAGAAGATCTTGGTAAAAATAAATTATGGGTACAATTTGACTCATGAGACATTTGTATACTGTACGTATTATTTTCTCATGAGTCATGGAGTCAAATTACGGCCAAAATTCACACCCTGAAAATATACAAAAACAAAAACACCAAAAATTTAGTTAATGACAAAATCAACACAAAAACCAATCAAATTTACGACTTTTTGGGGTAAATCCGCTAGCATCCGCTAGCAGCAATTTGCTAGCCAAAATCCTGACTACTCAATCAATTTTACAAAGGAAATTTAAATTTCAAATTATATTTTCAATACACTTTTTGTTTTTTTATTTGTGCGATTGCACAATAGAACACCTCAAAATTTGCTGTTTAATTTTTGAAGTCGTAAATTTTACTGTAATATCGCAAAAATAAACTAAAATTTTATGAAAAAGGTATTTTGAAATTTAAATTTCCCTCGTAAAATTGATTGAGTAGTCAGTATTTTGGCTAGCAAATTGGTTGCTTGCTAGCGGATCGAGTATCTACCTCATTATTCATAACTTAAAAGCAAAGGAGGTCCAGAAGAGCAACGCATAGCAACAGACATATGTGAAGTTATTCCACGATTCTATCCCAGAAAATAAAAAAAAAATCATCAGGCAACACTAATCAATAAAAACCCATTTGCTCTTGTGTGAAGTTAGCCCAGCCCAGAATTTGTTAAAATTGATTCAGAATAATTTGTAATTGGTGAAATTAACACAGCCCAGAATTTTTTAATTATCACGTAAAAAACAAAAATAAAAGTCGTTACCTTTTAAAACATGAGAATTTTAGCCAGGTACACGTTATATCAATAGAACATGTATTTGTACGAAATAAAATTACATTAGACGTGATAAAGGTACTTAGCAGAGCACAATAAAAGTATAAATTTGTCGGATTAATGCCATGTGTTTTTGAGATCGTCACACTCCTGCCTAACTTTTAGAAAAGTTAGAAAAAAAATCGTTCCGTGGCAACTTTGCGAAATTGGGCCCTGGGCCAGACATATCCATACAACTCATATTTGACCAAAAAATACAATTAAATTTCGCACGTCAAAAGTATAAATTTGTCGGATTAAGGCTATGTGTTTTTGAGATCGTCAGACTTGCTTATAGAAACGACGAGAAAAAAATCGTTCCGTGGCAACTTTGCGAAATTTTTCCCAGAATCTGTGGTAACTTTATGAAATTGAGCCCTGTCCCGGATAAATGGAACTTTACACGCAATGATTTTTTAAAAGTACCTGATTAGTAAAACTTGTATTTTACACCTTTACACTATCTACGAGTAATAAGTTACTGAACGAATGTTGACTCAAAATTTTATATGTTTAGGTTCTACGAATTTTATAGTGCATATATAGTATCTGCTCGAGGTGCTTCCTATCTTTCCGGCTAAATGGACATGAATTTTTAAACTTTTAAACCGCCGTTAACTGTCTTATTTGACTTCTAGTTCAGTACTTTATTTATCATGCGAATTATCGAGCAGTATGAAATCTGAAGCAGTATGAACGATTCTTTTCTATCTTTTCTAAAAGTTAGGCAGGAGTGTGACGATCTCAAAAACACAAAGCCTTAATCTGACAAATTTATACTTTAACCGTGGGAAATTTAAATGTATTTTTTGGTCAAATTTGAGTTGTATGGATATGTCTGGCCCAGGGCCCAATTTCGCAAAGTTTCCACGGAACGATTTTTTTCTAACTTTTCTAAAAGTAAGGCAGGAGTATGACGATCTCAAAAACACATAGCCTTAAAATCCGACAACTTCACCAATTACAAATCATTTTGAATCAATTTTAACAAATTCTGGGCTGGGCTAACTTCACACAAGAGCAAATGGGGTTTTTATTGATTAGTGTTGCCTGATGATTTTTTTTTATATTCTGGGATAGAATCGTGGGATAAGTTCACATACGTTAGCAACAGTATATAAACAGCTTCAAAATAATTTATGTACTACTAATACTACTATGTATAATAGTAAAAAATAAACCAAAGAAGAGATTATTCTCGAAACCGATATTTCTAAAAAAGTTAAAAAATTGGCACAATAAGTAAGACCGAAGTTATTAAGAATGTTCTCGGAATTAATCGATCCGATGATTGGCGCAAATATATTGAAAATATGCTGACCGGTTTTCATAATATAAACGTTCGAATGTCATTGAAAAAAAAGTGAGTGTGTTTTATATCACACGGCCACGAGAGCCTTGTTAGAATCGTATGCCCTGACGTACGGCTATAGATTAGGACCAGAACTATTCGAAAAATAGAATGGCATCGCGGGCCAATAAAAAACTTAACTGTTAACTTAGTTACAGATTAAAAATGGCGAGTGTTTATTTTCCTATTATTGGGTTATTTATGACCAGGACGACTGAACTTTGAAGTTACAGAAATGAATTTGTATTTTTAAATTATTTGTAACGATTTTTTCGAGTTCTTAAGTTTTTGATTATCCCTTATTAGTTGGTTTTTAAAATTTGAATTGGAAATAAATTTGGTTTATTATTTAGCATTTCGTAGTGAATTTTTGGGTTGACAGTATTAGATTTAGCTGGCGAGACAGTTTTAACTGTATTGTTATAGTAAGTTTTGGGCTGACTATGAGAAACTGTCACGATAGTAATATTTTTTTGGGCTGAGTTCATATAAAATGTCGCGAAATACAGTTTTTTGGGTTGATACTACTAATATTATAGAAACCATTATTTTAGTGTTGCCATCGCGGGTTGAAATTTGGGCCAACTTCACATATGTACATACGCCTGAAGTAAAACTTCTTTAGCTCCATCTATATGTGTGTGTTTATAAATGTATATATGTATAATATATACATGTATATAGATATAAATATATTAATTTTCTACAAATATTTAAATTTATTATGGGTTTTCATTGTTAAATTAATATTTTTGAATAAATTTTTTATTTATTTATTTTTATTCATTATCTTCATTATCAGATACATTAGTAATTACTGTGGTTGATTGTAAGACCGAGACAATCGCCTTATGGTATGAGAAATAAGATACATATGTTTTCGAATGAAAATTAGAAAGATGTCTAGAGAAAACTGCATCGATTGTTGTTCCATGTCTTGTGGTAGGCTCATTCCGGTTATTATTCATTTGTAGTTCTAATTTATCTTGTAGAAAGTTTAGCAAGAGTTGTCCATCTTCGGACGCAAAATTAACATTGAAATCTCCTGCTAAAATTAGTGGCAATGTATGATAGTTTTTTCCTAATTCTTCAGAGCCTATACTCGACCGTAAATTGTAAGTCTTTTATATAAAAACTTTATAATATTATTAACGGTGTTATTGGGCGAAATGTAAGCAACTACCATTATGATGTTTGTTCCATCGTCCAAAACACAGTGAGCAGCACATATACCACCAATTGATGATTGACCAATATCGATTTCACGAATATGTCGTAATAAAATGTCGATTTTTGAAGTTACTATTTTCGCGACGTCATTTGATTTCTGATAAATTGCCACTCCTGCAGATCTAACATTTTTAAGCTTAATTTTCGCAATACAATCAAAATTCGGGATGTCAACATTTTCATCGACATTTGACCAGGTTTCTGATAGAAACAAAATATTGCTTGAATCAATTACGGGATCGCTCAAGTCCGACACGTGTTTTCTGAGACTTTGGCAATTGAAATTAACCATGGAAAACTGTTTTCTGTCATTCATAAAATCAATAATCGTTCTTCCTATTGTTGACAATGTATAATTCAACGATAATCGGCAAAATTCATCTTCTAAAGATATGACTAACGTATCATTTTTTCGACCATGATAAAATCTATTATCATTGTCTTTTGGCACTATGTACAGTCCTTCAATACTGTGTAGCTCGTGATAGAGCAACATATAGTAATGGTAGAGAATGAGTCCTTTGATATTCATAAACAACTTCATTAAATGTTCCACCTCGGGATATATAAATTGTCATAGCACATCCTGATACTAATTTTTCGTTTATCGTTTTGTTATTATTCATGGCAATGGTAGATGTTCATTTGACGTTCGTTCGCCTCGCCCGAATTCAAGCGTGCGTAAAGAAGTTTTACTCCAAAAACATTTTTTGCATTGTGGCAAAATTCGCTGAACAATTACCAGCCGAATCCGATGGGCACGGCAAGCTCCACCAAGTGACGGCAAAGCTCAAACATTGGTACATTGGCAAAAATCTACACGCACTCTTGGTTGACATTTGTTGGAATTTGCAAGAGGAAGATCCCGAAGACGACACGAGCGAATCAGAAAATTAAAATTAAAAAAGTTAAGAAAAATTATCATAAAATCAACTGTATCGGTTTAATTTTCTTTTGCATATAGTTTCTATTGTATCTATATTTGTCGATGAGATGTGTATTCGATCGATTTCAATCGTATTAAATTCAATAAATGGACAAAAAATTATAAAAAAAGTGTTTCCGTCGAAATGAAAAAAAAAAACACAAAACTGTGAATGTAGATGTGGTTTTTCGGTCTTGATATATTCGGAAAAATTCTTTGTCTTGGCTTGCGCAACAACTTTGCTGACGAAAGCCAAACGAAAATCCTAATCGTTCAAAGTGAAAATGAGTATATTTTGAAAAATGTTTGACTGAAAGAGAGCCAAAACATGTCAAAAGCGATAACTCATAAATGGGGACTTACTTTAAAATGGAACTAGCATCATTGAATTCAGCATACTTGAATTAGGTTTTCCCCGTGGGTGGCCAGCTTGTCACAAAAAAAAAAGTTTGCGATTCAAGCACAGTGTAAACAATCGGGTTCAATTTAGCGGCCTATGTCAATTTTAGCTACTGGTAGAGCAATTTCCGTTGGTCACTCTTAAAAAACAATCGGGTTCATAGCAGTAATTATCAAGGACGCATGTTTCAAAGTTTCGGTCATTTTGTGTACTTCAAAATAGAGCCTCGTACAATTGGAGAGTGTAATTCAGTCCAATTTTTTTTTTACTAATCCGAAAAATTTATGATAATTCATGTTTTTTGCCAAAATTTAAAACCCATGGAGAAGCCAAATAAGTAAATATTTTGTAACTCGTAATATGATTTACTGTCAGTTTATCGTGAACAATTTATCGTGCGCAATTTATCGTAGAACAATTTATCGTGGAAACAATTTATCGTGGAATCAATTTATCGTGGAACAATTTATCGTATAACAGTTTATCGTGAACAATTTTTCGTATAACAGTTTGGAACAGCTTTAGTATCGCAGTCAAATTTTTTGACAGTCTGAGCGACGGTAGCGCCACTCTGACCAAGAGCGGAATTGTTCATAACTAAAAATGTGCCTTTGCTTAGCATTTTGGACCTAGCGCCATCTATTGGAATAAAAACGAACTAAAATTTAAAAAAATACGTTAAGACGTGCTAAAAAAAATTTAACAAAAAATATTGAATCTCATTTAAAAATAAATGAAATTTAATATTTTTTATGAATATATTAAATTGAGAGTGGGAGACGCACTGCGCGCCGCACGTAGGAGCAGATTATATTGAATCTATTAATGACACCTACGCTCCTCCCCGTAGCCCTGCGGGGCTCTTTAGATTTTAATTTCGGGGGGCGTAGGAGCCGGGATCTTTAATCGGTTAAGAAACTACCGAGTTCCGTCCCACATGGCCATATTCCAGAACTTCTTCCAAAAATCATTCAATAATCCCATTTCCATCCAACATACCCAATCCCATCATAATCGGTTAAGAAACTACCGAGTTCCATCCCACATGGCAATATTCCAGAACTTCTTCCAAAAATCATTCAATAATCTCATTTCCATCCAACATACCCAATCCCATCATAATCGGTTAAGAAACTACCGAGTTCCGTCCCACATGGTCATATTCCAGAACTTTTTCCCAAAATCATTCAATAATCCAATTTCCATCTAACATACCAAATCCCATCATAATTGGTTAAGAAACTACCGAGTTCCGTCCCACATGGCAATATTCCAGAACTTCTTCAAAAAATCATCCAATAATCCCATTTCCATCCAACATACCCAATCCCATTATAATCGGTTAAGAAACTACCGAGTTCCGTCCCACATGGCCATATTCCAGAACTTCTTCCCAAAATCATCCAATAATCCCATTTCCATCCAACATACCCAATGCCATCATAATCGGTTAAGACACTACCGAGTTCCGTCCCACATGGCAATATTCCAGAACATCTTCCAAAAATCATTAAAGAATCCCACTAATTTTTTGATACCACGCATAAAACTTTTCTACGATAAATTAATTGTCCCACGATAAATTGTGTCCACGGTAAATTGTGTCCACGATAAACTGTTCTACGATTAAATGTTCACGTTAAATTGAAACACGATAAATTGTTTACGATAAAGAGACCGTCACCCCGAGTATACAATTTCAAAAACATTTGAGTTAACGTTTCGTACCCGAACAGGTTTTTGGCATTTAAAATGAATAACCCATGTTTCCAATACTTAATTGAAGATGTCAGGCCTTCAATTTTCACGAGATTTTGATTTGATCATTCTTATTGAATGTTTTGTGTGTTACAACATTATTGTTATTTTGTATATTACTATGTATAATTTTATAAAATTTTAATTATTAATTAGTTCCAAATTATTTCTACTCGGTTTTATTATTAATTGATTTTTTTAATTTTTTATTTCGTTTACCAAAAAATTTTAGTGATACGAATGACAAACTGAATGCAAATAAATTGTAAGTACTTGCTATTTGTTTTTTATTTACAGCTTGATTGCCACTTTAAATGCTGTAGCACGCAAAACTTGTGCAAAATTTAAAGCAATAGCATTTAAGTGCTTAGTTTGTAAAACCAGATGATTTATTTATTTTCGAGTTTAGATATTTTGTTATTTTTTACACTGCTTTTTAAATCGCTTATAAATTTGCCAATTGCTTATTATTTAAAAAATGGTACAATTTTTAGTATAAGGATAAATAATGCTTAGTTAAACGGTTACATGTAACAGAAGTGGCAGCTTTGAATAGGGACAGAACCGCTAAAATTATTGAAAATTTTAACCGAACTGATGTACTGGAAGTTTTTACAAAGTTAAACTCCAAAACTTTAAAAGTATTTTGGTATAAAGTATCGAATTAAAATAAATACTAAAAATTAATTAAAAAATGAAAAAAAAATTGATGAAATAAAAAACGGTTGGCCAAATAATAAGGATTCGGAAACATACCCACCTGCACAGTGTAATAGCTAAAAGCTGTCCAATTTCGAAAAAATACGCCACATGACTATACGGATTGTCAGAGTTCACCATTTTAACCCGTTCATTTTTCATGATTTGAACGGAAAAAAAACCTGAAGATAAGGAGCCCCATTTCCGTTATAGATAGTTTTTTATAATTATAACGAAAAAGTCCGTAAATTTAAATTCTGTGAAGCAAATCCTGTAGATTTTGGCACGCATCCATTTACATAGTGCAATAGATGGAAGCTGTCCAATATCCATAAATTACGTCAGATGTCTCTGGGGGTCGTCAGGGTTCCTCAACTCCGAAAAAACCCGCGGTAACTGGATTTTCTGTGGAACGAATCCTAGAGAATTTAGCACATAACATCTTATATAGTGTAAGAGATGAAAGCAGTCCAGTGTCGAAAAAATACGCCCCATGTCTATGCGGATCGGCAGAATTCCCAATTTGGATCCATTGCATTTTCATGATTATAACGAAAAAGTTTGTAAATAGAAATTTTGTGGAGCGAGTTCTGAAGATTTTGGAAGCTAGACACCTAAATAGTGTAATACTGTGTAATAGTGTCCTGTTTCGGAAAAATACGTCATATGTCTATGCGGATCATCTGGCACTCCATTTCGGCCCGTTCATTTTTCATAATTATAACGAAAAATGATCTAAAGATTTTGACACATAACCACCAAAATGTAAAAGTTGTCCAATTTCTATGCGGATTGTCAGATGTATGTGAAGATAGCCCAAATTCCATCCCCGAAAAATGCGATGGCAACACTAATTATGTCTATCATGACATTTTTTTTACTCTCAGCCCAAAAAATCACGACATTTTTACTCTCAGCCCCGAAAATTTAATGTCATGACAGCTAAAACTATCATGACACAAACATTTTTCTGGGCTGAGAGTAAAAATATTGCATTTTGGTGAAGGAGGAATATTTAAAGTAATTTTTGATTTTCGCTGTAAGAATATTTTTTGGATAGTAGAATTTAATTGTTTTTTGTTTATTTAAAAAGTTATAAAACCTGTTTTTATTAAACTCTTAACATTTTTATTTATTATTAAGCTGTTATAAGGAAATATTTATACCCGAATTTAGATTTATTGCTATAATTATTAATTAAATGGCGCAATAGTATACATAAACTTGTATAGTATTGCCATAAGCAACTTTTTCGATTTTCGGGGATAGAAATTTGGGCTATCTTCACAAAGGTGATTGTCAGGTCGCCTTACCTTGGTTCTTTCCTTTTATTATAATTATTTCCATTTACGGACTTTTTCGTTCTAATTATAATAAAATGAACGGGCGAAATGAGGTATCTTGACAATCTGGCTGCATATAGAATCTGGTGTTTTTCAAAATTGGACTGCTTTCGTCTATTACACTATGTAGATGGCAGATGGCTACGTCCCAAAATCTTGAGGATTTAGAATGTTTTCGTCTATTGCACTGTATAGATGGGTATGGACCAAAGTATCCAGGATTTGCTCCACAGAATTTCAGTTTAACGCCAAAATCGGGTGTACTACGAAATCTCGGTTTTCAAAATCCCGGTTTTCAAAATCCTGGTTTTCTGTTCTTCTAGTTCTGAAGCCTAGATTTTGAAAAAAAAATATTTTTTATTAATTCGGGTTCGGTTGGTCTAATAATATTTTAACATAAAAATAAGATATCATTTGTCATTTATAAATGCGTGGTATATTTAAATGGAGAACAACGTCCTTATAAAACGGAAAGTTTAACTATTGTTTAACATTTAATAATGTTTTATTTCTTTTTGACTTTTGTAACTCTGATATTTGTTTTCGAATGTCAAATTTCCACTTATCCAGTCAGTGATCCATTTTGGTAAAATTTTATCAAGCAAATTTAATAATATTTGATAAAAAAAAATATTACGAAATATTATTCCTTAAAACAAATTAAAAAACATATATTTCCAAAAACGAAAAGTAACCCCGTTGGCACACTTGGCCCTTCGATACATGCGGCCTTCAAGACATTCGGCCCGTCGACATACTCTTCGTAATTTTTTGAGTTCCATCCCTAATGACAATGTTCAAGAACTTTATCAAACATAATTTTAAAATCCCATTTAGATCCCATATGTCGATTTTCGACATAATCGGTTTCGAAATGGCCAGGTTAAATCCCTATCCGCCTTATTCCAGAACTTTATCAAAAACGCAGTTTTTGAATTCCATTTAGGACCCATACGTCGAATCTCAACTAAATCGGTTAAAAATTGGTCTAGTTCCATAGCGATGGTCATATTTCAGTACCATAAATCAAAAAATCATTTTAGAAATTCATTTCCTTCGCACGTGTAGAATTTCAACAAAATCGGTTTAGAAATCGCCTAGTTCCATCTCTATTGACCGCTTTATCGAAAAGTCATTTTAGAATCCCATTTCCATCGCACGTATCGCATTTCAACAAAATCTGTTAAGAAATGGTCAAATTCCATCCCTATTAGCCATTTTCTAGAACTTTATCGCAAACTAATTTTTTGAATTTTGTCAAAAAATGTTTTAAGGTCCCATTTTCCTACATGTCAAATTTTAAAAATTTAAACCGGGATATTTTTATACAAAACCGGGGAGACTTTGAAAACCCGGATTTTAAATACCTGGATTTTGACAGCCACTATTTTAAAAACCGGGATTTTAGAAACCGGGATTTATAAAAAAAAACCTGGATTTTGAAAACCGGGATTTCAAAACAAAATAGGGGACTCGGACGATCCGCAGAGGCATGACGCGTATGTTTCGAAATTGGACTGTTCCCTTCTATTCCACAATGTGGCTATGTGTCAAAATCTTCAAGTTTGCTTCACAGAATTTTTATTTGCGAACTTTTCTATTATAACTATTATATAATAACCGGACCTAAATACTGAACCCGACGATCCGTATAGACATTTGGTGTATTTTTCGAAATGGAACGATTTGGTCTACAAAATTTTCATTTAGAAACTATTGCATATAATTTTGAAAAGATGAACTGGGACAATAGAGAACCATGACGATAAGCATAAACGTATTATCTCAAAATTTTATAGCTTTCTTCTATTGCACGATATAGGTGGGTTTTCATTTTCGGACTTTTTAATTTTAAAAATAGTACAATAGTACAACTGCACAATCTCATATTGGAATGCTCTCGTCTATTGCACTATGCAGCTGGTCATGTACCAAAATCTCCAGGATTCGCTCTACAAAATTATTATTTTCGGACTTTTTCAATATAATTATGATAAATTGACGTGCCTAGAGGTGAGGCTCCTTGGATTGCAGACATGGGTATTTTCTCAAAATTGGACGGCTTTCATCTATATCTGCCAAAATGTCCAGTATTCGCTGTACAGAATTTCCATTCATGGACTTTTTCTTTAAATTAATGAACAAATGAACGAGCCGAGGTGAAACATCCTGGCCATGCTGAATTGCTGCTTTCCATTTTCGGACATTTTCCTTATAATTTTGGTAATTTGAAAGGTCAATGAGTCATCCTGTCGGCCTATATAGACATTTAGGTATCATGTCGTGGCACCTTCACGTAGATTGCTACATACCTTGCAACTCATTGGTCATTAATAACATTTGGAAATAATTGAAATGAAGTGGCTCTCCTGTTGCTTGAATACCAATATATCTACCTAGTCGAAACTTTGTTTTCGTGACAATTTCTGTTACAATCAGTATCATCGTCAAAAAGCGTTTCATCAGAAGCGGTTTCCTAGCTGGATATTTGTTTAAATTAATTTAAATCCACCACACACAAATGTGTATGCACAAAACCATAGCACAGAATATATCAGAAACGACAGTTAGAAACCATTTTTTTGCCAATACTCCTGAAATAGTTTCCACGTTTGCCAATAGATGGCTCTAAATTTGAAAAACAAATCATGTTGTAAACATTAAAACTTTTTAGTAGTGTAAAAATAAATTCTCTCTCTTCGACTTCTGTCAAATTGTTCGCGATCATTTCTCAAACAATGCGCATTATTATTAATGAAAATGATTCGGTTAACGCTGAAAATTTAGCACGGGCACAGAATATACTATATTCTTTGGCACGGGTATTAAATATTTTTGATCGAGTAAAAAATATTGTCTTCAAGCATTACTTGATCAGAATCTACTACACCGACAGTCCATCGTGGTTCAATTCAGCCGAGGCAACCCATTTATTTGAATTTGTTATCAAGCTATATCAGAATGAATTTGATGATGTAAAACGAATCAATTTAAGGATGAAACACACCAAGCAGCAGCAGCGAGCAGCAAATTTAAATATTGGTTTATTCGCTTACGTAATGAAACAAAATTATAGTTTGATTATAAATATAGGTATTTCCAATTAAACAAATCTAATATTTTGTAAATTTAATTGAAAAATTTAAATTTAAAGAAATTATATTGAATGAAGTTGCATCTGTCGCGGCATCAATAGGTTCCACACCCAGCAGTTTCAATTGATTGCACTTTGATGCTACTCATAACCTCAATAAAATTGAGACAAGTGCATTTTACTACTAAAACAAAATAAACTGCTGCGCTGCTTGATGTGCACACCCATTCGCAGCCGTTAGTGTGGATTGTTTGGAATATGTTGCGCTGCTCTTGGTGTGTTTCATCCTTTAGTGGGCACGTACTCGAGCATTACTTGTAATCTTCGGTAATTCCTACTTCTTGTGCATCGGACAAAATTGGCGGTAGTTATTGTGTTCAGAACAACACTATGCCGAATGTAGTTTACAAATTTTTAAAAATTAAAAAAACTGGTGATTAATGGAAATTTCCGGCTTTTTATTAAAAAATTAATTTTTATAAATTCGGATTATGCTGGGTTCTCAATTTTATCGGAGGACTATAAAAAGAAAAAATGTCTATAGGTTCCACAAATTGTTTAGTAGTACTTTCAATTATGTTCACCACTTTGTTGTGCTTTAGCTCGGATTTCTTTCTACAGTACCAGTGAGAGCTTCCGAACGAACCGAGAGAGAATCAATTACTTATTTCAAATAGATGTTGATATGGTGACAAAGGTTACATTCCCATTACAACATGACATAATTTCTAGTCATTTTTACCATCGAGTCCCGAATTACAAATTAAAATCACAATCCAGCATTCAGCTTCCTTTGATTACATGTTTAATTTCTCATCCAACATACTTATGGTAACGCATTAATGGATTCTGCTAAATGTTCCAAAAATCATTAAACGGGCTTTTCAACAAATTCATCTAAACAACCAATTATAAAAAATTCGTTGATATCATTACTGTTTGGCATTCGTGGTTTCATCCGAACCCCCTCGAAATAGTTTCGCCAGGTAGGCCAAATACCTTAAAATGCGAGAACACATTGTACGAATGGCATTCAAATAGTGGTTTATACAAAAACATTTCGATAATCGTCTCATCCCTCAGTGTGATTGAAGAACCCTTGTACAATCCAGTGTATCAATCAGGTCCCTCGCTGAAGGCTTGAATATAATGCCCGGCCCCCAGTTAAGGACTAAGATTTCTAATGCCAAATATCCTCATAATACATTTAAATATTTTTTTTTCGGATGGTTGCATGACTAAAACGCAAAAATATAATTACGGCATTGAACCCTGATATAGTTACCTCTCATTCAAATATTTGTCCAGTTTGTAAACGCTATCGATCATTTCAGTTTTGAAATTGAATTCCTGGTATTAACGTTTTTGGATCTTTCACACTAACCGTTTTCTTCAAGAATTCCATAGCTTTCATTAACAGGCTACTTCAGTTTTCTTTCAATGTAGCTAATACAACCGATTTGACAGCTCTTCCTGTATAGCTTCACACATATTTAACTTTTGGCGAATATCAGCCGTATAATCCACCATACCCGTTTTATTCACTGTTCCCAAAATTTTCTCGTATAATTCTTTTTTGACGACTATCTAAAAAAAAATAATTCGTAAGTAGGAATAACAGCAATACGGTTGGTGCAGCCAAAATCAAAGTGACATTAAGTTGTGAGAGCCAATTGGGAAGAAATTTTAGATGTACACTTCGCAGATTTTATAATCGATTTTAAATTTTTGAAAACTACTAGCGCTATCTATTATCCATCATTTAAACAATTTTACCACTCCTATTTTGATGTGAAAGGTCAAATATTCGAGTCGAAAGAAATTCATATAAAAGCGGGATATGTCGCTTCTGTATATATTCTGTGACATAGTTTGTGTTTTTTTTTATTTTTATCATGTCTCTCTTTCGCACACGAAAATGCAGTATTCGGTAACTTTATTTTGTTACCAGATTTTGAAATTCTATGTATTGGCGTGAATAAATCCGAATCATTTCAAATTTCTGCGACAAATTAAAATTTGTTTTGGAAAATTCTTTCCCATTTTTAAAGCAAGTTTCCATTTCAAAATGTATTGCTTACTCTCTAATTTTCGCACAATTTTTTATAAAAAAATACTCAGCTGTCAAACTTAGTAGGTCTGGTAGTTCATTTTTTTCCGATAGCGGAAACGCTGAAACTCGTCAATTGGCATTTTTGACTTTCTATGAAGTAATTAACGCATTCCGTTTACTTAAGTAACGAATGGAAACAGACATATTAGTGACTTGATTAGCATTGCTAAACATGTTTTTCTGGAGTTTCGCCAATTTTAAAACTTTTAATTTTATAATAATTTCTGGTAATTCGGAGTTTTTGAATTTTTAAAGTTTTCTTTTTATTTGCTTTATGTACATTAAGAAGTTTACTAAAAATGCATTGCAATTTATTAATTTATTTTTATTTTTTTAGAATTATAATTACCCTTTCATAATTTCCTTTATGTTATGCAGAATCAATGCTATTCTCATTCAAAACTTTTTTGAATGACCAAATTGTAATTTTAGCCTTATACCGTAGACAGACACAAACTAGATAATCATGAATTCTTGATTTTTCCGATATTTCTCCGGTTTGTCGTATCACGATTTTCTACAAAACAGGGTTACTACAATCGGATTGTAGGAAGAAGATAAATTAGAAATATATTAAAAAATCAGTTGGGTTGTATGGGTAGGAGCGGTTTATATTAGCCTATTAAAGTTAGCCGAAAGTTGTCAGCCGAAAGTGACAAAATCGATAATGCAGATAGTGTCTCGACTATGTCAGCCGAAAAACTTAACGTTTAAAGTGTTATGTCTGGAAAAGATTTTATTTGAATCGGTTTGTCAATGGTTATCGCTGGAGAATTAGAAAACTATCGGTTACTAGTGGAAGCTTTTAAGATATGGATCAAAAACTGAAAATAACTTATATGGTCGCAGAAAATCAAAAAATTCTTGTGAAAATTCTAGCTCAAGAATTTTCTCCAAATTTTCCATACAGTCTTAGTATAGCCTAAGCTATTAGAAAAAGAACCGAAATTATTGGTTACTAGTGGAAGAAATGCCGGGAAGTCGGAATATTTTTAAATTTCAACATTTCATATACCGAGTTCCTTTACTTGGGAGATCAATCGATTTGCCATTTTAAGGATCACTTCTAATATTTTATTCCGCTGAGATGTTTTATTTAGTGAAAAAATATAAATACATAATGAATAAAAAATTTCCGCTGGTAATTACAATACAAAATATATTCTCTTTAGTGATAGTGCTGCCACTTGCGGCAAGTAGCGTAATCTCGTATTTTCTGCTGTCAAAATTCCGCTATCTTATACAGCATTTAAAACTGCACTGATTTGCTTGAATTTTGGCAATAATTAGGCACCAGCGCTAAAACTGTGAATTTATTACCTAATGACATTTCAAACGGCATGCCCATTGTACTTTGCGGTACTAAGTGCTTCAAAATCTTTTCAATGATATTTGTCCTGTATGTATTCTATACCAAGGGTATAGTTTGCTGCCAATGCCAAACGGGGGATTTGTGGAATAAATTGTTAGTACCAAACTATTTGTTTCGTTCAAATCCTTTCGAGCGAATGTGGCACATCGATTGATTAGCGTTACAATGGTAATTTGATGTTTTTGGTGATTTTGTTCAAGATCTCGTCAATTGTATTTCATACTTAATATACCATAATATATTAATAATTAGCTGCTAACACCAAAACGGTGGATTGTTCAACTAAAGCGCTAATTCCAAAATTATTGCTTCGTCCAAAACCTTTCAAATGATATACAACATGATTTTATTGGAACGAACAAAACGCAACTGTCGCGACAACGATAGTTTTGAGTATTATGGTGCATCACCTAAATTGGTGCATTAGCGCATGGTTGCATTCTTCAAATTTTTTTTCGAAACGATAGATTTTTGAATTAAACCACTGATTACTTTGTTCAAGACATTTTAAATGATATGTCCCACTGCTCAACAGCGTCACAACGGTAATTTTGAGTACTAAGGTGCTTCAGCAAAATTTATAGCATTCTTAAAAACTTTTTCAACGACATAACGAAAAGAAAAATTTGGTGCCAACACCAAATTGGCGGATTTAAGAACTGAAACGATACCGTCAAAATTGTTGCGTCTGATTCAATACCTTGAAAATGATATATTACACGACTATATGAGAATAATGTAATGAGTGATTTTCTATGGCAGCTATACTCGACTCCCTTGCATTAGAAATCGCACTTGCTTATCAATGATCGCACATGATCGCACATGCCTATCTCTTCTTCGATTTAAAAATAAAAGATTAGCGGAAAAAATGCAAATCGCAAAAGCCATTCTTGAGATTGGTACAGACACTGATCCAGACATCTAGAAGGACCGACAAACTTTTATTTCATTTTGGAATCATAAGAACCTTCAAAACATCGAGAAAAATTATTTTATACCATTTTGTACCAAAATTTTATACCATTTATACCAATTATTTTATACCATTATTTTATACCATGTTTAATCATTTTTATCAGAATCCCAATAAGTAGGACTTACAAGCTGAAATTAACTTTGCATAACGTGTAGGCGCAATGTTTGACATTAAAATTTTAAATTTCGCCTAAAAGACGATCTAAATATATTTTGAATGATAGCGAAAACTACAAAATATTAGAAACCCAACTATACAATTTTCGATAGATGGCTCGTTCATAAAATAAGAAAAAACAAACATTTGCAAGAATATTTAAGTTGAACCAAAAGGCAATTTAACAATTTTTCAGATAATGTTCTAGAAATCACTAAACTTGGCACTTATGATTACATATTCCTATCATGGGTGGTTTTTTGCCAACTGAAAAACATAATGGCTAAGGCTAAGGGTTTGTTGGCTCCAAAATTTATGTTGGGAGTCGTTCATTCCAGCATTTTCAGTGTTCAATGGAACTGGATCAATTCTCGGTTTAATTGGATCCGCCTGAATATCAACCTTTTATAACGAAACGAAAATATGCAGTGTTAAAAAAGCCTTTATAAATTTCATCTGAATACTTTTTTAAAAATTAATCATGATGAAATACGAGCAAACGTTTTGTTCAATGAAGCATTTTATACGTAACGACATCTAGAAAGTTATCAATGTGTAGAAAATTCGTGTTAAACTAATTTTCATTAAAACTAATTAGGTCATAACAGCATTTAAACATTTTTCGTTAATAATTACGCATACACAAACAGTTACACACACACACACACACACATTCAAACAATATTCTCTAGACCATTTCAGCTATTGCGTTGTGAAAAATAATTTTGGATTTGAATTGAATGAGAAAATCAACGCGAAAGAAAAATCTAATTTTCCATATAGTTAAAATCAATTGACAGCTAACCTAATTTTCCTAAAGGAGACTAAACTGAAAAACATGGAAATGAATTAAAAAAAGCTCTAAATCATCTAGTTTTTTGTCGTTTTACGTAAGATTAAGAAATGTTGGCGTTGGCGTTGTGGTATTGTCATATTCGTATGTATAGTAATATGTTTTTTTGTGGTATATCATCTTAATCACAACAATAAACTCGCAACGCAGCACAGAAAAAAAATCGTAGAAGGAACATGATGAAATTTTTTCTAGGCGAAAAGGAAAATAATTTAGTTCTAAAAAATATAAAAAAGGACTAAAACTGTAATAATTCATAAATCATTTATAAATTTACATTGGCATTACATTATTATTATGTATGTATTACTAATACAAAATATTTTCTATTTCTACATTTTAGATCGACATCACGTTATGCTGACTTGGAAAAACCAAAGAAGAAAAAAGCTTTAAGCGCTACAACTAGTTTAGTATCAATACCAAATACAATTAAATTGAGTATGTTAAACAGTGGACTGCTATCTTTTGGTAAGTGATAGAAATTATTATTGTAGAATTATTATTGTGTCAACAATTTGTATTTTATGTGGGCACAAAATTGGCTGAACCTATTTACGTTTCGCAAAATCAATTTTTCCTCCAAAATTGTAATTTATTAAGTGACAAGTAGATATTCCAAAACAGTTGTTGTTTTGACAGACAATTAAGAATTTTTCGTTTGTGATACTGTTAAAATTTACTCAGCAAAGCAAGATATTGGTACGATTTTGTTTATCAACCATGGTCGGTATCGCACGGTGGGGTACCGATATAATTATTTATATTTGTTTATTTTATAAAGTTCCAAACAATCTGAAAACCTCAATCATTATTTTACAATAATTAAAAATCATTCGCTAAATATTTTATATTACACAACCACAGCCTAAAAATATTAACTCGCGAATTTAATTTGCGCACTGTAGAATAGTTACCATAATTGTTTCTCGCACTGTTCAATTTCCATTCCTGTTAAACTATCATATACAAAACAATGATTATTTGCCATTTATAGCAACCTTTCTTTAGTAAAAAAACGCAGCTGGATGCCACCGTAATAATATTAAACAATTTGTTGAAAAACTTAAGATTTTAACTTAAATTTCCTGAAATGCATTGGTTTCGAATGTTTATTGAGGAAGGCCATGTTCGAAGTTCAAAATTTGATGAATTTTTATTTTAATATCCTAAGCCACGGCAGTTCAGAAAATGAACTGAAAACAACAATTTATCGAAAAAGAACATTATTACCGACAACGAAATTTCATTGCCGAAAGATTACTAAAATCAATAATTTACCGAAAGCGACAGTATATCGAAAATACCAGGTCTCCGAATGTTAATAACGACATTTTACTAGAAACATAAAAACATTATTACCATAAAGTTATCCGAAAAAGATTGTTGAAAATGACATTTTGAGCCATATCTAATATCAAAAAAAAAGTTTCATGAAAAAAAAGAAATTTCATGAAAGCAACAGTTAACTAAAACCAAACATAAACCGAGAGTGAAAGATTACTGAAAATTAAAATTTGCCTTAAACGTACACTGAAATCGATAATTCATCAGGCCCGAAAACGATAGTTTCATGGAAGCAACAGTTTAATGAAAGTGACAGTTCGCCGACACAATTTTTCACAGAAAACGACTGTTAAACGAAAGCAAAAATTTACAAACAAAGGAAATAAATCGTAAACTGCAGTTTACCGAAAATGATAGTTTGTCGAAAGTAACAGTTCACTGAAAATTACAGTTCGCTTAGAACGGTCGCTAACCGAAAACGCGATAATTCCCCATAAAAACAGTTCTCCTTAATTTAGTATTTCAAGAAAGTGAAAGTACACCGGCAGTGCGCGGTCACGACGATTAACCGTAAACAAAAGTTTGCCGAAACCGGAAGTGTACCGAAAGAGAAAGTTTATCGAAAATTATAATTAGCTAAAACGACAGTTTAATTAAAACGACTATTCATCTTAGACGAGAGTTTAAGAAGGCTCTCTATTCAACATTCGTTCGTCCCCTGCTCGAATATGCTTGCCAGGTGTGGTCGCCTTATCATGAGGTTCACATTAACAGGATTGAAGCAGTCCAGCGTAGATTTCTTCGCTTTGCTTTACGCGGACTACCGTGGGTGGACATGTTCAACCTGCCTCCATATCAAGATCGTCTGCAGCTAATTAATTTACAATCACTTAGTAAGCGCCGAGTTGTTGCGGACGTGGCTTTCAACCATCAAATACTAACTGGCGGTATCGATTCTCCTGTTCTGTTAGGTAAAATCAATCTAAATATAAATTCTCGGGATTTAAGATCAGTACCTATGTTTAGAATCGACCCTCATCGAACTGATTACGGAAAGAATGAGACCGTCTCTAGAATGTTGTACGAAGCTAATTAGCACTGCCATCTTATCGATTACAATATATGACAAAACTCACGTTGAAAAAACGTCTTTATTTTTCTTGACTATGGTTTGATATTTTATTTAACTTATTTGTTTCTTGTTTTTTTGTGTAATTTTATTTTGCTTGACTTTATCTTTTATCTATTTTAATTTTTTTTAATCTATTAAATCTGTTTGTACTAAGCAGACTCGACTTTCGTTTTCCTGCCATCTGCGACGGGTATCGTCTTGCTTAACTATTCATTTAGCTATCTATTTATAATCACATTTGATTTTTTTTGCCGCTTTAAAATCCAATTTTTTAATTTCACTGGTTAAGCATCTCGTTATCCTTGTTCATAATTCACTTGAATTATACTCAAAAAAATAATAATAATACAGATGGAGACTCCCCGCGCGCGGTTGGGAGGGGTAATAGGTCGTCGGGATAATTTATTATTATTAAGCGGAAGCAACAGTTGAACAAAAATGATAGCTTGAAGATTACAATAATTCACAAAAATCAACAATTCACCGAAAACAACAATTCACCAAAACTGACCACGCACAAAAATGACAGTTCAACGAAAATAATAATTTATCGGAAACCAAAATTAACCGAGAATTTTAAAGAACACCATTTTACTGGAAAAGAAAAGTTATTACCACAAACGCAAATCAACGAAAACTTGCAGTTTAGTTATTACCACATTTAACTGAATACGAAAATTTTCCCGAAAGCCATAACGAATGTCGAAAATAAAAAAATTTCCGAACATGAAATTAACGGTAAACGGTAGTTTACGGAAAGTGATGGTTTACCCAAAGTGACAGTTCACTGAAAATTACAGTTTGCCTAAAGCGGTACTTCGCCGAAAATGAGAATTCACTGGAAAGGATCGTATTAAAGAACCGAAAGTTAAAATCCCGAAAACAAAGAAAACTAAAAATCCTGAAAAAAAATGTTTTGAAAAATACCGAAACTAAATATATTGACAATCAAAATCTCGAAATTTATAAAATTAAAACCTAAAACGCTGATAATCTTTATAAATTTTTTATTATAATTAGGAGCTTCATAAAGATGAATTAATCAGAGCATACATATAATGTATGTACGTATGTAGATATATACACATAAATATACACGCGCGCACACATCCGTGCGTATTTACACGTGTGTTAATATAGTTTATTAAATTAATTCCTTGGCTATGTTAATATAAATTTAATATTTATTGCGATTCCTTTTAAAAAATCTAATGTCGTGCGTTCGTCCCTTTCAAGAATAATTTTTTTCCAATCGTGCTTTATTTTCGTAAGTACCTATTTTTTAAAATTTTATATGGTCCTGCAATAATTTGTTCTGTTTTTGTTTATAATTTTTTGTTCATCCCCTAGGATAATTATTAGGCTGTATAGGTTTACATGTCTCTTGCAGCTAGCACGTTTAAACGTGTGTACCAAGCTTCCACACTATTTCGTGTTCTTTGTAGATTTTCTTGTACTATAACAGATTTAGGCCAGAAAACGGATGATCATAAATGGTCTGTATTTTTAGTATAGCCCGATTTTTTACTGGTTTGGTCTAAAATATAAAATAATTAGACCCGAAATAATATAATGGGTGTACTACGGAATCTCGGTTTTCAAAATCTCGGTTTTCAAAATCTCGGTTTTCTTTGCTTTTAGTTCTAATTGCACAAAATATTTAATAAAGTTTTTTAATTGCACGATTTGGTACTTCCAACATTTTGTAATTGCAAATTTTGTAGCCGCCCTGCTGGCAAAGTGGTCAGCATGCTTGCTCCAGCGACCGAACTTCACGGGTTCGATTCCCGGTGGTGACAAGGAAAAAATGTCACGGCTGGTTTAGGATCAATGAACTAATCACTCATTATCCGAAAAGAAAATATGATTATGAAAATTCATTTGAGGCGGCAAAATCTCTTGATGGGATATAGTGCCAGAGAGAGAGAGAGAGAGAGAGAGAGAGAAAGAGAGAGAGAGAGAGAGAGAGAGAACATTTTGTTGAACAAAAACCAATATTTTGATAATGCAACATTTTGAAATGCAATAATAGCAGAGGCTAACCGCTTCGATAAGGCTCATCGATAAGGCTCGAACTTCGGGGGACGTAGGAGCCGGGATCAGCAAACATATCGCACTGCGTGCCGCACGTAAGAGCAGATTATATAGAATCTATTAATGACACCTACTAAAAAGAAAATTAATTGCACCATTTTGTTATTCGAGATTTTGTCAAAAAATCATTTAAGAGTCCCATTTTCTCATATGCCAAATTTTAAAAATTCAAACTTGGATTTCTAAAAATCTGTTTTTTTTTTATACAAAACCGGGATTTTGAAAACTGAAATTTTTAAAACCGAAATTTCGTTACACACCCTAATATAATATATTGTGATTAGAGGGTTCTTCCCGGGATTTCCTGCTCGGGAATTCCCGGGAATTTTTAATGTTTCTCATTTCCAGTTTCCCGGGAAAAATAAAATAATTTCCCGGGAAAAGATTTAATTCAAAGGATTATTTGTCTACAAATTATTGCACTGTATACTCGCCGTGGTTTCCATTTATACGGTCGTTAAACACTTTGCAGTCGCAAACTCCTTATTAAAACCACCAAACAACAACCACCAGAGTTTGGTGGTTTTAATAAAGACTTCGCGACTGCAAAGTGTTTAACGACCGGATTATTTGTGTATATATTTTATTACATTAGGATCTAGATTAGGATATTTATTTATTCAAATTAAAAATAGATCTATGTCTACAAAGCATGTTTTTCTCTTTTTATGCAACGGATGGCTCAGTTGGTTAGAGCGCAGTCTTTAGATTGTGTAATACTTGACTATCGCAGGTTCAACCCATTCGAAATAAAAATCAGCCTAAATAAAAATATTTCAATATTAAATCCAAACGTTCAACAATTGTGATACCGTTATCCAATATCAATATACCGAAACCGAAAATATAAGGTTTCATTCAATATCAATATCAATTCGAGATTGCCGGACCAGATGGAACAGCATTGTGACAAT
The DNA here is from genome assembly GCA_932526605.1 of Nephrotoma flavescens. Lineage (NCBI taxonomy): Eukaryota > Metazoa > Arthropoda > Insecta > Diptera > Tipulidae > Nephrotoma > Nephrotoma flavescens. The sequence continues at coordinate 191,032,397 of OW052222.1, read as the reverse complement.
GGTTGAACGATTTTTAAAACTGGCGGACTCAGTGGAAAAAACATTAAATGACTTGAACTCAATAGAACTGTTTAATGATATTTATGTTCCAGTTTTGATAAATATTTTGAACGATCTATTTCGGGCCAATCAAAATAGCTGCAGAAGCATTAGGTAAACGAGATGCAAATTTGATTACATGTGATGCAATTTTGAAATTGTTTTTTAATTCCCTGCATGACAATAATGATGCAATTTCAAAGGAGATGTTGCTATCTCTGTCTCTTCGCGTTAAAGAGCGAAGAAATTAAGATGTTGTTATTTTGATTAAACACAACCGCTACTCCTGAGCTACCTTCATGATCAAAAGCTGCAATTATTCGTTATGCGAATGGCTTATTTAATCGTTGATATTGAAATTGAATCGTCTCAAGAGGATGATTGTTTAACAGTTACAAATATGAAAGATAGATTGGCAATAGCTATAAATGCAGCATATAAACCTAAAAAGTATGTTGCAACTAAGGATTCAAAAAAAGATCTCAAAAAAGAATTTCAAATGTATGAGAATACAGGAAATATTACAAATAATTTACAAAAGCAACAAGATGCCCTAACTTGTATACAACCAAGCTCAATAGAAAGCGAGAGAGTATTTTCTTTGTCATCTAATTTCTGCACTAAACGAAAATCGTCACTAAGTGACTCATCTCTAGACGGCCTCACAGTTATTTCTCGAACATATATAAGTTCAAAAAATGTCTACTTGTTCAAGTAAAATGAATTTTTTCTTAATATATGGGAATGAATTATTTATATGTAGCTCAAATTATACTTTTTAGTTTTTAAAATAAAATAAATTTTATATTTTAAAATAAATACCGTTTCGTTATTAAAATCCAATTGCAGTTTTGTGCTCTTGTGTTTATATATTTGTTTAAGAATGGAATTTTTCAATTTCCGAGAATTCCCGGGAAACCGGGAAATAAATTTTGAATTTCCCGTTTCCCGGGAACAAAAAAATGTCGGGAATTGATACCCTCTAATTGTGATCAACAATACCATAGATGTAGTTTTTTCGAAACATTTCCCAATTTTCTTTCCGTAATTGCAAAATGTTTTTTTTATAAATTTCGTAATATTCTGGATGAACGAAAGCCCATCTTTTTAATATTCTAATTTGTAAGCTAAAAGCTTAAAGAAATAATTAAAACAAAAATTTTTTAATATAGATTAATAAATGAATTTTCCTTCGTCGTTACCATATTTTGACACTAAGCGTTCATGTTGAACTCATCGCCAAATAATCTGGCCAAAATGGAATAAACGACCTTTTTGTATATAATGGAAGGGAAAATGTTTAAATTAGACAACACTTGCTCTTTCGACATCCGACATTATATATTGCGGATTTAATATTACGTCGTTTTCACATGCGATACGGCAAAGCTCTTATTGGTCATAAGGCAATAAACCAGTGGAATAATTTCTAACGAAAATTCTCTTGGCAGTGTTTAAAATCAGACAGTTTTTAAAAGTCATACAGATTTGGATCATGCGAATAAGTTCTTGACCGTTTCTTAATTTCGTGAATATAGTGTTTAATTACAGTATAAATATTAAACAGTTAGGATCTGTTTTTTTTGGTAAGGTTGAGTTTCTAGCCTCAGAACTTATAAGCAGTTTTTGTAAAATCCTGTCGCTGGTTATTTATAATCCGTCGCCTGTGGTACGTGTTGATTCTGATAATTTGGATATCATTTTACCCAGTATTTGTCGGAGTATAAAAAAGTTGTGTGCTTGTGTGATTTTATCTGCAACATATGTTAATTGGTAACTTGTTTTCAATTATCATTTTGCCCTACTAGAATCGATAATCTCTTAGATTTGATTGTTGTGTTTGAGCCTGATATTCCAAATATTTTATCTTATGGACAATGTGCAGCTCCTGCTATTCCTGAATATGATTTGATTTTTTGCTTACTATAAGTTATGCCATACTAGGGATAAAATATCGCATACCCTCGTTTCTGATTATAATGGAATTGACTGTGAATATTATACAGACTAATTGTTTCTTTTCGTTAGACTGGTTGATGATATACTTCAAGAATTTAATTCGAACTTCTTATATTTAAGTATTAAAATGCTCAACAGCACCTTGGTTAAACGCAAATATTTTAAATTTAATGGAACGTAGAGATTTGGCTTATAAAAAGTTTAGGAAACATGGTTTAGAATTGAATCTTAATTATTTTAAGTTTCTAAGAAACAAAACTAATAAATAAATTGATTGATCAAGCCAAACATAGTTGCTATTTTGGTAATGTGTATAGCTCAAGGATAACCGGGAAGAACTTGGAATAGCTTGGTATTTTATCTTCCACAGACAACACAAATATGGTATTTTCTGCTAAAGACATTTTAATTGGGCTAAGCAAATTAGGGGATTCGGTAGGTGTTTGACCTTTACCTGATTTGCATTTTTGTGAATTCGTTGATAGTAACTTTTCTTCGTTTGACTGTTTAGATTTATGGTGTTGAATGCTATTTGTGCTGTGAAATCGGATCTGAACGCTTATGATCTAATTGATTTTAAGATAATAAAATTTTGTATAGAATTATTCATTCATCATCAACCAGTGTTTGATAAAATCTTTTTTTCCGGTTGTATGGAAAGTTGGCTCTATCATTCTTCTGCATAAAAAAGATATTGTAAAGGGTGTCCCTACAAGAGCGCCGAATTTAAGTTTGCCGCCATTTTGCTAATACGAGTTGTACGGGGATTTTTTTTTGACATTTGTCACGTACAGACCATGCGATTTAAGAATATGGAGAAGTATTACGTCAAGTTTTCGGTCGCAATAATGCGCCAAATGAATCGACAGTGAGGCATTTAATTATACAAAATTTGAGACCAAATTGACGCTGATAGATCAGAAGAACATTGTTCGTTATCGTCCTTAGCGGTCGTTCGAAAATCTGGAATCTGTAGCCAAAAATCCAGGAACTTCCATTCGGCATCGTGGTTAAGAACTAAACATTTCCAGAAACACTATGCAAGGAATCTTGGTAAACGATCTGAATTTGCACTCGTACAAGGTTCAATTGGTGCAAGAATCTTTCTTTATAATTAAATCCAGCGCTCTTGTTGGGACACCCTATATCTAATATTGGGAACATTCGTCCAATTAGTATTTTATATGCGATTCGTATTTTGTGTATTTAAAGTCTTCACGGGGTTCTGCATGTTCTATCATTATAACATCATTTTAAATATTTGCGAAGTGGGCATCGATTATTGAATTCAAATGTGCGGTACGACATTAGGAACAATGATCAGTTCTTATTTGTTGTTCCACATTTTTTTAGTGACCATTTTACAAAATATTTCTTGGTAACTGCCCTTCCTTATTTAACCAACTTCCACTTAGCATTCGGCAACAAATAAACCGTCAAAATCGTTTCTACAAGTACTTAAACTTTGGCTTTTTGAGCACCCTATAATATCGATTTTCTATTGAGGGTTTTATGCTGGAAACACATGGGCAGAATTCTGAACGCAGAACTATTAGAATACATACGTTTATATGGTGAGAAATACATGTATTCTGCTTTGCGATCAGAATTCAGACTGATGTCTCTATTTTTAATTTTTCTGCCTCGCAGTAAGCCGCACTACGTAGAAGAAAACAAATGTTATACCGTTTTCGCTGACACAAAAATGTTGATCCATTTTTGATCCAAAATGGCTTCTTTGTTTACATTTTTTTACATTTTCATTTTTTTTACTGTCACTCACACATATTGTCGGGTGGAGCCCAAAATTTTTTAATGGGGCATTTGATTAGCCCATACCGAGCCTTAAATTATTCGATTGTCAATAGATCCTCTTTTGAGTTCTAATTTCGGTTTTGGTCCGATTTTCGATTTGGGTTCTGCTAGCTTTGAAATGATAAAGCCTTTTGCATTTTCTAGATCGACCCGAATAAAAAAATTTAAATAGGGCATTTAATTAGCCTAAAATTAACCTTTATATTTCCAATTGTTTTTAAATCATTTTTTGATATGGGTTCTGCTAACTTTTTCTAAAGCTAGCAAAACCCACGCTTTAGTTGGTAGGGATGGAGCCCAAAATTTTTTAATGGGGCATTTAATTAGCCCATAATTAGCCTATAATTATCCATACTATCTTGTAATGTTCTGCTGTATGGGTTCTGCTAGCTTAAGGGACGTCTAATTTACTTTTGGCAATTTGTATAAGCCTAACAAGAACAATGAACTATAAAATAACTATGCCGTCAAGCCTATATGTTTATAAGATACGTATATATGGATTAAATATATAAAAAAAAATTTGTTTATTAAAACTATAAAATAAGATTAACCTCGGAAAAATTGGCTTATAAAATTTGCACTACTTGATTTCTCTTATATATTTATTTCTCGGTGATTTAGTCAAGACACATTTTTGGAGACATTTCTGTGTAGACATACTTATTTAAATAAGTCGGTGCCCACAAATAAGTCGTTAATTGGAGGGCCTAAGTCATATAAAACAAACCTTTTTATTTCGGGCACATAACAATATACTACAATATTTCACAACAATATTTGGATGCATGCATATTAAAGGATTTGAGAAAGAAACGTATGGGACACTCGACTTTTTATTTAATGAAAAAAGGGTGAAAACACCAAATAAAAAATTATTAGATATCCTCAAGGAAAAATTAAATTGGGATGGTAAATTTTTCCATGCCGTGAATAAATAAAACGGCATATTTTAAACATTTAAAGTTTTTCTACGCGTTGCAACGATTTAATGAAGAAAATAATTTGAATTTTTTTTCACTAATACTAATTTGAACAATTTGATATTGAATTTTTTTTTCAGTTTTGATGAACAATTATTTTCGTTACTGGAAATTCATAAACAAATATTGCTGAAACCAAAATTGGCCTCTAATATTAACCTATGCGGGTTTTGCGAAAGCAACGCAGCTTTTGAATCTTTCTCGTTCACCAAAATGCAATATTTTACTCTCAGCCCAGAAAATTGTTTATGTCATGATAGTTCTAGATGTCATGACAGAAAACATTTTCGGGGCTGAGAGTCAAAAACCTGTATAAAAATTTTATAAATAAAAAAAATATTTTTTTTTAAATTGTAGCGGTGCACATAATTTGATAAATGACTATTTAAGGAGCAATTACGATTTTTTTTAGAACTTTTCTATGTATAGGAGTTGAGATATAGTCCATAGAAGTCGAGAACTATTCGTTGGCCCAACTAGCGGTACACATCGTTTGATAGGTGTTTGTTGTTAGTTGGGCCAACGAATAGTTCCCGACTTCTATGGACTATATTTCAACTCGTATACATAGAAATTTTTTATAAAAACTCGTACATGCTCTTTAAAAATTCACCCACCAAACGATGTGCACCGCATTAGTAAATCCCTACATTTTTACTCTCAAGCTCGAATATTTCGACTGTCATGAGAGTTTTTAACTATCGTGAAATCAAGAATTTTCGAGGCCGAGAGTGTAAAACTGTATGGATTTTTTGGGCTGAGTGTAGAAAATGCCATGATTGCAATAATTTTGTTGCCATAGCATTCGTCTGAGACTGAATTTAGCCTATCTTCATACACATATGAAAATTGAGCTTATTTCACAAACAAGTACATATTTATAAGTATTAAATCTACTCTCAGCCCCGAAAATTTCAACTGTCATGACATTTTGTAACTATCATGATAGCAAATATTTTCGGGGCTGAGAGTAGAAATGTCGAGTTTTTTTGGGGCTGAGAGTAAAAAAAAATGTCATGATACCAATAATTAGTGTTGCCATCGCATTTTTCCTGGATAGAATTTGGGCTATCTTCAATGTATGTGAAGTTGGCCCAAATGTCAGCCCAAAAAAACGCAGTGGCAACACGAAAACTATAATTTCTGTCACGCATGCACTGTCAGCCCACAAAAATCGTATGTCACGACATTTTAATGATGTCAACCCAAAAAAAACTAAAATAATTTACTGCTAAAAATTCAATATTTAACTAAAACAAAGAAGTTTAAGGAGGTTGTGATGCCGATTTACGAACAACCATAATATTTAATGGAAGTTGAGATTTTCGGTATTTGTCATCGGTCTCACTATGATTTTCGGACAGAACTGGTTCTTGCCCTTACGAAAAGGAAGTTTTAGATGGTTGTGGTAGGGTTCTCATACTGAGAATGGTCTATATTCAGCCGCTTTACGATCAACTATAGTATTGTAGGGAATGTAGAGGAAATTTGTGAACCGTAATTGGCTGCAACTCCTAATTAAAACTTTTTCGATTTTTATAGTTTTTCCCACATATTTCAAAAAATCGTTAAGAACAAAAATAATCTAATTATAATTTGCTTTTAGATTTATCTAAACTATAAGCGAATATATTTTTCAGAAAAAATGACTGATCGGCACTCAGTCTTTTCCAAAATTTGGCTGCAGTGTTTTGGGAATGGGCACCTTTCGAAGAATGTTTTTTAATTTTTGCAATGTTGAAAGGTAAATTTATGAAAGAAGACTAATTATTATAAGATTCTAATAAATTTATAGATTAAGTTTACCAGAAGAGTAGTCGAAGAGTAGAAATGAAGATTTCTGGCCTAACAAAACATTTTACCAAAATTTTGATAAGTTGTATTTCTCATCTTAGAAATCAAGTATGATGTATTCGAGATTTACAATATGTACATTCGTTTTAAAAGAAAGTCTGGTGCAGTTTTTTTATATATTGGGTTTGCAAGAAGAAACTCTGCTTTTTCGGTCAAATTTGAAATTTTATTGAAAGTATAATTGGGTTCAAAGATTAATTATCGAAAAATTCGCCATTATTATCAATGGTCTTTTGTCATTTATCAGGTAAATGATAAATACCTTCGGGGATACCATCGTATTCCCAAATATTTTATTACCAAAATGATGTTTTTGACTAGATCAAAACCTTACTAGTACACTGTTTCTCAAATTCTCAATTACCCAAAATAAATAGTCCGAAAAATATCCCAAATCACCTTTTCTAAATTATTGATTGTTTGGGCGAAAAATTTAATCTAAAAAAAAATCCAAAATTTTCATTTAATTTTATATTTATTTAAGACTATTAAATGAAAATATGAAAATGAAACATAAATCTACATAATAGTAATTTTATATTTTGAAAATATATCTTACGAAAATTTATGTAATGATTTAATTTTTTCGAATCTTCCGAAAATAGAACCAAATGAGTTGAATCCGCGAGCAGATTTCGACTCATTTGGTTTATTTTTTGGGATTTTTAATTCGATATTTTTAGTTTTTTGAGATTTTATGTTCGAGCTATTTCTTTCTTGGTAAATATATTTTTAGTCTTATGAGGGTTGAGATTTTTGTTGTTTAAATTTCAGGATGACATATTGGGATATTTTTTCTCGCCAAAAAATTTTTGATCTTTCGGTACCAAAACACACATTTCGTAGCAAAATAGTCATCGAGTCAATTTTGCACTTCTTCAACTTTCGTGAACCGCTGGTCTTCCAAATATCATAACATCGATCTACAGTTCAAATATTATGATTGTTCGTAAAGGGACCGAATATAGGCTATTCTCCGTATAAGGACCCCACCACAACCTCCTGAAACTTCCTACTCGTAAAGGCTAGAACCAGTAATGCCGAAAATCATAGTGAAACCGATGACCAACACCGAAAATCTCAACTTCCATTAATTATTATGGTTGTTCATAAAGCGGCCGAATATAGGCCATTCTCGGTATGATGACCCCACCACAACCTCCTGAAACTTCCTACTAGTAAAGCTAGAACCAGGTCTGACCGAAAATCATAGTGAGACCGATGACCAACACCGAAAATCTCAACTTCCAATAAGTATTATGGTTGATAGTAAAGCGGCTAAATATAGGCCATTCTCGGCATGAGGACCCCACCACAACCTCCTGAAACTTCCTACACGTAAAGGCTAGAACCAGATATGTCCGAAAATCATAGTGAGACCGATGACCAACGTCGAAAATCTCAACTTCTATTAACTATTATGGTTGATCGTAAAGCGGCTGAATGTAGGCCATTCTCGGTATGAATAATTGAATACCCCAACACAACCTCCTGAAACTTCCTACTCGTAAAGGCTAGAACCAGGTCTGTCCGAAAATCATAAAGAGATCGATGACCAACAATGAAAATCTCAACTTCCATTAATTATTATGGTTGTTCGTAAATCGGCCGAGTATAGGCATTTCTTGGTATGAGAGCCCCATCACAGCCTCCTGAAACTTCCTATTAGTAAAGGCTAGAATCAGATCTATCCGAAAATCGTAGTGCGACCGATGACCAACACCGAAAACTTCCACTTCCATTAAATATTATGATTGTTCGTAAATCGGCCGAATAAAGGACATTCTTGGTATGAGGGCCTCATCACAGCCTCCTGAAACTTTCTACTCGTAAAGGCTTCAACCAGATCTGTGCAAAAATCGTAGTGAGACCGATGACCAACACCGGAAATTCCAAGTTACATTAAATATTATGGCTGTCCGTAAAATTGCCGAATATAGGCCATTCTTGGTATGAGGACCCCATCACAGCCTCCTAAAACTTCTTTGTCGTAAAGGATAGAATCAAAACTGCCCAAAAATTATAATGAAACCGATGACCAACACTGAAAATTTTAACTTCCATTAAATATTATGATTGTTCGTAAATCGGTCGAATATAGGCCATTCTTGGTATGAGGGCCCCATAAAGGCTAGAATCAGATCTATCCGAAAATCGTAGTGAGACCGATGAACAACACTGAAAATTCCAAGTTACATTAAATATTATGGTTGTCTGTAAAACGGCCGAGTATAGACCATTCTTGGTATGGGGACCCCATCACAGCCTCCTGAAACTTCTTACTGGTAAAGGGTAGAGCTAGATCTGTCTAAAAACCATAATGAGACCGATGACCAACTCTGAAAATCTCAACTTCCATTAAATATTATGGTTGTTCGTAAATCGGCTGAATATACGTCATTCTCAGTATGAGGATGAATAGTATTATATATATGTGTAACAAAATAAAACTATTTATGAGCCATTTGACTAATGGTATAACAAAGACCGACATACGTCATAGATTTTTAGTTATGAAAAATTACGAAAACTTCGATATTTTTAATAGAAGTTTACATACTTCGAAATTAGTAAACAACAGTAGAAGGTTCAATTTTAATTCAAAAAACGGTAATTTTGGTGTATGTCCATCTTTAAAACTCGAGGTAAAAACTACTCGTAAAAATAATATTTTCATGAACCAATTGAAAATAATAAGAATTGCTTCTTGGCTGTTTTGCATTTATTATACCGGGTTACTGAAATCATTAAAATGTCGTGATATACGAATTTTTTGGGCTGACAGATGTTATTATAGTTTTAAATTATTAGTTCTTTATCACTTTCATATAAAGCATAGTCATGTTTGAGTTAAATTTGTATATTTTTTATTTTATTACTAGTATAATTTTATAAATTTAAAATACAATTGTATTATTTATATTAATTTCATTCAAATACATATTTAATCTTTGAATTTATGTGATATTCAATGTTTTTTCAGTTTTCTGTCATGATAGTTATCAAAATAGATGACGGTATTGCCAGCGGCAAAAATAAAATTTTTTGGGCCAACTTCACAAACGTCTATCTTCACATACATGTAACTTTTGTGGAGTATAATTTAAGCTTACTGTTAGTTTATCCAAACTATAAAAGTAAAAAAAAAAAAAAAATATTTAGGATTTTTTCTATCTAAATTAGTTAGATATACTAATATTAATTTGTTTTAGTATACTTTATAGTATATGTATATATATTTCGTTGGTATAAATTATCGATTTTTTCCACTAGGATATACATATATAAAATTCATATTTAAATTTTTATAAAACATTTAATCATAATTAAACAATTAAACTATAAAACTGCCTTATTAAGTATTTATCACAAATATACTTAATTTAGTTAAAAATTTCAATTTAAGAGTTAATTTTAGGTTAAAATTAACATTTATATGTGTAAAATCATATTTATGTATGCTTAATTTTGACTAAATTTAAATATTTGTATATACAAAATTCATATTTAAATTTGTATAAGATGTATAGTTTAAGCAGTATTTTGGTCTATAAATATATTAAACTTTAACCAATTTAAGGTATATTTTCTATTTAAATTAATCGGTATATTTTTTTGGTATAAATATTCGATTTTTTCCACTAGGGATGTTTAATTTTTTTTTGTTGCCTTTGTAAAGCTCAGTTTATGTTATAATTATTACCTGTGTATTTAACAATTTTCATGTAAATGATTTCCTAGTACCAGTGCTACACTTTGTTGGAATAAAGTAATAAATAGGCAAATCCGGTAATGTGGGAAGTTTAAAAACAAATAACTAAAAAATTAAAATTTAACAACCTCAAGAAAACACGACCTCAGAGCAAATCTCTGTCTTATTTATCATGTTCATTAAAATTCGAATGAAATCGCATAAATAAATATTTATATTGGGATTTTCATTGCACTTTCCTATATGCATACACTAAATAATCTTAGCATATATTCAACATACATAAGAGAATATGTATACAAATGTGTTTGTACATAGAAATGAAAATCATAAAAATAAGTTTTTTTTTACATATTTGCGCAAAACTAAAGTGTATGGATACGAAAAAATACATATTTACCCAACATACTCATTCGTCGTCTATACTTAGACATATCTACATTTATGTAAAAATATGTATATAAAATACCCAGCAGAGGAAAATTCCCTTTAACTATGTATCTCGTATTTATGTTTTCGACATTTTTCTTTATTTATTTGTCACAATTTTCTTGATTTTAATTTATATTTGGAGTTGTTTTCTTTTTTATAAGTTGTGACCTAATTTTTACATATTCCAACCAATATATGTATGCGGATTTATAAATATTGTATATAAATACATATTATGTGTAAATAACCGTACATAATAATCATTCCGCCATTTGAGTACGTACAGTTCAATAATTTGGCTGAAATTTGGGAAAATATTTAAATTGCAAACACGTAAGTACCTTACGTAGTATACGTATGTACTATGTACACATACACACACATGAATATATAATTTCAAATATAAAATTCTATAAATGTAAATCAAGCCAAATTTCTAGGATTAGATGAATTCATTTGAAATTGAAATACACTGTGTATGTATAGGTACCATGTGTACTCAATACCTCCACATCACATACATACGTACACAAACATTTTTATTGTGATGAATAATTTAAATTCCTTCGAATGCCTACGATATAATCAAATACCTGCAAATAATTCATTTGATTGGAAATTAGCCAAATATTTTTGGTTTTATTTTATTTTTTTTTTTTTTTTTTGATTTAAAATAACATTTTCAATTTCGATACGGTGCTGTTTATTCTTAATCATTTCGATAAGAGAAGTTTTGCAAAAATGTTATAATAAAATACAATTGAAAAGTACGTGTGAGATAATTCAGGTGCGCTGTTCGAGAATTTGAAAAGAAAGTTATGGTTAGCGGGAGTAAGGAGAGATTGGATCCTGTGGTATCACAATGGGCCATTATTGGCCTAAGACGGGAAAGCCGATTACAAACTCTCTGTGCCGATTACAAAATTTGCGATGTATATATATAATAAGCCTGTCCAAAATCTTGGATATGTAGATGATATCGCGCTTCTTGGCCGAAGGCCTAACGATATCAAAGACAGTTTCGTACCGCTCGATCGCTACGCAAGAAAACTTGGATTGGAACTGCATAACAACAAATCTTGGAATCGGTGACCATAATATTGATAGCGGCGAAAACTTTAAATACCACGGGTCAGTAATAACATGCCTAATCGATCTGCATGCAGAAACAAAAACTCGAATAGTTACAGGATCTAAACAAAAACTCGAATAGTTACAGGATCTGATCTTACAAACAGAGTTTCATAAACGGGTAAGAAATTCCTTAGTTCTATTTAAACTGGCTATTTTCTGCAATCATCTGTCTATCTGTTTGGGTCAAAATTTGAAGCACTTATCATTATTCAATTTCGTTGAAATTTTGTTCACTTGGTTGTTTCACCTGACAATTTCATATTATCAAACATTCTAAACAAAAATCTAATACAAATTTCAGAAAACCGTTATTAATATTTTACGGTTGGCGTAAATAAAGCTTTCATCGTAAAATATTCACCATCACAGTTGCTGTGCGCTGTAAAACAATAATAGAAAAATGTCACAATTTTTCCAATTTTTTCTTTCTTTTTCATTTTTAGCTCAATTCCCTTAGACGCATCACTTCATGCGACGTGACTATGGATCTTCCTGGTTACTAGATTTTAAAATGAAATTTACTAAATAATTTTGTGCAAAACTCTCAATGAAATTTTTTTAAATCTTAGTTGGCTTCATTAGTTTGAATTTTTTTTTTATTTATTTGTCACGCCAAAATTTCAAGTAATAGAAATTGTTATTTGGGGTGGTAGCAGTCGCAAGGAAATATTTATAAAGCAGCATACTAAGATTTAAAAAACAGCCAGAACGACTTTATTGAACAATTACTTTGTAAGTTTCGATTTAATGATCTAGTAACCAGGAAGATGAGTAGTCACGTCACTTGAAGTGATGCGACTAGGGGAATAGGGGTGTTTGTTTCTGATTTTGTTGTCGAAATATCTGGAATTTGTTTGCTGCCATCATAATTCTCAAGAAACCACAGAAAAAAACACAAATTTACACTACAAGCGTTTGACAGATGGATATGTGAACTAAAGCATGTCAAATGCCATTTCGTCGTATGTACTAAACAAAATAATCTAGTAAAATTTTTGACATTTCATCAACTAAAATTTATTTCTGTTTTGATTCCTTCGCTAAAATCATTTTGTGTCAATTTTTTCTCGGTGGTAATTGCCGATTTGGAACCAAATGTTTTAATGGCCACATTGATTTAAAGTAAGTATATATTTGTGGCATGTTGTATAAAGTTCAAAATGTTGCGTAATTAATTTAGGCAAATAATCGGGCAACCAATGGCCAATCTCCTGTTTTGGCCCACTCAAGCATAAGCCTTGTATCCCAAATTTTATAGAAAATCAATCGTTCGAGGAAATTCGATACAAATTTTTTGAGGCGAAAATTACTTTGAGCAAGTACGTCTAGGATTTATAAATTTGATTCAGGAGAGCTAATCAAAGCTGCAGTAATTGAATATGCTAAGTCCCGAGATCATGAGTATTTTTGTACAACTTTGAGTCAGAACCAAAAAAGAACAATTCTGCCATTGATAACAATCCTTTTGCTACGGCAAATATTGGCAATTCACAAACAGGAAATCAGGCTCAAAACATATTTGGTAAATTGACCTTTGCAACTACTACAGATGTAACAGCCACAAATATGTTTGGAGGCACAGCATCAAACCAACAACAAAGTGGTAACATCTTTGGAGGGAGCTTATTTACCAATCCTAATCAAATATCAGAAATATTTGGGGGTGCTCAAACTCAACATTCACAGCGGGAGTGTTTGGGTCACCTGTTAATACATTTCAACCGGCAAATGCGGCCTCACAATTTGCGTTGCCTTAACTTGATACACAGCAGCAAACTCAAACTGAATTTGGACCACCACAACCCACACAAGGCATCTTTGGCTCCCCAACTCAGCCATAACCACCTACTAGCATTTTTGGGAGACAAACCATATTTCAGCATTGCATTTTTGGGAGACAAACCAAAGTAGCACGGTTTTTTCGTCGAAGCGAAAATAGTGATAGTTACAACATGTCGACCCAGAAAAAAAATTACACAGCTCCACAAAAAAGAAAAACTTCGGCACCCGAAACGAGAATAGGTGTCCTATATTTTTTTGGGGTCGCTGATCACGAATCTGCACTCAGAATTTCTGTATCGCATCAAAATTTTGAATAAATCGCAAAAAATCTATGAAAATCGATAAAAATCGATAAAAAAGCCCGCCTGCTCGTCAGCCTGCCAGTTCACCTACTCGCATGTCTACCCGCCTGTCTGTCTGTCTGTCCATGATTTTTTACGATTTTTCGCAATTTTTTCGGGACTTTAGTCTGTTTTTTGGCAATTTCCTTTTTGTCTTTTTTATATTTCATTTTAGCATAGAAGCAATTTTGAAAAAATTTTTGATGCGATACGGCAATTCTGAGTGCAGATTCGTGATCAGCGGTAGGTGAATTCTATTTTTTTTTAGAATTTTTTGATGCAGAAAAGCTGCGAGGTATAGTCCCCAGAATTCAGGAAACTATGGTGGTCCAACTAGCTGCGTACTTCTTTTAATATAAGTTAACAAAATTCTCACTTGCTTATTATAAAAAAAAATATATTTTCTTGTTTAAAATGTTTTATTTAATTTTATCAACAATATGTATGTTTCAATACAAGATTACGACTAACTTAAAATGACGTTACATAAAAGTATCTTATACAATAGAATATGATTACGCTGCGTTATGTGGTAGGCACGTCTTATCTGCATTGCTGTTCATATCGCTTGTGTGCAATAAGACACCCCTGTTTAACTGTGGGAATCGGTTTGCTGCCGCATAATAACTCCTCCCCTGTTAAATTCGAATGTCCGCATTCGAACTATCAGAAAAACGGTGTTTCGTAGAACTTTCGGCTTTGAGGTGGAGCCGTTCCTGATGTTTGCTCCTTTGGTTTTCCTGCTGCAAGTGTTGCACATCCGATCTCCTCGTCTCGATGATGTGGTTCAACTGTACCTAAACTTTCAATGTTTGTTGTACAGGGTGGGCCAACTTGGGCTGACTGATTTGATATGCTTATAATTTTTTTATTTTTAATTTTTTTTATTTTATTTTTTTTTTTGCAGGTAATAAAGAATTTTATAAAATTTCATAATGTCATTATACTCAGTGCAAGAACGTGTAATAATTGTTGAATTTTATTATGTTTTCGGACAATCATTTGTTGATAAAATAGAAAACAACACAAAGAAAATACCGTCAACGTTTTAATACTGCAGCGGCCTTCAGAGTAAACACCACGATAAGAATCTCAACAGCCCGTTTTGAGAATTGGGGTTCAGTAGGTGATGAACCACGAAGAAATTTTGTTCGACCTGTTCGCACTGAACAAGCTGTAGATGCTGTGCGAGAAAGTGTTCACACGGATCCAACTGTGTCTGCTCGTCGACGTGCTACTCAATTGGGCATCTCCAGAATATCGCTACGACGTATTCTAAAAGTTAATCTGAGGATGCTCCTACAGCAAGAGCCACAATGGATTCCGCGAGAACTTTTCGATGACCGAATAATTTCAAAAAATGCAGATTTTGCGTGGTCACACACAACATTATTTTGTGGGGTTTCTGAAGGAACCAGTTCACGTCAACAAACCACTAAATATTCAGCAGCTAAAGCAAAATATTCGCACAGAAATTGCTCAATTGGAGCCAGAAATTGCTCAATTGGAGCCATTAACTGCCAACGGGAGAATGGACGCCATCTAAAGGATGTCATTTTTCATACTTAACCTAAACAAAATTATAATTTCATTTAAAAAAATAAAACTTTAAAAATAAATAAATTATAAACATTTCAAATCAGTCAGTCCAAGTTGGCCCACCCTGTATTTAGAATTTTTAATTTCTGATCTTTTTTGCCATTATTATGATTATGATGACCACTACTGAGAGCGGTCTCCAACTCCAAATTTGTTGTGTAAATTTTAGAGGCCTTTAGAAGCCATATTTGCATGGTATTGTTGATGTGCATTTCTTCCATCATTTGCAACGATAGCGTTTCTGTGAATTAGCCTTCGGCAGGTTTTGGATGCAGTATGGCAGGGAGAGCATGAACGATCGGTTTTTTTTAAAACGAATATTCTGTTGTTCACTGATATCATCAGATTGTTAAGCTTGATTAGGTAGGTTCCATTTAGTAACTGAGTTTTATTTCCCATGTTGATATTTCTATCGTATTGTCAATCGCAGTTAGTACCAGTTTGTTTTCCGTTGCATATATACCAATATGAAGAGTGTGATCACGAAAATTTGGAATGGGGGTAGGATGAAGAATAGTTTTTTTTTTGTTGCGGTCATACTTGATTTCCTGGCATGTGATACAGCGATACACTATTGTCTTAATTTTTCGACTCATTCTTGGAAAGTAGTGGGTTTCGATGATTTGATCTCTGTTCTCCTGAGCATTTCGAAGTGCACGTCGGTGGACGGATAATATGTTTTCTTCTTGTTGAGTTTCGTCCGTAATGTCTTGAACTATCTTCCGTGTAAATCGAACTTTCTTTTCCCTGAAGTGGATTGGATATACTTCTTGACCTTTCCCCATTATATTTTTAGTTGTCTTTAGTCCGTTAATTGTATGAGGGTTGAGATATCGTTTATAGAGATTTATAATGTCCGCACTGGTCAACCGTGGTTGCGTGATAATGTGTCTAGTATAATTGTGGAAATAATTGTGGCAATTAGATCACGTGACGAACTTTTGTCACTGTGTTTAGTAGTTGACATTGCATTCATACTTGAAGGAATTTGTATACTGGATAATGCGTCTGCAACAAGGTTCGTTTTCCCCGATTTGTATTTTATTTCATAATTATATTCCACCAGTATCACTTTAGCTTTCCTCAGCTTCAACTAAGGTTCGAGAAAGGAAACTTATTGGTCGACCTTCCTGTGAGAGTACGGAAGCGTTGTTAGCGGTATTAAGTTCGAGATCTTTTTGAAAATTTGGAAACGAGAGTATTACATCGCTTGAAACCAGCGACGGTTTGATCTTATTAAAGACACTTATTTCTGCCTCAGCGAGCTTTACCTGTTTAGTTTTCGAGAAGGTTTGGGCACGTATCCATCTTCCCCTCTTAAAAATGAAGTCAGGGGCTTCGCTAGTTTCGCGTTGTCACGAAAGAACCTGCGATAAAATCTTGTCATGCCAAGAAATGATCGATTAGTTCTTTCTCATTTCTGGGTACAGGAAAGTTAGCTATCGATTTTGTTTTCTTCGTGTTTGTCTTTATCCCATCTTTCGAGAAGACGCAGCTTAGAGATTCTACCTTATCCCTTAAAAACTCGCACTTGTCGGCTGGTATCTTCATATTGGCGTCTTTGTTATCACGGAGTATGCCATCGAGAGTGCGTTGAAAGATAGAAAGAGCGTGAAGTGGCGTATTGTGAAGTGGGTATTTCCTCCAGATTTGACAGAATATCGTTGATTTCTGGTATAGGATATTTGTCTGGTTGTCGATTACAAACTTAAATACCTTTCCGCTCTTCGCCCTATGCTCTAGATAAGGAAGCGAAGAGCTCCTTAATCTAAAAAAATTAACGTCGTCTATGGGTCCGTCTTGCTCCTGTTATTCACCACAATGATTTTCTTCGACATCTTCACTCATAATCGGATTTTTTTTTAGTACCAGTATACTCTAGGAATGATTGGTCATATTGTGTGTCGTACGCATTCTCTTGGTCCTGGTAATGTGTTACGTCAGAATCCTCATCCTGAGGTTCACAGTGGTGAATTCTTTAGAATTTGGCAAGTTGGTGAGTCTGTTCAGATTGGATAGGTCTTTTGTTCGGGATTGGAAAGTTTTGAGGTCTATTTTAGAATCCTTGCGGTCTATTTTGGTAGTTGGCTTGTTTCGAATGAATGGGTTGCCAGTCCATTGGTACCGGTTTGGGTAGAGGGTTATTGTTAAAGTTCCTATTGGTTTGCTGGAATGAAAAGTTTGTGGTATTTGGGGGCCGTGTAGTAATTCTGTATAAAAATTGCGCATTGGTGGTATTGAAAGATTACGCTGCTGCGTTGTATATCTTCTAGGTGGAATTTGTGGAGGTAGTGAAGATTGTAGATTTTTTGTATTAAGGTTACCATGACTGTGTTGCACACGGTATTGCATGTTATCTTACTTGAGACATAGATGTAACGCTTTTGGGAGATCCGTCCGAGCTCTCATGCTCAGCAGTCGAGGTCCTTTGACTCCTCTGACAAATGAATCGAGTGTTTTGTTTCGATACGATTCCGTCATGACATTCATGGATTCTTGGCTCATCTCCATGGACGATAGCTTGTTAAGAAAGAGTGACAGATGTTAGTACACCTGTTGATAATATTCCGCGACTTCTTGATGCCGTTGCGCTAGCGTTGTCATTTGCTACTCGAGTGTACACAAATCGAGTTTGCAATTTAGGGTGTGTTATAGGACTCCAAAAAGCGTCCACTTGGCCCGTAACCATGTTCCTTAAAACACTAAGCGTAATATTTTGGAGTGCCTTTTAGATGATCGTAAACTTTTAGTATACGATCGGCGCTTTTTTTCCAGGAACCCAATTCGCCCGGTTGCCCAGAAAAATCTCTTAAACTTTTTACAACGTCAGGTATTTTGTCTAAGCCATTAAGGTTCCCTTTGTGTTGGTTGCACCAGCTGAATTCCCGCTGGCTGAAAGAATTGATGGTTTAATGGCGTTGTCGTAACCTATTTCTCTTTATTTGGAAACAATGAAATAACTAAATGGAAATTAGAAGCAAATAGGGTTAGTTTAGGTGAATTGAATTACTTGACCACTCGACTTTGATTACTTCGTTACTTGACAAAATAATAATGATGGTGTAGAACAATTTGAGACCAAAACGCTTCGTATTTAACATTTTTATAATTTAATTTGATTTTATTGAGAATTGGTAATTTGTAATTTTTGAACAACCTTACTTAATCTTTCATTAATACACTTTTAGTATCTCAATATTTATTTATTTGTTTTTTACTATTTTTATTTGAATTCTTAAAAATTATTAATTTCACTTTCTAACAAACAATAAAAAGTTATTTTACCTAAAAATTTTTAAAAATTTACTGTTCAATACGATTCACTTAATATCAATTAAAATTAACTTACATAAAAATTAAGAAATGTGTACATCTGGAGTTGTAATTCATAATTTGTGAATCCAAGTACTCTTGCCGTCCTTCAAAATCGATTGGGTCGCAGTTGACGAAGTTCAGTGAAATAAAGTTTCTTTATCAAACTATAAAGCTCGGTTTCACTCACAAAATTTTGTCAAATTGTATTTTTACACTATTAACACCAAAATGTATGTAAAATCATTTTATGTTCTCTGTTTTGTTTAATTGAGAGTCAATTATAAATTTTTTACTCATTTTGAAATAGTGTCATGATCATGACAAAAACATCAGCAATTTTAAAAAATTTTCTCTTTTTCACGGGGTAATGTGCATGATCAGATTCAATAGAAATATATTTTGTCAGGACATGCTATCGTCATGACAAAATTGTGTGAGGGAAGACAAAGCTTCACTCGTCATTTCCGGTAAAATTTGAAAACGTCATCTGTACAAGTTTTTTTGTAAATTTATTTCAAATTTTTTTGTTTAAAGCATTTTCCTTGTAAAGCTCTTTTAGAAACTACTTTTTTAACTTCGGTGATACAGCGAATGGTAAATCTGTAAAAATGTCAAAAATTTTCAAAATAAAAAAAAAGGTCAAATTTTAGATGTTATGTTAATGAATTTTTTAAGCATCATGACAGTTAACATTCTCCGTCCCAAAAAAACGTCATAATTTTACTCTCGTCTTCGAAAATATTAACTGTCCTGATAGTTTTTATATCATGATAGTAAAATTTTTGGAGCTGAGTAACATATGACGTTTTTCGGGGCTGATATGAAAAATTGCAACGATAGTAGTACTTGGTGTTGCCATTTCATTTTTCGGGGATAATTTTGTGTACAACCGTGTGTTTTTGTTGATTTTGAATTTTGTGTGAAATATCTGATGTTAACCAATAAGAATTAAAAGAGTGTGGACGTAAATATCTGTTCAAATACTTTCCACGATATTTCCATGTCTGCTCAAAAATTTAAAAATATCACCGTAAATTTTACGGAACAAGTATAAAATTAAAGAACACAATTTAAATAGGTAATATTGGGAAATACAAAGAACATCAAAATAATGAAAATATTTCTATTTTTGTTGTAATGCAATCATAGTGTATCATTTTGTAATCTTTGCATATATTATAAAAATAAGACCCGTGGTCGGTTGTCAATTATACCAGTACCAATGGAAAATTTGATTGCTTAAAATTAAAGAAAATCCCATTAATGAATTCTACTCATCCGACGAAAATAAAAAAATGGGTCAAACCACTAATATTAAAAAATAAAAAATTTTCGAAACAATAATATTTAGTCAGACGACTGAAAATGTGTGCCAGACAAAATAAATAAAGAAATTTCGATGAACTTGACACAAATATAAAACCATTTGGTGTTTAAAGAGTTGATACATAACGATATTTTTTCACTGCATAAGATTGGTGTAATTTGTGCTTATTAATTTCAAAAACAAAAGAACAAAGATCAGAGATACAGCAGACTTTCAAATCCTTATGCCATTCTCGATTAAAAAATACTTTCAACTTTCGAAGGATGTGGAACAAAAAAAAAATTTAATCCTTCCAGTTTTATGTATTTGTATATATGTACATAGGATACAGCATTACAGACTCATATGTATATACAATTTTAATCTCAGATATACGAATATCCTGTTGCTTTCATCCTATTATATGCTAACGGTATTTATTATAATTTAACACCAAAAAAAAGGGAAAATATTTTCATATATGTGCTATGTACGTACCTAATGTACGAGCATATGAAGTAAAAACAAATATGATTAAAAAAAATATAAGAATCAAACAAACAAGTAATGAGGAAGAAAGCTCATTAAACATTAGATAAAAAGCATATTGTTCGCACATAATACAATAACACAATCACAAAAAAAACAAAATTGTAGCTTTTCCAAAAACATTTTTTTTTAAATGATGAATATTAAATGAATTACGGCAAATAATAATAATAAAATACAACAACAAAAAAGGATAAGCTTTTGTGTTGTTTGTAGGGAAAGTTTTGTCTTTAATTGAAACTGAGCTCTTTTGTATTCATACTCAAATGTAGATTCATATGTGAGATTCGAAACATGTATATGCTGTATATTTTTTGGTTTTATATTATTTTAATTATATTTTTAATTGTATGTTAAATTAGATGATAATTATTTATTGTTAGGTTTATATCCTTCTTTTGTTTTTATTTTTGGTTTGTAATTTTTTTATTTTATTTACAAAAAACTATTAATCCTATGGGAACTATCCATTTGGTTTTTTCATATTTAAATGTGGTTTGGTTTGTTTTAGAAACGTAATTACTGCAACGGAGGAGTGGTGTTTGAATTTGTAGTCGATCAAATAATTTTTTTTCAATTTTTATGTTGGGATTCCGATGTCCTTAATATTGCAATAATACTAGAAATTGAACATTTTGAAAAATTTTTGCAGGCCCCTTGATGCTGTAATTCGTGTGTGGGTTGGCATTAGACAAAGCTACACCACACTTTTGCATTTTTGTGAATACAGTGTGTTTCATTTCGAGGGATAGCACTTTGAATAAATAAAGTATAGAAAAAAAAAATTAATGGCCACGAATATGAGTTTATTTGAAAGATAATTTTATGCCCTAATATTTGAATATGATTTTCGACATGTTATAACGGAACAGTTTTATGTGGCTTCGGCTACAGCTCAAGAAAACGAACATTATGGTAAACAACGAGCAACAGTATATTATATCTAGCGGCATAAGCAGTGCCATGCCAACAATATATTATTTAATATGGAAAGAGTGGGATTCTAATATAAACTGTGCTATACGAATAAATACATCGAAAGAAAACCTTGTTACGACTAGTCGGAGTCGTAACAAAACGTGGGGACGACCCACTCACCAAAAAAAAAAAAAATCAAAAAGGATGCCAAAAATGTACCGCGACAATCCGATAATTTTAATAAACATAGTATGCCTTTCCCACTCGGATATCCCTTACATGAAATCGTACCGTTTGATATTTAAATAGTTCGAATAAATAAAAATGTATTAAACCAAAAAAAAAATTAGTTCAAACACGAATCGGTTTGATATGCTGAGTAAAACTTCCGTCCGTGTCGGATCATAAATATATATTCCGTCAAGTTGTTCAATCAATAATACTGTTAAAGTTATCCGATTTGCTTCAACCTAAAAATATCGATAATGCAGATACGGATGTAACATTTCAAATGTATCCACCGAAAAATGTCGATAATGCAAATTCAAAGCCAACTTATATGTTCACGTGTGAACGTCGGTAAGACAGATTCGTATAAATAGTCAAGCGAGAAATGTCGATAAAGCAGACAAATAATTTAGGTGTTAAACAGTAATTTCTTTTTAAATCAAAAATGTTTATTTCGGTTCATAAACGTATATTATTAAAAATTAAACTTTTTTATTAAATGCATTAGAACTATAATAAAAAACTATTTTAATACTGAGAAAACTCAATGGCATATATCAAGCAAAACTGAAAGACGAGTGATACATTCATTCGAGTTTTCCCGGACTTCCAACGTTCCAACGGAAATCGACCTGAAATTTTATAGAGGCGTGAGCATCAGTAAGACCTTTCACTTGAATCTATTTGACCTTTCACTTGAATCATATTATGACACTTTAAACGGTTAACTTTTAGAAATTTTCAAATTTTGTGTGTGCGATATATTCAATCGAGTTTTCCCGTACTCTCCACCTGAAAATTGACCTGACGTTTTTAAATGATAATTATTAGATGGCACTTAATTTTAAAAAAATTCCAAACATGTAACTATAGATGCATTTCACGTCTTACCTCCCCAAACATCTAATACAGCACTTAGAGAAATTTGGTTTGGTATATTACTTTTAATTGTTTGAAATGAAAATTTTTTATTTTAAAATTTTTAGTTGGTCTTTAGGAACAACAAAATAAAATTTTCTAATATAAATATGTAATTATTTTCCTGCTTAAAATTTGTATCTGTATTATCGACATTTTTCGGCTGGGATGTTACCGACAAAAATCAGCTGTCATTTTCGTTTGTTTATTTTGAATCTGCATTATCGACATTTTTCGGCTGGAGTAGGCTCACTTTAATAGGGTAAATCAATAAGCAAGTGAAAAATTAAAAAACGAAATTAAAGGAAAATTAATTTAAAATACTAAACCCAGAGCAAGGGATAGAGGACAATCAAACGCACATGGTGGAAAAGGAAAAACCCTGGAGGGATTGACCAATGGTCCGAGAAAAAAATGAAAATTAGGTTTTAAAGGTGGATGAAATTTTAACTACCCCCAAAACAACGAATATAAGTTTTCCTCTACAATCGGACTATGCTGTGTCCGGAAATTGTGTGGAAATTGAAAAAACATCCCACCCGATTATTGTGAATAAGCGACTGATACACACAAATCTGAGCAAACAAAGCAGAAATTTAAAAAAACTGTAAAAAATATTATGAGAAAAAAACAAAAATTTAAAAAAACTGTAAAAAATATTACGAGAAAAAAAATTAATTTAATTTAATTATGTAATGGCAAACCAAACTAACATCAACTGTCAGCTGTCGCTGTCCCTGGAAAAGTGTTACCAACTGAAATCTGTATATCTCGAAATGAAACACCCTTTATTTGTTGTATCGTACTGGGGGTGGTACTGCACTATTTGCAAACTAATTATGTACAATATATTGATATATTTCAACCCGAAAAAACTAGCCCTAAGGGGTGCAACAGCACACACCCACAAAATTTAATCTTAATACATTAAATTCCGTTAATGTATAAAAAATGTGTACCTTTGAATTTATTCCATCAGCCCACACCCACAAAAATAGATTTTATTCCATAATTAAATAAATTAAATAAATTATATAAATTAAATAAATTAAATAAATTAAATAAATTAAATAAATTAAATAAATTAAATAAATTAAATAAATTAAATAAATTAAATAAATTAAATAAATTAAATAAATTAAATAAATTTAATAAATTAAATAAATTAAATAAATTAAATAGATTAAATAAATTAAATAGATTAAATAAATTAAATAAATTTAATAAATTTAATAAATTTAATAAATTTAATAAATTATATAAATTAAATAAATTTAATAAATTTAATAAATTTAATAAATTAAATAAATTTAATAAGTTTAATTAAATTAATAAATTTAATTAAATAAAAAAATTTAATAAATTTTATAAATTAAATAAATTTAATAAATTAAATAAATTTTATAAATTAAATAAATTTAATAAATTAAATAAATTTAATAAATTTAATAAATTTAATAAATTTAATAAATTTAATAAATTTAATAAACTAAATAAATTTAATAAATATAATAAATTTAATAAATTAAATAAATTTAATTAATTAAATAAATTTAATTAATTAAATAAATTTAATAAATTTTATAAATCAAATAAATAAATTTAATAAATTAAATAAATCAAATAAAATAAAAAAAAATTAATAATTAAATAAATTAAATAAAGTAAATAAATTAAATAAATTTAATAAATTAAATAAATTAAGTAAACTTAATAAATCAAATAAATTAAATAAATTGAATAAATCAAATAAATTAAATAAACTAAATAAATTACATATATTAAATAAATTACATAAATTAAATAAATCAAACAAATTATATAAATTAAATAAAACTTCAACTTCAATTTCAATTTCAGTTTCAATTTGAATCTAATGCTCAATCTCAATCTCAATTTCAATTTCAATTTCAATTTCAATTTCAATTTCAATTTCAATTTCAATTTCAATTTCAATTTCAATTTCAATTTCAATTTCAATTTCAATTTCAATTTCAATTTCAATTTCAATTTCAATTTCAATTTCAATTTCAATTTCAATTTCAATTTCAATTTCAATTTCAATTTCAATTTCAATTTCAATTTCAATTTCAATTTCAATTTCAATTTCAATTTCAATTTCAATTTCAATTTCAATTTCAATTTCAATTTCAATTTCAATTTCAATTTCAATTTCAATTTCAATTTCAATTTCAATTTCAATTTCAATTTCAATTTCAATTTCAATTTCAATTTCAATTTCAATTTCAATTTCAATTTCAATTTCAATTTCAATTTCAATTTCAATTTCAATTTCAATTTCAATTTCAATTTCAATTTCAATTTCAATTTCAATTTCAATTTCAATTTCAATTTCAATTTCAATTTCAATTTCAATTTCAATTTCAATTTCAATTTCAATTTCAATTTCAATTTCAATTTCAATTTCAATTTCAATTTCAATTTCAATTTCAATTTCAATTTCAATTTCAATTTCAATTTCAATTTCAATTTCAATTTCAATTTCAATTTCAATTTCAATTTCAATTTCAATTTCAATTTCAATTTCAATTTCAATTTCAATTTCAATTTCAATTTCAATTTCAATTTCAATTTCAATTTCAATTTCAATTTCAATTTCAATTTCAATTTCAATTTCAATTTCAATTTCAATTTCAATTTCAATTTCAATTTCAATTTCAATTTCAATTTCAATTTCAATTTCAATTTCAATTTCAATTTCAATTTCAATTTCAATTTCAATTTCAATTTCAATTTCAATTTCAATTTCAATTTCAATTTCAATTTCAATTTCAATTTCAATTTCAATTTCAATTTCAATTTCAATTTCAATTTCAATTTCAATTTCAATTTCAATTTCAATTTCAATTTCAATTTCAATTTCAATTTCAATTTCAATTTCAATTTCAATTTCAATTTCAATTTCAATTTCAATTTCAATTTCAATTTCAATTTCAATTTCAATTTCAATTTCAATTTCAATTTCAATTTCAATTTCAATTTCAATTTCAATTTCAATTACAATTACAATTACAATTACAATTACAATTACAATTACAATTACAATTACAATTACAATTACAATTACAATTACAATTACAATTACAATTACAATTACAATTACAATTACAATTACAATTACAATTACAATTACAATTACAATTACAATTACAATTACAATTACAATTACAATTACAATTACAATTACAATTACAATTACAATTACAATTACAATTACAATTACAATTACAATTACAATTACAATTACAATTACAATTACAATTACAATTACAATTACAATTACAATTACAATTACAATTACAATTACAATTACAATTACAATTACAATTACAATTACAATTACAATTACAATTACAATTACAATTACAATTACAATTACAATTACAATTACAATTACAATTACAATTACAATTACAATTACAATTACAATTACAATTACAATTACAATTACAATTACAATTACAATTACAATTACAATTACAATTACAATTACAATTACAATTACAATTACAATTACAATTACAATTACAATTACAATTACAATTACAATTTCAATTTCAATTTCAATTTCAATTTCAATTCCAATTTCAATTTTCAATTTTCAATTTCAATTTCAATTTCAATTTCAATTTCAATTTCAATTTCAATTTCAATTTCAATTTCAATTTCAATTTCAATTTCAATTTCAATTTCAATTTCAATTTCAATTTCAATTTCAATTTCAATTTCAATTTCAATTTCAATTTCAATTTCAATTTCAATTTCAATTTCAATTTCAATTTCAATTTCAATTTCAATTTCAATTTCAATTTCAATTTCAATTTCAATTTCAATTTCAATTTCAATTTCAATTTCAATTTCAATTTCAATTTCAATTTCAATTTCAATTTCAATTTCAATTTCAATTTCAATTTCAATTTCAATTTCAATTTCAATTTCAATTTCAATTTCAATTTCAATTTCAATTTCAATTTCAATTTCAATTTCAATTTCAATTTCAATTTCAATTTCAATTTCAATTTCAATTTCAATTTCAATTTCAATTTCAATTTCAATTTCAATTTCAATTTCAATTTCAATTTCAATTTCAATTTCAATTTCAATTTCAATTTCAATTTCAATTTCAATTTCAATTTCAATTTCAATTTCAATTTCAATTTCAATTTCAATTTCAATTTCAATTTCAATTTCAATTTCAATTTCAATTTCAATTTCAATTTCAATTTCAATTTCAATTTCAATTTCAATTTCAATTTCAATTTCAATTTCAATTTCAATTTCAATTTCAATTTCAATTTCAATTTCAATTTCAATTTCAATTTCAATTTCAATTTCAATTTCAATTTCAATTTCAATTTCAATTTCAATTTCAATTTCAATTTCAATTTCAATTTCAATTTCAATTTCAATTTCAATTTCAATTTCAATTTCAATTTCAATTTCAATTTCAATTTCAATTTCAATTTCAATTTCAATTTCAATTTCAATTTCAATTTCAATTTCAATTTCAATTTCAATTTCAATTTCAATTTCAATTTCAATTTCAATTTCAATTTCAATTTCAATTTCAATTTCAATTTCAATTTCAATTTCAATTTCAATTTCAATTTCAATTTCAATTTCAATTTCAATTTCAATTTCAATTTCAATTTCAATTTCAATTTCAATTTCAATTTCAATTTCAATTTCAATTTCAATTTCAATTTCAATTTCAATTTCAATTTCAATTTCAATTTCAATTTCAATTTCAATTTCAATTTCAATTTCAATTTCAATTTCAATTTCAATTTCAATTTCAATTTCAATTTCAATTTCAATTTCAATTTCAATTTCAATTTCAATTTCAATTTCAATTTCAATTTCAATTTCAATTTCAATTTCAATTTCAATTTCAATTTCAATTTCAATTTCAATTTCGATTTCGATTTCGATTTCGATTTCAATTTCAATTTCAATTTCAATTTCAATTTCAATTTCAATTTCAATTTCAATTTCAAATTCAATTTCAATTTCAATTTCAATTTCAATTTCAATTTCAATTTCAATTTCAATTTCAATTTCAATTTCAATTTCAATCTCAATTTCAATTTTAATTTCAATTTCAAAATTTCACTTTCAATTACAATTACAATTACAATTACAATTACAATTACAATTACAATTACAATTACAATTACAATTACAATTACAATTACAATTACAATTTCAATTTCAAAATTTCACTTTCAATTACAATTACAATTACAATTACAATTACAATTACAATTACAATTACAATTACAATTACAATTACAATTACAATTACAATTACAATTACAATTACAATTACAATTACAATTACAATTACAATTACAATTACAATTACAATTACAATTACAATTACAATTACAATTACAATTACAATTACAATTACAATTACAATTACAATTACAATTACAATTACAATTTTAATTTTAATTTCGATTTTAATTTCAATTTAAATTTCAAATTTATTTGCAATTTCATATTATGTGCAATATACTAGCGAAACAGTCAAAATGAATGGCTCCACATTCGTAAGTAAAAAAATAAAAACATTCTACGTTTTACCCTCCATATTTTGCACAAACCTCACAGAAAAGGCCTTCAACATCGATTCCAGATACTTACACAATCTGTGTCTGGGTAACATTGCACAGTTACAGGAGCTATTCATCGAATACATGGAGGAGTTCGGCAGTGGGACCATATTCATTATTTGTGGTTTGGTTTTTATTCCTCTGACACACAGAGTCATAAATTAGATTTTGTTTTTGTTGCCGTCGACAGCAGGGTAAGTAGAGCACTTGCTGTTATTCGAGCGTCCCGGCTTAGATTTCCGGTAGTGACGAGACAAAAAGTTACGACTGGTTGTTTTAATGTATCATACATATGTATGCGTTTCTAAATATATCAAGCCACAGTTGTGGGCTTTTCTCCAAAAATAAAATTACAAAAAAGAGACTCGCGCGTAGAAGGCGACTACAGTTTTTTCCAAAACCAACTTTCGAAAAGGAACGAAGAGGAACCCATTCTCTGAAATTTTAGATTCACGGGACGTAGATTTTTAAGAAGGGATGAGTTATCATCAGTAATGTTGGATCAGCACAATGTGGTTAGCGAGACATGTGAAGACCAAATTTTTTGATTCAACACAAATGTACTCGTATTGTCTCTAATTGTAACAAAATAAGAATGACACAGAATAAGATTTTTTAAATTAAATAAATAAATTAAATAAAGTAAATTATATAATTACCATTGCCCGCGCAGTACGGGTTTGTACTTTAAGAGCTACTGAATATTCTGTGACGGGTAGTGTATTTTCACTTCAGTAGAACTGGTGCTCCTACCATCCTTTGCTGTCCTTTGATGGTGTCATATTTTTCGTTAGGAATTTGTTGTGCCGAAAATTTTGTAACCATTAAATTTTACAGAGCTCATTTGTATAATAAGTGTCTCAGAGACCATCTTTGTGTCAATGTTGTTTGTCTTCATTAAGAAAATGCTGCACTTCTAATTTATGTTGCGCTAGCCCATTGGCATTCCATAATGCTTATTTAAGTGAATGAACCCCATATTTATTTCCAGGTTTACAACAGATGCGACTTTAAGGCGGCAAACAATTTTAGAATTTAAAACAAGGGAGGAGGATGATGAATGAATTATACAATCGAAGGATTTCAGTGCTAGGAGATATACTATACCATTACAAGCAATCCCATGCCAACACTACAAAGTCTGTGACAATTTCTAGAATTAATAACAATTTCGATGAAAACGTTTCAATTTCGTCCTTTTAAACAGAAAAGTATTTCAACGCTGTAGATACAGTGCAAGTTCGTTTCTCTCTAATGGTCATTCCGTTCTTAATTTGATGTTTTTCGTGTTTTCATTATTTTCAAATTCTTAGAAAAATTGTGTAACTCAAGTTTACCCAACTTGATACAACAAATTGACATAAAATAAATTGGTATGGATGGTGTTTGCTGCTTTATTCGAAAAGACAAATCCATTTGGTCCTTTCTTAAGATGAAAATCTTGTAAGTGAGAAAGAAAATCCTTTGTCGGCATTTTATTTTTCAACTTGTCTATATTGTTGTGTCACAAAATAAAAATTTACCATTTTAAGGTATCCTGCCATTTTGTATAATCTGCCCTATTCAAAAAAAAATAATAATAATAAAGGCGCCAAGCTATGTGACATGAATTTCAAATAGGTGGTTGCTTTTGTACAATATAAATGCCTCTTATTTCTATTCAAGCTTTATTAATAAATTAACAAAACAAAAAAAGTAAATTAAATAAAACAGATTGAAATTTTGGGTCACCCATTTCTTTATTATACTATTTATAATATATAACAAGACATAAAACAAGAAATGGCCACAATAAAATGTCCTAGGCCAAAGTAGTATATAGTAAACATAATCAGTTTTGATAAGATTAAATTGATAACACAACAACATTTTAATTTAATTAATTTATGTACGTATGCATAATATAATTTTAAACGTATATTATTTATGTATTGGTGTGTACGTATAAATTACATAATGTTTGAGGTATTAAAGCACAAAATAACGTTGAAACTATGTATATGGAGGATTTTCCTAATTAAGTTAAAACCCTAACTCCGACCTAAAACATTCGGTTGTACAAAGTGAAAATCCTTTTTGCCATTAAAATTAATTTTGTACATGGGATTTTGACCTACCAGATTCAATTTTTGTTGTTTTATAATACAATATTAAAATTTAATAAAGTTTTACTTTTTCCGTTTTGTTTTTTAGAAAGCTCTCCATTTTTTTTATATATTTTCGAAACTTTTTCATTTAGAATTTACACAACATAGAGATTGATATACAGAAGCGGAAAGAGTATGAAAAAGAATATCGACACATAAAAGTTTTCTTATTCTTGTTTTGTTTAAATAAACTTTTGATATTATATATATATATAAAAAGGATATTCGGTAAAACTTTTATAAAACACTGTATATCATAAAAATTAATTCTTATGTCGTTTGATATCCAAACAAATGAATAAGTAATAATTATCTAGTTAAATGTGTTATACTCGTAACATAACGTAACATTTTTTTTTTTTTGTAACAATACTTTTCTTTCTTTTAAATTCATTAAAATTATGAAATAAAAAGGATATCCTTATTGTTGTTGCTCTCTGCAAAAAAAAAAACAACATGAAATTAACATAGAATAGGAGTAACAAGTGCTTTATTTGAAAAGACTGGAAAAATATTGAAAACGAAATACGGAAACAATTTGTTATGAAGATGAAAAGGTTTTTTGTGTTACGATATATAATAGAGCACAAAAGCATTTTAATGCTAATGTTAGGAATTGAAACAAAAACATTACACAAATTGTTCAATCCGTAATTGTTCAGATACATGAAAGTACTAAATTTTATTATATCGATTTCTTAGGAAAAATAAAATAATAAAAAAGGTAAATACACCAACCTTATTATATTTTTATATTTTCTTAATGACCATTGGCTATGTCATTTCTATATACGTTACATACATTGAAATAATAAATTTTTATTTCTATATATGAATATAAAAATTGTTTTGATCACAATAAAATTAATAAATATTCATTGGTTTCAAAATTAATTAGTAAATAAGAATAAAGTACTGAATTATTTTCATTTCGATAAATATTATGAATAACAATGTATGTACATATAAATAGTATTAAGTAAAATAATATTTTGAAAATTTAATTGGAATGGATTTTTGTGTTTATTCGGATATAAAATGGATTCATAAAATTATTATTATTATTTATATGTGTGTATGTGTTGTAATAAATTTTTTCATTATATATCTTAATCCCATATCATTATTCAATATTGGTTTAGGAGAATTATTGGAAAATGTAATAATATATTTTTTATCTTTTAATTTCATAACATTATAATATTATTAATATATGAAAATAAAGGATTTTTTTTATCGAAATTATATCGCACTCCGGATGGCAACATTTCATCTTCTGCAGATAACAAATGGATTGTAGAATCTTTATATGTGTGTCAGAAGCGTATGCTTGCCCAAATTGATACACACATTAAGACAAAATGTAAATTTTGTCATCATTCGATGTAACTTTCAACGTGGCCTGTGACGACACAGTCTCCAAGTGATGCTTAATCTCATGATTCGTACGAATTCGCAACCTTAATGAAACGTAAATGGATCAAATGACCTTATTATAGTAATTTATAAACGCTTCTATTAAAGTTAGCACAGGTGCAACCATCTTGACTGTGCGTAGTGTTCGGTTGAGCATTGATGTTATAAGTGAGAAGTGGGTGATACCATGATTTCTATTATAAAAAAAATATCGATAGATAATACAAATCTTACCCAATCCCCGGTCCATGAAGAAGCCGACCCCAGGTTCTGGTCCGTTCTGATGACCGCTGTGGCAGACAATGTAACTATATCGGAATCCAATTTACGTTTATCTTAAATTATTCCTAAACCAACAAAAACATAAATTAATCCGCTGTTGCACCCTTTGATTCTTTCGTCGTGATTATCTGCTCTTTCCTTCCCCTTCACCTACAAACTATTGTTCGTTTGAGAGTAAAGGAGTAAACAAACGAGGTAAGAATCACGACGAAAGAACCAAAGTGTGGAGCGGCGGAATGAAAGAGTGTCAAATTAAAGAATACATTTAGGCGAAATCGGAATAGAACAAATATTTCAATTCAACTAATTGTTTAAATATTTATTTATTTATTTAATTTAGCGTTTCAATATAAAAATGTAAAATTTACATTATTGATTCCACCTAGCGGAAAAAAAGTCGAGGCGGTTATATTACCTTGACTTTTATTAATTTTGTTATTTGAGCTCAATATAAAAGTACGAAAATTTACTGTGAAAATAATTTATTTCTTTATTAAATGTCACAATTTTTTATCTACGTGGTAATTATTTTTAATATAATATAGAAGGTGTTATCTACAAATATAAATTGTAATTTGATCACTTAGGCTGTTTTCCAAACGGATACTTATTTCAGACCTATTGACTTATTTGACGCCATCTTGAATAAGTAAGTAAACCCATTCCAATTGAGTTGGCATACTTATTTTGACATTAACATGAAAACATTGATATTTTTCATCACAAAATTCTTCGAGGCATAATATTTTCGTTTACATTAATTTATAGTAATAAATTAACAATTATTGTATATTTATGCAATTAAAAGGATTGGCGACACTTTAAAAAAGAAAACTTGAAAATGTTTAAATCTATACAAAAATGCTTATATAATTTTTAGGTATACGATACAGCTGGATTTTTATATTTCAATTTTCGTTTAGACAGACAATCAAAGAAGTTCGAATGGGCCCCAGTTAATAGGAAAATATGTATATATTTTATGTCTGTCTAATCAGTATGTAATAATTGTTTCGTAAAGGTAGAATATATTAATACGCTGTGTGGTCTTGCTAGTTCTGTAGCTGACCTCAATTCATTTGTGTACATTATGTAATTAGGATGCTACATATATCTTTATGATAATCATTTTTTTATCTTAATTTTGATTTTAATCTACAAAGATCCATTCGTTATCTAGAAATAGTTATTATCCAAATTCTAAAAGTCATAAATTGATATAAATAACAACAAAAAATTGACAACCAATTTAGATTTTTCGGTTAGAAAGGGACAGAAAATAAATCACCTCGCTAGCTTACTTATTTGAATAAGTTAGGTTCCACAAATAAGTATTCGTTTGGAAAACAGCCTTAAGTATTAATTTAATCGTATGCCATTAAAAATTTGCAAGGCATTTTGCATAATTCGTTTAATAATTTGGCTTGTGTGTTTACATATTTCTAAAGTGTACATAACTGAAAGACATAAATAAATATCGTAAATAACATGTTGTATCAACCGCTTAGTGCATCAGAAGTTAATCAAAGGGAAGGTGCCGAAGATTCCGTGTCAATCAATTCAACGCTACGCTACTAAAAACTAAATTTCCATATAAAAACCTACCAATGTTTCCAACCATCAAAAATATCCCGAAATGTGGAAGAAGTGAGAGACTTGCGAGACGCAATCAGATCGCCAAATGTAGGAGGTAATAATTAAATTGAAAATATATACATTTTGTTTTTGTGCATAGCTCTAAAGTGGATGAAATTAGTATTGTCGAAGAAGAGGATCCGTTCTTACATGTTGGCCAACACGTTGTAGAGAAAAACAAATTTATCGATATTGTTGTGCAATGTACTGCAATAACCACAAGCAAAGAAGTTCAAGCTAGTGGAAAGCTTTATTAAGTATTATTTAATGGGATGCGGATAAGAAACTCAATACTATTATACTGGGATTCGTCGTGATGGCCATTTTAGATGTGTTGGTGAATATTTGCAAAGATATACAACCTACGGAGAAATGTACAATGCCCATGAAAGAACGAATATGTTTGACAATGCATAAATCGAAATGCAAATGTTCCTTTGCTGAGCTGGCTATTTATTATCAGACAAGCGACCGTACATGAAAGCTGTATTTTGCGGATACCGTCCAGGTCTTAGCTAAAGCCCAAAAGGCTTGATATACTAGCAAACCCGCGAATAAAATAAAAGAAGTTTACCCAAATGCTTTGATCGGTTTCCAAACGTAAGAACGATTTTAGACTGTACTCTGAGATTAAAACGGCTACCTATAATTGTTTAGCTTGTCGAGTATGCACATATATTCTCATTACAAAGGAACACATACCTTGAAAATTTTAATTGGCATATCACCACCTGGCTTAATTAATTATGTCAGCAAAGTATCAAAGCTTGAACCAGGAAATGCAGTGATAGTCGACAATAGTTTCATGGTCGGAGGCGAATTGGCTAACGCGGGAATAGAAAAGATCCGACCAGCATTTTTATTCGAGAAATTGTCGAAATCCGACGTCGAAAAAAATACTACGATAGGTTCAGCACGTGTGCACGTAGAAAGGCGCTTTTCTCGATTTAAGCAATACCGGATTTAAGAGACAAAATTTCGGTTTCAGATATACCTTACATTTATACCTTACGACATTGTTGGCGTGTTGTGTGGGTTATTAAAGATATCATGACCAATACTATCTAACGAAAGGTTTTAATTCAATCAAGCAATTGTTTTTATTAATTAAAAATTTTATAAAACTAAAAAATAAAAATCAGTTGTTTTTAAAGTCACATTTTGTTTTAACTATACATATAAGGCATCACTTCTTAAATTTTTTTAAATAACGTGTAATTAAAAATAATTACTTAACAAAAAAATATAACTTTAAATTAAATTAAAAATTCATCAAACTATTTTAAATAATAATAAATATTTACTTAAATAAATAAGGCATCACATTTCTGAAATAGATATCACAGAGTGTATGAATACATGTTTCAATAAAACTTTGGTCTCTTTGGAACTGTAATTATTTCATACGAATTATTTTTGGTTTCATATATAATTAAATCGCATGAATTTAAATTTATGCTTGATAATCCTAGCTGGATCTGGCCATAGTAGGGATGTCGTTTATACAATTTGTATTTCGTCATATCATTGTATAAATATTTTAGTTCTGAAATTAATGATCCAGCTTCTACTTCTTGTCCTTTCATTGGAGATTTTATGTCAACGAACTTCCATTAATCTCCATCAAATGAAAACACATCAGGGCTGTATGCAGGGATGCTTTCCTAATATTTATCAACCGGTTCGCAGTGATATTTTCTTACAAATTTTTTTATTTTTTTAATATTAATATTTCCTTCAAAATATTATGGTTTTTCAGAGTAGCAGACTAAGTCAAGAATATTTAACTATCGTTCATATTCTTTGCACAATAATGTAATAGGATAAAAGAGAATAAAAAAAATAATTCAACGAGATGAAAATCACTTTTATTTTATTTATTCATTTCAAGAGATACAAAATTTACATAAAAAAAACTGAACATAACAAAAAAATTGTGAAATTGCATATATTAGTAAATATTATTGTTATAAAGTAATTATATTATTTAAAATATTTCCAAATAGCTAATTGATTTTCAGTATATTCTTTCGGTTTAGATTTTTTAACCCTGGTATCATCTGCCGAGTGATGGTTCCTCAACCAAGTTTTTACATAGGGAACTGCGTTCCAAGTTTCCAATGGACGACCAACTAAGTTTAATGTCATCAAATTTGATACTGTCTGCACTGTTAATCTGGCTCTTATATCAGTAATTATGATGTTCATCAATGAAAATCCTCGTTCTGCTTCAGCACTGCAAACGGCAACCGTATTAACCATATTTTTCGCTTTTGAATGTTTTCTGCAATTTTACTAATTTGTTGATGGCCATTGTTTATTATATTTTCTACATAATCACGGAAATCATTCTTATCGATATCAAAATTAAAAACTTTTCGAAATTTATCAAAATTATTTTCGGCCTCTATCCACGGAACTACAATATCTTCAATTTTCCATGTGCTCTTTTTGCCAAAGTAAATAAATTTTTTTTTCGCTTATTTTAATAGCCGGTTCGCACGAACCATAGAATTTACATCTACCGGTTCGCACGAACCAGTGCGAACCGGTAGGAAAGCATCCCTGGCTGTATGCCAAAAACTCATATCAGGAGAAATCATTAAGCCCGTTTCCAATATTTTAAAATGATTTGCAAGAGTTTTCTATGCTACTTTCACTGCATATGTCGGTACCTGGTCGCCTTGTTTCCCTTAAATCTGTGTTTTTAAGAAATTTTGATGGTTGTCGAGCATTAAATATTTCATGTATGGCGTTAAATATGTCATAGATTTGGATTTCTGATATAATAATACATAAATATGTAATTAAATTTAAATCCTCTTGTTACCTATAATCAGGCATGCTGCAATATGTTTGCATTTGCGCCCCTCTTCAGCTTTGCATATATAAATACAAATACATATCCAACATCTGGAATCATCTGATAAGTTATCAAGTTTCACTCATGTGGAACGGCAAGCATAGATGAAGCGCACACAACAAATCCGATTATTTGATGGCGAGATGGTGCAGGAGGTAAACCAATTGGACATACTCGCAGTAAGCATTCACAATTTGTCCTCCTTCACGAATTGACCTATTGCCTCCTCTAAAATAGCTAATTATTTGTAGAAAGGAAATTATAACTATTTATGATATATCATCCTGCTATTTCGTAACATTAATTATCCAAAAACCCGACAATATGTTGGAAAGCTAAACATTTGAAATATTTGACCATTAGTTAAACAGTTCTATAAATTAAAAATTTCAACGGTTATTAACTCTGATATTATAATAATTTATTTTTGCCTGAGCTTCCGACACCCTTTCGAAAGCTCAAGCAAAAATAAATTATTTTTGTAATATCAGAGTTAATAACCATTAAAAAACTAAAATATTTAATATAACAACTCAATAATACCCTTGACAGACTAGGATTTAGCTAAACGTGTTTAGTTAAACTAGTTTAGTTAATCTACTACAAAACCAATTAGGTTGACACACTATGAAGTTTAGCAAACCGTGTTTCAATAATAAAATACGGTAGTTGTTCGGAATCGGTATTAAACAAATGTTATTGTGGTACAAATAAAAAAAAATATTTTAATTAAACGCAATTTAATTTATAAAGCCTACACTTTATGTTTTAATTGTATCCCAAAATTCCTATTCCATTTTAATACAAATACAACATAAAAATGTAAACAATATAAATGAATATATAAATACAATATATATTTAATACATCACTGTGTGTCAGATTCCAGCGAGATTTTAATACAGATTTAAAAAAATATGAATTCCAAATATAATACTACGGTATATTTTCCGGCCCTAGAAGTCAAATATAGTGCAATATTGTATATTACAATACGCACTCTACGGTAAGAGGAATGCACAAATGTGTAAGTTGGACCAAAACTGTAAATTTCAATTACATTTGTGCATATCGCTTAATTTTGTTTTCGTCAGAAAAACAACACTTACTGTAATAATAATAAAATAATTGATGTGATGAAAAAGAAATAATTAATGTTATTTAATTTATGTGTTATCAAATTATTATGTTTTTTTTTCAAGAATTCCCATTTAACTAAGATCCGTTAAAATACGGACGACATTACAACCTGTCATTATTTACATACACATTTGTGTATTTTGAACTTAAATAGGAACAAAAAAAAAAATTTGAACTCGAAAGGGATAACTCAAAAAGTAAGCGGCATCTATCATTGTATCACAGTACTAAATGGCATTGTCCTATTTATAAATATTAACATTCATTGTTAGATGGCGCTCTCGCTAAACCTATTTTTATGCGATAAACTTCATAATATTGAGAGATTTGTGCACTAAACCGGTTTAGTTACTAAACCTAAAACAAAACTCGTTTAGTTAATCTCGAAGTTGACACATTAAGAGATAAACTCGAAAAAATGATTAAACGCGTTTAGCTAATCCTAGTCTGTCAAGGGTATAATAGTATTAATTAATTCTATAAAAAATTTGACTACATATAGACGGACAAATTTAAATATTTTGCAAACAAATTAGTTATGTTTCCTAAAAAATTTACATGAAATAGTTGATGTTATTACATAAAATATAAAAAAACATGTTTTTGTTACTTAGTTATTAAAAAATATGTATATTGTATGCAATATTTATGATATTAACAGTTTTATATAACCACTTTTTAATTAAATAAACTTATATTTATCTCATCAAAAATTCACTTATTTTGCTTAGCATTTATCACTGTCAAAATGGTAATATAACCGGGCTACATTTTTTTTCCGCTAGAGGCGTGTATCCTACTTTTACAATCGTCAAAAGATATTTATAAATATCTAAAACAATTAAAAAATTAACAATTTAACTCACAATTTTCAACGATAAGAAAACATGTCACTATGATATTTTGGTAGACCGTGTACGTGTACTCTACTAGTGCCAATCCAAATAAATTTCTAATAAGACTCACCTACCAAAAACGACATTATTGTGAAGCTTGACATTTCAAAGAAATCTTGAACATAAGAAAATTCATCTCAATATTTTCACTGATCGGCAAACTTGTTAATATTTTGGTAGGCCCATATGTGTACTCTACTTGTACCAACCTGATTCAAATTTAATGGAGTTCGCGAACTTCATATCTCAAAATTTTCACCAATCGGCAAAGTGGTCACTATAATATTTTGGTAGACCCATCTGTACCGTGGTAAACGGAATTCCTTAGAAATTTTGATCTAAAGAAAATTCACATTCCAAAATTTTCTGCGATCGACAAAGTATTAGGGACAATGGTGGGTCTATACCAAAAAATTATAGTGATATAATATTTTGGTAGACCCACCATTGTCACTAATATACATATTTTGGTATTCCAAACCTAGGAAGAAACGTCTTAAAAGCTTTTTTCGCTCTAAAGGTATTGTATTGTCAGAAGTTGAAATTATTTCTAACCATTTTGACAAGTAATCCATAAAAACTAAATATATTTGACTTGTGAACTCAAAACAATCACATCCAACCTTTTCAAATGTCTTGTCAAGTAATGGATGTGGTTGATCGGATATCGGTTAGCTGTTATGAATTCGTCTCAGATTCGGCATTTTCTTAATATCAGATATGTGACCAATATATAGTATATTGTATGATTAGGAGAAAAGTACTGCATTCTCGGACGATAGTGCAAATTGGCAACCACGGGAGTCCGTGAATGCACTTTTCCTCCGAATTGTACATACAATTTTTCTCCTACCGGACTTTAAAACGAATATAAACCCAAAATAATTTTTAGTGTTATTCATTAATTATCATATTAAGAAATCAAAACAAAGTAAAAAATCGAAAATAACATAAAATTATTGCTTAGTGAGCCACGACATCATCACAATACATTTTGTTTTTTTTTTTTTTTTCAAAAGTTGTCAAGTTTGTGTACCTATTTGATATATAAAAAACGTGTGAACGAAATTTAAGGGATATGGACAGTGAAAGCAAATTATCCTTATCTTGTACCTCGCCGGATATAGTGGAAGCAGCTAATTCAGCTACATGTGATTTACTCCCGCAAAAATCGAAGGAAACATACGAGGATGCTTATAAACGCTTTATGGATTATCGTCAATCTAAACACATCAAATCATTTTCGGAAAACGTCATTCTGGCGTATTTCGCTGATTTATCTACAAAATTGAAATCATCCACATTATGGTCAAACTACTCAATGATCAGGTCGATGCTAGTGGTTATGTGGATATTGCAAAATACCAAAAATTAATTAGTTTGGCATAGATTTATCAAATAAAAATTGATTTTTATGTATACTGTTAAATTAAAATAAATAAATGCGTTTGGCCTTATAAGTGTACTTTTATTTCTTCTAAACAATTAAAAATCCATACGGGAATATATTCCCGGCCTAGGCCAGAAAAAATATTCTAGTACTATTTGCTGTTTTGCTTTAGCAAAATCCGATTAGAATTAATATTAAAGGCTAATTTTGGTTTCAGCAATATTTGTTTGTGAATTTCCAGTAACAGAAAATAATTATCATCATAGTTGGCTTTTATGTCAGTAGTCAGTTGTAATCTGGGGTGACATGTTCTACCATCACATTTTCGATACTTTATCGAAGTTTATTTCTCATTTTTCTAAACTAAAATGGACAACTGTTTCATTTATGAATTATTTCTTTTCTATTGCTATCACAACCTACTAGTACAAATGCGAACAAATTGTCTTTCTCTAATTTCGTTCAAGTATCGAAAACAAATTATTTCTTGATAGAAATGGTAGAATAGAATATCAAAATTTTCAATCTAGCAACCTGGTAAATGATATAAAATGTGAAATAGTGTCACATTTTATTCTAAAGAAGCGAGACATAATCTACGTTAAAGTATCGAAAATGTGATGGTAGAACATGTC
This sequence comes from Nephrotoma flavescens, assembly GCA_932526605.1. NCBI lineage: Eukaryota > Metazoa > Arthropoda > Insecta > Diptera > Tipulidae > Nephrotoma > Nephrotoma flavescens. The sequence goes on along the minus strand of OW052222.1, from coordinate 190,991,470 downwards.
AGCACTGAATCGGTTTTATGAAAATCTAATATTTTTTTAGTTTTATTTAAAGCTTTTACTTTTATTACTGCTGATAAATACGCCAACTACGATGAATATTTATTTTCCGTTGCTTGAAATTCACAAACAAATATTGCTGAAACCAAAATTGGTCTCTAATATTAAATCTAATCGGATTTTGCCAAAGCAAAACAGCTATTATTACTTGTTGCTTAGCAACAAATACAACATACTGGAATCATGAGCTTTTCGTTTCGAAGAAACAACGGAAAGATATATTTTTTCCTACGATCAGAGAAAAAAATAGTTTTTGCGCGTTCCTTCGGGTTCGTTGGTATATCTCATCCAGGGCTGGGATGTTCTAACATCACCATGTTTCGATAATTTATCGAAGTTTATTTCTCGTTTCTGTAGAATAAAATTTATCTCTATTTCAATTTTTATATCATTTACCACCCTGCTAGATTGCAACATTGTGATGTTTCTACTGTGTTTCTATCACCAAATAATTATTTTTCGATTGTAGAACGAAAATAAGTGAAATAGATATAGTTCAAATTTTGCGAAAAAATTTGCGAATAAAAATAATTTTAATAAACATTTTTATTTTTCATATAATAAAATTCGGGGCTAACTTCACATATGAAGTGTATTTGACTTAAAGTATAATATAAAATGGAGCGGGGCTAATTACACACAAGAGTTAGAGAGATATAATTATGTAAGTGTTGCCTGAATATTGTTTTTTATTTCGGGAATAGAATCCGGGGATAACTTTACATACGTGGTTTTTGTCGTTGCATTGGACAATACCCCAAGCCATTTTTCGATGCAACAGTTTGAATAGTTATGGGCAATTTTGGATTGAAAATTGGTAGCTGTGTGGTTTGTGACATTTTATATTTGATTAACTCAAGACATTCACTATGAGCTTTCTCAACAAGAAAACGATATCTTTTTTCATTAATGATTCATCTCAGAATATTGAGAAATGAACGACCGCAAACCTTTCAATTGTACCCATAATTTTCTCGAGATCCTTTCGAGTCGCCTGGTCTCTAATGTTTTGAATCTTTGAATCGCCTGAATTCGTTAAGGTTCCACACTAACCTTTGAATAGATGTGATCTATATATTTGAACATTTTAACTCAACCTTAAAGTTTTTCGGGTTGATGAATTTAACTTTCATTTGATGAAGGCCTATAAGTCCGCGAGAGTAGGAATTAAAAAATGTATTTGCATTTCAAGTATTAACTTCTCGTCGGTCAAGGCTAATCTGTGATGTTTTATCTGGCTTTTCAATAATTCTCTCTCTGATTCTTCTCCACTCAGTTGCTTGTTCAACTTTGGTGATAACGATAATTTTTCCATTTCTCTCAATTCATTTTGAGTGGAATCTCGTATGGTATAAGACGTGATGATTTGGATATAAGAATATCACTTTCGTTAAGCTTCAAAAAACAGGAAATTTATCTACTCCTGAGAAAACGTCGATATTTCTCTAAATGAATGTGATTTGATTATTCTCTAGTGAGTGCTTTAAACCTATACCATAAAATGTTGCACATTTATTACGAAAGGTTCCGGTTTTATTACAGTTGCCGTTTTCGAGGAACGAATGTAACTTTGATGTAACTACGGTATTTGAATGGTGCTTGAGCCAGAATTTATTACAAATTGGTTACAATACATTTCATTGGTTAGTTCAAGACTATCCCTATAACTTGTCGCAAATATCTCTTTATTTTATGTATTTACACACCACGCCACCATGTACATGTTGAATTGGTATACTTTCGTCTGTTGCCAACAGTATGGTAATACAAATTATTTCCTATTGTTGTCTCATTTTCCCAAATATATGCAAGTCAATAAACTGTCTAAAAAAAATGATGAAATTGAAAATGAAACAACAAGAGGGGATATTCGTGTAAGGAAATAGGAATGCGATTTTTATATATTTTTTAAAAAGCGTTAAGTTTCGATTTTGTGAGAGACCGGACGGTCTGATGCTGTATAACAAGACTACTTAGTCTTAAAATTTTATAAAAATAGTTTTTTTTTAATTTAAAATAAAACAATCTACATATTGATTACCAAGTATATAAGTTGGTTAGACATTCAGTAAAAATTAACTTACAAATATTGTTTAAAATGTAATAAAATTGAGAATATTCTCGATTGATGCTTGTTGTTAAGTGAAGCGGAAAGTAGAAAAAAAATACTCTCCGGCTACACACTCATTAGGGTCGATTTATATTATCCGTTCCGTTCAGATCCGTTTCTTTCAGATTCAGACAAAAAAAATATTGTTACATATGTTTTCTATATAAGTATTTATATTATCCGTTCCGTTCAGATCCTTTACTTTCCGTTTCAGATAAATATTGTTGAAAAGAATGTTTTATCTGATGTCTGAACGCGAAAAAATACGAAAGAACAGCGAGGAAAGTGGAATTTATATATATTCCAGCAACAACAATCAAAACAAAATTAAATTGCTACTAAAAACATTTTTGGATTTTTTGTTATCGTTTAGTCTATACGTAACCAAAGATATGAATACATGCAGCATGTGTGAAACAAATTAATAATATTTGTTTATATTCTCGTCATGCCAATCGTATGCTAATGTTTGTCACCACTAAACTTTGCTTATATGCTCTTTTAAATTATCCCATATATTTTATAGTTGTTTTAGTGTAATAAACTATAAAATATAAAAAAAATTGTTGAAGTAAAATAAACTAAGGAGCATACGAGTATATACCTGGATTATTATATCTGAAGAACTGAGCAATAAAACGCGTGTTCATATTTTCTATTGAATTCGTTTTAAATTTTTTTTTGTTGTTATTTAACGTTTATACAGGGTTTTGATAAAGGAACGGTAAAATTTTATGGCAAATAGGGTGGGTCATTTTGGAACCTTTTATCCTATGGAACAGATTTCCAAAGTGTCACGATAATTGAGATGATATTTTTAAGTTTCTTTTAAATTACCTAAAATCTCGCCTTTAAATGGTCATATTTTTTTTGTTTGTAATCGTAAAGGCTCGAAATAACTTTTATTGCATTCTGCAATGTGATTTTATTCTAAATAAATCGTTATTTAATAGAATTGGTTAAAGAAAAATGACTTATGGCTTTCCAAATCCTACAAAATGTGTAAAAGTATGGAAAATGTCTACCTTCTAAATTCATTTAAAAAACTAGAAGTGATTTAGAAATTAGCTTTGTTTTAATTCTCTAGTTTATGCTCTTTCCAATGGTATGCTATTTGTCATAGAAATCATTCATTTTGGGGTCAAAATAAAAGATACTATTTTGCCCGGGTTAGGTTTAAGAAGATCGAAAACTTTATTTCTCAAACTTGCATACACAAAAATTAAATTGCTACTAAAACATTTTGGATTTTTATGTTATGTTTTACTTTGTACGTAACCAAAAAATACGAATATATACGATAACCATACGATGAAAATATCTGATCTGATAGTATTGATGATGTCTGAATCTGAAAGAAACGGATCTGAACGGAACGGATAATATAAATCGACCCTTATTGTGTGGATACATTAGAGAATGTTACGATTAATTTTGTTTAATTGTTAAATATGAAGTTTAAATAAAACAATAAAAAATAATTTTGTATTTGAATATTTTAATAAGTACTTTCAATTGTGTGCGATACGACAACAACGACGAAAACAATAAGATAAGAATACGCCAACGGTACAGGGTGGTCCACCACGAGACGCACCTCTTATATTTTACGGGTGGGCCATTCGGGGTCGATTATAAATTTTCGTAATCGGTGAAAATACCGCACCTTACGGGTGGCCAGTTGAGGCCAGGCTAATTTATCGTTGGGTGTGACGGTGAAAATGCCGCAACCCATACGGATGCGCCGCAACAGATGCGCCGCAAAAATATGATTGCACCGATCATATTTTTATTTTTCGTTTAGGAGCCAGCTGGTGACATAGTCTAAGAATCAAACTAGCCTTTGGGTAGGAACGAGGTAGCACGCCCAAGTAACATTTTGTATATATCATAGTCACAAATTTTTGTTGTATAATTTACAGAGCATTTATTGTAGCGAAAATTTGTAGCTGTATATATGCTTCTAAAAAAGGTAGTTTCAGAATGCGTTCTGTAAAGTTACACTGTAGAGGTAAACTTATAGCTACGCCTGTAACTTTTTTGTTTATAAACTATGTCTTTGTATGATTACAGTTTCAAAATATTTACGATTTGTAGAGTAGAAGAGAGCTTATAGCTACCTTGTAGATTTACTGAACATTTACTTTGTAAATGGATCTATACCGTCACATGTTAGTTACGTATGTAAGATTAATGAGAGTTTATAGCTACCTCGTAGATTTACTGAATATTTACATTATAAATGTTTTTGTACTGCCACGGAATTCTTACAGTTTTCTTATGTCAAAAAGTTGTTTATTATTTATCTCTATAGTGAAATAAAAACAATTATTTTTTATGAAAAAATTAACAAAATGAAGAGAAACCCTAAATCTTTTCATTGCACATCGTCATATTATAGAAATTTGAAAAATAACAATTTCAAAATGTTTTCTGAAAAACAACGTTTCCAAAATAATTTTACTATTGTGCAAAATGTTCATAAAACTGTAGTTTGTAGTGATTTAAATATTTCCATTACTTCCACTTCAACACAACACGAGTTCAACATTCCTAGTTATTTAAATCAAACTGCAAAAGATGCCACGGAACCCGAGAATGACTACGATTATGCAAATAAAATGTCTGATCCCGATGAAGAAGAAGAAGAAGAAATTGAAAGCAAACTTTCGATGATAGAAGATTTAAAAAACTGGGCATTGGTTCATCGAATCACACATCGAGCTTTAAACAATTTACTTAGGGTTTTAAAATTGCGTGGATCCAATTTCTTACCAAAAGATTCACGTACTTTATTACGTATTTATTATGTATCATAAATGTCAAAAAATGTATAAATATTAATACAAAACGTTTAGATATCGTATACATATAAGCATTTTTAATTGGAAAGTGTAAATGTACGTTTACTTCCACGTAACCAACACATATCCTATACATGTAAGGATTTTTAATATGAAAGTGTAAGTATACATTTACTTCTGCATAACCAACCCATATCGTATACATATTATATACATGTTAGGATTTTTAATAAGAAATTGTACCTATATGTATGATTATTTGTACATCACCAACACGAATCGTTAAAACATATCGTCAATACCTCAGAAAAACAAACATACTAACGTCGATTTTATATAAAACGGCCTATTATAAAGTGGTATTAATATATCGTAGTGATGTAAACATTTGTAAAAGGGAATTGTAAATGTTATCATCCTGTAAATGCTCACCTTCAACTTACTCTCAAACAATCTACCTAACATTTACGTGTATTTTCAAGTTTACAGATCGAAAAAAGCCATTTTCTACAAAATTAATGACCTCCATATTGAATAAGCCTTTTGAATCGAAATAATTTTTTAATATTTTCTCAAATTTATTTGTTTTTATGAGTTCTGATATACTGGATATTACATAAAATTATGTTATTATAATGTTAAATCAAATTTTAGATCGGTAGTATCTCTCTAATTTAAAATGTAAACAAAAAAAAAGTTTCATAAATAATTAAAAATTTAATATAATTCATTATTTTTATGGCGCATCCCTCTTTTCAAGCTATTTCAGAATTTTACCAGAAAAAATGGTATTCGTTTGTAAATTTCAACATCATAATATGCGAAAATAGTTAAGTTTAATATTTTTGATTTCAGAAAATATTACATCATAGTAAAAATAAAATTGTTTATTGTTGTCATTTTTATAAACTTACTATCATTATTCATTACTAAGGTAAATAAATAAATTTGTATAAATACATACAAATTTATTTATAACTTTTGTTTACAAAATTAAACCTATATAAGTGTGCAAAATAGACATAAGATTGTAAATTATTTGTAATAGATCCGTAACCGAAATTATTGCACACATATTACTTACTGTAACTATGCAGAATTATATGTATTCACACATATTGTTTACATTGATTCATATCGGTATATGATCAGTAAACACGATAAATATTCCCCAAAATGTATACTAAATACTTACAGAACGTTTAAGGTATGATTACCACTGAAACTTTACAGCTACAGAGTAAAGTTACAGTAAACATTTTGTAAACCAAAATTGTTCGCTGGGCGTAGAGCACTCGCTTTGTTTACTTATTTTATGTTGTTATGATCAACAGTGACGAAAGAATTTCAATTATTATTTAATTATATTTTAACTTGGCTGATATTTAATGGTCTTCAAAATATCGGCTATTTTCGGCTATGTTGATTAAATTTAACTATGAGCCAAGACTGATATTTACTGCTAAGGCCCTTTTCCAATTACTTACTTATTTGTGTAGACGTACTTATTCAAATAAGTAACCTCGCGAGGTAACTTATTTGAATAAGTACGTCTACACAGAAATGTCTCCAAAATTGTGTCTTGACTAAACGTAATACATGCCGCTTTTTTTCAAATCTAGTGACAACGACAAACATGTCAAGCAGGAAATTTTCTTCCATGACTCGTGAATTTTTGGTTAAATTGCACTTATAATGAAAAGAAAGGCATATAATAGTCGATGTAAGTAGTGTATATTTTTGTTAATTATATAGTACGATATTTTTAAATTGAAATAATATAATAAATATTATGTGTACATTTCAGGGAGTGAAGATGAAACCTTCGCACTGATAGAGGTGCGGTCAGAAAAGAATGAAGATTTTAAAAAGAAAAACGCGCAGTACCCCGTGATATGGTCGTAGGTTTTTATATTATTTTTATTGAATTATTTATTGCATTTTCTAAATTTTAGAGCCATACAATCTTCAAGGGAAGAACTGATACATCGAAGCTCTCAAGAATGTTCCAAAAAGTGGAATAATCTTCTTGATATTTATAAAAAACTAAAAGACCCAAAAACTGGAACCGCACCAACTGCAACTAATGCGTCAAATTGGATTTTTTTCGAAAAAATTAATGATATTGTGGCTACGAAACATAATATTCGACCACCGTCACTAATCGAAAGCGATGTAGCCACCAGCTACTTATCGCCACTTCCAATAGATTTGGATTTAATTGAACATCACTCAATAGAGGAAGAATGTCCACCGGAACTGACATGTACAACATCGACGGCTGGGTCAAGTAGAAGAGCTTCTGAATCTTCCGGAATTGAGAACAATAGCGACCAAAACCACACGCAAAAAAAATTTAAAGATAGATTATTAGAACACATAAAGAATAGAGATGATAAAATTATCAAATCAATTAAAAAGAACAATAAAATAATTACTAAAGTTTGTAAAAAATTCTTCCCTGAAGTACAAATATCTAGTTCAGATAGTGACTAATTTTGAATTGATTGAATGTCAATTTGTATTTCATTATTTTTTAAATAAATGTATTATATATCAAAATTGTTTTTAAATATTTAAACATAGACGATTTCTAAATTCTGTGGCACTGGTTCGAAGTTGTTGTGATTCTTCAACGAAAGGATCAATTTCATTTTGAAATTCTTCGTCTATAGTTATAAAATCTCCGACATCCATGCAAATATTATGAAGTATGCAGCAAATTGCAACAATCTTCGTGCAATTGTTTACCTTGTTTTCTAACGCCCTCAAAAAAATACATCGCCATCTCGTCTTTAATTGCCCAAAAGCTTGTTCCACGGCAATCCTTGCCTTACTATGCATGTAACGCGTGCTTAGCTCCCAATTAACGAAAATAAAATTGCAACAAACCAAAAAATAATAAACACTTATTTTCCAAACATTATAAATCATAATAATCAATATTTATTAACAATTAATGGTTCACGAAAACCATATACAAATGATGACAGAAAACCTATCCATGAAAATATTAATCCCTTGATCCTGGGAAACCGAAATCCAAGAAAATGGAGGGATGATCTGGTAAACCCACAATAAAACAAAGGAGATCTAAATAAACAACAAAAAAAACAAAATTAATAACTAGAAAGTAATAAGAAAAATCACTAGAAAAAAAAATTAAATTAGCAATGTAGACCACCACACGAGATCCTGCCCCCTTTCGGTAAGTAGTTAATTTTTGGGCGCCATTTGCCGCTTGGCAAAACCGAAACACGCGTTAATTTACGTTTTCCCGGCTACGATGTTTGGATGAGCGTTAGGGCGTGGACAATTGGGCTAGCGATTTCGTGTGACACTATGAAAAAAAGAAAAAAAAAAACACTAATTACCAAAATATCCAATTCAAAGCTTGTCACAAACTTTACTTAAATAAAATAAAAACAAATAACTAAAATTTAATCTCTATACGATCTGAACCATCAATTTTGCTGCTTTGTGGTAAAGCACGGAGCTCTGGCGGATTCTTTTTACATGGCGGCAGCATTCTTATCATAGAGCGTTTAACACACGTTGTCCCAGTGCTCGGAGTAATAATTTGTTCTCGTGGTGTAACTCGAATCTTGCGGTGTCCGAAAATCATCCAATCACTAACAGGTGCACATACTCGTGGTTTTTGCACTGTCCCAAAACACTTTATTACACAACACCAAGTTAATTTTTTTTTTTTATATAATCTTTATCGGATAATAGTTAATTTATATGTATTTTTTTCTTGTGCACGTAATAATCACCATAAAAATAATACTATATATATATATATATATATATATATAACATCTATATCTTAAGTATACTTATCCAACTATCAACTCGAGGGTTATACTTGCGCGATGTGGCCACACTTCATAAAAATCAAAATTTTCTAAGTATTCTGCTGCTCCCACTCCAATGATGATTTTCCGCAATCGTTAGTCCGCTCGCTTGAGGTGTACCGCCTGATGTGTACCTCTCGATGTCTCAGATCCAAAAGAACGCTCTTTATTTCTTTTTTTTTTTTAATTTCCAACCCAAATCGATAGATATTACTCGAAACAAACCAAAAACTTGAAAATTGCAAGTACCAATTATCCAGCTTTCGGTGCTTTCCAAACAAAATTTAAAAGCTAAATATAATAAAAAAAAAACATAACAAAAGAAATTCATTACAATGTACCAACTATATACCAAAAGAGGAAGTGTTGGTAATCAATATTATCATAAATACAAAATGCATTCCAAACAAGAAAATAAAAAAAATGTATTAATTTTGTTTCTTTATGTGTATTGTTACCCCTATTCAGATGAATACCAAATCGAACCAACAAAATCTCTACACTCAACCTATTGAGGGATTTGAAGGAAACAATACTACATCGTACTTTTGAAGCATAAAAAAAAAATTGTAAACGAACATTAAATTGATTTTGGTTTAGTATGCTCCAAAACTCGATCATTACATGCAGATGGTTGAATTTTTTTTCTTGATGCGTGGAAGAGCGATTTTCAGTAAAAGGGGTGATGATAGCAATGGGTTCCAAGGTTAATTTATATCCACTGTCACCAAGTAAAAAATAACCTTGTGGTGGGTATTTTTTATTTAAATAGACGTCACTATTCCGTAGAACTCGTTGGTCATGAACGGATCCTGGCCACCCAACACATATATTTATGAACTTATGATCAGCATCACAAATGGCTAGAAATAACACTTATTTATTACACTAATCGATACTGTAATAATTCCAAAAACCAAACCTTGCATTTGAATACTGTAATCCAACTTTCTATTTATGTATTCATCGTGGCGATTCGTTGGACACTTTATTTTGATGTGGGTGCCGTCTATGGCTCCAACAGCTTTATCAAAAACGGATGATCCTGCCCGATTCGCAAACTTAATACCTTGAGCTTCCAAATTTTCTTGCTTAGGAAACGATATTATTTTAGGCATTAGTTTTAAAATTATCTTCATCGTTCTCTGAATTATATTAAATATACATGTTGTTGGTATGTTGAATGTAGCACTAACTATACGATAAGATAATCCAGCTGCCAACCAAAACAATATCACCGCCAGTTCAATTTGAGCGTCGTATCCATGTCGCTTAATTGGAAAAAATTCTACTAATTTTTGGAAAGCATCTACCGATACCCTAACATGTTTTTTGATTAGTATTGCATCTCGGTTTAAAACAGCAGTTATCAAGAAGCTGGTTTTGGTTGAAAAATATTTTATACCCTGCAATAGTAGATGTATAAGGGTAAATGTAAATATATGTATATTTGAAAGTTTATCCTAAAAGAGTAAAATATACCTTTCGCATTTCACGTTCTTCCAACAAATGAATTAAATATTCATCACCTTTGATTAATTTTAGATACAACTTCTTATTTTTATTTATGAAGAAGTTTAAAAGTAAGAATTGTTTTTTTCTATCCATTTTTAATAAAAAAAATTTGGTCAGCAAGAGTTTGTTTGATAAGCTGTCAAAATAAGTAAGCACATGAATTGGAACGGCTTCGCTTACTTATATAAGATGGCGCCAAATAAGTCAATAAGTTTCAAATAAGTAAGTAATTGGAAAAGGGCCTAAATCTATAATTTATAAAATGTAAATTTATAGAGGTAAACAACCTCAACAAATATGTTTACCTCAATACACCATTCCATATAATTATTGTGGTCATTTCACCTTTTAATGATAATCAATAGAAGTAATTCGTGTGGAAAATTCGAAATTCGGTCTCCCGTATAAATATATTATTTTGTCATTTCAATAGGTAAAATTATTGATTGAAATACGATGAGGTGAACTCATTTGTACGTAACAATTTTGCTAAAAACATTCCAATAATAATTAGAACTCTATTTACAAAAATATTATAAATGTTTTGTGTAATTCTTGGTCGAGTTAATTTAAATGGACTCGTACACCAAGTTTTAAATTACCTGTAGGTGGGTACCTCGCAAAACTGCAAAAAAACCACAAACAATTTCGGTGAACATTGTTTAGGGGTTTTGTTGGCTTTATAAATGTATAAATCGATATACGTACCGGTATACAATTCGTGCGTACACATGAAACGTACCAAACAAAAAATTATTTTTTTTTTGTATCAAAATTAATTAATTTATTGTTTTGAGGTTATCAGTTTATTTTACTTAATTATCATTGTTTTGAGGTTATCAGTTTATTTTACTTAATTATCAATTGATCAACGTCATCACCGTAATTTTCCTAAATGGAAAAATCTCGTTTTGTATTTGTTTTTTGTTTATTGGAAACTCGGCACAGTATGAGGATTTGCAGGATATTTATTTACATGGTTGGTATACAAACATAATACATGTAATGAACTTTTTTTATATTTGTAGGTATTTACCTTCAAGGTATACATAATCAGTGAGAGTCAGAAATCTGAAACCAAATTAAATGATTCATCAAATTTTAGAAAAGTTCGGAACATTGTTACTTATGTTACTTACCTGGCGAAACAAAAACGTTTTTTGTTTCATTGCTATGTGTTTGTTAATCATTTACAAATCAGTGAATTGAAAACTGTTTTTCTAATTCATCTCAATGTACACGAGCAGGTAGATGTTGAAAAGAAAAATCCGGATTTAATTTTTTTTTTATTATTTTTCATATTTTGCTAAGCTTTTGTTGAAACAAAGGATAAATCAAAACATTTCATCTAAATTTATCAACAATATCTCAATAATTATACCATAATCTTAATATTATTTTAAATATTTAAGATGAAAAATATTGTTATTAATAATGAGAAAATCTTCGTTGATACGCCGCTTACGTATATACATATTACGTTTCTCGTACCCAACATTACGATTTCAGAATGAGTTATCATTTATCTTAGTCAAAAGGAGAGTGAAAAAATTTGTATTCATATTCAAATTACTTTATTATAATAGTGAAAAACATACATAGTTTTTCATTTTTCCCGTATTTCCCTACGTACATATACGGATATAACGTATAGGGAAATGGGAAATCTGACTAAATTATTTTCTAGATATTTATATTTGAAATGTTTTTATGTGCGAGATAGATGATGTTGAATTTAGATGAATGTATTAAGATTAACACAATTTATAAATTGCATAAATTTTCGCTAGATTAATCTTACAGTTGTTTATGTAGTTCAGACAGAATTTTTTTTCCATTTGCCAGTGCTTCAGTCTTCACCAGCTAAACTTAGTAATTTGTGTATTATAGTAGGCGATAATTATACACTTCAAAACGGCAGAATCGTCGAAATTTTTTGTATTGTGACTATTACAACACTGTAGTGTATGCCGATTGTCGACCATATGCCTCAACCAGCCACAACTTAAGAGCTTAAGTTAGGCCCCGTTTGGACCACTCCGGTTAGTGCTACAATCACCAAAATTGTATAGGCTTCTCGTCACAAATAAACAACTGACCTCCAAAATTTTGGTGATCCTACCGCTCCCCTAACTGGTCCAAACGGAACCCAACTTAAGCTCTTAAGTCGTGGCTGGTTGAGGCAATAGCTCAAGGCTTGCGTGGGGGTTATAGTAGCCCGAAAAATGGATATCTGTGAAATTAGCACGAAAAGTTAGCACGAAAAACACTATGGCAACATGAAAGGTTAAAATATTGAATAGTACATTTTAGTACAAGTTAGCACGAAAAATATTGTATTGATAAATACAATTGTAAAAAGTTAGCACGAAATTTTACTAAAAATATAAAGGCAAACAAAAAAATCAACTCAAATATAAAATAATGTGTTAAATTTATAAACACAAATAAATAATTAAAAATATCAATAAATATTTCCATACTACTCGTCGAATACTAAAAATACAACAATGTTAGACATGTGTCTTATACGGACTCACAGGCAATGAATTAAATTTCACAAAACAACCAAAATTACTAAGCAATTCTGCGATTTGAATGGGAGTACTAATGGTTCATGATGAGCCCCTTATCAATATTTTCTTCTGTAAACACGTGCGCTTGCCGCATGATTATATCGAAAAATCATAACAATCATATGATTCGAGGGAACCAAGATTGTCCGGTAGTTCATCCTTTAACTTGTCAACCCCAGCAACAAGCTATGTAAGGGTTTCATAAACTTTTTCAATTGTCATACTAATTTCTTTTCGGACATACTATGTCTATGGAGTGGAACTGATAGACTGTTAGACTCATTCCTTACTTGGTTAAATTCTCAATATCCCACCATTGATTTTACGTTAGAAAAAGAAGAAAATCAACGTATTAACTTTCTAGATATAACAATAACCAGGATTAATTCTTCTTTAGATTTCAAAATTTATCGGAAACCCACGTATACAGACGCTGTTATCCCTAGTTCTTCAAACCATCCCCATAATATTAAAATGTCAGCTTTCCACTCACTCATAGATAGACTAATAAATATCCCTTTGACAAATTCAAATTATAACACAGAGCTTAATATAATTCTACAAATTGCAACGAATAACGGATATGCAACTAGGACTATATTAAAGTTATTAAATAAAAAGCTAAAGCGTAAAACTCTAACGGGTATTTATCCACCGGATAGCCCAACGCGGGAAAATTGCCGTCGCTTAGAGTATATAGGAAAAACGAGCCAACGGATTAGCAACATCGTGTCCAATCATACCAATATTAGTTTTACTTTTTATAATAATAACACAATAAAGAAAATGATTTTTAACAATAAACCTAGAGTTGATCGCCTTTCCAAATCTGGCGTTTATAGGATCAATTGCAATGATTGTAGTTTCTCCTATATTGGCCAGACTGGGCGCAATTTTGGAGTTAGAGCTAAAGAACATTTATCTGGTTGCAAGCAATCAACTTTCCATAACCACTTAACTTTAGAAAATCATACAGCTAGTTTGAACAATTTAGACATATTACATATACAACCTAAAGGCAGACGTTTAGATACCTTAGAGTCTTACGAAATTCGAAAATCAATATTTCTTAACCAAAATATCCTTAACGAACAGAGAGAAATTCGTTTCTCAACCAATTACAGACCCCGCCCTTTTTTATAATTTGACTAATACGTCGGGTAATTAAATGTACTTCAATATAATATAATTTTTATTGCTCATTTTTGTCCCTCTTCCTTTGTTTAATTTTTGCTTTTTTCTGCTATATATAAAATTTTTACTTTTACAAATCAGTACATACTCCTGATGATGACCTAACAAGTCGAAATCGATCGAGTGATTTTTTAAACTTTTTGAACAAATTTTTTAATTAAAATATTCAAAAATATAATTTTGCGAAACAAAAAACAAGTGTTTAATAAAATGTGTTAAGTATTATTCAGCTGTGTAATAAATTACTTTTGTGCCAGGTTACACGGAATTGGGTCCAAACGAATTCAAGTGTGTAATTTCAAAGGTCACTTTTACCACCTTGAATAATGTATTACAATACATCAGACCGCCACCAATATTACGTTAAATATTACTCCATGGACCTTGTGAAGGGCAGATCAATCTTATCCAGGTCTAAAATAATTTATTTTTGTGTCAGGTTACACGGAGTTACATCCAATGAGAAACATTTCACTCAATATCGGGTAGTGGCCTGGTGTAATAAATTACTAAAGGGGTATAAAATCGACCTTTAAATTACACATTTGTTGCCATTTGGATCAAATTCCGTCTTCCCTGACCCAAAAATTATTTATTATATACCTGAATATAGCTGACTTACCCTTAACAAGGTCAATTAAGAAAGGTTTCACCCAATATCTGGAGTCTGTCTTGTGTAATCTATATAAATAAAAATTAATTGCCGCATGTATGAAAGATCATCACTTGAGAACGGTTATCGATTTGGCTGATTTTATATTTGTTGTGTTCGAAATTGTCAGGAATTGTATGAAAGAAAATTTTGGGAGTAGTACTATTTTTGTATGAAAAAATGGTGTCGACGTTCAGTTTGATAATTCTGCTGCCACATGTTTTCATAACAACAACAAATTCCGAATTGAATATTGATATTTTGCGGAAAGCAATTAAACTGAGAGCGGTAGTACAGTATGTTAATGAATTGATGTTAGTACGTGATTTATTTCTTTAGAAAAATTACTACCAGTGAGGGTTCAAAATATCGGTATCGCAACGCAAGCCAGCTACATGAGCGTCGAGTCAATGAGACTAATGAAGAGCATATGCAGCGTTTGGAGGCAAACCGAATAAGAATTTCTCAAGCGTGGCCATTATGACTCCGCAACAATGGATACAGTCAGTTAGAAATAATATTCAGGAGCTCCCCATCCAGCAGTGGCAACAATTTATAGAATTTTGTATTATGGCCAAATATAATAAAAACTCTTAAGCTAACTTAGATATCCCTTGAGATCTAAACACAATCTGGGGTGTATATGGGGTTTTAGTTGGGGACCATTTCAGTTAGAAAATATATTCAGTTGTTCCCCATCCAGGGGAAGGGACAGTTAATCAAATTTTATTGTATGACAGAATAAAATACAAATTTTTAGGACAACTAAGATCTAAACACAACCTCAGGTATAATATATGGGGTATAAGTTGAGGAGCAATCCAAATAGAAAAATATTCAGATGCTCCCCATCCAAGGAAGGGGCAGTTATCCAAATTTTGTATTATGACCAAATATAATAAAAATTCTTAAGCTAACTGGGGTATCCCTAGAGATCTAAACACAACCTCAGATATACGGTCATTATACAAAATTTTATTAACTGTCCCCTCCCCTGGATGGGGAGCAACTGAATATATGTTCAAACTAAAATGGTCCCCAACTAACAACCCATATAACTGAAGTTGTGTTTAGATCTCTAGGGATATCTCAGTTCGGCTAGAAAATTTTATTATATTCTGTCATACTATAAAATTTGGTTTACTGTCTCCTCCCCTGGATGGGAGCATCTGAATATTTTTTCTACCTCAAATGATCCCCAACTAACACCCCATATACCTGAAGTTGTGTTTAGATTTCTAGGGATATCTCAGTTAGCCTAAGAATTTTTATTATATTTGGTCATAGTACAAAATTTGATTAACTGCCCCTTCCTTGGATGGGAGAATCTGAATATATTTTCTAATTGACATGGTTCCCAACTAACACCCTGTATACTTCAAGTTGTGTTTAGATTTCTAGGGATAGCTCAGTAAGCCTAAGAATTTTTTTACTATTTTCGGTCATAATACAAAATTTGATTAACTGCCCCTTCCCTGGATGGGGAGCATCTGAATATTTTCTCAAACTGAAATGGTCCCCAACTAACACCCTTTATACCTGAAGTAGTGTTTTGATCTCTAGGGATATCTCAGTTCGGCTAGAAAATTTTATTATATTCTGTCATACTACAAAATTTGGTTTACTGTCCCCTCCCCTGGATGGGAGCATCTGAATATTTTTTCTACCTCAAATGATCCCCAACTAACACCATATATACCTGAAGTTGTGTTTAGATCTCTAGCAATATCTCAGTTAGCCTAGGAATTTTTATTATTTTCGGCCATAATACAATACAAAATTTGATTAACTGCCCCTACCCTGGATGGGGAGCATCTGAATATATTTTCTAATTGACATGGTCTCCAACTAACACCCCATATACCTGAGGTTGTGTTTAGATCTCTAGGGGTATCTCAGTAAGCCTAAAAAATTTTATTATATTCTGTCATACCACAAAATTTGATTAACTGTCCCGTCCCCTGGATGGGGGTCCCTAACTAACACCGCGTATACCTGAAGTTATGTTTAGATCTATAGGGATACTACATTTTCAAGAATTCTTAATAAAAACTTTTATCTACTATATTGTATAGTTTTTTGCTTAGATTTATGAATACGATTTATATTTGCTGTCTGAATATGAGCATGTTTTCCTTAGCGGAAAATGCCACAGGCTTTTTTCTATATGATTTATCATAAGATGCTTTTTTAGTTTGCTTTGCATTCCCTGAATTAAAGCAAATGTGTATAGTAAGTTTAATAATTAGTAATGTAATGCTTGTTTTTTGAGAATTTTAAATATAATTTTGAGTCAAATTAAACATTCATGTGACTAGTCGAGATAAAGTAGTTTTGTATTATTCAGTTAATTTTAACAGAATTTAATAATTACACCCAAAAAAAACTCTAATTTTCAATAATGTTCCGTCTTACCCAGGTAATATAACTAACACAAACACAATTAATCAAACTAGCAAAAGAAGAGCATTTTCTTCACATTCATTAATTAATTAATATGCATATTAAAGTTAAAATCGCCCAAACAGTACACTTTTTCATATTCTTCTAATAAATCAGTAAGAATATCATTAATACTTATAATATCCCCTCTCAAAATAGGAGGTGGGTTATAAAAAACAACAATGAAGAATTTACTAAACTTACCAAACAGTTAAAATGTCATAAATTCAACTTTGCCATGTGAACCGCACATGATAATACTTTGACATTCAAATTTGATCGATAGTATAATTCTACTCCACCACCACGAGCATTGATACGATCAGACCTCAGAAATTTGTAATTATTTATTTGAAGAGATCTAGTTGAAGTTTTGTTATTTAACCAGGTCTCTGACACAGCTAGAAAATCAAAATTAAATTTATGCAAAAGAATTATTACTTCATCTAAATGCATCATTAAACTACGTACATTAAGATGACCAAAAAATAAGGATTATTTCCCCATTTAAAGGAAATTTATCACATTTAATCTCTACATCACATTTTGTAACTAAAAAAGGATTGCTTCTAGACGAACAAATTTCTTCACAAGAATACCAGACGGCCATGATGATCCAGTTAACAATTTGTCCATATAAACATTCGAAACTGATAATTTAAAAGAAGAATAATCTTGTATAATCCCACTGAAATTTTTAGGGTTGAATCGATGAATTTGAACATCACTTCTATTTAATTGATACCTTAGATACAGCTTCACATTATCCTCACTAACATCAGGATGCAATCTTGAAACAAATACATGCGAACGCGGCACCACAGTACGTGAACTACTCTCTCTAGCGGTACCAATCAGTTATATTATGATCAGTTATATTATCATTGGACAGACTTACGCAAGCAGATAATTCCGTAATAATTGGCGCAGCCATGCTAAGTTTGACAGAAGATGACAATTCTGGATGAGAACTTTCTAAAAGTAGGAGAGCCCAGGTCAATAATATCATTATTTTCAATATCATGGACATCTTTATCCTATAAGTTTGCCTGACACTTTTCTAAATTACGAGGAGATTTTTCAATACTCATCGAAATTTGTGCCAGTTCAACAATTTTACTAATAAATGTGTGAAACAACTCACTACACATATCACAAAACCAATGAACGTTTTTACTGCCACATATAAAGTTATATGATGCTTTTTTCAAGCCCGCGCAACGATAGTAACTTTTTTTTACATAAACTGTAAGCACATTGAGCAATCATTAGGTGCCATATTTATAGCGCGCTATTTTTACATACGACTATAATTAATATATTTAACCCTAAACTAACATTTTTCATTCAACTTTAAAGTTAAAAATCGATAAAAAAAATTTGCTCTCCCTATTTATCGGGGGAGCGCTATCCATTTCAATGAGAAATTGGAAAAGGCCTTTATTTTGTAAACCCCTGAAACCATTAGAAACTTAATCTTACAATAAAAGTTTAAATAAATGTCAATAAGTATATTTCAAGTGATAAATGTTTGTTTTATGGATGCATTTATTTTTCCTGTTTATGGTATAGCGACACCAGTGACTAATAGCTGCAGTTTCAGTAGAAACTTTCCATTTGGCTCCGGATTTCTAAATTTCGACCGTTTAGCCGCCTTTGAACTTAATTTATTTCTGGTTTTCTTTTAGAAATCGGGTTTTGTTTCTCGTTTTTTCTGCTCCTGGACTAGCACTATTTTTTTCAGGTGAGCACTAAATAGCACAAATTGGGCTTAATCGGATGTAAAGTTTTATTTTGAAATTTGAAAGTTTCGCTGCTGCAGTTACCCACACTCCCAGTTTATATTATTATCTATTTCTCGAAAACGCTTTTATCGTCTAATATTCGCAATTCCACGTTGGCCATAATTTTTGCCACAATTATAGTGGCTATAATTTTTTTCAGGCGAGAGAGGGCTATTCCACCAGTTAATTATGGTGGGGTATGCATATATATTAACTAGCATATTAAATGCAATGTGGTATCGATGCCCCCTCAATCTCTCAAAGATTCGAGTCTGAGTTTCTTTTTATAAATATATAAATAAGCGGAAATTTCTTTAGAGGTGGTTTTTAATCCACCTAAAACGAACAAGAGGTTGTAAGATCGATTTAAAAAATCCCCTTTAGACATTGAGTGTCTTTCTAGTTATTTTTCCTGCCGATATGATGGGATTTTCCTCTCGGGTGATTTCAATTTTGATATTTCTCAAAAGGCCTTATTTTCTCGTAGCTATTTAAATATCTTAAATGGCATTAATCTTTCGGTATATACTACTGTAGCATCCATTTACTTTTATTCAACTGGAAGTGACGGTTCTTATTCTCTCATTGATCACGTTGTGGCTTCTGCTGATAATACTATTTTTTCAATCAATTGTCCCTTGGTATTGGCTCTCATCATACTCTTGTTTTCTCTGTTAATTGTTATTTTCAACCAAAACCGAAAAATTTTAGCTTTAGAGATTTTTCGAAAATTGATGAATCTCACCTTGTGTGGCTCTATTCTTTGGGCCAATATTTTCTCTCATAGATCTTCTACTGATGAAATAGACTATACTAATTCCTCTATTAATTATGTATTTAATAATTACGTTCCTCTCACTACTAAAATAAATATTAAACCTAAATCTGTCCCTCGGATGACGCAGGAGATTTTGAATACTATTTCTTTTCATTTTTCCAAATATCGTCTTAGGTTTAATTCGTATTGCTAAACAAAATTTTTAGTCAACGTGACCGAACAACGATAAAAAGTCTAGAGTTCAACTTTTAGCATATTATACAGAATAAGTAATTAAGAAAATATTATAATTTTGTTTTAAGATCTAAGTTGAGGTATCAACATTTAGGAATTTAAAAATAAAGATGAAATTGTAAAGTGAAATAAAATAAATATTTTTTTTTTCAAGTTTACATTGGTGTTGAAACTATGGGGTATATCCTCTATCCGGTCGCAAGTTAATTATTTGCGATCACAAATATGGTTACAAGATTTATTTTGCCATGCCAATTGACACATTTTTTTTAAAATTAAATTTGTTTTGCGATTATAAAGTAGAAATCCACGAAAAGACTGCTACGCATTTTCCGAGGTCGCAGTCTTTTTATGTATTTCTACTTTCCAAAAAAAATTTAAATTTAAAAAAGATGTAAGGATTGGCATGGCAAAATAAATCTAGTAACCATATTTCTGATCGCAAATAATTAACTTGCGACCTAGAGGATATACCCCTATGTATAATTATTATTTTGATCGCTGATTTTTGCTATGAACTTTATATTTTGAGATAAATAATACTACATACGAGTACATTGATTATTGTTGTAAAATTTATCAAAAATTGTTGTTTGTTGTTAACTTTATCAAATCTACACTTTTCAATGTCAGAATCGTAAAACTATTTACACATTTATGTTGCCACTGTTTTTTGTGTACCTACACGTTTTTAACTTTATGAAACTTCATACCGGTTTAAATATTTTTTTAACACAAACTTTATTGACACATTCTCGTACGATGTCCATCTAGTAACACGACAAACTTCTAACATTTATAAGCAACTTTCTCAACTTTTTGAACAAAATATGTACTGTTCATAACGAAATCTATGCATCTCCTTTTACATCATACATAATTTTAGTACCTACTTGAAATATTCAAGCATTGACTTGGTTATACATGTACTTGTCATCTAAGACTAAAACTTCTTATACATAAATAAATGTAGTAAGTTTATACATAAAACATAAACTCGAAAAATTGTGTATGTTTTTTCCCCGTATACCTATACGCGAATGTAGAATGCGCACTGTAACAACATCATCGTCGCAAGCAGGAATGTTAGTGTTTTGGCATAAATACCGACGCAATAATGTCAAATACGAAATAATAAATTACCGGAGTAACTCTCTGTTATTTATTATTATTGTTATTATTAATATTATTTATAAGAAACACCATTATCATGAAAGCTTTACCCAAATAAAGCTCTACACCAAATTTTCTGCATTTTCTTATGTCGTTTCTGTTTTTCTCTACTTTCAAATCCAATCGTTCAATTCGTGACAAATCAGAATCAAATTTTGCTACGAAATGTTTAAAATTAATTACGTTTATCTTTAGTCTATATATAAAAATTAATTATTTGACACATCGTAACTTACATGTTGTTATGTTGGCGTCATTGTTGTTGTTATCAGCGGAAAATTATCTAAAAAATTTATTTTTGTAATTCGAAGAAAACTTTGTTTCAACAACAATTTTTTTTTTTGACTTTATGCTCAACATATTTAAAACATTTCAGATAGTTGTCTTAACAATTTCTACTCTTTGTAACATTTTTTTTTTGCAAGAATAATTATTATTTTGGTTTTAAACTGCGTCTATGAAAAATATACCAAGAAAATTTTATGCTGGTACGAAAATAGCAATATCGTGGAAAATGGAAAATGGAAAATGAGGGAATTTTACTATTAGTTACTATTATTATCATTGTTTGTAATTTATTTATTTTTTGTTCAATTTAATGCTTAAATTTTTATACTCTTTCGTTTATATTGACAACTTTGGCAAAATGTTTTACATTATGTATATATTATTGTTATTTTTATTAAAAAAGTTTTTTGTTTGCATTGTATATTATTATGGTATTGAAACTCCATTAAATATGTAAAATGTCACCATTAATTTCCTCATTCCACCTTGTCGCTACGGAAAATATACGGAGTTTGGCGCACGAAAGAAATGAATTTTCCTTTATTTTACATTTTTTTTGCGTTGTTTTCGTAAATGATGTAGTAGTAATAAATTCGAGAAAAATTCTTGCCGAACTTACATTACATAGAAAAGCAAAAGCACAAAAAATGTGTAATAAATTTGGTTGTCAGTAACATCTTAAAGCAGAAGCACCTCAATATAGCTTGCTATTGTCAGCCAATTTTTCTAATAATTTTTTTTCGCGCTGAGATTTTATTTTGCATACATAATCGAAATCTGCATTAATTTGAAATTATATTAAATTTTAAGTAAAAGGGTGGTGAACCGTTCCAAAAATGACGGTGTTAAAGATGATATTGTTATTTAACATTTCTCGTTGTATGTATAGAAACAAAAACATGAACTTATAACGCTGTACCAGCACGTGTAGCCGACTCCAATGAAAACGATACTACAATTGTTTACAAATTAATTATCAGGAGAAGAATAATGCTACGGTGCAGGGATTATGATGCCCAGTACCGGCGACTTCGGAAAGTGAGCGAGCGGGCTTACTGTCGTTGATATTCAGCGACCCCAATGCTTTAGTAGTGGGACGCTTAGCTACTACAGCAGATAGAAGTATAAGCCCCCTATTTTCATTAGAACTAATACATCCTCCAATATTAACAAAAAGACACCGTCTGCTTCAAGACGACAATGAAATGAAATTAGCCTCACTTGAGCGCCAGAGTAATGAACTAAGGACAAAATGCCAGCAATATGAGTTACAATGTAATAAATACCAAGAAATTTTGGTAAACTTACAAAACAGAATCGAAACACTAGAGAGGCAAAATAAATCTTCTACGTCTACTAATGGTAGAAGTCAGAGCCTACATAGCCTCGGCAATGAATACTTTTCGGATGAAGAGGAACTTGATAAAGAAATCCAACCTAGGCAAAATAAAGTAAAGGAGGTAAAGAAACAGACGAGATTCTGCAAAACGTCATCACTAAGTAGGGTTGCCAACTGGCCGGTCTTGAACCGGTCTGACCAGTTTTCATGGTTATGAGCCGGTTACCGGTCGAACAGGTGACTGGTAGAACAAATTACCGATTTTCAATTCAGATTCAGGGAACTCGCGTTCAAATGTGTTGCTAACCAATTTTCGTCCTATCTGCCCTGCAATTTCCATCAACGTCGGAATGGCCCGGAACCCAGGCCAACTGGATATTGAAATGCCCACTCATCTCGTTAAGAGATATGTGTGACAATCCAACGCCACCCTTGACGCCACGGAAACTAAATCCAGTGAAAGAATAGCCGCCCGGCTGTCCACATAGATAGTGATATCAGTTAACGATATTACATTATGCTTCAACCAGTTCATCATCTCTTCAATCGCTATAACTTCAGCCTGGTACACACTGATGTACTCGGGCAGATGAAAGGATAAACATACATTTAATTCCCCATAGAATACACCAGCTCCCACTCTACCATCGAGCTTGGAGCCGTCGGTGAAGAATTTGACTGTCCTGGTCTCCATAACGAGACCACTATTCCAATCCTCGCTAGAAGGGATAATCACCTTGAAAAACTTGTCGAAGCACAAACGGGGTGTTTTGTAGTCACGATTCACCAGTTCATGCCTCACTGAATTAACTATTTTTGAGTGTTCTTTTTGTAGGCACTTCCAACCCGAAGTCGCTGAGAGCCGGGCGGCCGTATTAACCGCCATTTGTTTGCCGATAATATCCAACGGGAGAAGGTACTTCTAGGGCACTAGGGGGGGATCGTTTTCAGCGCTCCACTAATGAGCAAAGAGGTTGCCCTCTGTACCTTCGCAATCTTGTTCCTATATGATACTTTCTCCAGAGCGGGTCAACATACACTCACGCCATACAGCAGTATGGGCCTTACCATTGCCGTGTAAAGCCAGTGCACCAGCTCCGGTTTCAAGCCCCATTTCCTTCCAATGGCATTTTTACAAGAGTAGAGCGCCACAGTGGCCTTCTTTACTCTTTCTATCGTGTTTGGTTTCCAACTGAGCTTACTGTCCAGAAGAATCCCTAGGAATCTCGCCTTATCAGTAAGGACTAGCATGGTACCATTCAGGCTTGGTAAAGTCATTCCCGGAATTTTATACCTCCTAGTGAAAAGGACCAGTTCTGTTTTATAGATAGTAAGCAACCACACCTATTCGTTCCCCCTCCAGTTCCAATAGTAGTCTATTGATTACTACATTCAAGAGAAGGGGAGAGAGGACACTTCCCTGGAGAGTTTCCCGAACAACCCGTCTTCTTACGGAAGCTTTCCCCATCTCCTCTATGATCCTTCTGCTACCTAGCAAATGAATAATTAGCTTGATTACTGGGTCTTCGATTTCAAAAGATAGCAATCCTTCCATAATTCCCTCCATCTTTACGTTATTGAACGCACCCTCGACATCAAGAAACGCCACCAACGAGAATTCCTGAAAATCCAGTGACTTCTCAGTTCCACGGACCAGAGTATGTAATGCCGTATTCACGGACTTACCCTTACGGTACGCATGTTGAGACTAAGGCCAGTTTCTGGGTGCAATTTTTGAGCGAATATAGACATCCAGCATCCTTTCCATGGTTTTCAGCAGAAAAGATGACAAAGAAATTGGTCTAAAATCCTTAGGGTTGCTGTGCAAGCTTCTTCCCGCCTTCGGGATGAAGATCAACCTACCCCAGCTTCAGACACCCTTTGAAGATAACTTCCAGCCAGGGAAGCAAAACCTCCTGGTTATTCTGAATTTCTGCTGGTATAATCCCATCCGGACCAGCTGACTTAAAAGGCTTGAACCCTTTAATAGCCCATTTTATTCTCCGGGTGTTCAGAATAACCTCTGAACACAACAGTTGGACCCCGCAGTCTAGGGATGGCCCACAACCATCCAAAGGCTCCGCAGTCGACACATCCTCACTACCCGGGAAGTGAGTTTCAAACAAGAGATCAAAAGTTTCATCACTAGAAACCGTCCATTCGCCATCCGTTTTTAACAGTTAGCCTGGTACATCTGGATTGGTAGAGAGAATTTTTCTTAGGCGTGAGGTTTCCGAGACCCCGTCCATTCTATCACAGCAGGCCTCCAAGAATTCCCTCCCTTTTGTATACTCTGAGGCATTGCTTATAGAAATCCCAGTCTTGACTGTCTCTAGATCTTTTTGCTCTATTGAAAGCAGACCCACAGACTTTCCAGCGCTCCACAAGAGCCGGATTCCACCAAGCATTTTTTCGCTTCCCCCTTAGCTTTGTTAAAGGACAGGCTGCCCTCATAGAGGTATTGCAAGCCCTAGTCAGAGTGTCCACTATTTAATCCAGTTCACTACCCGTGTCGGGGAGTCCTGGAACTCTAAATGGAATAATGCTCTCCAATACCTCCCTATATACATGCCATACTGTCCTCCTGGGATTTCTGAACACGTACTGTTTTGTAATATTGAACTTCCGTTTGTTGAGCTTTCCGTCCGTAAAATTAGGGAGGTTCACCTCTCTCCCCTCGGAATCCAATGTATCCCCCCTGTCAAGGAATAGTCGGTCCCTGAGGTTGCTAGTCAACCCCTTACTCGGGTTCGCCTCTAGCTGCAGTGATTCCCCTGGAGAGATACCAGTCCTCGCGCTTCAGAGTAACGGAGCCGAAGCCGAAGTTTATAACCTCTTTGGTTTTTGACAGGGGAGCCAGGGATTCTTTATTGATCACCATAATTGATGATCTGAAATTGCCCTTAGGTTCCTCCTGCTTGAAAATTTTCCAGTTCTCTGTCGGGAGATCCGGATTGCAAACCTCGATAATCCTCAGGGGTCTACTAATATAAATTTTTCAATAAATTTTCTGTTATGATAACCAACTCTTAAAACGACAGATCCATGAGGTATTATTTTTGCACCACCATACGCTCGTAATGGCGTATTTAACTTTTCAAAATGTTTGTTACATTTTAGTAACTCCCACAGCACCAGTAAAATTTACAGAGTATTTTAACCTATGGAACATTCACCCAACTTATAATATTCTTGGCGGTCAGTGGCTAAATTTAGCGGAGTGTCAAAAGTGGAAGGGTTTTGTTTAGTATGTTTGCTCTCCCAAGCTCTTAAAAAATTTTACTTGTAGTTAAATCGAAAAAGTTTACAGTGAATTTATGTTGATAAATGCTTAAAAATTCATACCAATATAATCTCCCTCCTCTCGCAATATTTGCACCAGCATAAATCAAAATTTCCTACGTTACAACGTACAAATAAAACTTAATTAAAAGTTTAACCGCACAACCAACAATTTTTTTTGTCTAAAATGAATACATAAAACAACTTTAGATTGAGAGCTTTTCAAGTTGAACTTTTAAATAATGTTTGTAGAAATAATAATGAAAAATTCATTGAACTTAAGAAAATTTTATTAATCATTATTGATCATCTTGATTTGTTTATTAAAACGCGTAGACTTCTAGTGTATAAGCGAGCTGATTAGTAGGAGGCCGAATAGGTGTGGTTAACCAACCCCTTATTAAATAAATATTTCAATTTATTTGAAAATAATAATATAAATCGAATTTTTATTTTTTAATATATAAAATAAATTAATTCGGTTTTTATGTCGTCCTTCATATAAAAATTCACTTCATTTTATATTGATGAGATGATAAGCAATATATATTGATAATAAAATATTATCATTTGGTTTTTGTGTGTACGCGGAATCGAGATGTAATTTAAGAATTTTTCGCTGAGTCGTTTTTGGTATTATGTTTTATCAATTTAATGTGAATCGATTGATTTTCGACGAATTTTTCGAAATTGAGGACGACATTCCATGGCTGCGTGCTATATGTACACAATATATAGTGAATTACCAAGTTTACGTCATAATATAAAATGAGTAATGGCAATGTTGTATCGAATAATATTATAAGATGTCATTTTATTATGAGGTACTCTAAAATATTTAATGTGAAAAAGGTGTCAACAAATATATATGTTACAACTCGGAAAGGTGATTGATAACCACTTAGCAAATTTTTAAAAACATAATATTGCTGTAACATTTCATACAAAAATTTGCACTCTCATGTCATTAATAATTATGATTATCTTGTATAAAGCAATATTGCCACGGCTGTTTATTATAGTTAAATTAAATTAAGTGAAAATAATTAAGTAAATTTTAAGAGGTAGATTTAAAACACTCAAAACTCATTTGACACAAATTTCACACTGAAATTCTAAGTTTTAATAAAAGTTTTGCATTTCAAATTAAGAATTAAAAATCAATTTGGAGAACTAATAATTTCAAATTGATGATTACACAAAATGCTATACAAGTACTTTTTTGACGTATAAGAAGTTAGCCCAGAAAGTTAGGCCAGAAAATAAAAAAGTTTAATCAGGCAACACTACTAAATTAAAACCTCATTAACTTTTATGTGAAGTTATCCCAGCCCAGGAATTTATAAAATTTACTTGTATTATAAGTTATTGGAATTTATCCAAGCCCAGAAAATAAAAAAAATCATTTCACTTTGGAATTAGTCTTAGCCCAGAAATTTAAAAAAATTACATTATTAATGAGAAGTTAGCCCAGCCCAGGAATATATCAAAACAAATCTTTCAATAAAAAAACAAAAACAAATCTGTCATTTAATTACGGGTTGTAATAAAAAACAAATATATTGGTATACATTTATACACATAAATACATATGTACACGTACAATAAATAAATACGAATATATTACGCCAAATTTGATACCAGTATTCATTGTTATAATTTAAAATATTTAAATTTTTACTTGAATATCAGA
Organism: Nephrotoma flavescens; assembly: GCA_932526605.1. Lineage (NCBI taxonomy): Eukaryota > Metazoa > Arthropoda > Insecta > Diptera > Tipulidae > Nephrotoma > Nephrotoma flavescens. The sequence goes on along the minus strand of OW052222.1, from coordinate 190,963,692 downwards.
TTGAGGCTATACAGATTTAGATTGGGTATGCAAGCAGCTTATTTGGGAAAAAATTTCAAGATGATCGGTATGTTGCAACTTGCCGAAATATGGCTCTGGGCTGGGTACTCCTAAGCATTTTCGAGAAATATATCAGTTTTTCTTCAAGCTGCTTGCATACCCATTCTTAATCTGTATAGCCTCAATCCGAGAGATTTTTAGTTTCAACACACGGGAAGAAAAACTGATTTATTTCTTGAAAATGCTTAGGAGTACCCAGCCCAGAGCCATATTTCGGCAAGTTGCAACATACCGATCATCTTGAAATTTTTTCCCAAATAAGCTGCTTGCATACCCAATCTAAATCTGTATAGCCTCAATCTGATATTCAAGTAAAAATTTAAATATTTTAAATTATAACAATGAATACTGGTATCAAATTTGGCGTAATATATTCGTATTTATTTATTGTACGTGTACATATGTATTTATGTGTATATATGTATACCAATATATTTGTTTTTTATTCCAACCCGTAATTAAATGACAGATTTGTTTTTGTTTTTTTATTGAAAGATTTGTTTTGATATATTCCTGGGCTGGGCTAACTTCTCATAAAAGTAAATGAGGTTTTAATTTAGTAGTGTTGCCTGATTAAACTTTTTTATTTTCTGGGCTAACTTCTTATACGTCTTTTTTTGTTAAAATTTAATGGCCCTACTTAACATTGCGGAAAACAAATTAATGAATCGATTTTTTTCTGGTATATATTCTGGTATACCAGAGCCTCCTAAATATAAGAGCCGTAAGATTCCGCCATTCTTTTCCATGTGCTTTCAATAGAGGGGAAGCTTTTTGTACTTTTTCATATCAACCAGTGTAAAGGGTTATCCAATTCGAGGTTGATTAAGTAAACTTAAAAAAAACACACAAAATATTCGGAATGTATTGTAATTTTTATTTCATTTTACAGATTGATCCTTGCCATTTTTAGTTAAACAAGATATCATGCAAATGTCCTCCACGGGACTTCTTACAGGCCTTGATTCTTTTGAGGTAATTTTCAATGACTTTTCGGCACATTTCGGGCGGTATCTCGGCCATTACCTTACGAATATTAGTTTTCAATTCGTCAAGAGTTTGAGGAATGTTTGCGTAAACACGATCTTTCGCGTAGCTCCACAAAAAGAAATCCAAAGGCGTTAAATCACAGGATCTTGGAGGCCAATTGACATCAGCCAATCGCGAAATCAAACGTCCAGGAAATTTCTCTTGCAAAAGATCTCGATTTGCTCGTGTTACGTGACTGGTTGCTCCATCCTGCTGGAACCACATATCGTCAAGATCATAATCTTTGATTTTCGTAAAAAAAATAATCGGTTAACATGCGGCCATAGCGCTCAGAATTGACGGTAACGGTTCGTCCATGGTTGTTCTCAAAAAAATACGGCCCAATCACACCACCAGACCACAATGCGCACCAAACAGTGACTTTTTCCGGGTGTAATGGCTTCTCTACAATCAATTGTGGATTTTCTGAGCCCCAAATTCTACAGTTTTGCTTATTAACGTATCCACCAAGCGAAAAATAAGCTCACTGAAGAAAATTTTGTTCGAAAAATCAGCATCGACGGCCTGTTTTTCCAACACCCAATTTGCGTATGTTCTTCGTTGTCCATTGCTCCATATTCTTAAATGGCAGAATGTCAACTAAATAAATGACAGCGTACTTGACGTTTATCTTTGACAGATGTCGGTATACAGATTTCTACTTTATCAACCTCGAATTGGATAACCCTGTATTTTAATATTTTTTTAGAAGCTTTTTTGTATATAAAAACATAAATGCTTCGTTTGAATTTTCAATGTGAATGGTTAATTCAATATTCAGGAAAAGCATATTTTAAAATTGAGTCATGTCGAGTTAACTCAAAAAACATTTAAACTAGTCTAACACAAATTTTTTTTTGTAGAAACAAGAATTTGTTTATATGTGTATGTACAGAAAATAAGAAATTAGTATAGAGTGTTCCATCAAAAATTTCAGCATTATTTTTCCAAAACAAACGCTCGTTAAAAAATGCTTTTGGAGTAACATTAGCTGTGTTCCAATGGAGAAACCAAACTACTCACAAGTACTTGTATCTACTCGCAGCTACTCATACTCAAACGATGGTGTAGATGTTGAAAGCTGTTACGCATAAATTTGACGGTAGGTATATTAGTTTCAAAAAATCTAAGAGATGGCTTTGTGATGGTTAGGTTATGTTGAAATATTAGATTTTTTACAATTTTTTGTTTGTTTATATTCGATTGATTGACAATAAGGGATTTTTGTGGAAAATGATTACCAAATTACAATAAAATTTGTATAAATATACGTAAATTAATTTTATTAACATTGACACTATTAAAACCTCAATTAAAACCTCTTTCCTGCCGGCGTACGCACAGATTAAGGCTTCGCCTTCATGGTATGTTCAATTTTTGACACCAAATTGTATACAAATATTCAAACAAATTTAATTTTGTATAACAAAATTTATGTTGCTGCCATAATTTTGCCCGTTCCTTTGGTTATCTACTCACAAGTACTTGTGAGTAGCAAATTGTCTCCATTGGAACACAGCTAATGTAATATGGGGGTTATTGTGTTTTGGATTCTTTTTCAACATTGTTGATGAACAAACTTAGAAAACTGTTTTCTCGTTACTTCTAAAAATTTGATTTTTTATCGCAACAAATTCGCAGCCTATATTGTTTCATCCTGTAGTATAAACAAAACAGAGCTTCGCAAAATAAAAACATTGTAATTTGATAAAGCTTTTCGCAATTACTAAACCAATCAAAAGATGTCGCTAAGTACCTATAAATTTAAAAAACAATATTCAAATACATTTTATTAGGGAAATTTCAAACGGATAACCTGGAGGCTCGATTTGGTCAATATCGCCAAATGAGTGGTTGTTGTTATAATGTTACCGTTTAACAAATTTTACAGTCAGAAAAAAAAACTAAAATTAATCAGTTTACTAAAACTGACAAAATCTAAAAAGGAATTGTTTAGCGCAAAAGTTAATTTTAATTTTTCCGATGACACAAGTGCCTGCATAGACATAGTTTAGAAATTAGTAGAATTATTAGCTACAAGAATAACGCTTGAGCCTGATATTCTTCCAGTTTTAATTTACGTGTTAGGCTATATGTAGGCAGAAAAATTACTCAAAAATTGAACTGTGACGAATGTACTATCAAATTATTAACCAATGAAGATCTTGATTATGATTTACCACCGAAAACAGTTTTTTATTTACGTAACTTACATCGCGGTGAACTAGAATACCCTACCGAATTCTTGACATCATTCGCAATATGTGTACACCAAATTTTTGAAACACTAACGTCTAAATCATTTGTAACGTCATTTTTAAATTCATGTAATCATCATGAATATTTTTATTCTGCTGTAATAGAATATATCAATAACTGTTATTTAAATATAATTTACAATAAATGTGGTGGAACCGATTTTAAAATTTTGCAAAATTGTGCAAAAATTTGGTGTAACATTTTCTTGAATAATTATTGCAAAAAACAAAATAACTCAGTTCAGTCATTGAATCTTCTTTCTAAAAAGCGTAAATTAAATGTTTTAACTGCATGATTTTATTTTTCTTTATTTTTATTTGTTAATTGCGATTGTGATATTTTTAAGAATTGTTCAATAAGCTTAGTTGGAATTATTCTGATTATGACTAAGAAAAGTTACTGATAAGTGTACTTATCATTTTTGCATAATATATTGTTACTGTTATAAATAAATTTGAATTTTTATTATGAACATTTTTTCTAATTACATTGGAATATGAGTAGTAATCAAACAAATTCTTTTTTGAAAAAGTAAAGACTTTGATGCTCAACGGAAACTTTAGGTAAGTTCCTTTTTAAAGGTTTCCCTCGTTTCTCCTTCAGAAAATTGGATAAATGAGACAATAACATATATCTTTCATTATTAATTTATATTGGTTCTGTATATGAAATAACGAAATGGTGTTTGCATTATGAACATACAATTATTTTGAACCTGTAGGTTTATTGCTGTAAAAATACAACAATTTGTGTAATATAGTCATATTTTAATTTTTCTATACTTCCGAATTTATCAGCCGTTCGTACTTCTAATTTGTAAAATCTACATGACTTAATGTGTATATTTTGATAAAAAAAATTGACTTCAATTATTAATTCGCTAAATAATAAAGTTATAGTGCAGAAAATACCATAATAAATAATATATATCGTTATTATATTAGGTGCACAAGTAGAAACTCTGCTCCGAAGCTATCTCTTTCTCTCTCGCTCTCTGGTACTATATCCCATCAAGGGATTTGGCCGCCTCAAATGAGGATTCATAATCATATTTTCAGTTCGGATAATGAGTGATTAATTCATTGATCTTAAACCAGCCGTGAATTTTTTTCCTTGTCACCACGGGGAATAGAAACCGGGACCTCCGGTCGCTGGAGCAAGCATGCTGACCACTTTGCCACCGGAGCTGACCACTTTGCCACTGAAATTATGGGTGTATTAAAATATACTTGAACGATTTGGATAATCCCCCGCCATTTTGGATATACATAGCTTAGTCGTTCTTGTTTTTATGACATAAGTTTCAGTCATTTACAAGCAGTAAAAAAGTGGTTTGCAAGATGTCATGATGGTAATTTTAGTCTCGAGGGCGATTCACGTCCAGATGCAGTAAAACAATTTGAAGACGAAGAACTTAAAGTTATACTGCATGAAAATCCGTGCCAAACTCAAAAAGAACTTGCAGAACAGTTAGGAGTTACTCCTAACGTCACAAAATCATTTCGAGTGATGAAAAGTGGATTTTGTACGATAATCCTAAACGCAGAAAAGCATGGGTTGATCCAGACCAGCCATCAACATCAGTTGCAAAAATGAAAATTCATGCCAAGAAAATGTTACTGTATGTCTGGTGGGATTGGAAAGGAGTCATTTACTACGAGCTTCTGGAACCTGGTCAAATTGTTACAACTGAACCTTACCAGGTCCGATTAATCAAATTAAGTGATGCTGTGGAGTAAAAACACCATTTACGAGCCAAGGAAGGCGAAAGGTGATATTACTCATCCAAATACAGCAAAATCAACCCAAGAACTCATCTTCTCCTTGGGCTGGGAAGTTTTACAGCCTGCGGCGTATTCTCCAGACTTGGTTCTCTCTTGTTACAACTTATCCAAATCAATGTCAACATTTTTGAAAGACCGGCAGTTCACGAAAGTTGAAGACGTGTAAAAATGGTGATTTTGCTTCGAAACCACCAAGTTTCTATCTAGGCATTCATCATACCTGGTAAACGGCACAATACCATAGATATTAATGGCGAATATTTTGATTATTAATAACAAGTAGAATTTCACCAAACGTTTCTACTTGCACATCTAATAGGTTCGTGTTGTTTGAAGCTTTCAAATTCAAATTAATAAATTAATCCAAATTACACGTATAGAAATTGTTATACAAATTGAGAATATTCAAATACAGTAGACGGTCCCACATACATCAGCATCTATTCGGTTAGGACGGTTGTAACGGGCGTGTTTCGTATAGCAGGCAGCTCGATGTACAAACGAGTTCAAGATTTGGTGCTTTAAGATTTTGTATCGGTATATAAGCCAACCATGCATAAAGTGGGTACGGCCACGGGCTATTTACATACTCCCACAAAAACCACTAAGTTATTAACAATAAACAAAGGCCTTGGGTTATTTTATTGAATTCCTCACAACAATGATTCCAGAAAACGTACACGAACAATGCTATAAAAATGAAATATATATGTAAAACGTGCTACGCCTTTCAAGACCAGTAGATCTCTATAATCTATTGAACCAGGCCGGAATTTATACATGTATACGAACTCTCAGTCATACACATTAGCCGAGGGCCTTTAGCATGAAACATCATCAATAAATCCTTGTATCAACAATCGTCGCGGAAAATAGTAAATTTACCTGCGAGAATGGTAAAACATTTCGAGCATCTTTGCACCTGAGCCTAAATTTCGTTTGGTTAACGCTCATACGAGATATACAAACATCTTTTAAGAGCTGATTATGTGATAATTCAACTGCATATATAAACTATATGAAGATAGAAGATTCACTTATATTTAGATACACGTTAGAGTTCGTGTGCATTGTACAAATTACAGCCTGGATTGGATTGAAATAAAAAAAAAAACAAAAATTTGGAAAAATTGTGACATTTTTCTATTATTGTTTTACAGCGCACAGCAACTATGATGGTGAAAATTTTACGACGAAAAGCTTTACATATTTACGCCAACCGTATTATAAATAAAAATTATAAATGTTTTGAGTTTTATTAATTATGTTAAATTATTATATGAAAGATTTCGCGCTTAACTTATAATGGTTATTTTCGTAAATAGTTGTTTAATTTTTTATATGCTTTTCTATAATTTCAAATAAATTTATTATAGAGACATCTGTAAACGGATATTGAGGTTACAGAAAGCTCGGTTTTGCAATAGCATAAAATTGAAGTTTTCTATGTTTTGTTGTTTTTTGTAATAATATTTAATTAATGGCGTTTTCTTTTTATAAAAAACTGGCAAAAAATTTTGATGTACATCAAATTTTTTTGATGTAATTCGCATTTTTGCGTTCTTTTAGTGGAAAAAATTGCAAAAAAATTTGATGTACATCAAAAAATGGAAATGTAGATTTTTACTTCCATTTTAACTACCACATACACATATTTATATACATATAATACGTCAATCGTAAATATTGTCAAATATGTCTAACGCGTCATTTGAAATTTTTTCAAAATGGTTTGTTATTGTTTTCGGCATCCCTTTCGGGTTTATGCACACTACGATAAAAACACATCAAATTTTTTTCGTGTTCTTTTTAACTATCGAAAATTTGATTTACATCAAAAACGTAAAAGAATTCGCTATAAGAAAATCAACGATTTTGTACAAATACATTTCCAATAAATAAATTTTGATGAACATTTTTTATTATAGCTGTGTTCCAATGGAGAAAGCAAACTACTCGCAAGTACTTGTACCTACTCGCAGCTACCCAAGCTCAAATGGTGGTGTAGATGTTGAAAGTAGTTACGCATAAAATTAACGGTAGGTATTTTGGTTCAAAAAATTCTAATAGATGGCTTTGTGAGGGGTAGGCTATGTTGAAATGTCAGAACAAACAATATTTTTTGTTTACTTCTGTGAAATACAAAGCGATTTTTGACATATTCTTCTTTTCGGCCGGCGTATATCATAATCAAACCGTTGCCTTCATTGTAAGACCAGTTCTTACTCATTTTTGAGATGTTATTGCGGATTTTAGTTAAAAAAAATTAATTTTCCAAAATAAGACGACAGCAAAATTATACACATAGCTAACTTTGTACACAAAAAAGGTTATGTTTTACTTCTGTCGTAGTTTTAGCTCGTTCCATTGGTTATCTACTTGCAAGTACTTGTGAGTAGCAAATTTGTCCCATTGGAACACAGCTTATATGAACAATAATTATTAGTTCTACATGGTGGTTCATAAAATCTCGTTTCAGCTCAGGTTTTCTATCTTTAATTTTGTTATAAATCTGATCAGATTGCTATTAAATCCATCGTTCATCTCAAAAATTCTGATGTGCATGGGATCAGAATTTACTAAAGAAGTTAAATTTTTGTTAAATTAAAATCTAAATTGGATGTAAGAGGTATCCGCGGCAGCACCCTTTATTAACTTACTTTACTAACCTACACCACTAAACGAAAAGCTCATTTTTATAGAAAATTAATAATTTTATACTCCGCTTTAGTTTAAATTTAATAATTAAATACTACACTACGATGGCTGATTTTCAAATATGTGTTTTATGAATATTGTATTAAATATATAAAATTAAAATTTAGATGATTTGTTTAATTTTTTATTCATAAATTTATGCACAAAAATTTTCCAATTGCCACGATTTCTTATAGTAACTCAATAAAAGCTTCCCCTCTATTTAAAGCTCTCTTTTTAATATTACGGCTCTTTAAAATCATAGATGGCTCTCATATTACACAACATTCCTCCCCTTTTGAGAGAAGTAAAACCTTCAACACACGAATTTTGTTCGAAAACCGCGACTTGAGAGTTGCGAGTTTTTATATTGTTTCATCAGCATACTAGATGTAAATATAAAATTTAACCCATTTATGCCCAAAGTACCAAAAATGGCTCCTCAAGCGAGATGTAATGTAAAACCTCAAATTAGGCTTTCTTCCTATAAATCAACTATATCTCTCTCAAAATAAAATTACTATAAAATAAACACAAAGAGGAGCATAACACACGAAAAATTTAATTTAGTCAAAAATTATCTGTGAAAGCGAGTGCACGTGCAACCGAAATTTGACTGTTGGGAATGGATTCCAATTTCTATATGTAAGTATAATAGGGTATTTTTATGTCAATTTTTTGAGTTATTAAGCTTTACACATAGGTATGTTATTGAAATATAATCGTTTTCTACAGAATAACTGTTAAAGTGGTGAAACAAATTTTAGTACTTAGGGTATTTGTGTATTACAATTATATTTTTTCTTATAGGCGCAAATCGTTGATGCTTCAAGAAATTTTAGACGAGATTGAACGCTGGAGCGACGATGAATGGCCTACAGAGGCCGGGTGGATTACAATAATCTGAGGCCCAAAATATTCTAAGTAGAAGTATTTATAAGCGAGAGAGGCGATAATAATATCCGGGAAAGTGCTACTACTACTATAGAGGCAGAACGAAATTATAAAAGAAAATGGGCCAAAGGAGATATCCAAGATATTAGCAATACCAAATTGACAGAATGGGAAAGTCGAGCACCACCGTAGGCTCTATCGAACGAATCACAACAGTCTTTATTGTGTTTTTTTCTCAAAAGAACTTATGGAGGACTTAGTAAAGCACAGTGTTAGTTATGCTGCTTTCAAAACTCGCCCATTTTGTTGCTCCGTTGAGGTACTGTATCAATTTACGCGAATTTTAATGACCAGTGGATACTCACCAGTATCGAGACGAAGGATGTATTGGTCCAATGAGTTGGATATGAAGATCTTAATGAATACAATGAGAAGAAACCGATTTTATGAAATTATGTATAATTTACATGCGTGCGACAACATCACCTTACCTCAAAGTAATAAAAAACCAATAAAATTCGGGTTTAAGGCTTGGATTTTAGCAACAATGTTTTGATATTGCGTAAATTTTGATATTTATGAAGAAAAGTCAATCCAAGCAACAGTTACCAATAGTACTTTTGGAAAAATTGTATCAGTTGTCATCCAATTTCAAGAAATTTTGAAAACTAATTATCTTGATTTAGATTTTTCATTATATTTTGCTAATTGTTTTACGTCACTACTTGATAAAATTGTTTTAATAAAACACTTGTATAACTTCCTTATAGTGACAATCTTTATTGGTTTATATAGGAATATCGGTTTCGAAATAAATTTCTCCTTCAGTTCTTTTTTACAACTATTACAATTTTCTTAAAATTATGCTGCTTTAATACTAGTCTTAGGTCTAATTTGTTAGGCTCCTCCTACTGTAGTGATTGTTGTCTATAATTAGGCCATAAATTTTCTTGGTTTTGGTATTTAATTTGTCGTTTAACAGTACATTGTTGCCTTTGTATTTGTAAATCTCGAATTCTTCAAGTCTGTTGAGTATGTGTCCTTTTCTGGCTTGATGTAATATTGTTATCTTATGGTCAAAGTCTGTGAATTTATGTTTTTCTGTTTTGATGTGTTGTGCATAGTTTGATTTTGGAAGTTGCGTTTATGTCTTTGGTGTGTTCTTTAAAAAGGAACTGAAGAAGAAATTTATTTCGAAATCGATATTCCTATATAAACCAATAAAGATTGTCACTATAAGGAAGTTATACAAGTGTTTTATTAAAACAATTTTATCAATTTTATAAGTGACAATAGTCAACCGTAAAGCTAAAACAATGGACTTCTACCATTATAGCACAAATTACGTCACTACGCTTAATCAACCACTTAGGAAAGCAAAACTGCGGTGGAACCTGAACAGTACGAGCACATCGACTTAGAAAGACTAGCGTTCTAAAAGGTGCTAAACAATTCAAAAAGCTTAAGCGCAGGGAGTACGATTCAAAAAACGAATGGGCGGTGTAGACCTACTTGATAACAACATATCGAATTATCAAATAGGAATTCAAGGCAAAAATAGTATAACCCTATCAAGTTTTGGTTGTTTGATGAAGCAATAACCAATGCATGGTTATTACTTGCAAGTACAAGTCGTTTGGTGGTTGCTTAGATCAATAAGAGTTTCGTAGACAGATCACCCTTGCTTTATGTACCATATATGGATCTCCGCCACTGGCACCAAACCCTCGGCCAAAGCAAACTAAAACTAATCCATTGTTTTGAAGACAGGCCGCCACTTAATTATCAAAATCAATAGCAGGAGAAAATGTGCTCAGAGTCATACCCTAACAACATCAGTGTGGATAACCTGCGATATTCCTTTGCACCAAAAATGTTTTGTAGCATACCACGACATCCAATAAAAATATAATATATTATATAGTGATCTTTTATGATAATGTTTAATTAATTTGTTATTTTAATTAAGACTGAATGGTTTTTGGAATGAATTGTTATGATTTTTATTTGTATTTTTTTTTAATAAAAAAATAAAAAAAAATATTGTTTTTTGTATTTGTAAAGTGGTTACCTACATATTTCAGCCTCAAATGATGATTTTCAATATATTTTGCCTCAAATATGTAAATATCAGATTCCTAGGAAGCAAAAAAAGTTCGGGACCCAAATGGGTTAATTATTATTTACATCAATCAACAATAATATTAATTTTGTGCATCTAGTAGGTTAGTGAAATATCAGCAAACTCCCAACTCGATGAGTGCATGTATACTTATTCTTATTGGACTATTAACTGATCCTAGTGATGGGGCGCCTTGGCAGCTGATTAATTTGTGTGTTATTTATTTGATTATAAAAGATTTGGCCATAGGATTTTTTTGATGATTAATTTGATAAATGTTTGGTTTTCGTATTATAAATTGGATTATGAGTGTTTGTGCTTGTTTGTTCATTCGCTCAGTTTCTTAACGCTTTAAGTTTTCTGACATTGAATTTTCTGCACAAACCTGATTGTCACGTCACAAACATTAAACACGATGGAGGATTGAGGTTGATGTTACCTCCGTCAATTTTAGCAAGGCGTTTGACAGGTTTTTCATGAAGTTATTTTGTTTAAGATTAGGACTGTTTGCTTTCATCGCCAAACTCTCCGTTGGGTGAACTCTTTTCTTTAGGTGCCGTATATGTCTATTCAGGCCATCAGTATCACCTCATTTCTGAGCAAATATCTAGAATGCCCCAAGGCAGCCATCTGGGGCCAATTTTTTTCATTCTGTCAATCAACGACATTGAATGTTTAATTAAAAATTCATCGGTATTTATATACGCCGATGACATGAAGATTTACAAACACCACCGATAAGAGCCTATTACCATCCAACTTCAATAATTTCTCCGCATGGTATGCAAAGAACAACCTTGATTTGAACGTAGGTAAATGTCAAACAATCACCTACTCTCGAAAACGTGCACAGTCCATTTCTCGCGACTATTCTATTAACAACAATGCCGTTACCAGAGCCAGATCTGTGCATAAGTTGCGCACACTGCTATAAAGGAACATGAAAAAGTGCCACACTGCTATAAAGGAACATGAAATTTAAAAATTTCATTTTTCAAAGCATTTTATTTACGAAAAGTTTTTCAAAAACAATTTTATTTTTCGAGTGTGTATAGTACCATATGGAACCAATTTTTATGATATATCGACAAGTATGAAATAGAGATCGTATTAGTTCAAGTGGGAGCAAAAGCGCAATCGCGTTCTTGGCATTTTCGGCTAGTGTATTGAGGAGCCCGATCGCGCTCCTTGGCACTCAAAGGGTTAATTAATATGATTGATGATTGGCCGTTATTACTGGTTTGTGTGTCAATATTGATTTTTTTGCAGAGTGAAAATTTATTAGGTACTTGTTTCTGGAATAACAATTTGGAATTCTTTGGATTTGTATAGTGTGTATTTTTGGCTCGTACTTGTAGTTTCGCGATTGTGTTGTAAAGTAAGTGTTTGTCGTTGTTAGAAATTTGTTTAATTGTAATTTGGAATTTCGTATAGTAACTAATCGTTGCTGTCGTATAGCAAGATTGCTAAAGTGGCTCCATATAGACGGCGGTGGTTGTTATATTTGCCTTTTTCACTCTGTGTTTATTCTAATGATTAAATTCTCGACAGTAGTTACATCTGATTTGGTACGATCTGAGATATACCTGTTGACTATCGATCGATCGTTGGTTTTGCGAGTGTTGATGATTTATTTAGTTGTGTTGTTAGTATACCTTATAAAGCTGGACTTGTAATGGTCGAGTGCATCATAAAGTCTATATCCGTAATTTCTGGTTGTCACCAAAAAGAAGTTTTTGGAAACGAGACACAATGTGGTTCATTGTAGCTCATTTCCAAAAACTTCCGTTCCAGTGGTAAATAAATATCAATAATCGTTTTTCGCAATGTTGTGCATCCTTGAGAAATTCGCGTGAATTCAACTTCTGTTATTCGGAGTTTTATTAATTTGTCGAAGAATTGCTTTTCTGTCTTGATAAGTGTTTCATAAATAGCCAAAAAACAATGGCAATAGCCAAAAAACGGTTGAGTTCAAATGATCTGTCTTTTGTGTCAGCTCTGCTGAATTCTGGAATAAGAGTGATGCTCTCTAATAGTTGTAACTGGTTCAGTTTGGTTCTTTTCATTTTATTATTTTTGATTGAAGTTGATATCATTGATTGGTTGTTTTCAAATAGAGTCGTTCATTTGATTTTAAAATGCTGTACATTTGTGGATTTTAATATCTCGTACTGTTAAGGAAAGGATAGTGATGATTTTCTGGATCTCCTTTTGTGTAACATGTGGCCCATAATTTGCGCTGAATGACCATTTAGAGATAGTTTTTATTTTTCAAGTTGGAATTCGGTTAGGCTCGATCCGCATTGTGGACATCTCAGTTTTTCTATAGCGTTGTTAGATTCTTCTTTGATGTGATTTGCGAAAGTATACGTTTGTTTACTCGTAGGTTCCTTTCTACAGCGTCAATGTTGTGCGGAGCGGTTTGGGGTTTGGGCATTTTAAACTTCATTGTTATTATTCATTTTCTATTTAAAAAACTTATAACTTTTAGCATTATCAACAATTACACATTACTTAGAGGAAATGAAAATGTTGAAGAAGCACTGTGTTTGTTTTGATAAAATTCAATGACCTTACTTAACAATGCGGAAAACAAATAAATTCATCAACTTTTCCTGCATATTACACTACAGGAGTAAAATATAGTATGGTAATCTTGAACAATTTTAACCTCGAGTTTTTTGAAGATTTACTATTGGAGATTTATCATTCGCATATCGCCGAAGTACAAAGAAGTTGTTTTCAAAAAATCTATGCGTACCTGTATAACTTTCCTACAGCTCAGACGGATTTACTGATCGTGGTAAATCTTCATACTCCATAAATTGCGAGATCCTTGAGATTTTTGGTCAAGTGGCAAAGGTACAAAACATTCAAAAAAAAAAATATTTATTTTTTTATTGATTATTCAATATTACAACTGATTCAAAAATCAGCTAGTAATTTATCAATCTTAAATTAGTTTCTTTGTTTTTTATGACATTAATTAAATCATAACCTGAAGCTTTTCAAATACCTAAATTATTATTGATTTCAGTTTTTATTTCCAATAAGGCCCCATGTCTTATGTTAAGATCAACTACCTCGTTTACGACAGTTCTATTTTCATTTACTGTTTGCTTCGAAAACGGTTAAAAAGTCTCTTTAAAATGGGCAGCAAATAGGAGAACTCTCGCTGCTTGTCACTTTTAGCCCAGGGTCCATCATCGTCTTTGATAGGTGGCTTATGCATTTTGGATCTTTTAAACCTCCTCGTTTGGTATGATATCAAAGGGCCGAATGTCGAAGGACCGAATTTCAAAGGGCCGAATGTGTCGAAGGGCCGAATGACGAAGGGCCGAATGTCGAAGGGCCGAATGTGTCGAAAGCCGAATGTGTCGAAGGGCCGAATTTCGATGGGCCGAATGTCAAAGGGCCGAATGTGTCGAAGGGCCGAATGGGTCGAAGGGCCGAATTAATTTTTTTTTTTTTTTTTTTTTTTTGTTTTTAGAAATACATTTTTTTTATTTTTTTATTTAATTTGTTTATTTTTTTATTTTTTTTACATATCCCTTTTTCAAACAAAAAAAAAATTGGCACTGTTTAAGTCCAAACCACACAAATATGTGGGTAAAAATCATAGCATGTAACGGTGTTTTTGATAAAAAATTTGGGTAAGATGAAATTTTTTTAAAAAATTACGTCAAAAATTTCGCTTGTGTGGAAGTACAACTAACACAGTTGTGTATATAGTTATATTGTTTTTTTTTTCGGACGAAAATAATTTCAAGACACATACAAAAACAAATTTTTGACATGGTACTTTTAGAGTACCCACACAATTGTGTTAACGGGCAGAAAAACGGATACACCTATTGGTGGCGTATGACAAAATTTTCCTTCACCAAAATGTACTGTTGACTGAATACGTGATGAAAAATAGTAAAATACATAAATTCATAAAAAATTCATTTATGTTTAATAAAAAAAAAAAATTTCAAAATATTCAATAAAATAACAAATTTAAAAAATTAGATTTCTAAAAACAAATAAAAAAAATAGGGCCTTCGACCCAGCCGGCCCTTCGATATTCGGGCCTTCGACACATTCGGCCCTTCGACACATTCGGCCCTTCGACCCATTCGGCCCTTCCACACATTCGGCCCTTTGTACCCATTCCCTTCGTTTGTTTCCAAATCGAGTAATCGTCGTTCTAGAAGTTTACTAAAGTTTTCGTTCTTTATTTCCTTCATTAGTTGTTTTAATTTTTTCCACGGAAAACTAAGGATATTTTGTGTTGCGAACCACGAATTTTGTTAATACTAGGTCTTTCGTCTCGAGAGGATAGCTATGTTTGGAAGGAGAGGAGTTTGTAATAGGAATAGGTGAAGTTCCGAAGCTGCTTGAGGGATAGTATTACTAAATGCTTCAAGTTCGTTTTTTTCAGCAGGTTCTCTGTTCTGATTGGTTCGCGTAGATTTGTGCGTACTTCCACTAATTCCACGAATAAATCCCAAGTGGTTATACTGCTTATTAATTTAGGCAAAAAAAACCATTGAAAACAAAAAAATGTGCTAAATTAAGTTTCAAAAACAATTTTCAGATAATGTTTAAATAATTCATTAAAAGTGACGAGGTTCGAAAAAAAATCTTAATTTGAATCGGCATCTCTCGGCAAGTATTTGAAAAATGGAAGGAAAAAGAAATGAACCACGTCTCTCCTTCCCCTCCAACAATCCTGGAACATGGTTAGGAATCAATCACACATTAATCCAACATAAAAAAATAAATCCGAGAAAAACTGTCTTGGTGAAATCTGATTTGTTGTAATAATGGGTTATTTTGAATGAGATAGCCCGCTATTAGTTCTACATCGAGGTGAGCTTACCAAACCATTGAAAGTTTGGTTTCGCTTTTGGATTTTGCATTAAATGTATAATTTTGTGCAAAGTTGCAAAAAATAAATAGAGGTAGGTTTCAAAGTTGACTGTTTATTTTTTATGGAGCTTCAGATTTAGTCAGATTTTACCAGCTTAATTAGCAAATCCTGTGCAGTTCTCACATTGCAGAAGATATCAAGTTATTGAGTTTTCTCAATCATTTTTGCCAGGCCTTATACAACTAACATAATCTTCGTTATAATAATCTAGCACTAAATGCAAAAATTCATAACTTATTCGTTTTCCGGCTTTGGGTGCTTTGGGAAGACCGTTTCTTATTTGGCACTTTTTCACTTTCACTCCTTAACTCGTAATATTATCGTTATTAAGTGTGAATGTTGCTTCCAGAGTAACAGGTGAATCCGAAATTGGTAACACTTCGTTTTCCATTTTCCGACGTTTAGAAGCAACCTGGTAATACTTAATATATTATTTAAATCAGTAAATGCTTCACACAGAACTTCACTACCAATTCTTTGAGGATATCGCATTGTTGGTGGATTATTTCCCACACAGAAAAACGCGATATTTAAATTGCGTTACAGTCTTCTCGTGTGCTTAAAAAGTATATTTCCACAATTATTATTTGTATTCACCAACTCTATTTCGCTTAATTTTCATCACCGAATTATTTTAACACGCTCGTGGACGTCAACGCTATAGCAATCATACACCTTTTTCATTTTTTAACACTTTCACGAAAAACAGTCATTCAATTTTTTCCTTTTTGAAGAAATAAGACGACAAATTTGTTAATTCTCAACAATGCATTCCTTTCCACGATGAAATATCACTGCAATTACAAAAGTTACCAAATTTGTGTTAAAAACATTTTAAAAGCGTCCGCGCACGTGTTAACGAACACCTCAATCGAAGATCAAACAGAAACTATCAACCATTACATATTTAATTTAGCTCTATTTATTTGGTAAATTTACAGCAACAATTGCATTTGTCAAAATTGAAACAACTTAAGCTAAATTGATTTTTTTTAGATTTACGAAAGCGATACTTAACTAAAAATTCAATTTAGCTTTCGTAAATCTTAAAAAAAAATTCAATTTAGCTAAATTTTTTCTCTTATTTAGATACATGCAATTGTTTTTGTAAATTTACCAAGTTACTACGCATTTGACATTTACATTGAACAAAGTCGGTAAAAGAATTCGGTTGTTAATGCAATGCACTGAGAATACGAATAATGTCGGAAATTATTGATTGGTTTTACTATCGAACGCATGATGTCGCTAATAAGATGAAAGAGGTTTCGTGTTTTTTAATTATAGCCGTGTGTTTTATAAATTCCCAATGAAATGTATAGACAGCCGAGATAGCAGCTCCCGATAAAATGGTACAGCCAAATATTTTTGTGTTGATTTTTAGCTAAAAAGTTAAATGAAAAATGTTAGTTTGGAGTTAAATAAATTAATTATTGTGTATTATAAAAGCAAAACATGGTCGTATCTATATCTTAAGTCATTTTGAGATAAAAGCAATATCTTCCTATTTTTAAATTATAAAAAAATATCTAGGTTTTATTAATTTTAATAATTAAGAACTCTAAATTAAAGTTTAAAAATTATGCATCAGATATTTTAAACTAATTAATTCCGAGAAAAAATCTAATTAAAAATGAATCTTGGATGCTTTTGCTATTTACCATCGGATAAGGTAGGCTTTGCAACAAACCGACATGGATATGGTTCGTTTTGATGCGAATATGCCTTAAATAAGTAAACAGTTTAAAACGATATTTTTTTAAATATATTTTAATTCAGTTATTACAGGCAAAACATTCAACATACATATCACATTTTATAATAAAAAATTAAAAACTATTTTAAGATTTGGCCTTACCTACATCCGACTGGCAAGCTATTTCCCCACGAATAGTTACCGTTTTATTATCAAGACACATTCAGTTTATAATGCCACTGACCAGGTGGCTTTAGTGTTGCAGCCGCTACATTTTTCCAATCCCTAATTTTACAATCTGGACCTCTCAATCTAATAATGGTCCTATTCTCCTTGTAAAGCTCGAAGTATTCCTCCGGTTTAACTATTTTCTCCTTCGCTCTAACTTTTTTTTCCAAATGAGCGAATACTCGATTCGGAGGGATGAACGAGTGTCCAGGGATAGGGAAAATAAGAGCACATCACATATAAACCTGTTTTTCGATAAATTGCTGCTAAAAGTGGAATTTTGAAGTCTCAGATAAACTGCTGAGACAATTTCGTTAGAACCTATGGCCCGCTCATTTTCAGTCCAAAAATAGAGGAATACATTTACTCTTTTAAGGTGATCTATCGAAGTTCTTTGAACAAGTCCAAGAAGGTACAAGTACAGGTGTGTGCTGTAATAGG
Organism: Nephrotoma flavescens; assembly: GCA_932526605.1. Classification (NCBI taxonomy): domain Eukaryota; kingdom Metazoa; phylum Arthropoda; class Insecta; order Diptera; family Tipulidae; genus Nephrotoma; species Nephrotoma flavescens. Next base: position 190,945,564 of record OW052222.1, on the reverse strand, counting down.
CAGCTTGGTCAGCCATACTTACGGCAATAACATATTTTTTGACATTCAAAAGAAAACGATTCCATATTTTCCTTTTTCTCTTTCGCCAACCCGTAAAATGATCTGCGAATCTGTTTCAGGTTTAGTTGTTCCTTTATGATTTTGCAAGTACTGCATATATCAGACGAGGGGGGCTTAAAACCGATATTAAAATTTCGGTTAAGTATATGTATTGCAAATAACTTTATTTTACTTCTAGATCTGGAAAATCTAACATTCGGTAAAGTCTATAGACAGTTCCCCACACATGTCTATCTTTGTGTTGGCCATCGACAATAATGATTTTCTAAAATCTTGAAAAAATAGAAATAATAAAATAAAACTAGAAACCTACAGAAAATTGGACTACCTGAAATCGCTTAACAAATCCGTTACCGCATTGTGCTCAAAATGTCTTTTTTATTTGCTCCTTCGTTATCCCCAAAATATTCACGCAAGTGATTTGCTTGATAAATGTTTTACCGACTCTGCTTCAGTGAAATCAACCATAAAATACTGGTACTGTAAATTTAAACGTGATCGCACGATTAACGATGATGCTGAAGGTCTTGGCGTCCAATGGGGGCCCGTGTCACAAGTCGGTATTAACGACAATAAAATTGCATGAGTTGAAGTTCGAATTGTTTCTTAATCCACCATATTCGCTAAATCTGGCGGTGCCCCATGTTGCTGTAACAGTTCCAGTATGGTTTGACCCGGTTGTTGTAATAGCTTCTAAATATTATAAGGATCACACCACGCGTAGTTCTACTATTTCAAAAATTTAGGAATAATCGTTTTTTAAAATAAAAACTTGAAGCCATCGACATCGAAGCTATAAAAATAAAATGAATCGCCCGCCCTCCGCCTAGGATAGTGAAGAAGCTTAAGGCATAACGTTTCATCATTAAAGTTGTTGACCTTATCTAAACACAAGACAGTATCGTATACTCCATATATTTTATAACAATAGAGAGAAATTGAATTGTTTTATTTCAAGTTGGTGAAATTTGGAAATAGATTTTCTTACCCCCCATGATAATTTTCCATATACATATATTATGTACCAGACGAAACAATGTATAACGACTTTTACATCAATAAACAAAACAAATGAAATATATGGTCCACTTGTTGCTTGTATACAGTTTATAGTGGAGTAGTGGTATGTATTTAGTACGTTTGGGGTATATAAAATAATAATTCACACCTCAATGAGTGGTATACACGATTGCTATTATATACTCGTAAATACAAGTACTTACGTCAAAAATAATTTTCATCCTCAAACGAAACAAGCAAGCGATATAATAAATTGAATTATATGAAACACCTCATTGAAAATTTATTTTCTACCCCATTTGTCATTTCCATCAGTTTTCCCGTCCCGGGCCGCATATATAGCTTTTATATTTTATATTTCATGTGTACACAATACGAATACATAAAGATTTTGATTACTAACCAGATTATCAGCTTTAAAATGTCTCCATATTTTTTATATTGGCGTACCTCTGGGGCTTATTATTATCTTTAGTAAATTTATAATATTCTCGCACCGTTGAGGATTTATTGGTAGATTCGACGCTACCGACTATATACAGTAAGAACACCAAAATAGTCCCGATTTATCCCTGAGTGTCATTATAACGAATCGTATTATCTCCTTTCATAATGTGCTTAAAGCCGTTTTATAATATTATACAAACGTATGTATTATGTATTATTATGTAAGTAGGGTATACCTACCAAAAAAAAAATATGGAAAATTTTGAAAATTTAATTTATTTTCTTTTAAAAAATATCCTTTAGGGAGACGGATATTAACAATGCATAGAACATTTATATATAATTACACACGTATTCATATTTTATCGCCCGTTTAATTTATTCGAATATGTCTCTAAAGCAATCACGATATAAACTATTTAAATGTGATATTGATTTTAATTTATTAACGAACGATAAATTTTACAAAGCACAATACATTATTCATCAATGTTTTAAAAAATCAGTTAAACGCCTTTCCCTGCGATGAACTTGCTAAGTCGTTAGAACATCAGTTTGGTATCAAATGGCAAGGCATGAGGATCAAAATTAATTTTAAATATTTTTCTTAACTAGCAATTGGAAAGAATTTGAATAATACGAGATAATTCAGGAACAACCCAAATATTATGCAATCTAATCTACTAACATCGCTCGTTTCCTTATATGTGTGTATCCTTATTTAAAATAAATCAATAAATCATCCCAGTGATTTTTTTTTTTTTTTTTTACAAAAAACTAAGTATATGTGCGTGTAGGATAACCTTTCTTTGGATAAAGGTTAATATTATATAATTTCATAATAAATCGTTATAGAACGAAACATATATTCATAAAAGGAGACCCTAAAATGGATGTATTCGTATATAGAAAAAAATTATGTGTAGGGAAAATGGTGCTGCTCAACCTTGGTCACACTTTCTCAAATTATAATTTTACATTGCAACATGATCAACATGTGAACAGATTGCTGTACTTCTTGTATATACTTGGTGCGGTAGCATGTTCCGGCTTTGGCTCGAAGATGTGATCGTGGTAATCCAAGTATACAGCAATACCGCATAATAATAATCCATCAAGACGTAGCTGCCAATCTTTGTTTTACTCCGCCCAATAATTAAACGCTTAGCATATTTTAAGATCCTCTAATTCTTAAACCCACTAAACTTCCGGTAAACAACAATAACGTTAAAACACTAAACCACTAATCTAAAGCACGACTATATTGGCATAAAACGAAATTTTGTCTCTGAATTTCGTTACACATTATTCTGAAAATATTGATTGAAAATTTCATAATATTGGCAACTGAGCTAAACAATTGTCTAAAATACAGTTTATTCACCCAACCATACGTCCACCGTTATAAAACGCGCACGAAATGGAGGCCTGTATCTCGGTTGAGCGCACAGAAAAAAAAGAAGAGACGAAATCGTCTTTATTGGGTCAGCACTAACACTGCACTTTTCAAATAAACAACTTACAAACGTATAGCACTAGCATATAAATATTGTATGTATATCAAAATTGTATTTAGAAAAAAAGTATCACTAATTTAAAACACTGTCACTGTTCACTCATTATGAAAATATAAACCATTTTTCAATTTGCCTGACTTGTTCTCGACTGATTTTTTAAAACTATTTTCGTCCCTCAGGCAACGTTTTATCCAACAAAAAAAAAAATATCAAACCGATAATATGTTTTTATCATTCGATAACGACAAACAAGAGCAAAAAAATACTACAGTCATAAACTATCGTATATTTTTCGTAACGTATAGATGTCCAGCTGATGTTACTTCTGCTCTCAAAGAATACTACCCTAACATCACTAGTATGAACACAGTTGAAACTTCTACCGAATTTATAAACCTGCCACCAACGTTAGCGTCATTACCTGTGTTAGAGAACGCTTTCTATCTAACTTTTACCAGAGCTGATAAACAACTAATCTCCCAGCTTAAGATACCAGAAACCAGTAAAGTCTTGACTATCCATGAAGCACAAGGTTTAACCTCTCCTAATGTAATATGTATAAGAACCAATTCTCAACCTCTTGAGCTGTTCAATAGTGTACCGCATGCCATAGTTGCAATCTCTAGACACACACAATCGTTTAAATATTTTTCACCGGCGGCTAATGATAGACTACACTCACTTTTAATGAAAGCTCGAACTTATGTTATTACTCAAAAGGTAAATCAACCCATAAAGTACAAGAAAAGATTGGTCTACGAAAAATGTGCAATTTACTATCAAAACGTAAACAAAATGGCATCAAAAGCATCCAAATTCTACAACTTCGTTTTAAAATCAAACTACCTCATTTATGTAATTTGTGAAAATTCATTAAAACCCGGCATAAGGAGCAGCGAATTTTTTGGTCATGATTACGTTGTTTATAGATGCGATCGGTCTCCTGAAACTAGTTCAAAGAAATCGGGTGGTGGCGTACTGATAGCAGTAAATTCTAAACTCTGGAATGCTCCAGTAACTTTAGCGCCATCGAGAGTTGAACAAATTGGTGTAAAAATCAAAATCAACCAAACCAATCTAATCATCTACGCAGCATATATACCACCTCAATCAAATAGTGATCATTATGCAACTTGCATCGATGCGATTGATGAAGTTATTAATACAACAAACTCGTCAGATTTAGTTCTTGTGCTTGGTGATTTTAATCTACCAAATATAACTTGGAATTTGGACCCGGAACTTAACTATATTTTACCATGTAATATAACAACAGATGCGGAATCTTTATTTGTGAACGCCATGCTTGGTTATAATTTGAACCAACTAAACACAATTGCTAATAATTGTGATAGATTATTGGATCTTGTCTTCAGCAACGACATTGACACCTTTAAAATTGCTGAATCCCTACTACCTTTTGTCATAAATGATGTCAATCACAAATCTTTGGATATTGCATTTGACTTAACTAAAATGGCGAGATCAGAACACCTACAACCAATCAAATACAACTTTAAAAAAAACTAACCGCGTGGGGCTACAAATTTACCTTGAATCCATCAACTGGCAAATAACTCTCAATTCCAATGATATTAACGAAAATGTGGACAAATTTAATGACATTATGCTTCAAGGCTTCGAACTTTATGTACCTATGTGCTGTAAACCACAAGATTCTCATCCCCACTGGTTCGATGATAGCCTAGTTAACTTAAAAAATCGGAAGTCGAAAGCGTACACCAAAATGTTAAAAAGCGGGTTAGAAGCGGACAAAGCTATGTTTCTACAACATAGTAACGAATTTAAAATTTATTTCAAATCAAAATACAGGTCGTATCTTGATCAAATTCAAGACAAAATCAAAGTAAATCCAAAACAATTTTCCAAATACTTTAGGAATAAACGCGAAATTGAAGGATACCCTGCTAATATGACCTACAACAATACCAGTTCTTCAAACGCAAAAGATATAGCTGACATGTTCGCGTCGTTCTTTCAATCAGTCTATAGACCAAGCGTTACTAGTGGATTGTACGAACAACCCAGCAACAACAACACATCAATAACTCCTCCTATTATTTTTGAGGACAACATTTTATCGGCTTTAAGGGGGTTTGGAGATGGTTGCGGTCTTGACGATATACCCTCTTCTATTCTGAAGGAGTACGCTGAAATTTTAATAATTCCATTATGCTATCTATTCAATCATTCCTTAAGCACCGGCGTGTTTCCCGAAAAATGGAAAATTTCAAAAATTACTCCAATTTTTAAATCGAGTAAGCGTGATGATATCACATGCTACAGAGGAATATCAACTACATCATTAATTCCAAAATTATTTGAGTTAGTATTATGCAACAGCTTTAAATCCACAATTGCACGTCATACATCAATAAACCAGCATGGGTTTATGCCTGGCCGATCCACATCGACTAATCTGTTTGAATTCACCAGTAAACTAATTAACGAGATAGAAAAGCACCGTCATGTTGATGTAGCGTACACGGATTTCAGTAAAGCATTTGATTCTATTTGTCATCATAAAGCACTCCAGAGTTTATTCGATTTTGGGTTTTCTCTCGATTACATAAATTGGATAGATATTATATTAAGTCATATCTATCAAACCGGATAGATATTAAGTCATATCTATCAAACCGGCAACAATTTGTAATAATGGGAAGTGAAAAATCAAACGTTATTAAAGTTACATCTGGTGTTCCCCAAGGATCACACCTTGGACCTTGGATTTTTATTGTTTTCATAGACCGAATATCCGAGATAATCAAAAACTCACACGTGCTCATATTTGCAGATGATGTGAAAATTTTTCGTACTATTAATGGTTTGTTAGATACGGAGAAACTTCAAGAAGACTTAGATAGATTAAGTGAGGGGTGTGCAAAGAGCTAATGAGATTATAGACTTAGGTGTTACATTTGTCGAAAACGCCAGTTTCAATAGGCATATTGAAAATTGTATTGCGAAAGCGAATGCCATGTTCGGATTTGTTAAAAGATGGACAGGTGAATTTAAGGATATTCAAACCTTATGTTCACTATATTTCGCTTATGTTCGATCTCAACTGGAATACGCTGTAACGGTCTGGAATCCATACTATGCTGTGCACATAAAAAGAATTGAAAGCATTCAAAAGAAGTTCCTGATTTTTTTGTTAAAGAAAAGTGACTGGGATTACGACCACAACTTACCATTCCATGAAAATGTGGCTCGCTTACCTCCATACCCAACAAGATGCACGCTTGAAAATAGACGGCTTCTCTTGGGCGCGGCTTTTATTGGTAACGTTTTGCTTGGTCACGTTGATTCAGCTTACATCTTGGAAAACATATCAATTCTCGTGCCATGCAGAACATTTCGAAACCATGAATTTTTAGCACTTGAACACCATTCTACTAACTATGGAGAAAACAACCCCATTAATAGGATGACTAAATCGTTCAACTTAATCAACTTAATTGACGACCTATTTGATTTTAATTTATCAAAGAACAACTTTAAAAATATATTGAAGAACTATTTTTTAAATTTTTATTTGTCAAACTAAAATTTGGTTTATATTTTCTATTTTCTTTTTTTAAGTTTTTTGTTTGAAATTACTGTTTTAACTATTGTAAAAAATCTGAAATCATACATGTTAATTACAAAATAGATTTCTTTAAATAAATAAATAAATAAATAAAATAAATTTGGTTTGCTGGGCAGTGGACCAAAAAATTGCTAATTGTACCCCTATTTGTGTTACAAACAGAAACGCAGTTCAACATTTAAATTATTTGTGTTGTAGGTTGTATCGTGGGGACGACCCACTTAAAATACGCCGGAAAAAACCGAAAAAAATATAAAGGGAGATTACATCATCAATTAAAAATGTATATGTATATGATTATGTATAATACAAAAATTAGCCTAAAATTTATATCCGGTTATCGTTTAAATGGTATAAACCTAGAGATTTTCTGTGTAAGTCTCGGGCTCGATATGCTAATTTCCTACCTTTGTGTTCACAATCGCTGGTAGGTATTCCCAATGGGAATGTTTTAACAACAAATGTTTGTCCAACTGTTAACTCTCTATTTCGACTACGAAGATTATACTTCAAAGCATACTGTAAAAGTTAGCCGAAAGTTTGCAGGCAAAAGATAATGCAGATAGTGCCTTAGTTTCCCAGCCGAAAGCTGGTAATGCAGCTATTGTTTTTGCTTTCCCAGCCGAAAAAATAAATTATAGCCGATAGATAACTTTATATACCTAGTTCTATATTATTTATAATATATTTATTGGTTAGATCATAATCGTAATCTCTAAAGATTTGAGTAAGTCTGAAGGGGATAGGGGATGCAATTTGGTATAATGTACCAGAAAGTCCGAATTTTTCAAAACTAAATTAACGAAATGTTCTGTAACTTTTGAGTAACCCACTTTACCATCGATTTGATTCAAATTTTGCGTGGGTTTACCTAAGCCTGTGGCCTTTCTAATAATCATAGTAGGATCGATGGTAAAGTGGGTTACTCAAAAGTAATAGAACATCTCATTAATTTAGTTTCGAAAAATTCGGTCTTTCTGGTACATTATACCAAATTACACCCGCATCCACTTCAGAATTGCCCCAAATTTCGGGAATTACTATTATGACCTAATCAATAAGCATCTTTCGTATCTTTTGGCAATAATTAATTGTTTTGGCTTAGCAAAAACAATAGCTGCATTACCATCTTTTGGCTGGGATAGCAAAGACACTATCTGCATTATCTTTCGGCTGGAATCTTTCGGCTAACTTTAATAGGCTCTTCAAAGCACTCTTTTCGTATGCCACTTTTAAGTAGTGTAAAACCTTCTCTCGAATGGAGTCTAGATGTTCGACTTTAGAAGTTATAGTTAAAGCATTGTTATAAATATATTGCACGATAACAAGCAAATGTAGAGGAAAATTTGTTGAAGAATGAATAAACGTATCCGAAGAGCAGCTGCCACTTCTGGAATGTGCAAATCCCAATTTGTGTGTTCATCACCAATGTAAGATTGTATTGCGGTCAATATATTTCTGTTAACGCGTTCGCTCGGATTGCACTGGGGTGAATATATTGATGTTTTCTTATGTTCGATGCCAAATTTATTCAATAATTGTTGGAATTGGTTTGATAAAAATTATTCCCAATTATCCGAAGTGATCTCCGCTAAGGGGTTTTAGTAAAATAAAGTTGGAATAATGATCCAGTATGATTAGTAGGTAGGCCTTACCTCGCTTCGAGCGGGGATATGGTCCCATAAAATCTATGCATTAATGTTGAAAGGGACGATGTGATTCGATGAAATTTCAAATTGGAGGTTTGCAGTTTACTCATTTTACTTATCTGACATTTTCGAACATAATCATTAATATCACTGGTCATGTTTTGCCAATAGAATAGTCTTTACGGAGTTTCTTCTATTTGAGGGATCAATCCGATTGGGACAACAAGCTTCCATTCGGAAATATTTGTATTATCATAGCGACTATACCATACGACAAAGAAATTAATAATTTGCCATCCTTTACTCGTAAATTATGTCGTGTCGAGGAAAGATTTACAATTTGTTTGATTTTATCTACGTACAAAGCCTCTTTAAAAGCATCTGATTCTTAATCGATGTGGAATGGGTCTGAGACAACGGCAATTGGTTTAATGATCGCAAAAATTGCGAAATTTTCGGCATGCTCGGGTTCAACACCATCGTTATTTAGAAATTTATTTAGAAACTTCACAATAAGCTCGAGTTAATGCATCTGCCACTTTATTATCTGCACACTTTTTGTATCCGATCTACTACAAATCTCGCTATGACCGAAGGCCACCGAAGACTAGCGTGGTTTGTGTATATACAGTGAAAGGATATCCCTCAATATAAGCACGAAATCTCTTAACACTTTGTACTGCGGCAAAGCATTCTAATTGTGTTACTGAATAATTTTTTTAAAAAATATGCTATTGGCCTTTCAGCTCCTTCGTCGTCAAGGTGATACAATACTCCTCCTATTCGTCAACTACTCGCATCGCATTGAATGTAGAATGATTTCAAGGTGTTTTAATTAACAAGAAGGGGTGCGGTGGATAGTGCCACTTTCAACTGTTGAAATGCTTCCTCTGCTTCCTCAGACCAATTCTTTTTTTACCTTTCTTTAGCAGGTCCGTTATCGGGGTAGCTATTATGGCCCAAATTTCGTATGAATCTGCGATACCAGCCACAAAGTCCTAAAAATCTCCTAATCTGTTAGACGATTATTGGTTTTGGATACTCGACACTGGCTTTTACCTTTTCTGTGTTAATCTGCAACGTATACCATCTCCTACAATATAGCCTAGGTATTTAACCTCTTTAAGCAAGAAAATGCTCTTCTCAACGTTGATGGTGAGGCTGGCTTCAATTAACTGTTCCGAGACCTGGTTAAGTAGATCGAAATTGCTCTAGCGTTTCAGATGTGTTGAGTAAATCATCTAAATACATGAAAACATTTTCATGTGGTTGATGCGGTATTACCTGGTGCATAAAGTGGCACATCGTCTGTGGCACGTTGCACAAACCGAATGGTATGGCCGTCAAAACAAAGGTCTCCCTGGAAGAGTTATCTCGGGACTGGGGGCCTAATAGAATTTGCCAAAAGGCATCCTTCAGATCTAAAGTTGAATTATACTTAGTTTGTTCCAACCGACCCAACAGTCCATCAATTAGCGGTAAGGGATTGGCATCTTTGTTTGTCACTTTGTTCAGTTCACGGGCATTCAAACACAGACGAGGTTTAACGAACTCTGACATTCATCTACCACTCCCAACGAAATTATACGGTCTAATTTTTCGTTCCTTAATTTTTGAACTGCTGGTGATACTGCAAAGTAACGTTGTTTAATAACTTTTGCTCCTCCTAGGTAATTTCTTGATGATAAATTTTTAACTTCTGGTGATCCTGATCTTCGGGCATGTTATTATTGGTAGTGCAGGATGAAATTGTGTTAACCCATGCTAATGTCGGAGTGATATGGAAAATGTTCCAAAAATTAATTCCCAAAATTAAATCTTGTTCTAGTGACGGCACTATATCGCATTACGTGAACTTTGTTGTTAAATTTTATTTGCACCTTAATGTATCCGAAAATACGCTGTAGCTGACCATCCGCTGTTAGTGCATATGAAATACACCGAGTAAATGGAATTGTTGGGTTTGCCTTGAATTTTTCCGAGTTTGCTCCTAAAATACTTATGGTGGCACCGCTATCTAATAATCCTTTGCAGATCACCCCAATAATAATTTTTTTACGTACGGCCTTTTATCCATATCACTTGTAGAAATAACAGAAGCAAGAGTTTCTTGACAGATTAGTTTTTTCCGATACCACAACAATTTCGTTCGCCGTCTTTGTTTGTCGTTGTAGAATCGGATTTTCTCAAGAATATTAGGGGCGATTAACAATTGGTGCGAGGATTTATAATTTTCGGGGAAGGAATTGTAATGTTGTATTCGATTTATATGATGAGGATTATGTTCGTTTTGGGATTCGTTTAGTTCTGCATCTGGTTGTTGGGCCATTCCATTAGGGGTAACGAAAGAGCTGTACTGAGGGTAATAAATTTGGGCTAGGGAAATGATGATGACGAAATTACGGGTGCTCGGTCGATATGTTCGCATCCGCCGGTTTCTTGCTTGGTGCTCGCCATCCTGACGTGGTTAGTATTGTTGTTATTTGACTGGTGATTTCATTTTCTGGTGATGTTCTATGTTGTTATTTGACTGGTTGTCTATGTTGTTATTTGACTGGTGATTTCATTTTGCGTTTCCGGAATAGTTTCGAGGTTTAGGGCAACCCAGATATGTTCGTCCAATATCTGTCACAGTTATAACAGATAACAAATTATTATTAGCAGGACTAGAGACTGGCTGGATTCTTCGCAGATTATTATTTGAAAGTGCCTGGTCTGCTGCTGCCGGCCGCAATCTATATATTTGATAAGGGGTTTATAAAGCCGCTACGTGTGCCTTGGAATTTGACAATAACGAATGTTCAAAAATTCATAGGTAACCGTCTCATCTGACGGTACCTGGTAGTTTATTTCATTTACTCGTCTAATTGCTACGACGCTGTTATATTCATTATGATCATTCATTATGAAAATAAAAACCACTTTTCAATTTGATGACTTGTTCTTCTCGACTGACTATTTTAAAGTTTTTTCGTTCCTCAGACGTATCATTCAACAAAAAAAAATCAAACCGATTGGTTTCCTGGACAGTGGACCAAAAAACTGCTAATTGATCCCCTATTTGTGTTACAAACAGAAACACAGTTCAATATTTAAATTATTTGTGTTTTAGGTGGTAACACCATCTTGCCTAAAATGTGGTAGAATCTATTGGTCTGTCTGCAAAAAGCGTATTTCAATGTAATTTCAATTATTCATTAATTTGATTCTAGGATCAATCACTACGTGAGAGTTTTGGATAATGCCGTATCTTTTCCTACAATCTTTTTAAAAATTAAACTTTAAAAGTTTTACCATAATTTTATTTAAATGCAAAAATTGGAGGGCCATATGTATACATAGATCTCGAATACCACACTTCATTTATATATCGAAAAACTCCATGCGAAGCCGAATTGATTCAACTACATTGATTGTGCGATTGCACATCCACCTCTTGAAGGTTCTGGTATAGTACAACAGCCGTATGCGGTCTCGCATTATCCTGCATAAACAGAAAATTTTCACCAATCAATGTACCGTTGAGAATTTATTCCTCTTGATCGAAAGCCAGTATTGGCTCGTGTGATGAATACAAGATCTGTCCTTGCCCCTAATGATATGCCTCTCCAGAATATGCACGATCTACCGCCATACGAGACACGTTCTTCAATGCAATATTGTGTGTATGACTTACCTTGTCTCCTGTATACTCTTCCACGTTCATCGGTGCCATACAAACACATCCTGCACTCATCAGAGAAGAGGACTGTTCTCCATTCTTCTTCTGTTCGAGAACATTTGACTCGAGCAAACTCACGAAGGCCTCGTTGGTGGGCTGCGGTCTATTTCGACCCATTTGCTGGTCTGTCCATCGACTGCCTTCGATTTCACGGACATCATGGAGCCTTCGTCACAGTTGAACCCCATTCATACGGCGATTTCGCAACGAAGTTGTTATAAGACACGGTCATCACGCTGTGCTGTAGCACGAGGTCGGCCAGACCTTGTCGCCTTCTGAAGCCACCAGTTTCCTGATATCTCTGTCACACTCGACACCACTTCACGTTGGTGCTGCCGCGCATAAATTAGTGCAATCACTTGTGCGGCTACGTCTGGTGTGGTATCCATTTCTTTGTTCCAGTTGAAGACGTACTAAATAGAAGATCGTTCAGGCTAAGCCTCGATATGCGAATGATCACAATTCCGAGCATTTCGGAATATATTTCATGACATGTTAATGTATTGATCTTCTTGAATTATTTTTAGAATTTAATTCGAAAGCCTGCTATATGCATTTGACAAAAAATCACTTTGTTAGCATGGTACAAGTACAAAAAAGTACCACTAGGTAGGTATTGAAATAGACTTTGAATCTGCATTAAAAAAATTAACCAAATATTTTTTTTTGATAATTTTGAACTTTCGTGGAAAATTGAGCAACGTGCGGTTTTTTTGCACCCAAGTGTATTTATTGAAGTTTGTGCAATATATTGTGTAGTGTGAAACCAATATTGTGCAATCACGTCGATTATAGAACTCGTGGGAGCGAATCGATTGCGGATTGGAACATTCATATAAATAAAATAGAAAACAATTGCTCTCAATCAAAGTAGCCAAAAAAATTTGTATTGATTTCAATACAAATCGTTTTTTATGATTCCCCGTACAAACGCAATAAAAAAGTTGCGGATCTAAAACAAATTTTACTTTACTAATTGCATAAAATCCATAGGAATTTCTATGATACTATGATTTAAAATTTTGTTTTATGTTTTTTTATGTGCAGTTTTCAATCCGCAATCGATTCGCTCCCGCGAGTTCTATTATTGACGTGATTATATTGGTTGTCAAAAATTCGTTTTATTTTTTTAATTTCTATACAGCAAAATGTCTGAAAGGAACAATTATAATGCTAATAAAGCGGAAAAAATAGAATTTATAATAAACCGCATCGAGGTAAGAGGCATTATATTTAAATGCGTAATAAGGAAAAATTTTGCAATAATATTGAGCAGTCTTTAGGCTAAACAAATTTTTGCACATTATTTAGCACAATAATATTGCGCAATAATATTGAACGTGTAAGGGGCCTATTAGATCGGAAATTTTCTATAACAATATTTTGTTCTAATAAAAAAAGTCATGAAAAATTGTCACTTTATCAGAATATACTCCCACATGACCAATATTCACCAATGATGATCATGATTTTGAACGGGTGCCTGATTATAAGTTATGTGCTGATTGGCATACCTATATTCATATGCCATGAGAGTGAGACATCTCATGGAATCGCCACAAGAAAATACGGTAATGAATATATTTTGAACTGGTTAATGTATTAAAAATTATTTGCAGGACGTTGATCATCATTCATTATTATTAATCATGATCAATCAGAAAATTGTTTTCGGGATTATCAATAAATTAACTTTAATTTGTTAATGCTGTTTTATGTGGATATATTTTATTAATAAATTAAAGTGAAACTTTTTGAATGCAAACAATTATAAAGGGTGATTTTTTTGTGGTTAGGATTTTCATGCATTAGTATTTGACAGATCACGCGGGATTTCAGACAAGGTGTCAAAGAGAAAGATGCTCAGTATGCTTTGACATTTCATAATGAATGATGGGCCCTAGAAAAGTTGGCAGAAAATCCGCTTTTTTATCGACATATTTTGTTCAGCGATGAGGCTCATTTCTGGTTGAATGGCTACGTAAATAAGCAAAATTGCCGCATTTGGAGTGAAGAGCAACCAGAAGCCGTTCAAGAACTGCCCATGCATCCCGAAAAATGCACTGTTTGGTGTGGTTTGTACGCTGGTGGAATCATTGGACCGTATTTTTTCAAAGATGCTGTTGGACGCAACGTTACGGTGAATGGCGATCGCTATCGTTCGATGCTAACAAACTTTTTGTTGCCAAAAATGGAAGAACTGAACTTAGTTGACATGTGGTTTCAACAAGATGGCGCTACATGCCACACAGCTCGCGATTCTATGGCCATTTTGAGGGAAAACTTCGGAGAACAATTCATCTCAAGAAATGGCCCGGTAAGTTGGCCACCAAGATCATGCGATTTGACGCCTTTAGACTATTTTTTGTGGGGCTACGTCAAGTCTAAAGTCTACAGAAATAAGCCAGCAACTATTCCAGTTTTGGAAGACAACATTTCCGAAGAAATTCGGGCTATTCCGGCCGAAATGCTCGAAAAAGTTGCCCAAAATTGGACTTTCCGAATGGACCACCTAAGACGCAGCCGTGGTCAACATTTAAATGAAATTATCTTCAAAAAGTAAATGTCATGGACCAATCTAACGTTTCAAATAAAGAACCGATGAGATTTTGCAAATTTTATGCGTTTTTTTTTAAAAAAAAGTTCTCAAGCTCTTAAAAAATCACCCGTTATAATTTTAAAAATTTTAGCCCTATGATAGATATTACAAAGAAAACTTTTATCACCTTCCAAACACCCATAGGACACGACTACCACCAACGCTGCTAAGAAGTAGCATTCTATGACATAGCTCAGATCAGTAATCTGCACTTCCGCCCCGGTGGCAAAGTGGTCAGCATACTTGCTCCAGCGACCAAAGGTCCCGGGTTCGATTCCCGGTGGTGACAAGGAAAAAAATTTCACGGCAGGATCAATGAATTAATCACTCAGAATCCGAAATGAAAAATATGATTATGAATCTCATTTGAGGTGGCCCAATCCCTTGGTGGGATATAGTGCCAGAGAAGAAGAGAGAGAAAGAGAGAGATAGCGGAATATGTGATACTCCAGGTAAATCTAGAGAGAGAGGGTAATTAGCATGCGCGTGAAATATTTCCTAACTCTATATCCTAAGTAAAAAAAAATTAGGAATGGTTTAGGTAAAATTCTATGCTCCTGTACACAAACATGATATAATTCCGAAAAAAAATCCAAAGTAAAAATTTTGTGTTAGTAGTTATACTTTGAAAAAAAAACATTTAGGCGAACTTATTTTAAAATAAGAACAAAAACTCTTCAAAACAAAAAGTAAAATTATTTGTTTAGTTAGATAATCATCGATATTACTATGTTTTTATGTTAGATCAATCAAATTTTCAGAATTGCATTTTTGACAATTTTCAGAATTTTGTCATAGTTATGGAATCGCCAAACATGGCCCAGAAGTATATCATTACTGTTTAAATAGTTTTTGTGCCTTGATTACTTACATATTGTGCCTTGTGATTATTGTTTTCAACGTTTTGCTGGGCCAAAATCGAGAACTTAGACTTTTATTTGAATTTGAAATTTCTGATTCACTCTAATTTTCTTGATTTAGTGACGATTTCTGTAGAAAAAAACGTATTTTGTGTCATTTCTCCCCCACTTTGACTTTCACATTGTAGTAAGGTGTTTTGCCGCCTGCATGTTGGTATTTCAACTGCGTCGAAACATCGTACGCTACCTCCAGATACGATAACTAATTATTCGAAGATTTTGTTAGGACTAGGTCTTCCCCTGTGACGTCCGCCCACTGGTTGGTGATGCTTTTCTTATCATTCGTAGTGATGAAGATCGCACAAGGTGGCCTAATCATTTAAATCGGTTGGATATACTAAGTCCGATAATATCGCAGACCGCGAGGAGATGTTTTATTTCATAATACGTTCAAATTCAGTGGTGCGATTTACGATGTTCGTAATCTTAACTTTTTTGACAGATGTACCATAAAAACATAGTGAGATCGATGATCACCTACCAAAATCTCGACTAGCCTCCGAGGAAGTCGAAAAAACTCTTTAAAAAATAATGATATGCTTCTGGGCCATGTTTGGCCATTCCACAACTATGACAAAATTCTTAAAATCGTTATGGATATTTGATAGATCTAACATAAAAACACAGTGCGATCGATAACTTGGCAAAATCTCGACTAGTATTCTGATGAAGACGAAAACAATTTTACATCATATTTTAATTTAGAGTTTAAGTTGATCATCACGTTTAATAAATTTATGCTATATTATTAATTTTAAAATATAATTTGAATCATACAACTTGTTAGTTGATTATTAATTAATAATAATATACAAATATTTTAATCTTTTTACTTTTTAAATTTAGTTTCGCCTAAATGTTTTTACTATTTTAGTGTAAAATCCCTAAACAAATACACAAGTTTTGTGTGGGTAACTGCAGCAGGGAAACTTTCGAATTCCCAAATGAAACTTTGTATACCGATTAAGCTCAACTTGTGCTAATTAGTGCTCACGGGAAAAAATTAGTGCTAGTCCAGGAGCCGAAAAAACCGGAAAAGAAAATTTCAAATTTAGCCTGAAAGACGAAAAAAATAAAACCCAATTTCTAGAAAAAATCAGAAATAATTTAAGCCAAATTTTAAATTTTCAAAAAAGCGGCTACACTGACGAAATTTGTGCTTATCATAGAAATATGATTTTCATAAATTTTCATTCATAAATAGAGGAAAAACCAACTAGCCCCTAAAAGATACTATATTGAACATGGAAAATACAGAGGTATACCGTTCAATAAAATTTTTGTTGAACAATAAATTAAAAAATAGAAATACCTTATTGTAAAACCAAAGACTGAGCAATTCCGATAGCATATTCTTGTCATGCATGTTCATTGCCATCCGAAAAATATAGTGGCTGAATTTGTGCTAATCCAGAATTGGCCCAATTCCGTTGAACAACAAAGACCGTTGAATGAACGATTTTCTGACAAAAAGTGTTCTACAAACCAATGAAGTTGGCACTTTTGATTGCATATTCCTATCATATATGTTCATTGCCATCAAAAATATAGTGGCTGAATATAGTGGCGCAAATTCAGTTACTATATTTTTCGGATGGCAATGAACATACCTGATAGGAATATGCAATCAGAAGTGCCAACTTCATTGGTTTGTAGAACACTTTTTGTCAGAAAATCGTTCATTCAACGGTCTTTGTTGTTCAACGGAATTGGGCCAGTTCTGGATTAGCACAAATTCTGCCACTATATTTTTCGGATGGCAATGAACATCCTGATAGGAATATGCAATCAGAAGTGCCAACTTCTGGTTTTATTTTTTTCGTCTTTCAGGCGAAATTTGAAATTTTCTTTTCCGGTTTTCCCGGCTCCTGGATTAGCACTAATTTTTTCCCGTGAGCACTAATTAGCACAAATTAGGCTTAATCGGTATACAAAGTCTCATTTGGGAATTCGAAAGTTTCCCTGCTGCAGTTACCCACACACAAGTTTTACTTACGATTTTTTAAAGAAATATTTCACTCCTGTTAATCGCGAGATCATACTTAAGGATGAAACACACCAAGAGCAGCGCAACATATTCCAAACTATCCACACTTACAGCTGCGTATGAGCGTGCACATCAAGCAGCCACTATAAAATTCTACAAATTTTATCAAGGTTATGAGTGTCAGCAAAGAGCGGCAAATTGAAGCTGCTGGGTGTGGAACCTATTGATGCCTCGACAGATGCAACTTCATTCAATATAATTTCTTTAATTTTAAGTTTTTAAATTATAATTACAAAATTCTTAATATCTTTTGTTAATGTATTTTGGAAGTACCTATATTTATGCGCAAACTATGATTTAAATTTGCTGCTCGCTGCTGCTACTTGGTGTGTTTCATCCTAAACATCATATATTAAATAACTTATATTTGCTTATATATAGGACGTTCGTATTATTTTTTCTCTTATCTTCTTATTTACCGTAATTTTTATTGTGTCGCTTTTGACGTTTTTTCGAACTTCGAAAAAAATTGAAGTAAAATCAAATTGTTAAAAAGTTTACGATTTTGGGTTGTCAAAGTGTCAACTGCCAACTTCCAAGTAGTGATATTTGAAATACGCAAATGAGGCAACAAAAATGCTTATAGAGTTCGGTCCAACCTTTCCCGTTTTTTTGTAATATTTTTTGGTTTTATGTTGCTCTGGTGGAGACGATACGAAATCATCAAAATTGTCGAGTTTAACCTTCTCTTGGATGGTGCTCGAAATTGAAAAATTTAAGATTCTGTTTCATTCGGTTTAACTTCATTGAATGTTGAATCGAGGCATAATCGAGAACCATTGTTATCTTTACGACATTTGGTTGATGAGATGTGCCTTTGTATGTTTTAGTTTAAATTTTGTTCCACTTGTTGGCATCGCGCTTCAGCTGAGCAATTTGACGGGAGAATAAGCTACCTTTTCCTTAACTACCTTTTCAACATTTTTCTCTAATTGATCCTGGACGAACTTCAATACGCTGTGAGTAGCTTCTATATTAAGCGGCGTTTTATGATCCTCTCCTTCGGCAACATTAAGGGGACATAGCACCTTCAAATTTTCAAAAAATCGAATTATTTTTTATGATAGAATATGTTAGAATGAACGTCTAAAAATATAATTTTAATGATATAAACATGAAAATCTCAAAAAAAATTTTTATTTTATTTATTGCGAAGTGCGCCTAATTTAAAGCGCGATAATTTAAACGCGATTATCTCGAAATGACGTTTTTCAAGTTGGCGTGCAAGATTGAGAAAAAACTACTTATCCAATCGTTCTAAAATTTTAACACAAATTTTAAGGAATAACCGGCTTTCAATTTTTTGAGTTACAGTGCCGCCATTTTTTTTTTTTTGTATACTTTCAGTTAAATAAAATGTCAATGGAAAGTTTCATTAAGATGTCTCTTTTTATTCCAAAAAAAAATATTTGAAAAACTTTTTTTTTCAATTTTGAAGGTGCATGTCCCCTTTTAAACTTCGATTTTTTAGGAGATTCTGGTATTATAGATTCATTTGAATTCGAGAATTTGGTGTCGTAGATGATTGAATTCGGTGACTTTTTCAACTTTCCGTCGACTTTGAAATAAAATATTTAGTGCCTGTAAAATTGACGATGTACTCACATTGCATTCTTCTGTATCACCATTTTTTATTTATGTATTATCCTTTATTCATGAAATCAGATAATGGTGTTTCTGGACATTACGTTAACATTAAATTTTAATTTATATTTCATGTTTCAAACTATTATGTCGGTTTGGTTTCTCACGTCTCTCTTCTAGTGCGGCAAACGATACTAAAATATAACAAAACAAATCTCTACTTGCCAAACCTTCCATAATGTATTGCCCGTCTTCGTCGTCGGTAGTTGATTCACCACTTGAGGGCTCAATATTTACATCGTAAATAATTCCTATGGATTACAATCGAACATTATTACATGGTCTATACACTTAAACGATGCGGCTTACCACCGGTAACCAAAAAATACGATTTTTAATTAGGAACTTCCAGTATTGAGAACGGTGAACTATACAACGTTTCTAGCATTTTAACAAACTACAGTAAAAATTAATTGAGGACATGTTTCGACTAGACATGACAGTACTTATTTATTTTTTTATTTTGACAAATAACCCACACAGTTTTTTTTCCTGACTGTGTTGATTTTCGAATTTTTTTGGCACTTGTAATACTAAAACACCTAACTTCACTCTTGTCTTATAGAAAAAATGGAACACGATTTTACAAGGCAGTATCCTATATTAATAATATTTAATATTTGCTAACACTATCAGAATTTTACCAAAGAATAAAAAAGGCCAAGGAGACAAATTTTTCACTTATAAGCTTCACAACTGGAAGATTAAATGGATGACAGTATAATAGAACAACTGTATCTTAGCGTATAGCGTATCTGATCTCAAAAATAGTTATACCTTGTTGAAAGAAAAATGGTATGGCTCTTAGTAAACAAGTCTGTGCTAACGGTACATGCCGGATTGTAATAGTTTATCAGCAATTTCTAAAAATTACAGAAACCCTGAAAATGAAAACTGTTAAAACTGCTGTTTTCTCTGAACTATTACCAACCTTTGTAATCAGCAAATTTTCGCGAGAACGGAATCAAAAAATTTGCCCCAGTTTTTCAGTATTTTGACAAGTTATAAAAATTATTCTAAATGATGAATTATTACATTTGTTCAAAAACTAATCTAAGAATTTTGATTAATATTCTTTTTCTTTTGTTTTTATTTCAGGTAAGTTTTCAACACATCAAGTAACGCTTATGGATATACGAAAGTTTCGAGAAAAAACGGGGGCACAGGGGTAACAAAAAAATTATATTAATTTAAAATTAACTGAAAGATGGCATGCGTGTTGTTCAGTTGAATGGAGCACAATCTCGATTAAATTGTGTATAGCCTAAGTAATTACCTAAATAACAGCGCCTGGCCTCGAAATGTTCGAGGTGTATAACTGTAACAATAATTAAATGTTACAAAAAGCTGCCCTCAATTAAAACGATTTATTGAAAATCAATAATCTCTTAGATCAAAAAAAAACATAAAAGTTAGTTGTGTACGTTGTATGTATTTCATTTCAATTGAAACGTTTATGGCTTTAAGGGGCAGACAAAAAACGAGAAGAAAATCATTAGCTTTTCTCGAGTGAATCATCAACATCATTCATGTGTTAAATAAATAAAAAGCGTCAAGAACAAAATGCCCCCTCCTGTACATATACACACACACGTACATATACATAATATTAATATGTGTTATTCTACATAGTATAGTTGAATAATTTCTCGATTGAACTAATGAAAAGCAATTTAAGAAGACAACAGCAACTACAACAACCTCAACAAAAAATAAACTTTGTCTGAGCTTTGATTAGCTGAAAATCTAAAACAAGATGAGTACAAAATCGAGGGCAGAAAAAAGCAAATCGAAAATCGTAAACTTTTTTTTTTTGTTGGTGATGTTGCTGCTCGTTCGTTCCGATATCCCTTTTGTCTTTATTGCTTTTTGTGCTTTTTAATTAAATTTCAATCACGGAACAAAAAATAAAACAATAAAAGTTTAGTCCTTTTCCAATAAACTTTTTTTTTATACTTTGGTACTTACTATACACATAGTAAGGAAAACACGTTGTTTTAGAAGATACTTTTGTGTGTGTGTGTGTAAGTGTATTATATACATTGCTTAAGATTTTGTGTTTACGGCTAAGATAACACAGAGGAAAAACAAATATGATAAGATGACACACAAAAAAAAAATATGTATGATAAGTAAACTTGACATCAAGCTCTCGAGAAAATGAAAAAGTTTATGGAAGATGTTCCTCCTTTATTATTGTCATTACTACTATAGGAAGTTACGAAAAAAGGATATATTTTGCAAAATTACTTTTATGATTTTTGATTATTGATTTTATAATAATGACTTCTCCCATTATTAAATTATCAATAATCCTGTTTTTTGCCTTTATTGTTGCTTTTGGAATAAATTTAGTAGCTGATCTCTGTTAGTATGTTGGTTTCAATTTGTTTCAAAATATATCAATATATGAATGTTTGAATAGCTGAAATCCGCTAAACGGTGGCAAGATATTTTAAGGCTGTCTTAAAAATTCTTATTATAATAATTCGAGTGAGATTTATTACACTGTTAAATTATTCACCGGATCACGCACATTTCAAAATTATAATTTTTAAAGAGCCCATGAAGTTTAATAATTTAACAGTGTAATAAATCTTTATTCTAATTTATTCTAATAAGACTTTAATATTGAGTGCTACTAACTGCATAAATATCAAATTTGCTTATTGCAATTTTTCACTCAAAATAATGAGTATTTTATCAATCTGGGCCACAAACAAGCCACTTCCAGAGATTGGCGCAAGATACCACTATATAGGTCGAATTGGCCTATCCTTAGCGAACACTTTCCAATTTATACTGTTAAAGTTAGCCGAAACTTTCCAGCCGAAAGGTGGTAGTGCAAATAATAATTTTGCTATCCCAACCGAAAATATTTTAAAATATCGATAATGCAGATTACATCGATAACTAAGATTAACTTCAATGTTCAAGCCAAAAATGCCGGCAATACAGATTTAAAAGCTACATTAATAATCAATTTTCTAACATAAAACGTCAATAACAGAGATCTATACAATTGCCATGAGACGCTGTCACGCTTAGCTGATGAATGGTTAGTATATCAAGATTTTGGCAGATGAACGACGATCTGACTGTACCCATGACCCTAAGTAGAATTTGATGATATGTTTGAAGTGGGTTTTATTAGGTTATACCTATTGGTGAAACGTTCCATTTTCCGTTGTTGTGACGATAAAATTGTCCATCATTCGGGATTTTGCCAGATGGAAACCAATCTGACTGCCTATTCGATAGCCCATGAACATACGTAGATTTTGATTATAAATTAGGAGTGGATCTGATGAGGTTATAGGGATGAAATGCCATATTTGCTTCAAACAGCTAAAAATTACTACTATTAAATGGTTTATAATAGTCGTTAAAATTGTTTGCAACTCAAGATTGTGTCAATTAGTCATCGGCTGACTATCCCTATTCAATAGCCCATGACCATAGGTAGATTTTCAGTATAGGTAAGTGGTAGGTCTGATGAGGGACCCACCTCTAACCTATACTCAGGATCTACCTATGGTGATGAGCTATCGAATAGGCATAGTCAGATTGATGTCTATATTCCAAAATCACGAATGACGAATGATTTTATCGCCCAAAAATGGTGAAAATCGAAATTTCACATCTATAACCCCACATATGCCAAAATCACGAATGACGAACAATTTTATCGATGAAAAATGGGGGAAATCTAAATTTCACCCCTATAACCCCATCAAACTCACTCCTAACTTATAATTAAATTCTATCTATGGTCATCACTCATCAGCTTTTGAATCGGCATAGTCAGATTGGTGTCTTTATGTCAAAATATCTAATGACTAACGATTCTTGACAATGCTTGATAATTTTAAATCTTCTTTATCGACTAATTTCAGCTATATGACGATACTGTTAAAGTTAGCCGAAAGTTTCACCTTGTTAAAGTTAGCCGAAAGATTCCAGCCGAAAGATATTGCAGATAGTGTCTTGACTATTTTTAAACTCTATACTCTCGCCCTTATCGATTTTTAAATTCCTATAAACTGAAATAATTTCTCCTTCACCCGAATGATGTAGTTCGATCCTAAATTCTCCTAAATTCGAGTTCATAACTGATTTTTGCTGTATTCAAGACACTATCTGCATTATCTTTCGGCTGGAAACGTTCGGCTAACTTTAACAGTATGAAAGTTTCCAGCAGAAAGATAATGCAGATAGTGTCTTGAATACAGCAAACATCAGTCATGAACTCGAATTTAGGAGAATCTAGGATCGGGTTACATCATTCGGGTGAAGGAGAAATTATTTCAGTTTATAGGAATTAAAAAATCGATAAGAGCGAGAGTATAAAGAGAATTTAAAAATAGTCAAGACACTATCTGCATTATCTTTCGGCTGGCAACTTTCGGCTTACTTTAACAAGGTTATATGACGGCTATCGCCATAGTCAGATTGCTAGTAAACAAGACAAACAAAACTGACCGTCTTTATGCCAACATCACGAATGTCGAACGATTTTATTGGTGACAAATGAGGAAAATCTAAATTTCACCCCTATAACTCAATCAGACCAACCCCAAATATATACTCAGAATCTACCTATGGTCATGGGCTATCGAATCGGCATAGCCAGATTGGCGTCCATCTGGCAAAATGTCGAATGACGAACGATTTTATCGATGAAAAATAAGAAAAATCAAAATTTCACCCTGATAACTCCATCAGACCCAACCATTATCTATAATTAAATTCTACTTACGGTCATGGGCTATCGAATCGGCAAAGTCAGATTGGTGTCCATCTGGCAAAACCTCGAATGACGAACGATTTTATTGATGAAAATGGGAAAAATCTAAATTTCACCCCTATTACATCAGACCCACCCCAAACCTATACTCAGAATCTACCTATGGTTATTTCCTATTGAATCGGCAAAGTCAGATTGGTGTCCATCTGGCAAAACCTCGAATGACGAACGATTTTATCGGTGAAAAATTGGAAAAGTCTGAATTTCACCCCATCAGACTCACCCCAAACCTATACTCAGAATCTACCTATGGTCATGGGCTATCGAATCGGCAAAGTCAGATTGGTGTCCATCTGCCAAAATCTCGAATGATGAACGATTTTATCGATGAAAAATGGGAAACATCTAAATTTCACCCCTATAACCCCATCAGACCCACCCCAAACCTATACTCAGGATCTACCTATGGTCCTGTGCTATCGAATCGGCATAGTCAGATTGATCTCCATCAGGCAAAATCTCAAATGACGAACGATTTTATCAACGAAAAATGACCTTGTTAAAGTTAGCCGAAAGTTGACAGCCGAAAGATAATGCAGATAGTGTCTTGACTATTTTTAAACTCTATTTATACTCTCGCTCCTTTCGATTTTTAAATTCCTATAAACTGAAATAATTTCTCCTTCACCCGAATGATGTAACCCGATCCTAAATTCTCCTAAATTTGAGTTCATGACTGATTTTTGCTGTATTCAAGACACTATCTGCATTATCTTTCGGCTGAAAACTTTCGGCTAACTTTAACAGTATTGAAAAATGGGCAAAATCTGAATTTCACCCCTATTACATCAGACCCACCCCAAATATATACTCAGAATCTACCTATGGTCATTTCTATAACCCCATCAGACCCACCCCAAACCTATACTCAGAATCTACCCATGGTAATGGGCTATCGAATCGGCAAAGTCAGATTGTTGTCCATCAGGCAAAATCTCGAATGACGAACGATTTTATCTAAATTTAACCCCATCAGACCCACCCCAAACCTATACTCAGAATCTACCAATGGTCATGGGCTATCGAATTGGCATAGTCAGATTGGTATCCATCTGGCGAAATCTCGAATGACGAACGATTTTATCGACGAAAAAGGGAAAAATATAAATTTTACCCCTATAACCTCATCAGACACACCAAAAACCTAAATTTTAAATTTGCCTATGACTCACGTCCCATCGAATTGGCATAGTCAGATCTGTGTATGTCTGAAATTTTCATTAGAAACAAATAAAACTAATATACCAAATAATTAGAAAAAGGTAAGAAGTATTACATGTTATGAGAAGTAACACGTGAAATGCATCTATAGTTACATGTTTGGAGAATATTTTAAATGATGTTTCATCTAATAATTATAAAGGTAAATTTCCATGCTGGGAGTCCGGGAAAACTCGATTGAATATATCGCACACACAAAATTTGAAAATTTCTAAAAATTGACCGTTTAAAGTGTTATCGCTGGAAATAGATTCAAATGAAAGGTCTAAAAAAATATTTTCGACAAGAAATTTGTATCTGCATTATCGACATTTGATTTGCATTATCGACATTTTTCGGCTAGGTATTTCTGAGCATTTTTAACCATTTTATATGTTTTGACCTAAACAAAATTGACCTAAAATATTAACGGATGTGAAGTTTGTCCTAACTTGTCCTAAAACCAACAACAATGTTTATAATTAAATTTAACAGTGTAATTTGAGTGCGCGTATTAGAGCAATGAAAATTAGTCTGGGACTGGTACTTCTATTGACAGGTCCACCAATTTGTCATTGCTAATAGTTTCTGTACCTTGTTGGCCAATTTATGACGAAACATAAACTTCGGCCGTTCCTGAAAATTCCCGCTATTCGAATATTTGTGACACGGAGAAAGTACTTCAAGTTTTTTAAATGGAGTTCAAGTTTTTTAAATGGACTGGATATACGATGGTAAATTTTGTCCTAAATCTGTCCTAAAAAGCAATAACACAAAATATGTGTAGATGTGTTTGTAAAATGTCTCGATAGAACGAATTTTAACATAAATATTTATATAAAAATATTTTTCAACAAAAATGTAAATTTTTATGAATTTTTCCGGGAATTTTCTATAAACCAGCAATCTAAGTGACGTATAGAAAAATAAATTTATGTCGTTTAAATTGGGGATACAGGGTGTTTATTACAGCGTAATTGACATCGATTCTCTTTAAATCACTTGTAAGGTTTTCCTAAATTTTCTAGGAAAATCCTAGGAACCCAACACCAAAATCACTTATATTTTAAGAGTCTTCTAGCTCATATTAAACATAAAAACACCTGAATATTGACCAAATTGGGGGATTGGTTGTGACAGCCTAATCTACACTAACGACATTTTTCGACTGAAGCGAGTCACTTTAACAGTATATGTCTCGTACCTGTTCGTGAAGAGATACAAAACGATAACGTCGCGAAATACAAAATCTACATGATTGAGCGTAACCGCTTTTTTTGCAAACAAATTTACAAATTTTTGCAATATCACACAAATCAGTTACCCACTCAGAATAAGTTTGGTTAGCTTTCATACATGTTTTGTGATACCATGCCGATAGCCGAAAGCTCTGAAAACATCTTACTTCTCAGACTATCGAACAGTTTGTTTAATATAACCAACAAGTACGATGTCCCATGAAGATTTCCCGTGCGCAAAAGGAAAAAATTACGGCACGTGCTTTGTTGTCGTTGCTAACGCCAACTGTTCCAAAATGTTATTTTGGTTTGTTAGTAACTGGAGGATAGCAGATTTATTAGAGTGTTATTGCCCATCTTTGTATTCTCGTCGCCACTTTTATAATTAGTAATCAAATAAAATTAAAGTGGGTACATCGAAATATATAAGTTATGAAATTCTAGCTGTTTCGGGAACGGCTAAGTTCGGCTCGTCAAAATTAATGTATTCTTGGAAAAGAATAATAATAGTGAATAGTGGAGGATAGATAGTTTAAATTTGGTGGTAGGTGGTTGTGATTAGGTGGGTGCGTGCCGGGTAGTAGGATGGTAGGTTAGTGATAAGTAAGTGTAAAGTCATTAATCCTTCGCACCAATTTAAAACGGGCAGACGAAAAGTGAAAATTCGCTTAGTAGAAAAAGCTCAGCAAGCATAGTACACAGCAAGTCAATGAATGAAACTGGGTTTGGAATATTCTGGTAAATATAAAAAGTTAAATAACTACTATGCGACTAAATTTAAAATCAATTTTAATTGCTTACATTTTTACATTTGGAAGAGTTGTCATTGTTGATTTGTCATTGTTGATACCTTTGATAAGAGGATGATTACCCATACAAACTTGTAACAACCAGTTGTTGTTCTCTTCTTGACCTGCATTTCGCATATTTATCGTAAGCAACAATTGAAGAAAGTTTCTCAACAGATTGCTCGATTTTATATAGCACTCGATGATGTCAGTTTGCGTTCCTCTCACAACAACGAAACGAACGGAAACGTTTCTACTGAAAAGCATTTCGCAACCCATTATTTCACGCAACAGCTTGTGCTTTGTCAGCACTGAAATCTCATCAACAATAATTAATGAAACTTTTGTGACAGAAGTGTCAATCAGCGGTACTGGTAATTTAAATCCGCTGTAAACTGTTCGACCACCCTTCAGCAAAGTAGCTGCGATTCCCGTTGTTGCATATCGAAGCAAAATTTTTCCCGTTCCCCGTATGAA
Source organism: Nephrotoma flavescens (assembly GCA_932526605.1). Taxonomy (NCBI): domain Eukaryota; kingdom Metazoa; phylum Arthropoda; class Insecta; order Diptera; family Tipulidae; genus Nephrotoma; species Nephrotoma flavescens. Next base: position 190,917,817 of record OW052222.1, on the reverse strand, counting down.
GGCCATCAGTGTTGCGTACAAGAACGTTTTGCAAGATCTCCTGGTCCATCAAGACAGTAACTTCGGCTGGAGACGCATTTTCATTATCCACTTCAGCAGCTATTTTATGAGATACATCCAACTGCTTTTCGTTTAGTAGTTGAATTCGTAATTCAGCTTCTTCGTCTTCGCGGCTGTAATCGAGAGTTATGTCATCTGCATACTTCTTCCAGAGATCAAGAGGTTTTGAAGGTTGACAAAAGCAACAAATATAAGCGAAAGTCTCTCGAAGCTGTCTTGGCATTTGAAAGACTACTGCTTCTGTTAAGCAGTGATCCCATTCATCATCGTTTACCAGAAGGCCCCGTGCAGGTGCAGCTTCTTTGAAGGTTTTGTAAATATACCATTGAATGTTCATACAAATTTAAAGCTGGTGGCACCTCGAAAAATGTAGCAAAAACAGTTGCAGGAAGAATCGTAAAAGAACGTAAATGTAATGGTAGGGAATGTCAGTATATAGGAAATGACGTGCGTTTTGGTCATTGAAGTTGAGCTAAAACCATGACTCAAGCTTCGTTCGGCCAGTTTGTGCTGCAAGCAACGCTTCATCTTCATTACCTGCTTCGAATGTAATTATTTGTTGATTCGGTAGGTGTACAGGAAGGCGCATCAGAAGAAGTCTGTAGATAGCTTCAGGAGCGCGTGACATATCGAACATAGGTGAAGTTGCTGATCTCATTATTCCGACGTAATTATCATGTTGGCACAATCATATCCCTTAAATTGCTTTAAGCGATGTACAAACCACGACGTTGATATGTGCGGTGTATTTAAGCAGAAGATAAGGATTATACGGTACAACATATTGGTAAAGTTTGTAAAATGAGCGGTTTTTTAAATTTTTATCGAACAGTGGCTATCTACTATGCATGGAGCGTTAGGATAATTAATGCCGTATGGTCCATGCATCATGCGGCGCTTAACTATTTTTTCGCGGGCTTTCTGCTATATGTCAGGAATCTCAGCCAAATAAACTGATCGATTCGTTCAGGTGTTGTAAATTTTTCTTCAGCTCGCAGTGCAACCAGAATGTGCGAATGTGGTAAATCGCGCTTTTGAAACTCGATGATGTAGTCGAAAGCTTTATATTGACTGAAGATACCATGCACTGTGAGGTCGTACATCAGCACCTCTAGCTTCAGTTTAAACAAGCGAGCGACCAAATCAGGACGATCGATTGCCTGTGAATGTAATGAACAGATCAGAAGCACTCCAATTTGCCAAAAATTGGCATTGTGTCATTGCACCGCTCTCGCATGTTCCGTGCATATCCTTCAAAACTTGTTGGTAGAGAGATAGAAACTCCTGCAGCGATGTTTGCGTTGTTTGCCAAGATCGCTACAGATCTCCAAGTCCTTGATAAGTACTTGCTGGTGTGTAGAGATATAATTGAGCTTGTTGGGTTCAACTTGCAGGTTAGAGTCAACCAACCTCTGCTGCTAGTCACGAATTGCTGTTTCTGCCACTTTGTATTGTAGCATAGTGACTTTATTGCGAGTACTGTTTTATTGCGCTCCACCTACGTTTTGCAAGTCCAATTTGGTTGCCATTCGGGCTCGCCATATGAGGAAAGAATGGCATATGTCATGTAATCTAAGTTCGGACTCAAAATGTTTATGTTCACGAACTGCTTACCACCCACTGGGGCATACCATCTTCATTGATAAACAACATGGCTACCTCAGGTATATCCTCGCCAAAAGCTGCTGCCGTTGCTGCTGTTACTTCGGCTTCAACTTCTGTTATTTTTTCGGAAAAATCGATCAATTTGATCGAAAATACATGAAAAACACTGCTCATTAGCTGGATGACGTGCTCGAGCATCAGAAGCTTGCATGGTGTCAATCACATATATAGTTATGCATATTGTGGTGCTTTTTGGGTCAGTGCCTGAACATATGTCTGGCCATGCACTTTTAAAACAAATGGGCCGCGACCTGAAATCTCACCAAATGTTGCTCCCAGGGAAGCAAACGACACACACAACATTGTTGTAGGAACGAATGCTCTCCCAAAAATTAGTGTGACTGGGAGCATTTAGATCTGACAGCAGTGCTTGCAGAAATTCAGGATAAGGTAGGTTAACGCCGTTCTCGTCTATTGGTTGTGGAAGCTTAACTTTTCCTTTGCATCAGCAGCTTGTAATTTTTTTTCCATTTGGTGGACGCTCTTTGAGACAATTGTGCTTCTGCTTGTCGTCGTCTTGCAGCTTTTTCAGGTGTTTGATTTTGAACTCGCTGTCTTTGTAACGCAGCTTGTGCTTGTCGGCGAATTTTAACTTATTCAGGTGTTTATCGTGCTCTCCATCTTTGCGTTCGTTCGCTGTTCAAACGGCGCTTTCGTTCTACAGGGGTTTCGTTCTCATTCATTGCTTGAAATCGTAATTTTGTTGTTGTAAATTGGTATTATTTTTCAGAACCAATTCGCTCTCCTATAGAACTCGTTAATAATCGATTTAAAACTATGTTTGAAGTAACCTGATTTCTTTATAAATTGCATTAGATGAACTGCGCTCTTTGAAGCCATGTTGTTCGGGACTACAAAAAGAAAAGCAAAAAAAACGTTATGTTTTAAATTTTTTTTTGTTATGGTAACAAACAACAAAATAAAAGAGAATCAACGAAAACCGTGTTGTTTGAAACCGTGTAATTCGATGGAAGGGTATCAGTGTTCTTCGAAACTGTGTTCTTCAAATACCGTGTTCTTGGAGGGTTGTGTATACAAAATGTACGTTATACAAAATAGCCAAATTTGAAGCATGTGAAGTTAGTCCAGTTTTTCATCCCAGAAAAAATATTAAATTTCCTTAACAGTTTGAGTCCCAAGCAGCGCGATCGCGCTATCTCATTCATTTCATCTTCTTCCCTCATTTAGAGAAAGTGCGGTGGTGCTGTTTGAGATTCTTCGGCAGTGTTTTTTCAATACCCGCTGGGACTTAAACGGTTAAACAATACTATTTCATCTCATCCCAGTGTTTTCTATTTAAACTTGTATAAGACGGAATATGTTTTTAAATTTCTTTTCTCAACAAAAAAATATTCATCTCAAATTTTTTCATTTAATTGTTGGTTTTTAGCTCTGCTAATAAAATTTATTAGCAGTTAGTTTAGATTAAAGATAAAAACAATATCAGTCACTATATTGTTTCAGGTTGGTAATAGTAAGGGCTTACAATGACTAAGACGGCAGTACCACCAGTATGGTAGTATTATAGCTAAAATGATCAAGTTCCATATGTCTCCATATAATGATTAATAATGATTTTTATATTGTGCCATATTGAAGCTGGCCGATTGCGCGAATCCTACAATACGGCTGGTTCTGTCCGGTTAGCCACAGGTAGTCCGTACCATAGGTTATTAAAAACATAAAGAACCATTTCCGGCAAATCATATTTCTAGGAGGATGGTTCAATTTTCTGATATTCTTAGATGGTAGACATATGACTACTACCATATGCCCTCTTTGTCATTGTAAGCCCATTACCAACTTGAAACAGTATAGTGACTGATATTTTTCTCATCTTTATTCAAAACAACTTTGAAAAACTATTAAATGAAAAAATCTGGGGTGGATATTCTGTTGGTGAGAAAACAAACATTTTTAAATTTCCGTCTAATACAAGTTTGAATGGAAAAAACTTAGAAAAAACTGGGATGAGAGGAAAAAGTGGTGTTTAAGAATTTTTTTCTAGGATGAAAAACTGGGCTAACTTCACATGCTTCAAATTTGTTGTTTATCAAATTAGAAAGATGCATTTGATTCGCATAGTTTACCAGCCGATTTTGCAAAATTTGCATCAAAGATTACAAACACCAAGACCTGTAGGCACCCTTATTTAAGAAACAGAGCATGTGAGTGGGAAGAACCCGAGAATGTATCATATAAAAGATATAGGCAACAATTTTCGCTTTAGACAGGGTGTGAGGTTCTTGGTTAGAACTCATTTTAAAACAAAACCATTTACCTATTTTCATTTACATTTTTGTGGTATGAATACTTAATATGAAAATTTTTATCTCGTTATTATACTCGAATGACTATAATCACCCTCAAGGTAATTGCAATTGTATTTGAATGTCACCTTATTTTTGCGTTGTTAAAGCCGTTTCGCTTTCTCATTCTGCTTAGCTACTTGTTATACGTTCGAGTAAATTGACCTAAATTAAGTGTTAAGTTAAGAAGGGCGCGTTTATACATATATTTAAAAAAGGACTAAATTTATCTTGGAATAAAGCTTTAATCACATAAGTCGACAGCCTTGTTAGGAGATAAATGTAGCGAGATATAAAAAATATGAATTAAAACAACAAAAGCGTCTTAGCAGTTAGCATACGTTTTCCGGCAAAAAATACTACACCTCCTAAAGCACTCAACGTTAAAGTCTTTCGACTATAAAGAAGATAATATAATCACAAATACTAGTGCTTTTTATTTAAAAAAAAAAAATTACGTGCTTTCAACATTATTTTATTATACATTTTTTTTTTTGTGTATGTATGCTCTATTACATGAATACGTATGTGGGTATATATGTATTACGTATATAACGTATACTGTTCTGCTGGAAATTAAATTTGAATAAACCTTACATAAACTAAAAAGCTTTTGATAATTTAGTTGTTGTTGCTGTTGTCGTTTTTTTTATTTATGTACATATATACATGTACAAAAACAACAACAACAACAAAATATTATTGTTATAATTTTTTGTTGTTGTTTTCATATTCATGTTATTTATCACAAAGAGGATATATAAAGCGATTTTCGTACACTGAAGCGCGCTTTGATGAAACGAGAACGGAAAAATGTTTTTGGCCAACAAAAAACAAAATCTAATTGAAAATGGTGAATTATTATAAAAATATAAACTCATAAAACAAACGAAAAACGCAAAAGCTTCCCCCCATTCGCTCGCACCGTCGTATCGAATTGTCACAATTTTATTTCGTATCGCACAAGTAAATTACTACGTACGGAGGGAGGCAAGCAACCAACAAAATAATTAATAATTTCTACTAACCTTCTTCATCTATTTCAGACATTTCAGTATAACTTTAAATTTTTATTTTTATTTTTAAATTAAAATTCAAATCATTTTCTAAAGTAAAATTAAACATAACCTAACAAAAACAAAAACGAAAAACATTGGGATTGAAAATATTTTTCGGTGAAACTTTTATTAAATTTTCGTTTTCCTAATGAGATAAAATTTAATTTGTCTTTTAAATATCTTTTTGTGTAGACTTGAGCATATAAAAATATAAAATAAGAATTGGTATTGGTTGTGGTAGATATTTTGTATCTCGTTTGCAAAGATATACATACAATTTTGTAGAGGATGCTATTTTGTTGTTGGCAAATTATAAGATTATTTTTACGGGATATTTTAAGATTAAACTTAAGATTATCTATGCAGTAATGTTGTGCCTTTAAAACATTTTTTGTACAAACTAAGACATTTTATATTATTACATAATGCCTTCTTGAAAATTAAATGAACTGCAAAAATATAGTTTTTTATTTTAGTTAGCGCCTGAAATAAAACATTAATAAACTCTTAATTAATTTCTCTCAATCGGTGCGTATCATTTTAACACATATAGTTGAATACGATTCTAAATATGTACTATTCTATACGATTCAAAAAATTATAACTCTTTCAGGACAATAATTTATTTATTTTGTTCGTAACATAAAAATTATGTAGTAAAACAATATTGGGTTCTGGCGTGATATGTTAGATGGCGTTACGAGTATTATTTCGAAATATTATTATTTGAAATTGTTACGAATGTCGCTGGTTCTCAGGTAATATCAACTGTATTGATCCACTAGAGAATATTTTGGGGTTTAACTTATTCAGATTTGTTCAGCATTGATTGAATGATTACGCGCATGAACTTTAGAATGGTGTTTGTACCTGTTTACTTGTATAATGAGTACGTAGACTTGAGTAATAATTTTTTTTTTTAATGAATAACATCAATGTATCGAGAGATGTTATCGTATTTTATAACGAGTACTAATAATTATTTGAGAATAAATCATATGTGCGAGAGTCTATGTAACTGCAGCTTTCATAAACCAAATAAATATTTTGGTAATCAGTTCGTTGTTTGAGGTCGGTCAACTTAAACCAATAGTGATATTGTGATAAAAAAAAGGAAAGAAAATTTAACTCTAAAATATAATTAATAAAACTGGTGAGCCGGCTAAGTTCAAATATAAAAATTATATAGTATACGAAATTTTAAAATAAATCGGTAACAAGTGTAATAAAAATTTTAACAATTACGTGCCATAATTATACCGGAATACCTGCTGGAATTATACCGGAATTATACCGGTCTACCTCACCAATGTAAGTCTAAATTATTGTTCTTGTTGTTAACGCATCTAACAAATAATTTTCATTTGATTTTGTTTCGTTTCGGCTTTTATCGCAAGCCATTGGTGCAGGTATACGGACCTCATTAGTTTATTAAAGTATAGAAGTTTTACATCAATTCTACGGAACTATTAATTTGGCGGTTAAAATCCAAAAATATATATCTTACGGATTTTTTTTTTTTGATGAACGGCACGACGCTATCTCTATCTCTATCTCTATCTCTATCTCTATCTCTATCTCTATCTCTATTTCTATCTCTATCTCTATCTCTCTATCTCTCTATCTCTCTATCTCTCTATCTCTCTATCTCTCTATCTCTCTATCTCTCTATCTCTCTATCTCTCTATCTCTCTATCTCTCTATCTCTCTATCTCTCTATCTCTCTATCTCTCTATCTCTCTATCTCTCTATCTCTCTATCTCTCTATCTCTCTATCTCTCTATCTCTCTATCTCTCTATCTCTCTATCTCTCTATCTCTCTATCTCTCTATCTCTCTATCTCTCTATCTCTCTATCTCTCTATCTCTCTATCTCTCTATCTCTCTATCTCTCTATCTCTCTATCTCTCTATCTCTCTATCTCTCTATCTCTCTATCTCTCTATCTCTCTATCTCTCTATCTCTCTATCTCTCTATCTCTCTATCTCTCTATCTCTCTATCTCTCTATCTCTCTATCTCTCTATCTCTCTATCTCTCTATCTCTCTATCTCTCTATCTCTCTATCTCTCTATCTCTCTATCTCTCTATCTCTCTATCTCTCTATCTCTCTATCTCTCTATCTCTCTATCTCTCTATCTCTCTATCTCTCTATCTCTCTATCTCTCTATCTCTCTATCTCTCTATCTCTCTATCTCTCTATCTCTCTATCTCTCTATCTCTCTATCTCTCTATCTCTCTATCTCTCTATCTCTCTATCTCTCTATCTCTCTATCTCTCTATCTCTCTATCTCTCTATCTCTCTATCTCTCTATCTCTCTATCTCTCTATCTCTCTATCTCTCTATCTCTCTATCTCTCTATCTCTCTATCTCTCTATCTCTCTATCTCTCTATCTCTCTATCTCTCTATCTCTCTATCTCTCTATCTCTCTATCTCTCTATCTCTCTATCTCTCTATCTCTATATCTCTATATCTCTATATCTCTATATCTCTATATCTCTATATCTCTATATCTTTATATCTCTATATCTCTATATCTCTATATCTCTATATCTCTATATCTCTATATCTCTATATCTCTATATCTCTATATCTCTATATCTCTATATCTCTATATCTCTATATCTCTATATCTCTATATCTCTATATCTCTATATCTCTATATCTCTATATCTCTATATCTCTATATCTCTATATCTCTATATCTCTATATCTCTATATCTCTATATCTCTATATCTCTATATCTCTATCTCTATCTATATCTCTATCTCTATCTCTGTCTCTATCTCTATCTCTAGGTATTTAATCATTCACTTCACACTATGGTCACATTAAATTTTAATAATAATAACTTTAAAAAAATCGACGTATAGCTTGATGAAATATTATTTTATTTTCTGCTTAAAATTACTTTAATTATTTTGAACCATGCACGAGTTTCCATATTTTTTGAACCACCACTTTTTTTTACTTTGCTGTTACGTATTAAAATTTGGCTTAATACTGAAGAGTTCTTTCGATAATTTGAAAATATTATAACGAAAATACGGTAACAAACTCGAATAACTGTTAATTTTACCAGAATCCAGCAATATTTCAATAACTTTACCGGAATTTTGCTGGATTTCAGGTAGAATGAACAAAATCGATGTGAAAAAAGATAAAACCCGATTACATTCACTAGAACTCTCGTAAAATTCTAGTAAACGATTAAATTTTATTGGAATACTACCAGAATTCAGGTTAATATTTACCTGAATTCTGGTAGTATTCCAGTAAATTTTTTTCGTGTTGTTATAAGAGAAGTGAGAAAGGTAGTGTAATGAATTAGTAAAATTGTTTAACACCCCTGCTTATATTAAAATGAAATATTATGTACTTGCTCGTATTATATACTTAAGGGTAATAAAATTTCATATACAAATATTGTAGGTAATCTGAAATATTGAAAAATTTATAAAAAAATTAGATATAGATTGAATTTGGACCAGTAAAGGTCAATACTTGTTTGTGATATATATATTAAAATAAATAAAACATTAAACATTGAACAATAAAGGTGATATTTTTTCTTTAAAATACAAGTTAAAGTGCAAGTTAGTGGTTACGTGTTGGAGAAATAGCCTTGCCAAATCGGTCCCCTTACATATTCTGGTGGCAGCGGTGGGATCCGACGACAGTTATTTTATTCTTCTAAAAATGCGTAACCACATGTTTTAAAAGTGAAAGTAATACGTAATACCATGCCGCATGTGTGTTGTACTTGCAAGCAAATCAATATTGTTAACCAACGGCATTGCTATATACCACGATCCAGAACAACGTTTTAATCAAGAAACTGCAAATACATATTGTAAAGGTTCACGTGTATTTTGATGATGAAATGCATGCATATCAACGAGAAACAAAAAAAAATGTTCAATTGTTTCTGTAAAGCTGGATATATAGCGTAATTTACTGCTACGTACACAATAAAATATCTATCATCAATAGCCGATCCAATTCTTCCAATTCATGAAATTCAACTGTAAAATCATCAAATTTCATCGATTCAACAAACGCAAAGGGAATGCAGTACCTATTTGCATCCAACTACATACAATATCCTCATTAAGGATTATCCATACAAGGTCAACCTATTGTCGGAGTACTCACTCAAATTCAACTATCGTGTTGTGGAACACGTACACGCATAAAATTATCACTACTGTAAGTTGTGTATTATTCTAAAATAATTACTGATAAAAAAATATATATATATATTTTTGCAAATTCTAAGTTAAAATTAAAAAAAAAAAAAAATAAAATAAAAAAATTCATAAGTATCAAATTAATTTAAAAAAAAAAATATTATCAATTTCAAAATTATTAAAGTTTATGCATTTGTTCAACTAATGTCAAAAGAATTAAACAATTTATTAATTAATTTAATTTCCGCTAAATACGATAACGCGATGTTGACAGTATTCATCATGACCATTTTCAATAAAACGTTATATTTATTATTTACCTAATTCCACTACGAACTTTCGACCTTGATACCTTGATAATAAATAAATTATAATAACAGCAAATATATTAATAAATTTTGTTTCGGTATATAGAATTGTGTAATCATGGGTAAGGGCAAAAGAAAAAGTCAAGCGATTCCCACCAATGACGATATTAATCATGAAAATTCTCAGTCTGATTCATTCGATATTTACTTAGCACTGAAAATAATTCCTAACTTTTCCGGAGAAACCTCTGAATTACATAAATTTATTTCATGCTGCGATATAATTTATGAACCACTTGAGAGTATTGAAGATATATTACAGTTTTTAAATGTCCTCAAAGCCAAATTAAGTGGTCCTGCATATGATATTATAAAATTCAAAAATTATACGACGTGGTCCGAATTAAAATTCGAACTAAAACGGCAATTTTCAATAAAACGTAGCGTTGAACAATTACAAATCGAATTAATAAACTGTAAACAAAGATCTGATAATGTGAAAATATTTGGAAATAAAATAGAAAAATTATTATCTGAGTTAAATGACGCGTGTGTTGCAAGTGAAGGTGCACAAGCAGCGCAACATTTTGTAAATCTTAATGAGAAAACAGCTTTACGTTCTTTCGAAGATGGGCTTAACGATCCTATTAAGATCATCATCAAAGCTTGTAGGTTTACGTCGCTCAGATCAGCAATTCTAAAAGCAACAGAGGAAGAATCAACATTATTAAAAGACAATTTAAATACACCACAATCATCCAAATCTTCAATTCAATGTCAAATTTGCAGTAAGAAAGGACACAGTTCTCGTAACTGTTTTCACAGATTCGATAGAAACCAACCGTTAAATAGTACCCGTTCAAATAATAATTTCTCAAATCCAATTCATAACGTAGCATCATGTTTGCAATCTAGAAATATCCATACTGCAGTTATAACTTGTCGCTATTGTCATTATCCAGGTCATAACATAGAACAATGTAGAAAGAAAAAATATAACGATCAGAAATACAATAACACATCTTCTACAAAAACTTTTGAAAATAGAAATCCAAAACAACTATTGGTCAACAACGCCTTGGAAAACTCCAAAACACTCGATTCGAATTACCAGGACAAACCGATTCGAGTGGCAGAACTGAAATAAAGCGTCCAAATTCTTTGAAAATTAATTTCCCTACTTCAAAAATTACTTCAAATAATGAATCCAATCAAACAATTGTTACTATCTCACAGAACGAAGACAAAAAATATATTCCATTAAATTTAAATATTCTCAACAATAATTTTCACTATTTCCTTGTCGATACAGGTGCCGATGTATCAATAATTAAAAAACAGTTTATTTTACCAAATACTCCTTGTTTCCCAAATCGAAAAATTAATGTTACAGGAATAGGTTCTGAAATAATCCAGACTCTAGCACAATGCGAAGCCGAAATATTTTTCGACGACAATTTCAAAATTCAACACTATTTTCAAATAGTACCAAAGAACTTTCCAGTACAATGTTCCGGAATCATAGGAAAGGACCTACTTTCAAAATTAAAATGTAAATTAGATTATTCGAACAATATTATAGAAATTCCTAATCCGTGCACTGGAAGCAAACCATTTACTTTAAATATAAGTTCGCTTCCACAAAAATTACTAATTCCTCCTCGCTCCGAAAAAATATTAATATGTATTTAGATTTTCCCGACAATGATTATGTTTGTACATCTCATGAAATTGTTCCTGGAATTTACGTTTGTAGTTCTTTGATTAAAGTTACAAAGGGAATTTCTACTTTATCAGTTTTAAATACTAACCTCCAGGAAACTGAATTAAATGTTACTTCATTTAACCCAGAATTTTGTAAACCTTTGGATGTATTTTACATCGAGGGTTGGAAAAATAATGTTCCCAACAGATTAAATGTATTAGAAAAATTAATCAATACAAATCACTTAAACACGGAAGAAAAATATTCGATAATTCAATTATGTCGTGAATTCAATGATTTATTCCATTTAGATGGCGATAAATTGTCTGTTACTAGCACAACATTCCATAATATTCCATTACTTCCGAATTCAAACCCTATAAATATCAAACAATATCGATTACCAGAAGCAACGAAAATTGAAATTAATAAACAAGTTCAAAATATGCTTGATAACGATATCATAACGAATAGTACCAGTCCGTGGAATTTTCCAATATTAGTAGTTCCTAAGAAATCCACCAATAATGAACGAAAATGGCGCTTAGTGATTGATTTTCGTAAATTGAATAGTATCACGGTGGGTGAGGTATTTCCTTTACCAAATATTTCTGAAATACTAGAACAACTAGGCAATTCAATATATTTTACTACGCTTGACTTAGCAGATGGATACCATCAGGTTAAATTAGATGAAACAGATCGCGAGAAAACAGCATTTAGGGCATTACGAATTTCTACGAATGCCTTTTGGCTTAAAAAATGCGCCAGCAACATTCCAGCGTATGATGAATAACGTGTTGACTGGACTTAATTCTATACATTCATTTGTTTACCTCGACGATGTAGTAGTTTACGGAGCAAGCCTAGCAGATCACAATAAAAAATTAAAATTCATATTTGAACGCTTCAGAAAATTTAATTTGAAATTAAACGCTTCCAAATGTAAATTTTGATGTAAAGAAATTCTGTATCTTGGACATTTGATTACTAACGATGGAATAAAACCCGATCCAAGTAAACTAAAATCTATTTATGAGTATCCAATCCCAAAATCACAAAAGGACATCAAGTCTTTTCTTGGTCTCGCCGGTTACTACCGGAAGTTCATTGACAAATTCTCACAAACAGTTGAACCTTTAACCAAATTACTAAAGAAAAATTCTGTATTTGTATGGAATCCATTTTGCGACGAAGCTTTCAACTTAATTAAATCTAAACTTACGACTTCACCAATTCTCAAATACCCGGATTATCTAAAACGTTTTTATGTTACCACCGATGCGAGTGATATCGGTATTGGTGCAGTTCTATCACAAAAGTATGATAATGATGACTTGCCAATCGCTTTCGCGAGCAGAAATCTGAATCCTGCTGAAAAGAACTATGCAGCAATAGAGAAGGAACTCTTAGCTCATATCTATACGGCAGAGAATTTACGATTTTGACTGATCATCGTCCGTTAGTTTGGCTTCAGAATATTAAAAATCCAGCATCAAGGCTTATCAGATGGCGTATCGAACTTGATGAATTCGATTATAATATTGAGTACAAACCCGGAAAACTAAATTCTAATGCTGACGCTTTAAGTCGTGTAACACTTGATTCATCTAACCCTAATCAATCGTCTACTATTTCAACTTCAATTTTACCAGTTCTTACTAGATCACAAGCAGCATTACAAAATCAAGAAAACTTTACTCCATTACAACATCCTCAATCCAACGAAACGAATACCAAATCATCCGATGACATTATTGAACTTGAGAATAACGACGAAATAGCAAGAATACTACATGAGTTTCACTACAGTAATGTAGGGGGACATCAGGGCATCAACAGAACGTACAATCGTATGAGAAAATATTACTATTTCCCTAGAATGCTTAGTAAAATTCGTGAAGTTATTAAAAAATGTGAATTGTGTCAAAGAAATAAAACAACACAATTAACAAAATTACCAATGGCCATTACCACGACATCCAGTAAACCGCTTGAAAAGATATTTTTGGATATTGTCGGCCCTCTTCCTTTAACATCTCAAGGTAATAAATACATCCTAACTATTCAAGACGATTTATCAAAATATTCTTTGGCCATACCACTACAAAATCAAGAAGCAACTACTATAGCCCAAGCTTTTGTCGAACATTTGGTTTGTCGATTTGGAGCACCTATTTTCGTTTTAACTGATCAAGGATCAAACTTTGTTGGTCAACTTTTTCAAAACGTATGTAAATTACTTAAAATAAAAAAACTTCAGTCAACCGCATACCATCCGCAGACAAACGGAGCTTTAGAACGCTCACACCGAACATTCACTGAATATTTGCGTAATTTTCTAGATGGAGATCAAACTAATTGGGATACATGGTTGCCATATGCTATATTTTGTTTCAATAGCACTCCACATTCAGCAACTTCTTTTATGCCATTCGAAATAATCCATGGATTTAAGCCTAATATTCCCACTTCACTCCAAGCTAACCCGACACTCATATATAACTATGAAGATTACATTATCGAAATTAAAAATAAGTTACAAACGTCCTACACTATGGCGAAAGAAAATTTATTAAGAAGTAAAGAAAAATATAAAATTTTATATGATAGAAAACTTAATTCAAAGGTATTCAAGGTTGGAGACTTAGTATTTTTAAAAAACGAAGCTAGGAAGAATAAGTTAGCTCCATTATGGAATGGTCCTTATGAAATAACTGAAATCATCTCAGATTATAACTCAAAAATAAAAATTGGACGAAATTCAAAAATTGTTAACAATAACCGGTTAAAATTAATGAATAATTAATATAGTTCTTAAAAATTATATTGAAATAAATTGTTTATTCTTAACATAGTTAGTTAAAACTCTCTTATTATTATTATACTATATTATGCACCTATAATGAATTAAATATCTAATAATAACGATAAATAAATAAATTAAAAATTTAAATTAGATGATAAAATTAAAGAAAAAAAAATTAAAATATGAAAAATGTATAATATATTTAAAACAATAAATAAATAACAAAATATTTAAAAAATAAATAAATATAAAATGATTAAACCTATATTACTAAATTGAAATATTATAAGAAAATGAAAAATGTTAATATCACTTTAAAGTTTAAATATTATATATTGTAATTTGAAAGATTTAAATTATAATTGTTAAGTTAAACTAATATATTATTATTAGTTTCTAATGAAATACCCTCCAGGAATTTCATACTTCAGTGGGAAGGTGTAATGAATTAGTAAAATTGTTTAACACCCCTGCTTATATTAAAATGAAATATTATGTACTTGCTCGTATTATATACTTAAGGGTAATAAAATTTCATATACAAATATTGTAGGTAATCTGAAATATTGAAAAATTTATAAAAAAATTAGATATAGATTGAATTTGGACCAGTAAAGGTCAATACTTGTTTGTGATATATATATTAAAATAAATAAAACATTAAACATTGAACAATAAAGGTGATATTTTTTCTTTAAAATACAAGTTAAAGTGCAAGTTAGTGGTTACGTGTTGGAGAAATAGCCTTGCCAAATCGGTCCCCTTACAGTAGTATGAGATGCTTAATTATAAAGTGAGAACATTTTGAGTTACAAACTTTATTGGAATACTGAGAACATTCCAGTAAATTTTGAATTTCACTAGATTTTTACTGGAATTCTAGTAATGTAAAGATTAATAAAATAAAATTAAAATTAATAGAATTCCCGTAAAACTTAATAAAAATTATATTTCTTTCAAAATAATATGACGGAATCAGATTTTACTAGAATTTTACAAGAATTCATTTAAATTAAACTTTTAATGGAATTCTAATAACAAAATTAACGTGATTTCTATTGAAATTAACTAGCCACTCCAGTTTAGAACCAAACAAAAATATTCTGGTAGTTTTCTAGTATAATTTTTACCAGATAACCACTAGAGTCCCAGTAAAATAAACACTAGAACTAGAAACTAACTAGAACTTATTAAAATTCTGGTTTTTATTTTATTTTGACTAGAAATCTAGTACATTAATTTAAAATTTAACTAGAAAGATTTTACTGAATTTTAACTAGAATCCGGAAAACCAGACAATCTAGTGGTCCTTTACCAGATTTTGTATTTACCGTGTAGGAACTTTAGGTAAACGACCATAGATAGCGCCGTGTGACTGCTGATTGGGCTCTGAAGCAGCTGGAATTTGACTCAAGTTTCCCAATAAAAATCATCTTAAGAGACGAGGACCTTTTTTGAATGAATGAATATGTGAATAAGTAAAATTGTCTAGTTTTCTTGACATACATTGCCGTCAACATGTCAACAGACCTCCGGAATACGTGCCACCGACCAAAGCCGAAGTGGTTATCTGGACGACGTTATATTCAATACTTAATGCCATAAAATATTCTTTCAAACAAAAAAAATTGAGTGGATATAACACTCACAACTTGTTTTATTTACATTTAAACATCAAGCTTCCTTATTAAAAGATGCTTTGAATTTGAAATAATTGAGTTATGTCCTAGAATTGTCGACATTTTGCCCAGATATGCCCACCCATTCACAAATCTCTCTACCCCTAAAAACTATACAAGACATTTTAAAATTGTCCACCAAATTGTTGAGTTGAATTATAATAAGTCTTATTTGTCTATTTAACTAAATGAGTTTATGTCTGAAGATTTTCCACATGGTTATAAATTTTGCCCGATCAATAATTATTTATTGCCATGCCCTTAAAGATCTGCAGTGAATACTAAATTTTCTTTGGAAGCTTCTGAGGTATGCGAGTATTACTAGAATGTTAGTAAGACACTTTCATTTATTATATGAGTCATCTTATAGAATTGTTTAGAAGAGCTGGAGCCTTACCACCTACTCCATCGTTCATCTCGAGAATTCTGATGTGCATGGGATCAGAATTTACTAAAGAAGGAGTTATTCATCAATTTATTTTCGATTACGATCAGAAGCCTTACAACCGACTCCGCCGGCATTCGTTGCTGGTTCGCTTTTATATTTTTTGTACCACAAAAATCGCAAAGCGGAAATTTGATCGCTTCAGGCGTAAATTTAAACAATTTGGTTACTAGTCTTTACATCACAAAAAATATGTTCGCCATTTTGTTCGCCATAAAATACTACGCGTTGAAAACATCGCTTATCATAGAAAATGAGATCGTTCGTTTCTACTAGTAACCAAATTGTTTAAATTTACGCCCCAAGCGGTCAAATTTTCGCTTTGCGTTTTTTGTGATACAAAAAATGTAAAAGCGAACCAGCAACGGACGCCGGCGGGGTCGGTTGTAAGGCTTCTGATCGTAATCGAAAATAAATTGATGAATAACTCCTTCTTTAGTAAATTCTGATCCCATGCACATCAGAATTCTCGAGATGAACGATGGATTTAGTAGCAATCTAAACGATCACATTTATAACAAAATTAAAGAGAAATCGTGAGCTGAAACAAGATTTTATCAATCACCATGTAGAATCAATAATTATTATTCATATAAAAAAAAATTCTTTAACATTTATTTACTGTAAATCTATAGAACATCGTTGACATCGTTAGTTTTCTTAATTAAATTTTATGCGATTGCAAAACCGAGCTTTCTGTAATTTCAAACCCCGTTTACAGATGTCTCTATTATAAATTATTAAACAACTATTTACGAATTTTATATAATGATTTAATATAATAATTTAACAAAATCAATAAAACTCAAAACAATTGTAATTTTTATTTATAATACGGTTGGCGTAAATAAAAGTTTTCGTCGTAAAATATTCACCATCATAGTCGCCTGCGCGCTGTAAAACAATAATAGAAAAATGTCACAATTTTTCCAAATTTTTTTTCTTTTTTTTATTTCAATCCAATTCGCTCGTGTTGCGTTATTCTCAGTTCCAGGAGATCTCCATAATCTATTGAATCAGGCAGCATACATAATAAATTGTTAAATTTTCTAAACAAATATTTGGGTTTAAAAATATTCAATTTTTTGTTGTTACAGGCTGGCTACTGCCAATCTGCAGATTTCACTAAGCGCATGCAGAGGCCTCCACGGCGATATTTTGCCGGCTACGTTCTCAGTGAGAAGTGCGAAGGGTCGTGGGGTTTGAGGCATGCATGGCTCCTGGCCTACACCGTGATTAACAGAATTTAAAATAAAAAAATAAAAAAAACCGCAAATAATAATAATAATACCCGAGTTCCGCCGAAATTTGTCGGCCGGAACCTGAGGAACGAACAGCAGAAAATTTTAACAAAAAAAAAATCATAACGGTAGAGAGGTGCCCTGGTGCGCGCATCCGCCCGAACTCGTACGGTGGTAACCACCGGTTCCGAATCCGGATGCGGGCACCAAGGGACCGCTCACCCTACGCAGACACAGAATGGGAACTCCCCCCCCTCATCACGCCAACCCGAAAAAATTTAATAATTCATTTTATTTTATTATGTATTACAACAAACAACTTCCCACGAGAAAAGCAAAGAGAAAGGGAGGGAACGAGAGAGAGACTGAGAGAGAGCGAGAACAATGCGCATCGAGCGTGCACTCGCTGTTAAATTTAATATTTAATTTTAAATTTAATATATTATTTTAAATTTAATATATAATAAATATAGTAAAAAATATATAAAAAAAATAAACTCAAAAAAAATTTAAAATAAAAAAATAAAAAAAATTGTACCTTAATACTAAAACCAAACTGTTGCGGCCTTGCGCGGCCGTCATGCCACAGGTACCACCCTGTACCCGGACCGTTGCGGCTTTATGTGCCGTACCCCACCGATGCGGCCTTGGTGCCGTTGTTGGACGACTCCACGCCTTGCGCTCGAGCGCTTGCCTGGTTTAGCAATATGTTGCGGGACCTCTCCCCATTACCACAAACGAATATAACAGATGGCCTTAATCGACCGCCAAACCCCCTATCCACAATATAGGGCGTTCTCTCGCACAAAATCCGTAAAATTGGCCCGTTTGAATCTCAAATGTTGGGCGTCCTTTCGCCTTATCCGAAAACGTTGCGGCACACCCGCTTGTAATAGCCCAAACAATACGGCTGGCCTCAACTGGCCGCCAAAATAATTTAGGCGTTGGCTCGCCTTTACAAAAATTTTACCGTGGTTTCACCTTAAACCGTAGAAACAAACGGCTGCAACAAAAAAAAAATCGAAGAATTTGGCCTCGATAATATATATTAAATTTCTGGCATCGTTGAACAAAAATGTTTGCAACCGTGGTTAAATTCGGTGCCCATTAACTATTCTGGTACTTGACGAAAATACGGTACCGTTGAACACTAGGTGCCCGTTGTTAAATTTGTACACGCCTTACAAATGGCGGCACCCGGATTAATAGTTTACAGCACCCGTGTTTAAATTCGCTTTGATTACAGCCCAAAATATGCGGTGTCCGTTAAATAACCGCTGTACAATTACTACTTACGTCGTGTGGGAGAGTTTAACAGACGTGTCTCTCCGTTTATAATTTAATTTGCCACACCAATTCAACTCAGCCAAGTACTTTCTCGCATTTATGATTTTCTTTGATTATTATCCACTGCAAGCACTAGCCCGATGTTGCTCACTTTCAAAAAAAAATGTTTTTGTAGCCAGCTATACACCGACAAGTATCATACAAGCTTTATTCGTATAAAATCTTACACTTTTATTTTTATATCAAAAAAAAAAAAATTTTAATTTAATTCCAAAAGAAACTATATAATACCAAAATCGCACCCGACTTGACAAAACGCCAAAAACTAACTTTTTATATCAAAAACTCAACTTTAACTTTTTTATAAAATTCCAAAACACTCCTTTACCAAAATCACCACTCGAATAATGAAAAAAATTCTTACGCCGCACAAACGACGCGCAAAACATTCCAGAAGAATGTCTTTTTTCTCTGTTTCTCGTTTACATCAATTCGCATTGATGTAAACGAGAGGCATATAAGAAAAACATTCTTATGGAATGTTTTGCTATACACACGCCCGATACACATTGTCCTCTCTCTCTCCCATTCGCATTCGCATTACCACCAGCACGAAAAGTTTACATAGGGAAAAATGAGACAACAAGACAAAATACTTTAGTTTACAAAAATACAAATCGTTGAAAACAAACGAAATTATACCAATTAAAAGTGTACAGAGTGGCGTGGTTTGGGAATAAAAGGCAATACCGAAAAATTTATGTTAGTACATCTATTATACTGTAGATGGGAATGCCATCAGCAAAACACTTTAATTTTAAAATTTTAAAAGTATTTTGACATATTAGGCCAGGCTATGACCCCAGTGAGTCGTAACAATGTTTTCTAAATTTATACTTAGCGGGATCTTTTGATTGGTTTAGTAATGCGAAAAGCTTCATAAATTAAGAATGTTTATATTTTATGAAGCTCTGTTTTGTTTATAATACAGGATGAAACAATATAGCCTGCGAATTTGTTGAGGTGAAAAATCAAATGTTTAACAAGTAACGAAAAACATTTTTCGAACTTTTTGCATCAACAATTGTGAAATCGAATCCAAAACGCAATAACCCCATAGTACACTGCTACTCCAAAAGCATTTTTTAACGAACGTTTATTTTGAAAAATAAATGCTGAAGATTTTGATGGAACACTCTATACTAATTACTTATTTTCTTTACATACACATATAAACAAATTCTTGTTTCTATAAAAATAAAAAAAATTAAGTTGGACTAATTTAACCCTAATGTGAGTGACGTGGGTACCCGGGTACCTTTTGCACTTTTAGACGTCTATTTTTGTATGTTTTACTTCTAATAAAAACTTTAAATTTTATGAGAACTTTAGTTCAATTGGTAGATTACGATCTTACTTAAAAAAAGAGGAATGTAAAAACTTAAACGAACGTAGAAAAAATAAGTTTCCATATAAAATGCATAGTAGGTACTAATCAGTCAAATTAAGATAATTTTTCTACACTCACATGAGGGTTAAATGTTTTTGCGTTAACTCGATATAATGTGACTCAATTTTAAAATATGATTTTCCTGAATATTGAACTAACCATTCAAATTGAAAATTCAAACGAAGCATTTATGTTTTTATATACAAAAAAGCATCTTTAAAATATTAAATTACACTGGTCGGTATGGAAAAGAACAAAAAGCTTCCCTTCTCTGGAAAGCTCATGAAAAAATGGCGGAATCGTACGGCTCTTATATTAAGGAGGCTCTGATATTATTACAACGAAAATTATTACTTCCATGAAAACATATAAACAAAAGAATTCTTGTGTCAAATATACATGTTCACCCCATCATCATTTAAAATCATCACATCTAAATGTTTTCCCACAAAATGCGATATGTGTGTGTGTGTGACACATTTATAGTGTTTAGCTATATTGTTATTGTTTATCCATCAACATCAGCTAACGTACATAAATAAAACATCTCAGACTCAGACACAATAAATGAATTTATTATATAAATGATCTCTGTTTCATGTTTGGTACAAAAATATATTATGTGCTGCCACATACATATGCGGGTAACGTGTACATGTACGTACCATATACTGTTAAATGATGATGGCAATGGCAAGTCAAAAATATTTGATTTATTTTAAAATTATGTGATATAGAGTGACATATAAAATAAAAATCTGAAGAAAATAAAACCATAAACATAAAACATCATGGTGACATGTCTTAATCGGCAGCACAAACAAAATGGTTCTTTAAATGTGTCTAACATTTTATTGTACACTATGGAGTTGTTAAAAGCGATATGGCACATAGAATGTCAAAAGAAAAGGTGGATAAGCATTTGTATACCATAAATGAAAATCTCTTTTCATTTAATTAAAATAGCCACAAAATAATTTTAATGACTCATATAGAGGGATTTATTCAAACATTATTCCGCCCGCCCCTCTGTGGTGCATTTTATAGTAAATTAGGTTAACCGTAAAATATTTAATATAACACCAAAGTAAAATTTTGTACTTTCCCATGTAAGCAATACAAAGGCAAAAATTGTATGCGATATCAAAATATGGGTTCAGTTAAGTACCCTAATTTTGTTTATTTTTGTGTAGTTTCACCACAATCATTTGTGCTTTGGTGGTTTTAATTATGTTAGTTTTTGATCATACTGAACAAAAGCCCCATGAACCTCCATAAATAACCCATGAAAGTGTATCACTAATTTATGCACAACTTGGTACCTCTTTGGACATTATGATTATCAGGTTTTTGGCGAGAAAATTGTTGTCACTTTTATTTTGTAACTGTATTCAATATTGCTGCTGAAATTTAAGTACTATCGAGAGTATGAACGCAATAATATGAGATGCGAGAACGCACAATTTTGTACATCCTTTGTATAAAATTTTGTATAAATTAACATTTTTTTATTTTAGTGTTGCAGGAGTATTCTTGCTTTTTCCGTCAACGAGTGAAAAGCTTTAATTATGGGGTATACTCTCTATCCAGCCGCAAGCTAATTATTTGCGATCAGAAATATGGTTACTAGATTTATTTTGCCATGCCAATTCTTACATCTTTTTTAAATTTAAATTTGTTTTGCGGTTGTTAAGTAGAAACACATAAAAAGACTGCAACCTCATAAAATGCGTAGCAGTCTTTTCGTAGATTTCTATTTTACAATCGCAAAACAAATTTAAATTTTTAAAAAATGTGTCGATTGGCATGGCAAAATAAATCTAGTAACCATATTTCTGATCGTCAACACTGTAAGGACATATCGTCACAAAGAAGTTCTGTCAACATCATACTAAAAGTATATTTGAAAACTTCGTATTGTAAGCATGTTAGATTTTTTAGTATTTATCAGTATTCCTTAGGACCATATGTCCCTACAGGGCTGAAAGGGATAAACAATATGATTGTGCAATTTATTTTTTGATTTCACTTAGTTGACAACATTATAAAAAAAATCGTGTTAAAAGGGTTAAAAAATCGAAGAAATTTTTTTTTTGTGTTTTAAATAAAAACGTATGAGGTCATAGGCTGATGGCACACGAGAAAAAAAATACCGTATTTTTCCTCACTTCTTTCCCCGTTTTCCTATGATACAGGTTTTAATTGCGACTTAAACAGCCATGCTACACTATACTTTGGTTTCTGGATTCAAACTAAGTCGCAAATTTTTCAGTCGTAATTTTTAATTTAAACCCTTATTTTAAATTAAATCATTAAATTTTTTTGTCCGTGAATCCGAAATGAAAAAATAGAAATGATAATAAAAAAATTTAAGGACATTTTTGAGATGTAGATTTTTGTTTAAATTTTATTTTCGAGAGAACAGAATAAAAGCAAGACAAAAAAATTTAATGATTTAATTTAAAAATAAGGGTTTAAATTAAAAATTAAAATTTATTGCGACTTAGTTTGAATCCAGAAACCAAATTATCGTGTAGCATGGCTGAAATAAATTTTCTGTGCAACCACACTAACACAAACATAATTGAAATAAAAAATATTTCAAGGCCATTTTTGACTTGTGCCAGTGTTTCCCAAAGTGGGCGCCGCGGAACCCCGGGGTTCCGTGGCAATTTTTAGGGGTTTCACAAGCTAGTACCAGATAAAATCCGTGCCATAAGGTTTCATTTCATACATACATACCAAAATTAAACAATAACGATAATTATTGGGTACAAAATCCTTTCAAAAGCAATGAAAAGCCAACGGGACTACTAGTAGTAGAATACGAGAATTTAATTGAAATTAGTTCGGATACTCGCTACCTTCGAAGTGGTGCCTTTAGCATCTTTCTACTGTAATATATTTGATGAATATAAAAATTTAGCCAAAAAGGATATTCGAGTTATATTGCCGTTCTTAAACAATACATTTATGCAGAACAGGATTTTCCATGAATAGGGTTCCATCAAATTTGAACAATGGGAAAAGGGTTCCGTGGCAAAATAAGTTTGGGAACCGCTGACATACATTTTAGTTTAAATTTATTTTCGAGAGAGCAGAATAAACAAAATAAAAAAAATCCTTGAAAAAAATACCAGATACCAAAAACCCTGTGTGGAATTAGGCATAGAGCTATGAAGGAGAACACTAATTATTTACTATATATTTTTGATCCTTCGAGCCTAATATTCATCAGAAGTTTAACGAAAGTTTGAATAAAGTGTGAACTTTCAATTTCAACTAGTACTATCAAACGGAGTTAATTCCGCGAGCCGGAAAAACAACCTTAACACATCGAAACAACGTCTCATTCAATTGGATTTACGTAACGGAAAAAATTCGATAACGGGAAAAATTAACCTAAGAAGAGCGGTCTATTAAATTATCGTTATCCAGCGTGAATAAATATCCAGATCAACCTGTATCAATTTCACACATTTGGAAAACGTGCAAAATTAAATTTACGAACTTTTCAATTGGAACACCAACGTGATGTGGTCGTGGTCATCGGATATTAATATTTTTAATGTTATCAATAAAACTGTAAGTGCAAAATTGTTTTCGGTACATCTCAAGTGCTGCGCATTTTAATTAAATATTTAGGTAAATTTCAACATAATCTTAAATTAATTTTTGTTTTGTGAAATAATTTGGTGTTTGATAATTTGAAATTCGAAAATGTCTTTTAGCACTAAGCAACGACCGCAGAAGCGGCTTTAACGGAATTTAATTAAAAATGTTGTGTGTTGAGATCATAATTAACGATTATCGATAATTTTCTGAAAAAAGAGGATAGTACCCGTTAAAGAACATGAGTGTCGTAGTCGGATTACTAGCCTAGAAAAAACGTATGCGGATTACAATTTTCTCAAAAATAGTTTTTTAGAATTGGTTTTTGAGGGTGAGTTTTCTGAGTATGAAGATTCAATTAAATGAAAGCCATACTTCCAAAAATATTATTTAAACGCAAACTTTGAAATTACTTGAAATTAAAATTCCCTATTTTAATGGTAGTGACCTAACACAATGGACAACATTTCCTGACCTTGATTTGAAGCAAGGATCCGATCGATGAGGTCCTTAAATTTACATATTTAATAGAGAAACTTTGCGGTGATGCAAAAGCATCAATCGGACATATAACGTTGACTGAAGCAAGGAATATATTGATTGTCGCGTAACATGTCGAAGCATTAATTGACTTAGAAATGGTAACCAAACACAAAGAAGCGGCACTTCGTAGACTTCTCAGTGGTGCACTTGAGATATGAGCTTCTTTAAACGCCAGTGGATTCGAACTTGAAAATTTGTCACAATCAATTATTTTAAAATTAGTAATTCGCAAACTGGCCGCCCCGGTGGCAAAGTGGTCAGCATGCTAGCTCCAGCGACCGGAGGTCTCGGGTTCGATTCCCGGTGGTGACAAGGAAAAAAAAATTCACGGCTGGTTTAGGATCAATTAATTAATCACTAATTATCCGAACTGAAAATATGATTATGAAACCTCATTTGAGGCGGCCAAATCCCTTGATGGGACATAGTGCCAGAGAGAGAGAGAGAGAGAGAGAGAAATTCGCAAACTGGACAATGACAATATCAATTACACTTTGTGATTGGGGAAGAAACGATTGTTCCAAATGAACTTCCAACTTGGGAAAGTTTCATTAAATTTCTTGAACGGAAATGTCGCGTATTACGTGAAACCAAAAATTTAGCAGTTAAAATGAAAATCAAGATAAATTCGCATCTAAATTCAAATGCATTTTCGAAACCTAATTTTAATAAAACGTATACCCCATACGGGAAACAACTTTTTTGACAACGGTCATCGTTTCAGTTGAAGATTATTAAATTCTGGAAGTCCGTCAAATTTTATTAGCAAAGATATTGTTAAAAGATTGATTATCATTTTGCGATATATAATAATATCACGGTTAACGGTACAAACGGTTCAAAATCAATCGCTTCGCAGATTATCACTACAACTGTTCATTCAAATTACAAACGATTTGATGTTAAGTTAGATTTTGCGTTAACTGGTAAAGTATCTGTCCGGTTACCAGCGAATACGTTCGATATTTCGCGTTGGCTTACCGAAAAACATTAAATTAGCTGATCCATTTTCCAACGTAACATCGCCGATTGGTGTTGAGATATTTCCTGAACTACTTTTGCCAAATCGTATACAGCTATCACCAAAATACCCGAATGTACAGGAATCAATGTTCGGATGGATTGTTTTTGGTAAAAATACGAACAAAAGATTGAATACAATTTTTTAAGATTTAAGATACAAGGTGAAATGATTGAGATGCTAAATACCGGTGGTTTTTATTAAATGGTGTGCAAATAACCAATGCCTTCTAAACTACTGGCCGCTTACACCAACTGATGACGACACGCTAAGTCGACGGTTCAACTAGATGGCAGATAAATATTAAAAAAGAAAATTACATTACAAAATATATTTAGTTGTAATTATTACATCGAAGTAGACGGTTATTCGTTTTTGATGTGTAAACATCTTTGCTCGCAGATGTATTTTCAGTCTTAAGCCTAGTACTCAGTTCGATTTCACGTGAAATTTCCATACGATTTTACCAAAGTGAGATTAGAAATGAAAAATTTCATTTCTGTTTTCGTTTTGTAGTACTCAGTTCTCCAACGAAAAAACCAAGTGTGTTCAATACATCAAAGATGGCGCGCATAAACTCTCCAAATTATTTTCATGTGAAAATAATGTCTCGGCACATTATTTTCACGCGAAATTTTGACATTTGTTTGTTTTTGGCAAAAAACAAATTTTTTAATACCACAAATTCATAAATTTTAATTAAAGTCAATTTAATTTAAATTATTTACGTAAAATAAAGAAATTAATTTATGCATGTTTACAAATTTATACGTTAAAATTAAAAATTCTCCAAATAAAATTTCATTTCTATTTCACCCGAAAATAAATAGACTTTTGGAGACCGCGTTAAAATTTCATTTCACTTTGAACTGAGTACTAAGCTTTAGCGAAAACTTTTGTCTTAACGAAGACTAGATACTTTAAATTCGTATTCTGCACTTAGTCTTATGGTAAAAATTTGGTTTCGACAGCTCTACAAAAGTCTTTGGAGAGTTTCTAATATATTATTTAAGACTAATGTCTTCAGAATTTCAATGAAGACTTTAGTCTTAAAAAATAACAAACAAGAAAGTCTTAGCTAAGATAGTCTTAGTAGTCTTATCGTCAGAATCGGGGGTAAACTTGTAAATGAAACGAACGGAAATGACGTAGGTACCTTCGTTTAAAAATAAAGCAACAACCTGAATAAAAACCATTTTTTTACTATACATGGCATGCTATGCTTGTATGTATATGTATAATAGTACAGAGCAACAAAAAAACTAATTTAAAAAATGAAATAAAAACCATCAACATTTCCATTGATCGGAAAAATCAAAAAAAAAATTACGATACGATTTACGTTTATGAAATTACATACTCTTATGATTAAAAACACAGTCAACACTTATGTATGTTGCTTTATCACGAGTACTGAATGGGGTTACTAAATGGGGTTATAAAAAAGGTCTCGTTTTTAACATTGAACTGCCAGAGTCTCAGGTGACAGTCACACAAATATGCTCAATTCATTTGCTTTCCGAGACCTGTCTGCGCAATGACGAGCGTGTTAATATTCCTACGTTTGAATGCCGCGTTCAGTTCAAGAGAGATGATCAGTGGGCTGCCGGAGTAGCAATTCCATCAAAGATCTATAAAATGAGCATAGTGGACACAAATAATTTGCCGTATGAACTTCCACTTGTCATAGGTCGCCCTTACTTTCTCCAAATCAATATTGACGTAACAGATGGACTGGTGAATGGAAATATGGGCTGTCTGAGGTATATCGAACGCAGCCATCTTGACCGGAAAACTAGAACAATGAAAACGTCAACATTAAAAAGTGTCAAACGACTCTGGATGGATTTCGGTACAAATTACAAAACAAGGCAAGAAGGTCAGGCGGCTTAAAGCTGGATGGGCGCAGAAAATAAATATCGACGGATGTTTGGTGTCCATTTCTAGAAAAAGCTCAACTGTTAATTGAAACAACAATCTGACAATTAATGTTAAGCGTTATCATTTTCCTCACTACAAATCCGCTAAGTATAGCTCAAGTTGTAATGGCCAATTTTGTACGAGATAATAATGACGTCTGGTTTTTAACATTGAACTGCCAGAGTCTCAGGTCACATCACCTCGACCTAACTGATACAGTCACGCAGGTATGTCAATTTTCTTGCTTCCCGAGATTTGGATACGCAATGACGAGCATGTTAATATTGTTTATTTTGAATGATGCGTTCAGTTCAAGAGAGATGTTCCAGTGGGTTGCTGGATTACCAATATATAAAAATACAAGTAGAACTTATACAGTCAACTCGCATAAGGAAATCATCGTTGGACTAACAAATGATATGACGGTAACAACACAACCCATTGATAATATATACACGGCTCAACTTCAGCTTCTCAATGGGAATAAGATGTTTTCTGTAGTTGTATTCACATCGCCGAAAAAATCTGTAGAAGACCTAATGAAGTTCATACATTTCGTCCTTGCTCCATATTCTAAAAGATTTTCAAAATTTGTCCTAAGAAGACTATCATCTTCTGCCAATGATTATGAGCGGGGTTTTCATTATTAATTTTGCTGTTCTTCAAGCTGAACCACTTATAAACTTCCTGCGAGACGAATTCGATTTGCACATGAACTCAGATCGAAATATATCTACTACGAAATATGGAACGACCATTGTGCAGTTTTTCAATGAAAATTAGAAAAGTTAGAGTCGACAGTATATGTATCTTATTTTAGCTACCATAATCCAATTGCGTCGATTATAGCGAAAGAGTAATAGACCAATTTAACGATAATAAACAAATGAAAAACTATGGTTAGTGAAATTGCATTCCTTCTTCCTTCAAAGTAAACTGTACGTGTACGGACGCACTATACACACGCTATGTTTGCACATCTCATTCCTCCTGTTTACACGAGAGTTGAATTCAACACAAATTTCTTCGTTCCTTTCCCCCTTGCCTATAATCTAAAATTTTTTTTTGCGTACTTTTTCAACACGAATTTTAGGTGTTGAACGAATTGTAATTTACTAACACAAACAAAAAAGCTATAAAAAAAAATTTGGGTCCAATTTTTTTTTTCTGAAAACAGGTTTCATTTTCAATTTGTCTTTCGTTCGCAAAGCATAAAAACATCTACCGAACATAAAAAATAAATATTTATGTAGTTGCGTTGGGTTTTCAACAAAAAAATTATTTTTATTTTTTTTTGTATAACATAATTAATTCCTAAATATTAATTTATTTTTTTATAAAAAATATAATAACAAATTTTATAAAGTAAAAATTATTTATTGAGCCAATAATAACTATAATAAAGTTGGTAATTGTTTAGGGCTCGTTTTTATTTTAAATAAAGTAAAACAAATTTAAAGACTGAGCTTTCGATGTCTCATCGACATCATTTTCAAAGCTAATGAAAATTTTTTTATATAAATTTCTTAAAAACAAATATAAAAAGCCTATACAGTAAATACAATTTTTTCAAATAGCAAATACAAAATTTTATAAACTATAATTATAAATTATTGTAAAGCATTGCTGTGCATTGCATAAAAAATATTAATCAAAATAGCTAATAAGTAGCTGTCAATTTGTTTTAAAAATTAAAATAATTTTTATTATTATTTATTTTTTTAACAACAGTTTGTTTTCAAAATTATCGTTAATGTAAATTACACAAAAAAAAAATTTTTGTATAACACAACCAAAAAAATATACGAATAAATTGACAACCGCTTTTACGATGCTTCTCCGAAGAAATTCAATATGAAATGAAAATAATTTTACACATACATAAGTAAATAACATAAACTACGTTTTACCGTGTGAACGCAAATGTTGAATTATGATTGTTGAATTACTCTTCGTCTAAACAGGCCCATTGAGAGTACTAATGGACTCACTCTTTTTTTTATTTTGGTTTTCCAGTTTTTTCTAGTTCGTCCGTCATACAAAATTATAAAACAAACAATACAAAAATATATTATTTCTCTCTCCAGTTGTTTTGTAATTAATTTTGTTGTTTGTGTATTTGTTAGTTTCGAACAAACTGTTGAAGCCGAAGGATATGCTTTTTTAATTTTTATAGTAATGCATGTACATTTTATTTTAGATTTTGGCGTTTTTTTGTCATTTTTATCTCTAAGTCGATTTGTAATACCATTTAATTCGAAATTGTTGTAATTGGTACGTAGATTCAATAAAAAATAGCAAAACAATTACGGATATTATGTAAAACACAGAAAAATGCATCGTAAGTCTTGGGTGACACTAAATAAAATAGAATACAGAAATGAAATCGAAATGACAAAATATAAACAAAATGATCACAAATTATTCTCTGCTCTCACGGTTGTATTTATTTTTTGTACTGAAATACACGTAAACTTCGTATTACGTTATCTAAATAGACGCAATTTCTTTATGCTCACTAAACTTCTTGAATATGGATAGGAAAAATTCAACTAATGAATTAAGAAAATCAATTACACTAAAATTGTTCATAATTTATTAATTTATTTTATAATAATTTAGGTTTTTATCTGTTAAGTTTGTGAAATTTATTGCCGTAGTAATGGCAAGGTGTATTATTTTTACTTAATTGTGTTGACATCTGGTTGTCGATTTACGTTGACGTCATCGACAAAAAATGAATGTTGTCACAGGCCACACAGTTGAAAAAAATATGGCCTATGTAATGCAAATTGCTTTTCATATAGGTCCAGGGCAAGCTTGCATTACAAACTAATGCACAAGTAGCATTATATTAGATATTAATGCTAATTGTATTAATTTTTATTGTATAGTTTACATTAAACTTTAACGGAATATTTTGTTAAAACTGATACAAGTTATATTAAAACTTTACAGCACTGAGCACATTGCATAAAAAAATTAATTAAAATATCCATTTGGAAGCATCATTTTTTGTCGTAAGTGGCATTAAAATTGTATAGGTCAGCCCAGTGCTTTAAACAGTATAAACCACACTACATTAGAAATTTAGAAATTCCCAATTAATTGTATTACACTTGTAATATTTTGTATTAAAACTAAAACTATAAGGCAAATTCCACAGATTCCAATTTTTTACTTTTCCAACTGGATTGACGTAAATCAATTGACGTCCTTACACAGCAAATATATAAAAAATATGTTTAGCTTTTATATTAAAAATATACACAATGACTTAGCGAATTATAATAAATTTGCTAAAAAATAGTCAACCTCCAGATTATATAGAAATTTTCTTTTAATACACTACTGCAGTAATTTTAGTCGCAACTGCATCATAACTATTTTTAATGCATGCTTTGCATCAGAATGTGATATACGATTGCATTGTACAAGCCTTGATGCAAGGGTTGCATTAAAAATTGCAGCAAGATTTTTAAGTGTGCAGTACTATAGAAGGCACTGAAATAACCCACAACTATTAAATTATGAAGTTTCCGACAAATTGACAAAAAACCTTACAAAAGCTTAAAAGTGTATATACATAAATATCCTGATTAAATGCAATCTACACTAACCATGTGTAGTGAAGCTTAATAGTTAATGGCAAGGCATCGTTGAGATATCTATGCTTAACGGTATTTGAAATAATGGTTATTAGACAATTCTTAATGTTTTCTAGAACCCAACATATTTTTGCGGTGGGCAGTCATTGATTTTTTTTTCTTTTAAAATTTTGCTGTAGTAAAAAGTGTAGTGGCGGTTCGTTGGTCAATGACAAGGCACTGTAGAAATGTCTATGCTTGCGTCATATGCAAATTGGAATTTAATTATCCACCCGATTGAACTGTATACTACATAGATCTTACGAAATTTCGGTTTTTCTTATTGCTATTGATTTGCACATACAGGGACAATATATTTTAATTTTTTTAAAATATCAAATATACTTTAAATTATTTTGTAATAATAATTTCCAAATTTATTTATATTAAAGGGTTTAATTAGTCAACCTTATTTATTTAACCTAATTTAATTAGAATTAAGAATTATTTGAATTCAATTTATTTATTAACAAATCTAGTGTTGTTAAAAGAACTGTAATTCAGCAAAATTACTATTGGGCTCACTCTATTTTTATGTTAGCAAATTAGTCAAACTGTAAAAGTAACAAATTTCAACGCAAACCCTTGATTTTTACTACCGCTATAGCCTAAATAACTGAACCCAGTGATTATTTATTATGCATGTGAAGTTAGAACTAAAGAACTAACTTTAGGACTAGTTTAGTACAATCTTCACACGCTTGTACACAAGCTTAAATTTAGAACTAAATTAATCCTAAATGAACAAAAATTACAAAAAGTGTAAATGCATTGGTAAATTAAGCAGTGCGTCATTTAGACGAATTAACAATTGACATTTTAAGTATTGGGGGTACAAATTGAAAATGCGGGATTTTTTTCTATTTTTGAACGTTTATTCTGAAAAAATGGTAACAAATGAATTATTCAAAATATTGTCCATCGCTAGCCACAACTTTTTCCCATCTTTCTGGCAATTTACGGATACCGTCGCGAAAAAATTCGGCCGGCTTGGCTGCTATCCAGTCATCGACCCATTTTTGGGCTTCTTCGTAAGAATGGAAGCGCTGGTCAGCTAGGTCATGTGTCATCGATCGGAAAAGGTGGTAATCGGAAGGAGCAATATCTGGGCTATACGGCGGGTGGGGTAAGACTTCCCATTTCAGCGTTTGTAGGTATGTATGTTTTGACCGGCACTGCAACATGTGGCCGAGCGTTGTCATGTTGCAAAATTACTTTGTCGTGTCTTTGCTCGTATTGTGGCCGTTTTTCTTTGAGTGCGCGGCTCAAACGCATCAATTGAGTTCGGTATAGTGCTCCTGTGATGGTTTCGTTCGATTTCAATAGCTCATAATACACCACACCCAGCTGGTCCCACCAAATACAGAGCATGAGCTTGGCGCCGTGAATATTTGGTTTGGCCGTCGATGATGATGCATGGCCGGGGTAACCATATGATTTTTTGCGCTTCGGGTTATCGTAATGGATCCACTTTTCATCACCAGTGACAATGCGATGCAAAAAACCCTTCCGTTTTTGCCGTTCGAGCAGCAGTTCGCATGCAAAAAAACGACGCTCGACGTCTCTCGGCTTCAGCTCATACGGCACCCAATGTCCTTGCTTTTGGATCATTCCGATGGCTTTTATACGATGGGAAATGGCTTGTTGTGTCACTCCCAATGAATCTGCGAGCTCTTGTTGAGTTTGACACGAGTCTTCATTGAGTATTGCCTCCAATTCAGCATTCTCAAACTTTTTCACTTGGCCCGGCCGCTCTTTGTCCTCAACGTCAAAATCACCACTTCTAAACCGCACAAACCATCTCTCGCACGTTGAAACCGATGGAACATGACTCGGATAAGCCTCGGAGACCAATCGATGTGCTTCAGCAGCACTTTTCTTCAAATTAAAGAAGTAAATTAAAACTTCCCGCAAATGCTGTTTTGTTGGCACGAAACTCGACATATTGAGAGCTCAAAAAAACTATGAATTTGACACTGCGACAAATTGACACATACTGAAAATTAAAGCTATAAGACGTAGCTTTGACATGAACATAGTCACAGTACTGCCTGATGCGTATAGCGTTAGTAACGCCATCTGTTATCAATCCCGCATTTTCAATTTGTACCCCCAATAATATTTTATGTAATATTTTCTTAAGATATTGAATATCCCGAGACCAAATATGTTTATCAAGAATGTTATTATGTTTTTCTGATAGGTCTAGATTAAAACTATCTATATTCCACGCCATTTGAAAAGTTAATAAAGATTAAATTTAGACAGCCAGATTTAAGGTTGTTGTTACTCAGAAAATTTTAAATATATCAAACAAACAGTATCTAACCATCACCAAAACATCATCTTTCCAAGTCCTCCGTGGTACAATAAAGATCTAAGTAGAAGGCGCAACCTTAGTAATAGAAATTGGGAACAATTTCAAAAACTCAGTTGAAGTCAAATTGCTCTAAATATATCGAGCTAGGGTTACAAAAATGATGAAAGTTTGGGTTCGAACTAATAAAACAATGGTTTCATTAAATTAAAAAAATCGTTAAATTAAAACAACATCCCCACGATACCTTGTCATTGACCATCAAACCGCCAGTACACATTTTACTATAGTCCTACCGCATAAATATGTTGGCTTCTAGAAAAGATAAAAAATGGTCTAAATAACATGATTTCAAATACCGTTAAGCGTAGACATCTCAACGGTGCCTTGTCATTGACCATCGAACCGCCACTACACTTTTTACTGTAGCAAAATTGTAAAAGTAAATAAAATCTATGACTGCCCGACTGCATAAATATGACCTTGTTAAAGATAGGCGAAAGTTGCCAGCCGAAAATACAAAGAATGATAATGCAGATTGTGTCTTTGGTTTGATAACCGAAAATAAAAATTCAACAATGTTGATCAATATACTTCAGCCGAAAGTTACAGGTGATATTTAAGAAAAATTACAACATCCTTCATTTTATTTATACTTCTTTAAGTTGATATTAAAATAAAAGTTTTAGTTAATGATATGTTACGTCTACTCCAGCCCAATTAAGAAGAAATTCTGATGAATATACGGGAGTGTAATTTGGCAAGATTTCCATAGTTCAATTTCCGAAAAATTCAATGAATGGCCTGGCGCTCTTTTTAAGCATTTTTATTTTAAAAAAAATGCTATATGGTTTCAGTTTGCCGTCTGTTCGTCTGTCCATCTGTGTCCACGATAACTTGAGAACGAATATAGATACCAATTTAACTTGTTCACTAAAAGTTCAAACAATTCATGGGAATGAGCCCTATTGATTTGGACATTTCTGTGTTAGGGTGTGCGGAGATATGTAGGGTTTTGTTAACCCCCTCCTTAAAATTGATAGATTTTTTTTATTTTCTATTCTATTTTGGTTTCATAGAACATGTGAATGTGGAATAAAACTATATCTCGTGTGGATGTGGGTTTGTGTGCGTGGTGTGGTTATGGGGGTGGTAGGAGTGGTGAGGTGTTTTGGGTTTGGTGTGGGAATTTAGGATTTGGTGGATGAGGGTTTGTGTTAAAGGGTGATGAAATGGGTTGTGCGGTATAGGGTGGTGAGGGTGAGATGGGTTTCGGGGGTTTAAATTTTACAGTGGGTGGGGGTGGTAATAATGTTTAAGTGTGGTGGTTTGTGTTTATTATAAATTCGCATTGATGCCAATATAACCATTTGATAGACCCTAATGCCTGTTAACAACAGTCCAATTTTTAAGAAATTCTGATGGGGATACTGGGGTGTAATTTGACAAGATTTCCATAGTTCAATTTCTGAAAAATTCATTGAATGGCCCGGCGCTCTTGTTTAACCTAAATTCGCATGGATGCCACTACGGCTATTTGATGGACCTCCAGGTATATGTATCCCCATTAAAAGTTGGACTGTTGTTAACAGGCATTAATGCGAATTAAGGTTAAACAAGAGCGCCGGGCCATTCTCCACAATTAGGCCGAAGTTGACCAACATATTGGCCTATCAAATGATGACACGGCACGGTTACCTAAAAAGACAGGTTATTCAATGCATTTTCGATATATTGAATTAGCGAAATTTTCCTAAATTAATTACACACCTGTATCCCCTTCAGAATTTCTCCACGGTTAGGCCGAAGTTGACCAACATTATGATATATCAAATGGCCATAGTGGCATCCCCACCATAATTTATGTTCATTTGAAGCAAGGTTAAAATATTGCTTTTTAAATTATGGTTGATTGATTTAAACATTTGTATTTCACAAGTTTAAATAGAGTTATTTTTTACAACAAACTTCGCATAATCATACATTCAAACTGGTTTCGGTTGATTTGTTGCTGAAATAAATTTTTCGGCTGATAACTTTCCGCTGGTAAAGCGAAGACACTATCTGCATTATCGATTTTTTTATCTTTCGCCTGGAAACTTTTCGGCTGGAAAATTTCGTTTTACAAAACAATATGTTTTTTTTTTGAAAGTGTAGAATTACACTTTTTGGGCTCTTGTAAAGTTTTTTGTCATTTCTACTTTGTCGGAAACTTCACTTTAGTGAAATATTTCGATTCAAGATCGTGTGGCACCTTTAAAAACATTGTCTCTACCTAGATTAGCATAATCTGTCATTCGTTGTTTTGATTTACAATTTGACGATGTAGCTTTGTGGTCGGATTCAACTATAACGCTGTGTTGGATAAAAAACACCACCACATAAGTTTAAAAATTTTATCGCACAAGAGTTGGCATCTTTTTTCATGTGAAGACATATAGATTCTGCAAATAATCCAGCAGATCTTATATCAAGAGGTGTTATGCCAAACGAACTCCGCCACCATCGCTTGTGGTGGCATGGTCCTGAAATGCTCCAGTCAAATAATTGTGATTCAGGTCTAATTGCAACGATAAACGATTTTGATGTTTCAGTGTCTGAACTTAAACAAGAATAAACAGTTTTGCTTACAACGACAGACAGCTCACTGAAAACGGAAAACAGTACTTTGCAATTGATAAAAATCATTCAATGTGATTCATTTTCCAATGAATTAAAGGAAGGTGAAATTAATTGGAAAGGGTAACTTAAAACGTTACACGTTTTTATCGACAGATGGAACAATTCGTGTAGGAGGTAGATTGACTAACTAAACATCACTTGACTATATAGTATTAAAGATCAAATCTTACTTCCACCGAAACATCATCTAACGAAATGTTCAAATACAAACACAAGAAAAATTGTCATGCAGGACCACAATTATTGCTATCTTTCGTCCGCCAACGTTATTGGCCTATACATGGCAAAATCATTGCAAATCAGACGGTACATTATTGTGCCATCTGTTTAGGGTATAAAAGATGCCCATTGAACGGTTTGATTCATTTAAAGCGTTTCTCAATTCTGGTGTAGACTTTTGCGGACCGTTCGCTATAAACTTATCCATAAACCGTAAAAGTGTATCACAAAAAATGTACGTAGCTTTATTTGTCTGCTTATGTACTAAAGCAATACATTTGAAAAATGAACTACAAGGACTATATAATTTTTTCACCATTCAAACCGAACAATTGAATATCAATAATTTTAAATAAATTTAATTTGATTGTGTCAGTTAAGCACTATCGAGAGTATGAACGCACTAATTTGAGATGCGAGAACGAACAATTTTGTGCATCCTTCCTTTTGTACAATTTTGTATAAAATTTTGTATAAATTGCCTGATGTCACCCAATTGAAGTTTATACTAAATTAATCCTAAACCAACAAAAATAAAAAATAAAATGAGAGTGTATTGGTTTAAAGCAGTCATTTAGGCGAAGCCGAATATTTCTATTTAATAATTATTTTTTATTTAAAAATAAAATTTATTTATTTATCAAATTTAATTGAACAAAAAACATGACAATATATAATACATATTTTAATAGAGCCATATATGTACTATATACACGACAAGTAACAACCCGATTAAAATTATTCATTCTAATGGAGGTCGCACATCTAAAACGACATTCAATTGATGAACGGAATTTCTTAGTAAATTTGATTCTAAGAAAATTCACATCTCAAGATTTTCACCGATCGGCAAACTTGAATTTTCTTAGAATCAAATTTACTAAGAAATTCCGTTTATCAATTGAATGTCGTTTTAGATATGCAAACACTATTAGAATTTTAAACGGGTTGGCACATATAGGTCTACCAAAATATTATAGTAAGTTTGTAAATTTCCGAAAATAATGAGAAATTAAATTTCTAAGAATCAAGATTTCTTGGAAATTGCGGGTTCCACAAGAATGTCGTTATAGGTACTTAACATCCTTAAGAATTGTATGTTGTTTCGCACAAGTAGAGTACATGTATAGGAATTTAAATCATCTATCTTTTTTTAATTTTGAGCACTTTGAATTAATAAAATGCATAAGACTACTTTTAATTTTTTTTTTTTTTACTAAAATCTGTGAACGATGTTTAGTTATTTCTGCGTAAAATAATTTCTTCACAACTTTGCTGTTATTAGAATAATGAATTTTAATCAAATTGAACCGAAATAAACATTATGAATTTCAATTACATATTTGTTAAAGTAATAGTTTTGTAAAATCGCCTAAATGTTTGCAAATCACTAATACATCCACACATTTTGTTTTATTTTGTATTGTAGTGTTATCTGTGATTGTAGTATAAACTTCATACTTCTCAGTAGAAGTTTGAAGTTTTTCCTAAATTAGTACTAACCGCCATTTTTGCAATTTAGGATTAATTTAGGATAAACTTCATTGGCATCTGATGTCACACTAGGGTAACTGGTATCCGGCAACTTCTTCGTTTGTTTCCCCTTTACCAATTAAATCGAAAAATTGCGGCGCAGACAAAACCGATTTTATTGGTAAAGGGGAAAGAAACGAAAAAGTTACCAGATAAAAGTTACCCTAGTGTGGATATGCACATTAACATTTTTAGTCTTGTATTCTCGTTTTTCCGCCAACGAGTGAAAAACTATAATTAGATTTTAAAAAATCGAAGAACAAACTTTTTCGTGTTTTAAATAAAAACGTATGAGGTAATAGGGATATAAAGGAGAACATTAATTATTTCCTATACAATTTCAATATTTCAAATTGTTTTGTTTTATTTTTGCAATCAGTTCTAGGTCCTTGGCTCTCTGAACTCTTTCGCTTTCACGCCGTGCTTTTACGCTGTTGCCAGCCAGTGCACGGACGTACGGCTATAAGTCCGCATCCCATTTTGCATTCTGCCCCTATCCGGAATTCGAACCCGATAATTTCCGATTCAAACACCAAGGTTTAAATTGACATAAAATATGGTAAAATGGTCTAATTCACATAACATTAAAATTATTTTTTGATGATCAGAATTAGGTCAAATATATATTTGCTTCTAGTAGATATTAAATAATAATATGACATAAAAAATTATGTATAATTTTGTAGCCATGTCATCCTCGTCATTAAGCTTCCATATTTTTAATATTTCGACTGTTAATGTTATTAGCGCGAACGAAAACCCGTAGTGGGTCGAATATACGTGTAGATTGTAGATAATATGAAATATAGTATGTGCATGTGCTATGAAAATTTATAAATAAATTTATTAAAATCCATTTTCACGGATGACAAAATTGACAAGATGTAGATACAGGATGAAACAGTTACCACATAATTTTATCACACCATCAAAATTTGCCAAAAATATTTCTGTACCAAAATATCAATATGATAAACGAGGTATGTATATGCTGTCGTCTCTATGAGTACACAGTATGTTGGTAATTGATCTGTTAATAGAAATCCAATTAAAATTGTGAAATTTTCTAAATATATAAAATCCATATCGATATAACTTAATTTGTTCTCGTGCAAATTTGAGGTTGTTGTACGTCTGCCGGCCACCCACTCACATTAAATATGAAAATATTAAATTACCGCACACCAACATAGAATGAAATGATTTATCTCCAAATATTTAATTATTTTACACAAGATTATTATTATTATTATTTTTGGCCTTTATTATTAATGGGGAAATTAGATAATTAATAAGAGTTTATTAAAATGAAAATCTCCTATTCCATATATAGCTGCTTATAGTTGTTATTATCTTGAGTAGATTCTTTTTTAAATGTGTTGTGTATAATTATAAATATGTATGTGTGTATCTCAATTTTCAAAATATAACATCCTTTAGATTCCCTAGTTTATTTAATTTTTCATGAAAATGGAAATAGAAAATGTGTTTGCTTTGCGAACAGTCAAACTGTTAAGTGGAAACATGGAAAATCAAAAATAATTATAATCGTAGGTTATAACATCTTTCTGTCTGTTTTATATTTTTTTTGTAACATTATGTTACTGTAGTTACAATATCTTCTCATATTAAAGAATTGTTTAAAGCTCTATAAAAAGGAATTTATAAACGATATTTTAAAAATGAGATATCGGATAAAGAAAAATCGTTAATGACCTGTGATTAGGGCAACACATCCCCCCCCCCCTCCCCTCCCGATCCATTAACCTTCAGTCACTACCTCCAGCCGCTCTCGACTTGGTCATTACCCCCGGTCATTTAATAGGGGCGGGTTGGGGTTGGGGTGCGGTACTGAAAGAAGGGTAATGACCGGAAAGTAACGGTAGGGGATTACCAACATGTATAAGAAGTTGGCCCAAAATTTCCCTCCCGAAAAGGTTTTGTTTTCATAAAGTGTGTGTCTCAAGAAAATAATCACATAAAAATAATTCCATTCCGAAAATTTTATTGTTAAATTAAAGAAAAAAATAAACAGGTCGAGAAAATTATAAAATTATATTGACTTTTGCAACTTTCTATACATTCTTCAGTTGAAAATATGTTGATTACCATACTTCCTAGTGGCGAACTCAGAAATGACTCCTTCTCTTAGCATATAAAGTAAGGTGTGCCAATGTGCATATGACTTATATTCAGGCGCCCGTTCGAAAATCACGAGGATTGATGGTGAATATTGATCATCCA
This sequence comes from Nephrotoma flavescens, assembly GCA_932526605.1. NCBI lineage: Eukaryota > Metazoa > Arthropoda > Insecta > Diptera > Tipulidae > Nephrotoma > Nephrotoma flavescens. The sequence continues at coordinate 190,877,873 of OW052222.1, read as the reverse complement.
GAAAACCATTTTCTATATATTCTTCAGTTCAAAATATATTGATTACTAAAATTTTCTTGAGGTGAACTCAGAGATGACTCCCTCCTTTGGCATATAAAGTTAAAACAATGTACTATACATTGTTCAGGTGAAAGTATGTTCATAACCGAAGTTTCTTCATAGGGGTGAGGCATCATACTAGATTGGTTTGTGATAACTAACAAACCAATCTAGTATGATGCCTCTCACCCCTATGAATCTCAATTTTGTAAAAATTGTCATCAAGTGGTTAAAGTGGAAAACCTCTATCAGCTATTTCTTATTTACTTAATTCCTATTTTCGAAATTAATCTGTTGGGTCAGAGCACAGCGTTCGCTGACGACTTGACTGGTTCTATTACCATCAGTTGGCTGTAAGCGATAAATCTAGAGTTATGAATTTTACACGGCCTAACGTTATAATTGTATAAAATACATTGACGTTTCATAGCTATCATCTCTGTAACAGATATCTCCGCTCTCCAAAAAGCTTTCAGCTTCTAGAGAAATGTATATAAAGTGCTTTTCGGATGATCAATATTTATCATCAATCCTCGTGATTTTCACACGTGCGCCGGAATATAAAATCTATGCACATTGGCACACCTAACTCCATATGCCAAGGGAGAGAGTCATCTCTGTGTTCGCCACAAGGAAATTTGTCAATGAACATATTTTGAACGGAAGAATGTAACTTTAGAAAGTGGGTTCGGGATGATCAATATTTACCATCAATCCTTATGAATTTCGAAAGAGCGGCTGAATTTAACTTATTTGCACATTGGCACACCTAACTCCATATGCCAAGTCATCTCTGAGTTCGCCACAAGAAAATTTGGTGATGAACATATTTTGAACTGTAGAATGTAACTTTAGAAAGTGGGTTCGGGATGATCAATATTTACCATCAATCCTTGTGATTTTCGAACGGGCGCCTGAATATAAGTTATATGCATATTCGCACACCCAGCTCTATATGCCAAGGATGGGGGTCACCTCTGTGTTCGCCACAAGGAAATTTCGTAATGAAATATTTGAAACTGAAGAATGTATAAAAAGTGATTTTCGAAATGATCAATATTTACCATCAATCCGCATGATTTTCAAACGGGCGCCTGAATATAAGTTCTATGCACATTGGCACACCCAACTCCATATGCCAAGAGAAGGAGTCATCTCTGTGTTCGCCACAAGGAAATTTGGTAATGAAGATATTTTCAACTGAAGAATGAATAGAAAGTGGTTTACGGGGTGCTCAATATTTACCATCAATCCTCGTGATTTTGGAACGGCCGCCTGAATATAAATTATACGCATATTGGCACACTTAATTCGATATGCCAAGGGAGGGGTCATCTCTGTGTTCGCCACAACGAAATTTGGTGATGAACATATTTTGAACTGAAGAATGTATAGAAAGTGGTTTTCAGGATGATCAATATTTACCATCAATCCACGTGACTTTCGAACGGGCGCCTTTATATATGTTCTATGCACAATGGCACCCCTAACTCTATATGCTAAGAGAAAGAGTCATCTCCGAGTTTGCCACTAGGAAATTTGGTACTGAACATATTTTTTTCTTCAGTTGATATAGAAAGTGATTTTCTAGATAATTATTAAAGTAGATTTAATTTATTTATAAGTGCAGCTTTTTTACTACAAACAGTAATATAATTTTATAATTTTCTCGGGCTGTTTATTTTTTTCTTTTATTTAACAATAAAATTTTGGGATGGAATTAATTTTATGTGATTTAGCAAAGACATATGAAAAAAAACCTTTTTGGGATGGAAATCTCGGACTCACACTTCTTCTACATGTCACCAACTCTCCTCGGAGCTTGGAATAAAATGAAATTCGAAAAATATTATTAGGTTATTAGATGAAATAGAATATAGGCAACTAGGGCTAAACCTGGCCTTGCTTAATATATCACGATTACGCAACAGAACCATATACGACGACAATTATATTCTGATTCAAATGAAAATGCTATAATATTTATATATATATATATATATATATATATATATATATATATATATATATATATATATATATATATATATATATATATATATATATATATATATATATATATATATATATATATATATATATATATATATATATATATATATATATATATATATATATATATATTTTACGATAAGATTACACTTAATTTTAAAAATAGAGATATGTATTAAAAATGTATAATGTGTAATTGTTTCAAAAAACTTCTCCTTTAACTTTGATAACTAGTTTGAAATTTCTTTCGAACGCATATCAAACGGCACGCGCTCTTTTCATAATAACATTTTTAAATTGTTACAAATTTGAAAATTCGTAATGTTGGAGCTTAGACAATATTTCTGAACATTCAAATTAATGAAAAAGTTTGCAATCGGAAGAGATCGTTTAGCTCTTCCGATTGCAAACTTTTTCAAAGTAGCATTTCATCATAATAGAGTAATAGTGCCACGTGAATTTTATATGATACAATATGTTTGGATCTTTCCAGGCGCTTTTTTTTGAGGATTCAACTCTGTGACTCTCTCTCTCTCTCTCTCTCTCTCTCTCTCTCTCTCGTTCTCTCTCTTTCTCTCATTCTCTCTCTCTTTTCCTTCACATAGCCCCAAAGAAAAAAGTCCATCGGTGTTAGATCACACGATCTTGGTCGCCAATGTTGATCGCCAAATCGAGAAACCACACGCCCTGGAAACTTAGTCTGCAGCAACACCATTGACCATTGTTTCACGTGCTGTTGCAAAAACATGTCCTCCACATCAATTATATCCAATTCGGGCCACAAAAACTCCGTTAACATTTCGCGATACCGCACTCCATTAATAGTTAGCGCAAAATGCACATCCAACAGTTGCTCTCGGTGGATCCATTGGTTGTTTAAGTATCACACGAGGATTTTCAGCACTCCAAGTCCGACAGTTTTGCTAATTTACATATCCGTCGAGTTGAAAATATGCCTCTTATGAAAAAATGATTTTCTTCGAAAAATCCGCATTAATTTGATGATGTTCCAATACCAACTCAATTACGCAATTTACGGCACTGATCTCTTGGCTTGATTTCTTTCACCAATTGAGCCTTGTACGCGTGCAAAGGCAGATCTTTTACCAAAATTCGTTGCATAGTGCTTCTGGATATGTTTAATTCTTGACCACGATGCCGAATGACAGTTCCTGGATTCTCGGCCACAGATTCCCTTACTGTGGCTATATTTTCGAGTGACCTACAAGCACGTCGACGAACAATTATCTTCTGATCCATCAACGTAAATTTGGTCTTAAATTTTGTAATTAAACGCCTCACTGACGCTTCATTTGGTGCATTATTGCGACCGAACACTTGACATAATTTTCGATCTGTTTTCGCAAAACTTTCACCATTTTTGTAATGTGTTTTTACAATAATTAAACATTATTGGTTTGAATACTTCTCCATATTCTTAAATCGTGTGGTCTGTACATGATAAATGCCAAAAAAAATCACCGTACAACTCGTATTCACAAAATGGCCACAAATTTAAATCCGGCGCTCTTGTACAGACACCCTTTATATTCTTTATATTCAAATATTTTAGAAATTGATTTGTTTCTTTCGTATGGATCTTAAAAATGGATAATTTGGCATACAGACGTTAAGGCTCAGTTACTGTGAAAGGATCTTACACATTAATATTAAAATTGTCCACACCTTGCTAAATAATTCAAACAAATCCAGTTCTTTTTTACTCAAATGCTTTTTTTATTTTATCAACAACAAAACTCGACCGCTTCGTTTCACGATTAACATTTCATTCTTAGCATTTCTGTTCATAACATTTCATTCATCTATATGTTACCTATATGTTATCTATATGTCTATATTACATTTTTTCTATTTCGAAAACTAACGATAAATTTAACAGCAGAGGACCGTTATTTGAAACAACTAGATACAAAATATTTTCATTTTGAAGAAAACAAACGACAAAAGTGTTGCCAGCTTCGTTCAACTCGTAGTGAAAGATCAACAATGGTGGAATGTTCATGTTCGATCGAGTTAATTTTTGACACAGATTGTAAAATGTTCGAACATACTTTGCTTCACAAGGCCCCGAAGTTCTTATTTCCATGTAATAATTCGACCAATTCGACGAGAGTGTCCTTTACCTGTTCCACCATTTAATGGAAATTCCTCCAATTGAGCAATTATGGCGATCAATTTGTGAAGTATTGGTTAGTACACGCCGTAATAAACTACACACCCTATATAAAATACACGGTTCGAAGGAGTTTAAAACATTAAACTGGTTCCTGTATAATAATAATATTCTGCAGATCGAGGAAGATTTAACTTCTACTCCAAAAAAGTTTTGTAATTTTATCAATATGAAAAGAAAGACCGTTGGGTTCCCTTTACCTATGACGTACATAGATGCCTCTGCAAGTCATTCTTCGGAAATCTGCAATTTAATTGTCAATTTTTTTGAATCCGTTTACGAATCGCCATCCATCGATCCAGCAGTTAACTCTTGCAACGGAGGAGAATTTACTAAATTACGGTTCACCGAAGATGACGTTCATGACAGCTTGTCTCAAACTGATGTTATTAATTGTGCTGGGCATGATGGATTTCCGCCGATTCTTATTAAGAATTGTACTACTAGTCTGGCTGCTCCCATCTCCTTTATCTTTAACGAAAGCATTCGAACTCAAATTTTTCCAGATCCCTGGAAAATTTCGTATATACATCCAATTTTCAAGTGCGGTAAAAGAAGTGATATCTGTAATTATCGTGGGATAGCTATTCTCTCCGCCATTCCAAAACTCTTTGAGCTTATGGTACAAAGGTTTTTATTTTTCCATGTTAAAACGGTTATTTCACCCGCACAACATGGTTTTTTTCGCCGGGAGATCCACCGTTACCAATTTGATGACATTTTGCAAGATACTTATTCAGCAGTATTGATTCGAAAGTGCAACTGGATGTTATTTATACCGACTTTTCTAAAGCGTTCGATAAAATTAATCATTTAATTCTAATCAAAAAGCTACAGCGATTGAATTGTCAAGCCATCCCTACTAAGTGGTTGCAATCCTACCTCTCAGATAGGTGGCAGTTTGTTAAAATTGGTGAGTCATCTTCTCGTCTATTTCGGGTTACTTCTGGAGTGCCACAAGGTAGCCACATTGGGCAGCACTTCTATTTTTAATATTCGTCAACGACGTGGTTAACTGTTTTGTCTCTGCAGATTGCCTGCTTTACGCAGATGATATGAAAATATTTGCACGAATATCAAATGTATCCGACTGTATAAATTTCCAAGCGGATTTAAACAGATTTTGTTATTGGACGGTTGAAAACAAACTGTTGCTGAACGTGAGTAAATGTAAGGCAATGTCTTTCTGGCGTACCCGCTTTCCAATTATACATCAGTATTCGCTTTATAATGAAGAGGTCGTTAGAGTTAAGTTCATCTCCGATTTGGGTGTTATTTTCACTCGAGATCTAACATTTACAAGGCACATTGATTCGATAATAAGCCGAGCATATATGATGCTGGGTTTTATTAAACGGAATTGTAAGGATTTTTGTAATCCGTTAACCTTAAAATCTGTGTTTGTCTCATTTGTTCGATCAATTTTGGAGTATGCCTCACAGATTTGCTCACGTTTTTACCGATGCCATTCCGAGAGAATTGAGAGTGTTCAAAAACAGTTTCTTATCTACGCGCCGCAATATTTGTCCGTGACGTATTATGTTCACGTTTAGATTGTGCCGAGATACTCACCAGCTTCGGCATTTATGTTCCAGAACGGTGCTTGCGTCGCCGGGACGAATTCATATTTACGAGAGCGGTGGCCACAAATTACTGTTCATCTGAACCAGTCTTGAACTTATCACGTGTTTTTAATCTTGTTTTTCATAGGTTTGATTTTAACATGTCAAGAAATTCATTGAATAACGAACTATTTAAATTTTATAATAACCGTTCTTAAATTAAATAACTTTTTCAATTTGTTATGTCGCTTATTTTTAATAATTGTAATAATTACCGATTGTAACCCTGTAGGTAAATTATATAAATAAATAAATAAATTTTAATGGGGGGTTATTCGTGACTATAAGGAGTCAGGGTTAATGAAAATTAATCAAAAATAGCGTGATGTAGTTTATGGATGCCCACCAAGCCCACTTCACACGCGTCACTTCAACATTTAATCATCGTGGTGCCTTATGTCCAAAAGGCATTTTTCTAGCATCAAAAATATTAAGACTTTCTGGACTACACCGTTCTGCGGAAGGACATTGGAGCATAATGAAATTCGAAATAACAAATGCTTCAACATCAAATCTAGGTGAAAATACAACTAAACCTTAAAACACAGGGCTGGATGAGAATTCACTAGCTTTAACTATTCGCAACGAATCTGGAGGTTATAAATTGATAAAAACAATAAAGTGTGGCGAAATTATCTCTCATCATCTCTCTCAATCTCTCATCTCTCATGTATCCGCTCCATATTACGATGAAGTGCGAAGTGTCATATGAAAAATGAAACATTATAAGGCAGCTGGCAGAACGGTGGCGATTTGTCCACTACAAAAAAGGAAGATCAACTGAATTGTAACAACTATCGAGAGATAGCTTTACTGAACACAATTTACAGCGAGGGCAATTTGAACGACAACCGATCAAACTTTATCTCTGAGGATAGTGTTAAAAAGTGGAAAGTGTTACGAAACGGACATTCCTCTACATCTTCTATTCATACAGTTTTTTTCGGCAGGCGTATGATCGCATTATGGAATATCTTGTCACATTTAGACATTTCTTCAAAATTGATAATCATTTGCAAAGTATTAATGGATAACTCTAAAAGCACGGTGAAAGTTGAAGGCAAGCTCTCGGAAGCACTCGAAATAACATCAGACGTATGACAAGGAGACCTAATAGTCCAAATTTTATTCAACGGTTCGTTGGCACAGCTCAACATAGAGCAGCGAAGTTTAGTTTTTGCAGACGAAATATGCATCTGTATTTGGAAACTTTTATCCAATGGCAAGTAAGACATTGAGAAGTAGATTGTTTATAAGTTTTACTTTTTCTGCATTTACTGCATGCAGCTCGCACAGAATAAAAATTTAAGAATACATAACAAAGACTTTAGAAGAAAATACTGTATCAACAATTATTCCAAAATATCTGTCTAACACACAAAATTAATGAAGCGGCTATCCACCACCTTGCGGTTATGTACTATCATAAGTAGAGTACAAAAAGAATGGTTATGCCACCTATTAAAAAAAATTCTTAAGCGAAAACGTGGTAATCGTTTTAAACAATTATTTTTGCTGAAGGTATTTTCCAAAAAAGAAAACAGTGATAATAATAAAAGCAATTTACAGCAAAACGGTAATAAATCAGAATAACTGGAAACAGTCTGGAATTAGTGTGCACGGCGAACATTGTGCTCATATATACTTACGAATAATACTTAAAGAGTAAATTAACTTAAGTATAAGTACCACTAAAATGTATAAAGAACAAAAAAAAATGGGTATGGTGTAAATGGAGATTTTTGTTTGTCTAGTTAAATATTCTTTTAATATTTATTGCTTTAAATAAACGTTTTCAAGTTTCTTGCTATCTATAATATACAGTGCTTTACCATCACCTGCCAAATCGAAGACGTACGGCTATAGGGCCGATTTAAGACCATCTGCACATGCAAGCTCCATGCCAGCCTATACTGACATGGAAGATGGGTCGGCCCAGTCGAAGTTGGTTGAATTGGAAGTAGTTTGTGTCATTAAATGTAACACGCATAAACAACAAATTGGTACCGATACATTCTACAACGTCGAAACAAATATCAGTTGCTTCTTTAATTCTAAATAACAATTATGGTAAATTAGCATATCGTCAAACACTTAAACACATTTTTTTATTTTCATGGATCTTCACTTTCTATGCTGTAAACCGACTCCACACCGATCCATTCACCTGATTTTCACGTAGAATTTGTTTCTCATGAGCTCATTTGTAAAAATTACATCTCATTTTTGGCTTCCATATTTTTCATATCCTGTCATTTCTTTGTTTCCTTTAGTTATACCAAAAGCATATAACGGCTGTTGTCTGATTTTCTGTAAAATTACAAAAAAAATTGTTATTTGTCAAATTTTGATAAAAAAAAAGGTTTCGTTTATCAAAACTCTTGATAGAATTTTAGAAAAATGGTTTTTGAAAATCTTTTTGGCTTTAATAGTTTTTCCTAAATTTTGTAATATACCAAACACATATTTAAGAAACTTCTCTTCCGAAAAACTCCTTATTATTTTTTTTTATCAATAATCGTCATTTCCGCTTTACTATCAGAAAATCAACACGAACTCCTTTTTATGCAAATTTACTTTACAATATTTTTGTTTCTTCTTCGTTTTTCGTAATGCTATAATTTACAAAATATTTGCAAACATTTTTTTGTCAATGTTGTTACAAAAAAATATTTTTTCAAAATTTGACATTTCCACATAATTTTTGGGAAATGATCTGGACCAGTTTTGTTGCAAATTTAATTTAGAATCGATTTGTGTTTTAACAGTTTTTCCCGTAAATGTTATAGCTTTCAAAATAAGAACATGAAGCGAAATTTTCATATGGATGCTACCATTTCCGGTGGGCCGATTTTCGCCAAATTTCGGACTATCAATTTATGACAAAAATTCATTATGAATTTTTATCCAAATCAGTCAATTTGTGGGGTTTTGGTCAGAATACAAAATTCTATAAATTGTCCCCACCCCTCGATGGGAAGCCCTGATTAGTTTTTCTAACTGACATGGTCCTCAACAAATACACTACAATTTCTTTAAACCGCCCATTTTTCTCAGAGTTGAATTTTGACCACTGCGGTTATCTCATTTGATTTAAATAATTCATCCTAATTAAGGATTCCACCTTTTCAAAATTTATAAACCGGCACATGGATTTGGTTGAGTAAAATCGATTCGTGCTGGGCTTTTCTAAAACTTTGTCGGACATAAAATTGATTTTATATTAAAGAAAATCCATTTACGAAATTATTCAGAAAGTTTCAGAATTTTCTTATGATTTGGTCGTGAGCAATATCGAGTGTGCATTTTCGAGATTTTCCGTAAAAGTAATAAAACGCGTCGTTTCCCTTAATTATTATTATTATATTTTTTTGGTCTTTATTAATTTATAAATGTTCATATTATTTAGGTAAGCAGCAATATATTAATTTAGAATTAATTTTCAGGAATTATTCCAGGTGATGTGAAACATCAGATACATGTGAAATAATAACATTTTTTCTTAGGTTGCTGATTTAACGAAGCAATTGTTGATGACCAATACCATCATTATCCATTTAACCTATTAAACCTTTATCCTTCCCCAAGTAGATTAGTTTTGTGCTGTCTTTGTGTTACTAACTATCGGCTATACCTAGGTGTCTGTAACCGGGCCGATTCTGTCCCATTTAACTAACCTATCCAATCCTTCGGTTTTGTTATATGTAAAAAAGAGTGTACGGTGGGCCCGGCGTCACCCGGGAGCTCCTGTGTAAGAACTTGGTCGTGCATTCAGAATCAATCAATCAATCAAATCAGTCAGTTTGTGGGGCTGTAGAAAGAACACAAAAAGACAAAATCCACCTCGAAAATAATTTTTTCGGATGGTAAATCTGCGGAAACCTAGAGGTCGAAAATATTTATGATATTTTTACTTTGTAAAAGAAAGTAATAATTTCGCTACACTTAGATAAGCAGTCAAAATGGATATTTCATAGTGCCAATTGTGTTACATAAATCCATAATATTCGTTTGAAAAAGGTCCGCTTTCCATCCATTTCCCATTTTCATCATTATATCTGAATAGAATGACATAGTTCTATTTTGGAATAAATGGCAACATAACGGCTAAACCGAAGCACCTCTAAACAAATTTTCCAAAATTATGATCCATTGCCGTCGTTTCCTGACATTTGAAAATCTCTATTTTTTTATTTTTTTTTTTTTTCAAAATCGTTCAAGCCGTTTTTTTTTTTAAAATGCGAGCCAGATCTCACCCCCTAAACAAATTTTTATGAATTTAGAACTCTTCGCAATCGATTCTTAGAACTCGAAAACTCTTTTTAAAAAAATCGTTCGACCTGAATATTCCTAAATAGGTTTCCCAAAATTAGGACGCAATCCATTCATAAAAAAATCTTTTAACACGGCATTTTGTCTAAATCGTTCGAAGGTCGGCCTAAACGGATTATCTCCCGAAATTAGCACGTCCAATTTTATCAAAATCGTGCTGTGTCGAAACAACAAATATTTTAAAAAACCCGGCCCCACCAGACGACATCAAAGTCGTTTGAGTTACAATTCACAACATGGTGCAACATTCCGCAATATGATGTACTGGTTTCCTTGCATTCGAAACCCCTGTCCTCAGCGGACATCTCATTTGATCAACTCTACTTCAGCCCAAAAAGATGCAATATTAAGCAACATGGTGCAACATCACGAAACATGGTGCAACATTTTCCCAAAATTAGGACACATCGCTATCAATTCCTAGCATCAAAAACTGCTCCCAAATCGGTCGAGTTGAAAAAATTAAAAAATGAAGCAGCATACCACCGAAGGACCTTTTAAACAAATTTTCCCGGAATTAAAATCCACAGTAGTCGATTGCTAGCATTTGAAATATCCGCTTCGCCAATTTTTATCAAAATCGTGCAAAAAAAAAATAACTAATTAATTTTCCTGAAACCCGGACCCACCACAATCCGTTTTTGCTGCTCTCGAAAAGTTTAAAAATTACTTGTTTAAAAAAAAATAAAATTAAGTATTGTTATTTTTAAAATAAATTTAAATATAAAAATAACAGAATAAAAAACGAATCTGTAAAAATCAATCCTACATCATCGGTGCGGAATAAACAAAAATAATATTCATTAACATTTTGAAACATCTGTTGTACGACTATACCATTTACCACGAAGTTTCGTCATTCATTTATTTTATTTCAGTTTTCTATTATTGGTTTTTGTGGCGTAGAGGCAATTTTACATCCAATATATTCTATTGTTTCTGCCGCGGCTTCTATAGGTTCCACACCACGAAAAAATGAACGAATATATGTATTAGAGGGGTTCTAGGATTTCATCTCCAGATTTTAACTTTACTTTCGTCAATATTTCCAAAACTTATGAGTATCAAGCTCCTTCAAAATCATCATTAACCGTCTTCCCTCAATACTGAACAATTTTCAAGCTAAGTATTTTTCTCCTATCTTCACCCGTTTCTGAGATAAAAGCCTGACATTTTTTTAAAAAACACGCCCCTTAAGCTAGCAGAACCCATACGGCCGAACATTACAAGATAATATGGATAATTATAGGCTAATTAAATGCTCTATTAAAAAATGTTGGGCTCCATCACTTCCAACTAAAACGCGGATTCTGCTAGCTTAAGAAAATGTTAGCAGTACCCATATCAAAAAACGATTTAAAAACAATTAGAAAATTAAAGGTTAATTTAGGCTAATTAAATGCCCTATTTAATTTTTTTTATTATGCTCGCTCTAGGAGAAAAGTAAGGCCTTATCACTTAAAAGCTAACAGAACCCAAATCGAAAATCAGGCCAAAAATCAAATTCGAATGCAAAACAAGATCAATTGTCATACAAATAATTTTAGGCTCATTATGACCTAACCAAAAGCCCCATTAAAAATTTTTGGGCTCCACTTTTTCTTGAGCAAACGTTAGGTCATTTTATCTAAAGCTAGCAGACCGGAACCAACACCGGAATTAGAACGGAAAACAAGAACAATTGACATACAAATAATTTTAGGCTCATTATGGCCTAATCAAATATCAAATTAAAAAATTTTGGAGTCCACTCGTTTTTGACTAAGTTTCAGGCCATTTAATCTAAAAGTTTTCTAATTTTGGTTTTGTTCCGATTTTCGATTTGGGTTCTGCTAGCTTTAGATTAAATGGCCTGAAAATTGGTCAAAAACGAGTGGAGCCCAACATTTTTTAATGTGGCTTTGATTTAGGCCATAATAAGCCTAAAATTATCTGTATGCCAATTGTTCTTGCTTTCCGTTCTAATTCCGGTTTTGGTTAGATTTTTGATTTGGTTTTCTTTAGCTTTAGATTAAATGATCTGAAATTTAGTCAAAAACGAGTGGACTCCAAAATTTTTTAATATGGTTTTTGATTAGGCCATAATGAGCCTAAAATTATTTGTATGTCAATTGTTCTTGTTTTCCGTTCTAACTTCGGTTTTGGTCCGATTATCAATTTGGGTTCTGATAGCTTTAGATAAAATGACCTGAAGTTTGGTCAAAAAAAAGTGGAGCCCAAAATTTTTAATGGGGCATTTGACTAGGCTATAATGAGCCTAAAATTATTTGTTGTCAATTGATTTTGTTTTGCGTTCGAATTTGATTTTTAGCCTGATTTTCGATTTGGGTTCGTTAGCTTTTAAGTGATTAAGCCTTACGTTTCTCCTAGAGCGAGCATAATAAAAAAAAATTAAATAGAGCATTTAATTAGCCTAAAATTAACCTTTAATTTTCTAATTGTTTTTAAATCGTTTTTTGATATGGTGTTACGACTGTGTGGTCGCAACCACAAATTATATTCACCTCGGTAGTTGTTTGTTAATTGTGCGCTGAACGCACCCGCGACGTTTTTGTTTTGTTGGTAATGGTAACCAAACGAAAATGGGAGAGAGAGAGAGTAATGCGCATCGAGTGTGTGTGTAAAGCAAAACATTCCATAAGAATGTTTTTCTTATATGCCTCTCGTTTACATCAATGCGAATTGATGTAAACGAGAAACAGAGAAGAAAGACAATTCTTCTGGAATGTTTTGCGCGTCGGATTTCGCCGTGAGAATTTTTATGTAATTCATTCGAGTGTTGATTTTGGTATGTAGAAGTCGAGTTAAATCTCAAACTAAAATTTTTCTGGTCTTCCACCATTATTGTTTTCTTGAAAATATTAAAAAAAAATCGAAAAAAAAAACTGAAAATTATTTTTGTGAATTGGATTTTGCATTGGTACAAAATTCATAATTTGATGTGATGGTAAAATAATAAATCGACAAAAAAGTTTATTTTGTTCGTGTTTAGTATTATAAATAAATTGAAAAGAAAATACGAAAGTGTGTTTAGTGGTATACAGTGGAAGAAGTCGTACATGTAGAGTAATTGAAAAGTAGATTCTCTAACGCTTGGAAATACGCTTGGAAATTCTCTAACGCTTGGAAATAGTTCAGGCGGATGCGCGCACCAGGGCACCTCTCTACCATTATGATTATTTTATTTTTGATTTTGGCTGTTCGTTCCTCAGGTTCCGGCCGACGAATTTCGGCAGAACTTCGGGTAGTATTATTATTATTTGCGGTTTTTTCCCATTTTGATAAATATCTGTATCATCACGGTGTAAGCCATGAGCCATGCATGCCTCAAACCCTACGACCCTCGCACTTCTCGCTGAGAACGTAGCCGGCAAAATATCACAGTGGAGGCCTCTGCATGGGCTTAGTGAAATCTGCAGGTTGGCAGTAGCCAGCCTGTAACAGTGGCACCCAACGTGGGGCTGGCTACTGCCAACCTGCAAGTTACAGGCTGGCTACTGCCAACCTGCAGATTTCACTAAGCCCATGCAGAGGCCTCCACGGTGATATTTTGCCGGCTACGTTCTCAGCGAGAAGTGCGAGGGTCGTAGGGTTTGAGGCATGCATGGCTCCTGGCTTACACCGTGATGATACAGATATTTATAAAAATGGGAAAAAACCGCAAATAATAATAATACTACCCGAAGTCTCTGCCGAAATTCGTCGGCCGGAACCTGAGGAACGAACAGCCAAAATAAAAAATAAAAAAAAATAAAATAATCATAATGGTAGAGAGGTGCCATGGTGCGCGCATCCGCCCGAACTCGTACGGTGGTAACCACCGGTTCCGAATCCGGATGCGGGCACCAAGGGACCGCTTACCCTACGCCGACACAGGATGGGAAGCCCCCCCCCCCCCTCATCACACCAACCCCAAAAAATTTAATAATTCATTTTATTTACGATTAAATTGGGCGTCCTTTGCCTTAAATAGCAAAAATGAGTGACCTCAACTGGCCACCCTGTACTGTACCGTTGCGGCACACCCTGGCCGGTAAATACTTTGGCCTCGAGCGGCCGATTGTTGCGGTATAAATTGCTTTCACCGTAAATAAAAATGTCAATGACCACGTTGCTGTTGTTTTCCACCCGTTACTATTAGGTGCCTGTTAATATGGGGCGACCCCCGTCGAATCGTAAAACGTGACGGCGTCTACCGGTAAATTTAAAATTTAAACTGCGAAACCACGAGCTGGCCGCCTGTCAAATAAATTTGGAGACTAGCTACATGATACAATCTGTTGGCTTCATAAAATTCTAGCGGCGCAAGCCCAATCAAAATTTTAGTTGCCTGTATTTCCAAGCGTTAGAGAATCTACTTTCCAATTACTCTACACGTACGACTTCTTCCACTGTATACCACTAAACACACTTTCGTATTTTCTTTTCAATTTATTTATAATACTAAACACGAACAAAATAAACTTTTTTGTCGATTTATTATTTTACCATCACATCAAATTATGAATTTTGTACCAATGCAAAATCCAATTCACAAAAATAATTTTCAGTTTTTTTTTTCTATTTTTTTTTAATATTTTCAAGAAAACAATAATGGTGGAAGACCAGAAAAATTTTAGTTTGAGATTTAACTCGACTTCTACATACCAAAATCAACACTCGAATGAATTACATAAAAATTCTCACGGCGAAATCCGACGCGCAAAACATTCCAGAAGAATTGTCTTGCTTCTCATATAAGAAAATAGGCCAGGCATATAAGAAAAACATTCTTATGGAATGTTTTGCTTTACACACACACACTCGATGCGCATTACTCTCTCTCTCTCTCCCATTTTCGTTTGGTTACCATTACCAACAAAACAAAAACGTCGCGGGTGCGTTCAGCGCACAATTAACAAACAACTACCGAGGTGAATATAATTTGTGGTTGTGACCACACAGTCGTAACAATGGGTTCTGCTAACTTTTTCTTAAGCTAGCAGAACCCGCGTTTTAGTTGAAAGGGATGGACCAAAATTTTTTAATAGAACTATCTTGTAATGTTCTGCCGTATGGGTTCTGCTAGCTTAAGGGACGTTCAAAAACTCACCCTGTACAATAACAAGAAATAAATTGCTTTTGGTAAATTTAAAAGCTGAACTGAAGAAGAAACCCGCATTTTTAATGATTTGCCGAGATGTTTGTAATTATTTGAACACAAATGGTAAAAAATATTGTTGGTAATAAATATTAAGATTTCCAACCCTAAATAGAAGATTTCCACTGAATCAATGTCAATATTTGTGCGACCCTTCGTCTCAATTGAAATGAAATTCTCCTTTATTCTACCTAACTCTATTGTACTTTGTAAAATTTTGAATTTTAAATCGCATTCTCGGACAATTTTGCTCTTTGCTGCATTTAATTTAATTTAATTAGTTATGCACACATACATATCAAGTATTTTTATTTAATTAAAATTTAGCATCTGCTTTACTATCAAACAATATACAAAAACAATTTTACGATAAAACTTACTCTAATCTTAAGATGATTACGTTGAACTTATTTCTTCTGCCTCGAACACGAGTGTTTAACAAAAAATTTAAATAATTCTCTTTTATTATTAAAAGACAGTTAGTAAAGTCTCGTAAACTTAAATATTTGTATCGTCATTTTATTATACACAACGACGAAAACTTTTAGTTGCAGAATGTTGTATGGAGACACGCTATCCTTTATGTATTTTATAAAATTCACACCAAACCAATTAACAATTCAAAATAAAAATCTTTTTGTTACGACTTAAGTTTATCGTATTTAAATATTTTTGTTTTTGCTTTAAAAACAAAATTTTTTCCTTCTTAATATTCAATTGGGTCAGTTGAACAGAAAATTTATATATTTAAGCCACTTTTCTTTCATCTCGTTATAATATCAAGAGACGGGTGGGGTAGAGGTAGGGTATTAAAAAAATTTGTAGGTACGTTGTGTACCTAGACTACGAAGAAAATGTAGATAATAACATTATTGATTTAAATTTTCATGCTTTTTTTTTTTTTTTTTACATTTTTTTTTTTTTTTTAATTAATTCGAATTTTCTTTTTGCCGTTTAGATTAAAAAACTTTTTATGCTTTTTCAGAAATATAATTAACGATAGGATTAGAGTTAATTGTAGGGAAATCATTTGTACCTGTATAATGTACGGCAAGTAGAAAAAGGGAAATTTTTGTTTTGCGCGATTCTGATTTGTATCGAGCCTTAATTAAATCCCTCGCTTCTTTGGGGTTTTACAATAAATTTTCGGTACAGATTCCATAATCCTTCCTTGTTATTTGAGAAGAGAAATGTGTACCAAACATAATTTTCAATCCAATACGCTATTAAATCGGTGCCTAAAGTTTTGCGATTTTTTACTTTAATTAAGGTTTGTTCTGAAAATTTTGTTTTTCTAAATACAACAAAAAAGTTAGCCTAAATACGAAAGTAAATAATTCTGCGAAGTATTGAAGGAATATTTTGTGTAATTCGTTTCTGAACATAATTTCTAAGAAAATTTCAAAAGAATAGATGAATAGATATTTTGATACACGACAAGTTGTATACATATATATGTAGGGTTATACAGTACCACAACGAAATAAATTTTTTTATGGTCAACACACTCGAATTACGATAATTAGTTTTCCTAAATACTTTATCAATGTGCTCTAATAAATCTGAAGAACGAGAAAGATAGGCGTTACAAAGAAATGCTAAAACGATACTTCGCCTGTCAACATAACTTTGGAACTTATTTAGAGTTCAAGTACAATAAATGTATTAGTAAGAAGGTCAAAGGTGACCCAAACCACTTATGGAAATATTCTAAATCAAAAGGTGAAATTAATGGTTACCTGCCAGTTGGAGATTCAATCAGCATAAATGACAATAAATATCAGGCTCTAATATCATCATAATAGATCTTGGCGTTTCCTCTCTATATATACAACTAGTCATTGAGAATGATAGTGTTCCCGTCCCAGCTTCGTGAAATTGAAGAAGCCCAGGAAAATGTATTCATTACATTAATACACAGTGGGAAACCACATACGCCACATAGCGGAATATACTCGCAAGCAAATAATTTATGATCGCCTCGAATAGCAGAGCGATTTATGAGCGATTTTAAATAGATTTCGGCGGATATAATTTTAAAGCATTACTCGTAGAGGCGTTTATCATTTATTGTAGAAAATTATCCTTATTCTACTTTTACTATAAACTTTCTGTATATGAAGTGCGTAAACTATGGCCAATGTCGCTTTACCTTTACCAATCGTCTGCTATAGAAGATTCGCCAATTGTTTGCTTTGTTGAGCTTGATATGAGCCCAGTGAAACATTAGAGTGTTTTTTCAACCGCGAACTCCCCGGTATGGTTTTGTCAACTTAAATTCACCACAATTATCTGGCATTAGGACTTAGAACTTAGCAACGATTAATTCAACCACAAGTTTACTTCAAGTTGATATGGCAGGATCATGCCAATTCTGATAACTTAGCTGAATTATTTTCAAAGCTTAGTGGTTTCCCGTTAAAATAAAACGTCCAACTTCCATTTTAAATCAACTCTACTTCAATTCTTACATTGTTTGGGATTCATGTCATGTCACTTTCATATCTGTTGCCACGGGAACACAATTTTTGAATAAAACTTATAACGGTGTTTGTAAATGTTTTAAATCATTTTCAACGACATTCATTAAAAGTGGAATAATTTTTAGGGTAAGAAATGTAAAGATCGCTTGTGCACATTATGCAGATATATGGCATGCCTGCTTGATGTACCCGCTGGTTTGTGTATTAACATAATACTTTTCCAATATCTCCATTGGTTGAGATCCACATTTAATAATGGTAATATTTCCTTACCGTTATATTTTATTTGCATTGGCCGAATGTTCTAAAAATGGAGTTTTTACCCCTGCGACACGCCGTTTTTATTTTGGCATGCTCTTTTTACACAGCAAAAAAAGGTATTACTACGGTAAAACCCGTAGTGTTTTAAATTAACGGTAACCGTTTCTCGAACACTACGTATATCGACTTGGTTTACCACAAGTACTCCGTATGCTGTCTTAAGCCTATCGCGATACCAAATGTTCTTGATTTTACATCTACATTCACAACAAAGAATTTGTGCAATGTGGGCCGCTGGATACGGTCCAGAATACGGCGTACTCAAAGGACCTCTGACTCTATCCACACGTATGAATATGTGTCAACAGGTTTCCAGATTTGTGTTAATGTACGTTGCATGTTTGGTTGGATACCTTGTGTCCATAGGAACTAAGGCTCTCATGGTAGTACGAAGCTGCTTCACGAAATTCGAAACATCTGTGTTTGAGTTCGAATTTTGATCGTTGACGAAGAATTCACCAGGAGCCTTGATATTTTGACCATATACTCACCACCAGAGCTGGTGTGCAGTTGAGGTCTTCCTTGACGGAGGTTTGAATACCCAATTAGATGGTTGAAAGTTCTGAACTCCAATGGGATGTAATACACATCGAGCTGTTAACGCAGCTTTTAGATGCCTGTGGAACCGTTCGACAGGACCATTCGCTTTCGGGTTGTATGCAGTTGTCCGAATGCGATGGAAACTAAGGAGCTTCGTGAGTTCATTCAAATTGTGTTCCTTGGTCTATCGTGATGTGAGTGGGACACCATATCTCCATATATGTTCACTGTATAGAGGATCTTACTTACGGTTTTTGCGATAATTTCTCGGATTGGATAAGCGTCTGGCCAACGAGTAATTCGGTCAACCATCATTTAAATATAATAATAGCCATTCGTTTGGGGCAGTGTACCAACCAGGCCTAATTTATCAGGCTCTGATTTCGTATGGCGGTGAACTTTCTACTTTTACCATGGGACACAAGATTTAGCTCAATTGGTTGTACCAATATTCATTCTTGGCCAGACGTATTTGGAAGGGATAAGTTTTCGCGTAGCATGGATGCCGAGATGTGATAAACCATGTAGACAATCAAAGAATGTTGGTCGCATGTTGAGGGGGACAAAGGGTCAAATTTTATCTGTAGAAGTCTCATACCAAATTTCCTGCCTATCTGGTAAGTCGATCCGTTGTAATTTCTGCAATTGGTCGTCGCTATGTTGTTGTACAAGTATCACTTCGTGCCCAAGGAGAAGACGCTGAGTTCTGTGAGAGATTTTTCACCAGAACAAGACAAACAGTCGCTCACCATATTGTGGTTTTCTTTGATGTGATGAATGGATGAATGGTAAATATAGAGAAATTCCGGCCTTCGATGAAATGGCGAGAGTAGCAAGAGTAGTTCTCTATCGAAAGTAGAGTATTTAATTTCCGCAAGGGAGAACTTCTTTGCAAAGAATGCTAATGGCTGCCAACATCCTTTGTTGCGTTCTTGTTAGACATCTTGTTGTGCCAAAAAGGAGATATAGGCAATTCAACGTAAAACTGTGCATGTGTGGGATAGGATATGTATCTGGGACAGTGACAGTGTTTGACTGTCGATAGTCTCCAATAAGGTGCCAGTTCTTGTTTTTCTTTTACCGCAAGAGCGAAGGATATTTCTTCAAAAGAGCGTTGTAATCGTTGTTGGCGTTGAAATGTTTTGAAGGTGGCGTATCAACTTGGACGATGATTATTTTCGCAGCGTGGGTAGTAGTTGAATCAGAGAGTATTCTGTTCTTCACATCGACCACGAGACCATATTTGGACAGAAGTTAGCACCTGTAATAGGCCTGTCTACTGCCGCGACGATGAAAGGATGTGTGAACGAGCGCCTGAAACCGAGATTCACCTTCAAAAGATTTGTACCGTAAGTGGAAATTTGGGACCTGTTTGTTTGTTCTTATACACAAACAGTGTATCTAGCATGTCGTGTAAACTTGTGTATGGGTATCACAGATACATCAGCCTACGAATCGATCAGAAATTGCAAGTTGTTTTATCTTGAGTGAAAAGATGGCGAGACGGACCAAATTCACTGTTTGCCGTAGAGGCAGAAGCATTTAGCGATTTTCCAAAGACTTTAAATGTTTAGAAGTAGTTTCCCCATGAGCTACCGGCCGGAAACTGCATGGCTTATTACAGCTGCGTGAGCGCAAGCCGAGATGACGATGGTAGTAGTAGAGTTCGGATCGAGATGACGATCTCGATCTTGACCTGTGTCGGTAATTGAAGTTCGGTCTGTTGTTTGGCAATCTGCCACGTGAACCAGTGTTCACATTGGCCAGTGTTCACTGTAGATCTGCCAATGGATAGTGAATCTTAGACTGCCAATTCGTGACTTATTTTATGGAGACTGACTTATTTGAAAACAATAAGTCTCCTGTCGAATAGACTTATTGAAAACTTGTTAGAATTATTTTGATGAGTTAACAGTTTGGACACAAGCCTCGCGTAAATGTCAAACAAGTCTACAATAAGTCTAGCAAACAGGAGGCTTATTGTATGTAGACTTTCCACTAAGTCAGTCTCCACAAAATAAGTTACGAATTGGAACGCAGTCTAAGACTACGGTCCAATTCGTGACTTATTTTGTGGAGACTGACTTATTTGAAAGTCTACAAAAGATTCCTGTCGGCTAGAGTTATTGGAAACTTGTTAGAATTATTTTAATGAACTACCAGTTTGGGTGCAAGCCTCGCATAAAAGTTAAACAAGTGTAAAATAAGTCTAGTGGACATGAGGCTTTTGTAGACTTTCCAATAAGTCAGTCTCCACAAAATAAGTCACGAATTGGAACACAGCCTTAGTCTTATCAGGTTAAATAATTTAACTATGTAACTTCGATATTTTCTACTTCAACAGATTCTATACCTAATTCACGTAGCAGCGTTCTAGAAATCGTGATGGAGAACTCGTGATGTAAACGTGATGTCGTGGTTTCTCTATTAAGTGCGAACTGAAATTTCACGAGGCACCATACTTTGATAAGAGATTATTTCAATAAGCCTTCTACGGATAATTTGACTAATTTCTATTTCTTGGATGTTACTTGCGCTTGTGTCACACAATACAGATGCAATGAGCAAATGCAGAAATTTTAGCTTTCCAAGCGTGAACGTTTGTGTCGGCATAAACACGATTTTACAGCTTCTGGTATCAAACTAAGTCTCAATAGATTTTTATTGTAAAAACACCAAATTTGTTTGTATTGTTTTATTCTGTTCTCTCGAAAATAAAATTTAAACAAAAATCTACATCTCAAAAATAGCCTTAATTTTTTTTATTTTCATTTTTATTTTTTCATTTTGGATTCAAGGACAAAAATTGTGTGTCGCAGCTGCTTGGAAACGGACTGTACCTGACCTCCGAAAATTGCTACAGCCAAAATGGAGCAAACGAATGGCCCGGCACAAGCACCGACCAATCTAAAAGAAAACCAAACACTCAGCGTGAACTGGAAGACCTAAATCGAGTAATTAATCCTGTTGGTTCTGACGATCATTACAATTAATCGCAATCATCAATTATAAATCGGAAATTGAAACGTAATCAAAACTTTTGGCGAAAGCGAAAACAAATTAAACGTCTTTTGGCCGAATCATTAACTAATGACTCCAGAGATGGGCGGCCAGCCATACGCAGAGGTCAAAATTTTTGGAATCAAATGCGTTGGATTATTCGATATTGGTGCGAATGTGTCATGATTAGGACGTGGTAGTGAAAAATTTCTTGATAAAATGAAAAATAGTTTTCGTCACTTACCATCAACGGTTAAAACTGCAAGTGGTTGCTCTGATCTGTTTTGGATCATATTCGAACGCAATTGACATTTATGAGCCAAATTAAAACATTAAATGTACACGTATGTAGCTCCAAACTTCAGTAAAAAGTTGGATTTGGGAATTGATTTTTGGGGTGCATTCGGTTTGAAAATTTGCATTCCATCTGATATTCCTCGATATCATCTTGCAGAAGTTATCGACGAAGTACTTTAAAACAAAGTTTTCCACAAACTAAATATAAACTTCAAAAATCTAAACTTCATCTAGTCATAAAGAAATGTCCTGCTTGTTCTGCTCACGGTTTGGGTAAAACTAATATTTTATATCATTCGATTGACACGAGAAAAGTAAACGCAGTTACGGTTAAAGCTGCTTATCCCTTGCCTAATATCGAAGAATTAATTGCTCGCCTAGATAAAACAAGATTTATCACCAGTATAGATCTTAAGGACGACTTTTGACAAGTTTTTTTAGAAACGAAATCAAGAGATAAAACAGCTTTTGCCGTACCGGTAGACCCATGTATCAGTTTACGGGCTTGCACCTTTCGGGTTTTGTATAACGCTCTTCAGACACTGTGCAGGCTTATGGATAAGGTGATTCCTCATGAGTTACATCATCAAATCTTCGTCTATTTAGATGATTTGCTGTTATACAGCAGAAACTTTCGAGGAACATCTCGAGCTCTTAAGTAAAGTGGTAGAATTACTATGAAAAGCAAATCTTACGATTAACATCGAAAAGAGAAATTTTGTACTTCGCGAGATTAGAGATTTAAGCTATGTTGTTGGGAACGGAGTACTTGACAGGATGGTATAGGAGATTCATTCATTCATTCAGCTCTTTGACGGATCTGCTTAAAAAATCTAAAACGTTTCTTTGGACTAATTCTGCACAAGAATTATTTCAGAAACTGAAACAAGCATTGTCATTAGCACCCGTTCTCTGCCATCCAGATTTCACTCGGAAATTTTATATACAATATGCATTTCTGTCTTTTCTCGTAGTTAAACGGTCTGTAACAGATCAATCTAGAGCTTTAAATAGTTTAAAGACCCCTTCCTGACTGAGCAGTTGGTGAAGCGACCATTAAAAAGTAAAGAAACTAGATTGATACAAATTTCTGTTAACAATGGGTTTTCGAATGGAGGCCTGTTCGTAACACTTTTCGCAAATATTCTACTTATTCCAAAAGTCGGGCTACCACATAATGCTCACTTGCGCCGCTTAGTATTTCTTGGCACTGAATTTTGTAGTAGGGAATCATAGTTTCTTTTATTACTCTCATTGATCGCTCTCAGATCATGTGTAAGTGCACAAGTGTGTCCCTGTTTTAACTACTACACCACTTGCCAAGTAATAAGAGGTTCAGATAATAATCGCCTCAAAAGAAACAAATCGCAATAGAGCCATTGCAAAAATTACCTCGAAAATCAATCTGTTATGATCCCAAATTCCTCATTACCCTATAAACTCAATCACCGTTAATTAAAATATACCCATCAAAAATATTAGTAATGTGTTTTTGTCGGATGTACTAGATCACCACAAATTGGCTTGACAACGCAAACCAATATTGATTCACTATACTAGTTTATAGCACAATAGGCACCCAACTCCAAAAATTATAAAAACAAATCGTGTTCAAAAATGAATATTCAACCTGCGGGGTGCAACAATACAATATAATTCCCAATTCAACCCCCCCACGTTGCCACCACCTCGCCAAGTTATTCCAAGTTCCCGCTGCACTTTTGCTATATTTTTCGTGCTTTTAGTTTTTCCAATTCCAATGTTTGTTTAATTGGAAAAATTTCTCGTCACTTGTTGTTGTAATATGCACTGCTATAAAATATATACTCGTATAGAGTAAACTAGTTGTGCATCCAAATGAAAATTTAATAGATTTTTCGTTTAATGAATTTTTATTTTTGTTTTTTTAATAGAAAATCGACGCGGTGTGGGAGTTTAAATTCATGTTTTTGTTGTGTTTTCTTTATCTCGCATGTTGTACGACATGCAACAAAAATCAAAATCTCATGAAAATATGAATTTAATCCTTTTACCACCCCCCTCGAATGCAAAATATTACTTTCCCGCACTAATTTCTTAAATTATAAATTTAAATTATATTCTTGTGTTAATAGCACGAAACAGAATTACGAACGAAACAGAATTAAGGTAGTTTTACAAATTCACTGTTAATTTAGCAGCACAACCACAAAATGAACAAAGCAACAAAGGTGATTGATCAAAAAAATGTTGGAGGTGCTGAATCTCAACCATAGTGTATACATAAGTATGAAAAAATATAAGGATGGTACATGATGCATATTATGTCGGTGTATGTATAAATTTCAATTAAAACTATAACAAAAGGAAATTTAATTGAATTTGAAATGTAGAAAAATGTTAACAGGAAAAACTACCAATAAAATATTTGCATCGGATGTTTGTAAATTGGATATGTATGCTGTATAAACATATACACACACGCTATATACCATAAATTGCACCAGACCAGATATAGGAAAAACTAGAAGAAATATATAATAAAATAAAAAAATGGACTTCAAAATTAAACCTAATGAACTCTGACGTACGATATACACTTCACTTGTAGTTGTAATTCAATTATGGAGAAAAACAATATTTTTAATTGAGTAAAAGTTTTCTTTGATATGAGTAACAATAGGTAAAATAGTAAAAGTAAACCATTAAAACATATACAAGTCTCACACGAGTCAGCAACCATTAAAACCTATCATTACTTCAATATTTACTTAACGTAATGTTAAATTAGCGGTTGAAAATTTCCTGCACTCAATCAAAAAATTGTAAGGCTTGGAGTGCTAGAAAACTATATTAAGAATTTTCTAAACATTCATAATTGTAGGAGATTTTTCCGAGGTCATCGAACTGACGCGACATCTTTTATAATTATCTAGATTTAAGCAGCAGGTCGAAAACGCTAAAGACCTAATAACTAGCTTAGCTCGAGCGGTCTTTGCCATTGTTGTTATGGACGTATTTGTTTGTGAGAATGGCACCCACACCGAGCCTCCGATATCCTACTCCCACTGCCTCGCTCTTATTCTGTATTGGTAGTCCTTTTTCGGTATGCTTGACCCGGTTAAAATCCATTTCCTTCGCTGCCGCTTGGAGGCGCATACTCCCCTTCTATATATTCATAAATACACAACCAGCGTCATGTAAATTAAAATAAATGCTGACTTCTTACACCTGTCAAATTATGATAGTGATCTAAACTAATCCAAAAAATACAACAATAACAAATTTATCGTAATAGTATTGGTGTAAGTAAACATTTAGGCGAATTAATATTGTGCAATTTAGGTGAGATGTGATTTTGTAACTGGCCCTATTAGATACATTCCAAAGTCATTCTAAATATTTTCTAAGCATTTAGAAGCAATGTCAATGAAGTTCATGCTAAATGCTTAGAAAATACTAAGAATAACTTTGGAATGTATCTAAGGCCAATTACAAAATCACATCTCGTCTAAATTACACAATATTAATTCGCCTGAATGTTTACTTAAACCAATACTTTTTCAATAAGTTTTTTGTTGTTGTAACTTCACTAGCATGTCAAATTGGCAACTTTGGGGAATTAAATAATAAAACTTAAATTATTTTATATTTAAGGAAAACACTTTATTTAGTTTTATTTTCGCAAAATGCTACGGCGGTACGAATGTAATTCATTAGTTCTCCTCGATTGTTCTCTTTTATTTTCCGTTATCAGCGATTGCTATGTTATCGGTTTGTGACAGTTTGGTCGTCCCTAGATGTTCATGGCTTTAAGAGATATCCAAATAAAGACAAACTTGCCAGTTGCGCAAGCTGCAAGGAAATGCAAAAACCTAATGACCACCAAGTAGGTCGCGTTTCATGTAACGGATACAAAAGTGTTGTGCTATGCCTGAGATTTAATACTAAACAGGAAGATTAGTCACAATCAAAGAAATTGTAAGAGCAACCTACGCATCGCCCACCTCAACATGCAAGGTGCCAAGATAGTCGGATCCGAAATATGTGAAAGCATTTCCACCCACGACATAGATATTCTATGTATGCAAGAACCACACGCGGTCAATGGTCAAATCAGCGGCATGCCATCTACAGCCAGAGTAGCAACAAGATGTTCTGAGAATCCCAAGACTGCAATTAGTATGCATAGTGTTGGCCTGGACATGGTGAAGCTAACTCCGGTTTGTAATAGACACTGTACATGTGTTATAATATCATCGGAAGCTATTTTCGATACACGCCCAATAGAGTAAACCGATCGAGTACCATCTGTGCAAAATCGAAACGATCCTAGGCTCCCTGTCGGGTAAAGAAAAAAAGGTATTGATCATCGGAGACTTCAACGCTAGAAGTAAAATGTGGCATCACCGTTTAACCGACAAAAACGGAAGAAACGTAGGGGACTTCGTGTCCAGGAATGACCTTTTCATAATGAACTTACAGAGACACCCAACGATGTTCTCGTCTAATGGGATTCCAATATTGACCTTACAATAGTCAACGGAGCCTTGCTGGGCTCGATAGTTGGGTGGTGTGTCAGAGAAAGTTGTTCATCTAGTGACAGAACTGCCCGCTTGCAAATAGCAAAACTCCGAGATTGGCCATAAAGATAACCGGTGTGAAGTTTTAATCAATTATCAAAAGTGTAGCTACACAAAAAATTATTTTTTAAAAGTGTACTTACACAATTTAATCAAAAGTGTAGTACGGAAGAAAATGTAGCAGGGTTGAATTTTATTATTTAATCAAAAAATCATTTTATAGGGGCTTTAAATTTAAAAATCATGATAAACAAAAATATATAAATCATCTTCTATATTTTAATAAAAAAAAGTGAAGATAAATTATTGTCTATGCAGTTAAACGTATTTAAATTAAACCGGAGATGTTAATCGATAGATAAAAATGTACGAGTAATTTGTGAAAACCCATTAGCTTATGTGTACTCTATGGACTAATTTTTATAATCACCTTATTAACGAAACCCTCGGGGGATTTCTCACCGATTTTAGAATACCGCTCCGTTTGCAATATTTAATATGAAAGTGTAGGGGTAGGTTGTGGGCCATAATCAAGTAGTTCTAGAGATGTCTATTCAGATCTGTGAATGCCCTCGGATTGTGTTTACTCTTATGGACTAATCTTGATTTAACGAAACCCTCGGGGAATTTCTCACCGATTTTAGAATACCGCTCCGTTTGCGATATTTAATATGAAAGTGTAGGGTAGGTTGTGGGCCATAATCAAGTAGTTCTAGAAATGTCTATTCAGATCTGTGAATGCTCTCAGATTGTGTGTATTTTTATGGACTGATTTTGATAACCACCTTATTAACGAAACCCTCGGGGAGCGATATTTAATATGAAAGTGTAGGGGTAGGTTGTGGGCCATAATCAAGTAGTTCTAGAGATGTATATTCAGATCTGTGAATGCCCTCGGATTGTGTGTACTCTTATGGACTAATTTTGATAACCACCCTATTAACGAAACCTCCGGGGAATTTATCACCGATTTTAGAATACCGCTCGGTTTGCGATATTTAATATGAAAGTGTTGGGGTAGGTTGTGGGCCATAATCAAGTAGTTCTAGAGATGTCTATTTAGATCTGTGAATGCCCTCGGATTGTGTCTACTCTTACGAACTAATTTTGGTAACCACACTATTAACGAAACCCTCGGGGAATTTCTCAACGATTTTAGTATACCGCTCCGTGGTTATCAAAATTAGTCCATAAGAGTAGACACAATCCGAGGGCATTCACAGATCTGAATAGACTTCTCTAGAACTACTTGATTATGGCCCACAACCTACCCCAACACTTTCATATTAAATATCGCAAACCGAGCGGTATTCTAAAATCACAAATTACTCGGATTTTCACAAATTACTCGTACATTTTTATCTACCGATTAACATCTCCGGTTTAATTTAAAAACGTTTAACTGCATAGACAATAATTTATCTTTACTTTTTTTATTAAAATAGAAGATGATTTATATATTTTTGTTTATCATGATTTTTAAATTTAAAGCCCCTATAAAATTATTTTTTGATTAAATAAAAAAATTCAACCCTGCTACATTTTCTTCCGTGTATCACTACACTTTTGATTAAATTGTGTAAGTACACTTTTGAAAAATAATTTTTTGTGTAGCTACACTTCTGATAATTGATTAAAACTTCACACCGGTCTCAATGTCTCATTTCCTCGCGTTTCTTGCCTCGTTCGTTAACTTCTTCGTTAAGCGCTGTGTACTTGGCAGATTACAATCCCTCATGTGTTGGTCAAGTTGTTGTCATCGGAAATATCTCAATACGTGGTATGTGATTCTTCTCTGGTTAATTAAGCGTAAATTGGTTAAATGACATTTTTGTGAAATTACTGACATCTAGGTTTATGTAGCATCATTAAAAGTAGTTTGTAATAAGCTGTATTTTGTTGAGACAATTACAACATCACCATCACGGCTAAATCAAAAACTAAAGCATTTTAAAATTTTGCTTTGGCTGAATGATAATGCAGATTTACATTAGTTGAAATAGCTGAATAGCGCTGATTCAGCTAAAGCAAAAATGTTTTATTTCTCAACAAAATACAGCTACAGTTTAGTGGTATTGCAGATTTTAGTAGATTAGCTACGATTTTTTGTGGACAATCTGGAACTGACCGGCCCTATTCTGGTTTTCCCTGAAAAATTGCTCTAATTCCCAAATATATATTTCCCGTTCCCAAGTGTGTATTCTGGCAGACAGGGAATAATTTTTTTGGTAATTTTTTTTTATGTAAATATTTATAAACTAAAACACGTATCCCGACCTTATTACAAGTTTAATTTATTTTTAAATATATATTTATTAGCAAATATTATGCTTCAAAATTCAAAAAGGTACGAATTACAATTCCCAAAAAAATTATGGGGAAAAATTAACGTCAAAACTGCTATAAAATGGAATTATTTTTTCCCAATAAAAAAAATTCCCAAACGCCAGAATACACTTTGAGGAATAAAAAATTCCCAAGTGCTAGAAATACGTCACTAATTCCCGATTCCCTATTCCCAGGGAAAACCAGAATAGGGCCATTGTGATGCGAACCGGATTTGATAGGGCAAATTCGTAACAATTGGTGACAGTGGTTGGATTATGAATGTCAGAAGATTAAATTCTAATAAATTTGACGAATAGACGGGGCTTGGTCAACGAGTTAAAGAGGCGCAACAAATAGATCTAAAAAAACCAAAAGTTTGGCCAACATAGAAAAGAGACGGAACGAGCAATACAAGTTTTGACTCACGAAATGAACAAGAAATTAAAACAGGCCAAAAAAAATATTATGAGAGTCATGATATTAGCAAACGACGTCACCAAATGCGGGGTATATTGGTCATTTGAGTAAGTTAATTCAGCGTAAATTTTTTTAGATTTTAATAGTAGCATTAGAAGTAGTTTTATAACAGTTTAGTTATATTGCAGATTAGTTGCAATTGTTTGCTGACAACCCAGAACATTCAGCGCCGTATATAAACACGAATGCGATGGATGCAATGTGTGTGTCTTAAGTTAGTCTTGGATGAGTCTTGGTTTTAGACGCGGTACGCGATAGATTAGAAGCGAAAATAAATGACAGGAAATAATAAGTGGTGTAAAAATAATGTGGTGATTAAAAATAATTGTAAAGTTGTTAATAGTGAATAATAAATACTATTGCATATATTAAGCAAAAGATATAATTAATGTCTTTCGCCTGATAGTTTTTGTGACCAGCCACAAATCTCGTTAAGAATAACACGTAGGCAGGTCAAAAAATATCACGCAAAATAAATACTGTAATAATTTGAATATCAAAATGCAAGTTAAGCCAGTATGTCAAATATTAAATAAACAAGAATTTTCACCAAATATGGGTTAAAGCTATACAATTTATCATTGTAAAACTATATATTGTTCAAAAATCATAGTACCAACGAACATCAACCATATAAAGATACGACACCCCTACAAAATATACATGCACGTTAGACATTGATAAATTCATCACCCGCCTGATTTACAAATTGAGGATACACCACCAGTGTTATATGTTAACCACACATAACAGCATACATAGACATAGACTTGTTTATTACATTTTGGTTTAAAATTCTGCAATAAAACTGGAGATGATGACGTATATACGGTAGTTTGAAATACAACCACATACACAGTTGGCATATTTTAGACACTTGATAGATATTGCATTAGTTCAATAAGTAAAATTTATAGCATTTCGTGATAAGTTTACGCGTGTGTATGCGCTGTAGATGTAAACAAGCAGTAACACTCAACACACAAAAAGGAGTTTTGTTCCAAAAAAAGGTTAATAATATATTTAGAATTTATTGTAATGGAATCCGTAAATGTGTTTTTGCTGTGCACTCCCCTTTTTTACGCATATATCATGGCGTGTGGCTTATGGCAAGTTATTATTTCAAAATGAATGATCAAAGTTACACTGATACAATATTATAAAGTTAGATGATACTTGATGATGATGATGATGATGAGAAAGCTTTTCTGTTTTTTTTTTTATTTTTTTTATGCTTCCCACAAATGAAGTTAGATTGGATAAGTATCGTGAACGGTAAACTATTTGTGTTGGTAGTTTTGTATTTGAAAATGTACAGGTTTTGTTTAAAAAAAAATTAACTAATTTTTCTTCGAAATTTTTAATTTTAAAGCGTGTCACCAAAAATGAGAAAAACGGTCTTTTTTCATTTTTTCAACTTCTCCATCCCTCTTAATTATTTATTCAACCAATGTCCAATTTATAATGAAATCTTAATATCATTAAAACTCAGATATGAAATCAGCAGGTCAGGTACATCAAACCCAAATATGGTATAGGTAATTGGTAAAGCGTTACGATAAATTTTATTAACTTTCAAATGAGATTTCTCTCGTCGAGATTTGATAAGAAATAACTGTAATATCGCAAATGTGAACAAAACCAATTTTAGAACCGACATTTTTTGCGATAATCAACTGCAACTAAAAACTTTTTATCTTCCACTTTGTTTGTTAGTAATTTGTTATATTCCTGTAATAACTTCACGCAACGTTCGCCAGTATCATTAACCACTTTTAAAATATCCACCCAATCCATTTTTATGATGGTCGCGGGATGACCACAATGATGGTTCCTATTCCAAAAACTCTATATGGATATTCAATCTATTCAATATTAAAAATTGTTGATTGTTTTTCTTAAATCCTGGTAAGTTGAGGTAAGCCTCAACAGGGAATGAGATTTTGACTCAAATATTCGATCAATGTTAGATATTTTTTTCATTTCTAGTCTTATAAGTAAACCCATAATAAAACTTCTATATCGACAATTTCTGATTGATAATTTTTGGGAAATCTGTATATAAAATTTTACCTATTAGTCTACTTTATCGACAGTTGTCCATTTTTGGTTTGTTGGATGTCGATTTTAAAAAATACTGTTAAAGTTAGCCGACTAGCTCCAGCCGAAAATGGTCGATGACGCAGACTCGGATGCAATAACAAAAGTGCCAGCCGGAAATGTCGATAATGCCGCTCAAAAAAACGTATATTGTTGGTCTGTAAATGTCGGTAAGACAGATTCGTGCTAATAGCCTGCCTAAAAATGTCGATAAAGCAGACAAATAATTTTGGTGCTAAACAGTAATTTCTTTTTAAATCAAAAATGTTTATTTCGGTTCATCAACGTATATTATTCAAAATTAAACTATTTGTAATACTGAGAAAACTCAATGGCATATATCAAGCAAAACTTCAAAAATCTCAGGTCAATTTTCACGTGAAGAGTCCGAAAAGTTTTATAAATAGATCGCACACCTAACCTCAGAACATTTCTGATGCATGGCTGGAAACAATTTCAGGTACATTTCTACATTGGTAATCCGGAAAAACTCGATTGAATCGCACACACAAAATTTGAAAATTTCTAAAAATTGACCGTTTATAGTGTCATGGCGGAAAATAAATTCAAATGAAAGGTCTTAATGATGCTTACACCTGAATAATGGTTATAATTATAAAATGGATAAAAAATGCACAGAAATACCCAGCCGATAATGCAGATTAAATATAAAAAAGATTTAATAACAGCCAAACAATGTCGATAATGCACATACAAATTTTATGCCGACAAATAATTTTTTTTAGAACTTTCATTTGAATATATTTCCAGCCATGACACTTTAAACGGTCAATTCTTAGAAATTTTCAAATTTTGTGTGTGCGATATATTCGATTGAGTTTTCCCGGACTCCAAACATGGAAATCGACCTGACGTTTTTAAATAATAATTATTAGAAAGCACTCCATTTAAAATATTCTCCAAACACGTAACTACAGATGCATTTCACGTCTTACCTCCCCAAACATCTAATACTGCACTTAGAGAAATTTGGTTTGGTATATTACTTTTAATTGTTTCGAATGAAAATTTCTTATTTTAAATTCTTTAGTTGGTTTTTAAGAACAACAAAATAAAATTAATTCTAATATAAATAATTAATCCCCGGCATAGAATGTATATCTGCATTATCGACATTTTACGGATGGTATGTTACCAACAAAAATCGTCTGTCGTTTCCGTTTGATTAGTTTGACACTGTATTATCGACATTTAACAGCTGAGTCGGCTAATTTTAGTAGGGTTTTTAAATATACATTATCTACATTTCTCTGACTATCTGCATTACTAACCTTTTTTAATCTCTCTTCACTTCATATCTTAAAATATTTAACCGTGTATAACAAAGATCTGTCTTTTTAGCACCCTTTCCAAAGGTTCTGATAAAAATGATTATTAGAATGGTTTGGGCATCGTTTGGCCAGGATTCGTCACTAGTTTTCTTCGATTGGTCACTTACGGTTAAACGATAAATAAACAATGAAAATTTGAAAAAAAAAATCCCGTGTCATTAAATTTCGTTAGGTAATCGTTAGGTCAGAGATTTGAGATTTTAACGTTTTTTCGCAATAAATCATTGCGTTTGGGTGATTAAACGAAAACAACTAGTGACCAGTGACAGTTCACCTACCGATTTTGAAGAGCAAATTTGACGATCGACTCGATCAACTTTCCAGATCGGAACAGTCAGTATAGTGCGGAATTGCTGAGTTTTTAACGAATTTTCGCAATAAATCGTTACGTAGAGATGACCAAACGGAAATAGCTAGTGACCAATCATCAATATTAGGCCATAATGCATTTCCACGGTTTTGGTTTATTTAATTGGGGTCGAGTTACGAACAACCAAAAACTTTACATAATTTTTTCAAATGTATATTCCAACTGGATTTATTGCTAATTTTACAAAACGATTAAGTGAGCAACGAACCTGATTTTATCGAAATAATACAATTTTGATTTCGTTTTTTCGCAATAAAAATTTACTCATTGATGCCCAAACGTCAAAATGTTGTAACGAAACGCAAGTTTGGTTAACAGAATTTTCACATCAACGGTTTCTAGGCGGTGTTATTAACCAACAACAGCTCAGGGTAAGGATCGTGGGGTTTCCAGAAACTTAACGTGATCTTGCATACATAGCGTTGGGAAGGAAATACTAGTACGAATCATCATCAGAAGTTTTCGGCACTTACCTGAGTTTCATCATCCCTCAGCCATAAACTTAGTCCATTTTGGTAGATTTTGGAGGTTTAGCTTTAAATAGGCCAATCGAATGCATTATCAGTGGAATCATTTAGTGATTAATTATGCCTAGTTATTAAGGAAATGGAATTAATTGACAATAAAAAAAAATGTACTCGTATTAAAGAAATTAGTTAGAGTAAACATTTGTCTAGGAAATAACGAAAAACATACGAATGCACATGTCGGAAAATTGAAATTAGCTTAATTAGTTTACTGTCCGTAAAAACGAAACGAGATAAAAATATAGATATTCTAGAATGAAACAAAAAAATCAGTAAAATTTACTGACGAAATATTTGTGTATGTGTTTGTGATGTTGCCATAAAAAATTTAAATAATATGTATCGAGAGTACTTTTTATGGCAACATTTCAATACATATGAAGAAATATTGTGTAGCGATAAAAATATTTTTCTCACACATGTACCATCAAATTTTTTATAGTTAATTATGGTAACGGCCTTTTCTGTCATTTTTGATTGCATTATTTTGCTTTGTAATTTGTTTCAAAACCCACTTTAAACTTAAGAATTGTCAACACACATAACGAGCCGCACCAAAAATAAATTTGTTTGGCTATGTTTTTTGTAGTTGTCAAAACTTAGCTATAAAATCTTTCTATAACAACAAAAAAAAAAAAAGAAACATTTGTGTTCTTCACTCCAATGCAATTTTATATCATTTTTCTTTTTTTGGTTTTTCAGTATTTTTTACTGACAGTACATTTTTCTTGGTGTACTATACTCATCCCAAATTGGCAATTGGAGATATTTCTATATTTTTAATGTGTGAATTCCACAGTGAAACAATTTTTTTCAGTAAAATTAATACGAGATAAAAATATAAACCCTTTACTTGTTAGAAAGAAACAAAAAAAAATCAGTAAAATTTACTGGTGAAAATGTTGCCATAAAAAGTATGAAACTCAATACTTTGTATGGCAGCATTTGTTTGTCTTTGTCACTCTAACGTAATTTTAATATGTATGCTCTCCTCTTTTCGGTTTGTCAGTATTTTTTACTGAAAAATATTGGTTCGCTATGGAATCCACGCATAACACTTTGCTTAACTCTTACAAAACTAAAAAAATTATGGCCATAAACAAAATATGCAAAAATTAAAGATTTTACTACTTAATATATAAAAAAAACTTAAATTTATATAAGTTGAACAAAATTTAGTGAAAATAATTAAATAAACAAAAAATTAACCTAAAACTAAGTAAAACAAAATTCAATACTAAAATTTTTAAAGGTGACTGACGATACACCTCAGCCTGGTATCCAAAGTCAGAAATGATGCGTAGAAAAACGTTGCGTTTCCGTTTATCTATCCATGTAGGTATCGTATATACCCCGGGGAACCAGAAAATTCTGTGATAAGTACTTTTTGTACTAAGTGGTCTATTGGGCTATTTCTTTTTTTTTAGTCGTAACGAATAGTTAGGTTCTTGGATTTTTTATTATTATTTTTTCTTTTATTTTAGTTATCACCGTTACTCTTATTCTTACTGGATTTCTTATTTTTCTAAACCATATGTGGTTTAACTTCCACCTTCGATCACCTCGATTCACTCACTACTTATTTCTTTCTTTCTTTATACCGGTAATGTGTACCTTGTCTGTTTTGAGGTGAGAAATCACGATGTTGGCGGGGATTTTAGAGATTGAGAACATCCATTTCTATGCGGTTCGTTACAAACGTGGGGACGACTCACACCCGAGGACAAGTCTCATGAAACCAGGCTTAATGTATAACCATAGAACAAGATAGATTATATGACAGTTTGCAAGCTTAGGTCCAATGGGAAGGTCCAAAAAACACTGGCTGACCGATGACGAAGTTTCGAGCTTTGTTTCGGAGATTGTAGTGCTGGGCTGCCTTGTTATTAGCAACTTACGCTATCTCTGATCCGAGCTATGGAGGGACATGCGTTTGCCAAACACAAGAAAATGTGATGAATATCTGGTAGAGTCGTGTACTACATTTCGAAGGGCGGCGGTTAGTTTTTGCAAATGCACATCCCCCTCGTTGTGTTTATGATCCTCCAAGTATGATCGAAGGGCGGAAAGTAAGGTTCGGCTTACGCGTTTGGACGCATTACTTTGGGGTGTGCGTTAATGCGAGACTTCATACTTAGCAAGTAATTCCTGAAATAGTTTGGCTGAAATAGCCTGCCATTGTCAGAAGTAATCACCTCTGGAACAGAAAACATTAGAAACACTTCATTTTCAAGAAAAGTGCATTATAGAGACGCGGAGCCTTCCCATAGCGCTTTAACTAATACCAGCTTTGAAAAGTGACCCAGCACAATTACAATAAAGCGATTGCCACGTTTTGATCGTGGACATATGTCTAGAAAAACAACATAGAGACGTTGGAAAAGCTGGGTTGATTTTACTGGAGAACCCATTGCGGGTCGAGTGGAAAAAATCACCGCTTTGTTGGGTCCATTTTGGCGTTAATGAGGAAGGTACCACTAACTTCCAAGTAGGTAGGTTAGTTTCTAAGTATCGGAAGCCATACGAAGGGGCTATTAGAAGTTTTCCATTTTGTATCCGTAAATTGAAATGACACGGATTTGATAGACACTTAAATCCTTTTCTACAGAATCCAGATCCGTATGTAAGACGTATTACTTAAACTAGCTATTTACAGGCATCGCCCTTCGTCCACCAGGCAATCCGGAAGAAGGATTCGATGAGTGAGTACGAAACTTTCCCAGAACAAAAGTTTCGTCGTAAAAACAACGCGACGAAAGCTTGTAACTTGAGACTCCAGCAAGCCAGTCGCCCAGACAAATCTTTTAGAGTTATTAGCCACCGTAAGCTGACATGGTCTGTGTAGATTAAAAAAGAGTAACCGTCTATTAACGGCCGAAATTTTTGTACCCTTAGAACGGTCGCATAACATTCTAATTCGGTAACCAAGTAGTTCTTTTGCGCAGAGTTAAGCTTGTGAGAAAAATACGCAATGGGATGTTCGTTTCCCACCAGTGTCTGTTTGAAACAGTACACTACCTACATCTGCGGTACTGGTATTACATTGTATATAAAATGGCTTGTTATAATCTGGATTGGCCAAGGCAGGAGCTGAAGATAACGCTTTCTTGAGAGCGGTAAACGAAATATCGGCTGCAGCAGACCATCGATTCTTAGCAGACGGTACCATTCGCACATTCCCAGAAATCGTCTTATCTGTTTAGCGGTTTTCGGTTTGGGAAATTCCATGATCGCTTTCCATTTATCAGGATTCGTAGAGATAAACTGGGTTTGATCAAGTCTACCTAACAGTCCATTTATAAGGGGAAGTAGATAGGCATCTTTACGGTCACGAGGTTTACTTCTCTAGCGCCCAAACAAGTGGTTCTACCGAGACCCAATTTAGAACTTGATGAAAATGTTTCAATTATTATATTCAATTTATCTCGCTCCGTAGGGGTGAGAACATGAAACTTTGGGGAATCGACCGAAGAGGTTAAATCGGGGCTAACGCTGATCGATGAAATAGTTGGGGTAATTCCGAAACGTTTCCAAAAATCTATTCCCTAACAAGCGGGCTTCTATAATAATGTTTCGTTGGAGGAATTGAATAGGGAGTTTTTTTATTATATCTGTGTCTGTATACATATGTTCAAAAGCATACAGAACAATACACCCTCGACATATTTCCTAAAAAAAATATTCATATAGGTTAGATTTTCCTTATAAATTTTCTTTCTTATGTCATGTCATCGTATCCACCGTTTTTTATTATTTTTTAAGGTTAAATAATTTTTAACTCGTGTACCTTAAATTGAAGAAATATTTATATGTATATTATGTGCAACACATCGTGTACACATCCCTTTAAATTTTTATATATGTAGAATTAAAGCTTTAAAATATCAAATTTACTAAATGATTTTTTTTTTATTTTCCAGATAAATTTAAACTCGAAGCCCGAGGTAAGTCTATTTAATTTTTAAACGCTTAAGTATAGTTTAACTTTATTATTGATGGAATAGGTACATACCTATACG
The DNA here is from genome assembly GCA_932526605.1 of Nephrotoma flavescens. NCBI lineage: Eukaryota > Metazoa > Arthropoda > Insecta > Diptera > Tipulidae > Nephrotoma > Nephrotoma flavescens. The sequence continues at coordinate 190,840,157 of OW052222.1, read as the reverse complement.
AGTGTTCTAAGGTGTATAATTAATTTTATATTTTGCACAGACATACATACTCGTATATACGAGTAGGATTAAATTTATTATTTTATTTAAGGAAAAAGGTTAAAAATGTATACAGAATTGCGGATTTCAAATTAATTATCTCGATATATAATGGATTATTGCTTAATTAATTATATGTGATTTTTATTTATATATTTGTATATTTTGGTTACAAAATGTTCTTGTTGTTGTTTAACTAATTTAGATAAATCGTTAAATCTAATTTTTGAAGTGGGTTTAAATTTCTTTTGTACGGCTCCGTATAAATTTGGGTAAGACAAAAATAAAATTTCGTATTTTTCGTTTATATCTGGCCGTGTAGCGCTGATTAACCATTCATTACTCACTTCAATTATGTATCCACGTAAAAAAATAATAAATATAAATAAGTTACAAATAGAACGTTTAAGTAACTTCTGGGTGCTTTTTTTGATCTTGGGTTGTAGGATTTAAAATACGTAAAATAATTAATTTTCGCAGGTAGAGTGGTATTTTCAACCTTAGCATTAAATTTGTTTTGCCAATTTACTTCTACAGGGTATTTGGTGCATCGTTTGCCAAATCGAATTGGCTGAAAGGATGGGTCATTTGTTATCTCTTAAACCTCAATACCTCATTTCTGGCCTGACGGATTTTTTTTATTATAACTTTTTAATGTTTATTTTGAAAATTTGCAATATTTAGCATTCAAGTTGTATTATTTTTTTAAATAATTGGTATAGGTTCCAAATTTATTATTAACTCTTACGTTTACTGTTGTATGGTTCTATCAAATTCAAAATTTTTCTCTCTCTCTCTCTCTCTCTCTCTGGCACTATATCCCAAGGGATTTGACCGCCTCAAATGAGGTTTCATAATCATATTTTCATTTCGGATAGTGAGTGATTAATTCATTGATCCTAAACCAGCCGTGAATTTTTTTTCCTTGTCACCACCGGGAATCGAACCCAGGACCTCCGGTCGCTAGAGCAAGCATGCTGACCACTTTGCCACCAATTCAAAACCAATTTAAAATGTTTGAAAATGGTAAAAGAAAACTTAAAACTCAACTTTACATTGCAATAAAAAGAAAACTAAAAGTGATCGTGATCTTCGAACTCCTTTATTAAATTCTCTATAGTCTATCTCCTTTTCAACGATATGCAATATGCTATAAAACCCTTTTAAACACTTTACTATATTACAAAGTTTGTGTATCGGTACACATCAGCTTGATATTCGCGATGAAAACTTGTTTTTACTTAAAAACATACACTGCCTACTTAGTGTATGTTTTTAAGTAAAAACAAGTTTTCATCGCGAATATCAAGCTGATGTGTACCGATACACAAACTAATACCTCACTCTTCTAGGCTGTTCTAATATTGTTATTTTGTTCTCATTAAGTTTTCAAGTGTTGTGGTTAAGTTTTGTTATTATTGCTACAATGGCTACATTCTCTAATGAAGAATACGCTGACATTTTGGTGGCATATGGAAGCGCCAATTTCGTCGCTCGTGCCGCACAAAGGATTTACCAGGAACGAACGAAAAAGTGGGTAATTTAAATTTTAATGAACCAAGAGGGGTTATAATGCGACATATTGTCACTCGGGATTTCCGTCTGGAAAGTGTGGAGCATACTTCGTAAAAACAACAAACATCCTTTCCATTACACTAAAGTGCAAGGTCTGGACAATCATGACTTTGACAAACGTGTCCAGTTTTGTCGTCTTTTATTGCACACAGATGTGGATGATCCCTACTTTTTCAAAAGAATTCTGTGGTATTTTGTCCACAAGATGAGTTCAGTTACTAGAGGGGATTTTTAATTTGCACAACCTTTATCACTGGTCAACAAAAGATCAGAACCCACGTGCCAAAAGACGGAGGTCATTCCAAAGAAGATTTAGGTTTAATGTCTTTGCGGGAGTAATTGGAAATCATGTGACTGGACCACACTTCTTACCTGAGCATCTTAACGGGGATAACTAACTACCTTGAGTTTTTACAAAATGACTAGCCCGAATTGGTAGCGCGCTTGCAAATTTTCAATTATAACCAACCTATTGTTTTTCAAAATGACGGTTGTCTTGCACACTGGAAATTAATTGTCAGAGAGCACCTAAATGACGTATTCCCAAATTCATGGATTGGGAGGGATGGCCCTATTCCATGGCCTCCACGTTCCCCAGACCTAGCTCCGTTAGATTTTTACGTCTGGGGACGAGTCAAAACTCTGTTATACGTCACGGAAATTCCATCTAGGGATGATTTAGTCCAACGCATTGAAGTCAAAATTAAAGACGAAATGCGTTTACGCACCACTACAGTGGAAATTAGGCGAAGGTGTCGTGCGTGCATACGCAAAAAAAGTCAATAATTTGAACACGATTTATAATAAAGTTTTATTTTTATCAAAAATCGATTTTTAATTATAAGTCCAAAAATTAGTACCTACATATAAATGTAAGATAAAGATATGTGACAGATTTTACTGTGGAAGAGTGAGGTATTAGTTGTTGGTGTTGTAGCCTACTTAGTGTATGTTATTTAAGTAAAAAAAGAGTTTTTATCGCGAATATCGAATATCAGGCTGATGTGTCCCGATACACAAATTTTGTGATATAGTAGTGTTTAAAAAGGTTTTTATGGCACGATATGCACGTTGAAAAGGGGATAGACTAGAGAATTTAATAAAAGAGTTCGAAGATCACGATCACTTTTAGTTAGGAAAAGCTCATAAAAAAGCCGTTTACCCTTTAGTTTTTTGGGAATTTGAAGTGATTTTTAGATTCTCCACAGAAAGCTTCACTAAAAAGTGGGAAATTTCTAAATAATAACATAAAATTAGGAAAACCCCAAAGAAAAGCCGTTTTCCCTTTAGTTTTTTTAGCAATTTGATGTGATTTTTAGATTCTCCACAAAAAGCTTAACTAAAAATGTGGGAAATTTCTGAAAAAAACGTTTTCCTTTTAGTTTTTTGAGAATTTGATGCGATTTTTAGATTCTCCACAAAAAGCTTAACCAAAAAAGTGGAAAATTTCTAAATAATAACATAGAATTAGGAAAAACCCAAAGAAAAGCCGTTTTCCCTTTAGTTTTTTGTGAATCTGATGTGATTTTTAGATTCTCCACAAAAAGCTTAACTAAGAAGTGGGAAATTTCTAAAAAAAAACGTTTTCCCTTTAGTTTTTTGGGAATTTGATGTGATTTTTAGATTCTCCAAAGAAAGCTTCACTAAAAAGTGGGAAATTTCTAAATAATAACATAAAATTAGGAAAACCCCAAAGAAAAGCCGTTTTCCCTTTAGTTTTTTTGGCAATTTGATGTGATTTTTAGATTCTCCACAAAAAGCTTAACTAAAAATGTGGGAAATTTCTGAAAAAACGTTTTCCTTTTAGTTTTTTGAGAATTTGATGCGATTTTTAGATTCTCCACAAAAAGCTTAACCGAAAAAGTGGAAAATTTCTAAATAATAACATAGAATTAGGAAAAACCCAAAGGAAAGCCGTTTTCCCTTTAGTTTTTTGTGAATCTGATGTGATTTTTAGATTCTCCACAAAAAGCTTAACTAAGAAGTGGGAAATTTCTAAAAAAAAACGTTTTCCCTTTAGTTTTTTGGGAATTTGATGTGATTTTTAGATTCTCCACAGAAAGCTTCACTAAAAAGTGGGAAATTTCTAAATAATAACATAAAATTAGGAAAACCCCAAAGAAAAGCCGTTTTCCCTTTAGTTTTTTTGGCAATTTGATGTGATTTTTAGATTCTCCACAAAAAGCTTAACTAAAAATGTGGGAAATTCCTGAAAAAAACGTTTTCCTTTTAGTTTTTTGAGAATTTGATGCGATTTTTAGATTCTCCACAAAAAGCTTAACCGAAAAAGTGGAAAATTTCTAAATAATAACATAGAATTAGGAAAAACCCAAAGAAAAGCCGTTTTCCCTTTAGTTTTTTGTGAATCTGATGTGATTTTTAGATTCTCCACAAAAAGCTTAACTAAGAAGTGGGAAATTTCTAAAAAAAAAACGTTTTCCCTTTAGTTTTTTGGGAATTTGATGTGATTTTTAGATTCTCCACAGAAAGCTTCACTAAAAAGTGGGACATTTCTAAATAATAACATAAAATTAGGAAAACCCCAAAGAAAAGCCGTTTTCCCTTTAGTTTTTTTGGCAATTTGATGTGATTTTGAGATTCTCCACAAAAAGCTTAACTAAAAATGTGAGAAATTTCTGAAAAAAACGTTTTCCTTTTAGTTTTTTGAGAATTTGATGCGATTTTTAAATTCTCCACAAAAAGCTTAACTAAAAAAGTGGAAAATTTCTAAATAATAACATAGAATTAGGCCCCATGTTGGGCGCCACTGTAACGGAACGATAGTTACGTTAAACAGATTATCCCTTCAGAGGTTCTTTAGCGGTGTTCTTCTAGCCGGCCTAGCTCAGGGTGTGTCGTGGGGTTTTCAAGAACTTGAAGGAATCGTGAATATACCGCGTTGAGGGAAGGAATGCCAAGAATCTGTTATACCACGGGTTCACTTAAATTGTTTTCATCATCTTATTGGGAAGTTTAATAATTAAGGCATTTCATCATACGTAACAGCACAAAAAAAAATGAAATTAAAACGGAAAACGACAAAAGAAAAATATACACTAAGCAAAAAAAAAAAATGAGAAAAAAATATTGATTTTTTGGTTAATATAAAAATATAAATATACATAAGCGAAGTTTTTATTATTTCTAATCAAAAGCAAATAGAATAGCACTGATGTTTCACAAAAACTATTAAACATAATTCATCTTAAAACTAGAAAATTTGTACCCTTTATTCATTTTTTTATTTTTTTTTTTTTTTTTTTTTTTTAGTCCGGACGCGCAAATTAAATTATAAGCTAGCTTAACTTAAGAAATAATCTTTAATAAATTAATGATAGTAATTTTTATAATAATATAGTAATATAAGAATATAATGTATATAAGTAAGTGAAGATATATGTAAATGTAATAATAATAATAATAAATATATAAATGCATAAAAAAAAAATGGATAATTTGTTCAAATAAATACCGCTTATCGGTAATGATAAATTCCTTGGATGGTCGGCACCAGCTACTCCAATTACGGTGTTACCGTATTATTGTATCGTAGTTTCGCTTTACATTATTGTCCGAATATTCTTTAGACGGACTGTCGTACAAATATATTTTTTTAGAGTTGTTTTGATGTACATAAGAAAATGTAGTAGTATGTTATGTACACCTCAATAGTCGCAGATGATGATGACATAAATAATCAATAAACTTTATATCAGCTGTGGTTATTTAAATTTCAATACAACAAATTTTTTTTTTCCAGGCTATCTTAACTTAACTGACTAAGAGCATTTAACAAGTTATTTTTTTTTCACAGTCGATGCTATTAAATTCGGTTTCGATGGTACTTTCTTTTAACACACTCTTTAGGGCTTAACATTTAAAATCAACAATATTAATTTCTTAGGGGTCATATCACTGGGTATAATGTATATAGATATTTATATATTTCTTTAACCACCGTAAACCACGAGCGTGTTTGGTACCGCTACGCTTAACGCGGTTAGCGGTCACGTAACAGTGCTGTGACTTCTGTCAACAAAATGTGTAGCAGATTATTGTTAAAAATCGGAGTAGATTTGTAATTTGTGGAGTAAAAATAATTTTAGCTAATTTTTAAACATATTTTTTGACTTTTTAACGTTTATTTATATAAATGAACATTTATATTTATATATATTTATATAAACTATTACATAATTCATTCTGAAAAAATCAGTCTTTATTAAATTCAACAAAATAACTAAACAGCCAAATTAAACGAATCAAATCACATATGTGTAAATTCATACTAAATTTGCTTAAATAAAATTATAATTAACAATACTAATTTTTGTTTATTAAACTAATAAGTCTTACTTCAGATTGCACAATTTGGTAAAAAAACGAAACAAAAAAGTTTTACAATAGGTTTCATTCCTTTAATTTGTACTCTCCGTCCGTGAACACAAATTTATCCGCAAATTTTAATAAGCCTGCTGTGTCGGACGATTCCCAGCAAACTTTATTCTTGATTAATAATTCTTTTGCGTACATTAAATGTTCGACCGTTTTAATGTTTAGGCCATTTCTTAGGTTGGTTTTTATTAAATTAAGCCTCGAGAATTTCCGTTCTGCTGATGCAGTGCTATGAGGAAGAGAACATAGTTTCAACATATAGTTAGAAATTTCTAAAAATATAGGTTCATCTGTTATATCTTTAAATAATTTTAGTTTACTCCAAAATTCAACAACATCCCCATTAAATTTGCTGGCAATTTCCTGATTTCCAATTAATCTTCTAAACTGATTGTTTAAAATTTCTTCATCACTATTGTTAAATGGAAAGCAGTCGAGTATTGGCATAATTGTCGGAAGGCTCCCAGAACAAATTTCTTTAACGTTTAAGTATTTCAACAATTTCAATTTTCTGTCTCCGAAATCAAATCTCTGTTTAATTTGATCAGTCAATTCAATGTAAAATTTAACTAAAACCTGTTTAATATTATTTACGGTTTCTTTATTCAAATTGTTGGAATTTAGAAATTCTTCAAAACGTATGCCAAAATGCATAGATTCAAGTGGAAGATGAAAATTTACATTTTGAGTATCCGTACCGCGCTTTAAAAATTCCGGTTTAATAAAATTTTTTAAAATTTCTATCAAAAGCGACTTTAATTGATAGTGAAGTAAGTGAATCTGGGTGGTTTCCGATTGAAACTGTTTATTTGCATCATTTATTAATTTTAAAATATACGACATGAATAATAGATATAACTTATTGAAAGGGTCTAAAATAAAATCATTAATTTCTGCGGCGTTTGAGCTATGAAGTTCTTCATAGTCGTACAAGCCGAAATAATATTTCAGAGCTTCCATTTGTTCTAATACACGATTAACTACGCTTTCGTAGGATAGCCAACGAGTGGCACTTAGTTTTAATATTCTATGACACTTTATATTAAAGTATTGCTGAAACTCTTTATATGCCCCTTGTCTTTTGGGGCTATGGGCAAAATGATTGAATATATTTTTAATATTTTTTTCTATATTGTTTGGCAATTTCTTGCATGCCAATGAAGCACATAAATGCAAGGAGTGACATGCGCATCTCATAAAAAACAAATCTTCGTTAATATTCAAAAATTTTGTTACAACCCCGTTTAGATGGCCGGCCATTACGGACGCGTTATCTACAGCAAGACCCACAATATTTTCTAATGGAATCCCAGCATCTTCGAAGTTGTTTGAAACCGCATTAAATATATCTTGTGCGGTCGATCCAATGAGTTCGACAAGCGCAAGAAAACAATCATTTATCAAATTATTGTCTAGATCGAAGAAGCGGGCAACTATAACTAGGCATTTTGCGGTGGAAACGTCGGTTGTTTCGTCTAGAATCAAAGAAAACTGACAATCTTTTAATTTATTTGCGATATTTAACCTCGAATATGGTCCAATTATTTTGTTTATGATCGCCGTTGCCTTTTTTCTTCCGCATTTAATTTGCGCTGCCAGTTTGGAATCAGGGCAGGTTTTTTGTATAAAAGCCGGCAAAAAATCCATTTGCTGAAATGGGAGGTCATACTGGACACAGTACATGACGCAAGAAAATTCGGCAGCCCTTTTTTGGTAGTTTTTCGTTATTTGATTCGAAGCAGTGTAGCATTCTTGTAAAGTTGGAATACTTTTTTTAATATTTATATTTTTAGCATGCAATTTGTTGTTTTTTTCATGTCTCCTTAAATGACATTTATTATTTGCCAAAAATTGATAACATACGCTGCAAAAAGCTCTTTCATCGACTTTCTTGAGCCAGGAAAATATATGTTCCCATTCTGGCTTGTATTTTTGGGTATATTTTTTTTTTACTGGTACTTCTACATTTTCTGAAGACGAGCTTGAACCCGAAAAATCACCCAGACTTGTTATAATTACATTGCTAAAATATTATTATAATTGTTTATTAAACTTAATGTTGGTAAAGTGAATAAAATAAGTAAATATACTTGCAAAAATTTTATGAAATAAATTGTTTTATAAGACTTCTGCTGTGCTTTTCGAGAAGCTTCTGAATTTCAAGAAATATATATATATATATATATATATATATATATATATATATATATATATATATATATATAAAAATAATTGAAATCTATTGTTCACTACATAGGCCGAATTTTTAATTTTTGCAAATGATTACTTTTTTTTATTCACAGCATCCAATGTTTCAAATTTTCGAAATACATATTGTTGAGCACTATACCTGTTTGTTTCATTATCCTTTGGTTTCGATGGCACTTGTAAACCACTTGCACTAGTAGAGGCACTACAAAATATTGAAAATGTTGCTTTATAATAAAACTATAAACATAATAACATTTACTTACATGGTTTTAGGAATGGTGGAAAAGTATCGCTTCATCGTACGGGTAATTTTAATCAACACTAATTTGTTTATATAGACATTTTTCCAGTTCTTGAATTCTTGAATACAATATAAAATCAGGCTTGCACTTGGATGATTAATCCAATTATCCGTAATCGAATCACGTAAAATTTTGTTCACTAATCTAAAATTGCGCGCACTACTAAATGAAACGATAAATTTAATATCCGTTGTTAAACCGGTAATTTAATTATGTCAAATAATACCAACATAAGCAAAAAACAATACGCAAATAAAAATAACCCCTAGAAACAGTAAAATGGTAATACATAAAAAAGTTTACATAATCCCAAAAAACGTAAACGTTTGATTAATCCAATAAGCAAAACAAAAATAATTTGGAACAAAAAGTGGAGTAGATTTTAGTTAGTGGCCACTGAATTTATAAAAAAATAAAATTGTAGTAGATCTACTACAATTGTAGTAAAGTAACAGCCCTGCACGTAACCCCAAACCGTTCGATTTTTTTTCGTTTTTTTTTTTTTTTGTTTTTGTTAACTCACGATTTCACAAACGATATTTATATAAGTGCGGGTTCAAATTGCCACCTCACTGAATTACACCGTATCCAAATATAACTTAGTTTATAAAAAAATTGATATTTATATGGGTTGGCTTATAGGCCTTCCCTTGTATAACACGGAAAAAAATGCCACACAAACAAATTACGCACGATGGCCGTTAAATTTAGTTTAGTTTTTTTTTTTTTTATACAATGGGTTATAGCGGATGCGGATCGCTAATAATCACCAATGATATTGTCGGCCATGGCATCACAAACTCACAAAAAATAAGAATTTTATACGCGATCCCCACGCGTTTCAATTAAATAATTTTTAATTTTTTTTTTCTGATACAGGGATTCTTGAAATTAATCACTACGTACACTCTTTATATTAATAGGTGTGTGCTTTTATGAGGCACAAATAAAAATTATTTATTTTTGTTTATCAACACAAGTGGTAAACAATACTTTCAGCAAAACATTAGAGGGCGACCGACGGTTGGTCGGATTATTTATAGTCTTTTTTAGTGAAGGGGAAGGACAGGGTAGTACAACCAATAGTCACCGCTCACACATAGTATGGGAAATTATGATTTTTTCCTCAGGGATGGGAACGAGGACCGATATAGGGCCATCGTTACATCGCATTTTTAGAAAATGAAATTTTTCTGATTTTTTCCGTTCCCGAGCATATTACAACCGATAATGGCAGACAGTTTCTTTCGAAGTTATTTAAAGAACTACTTGACAAATACAAAATCTTACACGTTCGCACGCCGGTTTACTCCCCGCAAAGTAATGCGTCGGAGCGCGTGAATCGCACATTATTAGCCTCTATTCGTTCTTACCTAAATGATCACGACCACACCGAATGGGACAAACACCTGTATGAGGTGGCAGCAGCTCTCCGGAATGTGATACACGAAACAACCAAATACTCGCCTCACTACGTCGTATTTGGTCAACACATGACTCTGCACGGCTCGGATTATCGCCTGCGGCAGCTGTTATTTGGGGATTCTAATGAAATCCAAATCATGATGAAATCCGATAGATTAAATTTGGTTAGAGACAATATAGTTCATTACATGAAAGTTGCCCACGAACGTAACGCCCGACACTATAACCTACGAAGTCGGTGTCGCAGTTTCCAACCCGGACAACCAGTGTTTGTTAGAGCTTTTGCCCAAAGTGACGCGGTCAATAAATTTTCGGTCAAATTAACCTCCAAATTTATACCGGCCATTATAGCCTCAAAACTTGGAAATGTTACGTATACCCTTAAGAAAATAGATGGAAAAATATTAGGAACTTATCACGCAAAAGATATTCGAGCCTAATACTCTACCCATCCTTATGACTATATTATCCGATAGAATTGCCCGGCTTTATGAGACTTTTCTCGGGTGTGCGTCGTCCCCACGTTTGTAACGATGGCCCTATATCGGTCCTCGTTCCCATCCCTGAGGAAAAAATCATAATTTCCCATACTATGTGTGAGCGGTGACTATTGGTTGTACTACCCTGTCCTTCCCCTTCACTAAAAAAGACTATAAATAATCCGACCAACCGTCGGTCGCCCTCTAATGTTTTGCTGAAAGTATTGTTTACCACTTGTGTTGATAAACAAAAATAAATAATTTTTATTTGTGCCTCATAAAAGCACACACCTATTAATATAAAGAGTGTACGTAGTGATTAATTTCAAGAATCCCTGTATCAGAAAAAAAAAATTAAAAATTATTTAATTGAAACGCGTGGGGATCGCGTATAAAATTCTTATTTTTTGTGAGTTTGTGATGCCATGGCCGACAATATCATTGGTGATTATTAGCGATCCGCATCCGCTATAACCCATTGTATAAAAAAAAAAAAACTAAACTAAATTTAACGGCCATCGTGCGTAATTTGTTTGTGTGGCATTTTTTTCCGTGTTATACAAGGGAAGGCCTATAAGCCAACCCATATAAATATCAATTTTTTTATAAACTAAGTTATATTTGGATACGGTGTAATTCAGTGAGGTGGCAATTTGAACCCGCACTTATATAAATATCGTTTGTGAAATCGTGAGTTAACAAAAACAAAAAAAAAAAAAACGAAAAAAAATCGAACGGTTTGGGGTTACGTGACCGCTAACCGCGTTAAGCGTAGCGGTACCAAACACGCTCGTGGTTTACGGTGGTTAAAGAAATATATAAATATCTATATACATTATACCCAGTGATATGACCCCTAAGAAATTAATATTGTTGATTTTAAATGTTAAGCCCTAAAGAGTGTGTTAAAAGAAAGTACCATCGAAACCGAATTTAATAGCATCGACTGTGAAAAAAAAATAACTTGTTAAATGCTCTTAGTCAGTTAAGTTAAGATAGCCTGGAAAAAAAAAAATTTGTTGTATTGAAATTTAAATAACCACAGCTGATATAAAGTTTATTGATTATTTATGTCATCATCATCTGCGACTATTGAGGTGTACATAACATACTACTACATTTTCTTATGTACATCAAAACAACTCTAAAAAAATATATTTGTACGACAGTCCGTCTAAAGAATATTCGGACAATAATGTAAAGCGAAACTACGATACAATAATACGGTAACACCGTAATTGGAGTAGCTGGTGCCGACCATCCAAGGAATTTATCATTACCGATAAGCGGTATTTATTTGAACAAATTATCCATTTTTTTTTTTTATGCATTTATATATTTATTATTATTATTATTACATTTACATATATCTTCACTTACTTATATACATTATATTCTTATATTACTATATTATTATAAAAATTACTATCATTAATTTATTAAAGATTATTTCTTAAGTTAAGCTAGCTTATAATTTAATTTGCGCGTCCGGACTAAAAAAAAAAAAAAATAAAAAAAATGAATAAAGGGTACAAATTTTCTAGTTTTAAGATGAATTATGTTTAATAGTTTTTGTGAAACATCAGTGCTATTTTATTTGCTTTTGATTAGAAATAATAAAAACTTCGCTTATGTATATTTATATTTTTATATTAACCAAAAATCAATATTTTTTTCTCATTTTTTTTGCTTAGTGTATATTTTTCTTTTGTCGTTTTCCGTTTTAATTTCATTTTTTTTTGTGCTGTTACGTATGATGAAATGCCTTAATTATTAAACTTCCCAATAAGATGATGAAAACAATTTAAGTGGACCCGTGGTATAACAGATTCTTGGCATTCCTTCCCTCAACGCGGTATATTCACGATTCCTTCAAGTTCTTGAAAACCCCACGACACACCCTGAGCTAGGCCGGCTAGAAGAACACCGCTCAAGAACCTCTGAAGGGATAATCTGTTTAACGAAACTATCGTTCCGTTACAAACCCAAAGGAAAGCCGTTTTCCCTTTAGTTTTTTTAGGAATTTGATGAGATTTTTAGATTCTCTTCAAAAAGCTTAACTAAAAAAGTGAGTTAATTTCTGAAAAAAAGCTTTCCCTTTAGTTTTTTGGGAATTTATGTGATTTTTAGATTCTCCACAAAAAGCTTAACTAAAAAAGTGGAAAATTTCTAAAAAAATTTTAGATTCTCCACAAAAAGCTTAACCAAAAAAGTGAGAAATTTCTAAATAATAACATAGAATTATAAAAAACCCAAAGAAAAGCCGTTTCCCTTTATTTTTTTAGGAATTTGATGTGATTTTTAGATTCTCCACAAAAAGCTTATCTAAAAAAGTGGGTTAATTTCTGAAAAAACGTTTTCCCTTTAGTTTTTTGGGAATCTGATGTGATTTTTAGATTCTCCACAAAAAGCTTAACCAAAAAAGTGAGAAATTTCTAAATAATAACATAGAATTATAAAAAACCCAAAGAAAAGCCGTTTCCCTTTATTTTTTAAGGAATTTGATGTGATTTTTAGATTCTCCACAAAAAGCTTAACTAAAAAAGTGGGTTAATTTCTGAAAAAACATTTTCCCTTTAGTTTTTTAGGAATCTGATGTGATTTTGAGATTCTCCACAAAAAGCTTAACCAGAAAAGTGGGAAATTTCTAAATAATAACATAGAATTAGGAGAAACCCAAAGGAAAGCCGTTTTCCCTTTAGTTTTTTGGGAATCTGATGTGATTTTTAGATTCTCCACAAAAAGCTTAAGTAAAAAAGTGGGTTAATTTCTGAAAAAACGTTTTCCCTTTAGTTTTTTGGGGAATCTGATGTGATTTTTAGATTCTCCACAAAAAGCTTAACTAAAAAAGTGGGAACTTTCTAACTAATCACATAGAATTAGGAAAAACCCAAAGGAAAGCCGTTTTCCCTTTAGTTTTTTGGGAATTTGATGTGATTTTTAGATTCTCTACAAAAAGCTTAACTAAAAAAGTGGGTTAATTTCTGAAAAAACGTTTTCCCTTTATTTTTTTGGGAATCTGATGTGATTTTGAGATTCTCCACAAAAAACTTAACCAAAACAGTGGGAACTTTCTAAATAATAACATAGAATTAGGAAAAACCCAAAGGAAAGCCGTTTTCTCTTTACTTTTGTTGGGAAATTGATATGATTTTTAGATTCTCCACAAAAAGCTTAACTAAAAAAACGGAAAATTTCTGAAAAAACGTTTTCCCTTTAGTTTTTTGAGAATTTCATGTGATTTTTAGATTCTCTTAAAAAATTCTAGGAATCTGTTCGTGCTTCTTAATGATTATTTGTAAAATTTGCATCGCATACAGGGGCAATTCGGAAAAAATTTATGGATTAGAATTTTCACTATAATTTTTCGATTTTCTGCGGCCATATAAGTTATTTTCAGCTTTTGGCCAGTATCTCAAAAACTTCCACTAGTAAACTAAACTTTCGGTTGTTTTCCTAATAGCCTTGGTTATACTGAAACTACATGGAAAATTTGGGGAAAATTTATATATTAGAATTTTCACTAAATTTTTTTTTTGATTTTCTGCGGGATTTTTTTTTTGATTTTCTGCGGCCTTATAAGTTATTTTTCATTTTTAGCCAATATCTCATGTAGTCTCAGTATGACCTAGGCTATTATAAAAACTACTGAAAGTATTGGTTACTAGTGGAAGTTTTTGACATATTGGCTAAAAACTGATAATAACTTATATGGCCGCAGAATATTAAAATTTTACTGTGGAAATTGTAATCCATAAATTTTTTCCGAATTGTCCCTGTATGCAATGCAAATTTTTCAAAATTTAAATAAGAATTAGCCGAGTTCCCTCCAGTTTGAAATTTATTTATATCGTGTAAAATGTAAAAATACCATTTTTCATAAGGACTGGTTATGAAACGGCCAATTTAGTCCAGCACGAAGATCCTAGAATTTTGCCCAAAACTTACTTTAAAATCCCTGATCAATAGTGCTATCCAAATTTCATCGTAATTTGTTAAGAAATGGCGGAAAGACGGAATATTGTTAAATTTCAAGATTTCATTTACCGAGTTTCTTTACTTTGGACTTCGGAGATCAATCAATTTGTCATTTTAAGGATCGTTTTTAATATTTTATTTCGCTGAGATGTTTTATTTTGTGAAAAAAGTGATACATAATGAATAAAAAATTTCCGCTGGTAATTATATAACAAAATGCATTCTCTTTAGAAATATAACTGCCACTTGCGGCGAGTAGCGTAATCTCTTATTTTCCGCTGTCAAATTTCCGCTATCTTATACAGCATCGTTTACAGTAAAGGCTATAAGCTTGATTATAAATGTTTTCATATTAGCCAGTACATCTCACGTTGTTTTATTTTAATTGCATCTTTAATTAAATGCATGAACTCCGAGATATTTAGCAGATTCAGCTTGGGGAATTTGTACCCCATTGAGAAGTGTATGGAGGTTACTATTTTTGTGCCGCAACGCATATTGCCAGGTGACTTTTTAGGATTCAAAATCATATCTATTTTTTGTGCAAGTTCTGGTGGATTGACATTTTGATGGAGATCTATAAACTGGTTTATAATCAATCCTAGATTCTATGTCGTGTGGTTGAAATACTGATGTCAGATGCTGTGCAAACAGTTCTGCTTTTTCTTCGTTACGTCGCACCCATTCTCCATTTATGTTCCTTATAGGTGGCACTTAGATTTTTGGCCTCTTGTATCTTTTAGTAGTTTTCCAAAGAGAATAATTTTTATCAGCTTCAGGACCCAGCTCTTTCAAATAAAATTCGATTAAATTCTCTTTTGTCAATAATGTTTCTGGTTCTATGCCATATGAGGGAATAATTGATCTCCAGGGAATAATTGATCTCTTGTGCGACTTTCTCACCTAATACGGGTGTAGAGTCTTTAGCTGCTTCACGCATGGAGTTAATAAAATATTTAGTTTGTAATTCAAGTTCTTGTTTAGTTTTAAGACTAACTTTTAACTCAATTAGGTTGTCCAGTTTCTCTCTAAATGATTCCCAATCAAAAAATTTATTAGTAAAATTAAGTTTGGTTTTCTTTTTTATGACTAATGTACTCAGAGTCATTAAGACCGGTGTGTGTGTTATAAATATAAAGGACAAATTTAAAAGTACTATCAACTGTAATACCTAAATCTAAAAAACTATCATACACTTTTAAAGTAACGCTATTAACATAAAATCATAATTAAAATTCACGTTGTAAACTATTGGCTTAGTTTTTAATACACTGCGCATTTATCAGCATTAATAATCATATAGTTTTTATTACACCATAACTGCAAATTATTTAAATTGTTTTGCAAAATATGACATTCATTTATCGATTTAATTGAATTAAACAATTTTAAATCATCAGCAAATAAAAGACCTCACAACAAATCCAGAAAAAACTTCACTATAGATAGTTGTATTAGAAAATATGTATACATAGAATGTGCGCTCTTGTTTAATAAGTAGTGGTGCGAAAGAAAAAAATTAACATGGGATTGTTAGTGTAACCAACACAATCTTCTGTAGTTTGTTGCATATTGGTATCTGCGTTTCAGACTTTGTTCAGGGCTTTTAATTGTTGTTGGTTTTGGCGAGAGGCGAAGAACGAATTACGCATACTCTCACACAGCTGTCGCCTGTGTGTTACGGAGTGTGCATTATTCGTTCTTCTTCTCTCGATATTCGTCACTCCTGTGGCCTGCGTCTGTGTATGAGGCACAATAGAACATAAAACAATAGAATGAAACTGTTTCAATAAAAAAATAGAAAAACAATAGAACGAAATTTTTTCTATTGACGAATGGTTCAATATGATTTATGATTGGAAAGTAGCAGATGATGGCGAAATCTCACTAAGCTCTTTGGCCTCGAAAAAGTAAAGGCTTATGGCGAGTTTTTTTTGCAACCAAAAAGTAGATCAAGTTTTTACAATTGCCAAAGAACGTAAAATTTCTTGTTGTTGTTTTTGTTGTCAGTGTGTAGGTAATAGCGCGTAAGCGACCGTCTTTTGTCGTTTGTTTTTTATGCATATTTTGTTTAAACGCACTTGTGCAACACAGAGAACGTGTGTCTTGAAAAAAAAAATTATGGCATAAACAAGTTTATATATAAACATTTTTATATTAAATATACGGTTATTAGTTTGTGTAATATATTAATTTACACAAAACACATTTGGACACAGCAAAAAAAAATACTTAAATATCAAATTATAAAAATTGCGCACTAATAATATTTGGTGGTGGTAGTGTCGATCAAATCGAAAAAAGATCAAATCTATCAAAAAATATAAATTTGATTTAGATCAAGTCTCTGTCATTTTTGTGTTGGATAGGACGTAAAAAAATCAAATCTTTTTGTTGGAAAGAACGTCACGTTATATTATCTTTTTTATGTTGAAAAGTAGGGTCAGGGTCTCATCATTAGGTTTAGATAGGTAGTATTTTTATTATGTTCAGCACGATAACCTACGTTCTGGTGTACTGTTTCTGGTGTGTGATAGACGATTCTATTTCTTTATTTTGCATGGAATTTTTCAATCTTCATTTTGTAGTGTTTTAGTATATTTTATTTCAAAATCCTTTACCACATGCCACAAACAGGTCATGCCGGGTGTGATCTTATTACACACCCGGTTCTCGTATGCTATCGGCTAAACATTTGTAGTTTAGTTTTTAGTGTATGTTACCTAGTAATAAACATTTAGATCAGATGCATGTGTTTGTGGTAGAAATTCGATTGAGTAATTCAACAATTTTTTTTGCATGTTTCTTGCTGTTTTGTCACTAACCGCATGCGGCTACCATTCATTTTTGATTCCTTACAATAAAATATACATATTTTAGTGTGTTAGTTGGAAATAAAAATTAATCGTCGCTACCCTCTCGCTGATATTCCATCTTCATGCGATGGGAGGGGCGA
Source organism: Nephrotoma flavescens (assembly GCA_932526605.1). Classification (NCBI taxonomy): domain Eukaryota; kingdom Metazoa; phylum Arthropoda; class Insecta; order Diptera; family Tipulidae; genus Nephrotoma; species Nephrotoma flavescens. Next base: position 190,822,797 of record OW052222.1, on the reverse strand, counting down.
TAAGATCTATTTTTTAAAGAAATCATCATAAAGATTAAAAAATATCGATTTTATTCAAGGTGACTGTCAAATGTTCAATGTATTTGGTGATTTATTCGATCACATCAATTTGTCAGTTTTTTCATTTTTTTTGTTATGAAAAAGGGTCACTGGTAAAAATTCTCTAAGCAATGATAATAATATGATGCATTTATATTTGTTTCATTGTAATACGTTGATTCACTATCATTATGAACAGCAACGGACCAATATTAGGGTGCATTTGAGCCAAAAAATGAAATTTTGCAAAAAATTAGGGTAGCTTTTAAGTTATGGAGGTCAATATCTAAAATATACGAGTTTTTTGGGACAAGCGGTTGACGTCATACTGTAGGTGAGGTTTGTGGCTAACAATCCTGAAAATATGAACCAATAGCCTTGGGCTAATTTTTAGCAATTTGGCCGAATGTGGCCGGATGATTTGGCATTTTTCAGTTTTTTGGCCAAAATGACCCTCCACCCTCATTTTTTTATATGCTATTTGAAAGCTGGCGTCAATACCTTTCCAACGATATGCATATGTCCGGGGTACGTCAAATATGTTTAGCACTATGAGCGTGGCCAAAATGGCCAAAAGTGGCCGTTCAGAAGCCGGCCTCGGCCAACATGGCGGCCAAACCAAAAAGTTGTAGAACAAAAGTTGCTTAGTTTTTTAAGTACTACAAACCCTGAAAATATGAGATGAAAATATGAGATAAAAAGAAAGAAGTACGGACAAACATACGGACAAAGCAAGATTATATGGTGACGTCATAGAAAAATTTCCAAATGTCATAACTTTGGTCAAAATCATCCGTTTTGGACGTTTGAGGTTTCGCTGAATTGTTATTGACGTCTACAATCATAATTTGCTAGTTAAAATGCACTTTTGGGGCACTTTTTGGGGCAGTTATACCCGAAAAACTGATTTTTTGGGGCAATTTTCGGAATTTCATACCTCCACTCAATGTTGGTAGAAATTCATGCTTTTATACAATATTTGGGTCTACTTTTCTAGACCTTTCCAATGGTATATAACATTATCATTGCGGTCTCAAAGGGAAAAAGTTCGAAACTAGCTGTATATATACGAGTTCGACTTCCAGCACAGTAGGCGCTTTCGTCACTCGTTTGGACTGCCGTCCAAAGTGATTGATATCGGACGATAGTTTTTTATATCAGACTTAATTCCCGATTTAAAAACTAGAGTAGTTCTTGCTGATTTCCAACGTAACGGGAACATATTATTACTCATTGAATGATCAAAAATAATAATAACTTGAATCTGGCTCTAAATAATTAGAATTATCTATACCTGATAGCCAAGATACTGTAGATAAATTAAAGTCACCCAATATTAAAAATTTAGAAGATGATTTTGATAAGTTGAATTAATCTCTTAAATGTTTAAAATAATTTTTATACTGATCAGTGGCACTATTCTGGTAAGTCCCCGGGAATAAGGAACTGGGGAAAGAATTTATATGTAATTCAGTTCAAATATTTTTTTCCGACATACTGAGGTAAAACGCTATAGTGTTAATTTTTTTGAAAACAAAGTTAAATTGGGAATAATTTTCCCTGCCCATTTAGATATGGAAAAATTTTTCCAAATTTATAAATATTTACATCAAACTTTTCTCCTCAGTAGGCCGGAAAAAAATATTTGAATAGAAATTACATATAAATTCTTTCTCCAGTTCCTTATTCCCGGGGAGCTACCAGAATAGTGCAACAGAAGTTACTTGAGAGTAAAAAAATGGAACATTTTTTGTAATTAAACAAATTTTTGTAATTCAATTTTAAATTATTAATTTTTTATTTTGCACAAACAGGAAATGAATCAAATTTTGACTAAACTGCAATCAAACAACCCCTACCACTAGATTTATCAGGAAATAATGTTAAATCACGATCTTTCCTATAAACAGTATAATCATTAGAAAATAGTTCATTATCAAAAAATGTAACATATCATCCAGATCAGTTTCATTTAAACAAATGACATCATAGTTGCAAACTAATACGTTAGATAAAAATTGATGAGTTTTCGTTCTCAAACCATTTACATTTAGAAAATAGATTGATAAGAGCATGAAAATATTTTAAAAAAATGAATTAAAGAAAAACATTAAATAAATTTGAAAAAAGACAATAAAGAAAATGACTCCTCTGCAAGACGCCTAAGGGAATCTTCGTTGATGATTTTAATTATTTTAGATGATTCATTCTTTTTCACCAAAATATCATTGTTTTGTACCCATATAAATTTCAAATTGTAACACGTTTGACATGGTTTTATTTTATTTAATAATTGTTGCTTGTACACCGGTAGATGCTCAGTTACAAAAATGTGTTTATTATTAAGAGGATGAGATAAATTAATGTCACATACAAATACGTTTCTTTTTAATTTTATCTTCTTCGTCTTAAATGCATTCAATATTTTCAATTTTATTGCGGGCATTTTGTCCTTAGCTCATTATTCTGGCGCTCCAGCGAGGCTAATTTTGCTGTCATTTCATTGCCGGTGGCTTTTCGTTAATGCTGGAGATTGTAAGAGTTCTAATGGAGAAAGGGGGCTTATACTTCTATCTGCCGTAGTAGCTAAGCTTGCCCACTACTAAAGCATTGCGGTCGCTGGATATCGACGACTGGAAGCCCGCTCGCTCACTTTTCGAAGTCGTCGGTACTGGGCATCCTAATCCCTGCACCGTAGCATTATTCTTCTGCTGATCTGCCATGGTTGGTTTATTGTTCGGGGTTCCTTCTCCTAGCCAGATTTGGTCCGCGGATGGTATTTTATTTCCCACCTACCCTTCGGTAAGACGGTTAAAGAGCATTCATATATCCGCCAGCTGGGGACGCGCCACGATGGAAGTTTGGCATCTCCACACGGGAAATAACAAATGAAACGAAAAATCGACACAGGCGGGTGGATGGAATACTACACTACTATAGTTAGATTACCTACTGTTTCTTAGCAGATCTCAAAGGGTTCAACTAGAGTGTTTCTGTCAGAGTGGATTTTATAGAAAATCAGACCGGATTATGGTGCACGAGAAACCTATACTCATCAATAAGATAAGATTCAGTACTTTCTTAGAAAAGCTTTAGAAAAAATATTAGGTATAACTAAAGGTCATATTAAAATTTTTTTGGTCCGCTCGCTCTAGAAAAAACATTAGTCTTTTCCACGTCAAAGCTTGCAGAACCCAAATTGAAAATCGGGCTGAAGCCGAAATTAGAACACAAACCAAGATCTATTGACATACAAATAATTAAAAGCTCATAAAGGCCTAATCAAATGCATCTAAAAAAATTTTAGGCTTTATGTCATTTAATTTAAAGCTAGCTAATCGAAAATCTGATCAGAACCGAAATTAGAATTCAAAACAACATAAATTGGCATTTTTTGGGCTTCACTCGTTCTTCACCAAGCTTTTATTTATTAAATCTAAAGCTAGCCGAACCCAAAGAATAAGCACAGTTTAAAATTTGTCATTAAGCCATAATGAGCCTAAAATTATTTGTATATCAATCTGCATGTTATCTGGTTTCACTTTCTAATTTCGGTTTTGGTCATTTTTGGTTTGGGTTCTGCTAGTTTTAAATAATCTAAAATGTGGTCAAGAACGATTGAGGCATACAATGTCTTACTGGGCCATTTTATTAGGCCATAATGAGTCTTTAGTTATTTGTATATCACTTGATCTTGGTTTGCGTTCTAATTTCGGTTTTGATTCAATTTCCGTCTTTCTAGCTTTGAAGTGGAAAACCCCAGTACTTTTTCTAGAACGAGCGGACCAAAAAAAAAAAATTTTAATTATCCATAGTATTTTGTAATATTTATATGAATGAGTTCTGCGTATACAACGATTTTGAAAGACAGGATTTTTTACAAAAATTTACATATTATCGAAACTAAATCTCTCTCTCTCTCTCTCTCTCTCTCTTTCCCTCTCATAACATATAGTTTAAATTCTAGTGAGGCCAAAGGTAACTCAAACTGTTCCAGATTTTGTTCACGCCTTTTCAATGATTGTGGTTATTATGGTATTGTGAGCAGTAGTTCAATGGTTTAATTTAGATGACCTATTAAAAATAATTTTTTGTTTCTACCACAAACCGTTTTAAAATCATAACAAATGGCCAGTATTTTGCTTGGTCTGAGCTTGCTAATTTCTCAGTGGTGGCTGTAAATTCTAAGTTGTAGCATAAAAATTCCTGCGATGTTATTTTGTAGGAAGTAATCTAGGTGAATTTTCACATTCAACATTCGCCTTTAAGCATTTACTACAGAGCATACAAATCTCTCTACCTCTTATGATTTAGCTTAAGATTTATTTAACATTATTTGCCAGAAATACATAATATGTATTCTAATAATTTTTATTTTTTTTCCGCTTTATTTATACGAAAAATTTATTTGAAAAATTGCCAAAGTTTTATTTTCTTTTTGTTGCTGGTGTTCACTTTGTTGTTAAATTATCAGTATTTATACGAGTATGTAAGTAGACATAAGATAACAAACGAAACGAAGAAGATAACATCAACAATAAAAGTATTTTTTTTTATTGTTGATAGAATTTAATGTGGTTTGTTTCGTTTATACCAAAAAAAAAAAAATACAAAGTTAAATTAATTTAGATGTAAGATGCTGGCACAACTCGCTTGTAATGAACAACACTGTCTATGTATAACAGGATTTTAATTCTCTTAAGAGATTTAATTTAATTTCAATTCTGTTCTTAGTTGATATTATTATTTTATGGTCACATTAAATTAACGAACAGTGCAAAACATGGATGAGTGACTTTCAATTAGTTCTAGAATGCCAAACATTGAAATAATAAAATTATTATTGAATTATTTTTAAGAGCAAAATAGTTTGAGTTTGTTTCAGAAAAAAAAAAACTGGTAACCAGACATTGTCTGTTACAACTGTGGATGCATCTCAGGAATGTAATCTCTGTTAAAATGACAACTGTTATAATCCTTTCAAACCAACATGTTTTATACAAACTCGTAATTGGATATTCCCGGCCTTGATTTGATTTGTGTTTACGAAAAATAAAATTCGTAATGTAAATTTAAATTGTAAAATATTGGGATTTACTTCAAAAGAATTGGGTAATAAATGAACAAAGGAATAAAAAACAAATAACCTTAAGGTAGGTCAGGAGGCCCAACATTGTTGTATACATACATCATAAAAAGACTTTTGGTACAATGGAAAAATCTTCGTTATAAAATAAATAAGACGTAGGTGCATATTTGCCCTGTACCTTGTTCATTTGCTAGTTAAAGGCTGTTACGACTGTGTTGTCTGTAACAAGACATAATATTCGTTTACGCGTGACATCCCCATATTTTGTTAGATTTTATGTTTTTACTCTCGGTTTCTTGCCTCTGTGTTGTTGGTGTCTGAACGCGTTCCGTGTGGAGGGATTCTCGTATGTTTTTGTTCGTTTGGTTGGTAGTAAAACAAAAATGGGAGAGAGAGAGAACAATGCGAATCGAGTGTGTGCGTAAAGCAAAACATTCCATAAGAATGTTTTTCTTATATGCCTCTCGTTTATATCAATGCGAATTGATATAAACGAGAAACAGAGAAGAAAGATAATTCTTCTGGAATGTTTTGCGCGTCGTATGTGCGGCGTACGAAATTTTTTTGGTTATTCATTCAAGTTTTGGATTTTGGTCATTAGAGTTTGATTTTTTTATAAAAAGTAGAGTTTTAGAGTTTTTGTGAGTTAAGTTCAGTTTTTGTAAAGCTTATCTTAGGTGGTATTAATAAGATACTACAAGTAAAAATAAAAAGTGTATTTCGTTCATCTTAATAAAATAAGTTTACAAAAGACGATATTGTGTTTCGTGCTATGCCGTTTTCACCTTCGCTGGCTACATTTTGTTGACGTATAGAGGATGCGAGAAAAGTGAATTGCTAAATAGTTTTTGGCATAATACAATTAAAAAAACCAAACCACCACAGTTTGGGATTTGGCTTGTACAGCTGCGGTCTCGAAAAACCTACTCGAGGGTAAATAATTATATACTCAACGGGTACTTAGTTTTTTCAACGGTACCGTATTTCAACGGGTAGTGCATAATTCATCGGATGCTAAAAAATCCGAACGGGTGCAGTGAAAATATCAACCGGTGCTGCGATTTGGTATACGTGTGCTAAATTTACGGTACACCAATTCCAACAGTGTATTAATTTCGGTTGTCTCACACCCTGTTTACAAAAGGCGGAAGAACGCCCAACGAGTTTTTTTGGTTGGCCAGTTAATTATTGGTAGCCAGCCAGCTATTCGTTATACTTTTTAGTATCGGGGAAAGGCACCACAACGGTCCGGGGCGGCGACCCTGTGGCATGACGACCGCCCAAGGTCGCAACAAAATTTGTGTTTTATTAGAATTAAGGCGAGCCAACGCCCAACCAACTTGTTTACGGGTGGCAATTGAGACCACTTAAATTAATTTTGCAACATTCGGCACCAAAGCCGCAACGGTCCGGGGCGGCGACCCTGTGGCATGACGACCGCCCAAGGTCGCAACAAAATTTGTGTTTTATTAGAATTAAGGCGAGCCAACGCCCAACCAACTTGTTTACGGGTGGCAATTGAGACCACTTAAATTAATTTTGCAACATTCGGCACCAAAGCCGCAACGGTCCGGGGCGGTGACCCTGTGGCATGACGGCACCAAGGCCGCAACAGGATTTTTGTTTGAAAATTAATTAAGGTATTTTTTTTATTTTTTTTAGTTAATTTTATTTAAATTTTTTTTTGACTCTTTTTTATATATTTAAAATTTTTTTCTCTGATTAAATTTCATATTATAATTTGTAATCGAGCGCCGGATAACGGTCGCGCGCTCGATACGCATTTCTCTCTCTCTCTCTCTCATTCTCTCCTTAGCGTGGTACGGGTGGAGGGGGAAGTTGTTTCTTTTTTCGGTGGTTTTTTTTTTTTAAAATAAAATGAATATTTAATTTTTTCGGTGTGGTGTGATGGGAGCGGAGACTCCCTCTGTGTCGGTTTAGTGTTTGCGGTCCCTTGGTGCCCGCATCCAATTTCATAACCAGGGTGTAACCCTGTTTGAATTCGAATGGATGCGCGCACCAAGGCACCTCTACCGTTATTATTATTATAATTTATTTTTGTTGTTCGGTTCGTTCCTCAGGTTCCGGCCGAAGAATTTCGGCGGAACCCGGTAGTATTATTATTTGCGTTTTCTTTTTTCTTTTTATTTAAATTTCTGTAATCATCACGGTGTAAGCCAGGAACCATGTAAGCCTCAAACCCCACGACCCTAGCAATTCTCGCTGAGAACTTAGCCGGCAAAATATCACCGTGGAGGCCTCTGCATGTGTTTAAGTGAAATCTGCAGGTTGGCAGTAGCCAGCCTGTAACAAGGCTACCAAAGATTCCCCGCATGTGTTGTTTGGTATAGAATATTTTTTGGATTTAGGTTCAATCTAACGAGATGAAATATTCTATATATTTTTTACCTTTTTTATATCCCAAACAAGAAATGAGTTACAATTTTATAAAGTTTATGTTAAATAGGATAAAAAATATTGATTTTATTTCTACCCCAAAATGGTATCCACTCGTATACCTTAAAAGTCCTTTTCTTAAGCATTTGCACACAATTCACGAAATATATTGAGGAAACGGTATCCCATCACAAAATCGTAATTATTTTATCGTAATTTGATTTACCAAATACGAAATTTTTTGAGGTTTCGGTATTCTTTTATAATTTGTTTTTCGATTTTTGTGACAAGTTACTCTCAAATTTTCATTTGAAATCAAATTTTTACCATTTTTTATAAAAATTTTAAAATGTTCATAAATTATTATATCCGTTGAGAATGATGGAATATACATTTTATATATAATTCATACCTAACAAAATAAGCTTATTAACAAATTTACCAAATATGTAATTATTTCATTGAAACTGAAACAATGAAAAATATTTTTAATAGTGGGGAATATTTCACTAGTTTTCACTTATGGAACCCACTCATACGATTAAGAAGAATTATTACAAAATACTATTTGCGTTTATAAATAAATAACAGTAATGTTACGATCCTATTGGGTTGATGGAAACAAAAACTGTTCATTTAAGGTGTAGAACATTATTTTCATTTTTTGTGAGATTAGTGACATCTGGGGTAGAGTAGTGGCAGTTGGTAGTGTTGGTCCTATAACAGCTTTGTTGTATAGTGGATACTGTTGAAGTACCATCCAAAAGACGGTAATGCAGATATTAATTTTGATAACATAGTCGAAATATTTTTAAATGACGATATTGCAGATTGAATCGATAAAGAAGATTAACTTCAATATTCAAACCGAAAAATGCGGGCAATACAGATTTAAAAGTTGCAAATGAATGATAATTCTTTTCTAACATAAAATGTCAATAAAAAATATCTATACAATAGCCATGAGATGCAGTCACGTTTAGCTGATGAGTGGTTTGTATATCAAGATTTTGACAGATGAACGATGATCTGACTACCAAATCACCAATTTGATGAAAAATGACCCTAAGTAGAATTTGAATATATGTTTGGAGTGGGTTTTATTAGGTTATATTGGTGAAATGTTCCATTTTCCGTTGTTGCGACGGTAAAATTGTCCATCATTCGAGATTTTGGCAGATGGAAACCAATCTGACTGCCGATTCGATAGCCCATTATCATAGGTAGATTTTTATTATAGGTTATAGGGATGAAATTTTGATTTTCCCCATTTTTTAACAATAAAACCGTTGGTCATTCGCGATTTTTCCTTATGCACACCAATCTGAATATGTCGATTTGATAGCCTATGACCATAGGTAGACTTTGATTATAGGTTAGGGGTGGGTCTGATGGGGTTATACGGGTGAAATTTTTAATTGTCCCCGTTTTTCATCGATAAAATCGTTCGTCATTCGTGTTTTTGGCATATAGACATCAATCTGACTATGCCGATTCGATAGGCTATCGAATTAGCATAGGCAGATTGGTGTCTATATGCCAAAATCACGAATGACGAACGATTTTCTCGATGAAAAATGGAGAAAATAAAAAATTCACCCCTATAACCCCATTAGATTTGTGTATCGGCACAGTCTTGAATTCCAAACCACTTTAACGACACTTACAAACCATTAAATGCTTGATAATTTTTGTGATTTCTTTGTTGGTAATTTTCCATGCTACTGAAGTTAGCCGAAAATTTCAGCCGAAAAAAAACCTGCATTATCGGCATATTTTGTATTAGGTGGTAGTACAAAATTCTGTTGATATTAGCCGAAAATTACATGTAATTGAATATAAGGCCCTTTTCCAATTACTTACTTATTTGTGTAGACGTACTTATTCAAATAAGTAACCTCGCGAGGTGACTTATTTGAATAAGTACGTCTACACAGAAATGTCTCCAAAATTGTGTCTTGACTAAATGTAATGAATGCCGTTTTTATTTTCAAATCTAGTGACAACGACTAACGTGTCACGAAATTTTTTTCTTCCGTAAAAATTATAAATTGAATGGCAACAATACGTTATTTTCAGAAAACGTCAAAATATGTAAAAAAAAATGTATTTTTTGATGAAATTTATTATAGATAGAAATATAGATGTTGGTATGTTGAATGAAGCTACGATAAGATGCTGCTAACCAAAACAATATAACCGTCAGTTCAATTTGAGCATCATATCCATGTCGCTCAATTGGAAAAAATTCTAATAATTTTTGGAAAGCCTCTACCGATAAATTAGCATGTTTTTTGATCAGTTTAGTGCATCTCGATTTTTAATAGCAGGTATCAAGAAGCTGCTTTTGGTGGAAAAATATTTTATACCCTGCAATAATTTGTAATTACATTAAATATATATATTTGAAAGTTTATCCTAAAGGAATAAAACATGCCTATCACATTTCACGTTCTTCTAACAAATGAATTAAATATTCATCAATAATCAATCACCTTTGATTAATTTTAGAGATATCTTCATATTTTTATTTATGAAGTAGTTTAGAAGTAAGACATTTCTTTTGTCCATTTTTAAATTTATTTTAAAATTTATAAAATTTTTGGGTCAGCAAGAGTTTGTTTATACTTTCATAAACAAGCTGTCAAAATAAGTAAGTACATGAATTGGAACGGCTTCACTTACTTATTTAAGATGGCGGCGAATAAGTCAATAAGTTTCCAATAAGTAAGTAATTGGAAAAGAGCCTAAGCAGTAAATTATAGCCGAAAAATATGTCAAAAATCAATATCACATAATTCGAATGTTTAAAGGTAATATGATATGGGTGACGCTAGACCAATTCGTAAACTGCTGGATAAAATATTTATAATTTGTCGTGTTAGAGGGCAATGAGTTTGAGTTGCGGCACTAACAGTAAATACCTGTGGTAAAAATCAGGCTATATTTTATGAAGCATCATAGTGAAATAAATTAAGATCTGGACGCATGTTTCGTGGTAGTTTAGACTGGGTGAAGTTAGACTAATTCGTAAATAGCTGGATCCCGTATTTATAATTTTGTACTACCACTTGATACAAAATATGTCGATAATGCAGGGTTTTTTTGGCTTAAATTTTCGGCTAACTTCAGTAGCATCATTTTTCGGCTTATGAAACAGATATTACCACTTACAAACTTCTTCAAATTAGACCTTTTCCAAACATAACACTTTTGACGTTTTAATAAATTTTAATAAATTAAATATGAATGACATGAAACAATAACATTATAATATAATTTGTTTAACTTGTTTAACTTTCGGCTGAAGTAGTCAAGACACTATCTGCATTATCGATTTTTTTCACTTTCGGCTGGCAACTTTCGGTTAACTTTAATACTGAATACATACTTGCGAATACAACGATTGTCGCGATCGTTCCCGCAGATTAAACCAATCAAATTGCCTGAAATTTTTTATGCCCCGCCTACTCTTGCCGTAATCGAATTGAAATAATTTTCTATTTTGAGCAATCTTTTACTCAAGCTTGCCAACCAAAAACCTATAAATGGAACTAAATTTTTCGCTCATTGTAAGCCGCCATTTTTATTTTTGCTATATATTTGACAGAAAATATACATGCATTTGACAATTATATTTTTGTGATGTACGAAAGATTTTAATAAGATTATTATTAATTCTTAGTATTATGTATATGTGTAAAACAGTGTGATATATTTTTTTGTAAAACAGGATGAATATTACAATAAATCTAAATTACTTTTAAAATAGGTGGTAAAATTAAAAGTGGACAACTTTTCGAAGTCAGCAACTGATGAGATGCTAACGCGAGAATGGCAAAATGCGACGAGAAATATTCGATGTCCGTGCCGAACCCGAGATAACGAAAACTCGTTCACTAACATATAACGATGAACAATTCCATTTTTCCACAATTGGAAAAAGATGTGAAACCAGCAGAAAGTGTTGCGGGCTGGTATATAATAGGCCAAGCAAATTGTTCAAGCTCAAATACTGGAGAAGGATGGAGTCAACTTTGAGAATAGTTTGTATGAAATCAACTGTCCCGAATCAAGAATGATCTAACACTGATATTAATAATATCAGTAAGAGAGCAATATGATGACCGCAATAGATAATTGTGTAACAAACGTTCGTGTCGTTTGTGAAATTCATTATGTATACGGTAATGGTTTCTTAAATAACTATTTCAGTACCAGTTTAATGTATAATTTTAAAATTGTATACAATATTTGCTCTTAAAACTACAAGTAGTCTTAGGTCAAAATACAAAATTGATTGAAATAAATGGATTTGTCAAGATCTGCCACTGGTCGATCCAGTGAACAAAACAGAGATAAGAAATTTAAGGAAGCAACGTAAAATCGAAACGGAAATTATAATAATTTCGAATGACAATACGTATTCGCTGACACCCTGACTAGACCATCATCCCCATCGAATGATTTATGAATCTATTACACCAAGAAAGGTTTACTATCAGTAAAAACGAAACGAGATAAAAATATAGATATTCTTTATACTAGAATGAAACAAAAAAAAAATCAGTAAAATTTACTGTCAAAATATTTGTGTATGTGTCTGTGATGTTGCCATAAAAAATTTAAAAAATATGTATCGAGAGTACTTTTTATGGCAACATTTCAATACATATGAAGAAATGTGGTGTAGAGATAGAAAATATTTTTCTCACACATGTACCATCAAATTTTTTATATTTAATTATGGTAACGGTCTTTTCTGTCATTTTTGATTACATTATTTTTCAAAGTGAGCAAAAACAGAGGAAAACAATTTTAAATCGATTAAAAAATTAAAAGTAGTTAAAAATTTAGTGGAATACACAAAAAATACAATTTCTTTTAATTAACTTTTTTGGGTACATTTTGTAAAATCACGAATAAACTTTTGTACTTCTGTGGCCCTATTCTGGTAATTCCCCGGGAATAGGGAATAATTTATTTTTGTAGCAATTATTCCCCAAATATTTTTCCCAATTCCCCGTTTTCCAAAAGTTAATTCTGGCGATTGGGGAATAAATTTACGGGAAAATAATTTAATTATTCACGGTCTAGTGATCTGTGGTCTAGTTGAGGAGTGATCGCAATAAAACAAGAAAACAAAAGTCTAAAAATTGTTTACTACATTTAACTAGTTTTTGTTGATATTTTAATCGAATTTTACTTAAAAAATAATTTTGTTTATTAAAGTAAAACATTGGCTATTAATATTTCCAATAAATATTACCAGTTTTCAGTATAAATTTACAGTCATAATATTGCTATAAGTACAAAATACAATAAATTACCGTTAAATTCTATTCCCAGTTAATTCTTTCCTAAAATAGGTATGGAATAATAAACGTCAAAACTGCTATAATGGGGATTAATTTTTTCCCGAAATTTTTTTCCCCAAACGCCAGAATACACTTTTGGGGAAAAGGGAATAAAACTACTACAAAATTTAAAATTTCCATTCCCCGGGAATTACCAGAATAGGGCCACTGGTGTAGTTATAAAACAGTTATGGGTCGTCTTGTAGCTGTTTGTAAACAAAGTTAAATCCACCAGTTGATTCCCGCTTCAAGTACGGTCATATCCAACATTTTCTTTTCTTACGAGGAATATTAATTTCCTCCTCTTCATCGCTGCTGGTGAATACAATATTCAGAATATCACATTTAAGTTTATTCATTTTAATTATATCAATATTCATTGTAATTTTTTTCAAAAACCACTAAGTTTAAAATTGTCAACACACACAACGAGCCGCACTAAAAATAAATTTTTTGGTTATGTTTTTTGTAGCTGTCAAAATTTGTAAATACTTTTATTTCTTTATTTCTATTTCACTTATTATATTTTCCACCATGACCCTTTTCGCTTGCTTTTTATATCTCTCAACATTTTTTGCTAGTGAGTGTACCAGTACTAAAAAAGAATCATCATCGCAAATATTACCCGATGTACACACGACTATCTCAATTCATTTACTGTGTTTACACCGCTCTTATACATTTCTTACAGCTATAACAAAAAAAATTGAACATTTGTCTTCTTCACTCCAATGGTGGTTGTTCAGAATTTTTTACTGCAGTACATTTTTTTTGGTGTAATAGAGGCATTAGGCACATCAACTAGACTAGTAGTTCACCATCGGTTAGTATATACAAATTTAACCAATTCAGAGTATAAACCGATCACGGCAAGCATATTGGGTAAATATGCCACTATTTTCTATTGCTGCGTGTGATTCGGGGCAATCATTAGTTGTGTCCGGAAAAGATGGTCCCCTAATGTTACGATATCAACGATAGTGATGAAGGAGCTGTAGTTGATATGAAGTAACAAATAGAAACTCAAAACTTTTTTTTAAAAAATCAAATTTTTTATTCAATTTTAAGAGGATAAAAAATTCTTGGTTTTAATCCATAACATAGTTGTAAAAAAATAAGGTAGGAAACAAAATGTCGGTCTACGCAATGGCGGTCCTGGTTATATCTGTTGGTGCCTAAACCACCAACTAGACAAGCGCACATCACTCAAAATGTCACCATACAAAACAAATGTCAATTGGGTATAACAAGCACATATTTACATCGATCCTGCACCATGTTTAAGCACACATTATCCAAATAATGTTCTTCAAATTTCACTTCGGGCTATTTTACGGCCATGTTACAGCAGCGCAAAAAAACACCATTAGACATTCGCATAATATTGGCCTTATGTACCGCAGTCATTTTCATGCGCTTGTCTTCTGCATATTGAAACGTGAATTTTGCGACAGGCTAAGCCTCTTCCGCCATCAATTTTATACTGTGAACCACACTATCAACAATTTCGTGCTCAATACCCGAGTATTCAAGTTTTGTAACCCTCAAGACTGCGACATGACCGCACTGGACATTAAGCTGTTCCAATTATTCTGCTGTAAATTTGATTGACTTCGGTCTAATGTTAAATATTGTACCAAAAAAAAAATATATGGCTCTATTTAAGTCCAAACCACACAAATGTGTGAGTAAAAAATGTAGTATGTAATGGCGTTTTTGATAAAAAATTTCGCTCGTTTAGAAGTACAACCAACACAATTGTGTGTATGGGTACAGTGTTTCTTCAGACGAAAATAAGTTTGAAAGGAATGCACAAATGTGTAAGTTGGTTCGAAACACATACAAAAATAAATTTTTGACATGATTATTTTGCCTTACTCACAAAATTGTGTGGACAGGCAGGAAAAGGGATGTAGTAAATTAAATAAAGAATTCAGGGTATTTTATAGTAGAATAACTTGTAACAATATTCGCAAAAATCACTTTTCACTTTCTCTCTCCATTCCGACATGATTATCAGATAATCGCTTGATGATTTTTTAACACCAATTGTGTGTAGTTCACTAAGCATTCGTTTCACCAATTTTTCATATTGCTGCACAGACAAAATTCTTCACTCCGAAAATTGAAACATCAAACTAATAAAATAATGTACGCCTACTGAGAAATATTTATATGGCGTGTTCACCGTCCAAGCGAAAATTACAAATGAAAAATTTGACAGGGAAAATAACGTACCAAATAGACTAATATTTTGAGCAATGACTAACTTCAACTCGAAACGGTAGAATTTTGCCACAATCGAATCCGCTGATGCTGCATAACAAGGTGTATCGCAGATTACAGTAGCATAGAAAAATAAGTTTACCATAGATTTCTCTTTTATATAAATCGAGAGATAAATAGTGATAGTAGTAGTCTAGGCGAATCTACAATATTCGATCGATATATAAATACGAGTGCAACGAACACGATGCAGTGCAGTCAATTTTGGTGTGGCATTTGGGAGTAAACAAGTGAAAATATTGGTGTAATTAAAAATTGTAGGTGTGAATTAATAAATATTTGTGGAAATTATTTGTTGTTCTAATTTAGTGTTGGTTAAATAAAAGAGGGAGAATTATTGTTGGAATATTTCGGAAATATTCCAATGGTGACATAAATATTTAGAAATTATTCAGAGATTATTTCGGATATTTTCGCGAACATTCCGGAAGTGCGGAAATTACGAGGATTGAACCGGATTTGACAGGCCAAATTACACCCATCCTCTGATTTACACGGTAACAATATACACCCATCCTCTGATTTACACGGTACTTTTTTACACGATTTTGTTTTAGCACGGTTTGAAAAACAAAAAAAAATATTATATTTTTAAAGTTTATTTGTTATTTCTAATTTATTTTATATATTTTATGTTAAAATAAAATAATTTTTATACACCAAACGATAATTTAAGAATTGTATGTATTTTTCGATTTATACGGTTTTTCATACAAAAATCGCATTTTCGATTTACACGGTATGCTCGGATTGTAAATCCATAAATTTACGGTTTTGACACAAATGTTTAGTCATTTTAATGTGAAATTATTTAGTTTTCTAGCAAAAAAGTTAGAAAAACCCTCTGTAACTACGCTGGGCTTATGTTTTTATGATAGCTGGAATCATAATTTATAGATATGAGCAACATAAGAATTATAACCGTCGTTAGTAGCATTTCGCAAAATTTTAATATAAAATATTTTTAGATTTTTGACAAAAGTATTAAAAAAACCCTTCACCCCATTAAAGAATACCGTTCAAAATCGAGCATAAAATGATCAGCATACTTCAGTGAACCATTATAATACTTTGGAAATCAAAAAGTAGATCGCGGAAAAATATTGTTTCGAAAAGTAGATCCTTCAAAAAAATTAGTGGGCCCGCCTGATATATATCCTTATATACATGAGCGACATAAGAAACCTAACCGTTTAAATTTTCTCTTACCTGAAGAATTTTATTTGTTGTCACAGATCTCACTATTTGGTGATTTCTTTTCGTTAATATAATAATTTCGAAAAATAATTCGAAACAAAACTGTTAAGAAGTTTATTTTTTGAAATTCTCAAAGTGTTAACTGCCACCTGTCAACCACCTCCGGTAATTGAAATTAAAACTTTCGTCAACAGTTTTTTATGGGTAAATATTTAAAAAAAATGGCTGAAATACCTGATACAGTAAGAAATTTTCATAGTACCACTTTGTACTAAAATTTAATAACGTACATTGATAACAAGCTGAAATTATCACCGTTGACGTTATTAAATTCGTGTTTATAAGCCCATTCAGTAATACACAACCTAAAACATTCTGAAGTTCATTCTATGCAAATTCAGCTTCGGCGCTTTAGGCAACCGATGTTGGAGAAACCATAAATGATCGAATTTCCATTTTTATAATTAAATTATTTTATGTTATAACTCCAAAATCTATAACATGAACCTTTAATCAACAATTAACTTCGACACTATTTGGACTAATAAAAGTTTTCGCGCACTCGGTGTAATAAGTTTTAGATTTCTGGTTCCGCATATTTCTAGGCAAATTAGCGAACGCCGGTAGAACAAGCATTTCGCGTAATTTGCACATGATCCGGAAGATTAGTGTACACCAGTTTAGATCTCGTTCAAAGTTACGATTCCCAATGGTTTAAAACGATCCTGTAACATTTCCTTAAACGACAAATCAACATCATCAAATTTTTCTGCATCAGACAGTTGACAACTCTGTGTTTGGTAATTGTTGTTTGGTATTCAGAGTATCAATTTTGTACGAAAAATGACAGCGCGAGTTGGCGAGGTGAGCAAGAATTTCGTGTACATATACGATGTATAATACACAATTTTATATGTGTATTGTGTATTTTCCCCTCTTGTATATGTGCATTCTATTTGTCATTTTAGCGATGGTAGGTACCAAAATAAATGGATCCGGTTGAATCGGTTTAATTTTTTTGATACTGACGTCTGCTCACCTCTTCTATTCGCTTGCTTTTGAGCGGTGGAATGAACTAATATTTTATGTTTTTAGGATTTTATGTTTTAATATTAGTTTGTATGTTTATGATTAAATATTTAAATTTGTGAATTATTTTCAAATTAATTCAAAAATATGAAAATTGTGAAATGTTTACGCATAGAAGTGTCAATCCAAAAAAATCAAAACATGATCATGCGCATGCGTCTCGCCTACTAATACAATCAAGATATTCAATACTGTATTTTTCCGGTTTGCTCACCTCGCGCTTGTTGCTTTTCGTACAAAATCGTCACTCTGGTGTTGTAGAATTTTTCGAAATTGTCCTAAAACAGCTACACCATAGAAAAAATCAATTTTTCGGATCATTCTGTTTTCCGATCATGACACGTAGGTCTATACCATGTAAAAACTTGGGTTTCAATTTTCCAAAAGTGGAGTACCGTTCACGCTTTCCATCTTGAAAATCTTCGAAATAATAATTTTCAGTAGCACAATAGGTTCCTCAACGAACCTACTAACCGGTTAAACGATAATTTACTAAAAAATATTTCACCGAAACCCCGATTTACAATTGAAATGACAATTATTTGAAAAGACAATTCACCGAAAAAATATTTCATTCTACGAAAACAGCAATTCAGCGAAAAAACATTTCACCGAAAAGCAAAATGATCGGAAACGACAATATTTCGAATAAACATTTCACCGAAAACGATAATTCGCCGATAAGGGAAACTACTCCATTTTCCGGGAAAATGTTCACTTAAAATAAAAAAAAATTGCGTATTAATTTATTCAAAATACAAGTAATTTTTCCGGGAAAAGTTTGCAATTTTTTTTCAATTTTTTAATTTTTTTTTACTACGTTTAAAATTATAATTAAAATTTGACACGAAGAATTGCATAAATTCTGGAAATACGGGGGTTTAGGCCCGTTTTTCCAGAATTTATACAATTCTTCAAGTGTAAAATTTTAATTATAATTTTAAACGTAGTAAAAAAAAATTAAAAAATTGAAAAAAAAAATCTGGAAAAAATTGCAAAATTTCCCCGGAAAAATTACTTGTATTTTGAATAAATTAATACGCAATTTTTTGGTGTACATTTATATTTACAAAAGTTGATTTTTTTAACATTCAACCCTCCTAAAAACTGATAGTAAACAATGCTGCATTTAAAAATTTCCAAATACCTGATTTTCTCGATGTATCTACTTAAAGTAAAATTATGCCAAAATTAATAACTAAAAATAAGGAAAAATTCATTTAAATAAGCGTATATGCTCAAAAGAGGTGCGATGGTTAATAAAAATGTTGTATAAGTACTATATCTCAAAACTGGGTCAGGGTTGTTTGATCGACTTTCAAAATCCCGAAATGAAAATCCCGACTTTTAAAAGCCCGACTTTCAAAATCCCGATTTTCAAAATTCCGATTTTCAAAATCACGATTTTCAAAATCCCGACTTTCAAAAGCCCGATTTAAAAAAATAATAATAAAAATCGAGCTTTTAAAGATCTTTTGTAATGAGTGCAATGTAGTAACGGGGTTGGGTACGATTCATGAAATTCAAAATTCCTAAAACGAATTTTCAAAACCAAAATTCTTAAAAAGAAAATTCCAGAAAGCACAACTCCCATAAAAACATTTCCAAAAAATAAAATTCCAAAAAAACAAAATTCCTATACAAAATGCGAGATTTTAAAATTCCAATATACAAAATTCCCATGAGTATAAATTGGATTTTTTTTTTAGAAATTTTAGGGTGTACTACAAAATCACGGTTTCAAACTCCTGGTTTTCAAAATCCCGGTTTCAAAATTACGGATTTTAAAGTCCCAGTTTTCAAATTCTGGTCGTGATTTTGAAAAAAATATTTTTTATTAATTCGGGCCGGTCGGGCTAATAATATTTTAACATAAAAATAAGATATATTGCCCAAAAATTTACTAGAAAAAACCAAGGCTGCGAGGTCAGAAGCGGGAGTCGGTTTCGTGGAGTCGGTACTATTTTATCAGTTAGTCGGAGTAGACAATATTTACGTTCTTTGCAGGACGACCAAAAATATATTTTATTAAAAGAACCTATTTATACAAATCCAATTTTATTCCCCATCCAATTGATTCAGGAATGGCCAAGTTCAATTGAGCAGGCCCAATTCCAAAAATTCTAAAACAATTCAAGATCGGCCAAAAAAATACCGAGTTCTTCAATAATTTTAAAAAAATCCCGACTTTTCAGCAAAAGGTTTCAGCAAAATCGGGATTTCGTAAATCAGGATTTTGAAGTCGAAATTTTAAAAGTGGAGATTTTGAAACCCGGGATTTTGATAATTCAGCCTGTTTTAATTCGGGATTTTGAACCAACGCCCGCAAAACAACCTTTTAGGGAAATTCTGAAAAAATCACAGAAATTACTTTAATCCTTCCTCTTTCTTTTTACGTTGGTGCATTTTGACGGAATGGTGCAAATGAGATTATTTAATATCGCCTTTTTGTATCTGTATAACAATAACGGTCCTTGATGTCCCTTTTAACGAGTGCAATGATTTGAACTGTAACCTTTTTATAATAAAGGAAACACAAAATTATTTTTTATTAACTCAGCATTTATTTTTAATTTGTATCATTATTCTTAATACCGCAATCAAAATAAAAATTTCGTTAAATTATTAAAATATAAAATGTTAAATATGACGAAAAGTAATGGGAAACGCGAAGATTTCAAACAGCCTATAAAAATGTATGGTTTTTCATAAAGATTTTCAATTACGCGGAAGACAAAATAAATTCAAATTCGTTCATCTTAATTTCGTGGGTAGCTGCTACACAAACACACATCTCTATGTATGTGTATGGATATGACATTTAAATAAAAATTGTTAAAATATATTATCATATAATTTTATTATATAATAAGGTGTGATAACAATAATCATAACAATATCAATAAAAATATTTTCACTTAATGTGGGTAAGAAAGTTAGTTTTCTGTTTTCACCTCCTGTTCATAATATTTAAGATGTAAGGTACGTCGTGTGTGCTGTAAGAATTTAGTAGAATACTCATTTTCGTTCGCACCTTTCGTTTCGTTCGTACAGACCATTCCCGCGTAATATCGGATCCAACCAAATCGATACCGGGTATATAAGACGCAAATTTATTATTTAGGTCGTAAGTGTTGTGTGCTCACATTAAAATTGATCATCAATTTTTTATACTTTAGATTTTCGCATAAACGGATATACGCATTTTTATTTGATTCTAATGTGATGATAAGAAAATGTGAGATAATTTGATTTTTCTTATCATCGATAGGCTTACGTATAAAATGAGTATACATGCATAATGTTGCCTTTGTTAAGTACTAGGGGTTCAATATACACAAATAAAGATTTTCCGCTGATGTATGCTGAGCTTTTCTTATTTTCACGTTCTATGATTTGAAAATATGTTTATATCATCGTCCAAATTTTTTCTTCCCGTTTATATGCGCAGCAATGATTCTTAAAATCCGTTTTCGCCAGATCAGATTTTAAATCTCAGAACAACAATATATATATTTATATCAAATGGTGTTCAAAAACCCATAAAATTGTTATAAATCCGTTCGCCTTGTTTCCCAATATTTTCTTACTGTTCATGGTGGACGTGTATGTGTGTGTGCGTTTCTATGTGAATATATGTTTGTAATTTTATCACATCTGAGCCAGATGCTTCAATATTTTATGCTTTTATACACAAAAGCGATTTTTTGTTATGAAAAAGCACAAAGCATTGTGTAATCATATAAGAACCGAATAATTTTTACAATTTTGACTTTATTTAAACTTCAAAAATAAAAAGTTTTCTATATTTTTATTGTCTTGTGCGGAACAAAGCGACAGGGTTGGTCGCTATAGGTTTGTGTTGGAAAAACTATATTCTAACTGTAGTGTATACAACAATATTTTCATGACAATAACGTATACCTGTTTAGTAGGTATGGTTTTTATTTGGTAGTTTTAAAAAGCTTACCAAGTAAACAGAAAGATAAACAATAATTTTTGAAAAAGAACTTTGGGAAACTTTCGAAAAGTTTTATTTTATTTAAATTGATTATGCAAGAGTGCGTAGGGTGTTCGACCTTACTAATACAAAACAGCTATGAAACACCGAGCCTCGCTCGGCCAAAGTTGCTTGACTATAGTTTTTCAAGTTTTTTGTACCATTCTGTTTAAACACTTCTATATGTTACTTTAATTAGGTGCCACAGCCACATATATAGGTATGATTTGGTTTCTTGTCTCGATCCTCTTCGAGCCAACATATTCGCACTGCCATTTGCAAGTCTCTCATAATTTGCTTCTCGTGGTCGTTTTTTAATGCGTTGGTTACGAATATCGGACGTTCGATTCGGATTCATACTGGATTTTGTAAATAAAACACTCAGCGTTTTAGTTACAAATTCTATTTACACCAACACACTACTTCGTCAGTAATTCACTAAATAATTCAATCTGTTAGGATGGTACAACTTGGTATGCTGTATAAGATAGCGGAATTTTGACAGCGGAAAATAAGAGATTACGGTACTCGCCGCAAGTGGCAGCACTATCACTAAAGAGATTTTTTTTTGTAATGTAATTACCAGTGGAAATTTTTTATTCATTATGTATATGTTTTTCACTAAATAAAACATCTCAGCGGAACAAAATATTAGAAGTGATCCTTAAAATGTCAAATAGATTGATCTCCGAAGGAAAGGAACTCGGTATATGAAATGTTGAATTTAACAATAATCCGTCTTTTCGGCATTTCTTCCACTAGTAACCAATACTTTCGGTTGTTTTTCTAGTAGCTTAGGTCATACTGAGACTATATGGAAAATTTGGAAAAAATTCATGGACTAGAATTTTCACTAGAATTTTTTGATTTTCTGCTGCCATATAAGTTATTTATCAGTATGACCGAAGCTACTAGAAAAACAACCGAAAGTATTGGTTACTAGTGGAAGTTTATGAGATATTGGCCAAAAACTGAAAATAACTTATATGGCAGCAGAAAATCAAAAAATTCTAGTGAAAATTCTAGTCCATGAATTTTCCCCAAATTTTCCATATAGTCTCAGTATGACCTAAGCTACTAGAAAAACAACCGAAAGTATTGGTTACTAGTGGAAGAAATGCCGGAAAGACTGATTATTGTTAAATTTCAACATTTCATATACCGAGTTCTTTTCCTTCGGAGATCAATCTATTTGCCATTTTAAGGATCACTTCTAATATTTTATTCCGCTGAGATGTTTTATTTAGTGAAAAAACATATACATAATGAATAAAAAATTTCCACTGGTAATTACATTACAAAAAGAAATCTCTTTAGTGATAGTGCTGGTACTTGCGGCGAGTAGCGTAATCTCTTATTTTCCGCTGTCAAAATTCCGCTATCTTATACAGCATCAACTTGGTGATATTTTCAATTGTTATATCTGTGTAGAGTAGATTTTGTAACACTACCTAGGGATAGACATTTCCAATTGCGGTGTGTATCTTGAGTTATTCCTTTTCGCTTTGTGTACAACCACACCTAGTCACCTTAGTGACCCGCTGGTAATTTTGCTGGTACCTTAATTACTATATCTCTCCCGCTGGTGAGAGTCATGTTGCTATCTTCTTCGTATTATTTAACGATTACATCGTTTAGACGCTTCTACCTGCACGCGGTCTTCACTATTACCTTATCATGTATCCGATCTTTTCTCTACCTCATCGCACATTCCAACACTTCTCTATCTCGGCTCGAGCGCGTGTCACCTTAGCAAGTTTCTCCGTCATGGCCTTCTTGATCACTCTCACTTTAGCGATCGACACCATCGCTGAACTACATCGAGGTCTCCTGCCGTCCATTCCGTTCTCGCAGTCTCTATATAATATGTTAAGACTGAGCATTTCCCTCTTTTCTTTGTCGTTTTCTGTATTCTCGCTCTCTGCTCTTCTCAGTTTTCTTGTTGCCTTCCTCGGCAATCAGGTTATCCCATAAAACGATCATTCTATTGCTGCCAACAGTCTCGGACGTGGTGACCTAACTTCTCACAACTAAAATGTCTCCACATACTTTTAATATTTCACGGCTCTGCTCTTGCCTATTGCCATTCTCTGTGACTCCAATAGCTTTGTCTTAGTTCTCTCAAGTCCTGTCTAATGATTTATCGCTTCTATCTCTGAAATATTAACATCAAGCTTGCACAACTTTATTGTATCAATAGTTGAACTTGCTGCCTCAGATTCGAAAGCCAATCCAATACTTCATTCATGGGGGTGTACTATACGAAATCCCGGTTTTCAAAATCCCGGTTTTCTTTTCTTCTAGTTCTAAAATCATGATTTTGAAAAAAGTATATTTTAATGATTCGGGCCGAGCGGATTTACAATTTGTTAGAATAAAATCAGATATCGTGCCCAAAAATTTACTAGAACAAACCAAGGCTGCGAAGTCAGAGGCGGAAGTCACTTTCGTTGAGTCGGTGCTATTTTATCGGAGTCGGAATCGGAAAAAACTGTACTCCCATTTTTTTGTCAGATTACAACAACAGTGCCATATATTGACACCCGCTCTAGAATTAGTCGAATTCCTAGTTTTTGATGGTTTTCGAAAGATGAAATTGCTATTCCAATTTCTTGAAAAATAAAAAACGACTATAAAAAAACTAAAACAGTAAAAGCCGTACACAGTAAAAAAGTAAAGGATCGAGATATATTTATAGGTCGGATCGTGGCACTTCCGCAGCTTCTTTCCTTAATTAGAAAAAAATTTTAATTTATAGGAATTTAAAAACGGATTTCAAACCGTACATTTGGCCCTTCGACACATGCGGCCCTTCTAGACATTCAACTCGGCGTTTCGTAATTTTAACCTTCGACATTCAGCCTTTTGATATCATACCGAATTGTAGAGGCTTCAATAGCTCTTTAAAGACTACTACGAACTCCCTTAAAAATCATTTAATAATTTCATTTAGATCGCATCAAATTTAAACATAATCGGTTAACAAATGGCCAAATTCCATCCCTAATGACAATATTCCAGAACTTTATCAAAAATCATTTTAGAAATCCATTTCCATCACACGTGACGAATTTCAACATAATCGATTAAGAAATGGCTTAGTTCCATCCCTAATGACAATATTCCAGAACTTTATCAAACCACATTTTAAAATCCCATTTAATTAGATCCCACAATATGTCGATTTTTTACATAATCGGTTTAGAAATGGTCAGGTTAAATCCCTATCCGCCTTGTTCCAGAACTTTATCAAAAACGCCTTTTTTAATCCCATTTAGAACCTACAAGTCGAACTTCAACTAAATAACTAAAAAATGTCCTAGTTCCGTAGCAATGGCCATATTTCAGAACTTTATCAAAAAATCATTTTAGAAATCCATTTCCATCACACGTGTAGAATTTCAACAAAATCTGTTAAGAAATGGCCAAATTCCATTCCCATTAGCCATTTTCTAGAACTTCATCGCAAACTCATTTTTGTCTTTTGTCAAAAAATCCCATTTTCCACATGTTAAATTTTAAAAATTCAAACCGGGATTTCCTAAAATTTGGGATTTTTTTTATACAAAACCGCGATTTTAAAACCAGGATTTTGAAAACCGGGATTTCTCTTACGTGTGACTGCCGATATCTTAGTTCGAACTCAGTCATGACCCTCTCCTATAGTTCCTTTATATTGCAGACACAGTTTGCAAAACACGAAGATCCAAAGTGGGTGAGTTCAGCTGCTCTTCTGCACTCCAAGAATTGAGCTATACTACCGCTTGGAACTGCACTTCAAAATTCCCAAATGGGATCTTGCCCTCGAATGTCGGTGGCTTTAAATTTTATTTTTCTACATTTTGGTTATGCTCAAAATGTTTTATTTATTTTTTTTAATTACTCCAAGATTTGCGGGGTGTATGTTTCAAAGCGGGCTTCCACTTCCTTAATTTTATTTTCAAGCTCATGCCTGATTTGTTGTTCAAATTCGTTGAACTGGCTATCGACTTTTTCCTCAAAGGTCTTTATTTCTTCTCTAAACGCTATGCTGCTCGCCTCGCGCGGTGTATTTTTGCACGTTGCTGGTCTATATTGCCACATTAATCTGAACGAAGTTGATATAATTCAGCGCTGTGCTCTGCGTGCATTTCTTTCATCATAACTCGGCGTTGGTGATGGTTGTCGCAATCTATATTCTTCTATTCAGAATCTTCTCCATGACGCTCTGTAGTCTCGAAAGCAGCTCGTTTTTATGGCATACGGTTGAAAGACTGAGCCAGCATATCCCTCAATTGCTGACATTTGCAAAAATCACACTTCTGACACCAAATGTTACTAATTTCGGGCACTCGATAAGGATTCAGACTGAATTTTGCAAATAAAAAATTCATTGTTTAAGTTATACGGATTTTATTTACACCTTGACCTATCGCTTCACTTTTTCCTTCTTAACTCTCACTGTTCCCAGTCATCAAGTCATCAAATCTCCCGTCTTGATGATTAACGCCGTTGTCATTTCCAGTATTTTTCCAGTGTTCAGCTCTCTACACAACACTAATTCTACCTGATTGATTTCATCAACAGTCAATCTGATTTTATTGGATTTGAAAAGACTAAAAATACGACAAACATATACGAACTGGTACGCAACATTTTCTTGCAGTTTGAAATTTTCAGAAACAGGCTAGTGGAGAGTCTCATTATAGATACCCATGTATTTCTGTCTCCGTTTAGCCATGCGATGCAATGTTACTGGGTTGAATGTGACACGAGAAACTTCTATTGAATAGACCTATGATTTTCCCAACTCTAGTCCAAAATAATATTGGAGTCGCAGGCCAAAGTGTAGTGAGTGTTGGTTAAATCCTGCTCTCGTTGATAATCAACTGTGATTACAGCGGTGTGACGTTTCTTTTGGATATGATTATGCGACATCTAATTTTGTGATTTAGGCCGCGTCACTAGCATCAAACACTCGGCTTGTTTCGGAAAAGTTCGATAATTTTATATTTGTTACAGTGACTAGAAGATGCGTCGCGAGTAGAGAATCTGCTGGTTTGAATCCCACTGGATTCCACCTTGACCATGCTTTTATGCTCATCTGGTGATTTTGTGCTGCTTGTTTCGAATCATGTAGTTCTGTTAGTGTAATTACTAACTCTTCGGCTATACTGGCACCTTTGAGCACATCATCAACATAACCAGATTTTTGTATCTCTTTAGTGGCCTCATCAACGTAATTTTTGGACACATTTTTTTTGGGCAACCGCTTTAAGCATAGTTGTTGTGAACTTGACTCGTTTATAAATGAGGCTTGTCATCCAGGATCGAGTAACACTCTGAATTCTCGCAATTGGCCACCGAGATCCTGTGATTTAACACCTTTAGACTTTTTTCTTTGGGGCCACGTGAAAAATAAGGTATATGCCAATGCTCCACAATCGATTGAAGTCCTTAAAGATGGAATTCATGACGTTATCGAGTACATACAGCCGCAAATGTACGCTGCAAGCGTAGCAGTGGCAGCCATTTTATACCTTCCTCCTTACAATGAAATTGATTTTTCTTAAAAAAATACTCTTTTTTTTAATATCAAAATGAAACCTCTTATTGGAAAACCCTTTATATCCTTTGAAAAATCTAACATCAGACAACAACTTTGTTAATACCAATTTGGTGATGTTGGCAAATTATTTGTTTAAAAATCTCTTGAAGAAAGTCATAAGCTTGTCACTGAAGCTTCTTCGTATTTAAAACTACTGCTTTTGTGGTATAACATTTGAAAGGTCGTGGACCGAGCAACAATTTTATTATTAACTCCTTAGTTCACAAATTGCCCGTATTGGTGTTGGTAGCAAATGGGAGTGTAGTGATATCCCAGGTAAAAATAAATCCCAAGGAAAATCAATCTCTGAAAGTATAATCCACAAAATGAAAATCTCAAGCCTTTAAAAGTTCATGACCTGTGGATAAGAATTCCAAGTTAATTGGTTGAACCTTGTGTTGTTTGATGATCTCTGGTTGATGAGCTGATTTGTTCCTCCTTATTTAATAATGATGCCTGGTCTTTTTGATTGAGAAGATAAATATAGCTATGCAAATCACAGCTATAACCCCAAGGTTCATAAGTCCTAAATACTTTATGCATTGCGAATAAATTTTGAAGTTGTTTTACGTTATTTAGGGGTAAATCGTGGAGGTATTCTGGGTCGATATTGATGCCTTTTTGCGTTATATTGTGCTGAAACTACTGATGGTAGGACTTGAGAGGTTCTAATCTCTCGGTTGGTGAATGTTTGACTGTCGATTTTTATGTTTGTTCGTGTTGTTATTACTAACGGATCCGTTAAAATTACTTATATAGATTGTGTTTTCGTTCAAAGCGTCGATTATTTGGTTTTTGTTAAATTGGTAATCACATTTAGCGTGAGTTCCTTTTATTAGCTAACTCTGTGGAGCTCTTTGAACTCTAACTATATTTGTTTGTTTTGTTTGATCGTCGATCTAATGATATTACATATAAGATCATAGAATTTTTGACAATGGTCCGCGTATTTTATTGCCTCTACTTCATTTGAGTATGTAAGTGATTCAATTTTCGCAACGAACCTTCCGATCTCTACTTTGTCTAGTAAATTCGTGTTAATTATTTTACCGTTTGCCAGTTGTGTGCCTCGTAATTATTTCCTTGATTACTTCCTTGATAATAGTGAGCCAGTTGAATAATATTTGTTGGATCCGTCCTTGAGAGTCTTCATGTAGTGAGTCGACAATTTTGTTTTATATTCGTTAGGAATTTTTTTGTGCAGTGTTCATCAAGGCAATATTAATTTGGCATTGTTCATTATTATTGGTGTCATTTTTACTGTTGACAAAATTTTGTCTCAGTCTGTAGCATCCGGTGATCGTGCAATCCATTTCCAGGCTGTTCCGATAATGATTGGTTAATTTGTTCAACTGGTGGATCAGTTAGGGTTTAACGTTGCTTTCTCCTCGATCAATGTGGTTGATTTCAGGTGAAATTCTTAGAAAGAAATAATTTCTTCGTAGCTGGACAAGTTGATGATTTGAATTTCTTCATTGACAATTTTTTCGGTTCCATGCTTAAGTGTTACCCGCGGGTGATTCTATTCATAAATGTTCAGGGGCATTGTTGTTGTCCAAAGACAGGAGCTAAAAATGAGAAATGAGATAATTTTCATTCAGCTTACATAAAAAACATTTTTATGTGAGTTTTCTGAACTTCGCCTTATCCTTTGCTTGGATTTGTTTTACGGCGACTTTTATCAGTGCTATGAATTGTACCATCTGTTGATAGAGTATTGGACTCTATCTCTAGTCGAGATAGGGCATCTGCAATTTTGTTGGTATATGTCTTGTCGAGATTATCGTATTTCCAGATTATTTATTTGAGTTTATATTTTCTCTTTTAGTGGTATCTTTATATTCGGTGTTAAGAGTAAGGTGTTGTTTTTTCTATCGATGATGGCTCCGACTTCCTTTAAAGTGTCGTCCCCGATTATTCAATCAAATGATTTGAGTCCGGGCAGTACGAAAAATTTTATACTTTTGTTAATTTCAACACTTTTAAAAAATTGGCCCACAATCTTCTCTTTTATTAAGATAGTCCCACCAGCGGATCTGATGTTTTACCGCTAATTCGGGTTTTCCGAAGTCCTTATTGGTTTCTGTGTCTATGAGGAACTTGAGAGTGTTGTTATCACTCGTTTTGTACTTTAGGTATAGGGTATGCTAGACAGGCTGCTATCATAAAATTTACTTTGGAGTTGTCTTCTTCTTCCTGTTTCTCTTCGGATATAATAATGTCCGAATACTCATTGATTAATTCTTCGTCGACATTTTCAATGTGATAAACTCTTTCATTTTTCCGTGGCTCGTTTACTTTGGACGATTTTGGTAGTTAACTTGCCTTGAGTTAATAGATAACCCTAATTCCATCGGCATTGGTGGTTCCGGTTCAACAGGTCGAGAGAGTGACATTGTATTATTTTGATGTTGTATGTTATAGGCCATATTTCGTTGTGACGTGGTCATATTGTGTTGCGGTGTTGGAGTATACGTAGGCTTCTTTTGTAGGTTTTGCTGGTTTGCAGGTGTTAGTTGATCATTGAAGCTAATAATAAATTGTTAAAATTCCTTTTGTGTATTACTAAATTCCTAAAGTTTAAATTTTGAAATTCCAGGCATGAAGTATATGCCTCTGGTAGCGTCTCAGATCGTTGAATGATTAACATTTTAGATAGTTCTCCATGTAAACCTCGAATAAAAACGTCTAACGCTCGGCTTCGGTATGTTTCTATTAAAACGTCCATTGTATCGGGAGAGTTTGCCTGGTCTCAGCGAGAATTGGTGGTTAATATTCGCATAGAATTCGTAGTAGAGGATGCTACTGAGTTGGTGTTCCAATGTCCTGCAGTCTCTTTTGTCAGCATAATGGAAAGACAAACATTTTTTGATAAAAGTCCAACCGTCACTAAAGATGTTGTATGATATCAGAGCAGCATCGGCATTGCCTCTAATGTTTTGAAGTATCGCTCTGTATATCGGTGATATAGTGGGATTCCCGTAAAATGTTTGCGAATGCTTGACGCAATTAGGGAGTCTACTAATTTCGGCTAGATCTTGTTCCGTTCTCGGTAATATTAGTGTTTAAGTTTGTGATTTACAGGATTCTCATGCTTCCATAATCTTTGTTCGATATTTTTAGAGAATTCGATTTGAACATTGACAGCTCCAGTCAATTGTTTTATTTGTTTAGCTAACTGTTGGATTTCGGTTTGCGACATTTTTTTGAAACTGAGATTATTAGCGAATTTTAATTTGGAGCGATTAAAAAAAATTTAATTTATTTTAATACTCAATTCCCTTAGACGTATCACTTCATGCGACGTGACTATGGATCTTCCTGGTTACTAGATTTTAAAATCAAAATTTACTAAATAATTTTGTGCAAAACTCTCAATGAAAATTTTTTAAATCTTAGTTGGCTGCATTACTTTAAATTTTTTTTTTATTTATTTGTCACGACAAAATTTCAAGTGATAGAAGGAAATATTTATAAAGCAGCATACTTCAAGTGACGTGACTACTCATCTTCCTAGTTCATTAAATCGAAACTTACAAAGTAATTGTTGAATAAAGTCGTCTATCACTTATTTTTAATGGATACGCATGCAATCTGATGAGTAGACCGACTTTTTAGCAGTACGAAACCAAGCTGCCAAGAAGCTACCTAAGGGAGTTCTCATTTTTTGTAAGGGTTGTGTATCTTTATGCACACAAGTGCCCTGTGGTTGGGGGAGAATTGCATTTTTTCTACTTTTGTGATAGAAATATTGTGAGTAAATGGTCTCTTTGGGGCACATGCTCGATCAGCTAGCAAGCAAAATATGCTAGCACAAAACCTGGCTACTCAATCTATTTTACCAAGCAAATTTGAATTTGAATTAATTTTTTTATACGTTTTTTTTTTTTGCGATTAGTAGCCAGAATTTGCGCTAGCATATTGCTTGCTTGCTAGCTGATCGAGCATGTGCCCCTTTGTTTTCTACGACTAAAATAGTCACAAACATTGTATGGGTGTCCATTAAAAATAATATTTAGCCGGGTTACTAAGCCGGGTGCTCATGGTCGTTAACCTACATGTATCGTATATGATTTAAAACGTCTTGCAGAATGCCCAAATTTAATTGAATCACCTCAGCACACAAAACGTCTGCCCGTGCGCTGATGCAAATATATTATTTATTTTGAAATAATCATGTCTAATATTAAGGAAATCCATCAGTGACTTCAGTTTCGGATTTTAAAGCGTATTCTGAACCAGATGTTATTAGCTCGGTGATAAGCTTGCCTTTTGGTATAATAAAGAGATATGAGTAATTTGTCAAGAACAGTTTGGTTTAGGGGGGAGGGCTAAACTTTTTGGGATCTCTGATGGTCGAGGCTTCGTGATAAAAATGTTGTTATCTTGATCGGATAAGTGTAGAATTGACGCTCTTCTCCACACCACACTGCTATAGTGTACTCTATCCTTTCGGTTTTCATTGTTATAGAATATCTGAGCCTGGCACGATCAGTTCCACGTTGGCTGGAACTGATCGTCATTACTTCTGTTGGAGTAGATGTATTGCAATATTTGTTGGCGTTGAACATAGTGTCCTGGTTATATTCATTTTTGCTCCTCTCTTCATGTATCTGGATGCTTTTGAGGGGTTCTGTTCGTATTCTGCCTCGAATAAATGTTCACAAATCTCTCAACAGGTTTATTTCTCTACACTTATCAGCAGTTTGAGAGTACGATATTTCTTATCTTGTCAAGTTAATGTGTTACATTTCTTACGTGGTATAGGAGCATAAGGCTGTACCGTTTTGGGTTCCAGCCAAATAATAAATAGTTGAATTTAGATGGATCGAAAGTAATCGTCTTTCATAATACGTAGCCATAACTTTATCTAGATCAATAAAATATGTTGCGTGATTAAGGCAAAACATTATACATCTGAACTACAAATATATCATTTGGTTTGGTATATGGATGCCATTGGGTTGTTGCTGCCCATGTACATACGTTATCGTTTTATAAATAAATAAATTTATCAACACAGCATCACAAAACCAAACACAAATTATAATGTTGATGTTACTACATATGAACGTGTTTTGTCGGAATACATTGTGGATTCAACCAGCAATCTGTTAGAATTTTGTTTGTTTTCCATGTTAATTTCAACACAAATTTTCTGTTTTTTTTTCTATAGTTATTTTCACCACCATGATGTATATAACACGATACATTAAAAGTAAAACTTTAATGAAAATATTTTTACAATATTTGTCTACTGTATATATACAGCTTGTGTTCTAAAATAGGAAGGAAACAATATTTTTTGTTCGGGTTGTACACGAGATAAAAAAAACCCATAAAAAATTTATTTTGCTGTTGTACATCTTCCGATAGTTTTATACCAATTTACGACTAACATATAATTGAAAGCTTACATTTTTATGTGAATATATAAATCTACATGTCGTACATATATGCAGTTCTTCGGCAGAAACAGCATAATAAACCATAAATGCACTTAATTTTTAATGCTGGAACACATGTATGAATGGTCTGTTTTACGAGCTGCTAACCATTTCGACATAAGCTACTCGCATACAATTTTATTTTGTTATAAATCGCAAAAATAATTTCGATATCACATTTTGACTCTTGCCCCATAAAAATCTAATGGTGTTCCAGTACCCTATCGTAATATTACGTATCGATGAGTTAAAAAAAGCTTTTATCACGTTTTATTTTTCATCTCTCGTACATTTTTATGTATGTACATACTCATATTTTCAGATTGTCGAAACGGCTGAATGGATTAAAATGAGTAACAGTAGCACGGACAAAATCAACAAAAAAAATATTATTACAACTTAAGTGTCAATTAAAAAGATGAGGTTAAGAGCGTTTGACTTATGTTTTATAGTTAAGTCGTTTGAAGTAATGAAGATTAAATTTCAATAAGACAAATTGCAACAACAAATAAATAAAATTTTATCACCCCTTTTATTTGATGAAAGGTTATAAACTAACAATTTAAAATTTAACTACACTACAGAACAAAAGTCTACATACACCTGCTGTTTCTAGTATATTTTGTAAACTACATTCGATTTCCAATTTATTTTTTTTGATATATAAGTTACTGTTATGAATCACATTTCAATTTTATAGTCACATATTCTGATAAATAAAAAATACATAAAAATAATAAATACAGTTAATCATTTATTTAATTTCGAGTAGGTCCTCAGCGACCCATAGATAATACTAAATTGCTGGTTATTTCGGGAGTAATTTCCGCCCAAGCTTTTCTCAGTGCATCCTTAAGTGTTTCCTTATTGGAGATCTTCTATTTTCGTAATCTCCGTTCTACTGCATCCCTGTGAGTGATGGATGGAGCTGTTTGAGTACATTATACAGTAACCATTTCTTTACAACATGAGCTGTATGTTTCGGATCATTGTGAAAATCCACGACCTTTCGAGCTCTAGCCTTTCAAAAGATGTCTTCAAATTTTCTTTCAATATGGTGAAATACTGAAATCGACCATAGTTGTATCAATGAATATAAAATTATTAACCCCTGCCACGGCCATCACCCCCCAAACCATAACTCTACCTCCTCCATGTTTAGTGATATGTATTATATTTTTGTTTTACAAAGCAGTGTTCGCTTTACGCAATATTTTCCGGCTACCATCAGAGCCGAATATGTTGAGTTTACTTTCGTCTGTAAATAAAACACTATTCCAGGATCCGATGCCTTTATTAAAATGTCTTCTAGTGAATTCTTTGTTCTTGGTAGAAATTAGCAGTTTTTTTCGTGCAATCCTGCTATTATATCCAGACCATTTGAGTACTCTACCAATAGTTTTTGAACTAACGTTCTTTCCTGATGTATTGGCGATCCGAGCGACCAATTTTGGGTCATCCTATTGCTGGATTTTGTACCACTATTTTCCAAATTGACCGCACATCTCTTTTGGATAGCTTCTTTAGACGGCCTCATCTGGGGTTATTAAGTACAGACCCTCGCACTTGAAAGTTTTTAATTATTGTTTGGACAATAGCACGACTGAGTTTCATAGTTTCAGCAATTTCACCTAAAGATTTTTTTCTTTACTTAATTGAAATACTAAATTCCGAACACTGGAACAAATTTCTTTACGCGGTACCATATTTTAATGAATTTTTCACTAATTTAACAGGTAGAAGTCAACGATTAATTGCGAACTGCTGCCATTAAACAGGCAAACATAACTAAATAACGGACATAACGGGAACATCGTTTGCATTCGAGTGCAAACTGGTTTTAATGCTAAGTGTATATAGACTTTTGTCTTTTCAATTTTTATGTTTTTTTTTGTTTGTCAGAATACCACCTTGATCAATAAGTTCCCGGAATTTATTCAGAAAATTAAAAATACAAGTTTATTAATCTAAATCTATATTGTCCCTTTCAAAGTAACCCCCATCGACTGCAACACACTTACGCCAGCGCTTCTTCCAATCCTCGAAACAGTTTTTATATTCGGTTTTCGATATGTCCATTAGTGCTTCCTGCGATTTTTCCATTATTTCCTCTCGGCTGCTGAAGTGCGTTCCCCGTAATGGTTTTTTAACTCGATTGAACAGAAAGGTCACAGGGAGCCAAATCAGGTGAATTCGGTGGCTGTTGGATGATATTTGTTGCACTGTGCGACGGTGCTTTATCATGGTGCAAAATACACGAGATTTCTGCCCCCAATTCTGGTTTCTTTCGGCGAATTGCTTTACGCAAACGTCTCATAACGCCCAAATAATTAATACTCTTTGTTTACGGTCTGGCCTTCTGGCAAAAATGCATGATGCACTACACCGTTGTAATCCATGAAAATCGTGAGTATTGCCTTCTTTTTTGACTGAAAACGACGTGGTTTTTTTGGTCTAGGCTCATTTGGTGAACGCCATTCACTTGCCTGATCTCTGGATTGCGTGTCGTACTCATAAATCCACGTCTCATCTCCAGTAATGATCCTTTTGATGAATGTGGGATCGGATTCAGCCTCACTTTTGCCACCAATTTTGCTGCTACACGACGGAAACCCAAATCATAAACCAAAATGTTTTGGACGGATCCATAGGCAATGTTCAAGTCCTCCGCTATCTCTCTGATAGTAAATTTGTGGTTATTGGCCAACATTTCTTTTACTTTATCAATGTTTTCGTCGGTTTTCGATGTCAATGGTCTGCCACTGCGTTCATCATCTTCGTTTGAATCACGACCACTTTTGAACCGCTCGTGAAACTGGTAAACGACCGTTTTCTTTAGAGAATCGTTGCTGAAACACTTTTTAAACATTTCCAACGTTCGCGCACCATTAAATCCGTTTTTTACGCAGAATTTAATAAAAGTTCGTTGTTGCAAATATAAATCAATTTCTAAAATTGTAAATAATCGCCAACACACACAGAGATAGATGTACTTTTGGCTACGTAACTTTTGAAAATGTCAAGCTATGACGCTAAGATTTAGAAGGAATATCAACAACAGGTGTACCAACATAACAAAACAAACAGAACACAAATCGGAACAATGGGAGCGCCACACGGTGGTTATTCCGAGAACTTTTTGATCAAGGTGGTATGTAACTTTAAAATTGAAATGTGATTTATAACATTAGTTTATAAATAAAAAAATAAATATTTTTCCAAATGTAGTTTACGAAATATACTGGAAACAGCAGGTGTATGTACACTTTTGTTCTACAGTGTATATTAAGCAAATAGTGATAAAAGGTTATATTACCATTAAAAGTGTGACCTATTTAATGCAAGCTTCCTTCCTTGATCGCCTATAGAACTAAATCAGAGCTACTTTTCTTATTAGGCCTTAATTGACTGCACATTGCTTACTGTATTTACTGTACATATTATAAAATCCTGGCACTCCCAAAAATAAACGTCCCTTAAGCTAGCAGAACCCATACTAGTCCAGTAAATGAAGGGGTCAACCTGATAGTTGCGATTTTCACTTTCTGGTGATAAATACCAAAACCTCATTAAAAATTAGACCGAGTTTTCAAGAAAACATTCTGTTGTAGGGGGAGAAAATGGCCCAAAAGACATGGAAAATTGATTTTCCGCGAATATCTCCCAAAATATGGCAGTTAGAGATTTTTTGTTTAGATAAACATTGAAGATCAGTTAATTCTCTACAAAAATAGTAAAATGACTTTTTCCAAAGAATTGACCGTTTCCGAGATAAACGGGTCCAAATGCACTTAGAATATTAAGTTTCTGAGTTATTCAATAAGTCGGACAAGTTATTCAATAACTTTGTTAAAAATGCATATTTTCCCATGACTCAAAGTTCACGTGAAAGAAGGAATCTACCGCTACCATACCTTGTGACTTGAGTCACGTTTTGACTCTTTGGCCGTATTGGAAAAACGGGTCAAACTTTCTGCTTACGCGCAATTTTGACCTCGCCTTCCTTGTTTTTTTGTATTGCACCAATTTGCTCGAAATTTTCTGGATTATAGATCCTCACTCCTCAGAAGGTTCTGTGTCATCTGTGAAATTTGTATAATCTAATTTTCTTCCATTTTGATTAAAACTTTGTTTGTTGAATCCCAATTTTTTGCTGTTTTTGGAGCGCGGTGAAATTTTGTAAACAACCACCAATTAAAAATTCATACATGATCGAATTGGTCTCTATGACATATCATTTGAAAGCTGAGAACTTTTCGGCTGTGTAATTATTTTTTTCACAAAATCAGCCATTTTCCAATAAGTTTGGAAAACGCGTGCTCAAGGACTTATTTCTGACGATTTGACACCTTGACTAGTGTAAAGGTGAAATTGTTACCTTTCCATCAATGTATATAAGGTCATCTCATTGATACGTGGGGAAAAGAAAAACCCGAGTCCTAAACGTAATGCTATAGTTTTGGGAAATAATGCATTTTTGACATAACAGCAAGAGCAAATAGAAGAAAAAAAAATCGATTTCGAACTTTCGATAATAAAAATAGAAGATTAGAATCCCACTGCTACACTGAATAGCAAAATAGAAGATTATTCCATTTTTGATTTCTTCTGTTTTAGTAAAGAAGATTTTTCAATAAGAATAGAAGAATTCATTGAATCGACGTGATTATTTTGATAAATATTATAGTCAATTATAGAAAAAAAAACGAGTGATAAAATTCAAGAATATTGAAGAAATATTGAGGTTATTAAATTAACTTACATCTCCAACCTAAAACATAGAAAGTGAAGATTCAAATCTTGTCAAATTGGAGCAAAAGTTGAGCATTTATTTATGTTGTTTTTATTCAAGAAAATTTGTTTACAAGTAACAATTCTGACTCAAATCTTGGTCTAGCCTGACTCAAATCTTCTCTCTATCTTGGCTATAGCAAAATGGAGGTTAACTCCGCTACACCGGTGTGTTTCCTTTGTAAGGAAGATGTTTCTGGGGATGATGCCGTCACCGTAACTCGGGGCTTAGAAACTTTGATTATTGTTAGCAAGCAAAGGAAGGATGAGCATCATTTATATTTTTAAAAACAGTTGTCTTTGCAAATACACAAAGCGTGCAGGAGACGCTACATTCTTAAACGGAATGACGGATCTTTCCAATGCTAAAATTGTGTCGCTGACACAGCCAAGATACGTTATCCGAAGAGGTAGAACTAGAGGAAACTCTAGAATCAGAAGGAGTTGTTGGCGAGGGCGACGTTGATTACCAAGAATTACTATTAGAGTCTTGTGACGTGGACTGGTGATTAATGGTTGCAAAAAAATTTGCAAAAATTTGCCGAGAATCTACAAGAAATTTTTTTTGAGTATTATGCATAAATATTCTTCACTCTTTAGAGATTATAGTTTTCGTTAGGAAAAGCCTCATTGGACAATAGTTTGTCATATGGGCAAAACTAATTTCCCCTAGTTTTTCGCCAATTGATGGATTAACCTTATATGGTCTGCTTTCCTAATAGGTACAACTTGAGCCCTCATTTCAGAGAAAAACAACTCTCGGGAACATAAAAGTTCTTGAAAATTACGTGGTTTACGGCGTTTCCCATTTATGGCCCCGAGGATTTTGCCAGTGGATGGATTGTAGTTGCGCCATCTTCAATTGGATTCCACAGTCCAAAATATTGAAAATAAGGTATTTGCAACACCTCCCATCTCAAATTTTGTAAAAAACTTGCATATTTCATGAGTATCAAAATTTTGGATTTTTCAACCCGACTTTTTGCAAAAAATAATAATGTTGGAAAAAAACCATTAGGACCATTTTTGTAGAAAATTAACTGATCTTCAGTTCTTATCTGAACAAAAAAACTCTAACTGCCATGTTCTGGTAGATATTCGCCCAAAACCGATTTTCCGGGTCTTTTGGGGCCATTTTCTTCCCCTACAACAGAATGTTTTCTTGAAAACTCGATCTCATTTTTAATGAGGTACCAAATGCCACTTATCACCAGAAAATGAAAATTACTACTAATAACTTACAGGCTGGCCTTTTTTCCTCCCTCATTTACTGGTCTCTATGGCAGAACATTACAAGATAATATGGATAATTATTGGGTGATTATAGGCTAATTAAATGCTTTATTAAAAAATTGTGAACTCCATCGCTTTCAACTAAAACTCGGGTTCTGCTAAGTAGCTTTAGAAAA
This sequence comes from Nephrotoma flavescens, assembly GCA_932526605.1. NCBI lineage: Eukaryota > Metazoa > Arthropoda > Insecta > Diptera > Tipulidae > Nephrotoma > Nephrotoma flavescens. Next base: position 190,784,109 of record OW052222.1, on the reverse strand, counting down.
AGTTTGCAGAACCCATATCAAAAAACGATTTAAAAACAATTGGAAGATTAAAGGTTAATTTTAGGCTAATTAAATGCGCTATTTAATTTTTTTTTTCTTATGTTCGCTCTTGGAGAAAAGTAAGCCTTTATCATTTAAACGCTAATAGAACCCAAATCGAAAATCAAGATCAATTGACATACAAATAATTTTAGGCTCATTATGGCCTAATCAAAAGCCGCATTAAAAAAAATTGAGCTCCACTCGTTTATGACCAAATTTCAGGCCATTTAATCTAAAGTCAGCAGAACCCAAATCGAAAATCGGACCAAAACCGAAACTAGAACGCAAAACAAGAACAATGGACAAACAAATAATTTTAGGTTCATTGTCAAGAGTAGTCGGTCGCTTTTGTTTTCCAACTTGTACAAGAACATATTCTCGTCGAAAAGTTTGGTTATGTGTGTGTATCGCTCACTGATTTTTCACGTGGCATTACTTCTGCGGAATGTTGGTGTGTTGCCCGCATTTAACATGACAATGTGTAGTGTGGTAAAAACTTCCTATAAAGTGTCTCACCGATCGTCGATACTCTGCTGTTCTATTCAGTAGACCAAGGTTTAAATTCCCTTGCGATAAAAACAGGATGGCGATCTCGAGCGTCTTTCACTAATCGATCTAATAAACTCCTCCAATAACTCTCTCGGCCTCTCTCGGCCTAGTTGTACATAAATACCGTTGATTTCCACTCTTATGAAGCCATACTTCCTCCAGCTAGTGCTTTAGAATGCCCGTTGACCGCAATCCCAGATGGCGACCCTATCAACTACGTCATTTGCTCAAATAGCTTCCTCTGAAGTCTCTTCAGAAATCTGAACTGCAGTTTTTCTATGTATAGCTGTAATATTTAAAGTGAGATTAACAAATGCCCAAAATATTCAGTTTGCATATTTAGAACCCTGCATTGTTTGTTAAGTGAACTGTCCTATCTTCCTTGAAGGCTTGTTTCTAAAAGGTGTGCTGCCTATTGTTAAGTGAAAATTGTTAAATGAAAGTGTCATTATAGGTTTTCTTGTTTGTTCTATCTTTTTGTGATAGACCATTCGTGGAAATAAAACCCTCCTTTTGTTCTAACAAAATCTCGGGGGAGTACCCAACCTTTTTTTGTAAGTTTTGGATCACAGAGATGGAGCTTCCAGAAACCTCAATTTCATCCCAAATAGTATTTGACTTCTTCATTGTATTGGGTTGATCATTTATTTAGAAGTAGGTAGTAGCAAAGCAGCTTTCGATTTAATTTTAACTCATATACAGTAGCTATCGCCAAATTAACTAAGATTCGTCGGGTTCTTTTAACAATTTATGACTAAAACATGTCGCTTCGCTTAATTCCAATTATAGTACAATATTTGAGTGGAGACAACGTGGGTCATGTCTCAATTCGTTTGCTTGTGTTCAAATTTGCAACAATTTAAAATAGAATGAACACATTGTTTCACTGGCCAAGACAACTGCACGAAATAGATGTGAACGAAGAGAACAAGAATATTCCTTAATCGCATCAGGTTATCCAAATCAATAAGACCTTCATTAGACTATGTATAGGATATTGCTGTTAAGTTTTGAGTGGAGCATATTGTATTGCAGTTGTGGTTATTGCCCTAGAACTCAGATTTACACTTTCCAACTAGAGTGTATTTTTATGTTTGATCCAGCAGGACGTCCAACTTTCTTGATATTATGGGTAATCGCTTCAGTAGATAGATTGGGATTGTCATCGTTCACTATTTTCTCTAATTATTTCGATGTTGCCTACGTTAGTCGAAATTATTATCAGTGGTAAGTGCACCTATGGTTCGGTTTCACCTGTTTTTCCACTATTAGGTTGAATAGCACGCATCTTAATTTCTTTCAGACAACTAAATTCTCCGCAAAACGTTGATTTAGTCTAACCATTTTGACATAATAATTTGCTTAGAACACCTTGTGCTTTTTCCTAGCGTCTATGAAGCCGAGAGCTATGGTTCAGGTCTATCGAAAATTTATCCGTTTCTTAATTACCATGAACTATTTCAAACCGTGGCTGAGTCACTAAAGGATTGAACTATTTCCTGCCAGGAAAAGCCCAAGACGACAACGGTAATTTTTGAAGATGGTTTTTTTTCTTTGTTAAAGGTCGCTCTTTTATGGCAGTGTTTTTAAAACACAACTTCACAATAAAGCTGATATCCAATGATTTACAAATTTACAAAAATCAGTCTCGCATTTTCAATCAAAACAAATCTTTGAAAACGAATCCAAGAAGAAATCGAATTGTACATTTCATTTCTTCAATTTCGCTTTCATAATAAAACAGGGATCGCTATAGAAATAGGCTTTCTAGGTTCGATGGTAAAAAATACAAAAGTCATAAATTTTTACATTTCTCTAACTTTTTTTTTATTATCAATCGAACACATTCTTGACCTTCAATCAATAAATTTAACAATAAAATTTCTCAGAATACAAATCAAACAAAATTGAACAAAAACGTATACAGAAAGAAGATTTTTGCCACCTTACACACTTCCTTGTCTCTCTTTACATCCGTTTACATTTAGGTACGGTAACGTTAGGTATTGCTAAACATTCAAAATACATATACATTATTGAATTGTGTGCGACCCGATTTATTTAATATACATTTTTATTGTACTCCTCTATATGCAGCGCGGTGGTATAGGAAGGAAAATTTAAAAAAATATTTAGACTTTGTATTCCCCTCCCGCATGGAAACTGAACAAAATTATTGAGTCAGAATTGTTTAAACGAAATATGAGATTATAAAATTCATATTTAGGAGACTAGCTAGCAGTGTTTAATAATTACGGTTTGTAATTTAAATGCTAATCATTAAAATTAAATACTAACGATGTCTTCGCTTTTCTTACTGTCGTTAATGACGTACGTTTATCTATAGATAAGTCACGACCAAAACCAAATGAGACTTGGGGTATGAGCACAGAAGACAGTTATGGTGATAACTTATCAAATTATTTATTGTAACTTAGAACAAACTAAAGCGTCAATCATCAAGAATATAAATCAACTATTCATAGTCGACAAAAGAGGACGAAGAAATAAATCATGATTGTGTTGGTTATCAAGAAATGCCTTCCTTCCGCAAAGATGTCACTATGTTCGGATGGAACAAATTGATATAATGAAAATGGAATTCGAAAATGAGTTCCGAATGGGGATTTGAAGATCCCTGTGATTCATCGGATATCGGCTAATAGCGGGTATTACGATGAGGTTTGTCAACTAAAATTTCAATAAGCCTTCGAGTAGGTCAAATTTAAAGTGCACAAAACCAGCTTCGACAGCTGTTTTCCTCAAATTTACCGAATTTGAAGATTTAGCTCTTACCGAAGACGCCTACGAGATGTGAAGGGTCCAAAATGTAACCTAGAATAGCTAGTTGTCGAGGAGGAAAAGGAGAATCGCGATGCAAACCATGGGTGTACGAACAAGAACATAGAGAGGTACGAACAACATTGAAATGAGTGAGATTTTTTGTACTTATGATACAGGTGAGGAGTTCTAGATGTGGTTTCCTCCTACCACCTTTTAATTTACTTAGTTTAGGATTAAGGTTTTTTGACTATCAAGATGAGAATAATATGAGAATCTACTTTGGCATATATACCAATTGCTAGAATTGCAGTTTAGAGGTAAACATACCATATACCAATTGGTGGTCTTCAAAACTTAGCACCTACCATAAATTATGCAAGAGATCCTTCAAATCTCCAAAAGAACTATAAAAACTTCTACAAAGCGAACCTAAGAAAATACAAAAAAAGTATTGAAGAGTCTTTTGTGATAACAGGGAATCCCTATAAATCCAACTAATCACATCGGAAGCCTCATACAACTTCTAGTTGGGAATCTCTCGAACATCTCATTAAACGCACCTTCCAGAATGCTTGTGTTGCATCATGAATTGTGCTCAACACTTATTAAGAAACCAACTTGCTGTAAGAAGTATTGTTTATAAAAATAGGGCTAGATTTTCGGTTACTACATCTTTGACTGTAAGCTGAGTTTAAACCCAAACATTAAAAAATTAAAATAAAATTAGCACACGTTAACTACGCCAAATTTGAGACACAATTTCTAAATTTGAACGTTACAACTTTTTACGAATTTTAAATAAATTTTTGTAAATTCCTGATATTTTTTCATATTTTTTGTAACTATACTTCAAATAAGCCTGGATTGAGGTGTTGATCAGTTATTTGAGCTATAATCACTTGATCTATTTGATTTGGTGTTATTTTGGTAACAACGTTTTTGCAACTCTACCGAGCATATCCAGCAACGTGTCTCTCCAAATACGTGATATTTTACCATGAATTTCATCAGTGATTTTAGCTTCTGTTTGAATACACGTGTGACGAGGTCGTGTTGATCTGAAGATGATTGGCCAGTTAATAATTGTTCTCACAAGTATGACATCACGAAGGTGAATATATAGTCATCTGATCGCAGTTTAGCTTGAATAAAAGTCAATCGAAATTCAATTCATTCGAATAAATAAAAGTCGTTACGATTTCAAGTTTGGCGTGCCACGACGAACTGATGATATAACTGGCGACACATCAAAATGTATAGTTTTCGAAATTTTGACGTATCATTAAACGATATGCATAAAAATCCAGGGCACTCACTTTTTTATTTGTTGGCTCATCTGTGAAATGGAAACAATATTCTCGATTATTATTTTATTGTGATTGTTATTTATGGTTGCCGAATTACCTGTTGATGGATTTCTTTGTTTAATATTAATGTGATATGCATCTTGTCCATCCCAGTAGATAATTGGCAATTGTAATGCACCATAGGAGGGATGCATTTCTGAAATTCGTTGAAGTTGATCAATGCGGCGACGGAGGATGATGTCACGTGAGTTAAGTTCCTCACCAACAATCACCATTGCCCCTTCATCGATGGTTGGTGCATTGAATCGATTTTGATGTTGTCCGACTGGTATTCTATCGGCTTTAATTACAATGGTGTGATCGTCCGATATCATCATGTTTTTAGCTACTTTAAACAATCGAATTAACTCGTTTGTATTAAGGAAGAATGTCTGTAAGGATGCGAAAATATCACGTCTCGCGCCATTATTGAATGAAAAGTGTTGAGCTACTTGTTGTACATCGTCTGATTGCTGTCCCATAAAATAGATTTGTAAATATTTGTGCTCTTCTGCCGTTGCACTTTAAACAATGTTAGCAGCAAAAATGTCATTTGGAAACACGCATTGTATTATGCTAGTGAAGTTTATCCAAACTAATCCAAAAAATACAACAACAACAAGAATATTGTAATAGTATTGGTGTAAGTAAACATTCAGGCGAATTAATATTGCGTAATTTAGACGAGATGTAATTTTGTAATTAGCCTTAGATACATTCCAAAGTCATTCTAAGTATTTTCTAACCATTTAGCATGTACTTCAGTAACATTGATACACTGTCTACACCCAAACGAGTGTCGCTAGTAAATTATTTGTTTTTCTAATGGGTCTGACAGGGTGTGCCATGTGATTTAAAAATGAGATTTTTTAATGTGCCTTAGGTACATTCCAAAGTCATTCTAAGTATTTTCTAACCATTTAGCATGTACTTCAGTGACATTGATACACTGTCTACACCCAAACGAGTGTCCTTAGTAAATTATTTGATTTTCTAATGGATCTGACAGGGTGTCCTATGAGATTTAAAAATGAGATTTGTTAATGTGCCTTAGGTACATTTCAAAGTCATTCTAAGTATTTTCTAACCATTTAGCATGCACTTCAGTGACATTGATACACTGTCTACACCCAAACGAGTGTCCCTGGTAAATTATTTGAGTTACCTAAGGCACATTAATAAATCACATTTTTACATCTCATGGGACACCCTGTCAGACCCATTAGAAAATCAAATAATTTACTAATTACACTCGTTTGGGTGTAGACAGTGTACCAATGTTACTGAAGTGCATGCTAAATGGTTATAAAATACTTAGAATGGCTTTGGAATGTACCTAAGGCACATTAACAAATCTCATTTTTAAATCTCATAGGACACCCTGTCAGATCCATTAGAAAATCAAATAATTTACTAGGAACACTCGTTTGGGTTTAGACAGTGTATCAATGTCACTGAAGTACATGCTAAATGGTTAGAAAATACTTAGAATGACTTTGGAATGTACCTAAGGCACATTAAAAAATCTCATTTTTAAATCACATGGCACACCCTGTCAGACCCATTAGAAAATCAAATAATTTACTAGGGACACTCGTTTGGTGTAGACAGTGTACCAATGTTACTGAAGTTAATGCTAAATGATTAGAAAATACTTAGAATGACTTTGGAATGTACCTAAGGCAAATTAAAAAATCACATTTTTAAATCTCATGGGACACCCTGTCAGACCCATTAGAAAATCAAATAATTTACTAACGACACTCGTTTGGATGTAGACAGTGTACCAATGTTACTGAAGTGCATGCTAAATGGTTAGAAAATACTAAGAATGACTTTGGAATGTACCTAAGGCACATTAAAAAATCTCATTTTTACATCTCATGGCACACCCTGTCAGACCCATTAGAAAATCAAATAATTTACTATGGACACTCGTTTGGGTGTAGACATTGTACCAATGTTACTGAAGTGCATGCTAAATGGTTAGAAAATACTTAGAATGACTTTGGAATGTACCTAAGGCACATTAAAAAATCTCATTTTTAAATCACATGGCACACCCTGTCAGACCCATTAGAAAATCAAATAATTTACTAGGGACACTCGTTTGGTGTAGACAGTGTACCAATGTTACTGAAGTGCATGCTAAATGGTTAGAAAATACTTAGAAGGACTTTGGAATGTATCTAAGGCCAATTACAAAATCACATCTCGTCTAAATTACGCAATATTAATTCGCCTGAATGTTTACTTTCACCAATACTATTGCAATATTCTTGTTGTTGTTGTATTTTTTGGATTAGTTTGGATAAACTTCACTAGCATATTGTATTTGCGAATGTTTGCCAAGAAATGTCTTGATGTGGCTGTGTCACCTGTATGAGTAATAAAACAATAAACTGTTATTTAAGCATCGAAATTTTATGTGTCGTTTGTGTTACCGTTTAGCAATGATTTTTATAGGTCTGATGATAATTCGAAATGTGACAAAGAAACTTTTTCATTCGAACAGCACATGCCAGGCCTTTCGTTTTTGTACTTCATTGCTTTGCAGTAGGAACACACTTTGTTCATTGAACCAATTTCAACGAATGGGTTTGAATGGTAATGAACTTACAAATCGTATTGAAATGCAATGTGTTCAAACGAAACAATTTGTTGTTCTCTGTTTTGAACAACTCGTGCCCGACTACTTGCAAGTCGTTGTTGCGGGTGTTCGACTGTTTCTCTGGATCGTGATTGTGCAATTTGTAGTCGAACAGTTTGCTGATATGCTTCACGTTTCTCATCTCGTTCGATGGCCCGTAACGTTTGAAGGCGTATGCGACTGACACTTAAACGTAATTCACGCTCTTCATCCGTTTGCAGTGCTCGTGAATGCGCTACGTTTATGCGCACACATTGTATTCGTTGCGAGCGTTGTTCTTATGTGTCAGTTGCTCGCGCGGCTCGTACTCTAAGTGATTGGCGTGTATTTCGCAATCGTCGTCGTGGCATCGTATTTCTTTGGATGATATACTAAACTATAATGGAAAATTCTGTTAAAGTTAGCCGAAAGTTTCCAGCCGAAAGATAATGCAGATAGTGTCTTGAATACAGCAAAAATCAGTTATGAACTCGAGTTTAGGAGAATTTAGGATCGGGTTACATCATTCGGGTGAAGGAGAAATTATTTCAGTTTATAGGAATTTAAAAATCGATAGGAGCGAGAGTATAAAGAGAGTTTAAAAATAGTCAAGACACTATCTGCATTATCTTTCGGCTGGAAACTATAGGCTAACTTTAATAGGGTTAATGGAACGTATATTTGCCTGTCCAATAAATTTTTTCTTCGGGGGTTAACTACAAACAAAAAGTAATCACAGATTACACATTTATAAACTGAAAACATATATTTAATAAGAATGTATATTGAATCAATATTTAATACATACCTGAAAAATAGTTACCGCCAATTATTTTATTTCACTGTACCTAATAAATAATCGGAAATAACCAGGATTCGGATGTACACAAATCAGTATTATGCTGGAAACAGACGTGCGGAAAAACGGTTGCGTTTAAATTACAATAGACTACTTTAAATGAAATGAAATACATGTATTCCGCATAGCAGGCGTTTTTCCGCAAGTTGTCTCTAGTTCTAAAAGAAACGCACCGCAGCAGTGTTAACTACACAACAAAAAAAAATATCTCTAATTAATATTAACTTCACGACGGCTTTTCAATGTTTTGACAGAAATTCAAAAACAAATTGAATATTGTTTATTGAAAACTCTACCGAAAAATAAAAACGCAATGTCAGAAAAATACGCTCATGTATTTAACCTGCGTTTTCGCATGCGTATCCGCAAGCGGAAATTCCGCACGTCTGTTTCCAGCATTAATTTATACAAAACGATTACAAAATATATTGAAATAATCGAGAACGGTTTAGATGTCAAAATAACATTATACGAAAAACAAAAGATATTTTTCAAACTAGGTAGGTCAATTTTACACGTAAAATATTTTGTAGCAAAGGACATTTCTTGTAGAATACAATCTTTAAATAGCAAATGTTAGTACTTTTTCGAACTAATTGAGAACTGGTAAAGTTCGCGGTGGCGGTATCTATCATCAAAAATAATAAACTGAAATCGAATATAAAAATTTGACATTCGCGATTTGGTTAGACAGCGCAATACAAATTTTCAGAAAGAAGATTGGTAAATATTAATTATTTTTACATAGAAAACTCATTAATTTTCTTAAATTCAATTGCGTTTACGTAACAAATATACTCTCTCTCTCTCTCTGGCATTATATCCCATCAAGGGATTTGGCCGCCTCAAATGAGGTTTCACAATCATATTTTCATTTCGGATAATGAGTGATTAATTCATTGATCCTAAACCGTGAAATTTTTTCCTTGTCACCACCGGGAATCGAACCCGGGACCTCCGGTCGCTGGAGCAAGCATGCTAACCACTTTGCCACCGGGGCGGCTAATATACTATGTCTAGAAAAACAAAACAAATATACTATGTCTAGAAAAACAAAATTGAATTTAAGCTGCTCTATCGAAATATTTTATTAAAATGAGTCTAAAGTTAGGGATTTATGTACATAAAAATGAGGTTATGTTATTGTTATTGGAAATGAAAATATTAAATTTTAATAATAAATACTTTTTAAAGTAGTTGTTACTTTTTATTATTGTATTTTAGAGAAAGGTATTTTAATTTTAGTGTTAATGGCTGAATTAAATAATAATGTCACCTCCAAAAGTCGATGTGCGTGTGAAAGTAACAGTGCCCCTTGTAAATATTATGTCATATTTCGGTGCTGCAAAGAGACCAATTCAAGAAGGCAAAGCAATTGTTAATGCTGGCTGGATCCATACAATCGGGATTGAACCAAACTCCAAACCCATGTTTTCAAATATAATCGGTTTGGTTATTCAAACCTCAGCATTAAATTCGAAGCCACATGAAGTTAAATTATTACATATTAACGATTCGGTCGACCATTGGAAGTGCTCGTGCTCTTGTAAGGCTGGGGAAGGCGCAAATGTAAGCACATTGCAGCGTGTCTTCTGCAAATAAATCGGTAACAGTTTATAAATAATCAAATTTAACTATTTCACGTAAAATTTCTCTATTTATAGAAGCCCTGAGTTGAACGGTATAAGCTGCACTGAGGTACTACAGAAATGGGGAAAAGTGGCATCGAAAAAATATAGCGGCCTAGTAACCTCGAAAATGTGTCATATCAGAAAAAAATTTACAGATACCGTATCTAAGGAGTTACAAGACGAATTAACATTTCAAATTTTAAAAGGTTTTGGTATCAATGAATATTATCAAAAAATGGAAAACAATTCTAATCTAGATATCTATTTTTCAGCTCGAGCACATTCGGAATCTACAAAGTTAATAAACGGTACTCGATCAATTGTATTGACGAATACCGTGACCACAAACACTGGGAATTGCGACGAATTTTTCGAATTTTTAATTAGACACGATGGGCTTAAAAAGTTCATACGTTCGATGGAAGGCTATATTAGTTTACAAACAGCCGATTTCAGTATAATCAGAAAAACTGTAGAAGAAGCCATCAAAATTTGTGAGTCGACTATTTCTCAGACAAGTGCTCAGTGGCTGCAGGAACGAAAAAACCGTATAACAGGAAGTATTTCGTATGCTTTATATACGTACGCTTCTATCAAAAACCCAGACTGGAGTAAAAAGTTAACCAGTATTTACAAAAGCTCTTTTAAGGGTAATAATGCAACACGATATGGAAGCTATGCTGAAAAGCTAGCTAAAAAGGTTTACCAAAATGGCCGCTTATATTTTGAATGTGGTTTAATAATTTCGCCATATTTACCGTTTTTGGCTGTAAGCCCAGATGGGGTTTCATTTAATGGTGAGTCTTGGGTTTTGGTGGAAATTAAATCCCCTGTCAAAGGAAGAGACATGAGTGCGGAAGACCTGATCAAAACCCTACCATATGTAAGAACGGGAGCAGATGGCAATTATTCACTGTATGAAAGACATCCCTACTACGGACAAATACAGTTGGGTTTAGCTTTAACTAATCTAATAACCTGTGATTTAGTTATTTATAGTAAATTTAAAAACAATTTTGTTATAATTAAAGTATTAAGAAATACAACGTTTATTGAAAATTATATAACAAAATTAATGGAAGTATATTTTAATTTTGTGGTGCCCTTTTTATTTAAAAACTGAGTTTGACGCTGTGATTTGAATTTTGTGATAATTTTTAAACTTTTATTCTTCATTATATTTTTATATTTTATTTATTTTGTATTTATTATTTTTATTGTTCATACATTGAAATTTTTAAGGTTTTTTATTGTTTCTATGTTTTCATATAAAATACATAATTTATGAATTCTTTATTTTGATAATTATTTCTTTAGAATTTATCATCGCTCAGAATGGGAGGTGATAAATTTGATAATGCGCTTACAACTATCATTATTTCGTCTATATACGGTGTCATACTTGAACATATCTTTTCAGACAACACCTTCATCTGTTTCAGACGCGCTATTCTTCTTTCGACGTGTACTCGAGCTGAAGCAATTTTGGTTGACCTTTCAACCTGGGTTTTAGTAAATTTTTCGTAAAAAAAATCAGGTCTTATCATTTCGATCCCAGCTTTTGCTAATTCGTCTGCGATCAAAAAACCTTTGTCGACCATTACCGCATCACCAGGTTTAAGTTTCGCCTGTAAATCTGTAAGAATAAACATTACTTTTTCCGATGATCTACCAGCAGATACCGGGCTTAGAAAATTTACAGCTCCTGAAGGTGATACACCGATTAAGACTTTAAGTGTATGGGTGCCTTTGTAGTGTGAATATGTTGATGTTCTACAGGATAAACATTTTGATGTTACAGTTTTGGATTCTGTACAATCTAGTACGGTTCTCACATTAGGATAATTTTTGAAACATTTCGGTAAGTTTTTAGCATTTTGCTCTAGCGTTTGCCAGTGTATTAAGCCTCCCATTCCTTTTGCCAACAACTGAATCGTATCTGCAATATATCGTTTTGCTGTCTTTTCCGTTATTTGGAATAATATTCCGATTTCTGCAAACGAACAGTTAGTTTTTAACTTACGCATTGTGATTAAAATTCGCGTTCGAAAATCAACAATGCAAGTATCATTGGGTCTTATTTTCTTACACACTTTAACCATAACATCGAGAAAAATTAATGTTGGTATGCCCGTCATAGTGAATAATTTAGTGTCGGTGTCCCACAATAATGTGATATCCTCTAAAATGTTCAATTTCGCTTGTATTGATTTATCCTCTGTAAATTGAGAGCACTGAGTACCAACGGACACAAACTCCTTGTCTGTGATTACTTCGCTCGTGAGAAAATCTTCAATGTTTTCAATTAGCCTAAAAATTTACAAATTTAATACTACTGTATACCGTTCAATAGATATAAAACCACTCATCATTACATATACGTGCAGCTCGAGTTTTCCATCGCATGACACGTTCTGGATTGATGGTCTTACAAGTCGATATCGATGATACAGGCAAATTACGGCTGGGAAAAGCGGTTTTTACTAATCTTTTTTGCCCGGTGAGAAGAGCCGTTAAAGTTTCCTTATCTTTTACGAAATGCTCGCTACAAATCACGAAATTTTTAGGAAATTTTTTTCCCATTCTTAATAAAGTTGTCCATTTTTTCAACTTGGAAATTGAATTTAATATTTCTTTTGGAATGCGATGCATTGAAATTTCTGTTGATGAATAATTGTTACATTGCGGAACACCACAATGTCTTGGCCAAATGTTTCTGTCCATTATTATTTGATTATTTTTTATATAACGGAAATCTAAAATTAAACACAAACAAAATCTCTTAATTTTTTATTTGTTAATATTTTTAACTTAAGAATTGTATTCAGTTTTTTGGAAAATATCAAAATAGAACGGAGATTTTCCATTTTGTTTTAAAAAATGTACAACTAATAAATTTAATTCACTTAAAACCTTCAAAACCATTGTAGTTTTTAATTCAGAAAAAATTAAGTACCTACCAGAAGAAATTTAGTTTTTATACTATGATCTCCGTACAAATCGCGAATGTCAAATTTTCATAGTCGTCAAATGATTCATTTTTTTTCCACCAGATCTACGACCAGTTCTCAATTGTAAACGTAAAATATTTTATAGCAAAGGGTATTTCTTTTGGAAGATGCAATTTTGGTGATTGGAAAGGTGGTTATAGTGGATAAAATGGAATAAGCAATTTTTATTATAAATTGCTTTCTGAAGTTAAATGTGAATTACATATTTTAACTTCTTTTTAAATTTTTATTTGTTAAAATATTGAGAAAATCGATTTAGTCAAATGTTTAGTGTACAGTATTATTTTTTGTATTTCATTTTTTTTTTTTTTTATTCCATTTGCTTCTTTTTGAGGCCAACAATTTAATTCCAATTCAATTCGTTTCGTACAATATTTCAGGGTCAACAGTATGCTATTCTGTTTGCTGAGGCGATTCCATTCCCAATTGCTGACGATTGCATCCATATAGAGATAAATCGTTTATATGGGCTACATAAATTTTAGATAGAAGTGCAGTAACGAACAAACCAATTATTATAAAATACAATTTCGTGATAGCTTTGATTAATTTACAATGCAATTTTTGAGCTTTTGCTTAAATATTTGTATGGAGTACCAGACCCAGGGAGCCGATCCCTTCAAAAAAATATGAAACCCTGCTCATTGGTATACAATCCCTATCCAATGTTTGTAACCGATTGGATGAATGTTCTGGCAACTAATAAGGCCCCCTTCACCTAAAGGACGGAACCCTCAGATTGAAGCATGTTACTAATTTCATATATACTTTTTCCTTAACTTGTTCCAGTGAAAGAATTTAAAAAAATTAAGTTTAGATAAATTTGTGCCAGGGTCCCTAGACATAGGGGTTCAACACCTTCAACAATATTGTAAGGTTGGTTCTGCAACTTATACACGGTTAAAATTTCAAGGCGATGGTTGAGTGGTTTGTGATATTTGGTAGTGCGACTCGTGCGACACCTATTGTGTAAAAAAAATCGCACTATATGACCACCTCCTTGCTGGGATACACATTATGTGGAAGTTTCATGTCCATCGACCGTATAGTCTTTGAGATTTTCGCGAACAAACATACAAACATCTTTTGACTTTTATAGATTGGGATAAAACTTATAACGCATTAATACAATTCATACAATTAAAGTATAGCTACCAAAAATTATAATTGTTTTGGTTTGCGGTTAAACAATTGAAAACTTTTTCGCAGCTGCTTTTATTCTATTGGTGTAAATACGGTACACATTTAAAGTTGTAATCAAGACACAAACCAATGTTGCCAAACTAATTATTTTAGAAAAAAATTATCTAATCTCTATGTATATTAAAACCTATATATTTCCCAAGTACGATAAATAATTCAGACGCTTAAGTTGGTCAAACCAAGTGTTTCAAATCCTGCAGTCACCTAGAAAACTTTAAAGTTAATTAAACGACGACAATGCAATCGTATGCTTTCACTTTCAAAGTTATAATGAAATTGTGTTTTTATGAATTAAACCACAACAGTAACATAAAATGATAATTGCTGTAAGCCAAAAAAAAAACATTGCATCAGAATGAAAATGAATCATGTTAACCCAATCTCTGCCAAGCGATTCCGTGTAATTTTCCAAAATAAAGGGGTTAAAAAATCTCATCTCCGCTTTCATTGTATATTTTCATTCCTTCAAGTATATTATTTATATACGAACACAAAAATTTCTTTGCTGTTTGTCGACTCTTAAAACACAACACACAAAGAAGATCCATCTTGTTAGCAGTCTTATATTATTCTTATTTTTATTCTTTTTAATAATATTATTCTTATTTTTAATTTTCGTCAAACAGTGCAAAAAAACTCAGTTTTTTGCCAAAAATAATTAAAAGTAAAGAACATTTTTTTGTCTTGCAATTCTCTTACGCGTACCATACTACTGTATACAGACATTTTTAAGAGGCCTCTTAATTCTGTTTTGTTATATACTAAAGTTTGTTTCATATATTTTTTAATTTTAATAATTATACAACTCTTGAATTTTTATATTGTTTTATAAAAAAAAAGTTAATTTATGCCTGCTGTATATACATGCTACAAAATTATTTATTTTATTGCACAATTTAATTAAAAAAATACCCTTGACCTTGAAGATGTCTGTCGTTTTGTATATAATAAGGTAAATTTAATTATTTAAAAAAAATTATTTTTAAAATAAATTATTGTAATTAACTTAATGATGTGTGTTTGTGATAGGTACACATTTTTACGAGTTACTACATGTCTAAACGATTTCTGTACAACATTGTTTCGTTGACTGTATTTTTGTGTTTACATTATGCGAGTTGTGTTTTTAATGTGGGGGCTTGGCTATTGCAAATATTTTTGTTGATTTGCTTATTTCTTGGAACTAGTCAGTTAAATAATTATTTAGAATTCGTTCGCCTTATTTCCAAAACGCGTTAAGGCATAACGCTTTTTGGAAATAAGGCGAACATATTTTAAGGTTTTACGATTTTACGAAATTGTTCTGAACAGGCACGATATTTCTGTGGGCACGATATTTCTGTTATTTTTAATTTTCATTTTTATTTCTTTAATTTTTAAATTGAGAGTTCTATTAAATTTTTAGCGTAGCAATTAGTTTTTTAAAAACATCTGTTTAAAATGTTCTCCAGTTTCTTTAATGCAAGCCAAAACGCTGTTCGTTGCCACTGTTAACCCATTAACGCCTAAAATGGAACTACCCATTAAAAATAGATGAAATTGATATGATATGGAGTGTTTTAAGTAATGAAAATTAAAAAATTTTAAATAAAAGTTTTATATTTTCACGAAAAAGTAGGCGTCCTTAAACGCGGATTCAAAGTTGCGTTCTTTCATTCCTTCCTTCTGAAGTTTTTTTAAACAAATTTCATTGGTTACAAACATCGTTTTCTTTCTTGTAAAATTTTTTTCAGCAACTTGGATTGATTTTAAATAAATTTCAGAACGAAGGAAGGAACGAAGGAACGAAACACTGAATCCGCCTTAAATGAGGATGTTAGGCAGAAACATGATATTTTTCAAAACAACCTTTTTCAATGTGCATTATTTTGATGTTTACATTTCATACATGCTCGTCTGGCCTTCAAATGACAAACATAAAATTTTAATTGTCTGTCAAGCTGCTGTGGGAAGTGAAGGCTTTCACTGACTTCTATAGATTTTCTCTTACAGCTGCTATAGATGACGCAGCATCCTTCAAATAATTAAGCGCGATGTGTCAAGCGTGTTTCGACCATCTTTTTACGTAATGTAGTGGTTCAACAAAGATGTAATTCACAAGATTTTACTGTTCAGATCAAATCTATAGCATAAGTCTCCCCCCTTTTTCTTCATTTCCTTGTTTAGCATTATATGACACTGTTGAACACTATTTTGTCTCACTGTTCCTCTGCTCTTATCTTCTTCTTTTTCAAATAAATTATTTTACTTGGGCCAGTAAATCAATAACTACTCTAGCACTAACTGATAAACCTTTTATCGTTCACCATTCGTCTACTAGCCTAATATTCGTCTTGTCAATTTTTGCACCCGAAACTCACTGGCTTAACGCGAATAAATTGTTTGCAACGGTTGGGCCGAAAACGCTTTACCATTGGCTCCTGACTTACCATCTCCTGACATAGCTGTATAGATTGTATAGATGCATGAAACCCCAAAATCGTCATCTAGAGATCAATACATTCGTTCTTATGCTGTATAAGATAGCGAAAATGTAACAGCGGAAAAAAAGAGATTACGATACTCGCCACAAGTGGCACTCAATAAAGGGAATATATTTTGCGATGTAATTACCAGCGGAAATATTTTATTTATTATGTATAACTTTTTTCACAAAATAAAACATCTCAGCGGAATAAATTTTTAAAAGTGATCCTTAAAATGACATATTGATTGATCTCCGAAGTCCAAAGTAAAGAAACTCGGTACATGAAATCTTGAAATTTAACAAAATTTCGTCTTTCCGCCATTTCTTAACGAGTTACGATGAAATTTGAATAGTAGTATCAGGGATTTTAAAATAAGTTTGGGACAAAATTCTAGGATCTGTTCGTGCTGGACTAAACTGACCATTTCATAACCAGTTCTTATGAAAAATGATATCTGTACATTTTACACGATATAAATAAATTTTAAACTAAAGGGAACTCGGCTATTCTTTATATATATAATTATCTTCTGTACGTGTGTTTGTAATTGATCTCCTCCTAAACGGCTAAACCGATTTTAATGAAATTTTGTTTGTGTATGTTTGTGTGGGCTTAGATTTACAATTAGATATGGTAGGTGGCACTGCTTTCGGGTTCTAGGAATTTTTTTTTGTTTTTTGATGAAAATTTTTTTTTTTTGTATTTCTCACATATCAGAACATATGACCCCAAAATTTCACCACCCCACCACCCAAAAATTCTCTGTTTGTGTGTATGCGACTGAACTCCTCCTAAACGGCTGGACCAATTTTAATGAAATTTTGTGTGGTTATTTGAGTGGGTGTCCCTGGATGGTTTAGATTCACAATTGGACCCGGTAGGTGGCACTACATCCCGGTTCTAGGAAAATTTTGTTTTGTTTTTGACAAATTTTTTTTTTTATTTTGTTTAAATTTCTCTCATATCCAAACATACAACAAAATTTCACCACACTCCCACTACCCCCAATCTTTATATATATATATAATTCTTCTGTTCGTGTTTATCTAATTGAACTCCTCCTAAACGAAGGGACTGATTTTAATAAAATTTCGGGTGTGTGTTTGAGTGGGTTCCTGGATCGTTAAGATTTACAATTGGACCCGTTAGGATGCACTGCGATCGGGTTCTAGAAAAATTTTATTATGTTTTTTTACAAAATTTATATCAGAACATAGAACCCCAAAATTTCACCAGCTCCCAACCTGTACAGATCAATCGCGTACATTTGCGTCCATATTGAGTATATTATTCATCGAATTAGCTTCGCATTGTTTTACATTTCAATTTCTGTTCGCTTTTTTTCGATATTTCATGCACATTTCCGTACATATTGGAGTGCTTGACAAAAAAAAAATTGATAATTTTCCAAATAACCGTTTTTGGGACAACAATTAATTGTTGTAAAATTAAACAGGAAAAACATACAATTTGTGGGAAGGTAAGCTATACACTGAAAAAATTTATTGGTAAACATCCCGATGTTTAACATATTTTTCAACCATAGTTGGGACAATAATAAAACATTGCTAAATATTTTATAATTTTACAATCAATCAAACAGGATGTATCTCCTTTTTTATGGGAGAGTAAGCTATATTAACCAACGCATTAGATGTTGTATGGTGTTGTGCTTTAAATATGGGCAAACTAGCAATAATTATTAATATTATCTCCTGAAAATATAGGTAAAGTTCATAGGCATAGTATCAAATTATTCATTACAGTTTTACAAGAATTATGGGCTTAAATCTTATTTACTTATTTGAGTTATAGCATATTTATAAGGTACGGAATTTGGTACACATTTTACTACGAGAAGTTTGCCATAAAAGTTGGTAATACTAATTTTTTCCAGCGAAATTCCAAAAATTTTTGAGCAATTTCCTTTCTATTTTTGATGGATAACAGTTTTCATATAAAGTATAAATGATTATTTTCTTCCTTTATTTGGAATTTTACCTATATACTAGCGGACCCGACAGACTTCGCCCTGCCTGAACGTTGGCTGACCTGGCGGGTTCAGAAAACGTTTTTTCGATATTCGAATTTTTGATAAACTATATACTAAGTGACATTTGACATTGAGTTTGACATTTCAATCTTCTTGTAATCATCAATCTACAAGAAGATTGAAATGTCAAACTTAATGTCAAATGTCAATTAGTATATAGTTTACCAAAAATTCGAATATCCAAAAAACGTTTGCTGAACCCGCCAGGTCAGCCAACGTTCAGGCAGGGCAAAGTCTGTTGGGCCCGCTAGTTTCTTATATAAATCTTGCAAAAATTTGAATCGCATACAGGGAAATTCGAGAAAAGTTTATGGATTAGAATTTGCACTAGGATTTTTAGATTTAGATCAATACTACCATAGAAAAATCAGTTTACCATAGATTTCTAATTTTTATAAATCGAGAAACGAAAATGAGGAGTAAAAAAGTTCTGATAATTCCAATGTAATGACTGTATCTGTATTGTGCGCAATGTAAAGGTACAAATACAATCATGATATGAGTATTACAATTGTCAGAACTTTTTTACTAAATTCATTTTTATCTTTCGATTTATCAAAATGAGAAATCCAACTATGATTTAAAAAATTTTTAGGAAGATCCATAGCGAAAACACATGAAGTGATACATCTAAGGGAATAGAGCTGTAAATGTTCTAGAAGGGTGGTCATTGTTGGTCTTGTAAAATTAGAAGGGAACGAAGTTGAATGACAGGTTTTCATTCTGGTGTATTGGAAATTTATATACGTTCGTAGTGGAAGAGACTTCTATTAGTGACTGGGGTGATATTAGAGAGTTCTATTAGTGACTAGTGTAACCTACTACCTCTTCTTGCCTTGTTATAATCTGCAATTCGGCACCAAACGACATTATTTTTTATTATTCCCAGTTGAACAAATAGTATGTACTGTTAAAAATATTTTAAATTAAAAAGATTTGTTGTGAATATTTATGTTTTTAAATCATCACCGAGTTTGATGATTTGCTATTTCGTGTCCAAATCAAATTTGTACGCGTTGAATCAATTTGGAAACTTCTAGTAGAGCTTAATACTATTTGGTGCAGTTGGGTTTTGTTTATCCAGTTCTAAAATGAGTACATGTAAAATTTATAGTGAAAAAGTGGTCCGTAATAATAAAAACGATAATATATGGTGCATTGAATGTAACTATTTTTTCCACATGTGGGCAAATTACGCCTGATATGTTAAACGATTATCTACAAACAGACAAATATACATACATGGAAATGTATCGATTGCTGTAATCCTGGTTCTGTGGCTAACTCGAGTAAATTGAATTTAAACTCTACCCTCCTAGCGATGAAATCGGATATTGATATGCTGAAATTTAAGCATGACGAGTTCATTAAACAATAAACGAGCTTCGCTTACTCCCTGTCTACTATCAGTGATAGAATTATGGATCTTATCAATTTTGAAAAAAAGTGAATGTAAATGAGTAAAACATTAAAGTTATGCAGACTGATATAGCAAACTTAAATAACGTAAACCAAACCTTGTTGAATGAAAATGCCCTATTGCGAAAGGAATTACTAGATGTGAATACCCGTTTTCAACAACTGGACCGGCATTGCCTGAAGTAAAAAATGAAAAGTTAAATGAACTTGCCGCTAAAATATTTCACTATATCGGTGCTACAAATATTTCTGAAGCTGATTTCAAATACGTTCATCGCACAAAGTCTAGACCAAATGTTAAACCTATAACAGTGAAAATAAATTCCATAAGCTCTATGCTCTTCAGTGTTTCAAATTAACAAAAGTTTTGATGCTTCCAACATTTACAACGGATTCCCGTATTTTCATCGTCGAACATCTTTCACCTACAAAAAACTTTTATTACATGAATCTAAACAAATATTGCAGATAAAGAATACTGACGACCGTTATAAATATGTCTGGATTTCAAATGACAACATATTATGTAAGAAATCTGTTTACGTTTGGGTCCAGTCATACTTACCTGGAACAAATTCTCTTCCTGAAACACATAATCTACCTAAAATGCATCATATAAATACGTCAGCAAGTACCATATTAATTAAGTTACCTTTGTCATTGGATAACTAACATTCATCATTTGGTTACCTAAAATTAGTTTAAATATTTTAATATAAAATTATTCAAAATCATACGTAAAAATATACTAAAATTAGTTTAAATATTTTAATATAAAATTATTCAAAATCATACGTAAAAATATACTTAACATAAATTTTCCTTGAACTTGATCTTCAATTTGGTAATCAAAAAAAATTATGTTATGCATATTGGAACACAAATATTATCTCATAATTTCACTTATATTAATCAACAAGTAGTTATGCCTCTAAATCCCAGTAAATATGATCATTTACCTAAAATAATATTATTAATTTAGGATAAATGCAATTTTATTATATAATTATTTTCGTACCAGTTTAATAATAAACTAGTAGTTGACATTTATTCACTACTACAAAATGTAAATGTAAAATTAAGTTAAATTATATTTACTAACACCAATGCAATATTAGTGCAACCCCTAATTACTATAGAGGTGCGTTTAATATCAAATAAGTAACGTGAAATGCCATCTAGTGGCAATTAAATTATTATTACGAAGCGATTGATAACCCTCTGTGGTAAATAGACCAACATTTTTGTAACTAATATTTTATAAAACAAAATAAATTTCTCTTTGTCATCAACCACCATAGCGACAAATTGTCAATAAATTTACAAATAAAAAACGAAATGGGTTCAAGCTCTACCTGGTACGCAAATGTTTGGTAAAATATAAGGTCTTTCTCATAACGGTTTTTTTAGGAATCCTATTTCCATCCAACATACCAAATCTCATCATAATTAGTTAATAATTGATCGAGTTCCGTCTCAGGTGGCTATATTCCAGAATTTCTTCCCAAAATCATTTAAGAATTGCATTTCCATCCAACAAATCAAATCCCATCATAATCAGCTAAGAATTAATCGAGTTCCGTTCGAGGACACCTGGGACGGAACTCGATCAATTCCAGAATTTCTTCCCAAAATCGATTAAGCATCCCTTTTCCATCCAGCATACTCAATCCCTTATATAATGGGTTGAAAATTGATCGAGTTCCGTCCCAGATGACCATATTCCAGAAAATCTTTTAAAAATCATTTTAGAATCCCATTTCCATCCAAGATATCCAATCCCAACATAATCGGTTAAGAATTGATCGATTTCCGTCCCAGATGGCCATAATCCAGAATTCCTTCCCAAAATCATTTAAAACCCCCATTTCCACCCAGCATACCCAATCCTATCACAATTAGTTGAGAATTGATCTAGTTCCGCCCAGGTGGCCATATTCAGGAACTTCTTCCAAAAATCATTCAAGAATCCCACTTCCATTAAACATACCCCAATCCCACCATAACCGGTTAAGAATTGATCAAGTTCCAACCTAGATGAACATATCCCAGAACTTCTTCCAAAAAACATTTAAGAGTCCCACTTCCATCCAACATAGTCAATCCCATCATAATCGGTAAAGAATTGATCGGGTTCCATCCCAGGTGGCCATATTCCAGAACTCCCAAAATCATTTAAGAATCGCATTTCCATCCAATATACCCAACCCCATCATAATCGGTTAAGAATTGATCGAGCTCCGTCCCAGGTGGCCATATTCAGTAAATTCTTCCATAAATCATTTAAGAATCCCACTTCCATCCAACATACCCCAATCTCATCTTAATTGGTTAAGAATTGATCAAGTTCCGTCCTACATGGCCATATCCCAGAACTTCTTCCAAAAATCATTTAAGAGTTCCATTTCCATCCAACATACACAATCCCAACATAATCGGCTGATAAATGCCTGTGTTCCATCTCAGATTGAATTCGTTCGAATAGATTTAATTTAAAAACATTCGGACTTAACGGACCATAGGATTTAACGGAGTCCCCAATTAATCCGTTAACTCGAGGTTTTTTTTGTATAACATGTTACGCTAAAATGTCACGTAATCAACGCAACATGTAACATAACAGAGTATTTAACGCATCGTGTAACATGAACCCAAAACTAGTCCCCTAAATGTTTTACCAAACATAAAACAACCTTGATTATTCATTGTTTTCCAACTATAGGAAATTAGTTAAACGCGAAATTTCGAATTGCTGGAAGTTGTATTTCGAGCGTATTAAAAACAGTGTAAAAACAAGCTTTTGAAACTATCAGAAATCATTTCAGACCATATAAAAATATCCTAGTTCTATGCTATATAAAGATCATAATTCTAACTCTCAACGTGAAATCGACGTAGTCTTTGTCGATCATTTCAAATCGGTATATGTGCAGTACTGGTGGCAAAGTGGTCAGCATGCTCGCTCCAGCGACCGGAGGTCCCGGGTTCGATTCCCGGTCGTGACAAGGAAAAAAATTTACGGCTGGTTTAGGATCAATGAATTAATCATTTATTACCGGGAATGAAAATATGAACGACATTTGAGGCGGCCAAATCTCTTGACGGGATATAGTGCCAGAGAGAGAGAGAGAGAGAGAGAGAATATGTACAGAACACAACATCCAGTAAAGCTTTAATATATTGTTCTAATGTTAAATGGTCTCGAAGGTCTGAGACTGAAGTCCTGGCAACGTTGAATTGGCTAGAAATTAATAAAGCTGCCGGGCTTGATCAGTTAACAAACTTATTCCGAAGAAAACTAAGTGTGGCACTTGTTATTCCATTGACACTACTATTCAACATGTCTTTACAAAGCGCAGTTTTTCCCTCAAAATGGAAAGAATCTTTTTTGGTTCCTATTCACAAAAGCGGTGACTCGCCTAATATTGAAAATTATTGACCTATATCCGTACTAAACTCGGTATCAAAATTATTTGAGAAGTTGATGTACAAACTCGTTTTGAACGTAATTCAAAACAAAATTATATCTTCCCTACATGGTTTCTTTCCCGTTCGTTCAACTCTAACCAACTTATACGAGTTTTCTGAGATGTCATATAACACGTTGGATAAAAATGGGCAACTTGACTGTATATACACAGATTTTTCCAAGACACTCGTGAAAGTTTTTCATTTTCTTTTACTGCAAAAGCTAGCCTCTTTTAATTTTCCACCATTCATGGTCAAATGGTTCCAATCCCAGCTTGTGGTTTTGAACCTACGTCAGGAGTCCTATGGAGTTCCTCATGGGTTGATATTGGGCCCCTTATAGTTAATATTTTTATTAATCATGTCTTGGAAGTTATTCAGTACAAACACTTGCTCTATATGTAGATGATCTAAAGTTTTTGAATGCCATTAATAATGGAAATGACGTGGTGAGTTTGCAAAGTGATCTTAGTTCTGTTTATAACTGGTCTGTCAACAACTAGTTGTCTCTCAATCTGACCAAATGTGTCTCTATGACTTTTATCAAGAAGCTAAATAGAATTGAAAATAATTACTCTATTGGCAATGCTCCTTTAATTAAAGTTACAAGGAACTAGGTATAACATTTGACCCAAGATTAGGACTAATTTGGAATACTTATCACAGAATTGGAACCCCTTCTACGATCAGTATTGCAGCAGAATTGAAAGTGTTCAACGACGGTTCTCGAAATTTTTGTATTTTAAATATATTCCTTCGAATGGCGTATGCGATTCGTATTGAGAAGTTCAATTTGATGACACTAGAAAGCAGAAGAATGAAGACTTGAAGAAAGTTTTCTCTTTAAATTGGTCAATGGTTTGATTGAGACACCGTTGTTATCAAGTATACACTTTTATGTACCGGCGTATAGAACACGAAATCAACAATTGTTTCAAGTAAGAGCAAAATCTCGGTTTGACCTAATTATTAATCGAGTTATATCAAAGCATATTCTGTTCTTTGGAGACTTGGATCTGTTTAACATTTACATTGTTTATTTTTTTAATTTTCGAGAGGCACCATGTAAATAGTTTATCCTGTTTACTGCCCAGTTGTTATATAAAATATAAAAAATAAACATCATCAGGTACAATCTTTTAATGGAACATCTGGAAGCCAACTCTTTATTTTCAAATTGGTAATTATAAATTGTGATTGTCCATCCTATACTCATTATATTTTGTGTAAAGAGGGTGTTTTGATGCTTCGTCATCCGTAACACAAGTTTATGCTGGGCTATGCATTCCAATCAATGAAAAATCAAAAGAGTATCCTTATTAATTTTTTGAAATATTGGGCTTGAGCAAACGGTCAGTTGGATGATGTTGTTCAGGTGCATAAATTAAGTTTAATTTCTTAATATGCTCTACACCAGCCCAATGTCATAAAAAATATGTAAAAATAATCGAACATGTAATTACTTGTTACCTCTCGTGTATTACAAATATTCAATTGTTCATTCATTCCTATGTCGGGGAATTAGTTAACATAAATTTGATTATGAAAAACAAGAAAACCAGAAAACCAAAATCCACCTGTTGTTAGGTATAGGAGTATATAGTAAAAATACCAAAATACACTTGAATATTTTTTTAGGTCTAGCCTGATTATCATTTTCATAATTTCATTGTATTCGTACATTATCATATTACACATAAATACATAATATATACATAACAGCCAACATACATACCCCAAAAAGGCTAACACCATAAAAATCCAATTAAAAATGGTAAATACTTTAAAAATTTGTTAAACATACCAAAATATAAAACTTTTCGCTAACCGAAAAATGTTTAATTAACTGCTAATAAAAAATTTTCTTTTTTTGGGTTTTCCCAGTTTGTGTACGTACCTAGTATGTAATATAGTAATTGATATTATTAAACGAAAATAAATAAATAAAATTGCGTGATCCAAGTAAATAATATCGCACCCTTAGGTAAGGTAAATTGAAAATGACCTCAAATAATTATAAAATTTACCTAAAACTGTGGATATAACACAAATACTCGAAAATACATTATGCATGGATGTAGTCACCATAAATGCAATTATAAAACAATTGGTGTAGTCATTTGATATTAATTGTCAAAGTAAATTTACGATGTTGGTTGTACTGTACGTACAACTTAAATTTTCCAGGTCATTTAAAATTAATGAGGATCCTGTGAAAATGCGACATACATATACGAATATAACTTTTTTTTTATGTTACGAGTAAAACAGAGAGATAAGACACGAGTTTCGTTTTATGTTTTATGGTTTCATATTTTCTACTGGACCGAAATCTAGGATATAACTAAATTTATAGACATACTCGTACAAATGCATGCATGGTTCATTATATGTTATATATCGTACATACTCGTATATGATTATATTGTTATCGAAAATGATAAAATAAATTTTATGTTTTTAAAACCTATATTCCAGATAGCATAACGAAATAATATGTTATGTACATAAAACAGGTAGATAAATTCTAAATATTTATTTACATTTCATATATTTAAGAGTATTTTCATCTTATTAAGAATAACATTGTAGTACGAATTATCTGTTATACCGACTATGTACATACATATATGTAAAGTACCTAGGGTTATTCTATTTTGAATTTTGAAATGGTTACGTAGCACCAAGAAAAATGTATTTTTTTAAAAAAATAATATTTTGTCTGTGGTCAATTTTTGCTTTTTCCATATTATTCCTCGGGTATGACAGGGTGGGGCACATAAAACGAAATCATCAATGTAATAAAAACCTGTATGTTCAATGAATTCTCCCACGAGCATTGAATCGAAATTTGCAGTGTTTCTGTTATTTTGCAGAAACACTGCAATTTTCGGTTCAATGTTTTAATTATTAAAACAAATCAAAATACATTTTACATGTTTTGCATAAATTAGTAACAAAATTTGTCACATAATTTATTTTAAATAAACAAAATTTTTCACTTCCAAAATAGCAGCACAGGTGTCACTCTAACAAAAATAATATGTCGCCAAACCAACATAAACATAGCGAAATTTTGAAAAAAAAATGGAGCGGTTAATATTTTGTGGGCAAAACACGTATTTGATTTCAAAAGCAAAAACTTAAAACTACCGGAGTTTTAGTAAAACTTAAATTCCAGAAAATCAGATCAGAGCACCAACTAAATGTCTGTTGGTAAATCAGATATAGATTTAAAACTAGGTATAAATTTTACCGACACCGATTTTGAACAGTTTCACACAATCTCAGCACTTTTGCCGGTAAAATTAGATGTTGAGTCACTATGTCACAAGGATACCGAACTGCCGATATTGATTTTTCATCCGGTATTGGATTCCCTAGTTACCCAGTATGAAATTTTTCCAGGGTGCGAAAAATATTGTTTTAATTCCATACTAAATTCCGTACTACAAAATATCAAAGACACAAAAATATCAATTTTGGAGAAAAATAATTGTCTTTCTCTTTCTGTTTCGCGGTAATTTTATTTATTTTTTTATAAGTTTTGTTTGTATATTGAATCTTTTATTTTCTCTTCTCATTTTCTCAGTTTCATGTGACAAGTCGACGGGTGACTTGTGTTTTTGTTTATTTTAATTTCTCATGTCGTTTTATTTTAATGATTTTTAACTATTACAGTAACATTAATTTTATTTAGTTTAATTATAAAATGGGTGCCACCGCATTGGGCTCTAGAGGTAATAAAAATCAGTTTTGCCATGGCGCCGCCATTTTATATACTACGCAATTTTTTTACGTATAATGTTTTTGTTTTATTTTTTTTAAGATGCTGTGTGAAAATCTAACAGGTGGATGGCGCGTAAACATGTCAATCAATATCCTAAATAGGCGGATTTTTTAAATTTAAATAAAGAAATATGAATAAAAACTACAATATTTCTTTCAATAGAATTTCAATAGAAATTATTATTAATCCCATGTAAAAGTGCTATACTCCTGTAAATTCCACCTTATTTCCACTTTGCTCTTTTCTCTTTTTAGTCGGGATTCACACCCACACCGAAATTTTTGTTAAACTTTTCTTTGGCGAGTAGTACATATTTTCGTGTACACATAACGCCCAGCAAACGTAGAAGTACTTTCAGAACTAGTGCAAAAGTAGTGAAAAACTTCTTGTTTTCCTGTGAAAAAAGATAGGATGTCGGGAAAAAAATCATCAGTTTTATAAAAAAAAATTATAGTGGTTTCTCTTTTACTCTTATTACCTAAGAAATAATGCTACTTCTTTAGACACTACTTTAAAAGTAGTTTTTTATAGTTGTTTGAAAGTACTGATGCGTAAGCATTTCTAGAGTATTTTAGAGGCCACCCAAAAATCGAAAATGGCGACCAAACTTGCTCACATAAAAACTTGTGTAATAGATACACGATGTTTAGTACAGTTATCATTAACAAAAATGAGATAGAAAGAGATGCAACTTGACTTGTTTAAAAATACTATTTTTGTTTCATTCTTTTTGTAATTTTACATGATAAATGCAAGTGCAAGTGTATTGACAATGTTTTGTATGTAGTTAAAACTAGTGAAATCACGTTTGCTGGGCATGGTTCTTTCCCTAACAAGAGTGTGGTTTTTGAACGCGAATGTAAATGGAAAGTCACAAAACGTACTGTTTAAAAATATCATTTTATGCATGTGTGCGTGTATGTGGGGTCGTGTTCGTGTCTATTAGATGTCTGTTGGTTCCCTACAGCTCAGACGTATTGACTGATAGGGATGCAACTTCATGCTTAAGCTTCCCTCATAAATTTAGAGATGATATTTGGCTGAAATCGGTTTACCGGAAGTGGCAGCCTCCATAAAAGCTTTATCGTGTTTACAACTATTTTGAAAAATACATCATCAATAAAAGATTTTAAATTAAATTTGCAGCAATACCGGTCTTTGCCGCCCCGGTTGCAAAGTGGTCAGCATGCTTGCTCCAGCGACCGGAGGTCCCGGGTTCGATTCCCGGTGGTGACAAAGGAAATATTTCACGGCTGGTCTAGGATCAATGAATTAATCACTTATTATCCGAAATGAAAATATGATTATGAAACCTCATTTGAGGCGGCCAAATCCATTGATGGGATATAGTGCCAGAGAGAGAGAGAAATACCGGTCTAGATCATTTTTCCAATTTTTAAGCGGAAATGAAGTTTTTTGACAAAAAACTTTTTAAATAAAATGTCGGGCCTGCACTACCCAGACGGATTGACTCATTGAGATGAAACTGCATGTTTCAGCTTTTTTGTCACAAATAGAGAGATCCCAGTGAGTTTTAACCGAAAAACGGTTTTCCAAAATTTAAGCGGAAATAACGATTTTGGAAGAAAAAAACTATGTTTCTAGAAAAATTCGGTATTTCTGTTTTTTCCATAAATTGGCAGATCCCAGTGATTTTTGACCGACATATGATGCTGTGTAAGACAGCAAAAATTTGCCAGCAGAATATGAGATTACGTTACACGCAGCGCACAAAAGAGAATTTCCGCTGTTATTTTAAAACCAGGGGCCTTATACTATTGAATTCGACATTCATTTTCGAAGGCTATCATTTTCCTATAGTAGACAAAAAAAAAGAAGAACAAAGAAAAATATATGAAATTTTGGTATGATATCAAAGGGCCGAATGTCGAAGGACCGAAAGTCGAAGGGCCGAATTTCAAAGGGCCAAATGTCGAAGGGCCGAATGTTCGAAGGGCCGTTTTTTTTTTATGTTCGTCATCAACACCATGATGTTGAGGTTGAGGGCAACGATTGGCTGGGCAAAATGTAGTATTTTTTCCTCTTGGGGTTATCATACAAGACCCACTTTTCGTCACCAGTCACTATTCGATGTAAAAAAAACCTTTTCTTGTTTGCCTTTAAAGCAGCTGCTCACAAGAAAAAATCACTTTTCCACGTCTCTTGCTCTCAATTCATAAAGGACTCAATTGCCTTGCTCTTGAATATTGCCCATAGATTTCAATCATACGGAAACTGTTTGTTGCGTCACCTCCAATGTACTGACAAGCTCCTCTTGCGTTTGAGTCGGATCTTCACGAGTAGTGCCTCTAATTCATCGTCTACGAATTTTTTGGCTGTCCTAAGCGAGGCTTATCTTTAACACTGAAATCATCATTTTTGAAGCACCGAAACCATTTTCTACATGATTTATCGGTTCGAGCATTGTCACCGTAAACTTTCACAAGAATTTGATGTGCTTCAGGTGCACTTTCTTCAAATTAAAGCAAAAAATTAACACTTCCCGCAAATTCTGTTTAGCTATCACAAAATCCGACATATTCAACATCGTAAAAAAACACGTTTTGTATGAAACTCAAAGCAATACAAACCGAATGTTAACGGCAGATGTCTAATCTGTCTGATCAACGAAAATCAGCTGTCACTGTAAAAAATTTATTATAGTCAAAGCCACTTTTTGAAAACGGACCGAATTAATTTGTAGTCCCAATATTAATTAATAATTAGCCGACCTCTTTCAGCAAAGTCAAAATCCATTTTAATTGTGTAGAATAGACAGATACCGTAGAACTCAACTAAAATGTTTCAATCCAAAATCAATCTAGAAACCAACTTTCATAATAATTTTTTTTACAACATGGCCAAGTTTCGGCATGAAGAGATCCTAAACGATTTTGTCTAAAACTCACTTTAGAAACCCTAACCAAATTTCATCATAATTAGTTAAGAAATGGCGAAGAAAGAGTGTGACCCCCGCAAATATATTTTTTACAATTCGATGCATGTGATTTTTGTCTTCCGGTCATTTTGATAGCTGCATATCTGACATCGTCTGGGGTTTTCCATTTTCCTTTTTTTGAAGCTGGTTGATTTGAGTCAAGTTGAATGTATAAGGTTCCAGTTTCTTGGTTTTCATTTGTTGCAGGGTTAGTGGCAACTTTAACACAGTTGTCTCGTATAGCTGGTGTCAATTTACTTAGCTTGCTGCGTCTATTAATTTGACCTTGAATAAGGCTCAATGTTATATGATGTACACAGATCTTTTCTGGTACTTCCGAGGTGATTACTCTGCCAATGGATAAGTTGTGAACCAATTATATGTGGTTGTTTCGGCAAGCTCCTTGAAGATGTTTCGTTAATCGTTGCACTATGATTTCAGGTTTATTTGATAAATTATATGGCTCAGGATGTTGTTGACCACAATAATCTTCAAGTTTTGAGGTGTAAAACGTTTCTGAATCAAGAGCTGAAAATATTTTTATTACATATTTCGCCGGTTTGTTTGGAATATACAACGCCTGCGAAAGCTCTCAAGCATTTCATCGACCATGTTATTTGACGTCACATCCCGGATGGGTGCTAATTTGTCAAGTTTACACTATCAAAGCAAATGATCCGCATCATAAATTGAGAACGGTTGTAGCTCATTGTAGCAGGAAATATTTTCATTCCCATCCCGTTTTTATCCCAAAGATCACGCACGTGGACGTAGAAAAATTTATGTACACCCCATATAAATACAGTAGTCTAAACAAACAGTTTGGTTATAAATATGTTAGTATTTTCCACTATATGGTCGACCAAATTAAAAAAAAGTTCCCAACTCTCTTGTGGTGTTTTTACATTTCTAGAATGATCCGTTAGGCTTGGTAAAATTCTAAATACATTCTCCGGCCGTGTTTTCCTAAGAACAAACGGATTTTTTTTCCAAACTGACCCGTCTTTACTAATAAATTTGTTATCAGTTGATTCACCGTCATTATTTTCGAGATCAAGCCCATGTTCGATGTCTGACTCATGGCAACTTTGCATTTCATGGTCGCTCTCATTCGATGATTGGTCTCCAATAAACTCATCCTCACTGTCTAATTCCGCCAATATTTGGCGCAGTCTCTCCTGTTCTCTCTCATAACTACACATCTAATAAAAATATAATATAGGTATACGTTTATCGTTAATTAAAATATATTATTATTTTACTTTTTACTGTCTCAATTAATAACCTAGATATAAATAATATATAACCTAAAACACGCAGAAAAATAAAAAAAAATTATTACTGGCCTGGGTGTAAAACACCCATAAATTTAAAACGTAACTAACCTGGGTGTAAACGACTCAAACACTTTTTGTTTCTGATGATGTTAAACCTTCGAGTGACAAAACGCAACTAAAAATAATTTGAAGATGGAGGGAAATATACAAGGTTAAAATAGATATTGGTCTAAAGTTGGTGATGATTGTTTATTATTCAGTTTTTCGGACTCGAAAATAAATTGGGTCAATTACACCCATAGGTTAGTAACGCATGGTTAAGATTTGATTCCACTGCAGTGTTTTATTTTGTGAAAAATGAGGTACAAAATTATAAAAAAAATCCACATAAATTCTCTTTTGTGATAGTGCTGCCACTTGTGGCGACTATCATAATCTCTTATTCTCCCCTGGTAAATTTTCCCTGTCTTATACAGCATCGACTGCGATCCACCGGAAGTGGCAGATTTCATAGGAGCATTTTTGCTATTTGCGCAAATATCTTGAAAAGTCTACATCATTTCTGAAATATCGATTAAAAACAAAAAGATTGTAAATTAAATTTTAAACAAGATTAGTCCAGATCATTTTTAAATTTTACCGGAAATAACGAGTCTTCATAAAAAAAAATTACTTTCTCACCAAAATTCTGCATCTCTATAGTCTTTTTCACTAGTTGGGAGATCCTTGCGAAATTTGGTGGAAATCTGTGTACCGCGGAAGTGGCCGCTTCAATGAGAGCTTCTTTAATTTTTGCAATGATGCTGGAAAGTTTAACTTTTACAAAAAACGACAAAAAAGATTTAAATGTTGTTGGTTTTCTGGAATTCTTAGATGTGTGTACGTTCGTCGTAAAAAACTGGGGTGTGGCCACAACATATGTATACACCCCACCATTTTTTTTCATATGTCTTGTTACTGTGTTATTGAAGAATAATGACTCATATTGAATGAAAAATAAAGACTCATAGAATTATTTTTATATTTACTGAATATATTATCTTTCCATGTATCTTTAAAATAACAAACAATATCTTGTTCTTTCAACTAACGTGAAATTTTAAACTTATGGCAATCTTCAAGACAGACAGTTGGAATGCATTCCGTAAAATACAATAAACAATGACTTATTTTGTCATGTAGGTACCACTCCGCGTCCCGAGGACTGATTTCTCCGCAGTATTCCGTAAAACCCAATAAGCTTTGCTTCTAAAATAAATGAAATGTTGATATTAGATTTTAAATCTTCTAATATCGATGAACCATAATTATATTTATTTATTTATTTATTTATTCCATCATAGGGAAACACACAGAAAAAAATCCATTTATGTGTCCCACAATATTACAGAAAAAAAGATAACATAATTTATACTTAACAGAAATATTCAAAAATATAAAAAAAATAAAATATTTTCTAGCAAAATACAATAACAAAAAATATCTACTTACGAAACAAAAACTGGACTAGCGAAAACTGTCAAGGTACCCAGCAATTAAACATTGAGTTAAGTAAACTAACTGTAAAGTAAGGCACTAACTCAAA
Organism: Nephrotoma flavescens; assembly: GCA_932526605.1. Lineage (NCBI taxonomy): Eukaryota > Metazoa > Arthropoda > Insecta > Diptera > Tipulidae > Nephrotoma > Nephrotoma flavescens. Next base: position 190,751,057 of record OW052222.1, on the reverse strand, counting down.
ATCGACATGCCGCGGAGAAGTAATCTGTATTGACGAAGTGACAGTAAGAACAAATAAAAAGAGCTAAAGAACTCATTGTGAAATAGCTGAAATCTGGTTATAGGATTGGCTAGACCTAAATTAGTTCTAGATCTTCTAGGCAGAAAAATTTGGTTACTACGAATATTATAGGCAGGGATATAGAACATAAGCTGCGTTGCTTTCAAAATTTTACAACAACAATTGCATTGTATTAAGCCGATTGTTTTAGAATGTTAAGAAAAAAATTTTTAGGATTAGGGGAAATAAATCTTTTTATGGTTATGGTGTTTACCGCAAGGCGTTATTTTTTCTATTTTTTTCGAAAAATTAACTTGTAATAAAATTTGGTATTTCTTATTTGATAGCAAAATACCGAATTTAGTTTGTTCTATTTGATAAAATAAAAAAAACTAAAATAAATATTAATAAAATGAACCAACACAGAAAAATTAAAACGCATTAAAAATTAAAGCCAAAAGTTGTTGCTTTCACATTTCTTAGCTAAGCTAATCGGATTAGTGAAAGCAACACTACTATAATATCAGATAAAACAGTTGTTTCAATTTTAAAATTTACGATTTTGTATAGTAACATTTCATCTAGAATTAATCTTCTATTATCAAGGTTAACAGTTTGAAAATCTTCAATCTTATACCATAGGAAATGTGCCCAACGTGCGGCATAGACTTAGGTACCGAGTAAATTTTCTTTGTATGCACTCAATTTGGTCTGAGTGTTTGTCATAGAAAGGATTCCAGATTTGTGATGCGTACTCAAGTAAGCTTCTTACCAAACAATTAAAGAGATTTATAAGTAGATTAGGGGCACGAAATTCCTTTCCTCTACGAAAAATAAAACCAAGTATTTTATTGGCTTTGCAGCGTAACTTGTCAATATGCGTATCGAAAGATAATTTAGAATCGAAGATAACACCTAAATCGTTAATCTGATTTACCCTACTTAATATTGTGCCAGATATATCATAAGAATACTGCAAAGGAGAATTTTTGTTCGTAAAGGAAATAATATTGCATTTCTTTATGTTTAAATTAAGTTCATTTACTATACACCATGAGTGCAATTTATAAACATCCGAATGCAATAATAGGGCATCAGAGTGGCTAGTAATTGGTTTATAAATTTTTAAATCATCAGCATAAAATAGGTGAGGGCACTGTAACAAATTAGAAATATCATTAATGAAAATGGTAAATAACAATGGTCCTAAAGTTGATCCTTGTGGAACACCGGAAGTAGGTGAAAATGGCACAGAAAAAGAACCATTAAATTTAACACTCAAAATTCTATTGCGTAGATAGGAAGATAACCACTTACATATTTGTGACGACAATCTAATTTTATAACATTTATCAATTAAAATGTCATGCGACACAGAGTCAAAAGCTTTCTCAAAATCAGTATAGATACAATCAACTTGAAGACCCATGTCAACTTTGATGAAAATGTAATTTGAAAATTCTAACAGGTTAGTTAGTACCGATCGCTTTGCAAAAAATCCGTGTTGTACATTTGTTATCCTGTTACTAACTGAATTGAAAATAATTTTATGGACTAACTTTTCAAATATTTTGCTGAACGCATTTAGAATTGATATCGGCCTATAATTTACACGCTTTTGTCACTTTTTCTGAATACGGGAATGAGAAAAGCCGATCCCCATGTGGTCGGAAAAACTCCAGAATTGAACGATAAGTTAAAAATTGACAAAGGTAACGCTAATTGCTCCTTCAAGTGAAAAATAAAATAACTTGGAATTTGATCTGGGCCAGGGCGTTTAGAAGTGTCGAGCGAATTAAGAACAGAATAATCATCATCGTATGTAAAGTATGCCACCTTACTATAATAATCTTGATTTGTATTTATCCCTGATGAAATACTACTTGAAATACTAGTAGGCGTATATACCGAATCAAAATAGTTAGCGAAGAGGTTACAAATATCATCGCTATTATGGGAAACTATGGTACCATATTTCATAGTGGCAGGGAAACCCGTTCTGGATGTTAGAGAATGAGAAAAGCTGCAAAGTAATTTAGGATTATCCTTAAGCTGTTGCTCAATATACTTCTTAAATAGTAATTATAGCAGGTTCGAATTTCAGATTTAACCTGCCTACGAAACTGGGAAAAAATCCTATAATCATGCTCGTTCTTATACATATAACTTATACAGTATGAAACTTGTGTTTTCGAGTAATTAGGTATCTCAATTTATTTGAGTACTAAATGGGGAATTTAGATGAGGGGTTATACTTAAGTAGCTTCGGTTTTAAAAATTTATTTAACTTTGAATAAAGTATATTGGTCACACTATTAACATCCATATTATCGTTAATGAATTCATAGTTCCAATCAATACCCGCTAGTTGACTTCTAATATGATCATAGTTAAGTTGTCTTACATTGATAGATTGAAAGCTTATTTGTGATAAATTTTTATGAACAAAGCTTATTAAATCAATAAGCATAGGTGGGTGATACCTGTCAACCTTAGAAAGGGGATCTAAGCAGGGCTTGATCTCAATAGAGCCAGTTCTTAGATTCGAGAGTATTAAATCCAACACTTTATTAGTGCAGTTAGGCGTACTGTTATGTTGAGTTAAGATATTGAGCAGTGCATCCTTCATATAGCGAAGGCCATATAGGCCATCATGATTATAACTCCAGGTTATACAAGGCAAATTAAAATCACCAACACCAACAATCAAGTAATTATAATTGGTAGGTGAGTTTATTATATAATCAGATATATCATCGAAAAATTGCTTGTAACTATCAAAAGTTGTATTGTTCGACCTGAAGTAAACTACACAGAGAATTAGTACCTTTCCATTATGCAAATTAATTTTTAGCCAAACATCATCGTAAACCCTATTATTTATTTATTTATTTATTTATTTAATTAATTATTTACACAAATAAGGCCAAGACCTTTTTACAATATCATATAATAAACATAATATTTTCTTTTGTGTAACGCAGTACATAATGTAAAAGGATTAAGACTGGATATGTCGCTAAATACAAAAGATTTTTTTTATAGCGATTAAAGAACCCCCACCGTCTAATAAACCGGTAAGTGCCAAATCACGATCTTTCCGGATAACGTAATAGCGTTGATGACCGCCGCTCTCTACTATTAATGGAATCGTTCAGCCACGTTTCAGTCAAACAGATTATATCAAAATTATTTGCCATTACATTAAGCTTAAAGTTTAATAACTTCGTTTTTAATCCATTGCAGTTTTGGTAATAAATCTCCATGTTGAAACCCTGGGTGTCTTAAACAATTTGCAGTTGATACAGCAGATAAAACTAAAATTAAAAGAAAAGAAAATGTAAATGGATTGAAAAAGTAAGAAAAAAAGAAAACAATGAGTAATGAAAATAAATATAATAATAACAAATAATACAGAAAGAAAAAATAATAACAAAAAAAAGAAATACGATAAAAAAAAAGAAAAACGATTATTGCTTAAACTTAACTAAATCAGACGACGAGAGTATTTTAATTAAATCACTATCCTCATTTTTCTTGGCGTAGATAATCCCATGGTTAGATCAAACGAACTTAAAATTATTCGGGTTTGCTCGAAGAAGTGCCTTAGCGTCATACAGTAAAGATTTTTTGGCTGGTGAAAGGTAATCAGTAACTACAAGACTACAGTTGATACCACATAAATTGACGTTGGTTAAAGTTGATTTCAGTTGTTTAGCGACGGTCAAGAATCTCATGTGAAGCAAACGAGTACTCCATTCAACAACCACGCGTTTCAGCTTGAGTTTTGATTTTGCACGGTAAATATTACGTCGTTAGCAGTAAAATTAAAATCCAATACTGTACACAAATTGTTTAGCAATTCAATTAAATTTAAGCTGTCATCGCCAGGCAATCCATATATTAACAGTTTAGTCCGGTTTATTTCTTGCTCCAAAAAACAACATTGATTAGAAACAGAATAATTGAGATTTTAAGTTAGCATTGTCTAACTGAACGGCCGTTATTTTATCAATGTTTGATTTAATTTCATTTTCAAGCCGAAGAAAATTATCGCACTGCTTTACCATTTTGGCTAAAGACGTCTGCATCAGCACCATGTCGTTTTTCAGAGATTCCCAGTTGGAGCAGGCGGCATCAAATTATCACTGGTAACCGTATGGCGATCATCAACACAATTTGAACGTTTGAAAACGGTTTTGTTTGATTCAATATCAGCTAAGTTGTTTTTCAGCTCACAATCGCAGTTAGGATGAAAATGCTGGTTGCAACTTACGCACCGATGCTGAGTTTTGTTGGATGAAATAGACTTTCTACACTTCGAACAGTTAATAGGCATATTGTAGATTCACACCAAAAGTATTAGAAGAAAATATAGCAGTACTCAAAGTCGCATGATTTAAAATACAAAAACTAGTGCCACATTTTGAGTTTTGTTCAGAGTTGAAAATAGTATATAAATTTGATTCGTATAGCGCAATTAGTTGGTATATTCGTGTAGCACGTATAGGTTTTTAGGCGAACAAGTGAATTACTGTTCCACAAGCCGGTCAGTAATCGCTGATAATATGTTACAAAACATGCTAATATTTCTTATGTTATGACACTTTATAATTATAATTCACTAAAGTTTAATTATCACAACTTATTTTTATTCACGCACAAAAATATTATTAAGGTTTTGTTAAATCACAGTAACTGAGTTAAATTACTCACAAAAATACGTGCAACTGAGATAAACAGTTATACTATACACAGTTCAAGATTGTGGAATTAATTAACCACTAGATTCATTTACACTGATCGATTATAAAACATTGAATAGACGAAATAATGACAATTAAACACTATTATAGAAACACTATTATTGTTGGTTTATAATTTTAATCCAAATTTGCATTCACTAAGGAATTGCGCAACCGTAAACAGAACAACAACTAACTATATGTATATTTGTTATTGTCAAATTATACTTGAAAAGTATGAATTTTATGAATATTAATTTTTCGATTTTGATTATTTAATTTTTATGTAATTTTGATGTTAACGTTTCGAAGAGCAGAAACAGAATATCTATATTAAACACAGTTCATTTTTCGTCAAATAAATTTTACAAGTATCTATATGAAGTACTGCTTTAGTGCGAGAAATTTCCCAAATGTTGTTAAATGATTGTTAAGATAATCTATTCGTGTTCCATCAATGATGCCATAAGAATTAAAATCCTTGTCAGATTCAATTATGTTCAAAACAGAGCTTCAAGCTACATTTGTTTTTTTATCCTGGTATTCTTGCAACAGGAGCTTGTGTACTTGTAACCTATAATTTTCGGCTTAGAATTTCAGAAGGAAACCAATAATTTTTTTTCTTTTTCCCTTAAGTCAGGTGAGGTGGGCGGGGTGTTTGGCTAAGTAGTATTTGAGAATGTTCTTATTCGATGATGAACTTTGATTTTCTCGAAATAATCTATCGTATAATATTTACAAAATGGACTATGTACATCTGCAACACTGTAGTTTTACTTAACTGACGAATCATTGCGAATATTCCCGTTTTCCTTGATTCTAATACATATGTAGTATACCGAATTTGGAATGTTGTTTTAATTTTGGGTGTGATTTTTCAACATTTGACAAGTAAGCGTTCCTGACGAACCAACGCTTTTGAATCTGAAGAGATTCACTACAATTATTACAATATATACATGAATTGAGGTTTAACGAATTTTAAATCTATTTTGAATCAAAGATCTAAAGGAGTTATATTTTACTACCCTTTATTTCGTTTATATGGTTGCACATATACTTTTGATGTGCCCAGGTGTACTTTTCGACGAAACCCTTTTATTTGGCAATTTAAACGATATCAATTAAATACGATTCGTTTTAGGTTAATTCCTATACGAGATTATACGCACATATTATAATTCACTGCACAATATGCAAACACTTGAGTTGAAATTCTTATTTTTTTTATTTTCAAAAATCAAAGCTTCACACTACGGATTTTCTACTTGTGTGTAAAAATAAATGAACATTTTTTTTATTTTTATTAATCACAATTCACAACCTACGTTGGTAGACCGGGTTTTTTTGTCTCTTCCACAATTTTAGAGAGTTCATTTGTACTTTATAAATTTGACATTTAAGTTTATAAACATCGCCATAGATCACACAAGGGAATTCGTTTTTTTTCCATTTCGGTTTTCCCCCGTTTTGTATTCTTCAATCTTCTGAGGTGCAAAATTTGTAACCGAAGTTTTGAAATAAGCTTGTTCTCGCTTTCTTACACTTCCTGTATTCTTTACAGATGTGAGCGTTTGGTTTTATCATTAGATTTGCGCCAGCTAACAGATTAAAACTGTCAAGTTAAAAAAAATGTGTAAAATTTGACAACTCCACAAGTTTTCATATACTCGTATTCTCCTATTTTCTATTACCACAAACATTTATTTTCACTGGTTTTCTTGACATAAAATAAAATATGTAAATATTTTAATTTCCGCGTATAACAGCAAAAAAACATGTGCACGCGCAACACAAAAATTATGTTATAAAGCCAGTTTTACAAACTGAAGGGTATTTCATGTATAAGTGTGAAAACAACTTTTAGAGGTTAAACTCATCACATAACCTTATTTTAGGCGTTAAAGTTTAATTACAAATTAAAATTTCAAACTAGTCATTTAGGGTAAACAAAAATATTTCTTAGCATTTTGTTTAATTACTTTAACCTACATTTAGGGGACTCGTATAATATTTTATATGTTACATGTCACATGTCGATTTTTGGTCTCAAAACTTTGTCTCTTTGAGTAAGCTCGTTATAAACATTTTCAATGTTAAAATTAACTTAATATTTATTATAATAATAGAGGCCGGTATAATAGAGAACTTATAAATTGCATGATGATGATAATGTATTTGATTAACTGCCTAACAATAAACAAACCTGTGTTTACAATTTATACCTTTCCCTGATTATAGAACGCGCTGTTTTAGACAGCAACACGTAAACAATCCCAATATTTGAGCTAAACACTTGCACTTAGATAAGAATAGCTAAGAACTAGGTCGCGCGGCTGATGACCCTGCATTCTTTCACTTACTTGCAAAATCAATTATGACCCTGTGTTTTAATCATCATTTTGTCCAGATCTACGAGTAGCAAATATAATTTTAGTTTCCATATGTTTTTTTTATTTCTGACACACCTACATTTTATTACCATTTTATTATTACTTCTATCTAGATAATATACACTCCAAATGTATTTTAACACCCCTAAGCCATTAGCCAGGTGTGTTAATAGACACAGCAAAGTAAATAAAATAAAACAAAGTTGTTCGGCAGGCGTTTTATCGAATTTTCTTTATGGGTACATAAATTTACCACTATGATTAAAAACGAGAGAATCGTTACAGATAAAAAAAAAACTCTAATTGTTTCGTTTGGAAAATTCTTTAGTAAAAATCGATTTTAGATTTTTTTTTAAGTTAACTTTTCTATATACAACATAATTTTATTTAATTATAATAACAACAACAACAAGAATTAAATAACTTTATAATTATTATTTTAAGATAAGATTTTTAACCAAATTTTCATTACATTTTCTTTTGTGGTTTTTTTTTCTATACTTGCAGATGAAAATAACTCATTATCACAAACCATACCCGATAAACCAATAGAGTTGAGACATTTTGTAAAATTGTGTGAGCAAAGAAGAAAATTTGCAGTTTTGTATAAATTAGAATTTCAGGTAAGTCTCGACTCGAACGTTGTGAATTTTTTGTTACAACCGACGACTGTATATCAAAATGAATAAATTATTGGGTTGGAAGGAAATAAAATGCGATTTTTATACGACGTTAATGTTTGAGATTTTTGCACCGTTACTAAAATGTATAGATTATTTCAGGTACAGCATGTCAGTTTTTAAAATCAAGAGTAGTTTCAGATGTTTAATGTTAATTAAAAAATTTAAACAGTATGTTGTACTGACACACACATATATAAATTTTGAATTCGTGAAATTAAAATCTTGAAGAATCCTCTATGAGAATCTTACTAAAACTAATTAACCGTGAAATTTAACTAAACGTAACTAAAATTAGTAGAGCCCATCCAACAGAACAGTTCATTATAAGATTGAAATTGAAACAACTACACATACTGAGACAGGATCCTACAACAACCTCCACCAACTGGTTCAACAACCTTTAAAAGCTAAACGAAATCACTCTATTGATGACTCTTATGAGTATGACCAAACTAGAATTATTGTCGGGTCAGGTAAAGACATTGAGTCCAGAACGAAATGAAACCCAGACCCAAGTTTTGATAGCAGAACAAAATCGTAGGCAGCATGAAAATGTTGGCGTATCTCCATACAATGAGAATACATCCGGAAAGCATCCATTAACAAGTAGCGGCATTTTCTACTGCAAAGCCCCTTCCTTATATGTTTTTTTTCAATTGGAGACCATGGCCGCGTCTTTCAATTTATCAAATGAGTAGATAATGATTTAAATGTATACTGTACTCGAAGATGTAGCTCTCCAGTGGTATTGAACGCATCGCCTACAATTTCCTTGGGTTCATTCTCCGATTTAAAACGAGATTTTGCTGAACTGTTCAAGGATCGGAGCACAGACTATGACATTTAAAAAGCCATCGGAGCTCAGGAACAGCACGCTAACGAAACATTCATTAACTTTTATCATCTTTATACCGTGATGAAGAATCCATACAATTGTTGTTGTCAAATATGTAACTTGCACTTCAATACCATTTAACCAACCAATGTTTCGCTAATACCAATGACCTTGTTAAAAGCTGCACCACTTTAGAAGAAACCTCTTCACCTGATAGCAATATAACCAATCAGCGTGCATATTAATGAGTTGTATACAACCGTTCAATTCATTTATTTATTTTTGAATAATTCTATAAAGCCGCAAACTCCACCGTCAAATATGTCGGGGAAAACTAATCATGCTAATACAAGTGCAGGAGGTAGCAATCCGATTTGATATGATTGGGATTAGATGCTGACATTGGCTAAATGTTTATCGATTGCCTCTCTCCTCCAACAGACATCTTCTGTTGCCGATGTGAACTAAAGGACACAATTCTCCGTGAAAACACAATGAGGGGTCAATGGAGATCTGAGAACCAGAGACTAAAGAAAGCAGTTGAAAGTAAATTGAAAGTAAAAGTTTAATTTCGTGTTGGCGAAGAAATCTATTATTCGTTTATCACACTGCCTTAGATTTATTTTGTTTCTATAAAAAAAAGAAGCGAGTGGGAGAAGGAGAGTAATTCGAGGAAGGAAAAGAAAGAATAGTGGAGAAACGCATTATAATTTATGGTAAAGGTTTTATTTAAATACAAAAAAAAAAAAAATAAGTAACAATTGCGTCCAAGTTAGGCAGTGAAATTATCAAAACGTTGTAATTTTTTTATTAAGAATTGTGTTACGATTACATGATCGTAACAAGCGCTGTTTGTATTTTATTTTGGGTTTGTGCCTCCACTTTCATGTTTGCTCAGTGTTGGTATTTTTATTCACCTCGGTTGTTGTCCCCACTTTTGTAGATGTTGTTTTATACGTACCTTTTGTAAGGTGGCGCGAGGGTGAGAAAGATGTTGGAAAAGAGAGAGCAATGCGTATCGAGTGTGTGTCAAGCAAAACATTCCATAAGAATGTTTTTCTTATATGCCTCTCGTTTACACCAATGCGAATTGATGTAAATGAGAAACAGAGAAGAAAGACAATTCTTCTGGAATGTTTTGCGCGTCGTATGTGCGGCGTACGAATTTTTTTTTTTGTTTGATTCATTCGAGTTTGGTCTTGTAAAAATAAAGTCGAGTGTAAAAGTTCGTGGATAATTTTTTTTAGTTTTTTTGGAATGTGATTAAAATAATGTTATCAAGTTTTTGGTATTAAAAATAAAAAATAAATTGAAAAAGTTCGATATTTCGAATGTATGTAGAGAATAGACTATAAAAACTTGTTTTATATAAATTTTTTTTGTGAAAACAAAGGTGTTATTGAACAAACACAAAATAAAAAATTATACAAAATAATAAATAAAAAAAATAAAAAAAAAATATTTTGCGATAAATTCGGCGTGAGTGTTTTTTGTCGAGTACAATATTGGTGCGGGTCCCTAAACTTTTGACGGGAGCATCCTGGATTTAGTTTGGTTGTTGTAAAGTGACTCGACGTAATAGGATTTGGTATTGGGGCGCTTTGACGTTAAATTTAATTGGGTGTGCGCCTAAAATCTCAACGGTTGTCGCGATTTGGTTTGGTGTACACCATTTTGAAGAACAATTTTCGGTGGTATATCAAGGCCATTTATTTCATTAACCGTTTTCTGCGGGACAACGCCCGAGATTTTTTTTTGGGGTTAACGGCAGTTTGTAATCGAGTTAATTACACGGTGCTTAGTCGGCAAGAGGATACAATTATAAAATTGTTTTATTGTGTTATAAAATTTATCCGGCTGAGTGACGATTAATTATCAACTGTACGGGTGGCTAGTTGAGGCCAGAATATTTATCGGCCGGGCGGCACAGCGGCGGCGAGAACAAGGCGAAGGACGCCCACCATTTTGAGGCCCAACCGGGCAAAATCATCAACGAGATCAGCGAGATATCGCCCAATTCATTTTGGCGGCCAATCGAGGCCGACATATTTACCGACCATATAAGGTCGCAACGGTGACGGGTGGCCAACCGGCACCTCGATTTATTTCGGTATCGGGGAGAGGCCCCGCAGCGGACGACCGCTCAAGGTCGCCCCAACACCAGTGGGGTTTACGGCGGAAGACGCCCAACGGTCCGGGTGGTGGAGACACCTGTGGCATGACGGCACCAAGGCCGCAACAGTAATTTTTTTTTTGGTAATTAAGGTACGATTTTTTTTTATATTTTTTTTATATATTCCATTTTATTTTATATTTCATTTTACATTTTTCATTTTTAAATTTAAATTTTGTTTTGTAATCGGGCGCCGCACAGCGGGTGCACGCTCGATGCACATTGCTCTCTCTCTTCTCTCTCATTCTCTCCTTAGCGTGGTACGGGTGGAGGGGGAAGTTGTTTCTTATTTCGGTGGTTTTTTTTTTAATAAAATGAATATTTAAATTTTTCGGTGTGGTGTGATGGGAGCGGAGACTCCCTCTGTGTCGGTTTAGTGTTTGCGGTCCCTTGGTGCCCGCATCCAATTCCGTAACCATTGCTTGATCCCGTTTGAATTCGGATGGATGCGCGCACCAAGGCACCTCTTCCGTTATCATTTTTTTTTATGTATTTATTATTTTGATTATTCGTGTCGTTCCTCAGGTTCCGGCCGACGAATTTCGGCGGAACTCGGTTTATTATTATTTGCGTTCCCCCCCCCCCCCCCCCCCCCCCCCCAATTTCTGTAATCATCACGGTGTAGGCCAGGAGCCCTGCATGCCTCAAACCCCACGACCTTCGCACTTCTCCGCTGAGAACGTAGCCGGCAAAACATCACCGTGGAGGCCTCTGCAGGTGCTTAGTGAAAATCTGCAGGTTGGCAGCAGCCAGCCTGTAACAATTGGTCCGCGTGTATTGGAGGAATTATGTGCAAAGGAGGAGGAGAAAATTATTGAGGAAAAATGCGTAGATTGAATGAGCACGGGAACCTAACAAACATTATCTAGTGGAAAAGCAAAAGCTTTTAGAATTATCAGACCGGTCTAGTAGCATTTCTGTCGAAAGGTAGTTTAAAAGGGATGGATACAAAGAGCCGAATGTCGAAGGGCCGAATGTCGAAGGACCGAATGTCGAAGGGCCGAATGTCGAAGGGCCGAATGTCGAAGGGCCGAATGTGTCGAAGGGCTGAATGTGTCGTAGGGCCGAATGTGTCGTAAGGCCGAATGTGTCGAAGGGGCGAATCTCGAAGGGCCGAATTTTTTTTTTGGTTTATCGAAATATAATTTTTTAAATTTGTTGTTTTATTGAATATTTTGTAAATTTCATTTTATTAAACATAAATGAATTTTTTATGAATTTATGTATTTTACTATTTTTCATCACGTATCCAGTCAGCGCTACATTTTGGTGAAGGAAAATTTTGCCATGCGCAGGTATATCCCTATTCCGGCCCGTTAACACAATTGTGTAGGTACTGTAAAAGTACCATGTTAAAAATTTATTTTCGTATGTGTTTTGACCCAACTTACGCATTTGTGCATTCCTTTTAAAATTATTTTCATCCGAAAAAAGCACTAACTATATACACAATTATGTTGGTTGTACTTCATAACAAGCGATAGCGTAAGATGAAAATTTTTTAAAACAATTTCTTTCTAGGATTGTATACCAATCATTTTTAGGAGGTACAACCAAAAATTTCGGAAAAATCACCACATTTTCCTGGAAATCTTTCAGTTTTTCCATAAATGTTTTTTTGATTTTTTTCATCCAAAATTAAAAATGTGCCGTTTTTATTTATCAAATCTTATTTTAATGATAAAAATTCGAATTACACTTTCATGAAATGGGTAACAAATTACATTTTTGCGTTATTTTAATAAAACTTTTTGATTTTCCGGAAAATTTTTCTTTTTTTTTATTTTTTCAATATTTTTTTTAGTTTTATTTATTTTTTTTATTTATTAATAATAATTGCTTCGTCAACCTTGCAGACACAAATCAAAGAGTTTTTATCGCTCTTATCGCTTCTTCTGATAAGTGCTACAAATGTTTAAAAAAATCAACTTTTGTAAATATAAATTTTTTTTAATGTAATTTTAATTCGTTGTGCACCTTAGAGGATGGGCTGCCCCCAAACCCCCGCTTTTCCAGAATTTATACAATTCTTCAAGTGGCAAATTTTATTTATAATTTTAAACTAAGTAAAAAAAATAATAAAATTTTCCTAGAAAAATTGCAAAATTTCCCTGGAAAAATTACTGATTTTGTTTTAACAGTAATTTTTCCAAGCAAATTTTGCAATTTTTCTAGGAAAATTTTATTATTTTTTTTACTTAGTTTAAAATTATAAATAAAATTAAAATAATATCAAAATTTAAAAAAAATTACACATTTTTACAATTTTGAATAAAATAATACGCAATTTGTCACCAAAAAAAATGAAAAGGTCAAAATTTTCCCGGAAAATGTGATAATTTTCTCGAAATTTTTGGCTTACACTTCCTAAAAACGATAGATGCACAATCCTACAAAGAAAATTTTTTAAAAAATGTTCATCTTACCCGATTTCTGCGATGTGTGCGTCATCTACACTTTAACCAAATTTCTTATCAAAAACCTCATTACATACTATGATTTTTACCCACACATTTGTGTGGTTTGGACTTAAAGTGTGCCATTTTTTTTTGGTTGAAAAAGGGATGAATATGCCCAAAAAATAAAAAAATAATTAAATTAAATAAAAAAATAAAAAAAATATATTTCTAAAAACAAAAAACAAATAAAAATAAAAATTCGGCCCTTTGGACCCATTCGGCCCTTGGACACATTCGGCCCTTCGACATTCGGCCCTTTGACACATTCGGCCCTTCGACACATTCGGCCTTTTGATATCATACCGTTTAAAACATTGAGTGCAACAATGGGTCAATTCGGTAGATCATTCTTATAATGAGAAAAGTGTAAATTATAATGCAGATGATAAGACAAACAAAAAGTACAATACTGTTATGTGGGCTGACTAATGATGAAAACCTAGAAAGACTAAAAAAATGTGTGTGGGGTGACGCAAGCTATGTGGTGAAAGCTTATAAATATTTTCCACAACGCACCCCAAATTATAAAGATATTGAAAGATGCTTTTTGGACAATCTGAAGTCATACTCGACTTGATGATAGAACAGATTGAATCAAGGCCACCATGCCATCCAGAAAGTTTAGAAGCATTTATTAAATTTTCAATGCAAGTGCCACACCTTTGTACAACAGCAATAGCGTAATGTTAATTGGGTTACTACACATGCATTTAGCAGTACCACTTCAGATTCGAGAAGGCCATATGGTGATTACCAATCGCTGCCCATACACGTTTTGGATGAGCAATTTTCGGTTAACTAAATCAAATCCAAACTAAATGTACCAATGAGCATTTAGTATTACGCATCTCGAGCCAATTCGATGAGAAATGCATCCAGCCTTCAGTTCTGGAAAATCAATTACAAAACGCGGACGATGATTTACATGACAAAGTGAAGGAGTTTTTCTCATTAGAAAATTTCGCCGTTAAAATTCCAGAGAAATTGATTGAATCAAAGGAAAACGAACGTGGTCGGTAAATTTTGGAAAGATCTACACGGAAAGTTGGTAATCATTATGAAACCAGATTGTTATGGCGGAGCAATATGTTGTTTTCCCAAACAGCTGCCATATGGCCGTGCCCCGACTAGCCTGTTTGGAAAGAAAACTTGGAAGAGAGCCAGCTTTGAATGAGACAATTAAAAAGCTGTTGAAGGATTGCAGTAGCAGAAGTAAACGGAACATCGTTAAATTCCGCTTTACTGAAATGCCCAGCTTTATTAGTTTCACTGGTGCACATTATAATGAGATTTCTCCAACGCCCTTTGCTTTAACAGGTGACATGAAAGAATTGTTCCATCAAATTGAAATATTAGAGGAAGATCAAAAGTCGTAACGATTTCTCTGGCGCAACGGAGGAAAAGAACAACAACCGGATGTTTATGTTATGAGAGTAATCGACATGCTCGCCGAGCTCGGCACATTTCGTAAAAAACCTAAACGCAATGAAATTCCAGGAAGAGAGCCCAGAAGAGAAATTTCATTTTAAATTCTAGACGATTATTAAGGGAGCTGGGACAATCTGAGCAACTAACTGGCAAGAATTTGAATATTAGCGGAGAATCCGATGATGCGAAAGTGCTCCGGATGTAATGGTCAGTTACAGATGATACTTTCTACTATCATGTAAATTTTAATCGAATCGATAGTGAGATCGTGAATGGAACAAAAAAACTTGCATAACGAGAAGTTCTGTGAACTTTAATGATGATCTTTGATACGATTGGCTTGATAGCCTATATCCTTGTATACTTGAAGATTCTTCTTCGAGATATATGCCGAACTGCAGTCAAATGGGATGACCTGATCACTGTGAGAGAATCAAAACTAAGAGAGTTAAAGATGCCAAGATGCTACATTAAGACGAAATTTAATTCAATTGAAATACACGTGTTTGTCGACGCCAGTGAGGTTGCGTATGCTGCTGGTGCATATTTTTGCTTTGAATAAGAAGATGATATTCACTGCGTGTTGATTGGTGTCAATACCAAAGTTGCGCCGCATAAACCAATGTCCATTTCTAGATTGGAACTACAGGCGGCAATGCTGGGCGGCGATGAGTTACGACTAAGAGTAACGTAACCGACCAAGCTACGAAGTGAAAATTTAAGCCCACAGTGTCCCAAGGAATAGATGGTTTGTGGGACCCGTGTTTTTATATGAACCAGAAACAGGTCGGCCCGTTCAAAGGCTTGAATTGAAACCACAATTTCCACATAATACAGAAGAACCATCGGTATTAATTCCAGATATCGAAAGGTTTTCTAAATGATCAAGGGTTGAACGGACAAGTACATGGGCACTTAGGGCAATCAATAATATGAAGACCGATCAACAAAAAATCGGAGGGGAATTGAACCTGTGATGAGACTCAAGAAGAAGAAAAAAGTGTACTCTGATGAAATTTCATGCTTAAAGGATAATCTATCAAAACCATTAGATAAAACTAGTTCGGCTACTCCTTCGCCTCACACCATTTTTGTATGAAAATTCAGTTTTACGAGTTCGAGGTAGAATATCTGAGGCGGAAGGGAGTCGAGTACCACGAACGGCTTCATAATCATAACCACAAAACTGTTGTAAATGAAGTTCGGCAAAAATATTACATTAGCAAACTTCCAGTGGCACTGAAGCGAGTCAGAACAAACTGTCAAAAATATAAAGTTGAAAAAGCAAAACCAAACGTTCCAGAAATGGCTGATCTACCCTCAGCAAGGCTTGCATCATACACTGTTCCATTCTCATTAATCGGAATTGATTATTTTGGACCGATGGAAGGTACCCAAGGCCGTCGTGCAGATAAACGTTGGGGTGTTTTATTTACATGTCTACAACTACACGTGCTATCCACTTAGAAATATCAAATACTCTGGATAAAAGTTCATGTCTTATGGTAATTCGGAATTTTATAGTACGTCGATTAACTCCGTTAGAAATTCGAACGGATACAACGGAACAAATTTGCATCTCCACATATGTGCGGAAGTTGGGAACGACTGATACAATCAGTTAGAAAATATCTGACAGCGGCAATGCCAACACGAAATCCTAACAACGAAGTACTCCGATGATATTTAATGGAAGCTGAAAATATTATCAGTTCAAGGCCGCTGACCTACATACCGATTGAACCAGGTGAGAATGAAGTTCTCACCCCAACCACTTTCTTCTGGGATCATCAAGTGGTATAAGGCACGTCTGCTTCTTACGCAAGAATTGGAAAATGGCTCAATTAATGGTAGATAAAGTCGCCTGGCGTATCTTGTTACCATAGGGGGAGAATGTTGAGAATCGGAACTAAAAGTTTAATTTCAAAACTGAGTTGGTGAAGAAATCTATTATTCGTTTATCACACTGCCTTAGATTTATTTTGTTTCTATAAAAATGGGAAGCGAGTGGGAGATGTAGAATACGAGAATTTTTTTATTAAGGTTGGTCTGCGTCTGACTCAACCAGTTGCAAGGCGATTTCAGTATCAAAGCAACACCAGTATCATCTAGAGCATTCTGGAAGACGCAACTAGTAATACCGATCTAGAATTCGGTCGGATAAATTCTCCGAATATTTAAATATTCCCCACTATTCTTACTCGGCGATAAATTCGTTATAAACCACCGCCAGTTCATTTACCACACCGACGGGTCAACAAAATACTTTAAATCGCAATTCACCAACGCCTTGTCTTTCAACCCAGTTTATTGCACCTCACGAAATAGCGAAACTTATATCTTTCGCTCTAATGGCATCATTAGGGTTATCAGAAACCATTGAGCCGATCTTCAGACGAGAGAAACTTGTCAGATAACGGATGACGTTTTTGGGAAGTTCTGTGATTTCTCGGGCGTAGAAGTTTGACATGATGCCATAATGAAGACATTTGGGCACATAGTTTGATAATTCCGATTTAAAGCTCCTGATATTGGGTTTTTTGCTTCAGCAGATGCTATAAGCCTGGTCAAATATTTAGCGCTGCAAAAAATTGAGCATTGAAATAAGATTTTGGGCCTTTTGTATATGATGATCGATGGTATGAACATACACATTAACATTTTAATATTGGCTCAACATGTCCGTTGACTACCTTGAATTCAGCAAAGAACATCGTTGTGCTCGTCTGTGCCATGTTTCGAATTATAGATTCTAAAGAAGCAAAATCGTATTCTTTAAGAATGTACTTGAAAATACATATTTGATTTGATCTCATCCCAGTTTCGATTGCAGGTGATCGTTATCAAGAGATCAGCCAAAATATGCAATGATTTCCATCGTGTTATGATATTTCTTTCTCATGATCAGCGATGGGCCTCAGAACACATTTCGGGGATATCTTTAATATTGAAACAAACTGATGCGTATTATTGCTACATAAATAAATCAAAACAATTCAAGATACTCGTGTTGTCGTCTCGAAACTAAAAGAGGACTAACTCGACTTTTTTGGTTTTTCTCAATTCAGCATTACCAAATACAAAACATACATATGAAATGAAAATAAAGAGTTCTTAAACGTACAAAGGAAAGAGACAACACGATTATAAAAGTTACAGCCTGGATAAATACTACAGGCTCCCCCTCTGGACTACTACATCGACTCGATGGTAGTTCAGTATGTTGACCTCTTTCCCTTCGATGAATTATTGGTTCTGTGGAGTTTTCTTGACCTTGCCTTAATTTCAAACGTGTTTGATGAAATAACCTTCGATACCCGGTAAGGGTATCATCATATGGTGGTCTAACCGAGTGTCTAGCTTTCCCAGGCGTATCCATCAGCAATACCCATCGGACAAGGCGACCGGATGGTGAGTTTTGAGACATTATCCATTTGAGTGACTGATGATCGGTTCCTATTGTTACTTCGGCCCCATCGATATAACCTCTGAATTTGTGCAAGGCCCACACAACCGCTAAAGCTTCCTGTTCTGTCGTACTATAATTTCTTTTTGCGGGTAATAACAAACGGCTGACATATTCAACTGGGCGTTCCTCCGCATCCTCCCCTGGAGCAACACTGCTCCGATGGCATAGTTAATAGCATCAGTACGCAGAACATATATCGAAAGAAAAACGGTTAGCACGCAATTTAAATTGATTGCGATCGATTAAAAACTTTCTCCAAATCACTCGAATGCGTTGGAAATGATTCCGAAAGAATGACTATATTATCCAGGTATGTCAAAATCGTGGCACCTATTCCCGATTTTAATCTATCAACTGGTAAAACTCATTCGCTTGAACCGATACAACCCATACGAACATATAAAATCGGTTTTATCGCGATCCGACATGCGTTCTGGGACTTACCAATATACCCGCATCGTAAATCAATAGTTGAAATAAACAGAATCGTTTTAGCCAAATGCAAAAGTTCGTCACCCTTGGCATTGGGTACTTGTCTAATATTGTAATTGCATTAAGTCGTCTATAATCGACACAAAACCGATAAGAATCATTAGGTTCTTCACAAGTACAATCGGAGACGCCCAAGGTGACTCACATTTCTCAATGATATCCTCTTTTAGCATTTCGTCCAACTCCTGGCGGATAATATTACGCTTTTCCAAGGACATTTCGTAGGCAGGATCAAAAACAGGAAGGTGAACTTTTCCGAACGATTTGAGAATTTTTAATAAAATCAATTCCTAGAAGTATTTTTGTATTGTCTGCGTCTGGCAAAACAATAAAAGTGGTAGTAATCGACCGACCTTCTAGCATGGAATCGGCCGACAACTGATGTCGTAAATAATATTCTTTGTCGTTTCTTTATTCCATCCGCCAAAATAATATTCAAATCCTGCGATTCGAAACGAGCCCCCCCCCCCCTTATCCAGTAGAATTTTATAAAGAGACAAAGAAGCAATACTTAATTTTGCGGCGGTTTCGATTATCCCATATCCATTTGAGCCTATAATATAGTAATACTCACACTTGGTCTTCGCTTAGGACTAAACGCAGTTCCCAAAATATTATATTCGGAAATTGAGCAACTCAACGAAACTGAATCGAACTCAGCAGAGAACGGATTATGAAAATCCACTGTTGAAGCGTTAAAAGTTGCAGGAGATGATTTATTTGTATAAATTTGAAGGATTACATTTTGGACATCTACTTCATGTATATCCCGATGTACTAAGTCGTAGCAACTATAAGTAGATTTAATTGGCTCTTGAATCAAATTGGACGTTTTTTCAAACTTAAGGTCAATATTTGCAGAATGACTCCAAACCAAGATTCTGAGCCGTATCTTTTACTTGATTTTCATCCTCATAAAATTCTCCCTCAATTCGAGTCACTTTTACTAAAGCATCAAATTTCTCAAACACCTCTCCTTTAATTTTTGATCGTATCCTTTTTGATCAATTGTACAGTTTCTGTTAATGAATCGGGTAATTGTGAAAAGACTGACAAGAGCAATACAAAAGCTTCCTCAAATGTTGTTCCCGTGCCTTTCATACCATACCACCATTTTGCAGCGGTGTCTTCCAGCAACATCGGTAATCCCTTTAAAGCATTTACCTCCGAAATAAACTGTTATTGCATCTATAAATGCTTCCGCACTACTTGACTTATCTCCATTAAATCTTGACATACACTTCGCAAAATTACATGAATTTATTGGAATACTTTGAGGGTTTGATACACTGTCATTATTTTGTTATTTAACCATGCATAACAATTCCCGAAACTCAGGGGTCATCAGTCATTATTACAATATTTGATGCCATTTTTGTTTGATTCCTCGTACAACGTTTTGATCTCAATGATTCGCTTCCAACTTGTTTCTGAATTTTTGCAACCATTATCTTTGTCTTTATTCGTCATCAAACTACAAACCTAATATGACGCAATACATAACACCACGCCTAACAGAATGTATGGTAACCCTACTCTGCTCGGAAATTTTTAACACTAAACAGAAAAAAATGTGTCCGCTCGGATATTTCCTCAAATTACTCAACAGACGACCTCTCACGAAGAAATTCGCTCCAACCTTCAACCGACGTAACCGCAGAATACTTTTGTTTTTCTTATTTACTTGAAAAACTTGATGCCATGTTCAACACACAAAATTCACCAAACTATACCTTACTCGCCGAAACCGATGCACAATTCCGCCCGATTAACTAAACTCGACGATCCACTTGGGCTGCAATTTTGTGACCACCTTTTATCCCGAAAAGGTTATGTTGGTTTATCTTGGGCGTTTAACGGATTTATTTCCAGATGAATTTAACAGGATGGATATATTCCACGATAATTGTACGTATCTTTGATATTGAAACAAACTGATGCGTATTATTTCCACATTTATTAAATCAAAACAATATTCAAAGCACTCGTGTTGTCGCCTCGAAACTAAAACAGGACTAACTCGACTTTTTTGGTTTTTCTCAATTCAAGAAAAATTTGTGGAGAATAAAAATCGAAGAGAGAGAGAGAGAGCAAAAACAACGAATCAAATTAGCAAAATTGGTTAAATTTTTGTAAACAAATTTCCCCTACATTTCATTTTGTAAAATTTATAGCCCCTTCGGAACAAAAATTATTTATTCTGTAGTTAAATTTGCTGAAGGCAGGCTCGTACTTTAACGACAATAAATTCCTAACTTCACTTCAAACTGCAGTAAATTTTTCTGCAGAAAATTTTGCTACAGAGTCAAATAAATTCGGCTTCAACATTACCAAATACAAAACATACATATGAAATTAATAATAAAAAGTTACAAAAAGTTACAAAGAAAAGAGACAACAATAAAAGTTGCAGTGCCATAATAGAAATAAAATACAGCGCCGCCTTGATAAATACTTATTCCGAATTTAGTATTGCTACAATGTTCCACCGTTTAATTTTTCATTAAATCTGTTAAAACGTATACAATTTAGCCTTCTTCCAATGTAGTAGTGCAATTTGAATTCAATTTCCATCAGGCCGATTTTCAAAAAGGGTAAAGGTGCTTTCACGGTTGCATTCGTTCCGACAATCTGTCATGACATGATCATTCTGCATTTAATCAATTTTGTCTTTATGATTTCATAGTGGACAACAAATTGTCGGAACGATTTTGCTACCATCTCGTCCGTAATTATTAAATTATTTGACAGTTGCGAATTATTGTTTGTATACCAACGTATACACAATGTGAAAATTTTGTTTCATTTGATTTCAACATTTCTTTCATTTTTCAAATTTCAAACAAATAAAAAAAAAATATTTTGAACGATTACTTACTTATATTGTACTGTCTCTTTCTCACATTGTTCATTCAGACAAAAATATAAAGTTAATCCAACTTGATAGAAAAACTCCGGACAAAAAACAACGTCATTTTGACGATTATGGATTGGTTTAACGGATCCGCTCTAAACGCGATATTTCAAAATGCGATATTTCAAAACGAGATATGACAAAACGAGATATGGTACAAAACGCGATATTTCAAAGTGCGATATTTCAAAACGCGATATGGTACCAAACGCGATATGGTACAAAACGCGATATTTCGAAACGCGATATTTCAAAACGCGATATGGTACAAAACGCGATACGGTACAAAACGCGATATTTCAAAACGCGATATGGTACAGAATATGCGTTGCGAACCGGTGGGAGCGCAGCGACCCACCTGATACCGATCCTATATACTATCATTCCTATCGATTTTTAAATTCCTATAAACTGAAATTAAATTTCCCCTTCACCCGCCTGATATAACCCGATCCTAAACTCCCGTTTTGTACCATATCCCGTTTTGTCCCATATCGCGTTTTGAAATATCTCGTTTTGAAGTATCGCGTTTTGTACCATATCGCGTTTTGTACTGTATCGCGTTTTGAAATATCGCATTTTGAAATATCGCGTTTTGATAATTCTCGTTTTAAAATATCACGTTTCAAATGGGACCCTTGGTTTAAAATATATTTGTTACGACAGATTGTCGGAACGAATGCAACCATGAAAGCGCCTTTACTTGCAAAAAGATTTCAGGTCAATTTTCATAAGGGAAGTCCAGGAAAACTCACTTGAATAAATCGCACACAAAATTTAAAAATATCTAAAAATAGGCTTTAAATTTAAAGTGTCATGGCTGGAAAGGGATTCAAATGAAAGGTATTAGTGATGGTAACCGTTGACAAGATTTCGAGTCAATTTTCATCTGGAGAACTTGGAAAAATTTGGATGCATAATTGGTGAAAAATCCACAGAATGCTCAGCCGAAAATGTCAGCCATAAAATCTCTAAAGTTGCCCTTTCCGGCGAACCAAAGATCACTCGGGATCCCTCAGTTCATGGAAAAACCTTTAGTTGGCGATGTAGCGAATGGTGAATCTGCAAAATCTCGTTTTTTGCGTACTTGGTGCAAAATCCATCGCATCTAAACACTTAAACATAAAACTTTAACTCAACTTAAGCCTAAGTACTCGCATTCACAATGCAGAAAAGTGTTCCATCTACAACCTGCTAGTGAACGTCAAAGTGGTATACTCGGGCTGTGCTGGCATAACGACATTGATTCTTATTTACCTGAGATATTGAATTTCGATTCCAAAATCTTCTAATTCACATGATGATCCTGACCGTGTATACTACAAAATTTTATTTGCGCTTCACCTAATTGTCCCTGTCATGATATTTTAAATTTTTTATTTATTAAATATTTCGATTTAAATCGGGTTTCCATCAATAATTCATCATCTAACCGATCAAAAGTGTAAAATCATGTTTTTATTATTTTATTGCGCCATCGTCACACTCCCACTATGTGAATTCGTGGGAAAATTTTCTTTAATTCGTTATAAAAACGCGATTTTTCCCTACACAACTGCATGTCAATAATGAATAATCATTTCGATATACAACAAGACACAATAATTAATTAATTAAGTGCTAACTTTAATTTAAAAGTTAATTTAAATGTTTATTTAAATTTTATATGTTTTTTGCGCACAGACTGCAATTAAAGTGGAAACAAATACGTGTCGACATGCGACCCGTAAAAATAATGCAGAAAAAAATCAAAATCAGAAATGCATTCCGTACGACTACAATCGTGTCGTGCTAGAAAAATTGGATGGTGTACCAGATTCAGATTATGTAAATGCATCGTATGTGGATGTAAGTGAATTTAGTAACATTGGTAAAATGATGTTTGCTAGGTCAGACATCGATTTTTTATGCAAATTTTATCATTTTATTTTTTTTTTTTTTTTGTGTGTGTGCTTTAGAGTTTACTGAAACCAAACGCGTACATTGTGACACAAGGACCAACAGAGGAGACGGTATTGAATTTTTGGCGTATGATTTGGCAAGAAAATGTTAGCTGCATTGTTATGCTAACGAAAACGTTTGACTTTACAAAAGTTATGTGTGTACAATATTGGCCACCATCGAAAGATAAAGACGAAAGTTACGGCGATGTGTTTTTAGGTATTGCAAAAGAGGAACAACTAGCTAATTTTCATATTAGAACATTTCATGTATATAAAAAAAATGGTGATGTAAGTATTGTTTGTCATCCAGACGGTGGTTATTTAATATTTATGTACAAACATACATTATAATTGAAATGGTTGGGTGTGGTGAGCTTAATTAAATATTTCTTCGTATTTTTTTTTTTTTTATATTTTTAGAAAATTATTGAGGAGCGAGAATTACTGCAATTTCATTATACGGAATGGCATTCACATACGTGTCCATTCTCAAATGCGATATTAGAATTTCGGCGCCGTGTTCGGTCGGTGGTGGGGAATATAATTAAGGCAAATAGTCGGGCTGGCCCGATGCTGGTGCACTGCAAGTAAGTGATTTGTATAATATTTTTCCTATAGAAATAGTTTCTTTTTACTTCATCGACAGTCGGTTGGGTTGTATATTGAGACTGGCTTGCATCTTAATTCCCGTTTCCATTAATATTTTCGTTACAATTTCTATTTCTTTTATTATATAGCAACGTAACTTTAGCTTTGGTCCATTCGCAAATCCTGCTACTTTTTCTGTAAGCCCTGTAGTCAATAATGTGATCAAATACATATTAAACTCAATCCATATGTGATCCCCTGCAATACCCTCAACTCTCGGCTATTACATGGACTGTTATCACAATATTTTATGGGGGTAACTTTATCCATCACTGGTTTTCCAAAATAGCAATTCCACGTTGTTGCTACGGCAAATTGCAAAGATTCGTACTAAAGATACAGCAAGAACCTATAGCCTTCAAGGCAGTTAAGTGTTTATTCGAAACCATTAAACGGTGAAACCATCCGTATATAAAATTTGGTGAATCGTATAAAATCAGATTGCTGTAGTTTAACAAGTAATCGACATTCGGCCCTTCGTTGCTATTTGAATTGCCACAGTGGACCACAATCACAAAAATCGATTATAATGCATCGAATTGCATTTCTGTGCAAGAAATAGGTACTCCTGTGACCCTATTCTAGCTTTCCCAGGGAATTTTGAATTGGGAAAATATTTTGCTGTAATTTGAAATTGCTGCACTAATTCCCAAATATTTAATTCCCATTCCCAAATATATATTCTGGTAGACTGGGAATAATTTTTCGGGGAAAATTTTTTTATTTTGGTTTTTATGAACTAAAACACATAATGCGACCTTATTACAAGTTTAATTTATTTTTTAATATATATTTATTAGAAAAAATTATGTTTAAAAACCCGAAAATGTACGAATTACAATTCCCCCCAAAAAAGGGGGAAAAATTAACGTCAATACTGCTATAAAACGGAATTATTTTATCCCAATAAAAAAAAATCGCAACTGCTAGAAATACGTCACTAATTTCCAATTCCCTATTCCCGGAGAAAGTCAGAATGAGGCCACTGAAGGTAATTCGATGCATTATGATCAGTTTTTGCGGGTGTGGGCTGTTATAATAAATTCAGACTTACAATCAATTGGTGATCAATTTTTGTGATTGTGGGCGAATGAATATTTTATTTCCGTGCGTGCTGCTCGAATGGAGTTTGTTGTAAGAAGGAATCAAAAACTCTCGTCATTGTCAATTTTGACATCTTCGAAAGTTGTCCAATTTAATTAGAGTTGCCCGACGATTGGTGTTTAGTTGCAGAGTGCCCACCGATAGATGGTGGCACTGATCGACGAAGAGACGTCAAATGTTAACTACAACACATGCGTATCCATTTCTTGTACACAATGAGCTGTGGCTTGTGGTTGTCCGAAATAGGCAGCAGGCAGAGCTTTGTCACTGGTCGGTTGTATACGCCGTTCCGACATCTTAATGTGATGACTCGAACTCGCCCATCGGATCGATGATTCTCCCGAGTAACCTTTTCGAAGTGAGGTGCTTTCTTCCTTGATGAGGACTAATTGATTGGTCAGGTCGTTATTGACTCTCGTCGAACAAATTTTCCAAAAGTGGTGATACATTCTTTAAATTTGCTGGTAGCGATTGAGACGGTTCGTTCGCACATCGAACAGTGTTGGTTCTGGTGTCGTGGTTGGTGCTTGCCCTGATTAAGAAGTGCCCTGGAGTGAGGATCGCACAGTCGCAAGGATCGTTCGTCATCAGACACAATAGCCTCGAGTTTAGACACACCTCGATCTGGCACGTGAGTAATGCATCGAACGTGAGTAATGCATCGTCCATGATATGCCGTAAATGATGCTTTATCGATTTAACGCCTGCTTTCCACGAACCTCCAAAATGATGTTCCAGGTCGTATCATCCTGAGCCAATAATGCAGCGATTTCCGGAGTGACATCTTTCGTGTTCTGCGACTAGCTGCATAAAGTGCCGATTTTACCTCTTCGCGCGATGAACCTTTTGAACAACACGATGAATGCATTTGTGCTGAGTTCGGACACCACCTCAGGTATAGCTCTTTGTTGATGCACCACCACGACCTTTGCGTTGTTTGATTGGTAGGTTGGCCATCAGTTGCTGGCTCGTTATTGCGCGATGGCGAAAGCACACAACACACTTGTGTACGTGCGAGCGTATCAAAGTTTTTATATCTAGAATCCGTTTGTGCTTTTGCAAGTATGCCAGCATCAGCTGTGGACCACCATGTAGCGTTGTGCGATGAGGTTGGGAGATGAACAGATTGGTAAGCTGACTCTTCTTGGGAAGAATGATCGGATGCTTCCGTGTGTATGTAAGGGGAGTGGGCTCTTGTCCGATAAATGCTCTCCGGTTCGGCATCTGGATATCTCCTCCGCGATGTGTAATTCCTAAATCAGCCTGATTCAAAACTCGCGTGATGTTGTGTTGAGATGACTTACAATCATTCTGCGTCGTTCTTCGTTATTGGGGTAGGCTTCGCTCGTTCTCTAGCGTGGCCATTGACCTTGATCTTCTCATAACCAAGCCGGAGCTGTCCACCACAGTGGAAGGCCGAGATGCGCAATATACAGGGTTCTGTTTGGTGTTGGCATGGAACTATATCGGTTGGTTGAGTGTAGTCCAAGATGTGCGAAACTCGATTGGCCACAAAAGTGTTCCAGCAATGAGGCAGCTGTCTAGCCTCCCGAATACCACTTGCGAGTCGGTCCATGCATAGATTTGAACTTGCGGCTCGTCGAGTGACTGAACGGTGGTGTGCATGAGCTTGGCGAGAAATACATCGGCACAAAGCTTCAGACGTGGTAGGCTGATCGTTTTCAGTGGTGCAACCTTGGTCTTAGATGCCAGCATGGTAATTTTTGCGGATCCATCTGTTGACGTTGTACGAGCATAGACCACCGCGGAGTATGCCTTTTCAGAGGCGTCGCTGAACCCGTGAAGTTGAAGACTATTGCGATTTGTTGAGTGATGTATCAAATGATCCAATGAATTTTGTTTGTACTGAATTGACCTAATTTAGCTCGAGTTGACCATGATGCTCGTGGAATTTGCTTGGTATATCGTTGAAAAGTTGCTAACTGTTTAAAGGCCACTTGGCAAGTTCGAAGCCATTTGCATCTCGACCTCGATTAAATCCGTGAGGTTGTCTGAGCCGGTCATCTCCTGTTCATCTCGTGCTAATTGTAGGATGGGGCGAGTTGCGAGATTCAGAGCGCTGGCAGTACCGTACGTGACTGTGCAAAAACGATATTCTCGAACTGATGCATCTGGAGAAGATCGTCATACGAACCGCTGATAATTCCTGTGTTCGGGCGCCACCAGGATCTGCCGTTACATCTGCTTAATGTCTGAAATGAAAACGAATTTATCTCGAAGACGTTCTGCTGAAGCTTGGGGTCAATGCAAAGCTTTTGGTTGAGTGATGTGCCGGTTGATGTTTTGTGATGTGGAACATAGTACGTCTGGCCCGGCGAGTTGTTGTGATCTTCGGACACTTCCTCTACGTGACCGGATTTCGGATAATCCTGCATGAACCTGTTATACTCAGAACGAGGTTTGTTCGTTCTTGGCGAATCGGCGTTCCATCCTCATTGCGATAGTGGGTCGATTCGTAGTGTCGTTCACATTCTGACTCGTCGTGCGTTATTTCTCAAGATGGACGAACGTCTTCGATTTCCCAAAATGACCTGACAGCGTGTTGTCGGTGGTATCATAGTCCTCGATGGTTGGTGTTTTGTGCGAATGGTGAGCCGTTAACGCCGCTGGCTCCTAATAAAATGTCTATCTTGTTCGGTGTCGATAGCAATGAGGATCGGCAAGTTCCAATTAATTCAAGTGTGGCCATTGATGCGTGTCAATTCGTTGGGATGGTAGCGTGCCTGTGATCTTCTCGCCGACGAGGGCTGTGGCCAAGATGGAAAATGTTGAATCAGTTCGATAGTGTAATACGAAGTCAATAATTAAACGCGACGTGGGCGCGTCGTTCGTACAGATTTCACTGATCGTAACTGTTGCTGGTCTTTGCTTCGATTTGCTGCACTTTCCGAAATGAAGCTGGCAGTAGAGCTCAAATGACAAAATTTTGATTTGATTGCGATACGATGGCAATTGTTGTTGCGAACAGAACATCCGTGAATGGCGATGCGACATGGTTCGTGGTGACCGAAGTTGGTGATGATTGGACGGATGATGATTCGGCGTTTGGATTCGAGTCGTGTAATAGCGTGTGATGTCTTTTGTTGCAAACACGGCACAAACTGGATCTGCAATTCGAACTGGTGTGGGCCGTGTGGCCCTTGCGCAGGCAGTTGAAGCACAACATCTTTGATCGGACGAGATTTAACCGTTCTTCGAATGTAAGAGGTTTGAATTGATCGCAGTGGTTGTGATTTCCAGCACAAACTTGACGCAACCCCACTGCTGATTTGACTAGTAGAGTAGACATTGTTCTGAACCTGCAAAAATGACTATCGATGATGAGCCGCCGGTGGTTATATCGGACTCGTAACATGTGCCATGCTTCATCATAAATCTCGTTTGTTATGCTCACGGGGATTTGAGCGGCGCTGCTGCATCTCCGGTCAAATTCGCTTTTAAACAATGTAAGTTTTGCGAGTTGGTCGGCTGCTTGTGATTGTAGAAGAGGTGGACGAATAAATTTTCAAATTCGGTCCAGCTTGTGTAATCGCCATCGAATACTGGTACCGAGATTTGTTACAGCTTCGTGTCGAACGACTGCTGTACGAGAGCTACCTTGGTGTCGCCTTGCGGGTTACCGCCCGTGGCCGCTAACTGTCTCTATAATGTTTTCAGTTTCGATGTTGCAACGAGGTAATAGTACCGTACTCTTGTAGCCTCGATCTGATCCTGTACGCCACAAAATTCGAGGTAAGTGGTACCGAGGCGCCATGTGATCGATATACGTCTGGATGGACGCTCGTTTATTCCGGCCATATTGATTGAGAGCTCCTCGCTCTTGCGCACTGCTCGGTCAAGCTCCCGTTGTAGTGACGCTTGTTTCGTGCGAGACATTGCGACACCGAATTTCGTTGGTTTGCCACCAGAATGTCACTATCACTAACTCAGTAATCACGCACTTCACGAAATGTTGAAATTTCTTACTCGTGAATGTTATTGCAGCATGGCACGAAAAATCCGGTTTGAAGGACCAAAAAATGTTGAAGCGGATTGCGAAACGATAATATACGAACTAATCGAAATGAATATAAATGAACGAAAGTGATTTTAATGTTTATTTTATTTACGATGTGTTCGATATCTTCTAGGGTTGTCCAATTTATTTAGAGTTGCCCGACCATTGGTGTTTAGTTGCAGAGTGCCCACCGGTAGATGGTGGCACTGACCGACGAAGAGACGTCTAATATTAACTGCAACACATGCGTATCCATTTCTTATATACAATGAGCTTTTTCATGTTAATTCGGGGTAGGTTGCTATATTTATAGCAATTCTATAACCTATATACGTAGAAATATGGATTTAAAAAGTTTCGCGCCTTAGGTGAAATTTTGGTGATTGGACTATTCCTATATATGGTAGTTAATTTTGTAAAAACTTCTAGTATCGTGCCCAGTACGATTCAATTTCAACTCAATGTATAGGTATAACCACTAGCATACTTAGACAGGGGACACTCAGGTTTATCTAAATTAGCATGTTTAATTCCAATTATGTATGAAAAACGATATCGTTCAAATGCCCACCCCGGCTTCGTCTACGAGGCCTGCTACCGAATATCAAAATTTTCAACAACCGGATTAATAACTTCAATTTCAGCTCGAATGTTGTTTTTAAGTTGTTGAGTTGTTTGTGGCTGATTAGCATACACCTTACCTGTTCGGGCTTATTCCTTGAAGAAAATACTCACCTTCATCCTAATGGTGAGACATATGTAACACAGCAAGGAAATAAAAAAAACCATGAACACTAAAATTAAAAGAAAATATTAATTTCATGTACTTAGACATTTTAGCATTTACTTACCATTTTTGTTGCATCTTAATGTATTCCTAAAATTATATAATTAAATTGTCCTCATTCAATTATAGTTAGTTAATTATATAATTACTGTTATATCATAATTTATACTTATTTTACGTAACAAATATAAACATTCCGCCATATTAGACAAATGTCAGATTTGTTTAGACATCTTAAACCAAAACGTACTAAAATATTTGGTTGCGTACAGTTATTCTGTACTTGAGATGTGTTCGGTAATTTGGTACGAAAAGTAGTACCAACATAACATTTTCACATAATGGACGAATGGTTAAAAAATGTATGTCAGTCATTCGCACGCTTCAACTTAAAAACACATTTTATAAACTTAAATAAAATTAAAATCAAAGATAATACATTTATTATTTAAAAGTGAAAAGTGCAAATACATCACAACAGGGAAAGACTATTGCTCTATCGAAATTAAAATCAAAAAAGCGGATTGCCCCTACATTACCTTTCAAATAACCAAACACAAATTAATCAAGTAGTGTTAAATTTCGGCTTCTTGGTAGCCAAGAAACTTCACAATTTCTTCAAATTATGCTTGACCGAATTAATAATACGCGATGGGGTGGGGTTGCCATTTATTATCGATCTGTATTAAATATCAAAAAAATATTCTGCGGTGCCTTTGGTAAAGTAGAAATTTTAGTTTTGGAGCTTACGGAACGTATTGGTAAAATTCTTATAATTATTATTTACAATCCTCCACCTGCTTGTGCTAATGATGTTAATAATATTGAGTTGATTTTTTTACAATACCTATCACAGTATGAGAAAGTTATTTGTTGTGGAGATTTTAATTTTAACATGTTGATAAATAATAAGTTAAGTGATTGCTTGAGGTTACATAACTTGTGCTACTTACCTTTTAATCCTACTAGATTAGACAGCAGTTTATTAGATTTAATTATTTTATATGTGCCCGATAAATGCAATATAATTTCTTTTGGTCAATTAGCAGTTCCTGCAATTTCGGATCATGACTTGATTTATGCTTGCTACAAGTTCTGTCGTACTAGAGACAAAATTAATTATTCCATAGTTCGTGATTATAACTCTATTAGCTATGAACATTTTATAGATCAGTTCTTTTCTTTAGATTGGAGTGGAATCTATTTTTATAATGACATCAATGATATTGTTTATGAATTTAATTCATATGTATTGCAGTTAGATTCTATTTGTATACCTCGGAAACGAAGTATTAAAAAATGCCCTACTGCTCCTTGGTTAAATGTAAAGATTTTGGACTTAATGGCGCGTAGAGATTTTGCTCACAAGAAATATAAAAGATCCAAATTAGTGCTTCATTGGGAATCTTTTAAATTTCTTAGAAATAAAACTAATGTTTGTGTCAATCAAGCGAAAAATAAGTTTTACTTTGGGAATATGCATAATCCTAAACTTACATGGAACAACTTAAAATTGCTTGGTATTTCATGTTCGTCTACTGTAGGAAATATTACTTTTTCTGCTAATGACATTTTAGATGGTATAAGTAATTTTAGTGAATCGTTAGGCGTTTTGCCTTTGCCGGATTCTGATTTTTGTAATTTTAATGGTTATACATTTTCATTTGATTGTGTTGATGAGCTTATGGTACTGAATGCCATTAAGGCTATTAAATCAGATTCAATGGCATATGATATGGTTGACTTCAAAATATTAAAATTATTTATTGATTTGTTTTTACCACATATCACATTCATTGTTAACCAGTGTTTAACGAAATCTGTATTTCCTGAGTCATGGAAGGTGGCTTCTATTATTCCTCTTCCTAAGAAGGATGTTATTTCCACTGTTTCTGACATTCGTCCGATAAGCATTTTGCTTGCCCTTTCCAAGGTTTTGGAAAAAATTATGCAAATTCAAATGCTTGAGTACCTTAATTGTTTTGATTTTCTTTGCAAATTCCAATCGGGATTCAAATCTGGTCATAGTACTACAACCGCACTTATTCATATAGTTGATGATATTTCTGCTACCTTGGATAAATGTAACTCATTTGTGATTTTAGTACTATTGGACTTCTCTAAAGCTTTTGACTGTGTCAATCATACGCAATTGCTTCAAAAGCTTATGTTGTATTATAAGTTCTCTAATTCTGCTATTTTATTGTTACATTCATATTTTGATAATCGCAAACAATTTGTAAAGCACGGTGATGATATTTCCGTCCTACGGGATGTTTTTGTTGGTGTTCCCCAAGGCTCAATTTTAGGTCCTTTACTTTTTTCTATTTACATTAATGATCTACCCTGGTTTATTTTAAATTGTCGTTATCATTTTTATGCTGATGATTTGCAATTGTATATTGGTGGGGACTTGTCGAATTTAGATGAAATTGTGAGTTATCTGAATTCCGATCTAAACAGTGTTTCGCTATGGTCCAAGAATAATGTGCTTACCATAAATCCATCTAAAAGTAAAGCATTATTTTTCTCCAAAAATAGCTCCCATGGTATTGTACCTGAACTCTTCTTGAACAATGATACTATTTTATTTGTTCCAGTTGTTAATAATCTAGGACTTATCATGAATTCTAAGCTGGGATGGAATGATCATGTAAGTTCGTTGTGTCAGCGTGTTAATTATAGTCTGTACTCGTTGAGGTTAATAAAAAAATTTTGTCCAGTTGACTTACGGATATACTTGGTGAAAAGTTTGGTTATACCAATTTTCTCATATTGTGATGTGATATTTTCAAATTGTGATAGTTCGTCAAAACGTTTGCTTCAGATTTCTTTTAATAATTGTGTTCGTTATGTTTACGACCTAAAGAAATTTGATCACATTTCTGAGTTTAAACGTTCGGTTCTTGGTTGTGACTTGTTTGAGTTTTATAGTTTTAGGACAGCTCTATTTATATTTCGTGTTATTAAATCAGGTTGTCCTTTGTATTTGTTTGATAAATTGGATTTCTCCAGATCACTACGAACACAAAATATTAACTTACCTG
This sequence comes from Nephrotoma flavescens, assembly GCA_932526605.1. Classification (NCBI taxonomy): domain Eukaryota; kingdom Metazoa; phylum Arthropoda; class Insecta; order Diptera; family Tipulidae; genus Nephrotoma; species Nephrotoma flavescens. The sequence goes on along the minus strand of OW052222.1, from coordinate 190,717,880 downwards.
TCAATAGAACTAATATTTATAATAATTCGGGGTTAACAAATGCGATAATCACTTGGAACAGTTTACCATCTGCGGTGAAAAATTTAACCTCTGTTAATAATTTTAAAAAGGTTTTATTTAATTTAATATTGGATAATTAATTTTTTTTGCTATTGTTATTGCACATATTTGGTTTATTGTTGTTATTATTTTTGAATGTATTATTTCCATTGTTTTTAAGATGTTAAATAATTGTAATTTTTATTGTGTTTATGTACAAAAGCTTAGGCTTATACATTAAAATAAAACATTATTATTATTATTATCATCAAATTTGGTTGACAATAAATGGATTGTTGCACGACTAACGCGTGGCATGTCGCTCCGTCTTGTTGAAACAAAATTCATTCAATTTGAGCGACCATAAAAAACCAGTTAAGATGTTGCGATAATGTTCTCCATTCACTGTAAGGGCATTTTCCTGTTCGTTTTCAAAGAAAAAAACTCCGCTTCCCAAATTCGACAATTTTGGTTATTGACGTACCCATTAAGTTGAAAATGAACTTCAGCGCTAAAGATGATTTTTGAAGAAAAACCTTAATTTCGTTCAAGAATCCAATTAACAAAATGGCTACGATTTAAATGGTCTGGTGGCTTCAATTTTTGAGCTATAGTTGAAATTTGTGTGGATGCAAACGAAGATGAACATACAAAACGCGTCATAATGTGGGTCGTGAAATGTTCAGTTTTGTGAACGATGCCTGATTGATGAACTAGGTTCATTATGAACACTTTCACTAACAGCCGCCACTGCATCAGGAGTGCGAACTGGATGAACATGTTGGTACGATCTACGACCTTCCACTGAACCAGTTTCTTCAAACCAGTAGGACCAACACTCTCACGAAACTTACGAAATGAGTTTTTTGAACTATTATTTTCATAATAAATTTGGATTATCAAACTGCGTTTTGATGATAAATTGCATATTTTTGACTTTTCATATGTCAAAGAATTTTTTAGAGCAGTTGCACTATTCTGGTAATTCCCCGGGAATAGGGAACTGGGGAAAGAATTTATATATATAAATATATAAGAATTTATATATAATTTTTATTTAAACATTTTGTTTCTGGCTTACTGAGGTAAAAAGTTAGTGTTAATTTATTTGAAAACAAAATTAAATTGGGAATAATTTTTCCTACCAATTTAGCTATGGAAAAATTATTCCCAATTTATAAATATTTACATCAAGCTTTTCTCCTCAGTAGGCCGGACAAACATATTTGAACAAGGGAATTACCAGAATAGTGCCACAGATAACATTAAGTACTAAAATACATCGGTTGAAAAAAGGACCAACAGATGGTCCTGTAGTTGAATTACACTGTAAATATTTGAGCGCACACTTTCGTAAATTTAAAACTTGTTAGTTGTCTAACCTTAAATATTATAAATATTTAACGAGATAGTTGTTGGAAACGTAGGTAGTAAGAAAATGACGAAGTGCTTTTTGTAACTCTCATAAGGATAAAACAAATATTTTTTTTGACGTTTTTCAAGTTTTTCTTTATTTTGCTCAAAATTCTTATAAGAAATATTTTAACAGTGTACTGATGCACATTTATTTTTCTTAATTGTTAAAACCGACATTGCATCACAAATTTTGACCCATATTGCCTTAACTTTCGTGTAAAGTCCGTTACCGAGAGTTGTACAATTGTTTGTTATTTCGAATTCGCCCAGTGATATGCTTTCCAAAAATCATGCGGCATATTATAAACATTTCATTTCACTACTTATTAACTTGTGTATTCTTATTTTATAGTGACGGCGGTGGACGATCAGGTGTATATCTAGCAATTGATGCAAATATGGAATTGGCAGAAGAAGAGGATTGTTTTCACGTTTATGGTTATTTAAAACGATTACGACAGTCACGAAAAGGCCTTATAGAAAATGTGGTAAGTACAAAAATATCGTAAGCAACTGAATTCATGAGATGCTCGATTTTCTAACATGTTGCATTTTGTAATAGTTTATAATTTAAATAAAATATGTATTAAATATAAGTGAAAATCTGTCTTCATTCCCAAATAGTTTTTCTGGTTTATAGCTTTTATATACCATATTTTAAATAAATGTACAGCATCCGCATGCTTTACATAACGAGTATATAGTTTTCGTATGTACATCTTCCGGCACAAAATAGTTTTGCAAAATAAACATGGGAAAAACGAAATTTATCAAGCAAAATTAGACTCAACAACAAAATTGCAACATTTAGCAACTGTGTAACGTCAGTACACATAACTAGAGGATAAACAAAAAATATGAATGTTCTTTCTAATGGAAAATAGAATTTAAAGCAATAAGACATTAAAATGTTGATTTACAGTATAGTTTTTCTATATATAGCGCTGCAATAAAATCGCGCTTAAAGAAACGTAAATATTTAATATTAACGTACTGAATTAAATGCACTGTGCTGACAACTGTTCAAGTTCTGTAAATTTACCATTAGTTTTTTTTATTTTCAATATTTAATGTAATTTGATGGAAAATTTGTTGAAAAGTATCTAACATCCTCAGGCAGTAGAACAATATATACAACTAACTCGATTCGACATGCATACTCGTATCGTTCTTATGGTGTATATAGTTGCTACCATATATAGACGTTTTTTTAAGCGATGTGTAATTATTATTGCTTGGGTATGGAGATAGTCGTTCTCGTCGAGACGGAACGAAATTTAATGAATAATAAATATCTAGTTTGAAATCAAAAAATATAAATACGAGTAGATGCATGAAGAGTTATTTCATAAAACTCAGTTGTGTATAAGACATTTACAATATGGATATGGCTCTTTATTATATACAGGTAGTTATAGCTTTTTATGTATATTAAAATAACAACGTGGTTTCATTAATATTTTATAATTGAATTTATAAGGTATTAGAAAATATTTTGTACTATTATAGATAATATTGTTACGATTTTGCCTTGTCACTCAAGGTTTGAATCACTGGATTGTGAATAAATACAACTGCTTCAAATTTGAACTCACACAATTTATTTACACAACACAATTTATTATACAACACAAAATTCCCAATTAATTATTATAATTATAACACACTTTTTAATTATCACTTTAATAATCGCTTTAATAATCACTTTAATAATCTTTCTATTTAACCTTCACTGTATCACGTTTAAAATAAGACTCAGCATTCCACGTCAACGCGCGCCTTTATATACCAAAATATTTGTTTCCAGAATAATCCTAAATGCGCATCGAGCAAATATGTTAGTATAGAAATGACGCCTAAATGTTGAGTATAAATCACAAATGCATTGAACAATTAATGAAATTAAGTTATTCTATTCTAACCCAGGTGTCACCGTAACACTACCCCCCACCTAAGCCTGTTCGTCCCGAACAGGATCCAGATCATCTCCTCTGTAGAGCGCCAAACGTTCTAAATGCACCACCTTTGGTTTACCTTTCCGTCCTTTCTGTATGCGATAAACCACGTCGTTCAACTTTGTAATGACAGTGTAAGGTCCTTCCCATGTGGGTTGCAACTTCGGTGATAATCCCTTCTGCCGTTGCGGGTTGTGAAGCCATACCAATTGCCCTTCCTCGAAGCCTTGATTATTTGCTCGTATGTCATATCGAGCTTTCATTCGGTCACTTGATATTCGAATTTTCTCCCGTACAAATTGATGTATTTCATTAAGTTCCTCTTTCATCCGATCGACGTAATCCTGTCCGCATAGAGCTGCTGATGGAACAGCCCCAAACTTTAAATCTCCTGGTAATCGCAGATTGTTCCCAAATATGGTTTTAGCTGGTGTCACTCCTGTTGTGTCATGTACCGCTGATCGGTAGGCCATTAGGAACATTGGTATATGTCGATCCCAGTTGCGTTGGTTCCTTTCAACAACCTTTGCTAGATATTCCTCCAATGTGCCATTGAATCTTTCCACCATACCGTCCGACTGTGGGTGTAAAGGCGCCGTTCTTGTTTTATTGATTCCAAGCATCTGACATATCTCTTGAAATACCACCGATTCGAAATTTCTTCCTTGATCCGTGTGAATTTCCATCGGCACACCAAATCTGCTAATCCAGTTGTTGACCACGGCATCAGCTATTGTTGTTGTCTCCTGATTAGGTATCGGGTACACTTCCGGCCATTTGCTGAAATAATCCATTATTACTAGCACATATTTATTTCCGCTCTCGGTAGTCGGAAATGGCCCCGCCACATCCATTGCAATTCTCTCAAATGGTGCCCCGACATTATATTGTTTCATGGTTCCACGGCTTTTTCGTGCTGGTCCCTTTACTGCCGCACATTGGTCACATCTTCGACACCACTCTACTACTGACTGTCTACATCCGGACCAGTAGAAACGTTGGCGAATTTTGGCTAATGTTTTATTAATCCCTAGGTGACCTCCACTTGCTCCTCCATGATACTCCTTGAGGATTTCCGCTATCCGATCTTTTGGCACCACTACCAACAATTGTTTTACTTTGCCATCCGTGCTTTCCCACTTTCGTTTTAAACATCCATTTTCTATGTGGAGGCTATCCCATTGAGCCCAATATGCTTTTACAATGGGAGTTTTGTCAGCTATCTCACTCCATGTGGGCCGGTGTTCCTTTTCCTTATGTTCCATGATGAATGATAGGTCAGCATCCCGTAATTGCTCCTTCTTGATCATTTCATCAGTCCATTCCTCATCAGGTAGCACTTGCATAAGCCGAATATCGATGATGTTTTCCTTACCCTCCACACGCCCACAATGCTTGCATTCCACGGGACATGGCCTTCTCGATAATGCGTCGGCATTTCCATGTGCGCTTCCCTTCCGATGTTCAATTTGGAAATCGTAGCTTTGCAAACGTTCGATCCAACGTGCTACTTGTCCCTCTGGATTTTTGAATTGTAACAACCAGCGCAAAGCTCCATGATCCGTTCGTAGAAGAAATTTTTGGCCATAGAGGTACTTATGGAAGTGCTTAACACATTCGACTATAGCCAACAACTCTTTCCGTGTTACACAATAATTCCGTTCCGGTTTTGATAACATCTTGGAGTAATATGCAATAACTCGTTCCTCACCATTTGTTGCCTGTGATAATACTCCTCCTATACCATCATTACTTGCATCGGTGTCCAAAATGAATTTAACGTTGGGTATAGGGTATGCGAGGATTGGTGCTTCGCATAATCGTCGTCTTAGTTCCACAAATGCCTCTTCCTGATCATCCTTCCATTCGAATGCCTTGTTCTTCCTGGTTAACTCGTGTAAACTCTTGGCGATATTGGCGAATCCTGGCACGAATCGTCTATAATAGGTGCACAATCCAAGGAAGCTCCGTAATTCATGTAAGTTTTTAGGTCGTGGCCATTCCTTCACTGCTGCGATCTTTTCTTCATCGGTATGGATTCCATTGGTTGTTACCTTATGACCCAAATATTTTACTTCCGTTCTAAATAGTTTGCATTTTTCGGGCTTAGCTTCAATTCGGCGGCCTGTATCCGATCCAAAACCTCTGCCAAATTCCTTAAATGCTCGTCGAAATCCTTGCCCATAACGATGATGTCGTCTAAATATACGAGGTACGTCCTCCAATGTAATCCCTTTAATACGCGCTCCATTAGCCGTTCAAAAGTCGCAGGGGCGTTACATAATCCGAATGGCATAACATTAAATTGCCATAATCCGTTACCCACACTGAAAGCCGTTTTCTCGCGATCTTCCTCCTGAACTTCCACTTGCCAATAGCCGCTTTGCAGATCTAACGTCGAAAATATTCGAGCACCCGATAATGTGTCTAACGTGTCATCGATCCTTGGCAAGGGGTAACTATCCTTTTTCGTCACAGCATTTAATTTTCGGTAATCCACGCAGAATCTCATGCTACCATCCTTTTTCTCGACTAAAACCACTGGTGAACTCCATGGACTGCTTGATGTTTCGATTACCCCTGCTGCTTGCATATCTTTTACCATTCGATCCACTTCTCCTTGCTTTGCCAATGGTAATCTCCTGGGTGGTTGACGAATCGGAATTTCTGCTCCTGTATCTATTCGATGTTTTACCATTGTGGTTCTCCCATTATTGTCCGATGTACTGCAAAATATTGGCATGTACCGCTCGAGCAATTGTTTTGCCAAATTTTTCTGTTCCATGGTAAGATCTTCGGTCCATTTCTCCATGAGTTGTTCTACAACCTCTTTCTGCCCTTGCAAGTTAGTGGTATTAATCGGATTTTTCTGCTCGCACTTCACAATCGCAGATATTTCTTCGCATTTTCCGATTATTGTCCCTTTCTTGATGGTTTTCGTCTTATCCGAGAGATTTAGAGTCCTAATTGGTCTCTATCTCTTAATCTCCCAACAGTCCCGTGAGATGTGACCCATTCTATCACATACCCAGCATTTAATCCTGCCACTTCCATCTCTGAACCTTGGCGTAGCCCGCGCGGTGTCTATTCTGGAATCAATCTCCACTCTACGAATTTTCATTGCTGGTTTGATGATGGTTTGCGCAGTTTCGTTTGTTAACGCACAAGCGATGGTTTCCGTGAAAGTTGTCTTAGGTGACAACATCACCGCTCTGCGCGTCTCAGGATCTCGAATACCGTCAATGAATGCATCTATTTTAATTCGCTCCATGTAATCGGCCGACATATTTGAATGTGCTAAATGCGCGAGCCGCTCAATTGCCGATGAATATTCCTGTAGCGATTCTCCTCCTCTTTGGTATCGACCCTTCAATTCCATGCGATAGATTTCTCGTTTGTGGTCACTTCCGTATTTTCGATCTAATGCCTTCATAATTCCCATGTAAACATTCCTTTCCTGCTCGGGAATGATTTGTAGTGTTTCTGCCGCTTCGCCTTTAAGAGCCACAATTAACGCTGCAACACATTGTTCTTCAGTCCACTGATTTTGCTTAATCGCCGTTTCGAATTGGAACTTAAAAATACTGAAGGATGTTGTTCCATCAAATGTTGGTGGTTTTATCTTAACTGCATTAACCGTCTGGATCATTTGATGTGTCGTTCCATTCGCCTTGACATCTTCAAGCTCTTTCTCGAGACGTTGCACTTCGGTTTGTAGATCTTGTTTAACCGTTTGTATATTTTGGTTAACATTTTCAAATTTTTGTTGAACGTTCCCTTTAACATTTCGAATTTCTGTGTGTAACTCGGTTTGCAGCTTTTCCACTTCGCCGTGTAATGTAGATGATAACTCCAGAAACCTCTCGTCTATTTTATTTTGGCAATCTTCTATTTGGTGTTTAATGTCCGCGTTCGATTGTTTAATGTCCGCGTTCGATTGTTTAATGTCCGCTCCTTGTTGTTCCATTTGTACCATCTTCTGTTTAATGTCTGCTCCTTGTTGCTCCACTTGTAACATCTGTTGTTTAATTCCACCCAACTGTTGTCCCATCATTCGATTCATAGCTGCCATTAACTGCGTTAAATCAAAACTTCCAGATGGGTTTTGTGTTGTTTCGACCACCGTTTGTACGTCCTTTTCTTTCTTATCCATACTGATCTCGTCCGTTTTTTCCTCCTCGAAATCATACACGTCTGGATTTAAACCGTCCTTCTCCATGGCCTCACGTAGTCGCTCCACCAAACTAGCTTTTGTGCCTTCACTGGCCAAACCTCGCTGTTTCAACTGCTCCTTTAATTGCGCAAGCTTTAATTCGTAGAGTATCATTTTCCTTATTATTCACAATCCCACCGCTGTCACCAATTGTTACGATTTTGCCTTGTCACTCAAGGTTCGAATCACTGGATTGTGAATAAATACAACTGCTTCAAATTTGAACTCACACAATTTATTTACACAACACAATTTAGTATACAACACAATTTATTATACAACACAAAATTCCCAATTAATTATTATAATTATAACACACTTTTTAATTATCACTTTAATAATCGCTTTAATAATCACTTTAATAATCTTTCTATTTAACCTTCACTGTATCACGTTTAAAATAAGACTCAGCATTCCACGTCAACGCGCGCCTTTATATACCAAAATATTTGTTTCCAGAATAATCCTAAATGCGCATCGAGCAAATATGTTAGTATAGAAATGACGCCTAAATGTTGAGTATAAATCACAAATGCATTGAACAATTAATGAAATTAAGTTATTCTATTCTAACCCAGGTGTCACCGTAACAATATATTATGAAACAAGCAAATCCTGGAAACAGACAATCCCATTTGTAGTTGAAATCTTTCAATCTATCCTGCACATGATTTTTCGATTATTTCTATGACAGGATTTATTTTCCTTTATTTTCAATAACCTAAGTTTTAATTTTTCTACAAATAAAAACAATTTATCTTAAATTTCTACATGAATAATTAAGAGCTCTTCAAAATTATTGCTTGCCTTCCGTTATGTTTCTTCGCAAAACCAGTCAATCTATAACTTCCTCTCTATGCCTTTTTCATAGAAGCGAACGTTGTATTTGCAGCCGAAAATATAAAGTTCATTATGCAGATAGCCAAATAATAGTCGAAATTTTAAAACATACCAGAATAAATACTGTTAAAGTTAGCCAAAAGTTTCCAGCCGAATGATAATGCAGATAGTGTCTCTGCTATCCCAGCCGAAACACTAACTAGACAAATGCAATAAAACAAATGCAATAATTGTAGAGGCTAACGGCTTCGACAACTCTGACGGGCACGCGGGTCGTCGCTGCGCTCCCCCCTCCCCCGATTAGCCCTCCGAGCTTTAGATTTGAACTTCGGGGGACGTGGGAGCCGGGATCAGCAAACATGTCGCACTGCGTGCACGTATGAGTGAATTATATAGAATCTATTGACCGGCTAACTCTAACAAGGTCCAGAATAAAAGGTGCCAGAACTCATGAATATGCTATGTGTTAGGATCACACCTCATTTGACGTAACAACAAAGGAACTCTTATCGATAAGCATAGCTATACACAAATTAACAAAAAGTGTAGCATTGAAAAAGTGCCCTGTTAAAGTTAGCCGATAATTTCCAGTCTAAATTTTAAAATATCGATACTGCAGATAGTGTCTTTGCTGAAAGTGGTCAGCCGACATCACTCAGCCGATATTTTTCAGCCGAAAGTATTTTTTAATGCCAAAAATAACTGTTTGTGGTTTTCTACAATAAAAATAACATATTTTCAACTGAAACCGTTAAATCTAACATACTAAACTATATTTTTAAGAGCATTATTTAATGTTCGGAAAAATTCATTTCCCTATTAGGAAGCTTGTTTGAATATAACAAACATACAAAATTTGAAAATTTCAAAAAATTGAACGTTTCAAGTGTCATGGTTGGAAAGTAATTCAAATGAAAGGTCTAAGTGATGTTTACCTCTGAAAAATTTCACGTCGCTTTTCATATGGAAAGCCTGGGAAAACTGATTTGAATATATCTATGGTGTAAAAAATGTATGTGCGCGCAGTTGAGACCGGCTGAACCGATTTGGCTCAATCTTTTTTTGTTGTGTTCGCAATTACCAGGAGATGGTTCTTACTAAAGAAAATTTTGGGAAAATCCACCGGAAAAGTCGGAAAATGATGTTTTAGTACGGGATTTTGCGCGTATCAGATCCAGATGGTTTTTCGAAGAGAACAATTGGAAAATCTGAGTGGAAAATTCAGAAACTTCCGGAAAACCTCGAAGAAAATTGAACTTTTTTTCAATGAAATTTTGAATTTTCTGCATGTCTTGATGATTTTTGACGCTGTAAAGCGTGAAAAGTCGATGCCAAGCTCGAAAAATTTTAGAAAATCGTGAATTAAATTGAAAAAAACACAAAGTTAACGAGACAAATAAGAGATGGCGCTGAGGTGTGATCATTAATACCACAAAGAAAGGTCAAGCTGTTTCAGGATAGGTCGATAGTACTCAACTGATGCGCTTGGTCCTGTGTACACCGTTCATCCACGGCAACACGAATGCTTATATATTCATTGGCTTTTGTTCCATCTTGGTGGTCTTTCAAATCGCTTCGCACTATAGATGGTGTTGTGTACACCGAGAGGCTTGCCAACATCTAAATTTGCTGGAAAACAATTCACATTGCGACTCAACACTCACCGAAATCAAACTCGTACATTGTTTGCGATCATCAAATCGACGTGTCACCGACGTGTACAAATACAAGGACGAGATGGCTGACGACGATTTTGCATCGAGTTTGCACTGCAACATCAAATTATGAGCTTGAAATGAACGACGAAATACGCAACGAAGCTTTGATCATGATACGTGCTTAGATGCGGCAGCTATTTGTTGAAATTGGGCATCAATTCGTTCGATACACTATGCATTTAATCGTGTATTGAAGTTGCCGATGACTATCCACTAGCCAGTGTGCTAAATTCCCAAAAATGTATCGGCGATAACAAAAGTATTGCAAGAATGCAAAATCATCAACGATGAAGGATTTACGAAGAGATTCAAGACGTTTTGGTAGAGCGATGATTCTGCTGGCCGACGATTTTCGTCAAACACTACCTGTCATTTCGAAATCAACAGCTGCATATGAACACAACGCATGTCTGAAATCGTGGAGTTTGTGATGTTATGTGAAGAAGTTGCAGTTGACCACGATTATGAGAGCCGCGTTACAGAATGACTCATCAATCGTTTCTCTCGATTTTTTGAGGACAGGATGTTCTAATTCCGGAAATTCCTCTGATTCCAACTGTCATTCCGTTCGACTTCAAGCACATTCAGTTCCCCGTTCGCTTGGCGTTTTCGCTATGACGATTAACAAGTTTGAAGGTCAATCATTAGAATTGCGTGTAATAAATCTGGAATTTCCGTGTTTTTTTCATGGTCAGTTGTACGTCGCGTGTTCGAGAGTTTGCAAATCATCATCGTTGTTCATTTACAGGCCGGAGGACAAAACGAAAAATATTTTTTACCACAATGCATTGTACTGATTTGCGTCTGTATTCGATTTAATTCCACTCGAATAAAATACATTGAATTCTTTTGAATTCATGTCCCCACAACTCAATAGTCAATTAAAAAATGAATTGTAGGTTGTTTGATTTTTTCTCTCATCAAAATCAATTTCCGTGGAGAACAAAAGTATTTGATCGGAACGAAGTAATTTGGGGCGGAACGTGGTTCGCTGAGTCAGTTAGTGTACTATACAAAATTTGAAAAATATTTGAAACTTTTAAGGTTTCCCAAGTTTTTACATGAAAAGTGACCTGACATTTTTTTCCATAAGTAATCATCACTAAAACTTTCATTTCAATTACTTTCCAGTCATGACACTTGAATCAAGAAAATAGACACCATCGATGCCAAACAACCGTTGCTTGGGCACAGTAAAACTTTAGTTGACCGCATGGAAACAGCATAAAAGAAAATTTTAAAATGCAAGGAAAAACGAAATCATACCTCCCCGCCCGGTATGCCAGTATTCTCCATCTAGTAGCATATGCCCCTTCTAGCAGCCCTGGGGCCTGGCTAGAATTCAATGAACTTACTAACCATTAATCTGAAAATAACTCTGATAAATAAAAGCGAATTAAAATAAAATAAAATCAAGATGTTATTTGGGAATAACTTTTACAGTATGTCTAATTCAAGTTTATTCCTCCGATCAAGCAATATGAAAAATAATTTTAATATCCAACTCGGCCTTACACTGTGATGCTCCGAATCCTTTTAAATGCCATAAACTAATTTTGTCAGACTAACGGTTAAATGTCGCTTTAACCGATGTCACGGACGATTTTATGTCGGTGATTGCAAAGTACGGGCCAATACCTAAATTCTCTCGGATTGATAGTATTTTGAATGATACTTTAAACTTTCATTGTAAATCGTTGATTTCACCACCAACATGTATAAAGAGTTGGCCCGAAATTTCCATCCCGGAAAGGTTTTTTTTTTTATTAAGTGTGTGTCTTTGCTAAATCAAACCACTTTCTAACCATTCTTCGTTTGAAAATATGTTCATTGGCAAATTTCAATGCGGCGAACTCAGAGATGACCCCCTCCCTTGGCATAGGAAGCTAGGAATGCCAATGTGCGTAGAACTTATATTCAGGCGGCCGTTCGCAAATCACGAGGATTGATGGTAAATATTGATCATCCCGAAAACCACTTTCTATCCCGTCTTGAGTTGAAAATATGTTCATTGCCAAATTTCAATGTGGCGAACTCAGAGATGACCCCTCCCTTTGCATAGGAAATTAGGAATGTCAATGCGCATAGAACTTATATTCAGGCGGTCGTTTGAAAATCACCAGAATTGATGGTAAATATTGATCATACTGAAAACCACTTGTTACAGGCTGGCTACTGCCAACCTGCAGATTTCACTTTCACTTCCACTTTGTATCCATTCTTTGTTTGAAAATATGTTCATTGCCCAATTTCAATGTGGCGAACTCAGAGATGACCCCCTCTCTTGGCATAGGAAGGTAGGAATGCCAATGCGCATAGAACTTATATTCAGGCGGCCGTTCGAAAATCACGAGGATTGTTGGTAAATATTGATCATCCCGAAAACCACTTTGTATCCATTCTTCATTTGAAAATATGTTCATAACCAAATTTCGTTGTGGTGAACTCAGAGATGACTCCTCTGCCTTGGCATATGGAGTTAGGTGTGCCAATGTGCATAGAACTTATAATCAGGCGTCCGCTCGCAAATCACCAGGATTGATCCAGGATTGATGGTAAATATTGATCATCCCGAAAACCACTTTGTATCCATTCTTCAGTTGAAAATATGTTCATTGCCCAATTTCAATGTGGCGAACTCAGAGATGACCCCCTCCCTTGGCATAGGACTTATATTCAGGCGGCCGTTCGCAAATCACGAGGATTGATAGTAAATATTGATCATCCCGAAAACCACTTTGTATCCATTCTTCATTTGAAAATATGTTCATTGCCAAATTTTAATGTGGCGAACTCAGAAATGACCCCTCCCTTTGCATAGGAAATTAGGAATGTCAATGCGCATAGAACTTATATTCAGGCGGTCGTTTGAAAATCACCAGAATTGATGGTAAATATTGATCATACTGAAAACCACTTGTTACAGGCTGGCTACTGCCAACCTGCAGATTTCACTTAAGCGCATGCAGAGGCCTCCACGGTGATATTTTGCCGGCTACGTTCTCAGGGAGAAGTGCGAAGGGTCGTGGGGTTTGAGGCATGCATGGCTCCTGGCTTACACCGTGATTAATACAGAAAATTTAAAAAAATAAAAACGCAAATAATAAAAACCCGATGTTCCGCCGAAATTCGTCGGCCGGAACCTGAGGAACGAACAGCAGAAAATTTTAAATAAAAAAAATCATAACGTCATCCGCCCGAACTCGCACGGTGGTAAACACCGGTTTCGAATCCGGATGCGGGCACCAAGGGACCGCTTACCCTACGCCGACACAGGGTGGGAATTCCCCCCTCATCATACCACACCGAAAAAATTTTAATAATTCATTTATTTATTTAATCTACTTATACTGAAAAAAAAATAAAAAAAAACCCAACTTCCCACAAGAAAACAAGAAAGGGAAGGAACGAGGGAGAGAAAACGAGAGAGAGGGAGAAACAATACGCATCGAGCGCGCGACCGCTATCCGGCGCTCGATTACAAAAAAATGTTTATATAAAAATTTAAAAAAATTTAGAATAAAAATTTAAATAAAAAAAATGTACCAAAAAAAATGAAATAAAATAAATCAAAAAAATTGTACCTTAATTATTTAAAAACAAAAATCTGTTGCGGCCTTGCGCGGCCGTCATGCCTCAGGGTCGCCGCCCCGGACCGTTGCGGTGCCTTTCACCGTTACCCAAAAAAGTTGCGGCCTTGATGCCGTCGTTGGGCGACTCCCCGCCTTTGCGCTCGAGCGCGTGCCTGGTTGGGCACAATGTTGCGGGGCCTTACCCCGATACCGATATAATTGGCTCGCGATCGAATGTAATGAATGTCACACCACACTAGTCTCCCACTTTTTATTAACAGGAATTTACTAAATTTTATTTTTTTTTTGTGTGATCAAAATATCGGTTTCTAATCCAATTTTTTAATTAACAAATTTAAGTTATGAATGTTATGTATACTTCTTGTGTACCAATTAATTAGTTTTATTACACAATATAATTTATTTACACTAGTTTTACAGCACACCAATTTAATCATGAAAATATGACGAGCACTTCATATTCAAGTAAAACTATACCCAATGAATTTCCGACGGTACAAATATATCAAAAAAATCTTCGTCCTTCTTTCTACTTGGGCTTTTGTTGTTTTCTCGCAAGAATATAAAAAAAACGAAAATATTCCGTAATGGCGAATTTTTATTCACAACTTTTATACAATTTTGGTAATATTTATTATTTTTATTAATAATTATCTTATTTAAATCACATTTTGATTAAATTTTATTAAATTTAAATTTTTTTTTAACCACAACAAAGTTCATGATTCTCGTTTTAACAAACAAATAAAAGCTTGAATCAAAAATCAGAAAAACTAGACTTTTTTTGTCAAACACCAAAACTCTAATTTTTATAAAATTCCAAACTAGACTTTTTCTTTATCACTTTCCAAACAAGAGTTTTCTCTATAAAAATCAAAACTAGACTCCCTTACAAAAAAAATTCTTACGCCGAAATACGACGCGCAAAACATTCCAGAACAATTGTCTTTCTTCTCTGTTTCTCGTTTACATCAATTCGCATTGATGTAAACGAGAGGCATATAAGAAAAACATTCTTATGGAATGTTTTGCTTTGTACACCACACTCGATACACACTGTTCTCTCTTTCCCAACATCTTTCTCACCCTCGCGCCACCTTACAAAAAGATACGTATAAAACAAACATCTACAAAAGTGGGGACAACAACCGAAGTGAATAAAAATACCAACACTGAGCAAACATAGAAAGTGGAGGCACAAACCCGAGGATAATAAAAAATAAAATACAAACAGCGCTTGTTACGATCATGTAATCGTAACACACTTTCTATCATTTCTTCATTTGAAAATATGCTCATTGCCAAATTTCAATGTGGCGAACTCAGAGATGACTCATCTGCATTGGCATATGGAGTTAGGTGTGCCAATGTGCCTAGAACTTATATTCAGGCAGCCGTTCGCAAATCACCAGGATTGATGGTAAATATTGATCATCCCGAAAACCACTTTCTATCCATTCTTCATTTGAAAATATGTTCATTGCCAAATTGCAATGTGGCGAACTCAGAGATGACCCCCTCCCTTGGCATAGGAAATTAGGAATGTCAATGCGCATAGAACTTATATTCAGGCGGCCCTTTGAAAATCACCAGAATTGATGGTAAATATTGACCATACCGAAAACCACTTTCTATCCATTCTTCATTTGAAAATATGCTCATTGCCAAATTTCATTGTGGCGAACACAGAGATGTTCTATTTAGACTACTGTCACCCTCCACATATTCAGAGATATTACCGAGTGAGTACAACACATTTACTTTTGGAAGGCATACGAAGCGCAAGTGTTTTTTAATGTTTTTGGAACCGTTACTCTTATTAAATTTTACAAAATCTTTCAATCCCAGAAATCAAAATCATTCGACCTAAAATTTGTCATACAAGCATAAAGTTAAAGAAAAGTTTTTTTTTATTTAAATAATTTGTCAAACCTACAAATTTGGCGAGCTCTCAATATAAGTTGCTTAATTCGAATGATAAACAATATTGAATACTCTATCAAAAATAAACACATCTACAAGTTGACCAACCCTATAAATTGGAAGTAATGACAAAAGCATGTTTTATTTTCCATTTTCCAGATAACAGAAGGATCGTTAAACGTTTTCATCATATTCGCTTTCGAACTAGCTTAATTCCATCCCAACGGGAAATTTTAGAACTACTTTTACAATTTATATTGAGCTGCAATTACTGTAAAAAAAGGCTTAGTTCGATTCAAATAGAAAACTTTCCAAAGCCATATACAACAACAGGTCTGCTTCTATAGGACTGTACGCCCTACCAAGTTTTTGGGTAAAAGGGACCGCCAAGTGCACGGCCTCTGTTATTACGTTTTTGAGAACTCATAAACGAAATTTTTCAAAATTAGGCCACATCTCAATTGCGTTTTCCGGCATCTTTAAAAATTTCCTTCACGCGAATGCCTATCAAAATAATTTGAACGGCGGAGTAAAGTTGAAAAGAAGGAAACCGTCCTTCATCTCTTAAAATTTATTATTGCAAGTTCTTCTTGACACTCTAAAATCCTGCAGCTGATAAAAGTTTCAAAATGAGATCCCCGCCGAAAGACCCCCTAAGCGGATTAGTTTAAAGTACGCATCCTGGCATTCAAATAGTTATTGAAAATTCTCGAACCGGAAAAAGATTTAAATGTATCCCGTATCCACCGAGGACCTCTTAATGGTAATCGAAAACCACTTCTCACAACTTTTTATGAAGACGTTTGAATTGTGAAAATTAGAAAAAGGAGCATTGTCTTTACAGACCGATCTTAAGGGTTAATTGGCTCGAATAGCCTCGAAAATAAGACTCATTGGTAGACTCTGACGAATTATTCCGAAAGCAAGACCCCTAATTTCTTTTTCCGAAATCTGGATTCATTCGAATCGATTCCTGTCACTGGGAAACAAAATTTTATTAAAATCATTCTATCCGATTTTGTAATATGGGCTTAGGAACAGTTAGAGGCACTTGAAAACCTTCAAAATAGTTGCCCATTTAAATGAAGTTTCCACGTTCAACTCGTACATTTGTGTTTAGTTCCGAAGCTCAACAAAAAGAACTCATCGATCAAAAACCTCTAAAAACCCTTTAAAGGTTACTTCTAGATGGGGGAAAATAGGCTTAAAGTTGAGTGCAGTTTGTCCCTTGTGACTCCTGGTGGTCATAAAAATAATCTTTCACAGGAAAAAATATATTTTGCTGTTCACCGTCAGAGGCAGCCCTATCAAAACCATATGTTTCCCTATTGAGATTTCTAATCGTTTTGTAATAAAAGTTATGTATTTAATTTTAAAAGACGCTTTACCCAATTATGCAAAATCAATTTTGATTTCAAAATTACTTAGATATTCCGTTGAGGTCCGTGCTTCTGTCAATAGTGCAATTGACTTAGAATCGCACATCTATCTTCTCCCTCTCTGCTCTTTTAATATCCTTAAAATAAATATTAACCTCATTATTTTAACATTTTTACATTTGTCAAAGCAAAATAAAGTTTAACTAACATTTAACCATTTTATTTATTTTAGGACCAATATAAATTTGTATACGATACGCTAGAAGAATATATTGTATGTGGAAATTCCTGGTTCCCCGTTACACAATTATCCGAACGTCTAAAGCAAAAAAGTCAAAAAGATGTGATTACCAAGATGAACGAATATCAACGCGAATATGCACAAATTTGTAAGCAAACACCCCGATTTTCGATAGGTGATTGTGCGGGTGGACATCGAGCGGATAATCGTGAAAAAAATCGAGACGTATTGTGTGTACCACGTAAGTTTGGTCGGAAGGCGGTAAACCCTTTCTATTTAAGCCAGATTGATTATAATTTTTTTTCTTTTATATTTTTTCAGCTGATAATTTTCGTCCATATTTGACCTCATTTCAGGGGAACGCCTTTACGGATTACATAAATTGTGTATTTGTTGATGTAAGTACTTAAATTTGAAAATATTTTTAAAAAATGATTTAAATAAATCTTCGCGGCCAATTATGGCAATAAATATTACCATACCAATAGATAAGTTTTGTGATAACCTAAATCAGCACCCAACGAGTGTAAAGTCATGATGGCGCACCGGCCATTTTTCTAAATGCGGCGCTGAATCTCGCAAACTTCGTAATCAAATGAGCGATACACAATCATTTTCAACACTAAAATAAACACCCTCGATATATGAACGAACCATTTCTATTGCGCGAACGACTGCTAGACATTCCTTCTCTGTAACTGAATATTTAATTGGTTTATGTCGTCAGCGTTTTACTCATGAATCTAAAACTCGTCCACAATCGAATTCTCCTTGGGTAAGTACGTGTTTTATCGCAACGTCTGCATCAACCTGAATACAAAATTGCTTTTTAAGCGGGTACCATTATTTTCGTGACATCTTTCACGCTTTTAGACTTATAATCAAAATACACTTAACGTAGTTTAGCTTGCATCGCAGAGGCCGAAAGACAAACGTTTGTATCAAAAGGGTCCCACCCGGCACGATAAAGGTGGTTTTATTTGGAGACAACTCTTCTATTTCCACATGCCAAAATACATCACTCAAATCTATTGTAGCCTGAATAAATATGCAGCAATGTACCTGTTGGTCATATTCCAGAAATTAATATAAAGGGAAAATGCCGTTCTGTACCTATGCCGTTTTTAAATATGCAGTTTTGAAAAATGCAATTTTAAATTATGCCATTCTGAACGGATCCCCAATAATATATATGTCCAGTTTTTCATGTTTCATATTTAACATCAACGAGATTCCATCATAAGTATTAAGTACTCTCACGTACAACCTATGATGATGATATCATTCATATGATATATGGTGGTATGGTATTGCAAATCGTTCCGACCCTAACCCAAACCTAAATCACCAATAAATATTACCAAATTTTACATAACAACACTAAATGATGCATATCGAATAACTTCCCAACCAAATTTATTATGGGGTTTGTCCAAAATACATCAATCAACTTACTCATTCGTGTGCATGCATGGCAATACATATTTGTATTTATGTAAGTTTACAAATTTAAAAAAAATACATAAAAATTATATTTATATATGTATGTACATACGTATAATCCATGTTATGTTCCATGATGTAGCAATTGTTTATTTATTTAAATTTTATTTTTAAAATATTACATTTTTCTCCGGGAGTAATTTTTTACGGCCCAAATAGCTGAACGCCTCCCACCATTGACCAATGTTACATAGAAAGTCGTAGCCATATAAAATTGAACTTTATTGTTTTATTGTAACACGGTATAGGGATGCTTGTCTGACACTGGTGTAATATTTTATAACACGAGCATGTAGAATAATAAACCGAGACTTGATGATTTTTTTTTTTTTTTTTGGTTAAAACACATAAATAAAACGACATTAAAATTTATGAATATATAAAATTAAAAAATAACAATAAACGGTTTTCATTATAATTTTAATGCAATTTTTATTTATTACGAAACAAAATATGTTTTAAATAAATTAAATTAAGAATTTAAAGATAAATTATGCGATGCGTATTACATTTATAGATAATACATACTATGCTTCCCAAAATAATTTGTAGGTTAGATATTTGTAGATTTGTAGGTTATAATGCAATTGTTCTTAGCTGAAAACGTATAGTGCCCGAAAGCAAGCATTCTACACTCTACAGGGTGTCCGCCCGAAAGGTTTACTACTTTTTGGCCTATAATTTTTTTTTTTAATAAAGGAAAATAGATTTAATGTTTACAGATCGTTTATTTAATGTTTCTAATTATGTATGAGAAAAATGCCTGCAAAATTCCCGCCTCTACTGGCCTTGCACATGCGGGCACTTTTGATTACATTTTGCATCACTTTTCACACATTTCACCCTGTATCATGTTAATTTGTTCTCTAATGTAGCTTTTAACCTTACTTTTAATATAACCGTATGAAAGGAAGTCGGGAGCATTTAAATGGAGTGGCCGTGGAGGCACTAGATTTCGGCACTACATCACTAGATTTCGAAATTAACTGTTATAGAAACATTTCTCATAACAATTGCATGGTTTCTGTAGCAGTATGCGTAATGTGGCACCGTCCTGTTGGAACCACATGATCACCAAACCATTGACATGCAATTCTGGTCTAAAAAAGTTCCTTATCCTATAACTATAACGTTCACCAGTTACTGTAACAGCTGAACAGCTGTCCAATAACCCCTCCAGTCCGAATTGCACACCATAACGTCACTTTCAAGGGATGTAATGGTGATTAAAATTTAATTTTTTAGAAATGATCTGGACCAGTTTTGTTGGAAATTTATAAGTTAAACGTTTTAAATATTGGCAAAAAGCGAAAGTTCCTATATGGAAGCTACCACTTCTGATATACCGATTTCCGCCAAAACACGAGTTTTATGCTTTTCCTTGGCAAATTTTTTTCATACTCACCTACAAAGCTATTCGTTATGGCTTCGGCAAGCTTTTCGATAACATTTGCCTTTGAGAACAGTTTGACATTATAGAGAACCTAGTCAGCTTTTTTAATTGTGAATCTTTCCTGTCATCTCGATCAGCTCCTGGTTACTATAGTGTGACATCAATATTTGGCTCCCGTTGGTGGCTGTAGATTTTGGGTTGACCTTGTTTATTCGGCATATAAAAATCTATAGCTTAAAATTAATTTTTCCGCCGGCGTAAGGACCTTAGCGTTGTTATAATTCCATCTAAACCCAAGCAAGCACGCTCGCCCTGGGTATTGTACACAGAACACAGGTTGTGTAGTGCCAAATGATCCAGTGTACATAGAGTAATAATTTGTTTTTTACTATACTCTTCGTACACTGACATTGAGCGCTTTCAGATCCACTATCATGATTAGTAAAATCATTGCCAATTTGATTTGAGAACTACATAATGCTAAACATTTTCATAGCGTTGGCCGCGATTTTACTCAACATGTTCCCAACTGTTGGGTGCCCTGAAAGCGTCCATTTTTTTCAGAGTAAAATTTAAAGAACCGAGTATGCGCGGTGTAAACACAGTTCACAAATAAAAACACAGAGTGCAGAGTAAAATAATTTAGGTTGAATAAAAGAACACGGAGTATTTTTTGGCAGCGCACACTCAGGTTGAATTAAAAAATATATAGGCCCAATATGTGTTGTGTTTGTTTTTGTGCGATTTTTCATGTTTAACAATTCGATATATTTCCGCCTACATAGACAAATGACGGTTCTAGCCGTCCTACTACGATCACGCAAATGACGGCTATATAGCTATCATTTGTCTCTGTAGATGAAAATATATCGAATTGTTAAACATGAAAAATCGCACAAAAAACAATTGATATGTTATCTGGGCTGGGATGTTCTAACATCACCATGTGTCGATAATTTATCGAAGTTTATTTCTCGTTTCTGTAGAATAAAATTTATCTCTGTTTCAATTTTTATATCATTTACCAGCCTGCTAGATTGCAACATTGTGATGTGATTCTACTGTGTTTCTATCACCAAACACCAAATAATTATTTTTCGATTGTAGAACGAAAATAAGTGAAATAGATATAGTTCAAATATATTCTAATAGACTGTGATAGCAATAGAGAAGAAATAATTGATACACGAAACAGAAGTCAAATTGAGTATAGCTGAAAGAGACGTAGACTACGATAAAATATCGAAAAATGATGATGTTAGAACATTCCAGCCCTGGAATGTTACATCTTTTTCGATGTATTACTGAGTAATTAACAAATAAATGCATTTACGATGTATGTACGAATGATGTTAAAATATGCAGGACGGCTATAGCCGTCATTTGCCTACATATCACCAAAAATCTAACGGCTATTGCCATTTCTCGCTCTTGGAAGAGAAAAAATTTTGTGATGAGCAAATGACGGATATGACGGATATGAAAAATGTGAGAAAATGTGACAATTTTAACTTCCAAAATAAATGAAGCACAATTTCATATGCCAGTCATAAACAATTATGTGTTTCTGAAGACGGTCGTCAAATTAAAAGTATGCAGCAACGGGTAAACAAAATAACCAATTTTTTCTTTTTTTTGCGTTCCTAGAAACATGTTACTGACCTTACATAAACACGTTAAAGAACTTAAAGACCTTAAATTAAGACCTTAAAAACCTTAAAGACCTAAAATAAAGACCATAATGACATTAAATGTCTTTAAGGTCTTTATTTAAGGTACTTAAGGTCTTTATTTAAGGTCTTTATTTACGGTCTTTATTTAAGGTCTTTAAGGTATTTAAGGTATTTAAGGTTTTTAAGGTTTTTAAGGTCTTTAAGGTTTTTAAGATATTTAAGGTTTTAAGGTCCGTAAGTTTTTTAAAGACCTTAAAAACCTTAAAGACCTTAAAGATCTTAAAAACCTTAAAGACCTTAAAACCTTAAAGACCTTAAGGACCTTACAGACCTTAAATAAAGACCGTAAATACCTTAAATAAAGACCTCAAATAAAGGCCTTAAACACCTTAAGTACATTAAATAAAAAACCTTAAAGATCTTAAAAACCTTAAATAAAGACCATAATAAAGACATTAAAGAAATTAAATAAAGACCTTAATGACATTAAAGGTCTTTAAGGTCTTTATTTAAGGTACTTAAGGTCTTTAGGGTGTTTATTTATGGTATTTACGGTCTTTATTTAAGGTCTTTAAGATAGTTAAGGTATTTAAGGTCTTTAAGGTTTATATGATATTTAAGGTTTAAAGGCCCTTAAGATTTTTAAAGACCTTAAAAACCTTAAAGACCTTAAAGATCTTAAAAATCTTAAAGACCTTAAAACCTTAAAGACCTTAAAGACCTTAAAACCATTAACAACCTTAAATAAAGACCTTAAAGACCTTAAATAAAGACCTTAAAGTATTTATTAAAGTCTTTATTTAAGGTCTTTAAGGTATTTAAGGTCATTAAGAGAAACCCTTATAAACCTTAAAGACCTTAAGGACCTTAAATAAAGAATTTAAAGAGGTCTTTATTTAGGGTTTTTACGGTTTTTATTTAAGGTCCTTGAGGTCTTTATTTAAAGTCCTTAAGGTTTTCATTTAAGGTCCTTAAGGTCTTTATTTAAGGTCCTTAAGGAACTTAGATTTAATGGTATTTATAATATTAAATAAAGACCTTAAATAAACACCTTAAATACCTTAAACAA
Organism: Nephrotoma flavescens; assembly: GCA_932526605.1. Classification (NCBI taxonomy): domain Eukaryota; kingdom Metazoa; phylum Arthropoda; class Insecta; order Diptera; family Tipulidae; genus Nephrotoma; species Nephrotoma flavescens. The sequence goes on along the minus strand of OW052222.1, from coordinate 190,694,925 downwards.
AGACATTAAAGCCCTTAAACAAAGACTTAAATAAAGACCTTAAATGAAAACCTTTAATGAAGACCGTCAAGGCTTTAAAACTCTTCAAGACCTTAAAGGCATTAAAACCTATACCTTAAATAAAAGCCGTATAGACCTTAAATAGAGACCTTATGGACCTTAAATAAAAACCTTTAAAGGCCTTAAAGACTTTAAATGACTTAAATAACGACCTTAAATACCTTAAATAAAGACCTTAAGGACCTTAAATAAAGATCTTAAGGGCTTTAAATAAAAAATTTAAAGAAGTCTCTATTTAAGGTATTTAAGGTCTTTAAGGTTTTTATTTAAGGTTCTTGAGGTCTTTATTTAAGGTACTTATTTAATAAATTTAAAACCTTAAATAAAGAAATATGTCCCTTAAATAACCGTAAAGACCTTAAATAAAAAGATTAAAGACCTTAAATAAAGTCCTTAAAGACATTCAAGATTTTAAAACCCTTAAAGGCCTTAAATAAAGACCTTATAGACCTTAAATAAAGACCTTAAGAACCTTAAATAAAGAATTTAAAGAGGTCTTTATTTAGGGTTTTTACGGTTTTTATTTAAGGTCCTTGAGGTCTTTATTTAAAGTCCTTAAGGTTTTTATTTAAGGTCCTTAAGGTCTTTATTTAAGGTCCTTAAGGTACTTAGATTTAATGGTATTTATAATATTAAACAAAGACCTTAAATAAACACCTTAAATACCTTAAACAAAGACATTAAAGCCCTTAAACAAAGACTTAAATAAAGACCTTAAATGAAAACCTTTAATGAAGACCGTCAAGGCTTTAAAACTCTTCAAGACCTTAAAGGCATTAAAACCTATACCTTAAATAAAAGCCGTATAGACCTTAAATAGAGACCTTATGGACCTTAAATAAAAACCTTTAAAGGCCTTAAAGACTTTAAATGACTTAAATAACGACCTTAAATACCTTAAATAAAGACCTTAAGGACCTTAAATAAAGATCTTAAGGGCTTTAAATAAAAAATTTAAAGAAGTCTCTATTTAAGGTATTTAAGGTCTTTAAGGTTTTTATTTAAGGTTCTTGAAGTCTTTATTTAAGGTACTTATTTAATAAATTTAAAACCTTAAATAAAGAAATATGTCCCTTAAATAACCGTAAAGACCTTAAATAAAAAGATTAAAGACCTTAAATAAAGTCCTTAAAGACATTCAAGATTTTAAAACCCTTAAAGGCCTTAAATAAAGTCCTTAAATAAAAACCTTAAGATCTTTACTAAGGTCTTTAGTTATAGTCTTTATTTAAGGTCTTTATTTAAGGTCTCTATTTAAGGTCTGCTTATGCTTAATTTTTGCTGGCTTAAATTTGTGTTTGATATGTTAACCATATTTAACTTTCTTTGTTAGTGCAGATACCGCGTTTGGGTATGCCGACCATTTTTATTTTTTTACAAGTGGGAATTTTACTCTTTAATGCTCGTTAACACATTCCTGCATTTCATTCCTTTTGGTACATTCTTTGTATCTGTGGCCTGATTATGATGTGTAGCTCTTAACGATATATGCCCAAACATATGACATTTGTAACATCTCGAAGTTAAGCTATTCAAAGTAAGATATTCTACATGCACACCAGTTACAGTATATGCTTACATTTTGAAGCAACTTTTTATTATTGCTAGTGCAACCTCCATCACTCGGTGAAATATGTGCCAGCCCTTTGGTTCAGTCCTAAAACATGCTTTCATTTTATTAGCATCTTCGCTGGCTAAATTTTGTCTCAGAACTAGTTTGCATATTTCCTCCCCATAGATGTCAGTGCTGACATAATATATTATAATTTTAGGTATCGTTTTCGCTAGAATGCGAGTTTCTTCTCCGGTATCTATTCAAATTGATCTTGTTGCTGTGGTATGGGGCATCAACAAGCTAAAAGATGATTTTTCCGCTGACCCCGATGGCTTGCCTTCTATATCGTTTTAAAAAACTGCGTGATAGTAACTTAGCTCAGCCACTTACAACGCTGTTCCAAAACTCTCTTTTATAATTCCAACCCATAAGAAGGGATGTAAATCAGATGTCTCCAACTATAGGCCAGTTGCGAAATGTTCCTGTATGTGTTTTTCAATGAATCAGTTCTTAGAGGACTTCCTACTACAACCGCAGTTTAACCGAATTTGCATCTCATACTTTGAACGTTATGGAAGGTGGAAACGAAATTGATGGTATTACCACGGATTTCAGCAAGACATTTGACAGGGTTCCCTAAAGATCATTTTGTTTAAACTCAGGGCTCTTAGTGTCGCGTCTCAACTCATACTATTATTGGACTCTTATCTGAGGGAAAGTAGATATCAGGTGATCTTTAGGTCGTCAATATCTGCTCCTTTTACAGCTACTTCCGTGGTACCGCAAGGCGCCATCCTCTTGGGCCTATTTTTTCGTCTTATTCATCAACGATCTCGATTTCGTGATCAAAAACTCGTCAATTTCCATTTATGCTGACGATACGAAAATTTACCGACAAATTTCAAGCTCCATCGATGTTGACCTATTACAGAATGACCTTAATAACTTGATAATTTGATGAGTAAATGCCAATCCATTAAATACTCAAGAAAACGCGCAAATTCCCTTACTCGAGAGAAAATCATCAACATCGCTGTTGTTGTTTTAGCCATAAGGGACTTAGGAGTAATGTAGAGAGATCACATTGATTTTATTGTCAACCGAGCAAACCCTTTACTTGGATTTGTCAAACGCTGATCAAAAGAATTTTTGAATCCTTATGTTACGAAGTTATGAAGGCTATTTATATGACATTTGCTCGGCCTTTGCTTGAATATGCTAGTCAGGTTTGGTTCCTATTACGTAGATTTTTGCGCGTTCCTCTGCGCGGGTTTACATGGGTGGACATTTACAACTTGCCTCCTTATCTCGACCGCTGGGAGCTTATTAACCTAAAGCCACTCCTCAGTAAGCAACAACCTGTTGCAGACATCGTTTTCTTTCATCAACTTTCATCTGGTAGGGTAGATTCTTCAGCTCAACTCGAAAAGATAACTCTTAATGTTGTTACGGATGGCTCGCAGCCAACCCGCAGTTGCCAGCTAGATCTCAGGGTAATGACATCGAGGCTTGCGTGCTCCTGGCATACACCGTGAAACAGAAATAGAAAGCAAATTATAAAAAAACTGAAATTAAATTACATCAACCAGAATTTGTTGAACGAAACCTGAGGAATGTAATAAAATAATAATAACCGGGTGTGTCCATCCGGTGACGACCGGATCACCCCGAGTGACAAGTACCCAGTTCGCTCAAGAGGCCCCCCGAATGACCCATTGACCCCGAAAGCCGATGCACACCCACGACGAAGCAGCATTAGAGGGTATAGCACGTCTCCTCAACAGATCAGGTCTCTCTTCACCCGGAAAGACCTTTAACGAATTTTCGCTAGCATGAAACCGCCGAAGTGCCGCGGGGAGACCGCGTTGATTTTACGGTAATCCCCGAATAAACGACACATACGCTGGACCCACCACTCCGACCCTGTGGATGTCCTGCCAAGGGGATGAAGGGGAGTGGCAAGCCCAGCCTGTACATATGGAACCAACACAGAATGGAATTCCAACAAAAAAAAATTTAATAAAATGTGTTCAGTAAGTGACAAAAATCCATGGTCATGGTTGTACTACCCATATATTAAAGTTGTCTGAGACATCTATTGGTGGTTGGTGCAGCTATTGATTGAACGGAAATATTGCTATATCACCGTCTGCGGAGGCCTCAGTCAATTTAATTTCCAGTAGATCGTACTTTGCATTACTGTTGTTATTGGAGATGGCGTAACGTTGACTGGCATACTCAGGGTTTTTCTTAAAATCGGTTTGATTACATCTTTGTTAGCTATGGGTTTTGAGGTTGTGTTATTAAGTTCTTTAATATTCACGTTTAGTTCCATTAAATTGAATGTAATCATTTCCGGGGTTTGTTCAAACTTTGTCATTTTCGAGGTAATACCGTCAAGTCACGTCTCTCGGCCACCACTTTAACATTCAAATTAGATGGCTTCGGAAAAATGTATTCAAGTTTTCAGCTATTATTTTGAATCTTTCATATTTACGATCTCAAGTTTTTCTGCAGGCATTAGAATTTAATTTTTAAAGTTAATTCGATCATTGATCCGGTAATATCGACAAATATTTAGAATAAATAATTGCGAAATAAAATTGAAGACTTTGGTGCGACATAAATCAGCATAAACCTTAACCGAATACCAACAGATTTGAATGAAGCAGCTTAAAACACGCGCCACTTATCGCCCTGACATAAAGTCAAATGTTTTCCTGTTTTGGAATGCAAAGTATATTTGCTTCTTATGCGGAACATCGATAATTTTTTTACGAGCTTATAGCTCATGCCCAATTTGAACGAACGATTTAAATTTTATCGTTTGCTGCAATTCAATCGTTAAATTTATAATTTATTCATTTTTTTTTATTTCCAGGGATATACGCGGCCAAGGGAATACATCGTCACCGAATGGCCATTAAAACAAACGTTAGGAGAATTCTGGTCGTTAGTATATGATCATGAATGTTCTGCAGTTGTGGTGTTATGTCAACCACCACATAACTCGGTAATATTTTTATTTTTTTGTGTGTTCATGGTTTGGAATAAAAAAAAATGTAATTTATGATTTTTATGATACACATCAAAATCCATAAAATACATTTTAAAACTCAACATGATTTTATGTGGCATTTTATTCATCACATTATTTGTTACGAGAGCACATACGAGTGTGTATTACATAAATTTCGGAATTTTTTACGGTTTGGGTTTTCCGTTTTTCTATATCCGGGGGGAACAATGTCACAAATTATAAATTAACATATACATACATTAAATTATTTAATATTAAAGATGATGTATTTTAAGATGAATGGTTATATGTTGTGTGTACGTCTCATACAACACAGCAATTATACATAAAATTAAAATAAATTTATTACATTTGCTGTTTTGTGTTTATTGCCGCGCACATGTCAACACACATCAACACCTTTACACAATATTTTTAAATTATTTATGCATTTCTTATATTTATAGCAACAATACCCGTCGTTTTGGCCCGAATCAAAAACACCGAAAAAATATGGTCCGGTTTTTACAGTTGGACATCGGTCACATCATCATTACACAAATATTAAGACATGGTTATTTGAAATAAATAAAAAGGTAAGTGCGAAATATTTGTATTTTGATATTGCTTAACTATCATAAATTACTTCTTGAGACCTGCCGCTAAATAAGATAATCCTGCAGATTAACCAGTGATAGATACAAATCGTATAAACGACTACGCACACTTTTGATCTGCGTTCATATTTATTCTATGACTAAGTCGCTTATATGACCTGCGTTAGCTTAGGAAATGATATTTCCACCGACATGGCCAACATACGGATGCGATGATCAGAAATCTTCTGGCTAATATACGTATGAAAAGTTATCTCAGAATTCTATCCTAGAAAATAAAAAATTTTAATCAAGCAACACTAACATATCAATAACCAATTTGCTCTTGTGTGAAGTAAGCCCAGCCCAGAATTGTTATCAATTTCAATGACAAAACAAAAAATTATCAAATTTATTAAATCTAATTTGGTTTTCATATATAAAAAAAAAATCTAACGTATAAAGAAACTGTAAAATTTTGAGTTGCATAAATTAATGGAAAATTACAGGCAATGTAAGAAAAAATTTGGTTCGTGAAATGTTCCCAAAAATGATCTCTGGACTGGGAATTTCATTGATTTTTATATAATTTTGCGCCCCGGGAGGAAAAATTATTTAAAAATCAATGAAATTCCCAGCCCAGAGTTCATTTTCAGTAACATGCCATGGAACAAATTGTTTCTTACATTGCCTGTAATTTAGTAAAACATTTAGGGGACTAGTTTTGGGTTCATGTTACACGCTGCGTTACTGTTATGTTAAATGTTGCGTTAAATTGTTGCGTTGATTACGTGACATTTTAACGTAAAATATTATACAGAAAAACTTCGATTTAACGGACTAATTGGGGTTAAATCCGTTAAATCCGATTGTCCGTTAAATCTGAATGTTTTTAAGTTTAACTATTCGATCGGATTTAATCTGGGATGGAACTCAGGCATTTCTTAGCCGATTATGTTGGGATTGGGCAGGTTGGATGAAAGTGGGATTCTTAAATGATTTTTGGAAGAAATTCTGGAATATAACCACCTGGGATGGAACTCGATCAATTCTTAAGCGATTATGATGGGATTGAGTATGCTAGATGGAAACGCGATTCTTAAATGCTTTTGAGAAGTAATATGAAAAATGATTTAAAAATCTCTACATTTAAGAAAAATTTTCTTCCAAAAATCGTTTAAGAATCCCCGAATTCATCCATCATAATCGTTAACCAAAATATGGAAAATAAAAAATTGTCCATTAAATCGAGGGTCCGATAAATCGAGTCTCCGTTAAATCGAGCTTTCGTTAAATCGGAGTCCGTTAAATCGAGGGTTTACTGTATATCGCTAAAAACAATATCAAATTTTTCCATCGCCTCCAAAATCACACTCCCAAAATGCACGAACTCCGCAAGGAACAGCAGTGTTTGGATAACCATCGACTTCTTGTAATTAGCGATGACGTACGTGATTTTTAATTTTTGACCTTATGTTTTACTAAACTTTTGCGGTTCAGGAAAAACAAATCAAATTTAATAAATTTGATAATTTTTCGTTTTTTCATTAGAACTGATTAAAATTCTGGGCGCTGGGCTTACTTCACAAATATAGTATATTTGAATGAAATGAATCAAAAGCTGGGCTGGGATAACTTCACATACGTGGCTTATATGGCCAGTTAGCTTAGAATTTGCTCTTAGATTCAAGCGACACTACCAACATATGGAAGCGATGATCAGAAAGCTTTTGTTTACGTGTGTGAAGGAACAAAAATTTCGAAGAATTGAGTGATCCCTGAAAAAAATATGAGCCAGCTCAAAGGATTGTCCCGCGAATGTGGCGTATATGACCAGTTAGTTTAGGAATTGAACAACCTATCGAACAACAGTACCCATCGTATGGTCGCGATGATTATTAGTCTTTCCATATGAGAGAGAGGGAGAGCTAGTTTCTGTGTTCCGATCTTCCATTTTCGATCATTATCTGTGTGGCTTCTATACCTTTCCACACATGCTGTATGCTGTTTATAGGATACCGTTTAAGCTTCTCTCTGTTCAATGTGTTTCTTTCAACTGCATTTGGTACGAAGTTGCCTGGTTATTGTGGATTTGAAGTACTTGGTACACCATTATGAGTTTGTTGGCGCACATCTTTGATAAGGGTCTCCTATGCTTTCGAAACCTTGTTTCTCGACTCAAAGTAATGAAGGCCCAGTTCGTGCGCGTATTACTTGATGTTATTAGTTGTTCATCTAAATATTTAATTTCGAAAGACCATGTGTACGATTAGACTGCTCGCGGTTATTTCGCTGGACCTATGTCTAAAGGCCCTAATATTCTTGGTTATTAATTATAGAGTACCACAGGTGGGCTCTATTAATGAAAAGAAGCACTCGTGTTGATTTTTTTTTTTTTTTTTTTATCAACACTATTTAAAAAATTATTTTATTTAAAACCAAACGTAGTAAAAACTTTATTTTTATCAGGCATCATGTCATAGTATCTTATCTTTTTTTTTGTGTTTTTTCAGTACCGTAATTTTTAGTTTAAATTTTAAACGTAACGATTAAAACTTTCATACAGTATCATCAGTAGAGACTTTCGAAACAAGGGGCAGGTGATTTTTGACAAAAGAGGCATTAAGTTATTTTGCAATATTTAGTTCTTTTAACATTAAAACGCTTGAGTAACTTAAGACATTTTTCCAATTTATTAAATAAAAATAATAAGCAGCTTACATGAACGTAAGCTCCTTTGCAAAAATTAATTCATTAAAAACACTTAATACTTAATAAACACATTTTATTAACCACTTGTTTTTTATTTCGCAGAATTATATTTTTGAATATTTTAATTAAAAAATTTGTTCAAAAAGTTTAAAAAATCACTCGATCGATTTCGACTTGTTAGGTCATCATCAGGAGTATCTACTGATTTGTAAAAGTAAAAATTATTATGTAGAAGAAAAAAGCAAAAAATATAAGCAAAAGGAGAGAGAAAAAATAAGTAATAAAAAGCAATAAAAATTAATCTAGTGATCGCGCCAGATGTGCGATTAGTCATCGGCTGAGTAACAAAATTCAAGGTATATTGAAGTACATTTAATTACCCGACGTATTAGTCAAATTATAAAAAAGGGCGGGGTCTGTATTTGTTGAGAAACGAATTTCTCTCTGTTCGTTAAGGATATTTTTGTTAAGAAATATTGATTTTCGATTTTCGTAAGACTCTAAGGTATCTAAACGTCTGCCTTTAGGTTGTATATGTAATATGTCGAAATTGTTCAAGCTAGCTGTATGATTTGCTAAAGTTAAGTGGTTATGGAAAGTTGATTGATTGCAACCAGATAAATGTTCTTTAGCTCTAACTCCAAAATTGCGCCCAGTCTGGCCAATATAGGAGAAACTACAATCATTGCAATTAATCCTATAAACGCCAGATTTGGAAAGGCGATCAACTCTAGGTTTATTGTTAAAAATCATTTTCTTTATTGTGTTATTATTATAAAAAGTAAAACTAATATTGGTATGATTGGACACGATGTTGCTAATCCATTGGCTCGTTTTTCCTATATACTCTAAGCGACGCCAATTTTCCCGCGTTGAACTATCCGGTGGATAAATACCCGTTAGAGATTTACGCTTTAGCTTTTCATTCAATAAATTTAATATAGCCCTAGTTGCATATCCGTTATTCGTTGCTATTTGAAGAATTATATTAAGCTCAGTGTTATAATTTGAATTTGACAGAGGGATGTTAATTAATCTATCTATGAGTGAGTGGAAAGCTGACATTTTAATATTATGGGGATGGTTTGAAGAACTAGGGATAACAGCGTCTGTATACGTGGGTTTCCGATAAATTTTGAAATCTAAAGAAGAATTAATCCTGGTTATTGTTATATCTAGAAAGTTAATACATTGATTTTCTTCTTTTTCTAACGTAAAATCAATGGTGGGATATTGAGAATTTAGCCAAGTAAGGAAAGAGTCTAACAGTCTATCAGTTCCATTCCATAGACATAATATGTCATCAACATATCTATACCAAAAGATTATATGACGAAAATAAGGATTGTTATTTGATATGATCATTTGTTCGAAGAAATTCATGAAAATTTCAGCCAACAAAGGTGACAGAGGGGAGCCCATGGGTAGACCATCAGCGAATTTGAAATATGTATTATCGAAACAGAAATAATTTTGTTTAATACAAGTCTCAAAAACTAACTTCAGTTCACGACGTAAGCTCTCATCTACAACATCCCTATCTAAGTAATTACAAACTATTTGGGACAAAGTATTAATTGGAATAGAAGTGATAAGACTGGCAACGTCAAATGAAACTAGTTTTGAATGTAACGGAATGTCGACGTCTTGAATTTTGTTAATCAATTCTACCGAGTTCTTAACCGAGTAAGCCGAAAAGAAATTAGTATGACAATTGAAAAAATTTATGAAACCCTTACATAGCTTGTAGGCAGGAGCATTGCAATACGCTACTATTGGTCTAATCGCAATGCCTTCCTTATGGATTTTTGGTAAAACATAAAGGATCGGAGCAGATGGATTCATGACAGAGTATTTCCAACCAGTTCCATCAAACAACTTCGGGCATTGGTTGATACACTTACTAACCGAAGTCTTAAAAGACTTAGTTGGATCTCTGCCAAGTTCTATTGCTTTACTTTCTGTAATAAAATCAGAAATTTTATTACCGTAATCGGCTTTTGTGAGCACGGTAATTGTATTGCCTTTATCCGCTTTACACGCTATCAGGTCATGGTCACCTATTTTTTTCTTTATTGCACTAATCACTTTGAGGTGAGTATTATTAGAAGCAGCAGAAGAAGAGTTTGACGGAATAGAAGAGTTATCAATACCTTTCTTTATTTGTAGCGCACACACTGATTTTAATTGGGTTGTCTGGCCAAATAAGGCAGTTTCAGTATCTACAGCGAGATTCTCGAATGATCGAAGGCTGGTTTTGTTTGGCGTAGGAGCAAAATTCACACCGTGCTCAGCAACTGAAACTCTGTATCACAAAAAGCGATTGAGGACAAGTCTTAAAGCTTGTTGTTCTTCGAACAAATGATCATATCAAATAACAATCCTTATTTTCGTCATATAATCTTTTGGTATAGATATGTTGATGACATATTATGTCTATGGAATGGAACTGATAGACTGTTAGACTCTTTCCTTACTTGGCTAAATTCTCAATATCCCACCATTGATTTTACGTTAGAAAGAAGAAGAAGTTATCTAGATATAACAATAACCAGGGTTAATTCTACTTTAGACTTCAAAATTTATCGGAAACCTACGTATACGGACGCTGTTATCCCTTGTTCTTCAAACCATCCCCATAATATTAAAATGTCAGCTTTCCACTCACTCATAGATAGACTAATAAATATCCCTTTGACAAATTGAAATTATAACACAGAGCTTAATATAATTCTACAAATTGCAACGAATAACGGATATGCAACTAAGACAATATTAAATTTATTGAATAAAAAGTTAAAGCGTAAAACTCTAACGGGTATTTATCCACCGGATAGTCCAACGCGGGAAAATTGGAGTCGCTTAGAGTATATAGGAAAAACGAGCCAATGGATTAGCAACATCGTGTCCAATCATACCAATATTAGTTTTACTTTTTATAATAATAACACAATAAAGAAAATGATTTTTAACAATAAACCTAGAGTTGATCGCCTTTCCAAATCTGGCGTTTATAGGATTAATTGCAATGATTGTAGTTTCTCCTATATTGGCCAGACTGGGCGCAATTTTGGAGTTAGAGCTAAAGAACATTTATCTGGTTGCAATCAATCAACTTTCCATAACCACTTAACTTTGGAAAATTATACAGCTAGCTTGAACAATTTAGACATATTACATATACAACCTAAAGGCAGACGTTTAGATACCTTAGAGTCTTACGAAATTCGAAAATCAATATTTCTTAACAAAAATATCCTTAACGAACAGAGAGAAATTCGTTTCTCATCCGTTTCTCAATTACAGACCCCGCCCTTTTTTATAATTTGACTAATACGTCGGGTAATTCCGCCTGTTTACACGAGAGTTGAATTCAACACAAATTTCTTCGTTCCTTTCCCCCTTGCCTATAATCTAAAATTTTTTTTTGCGTACTTTTTCAACACGAATTTTAGGTGTTGAACGAATTGTAATTTACTAACACAAACAGAAAAGCTATAAAAAAAAATTTGGGTCCAATTTTTTTTTCTGAAAACAGGTTTCATTTTCAATTTGTATTTCGTTCGCAAAACATAAAAACATCTACCGAACATAAAAAATAAATATTTATGTAGTTGCGTTGGGTTTTCAACAAAAAAATTATTTTTATTTTTTTTGTATAACATAATTAATTCCTAAATATCAATTTATTTTTTATAAAAAATATAATAACAAATTTTATAAAGTAAAAATTATTTATTGAGCCAATAATAACTATAATAAAGTTGGTAATTGTTTAGGGCTCGTTTTTATTTTAAATAAAGTAAAACAAATTTAAAGACTGAGCTTTCGATGTCTCATCGACATCATTTTCAAAGCTAATGAAAATTTTTTTATATAAATTTCTTAAAAACAAATATAAAAAGCCTATACAGTAAATACAATTTTTTTAAATAGCAAATACAAAATTTTATAAACTATAATTATAAATTATTGTAAAGTATTGCTGTGCATTGCATAAAAAATATTAATCAAAATAGCTAATAAGTAGCTGTCAATTTGTTTTAAAAATTAAAATAATTTTTATTATTATTTATTTTTTAACAACAGTTTGTTTTCAAAATTATCGTTAATGTAAATTACACAAAATAAAAAATTATTGTATAACACAACCAAAAAAATATACGAATAAATTGACAACCGCTTTTACGATGCTTCTCCGAAGAAATTCAATATGAAATGAAAATAATTTTACACATACGTAAAATTATTTTCATTTCATAGGTAAATAACATAAACTACGTTTTACCGTGTGAACGCAAATGTTGAATTATGATTGTTGAATTACTCTTCGTCTAAACAGGCCCATTAAATGTACTTCAATATACCGGAAGTATATACCGGAAGTATATATAATTTTGTTACTCTGCCGATGACTAATCGCACATCTGGCGCGATCACTAGATTAATTTTTATTGCTTTTTATTACTTATTTTTTCTCTCTCCTTTTGCTTATATTTTTTGCTTTTTTCTTCTACATAATAATTTTTACTTTTACAAATCAGTAGATACTCCTGATGATGACCTAACAAGTCGAAATCGATCGAGTGATTTTTTAAACTTTTTGAACAAATTTTTTAATTAAAATATTCAAAAATATAATTCTGCGAAATAAAAAACAAGTGGTTAATAAAATGTGTTTATTAAGTATTAGTGTGTTTCGCCAAGTGCCTACAGTTGACTTGGGAAAATTGTATGTGCAGTTTAGTAAAGAACAAATTTAATTTTCATCTTCTGATTCATCAAGTAACTCAGGGTCGATGTCTGCCATTTGATCCGTTACCGAATCATTATAATAAGTATGAAAAATTTGATTTATGAGCGGCAAGATATCCAATAAATCTTGTTTCTTTTTGGGATTTATTTTAATTGGTGCTGTGTAACACTGAACCAGATCGGCCTTATTTAATGTATTAACTCCGCGACGACAAATATTTAAGCATTTGAAGTTTGTTTGCTCTTCGAGTGTGGTTTTATACTAAATCATTCCCATATCACATGTGTACCGTAGCCATTTGGTGTTTTGCCATACGAAACGATCACATGAATATATAATAAAGTGTCAATCAAAGTAAAATAGAAATATCTTTTTAAAATTAAATAGAAGTGTCCTACCCTCTGTATTTGATTTTTTCCACATAAGCTTTTCTTTACAAAGGCTTGAAAAATTTAGAAATTCACCTTCTGCTATTTCAGTGACTAAAAATCCTTTTTTCACCCTCTACTGACCGTACAAAGTTGTACCATTCCATGTGTGTGCCCTGGAATGAAAATTTGTGGTCAACTAACCCTGGATGCGGCAAAATTTGAACAAGGACTTGAAACATTGCTACTAAAAATGAATTTTTATTATGGCCCGCTCAACAGTCACTATAAAAAACGACCTGTGTTATACCGATGTGAAGCTAGCACGAAAAGTTAGCACGTATTTTTTTAAAATGTACATATGGTAATACTGGTAATAATATGGTAATCAAATATCAAAACCATTTTTTTTTTTTTATTGAATAGTACTAAAAAATTGTACAAAATAAAATAATCAATTATTTATTATAAAATATTATATATAATATATTATAAAAAAACAATTATATAGTAAACTATAAAACTGGACGTTTTCATTTAATAAAAATTTTGTTAATTAATCCATCGTCCAATAATTAATTTAATATTATTATTAAATAAATAAGACGACTCAATGATACATTGTTCTACAACATAATGGTGGTTTGAGTATTAGCTAGAGTTAGCACGAAAATTTAATACAAAAATTAATTGAGTAATATCGATTCGTGCTGGGCTTTTCCAAAAATTTGTCGGACATGAAATTCCTTTTATAATGGGTGATTTTTTAAGAGCTTGAGAACTTTTTTTTAAAAAAAAACGCATAAAATTTGCAAAATCTCATCGGTTCTTTATTTGAAACGTTAGATTGGTCCATGACATTTACTTTTTGAAGATAATTTCATTTAAATGTTGACCGCGGCTGCGTCTTAGGTGGTCCATTAAGAAAGTCCAATTTTGGGCAACTTTTTCGAGCATTTCGGCCGGAATAGCCCGAATTTCTTCGGAAATGTTGTCTTCCAAAACTGGAATAGTTGCTGGCTTATTTCTGTAGACTTTAGACTTGACGTAGCCCCACAAAAAATAGTCTAAAGGCGTCAAATCGCATGATCTTGGTGGCCAACTTACCGGGCCATTTCTTGAGATGAATTGTTCTCCGAAGTTTTCCCTCAAAATGGCCATAGAATCGCGAGCTGTGTGGCATGTAGCGCCATCTTGTTGAAACCACATGTCAACTAAGTTCAGTTCTTCCATTTTTGGCAACAAAAAGTTTGTTAGCATCGAACGATAGCGATCGCCATTCACCGTAACGTTGCGTCCAACAGCATCTTTGAAAAAATACGGTCCAATGATTCCACCAGCGTACAAACCACACCAAACAGTGCATTTTTCGGGATGCATGGGCAGTTCTTGAACGGCTTCTGGTTGCTCTTCACTCCAAATGCGGCAATTTTGCTTATTTACGTAGCCATTCAACCAGAAATGAGCCTCATCGCTGAACAAAATTTGTCGATAAAAAAGCGGATTTTCTGCCAACTTTTCTAGGGCCCATTCACTGAAAATTCGACGTTGTGGCAGATCGTTCAGTCTATTCATTATGAAATGTCAAAGCATACTGAGCATCTTTCTCTTTGACACCTTGTCTGAAATCCCGCGTGATCTGTCAAATACTAATGCATGAAAATCCTAACCACAAAAAAATCACCCGTTATTAAAGTAGGGCCAATTACGAAAATATTCTGAAACTTTCTGAATAATTTTGTAATTGGCCTTACTTTAATATAAAATCAATTTCATGTCCGACAAATGTTTGGAAAAGCCCAGCACGAATCGATATTAACTCAACCAATTTCATATAAACCAGAAATTTTCGAAAATGCACAGCACGAATATGTATTGCTCTCAAACAAATCATAAGAAAATTCTGAAACTTTCTGAATATTTTCGTAATTGGTCCTACTTTAATTTAAAATCAATTTCATGTCCGACAAATGTTAAGACGGGCTCACCATAAACCTTTAGTACTCCACCAAATTCATATAAACGGGAAAATTTCGAAAATGCACAGCACGAATCGGTATTGCTCGCACAAACAAATCATAAGAAAATTCTGAAGCTTGGCCCTACTTTAAAATAAAATAAATTTAATGTACGACACATTTTTGGAATAGCCCAGCTGGAATCGATTTAACTCAATTAATTTTTATAATAAATTTTCGTGCTAACTCTAGCTAATACTCAAACTACCATTATGTTTTAGAACATTTTATTGTTGAGTTTTATTATTTTATTTAATAATAAAAAATTTAATTATTGGACGATGGATAAATTAACGAAATTACTATTAAATAAAAACGTTCAGTTTCATAGTAAACTTAAATACCTAATATTACATTTATTATTATAATAATTGATTATTTTATCGTGTACATTTTTTTAGTACTATTCAATGGAAAAAAAATTGGTTTAATATTTGAAAAATTTATTGCATATTATGTACATTTTGAAAAAAATCGTGCTAACTTTTCGTGCTAGTTTCACATCGGTGTATAAATATATTTCTTTCCGTGTTTAATAATCTGTTTATACGAGAAATACATTTTTCGTGCTAACTTGTACTAAAATGACATTATTCGAGATCCAAACCATTAGTGTTGCCTCAGCGTTTTGCGTGCTAACTTTTCGGGCCAACTTCACAGACATAAAAACGAGACGTAATTATAACCCCATTTAGTAGAAGACATGATAATTGATAGCCGACGTGATGAACATAGCTCCTAGAGACTCGTTACTCGTGATAAAGCAACATACACAAGTTGTTGGCTGTGTTTTTAATCGTAAGAGTATGTAATTTCTAGGGCAACCAAAAATATGCTCTTAAAAATAGGTTTTAGGGGTATATCCTCTATCCGGTCGCAAATTATTTAATTGCGAGGCGAAATATGGTTACTAGATTTATTTTGCCATCCCACTTGACACATTTTTTTTAAATTTAAATTTGTCTTGCGATTGGAAATTATAGAAATAAAAAAAATGTGCCTATTTGCATGGCAAAATAAATCTAGTAACCATATTTCGCCTCGCAATTAAATAATTTGCGACCGGATAGAGGATATACCCCTAAAACCTATTTTTAAGAACATATTTTTGGTTGCCCTAGTAATGTCGTAATCGTAATTCGTAATTCGTGTCATACTTTTTTTTTTTTTTTTGATTTTTCTGTTCAATGGAAATGTCGATGGTTTCTATTTCATTTTTCAAATTAGTTTTTTTGTTTTCCTTACTATTATCAAATTATACTATTATACATATCCATACAAGCATGCCATGAATAGTACAAAATTGTTTTTGTTGAGTTTCTTTTTGTTGAGTTTTTGTTGAGTTGACTTTCTAATTTTAATTTGAAGTTAAAAACATTATTAGGATATACAATAAAAATATTTAACACTGTGTATTGTTTTTATTTAACTCATCGCCTGAAAATTTGCCGGTCTAACAAAGAAAACACAATTTTTTGGGGAAAGTTAACATCAACATAATTTCCTTCTAGACCGATACAACCAGTCCAACGTCTCTAACATTTCGATGCCTTTTTGTAGAATGATTTATCTTTGTCTTCAAAATAAGTTTCAATTTCGGCAATCACTTCTTCATTGGAGCCAAACCTCTTTCCCATTGCACGGAATCATCGATGCGTTGTCGTTTTTATTCCATTGTGAGAAAACGCGGTACCCAATTCGAACCCAGCTTTCGCATGGACAATGCTACCCACTACTGATATCTTTACAATGTCAACTTCACTTTAAGGCATTTTAAAACAATTTCGTGGTTTTTTTATGTTTTCTGGAGTCACAGTGGTGCATCATCGGAGGTTGTACGACCACGTTTAAATTGAACATACTATGGGAATGTCAATTGGGTGAAAATCCTATTTGAGAAAATACCAAAATTTCCAATTGAGAAAGAAACTGAAAATGAAGAAGTTTTAAATTTCGAAATACAAGGTGAAAATCATTATTCGTGTCCCTTTTTCACAAAATTGATAGAAAATTTTCTGACCTATTCGAATATATGAAAGAGATCCCGTGAACATTTCTGGTATATGGGATATAACCGTAAACGTAAAAATGTCTCTGGACAAGTTAAAAACCACCAGAATTCGATCCCATTCACCACACTCATAGGATTTTGACTGATCTATCTGGCCATGTAGGTGAGACCCCGTGAACATCTCTAGGATCGATGAAATAAAATTTGAAAATTTATTAAAATTTATAGAATTTCTATATAGCCTGTATGGCACTGTACATATCATTTTAAAACTATCTATGTTCATTTTAGTGTTACAACTTTGTCTACGCTATTCTAAATTATATTTTAAAAACTGTGAATGTATGTAGGAGCGGTGACAGAAAAGTTAGAAAATAGATTGAAATCAAAAACCATAGTTTATTAAAATGTGCTGGACTTTGTAAAAACCATCATAAGTTAATCCTGTTCACTACACACGTGGGGTTTTGATTTAGCTATTTGGTCATATAGGTGGGACCCCGTGAACATCTCTAGGATCGGATATATAAAAGTAGAAACATAGTTTAAAATAGCCTTCTTTAGAATTAAAAAAAGGTTAGTAAATCGTTTTACGATTTTTTCGTGTTAATTTCAAATCGTTAGAAATTTGTTTGATCTTTACAGCGACACTATTAGGAACATAGGGACTTATCTAATATAAATGTTAAAGATTGGTATAAAAATGTTTCAATTTCGCCACAAAACAAATCCAATTGGAATATTGTTAAATTTAACAGTGTAAATTTTTTGGTATTATTTTTGGTATATGTATTTCACGTCATCGTCTGTGCTACGATCTACGGTCGTAGACCGACGGTGATTTTTCTCTTCTAAACTACTGTCGTTTTCGACCCCAACAATATTGATCAACCCCAGCCCCAAGAATATTGATCTGTGCTTTTTATTTGTTCAAGTTGAACCGATTGGCGACGTTTGCAATTAGTAACTCCTGTCATCCTGGATCTACTAATGCCCTTCATATTGTAAGTGCAGCTAGTAGTAACACTTTGGCGATTGCTGGATAACTACGAAAGTTTTAATTAATCCCTTATATGTGAAGGCTGCATTATTACCAAGCAGAAGAGTGCTTTGGTGATAGAAATAATAAAGACACATTCATACAGTATGTTTTCGAGATATCTATGTTAATTCGGATAGTTCACTAATTTGGTTACCTTAGAGCTAAGGTAAAACAGTGAATAGTATGTCCTTATGTATCCTCCGACCAATTTGATGAATTTCTATTTCTTTGTCTATATTCTACCAGTAATTAAAGACAAAATACCGGTCCAAAAATCGTAATAATTTCGGCATATAATTTTGCAATTTTAAAGTGTTGGGGGCTAAAACCTCAAGAGGTAATCACAACTTCGATCAAGAAATTAAGAAACCGGAAATGTTCACTAAAAATTGGGAAACATCGCAAATTTTCACTAAGAAAATTGCTTGCAAAATGACGCAGGAGAACATGTTCTTAATATACGATCTTCATGGATTTTTAAAATAAGACCTGTTTTAACCGTTTTTCATGACACACAATGAATCGAAAAATTAAATCAGTTCTGATTTGCTTAAAATTTGATAGGGATTCTAAGGAAAATTTTTCTAAAAATGAGATTACGCTTGCACTGACGCGGAAAATTCACATAAAATAAAAATTGAAAATTCCGATCATAACTTTTTTGTTGACATGTTGCTTTTTCTAAGACCTTTCAAATGATATGCTACATGATTATATGGTAATGAGAAAAATTGACGCTGCAACGGGTTTTAAATACTATGATGTTTCAGGAAAATTTACGATATATATCAAAACCTTTTCAATGATTTGCAACACGTAGATGTCTAAACGTTTTATTTGTGAACTTAAGCGCTGTTTAAAAAAACTGTCACTATTTGTAAGACCTTTGAAATGATATGCCACATGATTATATGCTAAAGTGCTATGTGCTAAACCGGTGAATTTAAGAACTAAACTCTCGAAATTGATGCTTGGTTCAAGACTTTTCGAACGGTATACTACACGAGTATATGGAAAAATTATCAAGTAATATCGTGATATTGGTTGGTATTTTGGAAGATCTGGCGTGACAGGTACGCGACCCTCTTGAGGTAGAAATCACAAAAAGCTTTTCAATTCTCGAATTAAAAATAATAAAAAGAATGGAAAAATGCGTATCGCATAAGCCGTTCTTCAGACATCCAGACGGGGAGCAGGGACCATCAAAACCTCGTTTTGGACTAAGGTCATTTCATTCTTTTTTCAGCATCTCAATAACTTCCGAAGTTAACCGATTATTTTGACCTTGGTGGATCCAATTTGTCTTGGCTTGACTGTTAACCTAAGATAGCGGTACTACGCATATATAACGTTAGACAAAAGGTCACAACTAAAGATTAAATATTCGAAACTAGGAGGCAAAAATTGTTAAACATTATCCTATTTAATTTATACAATAAAGAGGAAAGTACTTTAACTGATTTTCTGTTTTCTTTTTTTTTATTTCTAGATCATATCGTTGACAGAATTAATGGCTGGTGTTAAAGCACCATCTAAAACAGTTCAATTATTTCAATTGACTTGTTGGCCAATGGGACATAAGGTAATATTATCTTTCATCTAAATACTTTATTTATTTTTATTTGACATTCATCTCTCATTTCATTTAATTTTTATAAATCATGTTCCTTTATTTTTGTTGTGTCTCTGCTACACCCATCTATCTTTTGAGTACATCAACATCATCATGTACGTTATCCATAGAAGTGAAAATATTTTCTTAATTTACCGATATTTTTACGATTTTGAAGAAAAGCAGAAGAATTTCATTTTTTGTTTGTTGTGTGTATTATCATGACGATTATTGAAATTTTCATTTCTCTATAATATGTCGTACGTACTTCATACCGTACACAACAAAAGAAGTATATTTTTTAAGGGGTTGATTATTAAGAGAAAAGCAGCAGCAGCAGCACCATCAACACACAAAAATCATTCATGAAAATTATATTGTTTATTTTATACTCCCGTATACCAGATTGTAAAATATCGGAAAAATCAATTTGGCGGCAACAAATTTTTCACAAAATCAAATGAATTAGAAAGCATTTTGTACTCTCGACTGACATCGACTGGGGAGTTCAAATATCTCGATTGAATTTATTTTGTGTTGGACAAATTCTTTTACACACCATGTGAAATACTTCAAACCATTTTGTAATACTTTTGTGGTATATACATTTTGTGTATATACATATCGTATGTTGGATTGAGATTAATGGTTTTTATTTTGTTCAAATCAATAAATTATTGTCAATTTGTTGTTATAAAGCGAGCGCGCCAAACAAATCAACAAACAAAAACGCAAAAATATTGAAATTCAATGTGAAAAACTCCGATATAAAATAAAAATGAATTTCGATTGATTGGAAATTGGATGAATAATGATAAATTTTGTGTGTGCGGTAGGGAAATTGATTAATTTTTTTTATTTTGATAATGTGACAAATCAATCAATTAAATGCGATAAAGCGTATTGAAAGGCAATTAAAACATGTTTTGTGTTTTGCGTAATTGTAATTTTCTTTATTGTTTCTTTTGTAGGTACCATCTTCAACCAATTCCTTGGTAGCATTAATGAATATGGTAGAACGATGGCGACAACGATCCGATTATGGACCAGTTTGTGTTGTATCACCGTAAGTAATTAAATTAATAATTCATAAAACCAATCAATCTAATCAGTTTTAACACTTTTAACTAAATAAAATTCACTTGGGAATGAATCGGCTTTAACAAAATGTTGTGCCTTCATACAAATCAAAAATCACTCAGTTATAAACTGACTCGAAAATTAATTATCGATAATGCAGGGGGCATTGGTCAACATGCTCGATCACGTAAATGGAAATCAATTTTAGATGGCGTCATTGTTATAGCAGTAAAATTAGACAGAACTTTAAAAACTGGTAATGCAGATAGTGTGTAAGCCTTGCTACCCAAAAATAAACCAGTGAAGTGAAGTGCGACGAGTATTCGTTCTGTTAAACTTAGCCAAAACTTGTCAGCCGAAAGTGGAAAAAACTGATAATTCGGTATTATCGAAGTTGTTAAAATAATCATAGAAAAGTTACCGTTAAAAATTTCCCTTAAAAAATTTATTGACATAAGGACAAGGACTGTTTTATTAATAAATTACTAAATACGATAATAATTAATTCGTAATATTTAAAACGGCCAGATTATAAATTTTCACATGAATTCACTCAGTATTTGTTGACATATCAGGTTTTGGTTTCACTTCTGGCATAAATAAAGAACAAAAAATAAAGAACAGAAGCGGGCAGAAAATATTTTTTGTATCATCATATAGTCAAATTAATTGCAAATCATGTTTAAGATAATGGAATTACATTAAAATAAAATAAAATCTGGTAACATGGGACCACACATATGCTCGTTATATGAATTGGTTGAAGTTAGACAAATTCAAAAACTACTGGAACCCATAATTATAATTTGGGTTATGACACTAGAATGAATCCCTATGCTAAAAATCAGGGCATTTTAGTTCTTTTTCACCTTTTAATTTATGGAGCTACAGAGAATTAGTTTTGATTTTTGACACAGGGGTTTACTGATCGAAATTTCGAATTTATCTAACTTCAACCCATTCATATTACCATTTACATGCGTGCAGCTTTTAATTTATTTGGCTGCAATACCATTATCTTAAACATGATTTGCTTTAATTTCAAGTCAAACCAATACACCTTGTTAAAGTTAGCCGAAAGATTCCAGCCGAAAGATAATGCAGATAGTGTCTTGAGTATTTTAAAACTCTCTTTATACTCTCGCCCCTATCGATTTTTAAATTCCTATAAACTGAAATAATTTCTCCTTCACCCGAATGATGTAATTTGATCCTAAATTCTCCTAAATTCGAGTTCATGACTGATTTTTGCTGTATTCAAGACACTATCTGCATTATCTTTCGGCTGGAAACTTTCGGCTAACTTTAACAGTATAACCAATACCCCATATTTCAACAAATACTGTGTGGATTCCTGAGATATTTTCTAATCTGGCCCTTTTAAACAACGCGGAATAATTATGAATTATACTCGTTATTTACTAATTTATTATTAAAGCTTATGTGAATCTATTTAGTAACGGTAATTTAATGAGAATTAATTGAACTTACTCGAATTTTGACCGAATACATTGAATCAACACAATTGATTCAATTTGTCTACGAATATTTTTAAAACGTCGATAATACAGCCTTTCTGCAGAAAAATTGTCAAAATAATAATGCTACGAAGTTAGGCAAAATTTCTGTCAAAAATCTACATTATCGACACATTGTATCAGGGAAATCCTGGGGCGGTATGTTGTACCATCACTTCGAATCGAAAAAAGTCGAATTCGAAAAAAATCGAACCGAAAAAGTGAAAGTTGTATCATTTTTCCTTTTCGAAAATGATACAACATATCGCCATTCGACTTTTTTCGAATTTCGATTCGAAGTGATGGTACAACATACCGCCCCTGATGTTATTAGCCAAAAATTCCATGCTACTGAAGTTAGCCGAAAATTTCAGCCGAAAACCCCTGCATTATCGACATGTGTTGTTTCAGGTGCTAGTACAAAACTCTGTTGATATGAGCCGAAAATTACGTGTAATTGAAATTAGCAGTAAATTTTCACCGAAAAAAAAATTTGAAAATCAATATCACATAATTGGAATGTTTAAATATGTCGATAATGCAGTCTTTCCGACTGAAATTTACGGCTAACATCAGTAGCATGAAAATTACATGTTATTGAAGTTGGCGCAGTAAATTTTCGCCGACCCAAATTTGGATTATGAATAAAAAGAAACTGATTTCACATAATTCGAATATTTAAAGGTAATATGGGGGTAGCACCAAGCTACACTTGGGTGCAAAAAAATCGCACATTGCTCAATTTTCCACAAGAGTCCATAAATAACAAAACAATCCAATATTTGTTTAATTTTTTTAATACAGATTCAAAGTCTATTTCAATACCTATCCAGTGGTACTTTTTTGTACTTGTACCATGCCAACAAAGTGAATTTTTTGTCAAATGCATATAGCAGGCTTTCGAATTAAATTCTAAAAATAAATCAACAAGATTATCAACAACAGATTTATGCGGGGCAGCACCAAAGTGAAGTGGCTCTACAACTAAATTTGAGCCGATTCTCCGTTCGTCGAGTATGGTAGAGATATAAGGAAACTGGTGACTTTAGACGGCGAATGGGATCTGGCCGACCTCGTGCTACAGTACAGCGTGATGGCCGCTTTCTTCTAACAACTTCGTTGCAAAATCGTCGATTGAATGCGGTTCAACTGGGACGGCGGCTCCAAGAAGTTCGTGAAATCAAAGTCAGTCGGTGGACAGTTAGATGACGACTTCGAGAAGTTAATTTGACTGCACACAGACCAGCAAACAGGCCGAAATTGACCGCAGCCCACCGACGAGCCCATCGTGAGTTCGCTCGAGAGCATTTGCACTTGACAAAAGAAGAATGGAGAACAGTCCTGTTCTTTGACGAGTGCAGGATGTGTTTATATGGCACCGAAGGACGCGGAAGAGTATACAGAAGACAAGGAGAGCGATATGCACAATGTTGCATTGAAGAATGTGTTTCGTATGGCGGTGGATCGTGCATGTTCTGGGGAGGCATATCATTACAGGCGAAGATAGATAGTGTATTCATCACACGAGCCAATATTGGCTGTTGCTCAAGAGGAATGAATTGTCAACGGTACATTGAAGAAGTACTCGAGGAGTACGTGCCTTTTGCCTGGTTTATTGGTGAAAATTTTCTGTTTATACCAGTACCTTCAAGAGGTGGGTATGCTTGTTATGGGGTGGCCAGCTCGAATCCCGGACCTCAATCCCATCGAACATTTATGGGACGAGTTGAAAAGAAGGATTCGAGCCAGAGATGTTGCTCCAACGAGTCTCCAGGAACTGCAACAGGCGATCGTAGCAGAATGGGAGGCGATACCTTAAGATTTTGTGAAAACTTTGGTGAAATTAATGCAGCATCGAATGGAAGCTGTCATTCGGGCCAGGAGGAGGAGGGAATACTTCTTATTAATAAAACTTTTTTCTTTTGTTTTCCATGTTTCGATTTTTACCCCTAATTTTTATGCTTACAAATTTACAAAAACGTGTACCTCAGATGTTTACCCCCCAAAAATCAGTTTGACAGCACGTATAAATACAAAAAAGGTACCACGGGATAGGTATTGAAATAGACTTTGAATCTGCATGAAAAAAATTAAACAAATATTGGATTTTTTTTGATATTTTTGAACTTTTGTACAAAATTGAGCAATGTGCGATTTTTTTGCACCTAAGTGTATTTGTCAGCCGAAATCCTGACTACTCAATCAATCACACCAAGGAAATTTAAATTTCAAAGTACATTTTTCATAAAATTTTTGTTTATTTTTGCGATGTTACAGTAAAATTTACGGCTTCAAAAACTAAACAGCAAATTTTTGTGTTGTTGTACTGAGCAATTGCAAAAATAAACAAAAATTGTATGAAAAATATTATTTGAAATTCAAATTTCTTTCATAGTGATATAAAAAAAAAGCGGGACGCATGTTTAGTGGCAATTCAGACAGGGTGCAGTTTAATATAAACTTACTGCTAACTTCAATAACATGTAATTTTCGGGTAATATCTTTAGAATTTTGTACTATCACCTGATATAAAATATGTCGATAATGCAGATTTTCCTGACTGAAATTTCCGGCTAACTTCAGTAGCATCAAAAATAATCGTCTGCCTTTTTTCTACCAATATATATATAAAGGAGGTCGATAGTACTACTGAATTTTTCTGGTAGCTTCAGTAGCATATAAAATTGAAATATCCCAGCCAAAAGCAGCCAACCTACAAAACCATCTATGGCTAGAAAGTTTTCCAGGTCAAGTTTCTTGTGGTGAGGTCGGAAAAATTCGGGGGAGTGAAATACACGTACAAACTTCAAAAATTTGTAAAACTTAAAAATTTAACGTTTTATCTATGGGAAATGACGAAATTTCATCCCATGCACTCAAAAGAGCACTTTTTAATAAATCCCTATTGGTAATCCTATATTTTCGGACCCTTTGTTCCGTCCAGACCAGCTATGCTATATTGCATTCAGATCCGGTGACTGGAGAGGGGGTTGTTTCGGTACATTATATAGAAACCATTATCTTGCTGCCATCGCAGTATGTTTTGGATCATTATCTTGATATAAGATCCACTGGTTGTCTAGTTCTAAGCATTCGACGGGCGGTTGAAAATTGCTACGTGTTCAAATACATTCGGTGGGCCATATTACCTTCTAAAATACCAGTTGAATTTATTTTCGTCTGTGAAAAGCACTTTGCTCCAAAATTGTGGAAATTCACGCCTTTTTTGCTTATTTACTAGGCTTATAAATGGTTTTTCTTTGGCACTCTTCCATTAATTCGTAAAATTTGACGAACTTTTTCGGGGTAAACATATACTAGTGCTATTTCGAATCTCAACCGCTATTTTTCGAGCACTAATCCTCGGATTGGATGCCACTTTTTTAATTAAGGTTTTTAGGACGCCCAGAATCGTTGTTTATTTTGATAACAGGCTCTGTTATCAAAATTTCGCACTATTGTTTGTATGGTTGCTCAACTTTTTCCAATAATTTTAGATTTTTCATCATGAGTCGGGGTCCTTTGCCCGACTTTCAAAATCCCGAAATCAAAATCCGACCTTTTAAAATCCCGACTTTCAAACCCCGAATTCAAAATCCCGACTTTCTAAATCCCGACTTTCAAAATCCCGACTTTCAAAATCCCGACTTTCAAAACCCCGATTTTCAAAATCTCGATTTTACTAAAATCTTAAAAATCCCTAAAAGCTAAAAAATCAAAATTTAATATTTAATATTTTTTATAACTACTTACTAGAGTTTGTGTCATTAATAGATTCTATATAATCAGCTCCTACGTGCGGTACGCAGTGCGATATGTTTGCTGATCCCGGCTCCTACGTCCCCCGAAGTTCAAATCTAAAGCCTCTCGGAGAGTAAGCGGGGGAGCGCAGAGACCTCCCGCGTCCCCGTGAGAGTCAATTAAGCCGTTAGCCTCTACAATTATTGCATTTCAAAATGCCAGCCCACAGGCGCCTGAATTCATAAAAAAAAATTAAAAAATCAGGCTTTGAAAAATCGGGATTTTGAAAATCGGGATTTTGAAAATCGGGATTTTGAAAGTGGTAATTTTGAAAGTCGGGATTTTGAAAGTCGGGATTTGGAAATTCGAAATTTTGAAAGTCGGGATTTTGATTTGGGGATTTTGAAATTCGGGAAAACGAGCTCAACCGGGATTTTTAAGGTTTTAGCAAATCGAGATTTCGAGTATCGGGATTTTGAAAGTCGGGATTTTAAAAGTCGGGATTTTGAAAGTCGGGGTTTTTTTTGTCGGGATTTTGATAAGTCGGTCTTTTGTGGTTCGGGATTTTGAG
Source organism: Nephrotoma flavescens (assembly GCA_932526605.1). NCBI lineage: Eukaryota > Metazoa > Arthropoda > Insecta > Diptera > Tipulidae > Nephrotoma > Nephrotoma flavescens. The sequence continues at coordinate 190,668,267 of OW052222.1, read as the reverse complement.
CCGGTCCCAACATTTTGAAATGCAATATTTACGCTTTTACAGGACGACCAAACAAATTTTATTACAAGACCATATGTATTTCCCAACAAATCTAATTTTATTCACCATCTAATTGATTGAGGAATGGCCAAGTTCAATTGAGCAGGCCCAATTCCAAAAATTCTAGAATACATTAAAATGCAAATTATATCCGATAACTTAAATTTAACCAAGATCTATCAAAAAGAGACCGAGTTCTTAATAAAAATGAAATTTAATTTTTAATATTTTTTTTTAAATCTTTTGTCGGGATTTTTAAAATTTCAGCAAAATCAGGATTTTGAAATTCGGGATTTTGAAAATCAGGCTTTGGAAATGCGGGATTTTAAAAGTCGAGATTTTGAAAGTCGGAATTTTTATTTTTTGTCGGGATTTTGATAATTTGGTCTTTTGTAATTCGGGGTTTTGAACCAACGCCGAAATAAGCTCCTAGGTCATCAATGGTAGCCTTAAGTTGTTACTCATTCCCTAATTTATTTTAACATCTGGATAGCCTGGAACTCTATACTGAGCTGACCGGACAACGTGATGGCGAGGTAGCTTGCTAGACCTTATGAGAGAGTGTAAGCAGTTGGTATGCATGTTGGTTCTTTTGCCCCATAAATCAATTTGGTATGTGGGATGTGCCATCAAAATACTATATTCGATCGTATAATTATTGGAGATCGTCTCAATACTCATCAGTTAAGTTAAAATAGACAGTGGAAAATTTCCATGGGTCAGCTTTCATATAATTTTGACTATAAAGTCCATTTATTTCGAGTAGGCGCATAAACTGAATTGTTGCACTTAGTAATTAAATTTGGAATAGAAATTGGCAAAATTTTTATTCTTTTCTATTAGATAGCGATCTTGAACTCATTCCGTCAAAGGGGCATAATCCTTATAAGGCCTCTTAGTGCTAGCGTATGGTATAGTGATAGGCAGAATTAATCTCTAAGCCTGATTAATTCAGTCAGTGCGGTTTGACTATTTATTTGTCCTCGAATGATAGAGAAAATGGTGTATAACATTTTACAGCCGCATAGACGATCGAAAATGCTTCTTTCTCAATCTGACCAAATTTCTTCTGATTATCATCAAGCGTCGTCTTCGATGAAAAAACTATCGGATTCTCCTTTCCACCAAGATAAATATAAGAAATCACTGTCCTTACTGCGTGACCTGAGGTATCTGTCGCTAACAAGAGTGATAAGGGACAACCTTTCACAATAAATTTTCTTATTTAACAAAAATAATTTTGTTGCTCTTTCGAACAAACAAACGTCACATTTTTCTTATGCAATGCATTAAGAGTAACCGAGAACATTTAGAACAATTAACCTTACCAATGAAAGCTTGCAATTGTTTTAATATGGAGAAGGAGGAGTTCACTTTTTCTCAAACTACAAAAATTTGTAAAGCTTAAAAATTTAAACCATTATATTTATGAAAGTTCTTATTAAAATCGGTCACAGACAGAGTTGGCCACAGTCATAAAAATTATGTTGTAATGGGAACTCTCTAGAAGATAAAGCTTTACTAATCCCTAGTACCACACGATAGAAAAAATCCCAAATTTTAGCTTAAGGCTAAAAATTTAAACATCAAAGATGGGGCTTGAAATTTTGTTTAATGCCTAAATAAAAAAGCTTAAGCCTACTGATTTGTTTTGGGCTAGAGTACTTGAATTTATATAGACCTAAAAATAAAAAATAAAAAAGTTTGAGCCCAAAAATTTATCTTCGGCGCATCAGCTTGTTTTGGTTCTCTCATATTTACTTTATTTTTATTTTTTTTTTATTTCATTGCATATTCTTTTGACAAAATTTCGTTGCATTGTTGCGTCTGTATAATACGACCCCAAAAACATCGTCGATGCTAAAATACTGTGATTACGAGCATTCTTTACTCGTTAATATATTTCGATCCTGAGGTCCATCCGATTACTACCGTGTGGGATTCGGTGCACGATTGGTGACAGCGATTGGCGAGGCTGTTATTTGTTTGAGATATACTAAGATAGATAGTCAGACGGCAAGCAACCCACTGGAATAAGCTTATAGGTGCCCTTAAGTTGTTATTCGTTTCTAATAAACTAACACAACAACCGTAAAAGAAAGGAATATTTAAGCGATACTGAATTGTTAAAGAATATGGGAGATTGTTGAGTCTGGAATCCAATGATGATTTTCCTTGTTCCTGTCAGTCTGCACGCAGCAGACACACACACTTGGATAAATACACAATGGGTAACCTGGGTAAAATATTTTACGTTCGTTACTTGAGTAGCTCTACACCGGTCTAAGTGTCCGAAGCCACTCAATACAGTACTACCTAACATAACATCCAAAGTGATTCGCCATTTCATTAAAAGCACTTGGATTTTAATGAATGAAAAAACAGTTCAGATTTAAGAATTTCAAAATTTTTGTTTCGATCGTGAAGAACCGAAACTTTATTTTTTCAAGTTTTTCGTCAAAAACCTTATGCAAAGAAATCCAGAGTACATAAAATCCACAAAAAATCTTCAAAAATTTATGTTTCCATAATCTTACACGATTATTCATTAATCCTAAGCTAACAAAATAAATTAAACAAATTATGAAACTCGAGTGCGTTAATTAAAATCTATTTCGTCGTTATATTTTAGATATCACAGATTAAAAATTTTTTGAACAAGTACGATGCGAACCCATCGAGAAATTCGTCGCATAACAAGCTCACTTTCAGGGATTGTAGCTAATAACATAGTCCTATGACGTGATAAAACCGTCCAGATTTGGTGTACTCTTAAGATTTACAGTGACCTTAATTCACATGCACTAATTTTTAATTGATTTTATGTGTGAGTAGAGAGTGTAAGGAGTTTTCTATATACTGCCTGTCAGTTGTTTTGCCCCATAAATCCATTTGATGTGGGATGTGCCATCAAAATCCTATACTTGACCATACAATTATTAGTGACCGTCTCAATACTCATCGGTTAGGCTAAAATAGACAGTGGAAAATTTCATTTTAGAATCTTCCAGCGACGATGGAAAAATCCAAGTGTCAGTTTCCGTATATTTTTGACTATAATAGGGCCCATTTATTTTCTGGTTCGAGTTGGCGCATAAACTGAATTTTTGCACTTTGCCAATAAGTTTGGAATAGAAATCAGCAAAATGTTTGTTCTTCTTCATTAGATACCTATAGCGTATGATATAGTGATAAGCAGAATTGATCCTTAAGCCTGATTAATTCAGCCAGTGCGGTTTTACTACTTATTTCTCCTCCAATGATAGAAGTATTGGTGGGAGTGATTATCATGAAGTGTCTTCGCTGAAAAAGCTATCGGACACTCCTTTTCATCAAAATAAATATAAGAAACCACCGCCCTTACTGCGTGACTTGAGGCATCTGTCGCTAACAACAGTGTCCAGGCATGCTGATTGTGGACAAGCTTCCACAATGAATTTTCTTATTTAACAAAAATAATTTCCTTGCTCTTTCTGTTAAATCGAAAAACAACATTTTTCTTATGCATTGCATTAAGAGGAGCTGCAAGCTGATAAAAAAATTTCCGAAAACATTTGGAACACTTAACCTTACCAATTAAAGCTTGCAATTTTTTTAATATTGTTGGTCGGGGAATCTCTTCAATCGCTAGAACTCTTTCGGATGATGAACGATTCCAGATTGTTGCTGCATATATTACATTTCAAGTTGGCAGTAGCAGATCGTTTAAAAATATCTTCCAGATGTTTTATATATTCTTCTTTGGTTCAACCTATTTCATTTTTGTCGTCCAAGTAACTTAAACAAACTCTACATTCACTGTCATTTGATCAATGAACCGCTGGAATAATGCTGGTGCGCTATCTATTCCAAACGGAAAACTACTATCAGATCTTTCGATTCACGATCAAATTTCAATTTCAAATATGCTTCACTGAGTTTAATCTTTGAAAATCGGTTCCTTAAAATCACGACAGATGTAACTTTTTGTCAGCTTTACAAACAACAACGATGGGTGCGGTCCATCGGCTATATTGGATTGGTTGAAAAGCGCCAAGTGAAACCAAACGGCCAATCTCTCTTTTAACTTCGTCCATCTGTGCAAATGGTAATGGACGTGTCTTGAAACATTTCGGTGTTGCATCAGGTTTCAAGGTCAAGTGGGCTGACATTAAACCAAACCAGATTCGAAAATGCTCGAGTATTTTTTACACACCGAATACATTGAACCAGTTCACTCACATAACATTTGCTCCGTCGGCTGTAACAATTCACATTAACGTCCAATTTACCTCTCAGTGCCACGCGAATATTACCATAGACGCTCAAGCTTATGTTCACGATCGTAACTTTCGGCTGGTTTAATTCACGATAACCGTTATTACCAATCATGGTCAATTAAAAAATTTAGACGTTTTCCATTAATTTGTATTACCACGAAAAATTTCTTACAACAACGCTCCATCCTATTTGACTGCGCTGAGCAAATTCTTAGTGTGGTTTGGATTCCAAACTTGCTACTCATACAACACCAATTGTTCTTGTTCAGACCGAACCACATTGCCGCTCGAACGGATTTCCTCCAACGAAGACTTTCTGTTCCCGTCTCGAACTTTCATCTCCTATTAGTTAGTTTCAAAATTTTGAACAACTCGTCACGGGGATTTTCAAACTATCGATGACATCCACCGAATTGGCATTGTTATTTAGGATTGACTTCGATCCCCACCCTTTTTAGATCGACTGGACTGATCACTATTTCTCGATACACATATACTGATGCAATATGACCGCAGCCATCATTTTTATGTGGCACACTCCGATTCATGTTGCTCGACACACTTGGATTGCAACAAAACGACTGAGCACGATTTTGTCCACCTCGAGTGTTTGACTCATTCACGTTCATGACGTCATCCAAGCTGGGGTTACCCTTTTGTATGATCGCTGTTCATACTGGCTCGGGAGGGGTATGTAAGACAATCATATCTCAAATTGTGAAATCAGAATAAGATATACCTTACGTCATGTTCATTGGAATTCACATTTTGTAATTTGTAAATGAGAGCGGCGGATTAATTAGGTATGATACCAAAGGACCGAATGTCGAAGGGCCGAATGTCGAAGGGCCGAATTTCAAAGGGCCGGATGTGACGAAGGGCCGAATGTCGAATGGCTGAATGTGTCGAAGGTCCAAATGGGCCGAAGGGCCATTTTTTTTTTGTTTTTTTTTCCATATACATATTATCAGAAGGCTGACATAGGGCCGAATGTCTCAGGTAGCGCATGACAAAATTTTCCTTCACTAAAATGTATCACTGACTGCAATACGTGAAATTTCATGAATATCCAAAGATGAAAAATATTGAAATACATAAATTCATCAGAAATTCATCAATGTTTAATAAAAAAAATTTTCAAAATATTCCATAAAACAACAAATTTAAAAAATTATACTTCTAAAAACAAAAAAAAGTCGGCCCTTCGACCCATTCGGTCCTTCGACATTCGGCCCTTTGACATTCGGCCCTTCGACACATTCGGTCCTTCGATATTCGGCCCTTCGACGCATTCGACCCTTTGACACATTCGGCCCTTCGGCATTCGGCCTTTAGAAATTCGGCCCTTTGTACCCATTCTATTAATTAGTGTGTTCCGATGCACAAACACAATAGTTGGTAAGGAGTTTGTAGAGGTAGAATTCACCTCTAATTTTAGATATAGCCGTTCTGAAGTCGTAGTCACAAGGCGCAGTCACAGTTGAAGTCGTTGGTAACAAGCTAACAAAACCTTCAGCAATTGAAGTGATCGTATATCACAATGCTCTATGTAGCGGCTCAAGTTGGAATTAGGAGTAATATTGATGTATTCCAAAATTGATCATTGATCACATTAAGAGACTTAACTAGCTGCATTTTGTGTTGTAACGGTGTAAATTAGAATGCATTATTCTGTGCATACGCTCATCCTGCTCAAGTCGGGTAGCTGAACGTCGAATTGTTTCGCCAGTAGGCGGAACTCTCGTTGCGTAGCGATAATTGAGTTATTGTTTTGAGCGTACATTAAATACTATTAACCCTTGCTGAGGTGTGGATCGATTTACATATTTTAAAAAATTTTGTGATAATTAACAATGAAAAAAAAAATTAAAGAAAATCAAAATATGGCGTGATTAATTTTGAAGCATCCTGTTAGCCCAATGCACTCCCACAGCAACATTTTCATGTAAATTAATTACTTCACTATAAAAATTGGAATTTACCGTGCTTAGGACACCAACGCCACGGAAATGCTCGTACAAAATCGGAACTGAATAATACAGCATTCAATATACCCGAAAAAAGCCAAGTCTCGGATAAAATAATGACATCAAATTGATTCTCCAATACTCCTAGAAAAAAAAATCTGCTTCGGTACGAAGCCCTCTAACATCTTGATAATAAACATTTAAAGGTGTGTTCTTATTACTTTTCTTAGGTCGACTAGGGTTATAAATTTTACTTGTTGAAACGTTTGGTTTTGAATTTAATGTTCAACACAGGCGGCATAAGTTTTTGGAATAGTGACGAATTCCCTAATCAAAACACCCAATTGCTGGCTGAAAACCAGTTTGTGTGGCAGCATTCCCCATTGACATAGGTGTTGCAATAGCATCAGAATCAGATGGAACAGGTGTTTCTTTAGATAACAATATCTTGAATCAACTACTCTAAAAATTCTTAACCTCAAATTTTAATCAAACAATTTTTATTTTTTATATTTTAGGGATGGACGTAGCCGATCTGGTGTTTACTGTGCAGCCAACGCTTGTATCGAACAAGTAATTCAACACGGTGAAGTAGATATATTTCAAGCGGTGAAAACAGTTCGACGACATCGGCCGCAATTAGTCGAAAACATTGTAAGTATATAAGTCGATAGACAATTTGAAAAAATTTTCATGTACCTCCCTCGTAAATTTTCTTTCAGACGGAATACAAATATTGTTACGATCTTGTATTGCATTATGTTTTACATTATTTAAATAAGGATTTGAAAGAGAAAAAGTGAGAAAGCGAATTGCACGACGGCCTGTGGTAAGTAATATATAAGGATATAATATTTATATCTTTCTCTCGTGTTTATTACCTAATTATCACCTATTAAACCGGAAATACATAAAAGGATACTAACATAAATTAACCAACCATTACTAATCGGTTTCACTTTATTTTATCGACACTTAACATTTTTTATACTTTTATTTTCTAGATTTTTTATGTTTTTGTAATTTATGTGAGTATCCAACATGCCGGGAAGGACTTTGGGGGTATCCCACCCAACCATACCGACCGCATCAATAAAATATTTTTATTTTATATACACACAGGTTTATAGAATTTGGACGTGGTAAAAGTATCCCATTAACACCGGAAAATTCAAATTCCGATTTACCAAATGAAATGTCGAACGCAGGCCGAATTGTCGTGAAAAAACGTATCGCCAAAATACAGAAATGTGAAAGTTTTAATAATTGTGATAATAATATTATAAATAATAGTTTAATTGGTTTTAGCGGTGGTTTAATATTAAATTCTAATCTAATTGGTAACCAGAGTAGCACTAACACTAGCAATTGTAACGTATTAAAGAAGCAAACATCATTGATGCTAGATAAGCATGGCAAGGTGGTCGAGCGCAAAAAAAAGGGACGCTTATATAGTTTGGGCGGCAATGATCCACCTAAGTCGAAGCATCGCGGCCGCCTAGATCGCTTAAAAACGGTGGGCACATTTGATTTGGGCGCCGAAATGTGCGTACTAAGCGAAGTCGCACGACATTTAAATGAACGAATTATAACAAGCGAACTAATGAGTAATGACGAAATTAGTACTGATAGTAATATTTTAAATGCTAATAATAATAACAATAATATAAGTAATCTAAGTCCGGCTAATTCTATAGCCGGTAGTATAATTCAGGGTTCTAAAAGTGGCTTAAACACACCACAGTACGGTGTTAGGCATGATAATTTAAATATTATTAATAATAATAAATCTATATGTGTGCCTCCTATTCAACAACAGCAACAACTACCACCACCACCACCATCACAATCATCACCAAATACATTATTCGATGTAAAACTTCAACCAAAATTACGTAGCTTAAGTACTGGTTCCTACTTATCATCCAACAACTCATCCCATTCAAATTCAACGTTACTAAATAAAATTGAAATTGATAATCCGAATGGTGCGGACACATCTTCTAACCATTATCAACAGCATCCGCATCCATTAACATCGTCCTCATCATGTAACAATACGATTTTACGTAGTCGGAAACCGCAATTGAGGAAATCGAAACGTATAATGCGCTCCGACTCTGAAATACTCATCGATGACACAACCCTAACAAATAGCAATAGTAACAGTAATGAAATCATATTGAACATTAATACCGATATACAAATTCATCAGGAGCATAATTCTTCTGTGGACGACGATGTCTCGAAACCGTTAACAAAATCACGTCTAAGTAGTGGCGAGCCAAATACGCGCGAAATATTAAAATCAACGACGGATGAAAGTTCGCGAAACATATCGACCGATGAACTGGACACGGTATTTAGCGATTCCCGAACCGATTTGGAACAGCTGGAGAAAGATTATCGTGAAAATATTAAATCGAATTTAACGCAGCGCGAATATAAAAGCGATGGCGATACACTGGACGAGATTGGAAGGAAGCGGAACGAGTTTGGTAAATGGAAGAACCAGAGTTTTGATAATGATATTGATTGTTTTCCAATAATAGAAATAAATAATACTAATAATAATAATAATAATAATAGTAATAACATAAATAATAATAACAATAATGATAGTAATAGTAGTAATATAAACCGTCCATCTGATTTAGAAGTAAAATTAAATAGTATTAATAGTGGCAGTACGGCCGCGCCAATTCCAAGTACATTAAAACCATCGAGCGAGGGATCAATATCAAGCTTATTAGAAAAACGTTTTAGTAAATTTAAACGGATGAACAAATTGTTAAAATCGAAACGGTTCAGTACGTCGATACTGTACGAAAAAAATAAAATAAAATCCACAAGTAACATAACCCGGACGGAGGAGGTAATCCTTATACCAAACTCGTATCACGATCACAATCATCATCCGAATTTTTTTAAGACAACCGAACGTCGACAATCAAAAATTAATTTATTCCAAACGCAACGTAAATCATCCATAATATCCGGTCATTCGTCCCTGTCGAATAACGAGCTAAATTTAAATTTAGCCAATCTAAATGTTAATAGTACCAATTGTAGTAGCAGTAGCAGTAGTATGAAAAACGCTAGTAACGATGTACATTCGAAATCCCATACCGAAATCAATAATACTAAAATGTCCCTGTTCCGATCGTCACCGTTTCATTTCAAAACAAAAAAATCAAAAAATAGTAAAACGGAGGATAGCTCAAAAACGGGTGGTCCATATAATAAAACCCTTAGTTCTCCGCTATCCGAAGAGTTTTACAATAAAACGGGTAGCGTACGCTTAAGTGCGGTCGAATTATTTGAAAAATTTTGTTCCGACGATTTTGGTGGACTCTATAAACACGAGATTGCAACGACAACGATGAGTTTACTCGGCCATAATGCGGTCTCTAATGTACACAATCAAAGAATATCGGAACGTGGATTGGGTGCAATACGGAAATATACAACGCAGCAAGCACAACTTAATGCACTGCAGCATGACAGTGAAAATCATCCGCCCCGCCTATTAAAACAGAAAAGTGAACCGAAGTTTATGTTGCGCAACATCGATAACAGTGAAATGAAAGAGGTGATGTATTACCACGAAGAGGATGAGGATGAGGTGGAGGGTTATAGTAACGAGGACGAGGATGAATATGAATCGGACGACGATGACGAATACGAGTACGAAGGTGATGACGATGAAATTGAAAATGATGAAGAACTCGATGAAATATATTTGATGCCACAGCCGAGCGCACAAAATGATCCGGTACAAGAATGCGACGTACCAGTGCTGCCACCACTACCCGAACAAATCGCCCACTCGAAAACACAATTAAATCTGAAGGTGGTAAGCGCATCGTCACGACCGCCACTGATACGGGTCGCCGGAATCGATCGCAGCCTAAATAACTTAAACCACACAACCGACATGAATGAATTTAATTTTAATTTCGATAATGAGGACGAAATATTAACGATTTATCGGATTTACTCGAAAAACGATATAATCAATTTAACCAATTCCGATTTAAATTTAAATACAAACCCGTCGTTGATCGAGAACACAGAACTTAACACAAAGCTCACAAAATCAACGCCATCCTTTCTAAACTACATCAATAGCATGGACGATTTTAATTTGGACATCAATAATCGTGTAAATAATAATATTGATTGTGATATTATTGATCATAATCCGGATGACGTTGGGGAACAACCGCAATTAGATCCCAATTTTATACGAACCAATATATTAGAAAATTTTAACGATTCATTTGAATTGCTCAGCTGTAATAATAATCGATCGGGGAGTACGATTACCTCGATCGATTACTGTTTCGATACGGTTAAAAATATAAATTTAGATAGTTGTAGCACGTCAAAATTAAGTTTATCGCTTAAAAGTGAAATATTCGATGAATTCACAATAACGCCCGATGAACTGAAACACCATCACAATAATAATAATATGGCGACGATAAAAAATTGTGAAATTGAGGATTTCACCTTAACACCGGATGAAAATTCATATAACGAGGACATAATTATCCACGATGATGTTGATGACGATGATGATGATGATGATGATCATAATGAGTATAGTAGTAAGGCGTACGATAAAAGTACAAATATAGAAAATGTTATAAAAATGGTCGATCAATTTATAATTAATGAGAAAAATGTATCGTCCAATAAGGACAGCGCGATCATAACGGAGGTCACCAGTGCAACGGCGGTAGCGACGACAACGACGGATACAACGGCGGCAGCTGCATTTTTCGAACAAAATAAACTGAATTTAAATTTAAATAATAAAAATATATTTAATTTTGATAATATAAAATTATTAAAATTATCGACGTCGACCGATTACAATGACAGCAGCGAAAATCAAGAAACCGAAATCGACGATGATGGTTGTGATGAGAATAAAATTTCATCGTACACGAATAAGATTACAAAAGAATTTGATTTATTATTTTATCGTGCTGAGGAGGAATCTAAAACATTACTAAATAATAATAACAATAATAATAATAATAATAATAATAGTGACCATAGTATTCATAATAATAATAATAATAGTAATAGTAATAATCGAATGCCGACACGTTATTCGATGCAAAAATTAGAACCAATAACCATATTAGATTATCCCAGCAATTCAATTAATAAAACAAATGATGATGGGAACGATGCCAATAATGATGTCAATGATGATGGTGATGATGATGATGATGATGACGATAATAATGGTGATACAAATGTTGGTGATGACAAAAAAATTTATCGCGATAATAATGTAAAGAAGAGTAGTAATTTATGTGCCCGATTAACCACACATCGTAGCCAATCTTTAGGTAATTTAAATAAGAAAACGCGATGTTTTCCATTGTAACATAAACTTAATATTTTTTTAACCTTTTTTATTATTAATGTAAAGAAAATTTTTTGCAAACAATATCCAAGTGTATAAATTTTTAATTTTATCTTTATCATCACACCTACATACATACATACCTATACATACTTTTGAACTTAGATGAGCTTTTATTTAGGGGGTGGCACGTAAATACTAAATGGTGCTTTAAATTTATAATACTTCAAATTTAAAAGTGATGATTATGATAACAGTGCTGAGCGACGATATTGGAGCAACAACTTAAGCTTGATTTTGCGTAGAATTAAGGAAAATTCAAAACCTTCCTTTCTCAAAACTACTTTATCATGCTCCCTGTTGGGAGTCAGAAAAATAAAAATATAAAACATCGGGTAACACTAAAACCTCAATCAGTTCCTAGCCCAGAATTTAATATACTAGGTGTACAAGTGTGCAAAAGGAACTCTGTGCTGTTGTAACTATCAATATTTTCGCTTCGTCGCATTTTCGATAGAATAACGGTATTTTAGAAGTAACCATATTTTTTTCTTTCGTGTAAATTTTTAAATTTTCATCAAAGTATCACGGTTTTTTCGTCGAAGCGAAAATAGTGATAGTTATAACATGTCAGCCCTGCTTTTTTTTGATGAAATCCAAATTTATTGAAAATATAATTGTTACAAAGATTAATGAATATTCATTTTTTCAACGGATGTTGATGGCTGGCCTGTTATCATTTGAAATTAAACACGCAGAATTTCAAATGATAGCGAGCTTACCGCTGGTTTCTGAATTGAAATATTATTTTTTGAAAACAAAACTAAATCGTTACTGATATAATTTCGTTCTGCTTTATTATTGAGAATTTAGTTCTTTATATACAAAAATAAGTGCTCATCATTAAAATTTATTTTAGTGCAAAAAATGTTGTACATATTATATGTCACTAGCCAATTTATACGTTGATGAGTAAGGTTATACATTATGCATGCTACAAGCATGCTCACTTACACTCTACGAATTAATTCTTCGTACGCTTTGAAAAATGAATTTGCTAATTGTCCTTTGAACTAAATGAAATCGTAGTGTGCTGTAAATTAAAAAAGAAAAAAATGAAACAAAAATATATATTAATCCATTTTGTTAAAACCGGTTTTAATCTAAAAAATAATAAAAATTACAATTTGTATGCAATTGTTTACGAACAAATTCATTGTACAGTTATTGTAGCGGCTATTTAAAATTGGTGCAACTTTTGTTTTTTTTTCCAATGGTTGTATGATATTTTAGTTTAGTATCTTCTTTGTCATCAAAGCTATTAGATTGATTAATTAATTAAGTTTTACTCCGCGTAATGTTTTTACGAAGAGAAACCAGCGCTGATTTCCGCGAAGTTGTAAAAAACATGCATTTAGAGGGTCAAACGCTATCTGATTTTGCTAAAACTAAGACAAAACCAAAATCTGCTATTCAGTATACATTGTGCAAATTTTTAAAAATACAGGGAGTGTTGAATATTTAAAATGAACTGGCCGCCCACGTGTTAGTAGTGAGAAGGAAGAAAGAATGGTAGCGCAAACTATAAAGAAAAAAAACACAAGTCTAGCACAAAAATTCAATCAATGCTATATATACCACGATTATGGAACAAATGTGTGTTCGCATACAGTTCAAAAAACATTAAACCGGCACAGATTTTTCCCTAGAACACCCAGAAGAAAACCACTTATCAGTGATGTAAATAAGAAGAAACGTCTGGAATTCACAAATTTACAATGAAGAAAGACGTTTCGCAAATTTACAATGGAGAATTCGCAAATTTACAATGGAGAAAGACGACTTGTTTGGGGTATATGGCATGGGATGGTGTCGACAATTTGATATTTATTGACGGAACTATGGACAAGTGGTGGTACCTGAATATTGTAAAAGCCAATTTACAAGCATCTGTAGAGAAATTGGAATTGCCGCAAAATTGGATCTTCCAGCAAGATAACGACCCCAAGCACACAGTGCTAGTTGTTCTAGAATGGTTGCTGTATAACACGCCCAAGCAATTACGCCCTCCTCCACACAGTCCTGGCCTTAATCCTATTGAACATCTGTGTTATCTAGAGAGACAACTTCATAAACACCCTATTACTTCCAACGAGACATTGCAAGATGCAATAAGGTTTGAATGGGCCTGAATACTGCCCGAATCCACACAAAAGTTGGTTGTGTCTACGAATAATAGATTAAAGGCAGTTATAGGGTCTAAAAAAGGGTCGCTGGTTTTAAATAATAATTAAATTAATCTTACGATGAATTTGTTCGTAAACAATTGTAAACAAATTGTAATTTTTATAATTTTTTAGATTACAATCGGTTTTAATAAAATTGATTAACACATATTTTGGTTTCATTTGTAGTCCTTTTTAATTTACAGCAGACTACGACTTTATTTAGTTCAAAGGACAACTACCAAATTAATTTTTTAAAGCGTACGAAGAATTAATTCATAGAGTGTATATATACATACTACATTACAACAAATTATAATATTTGTGCAGATTGATGCCCTGTTGATGTTGAACTCGACATATTCTGGGCCGCCTACTTGGGATGATTAGACTTCTGCACGTTGAAATGGCGAAGGTGTTGGGCGAGGATTATTGCTCGTCTTTGTATTATACATTTGATGCCCCAAATGACACCTAAGACTAAAAGGATCCCAGAAATGACATGAATCATGGTATAATTGTTGGATCTACATATTTTCGAGCGTCTTCATCTCTTGTTCCAATTGGTTTGTAACTTGAAGCATTACGTACACAACGAGCTTTAATTTCTTACCATGCCTGATCCTTGAAGGTTATACGATTTGCTTTCATGACCGCATATTACATCGATTGTTGTTTCATTGAAAATTCATCTCACGTTGTAGCATTGCCACCTCGCACTGAGCTTGGCTGCTCATGATGTTATATATTGGCGATATTTCACACAAAAATCTTCTTCCTTGAAATGATTGACAATTTTTTACTTGCTCTCTATGTATTCATTAATGCGAGCTGTTTCCGGTGAGCATCTATTGCTAAATATTCTTCTGCCTTTGTGTCGATGTAAGACTGCGAATTTCTATGTTCGATATTAGGCACTGGAAAAACGGCTACACACTTAAAAAAGTTAATCATATGCGATGCAAATAGTATCGCATATGACTCCGTCTCAACTTTGTATCGTTTTATGATACAAACTATGCATCGAACGTAACCAAATTTAAGATGCATCAAAAGCCGATGCTACTTACATTAATTTGTGAATGAAGCAACCTGTATCGGAATTAAGAGTTACTTGGTTACTTCCTCTATTGTATTTTTGATGTAGTCTATATTAAAATTCAACATAAGATACACCTAATTTAACAATGATGCATTTTGTATCAAATTTATTACTGGTTTGCAATTTAGCATATATTCAATTAGACGAAAGTTGCATTAAAAACCGAAACTATTATTAGTGTTTAATTTATTGACAACGCAACATGCATTTAAATTGAAAGGTACTTGCATCATTTTTTTTATGTAAATTGACTAAAAGAAATTTATGAATTTTGTTATCAATAAAATCCGTTAGTTTTATTTTATAAACTTCATGAGATTTCAAAATCTCTGTATAAAAATTTAGTTGTCATAGTCACATCAGACCAGACTGCGCTCACCAAACTGCAAATACATGAAAAACATTTTAAACTTATATTAAAAGTAAACACGATGCCTTAGCGAATTATTATAAATTCGCTAAAAAATAATTAACCTCAGATTATATAGAAATTTTCTTTCGACACACTGCTGCATTAGTTTTAGACGCAATTGCATCGTAAATATTTTCAATGCATGCTTTGCATCAGAATTTGCCCCGATGCAAGGGTTGCATCATAAATCGCAGCAAAATTTTTAAGTGTGTAACGTGTGTACTCGGATAATGGAATGGTGAGTTCTACTATAATATTTCTTGGAGTTACTCTACTGCGTATCTTCATGCTATGATATGTGAATATCCGGAATACCATAGTGCTCTTAACCTGCACCGACCATATTAGCCCGCCTCAATGAAACCTGTACTATAATTTGTTACACATTTATTACAATTTATTACAACAAATCCCGATTTTATTACAGTTACCGTTTTCGAGGAACGAGTGGTCGGTTTAGCTTGTAATTAAACCTACACCGCCAAAATTATAACTTTTGATGTAGCTGTGATATCGGGATGGTTCTTGGACCAGAATTTATTACAAAATAATTACATTAATAAAAGAGTTCAAGATCAACCCTATAAGTTGACTAAGGGAAAATTTCACCCCAAACGATTATTTATGACAAAAACATCGATTTTACCAATATTAAAAAATTATTACACCAGACCGCCACTAGATATTGAGTCAAATGTTACTCCTTGGATCTTGTGGAGGGCAGATCAACCTCATTCTTATCTGGATTTCTGGATAAGTTTGATCTGCCCTCCACAAGGTCCAAGGAGTAACATTTGACTCAATATCTAGTGGCGGTCTGGTGTAATAAATATTGGAAGGTGATAAAAACGAATTTTAAATTAGACATTTGAACCCTTTACGGGTTGGAGCCAATCCCGTGTAACCTGACACAAAGATAATTTGACTCAAAGATAATTTATTACACACCTGGATAAGGTTGATCTGCCCTCTACAAGGTCCAAGGAGTAACATTTGACTCAATATCTGGTGGCGGAATGGTGTAATAAATTGCTGAATGTGATAAAATCGAACTTTAAATTAGACGTTTTAACCCTTTACGGTTTGGAGCCAATCCCGTGTAACCTGACACAAAGATAATTTATTACACACCTGGATTAGGTTGATCTGTCCTCCACAAGGTCCAAGGAGTAACATTTGACTCAAAATCTGGTGGCGGTCTGGTGTAATAAATTATTGAAGGTGATAAAATCGAACTTTATATTAGATGTTTGAACCCTTTACGGTTTGGAGCCAATTCCGTGTAACCTGACACAAAGATAATTTATTACACACCTGGATAAGGTTGATCTGCCCTCCGCAAGGCCCAGGGAGTAACATTTGACTCAATATCTGGTGGGGGTCTGGTGTAATAAATTGTTGAAATTGATAAAATCGAACTTTAAATTAGACGTTTGAACCCTTTACGGTTTGGAGCCAATTCCGTGTAACCTGACACAAAGATAATTTATTACACACCTGGATAAGGTTGATCTGCCCTCCACAAGGTCCAAGGAGTAACATTTGACTCAATATCTGGTGGGGGTCTGGTGTAATAAATTGTTGAAGGTGATAAAATCGAACTTTATATTAGATGTTTGAACCCTTTACGGTTTGGAGCCAATTCCGTGTAACCTGACACAAAGATAATTTATTGCACACCTGGATAAGGTTGATCTGCCCTCCGCAAGGTCCAAGGAGTAACATTTGACTCAATATCTGGTGGCGGTCTGGTGTAATAAATTGTGGAAAGTGATAAAATCAAACCCTAAAATTAGACGTTTGAACCCTTTACGGTTTGGAGCCAATCCCGTGTAACCTGACACAAAGATAATTTATTACACACCTGGATTAGGTTGAACTGACCTCCACAAGGTCCAAGGAGTAACATTTGACTCAATATCTGGTGGCGGTCTGGTGTAATAAATTGTTGAAGGTGATAAAATCGAACTTTATATTAGATGTTTGAACCCTTTACGGTTTGGAGCCAATTCCGTGTAACCTGACACAAAGATAATTTATTACTCATCTGGATAAGGTTGATCTGCCCTCCGCAAGGTCCAAGGAGTAACATTTGACTCAATATCTGGTGGCGGTCTGGTGTAATAATTTTTTAATATTGGTAAAATCGATGTTTTTGTCATAAATAATCGTTTGGGGTGAAATTTTCTCTTAGTCAACTTATAGGGTTGATCTTGAACTCTTTTATTAATGTAATTATTTTGTAATAAATTCTGGTCCAAGAACCATCCCGATATCACAGCTACATCAAAAGTTATAATTTTGGCGGTGTAGGTTTAATTACAAGCTAAACCGACCACTCGTTCCTCGAAAACGGTAACTGTAATAAAATCGGGATTTGTTGTAATAAATTGTAATAAATGTGTAACAAATTATAGTACAGGTTTCATTGAGGCGGGCTAATATGGTCGGTGCAGGTTAAGAGCACTGAATACCATGCCCAGGTATGGTGATCGTTGATGGTATATGTCTTTTAATAATTTCGAGCTCTTGATCCAATTGAGCCAGGGAGAGTAATGAAGGATGCAAAATATTCTTGTGAGCATTATGGACTACGTCAAGTAAGGCTTGTTGCGTGTCCTCGAAATTTTTCAATATTAATCCACCCCGATTACGCTAGTCGAGTCGATTGTCGTTTCGAGTGACAATAAAAATTTGCTATTTGTATGGAAAATTAACCAGTTGCTATGCCAATCAGTGAGTTGAGACGAAAAAACAATTAAAAAATGTAATTTCGAGTCGTGTGAAATTTTGAAGTGACTAGAAAAAACATAAAAAACGCCGATTGTCGTTTGAAGTGACTACGATAGTAAAAATATTAGATATATGTTGGCAAAGCAGGCGACTATGGTTTCATATTAAAAGAGTCACTTGAAACGACAAACGACACGACCAGCGTAATCGGGGTGAATCAATTCAAAGCTTGAAGTTAATAGCTGTGTTTTATGACTCTTGATTTGATCCAATTCAGTTCATGTTTCATGAAACAACACAAAGGCGCTTGCTAGATTCAAAATCAAAATTTATGATGTAAAACAAATTTTGGATCATGTTTTCCATATAAAATTTGAACTGATCCGAATCAATGTAGACGCTCATTCAGTTCAAATTTTCAAATTCAAGCCCGGATCAGTTCAAATTTTATATGGAAAACATGATCCAAATTTTGTTTTAGATCATAAATTTTGATTTTAAATTAGCAAGCGCCTACTAGCAAACACGGCAAATATTAAACGAATTTGCTTTTCCCGTATGAAGTACTCGTTCAATTGTTCTAGTTCAGCCTTTAGCATTCCATGATCATTTATCAGACCATCAGACCATTACATGGCTATGCCTGTAGAATGGTTGAATGGAGTAATGTCTATGGCCTGAGCGAGTCCCAAAATGCAACACATGGACAACGTCGCAAGCATCAGATGTTTCAATTTGCTCTGGTTGTTCACTTGTCGATGAGGTTGCTGCCGCAGAATCCTCTCGAAATTCTTGGATATTTGGAGACTCATTCTCCTCTTCACTCTGGTTGGCTTTCATGGGCATTAGATCTTTTAAATTTTCCTCAATTGGTAGCTTGCACAATTTCACAATTGGCCGCTTGAAGGTATATTGTTCTCGCACTTCACTGTAGCTACTCGAACTAAATCATCGCTTCCGGCATGTGTCTCGATAATTCACCCTAGTTTCCAACGTGTGGTTGGTTGTTGGTCATCCTTTAGTAACACCAATTCGTTGATCTTTAGGTCCGCTGGCTACATTTCCATTTACTTCGTTGTTGTAGTTGGTGGAGATATTTAGAGGACCATCTTTTCCAAAATGGGCCTTGCGCCATTTTCTCAACAAGGTTCCATCAATATGTATAGCTTTTGTTACCATGCAGATGAATAGTGGAATGTAACCTTTGTGAGTTTTGTGGCCTCTTCCCTTGGTTGTTCTTACTTGAATGGGGCCAGCATAATCGATACACGTTTTTGCGAACGGTCTTCCCGGCCATACTCTAGCAGATGGTAAGTTTCCCATTTGTTGCTGTGTAAGATGCTGTTTGTTACGAAAGCAAATAATGCATTTTTGTGTTGTTAGTTGGGCACCCCCATGTAAGGTACTGATATGAGCATTTTCTAAAATTCTTTGTGTTACAAGGTTGTGTTTATCCAGGATGATGGGGTTTCTGCTGGACCTTGATAATGCTGAATTTGGAAGTCGTTCATTTAATCATAACAAGCCATTTTCATCTAAAGTTGGATTCAATGATAGTAGCTTGCTTCTTTTGCTAATTTGTTTAGCCTGGTTAAGACAGCTAATTTCATTAGAAAAAATCTTGTTTTTGTAGTGCCTTGAGAATTGTTGTTTCCGCATCCCGAAGTTCTATACTTCTTAGCTGCTTATGATTATTGCTGCCGTGCTTGGTATTGTTCATAAATCGTTTACAGCACGCAACTATGCGTTTTAATCTGTTGTAATTTCAACATCGCTCATGTGCTCTTCTCTGCTTATTGTTATTAGTTTTGAATTTTTCTCTTCTAATTCTTCACGATGATGTGTATAAGTAAGTGAGGAACTATTGATTTCCTTCCAACTATAGTTATATTTTGTCCCAGAAAGTCCGATCCTTCCCACCATAATTTGTTGTTTGTTAGTGCAGATGGTGGTGCGCCTCGTGAAGCTATATCAGCTGGGTTGTCGCCTGATTTTACGTGAAGCCATGTTGTGGTCGGTATCAAGGATTTTACTGCGAAATTCTGTTTGTCACGAATGCCTTAAACTATGTTAACAGTTGTGTTGTTATTGTTCCATCTTCGTTTACTGTTCGACAGTATATAGCAGCGGCATATGCGTATTCCGAAGCATCAGCGAAACCGTGAAGCTCTATGTCGGTATTTTCAGTTATATTGATCCACCTTTGAATTTTTGTGTTTTTGATATCACTTAATTCTGCCTTATATTTTATCCATTTTATGTTGATATGTTCTGGTAGATGTTCATCCCATTTTATTCCGCTTAACCATGATTGTTGCATCATAATTTTTGCTGTAATTGTTAATCGAGAGAGCCATCCAACTGGATAGCTGAAGTCTCGCAACATCAAATTTAAAGTTGTCTTCTTGTGGATCATACAAAATGCCTAGGGTCTTGATGCAATCGTTTAACTTGATTTACATATGTATTATCCTCACCGTGCACCTCTCTTGGTATATGTTTTAATAATTCACTTGAGTTAGAGAACCATTTTCGTAAGTTAAATCCACCTCGATCTGTTAGCAATTTTAATTCGCGAACTGATTGACATGCCTCCCTTATATTGTGGCATCCGGTCAGCAAATCGTCAACATAAAAATCTTTCAATAAGATGTGTGCTGCTACTGAATACTCGCTGGCTCCATCAAGAGCTAACTGTCTCTAAGCTCTTCTAAATTTTTAATAAGTCCTTTGACAAATCTTGGCAAGATTTGTATATTGATTGTATGTTTAAAATCACCTGCTTTTCCTCCTACCCAGCGGCTAGTGCAAGTTATGGCTTTAACTACTGTGGTTGATAACAAAACTTGTCCCTGTTTTAACTCCGGTTCCGCCATCTGATAATGCGTTATTGCAGTGTAGTAGGGTATTATATGTGACCCTTTACATACGACGCATGATTCTGCCTGACAATATTTACTTTGGTGATGGTTTAGGCAACGTACACAACGGCTTGCTGCATTTATTAGCCTTGAACTTTCTAATGTTGACATACTTTTGAACTGTTGACATTGATCCAAGTTGTGTCGTTAATTGCAACTATTTAACCAACATGTTCTGCTTGCTTTGGTTGGATAGGCCCGTTTTAGCGGTGGTATATACTGTGGTTGGCTTGTCGTTTGGTTGTTGCTGCCTATGGTTTCCAGTGATTGAAATCTTTTTTCAAGGAATTTGAAAACATCTTCTAGTTGTGGAATATCTCTGGGTTTTTCTATGGATGATCGATAGACGAATGCTTCAAAAGACGAACTTATGTTGAGCCGATTTATGTTATACAGAATTTCTTTTACTGTAACGTGCAAGCTCCTTACCGCTTGTGCGGACGCCATTTGAATTGTTGTTAGTGATAATAACGCAGTGAATTTGGCGAGTAACCTCGCGTTGTTATATCTATTTTGTATTATGCTCCAGGCTGTTTGGTAATTGGCACCTGTTGTTGTTAGATGACTTATGAGTTGAGCTGCTCCTTTTTGTAGATGTGATTTTAAATATGTCATCTTCACCGTGTCAGATATTTTGTTGTTTTGATGAATCATTTCGGTGAATATATCGTTAAATGTTTCCCATCGGTCATATTCACCATAAAAGTTTGGTAGTTCTATTGGCAGTTTCTTCTGGACTGATTCTGACGTAGTTTTATTATCGCCGTGAAATCGTTGTAACTCGATCATTGTGGCTGCTACTTTTTCTTGTAGCTGGCCAAAATAATCTTTTTTGAAGTAGTAGTCTTTTTCTGGTTGTTTTAATTCTATATTTATATATTCCTTTTATATATTGTTAGTCTCCAATGAATGGTTCATTGACGCCAATTTTTGATACATTTGACATCTTGCCGTATGAATAGCTTTTTTTTGTTGATTTCTTTTGTTGTCGTTGCCTTTTCATTTGAACTGGTTTCTTGATATTCAGTTTGCAATTTGTGGTATACGTCTGTGACTCTTCCGTCTTTCCAGATATGCATGGCTCTTTTCTAGAGATGGGGTCTTGGCCAGGATATTCGTATCACTATCGACGTAGTCGTTATAAATCGCATTTACAGTTGTCGAATATATATTCGTTTTCCTATCCTCCCCGTTTACGGTAGTTTGTTTCCATTTTGACGATTTTGTCACCTGCTTGCTGGAGTAAGCCTTTCCATTTTTGTTGATATTTTGATATGTACAAGTGCTTTACTTAAGATTTGTTGTTGTTCTTAAATTTTTGTTTGTTTACTGTTTTTAATGTAAACCTATATCGCGTTTAACTTAGCGATACCGATTGTTTTAGTGGCTCGAAGGACCAATATTTAATTTCAGATGATAGCGAGCTCACCGCTGGTGAGTGCTCACTATTTCTGAATTAAAATTATTTTTTGGAAACAAAACTAAAAAGTTACTGATATAATTTCGTTCTGCTTTATTATTGAGAATTTAGTTCTTTATATACAAAAATAAGTGCTCATCATTAAAATGTATTTTAGTGCAAAAAATGTTGTATTATATGTCACTAGCCAATGTATACGATAATTTGATGAGTAAGCTTGTACATTATGCATGCTACAAGCATGCTTACTTAAATACATACTACATTACAATTATAATATTTGTGCAGATCGGTGCCCTGTTGATATTGAACTCGACACTGCGTTTAGAATGATCGTACAAAATCCATCTTTCATCGCCCGTAATGATTTTGTGCAAAAAAATCTTTCTTTTATACCGAGAAAGCAAATTCATGCTGATGGTGCAATTAAAAAATTATTTTAAAAAATCCAAGAGTTCTTTAGTCTAACTTTCTTTTTTAATTACAAATTAGAATAGTATGCCTTTCTAATAAAATTATTTTTATAAGCTGCATTATCGTCAGTCAAATAAAAAAATGGTGTTGTAAAGTCTTTTTGTTTGTCAAACATTTTTATTGATGTTTAAGTGACGCCAACGGGAAAACAATGTACTACAGAAAGTTAACCCACTATCAGACAAATATGCGACACTGATACAGGGCCGACATGTTGTAACTATCACTTTTTTCGCTTCGACGAAAAAAACGAGCTACTCTGATGAAAATGTAAAAATTTACATGAAACAAAAAATATTTTTACTTCTAAAAATCTATCAAAAATGTATTGAAGCGAAAAATGTGATAGTTGCAACATGTCGGCACAGATTTTAAAATGGTATCACACACCGGACTATTCACAACAGAATGTTTTTACCAAATTTTTTTCACAAAGTAAGTCAGTCTTGTTTATTAAAAAATGTACTTAAATTTCGATTTCTAAAATCGATACTTTGTCAGAAATAAAAAAATGATGAACGCAATGGTGAACTAAAGTATAATAATTTTCTAAGCAAATCTAGTAGCCCGAATTGAACAAAATTTGTTTTATAAAAAGAAAAACATTTTGTAATAAATATTAGTAGTTTCTTAAAGCAAAATTTTATACGGCGAAGACGATTATGTATTTTAGCAAATGGTGGATACTTCGAACACTTATTATAATATTTAAAATTAATAAAAAAAATTAATTTATTCATTTTGTTTTATTTCTGACAAGTATCGATTTTAGAAACCGAAATTTTGTTAAGTGCATTTTTTAATAAACACGACTCACTTTGTGATAAAAAAAATTGGTAAAAACATTCTGTTGTGAATAGCCTGGTGTGTGATACCATTTTAAAATCTGTATCAGTGACACATATTTTTCTGGTAGTGGGTTAACTTTCTGTAGTACATTGTTTTCCAGCTGGCGTCACTTAAATATCAACAATACACATTTTGAGAAACAAAAAGACTTTACAAAACCATTATTTTTATTTGACTGAACATTGAAACAAAGAATTTTCTTATTTCAAATGAACTTTATTAAAGCAAATATGTGCCATTTTGATCGATAACCTTTTGCCATTTTTCTGATAGAGCCATGATCCCATCACTGTAGACCTTCTGTGGTTTAGAGGCGAAAAATCGAGACAACTCATTTTCGCAGGCTTCTTTTGAATTTAATGTAAAACCATTAATACTTAATAAACACATTTTATTAAACACTTATTTTTTATTTCGCAAAATTAAATTTTTTGAATATTTTAATTAAAAAATTTGTTCAAAAAGTTTATAAAATCACTTGATCGGTTTCGACTTGTTAGGTCATCATCAGGGGTATCTACTGATTTGTAAAAGTAAAAATTTGTTATATATAGAAGAAAAAAGCAAAAAATAAACAAAAGAAGGAGGGAGAAAAAATAAGCACTAAAAATTAATCTATTAATTGCGCAGGTGGGCGATTAGTCATCGGCTGAGTAACAAGGTATACCTGACGTATTAGTCAAATTATAGAAAAGGGCGGGGTCTGTAATTGGTGAGAAACGAATTTCTCTCTGTTCGTTAAGGGTATTTTGATTAAGAAATATTGATTTTCGAATTTCGTATTTAAAATGATTTATATCAGCACTATATGGTAGGTGCATCAAAACTTCCCAGCCAAGCTCTCTCAGCTTCTGCCGGGTCATCAATGATGTGTGTGTGGTCTAGCGTTATCATGATGGAACAAAACGCCATTTCTGCTGATAAATTCTGGACGTTTTAACTGAATTGCTTGCCTTAAATGCGTTAGTTGCTGACAGTAAAGATTAGAATCAATCGTTTGGACCAGTGGCAGCACCTCATAATGCACTTTCCTTTCTAAACCCACCAAACACACAGCATTACCATTCTTTGATACCGTTTGGGAAGCTTCACATCGTTTCATCCATGATATTTTTCGCACAACGTTGTCGTATCTTATCAACTTTTCATCACCAGTAATCATTCATTTTAAAAATGGCTCGATTTCGTTCCGTTTCAGCAGCGTTTCTTAGATAGAAATTCGATCCATTAATTTTTAACTTTTAATTCATGTGGTACCCAAACGTCAAGCTGTTCTTAAATTTTCTGCATGATTCTTCGACTTTTCCAGTGGTTGGTCGACGTGGCACTATTCTGGCTTTCCCTCGGAATTGGGAAAAATATTTTCATAGCATTTTTGTCTAAATTATATTTTTCTGGCCTATACTGTTGGAATTAGTTCGGTGTTAATATTTTTAAATCAAAGATATATGAAGAAATATTTTTCTCTATAAAATTTTTTTGGAACAAAAGTTGCCCAATCAACTTTGTTTCGCAAATATTTACACCAAACTAATTCCATCAGTAGGCCAGAAAAATTTAATTTGTACAAAAATGCTATGAAAATATTTTTCCCAATTCCCAGGGAAAGACAGAATAGTGCCACAGAGCGGGGTGCATCTTTGACTTCATATTTCCAGAACGAAAGCGCGCGAACCATTTCTTTGCTGCTGATTTTGATAAAGCACCTTCTCCATAAACAGCACAAGTTTTTTCGCAAGGCTGAGCCTTGTTTTTAGCTTTATCGTAATAAAATTGTAAAGCATATCGAAATTTTTCATTATTTATCTCCATGTTTAAAATGTTGTAACTTTTTAATCACTTCACCGATTCTAAAGTTTTTTATATCAAAGTGCAAACAAACAGAAGAATTGCCCGATACGATCAATGGTTACTGAGATATATTAATGTAAAGCCATTTACCGGGAAAAAGGCCACGAGCTATTTGCCCTACCGATTATTTGCCATAACATGTGTGACATTTTCCTAATTACACACAACAATACAAATAATACAGGGATTTATTTTCACGGGATTGTTAACCCTCTTAAATCAAGTTGACATAAAAAAATTAAATTCAACTTAAAAATGTGTTATACCTTTAGTAATGATTTAAATCCGGGTTAAAGGACCAAAACAATGCTCATTTGAGACATCATTTGGTTGATTGAATTGAATGTACATATTCCCTTAGTTAGCTTTCTATAGACCTGCCCGATTTCTGTGCAAAATAATTTTTCTGTGATAAATTAACATCCGGAGACTACACTTTTCAAGTGTAATTTTTCAATTGTTTCTTGGTCGTTGTCCATTCTCTGTACCTCAAACATGTTCCACCATTCCATTTGAGCAACAAAATATTTCAGTTTTTTTCACTAAAATGATAGTTAGCCTTCTTGATTTATAAAGGTTAAAATTTATTGTCATAGATTTTGAAATATTTTTGATCGTTTTAATGGAATTAGAGAATTCTGAAACGAGCAGCGTTTAAATTGTTGTGATATGTCATCTGGATCGCCCGTTAATTACCGTTCGATTATCAAATATTTCCGAATTCCAAAATACCAAAACTTCCAATAATGACCCTTTCCAACTGTAATTTTTCAATTGTTCCTTGGTCGTTGCTCCATTCTCAGTACCTAAAAACATTTTCAATCAAAATTTGAGAAACAACGAATGAATTTGAGAAATAACGGATGAAATCTATCGTCACTGATTTTGAAATTTTTGGTCGTTTTGACGAAATTAGAGAATTCTAAATGGAGTAGCGTTTAAATTTTAAAAATGTCTTTCGGTTCGTCCGTTAATTGCGAATCGATTGTAATGTTTTTTTTTGTGTATCCAGCTCTGAATTTATCCAGTTCGAAACACTCCAGAAATTTTTCAAATATTGCTTAAAATTTATTTTACAATCCCACGATTCCTTTTCAGAGAAAGTATTTCATTAAAATGTAGTATTGCCATCTCGCGATTCCACCTCAAACAGTTTTTTAATATTCCAGGTAAAGAAGGGGGGAGGGTGGTAGGTATTATTTTGTCAACGTGTCTCCATTTTGTTTGTAATAGCCCAGAACATTTTATAACCCCATTTTTATTTTAAACAAACCCATCATAAATTAAGAATAGCAATAATAGCATTCATTTCGAAGAGACATCTAACATTTGATAGGGAAAACTACTTGTTTAAGTACTATTTATATTTTTATGGTATGGTTTGGTGATCGAACACCTTCTAAATAAAAGCTCATCTAATTTGTGTATACATATTATATTTTTGTACGTTTTATACTAATTTTAATAATAAACCAACCAATTATATTTTTAAAATAATATTTAATCATAAATGTGCCAAAATATTAAGTAAAACAAAAACTTTTGGTATAACCACATAAAACTTTGTTATACATACATTATCAGTTTACTCTAACTACTTATATTATTTTTTCGTCACATTTTATGTTTTGTTTTTTGTTATTTTGTTATTTAATTTCGTCAATTAAATTTATGATACTCGATTATTATAATCAATCAGACTTTATATATTGGATAACATAATTTATATATAAACATCATAATAAAAATAATAATAAATTAACTCAAAATAAATTATATAAATAAATAAAATAATTTAAAAAATAAATAAAACATGTAGAGTGCCTTTTTCCTAAAAAAAAATATATATATATATATATATATTAATTAAAATAAGTATTTGTAAATAAAATAAATAAATAATTAAATTGTGTACATACTCGTAAATTATATGAACAAAACAAATTTTTAATTTTAATTATGTTTATTATTTTGTTGATGTTTATTTTTTATGTATAAAATAGTACATAAAAATTTTTTGTTTTTGTTTTGCCATATTAAATAAATTGAATTAACCTAATACATATATAATATAAAAATTATATTAATGTTAAATGTAATATAAATTATTACAAAATTTATATTTAAATATTATTGTTATCTAGAATAATTTAATGATTTTGCTACCAGGGGTGCGTAACAAAAAACACCCACAATTTTATAATTTTTATTATAAATATTATTTTTTGTTTTTTTTTATATTTATTATTAAAGGTGTCTATTAAAATTTAAAATCCTTTAATTTACATATAAATATATTATATATTAAATTATATTGTAATTTTATATTATTGTTATAATAATATTTTTGATGGAATTTTATATGTTAATGTTTACTATTTATTATTATTTTAAATATTTATTCGGCATATTGTATAAAAATTTTAAGATATTTATTGTATATTATTTTGGAAATAATATAAATATGTATTGTTTATATTTTAATTATATATATATAAATTAATAAATATAAAATTTACAGCAAAAAATGTATGAAAATTAAATTATTTATATAATGCTAACTGTTTATTGATTTGGCATAATAATTAATTTAATATTTAATAATTTTATTTAAACATTTTTAATTTTTATTAAATTCAAAGCGATATTTTCTAAATGGGGTATATTATATAATAATATGTAGAGAAAAAATTAAATAAATATATATACTATGGTTTTCACAATTATTTGTGCATCATGAAAATAGCGTAAAAAAATGCTAGGCCGTATTTTGTTGTGAAATAAATTTTTTTAATTGTGCCGTAGGGCGTATTTGAAATTATACATTTTAAAAAAATTATGTATTTTCCTTTTATTTCGAGTCACCAACTTCTTAAATTAGGTGCTGAAAATAAGTTATTTGTTAACTTATCACTATTATTTAATTTGTTTGATAATTAATATTGGCACAAAACCTGAACTTAGATTACCCGTACTCACTATGATTGGTATTACATTTATTTCTTTAATAGCGTTACCTTTACCCAGTAATACTTAATTCCTTAAATCGAGCCATGTTGCTTTTCACAATTTCGCTTTACGATATAATGAACGGGTGTGAAGTATTCCAGACTTTCCATAGATGTTATGTATGTATGAGTATCACACTGTAAATTCAAATTCAAATATGAAAAAATGAAACGTATTGGAAATTTTAGCACAATCATATAAGTATGAGTCTTTTTTAGAAAATGACTCAAAATAATAATTTATAAACAAACTCAACCACGTATTGTGTAGAAATTATCGAGATTTTTATTAAAATATATTAGAACTTTAAAACGATTAGAATAAATCATAGAAAATAAAACTTTGTATCAAAAAAAACCAAGCATTGTAAGCACCAAATGGTTTATTAAGAAGACTCAATGACAAACTTCATGCACTATCGGCCGAAATAACCGATAATGGTCATCCAAATTTGAGTAAAAATAACGTCGGTACATCTAGAATATGAAAAGTCGTATCAATAAACCCAAGGTCGTGCATTATTAGCAGTAGGTGGATTTGATTAGGAGACTCAATAAAGAACTTTGTGTACTAGGAAGACCTGAATCACATTCTCTACGAATGACCATCCAAATTTGAGTAAAAATGATATAGATACACTGAAAATATGAACATTCGTAGCAATAAACCCGAAGTCGTACATTATTAGCACTAGGTGGGATTATTAGTTAGGTGGCTTAATGATCAACTTCGAGTACTAGCCAGACCTGAATCACGATTTCTGCGAATGGCCTATAGTGGCCATCCAAAATTGAGTAAAAATGGAATTTGGATGGCCATTATCGGCCATTTACACAGATTTTGATTCAGGTCTGGCTAGTATACGAAATTGGTCATTAAAGTCACCTAATCAAAACCACCTAGTGCAAATAAAGCTCGACTACAGGTTTATTGCTACGAATTTTCATATTCTCGGTGTACTGATGTCATTTTTATGCAAAATTTGGATGGCCCTTTCCAGCCATTCCCTGAGAACGTGATTCAGGTCTGGCTAGTACACGATGTTGGTCATTTACTCACCTAACCAAAACCAACTAGTGCTAATAATGCAAGACTTCGAATATATTGCTACGAATTTTGATATTCTCGGTGTACTGATTTCATTTTTACTCAAATTTAAATGGCCAATATTAGCCAATTCCAATGTTTGTGATTCAGGTCAGAGTGACCTCAGGTCAGGAGATTTTTTTTGTCTATATCTGGATATTAAAATTCAATTCTCGCTGATTCGTGAAGTAGTTGATTAAGCACCTTCCTAAACTCATCTTGTTTTAATAATGCACTTCTTCAGGTTTATTGCTACAAATTTTTATTCAGTTTTACTGCTGTAAAAGGACATTCTAGTTTGCTTCTAAAAGTAAAAAATTATTAAGTTGATTCGGTATATTTTTTTAATCTCTGGAAAAATCTCTGGAATTTTTGTTAATTCATATGAAACTCAGAAACTTTCATTCATAATTGGTTTGAGTTCAGTATATTTGGTTTGCGTCCCGAGTGGTTTGGTACAAAATTTTGGTTGAAGTTTATGGTTATGTTCCAATAATATTTTTTTCTTCGTAATTTATCAATTAAAATTTTAATTTTTAGTTTATTTATAAGATACAATATTTTTCTGCCATTTTAATTAAGACAATTTGTATACGTCTTATAAATATAATGATAAAAATTGCTCCATTTCGTTTAACTTATCTTGATTTGCTTAGTTTTTAAATATCGTCAATTCAATGAATATATATCTGTCTTATGTTTCTATTTCAGTTTATTTTATTTCAATGTTTTGGAACATTGGAATTGTATACCTATATGATTTTGCTGTATGGAAAAATCTATGGAATACTTCACGGGTTCGTATAATGAATGAACCTGAAAATTCAAAAAAGGCTTTTCTTTTCTGTACAGAGTAGGGAATTAATCTTGCTACAAAAACAAATATTAATATTAATTTTATGAAATGTTTAACTTAGAAATTAGTTTTTGAAACTAATTTGTTGTAAATGACCACCTTCGTCTGAGGTGGAAAAAAAGTCAAAGGCATCATCGGCCAGTAACATGAGACACACCAAAAGCCCTTTCTCGATCTACATTGCCGCCAGTTATATCTCATGAGATAGAACTAATTAATTTTTTTTTAAACTCAAGTTTAATAATTTAAAATATACAATAACTAGGGGTATTAACCGGTCCTAATATGGCCTGTTTTTCTATTGTATCCGAGATATCAGATAAATCAGAAAAATTATATATCTGATAAATCGGATAACATTTTATCTGAAAAGGCTCAAAATATTTCAAATATATTTTTTCTCTGAACTATCTGAAAAAAAAAATCAGATGGAAAAATGACGATCTGAGAATTCGCAGAGAAAATAAAAAAACGAAAAAAATGTATCGGATCGATCCGATAAAATAAAAAAAATGGAAAAGGCTTTTTTATCTCTCCAATGTAATAAAAACAGGCCTTTAGTACTGGCACGTCTGCGAGTTCTTCGATAATTAAACAATTGATGATTCCACTTGGAGTTTGAATGACGTCTTCTTCAAAAATTCCTATATTTGAGACAAGATTTCACATCCAATAGCCATTGGAGTCAGCCCGTCCTTCGATAGCATGTTGATGGTAGAGTCAATTGAAAGTCGCCACCGACAACTAAAACTTGTCCGCCATCCTATAAGTCAGATGCCATTAAATCACGAAGCAATTGATCGATCCAGCGAAGTCCATGTTTAGGAGCCGTACTAATTCGTCAATTACAATCAGAGCAGTTTCTCGTAAGATCTGTGCTTCTGGTGAGTTCATGCACAATGAAGAGACAGCTGTATGGAGCAATTGCATGGCTAATTCGAATTCGCTATGGCCAGTGCGTCCTTCTTTCAGTAATGTGGTAGCAATTTCTGTTGCTGCGAATAGCTAAACAATTTTCCTTTTCCTCTGAAGTAGGCATCCAGTGTTATATAAAGGAACGTCTTTACTAAGCCACCTGAACCATCAAGATAAAGGAGCATCTGATCATAGATTTCTTTTTCAAAATGATTTAGTTGCGGCTTTGACAATCCAGTAGTTTAACACGAAATTCCAAGTTGATTGGAAATGAAATTTATGCCTGAACGGGATTGTTGATTGTTGTATAGCTTCGTCGTATGAAAGCCTATAGTCAACTGTTATATTTTCCAAATGAGCTTGAAAAAGTTTGAGAGCCTGAGCAGATTGATAAAATATGCTTATGTAGGTGAACATTTCACGTTATTATTGAGACATCAAGTAAGTACCACCATCAGTTAAATAATGCCCTCACTCTTTGTCTGATTCAAGAAGTCCTCGTTGTGTTTAATGCAAACCAAAATTCGAATTTAGTTTTATTCGTTTGAATGGTGAACTGGGAGCCGCATGATAGCATGTAAGCGATCGTGCATTTTAACAGCAATCGATAAAGTAACAACTTCTACATTTATGTGTGCATCAGTAATAAGTAAGAGTTGTAACGACAAATCGATTATCTACGCGTTCACCTCTGGCCAAGGCCATTGTGAATTTGAGTTTGGCTCTTAAGAACGCCTGAATGTGTACATAAAAAAGGTCTCGATTTTGAAATTGAATGGTGTGGACATGTGCAATGGATATTCTAACAATTCCATGATTAATGATATCATCAATTAAGGAATCAAGTTTGATTTTGAAAACTCACGCCATTAAATCCGGCCGATCTGAAAATATCTCGTCTGGTGCGCCAACCTTTACAAATGTTGATATTGCATCGCAGCATCTTTCTCGCATGTTACGTGGCGATTCCTTGAAGCTCGGTGGGAAAATAACAGAAACATCAGCGACCAAGTTCTCGTTTCGGATCATGTTCTCCAAATGATCAGCGAGTCCTTTGTAATGCTCAGTTCTCAATGTTGCTAATTTTAGTGGATGTAATTGTGGTTGGCGGCTTCAACTTGTAGCTATGAGGTAACTAACCATTGTTGCGTCAGCTTGTCAGAACTGATCATCGATTTAGGGCCTTAAAATGTTAAGGTTCATAAATTAATTAATAGGATCTTGTGGATTTTTTGCATAAAAATAGATGTCTCGGCGATTATTACAATTATAATCAGAATGTCTATCGCGTCCTAATACCGTACTGATAATCGGAATTAATTTACCTGCTTCAGCACGTTCCATCTCATCAATATGATAATTTGTTGCGTTTAATTGAAACAAGATAGAAGGTTCGATAGGATGCTTAGGCTGGTTAGACGACACTAGCATTACATGAGTTTACGTTTTTTTTCGAATAATCGATCTGCTAACTCAGCGAGCTTGGTTGAATTCAATGAATCAGAGGTTGAAGCTAATATTACCTGTATGCACTTGGATAGATGTTTCAGCCAGATCATCTTGATGAATTCTCCAACGACGTTACTTTCTCCATTTGTTTTTATACGACGGAGCGCCTGCCATGGTTTCCTTACAAGCTCAAAAGCCCGAGAATAGATCTATCGATTTGTTTGGACTCGCGTAACACGTTGCACTCGTTAACAATTTGGTCATTCAATGCGCATAGAAGGCGACCAAACCTTCCGATTCTGTGGCACCAACGGACTGAGGTTTAAGGTAAGTGATGCAATAATTCTCCTGAGGTAAGAGTGATTCTCCATGTTGACTCTGATGACAAATAATTGTCCATGGTTAGCAAGATTTTCCTGGAATTTGCTAGTCTAGACTAGCAACAAGTTCCTGAAGTTTGTTTGGGGCCCTGACTTAAACAACCATAACGTACAGAAACCATACAAAATATTTTATTTGGTAAATAACTCCACTTTTATATTTCGTTTGTTCCCCTTTGAATTAAAATATGTTTATTCCGAGTCAAATTTTGAAGCAGAGATGCCAATTCAAAAACAAAAATTATAAATGCTATGTGATTGTTAGGTTAGATGTCAACTAAATTCATTTAAAAGACACTTTAAACTCACTTTATTTTATTATTAAACATTTATATGTATAATGGAGTAGGTCTATCTAAAAATGTTTTGAAAATGATTTGGCTGTCTCATTAATGAGGTTACATAATCATGTTATAATCGGATTAATATGTGATTGGTCTATTGGGGGATCTCGTTCTCTTCCATTTTTACAATTACTTTTGTATTGTTCCCATACGGTCACCCAAATTTGAACTAACGCAAGCAACGGTTGCGGATGGTATCGTTGTTGTCGTATTATTCTCTTTATCAAGCGTTCTCAAAAAAAGGATGATGATTATCATAGATTTCAAGACGCAAACTCGCATTTTGAAGACGATCGACAGACTGATATCTTGAATCCAACAAGTAGAGTGTAAACCGTGTTTTTCACCCGTTAAGTATTATAACTAAAACTGATGTAAAATTTATTAAATCAAAAATATGGCTTTGCATTTTTTTTCTCGCTCGATACAATTGTGATTAACGCACTTTTTGAGTGATGCACAAATACTTTTGAAATCTATAGCATATTATAATATGTAGTTAAATTAAATAAATTAATAAAACAAATTTAGATATGAAAAATAAATAAATTAGCGTATTATAATTATTAATATGATTTTTTTAATTAGCACTTAAATTGCCAAATTTAATAAAAAATATTTGTAAATTTATATGTTATGTATATAATAACAGGGTTGCCAACCATCATCGTTTACCAATAATTTTAACAACGCATCCTCTTAGACTGATTTTTATAGACTATTTTTTTCAAGAGGGATCAGAAAACATTGGGTTTAACGAATCCTGCTCGTACCTGCTACATTCACCACTTGTTTATGCTATATTAGATCACTTATATAATTATTAATTTTCTTATACTTCTTATTTGTGTTGAAGCAATAAGTATTTGCACCATCAGATTGCCATTTTAAGAAATACGTGTATTCAACTAGAGATTATACTTGCCTCTATAAATACCTTGGTTTAAACTATGTCAGAGTATAACATGTTAATTGAGAACCTAAATTTTAAATCATCAAGAATTCGAAGCGAGTATGCGCGTAGGGTTTGATACTAAACTTTGGTAAGTATTAATCTTCAGCCAACTCATTTATTTGATTTGCTATTCGTCATTTAGGTGCTGCTACACTCGAGTTCTTATTCATGGAACGTAGCGCAACCAGTATCTTAGTAAGTAATAAAAAGCGCAGATGTGTTGGCGGAACCAACGAATCTCATCAATGCTCAAATTGTACGCAGTTTAGATCATTCTGACCAGTGATCGACCACCGAAACAACGAGGTGAGGCATCTGGATTAATAATTGAAAATTACTGAGAGAACTAGAGTGGGCCCAAAGTTTCTGACAAATTCTCGTTAACTATTTTATTGTCTAACTCGTATTAGTATCGCAATCTTTGGAAAAAACTCTATTTCAAAATAAATTATTTTAATATGTCTGATCTACATAGTTTAGCTAAATCGGTTTACCTTTACCCCTAGCACTATGACTAATTACCATGTTTCCATGACAGAATTAACCTAGGTTAACTCGGGTTTACGTGCATAGAAACGCAGATTAAGGTTGAGTTTCGTTAAACCCAAATAAACTCAACGAAACTAGTGTGGTTGGGTTAAGTTCTATCTGTCAATGTTTTTACGTGTATTTTAAAATGACGCTCATTGTAAACTATGAAAATACAGATTTTGAATAAAAATATATTAGAAATAAAACTTGAAAATGAGTTAAATTACGAAAAAAATATTAACATAGCTGTCAACTTAACTCGGTTTCATGGAAACGGCACGAGTTAAATCTAACAAATTTTCAACTCAACGAAACCTAAACCCGTTTTAACTCGGTACATGGAAACATGGTAAATGTCAAGCAATACGATCTTTACTGTTTTCAGGACACAGGCGCTGAGACCAATCTTTGGCAAATAATTGAAACCCGAAATTAAAAATAAAACATTGATTAAAGATACATTTAACCAAAGCTAAAATTAAAAAATACAAGGAGAGACGTTTTATAAAATAATTTAGTTAGTGACATGCAAATGATTTATTAAACTGATAATTGCTTCGACAACCGTACAGACCAAATAAATTACTACTTCTACGTAGGTCGATCAAATGTTTAAAAAGGTATTGGGGGCATAAATGTACACCGTCAGAGTATTAAAGATCACACTGAATATTCTCACTATAAACATTTCTTGATCCAATCAATAAAATAAATTAACCCCTAAATGTTGGCTTCGCAATCTATTTAAAGAAAAATAACACAAAATGATTGAATCAAATTGTTTATTAATTTTTTTCTTTATGTTCATATGTTTTCTCATCAACTCTACAAAGCATTATCACTATGTATTGACAACTGTGAAAGTTGGGAATGTGACATCTAGTAACTTTAAAATAAGCTGATTGAGTGTCTTTTTTTCTATGAAATAGAAACGGCACGGCATACTTTATGAAAATAAAAATTAACATACACCCAATAATTTAATTGTTTTGCCGTCACATCCACTTGTAGTTGTCTATTCGCTTTTTAACGCAAAGTGGCTGACATCTGACGGAATATTTTGGAACTATAGCGAAAGGTGATCGAATTCTCAAAAAACTAGTTTTAATGTAATATAAACTTAATAGATGACTATAATAAGAATGGATATTATGTAAAATGGTCAATTAGTTTACATTTAATGTAACAAGTGATGAATAATAAAATGGAATGAGGCTTTTTCTCGTATAAACAAGTTCACCTTTCGCTCGCATAGGAAGTGGCGCTAACTGGGCGGTGATTAAAAGGCCAATGCAACAAAATGTTGTTATTCGTCCTTAAACGCAAACTGAAATTTAGTATGCGAGTTCAATTGAGACTTGTGCCCTTGTGCTCTCACGGAGAAATTTATTACTACGAAAAAGAGTTTAGTCAGGCTTTTCTATGGATTTACTCTGAAAAGTGATTTAGGAAAATTTAATATAGTTTGTATATTGCATTAAAATATAAAAACTATAAATTTATTTACAATTAATATTAAAATTATCAATATAAAAATAGAAAATTGTCTTGGGTGTATCTGAAGCAAGCTTCATTTTTTTGCAATGGTAGCGTTTTCTATACTTTTCCTAGTCTCGATTAGAAACCGATTTTGACAAATCTTTTTTGGTGGGGCATAGCGCCCCTAGGCTAGCGGCACTTAAAATTTAAACAAAGTATGAAAGTCTAAGTAATTTTTTTATTTAAAGAATGGCGGATTATAAAAATTAAAAATTCTCATAAATATTAAATAAGTAGATGTTTAAGTGATATTTTGCAGTGAGTTATTTTTCTAATATAGGTTAGTTTTAGAATTCTGGAATTCCTTGTCCATTATGCAAACCGAGTTCCAAACTAAATGTCGAGAAATACGTTAATCCCATTTTTCAGAACCTCAACTGGAACTGATCTTTGAATTCTATTTCTATCATACAAATAAAACAAAACAATAACTGAACTAATCCTTGGGGCCGAAAATCAGGTCGCAATCTACTACCTGGCTCCATCTAAATTAATCATGATAAAATTAAATAAAACAAAATTACGAACAAATATCCAGAACGACATTCAGTACTTTGAGCATATTGTAATTCCATTTTCAACCAACACCCCATATTTCATCCAAATCTGTTGAAGAACGGTTTAGCTTTATTAATATTGGCCGTTTTCGAATAATATCTAAAACTAACCCATAAAGAACACAAAAGTTATCAAACAAACGAAAATAACGTACATACTTAACAACAACAAAAACAGCGGCACAAAACTATTCCACGCGCCATTTTGTATTCAGAAGCACAATACAATAATATGCTCACCCATGAATTCGGCCTGTACTGTTTAGCATGCAGTTCGATGTGTCTCCTTTTGTTCTAATCACGCTTTGAGACGAATACACCACTTGCTGTCTTAAAAAGGAAAGAGCTGCTGTGGTGGATGAAACCATCTTATAGAATTATGTTTATGTAAACTCCAAACAATTAAACTCTCCGCATATCGTTTGCAAGCAATAAGTCAAGCTCAATTAAGCTATGTTGTGATTTCCACTTCTCAGATGTCGCCATCATCCAATCTTCCAATAATAGGAAGTCATTCAGAACAATAAGGTTTCGATTTCCCGTGTAAATTACACGTTTCCCGTGTTATAACGTGTGATTGTTTACTTCATTTAGCCTTGTAAGTTGTAAAGTTTTTGTTCAGCCTGGTATTGACAGTTGCTATAATAGCCGAGTTCCATTGTCGAGCAAAGTACTTGTACGCAAAGTACAATGGATCGCAAATTTATTAGTTAGGAGTAAAACATAAGAAAACGAAATTTTTGACATGAATTACGTTGTGAAAAATAATGCTTACTTATATCAATCATATGCTATAACGATTCCCACAGAAATAAAAGTTAATATTTATATTTGTGATATGATGGGCAAACAGAATTCATGCTCGTCAAGCAAGGAAATTTTATTGATGACTGTCAAATTCACCATGTTAGAACAAGATTACCAAATTTCTATTTACTGTTCGTAATAGGTGTAAGGTGGTAATGAATTCCAGATCCAGGCGTCAATGTAATGTGGCTGATTTCGTACGATTTGACAGAAGGTGTCTTCGTTTTCAGTAAGAATTGACAGTGTTAGTGATTATTTTTCCAAACGTCTTATATGTGTCAACGAATATAAGTTACAGCACCCCAAGAAGCCTGAAAGCAGTACCATTGAGATGTTACCATTCTTTCCCAAAAACAAAAAATTTGCCTACTCAAGTGTAACTGCGTTGGTGGTTGATTCGGTGTGTCGCCGAAAACAAATGTACCAACCTCTATTCTATATATAGCAGACCACCACCCCCCAACATACTGAAACTGTTAATTGTGCAACGTATCGCGCAGCTAATTTTTAAAAAGTGGCAACCCTGGCATAATACGTTTATATATTTATAAAATTTGCTATACACAATAAGTCGGTTAAAATATCTTTCTTATCTTGTAAAATATATATATTTTGTCTAAATTGTACTGTAAATTATAGAAAACATTTAAGTCGTAAAATTATTAAATTGAAAATAAAAACCAAATAAGAAAAAATATTGTTAATTTTCAGTTATCTTTGAAAGCGGGTTCTTTCGATCTAGTTCATGTTTACAAAAACAATTCACATTTATCCGTCCGTTAACACTAACTAAACAATTTTTTATTATAATTTATATTTTATCCGAACGTGCCAAAAAAATTTTAAAAAGCCTTTCAATCACACTTATATAATTTGGCTGGTCCCAATTATATGAGTGCATCGCTCTTTTACGTACATATATGTTATAGGTAGGCCCTCCAAAAAATTTAAAAAAAAATTAAGAAAAGTCGAAGATCATGAGACACTGTCAGGGGATCCAAATAGAAATAAGAATATGTTTTCTATACTAATTAATTTGAAAATTGATTAATTCAAGGACTTTACTATTAAATTCGACGTTTATAGTTTTCATCGGCTATCGTTTCCCTTTAGTCGAGAAAAGGAGGAAAAGAAAAATATATCTAATTTTTACTGTTCTTTTCTCTTTTGTTTCTATAATTTCTATAGGGATCTACGATAGCCGTCGAAAATGAACGTTGGTTTCAATAGTAAGACCCCAGGGCTTAATAATCACGTGAAGGACATTAAATCATCATCGATGAAACCAAACCACATACATACAATTGAAAAAATTATCAAGATACTGATTCAAATAATGTATCATAGATCACAGATGGCGTATGTATCGGAACGTTCAGAACGTCAAAAATCCAAGCCCCGATTTAGGTCATCAAGGGGATTTTTTGAAAATAATTGCTTTAATTTGCGTTTGAAACATGTCCTTAATGATGTGCGTGAAATATGTGATAAACCGGAAAATTTTAGGAAAAATGTCACACCCCCCACATACAGTTGAGGAATATTTCGTAAACATCCTTTTTATGATAGTGTTAGCAACATTATAAAAAAACAAACATTCAGGCGAAATGGTATTTTAACCAAAATCGTATCTAACAAAATTTTAAATAAACAAGCAATTCTAAATTAAAAGTTTAACTCAACAGCTGTTTTCAACTCAGTTAAGATTGAGGTTTTGGCAGGTTCTCGTCAATCCCACTATGTTTCTCGGTTAGCTCTATCAAATATTAATTTCATTTAGAAATATCAAATATTTATTTTATTTAGAAGCATCGTCAGTGCACTGTCATAGTTGTGGAATGCTCAAATCTGGTCCAAATTTTCACTATGAATAGCGAATCATTTGCTAATGCCGGATCTATGACTAAATTCTAAAAATCATCATAGACATGGGTATTTGATCGATTAGAACCAGACAAAATCTTGATTAGTAATCATTTGTTTCTCGGTTTGTCTTTTGATTAATTTCATTTAGAAGTTGGGTGCTGCCAAAATTGTGGAATTTTGGAATGTAACCCAGAAGCGTGTTATTTATTTAATATGATTTATAAGTAATTCAGCTGAATACAGCTCGAAATTTTGACAGGTTCTCATCAGTCCCATTTGTTTCTCGGTTAGGCCCGGATTTTGGCTCAGGTTTTCATTATGAATAGACTGAAAATATAAATCATGACTTACTCGTTTTGGAGCCACATTTGTTCATGCCAGAACTATGACAAAATTCTGAAAATCATGGACATGGGCATTTGATAGGCCTAACTGGAAAACAAAATGGGATTGATGAAAACAGGCCAAAATCTTGATCAAGCAAATTGTTAATTTAAAGTCACACGCTTTGGTGAAATATTTGCCCATGCAACAATGACAAAATTCTAAACAATCGGACAAGCGGTCAATCTGGCTCCATAATTAAAGTTTGACATTTTAAATACGAATCAGGTACCTTCCCTATTATTTGGCCAATGTTTTTGACAAATGTAACGCATCCCACACACTTTTTACAAATAACGAATTTAATGATTTATTATTTAACTAATACTCTGCACTCTACACTTAAATTTTAAAACACAACAACAATAATTTTCACAAATATTATTACATACATATTTGTACATAGTTGTATCACTTAACACAATTATATACAATAAATCGCATAATTAATTTCACAACATCACAACTACATATTTATACACAGTGATATGAATGTGCTAGATTCGCATTCGCCTAGATTTATATAGATGACAATGCACTCGATTCGGCTGGAATGTTGTTATCATAACTAATTACAAGTACTAACATCTAAACATAGATGTCACAGCTTTCATTAAAAATTATAAGCCCAAGTGACCAATTTCGACGAGTCATATTTTCCAATATGTGCGATCGTAACAATAGCTGTTTTGCTTTGGCAAACTCCGCTTAGCTTTGAAAAATAAAATATTGAAGGCCAATTTTGGTTTCAGCAATATTTGCTGGTGAATCTCCAGAAACGGTAATTGTTCATCATAGTTGGCTTTTATGTCAGTAGTAATTGTAATTTGAATTGGTTCTATGAAAATCTTATTTTTTTCTAATTTTATTTAAAGCAAAGTCTACTTTAATTACTACTGATAAATACGCCAACTATGATGAACAATATTTTCCGTTACTTGAAATTCACAAGCAAATATTTCTGAAACCAAAATTGGCCTCAAATATTTTATTTTTCAAAGCTAAGTGGGCTTTGCCAAAGCAAAACAGCTAATAATAATTTATGGATTTTTTCCTGTAGGTTACCAATTGGGATTCAAACATGGATTTTTCAACTATTTGGAATTTGTTTGAGATCTTGACCAAATATGATCGCAATAAACGATTTCATAATCAAGCGATGATCTTCAGAAATTTAAATGGATCTATATTGATTCAAGTACGTTAATTGCATAATGAAATGCGATTTGTGGAAAGAGAATGGGAATTACAAAATGTTTAACGATAGTTTAGATGATTTTATATCAAAGTTCTGGAATTTGGCCAACCTGAATTCAATTAGAAGTAATAATTGATTCAAGGCCCACAACCCCCTGATTATTTCTTTAAAACAGCAAATATTTAGTGTAGATCAAGTTGTGCTCACGAATGAAGTGCTTTTTTATACATCTAGAAGTTCTTGATAGGTTCTCAGAATTGATACCAAATGCTATTTCACAGACAGTTCAAATATTTTTTTTTTAAGTATTAATTTTCCTTTGAATTTTTTATTTACAAACGCCGTACCTATTCATAGAATTACAGTATACCACCTGAACATTGCAAGCTCCATGTCAACTTGCACACTGACACGTACGGTGGGTCGGCGCTGAATTCTGCACAGAGGGCCTTAGTTGTATTTATTAACATCACCTATGAATACGCTTTTGCATCCAGCCTCTGGTGAGATCCGAACCCAGTACCTCCCGGTTCAAGTGCTGAACCTTAACCCACTGCACCACTTGTCCGGTATCTATATTTCCAAAAATTACAACATGATTTTCACTCCAAACATCACTCTGTACAGGGTAAACATTGACGAAATGGGATGAATGAAGAATGATGATTAATTTTCTTTATGATTTAAAATAACCAGGCACAAACATTTACATTTAAAATGGCTTTGTAAAAACTCACTTTTATTTATTTAATTTTTGATATTACCATAGTGGCACCTTCGGAATCTAAAGTTATTAACAACCAGTTTACAACTTATTGTTTAACTTTATTATTGAATTCCGAAGATAACCTATTGAAAATTCTAAATTTTTGATAAGGCTAAAATTGAATACGATTAACTCGAATTCTATTAAATTACAGAATTTTTCAGGATTCAGATCGGAGCACCATCGGAATCCCCAGGTATAATCGTAAGTTTTTCAATTTGTTTACGAAGTTGTGCACCAAAACCGTCACTATTAGTAGCACTCCAAATTTAGAGTTCGAGTTACACTTATGAATCACGCGATTAAATAAAGAAAGGCGATCTTTGAAGTGTTCGCTCTCTGCCGATAGCCAGTTATACCCCATTAAAGAATTAGAACTTTCTTAATTCCTAATTTCAAACAAATTAATAAATGTTTTATATAAACTAAAGCACTTATCCGATTTGATGAGCCTCTCCTTTGATTTTCCATTTGCCTCAAATTTTTTTCAAGTTACCTATAAAACCTATTTTTCTGGCGATCCTTCTATATTTGTAAAAAAATACACTAATGACACATTAATTTTTATTTTCAATTTAATAATTTTAGTAAAGCATTTCAAAAATGATTTATATAAATATATTTTTATGGATTTTAGTAAATAAAATTAAATAAAAGTGTTATTAATAAAATTAAACTATTTTAAAAAAAAATGTTAATTTATCAATATTATAATTTATATTTTGATAATTAAATAAAAATTACATATTATATGTTTGCAAACAAGAAAATTAAACTAAAAAAAATAATAAATTAAATATAACAAATAATATTATAATTTATATCATAATAAAACAAAAAATAATAAATTTAACAAAATGAGAAAATATATGCATACACACACTATATTGACGTAAACCAAACAAAACTAAATGAACAATATGATAAATAAATAATAAAACAAAATAAATAAATCAACACAAAATAATAATATAATAAATCAATTTTTGAATGTATATTTGTTTAATTGTTATACTATTATTATTATTATTATATTTATAAATACAATTTAATAAACAAAAATCCTTAAAAAGACATCCTAAAAACATTTTAAAAATTATATTATATAAAAAAAACTGAAATAAAAACAAAACCATTTTAAAAATATTGTTAGTTTTATTTTTAAAAATACGATCTTAATTCAAATAATTGAAAGACTTGAGGTAAGTCGAATACTAAACCACTATTAATTTTCGTTATTATGTTTTACCTTTTATCAATTATATTATATTCAATTGTCACTTGAAATTATTAATTCGGTCGGTATCACATACTGGATTGAACAAACAAATCAAGCAGCACTTGCCTCTCGACGCTAAACTCAAGTGACGCACGAGTCCATTACCATGTTTCCTTGAATGGGATTGGGATTGGGCTGAGTTGAAATTGGATTTTTGTTAATTACAAAACGACGTTTAATGTTTCCATGAGTTAGATTGATGACATTTTTTTATTTTTAGTATATTTTCTTCTCAATAATTTCTAATAAAATTTTTGTCCAAAACAATCTATTTGTCGCCATTTTGTTTTCTCTCTCACTCAATCCCACTAGTTTCGTCAAGTTCAAATTATTTTAACAAAACCTAATTTCAATCCCTGCTTCCATGAACACTAACTCCAACTCAAACCAGTTTCATCCATTCATGGAAACATAGTTATGTACATATTATGTGTAAAATTATTGCTAATGGTATTATAACACTGGCTTTAAAAAAGTGCAATAAAAAAGTAAACCGTGACTAGGAGAGGAATATCAAAACAGAAAGAGACAACACAATTTTGCAAATGTCATGTACATTTTGTTTGTAAACAAACATTAAATGTACCAATAAAAATGTTAAAAATTGTTTGAAACCGTTATCAAGTCACTTCAAATAGTTTTACAATAAATTATTTTTATTGAATTCACTTAAAAATATTCGTTTTGCCTGTAATTTATAAAAAAAAAAAGTTGGAGATGTCAAACAAAAAGTATTGCAACATAATTCTAAACTGCTAGAATTGCTCGTTGGGCTTTTTGATGTGTAAACATCTTTACTCGCGCCTACCAAAAATTGTTGTATTATAGCCCCTTACAATGTCAATATTATTGCGCAATAATGAGCATTGCACAATAAAATTGATCATGTAAGGATAATATTGTAGGTTTGCGCAATGTATTGTGTAAAATTAAATTTTTTTAATAT
Organism: Nephrotoma flavescens; assembly: GCA_932526605.1. Lineage (NCBI taxonomy): Eukaryota > Metazoa > Arthropoda > Insecta > Diptera > Tipulidae > Nephrotoma > Nephrotoma flavescens. Next base: position 190,623,762 of record OW052222.1, on the reverse strand, counting down.
TTATTGAAGTGTGCAATATATTGTGTAGTGTGAAGCCAATATTGTGCAATATATTATATCGGTTGTCAAAAATTCGTTTTATTTTTTTAATTTCTATACATTAAAATGACTGAAAAGAAAAATTATAATTCTAGTAAAGCGGAAGAAAAGGAATTTATAATAAAATGCATCGAAATAAGAGATATTATTACATATTTAAATCCGTAATAAGGAAAAATTGTGCAATAATATTGAGCAGTTTTTAGGCTAAAATTTTTTTTGAAAATTATTTAGCACAATAATATTGTGCAATAATGTTGAACGTGTAAGGTGCCTATTAGAGTAAACTTGTAAATGAAACGAACGGAAATGACGTACCTACTTCGTTTGGAAAAAAGCAAAGCAACAAACACAATAAAACAATTTTGTACTATACATGGCATGCTTGTGTGTATATTATGTAGAATAGTAGGGAAAACAAAAAAAAACTAATTTAAAAAATGAAATAGAAACCATCGGCATTTCCATCGATCAGAAAAATCAAAAAAAATAATTACGATACGAATTACGATTACGAAATTGCATACTCTTACGATTAAAAACACAGTCAACAACTTGTGTATGTTGCTTTATCACGCGTAACGAGCCTCTAGGAGCTGTTCATCACGTCGGCTATCAATGATCATGTCTTCTACTAAATGGGGTTATAATGACGGCCCGTTTTTAACATTGAACTGCCACAGTCTCAGATCACAGTCACGCAGGTATGCTCAATTCATTTGCTTTCCGACACCTGGCTGAGACGAGCATGTTAATACTCCTACGTTTGAATGCTGCGTTCATGTCAGTGGGCTGCCGGAGTAGCAATTCCATCAAAAGATCCATAAAATGAGCATAGTGGACACAAATAATTTACCATACGAACTTCCACTTGTCATAGGTCGGCCTTACTTTCTCAAAACCAATATTGACGTAACAGATGGGCTAGCGAATGGAACGATTGGCTGTCTGAGGTATATCGAATGCAGCCATCCTGACTCGGACAACGAGATCGATGAAAACAGTAAAAAAATGTCAAACGACTCTGGATGGATTTCGGTACAAATTCACAAGTTGGCAAGAAGGTCAGGCGGCTTAAAGTTGGATGGACGCAGGAAACGAATATCAATTTCTAGAAAAAGCTCAACTTTTAATCGAAACAACAATCGGACCATTAATGTTAAGCGTAATCATTTTCCAGTCGTACCTGCATGTGCCACCACAATTCATGCATCACAGGGTGGTACCTATAACGAGATAGTCAGTATATACTCTTACGATAAAAGACACAGTCAACAACTTGTGTGTATTAAGCAATATCATGGGACCTCAATGGGTCCTCTTCAAAATGAGCTATCGCGCCTCACTACAAATCCACTAAGTATAGTTCAGGTTGTAATGGCGAATTTTATGCGAGATAATAATGACGTCTGGTTTTTAATATTGAACTGCCAGAGTCTCAGGTCAACCTAACTGATACAGTCACACAGGGATGCTCAATTTTCTTGCTTTCCGAGATCTGGCTACGAAATGACGAGCATGTTAATATTATTAATTTTGAATGCTGCGTTCAGTTTAAGAGAGATGATCAGTGGGCTGCCGGAGTAGCAATATTTAAAAATACAAGTAGAACTTATATAGTCACCTCGCATAAGGAAATCATCGTTGGACATACAACTGGTATGAGCGTAACAACACAACCCATTGATGATACATACACGGCTGAACTTCAGCTTTTCAATGGGAATAAGATGCTTTCTGTAGTTGTATTCACCTCGCCGAATAAATCTTCAAAAATTCTCCAAGGAGACTATCATCTTTTGCCGATGATTATGAGCGGGGATTTCAATATTAATTTTGCTGTTCCTCAAGCTGAACCACTTATAAACTTCCTGCGAGACGAATTCGATTTGCACATGAACTCAGATCGAAATATATCTATGACGAGATATGGAACGAGCATTGTGCCAAAGAGTAATAGACCAATTTAACGATAATAAACAAATGAAAAACTCTGGTTAGTAAAATTGCATTCCTTCTTCTTTCAAAGTAAACTGTACACACGCACTACACACGCCATGTTTACACATCTCCTTGAGAGTACTAATGGGCTCACTCTTTTTTCTTTTGTTGTTAAAGTTTGGTACAAAATTACTGATAAATTGCTGTTTCTTGACACACATTGATCCGGTTCAGTCCAAATTTTATATGGAAAACCTGATCCAAATTTTGTTTTAGACGACAAATTTTGATTTGAAATCTAGTGAGCGTCTTTGCGTTTTTTCATGAAACATGAACTGAACTGGAACAGATACTCAATTCCCTTAGACGTATCACTTCATGCGACGTGACTATGGATCTTCCTGGTTACTAGTTTTTAAATTTTTTTTTGGAACTTACTAAATAATTTTGTGCAAAACTCTCAAAGAAAATTTTTTAAATCTTAGTTGGCTGCATTAGTTTGAACTTTTTTTTATTTATTTGTCACGTCAAAATTTCAAGTGATAGAAATTGTCATTTGAAGTGAGAGCAGTCGCAAGGAAATATTTATAAAACAGCATACTAAGATTTAAAAAAACAGCCAGAACGACTTTATTGACCAATTATTTTGTAAGTTTCGATTTAATGATCTAGTAACCAGGAAGATGAGTAGTCACGTCACTTGAAGTGATGCGACTAGGGGAATAGAGGTGCAAGCATCAAGAAACACGACTATTTGTATGCACTCACGCTTATTAATATTTTGTATTACATTTTATTTTTCTTACCTCATTTGTAGTTTTCAGACGCTGAAAATTAGCCAGTGTCATAATAACATAAGGTGTTTATTTTTTGTCAAAATTCATTATCATACTAATCAAGTAAAAACAAAAAAATCTGACCCAATGTTTTGTTTTTTCGTTTGTGAGCGCGTATACAACACGAACCACATATAAAACTAGTACTGCAAACATTTTGCAACAACCCTAATTTAAATTCTGTTTATAGGCTAAAGACGGTAGAAGACGAAGAAAAACGCATCGTGTTGCCGCATTGGGTGGCGCTGCATGTTTTATTGATCTGTCCTTAGTTTTCGGCTGCGTCATGACTAAAAACCCTATTTACCATCATATACGAGTATACACGTTGACCCTAAAGTACCTGACACGAATGATGCCGTTGAATTTCTTGATCAAAACGAAGGTGAGGTTACTTCTATCACTTCGCACGTTAAAGCCCCCTATCAAGTTTAAATAGGATTCTTCCACCACAGCACCTTGTATTAAAGAAACGTCAATATCTTGAGAGCTAACCATTTTTATTTTCAAGTACTAATTTCATTAAAACGCTGATAAAATTCTCCTTTGAAATAAGGTATAATAATTATGACTATTTAGTTAAAAAATATTTCAAATTTAAATGCTGAATGCTGAATGGGATTCAATTTTTTTAAGAAACTTTTTTGTTTCTGTACCATTTAACCACAGAATGGACAGAAACGTCATAACGCTATTTTTGTATCGACCCATTTTTTGACTTTGCTTCGCGAAAAGTTTGGAAAAATTTTGTTTACATGGTACCCAATAGAACCAAGAATTCGTTATTTTTGAGTTTTAAATTTGAAATATATATTATATTAAATATTAAATTATTAAAATTTAAATATATTAATATAAGTTTTAATAAATATTAAAAATATTACAGTTCAGCGTGGTAAAACAACGGTAGGAAAATGGTCGATATGTATTTTTTTCTTAGTCTACTCAATGGCGCTTCTGGATAATATCTATTCTGTGATCTAACTCTCGGCCGCCCCGGTTGCAAAGCGGTCAGCATGCTTGCTCCAGTGACCGGAGGTCCTGGGTTCGATACCCGGTGGTGAAAAAATTTTACGGTTGGTTTAGGATCAATGAATTAATCACTCATTATCTGAAATGAAAATATAATTATGAAACCTCATTTGAGGCGGCCAAATCCCTTGATGGGATATAGTGCCAGAGAGAGAGAGAGAGAGAGAGATAGAGAGAAATGATCACATCCATTTAAAATCTCGATCTCGCCAGGTACTTGGAACATCGGAACGGTAGGTTTTCGAACTCCGAACATTGATGATCTGGTATTTGTATCTGCGGTTTATTCCAGGTGATCGATGAGAGAATCTATGTAGAATGATGAGTTGTCAATTTCGTAGTTTCCATATTCACGCATCTTCTGGAAGTGCCAACCCTTGTTAAACCTAGGCCCTTCAATAGGTGATTCCGTCGAGGAATCCCAACTTCTGGACGCACAATTCGGTGATGAATGAGGCTAAACTTCCTGAATCTAATAGAGCTCCACAAGTAAATAAAATATGATTTACTCCCCGTATACCAGTACTGTTTGTAGAAGTCCGGTATTGAATTTTGGCGGATGCGATTGGTACGTATGAATGGTGGGTGGAGTCAATAAAACTGTGGTTTTCCCAACTTTGTTGATTGTTGTAACCTCGACATTTTCATCATTTCTGATCTGGCCGGTAGTGATGTAGTGGTTAGCTGACAAGTGAAGCAACGTATTGTGACGCTTATGGCATGTCTTAAATGACCTCTTTGAACGGCATCTCGAGTCCAACGGTGGCCTAAGGTGTTGGGTGTCCAAACTAATTTAAAATTATATAAATTAAGCAAGGGTCACCATCGTTTCCTGTATTTCCAAAAGCCCGTGCGAAACGGATCACTGAAGATGTTCTACTCTCTTCTCTTAATGCATCATTAAGGTAGTGAAGCTTTTCCACTCCAGCAAGGACCGGGTCGGGTAGATTATCGTGCTCGGTTGACACAAACACATCATGGAATGATTGCCATTCTTGATAGCTATGCCATCAAATTTTGGTAGAGTTGAGAGTTCCGTGGGTTAATGTCATCGAAACACGGTGGCGTTTTCTGATGTATTTCTTTTTTTGTACGTAATTCATCGCATTCTCGAGCCATCGATTCTGTGTCTGAATCTTGCACGAAAATATTCCATCCTCGCTATCGATAAATGATTTCGGAATAAGGTTCGGAGTGTAGACAACAAATGCATTAATTTGTTTAAATATAGTGTCACGGCAACGAAGAAACTGGTGTTGGGCTTCAGAGGCATTTTTAGATACCTAATTTTTACTTGCACCACACTTTACACTTAATTTCACGGCTGGGTTAGGATCAATGAATTAATCACTCATTATCCGAAATGAAATTCTGATTATGAACCCTCATTTGAGGCGGCCAAATCCCTTGGCCGCCTCAAATGAGGATATAGTGAAAGAGAGAGAGAGAGAAATGAATGACTTTAATGCTTAACCGTTCTCTGGTGCTGGTGCTTCTAAAATCCGTCTTATTTTCTCTAAACATGGACCAGTGCCGTATCTCAATAGTCTGATACTTCATGTCCTAAATACCTATTTTTTTATTCAAAGAACTCCCAGTTCACCTTCACATTGAACCCCTTCAACCTATACAATACCTGTCGTAACTGTTCTAATAACTCTTGCAACGTTTTTCCTCCTATACAAGCTATACAATTTAAAATCTGATTCTACTGACTGAAAAATAGATACCGCGAGAAACAACCCCCGTTGGGTATAAACACCCAACGGGGGTTGTAGTTGTACTTTAGGGGACAACCGAAGTTGCATATATGCGCCTTTCAAATCTAACAACACAATATAATTTTACTAAAAAAATATATTTGATGCGACAGAAATATTTCAATGAACGGAACAGGTATGTCAACTATGAACGGATCATACATGCCCCGACCTAAAAAATGTGTTTAAATTTTAGAATGACTAAAGAAGAACTCCGTTAAATTAATTTCTAAAGAAAGTTCGAAAAGCCCACCAGGGTGTTGTTCTCATTATTTTTAGCCTTTGCTTGAAATGCGCATAAATAGTATCTAAATTGCAATAATTTGCGATTCGCACAATTAACCACAGGCCATTAAAACTGTTTTATTATGAAAATGTTATTGAACAATGAACAGCCCTTCCCACATTACAGAGACCTCTATCGAAAACTAGTTAAAGCTTACTATGTATTAGTTACTATTTACTCACACGATGGCAGCCTAAGAAAAAAATAATCGTTACATTCCGTTATCTCAATTTTGTAATATATACTTTTATAAACTATTTAATTCCGTTCTAAAGCTTTTAAAATGTAAAGACAATTGTAATGTACATAATTTTATGTAGTATTTTTCACAAAATCAATGAACATCACATAACGGAAAAGCGCTTCTCCACCATATTATTGTGTGCGTTCGTCGAATCGTTTTCGTATAACGACGCAACGCAAAAAATAAATTGTCAAAATAAAAATGAACTAGTCCCCAAAAAATCGAAAAGACAACCACTTCTAGCAACATAATAAAAACAAATAAAATTTTGTCCCGCTTGCACGTACAGTGGCCATGCTGTGATTTTATGTAATCGCCTCGCTCATTTTTAGTAACAAAAATTTTTTTTGTTTGTTCGAAAAAAGATGAAAAAATACCTCATCACTTCATTTCATTCAAATAGTTTGATGAGTAGAAGTGTGGTGTTAAATATATAAATTACTAAAACAAGAAAATTGTAACAAGAAAAAAAGGAATTTTTTTTTAATTAAATTTATAATTTTAATTAATTTTTAAATTAATTATTAGAATACAATTTTAAATTAAACTTTTCTTCCGTACTTTTTCTGTTTAACGTACGTTTTTTATGATAATTGATCGACGCACTTGCGAATTAAAATTTTTCTCGATTTAATTCACGTGTTAACCAACCATACTCAAAGATTGAAAAAGTTCTATTTTACAAAATATTGTGTGAAAATTTTTGAATTAAATCAATTATAAAGTTGTTCATATTAATTTACATATAATTATAGGTAAGAAATTATAATTTATATAAGGAAAATTTTAAATTAACAATACAAAAAAATTCAACATGGATGATATCCTTATTGAACTCGATACGTGGGAATCTAGGACGTTGATTTGAAAACGGTTACTCGTTTATAGATGCCGGCTATTTAAAAATTTGATATTAATTTGGAATATCGTCGTGAAATTCAATTCGTTTATGTATATCTAATCTAAATGTATGATTGCCAGAAAATTAAATTTACACATTTAATATAAAAAGAAACGCGCCATTTTAAAAATTAAAATTTACATATTCAGATGTTTTCCGCATGGCATTTTTTTTCAATACGCTATTTCTTGTCAACTATTATCTATGGATAATTTAAACGTGGCATTTTGTAATTTGGACTTTTCGGTGTTCTTAATTATAAAATATTAGTGTTTTTTCGATGAGAGAAAAGATAAAAGACATTTCTAAGCGTATTCGTTAGTTCCATCTATGATTAGATCCTTACAAGTTCTTACCTCTACCAACGTGTCGAACAATAGTTTTTTGAACAAATACAATTCATGATTCATCATGAAATTTTATGACGTTAAATTTTGGTAAAAAAAATAAAACTGCAAATTTAATGACGTCAGTATTATCGGCTTTATTAAGTAGTTTTCTAATAGAAAGCATGACAATTAAAATGTTTGCTCTATTTACGTTTGTTCGGGAAAGGAAAGAAAGTTTTATTATAATGTAGAAAGATTTAGTGAAAGCCAAAAATTTATAAACTTTTGTATATTTATTTTTTTCGACAGAGTTTATTTAAAAGTAGAACCGCGAGACATGTCTTCGTCTGGAACGACTTGTTACAAATGTAACCGCCAAGGGCATTTTGCTCGTGATTGCACACAGAATGGTTATGATAGAGATCGTGATCGTCGTGTGGGTATGGCGCGCAACAGAGAGAAGTGCTATAAATGTAATCAATTGGGACATTTTGCCCGCGATTGCAAAGAGGATGCTGATCGTTGTTACAGATGTAATGGTAAGCAATATTTCTATATAAAACAAATTTCAACATCGTAAACATATTAACCGGTTGTATTTGTATTCGATGTATTTACAGAAACTGGTCACATTTCACGAGACTGCAAGCAGCCTCAACCAACATCTACATGTTACATATGCAATAAAGAAGGTCATTTAGCCCGTTTCTGTCCAGATCAAAGCTATTCACGATCAACTCTAGCATGTTACAAGTGTAACAAGGAAGGACACATTTCGAAAAATTGTCCAGATGTAAAGAAATCTTGTTATAATTGTGGTGAAATGGGCCATTTGAAACGTGAATGTCAAAATGGTGGAAGGAATTAATTTAGAAAAAACATAATTTTGTTGTTTCTTAATTAAAACAATTTAATTATATATACATTTTTTTTTTATTACGATATGATTTTAATTATTCATATTTTTCCTTTTTATTAATTAAATGATAAACAAATTTTATGATAAAAACACTAAATTTAAAAAAATTTTGGTGTAGTAGATTGCGCAGAGTTAAATAAGCAAAAAATATTAGGAATATTAGTTTTTAATATTTTCTTATTTTTTATTCCCATCGAAATAAAAAATGTAAATAAGAAAAAATTTAGTGATTAAAGAGAAAGAAGTTAAAATTTTGTCTTCACAATATTACCTAATTTTTTTAAATACCTATTTTAAAAAGATTTGTACTTAAAAAAATGAGTAAATTTTATTTATTTTCACATTATTTCAATGGATAAATAAAAAACAAGAACTCATGACAAAATAATTAGAACGAAACAGAAGGAACGTAAAACAAAGTATTTAGTAGATTAATTGAGAAGAACGTAAGACCTATAATTCATATTATAGAGCTTCCATAAGATTATTAAAAAAAGAACAATATAAATCATATTTTTTTATAAATGTTGGTTGGTTGGTGAAAAACATATAAAAAAAATTGATGTTTTAAATTTTGCGGGTTATATTTTCGATCTTTATTAGAATTTTTTTTTATATTTTGTGTGTGATCATCTCAATAAAATATATGTTGCCTTATACAAAATAATAAATGTATAGTCAAATAAAAACGAAAAATTAGGAACGAAAATAATGATGACCCTCAAAATAGATAACATCAAAAATTCTCTTTAAAGACTGATTATTTAAAAAAAATATTAAAATTTACATAAAAACTCAAAATTTTAATTTAGTTTACAAATATGCAATCAATTAATCTAGTAAAACTACAAAATAAAAACAGATAAATCAATAATTTATTGTATAAAATAATTTTCTTTTTATATATTATTTTTAATATTATCACTGAATTTTTATTATGAGCAGACCATATATATATTTAGTAGGGCCTATTTTTTTTAATTCTGTTTATAAAAAAAAAATTTTACATCTTTTTTATGTTAGTAGAAAAACAATAAGGTCCCGTTCTATATAATATGTATAATTTAAAACAAATTTTATTTTTTAGTAATCTATCGTTTTTTTTTTATCAAATAGTTAAGATATAATAATCTATCGTCGGTGTGCATACAAAAAAAAAAACAAAAATATGTAAATTTATCTGTTTTGTTGTGTTTTTTTTAAATGTAATTCTGGAAATGGGACCATGTATTTTCTATTTATTTAAATTTTTCTTCAAATATTTCAAATAATTTTAATATTATTTTCTTTTGTTCCAGAGAACTTAATTAGCTTTTTACATAAGAAAAAAAGGCTACAAAAATTTAATTAATTGACATGAAAATGGAGTAAAATTGTATTAATGTATCAAAAAATAAAGAAAAAACAATAATTCAAATAAATTTTTGATTGTTTATTGATTCTGATAGTAATTATCAATCACTTCCTGCTGTTCTTGTTCGGTTCGCTGTAAATACTGATACTCAATTTTTAAACGTTCCAATTCCATAGTTTTCTCGGTAATTTGTGACTGGATTATTTGTTGTTCGGTTTCCTTTTCTTTGGAAAACGCTTTTAATAAATTTTGGGCCCCAATTCCTTTCATTTTTTGTTTATCTACCGTTTCAGAAAATTTCAATGCTATGGTTATGAATTCATCTGTAATCTTTCGGAAATCCGATAATTCTAAAATGGATCAAATAATATTAATAGTTGGTATCATTTAGCTCGAGGCGACTCACTTTCTGTAAAATTTGAACATTCATCTTTTAAATCACTTGTTTCATTTGCCACATTTGGTTCCAAAACGCGCAATGTATATAAATCATCAAAGTAGATTCCAATTTTACCTAGTTCGTCTGACATTTTAAAAGCACTACACACTTATATGGTTAGTTTGCATTTTAATCGTTGCCATGACAACAAAAAATCGATCAATCCGTTGCTGAATAAGAAAGAGGGGTTTAATTTCGCTCGCCAAACCTAAAGGTGCGGTTTGGCACTTGGTTTTTACAAATTACGAATTTTATTAAAAAGTTCAAATTTTTGTAAATAAAAAAAATCAAGGGCGGAAGAGAATAAATGAGAATCAAACCTACATGGGTAATTGGTTTCTGAAATAACTCGTATTGTGTGCAATTACACTACCTACTGTGTCGAGGGAATACTACTTATATTCAATATGTTACTGGCTCCAGGCCGCTCCTTGTGTTAATCGTAAGACAGAGTTTTATAATAGCAACCACGCCCCCATTACAAATGAGGCACTCACTACTAGCTCATCTGTCATGCGTTGGTCTCACAGCTTCCTCCCTAAAGCATTAGTTTGCACGTACCAAGTGGAATTCCAACATTTGCTCTGTTTGATCCACAAAAGCGGATATTTATCGGATTTACAATTCCCAAGAGATGAGACAGTTTTGCGCTACTTTCGAGGTAATGAAAATTGATAGTCAATAGTTGGAGAGGTTAAAGTTTAATTTAGTTCACCACAGAACACTACCTACAACCTTCCTTCTGAAGGCTCTCCGTGCCATTTAAACTGAGTAAGTTATCAATGTTCCGAGTTTTAAAAACAGCTTTATTCTTATCCTGAGTCTGTGTTGTGAAAGAGAATTTATCGCGGTTTTTAACAGATTGGTTTGTTAAGCCAATGTAAACTCTTAAAGCAGTTAGACCTTATATTAGTCGGTTGCTTGTTGTAGTTGCAGATCCGACAGAATACGCGACTGCTTTTGTTATTACCTCTGTGTACTACAATTTGTCCAGGAATATAACGATTACAATCTTTCTATATAGCCATTCAAAAGGAAATTTTATTCTGGGAAATCATCGTCGATAGCCGGCTTTGGCCGCTCTACAATATACCTCTGCTACTCCTCAAATACATTTTTAAGCATATTCACACAGATATTAAAATTTATTATTTCTTTGAATGGTTATTTGTTAGAGTCATCGATTATAATTTTTCTATTGTCTAGGATGAGAGAATACCGGAACAGGAGCCGTTAATCCGTTGTTCGTTCCATATTATAAAATGAACCCTTAGTTTATAATAATTTTTCATAATAGGTACACCAGACGCTTTTGCTCGCTCTTCTTAAAAGTACCCACTTTATAATCCAACAAGGATGATTAGGTAGCGAACAATTTCAAAAGTTTATCAAAATTTAGTTTTTTTTAATTCGCAGTTCGTGTTACAGCCAAAACAATATCGGTAGAATTTCCCTTTCCTATTTTTTATATAAATCACCGCTGTCTGTTTTATTTTTCTTCTATACCTAAGGTAGATTTCATTTTTGCACAGGTACTTATTTCCTCAAAATTCGAATAGCTTTTATATGAACAATAGCAGAATAGAAACACAATTTACACTGTATAGCGCCCAATATTAGGTCTTTTCTCTATTTTTGAGGGATTTAAACCCCTTGCATTTGTAATGGTTTTCAAAATGTTACGATATTTCTCCAGGTATAATATACAATCGCGGGTTATTGTGAAACTGTGAACTGACTACAGAATTACCAAATACGGGATGTGATTACTTAATAAAAATACGTACGTATTCGAAAGTTCAAGAAATTTGAAATTGGGCTAGAGAATTGCAGAAATATAATCTAACGCCAAGGCAATTAACCGTTTGAGTCCCAAGGTGTATTGAAAAAACACTTTCGAAGAATCCCAAACAGCGCAGCCGCGCTTTCTCTAAATGAGAGAAGAAGATGAAATGAATGAGATGAAAAGGCAATCTATTGAGACAAACCTATTGTAAAATGTACTACATATTTACATTAAAACGAGCTGTGTGAATGTGTGATGTACTTGCTTCAGTAAATCTGAGCGCGTGACTTCGACAATCGGTAACGTACCGTCAGCTGTCGACAATATTCGAAATGTGTTGCTTTTTTTCGACGTAAAATCTCAACAGCGCAATCGCGCTGCTTGGGACTCAAACGGTTAAATATTTAAGTACCTAGATATAATATATGCTTGTATTAGGTACGCAATTAAGTTTTCGGATATTTTTTTTGAAAAATGGAAAATTTCAATACGAATATAAACAATGGTTTATTCAAAGTATTGTCCTTCGCTATTTGCACATTTTTTCGCTATCTACAAATCTCTCTGGTAATTCATAAATACCACAACGACAAATCAAAAGAAAAAAATCAAAATTTCCCTCTTCGATTTTCCATCCGTCTCTCAGACAACTCATGCGGCACCCATTTTCCCTTCTTTCGAATTTTTCCCATAGCATGTAAACATTTGGAAATACCTTAGCGAGTCATGTTTAATGTGTAGTTTTCGATGGTGTATGTTCACCGTAGGCCTCCTCACGCAAATTTTTTGCATTTTTTTTCAAGTTAAAGCAGAAAAGCAAAACTTCCCTTAAACGCTGTTTGTTTGGCACAAACCCCGACATTTTCGATCTTAGAAAAAATATTTTGCGTTGTAATGCATGCTGGTATAACAACTGGTTCATCGTTAACAATAACAATTAACAACTGTCCATGTCCAGTATCCACGCTATGAACAAAACGCAACTATGACAAATCCGTGGTTCCACACTTTGATTCTTCGGTCGTGATTCTTTCCTCGTTCCCTTCCCCTTCACCTACAAACTAATTTTTTGGCGGGGAAATTCTTGATTCTTTTTTCAGCAAAAATTTTTTTTGATTCAACTGATTCTCGCACAACAACAAAAATAAATTTTTCAAGGACACCTTGTTTATTTGTCGTTTTTGGGTTAATTTTAGTTTAATTTGCACTTCGAGTGCAAAAAATATATTTTTTCAACCAAAGAAGCAGTTTTTGCATGCAAATAATAAACATTTTTTACAATACGAATAAATCAAAAAACATAATGTTACGCACATATGTACATAAAAAAAGAAACGCGCAAAGAAATCAAATGTGGACGGCGATTGATTTTTTGAAATCATTGAATCACGACGAAAGAATTAAAGTGTGGCGAGGACATTAGATATGCCGCAAGCACCATCTATCACGACGAAAGAATTAAAGTGTGGCGAGGACATTAGATATGCCGCAAGTACCATCTATGTGTGAAACCCGGAAATTTAATTGCGCACGAAATTTAAATAAGGAAAAGACTGGGTTGGTAAAGATTACGGGACTATTTCGCTTTCCACGTCCTTTAGTGAAATAAAAACCCTACCGAAATCAGGGCAATTTTGGAAGCTTAGAATTGTACAAAAAAGTTATATTTGTGTTTCCATCGAACCCAGTGGTTGGTATCATCGACTTAAAAAAATATGTGTAAGATAACAAAAATAATTGTAATACATAATAAAAGATAATTCAATTTTTATTCATCTAATTCCAATTCATTAATATTCCTGTTTCCCATATTTGGCATTTTCTTTTTAATACCAATCAATGTAACACCTGTAACGGCACCTGGCGATCCCCCTAATAGCACAGTAAACATCGTATTTGGATTCATACACAACCAAATTTTATGAATCATTTTGTCCACCCTACTTAAATATTTCTCCACATTAGTGTCGTCCAGCTCATGCGGTATTTTGACATGTGTTAGCACAAAATCCTGTGACACACCTAACTCTACCGTTTTCTTAATGGCATCTTTATTCGTAGGCGTTGAGATTAAATTCACCGCTAGTTGATCGGTTGGGAAAAATTTCGCCAGATCAATTGTAGTCTGTTGCGACCAAACGCACGACATTGTGCATGAAGCTTCATTCAGTACACTACATAAATTTTGCTTAATCGCAGTTTCTGATTTAACGGCTTCTTTTGCTCCATTTTTCAAATGACTATACACTAGATGAGAACGTTTACGACTTCGAATCACCTCATCTCCAAATTCAATCGAATTCGCCAATTTTAGCTGAACTAATTTTAAAGCCGCAATCGCATCTTCGACGGAATCATGAAATTTCTCATTTTGAATCGCAATGTTGAGAAATTCTTTCACTAACACTTTTAGTTTGGATTTGTATTGTGGCAAACCCGTTCGATTGAATATTACACTTGTATCAATTACATAAGGATGAATCATTCTCATAACGATTAAGTCATTAAAAAGAGAATGGCCGACCAGTATAGCATCGGATGGTAGCAGCTTTTTAACATCATCTTGAACGTCTTCCACTGTTTTTGTTACATTTTCTAGAAGTTCTGCTGAAAGTCCCGAATGAGGAGTCAAATAATCAAGTATCACACTTTTAGGGCGTACCAGGCTCTCATATACCGTTTCATGATTTTCATTTACAATTGAAATACGACCCAATTCCAAAATATTCTTGTTTGTCTTAACCATTTCACAATCTATTCCGAACATTGGTGAAGATGGCGTAACTTCAGTATACACATCTTTGGTGAAAACATAGTTTTTATAACGATGGTGAAGGGCGCCTTTCATAGGAAATGGATATTGTTCACAAATTAACTGAACTGGCGATAGTAAGAGTTGTGTTCGTGGAAACGTATCTGATTTTGGTAAGCTCAAGTCGGGCTGCTGTTCCGATTTAATGGCAAATACGGATTTCGATAAATACGTAGGACACCTTTTTAAATGCAGCTTCGCATTCTCCAACGTCTCGTATTGTTTTATTAACTCCTTTTGTTTAGAAATAGTTAGCGGCACAGTTAACAATTCCTCGATTAGCTCATCACTTCCTTGATATGGTGGCATTACAGTTTCGAGTTTTATGTCGAAATGGATTAAACTATTTTGAAAACATTGCGGGTAGGATTGAAAATGGTACAATGATAGCCCCTCGACCACTAATACAATAGTATTTGTGATATTCTTAGATTTTTCTAGTTTGTACCAGGCCCAATCATCTTTTGGTGCTTGTTCGTCGAGTAGAACACGCAGTAATAAATTGGGCAAATCTGTTATAAATATTGGCGTTCTTTTATTTGCATCGTAATCAATGTGTGCATTTTCTCCTTGCTGTTTCAATGAAATTTTAGGTGGGTGAGATGTGCGATTCCTCTGCCGAATTTTTTGTTTAATCATTGGTACATCAAACGCCTCTGTATCGCCATTCGATAGTTTTGATTTTTTCGATTCTGGCTCCTCTTTCGCACAACCAGAATTTTCATTTAAATCGATCAAATTCACTAAAGCTTTCAATTTTTTCAATTTATTCTCCTTTTTTAAGTCTTTTTTTGATTTATACATTTTTATATCTCGACATGCTTTCGCAGAATACAAAAAAATGAAACTGTATTTTGTTTATTTTTTGACGTTTTGAACAATAACGTGAAGTAAAGTATGATCGTGTGCCTAAACCAAACCACCCTATAAACATGGTACGCTGGCTTTGTAGCTATATCCCTTTTGTGTTTTACTAACACAATTGTGTGGGGGGAACGGCAAAAGTACCATGTCAAAAATTTATTTTTGTATGTGTTTTGAACCTACTTACATATTTGTGTATTCCTTTCAAACTTATTTTCGTTCGTAAAAATCGGTATAACTATACACACAATTGTGTTGGTTGTACTTCAAAGCAAGTGCAATTTTTTATCAAAAACGCCATTACATACTATGATTTTCTACTCACACATTTGTATCGTTTGGGCTTTAATTAAGCCATTTTTTTGTGTTTGAAAAAGGGGTATTCCATGGAGAAAACAAAAATTTTGCTGAGCAAGATTGCTGAGAAAGAAAACTTTTCTTTTCGTCCGAAAAGAACCACTATAACTATACACACAATTGTGTTGGTTGTACTTCAAATCAAGCGAAATTTTTTATCAAAAACACCATTAAATACTATGATTTTTTACTCACACATTTGTGTAGTTCGGACTTAAATACAACTATTTTTTTTATTTATGGTTGAAAAAGGGATATGTGATAATTTTTTTATTTGTTAAAAACCTTCCTGAACCTCAAAAACGAGAAGTTACTCACATATATGAAACGATAAAATACGTGAGCTCAAATACTTTTCTGTAAGGAAAAGGGGAAAGGGAATTCTATTGGGGATGCGCCGTAAATGACGATTTTTCTTCAGGATTTATCCACAAGAGATGATTAGTCGATCGAACGAATGCAACCATAAACCCGTTTTTTAAAAAAATAAAAAATATAACGTAAGAGAGCGAGAGGTAGGATTATATGTATTCGACTATACTCGGAATAACAAAAATAAAAACTATAATAGAAATTGTGTTTTATTTTGCTGTCACTTAAAAAGAATAGCAGAGCGAAAATTTTCGTCCCAGGAATAAAAAACTTAACGATTACAACAACAAAACTCAAACAAATTTTTGTGCGTTGCATGTAATATGCATGCTTATTATTTTATAAATGGGAATTTGGGATAATTCGTGCATTTTATGTTTTCTATTTATAAAATATTCATGTACACTAATACGAATATAAAATCAAAAACAATTTTCACTATACTGTAGAATTGTATTTTTCTGAAGCTAACCTAAAAAAACTATTTATCTAATTGCGGTAATTTAAACCGCATATAAATATTTTTTATAATTTTAAACAATAGACTTACACTACAGAGTAGAAACTTTTATTTTTTCCATATAAAATTTGCTATTTCATTTGAGACATGTCAGAGCAGGATGGTTATATAAAAAATGCATATGGCGGTATAATATGTCAAAGAAAAAGCCAACCCAACAACTTTTTGTTTTTGTAAAAAGTGACGCGCTAAATTTTGTGTATTGAAAAAATCGTGATATTATTAATTAAAATAAATAAAATATTAAGTATAAAACAGTGAATCGTGTATTATAGTGTATCGTTTAAAAATAAATTTTGAAAACTTTTGATTGAAACATTGAAATGAAGTGTTTAGTGAAATGTTGTCTAAATGCGCCTCGAAAAATCCGAAAAGGAATATCTTACCATCTATTTATTATTTTTTTTATATATAAGTGTTTATATAAAATAAAATGAAAATTATGGTAAAAGGAAAGTGATTTGTGATAAAATTATCCATATTTTAATTTAGAAATCATAAAAAATTAATTAAAAAATTTTGGTTGTTGTTGGGCTTTTTTTTTTTGTAAACAGATGTTATATTACAGTGTCGCATTTTTCTTATTGCTTCGTACATATTCTCTACGTGCTTTTCTTTTCATAACTACATTTTATTTTGGAATACTATAAGTACAATTTTTTACCGAAAAAATAATTGCGAATTTGTGTAGTTTTTAATTTCGATCAAACAAATTCTAAATACGACTCATTGAATTATATGCTTTCTCTTTTACCCTCCGAATTTGACTCACTTGACAGCTGCTATCATTCATTCTCGTCTCTTATTCTAAGTTTTAAACACATATATTTGTTTAGATTTAATACGTTTATACTCAAAACTATTGTAGTTTTACTCAATATTTTAGCAAATACATTAAAAAATATTAAATATATATTATATTATATTTATTATTATTTATTGAATTTTAGAATTTTAATATTAATTTTAATATCCAAAAATATTTGGTTTTACGACCGTCGATATGTACTTTTTATGGTTATACGGAAACGGGCTTTGCGGTCTTGTTTTTTAAAAATAAAAGATGTAAAATCTTCTTTGTTACCCACAAAGGGGTAACAAAGAAGATTTTACATCTTTTATTTTTAAAAAACAAGACCGCAAAGCCCGTTTCCGTATAACCATAAAAAAAATTAATTTTAATTTTAATTCTAATTTTGATTTCATTTTCATTATCATTATCATTATATTTTTTATATTATATATTTTATATTTTTTATTTTTATTGTTATCTTCAATTAAGAATTTGCTGTATTAGTTTTTAGTCCTACGAACTTTTATAAGCAACCCTTGTTGTTGCGCAAGTCCGTGATATTGAATAAATAAGTAAATAAATAAATGAAATATAATAATGAAATTAATATTTTAAGTAATCTATAGCCGAAAAGTCAAATTGGAATAATAATTTTTTGCCTTCGTTTTATTGTTATTTTTTTATTCCATCTATAGTTGGCCCATAAAGTGTGGATGGTGGTCTATTTTCGAGCTGAAATCCCGGCTGTCAGTTTGACAATCTATTTAAATACATAAGCTACAAGTCGAGTGAGGATGATTCCAAAACAAATAACATTTCGAAATTTAACTTATATTAGTGCAATATTGCACAGAAATATTAGTAAATGTAGCTTCAATTTACAATCAAAAACAGAACCAAATGTAACCCATTTTGGATTTGAAACTGTTACGACGGAAGAGAAAACAAACAAAGGTTGGTAAGAATTTATTTAAATTGGGCCCCCATCATTAAAACGTTTATCATCTGTTTTTAGTTCATAAAGTATTCGAAGATGTTGCAAATTCTTATGATTTGATGAACGACGTCATGTCACTAGGAATTCATCGCCTATGGAAAGATTGTTTTATGGAAAGGTTAGGACCTGTCCCGGGTACCAATCTGTTAGACATGGCTGGAGGAACTGGAGATATAGCCTTTCGATATATAAATTATTTAAAGAATTCTGGGTTTAACGAACAAAACTTAACAACTAGCGAAGTGACTGTAGCAGATATTAATAAAAATATGCTAGAAGTTGGAAAAATCAGAGCCGAGAAACTAGGGCTTGCAAATTTGGACCAAATACAAGTTAAATGGAAAGAATGTAATGCAGAACAGTTACCATTTGATGCCAATACTTTTACAGCTTATACCATTGCATTTGGAATTAGAAATTGTACTTATATTGATAAAGTGTTAGCGGAAGCGTATAGAGTATTAAAACCGGGAGGAAGATTTCTATGTCTTGAATTTAGTCATTTGAATAATAAACAGCTTCAAAGCCTTTATGACAAATATTCATTTGAAGTAATACCACCAATGGGGTACATACTAGCAGGGCAATGGCAAGCTTACCAATATTTAGTAGAGAGTATTCGAAAATTTCCGAATCAAGAAGATTTCAAAGCGATGGTTCGTTCGGCTGGTTTCAGCCTAGTTTCTTACGAGAATTTAACATTCGGAATGGTTGCAATACATTCTGGGTTCAAATTATAAGAAAATAAATTTTAACATTACATAATAATATACTATCTGAACTAGATACTACTTTTTGTTTGTATTTTTCTATTCAAGCTTCATTTCGACAAATTACAGATATTCTACGCAACTTTTTTACTGCTAGTGATTTAAAATAAGAATTCTCATTGCCTAAAATTTCGTGCGTGAAATTATAACGTGCTGAATTTTTCATTATATAAAGAGACCTGCGTTTTAGTAAGATATCAGCATAGAAATTTTCTGAATTCATAAGATTTCGTTGCTTTGGTTGATCAAGATACTCATCGTAACCGCCTGTATTTTGTTTGTATTGCTTTTCATCAGTTCGTACGAGTCGCATAACAGAGTCAGTTAACAAACTAATTCCTGCTATAGTTGATCCACAGTACTAAAATATAAAGTTTTATATGTAAATATTATCATCATTGCATAACAAAACCTTCGTGTTTTATACCCGTGTACTATCGACATGAGGCTTGATCACACCATCTTCAGCCAGGTCCAAAACATGAATGTAAGGCATTATCTCACCGTTGAATGCAACATCACTAACTCTCTGTATTACATTTTTATTTGCGGGATACCAATTTCTACGTTCGGTTTCTCTAAAGCCATGGATTGCCTAAAACAACACCACTTCAGAATTTGCGAATTAAACTGATTATTGCCCTCTTACATCATCCCAATGATCAAATTCATATCGCATTCGTTTTAGGTACGGTTCTAATTCTACTAAAAAATGTTCTTCTTCTTGCTCACTAATAAAATCAGGAATTAGTCTCATATCATTAACGAAATTATTAAGTTCATCTTGCGGCCAGTCGTTTTTGAATTCGATATAATCTGGAACTAAGGTGCAAAAAAATGGTTATTTTTAATTTACTAGACTTTGTTAATTTTACCTTTGACCGGTTCTATAGTATCACGATTCTTATTTTGTATATTGAAGCTACAATTTCTGGAAATATGTATTACATTTGCTTTAATAAAATTATTTAAACATTTCGATTTTATCAAAAACATTGTTTCTAAAACCTGAACAGCTGTCAAACGCCAAAAACTTTCTGAAAAGGCTTTATTGTTAGTGTTGTTCTTTAATTATGAACATCGTCTTTCTTTGCTAAATTTACAACAACAATCCCATATCCCTTTTTCAACCAAAAAAAAATCGTTCTATAAAAATGGTTCTAAGTCCAATCCACACAAATGTGGGACTAAAAAATCATAGTATGTAATGGCGTTTTTGATAAAAAATTACACTTGATTTGAAGTACAACCAACACAATTGTGTGTATAGTTATAGTGTTTTTTTTTTTTCGAACGAAAATAAGTTTGAAAGGAAAACACAAATATGTAAGTTGGTTCAAAACACAAACAAAACGAAATTTTTGACATGGTACTTTTGCCGTACCCACACAATTGTGTTAGTAAAATAGAAAAGGGATATATCCTTTGTCCTGCCCTGTAAAACAATTGTGTGGGTACGGCAAAAGTACAATACAAAAAGTATGTGTTTTAACCCAACTTAAGGTCGAGGCACATAGTTTTCGTTCCGTTCCGATTCGTTTCGTTTTCAATAAGTTTTTTTAAATTCTCACGCACATAGCTTTCGTTTCGTTTTGAGTTGTTTTAGTGTTATTTGATAGATCGAACCTTTTAATTTCAATATTGTTTCAATTCAATCAATTATTTATAATTTCATATCAATTGATTTAATAATGAGTGAAGATTTACACATTGAAAAAAACGATAACCATAAACGCCAAAATAAATAATTTGAGGTTATTGTTTAAGTTTTTATTGAAATTTGATCAACTGTTTCGGTTCGGTTCCGCCTTAAACTTAACATTGTGAGCATGTTTTCGGTTTTCCATACATATTGACATATTCAACTTAAAGGTCGGAACGGAACGAAAACTATGTGCATCGACCTTTACACATTCGTGCATTCCTTTTCAACTTATTTTCATCCGAAAAAAAAACACTATAACTATATACACATTTATGTTGGTTGTACTTCAAATCAAGCGAAATTTTTTATCAAAAACGCCATTACATACTATGATTTTTTCTTACACATTTCTGTGGTTTGGGCTTAAATAGAACCATTTTCTTTTTTTTGAAAAAGGGATATGTTATTCCTGATTGGAGTAGTTTTAAACCAACTTTTCTGCTGGTATTTCTATTCTAGACGAGAAATTAGTTACGATTTGTAATAATAGATCTTTAGAATCGACCATCATCGAACTGATTACGGTAAGAATGAGCCTGTCTCTAGAATGCTGTACGAAGCTATTCAGCACTGCCATTTTATAGATTTTAATATGACGAAACGCACGTTGAAGAAACTTTTTTATTTATCATGACTATAGTTTGAATTTTATATAATTTATTTGTTTTTTGTTTCATTTTATTTTGTTTAACTTTTTGTTTTATCTATTTTAATTTTATTTAAATCTGTTTGTACTAACCAGAAAAAACAGACCCATTGTTTGTTTTAGGAAAAATTATAAAACTACTATATCCATTTTCCGGATAAAAAAAAAAATTGCTTCTATTTAAGTCCAACATACACAAATATGTCTGTAATAACCATACTTTGTAACGGCGTTTTGTTTTTTCAAGATTCTTTTTCGTGTACGATTTTCACGTACATAGTTGTGGCCGGAAAAGGGATATACTATAGAATAAATGTAAAGTTTTTCCCATATAAAATTTGCTATTTCATGTCTCCCAAGCCAGAGCAGGATGGTTATATAAAAAATGCATATGCAAAGTAAAAATCCAAAGGTTTTTACTTTGTTGGCGTGGGGTTTTACTTTGTTGTTGCAACAGTGCCGCATTTTTCTTATTACTACGTGTTTACTACGTACATACTACTAGCTTTTCTTTTCATAATTACTTTCTATTTTTGAATACGTTATTAGTTTTTACAGAAATTACATGAAAAACACGTGAGGATTTACAAAAACAATAATTGAACCCAATTGGCTTCGATGTACATACAAGATGTAAAATTTAAAAATTAGTAAAAATTAAATTATTTGCTCACTATATTTTGTAAATAATTATTTTATGTCGCAGACAAAATAGAATCGTCATTCTCTTCTAGTTAGTAGACGAGCCAACGACTAAACTTTACGGCAATGAAAATAATATTAAGTTAAATAGTACCAATAACTATTTAAATATACACAGGTTCTTCAATAGGTTGTACCATAAAGCAAAATTCGGATCCGCTCGAAACGCGATATTTCAAAATGCGATATTTCAAAACAAGATATGACAAAACGAGATATGGCACAAAATGCAATATTTCAAAATGCGATATTTCAAAACGCGATATGGTAGAAAATGTGATATGGTATAAAACGCGATATTTCAAAATGCAATATTTTAAAACGCGATATGGTACAAAACGCGATATGGTACAAAACGCGATATTTTGAAACGCGATATTTCAAAACGCGATATGGTACAAAACGCGATACGGTACAAAACGCGATATTTCAAAACGCGATATTTCAAAACGAGATATTATACAGAATATGCGTTGCGAAGCGGCGGGAGCGCTACGACCCACCTGATACCGATCCTATATACTATCGTTCCTATCGATTTTTAAATTCCTATAAACTGAAATTAAATTTCCCCTTCACCCGCCTGATATAACCCGATCCTAAACTCCCGTTTTGTACCATATCCCGTTTTGTACCATATCGCGTTTTGAAATATCGCGTTTTGTACCATATCGCGTTTTGTACCATATCGCGTTTTGAAATATCGCATTTTGAAATATCGCGTTTTGTACCATATCGCGTTTTGTACTGTATCGCGTTTTGAAATATCGCATTTTGAAATATCGCGTTTTGTACCATATCGCGTTTTGTACCGTATCGTGTTTTGAAATATCGCGTTTTGAAATATCGCGTTTTGATAATTCGCGTTTTAAAATATCGCGTTTCAAATGGGACCCAGCAAAATTATAGAGTACGATGAGGAATTATAAGAGGACTCATGTAGAGATTCCGAGGTTAACCTATTTTACTTTTTCCAATCAAGCCTAACAAGAACAATGAACTATAAAATAACTATGCCGATATGTTTATAAGATACGTATATACTGAATAAATATAGAAAAAAATTAAATTTGTGTATATAAATATATTAAAACTATAAAATAAGATTAACCTCGGAAAAATTGGCTCATAAAATTTGCACTACTTGATTTCTCTTATATATTTATTGCTCGATGGTTGTACTTAACCCATTAAAATCCGAACTATGTTCTAGTTGCCCGATTTCTCTGAATATCACAATTCACGTATATTTCAAGCATAGAAGTAAAGTTGAGAGTGAATCGTAGCAGCTGTCAAGTGGGCCAAATTCGGAGGGTAAAAGAGAAAGCATATAAATCAACGGGTCATATTTAGAATTTGTTCGATCGAAATTAAAAACTAGACAAATTCACAATTATTTTTATTCCAATATAGTAAGGATTTATTTTTTTTTATTTTCGGTAAAAAATTGTACTTATAATATTCCAAAACAAAAAGTAATTATGAAAAGAAAAGCACGTAGAATATGTACGCAGCAATAAGAAAAATGCGACACTGTATATAACATATGTTTACAAAAAGAAAAAGTCCAACAACAACAACCAAAATTGTTTAATTAATTTTTTCAGATTTCTAAATTAAAATATGGATAATTTTATCACAAATCACTTTCCTTTTAACATAATTTTCATTTTATTTTATATAAACACTTATAGATGGTAAGAAATTTGTTTTCGAATTTTTCGATGCGCATTTTGGCAACATTTCACAAGACACTTCAATTGAATGTTTCAATGTTTATTATTAACAATCGATGCACTAATACACGATTCACTAACTCTTTATTTTATTTATTTTAATTAATAATATCACGATTTTTTAAAAACACAAAATTTAGCGCGTCACTTTTACAAAAACAAAAAGCTGTTTGGTTGGCTTTTTCTTTGACATGTGGGACCACCATATGCATTTTTTATATAACCATCCTGCTCTGACGTGTGACAGATGAAATAGCAAATTTTATATGCGGAAATACTTAGCTTCAACCCTACAGGACTTACCTCTATTATTTCAAGCCGAAAAATGTAATTGTAAAGAAAACTTCAAAATGTCATGTCAATACGCCACTCCACACTTTGATTCTATCATTTCAAAAGATCAGTTGATTCTTTGCGCGTTTCTTTGCAGATTTATGTATGTGTGTAAAATTATATTTTTTGATTTATTCGTATTGTAATAAAAGTTTATTATTTGCTGCAAAAACTGCTTCTTTGTTTGAAAAATAATATTTCTCCTCTCGAAACAGAAATTAACCTTAAATTAACCTAAAAACGACAAATATACAAGTTGCCTTTGAAATATTTATCTTTGTAGTAGTGCGAGAATCAGTTGAATCAAAAAGAAAAAATAATGCTGAAAAAAGAATCAAAAATTTCCCCGCCAAAAAATTAGTTTTTAGGTGAAGGGGAAAGATACGAAGAAAGAATCACGACGAAAGAATCAAAGTATGGAACAGCGGAATGGGGCTCTGGAGCTGATATGATATATCATACAATGAGCAGAAACAGTATATTTTTTTTATTATTTCACCTTTCTTATTTATTTATTTCTGTTTCTAGTGATCAATTGAACAAGTAATAATATAAATAAAACATATTACAATTAATTTATAATTGGAAAAATAAGAAATTTTAACACAATAAGTAAGTATTTGAACAATCTCTTAAAAAAATTGGAACGGCTTGTGTAGAAGATTCTCTGCAAGTATTAAGCGAACCAAACCTCTAGTAAACTATAAGAATGGGACCTTTGGATGTGCTTGTCTGTACATTACCGTCTGTTAGTAAGGGCTCCATTTAACGTGAACGTCATAGCCCGTTGTATGATATACCATACCATCGAAAATATGTCACTATAATTCCTTTAATTCCGACTTATAATTTTTATATTCTTTAAAATTAAATTAATTAGTATATCCATTTTGTAAAAAAATTACATAACACACAATAAAATTTAATGACACAACTAATTTTTTATAAAGTCTCTACTTTCAAAGGACGATCCATTTTGTCTTTAATGCACATCAATGAAAATGCAACTAAGCCTTTTTTATCCGTTAGGTTTTAATTAGTTTACTAGTATACACCATCCTCAACGGCCTAAGATAAGAAACAAAAAATTGTATGTTTAGTATTCAAGAGACAAGATGTTAAGAAAGTAGTGATTTGTGTTTTGCGTTATCATACATCGGGCATTAATGGGTTAAGGAAAAAACAATTAATTGTTTGTATTGGATGAATAAAAATAATATATGTAATTCAATTTACATATTCTTTTAATTTTAACTTCATTGTATTCAGTCAAAAAAATTTCAAAATATGCTTTAAATAAAATTAAATTTATGTAATGATTTAATTTTAGTTTTAAAGTAATTTCTAATCCTGTGTTTCAGCGAAAACAAAACATTTATTCGACATCGCATTGAAAAAAACTTAAAATATGTGTGGTTAATTTTTTTTTTCATAACACATTGATGCACACCTTCTAAATGTGTGTGCTACTCAGGAACACATTTGATAAGTTTTGTAATTGCAATGATATTTCGTAGCAGAAAGAAATTTGTTGTGAGAATTGAAAAATATGTCGTTATTCCTTAAAAAGTGAAAGATGTTTGCACGAACGAATTAAAAAACTAAAAAATTGTATGGCTGCGTCGTTTGCGAGAACATGTTAACTCGCCACTCAAAAACTTGGTGAGATGTCAAAAAAGTGAGACGACGAAAGGACATAAGCACCAAAAAACTGAACCGATTTGTACCGATTCATAATTTTTGTTGCTTACATTAGCAGAAAACAAACAAATATAATCACAGAAAAATTATACACACCACTTGTATACTACACTACTATAGACGCGCGTAACTGTTAAGGACGCGCGTGTTTGTCTCGAAAAAGCAAAAAAGTATTTATAAATTTTAATAAAATTACTAATTAATCATTATTACCCTATATATCTATTATATATATATAATTAACCATTATTAATATTCACATTATGGCAAAAACAAAATAGACCATTTTCCCCAAATGTCAAAATAACATTATGACAGTTGAACGTGTATGACAAACCATTAAAATAAAATTCTATTTTTTTATTTTATTCATAAATTTTCACAATGCTATTAAAATTTAACAGTACAATTGTTTGTGGTTATTTTTTAAACATTAAACTAATAGTTGTGTCATAAACTTTAAAAAGTACAAATAAATTTTAGTTTGTTCTGGTTTGCCATACAGCTACAGCTGTCAAATTTTTATGAGGAAAATGGTCTGTCCGCCACACTTTTAAAAATAAAATGGCAATTGGGTGCGTAACAATAAAATAATTTTCGTTTTTAATTCGTTCATGAAATTTCATATTTTACTTTGATTTGACAGCTAAACGCGTAACACGCGTCTAAATTTAATTGACGTGGAGTAGCGCAGCACGACGATCAGCGCTGATTATTTGTTTGAGGTTAACCCCTATTTGTGCAACAAAAATACGCATGTGGTAATACTAATAAAATTACCGTTAAAATCAAAACAAAAAATAAAAAACAAAAGGATAAAAGATCGTCATCCGAATAATTATAATCAATTTAATGAGTTAAATCAAATTAAAACAACGTGTTTGCTTTGTTTTTTGTGAAGAATAATGTTCAGCCTATTTAAGCCATTAGGTAGTTTTCTTAAAATCAAAGATGTCGAAATATACAACACAATATTTAAATTACATTCCAAATTGACGGTTTTCATTTTGTTCTCATTTGCAATTATTGTAACATCAAAGCAATTTTTTGGTGAGCACATTGATTGTATTTGCCAAGCTGATGTTAAACACACAATGGATACCTATTGCTGGATATTGGGATCGTATATTAGTAATCGGCTGGATGATGGTTCGTAAAAAATGCGTATATTTACAAGGCGAGATTGAATTTTTTTTTAATTTCCAAATTTAAAGCGTTACTCAAAAAGCAACTGTACGAAGGTATTGCATCAGAATATGTACCACCGGCTGAAAGAAATTATCAAAAATACTATCAATTTGTGCCCTTCATATTTATGGTCCAAGTGATATTATTTTGTATTCCCGCACTAGTTTGGAAATGTTTGGAAGGGGGGCGACTTAAACAACTTTGTGCAAAAATTGGTAAGTTTTTGATTAATAATACACAATATGTACCGCAATGTTGTAAACGTTGAAATTGTTTACAGCTTCGCCGATAATACCTGCAGATTGGGGATTTGAGAATAAAGCGATGATTGTTGTGAATTTTTACAAGTTCAACCAAACTTCAAAAAGATTTTATGCATTTTGCTTTTTCTTATGCGAGATATTAAATTTTTTGGTAGTGGTAAGTTTTAGTCGTACCGTTTTAATGAGTTTTATGTGCCTTTTAATTTATAACTTTTATAGATAATCAACATATTATTCATAAATTGGATATTCACGGATTTCTTCATCACATACACACCTGCCATAAAAACCCTTCTTTTTGACTACAACTATGAAAAATGGAATGGACATAGTTCGAAAATTTTTCCAAAATTAGCAAAATGCACAATGACCTCGTATGGTCCATCTGGATCAGAGCAGCTACGCGATTGCTTATGCATTCTGCCATTGAATATTATAAACGAGAAACTATTCGTTATTATATATCTTTGGTTTATTTGTTTAGCCATTATTTCCGGTATAAATATAATAAATCAATTATTCATAATCCTATGCCCTTATTATCGCTTGAGATTGTTAACATTTCAATTTACTGAAACGTATTCGAGAAGATATCACTTCATTCAAAAAATTGGTGATTGGTTTTTGCTCTATAAAATTAGCAAAAATGTGAATCCATCGGTTGTTGAAGAGATTATTCAAGAATTGATAAAAGCTGATGAGGGCAAACATCTGGCCTGACCGTGCGGTAATCAACATTCTGTATGATTTTCATGTATAAAAAGTGAAATGATAAAGTGAAATATGCGTTAAAATTTAGTAAATGAAATTGGGATAATTATAATTGAATTTGTTATAAAACAGAAATTAAATATGAAAGGCTTTTTATTTAATTAGGTATTTGTCTTTCTTCCTTTGCAAGTACTGTTCAAGTATTCGTAAGTCAATAATAAAAATCTTAATTAATCAGCGTTTAGAAACTACATTTAACCCGTTGGTATCGTGTTTTTGTAGATGTAGACTGAGTTTTTTGTAACTGAAAACACTGTATAGGTGCCTCAAACATCTTTAACTAAACAACTTTGTCGTTCGTAACAAATTCTAAATTATTGCTGTACACTTATACATTTATTACGATTTTAACACTTCACTATGCCGCTGATTGTAACTGAATATGTATTATAGACATACAAGGAAAAGTTCATTTCAATTCTCGGACAATTTTTAAGTTCTGACAAAATTATCACCCAGAGTAACTTTAGTCAAAAGCAAAACTACATACATATTAAAAAATTATTCGACAGACATCTACAATTATCCGAAACCGAGAACTCTTAAATATGCGGTTACACTTAGACTCGCAACAACAAGATGACATTAAGGTCATTTTAGTTTTACTATTTGAGAAATATTTGAAATCCAGAATACATATATGAAGTATTTGTACTCGCTCTAGTGACCTTACTGATTTTGAACGGATAAAATTGATCGCCATCAAATCTGTATGTTTCGATTATATTATTTATTTATTTTTTAAAGAAACGTATTCTGTGATTAACATGTAGTATGATTTCAGATTATTTAGTTTAAAACAAAAATTTATTAAAACCAAAATAAAAAAATTTAACCAAAAAACTTAAACAAAACATTTGAAAAATAATTCTTCAGGATATTTTTGAAGTTGTCCTTTGATAAATTAAAGTCAAATAGGTCGTCGATTATGTTGAATGATTTAGACATCCTATTAATGGGGTTGTTTTCTCCATAGTTTGTACAATGGTGTGCTAGAGTTAAAAAATCATGGCATAGAGTTCTTACTTTGATAAATCGAAAGATAAAAATGAATTGAGTAAGAAAGTTCTCACAATTCCAATGCGCGCAATGTAGTCACAAATACAATCACGACATTGGAATTATCATAACATTTTTACTCAACCAAAACCAACAACAATTAAAAGCCCTGAACAAAGTCTGAAACGCAGATGCCAATATACAACAAACTACAGAAGCTAGTGTTGTTTACACTAACAATCCCATGCTAATTTTTTACTTACCCATCACTACTTATTAAACTAGTGCGCCCATACAATGTACACATATATTCTAATACAACTATCTATAATAGTGTAGTTTTTTTTGTATTTGTTGCATTAGCATGGCTTTATATTGTTGTGGTTTTGACTCAACTCATTTTTGTTTCTCGATTTATAAAAATGAGAAATCTATGGTAAACTGATTTTTCTATGCTCACGGTTTCGAGTTCTGCATGACACATGATTATGAATTGATGTTTCCCAACATGTAAGATGAACCAGTATAACCAAGCAAAACATTACTAATAAAAACCGCGCCTAAATGAAGTCATTTATTGTCAATCGTGCATATTTTGTAATCCGTGCATCTTGTTGAGTACGGAGGTAACCGAGTCACATTTTCATGGAATGGTAAGTTGTGGTAATCCCAGTCACTTTTCTTTAACAAGAAAATCAGAAACTTCTTTTGAATGCATTCAATTATTTTAATTTGCACAGCATACTACGTATTCCAAACCGTTACAGCGTATTCCAGTTGAGATCGAACGTAAGCGAAATAGTGAACATAAGGTTTGAATGTCTTTAAATTCACATGTCCATCTTTTAGCAAATCCAAACATGGCATTCGCTTTCGCGTTACAATTTTCAAAATGCCTATTGAAACCGTTTGCCCGTTTTCGACAAATGTAACACCTAAGTATAAAATCTCATTGACTCTTTGCAATACTTCGTTGTTGACTTTGTATGCAGTAGGTTAGGTTAGAGTGGCTGCTATCGCATACTTAGGCCAATAATGGCCCATTATTATAACAAAGGATCCAATCTCTCCTTACTCGCGCTGAAACCATCCATAGAGCTACTAATGTAGTGTAAAATATCCCGCACTCCACAGTCCGCGAGTTCAGAAAGCTATCGATATCGTACACACCCAAGTACTTATTTCTTCTACAAAAGTCATTCGTCTCTAGCCCCAGTCTTCGGCATGTTCCCCAAAAGGCAGTGTCCTGTCAGTATCCCTACGACGAATCCTAACTCTCGTTTTCCCAGGGATACTAGTGCCTTGGAGCGCCGCAGGACCAGTTTTGAACAAACCTGTTTTTCTACCCTGCACGTGAGAGTGCTGGTCCACCTCTCATCTGTCAAGCCGATTGCCTTTTTACTGAACGCCGATTTGAGCGCTGCTATAGGCCTACCCAGGCCTGCCCTTTCCGGCTGCATCTGCAGAGTCGTACCGTACCTAGCTAGTTTCGCTGCCCTGCAGTTTCCCGTGGCGCGCGAGTGACCAGGAACCCAGATTATCTGGTTGCTGAAATACTCGCTCATCTCATTAAGAGATGATCGGCAATCCAGCGCCACCAATGACTTCAGAGAAACCGCCTCTAGTGACCTCAGCGCCGCTTGATTGTCCACATAAATCGCGATATCCCACACGGATACCACGTTATGCTTCAACCATGCCACGACTTCGCCTATCGCCACCACTTTAGTCTGGTACACGCTACAGTAGTTAGGGAGACGAACGGAAATATTCAAATTAAGCGTCTCACAGAAAACAATCCTTCCATGATCGCCTCTGATTCCGTTTTTACATTATTAAAGGCACCGTCAATGTCGAGAAATGCTACCATACAAAACTCTTGCGAGTAAATTGACTCCTCAATCATGCGTACTAGATCGTGCAGAGCTGTGTCCACCGACTCTCCCTTACAGTACGCATGCTGCGTCATTGCCCAATTACTTGGCTCAACTTTTGTTCGAATAAGTACATCTATTAACCTTTCCAAGGTTTTCAACAGAAAGGATGATAGAGTTATAGGCTTCAGGTCGTTTGGATAAGCCTGTGAGCTCTTTCCCGATTTCGGGATAAAAACCACTCTGACCTCCGTCCATTTCCTGGGAATATAAACCAGTTCCAGACATCCCCTGAAGATAACCTCCAGCCAGGGGAGGGTAACTGCAGAATTCCTCTGGATCTCTGCTGGTATAATCCGATCCGGGTCCGCCGATTTATAAGGCTTAAAACCGTTCAGCGCCCACAGGATTCGTTCCCTGTCCACGATGTCATCCACATCTGTTAAAAGTGTTCCTCGATGAGCTCCAGGCTCCATCGAGCCATCAACGCTTTCCGGAAAATGGGTCTCAATGAGAAGCTCCAATGATTCCGCAGTTGAAGCAGTCCATAACCCGTCCGGCTTGATTAAGTAACTAGGACTGGTTGGGTTAGTAGAACGATAGAATTTTCCTAAGGCAAGAAGTCTGAGAGACCTGTTCCATTCTACAACAGAAGAGTCTCCAAGACCCTCTTTGTGCCCTCCTCAACTCTTCTTTGTAGTTTCTTAGGTCCTCCTTATAGGAGTCCTACTCCCCTTGTGTTCTTAGCTTTATTAAAGACTGTCGTACAAGCTCTCTGATAGGCCTCCAACTCCGTGGTCCAGCATGTCTCTTTCTGCCTGCCCCTAGGTTTTATCAGGAGGCACGCAGCATTAAATGAAAAATTGCATGCTTTTGTGACAATATCGACCATGCAATCTAATTCCTCTACTGTCGCCGGAAGTCCAGGAACCTCCAGTGGAGATAATCCCTCCAATACCTCCCCACGAGTTTGTTCCAGTTTCTCCTTCTGGGATTTCTGAAGGCTTTCCCGAGCAGCAGGTTTGATGTTGAGGTTATATGTTACATATCGGTGATCAGAGAATGAGCGTTTCTTAGCCACTCTCCACCCGCTCATCATATGAAAAATTGTTTCTGACGAACAAGTCACATCTAGAACCTCCTGTCGATTTTTGACAATGAATCTTGGTTCACACCCAATATTGCAAACTACAAGGTTGGTATTTAATAAGTAATCAAAAAATAACTCAGCCCTCTCGTTACTGTCTGCGCTTCCCCAGATTGTGTGATGCGCGTTTGCATCACATCCAAGTATAACACCTACTCTTCTCTGACCTGCTTCCCGGATCAGTTTCACCAGGTTATCCGATGGAACCTCCTTCTCGCGATCCATATAGGCGATGCTAGCCATAATTTTTCACAGCCGACCTCAACGCTCACCGCTACTAAATTGTGGAAGAAGAATATTCAAATCATTTTTCGCTAAAATAGACGATCTTATCTTCTCAGAGTTGCTTGAAATTTATACCATTTTATTCTGAGGCCACAGATCCTGTTATTGTTAATCCAAGGTTGTAGGTTTATTTGTACAATACTAACCATTGTAGTCTACCTTACTCACCTCTCCCTGCACTCCCTGCATCAGGATACTGTCACCTAGCTCATTGCTTTGGTCACCAACCCCTCTTGTCGTGTGTTCCCCATTGAGCTCCAGAGAGAAGGCTACCTCTCCTCACCAACCTTTCCTCGTCCGAAATATCCTAACGACTACCCTGGTCGTCGTCGGCTCCCTTAACCGTCTCCTGCTGGGTCCGTCTTCCGCGCCCTTAGCGACCTCATCTTTCTTATAAACTTTAAGAGTGATCAACCCAAAACCGAAGTTGATCACTCCCTTTGATCTCTGGCTTATCCGGCTCGGTTGGTAAACAGACGCATGCCCTCGGCCTGCTCGGGATTCCCCCTCTGCTGACGAGGCTTGAGCGCCTGGCCACACCTCGCCTACATTGGCCATTGCTCTTTTATAGAGATTGACCGATTTCTGGTCCGAGTACGTAGTTAGCTTAACGCGCCCTTGCTGCCATCCCGCATCTCTGCAGGACGGGGTAGATCCCGAATTTTCTTTCAGGATCCTCAAGAATATGGAGTTTAGTGCATTGTACACTACCCTCCACTTCTCCGACCCATCTTCCTGACCTCTGTCAATGACGGCTAGCACAAACACGTGCTCCTTCAGGATTTCACTGAATAACTTTAGTTTCTGCTCCTTAGGAGCACCCGACTTCATATCTGCTTGCACTTTGGCCCGCTTACTGCCGTCCGCTTCAACCTCATCCTGGGCCCTCTTTCTTTTAGACACAAGGGGACCTTCTCCGAGCTATCGCAGTCGACAGTTTTCTTAGCTCATGCTACAGATTCCTTCTGCTCTACTGTAAGCTGCCCCTCAGGGGTCGTAGTCAGTTTTCCATAATTCTAAACGCTGACCGTCTCTCCCTGCACCGTCGCTTCGCTGGAAGGATCTCTCTCAATCCCCCGCTCTTCTGTTTGGCGGTTCCGTTTCCTCCTGGCTTCGATGCCATGGTGTCGCTTACCCCTGCTTCAGATGAGGGAGCCCCATCTTTCTGGTTATCCTACTTTCTATTTCCTACTTTCCGGTTTGTGGTGGGTACCGGTCCTCTTGTTTTTATTATTTTTTTTTCAAATCTTCCATTTTTTCCCACGAATATCGGAGAAATACGGGTCCACCTCCGCAGA
Organism: Nephrotoma flavescens; assembly: GCA_932526605.1. Lineage (NCBI taxonomy): Eukaryota > Metazoa > Arthropoda > Insecta > Diptera > Tipulidae > Nephrotoma > Nephrotoma flavescens. The sequence continues at coordinate 190,589,763 of OW052222.1, read as the reverse complement.
GATCCGTATACGCCTTAGCTAAATACAACTGGAAGTCGCCAGGTATCCAGAGGGCTCCGTTCACGGCTGGGCTTGTTAAATGGGTCCCAGTCTAGCTGATCGAGTCGCATAACACCTTAATCCAGCCCATTGGTTCACCAAGAAGCCCCCCCCCCCCCAGAATCAAATGAACAGAGCTTAACCACTCCTCCGTTCTCTGAGACACTCCTCCCAGCAGAACTGCGGTTGGGGGCGGCTTATTTAATTCACCGCTAACCTACCTATCGATAGGCTGTTCACTATCCACCACCTGTGACTAAGGGGCTAAGGTTACTGGATCATTCCAGAGTTTAGAATGTACTGCTATCAGTACACCACCACCCGATTTCTTTGAGAACTACAAAAAATTTATTTTCTATCATAAACACAATAATTCATGGTAAATAAGCAACACACAATCTCTGTAGACATCGGGCAGGTGACAGCGCATTCTACGCTAGTTGAGACTTTTGACACTAATAACACGGAACAGTCAAAACTTACCGCTTTTGCCGTTCTACATAGAACTTTAAATCATCAAAGCTTCAATGAAGATAGGACCTCGTGGAAGGTCTCCTGGTTTATGAAGGAATATCATTAAACAGGACCTCCAAACATTTAATTGGTTATGGTATCTGGAGCACCCCCTTCTTACGTACCGAACTAACCGGAAGAGCATTGTTAAGGCGACCAAATTCCTTGATTGGGTGTAGCGCCATCGAAGAAGAAGGGAAAGAAGTTAAAACGTCTCAATGTCAAATAAAACAAAATGCTTATATATTATTTTAAAATTAAAATATTCTGTTAGTTTTCTTGACTTTTTATATAATTACACAAAAGCTGAGGAATGAAGTACACTTTGAACTAAATTCATCCATTTTTTGTTTAATTTTTAAATAATTAAAAAAAAATCAATTTATTTCTTAAAATCTAAAGTGCTTTTGTATTATTTAAAGCTAATTTCTTTTAAATTGTTTTTTTTTATTAGCTACGTCTGTATTTTTTTTTTTTTTTTTATGAACTGTGCGCCACAAAGTTAAGAGGCATTGCTTTAGTAAACGTATCACCCTATAAGCGAACAGTTTTAAGAAGTTTTAGAGTCCCAAAGAGTTTTTCATACTACCTTTATCAGTCCAGTCTATTTTGATAGTGACAGATAAACTCTTCAGAAACTTTCCTAAAAATTCCCAGCTAAAGCAACTTTTCGAACTTTACGAAACACCCTGTATATATATTGTATAATAATATATATTTTTATATATGTGTATATAATGACATTCGTATTAAAATAATTATAATAATTTTGAAATAATTTTTTAACTACATTTATTATTAAATAATATATTTATATACATTTATATAAATATGCTTTATAATAATAATAATTTTAATAAGTACATAAATATTATTTTTATTTAAATAAATATATATGTATATATATTTATTTTATTTATATGCACAAACAATTTCATTTCTGTTATATTCTTTGAATTTTATTATTTTCTGGAAGGATTAAATTTGAATTTTCTTTTATCTCTTGTAATTACTTTGCTTAAAATATTGTTAAACTGTTATAAAAAATAATAACAACCTAAAATTTATTATCAATCTGCATTATTTTGGTTTATTTGTTAATTAATTATAATAATTATTATAATTTATTTATTTAATTAAAAATAATAATAATAATATTTTTTATCTATTTTGTTAGTTTTTGTTTTTAACTTTTTACATTTACATAATTTTTATATTACTGTTATTAATTATAATATATGATTATTGTTTTATTTGTTTTTTCTTGTAATTGTAAACAAAATTAATTTAATTAAAAAATAAAATACTTATAAAATAATATTTATTGATATTCATCATCGCTACTTAGTAGCATTGTTTTTTCATTGTAATTTTGGCTAATTGTTGCTACTCGCTGGCTACCTGGCATAAATTTACGTTGATTACCCAATGTTTTGGGTGCTATGTAACCACTCGCTCTATGGTCATTACCGCCATTACCACCGCCACCACCTCCGCTCTGCGGTTGAGTTGCTGGATCATCAGGATCATATGATGCAACTCGAATGCCTCGTGAATTTTTGGCACCTTTAATAAAATTAAAAATAGTTTGTGGGTTTGAATTATTATGATATTTTTATGGATTTGGCCATAATTCGTTAAACATTTAACAGTTTTAATATTTAACACAAAATATAGTTCAGGCATTATTTGATGCAGTCATGCATAATTGCTTTTATACAAATTAGTAGCAAAATAAAATATACTGCGATTAGCAAGGCAAATACAGTGACTCAAACAATTGTCCCAAGATTGTTGAATCATCACGGTAGGAGAAGGAAGAGGAAATGATACCTGTTTAGTTTTTGTTATTGTTTTCCTTCTTTTATTCGTTAATTGCAATTAGAAAAATTTATTTTTTCAAAATGTTTCCACAAAACGGTTGTTTTTTTGTAAATTTTGGAAAAAAAATTGGTAAAAATGGGTACTAAGGTCGTATTTACCTGATAAATAAAACATTAAATCAGATACTGAAGCTCTTATTTCCCAGAACAAAACCGACTAATAAGAAGAATAATTTAGTCGGGTCAGTTGAACAGTGCTGAAGGACTGAGAACCAGCGTCAAAAACCAGAAAACCTCCTTTAACGGAACGGCAAATAAACTACGGCTAAAATAACTAAAATAGTTCGCAATTGGACTTTAGAAGAATGAAATAACGTCATATTCACAGACGAATACAAAATTAGTAAATACTATTCAGATGGTAGGTACTGGGTATGAAGGTAGCCAAGTGAAAAATGAACGAAAAGTATTTGAATAAACAATAAAATTATACGTCAGAAATATAATGATTTAGGGATGAATGAAAGGTTGTAAGCAGGGGAAGCTTCACTTGATATCATCTTAACTGAATTCGAAAGACTATATGAAATTTTTTATAAACCCAGTTTTTGGAGCTGGTACGTCAACTTTACAGTTGGCCAATCCACCCTCACACGAGGCAGGCTCAACGGATTCTGGGGTGAGCCAACCATTGCTAAACCCGTTTATACCAAGCACAAGTATTTGTGGATCACCAACTACACAAATGCATCCCGCTATTCAGCAGGAGAACGATAATGCTGAATGCAGTCAGAACGGAAACCACGATGTCACTAGAGAAAACGATGAGTTAAAAAAATCGTTAGAAAATTTAATGAAAATCAATGGACAGCTTTTCAAAGAAGTGATAATCAAGCCAAAGAAAATACTATAGCTATCTATGAAACAGATGAAGACGAATTGGCGTATGAAACGAGTTGTATAAGAAAGCAAATTAAAACTAAACGTCAAAACAAAAAAAGAAAAGCAGAATCTTCACCTAAAGTGGAACAATCAATACAGAGTGTCAGAAAACCACAACCCCAACAACCTGAACAGTCAACTACGGACCTAGTGAAGGTGCATAAGAACGTATCACTGATACCGAAAGAGAGACCACTGCAACCAATTAAAACATCAAACGTATTCATCCAAGGAGAAATGCAGGAAAAACAACCAACACATAAAGAGATACCACCTCCACCCATTAACATACTTAATGTTAGTGAATACGAAACCATTAAAAAAATAGTGAAGGTAGTTCCAAACGATAAATATAAAGTCACTGCACTAAATAATAACGTTTGGAAAGTGAATGCACTTGACCCAGAAACCTACAGAATGTTATCAAATGCAATCACCGCTCAAAACATCGAATGGTTCACCTATGAAAACAAAGCTGAGCAACCAATTAAAGTCATGGCCAGAGGGCTGCATCATACATGCCCAAACGAAGAAATAATTGAGGAACTTAGCCAGAAAGGATTCAAAATTCTAAACGCTGTGAACATATTAAAGAGAAAGGTCACTATAAAAGCAAACGGTGAACGAGAAACAACCAAAGTTGGTCTGCCCCTTTTCATGCTAACATTTGACAACGCTGAGAGCATTGATAGGGTATATGGAATCAAAGCAATCCTTAATATGAAAGTTAAGATTGAGGCATTAAAAAAGAACCCTAGTAGAACACCACAGTGCTACAACTGCCAGGCATATAACCACACACGCAAATACTGCAATAGGTGCAATAGGGAACCGAGATGCGTAAAGTGCGCTGGGAAACATCTAACAAAAGAATGCAACAAAAGTAAGGACGAACCAGTGAAATGCATACACTGTGGTAATCATCACCCAGCAAACTACAGAGGCTGCGAGCTAGCGAAAGAGCTGCAAAGAATGAGAGACAACAAGAGAAATCAAACAAGTCAGAGTTCTCAACATAGGATGCAATCCTACTCAAAACGAATCCCCCTAAATAGCGGCAAAGTTAAAGAAGGCATAACATATGCACAAATGGCTAAGCAGAATGAAAATATCAGGAACGCTCCGAGTCAGGAAAACCATGTCCTGCAAGAAATACTTCAGAAGCTAAACGCTATCAATTCACATCTGGCTGGCCAGGACCAAAAACTAGAATCTATGGGCGAGTTACTGAAAAAACAAGAACTGAGACTAGTAACACTAGAAAATACATCGATGAGCCAAGATAAAAGAATAACGGATGCGTCAAGTAAAACTAGAGAAGTTATTGAGTACCTTCATTCTAGTCCATACAAACTTAACAAGAAAAAATAATGACACAATATTTAAGAATTGCTACCTGGAATGCAAATGGCCTAGCGCAACGTATCTCAGAATTAGAAGTATTTTTAAACACAAAAAAAATTGATATATGCCTAATTTCAGAAAGTCATTTTACCAGAACGTCGTATGTCAAAATACGTGGATATCAGTGCTATCAAGCTCTACACCCAGCAGAACGAGCTAGAGGCGGGACAGCAATCTTCGTTAAGGACAATATAAAACACCACGAAGAATTAAAAATAGAGGAGGAAGCTATGCAAGTAGCTACTGTATCTATTGAAACCAAAAATAACAAGAGCTATAGTATATCAGCAATCTACTGTCCACCCAGATATAACACAAAAAAAGAAGACTACATCAAACTTCTTAAGTCGCTTGGTAGTAATTTTATTATTGGTGGCGACGCAAAACACATATTCTGTGGATCAAATAGAACTAGTCACAAAGGAAGGGAGCTATTTGAAGCAGGCAGGATATTAAAATGTGAGTTCCACTCGAGTAGAAAGCCAACCTACTGGCCTACGGACCCAAATAAAATTCCTGACCTTCTGGATTTCTATATATCAAGAGGTATCTCCGAAAATTACTTAGCAGTTGAAAATGAAAAAAGGCTATCGTCAGACCATTCTCCAGTTCTAATGACAATAAGTGACACGGTAATAAGGAAAGCAAGCCCTCCACGATTAACAAATAACAAAACCAACTGGGAATACTTTCGACAGCTAGTCGAAGAAAGCATCAACCTACACGTGCAGATATCGAACGCTTATACACGATAGAAGAAGAACTAGAAAACCTCATTGAAAGTGTGCAAAAAGAGGCCTGGGAAAATACTCCTGACCAGCAAGAAATATTACAAAAAAGTATAACCTATCCAGTTGAAGTGAGAGAGAACCAGAGCCCCTGAAGACAAAACAATCCTAAACAACTTGTGCAACAAACTTAAACTACTTATAAAGGAGATTAAGAATGAGTCAGTTGCAAGCTTCCTAAGTAACCTGACAGGTAAACCTGACACAGACTATTCCCTGTGGAAAGCCACCAAAGGTTTAAAAAGGCCTAAAATGCAAGTGCCACCCATTAGAATGGTTGATGGAACCGGGGCTCGCAGCGAAAAGCAAAAAGCTGATCTGTTTGCCGAACACCTAGAAAATACCTTCAAACCACCAACTGGACAAGCGGATAATGAATATCTAACACCTATAAGCAAAGTAGACGAGGCATCTGTGCTACCAGTTACTCTGAAAGAAATCAAACAAGAAGTAAAAAACCTCAAAGATAAAAAAGCCCCTGGATACGACTTGATAACGGGGCGAATAATCAAAGCTTTACCAGAAAAAGCACTAAGGAAACTACAGCACATAATCAATGCTATCTTTAGACTATGTTATGTTCCGAGACAGTGGAAAGTAGCGGAAATCATAATGATTCCAAAGCCCAATAAATCACTAAACGACAAAACGTCGTATAGGCCTATTTCTTTGTTAACAACAACATGAAAAATTTTCGAGAGACTGTTTCTCAAGAGATTAAAGCCAGAACATCAATTTGGGTTTCGAGAAAGGCACTCAACGATAGAACAGGTACATAGGATTACTGATACAATTGAGGAGGCGCTGGAAAAAAAGGAAGTATATTCAGTAATATTCTTAGACGTAGCCCAAGCATTTGATAAAGTTTGGTACCGCGGTCTAGAATTTAAGCTCCAACGAGATCTGCCAAAACAACATTTTGAATTGCTAAAGTCTTACATCAACGACCGTTACTTCCGGGTGAGACAGGACGGAGAATACTCTAAACTGAAGAAAATTTCGGCAGGGGTTCCACAAGGCAGTGTTCTAGGCCCCGTATTATACCTCCTGTATACGAATGATCTACCAGACATAGAAGAAGCTAGAATAGGAACGTTTGCTGATGACACAGCTGTTATGACCACCGATGCTAGTATCGTTGAGTCCACCAGGAAACTACAAAATGCTATTAATATAGTGGATAGCTGGACAAAACGATGGAGGATAACACTTAACGAATCGAAATCAACACATATCAACTTTACAAATAGGAAATTAGAATATATTCCGATTAGTCTGAATTCACAACCAATTCCATATTCAGATAATGCTAAGTATCTCGGCCTGACGCTAGACTCTAAACTCAGATGGAAAGCGCATGTTAAAAAGAAAAGGCAAGAACTGAATTTAAAATTCAGAAAAATGCACTGGCTTATTGGAAGAAACTCCGAACTGACAACGCACAACAAACTGCTGTTATATAAACAAATCTTAAAACCTATCTGGACGTATGGTATTCAGCTTTGGGGCTGCGCAAGAAAAACTACAGTGAAGATCATTCAAACATTTCAAAACAAAGTACTACGTAGCATTGTGAATGCTCCTTGGTACATTAGAAATGACAATCGGGACCTAAACATGGAATACGTCAGCGATGAAATAAAAAAATTTGCAAGGAGTCATGTACTGCGACTGCAGCAGCATGACAACGAGGAGCTGTGGAACCTACTGGATCGCGCCAATGGACCAAAGTGCCTAAAAAGAACAAAGCCTTTAGAATTAGAGGTTCCTTCAGCCGCTTAAATCAAAGGACTAGAAGAGCTGGGATGAAGCAATAGGTCTCATTCATTCTTATGGAATGAGACCTATTGCTACTACTAAAATAATAAAATAGTTACTAGATAATCTATATGATTAGTTGTAATATTATACAGAAATAAAGATTTCTTAAAAAAAAAAAAAGAAGAGGTTTTGGGCGATAAAAGAGGATATTATATTCCAACAGGACAAAATGGCCTCAAGCATCAGTCGAGGAATGCTGCGAACTGGTTCAAACAAAATCAGATTATTGTACTGGATTAAACCGCACAATCGCCAGATCTAAACATCTTTGAACATGTTTGGAGAATTTCTAAAACAATAGTTAGGCGTTTTTACGACAGAACCCAAAAATTTTCCAGAATTATACGAAAGACTCAAAGTGTATGGTATGAACGTGACATTAAGGCTGTGGTAATACAGTTTTCAACGAGAAGAATAGAAGCCTGCATTAAAGCTAAAGATAAAAGTACCAAGTATTAAAAAAAAAAAGTTTTGTTTCTATGCAACACTCTAAAATAATACTACAAGGTAATGTCCTAATAAAGTTTAGTTCCTTTTTAAAAATAATTTTATATTCATTGTTAGGATTTTTTGTTTGTTTTTTAAAATATGTAATAAACTATGAATTAGTATATCATGTATAAAAATTAAACAACTTCAAAATTTCTGAACATTGGGACAATTGTTTGAGTCACTGTACCCTAACTCTAATATATCAGCTAAGGTTTAAATAAAGCATCTCACTTACACGACTGTGAAGTTTCCGACAAAATTGAAAAATAACAAAACATGGCGGATCACAAAATTTGTCGAAATAACAAAAATGTGCATGTATTAGTAAAACAGTTGGCAAAAGCAATGTTACGCTAATTAAAAAATTTTGTTGTGAACAGTTAATAACGCAATTAATAAATTAGCGACTTCGGAAACAAATGACAAATAAAAATAAATAGATTAATACGAAGTTCGAAATGTTTTACTTCCATTTCAGTATAAATTTTAAAAATATTTTATTACGAAACCTAAACATGGGGTTTTTAAATCAATAAATTACTCAAAAGTACATTTAATTTTATAAGAATTGAAATATTTTTGGTGATAGATATCGAATAAGATAATTATACGTCGTAAAAATCAACAACAAATCAATATAAATGTTCAAAGTGCGTTCAATAAGCACATGTTTTAAAATATTATACGAACGATTAAAATAATTAAAAATCTAATTAATCTCAGAGATGTCTAAGAGAAAAAGTATATGTAGCTAGATGGCGTAAGATAAGAGCTATCAAACGACACCACCCTTATATCAATACGATGATCAGAACCTATTTGTGGTTGACGCGATGAATATGTCTGTCTAAATAACCATAGGGATGATCACTGTATAAAAAAACTCCCAAATCTCAGAGATGTCTAAGAGAAACGGTATATGTGGTGAGATGGTATAAGATAAGAGCTATCAAACGACAAAACCCTTATATCAATACGATGACCAGAACCTATTTGTCGTTGACGCGATGTATATCTCTGTCTTAATAACCAAAGGGATGATCACTGTAAAAAAAATCCGAAATTTCAGAGATGTCTAAAAGAAACGGTATATGTGGCTAGATGGCTTAAGATAAGAGCTATCAAACGACCTTATATTAATACGATGACCAGAACCCATTTGTCGTTGACGATGAAAATGACTGTCTAAATAACCAAAGGGATGATCACTGTAAAACAAAACTCCCAAATCTCAGAGATGTCTAAGAGAAACGGTATATGTGGTGAGATGGTATAAGATAAGAGCTATCAAACGACAAAACCCTTATATCAATACGATGACCAGAACCTATTTGTCGTTGACGCGATGTATATCTCTGTCTTAATAACCAAAGGGATGATCACTGTAAAAAAAATCCGAAATTTCAGAGATGTCTAAAAGAAACGGTATATGTGGCTAGATGGCTTAAGATAAGAGCTATCAAACGACCTTATATTAATACGATGACCAGAACCCATTTGTCGTTGACGATGAAAATGACTGTCTAAATAACAAAAGGGATGATCACTGTAAAACAAAATTCCCAAATCTCAGAGATGTCTAAGAGAAACGGTATATGTGGTTAGATGGCTTAAGATAAGAGCTATCAAACGACAGTTATTTAGACAGACATATTCATCGCGTCAACCACAAATAGGTTCTGATCATCGTATTGATATAAGGGTGGTGTCGTTTGATAGCTCTTATCTTACGCCATCTAGCTACATATACTTTTTCTCTTAGACATCTCTGAGATTAATTAGATTTTTAATTATTTTAATCGTTCGTATAATATTTTAAAACATGTGCTTATTGAACGCACTTTGAACATTTATATTGATTTGTTGTTGATTTTTACGACGTATAATTATCTTATTCGATATCTATCACCAAAAATATTTCAATTCTTATAAAATTAAATGTACTTTTGAGTAATTTATTGATTTAAAAACCCCATGTTTAGGTTTCGTAATAAAATATTTTTAAAATTTATACTGAAATGGAAGTAAAACATTTCGAACTTCGTATTAATCTATTTATTTTTATTTGTCATTTGTTTCAGAAGTCGCTAATTTATTAATTGCGTTATTAACTGTTCATAACAAATTTTTTTAATTAGCGTAACATTGCTTTCTCCAACTGTTTTACTAATACATGCACATTTTTGTTATTTCGACAAATTTTGTGATCCGCCATGTTTTGTTATTTTTCAATATTGTCGGAAACTTCACAGTCGTTCACTTACCTGAACTTGCCTATTGTTTCAACATAACCAATTAGTCATTAATTATAAGTGCTGTTATTAAAAAAAAATGTTTTCAACCTATTTGATTTGATTTGTTTTCTCAGACTTTATCAGGTTTTAACTCCTGAAAGAGCGATTTTAAAATTGTGAACTTTAAAATTTAGTGTTGAAGTATGGAATAGAGCAATACACATCGTAATCTAACTCATATAATGAAAAGGAATATGGAGACAACCTGGTAACGCCGAAAGGCTAAGAGTTGTGCAAGAAGTGCACAGATATACATTGGAGGCACTGTTATATAGGGATTGCTATCCCGGGACCCTGAATCCCGGCAAATTTTATGATCCCGTAATCCCGGGAGTTTCTTTGATCGATCCGGGGATTACGGGATCCTAAATTTGGCGGGATTATTCTATAAAAACATTGAATTCTACTGAAAATAACGTAATATAAACTTTTTAATTAAAAACATTTCTTTTATATATTGTTTTTCAATCTGTTTATATATAAATAAATCTATGAGTAGATTGAGTATAGTTCATAAATTTAAGGTAATAATTGAACTACTATATCTGGAGGATCTACTAAAGGGCTACACACACACCTGAACCAAATTCATAAAAAAAATTGTCAAAAAAGAACGTCAAACTCGAAGCAAATTGGAACGGGTTTAGGAAAACATCAAAAATTTAACGAAAACAGCAATTCTGAGAGGAAAATTACATCTTTCATTGTTAAACCTCAAATTGACAACACATTACCTGCGGTTCTTGCACGGATGACAGCATTAAATGGATTTCCATTCAAAGCGTTTTGCAAATGATAAATTTTTGTGACTTTATATTAAAAATACAACTGCAATAAAATGACAATATTATGTGAGTTCTAAAAGGCGATGCTGATCTAGTGATCTTTTGAAAATGTCACATAAATAAATCTGATAATATTTGTAATATTGTCATTGATTTTGATTTACATGACTTTGTATAAAGCAAACATTTTAATAAAAAATATGTGTAAGTATATATGTTGCTATTTTATGAAATTAATTAATTTTATTGTTTTAATATCAAACTACAAATAATAATCATATTATGTATATAATTTTTAACATAGCTGGGATTGAGAACGAGAAATGTCATAAAATAGAAAATAATAGTAAAATAGCAACTGCTAGTAATTGCTATAAAATGTCATGTCTCATTTGATCAGCATCGCAAAATTTGTGTGATAAAATTATCTAGGCCCAGATGTTGATATTAGACACAAAAACACGCTGGAACATTCTGGTAGATATGATTAAACGATTTGTTGATCCCAAATCGTGTGTTCAAAAATCTTTGATAGATATAAACTCGAACATTAATATATCCGAGAACAAATTTGACCAGGCCTCAAGTTTGCTGTCAGTTTTGCAGCATCTTAAATTAACTGTTGAAGCCATTTATCGGAAATATGCCAATCTAATCACATGCGATGCCGCTATTCTGTTTGTGCTGAGTAAATTACAAAATCAAAGCAAAACAATAGCTCGCGAGTTGATAAATTCTTTAATAAATAACCCGTATAAAAGAGAGAAGAACAGAAACATCCGGAATATTAAAATATTTACAGAACAGCGACGCAGTTTTTAATGATACAGACATATTTGGAATGGGTACAAAGGGCCGAATGTCGAAGGGCCGAATGTCGATGGGCCGAATGTCGAAGGGCCGAATGTCGAAGGGCCGAATGTGTCGAAGGGCCGAATGGGTCGAAGGGCCGAATGTCGAAGGGCCGAATGTCGAAGGGCCGAATGTGTCGAAGGGCCGAATGTATCGAAGGGCCGAATGTCGAAGGGCCGAATGGGTCGAAGGGGTGAATTTTTTTTTTTTGCTTTTTGAAATATAATTTTTTAAATTTGTTGTTTTATTGAATATTTTGTAAATTTTTTTTATTAAACATAAATGAATTTTTCATGAATTTATGTATTTTACTATTTTTCATCACGTATCCAGTCAGCGGTACATTTTGGTGAAGGAAAATTTTGTCTTGCGCCACCAATAGGTATATCCCTTTTCCTGCATTCCTTTTAAAATTATTTTCGTCCGAAAAAACACAATATAACTATATACACAATTGTGTTGGTGGTACTTCCATACAAACGAAATTTTTGGCGTAATTTTTTAAAAAAATTTCATCTTACCCAAAATATTTATCAAAACCGCCATTACATACTATGGTTTTTTACCCACACATTTGTGTGGTTTGGACTTAAATAGTGCCAATTTTTTTATTTTCTTTTGAAAAAGGGATATGTAAAAAAATAAAAAACTAAGTAAATTAAATAAAAAAATAAACAAAATAGATTTCTAAAAACAAAAAAAAAAATCGGCCCTTCGACCCATTCGGCCCTTCGACATTCGGCCCTTCGACACATTCGGCCCTTTGAAATTCGGCCCTTCGACATTCGGCCCTTCGACATTCGGCCCTTTGATATCATACCACATATTTACTGTCTCAAGTCGAAACCGCATTAAAATTTTTATTATCGATTATTTAGGATTACATGAAGCAGCGGACGCGGAATGTAAAACGGGTGAAAATGTTGCAGCATCGAGCAAAGATTATTACAACGAAAACACCAATAAAAATGTGGTTTCATTCGATTTAGTCGAGGAAGAGAATTTGGAAGATGAACTGCATCGTAGTATAAATTCTAGCTTAATAACCATTCAAAACCGCTTTGCAAATAATACAATATTAACAAATATTAAACTAGTAACCGCGATCGGAAATTATTTGGACAAAGCGGTAATAGAGGACCACATTTGCAGCGAGTTTATAAAGATTTATTAACCATCCCACCGAACAAGTGGTGCAGTGGTTAAAGTTTCGGCACTTGGACCAGGAGGTACTGGGTTCGAATCTCACCAGAGGCTGGATGCAAAGAAAATTTTCGTCATCGGTTACGATCGGTGATGTTAATAAAACACAACTAAGACCCTCTGTTGGAGTGCAGAATTCAGCGCCGACCCACCGTCCATGTCAGTGTGCCGGTTGACATGGAGCTTGCAATGTGCGGGTGGTATACCTTCAAAGGACATTAAATGAACTGGACAATTAATTTTAGACAATAAAAAATGTTTTACTTTGGTTCTTGAAGAATCGAATTTCGTACGCCATGCAGTAATTCGCTAGTAGTACAACTACATGGTATTGTTCTATATTGGCTGTGGGCCAATCCTCCAATAAATCTAGGGTAAATGCCGTTTTAACAGTGTATGCGGTAAATTGAAATACTGTACTAAAAAGGAGGGTAAAGCGAAGACACAAAAGGTAAATGGTAGTGGTTTTTGTTTTTGCTAAACGAATCTTGAAAATATGGCGGCCATATTTCTACAAATAATTTTTTTTTATATTCACTAGCAATTCCCATGAAATAAAAATGTGCTTGTATATTTATGAACACAATTTTATTTGTTAAAATTATTATTTATTTTTCCAATAAGTTTATTGTGTATATTACGCAACAAATTAGAGCAAATATACAATTTAAATTTATTCGTATAAACAATACGAATACATAATTGGAACAACAACAATATAAATTATGACATTAGTTTGTGTATCTACATACCAATTTTTGTATATTCCTAGAAACCATGTGTCCCTTTATGTCGGGTTCACGTACGTAATCAAAAAAAATTGATCACAATATGAAGTTAGAAACAAAAGCTATTGCTCTAAATATTAAGCTATTTTACTTGACGTTTCATTTGTCATTTTCAACCATTTTAATTTGTGTGTTGTGTTTGGCTGTGATGACGACTGATAATTAATAGCAAATTCTTTCGAAACAAAATTTTGATCAAAAAAAGATCAAAAAAATGACTGGCAATGCGATGTATTTCAATGACATTTCGATCAAATTTATTGTATTGCCAATCATTTTTTTGATCTAAGATCAAAATTTTGTTTCGAAAGAATTTGCTATAAATAAAATAAAATAAAAACTTGAAGTGTGCATCTCTTGTTTTTGTACGTTGATTTTATACAATCTGAAGAACAGCCGATAGTTTTTAATGCTTCTTACTTTTCACAAAAATTATTACACACAAATTAATATTATTTTTAATTTAAATAAACACTATTATCTTAATACGTATACGCACGACAAAATTAAAACACCAAATGCCGATAATGAAAATGGCGGCTGTTTTGTTTGTTTGTTTTTGATATTGACGTGAGTCATATAGAAATGTCAGCAAAACAGCAAAATTATATATCCCTTTTCCCACTTGCCCACACAATTGTGTCGGTAAGACAAAAGTATCATGTCAAACATTTATTTTTGTATATGTTTTCAACAAACTTACACATTTCTGCATTCCTTTCAAACTTATTTTCATTCGAAAAAGAAAAAAACCATAAACACAATTGTGTTGGTTTTACTTCAAATGAAGCGAATTTTTTTATCAAAAATTTCATTACATACTATGATTTTTTTATTCACACATTTGTGTGGGTTCGACTTAAATTGAGGCATTTTTTTATTTTTTTTTGGTTGAAAAAGGGTTAAATTGAGCCTACTTTTTTTTGGTAGAAAAAGGGATATAATGAGCGTCATTATTGCTCATAATTTGTTTTTTTTATGTTGAATGCTTGCGATCAAAATTTGCCCAAAGATAAAAATATTTCATCTCAGTGTGGGTTCACGGAATGAGATAAAAAAAAAGCTGGCTTTTTTTACCAACTTTTGCTCAAAAAATTTGTCTACGGTTATCTATCGCACATCCTTTAAAAGAATGTCGTAACACAAAAACAATTTTGTGATAAATGCATTTTAAATTGCTATACTTGATTATTTATTTTATAAAGCTAATAATGAATAATCTCAGCATCACCACAGTAACGTTAGCAATTAAAAAAAAAAATGCATTTATCTCAAAACTGTTTTTTTGTGTTAACAGTATTTAAGAGGATGTGCGATATGTTTACTGTTGTTTGGTATTTTTTGTTTGCAATTTCTGCTTTGTTTACGATTAGATGGGGCTTTATTTTAATTTAATCGAATAAACGTATCTCTGGGGATTACAAATACACAATATTCGGTTTTATACACACATCACAATTTATAAGTTATCAAATAATTTATAGCCCAACAGTTTGTAACAAAATAAAATTTTTGGTTCTCATCCTAATTGTTTCACTTAAATGCATTTCGCATATTTATTTCATTTATTTTATATAATAACTTTAAATAAAATTATCTAAGGCGATAACCTAACAAATTCATTAAAAAAATGTCAAAAACAAACAATAACAACAAATATTTGAACAAAATTATTGCTCATACTTCCGGGTATTTTTTGTTACTATGTTGGTACGACTAAGATTATTGCTCAAAAGATGGAAATCTTTTAACTAAAGCTGGATTAAATTGGGCGGGGTTTAGTTGAATATGAAAGATTTGATTGGCTGAAGAGTTGGATAAAAAATAATCCCGTTCCGTGAACTCAACATCAGGAGGGGAAATTCCAACGATTTGATTGGCTTGATTCGCGAATCATTTTTTGATCACGTACGTGAACTCGACATTAAGCCGTATTTACCTAATTTTATTTACTAGAGAATTGGTACGATTTGAAAAGTAATTTGTACTAAAATTTCAATTTACTGTACTAATCGATTTACCTGAGAATTGGCCCACAGCTATAATATATAGACATTATTCCAATGTAAAATAATACAACATCAGTTATCGCGACCTGATGAGAAGGCTGATTGTTCAAATCAGCAATCTCATCCGTTCGAAACTGATTGTTGTGATTCTTACACATTTTCCATCTATAAGTCAAAAATTCAAATAAAAAATGAATTATGTGTTTTTCATTAATCCACTTTTGTTTTTTTCTTAACCCTCGTCAGGCGGAATAGGTACAATTGTACCCTTTTCCGTTTTTAAATACTAACAAATCTTCTTGTACAAGCCGGAGAGGGTTACAGTTTTGTGAGATCTCTACATTTTTTGCTGGACGATTCAGACCTTATTTTAGAAAAATATCCCCAGCCTCTTCAGATATAGGGGATCGAATAGATTTTAGCGTTGTAAAACACTTTTAGCGTTGTAAAATTATGGAAGCACAGGAAATCCATATGTTACTATGACCAGCACAATCCTGGATCTAAATCCGATGGAACACGCATGATATCAACATCAATGAAGCATTTTCCCACATTTAGCATCAATGACAACGCGAGTGTAACTATGCAAAATCCTTCAAAATCACTGGAGACAAATTGCATAAGACAGGTTCGATACGTTGATTAGCTCCATGGCCCAGAAGACGCCAATCTGTCAAAAATGCAAGAGGTGGAACACCACTTATTAAATGAATTAAAACGAAATAAAAATATTCTGAATTGAACAAAATCCGAAAATTTGTGTTTTCTTCCACTATAATAATACAATAACCGTTTTTACCGTTATCATTGAGATTTTTTTTGGTTATTGTATGTGCAATCGATGCATCTTCTAGAAACAAAAAAGTAAAACAAAAACTAAACCAAATTCAAGGCAATGGCAACCTAAAAACCGTATGTTCCATTTACACTTTTGATGTGTGTATTTGGAACTTTGAGTTTTTTAATAATATAATTTGGATTCTTTTATACTTTTAAAATCGAGTGACGTCTCCTCTCTTTACGATTATTAATTACAGCCTGAAAACGATTGAATCTATAACTTTTTAAGATATTCGACAGTTATATTGACCCAAACTTCACCCATTTCATTTTGAGTGATTTCTTTCAATTTTCCGCAATTTCTTTGTGTAAATGTCAAGGTATACTTTTTTATCAACCATTGTCAGGCAAAAGGACCAAATCTCCAACACCATTCGCACTATGAGCAATAGGTGATTTTTATGTTCGTCTACTGATTTGCTTTTCTATAATTTATATTTTGATATTTTTGATATATTGGAAACTGATCGTCTTGAACATTTAATAAACTCTCTAACTAAATGGTTATCAACTGTTTCATTTATTACTCGTTTCCGCCCACATTTATCTTCGTTTATAACAGTTTTGTTTTTTCACATTTGTTTATGATGTAATAAATAGTAATTTTCTGCAATTTTAACTGTTTCCCTAGTTCTTGCGATATTCCGTTTTCAAATTTGGAGGTTATTTATTGGCGTTATCGATTACTTTAACCAGTTGGGAATCAAATTTCTAGCAGGGGGTGATTACAACGCTAAACATGTGCAATGGGGTTCGAGGTTGACGTCACCGAAAGGAAAGCAACTCTACGAAGCAATAAATGAGAAAAACCTAGATTATTTATCATCTGGACATCCCACATATTGGCCTACAGATAGAAAAAAAATTCCTGATTTAATAGATTTCTGTGTAATACGAGGAATAGCACGCACCAATGCTCAAGTCGTTGACTGTTATGATTTATCATCAGATCACTCACCAATAATAGTAACACTAAGTACCCAAGCATTAAAAACTGAACCACCACAACGTTTAACAAACAAACTAACGAAATGGGTTCTCTATAGAAACATAGTAGATGTAAATTGTCATCTTGATGTTCCACTTCGCACACCAGAAGACATTGATGCCGCGATAGAAAACTTAAGTCAAATAATGGAAATGGCTGCAAAAAAAGCTACTCCGGAGAACAAAAATTCCGAAAAAAATATAAGGCTTTCAAGTAACATTCAAAAGTTATTAGCAGAGAAGCGGCTATGGCAGCTTCACCAATCTCCTTTGCATAAATGGAAATTAAATAGAGCTATTAAAGCTTTGAGAGAAGCAATACGGGAAGAACAAAATTTAGGAATACAGAATTACCTAAGTGAGCTCACAGCAACAGAAACAACAGATTACTCACTGTGGAAGGCAGCAAGAAATTTAAAAATGCCAGAGGTATCGAGCCACCGATAAGGAAACCAGATGGTCACTGGGCCAGAAGTGACTTAGAAAAGGCTATCGCTTTCTCTAACCATCTACAAAAAGTGTTCTCCCCAAACGAACAAAATAATGATTGCGTACTACCACAGCTTACGAGGGACGAGTCGAACCCAAATCCAGTAAAATTTAAATGGAAATGCGTCAAAAAAGTTATCAAAAACAGTATAAATCCCAAGAAAGCGCCAGGTCATGATCTAATAACTGGGAAAATAATCAAAGAATTACCAGATAGATGCATAAAATATATAACATATATTTTTAACGCGATTATGAGATGTGGATACTTTCCCCAAAAATGGAAAATATCTCAAATTATCATGATTCCTAAGCCAGGTAAAGACGAAACCCAAGTCTCGTCGTACAGACCAATAAGTCTACTTCCGATAATTTCAAAGCTTTTTGAAAAGATGCTACTACAAGAACTAATACCTATATTATCTGAAGGTCGCACTATACCAGATCACCAATTTGGATTTAGAGAGCAACACGGCACAATAGAACAAGTGCACAGAATTGTAAATACAATTAAGGTTTCCTTAGAAGAAAAGAAATATTGCTCGGCAGTTTTCTTGGATATTGCGCAAGCTTTCGACAAAGTATGGCATGAAGGATTAAACTACAAAATTAAAACTCTTTTGCCCAAACAATTTCATGGAATTCTTGAAAACTACTTAGCCAAAAGGATGTTCCAGGTGAAACAAAATACGGCCACTACTGATCTAACCGAGATAAAGGCAGGAGTACCGCAAGGTAGTGTATTGGGACCTGTGCTATACTTGTTATTCACAGCTGACCTACCAATAACTGAAAAAATCGTCACTTCAACTTTTGCTGATGACACAGCTATATTATTTTCACACAAAAATCCTCAAACAGCATCGAGAGAATTACAAGAACATCTACACAAAATAGGAGATTGGTTAAAAACTTGGCGGATAAGGACGACTGAATGTAAATCAGCACATGTAACATTCACACTAAATAAACGTACATGTCCAGCAGTAAAATTAAACAATATCACAATTCCTCAACAAACAAACGTCAAATATCTCGGTCTTCATCTCGATAGAAGATTGACATGGAAAAAGCACATTGAAATAAAACGCAATCAATTAAAAATAAAATTTTCTAAAATGTACTGGATGATCGGAAGAAAATCGAAACTCTCTCTAGACTGCAAGGTTCTACTATACAAAGCGATCCTAATCCCCATATGGACATATGGTATCCAACTATGGGGCTCAACTAGTGCATCAAATATAGATATCGTACAAAGAACGCAAGCAAAGATACTTCGTAGCATTACAAATGCCCCATGGTATATTCGAAACAGCAACATCCATAGAGACCTAGGAATCAAAACTGTTAAAGAGACAATTAAATCATGCAGTCTAAAATACCAACTGAAACTGGAATCACACCCTAACGAATTAGCTAGAGAACTACTAAGGCAACCGAAATATGGACGGCTTCGCAGAACAGATCCTCTAGATTTAATTAACTGAGAAATATAATCTAATAATTTCGTGCATGTTGAAATGAAATTAAGTAATTAATAATAATTTAATAATAATAATAATGCATAATGATATTAAGTATTAACATAGGTTAAGGCTTAAGTTAATTTTTTTTTTTTATATTGAAGAATTTCACACTTCTTGTTAGTTTCGTATAAAGAAAGATTCAAGAATAAAGCCTTTGGCAATAGTTACAAAAAAAAAAAAAAAAAAAAAATTATTGGCGTAAGTTCACTGTTTATAGGCAATTTGATAAGTTATTTATCGTCTGGTTCACTTTAGGACAATTAAACATGACTAAAACAATAGTTGCTTTCCAATCGGCCACCGCAAGTACTTGTAAGTGTGAAAAATGTGTATTGGCGAAAAAAGTGTCGATTGGAAAGCACAAAAAATTACAAAAGCAAAACATAACCTACAAATGTGTAGTTTATTTGTGATATCTTTTTAATAAAAAAATATCTATACCGAAATTTTATTAGCGCTCCACATACGACTTTCAATTATATTTTTGACAGAAAAATTCTACACACAATCACCTAGCGGACAAATTTATCGTAACTGCTTTCAACTACTCATAATAAAATGGTAGATCAGTTGTGAGTAGTTAATTTAGCCAAGACAAAAACCATAAGTGCTTATAAGTACTTGCGGTGGTCGATTGGAAAGCAATTAACATCCCAAGTAAAACAAAGGACAAACTTCTAGAAGAAAATCATGTTGCGATGTGAACAAATGAAATGCCAATTACTTATGCCCCGATGAAATAATGCACTGCTACTTAGATTTGAGTTTTCTTGAGTCGCTGTTTTGTGTAGGAATTTATACTTTTTCCCATGACTCACTACTGTACTAGCTTGAGAACGGATGGAGATATCAACTTTCTTCACTGAAAGTTCAAGCAACTCATGGGAATGATCCCTATTGATTTGGACATTTCTGTGTGTAGGGTGTTCGGAGATATGTAGGGTTTTGTTAACCCCCCTCCTTAAAAATTTATAAAAAAAAAAATTTATTTTCTATTCTATTTTGGTTTCATAGCATGTGAATGTGGATTTAAAATATATTTCGTGTGAATGTGGGTTTGTGTGGGTGGTGCTGTTATGGGGGTGGTAGTAGTGGAGGTATGGGAGGTGGAGGAGGGTGGCATGAGGTGTTTTGGGTTTGGTGTGGGAATTTGGGATTTGGTGGATGAGGGTTTGTGTGGGTGGTGTGTGTGGGAGTGGGTATGGAGGTATTCAAGGATGATGATGTGGGTGGTGCGGTACAGGGTGGTGCAGATGAGGTGGGTTTTGGGGTTTGAATTGGATAATGGGTGGGGGAAGTAATAATGTTTAGGTGTGTCGTTTGCTGTTGATTGGAGTCGGTTGAGTTATGGTGGATTGTGGTCGGTTGGGCTGGGTGATGATGGGGCTAGGTGGGTGTGGGTGTGGGTGGATGTGGGTAGGTGTGATTTTTGAAATACGCGAATGAAGCAACAAAAATGCTTATAGAGTTCGGTCCGAACCTTCCCGTCTATTTGTTTTTGAAAACCATATTAATTAATTACAAAAATATAATTAATTCGTTTTGTGTCCGAATACTGAGATTTACTATTGTAAGTTTGGAAACCATCTATTTGATTCTAGTAAAACTAAATCATGCAGTTTTGCATTGTGCCTTTGGAGAAATTTACGAAAGGAATCTGGGGGTCGATTTTGTTCAAAATTCGACAGAGAAACATGACATTTTCGTATACATATAAGGAGTATAGCATACAATTTTATATTAGTGTGTGTAATTTTTCTGTGGTTATGTTTGTTTGTTTTCTGCACACAAATCGGTTGTTTTTTGGTGCTTATGTCCTTTCGCCGTCTCACTTTTTTGACATCTCACCAAGTATTTGAGCGGCGAGTTAACTTTTATTAACAACTTTTTCGTTTTTTAACTCGTTCTCGCAAACATCTTTAATTTTTTAAGGAATAATTCGACATATGTGACATCAAATGTGTTCCTGAGTAGCGCACACATTTAGAAAGTGTGCGTCAATATGTTAAGAAAAAAAATTTTAACTACATATATTTTAATTTTTTTTTTCAATGCGATGTCGAATGAATGTTTTATTTTCGCGGAAACACAGAATTAGAAATTATTGTAAAACTAAAATTAAATAATGAAATAAATTTAATTTTATTTAAAGTATATTTGCATTGCATTTACAAATTTTAATTCTAAATGGAAATGAATCTAGAAATGTCATATCCAAAAAAATTAAATGGCTCACATCGCACTTACACAAACACACATACCACTACTATATATTTGCGGTTATTTCGTCAACTTGTCGAATTTTGAACCCCCTGATTTTTTACAAATTTCTCGGTTAATCCTTAAAATTTAACAAAACGCCAACGTGCATCATCGAGTTTTTTTCTGTGTCTTTCGATATACATATCATAATCTAAGTTTTGTTGTCTTGCCTCTTTCTCTCTCTAGCTTCACATCCTATGAAGGGATTTTGCCGCCCGCACTATGGTCCTATATCCGTCTCGGTTCATCGCTCTCGTCCTCCAGTTTCGACATCCTAGTGTATGTAGATCTTGTTCGACGTCGTCACGCCAGCACAGTCGGACTCTTCCTCTACGATGCATACCAGCTGGTTGTTGATGGAACACTTTATTAATCATGCGTTTTTGTGGGGACCTTATAACGTTGCCGAGCCATCTAACTCGATTGGATTTGATGAATCCGATAATATCGCAACCTCGAAGAAGTTGCTTTATCTGGTGGTTCATGCGAATCTGATATTCATTGTTCGCCATAGGGGACCATAGACCATAGATTGAACGAATGACCTTCCTTTCGAAGGTAGATAACAATCTACAATCGTTAGTGGTCATGGTCCAGCTCTCGCTTCCGAAAGCCAGCACAGGTCTTGTGAGTGCTTGAAAACTTGTTGTCCGGCAGCGATTCGGGCTTTTATTTCTGCCTGGGTGTATTTAAAGTTTTCAACGCTATCAAAGTTATGGTTGCCAATTCCGAGATTGAACATTCCTGGTTGTTGATACAAATTTGGTTTTGCTACTGTTCATCTCCAAACCAAGTCTTCTTGCGCAGCGATCGAGCGGTACGAAATGGTGTTTGATATCGTTAGGTCTGCGGCCAAGAAGCACGATATCATCTGTATATCCAAGAATTTGGCCTGATTTACTAAATATACAGCGCGAAGTTTCGATGTTGCTTTTCCTCACTACGTACTCAAGCGCCAAATTGAACAGCACAGGCACGAGTGCATCTCCCTGTCGAACACCAGATGTTATTTCAAACGAATCTGATACAGTTCCTTCGATTACGATTCTACATACAGGCCCAGATGTTGTTAATTTACACAAAGAGACGAATTTCTCTGGAATTTCTAGGCATATGAGTGCGGCCCAAAGGTTGTCGAAGTTTATACTGTCATATGCTTGTCGAAAGTCTAAATATAGTTGATGTATGGTTATGTATGTTGTACTCCCAACATTTTTCTAAGATCATTTTCATGATGAAACACTGGTCAGTGGTCGATCGGTTGGGATGAAAACCACATTGATAGTCGAAAATGATGTTTTCGGCGAGAGGGATGAGCCTGGCAAGTACAACATTAGCCAACACTTTGTAAGCAGTGTTGAAAAGAGCTATACCACGATAGTTTCCACGCGCGGTCTTCCAATCGACAAAGACCTCTTCGCCTGGAGGAGCTAATGGGGTTCACGTTATCATTCCGATTTAGCAGATTTTGAAAGTAGGTTTGCCATACTGAGAGAACATCAGCCACGTTTGTTCTCAATTCTCCATTCCCGTCTTTGATGGCTATACTTCTTGGGTGGAAGTCTTTAGTGAGATTCCTGGCATTAGCAAAACAGTCTCTTGAATTTCCTACTTCCGCTTTGTCGAAGGTATTTAATGGTGGCTTTCCTGGCACGGAGATATTCTGCTTGAGTGCCTCTAGTGTTGCGAGCCAATCATGTTTCACGAAACTTTTGTTTATTTTCGACGACCAGCAACTCGATTCTGGTTTTTCCTATAGGAAAAGGAATTAGGAAAAATATTTTCATAGTATTTTTGTCAAAAATATCATTTTCTGGCCTACTGAGAAAGCATGTTTGATCTAAAATATTGTAATTTAGGAAATATTTTTTCCGTTTCGAAATTGGATAGGAAAAATATTCCCAATTTAATTTTGTTTTTGAAAAAATTTACACTAACTGTTTACCATAGTATGCCAGAAAAAACATTTTTTTGACAAAAATACTATGAAAATATTTTTCCTAATTCCTTTTCCTATAGGAAAAACCAGAATCTAGCTGCAGGCGGCATTGATCATCGAACCAATCATTGCTGGATCTCGGAGGTCTTCTACCGATAGTGTTTTGCACCGCGGTGGTTATGGTTTACTGTATAGTGTGCCACTGCTCCTCGATGTTAGAGGGAGCTTCTTCGTTGTTGCTGGGCCGCGCTAGATAGTTAGTGGGAGCTGATTAGTAACTCTGCAGAACGCTTGGTCTTTTAGAGCATCAACAGTCCATCGAACGGTTTTTTGTACTTGCCTATTGAACGTAGATGACAGTTTGCACTTATATTTAAATATGACAAGCACATGATCGCTGTCCATGTCTGCACCCCTGTAGGATCTAACGTCAGATATGCTGGTGGAGTGTCTCTTAGACACCATGACGTGATCGATTTGGTTTTCCGTTCTTCCATCATTCGATCTCCACGTTACTATGTGGATTCTCTTATGTGGGAAAAACGTACTTGATACAACTAAGTTATACATTAATGACAGGTCGGTCACGCGTTTGCTGTTACCAGTTAGATGCAGCTGTTAGGACCGATGTGCGATGTATTTTCTGCACTCGTACCGATTTTTGCATTAAAGTCGCCCACGATGATTTTAATATCGTGGTGCGGTATGTTATTGATGACTTCCTCCAGCTCGCAAAAGAATAAATCTTTCACGACATCCGATTTATTATCGGTGGGTGCATGTACATTAACGATCGTGATGTTAAATTTCTTAGTGCGAAGTCTGACCGTGCACATCCGCATGTTGATCGGGCGGAAATCGATGATATGGTGCTTCACGCGCCGATGGATGAGGAAGCCAACTCCAAATTCTCCTCCATTCTGATGGCCTCTGTAATGAAGAGTGTCACCGTTGGTGGTGTCATGGATCCCACTCCCAGACCACCTATGCTCTTGTAGTGCAAGAACGCCTAATGTGTAACTATTTGCTTGGTTCGATAGGTTGTGGAGATCTCCAGGTCTTAAGAGGCTAAGCACGTTCCTTGTTCCCATTTTTAAAGCGTTGTCTGTGTACAATTTCCGAGGTCGAGTTTGTGATGAATCCAATATGGTTATCCGAGGCCTTTGATTAGGGTTCATAACTTAACTATTTTTCTGAGGGAAGGCTGTTGGCCTGCCGCTCAATCCGCTTGTTACGTGTGTGGGTCACGTATTGGTGAGAATCTTAAGGCATCCAGTCCTACCTTGAACACATTTAAATAGCAAGCCGCTTGATACAAGACAGACGCCCACTTCAGCCGTTTCTAACCTGGAGAACAAACGCTGGGTTGGTTTTAGGGCGCCAATAACCCGCCTTGTCTTGCCATAGTCGAAAAATTAAGAGGAACTGGAAAATTAAGAGGAAAATTAAGAGAAATGTTGGTGATAGATTTGTTAGTTTTAATGCTAAGGTAACACAAAAAACCCTGGGTCTAAAGTACATTAATTATTCAAGTGGTCACAAGTCTGCTTAAATTATAGTCCTCCCGACACCTCTTTCTGAGGATCCGTCTGATTTTAACGTATTAACCGCCGGATCATTCCGCTAATCAAATGAATTTTGGGTCGAATATTTGAAAAAGTAATCTGGGATAATTAAAAAGGCATTGCTCAAATTTGTATAATTTATATTAATCATTTAATCATGAGTGCCCAACAGGCGCGTACGCAGGATGAAGCCATGAGGGGGGGGGGGGGAGGTTTGCAGAAAACATATTTTATAAAAAAAATTCACGTAATAGAACTAGCTAATATATATAATATTTTATTTTATTTCACTATAAAAACATAAACTATACAAGAAAGAACTTAACAATTAAAGAAAAATTAATATATTAAAAATTATATAACAAAAATTAATAAAAAATTCATCAAGAAAAGTTAATAAAAAATTAGATATATGTATATTAAAAATATATATCTTTTCTTATAAAATAGAATAAAAATGGCAGATTTGGCAAAAGACAATTTTCTGAAACAATTAAAAATCGATAGAAGTTAAGCCTGAAGCTCAAAGATTTTTTCTTTTCATAATTACCTACTACAAGCGAATTTCTAATTTACGTGAACTTTTTGCTAGTTCATCTAGAACTGCATCAACAGAAACCGCGACATTACGATGAATATTAGGTAATGCTAATCCATTTAGTCTATCTTCATTCGTTGTGTTGCGTAAATACGTTTTGACTCGTCTCAATGTTGAAAAAGATCGTTCACTGCTTGATGTTGTAACCGATAGTGTTACAAATATTTGAAGTAATTTTCGAACAGTTGGGAAAATTGATTCGTCGCATGATAAAAATGCAATATGAGCATTTTTGGTGTATTCGAAGAATTTATAGCATGGCGCCACCATAGCTTCAGTTCACCAATGCCCTCAACTATGCTGCAGTTCGTAATACTTTTATATTTTTCCAAAAGGATTTTTGCAGATTTTTCGTGCTCCAATGAAAAATTTTGTTCATTTAGCAAAAGACACATAAAACTTTGCAATATATTTTTATGTTTTAGAAACCGATCGTGAACTTGCATCTTTGTAGAATCTAGAAAATGTATAAAGATGGCAATACGATAATACTCTTCAGGATTTTCAACTGCAATGTGGCAGCGATGAATTTGTCTTCCGGCTAGACGAGGAATTCGTATTTCTACATTAAGCTGGTCACATATTTTCTTGACGTCACTGAAAATTGCATTAAATTGCATTTCTGTTTCGCATCGTATTTCATCTAGCACATCTTCAACATCTTTTTTTGTTCGATTGCAGCGACCAGATCCAGATTTATTGTTTGTAGTGAACTACTTAGTGGCAGGGTTGTACCAAAAACCTTGGCAAGCACATGAAGAGATACTTGAAATTCAGTATTCCTAATAACAGATAGAAGCTGAATCGCAGAAGAAGAAGTTGTTTTGTCATCCCAATCAAAAATAATTTCCATCGCAAAGATTGCAGCTTTTTGAAGCTCCAGAAATACTAAGGCAGACTCGCAAGGTTGAATCCATCGTGTGGGACATATTTGTTTGAGTCGCGTTGCTGTTGATTCAGGATTTACTTTTTTCTATTGTTGAATCATGGGGGGGTTAAACCCCCAGTAAATCCCCCCCCCCCCCCTGCGTACGCGCATGGTGCCCAAGGAAAATGATGAATGACCATGTTGGTGCTTTTAAAAGATATACCAGGTTGATTCAATGTTATTATTACATTACAATTAAAAGTAATAAGACTTAAATATCAACCATGGGATGCTTATGGGTAGTTCAGTTTTAAGTTTCACGAATTCTTAAGTTTAAATAAAATTTATTCTGAAATATGTATTATGAGGCGGCATATTCATGCATGTGTTTGGGAATAGTCGTACAGTCCTTTCGACCTTAGCAGTTCTTGAATTTTGAAAAGATTTTAAATCATTTTCCTATTTCAGCTACCACATTTAAAAATATGTTTACGACTTTCTACACAAATTCTACTATCTCTATTAATTCGTCTGGACACTTTTAAAAGGATATTTAACAGTTGGTGGGCTAACCACTCAAATTTAACAGTTTTTTTTCGGGAAAAAACGATAATTTTATTTTATTATTCTGTAATTTAATAACAAATAAATTCATTTAATACACACATTGAAGCTAATTAAAAGTATAAACCAAAATAACAAGAACACCCACATGCTTTGGAAATACGTATTAAAACAAAAAAAAAGTTTTTCCATTAAAAATCAGGAAATTGAATATTTTATTTTGTTTTAATATTTTCCACTACCTCCGCATTCTCTATTCCCAGATCATCCTGAATTTGGTTTCTTTTTCTAAATTTCTAAATAAGCAACCATGTACACTGTATAGTTATCTAGATTTTGTTGTTGTCAGGACATTATATTATTTTTATGATAATTTACTTTACGGAATGACGAAAACACAAATTAAAATGTTTCGTGTTTAGAGTATTTCTTGTTAGTTTTTTTTTATATATTGCGGATGAAACATTTTGATGGACGCTCTGGGATTCAGAATAAAAGGTATAGTCCTCTGCCAGGACAGTACTTAGTCGATGCGTTGTATTTTAAAGATAACAGGAGTTAGTCGAGAGATGTAATTACGGTGCATGACAGATCTAAACGTTAGAAAACACTAACTAAAAAAAAACTAACAAATTTGAAATTCTCTAGGTGGCATTTCAAACTTTATTTGATTAAATAATGTATGTACGAGTATATATATGTATGCTCGTAATATGTAATCAATCAAAATGTTGTCAAAACTTTCATATAAATGTTGTTAGTTTTACTTTTGGGTAAATTATGTATAATAAAGTGTTGATATTAATGAATTTGCCGCATCTTAGTTGTCTTATGGGTATCATATACGCATATAATATTTAAAAAAACTTTTAATGGCACTGTCAAAAGATAAACAGATTTTCAACTAAATTATTTTCTCGTTGTAACAAAAATAAAATTGTTAGATAGTTGCTAACGCCTTTAAATTCGCTAACATATTTATTGTGCAAAGTGTTACCATATAAAAAGAAATTCTAAAGAATTTAATCTCATCGTACAACCAAAATTGTTGTACACACCATTTCCTCGAAATCTCACTAATTCTTGACTGATCAGTTTCCAATAATTTTGTTGTAATAATCACTATAAAATGAATAAAGCTCGTTTATTTAGCCATATCGTCGTGTAAGTATTAAAGTGTCCTATACGCCACTTGTAAAATTGTTGGGAAATCAATTTTTTAAATTTAAAAGAAAATTTACTTAGTTTGCAGATTTCAAGTCGATGTTAATTTTTTCGTTTGTTTAACCATTTCTTTATTTGAATCTAGTTTCAAAATTTCGCTAAGTCATACAGTTTTAAAGAAAATTAATATTTGCGGAAAAGTGGTGAAAATGGATATGGGGCACCTCCTATCTATTTGTAAAGCTCATATATATATATATATATATATATATATATATATATATATATATATATATATATATATATATATATATATATATATATACAGTCGTCTGTGTGCGAAATAGTAGTAGTGTGTACCTGTATTATAGGTTTTGTGTTTACAAAAATATCCTTTCATGATTTAACTGACATCTATTATCAAAATGAATTTTTTAATGTCCACTGAACATAAACCAAACGCTATTTGTAACTTTTTTCTCAAACAAGTTCGGGATTCCCCTTATGTTCGATTGTCAGTCTAAATTTTTATGTTCGAAATAATAGTAGTCTCTTATTGATTATTGTTTAAAATAGAGGTGATCAAGAAAAGCGGTTCGGAAATAATAAGATAAATAAAATTATAAAAATTTGATAAAAAAAAATAATTATTTAAATAATAATGGGCCGGGAAAGCATTGTTCTGAAGAGCGAAGAGATTTAATTAAAAAATTAATCAAAGAAGGAAAAACATATAAATTTATCCAGCAAATTTTGGGATGTTGACCTACCGGTATATCCAAAACTGTTAAGCACAAAGAAAAACCAGAAACACGAGGAAGAAAACGAAAAACTTCGAATACAACTGATCGGGACATCGTGATTTGTGCGAAAAGGAATCCTTTTTATACCTCAACGAAGATCAAACCTTAATTTAGATATAGACACCTCAACAGTTAGAAAACATCTTTTAGCAGCAAATTTAAAAGGGTTGAGGCCTAGGAAGGTGCCCTTTTTAAATAAGCGACAAGTGAAGGCGCGTATAACTTATGCCAAAAATCATCAAAATTGGCCCCTTGAAAAATGGTGTAATATTTTATTTATGGACGAGTCTAAAATGATTCTCTTTGGCGGTAGTAGCATTCAGTATGTCCGAAGACCACTGATGAATTCCGACCGCAATTTTAAAACATATCTACGTTCCAAAATATCTCATATATGAATTAAAAATTTCATAATATAGCGAAATTATTCGATCACTACTATTATTTCGCACACGACTGTATATATATATCTATATATATATATATATATATATATATATATATATATATATATATATATATATATATATATATATATATATATATATATATATATATATATATATATATATATATATATATATATATATATATATATATATATATATATATATATATATATATATATATATATATATATATATATATATATATATATATATATATATATATATATATATATATATATATATATATATATATATATATATATATATATATATATATATATATATATATATATATATATATATATATATATATATATATATATATATATATATATATATATATATATATATATATATATATATATATATATATATATATATATATATATATATATATATATATATATATATATATATATATATATATATATATATATATATATATATATATATATATATATATATATATATATATATATATATATATATATATATATATATATATATATATATATATATATATATATGTATATATATATATATATATATATATATATATATATATATATATATATATATATATATATATATATATATATATATATATATATATATTAGGGTGGCCCACGTTTATATGGGAAAAAAAAGTGTTGAGATATTTAACGGGACACCCCCTAGAAATGTTAGGTTATGCTAAAAATTTAACCAGAAAAAATATTGGGTCGATCGAAGGTCGTTTAGAGGTCGCGACTTGAGCGCGAAGTTCGATAAAAACGGTGTTTTTTTCGATTTTTCACGTTCAAACGAACAGAAAAATTATTTAAAATTTTTTCTCAGACTAAATAAAAATTGCGGTCAATAGAGGAGATAATTACCTTTCCAAAACATCAAAGATGTCGAAAATCGGTTAACAAATAGCGAGATTATTGCCAATTTTCGAAACTATTAAGAACTTAAATAATAAACGATTTTTTTTTAAATCCTGGAAATTATCTTCAAAACTACAAAAAAATTAAATAAATAAATAAAAAGGAGGTATAAAGAATAAACAAAGGAATGTTTTATGATGTCATAAAAACCCGTATGAGTCATGAGAAGTTACCATAGTTGTGATTTATGATGCCATTATCATAAAACCCAACTATGTTAAGTCCTTATGACTCATTTGACTCATTAGTTATTGTATTTAAAATTTAAATCCGCCTACTGCACTAATTAGATCTGATATGGCCAATATATTTCATTGTATCATATACTATATAAACAAAATAAATGCAAATTAATTTCAGTTTAAATCCAAATCTCTCGAGAAAAGGACACAAATTTGTAGAAATTAAATCTAGTCATTTTAACAGTTTTATTAATATTTTTAAGAAAGTGCTATTACAGTTGATAAAATGACAGCGAATTTACGGTCCACTACAGAAATTTATCTTTTTGGACATGAGTACTGTCAAATTATTGGTGCTAAGTTACCATCAAAAAAGCAAGTGTTGTGTCTTTTTTTTTACAATCACCGTACTGTAAAATTAACTATTCGTGAAAGTGCAGCTCTGACAATCCAGGAAGTGTCTATTTTTTAAGCAAAAGCACGAATTCCAGTGAAAAAGGAACAACATTCTATTGAAAAATTGGAACAATTGCATGATGAGTGGAAAAATCTTCTAAAGAATAAAAATAAACCTTTAAAAGTTTACCGCGAAAGAGAAATTGCCTTTACTAGTAAACTGGATGATATTTTCGATATCGCTCATACTAATGCCTTATCGATGATGACTAGTGAAGACGACAAGCGATTCCTCTTGTCACAGCGTGAGAAAGGGCGCCCTGGATATTTGGCTGGAGTCAGGCAATATGAAATCGAAAAAGAAAAGCGGAAATCGGAACGTCTGATGGCAGAAAAAATCGTAAACGAAGACATCTTGAAGAAAAACGTAAATCAATTCCAATAGACTCACAAACATTATTTTCGTCATCGGAAAGTGACAGCGAAAGGACATCTGATAACGACATGAGCTTCGAAAATATTGATTTGCCTGTGCTAAGCGCAGAAGGAGCCTCTATAGGAAGCAAATGTTTCATTACTCCTAGACTATTGTCAGCTTTGCATAAGTGGAAGATTACAGATCGTGCAGCAATACATTTAATCAGTGCCGTTGCCGAAAGTCTTGGACATTCTATTGATGACCTCGTTTTTAGTCGAACAACACTGAAGCGTCTTCGTGAAACAAATAGAGTAGAAATAGCAGTATTAGTTAAATCGACTTTCAAGTTTACAAAAGGCGTAGTACATTGGGATGGAAAATTACTTCCGGAGTTATCTGGAACGGAGACCGTGGATCGTTTGCCGGTGATTATTTCCCATATAGATGGAGAACAATTATTGGGCGTTCCCAAAATATCAAGAGCAACTGGTTTGGAAATGGCGGAGGCTGTTTTCCAAAGCTTAATTGATTGGAGAATAGCTGACAATGTCGTGGCGGCTTGCTTCGATACAACATATTCAAATACTGGAAGACTAAATGGAGCAGCTATTATTTTAGAGCAGAAACTGGAACGAAGTTTATTATATCTTCCTTGTCGACATCACATATGTGAAATTACATTACGCGCAGCATTTGAATCGAAAATGGGCAATACATCAGGAGTAAATGTTCCATTATTTGTGAGATTCAAGAATGACTGGAATTCCTTGAATAAGAATAATTTTAAAGCAGGCATAGATGATCCCAACGTTCATATACAATTAAATGATGTGAAAGCGGAATTAGCGGGTTTTTGTAACAACGAATTGGCAAAAGAACATGCTCGTGATGACTACAAAGAATTATTCTAAATTACTCTAATTTTTTTGGGCATGATACCAACTGAAAATGTCCATTTCCGCCTGCCGGGGCCTATGCATCATGCTCGCTGGATGTCCAAAGCCATTTATGTATTGAAAGTATTTATCTTTCGGGAGGAATTTAAGTTAACAGCACAAGAACAGAAGAATTTACGGGACATTTGCATTTTTATCGTAAGATTTTATGTGAAAATTTTGTTCCATTGCACAAAAGCTGCTAAAGCACCACAGCTGGATTTCAACTATTTACGAGATATTTATTTGTACAAAACACATGACGAAAAGTTGGCGATGGCTGTACTGAATAAAATATGTGGCCAATTGTGGTATTTATCCGACGAAAGCATCGCATTCTCTTTTTTCGACGAAAACGTCTCTAGTGCGGAGAAAAGAAGAATGGTGCAACAGTTGGATATGAAGAGAGATGTAGAGGCCGAGTCAATTAAGCGCGTCGAGTTGAAAATTGATGATGTCAAAACATTTATTACGAAACAAGTAGCAGATTTTGTTACACCAAACACTGGCGATCTTTTTAAAAGGTTCAATATTTCTACAGATTTCTTGAACAAAGATCCGGATATATGGCCTCGGGATGATAATTTCAAGAACGGAATGAAGATTATCAGTCAAATAAAAGTCGTAAATGATATCGCAGAACGTGGTGTTAAATTAATACAAGGTTATAATAAGAAATTGACAAGAAATGAAGATGACATGCAATATTTACTACAAGTCGTAAAGGACTACACACAGAAGTTTCCAACATACACCAAAACAGCTTTAATGGGTAGAATATCAACTTAGATTGATTATTTTAATACTAAAAATTAATTTATAATATCATTGTATAGAAGAAACATTATGCATTAATAATAAAAAAAAATATAGTAATAATTTGACTTGTTTTTATATTTTGGAAATTTGGCAATAATCTCGCTATTTGTTAACCGATTTTCGATATCTTTGATGTTTTGGAAAGGTAATTATCTCCTCTATTGACCGCAATTTTTATTTAGTCTGAGAATTTTTTTTAAATAATTTTTCTGTTCGTTTGAAAGTGAAAAATCGGAAAAATACCGTTTTTATCGAACTTCGCGCTCAAGTCGCGACCTCTAAACAACCTTCGATCGACACAATATTTTTTCTGTTTAAGTTTTTAGCATAACCTCACATTTCTAGGGGGTGTCCCGTTAGAAATTGGAACTTTCGAAAATTTGGACCACCCTAATATATATATATATATATATATATATATATATATATATATATATATATATATATATATATATATATATATATATATATATATATATATATATATATATATATATATATATATATATATATATATATATATATGTATATATTTTAATCTAATTCAATTTGGATATAGGACATTAACAATAAAAAAAATAAAAAATATTTTCCCAGAAAAAAAACTATAATTCAATATTTTATTACTATCTTATTTATTGTATTGCATCAACAAAAAATAGAAAAGCCGGTACTAGGTAGTATGCATGGTACTGGATAATACCCCAAGGTCCCGCTTGGCGTCGCTATTCGGTTCTACACGTCGGACGCAAACTGTTCAATATCATATTTTAAATTGTTCGCTATGCGTGCGTCGAAATTCAGTTTGGGCCACTACGTGTGGAACCGAATAGCGACGCAAAGCGGAACCTACGTGTAATTATTACAATAACATTTCATTGTTTATAAAAAATATTTACGTATTAATTCAGTCTTTGAGATTGCAAGAAGTTTCTACGTTTTTAATCAGCAAAGAGTCACTCAGTTGCAGCTATAATTTATCAATTTTGCAATAGTTTTGTAAAATTGAATATCCTCAACTAATCTCATACAGCTAAACATAGGCTGAATGTCCTTACTATATCCTTTGGAAATTACTCTAGTGGCACTATTCTGGTAATCCTCTGGGGATAGGGAATTGGGGAAAAATTTTATAAAGGGTTTTCCAATAAGAGGATTCATTTTGAATAGCCTGCTATTTGGGCAGCTTTCAATTTTGAAGCTGTCATATTATGACATTTGACAAGTCAAAACTATGCTATTACTAAAAATGGTACGATTCACGCTTCAACAATGCACTGAAGTTGTTAAAATTCACTACAAAAATGGTGAAAATTGTGCAGTCACAGTTCGCAAAACTAAAACACTTTTGGGTCGTCGTGAAGCACCTTCTCGGCCGGCAATAGTGAAACTGGTGGACAAGTTTGAGCTGTTGGGACAAGTTAGTGATGTGAAGAATCGAAACCGTATGCGTCGCTCTAGAACAACTGAGACTATTGCTGCTGTCGACCGTAGTGTTGACGAAAACCCAGGTTTGTCGATTCCTCGTCGATCTTTGGAATTAGACATTCCACAAACGACAATTCACCGTATTTTGCATAAAGACTTAGGTCTTAAGGCTTTTAAAGTTCAGTTAACACAAGAACTCAAACCGATCGATCATCATAAACGTCATATCTTCGCTGATTGGGTCCTTCAAATGCACTAAAATGATCCGGATTTTCATCGAAAAATCATCTTCAGTGATGCGGCCCATTTTCATCTCGATGGCTACGTTTCTGCTTATTAATTGTCGCATTTGGGGCTCAGAAAATCCAAGAATGATTGTCGAAAAGCCTCACCATGCTCAACGTGTCACTGTTTGGTGCGGATTTTGGGCTGGCGGTGTGATTGGACATTACTTATTCGAAATTGAGGCTGGTGCAACTGTTACGGTGAAGGGATTGCGCTACCGAGCCATGATTAATGATTTTTTATGGCCGGAATTGGAAGATATTGATGTAAACGACGTTTATTTTCAGCAAGACGGCGCTACGTGCCACACAAGCAACGAAACAATAGCAATTTTGTAAGAAAAGTTTGCTGGCCGTGATATTTCTCGAAGAGGTTATCACAATTGGCCACCGAGCTCTTGTGATTTGACACCTTTAGACTTTTTTCTTTGAGGCCACGTGAAAGATAAGGTCTATGCCAATGCTCCACAATCGATTCAAGACCTTAAAGATGGAATCCGTAAAGTAATCGAAGACATACAGCCGCAAATGTGCGAATTGGTCATAGACAATTTCATGCGGCCATTTGGCTGATATCGTTTCCAAATGTTAATGGCATACCTTCCTCTTTACAATGAAATAAACACTCATTGATTTCTCTTAAAAAATACTCGTTTTTTTAAATATCAAAATAAAACTTCTTTTTGGAAAAACCTTTATGTAATTTCTATTTAAAAAAAAAAAAAAAATCTGGCATACTGATTTGAAAACCTAGTGGTAATTTTTTTGGAAACAAAATAAAATTGGGAATAATTTTCCCTGCCAATTTAGATATGGCAAAATTATTCCCAATTTGTAAATATTTACATCAAACTTTTCTTCTTAGTAGGCCGGAAAAATAATATTTGAACTGAAATTACATATAAAATCTTTCCCCAATTCCCTATTCCTGGGGAATTACTAGAATAGTGACACAGGAGAGTATTAGAAATTACCACCAAAGGAATTTTGGTTACGATTTTCTTTGGTCCTCGGTTGGAATCCACCGTCAATGGTATGGTTTCATATGATTCAGATCCCCGATAGCATTTAACTTTTACATTTAACTGAACATAAATCGTGTTTTTCGTGTAACTATTGTGAATTTTGTCATAATTGTCATAATTGAGAAAATCTCTTGGATGCATTTGCATTAGTTTTAAGTCGACATTGTCATAGTCCATGGCTCTTAAATGTCGCAAGAGATACAGATCTATGATATTCAATGTGCTTAAGATGTGGCTCGATTACGCTATGGACTGCGCATTTACCTCTTGAACTCGCGGATGTCCTCGTACATAAAACCGTTGAATTAAACAGTAAATAAACCTGATGATAACCTACAAGTCGAAATCGGTCGAGTGATTTTTTCAAAATTTTTGAACAAATTTTTTGATTAAAATATTCAAATATCTAATTTTAGAAATAGAATCGGATTATTTTCACAATATTTCAACAACGCTAGAGACGTTATACGGGTCCGATTCTGTGGAAGACAGGACTTCGGCCACAGAATAATTCTTCTCACACTAGGATTATCGATCAAAACAGCTTTCAAGCATTGGCGATGTCGTTTGCGACGAATCGGTCGAACAGCCGCTTTGGCTCTAATACCAAATTGAGCAATATGTTTTGTGGCAAAAACCTGTTAAATTAAACAAATTTAATTTTCTTTTATAGAAGAAGTTGGATGCACCTCCTTTTGATAGATTAAAGATGGTTTGCAAGTCCTTATCTATCTTTTGCGTCCCATGGCCCTTTTATTGGGTGACTTGTGTTTTAAATAATCTGCTGTAGTTTGTTGATCAGTTATATTTGAACCACTTTGATACTTACAACATGTGTCACATAAATCATTTTTAATGACCCTAATACGGTACGATAAATATTAACAAAAATACGAAAAGTGTGGTGTAGCTTTGTCTAACGCCAACCCACACACGAATTGCAGGATAACGGGACCTGTAAAAAGTTTTCTAGCTGTATAACAAATTTGTAATTAATTTGTAAAAAATTCCAGTACCATTTTCATTGGTTTGTGCTACAAGTGCTAGTGCAGCATTAGGGTCATTCGTTTTTAGGAACGAAAAACGATAAGTTGTACTACTCGGATTTTATGTTATCTTAATCTTTCTTTCATTTAAACAATTTATACATTTTTTTATGGAAAGTTCAGCCTGCAGATATTGTCTTTGCGTATCAGTAAGTAATGCGAATCGATGCAAGTGTATGATTCAATGTGTTTTCGAATTTTCTGAATACGTTCATTACTCATTTTTCTTCACATGCTAAACCCGTTCGACGATTTTTTTTGCTATACTAGCGCTATGGTCAAATTTTGTTTTAAAAAAATAGTAGACGGTTTGCCATGTTTAAAGGGAATAATTAATCATATTTCGTCTTCACGATGTTTCCGAGCTTGTTGTTTTTCGCTTAACTGGTACCATAGTTACATATTTACAGACAATACCCCAAAATCACTGAATTTGTTTTCTGGTTGACTCCAGCAAAAATGTTGTACAATTATACGCACAGGCTTTGTCATATTTTGGTGCTTTTACGTATTTGGCAGGAACTATTTTGCCTTTCGCATAGTCCTATATCCCAGTTTTTATGGATATAGGACATTTAAAGAAGAACTGTCATTATTTTTTTTGTTCTGATATTTTGTCCTATTTCCATATAATATAGATATGAGATATGGGACATATAAGAATAAAAACTCATAGTTATTAAGTTGTATAGAAGTTATATAGAAAATTGTACTACTTTGTGGTAAAACGTGATATAGGGCAATTAAACATAAAACAGGCGAAGAAAAAACATGAAATTGTGGTCGATTGGAGCAATATGGGCTCCACGTGGCGGAATGTTTTTGAAATATGATAACTACAAATTTTGACATTTCTGTGTTCTAGAATTAAAAGGGCGTAAGTCCTTAATGGGCCTATCCTAATTAACTTTTCCATACTTTCAGTTTTATTTATAATAACAATAATTATTTATAAGTATTGTTAATACAAAATTATTACAATTTTTAATGTATTTGCAAAAACAATCCATTGTTTTTACAAGTACATTAAAATGTGTGTTAATAAACTTACACCCTTTTAATTCTAGAACACATATTTATGCCGCATGCATAAAGAAAATAAACAATCAGCAACATAATTCATATTGTACCGAGCTAGCTTTGCTTGGTTTAATTTTATTTAAATATATTAATTAAAAATGATATAGGTTTTGTATAATTAATGATTTTGTGGCTTATGTAAAATAAAAAACATGAATGTAAAATAAAAAACATGAATGTATGTAAACTCATTTTTGTTAAAAATGGTCTGTAGGACCAATGCCTCCTAAACTACAGGCCTTTTACTACTCTCATTTTTCGCACATAATAATGTTAAGATATTTACACTTTACCCCCACATTGCACCGAGGTCAAACTAAAAGTGTAACAAAAAAAAAAATCCATCATAAAAGTTGTATAATTTTATTGTAATGTCGAAGTTCTGTATAGTTCTGAACTGCTCCGTCATTATACAGAACAACGATATTACAAGAAAACTATACAACTTTTATGATGGAATTGTTTTGTTATACTTAGATTACTATTAAATCTAACATACTTAATTTAAAAAATACCAATTTTTTAATTTTCAATAGGACAAATTCGAATAAAAATATCGCGAACTTAACCCGTTGTTTTTCAGAAAAATGCAGCTATAGTATCGCCCCATTTCAGAGTGTTCTTGAATGTTCGTGGTTTATTGTAGTAAACCAATGATTTAACATAACCTTAAAGAAAATTGGCAATGATGTTATATCGCATGATATTGGTGGTCAGTTTACCTCGGAATTTTTGGAGATTACACCGGTCATTAAACTTTTCCCTCAATAAATTGTTTGTGTCATGAAATGTATGGGATGTTACACCATCCTCTAGAAACCCACATATAGTTCAAGTCGAAATCATCTAATTCGTGCTACAAAATGCAATGCCATTTTCATTTTCAAAAAAAAATATAGTCCAAATACACCTCCATACCATAAACCAGACCAAACTGTTGATTATTGTGGATGTTTCATAAACAGCATGTGGGTGGTCTTCACTCCAAATGGGACAATTGTGCTTATTTACGAAGCCATTTAATCATAAATGAGTTTCATCGCTGAAGATGGTTTTTCCATGATATAATGGACCTGTTTCAAGTCTAAGTTTAAGTTCTTGGGTCAACTGAATTTGGGGCTGTGAATATGGAAATAACGAAAATAAATGGAATATTCTGGAATAGCGATGCACGACGAGCTATTTAGGACGCAGCTAAAGTGACAATTTAAACAGTATGAAAAGTAAAAGTATATTAGTGAACAATGATAAAAAGTGAAATGAGTGAATTGCTGAAGAAACTAAAAGTGTTGGGGAAATATAGCTTATAACTTGAAACGCTAACTGTTTTATTTGCCTATGCATAATCCATATCGAACGTCCGAAATTCGTAACAATATTAATAGCATACTCGTATGATTTATAGAAAGTCCGCAGACTAGCCCAAACCTTTTTATTGGAATTACAAATATCAATTTAGATAGGCCTAAGTGTACTCCCTCTGTCTATATATATACTAGTGGTTATGCGTACACATCTTTGAAGTTTTAGTTATTTTATAAGATTTATTAATAATTCCATTTATAGTTCACTGTTCATTATTTCACTGTTAATAATTGAACGCACACTTTCGTAAATATCAAATTTGTTAGAAAAATTAACAAAGAACTTCACATTGGTAACATTCAAAATAAATTTCAAGGAAAACAGAAAGGATAGACCACTTCAAAATGAATGAACAGATGATTCATATCTTTGAAAACACCAGATATTATCAAGTACAAGAATTCAACGGCGATGTACAAGAACTATACAAGTGCATACAAAATGTCGATGGTATAATTGTTCTTAACGGAAAAATATTACCATATGACGAACCAATACCAACAGTATTCATAAAAGTGATAAAATGTAAAATTCGCGGTGAACCTAAGTATTAATAAACGAGGGTGTATGAAGCGATGGAAGGAAGTATGTGGAAGCATTGTATCATTTGTACATTGGTCTTGTTGGCACAACCACAAAATTGGATACCATAGATCCATAATGGTTTTAGCATTTGCCTGTATAGAAGCAATTTGTTGTGTATTGAGAACTCAG
The DNA here is from genome assembly GCA_932526605.1 of Nephrotoma flavescens. NCBI lineage: Eukaryota > Metazoa > Arthropoda > Insecta > Diptera > Tipulidae > Nephrotoma > Nephrotoma flavescens. The sequence goes on along the minus strand of OW052222.1, from coordinate 190,549,329 downwards.
AATTTCTACCCATGAGCTAGTACATTTTTTTATATTTGATGTTTAATTCTATTTTTTTCTTCTTGATGTATTCTTTCCATCTTAGCTTAGCATCGAGGGTCATGCCAAGGTATTTCGCTGCATTTGCATATGGAATTTTGTTTGAGTTGAGAACCACGGCAATACAGTTTACATTTTGATTTGTAAAGATCAGATCAGTACACGATTTGGCTTCATTTAATAAGATGCGCCATTTTTTAGTCTAATTGCTCCCCGTGTTAACTGCATTTTGAAGTTTGCTTGATGCTTCCGAAATATCTTTTCCAACTGCTAGAATAGCTGTATCGTCTGCAAATGTTGCTACTGTAGTACCTTCAATATTCGGTAAGTCTCTCGTATTAAGAATAAACTGAAAGGTCCAAGTACGCTACCTTGTGGTGTACCTGCTGATATTCTTTTTATTTCAGAGTACTCATTTTCAAATTTGACTCTAAAGTGTCGATCAGCTATGTAGGATTTAAGAATTTGATAAAGTTGCTTAGGCAGGTCCCAATGCAGTTTAAATTCAAGCCATTGGTGCCAAACTCTGTTGAAAGCTAGAGCTCTAAAAAAATACTGGAGAATATTTTCTTATTTTCAAGTGAATCCGTTATTCTGTGAACTTGTTCAACTTTAGAGTGATTTTCTGTAAACCCAAATTGGTATGGTGGAATTAAGCATCTCTCTTCTATTATACGTTTTTGCCTCTTGAGCAACAAATATTTTTGATATGAATGGGAGTAGTGATATAGGTCTCTATATAGGTCTATGGTTTTTTATCGTTTCCTGGTTTAGGAATTATTTTTACTTCGGCCACCTTCCATTGTCGTCGAATATTTTTCAATCTGAAGGCTGTATTAATTATTTGATTTAATTTACGCAAACCTTTCTCGGGACTGGCTTTCACAATTTGCCCAGTTATTGAGTCATAACCTGGAGCTTTTCTGATACTTAAGTTACTATTGATTTCAGTTTTAACCTCCAATAAAGTCACATGCCTTATGTCAAGATCATCTACTTTGTTTATGACTGTTGTACATATTTTCATTTGCTGTTTGTCGCGGCAACGGTTGAAAAGTCTCTTCTAAATAAGAAGCAAATAGAGAGACTTTCTGTTTGTCACATTTAGCCCAGGATTCCGTCATCGCATTTGATACGTGGCACATGCATTTTGGATCTTTTTAGTCCCTTCGTTGCTTTCCAAAGCGAGTAATCGTCATCCTTTAGTTCAGAAAGACCTCGTAGTCGCTTAGTTATACTTTCGTTCTTTATTTCCTTTATTAGTTGTTTTAATTTGTTGCACAAAATATTAAGAATAGTTTTGTGTTGCGGTGCACGGGCCGCTTGTTGGATATTGTTATTAAATGTTTCTAGTTCATCTTCCAGCTGCACCTTCGTTCTAATTGGTTCGCCGAGGTTTGTTCGATCTTCCACTAATTTCTTGAATAGATTGGTTGGCATTGTATCAACCAATTGGTTTTATTGTTTGCTAACTTAGGTGAATTATCTTTTTTTATTATCATTGCACTCAGAGTCATGATCACAGGTGAATGGTCAGATGATAGCCCTTCACTATTTTCAATGAATGTGTAGTCCTCTAAAACTGCTTTTGTTGTAAAGAAGTCAACAAGATCTGGAGTTTTATCTTTTTCTTTAGGTTTTCGATAGTAACGGTGTTTGTGATTGTTATATTGGTCTATTTTCAGTATTCTCGAATTAATTACACAACCGTAGGAAATTCTTCCATTTGCGTCAATATGTATGACAACGACTATAATAATCGACACTTACTTATACACAATCAACTTCCCAACCACCCCATACTTTTCTTTCCATTAACGCTGAATCGTGAATAAATTTGAATTTTGATTTATAGATGGAAAATGTGTAAGAATCTCAACAATCAGTTTACAACGTTATTCGTCGCGACCTGATGAGAAGGCTGATTTTTTCAAATCAGTAATCCCATCCGTTCGAAACGGATTGTTGAGATTCTTACACATTTTCCATCTATAAATCAAAATTCAAATGGAATTTTATGTATGTCCGCCCCGGTGGCAAAGTGGTTAGCATGCTTGCTCCAGTGACCGGAGGTCCCGGGTTCGATTCCCGGTGGTGACAAGGAAAAAATTTCACGCTGGTTTAGGATCAATGAATTAATCACTCATTATCCGAAATGAAAATATGATTATGAAACATCATTTGAGGCGGCCAAATCCCTTGATGGGATATAATGCCAGAGAGAGAGAGAGAGAGCAGGCCAATATGTTGGTTACTCGCCAGAGAGAAATTCACAGTTGTTCTCGCGAGCTGCATTAAACAACTCTTTTCCTGTAGAGGTTATAGGTCTAGGTCCCCAATATAGGTATTCTTTGCATTAAAATCACCGCCTATGATAAAATTTGGTCCTAATAATTTAAAAAGTCGACTGTAGTCTTCTTTTTTTAATTGATGGCATGCTAATTGATGCATGGGGGACAGTAAATAGAGAAGATACTGAGTTCCCTATTATTCATCGATTCAACTTTTATGATTTTAACTTGCATAATTTCTTCTTCAATGCCGGGCACTTCATAATGTTTAATATTATTTTTAATGATTACGGTAGACCCGCCTCTAGCGTTTCCTTCTGGATGAATAGCATGGTAGCATTCATAGTCACGCATTTTAATAAATGAAGTTTCTGTTGAATGAGTTTCTGAGACAAGAAATATATCTATTTTTTTTAAGTTTAAAAAAATTTCTAGCTCTGGAACATGCTGTGGTAATCCATTCGCGCTCCAAACAACAATTCTAAGTGATCTATTTATTTGTTTTGTATATCATTGATGTAAGCTCATTCGTAGCTTCTTGTCTATCCAGCGGCTTATATATAGCTTCTAGACCACGTTCTTGTTTTGCTAGGCGTACATTTATCGTTTCTATACTTCGAAACATAATTTCTAGTGGATTTTCTTTAATAGTATTCTGCTGCGTTATCTGAGAGTAGGATATCCTCTCTGGCCCTACGGGCTCTGGTTCTGTCGACACTCTAGTTGTAGTTGTAATCCTTTTTATTTTTCTAACATTACTGTTTTGAGTCGAATGGCGTTTGTTATTTCTTAACCTTTGCAGTTGTACCGCTAGTTGGCTGGGTCTTGTATTTTACAGTTTATACAGCTTGCAGGTTCGGTTCGACTAACAGAACAGTCTTTTGCGTTGTGTCTGCCGGCACATTTTACGCACCTAACATCTCTCCCGCAATATCTTTGGGGGTGGTTATAACTTTGGCATTTCTTGCATGGAGGTATTAATCTCGTGTTCTTTTTCAGTGGTTCTATTTTAACACTCATATTAAGTATTGCTTTGATATTAAATATATTTTCAATTTTATCGCTTTTGTTGAATGTGAGCATGAATAGCGGGAGCCCTCTTTTAACGATCTTGGTTCCTTGACTATTTTCAAATTTCTCTCGTTTAAGGATATTTACTGCGTCTTCAATTAGTAGTTCTTTCATTTTGAGATTTTCTATTATATTCTCCTTCTTGCAGATGGGATGGAGACCTCTGGCCATAAACTTAATTTCTCGGTAATTTTTGTCTTCATAGGTATACCACTCTTTACCTTCTTCAGTAAGATTTGTGGCTAAAGCTCTGTTTGCATCGGGATCTCTTCTGTTTATCTTCCAAACATTATTGTTTAGTGCTACTACTCTATAGTCGCTTGTGGACACTGATTTCATTAGAGCTTGGATATTCACAAACTCAGTAATGCCTATCACATTAATTGGCGGTGGTGCCTAGGTCTTCATTGCAACCTTGCGTTGTTCTTGTTGCTGGTGATGTTGGGGTTCGATATATAAAGGAGCAAATACTCTAATATAAAATTTAGATTCAAGACGATGTGAAGATGCTTTGCGTAAGGTAAAATCTAATGAAAACATGTTGGTATCGAGCAACATGATAAATCGATTCTGAGACATAGCAAACCGAATAGAAGACGAAGGGAACCCAATGAAATACCGAAAACACACTCGATAGAAGCAACACCTGTTCACGATCAAAAATTACACACCATATAGTATGTAGTAAGAAACATGCAACAACACCTGGACGAAATACTAAATTAAATAATACTAGCAAAACAGGGTAATACACCACACTATTTTCTTTCACTAGATGAAATACAAACTATTCAAAAATTATTCCAAAGTTCTCAAAAACAATTTTAAAGCACTTCCATCTCATTAACCTGGAAAATATTGTAAAGGAGCTGGAAGATATTGTAAAACAAAATTTACAACAACAATTGATTTGCATGTATTTTTTGTTTTCGGTGTAGAATAGAGAAATAAAAAAATCGTAGTACCGTTATTTCATATATTTACCGAACTGATTGAACCCCCTTGTACACTACATTTATTTTAATATTTGACTAGGAAGTTGTTAGGTGACCATTATATTGTACAATAGTTCTATGGCTTAATTCGAAAACTCTTGTGTTAGGGCAACAACTTTAAACACATCGTGGAAAGAAATATTCCCACTTCCTGACTCAAAATAGTCGTTACATGTCGACTGGACCAGAGATGTACAACGAAAACCATAGATATTTATTTGATATAGGCCTTATTAACTGGACCCAGTACCACTTACATGATGATATAAGTTTATATAATCTTTCAATAAAAGTTTCGGTAGCAGTGGCGATTGCTCTGGAGTTTATTCCCAAACTGGCAGAACAATTATTTGGGACAGATTTGGGAAAACAATGTAATCAGTTAATCAACTAGTCGGAAGTATTAGAACATAATCATCCTGACCAAAATATATACCAAAAAATGTGTACGATTATGAATGATAATCATAATCACTAACCTCAAATATTGTTGATAAGGTTTGGTCATTTTTTTGTGGGGTGTGAGATAAAAATTGAAAAGCACAAACAATTTGATAAAAACCAACAGCCGCACAATAGTTTTTAAAATGAGAGCAACTCACTAAACCGCTTGTTAATAATATTATACAAATTATTGTACGTTTACATGGTATAGATACTCTGAATGCATTTGCACAAAAATTATTATTACTCTCAGCAAAAAAAAAATGATTATTATTGTAATAAATCATACACATGGTTAGAAATAAATTATCAAACGGATTTGCGCAAGGGCTAAAGTTGTTTATTCTCCGAACATCTATTTATATTTCCTTCTATTCTTCTGTATTTATATGGCAACACGATATTCATTTTACATTATGCATCCGAACCTCCATGACAAAATTTCATCAAAATCGGTTACAGTGAGCTAGAGTATCTGCCGCAATTGTGAATATTAATAAACTTTATAAATTTTTATTCATAAATTGACGAAAAACGAACAAGCCCCTAAAAGATACTATATTAAAAACGTAATACATATACCGTTCAATAAAATTTGTGATGATTAACAAATTAAATATTAGAAATAAAATGTTCCAGAACCCAAAGAACTTGGTAATTCTGATTGCATAATCCTGTCAGAAGAAATAGTGGCTGAATTTGAGCTAATCCAGAATTGGTACAATTCAACGAACAACGAAGTCCGTTGAGTGAACGTTTTTGTGACATAAATTGTTCTAGGAACCTATGGACTTGGCCCTTCTGGTAGCATATTCTAATGAGGTATATTTATTGCTATTTGAAAATTATAGTGGCTGATTTTGTGCAGAGCCGCTAGTTCTGGATTAGCACAAATTCAGCCATTATATTTTTCTGATAGCAATAAACTTGTCAGATACGAACATGAAATCAGAAGTTCCAAGTTCATTAGTTTCTAGAACACTTTGTCAGGAAATCGTTGATTAAATGTTCTTTGTTGTTCAATGGAATTGAGCCAATTGTGGATTACCACAAATCCAGCCACTATATTTTTCGGATGGCAATGGACGTGTATTTGACAGTTCATCCATTTTCTGGGTTAGCACAAATTCAGCCATTATTAGTTTTGGAATCCAATGAACATATTTGATAGGACATGCAATCAGAAATACCAAGTTCATTGGTTTCAAAACACTTTATGTCATAAAATCGTACATTCAACAGTCAATTCTAGATTAGCAGAAATCTAGCCACTAGGAATACCGGATAAATGGTGCAGTGGTTAAAGCTTCGGCACATGGATCGGGAGGTACTGGTTTCGAATCCCACCAGAGGCTGGATGCAAATCGAATTTCCGTCATCGATTAAGATCGGTGATGTTAATAAGCACAGCTAAGACCCTCTGTTTGAGTGCAGAATTCAGCGCCGACCATGTCTATGTCAGTGTACAGCTTGACACTCATTGTGTGAATGGGTGGTGTGATGTATGCGTAAATGGATAGGGGGGTATTATTTGACCTTCAAAGGACATTTTTCTAAATTAATTTGTTGTTCAACACAAATATTATTGCTCGGCATTACTTACAGTGGGTCACAGCCAAAATGATGCAAGCAACTTTTATTTTTTTTACAGTAAATATCCAAAAAACAATTACAAATATCTATTTTTAATTTACATTTATAAGCTTCAGTATTAATTGTTAATTTCATAAAACAAAACCAATATAAAATTTCAATTTATAACAAAATAGTAACAAAAATCAAAATTTCTAAAACATGTCACATCTAAAATGATGCGTATTTAATATTTCTATAAAAAATTAATTCATATGTTGGTAACTAATATTATCACATTGTATAATTAATTTATTAATATTTCGTACGATACCCATTTTGTTTTAGAACCGCTTTGAGTCTTTTCGATGTCAAATCTACGAGTTTTTTCGTGTACTCTGGAGTTATTATACTGGAGTTATTATACCACTTTTCTAACAATGCCATTTTTAAGTCCGCTTTAAATAGTCCAAGAACCAAATTTGAACAATTCGAGATTTGCGTTTCGGATCATTGTCCCGGTAGAACCGAAAATGATCCTTAATATTTAACTTTTCAGCACTTTCCTCCATATTTCTTTTTAGTATGTCTAAATATACATTTCTGTTCAAATTGCCTTCGATAAACTCAAAATTTCTAATTCCGGAAGACGATATACAAGCCCATAACAGAACATGAACTCCACCTTGTTTAACAGTGCTTCGTAAATTTTTAGCTGCTAGCTTTGTATTAGTCTTTCTCCATAGGTAATTTCTTCCGGCTGATCCAAAAAGGTTAAATTTGCATTCATCACATCAGCAAATAAAACCGTGTTCCAGAATGTTTCATCTTTGTTTTTTTTTATGATCTTGGGCAAATTTAATTCTAGCCTTAGGGTTAACTTCACTGATGTATGCTTTTTCCGCATTGTTCTGGAAATTTGATTCTCTTAATATTCTGCGTTTTGTTTCTGTATGACATTTGTTATGTAAATATTTTCAGCTTCCTCGGTCAACTTTGAATCACTTAATTTGTTTTTTTTTATTTTTGGACAATCCTTCGGCAATCTTTTTCGGAAAATATTTTATTGTGCGCTTTTCTAGGCTTATCGTTCAACGGTGTTGATAAATGAAGCGTTCAATAATATGCTGAACAGTAGAAGAACTTGTTTTCACCATTTCTGCCATTTTGCTTTGAATTTTGCCATCTTTAAAGTGCCTAATAACTGATTCACGCGTTTCAGTACCTGTGTGGCGACTGATTTTCTCAATTATTACAAAATTTCACTTATTTGTCTATATTGACTGAAATCGCATAAAAAGTTGTTTAAAACTGATACTGAAAATTGTTTTACATTGAAAATTTTATTTTGTGTAGAAAAATTACCGTTATTTTCAAAACCAAGAGAGTAAGTACATCATTTTAAATGTGACATATTTTTACGTGTACATTTTCATTTTGTTACTATTTTGTTATAAATTGAAATTTTATATTAGTTTTGTTTTATGAAATAAACAATTAATACTGAAGCTTATAATAAATGTAAATTAAAAATATATATTTGTAATTGTTTTTTGGATATTTACTTTAAAAAAAATAAAAATTGCTAGCATCATTTTGGCTGTGACCCACTGTATGTATTTTTTGTTTAATATAGTATCTTTAAGGGGCAAGTTTGTAATTCCTCAATTTATGAATGAAAATTATATTTCTATGATAAGCACAAATTCCGTCAGTTTTGCAGCCTTTGGCAAATGTTAAATTTAGGCTTAAATGATTTCTGTTACTTCCTAGAAATTGGGTTTTATTTTTATCGTCTTAAGGTCTTATTCGTATTTTCTCGTTGTTTCGGCTCCTGGCCTAGCGCTAGTTTTTTCCCGTAAACATTAATTAGCACAAACTGGGCTTGATTGGGTTTCGTTTTGAAATTTGAAAGTTTCTGAGAATTATAATCGCGTATCTGCTCGAATTTAATTAAAAATTAATAAAACATTCAAAATAATTCCAAATCATTGGCGAGTTTAAAATGTTTCCCTTCGTTATAAATTCCATGTGGTAAAATTCGTATTAATTTATACCTTTGAGGCAATTCCATTATAAATATTTTATTATACATTTTTCGGAGATTACGGTACATACATATATACAATTATTTATTTTTGAAAGGAAAATAAATTCATAAGAACTTTTAATACTTAATTTAATTATACTAAGCTGAAAAGTATCTCAGTTCTTGAAATCTCATTCTGGATCATTTACACAATTTACCTGGATTTTATATATACAAACAAATAAGATTTACGGCATGCTCAAAAAACATCAATTAATTTTATAATACTTGCTTTTTATTTATTATTTCTATTTAACTTATATCAAAATATTTTTTTTTCTCCTTTTAAGTATCGTTAATATTATCGAGAGGTGTTTACAGCAAACACGCGTGCCTTGTGACCACACCAGTTAAATATCGTATATACAGCAACACCACCTCTCGATAACATTTTGTAATAAAAATATTTATTTATATCAAATAATAATAATAATAGTAATAAAAATACAAATTAAACATTAAAAAAGGCATTCCAGGCATTAAATAATTTAAAAACTTTAATTTACTTCTTTTTTTTTATTAAAATTTAGTGTTACTTTTAATAAACCAGCAAGCTGTTAAAAATTAATTAAATAATGTCGAGTAACAATAATATATTACGAGTTTGTGTAACACATTATTTTATAACGATTTTAATTAATTTTTAACAGAATTTATAATTAAAAATTCTAATTAATATAAATATGTTATCTCTATTCCTTTCCACTTTCTATTCATTTCAGACACATAATTTTCTATTCTAAATGCCAGAAAAATAATTTTTTTTAATGTAGTCAAAATTTAATTAAAAAAAAAAAAAATTAATAATTAAAAAGTAGTAGTAGTAAAATTATTAAAATTCTAAACTCATAAGACAAACAACAGAGTTTTTAAACAATTAAAGTTTCTCGTACGGCTGCGATGTTGTCACTTCTGGAAATAATAATTTGAGATCACATTTTAGAATCATACAAAAAACAAAATTTTATGTTATGTATAAATTGTGTGCACTAAATGTGCGTACGTTAAACTAACAGTCATTTTACAATTTTTATAGTTAGGAACAGGAAACCCGAATCCATATAAAAATCTCTATGTTTTAGATTTTTAGAATAATTCCATCACCAAAATAAATAGACAGGGAAGAAAAACCCAAAATTATTATTTCCTTAAAACTATTGGATGTGTGCCTAAAATTACAGTGCGCGTTTCATGCAAATTTATACAATATTTTTATACAACACAGGCAAAAAGCTTAATGATCAAATGATTTATCTAGCATTAATAAAACGATGACTTACCCGAGCTATATTGTGTGTATTGTTGGTACTGTGGATGGAAATTGTGGATTGCATCGGTCATAATATCTTTTGGATTCATTGTTTCCTAAATAAAAATATTCGGATTTAGAAAATCATACTAATTAATAAAATAAATTATAAACTATGTACCTTTAAACTACTTGAAATTGATTGCATTGTAACTGAACGACCTTGCGAATCAGTCATACAACTTTGGGCATATACTTGATAGGGGAATGCGTACCGCAACGCAATGGCAGCAAATAACATTTCGAGACATATGAAGAAATTTTGATAGCCCGCCGATACTGTACCGGCTGACGTTGTTGCACCCTCATTATCAACAATCGGCGAAATAACTTCGGCCTTTTCAAGTATGGCCAAACCAACTCCCTGCCAGAATGACAAGAAAATTACCGATTTTATTGTACAAAACTTCAATACAGGCTCAAATGGTGTTAACAAGTCTTTTGTTGCAAAATAGAACAAATATAATCCGTATAGCGCAAGGGAAATTGAAATATTGTAAATTATTGTTATATATAAGTAACCACCATCGGCACTCCAGTCACCGTCTTGATAGTGACCGAACGCTTGTAAAAATATTATTATAAATGCAACAAGCGGTTTTACTAAGCAGAACTGCAATGTTGCTTGCTTGCAAAATCTTAGGAATCCAATTGTGTATGTTTTACCTGTAAAAAGAAACATATTGTGTTATTGAACCGATCCATAGCAATAATCTATAAATTTTTGTATTTTCTTACCATTAAGGCAACATGTACCATATAAACATGACGATCTAATTGGTTTGCCCCGGATTTCGGACATAATATTACCCTCACCACCCAAATATTCATAACATAATGATAGAAAACTATAAATTACAAATGCCTCGTAGCAATCTCTTACAGTAAAAAAATATATATAAACACTTTCTGAATTGAAAAATAGTAAACTTATCCAGGAATATGTTGCATAAATTGGTACAATAAATAATATTCGTACTATCCATCGTTGTTCTTGAGGATTTGTGTACCATCGTAAGTGTTGATAAATCTGAAATGAGAACAAATTGAAAAGGAAATTAGTAAATTTGTACACAGAATAAAACTTTTTATTATTATTTACGTCATGTTTACACGTGACTACTATATGTTTACGTGTAGATTACTCAAGTGATCTACACGAGATTGTCTACATGTAGATAATTAAGTAAAATTTAAAATTTTTTATAAAAACAACAAAAATATTTCAATTAGATCCAAATTACACATTCCCAGATTTCTATTATTCATATAAATAAAATATAGTAAATTTTTGTAAAATTACTTTAATTAATTTTGTAATGAATTTTCAATGATCATCCGACTTATTGGAATCCCTAAATTTTAAGGTATAATAGCAATACATATATTGTTTTTGAGTTCTTGAGTGTATTGAGGCAGTCCGAATAAGTTTTGAGGGATTCACAAAAGATGGCGTACCTAGTATTAAATCACACCAGACCATCTTGTATCTATATTCATGTTAATGAGCGTCATCGTGCTGTCCAAGTGAGTACGATCGGATTATTTGGACTACTTTGATTTCGATTATTCTGTACTCTTGTACTCCGCTATTTCGTTTTGTACTCCTCTGCATTTTTTAAATACTTTTGCAGACATCAAAGAATCTTCATTTATGAATGTGCAAAAAAATTCACGAATTAAAAAATTCACAAACATGAAGAACGAAAAATATTCTCGAAAATAAATTTTTCTATTTTTTATTCACATGAATATTCTTGTACAACATAGTTTTTTCTTCATTCGAAAAAAATATTCGTTCTCTTGTTTTGAATTGAGAATGCCAAGTAAAAATTACACAAATTAATAAAATGATAATACGTGACAAACCAATGTTCTTAGAAAAATAAAAAAATTAATGTGATGAAGATATTTGATTCGCGAGATTGACGATTTTGATTTTTGGTGAATCTTTTTCTATTGATGGAAATATTTAGTATTTTTTGTTTGCTTCATTAGAACAAGATAGATAAATTTTGTGCATACTCCGTATGTAGTTTTTCTATTAGTGTAATGTTCCGAATCCCGTACGTATGTAGTTTTTCTATTAGTGTAATGTTAATTAAAATTGTATTTTAATAAAAAAAAATTACAGAGTGGTAAGGAAATGAAGTTTTAAGAATTTATATTTTTTCAAATGTGATATATTTAATTCCAATATTTTATATAAAGATTAAAGTTTTTATAAAATAAAATTTGTTTTAGTTAGAATTTTTATTAAATGCTAGATTTTTATCAGGATAATTTATTTTATTTTATAGTAAAATAACAACTCCCTCCCTGTACATTTCTCTAATCAATATAACCCTAATTAAACATCTGTATAGTAACATATTTGTTCATATATGCTTTATTTTACGTCCAAGTAAAAATAGCAAAAATATTTTGTTTCTAGCGTTTGAGTTAAATTGTTAATTCTATTATATTCACTACAAATCTCCATACATTATTTCCAAACAAATACAGTAAAACTTCGATTTAACGGACTAATTGGGGAGTCCGTTAAATCCGATTGTCCGTTAAATCCGAATGTTTTTTAATATAATCTATAGGTTTTGCACTTGTTCTGGAATGTTGTATGGAAATGGGATTCTTAAATGATTTTGGGAAGAAGTTCTGCAATTAGGCTACCCGGAACGGAACTCGACCAATTCTTAACCGATTATGATGGGAATGGATATCTCAAGGCCTCAGAAGGCATCATATTCCATGTCCCCGTGAACAGTTTTCGAGCCCTTTGTGTAGGGTTCATCACGTGATTTTTTGTGAGAGTATGTAGTTGGCCTGCCGCTCCACCCACAAATTTCATGAGTGGATTACGTACTGGGTATAGACATTAAGGTATCCAGCCTTTCCAGAAACATGCGTTAACATCATGAGCCGCTTGCTTTAAGAAAGATACCTGTTTATCAACAATTGATCAATATAGCTGACGAAAATAACTGACGAAGGGAGAACTCTCGAAACTAGTATGAAATAAAAAATAAAAATAAATATTAAATAAAAAATTATCTCATAAAGAATGAGATAGTCTCAATTTTATTTAAATTTAAAATTAAATCTAATGCTAAAAGTGCAGAAAAATAATGGAAAATAATAGTGTTTTTATTGTAAATAAAGAGATAAATAAATATCATTCAACTTGATCTGTTCAGTAAAATAAATAAAAATATATATACATATAGGCGCGGTGATTAACCAAAAAATGGAAAATAAAAAATTATCTGTCAAATCGAGGGTCCATTAAATCGGCCCAGTCCGTTAAATCGAGAGTTTACTGTATTTTAATCAACAAAAATCTCGAAAACTGCTCACGGCAACATGGAATATAGTGTTTTCTAAGACCTTGAGATTTTCAGAATCTTTCGAACCAAGCGAAAATTTACACTTTTCAAGTACTTATTGGGGGTACAAATTGAAAATGCGGGATTTTTTTCTATTTTTGAACGTTTATTCTGAAAAAATGGTAACAAATGAATTATTCAAAATATTGTCCATCGCTAGCCACAACTTTTTCCCATCTTTCTGGCAATTTACGGATACCGTCGCGAAAAAATTCGGCCGGCTTGGCTGCTATCCAGTCATCGACCCATTTTTGGGCTTCTTCGTAAGAATGGAAGCGCTGGTCAGCTAGGTCATGTGTCATCGATCGGAAAAGGTGGTAATCGGAAGGAGCAATATCTGGGCTATACGGCGGGTGGAGTAAGACTTCCCATTTCAGCGTTTGTAGGTATGTTTTGACCGGCGCTGCAACATGTGGCCGAGCGTTGTCATGTTGCAAAATTACTTTGTCGAGTCTTTGCTCGTATTGTGGCCGTTTTTCTTTGAGTGCGCGGCTCAAACGCATCAATTGAGTTCGGTAGTGCTCCTGTGATGGTTTCGTTCGATTTCAATAGCTCATAATACACCACACCCAGCTGGTCCCACCAAATACAGAGCATGAGCTTGGCGCCGTGAATATTTGGTTTGGCCGTCGATGATGATGCATGGCCGGGGTAACCATATGATTTTTTGCGCTTCGGGTTATCGTAATGGATCCACTTTTCATCACCAGTGACAATGCGATGCAAAAAACCCTTCCGTTTTTGCCGTTCGAGCAGCAGTTCGCATGCAAAAAAACGGCGCTCGACGTCTCTCGGCTTCAGCTCATACGGCACCCAATGTCCTTGCTTTTGGATCATTCCGAGGGCTTTTATACGATGGGAAATGGCTTGTTGTGTCACTCCCAATGAATCTGCGAGCTCTTGTTGAGTTTGACACGAGTCTTCATTGAGTATTGCCTCCAATTCAGCATTCTCAAACTTTTTCACTTGGCCCGGCCGCTCTTTGTCCTCAACGTCAAAATCACCACTTCTAAACCGCACAAACCATCTCTCGCACGTTGAAACCGATGGAACATGACTCGGATAAGCCTCGGAGACCAATCGATGTGCTTCAGCAGCACTTTTTTTCAAATTAAAGAAGTAAATTAAAACTTCCCGCAAATGCTGTTTTGTTGGCACGAAACTCGACATATTGAGAGCTCAAAAAAACTATGAATTTGACACTGCGACAAATTGACACATACTGAAAATTAAAGCTATAAGACGTAGCTTTGACATGAACATAGTCACAGTACTGCCTGATGCGTATAGCGTTAGTAACGCCATCTGTTATCAATCCCGCATTTTCAATTTGTACCCCCAATACAATACAAGAGCTTAAATGATCTGGGAGTTAATTCCATAAAAAACCAATAACTACACTCTCCACTACAGCAATAATCAGAAAAGAAGAAAATTAAGAGTCGGTTTCTCATCCGCTGGCGAGTACAGCAGTTTATCTTTTTATAATCCCATATTTATCCAACGTGCCGAATTTCATCATTATAGGTTAAGTAATAGCCGTGTTCTAAGTGGCCATATTAACAAACTTCTTCTAGAAATCATTAGAATCTCATTGCCATTAAACAAATATAATTCCATCGTAATCGGTTAAAAACTGCCTGAGTTCCGTCCAAGATGGCCATTTTCCAAAACATCTTCCATAAATCTCCCCATTTCCATCCAGTATACCAAATCCCATCATAATCGGTAACCGAAAAATGGAAAAAATGTCCGTTAAATATAGGGTCCGTTAAATCGAGGTCCGTCAAATCCATCGCCCGTTAAATCGGGATCCGTTAAATCGAGGGTTTACTGTATTATAGATTTTAGATACATATACATATGCAATATAAATAGGAAATTTTTTAGAATTAATATTGCAATGATTTTCTTCATAATTTATTTTTTGACTATAAAGCATCTTAGTTCTCCAAATAGAGAGAGATTCAAAATAAGCACTTGGACGTAAAATAAATCCCAAGCAAGTAGTAGATCGCTCCATGTTAAACAACTTGAAAATTATTCTCGTTTGCTTCTTCTAGAAGTAAAATTTTGTCAATACTCTAAAAAATCACATGGATTAGTAACTGATTAGCATCCCGTAACGTATTGGCATCCCAAATCCAATTATCCTGTAAGCTAAATTCCTCCAACATAGATATAAATTTATCATTGACGAATATTAAAATAACGAAATTTCCTATATCAAATTGTCCATCGAAAATTTAGTCCTTTGATAAACCGTGCCACTTTGATACAAATCCCAAAATCAAAATTTGTAAAACGGTTAATTCTCACAAAACACTAAAATGGTTCCGGAAAGAATTTTAAAATTCTTGAGTTCGATATTTTAAAATATTTGTGAATTAGTTTACTCTTTTTTCATAGTCTTCGTCCGTTAACTGAATAGATAATATTCACCATTTTTTAAAACATTCATCTACGAAAAACAAAATTCATGTTTTTAGTTGTTCATGAGAAAATAGAAATCATAAAGTCGTGAAGAAAAAAAATTCACAATATTTCGATTTTGATTTTTTCGTGAATACTATAAATTCTTGTTCATCTGTTTTGTGTCAAATGAAATTCTTTTGAATGAATTTTTTGATGTCTGTACGTGCAAGTAGTCAAACTTGTTTTTTGTGCGGTATTTTTTTGTGCGATTTTTTTTAATGCGGTATGAAAAAAATTTATTCAGTACAATCTACTGAAGTTCTTTAAAAAATTTCAAACAAATTAGAACAGAATTGAATGTGATTACTTTAATAAGTTAATTGGCATTGGCCATTTTGTTTTATCAATTTTTGATATTTCATTACATTGAGTAAGTATTGCGTCAGGTTGCGTAATGTTTTGAGTTATTTTCTACGTGAAACTGTTTTTATGAAAACAATTTTTTATACCTACTGGTGAAGTTACGGAAGATTTGTTTTATGCGATCCCTATTACCGAACAAAAACAGGTTTGACTGTAATATTAAGCATTCAGCAACTTGCTTAATTGAACATGGCAACACTTTTTACTATAAATAAAAATGTGTAGTGGTGTGATACTATTCGTTTTGACAGAGAGACAAAACAAATTTGTTGGTAGTCTGTTGTGTTGTTGTTTCTTTAAAAAAAGAATTGATTTTTATGTTTGTTGCAAAAGACGCAAAGGTTGTTATTATTAATATATAGTGTTAAACGATTGTGTATGTTTTGTTTTATTATAGATTTTTAATCAAATACCAGAACAACGTCATTACTAGTATTTTTAGTACATCGTCGGGAATAACCTCAAATAATTCACCCACTACCGCATCACCTTCTAACAAAAAATCTAAAGAAAATTATGTGAAATTATCTGACGTGGATAGCCCCAACGAAATCAACAATATCCAAGATGAAAAGAGTAGTAAAATAAGAAAACGAAAACAAAATTTTTGTCTGATTTGGATTACCCAATTTCTGTGGTTGGAAAAAAAAATCAGACGATGCAAATGGAGTGGATAAACTATATTGTAAATTTTGCAATAAGCTCCTGATTAACAACTCAGTACATTTTTAACGACATGAGGATTCAGAGCTACATAAATCTAAAATTAGTGTTCTAAAATGATAGCCGGAAATTTTTAAACGTGATACCGCAGTCGTTTTTTTAAAAATTATGCAAGCCAAAACCGCGGAATTAAAAAAGTTATTTTCTTCTCGAACATAACACAGGTCAACATTTGATATAAAACGAAACACTTGGAATTCTATGGTGCTTTAGGGGTTTTTCGGGTCGCTGATTACGATGAGCGGGTTGGTTAACCTTCATCACATCAGGTTCAAGGTCATTTGAAGGTCAAAGTGTCTTAATGCGACCGAAAAAATCTGAAAAAATTCATGCGGATGTTTTTGAGGTCCCTGAGTACGATTCCGTATATTGTTTGACCTTTCGCCTTTGTTAAAAGTCATTTGAAGGTCAAATCGACATATTTCGACCAAAATATTTGCGAAAAATTCATGCGTATGTTTTTAAGGTCTCTGAGTACGATTCCGTAGTTAGTCTGACGATACGACTTTGTGAAAGGTCAAATCGACATATTTCGACCAAAATATTTGCGAAAAATTCATGCGTATGTTTTGAAGGTCTCTGAGTACGATTCCGTAGTTAGTCTGACCATACGACTTTGTTAAAGGTCATTTGAAGGTCAAATCGACATATTTCGACCAAAATATTTGCGAAAAATTCATGCGTATGTTTTGAAGGTCTCTGAGTACGATTCCGTAGTTTGTCTGAGCTTACGATTTTCAAGTTACAAAAATGAAGCTCAGCCCGTGGGTCTCGAATTACTTTTCTTTCATATGGGAGCCGTGTATAAGCCGGGCGTCGCTGCCGCCGTTTAGGAACCGCTATTATTTGTGTAAGAAGCACGTTATGCACAGCATTACCGCGAGTTGGTGTCTCTGACCGCTCTTATGTGGTGGTCGCCTAAGACGTTATCATATCGTAACTCGTTTATAAGAAATCCTTAGAATCATACTGTATATATTTGGCGTTTTCAAAACCTCTAAAGTTGATATTTCGCTATAGCCACTATTAACATGGAACATTTTCAAAGGGAGGTTCCTGATGCAGGTGTGAAAAAACCCGGGGTAATAATGGACACACGGAGTAATGGTGGACACCCGGGGTAATAATGGATAACGTTGGTAAATGTCGCAATATGTTCCATGCACAATGCTTGTGTTTATACAAGCCTAATCGAGATTTTTCCGGTCGCATTAAGACACTTTGACCTTCAAATGACCTTGAACCTGATGTGATGAAGGTTAACCAACCCGCTCATCGTAATCAGCGACCCGAAAAACCCCTAAAGCACCATAGCATTCCAAGTGTTTCGTTTTATATCAAATGTTGACCTGTGTAATTTGCCTTTCGTACTGGCATTAATCCAATCGATCGCTGTAGATTCGAACATCACTAAGGAATTAAATGTGGTAAAACTAAGGCGACCGAATTGGAAAAAATCACTGATAGGTAGGAACAAAAAATTGTATATCATCATTGATGAAACAACGGACATCAGCACTAAAAAATGTTTGGACCTAGTCGAACGATTTTTCCAATAAAAGATAATCGTCGCGATCATTACACAGAGATATGCAGGCAAATTACATGTTTAATTTGAAGATGAGGTTTTGATTGCCGTACAAGCTATTGACCCAAAATTAAGAGCCCCCACTCTAACTTCATTAGTCATAAGATTTCCAAACCTAATTATGGAAAGTTATAATCAAGTTTAGATGATGAATGGAGGCAGCTACTAAATCAGGAGTGCATCAATATTAATTTGAGTAGAATTGAGGAATTATGGGCGGGAATTTTTAATTTGAAAAATGCTACAGCTACAGGTGGTAAAATGTTTCCACGTCTTCCACATAAGTAACTGCTGGTTTTTAGCAGGTCGTTTTAACTAAAAATAAACAATGGAATTCATTAGCACTGTACGGTGAATTCAATTCTAATTGAAAGGCGAAATATAAAAAATAATTTATTCATAATTTATATTATAATATGTAATTTTAGTAGTAATTTTTTATAATTTTATTTTTTGCGATTTCAATTGAAAATTGAACTAATTTTGTTTTATTTTAATAGTAATTATCTATATAAATTAATTGCTTTAAATGGATATTGTGATCATTATTTTTTTAAAAATAAAACACCAACAATTGGCGGGCGAATTGTGTCAAATTTATCGAGGTTATGAGTAGCAGCCAAGCGAAGTAAATTTATACTGATGAGTGTGGAACCTATTGATCAATATAATTTCTTTAAATCTAAATTTTTCTGTTAAAATTAGAAAATATTTAATTTATTTTATTGGAAATACCTATATTTATACTCAAATTATGATTTTGTATCGTTACATAAGCGATTAAAGTAATATTTGAATTTGCTGCTCGCTTGGTTTCATCCTTAATGTGTTGTTGTATTTTGAATGTACTCCTCTCTAAGCAAAAATACTCCCCCGTGCAATTAAAATGTACTCTGTTTAAAAATTTCAAAACGACAGCACGACACAGTTTGTGTCATTTTGCTGAAGTGTAAACAACATATTTTTTATGGTCTAACCATGTCAACGTTTGTGCCAACAAAACACAATTTGCGGGGAGCACTGCTTTTTTCTTTTAATTTGAAGAAAATTGCAGCTGATGTACATCAATTGCTGTGTAAAGTATATGGTGAACATGTTCCATTAATGTGAGTACTGCTTTCGCCGTTTAAAAAATGGAGATTTTAACACTAGTGACACAACGCGAAGGAAGACCAGTAAAGTTTGAAGGCTCTGTACCAATTTCTCTGAATGCAGCTTCAAGTTATAAAAAAAACCTCAAACTCGATTGTCAAACTCTTTCAATTTGCGCGGATGATGCCGGTATTTTTAGAAGCTTGATAGGTAAATTGTTGAGTTTCTTATATTCACACAGCAAGAGGGTAGATATAGATATCTTTTCTATACTATAATTATTTCAACCTTCAAAGTCTTCCTCATCTAGGTTTCCATTAAAAATTGTTTATTGTCTTTTAAATTAAAAGAAGTTAGTTTTGCATTATCGTAGCCATAGTAAGTCTACGCAAGCCATAATTATTGATCGCCATATTCTTTCTTGTTTTTTAATTCACTTAGAAATTTTTCGGTAGGCGAGTAAGGTGAGCTTTCCATTTGTCTCAACAACTTATAAATCGGATCAAACAGCTGCAATAGAACTTGTTTTATAAATTCATCATCGAATCGAATAACAATAACTTAACATCTTGTTTAATTTTTTTAAATTCAGTGTCAGCTGCTATAATTCGCATGTAGGGCAGACACTTTAATAAGCACGCCAACAAATCGCTATAGGAATCCCATCTGGTATCGCATGGTACATTCATTCTGATTCCATTTTGTTCAATCACAGCCTTTACATATCTGGATGTTTGAATTCTTTTAAAATTTTTACAGTTTCGGTAAGAAACCGTCTACGTTATTTTATAGTATGTCTCTTGCCAATAAGTTAGCAGTATGACTATTGCAGCTGGTGTTCCAGATTGTCATCAAGTTTCCCATTTTTTCGTATTACACCTCTGTCTCGTATACTTTTTTTTACCAATTTGATAGAATAGGGATTTGCAGAATAGGGATTTGCGAAAACAATTAATAGGCCGCAAATTAATAAAAACCAAAAAGTAACTCAACGAGTGTTGCCACATTTTTACAGGCACCGTATATCCATGTTTGCCCGCGTCTACGGTTGCCAGCCACACAATACATCAACGGGTTTGCAGATTTTGGCGAGACAACGCCCAACATTTTTGGCGGCCGTTCAAGTTCCAATTTACGATGGGAAGACGTTCAAAGACTTCCATGTTTGGCCAAACAGCGCCCAACGATTATGTACGGCGGCCTAATATATTTTTCGGTCTAAGGCGAGAAGTCTCTCTCTCTCTGGCACTACATCCCATCAAGGGATTTGGTCCCCTCAAATGAGGTTTCATAATAATATTTTCATTTTGGATAATGAGTGATTAATTCATTTATAATAAACCAGCCGTGAAATTTTTTGTTTCCTTGTCACCACCGAACACGGAAAACGAACCCGGGACCTCGCCAACAACAAAAAAAGAGAAGAAACGATATACGGTTATCGGCGGGACAACGCCCAACAAATAGCGGAGTTTACCGGCGGCTGGGTCGTATCGGAGAAATACGTGTATCGGCACCATCAAGCCGCAACGGTCTGGGTGAGGCACCACCTGTGGCATGACGGCTACCCTACAAAGCCACAACACTCAAGGTACAAATATTTTTTTTATCTTTATTATTTTTATTTGGTTCATTTTTTTCATTTTCTTGTACATACATATTTATATTTTTAAATTTTCGAAATTCAATTTTCAAATCCAAAATTTACAATTTTTAATTTAGAAAAAAAAAAAAAATTTAATCGAGCGCCATAAGGGTTGTGGTGCGCTCGACTGGAGGGCACGTTGATCTCGTTCCAGAATTTTAACGCGGTTAATTTCATTTTTTTTTTATAATTTTACGGACTTTTCTCTTTATTTTATATTAACCATTTTTGATCGGCAATTTTTTTTCCTCTTGGGTTTAATTTATTATAATAAAAATACAGCACGGCGGCATATTGGTTTCATTTTTTTTTATATTTTTCATCGGCCTGGATCTATTTTCCGATTACTATTGTTGCTGTTTTTCGTACTCTTTTATATTATGAACAATAAAATGAAGTTCTAAATTTTTTCGGATCGGTATGTGGGGAGGATTTTCATTTCGTGTCGGTTCCATAATTGCAGGCTGGGCTTGTCACTCCCCATCATTACCTTGGCAGGACATCCACAGGGTCTGAGTGGTGAGTGCAGCATATGTGTCGTCCATTCGTCCATTCGACGACAGTCAAACCCACACGGTTTCCCCGTGGCACTTCGGCGGTCTCATGCTGTCGAAGTGTGAAACGTGGGAGATTAGCAGGGGTCTCTTCCCTGGAGAAGCCTGGACTGTTGAAGAAATGTCCCTACCCTCTAATGCTGCTTCGTTGTGGCTGGGCATCGGTCTTTCAGGGTCGAAGGGTCAATGGGAGATCCGGTCGTCTCTGGGTGGGCACACCCGGTTATTATTTTATTTATTACTTTCCTCAAGTTTCGTGCGGCGAATTATGAGATCACGCAATTTAATTTCAGTTCCTGATTTTGCTTTATTTTTGTTTATTCTGTTCCACGGCGTAGACCAGAAAAACAAAGACAAGCCTCAACTTCCCCACGATCCAAAAACCCTGAGATCTAGTCGGCGAGAGAGGCCTCTGCGTGTTTAGATAAAATCTGCGAAATGGTGTTGAACTATTCCGTAATCATTCCTTTGAAATAATATCTGGTGTTCGACAGGAAGATGCACTTGCATCCATGCTTTTCAATTAGGTGGTGCTCGAGTCGATAGTAAGAAAATGCAACATTGATACTTTGCGCTGTAAATTTAATAAAGCACGCCAAATTTTTGAAATTGCAGATGATATCGTGGTTCTTGGCTGAAGACCTAGCTATATTAAGAACAGTTTCATACCGCTCGATCGCTACACAAGAAGACTTGGTTTGGAAGTGAAACGCAACAATACTAAATTCTTATCAACACCCAGGAGTATCTCCATATTTGCCATGGAATCGGTGACCATCACTTTGAGTGTTCAAAAATTTAAATACTTGCGTCAGTAATAACATCGCCCAATCAAGGTTATTGTGATCTAAACATCTTTCGCAGTCGTACAAGTTCGCACTTTATAAAGCACTCATAAGACCTATGGTGCCTTTCGGAAGCGACAGCTTGAACCTGACCTCTAATGACTGTAGAATGCCAATTACGTTTGAAAGGATAACCACTCGCTAGATTTTTGGTCCAATTTAAGTTGCGAACAACGAATATCGACTTCGTATGAACCACGAGATAAAGTACTGGGCCACGTAGCTAGGTCCCCACAACAACGCATGATAAATAAAGTGTTTCAACAACAGTCATCTGGTGTACGTCGCGTAACGTGATGTTTAAATTAAATAGGAATAGTACTCTTCTTTTCGTATCTTATTCAGAAATAGGGTCAATGAGCCCGCTCGCCTCAATATTGTACAAGAAAGCTTAATTCGATCATTGCACAGTTTGTCATGGAGTATTTTAGATGGTAAAATCAATTGTGTCTTACCAACAGAAAAGCCATGTAAAAAAAGCAAGTTTACCAGAAAACATTCTAAGTTACTAAATTTGGTTTAACAATATATTGTGACCTGCGGCAGACACAAGATGAAATATGAAATTTTGAAGAATTATCTTATTTTCTACAGAGAAATTGAAAAATGCGGAAAAGATTCTAAATTGAGCGTTTATTGGAACATTTTGGAAAATATAGGTGTTGAATGCTTATTAAGACGAATAACGCATGGACACAAATCCTGTATCTAATTGGCCGAATTTAATGATGACTTTATTAGGACTTTAATAATCAAAAGTATGTCTTAAAAATTTGCATTAATACATAACGCTAATTCAACGCATAGTAAGAATGCAGTTTTTAACCATAAATCCAGCAGAAAAACAAAAAAAAATCCAGAACTTCCATATCCAGGTAATATGAAAATAGCCTAGATTTTTTATAAAAGCAGAATGTGATATTAATTTCCTTTCTATTCTTATAATATCCACCTCACCGCAAATTATTTTCTGATTATTATTTTAAAAATAGATTTTTCACCACAACATCCTTAACCAACCACGAAACAAAAATTAAATAAAAGTTATTTCGTACTTTTTCATCTGCAACTTGCCACTGGTTACGGTTCTATTATAAAATTTTGAACGCATTTAAATTCACTCCCTTACCCTTACATTGTACGCCAATTTTCCAAACAACAAATTAACTTACAAATAAAATAAAATGTATTGGAAAAAGAAAGCTTTCCATTTAATTGCATGTGTTTCCCCCTTCCGGCAAAATTATAATTCAATAATGGATAAATACGAATATGGTATATACTCGTATATAACATATAGTGAGATGATGATTGGTTAGATTCGATAGATAGATGTTGAGCATCACACACACATACACTGTAAATATAAATTAAATTATAAAATTGTACAAGTATTGCATGATCATTCTCATGTGACAATTATATACAGTAGCATGTTTTATTAATAACTGTCGCATGGGGAAAATTATCAGATTTAAATTTTTGATGCGTATTCGAGCAAAATATAAATTGAAAATAATTTTTTTATTATTTTATTACCATAATTTGTTGTTGATGAATTTTTCTCATAAATTGGTACAATATTATATGATTTTGGGGTCAAGCCCTAAATATTTAAATTTTAAAACTGATATCGTATTACTACTCTCCGTGCTTCTAAATTATGTACGTACGGGAGTTAGTTGATTAAAATCAATTAAAGCAACCAATTAAGGTGACACCTTTGGCTTGTTTCTGAATAAACCACGATACATTTTATTGGTCATATTTACCTCGTTACGTTGTATTTGTATAAAATTTGCGTGACAGTAATTACGTTTTGAAAGTGTATTTTGTTATAGTTTACGATGGAAAATGTTTCTAATTCTGAAAATGACGTAGCAATTATTTAATTGATTTAGGGAGGCACGCGTACTCTGTTGTTAGTATTGATTGAACAATTCTGGACGTCATTTTCATTCTTTCTACATATGCACTAACTATGTATATTGTTTGATATGTACCACTTTGGACATTAATTTAGAGAAGGTATTGGAAGTCTAAATGTTTTTTTACATCTGATAATGTGTTTTAATTAACAAACCCGCCATAGAGAAGATAATTTTACTTGAACAACATACAAACTGAATGATATTTTTATAAAACTATGACTTGTTAAACATTTCAGGAGTATTCATATAAATACAGCAGACTCGCGATAACATGAACGCCGTATAACGTGACTCCTGGAACGTGAACAATTTTTTAATTTGTACAATGAGTTAAACCTGTATAGGAACCATGGTCAAATTTTAGCGAAAAAATAATTCGATATAATTTCTTGTAGTTGCTAGAAAAACGCACATGCAATTTTCAATATTTTTTTTATTGAAGCAAACGCACGTGCAAATTTAATTCATTATCTTGTGTTTACGATACAATTAATTTCACAGTGACATTTCAATTCAATTTAGTTTTGTTTTAAACCTCGGGTCTTCATTTGCAAAATTTTATTTTTACACTCACACATATTAACACCAAAATGTATGTAAAATCATTTTATATTCTCTGTTTTGTTTAATTGAGAGTCAAATACAAATCTTCTACTCATTTTATCACAGTGTCATGAAAGGTTGCCATATCGACAGTTTTTCCTGAAAATCACAGTTTTTGTATAAGCTGCGTTTTTTTTGTTCTGTGCAGGTTTTAAACATTTATTTTTATTTTAATGTTTTTTGTGTATTTTCCATTTGGGCTCACTTTAAGCAATGCCTCCTAAACTACAGGCCGCTTACACCAAATGATGACGACACGCTATGTCGACGTTTTTGTTGCTTTCTCTAATTGTTTTGTTAGTGTAAATATATTAACATTATTATTGCGCAGTCTCGGTTTAGACATAAATTGACGTCATGTGCGAAAAATGAGAGTAGTAAGAGGCCTGTAGTTTAGGAGGCATTGCTTTAACCAATTTCGATGGCGTTTTCGGAAATAGCCCGTGGTAAATTTTGAGTAATTTTCTGACAAAAAATTACCAAATCTATTTCTGAACATGTAGAGTAACTTTAGAGTAAATTACAGCGCATCCTCAATAAAAAACTTATGACTTTTGCCTTACAGAAAAGTATGATAAACATTTTAAGAAAAATTTTTTTTTGTTCATTAGGTTGGTGGTTTCCATATTAAATTTGGGAGATTTTAATATGGAACAGTACACCAATGCAGAGCGAACCAAACTGGTCTTATTATTCTTAGAAAACGGCCGGTCAGTAATTGCCACTCAACGTGCATACCGGCAGTTTTATGCAGATGGCAATGTTCCAACAACTCCCACTATTGTGCTATCTTGGCAAAATTTGAGCAATGAGAACGTTGGAGATGTAAGACTCGGCAGACCTCGTTTTGGACGATCGGGGAAAACACCGAGCTAAACAGCGTGACACGATTCGTCAGATTTTAAAAAAAGAGGTTGGGCTCGTTTTCCCGAATTTCAAAATCCCGACTTTCAAAATCCCGATTTTCAAAAGCCCGATTTTTTTTTTTATAAATTCGGGCTCCCGCGGGCTGGTATTTTGAAGTGCAATAATTGTAGAGACTAACGACTTCGATAACTCTCACGGGCACATGGGAGGTCGCTGCGCCCCCTCCGAGGGACTTTAGAAATGAACTTCGGGGGACGTAGGAGCCTGGATCAGTAAACATGTCGCACTGCGTGCCGCACGCAGAAGCAGATTATATAGAAGCTATTAATTACACCTACTCTAGTAGGTAGTTATAAAAAATATTTAATATTAAATTTTGATTTTTTAGCTATAAAAAAACAAAAAATTAATATTTAATATTTTTAAAAAAATTCCGACTTTTGTCGGGATTTTTAAAGTTTCAGCAAAATCGGAATTTTGAAGATCGGGATTTTGAAAGTCGAGATTTTGAGAGTCGGGAATTTAAAATTCGGGATTTTGAAAATCGGGATTTTTTTTTGTCGGGATTTTGATAATTCGGGATTTTGAGCCGATCCCTGAAAAAAGATCTGCCCCTCAACCGCTACAAAAACCAGTTGGTACAACAGCTTAATCATTTTGTTTAGAAAGTTTTATGATGACTTTCATCTGAGCGGGTTTGTGAACAAGCAAAACTGCAGATTTTTGGGTACACATAATCATGAAAATCTCCACCAACGTTCATTACACCCACATCCATAGGTTTGGCCTAACCTCGTGCAAGATTTATGGATCATATTACTTTGAAAATGCTGCAGATGCAAGCACAACAATGCTTTAGGACTTCCTTTTTCCACTCGTGCGAAGCAACAACAACAATGGGAACATATAACCGTGTCATCTCGAAAAACGGCGGCTTGAGATGGCCGCCTTAATCTCTTGATCTGACGAGTCAAGACTTTTTTCTGTCAGAGGTACCTAAAGGAGAAGGTTTACGTCAACAAACTTTACCGAAGCTGAAAGACAACATTCAAGCAGCGTATGTGAATTATAATGGTGAACACTTAACCGATGATATAATTTTCTACACCTAATGTAAAAAAAACTCGTGAATAAAACTATAATTTGCAATTTATTTTTTCAGTTTGTAACGGCTTCGTTTAAAACTTAATACAGATATAAATAGGAAAGAGAATTTACTTTTTGCCCATCCTGTATTTAATCGTAATAGTCCTATCATAAAAGAAAACCGACATACCCGAAATTTGCGAAGCTCTACAAAGCATGGGTTAACTCACAAATAAAAATTGTTTATTAAACGAAACTTTTTGACTTTAATACTTTCACCAAATTGTTAACTAAATAATATGGTCCTTTTCATCACATGGTGCAAAGCAGGGTCATTCAGCTTAGAAACCCTCATCGTCTTTAAAACTAACATAGTGTAAAAATTCATTATATGCATTTTTATATTGTTCTCCAGCTTTTTTAAAAAGTAACAGATTATATTGAGAAATATTCTTAAAGCCATTAAATCCGTTTCCATTTTTTGATTTTAAGTTCTTTTTTAGTAAAACATGATACAATTCTAATCGCAGACAATAAAATTAATATTGGCCGAACTCACTCAAGTTTGATGATAATCAACAATGAACAACAAAACGAGACATTTATCAATGGGAAAATCTCAAAATTTGTTTTTATTAAAAGTAATTTTATTTATTTATGTATTAACCCTTGCTTTGTAGTTTCAAAAATTTGGGCTGCCTGCAAAAAAGAAATATCAATAGAAATACTTTCAATTGTGTGTTGCAACAAATAGTTAGAGAATGAAGTTTTCAAAACATAATATTATTTTAATTTGTTTAAAAAATAATTAATAATGAAGAACCACAGACGGTAAAACCCTTTCATGGAATTTAATAGCTAGAGAAAGAGAGAGAGAGAGAGAAGAGAGATAGGAGAGAGAGAAATTTATTCAAATCGGTTGATTAGTTTTTGGAAAACAGGCCTTAAAACATGGGAATTTTTGAAAAAACTTATAAACAGATCTGTCTAAAAGTAGACACAATGCCGCAGCAAAAAAAAAACAAAAACGTATTTTTTTATTATACAGCCAAGTAAAGTTTTTTCGAATTGTTGATCGTGCAAAAGTTTTTTACTATTTTTTAGTGAAATCACTTGCGCATCCACCAAAAAATTAATTAAAAAAAAACCTAGAGTCCTTTTGTTTAACTTTGTTTTTTAATACGGTCTAGAAGACTGTCCCTCTCCTGTCCTCTCCGACTGTCTCCTCCTGGACTGTCTCCCTCATAAAACCATTTTTATACGCTGCATTATCTTCTGTCAAATAAAAACAATGGTTTTGTAAATTTTTTGTTGATGTTTAAGCGACGCCAGCGGGAAAACAATGTACTACAGAAATTTGACCTACTATCAGAAAAATATGTGACATTAATGCAGATTTTAAAATTGTAAGGCACACCGGGCTATTCACAACAGAATGTTTTTTATCAAGTTTTTTTGACAAAGTAAGTTGTGTTTAAAAAAACCTTTTTACAAACTTTCGAATTCCAAAATAGATGAATAAAATAATTTTTTTTAAGCCACATGGTTAATGACATTTTAATTATAATCGTTCGAGTATGTATGGAACTATGTACTAATATGAATTAAAAAATGTTTTATTTTTATACCACAAATGTTACTTAATTTGGGCTACCAGATTTGCTTAAAACAATTGGTGTACTTTAGTTTAGCATTGTGTTCATCATTTTGTTTTATTTTCGAAAAAGGATCTATTTAAGAACTCGATAGTGTCACATATTTTTCTGATAGTGGGTTAAATTTATGTAGTACATTCTTTTCTCGCTGGCGTCACTTAAACATCAACAAAAAAAATTTGAAAAACAAAAAGACTTTACAAAACCACTGTTTTTATTTGACAGTAGATAATGCAGCTTGTAAAAATGATTTTATTGGAAAGGCACACTCTTCTAGATCGTATTAAAAAACAAAGTTATACAAAAGAATTCTTGTTTTTTTTTTCAATTAATTTTTTTGTGGATGCGCAAGCGATTTCACTAAAAAACACTAAAAGTGGAAGTTGTTTTTGATGGAAATGAGCTCCAATATCACCCTGCTTCTTTTGATCTTTCACTTTTCGGACACGCTGTATATATCATTTTACCAAAGTCCATAAAAATCGAAGGATAGGACGTAATCTGGTCGTTTTTTGTAAAATTATTGAATATGAAACGTATGTATGTCCTACACAAGAACACACCAAAGAGAAATCATAAAAATCTGCTACATTCGTTTTTGATAACTGATAAATAGACAGAACAACAACGACTCGGGGTCAGTCTAATCAAAATTTTATACCTTAAATAATTAAATAAATAATAATTAAATAATTAGCTCGTGTATGAGATTGCATTTATTTATTTTTATAAGAATCCCTGTTAATACATAGTGCTAACGGAAAAAAATAAAAAAAATTCGAATAGACTTAATACAACGTGTGGGGATCGCGTTATTCCAAGTTACACTGTGATTGTTTGATTAATATGTGCATGCCAACACATTATATAACGAAGAAAACAATTTTGGTTTAATTTCCTTGGTAATAAAGTAAAGATATAAATTTAGGCATTTAATATGAACAAAAAATCTAAATTAATTCATAAAACCTAGTTCCTAATGAATGTGAAACAGTGAAACCCTAATGGAAATCAATTTTGGGTACTCTATAATTACTGTTAAATAAATTCATGTGATGAGTGTCGCCTAACTAAATTGTGAAGCGAGAGAAACAGGCCAAATGGGCGAGTAGTGTTCATTTTCTTTTATTTTTTTTTTGTACCCTAAGATGTTTCATTTGGAACGATCGAAATAAGAAATAAGGGGAAAAAAAACCTTAGGAAATTTTATAAGTTTACCATAAAATATTAAATTGAAAATAATAAAACTTATAAAATAATTAAATTCTATTGTGCGAACATTAAAAATTTAAAAACTCGATCTAGCGGGTCTTAAACAGTTGGTAGTATTATCGTTACACTACGACCTGAAGGTTATCAAAATAAAACATTTTGTTAACTGGATTCAAATTTGCGGTCGTGTAGCCTTTTGATTTGGCTTCCTAGCAAAAGATATGAGTACATATTTACACCATCCAACAAATACTCACTAAAAGTACATAATTTTGTATTTGTACATGAAATTGTGAGGAAACCACCTTGGATTACTATTCGGCGGAGGATGGGTTTTAATTTTGATTTTTTTTAATTCTTACTAATCTCTTATGTTTATTATATAAAATTATATTATTACCTTTATCATTATATTATTAACCTTTACTAATATTATCTATCTAAGGAAATGAATTATGTACCTTGATTAACTCAAATATTTTTTTTAATATAATTTAAATTTAAATAGTTTAAATAATTTAAATAATTTTCGTAATTTATATGTATCAATATATATGTATTTCTTAATTTTGGTGTTGGTACCATTTAAACCCTATTAAAGTTAGCCGATAGTTTCCAGCCGAAAGATAATGCAGATAGTGTCTTGACTATTTTTAAACTCTCTTTATACTCTCGCTCCTATCGATTTTTAAATAAACTGAAATAATACATAATACTATAAACTGAAATAATTTCTCCTTCACCTGAATGATGTAACCCGATCCTAAATTCGAGTTCATAACTGATTTTTGCTGTATTCAAGACACTATCTGCATTATCTTTCGGCTGGAAACTTTCGGCTAACTTTAACAGTATACCATTTAAGTTCTAATTAAATTGGGTAAGTGAAATTTAATTAGAAAAAATATTTTTTTTGGGGTTTGATTTCCAACCGATTGTAATTCTATAATTTCAGAATCCAATTAATCTAATTTAATTTGATTTATTCAATCGATACATTAGATATATTATGCTATATTATTCAAAGCCGGACTATATAACTAAGTACCATTACCATATAAGAACATTTCATTAGCCATTATCATATTATATTATATATTTACTTGTAATGCATCCTAGCTTACAGAATTTTCTTTTTTTTTTCTTCTCAACTTTGTTCTTCATTCAGTTTATTTGGCTTTTAAATCTAAAATTTATTTCGAATGTTTTATAATTTTTCCGCTTTAACTAGTTTTAATTGAAATGCTGTGAAGTATCAGCTCATTAAGATGATAAGTCGAAGGTAAGTTCGGTGAATACTGCTGTGATGATTCGTTGCTGTTCGTCCTTTTTAGCGGTGTAATAAAATATTTCCTCATGTTTCTGGAAACCCCCACACCCGTACCCTGAGCTATAGTCGGCTATTAACACCGCCCAGAAACCTCTGAGGGAGTAATCTGTTAGTAAAATTCGCATTTCGCTATAAGGAAACCACAGGAAATATGACCTTTCTACTTCAGTTCAGATATTCGTCTATTTTCGTTAAATTGAACCGATATTTCATATTTATTTATAAAAATCAAGGAAAGCTCCAAATAGGGGGTAAATCTACAATAATAAAGATCTAGAACAAACATTAATTCTTTCGAAAGAAGTTACTATTAGACGGGATTTATTTAATTATAACAACGATCGATAAATATTGGCCTAAACTCTAGCTCCAAGCCCACCAAAACCACATGCCTAAAGTGGCCGAATCCTTCAAGCAGAACGTTACAAGACACTAAGGACAATTAGAACATAATTAAATGATCTCGAATTTCATGAATTGTCGGTAAAAAGGGGGGATCTGTGCTGTAAAAATTTTTGTTTGTTCTCAAAATGAATTTTAGGCTAATTAAATGACATTTTATTAAGCTGCATTCATTTTACAACATTGGAAAGTAACTGGTACACTCAGAAAAAAAAATATGATAAATACATGATTGCATTTACCATAATCTCATCATTGTATGTTAAATACAATTATTTAAATTTTTGATTTTATCATACTATGATATTCTTGACCATTCTTCTTGATCTTCTTCATCATAACAATGATGATCACTGAGAAAAAAATTCTTTTTGAGTGAACATCATTGTTATGATGAAAAGAATCAAGAAGAATGATCAAGAATATCATAGTATGATAAAATCAAAAATTTAAATAATTGTATTTAACATACAATGATGATATTATAGTAAATGCAATCATGTATTTATGATATTTTTTTCTGAGTGTACTAACTTTCACTAACGGGGTTCTTTCTCTAACATTCTCTAACGTGATGGGATCATTTACAAATTGTTGGTGTTTCCGATGCTCTTAGATTGGTATATTGTACGATACCAGTGGGTTCAACTACAATTACTTGATACGTAAAACTAACTTGTCTACGAATTAATGTCTGCCCAATTATTATGGACACATTATCTTGAAATTCCTTGCATTCTATGGAAATAATTCTGCATTCTTCTTTATTTCTTCCAACCACTGCATGTTCCTGTGCATTTCGCTAACAAGCATTGGGGCATGAAAATCTCTTGGTACAAAACTTACTTTGACCAAATTTAGACATCTAATACCAAAAATGATCAATCAGTGCCGCGTTTGACCTTTTCTGTTCTACTTACAATTTTCGATTTATATGCGGTTCTCGTAATTTCCGCATAAGCTAAGCAAAAGTTGTTACACTTACTATTGTGTTTGACGATTCCTAAATCCTGAAGCAAATAAAAACATTATTATGTGTACAAATAGTAAGGGAGCAACATAATTACCGTGATGTGGCTTAATGGTTACTGTAATACAAAAGGTGTTGCGGTTTACAAATTACCTATAGTACAGGCGATTCACGCCTAAAATATGTGGTCTATTCCAATATTTTTCGACAAAGATAGAAAAGTTATTAAGAATTAAGCTTTACCCCGTCTGAGGCAAACACGGATCGATAATTTTAGTATTAGCAAGTCTAAGGGGTCAGTTCATTGCGACTTTCTTGCACCTATATGAAAATAGATTTATAAAAATTCAGTAATAGTCACCACATAAAATCGTGGTGTTTACGTCTTGACAAGAAAGCGGGAATAAACTATCAAAAAAAGGACATCGTGAAAGCAATTTGTTTGCTAGAAAGATGATGGAGCAAATTTATAACTACCACTTGTCCGAGACATGATTAAGACAACGAAATTAGAAGTTTCTGTCTTAACTTTGTTCTTTAGAATAACAAACCCCTTATAATTGTATCATCTTACTTAAAATTTCGAAATTGTAACATGAAAAGAAACGTAATATTTTTAGCAATGATTGCCACTTTTAGGGGATGATGACAATACATGAACATGATGATACAATTATGGAAATATAAATAAAATATTTCTTTTGTAGAAATTTATTTACGTTTGTTTTCCATTATATGGACAAGGGAAATTCAAGATTTAAAATATAATGGGAATCTAATATGTAGAGCAGTAACGCCGGAATTACACTATAAAATATCGTTGACAAAGGTGTTTTATAAAATATTTGTATCAATTTTTTTTAAAACAATTTTGATCAAATAATTTTTGAAAATTACACGACATAAAAGATTTTATCAAAATTTTCCTCAAACTTCAGTAAAAATGGAAGAATAACGAGCAGCGTGTGCAGCAACATTAAGCGCTTTTATTTTTATGTCGTTAATAAAAATAAAAAAAAAACAAAAAAAGAATCTGAATTTAAAAGGTGTATAAAATATTTAAGGATGGATAACAATTCATTTAATTTTACATTCCACATAATTTCACCGTTAATTAAACGACACGAAACACACTTACGAAATTCAGTAAGTGTGGAGGACAGACACACTAACTCCTAGTATTCTTGAATTAATATTTTTGTGGTTTTTACCATCCAATTGTATTTCGTCACCATTTTGAATAAGCAATATGTCAAAATAATTTATCAAATTTACCTGCATGAGACTAAATTTGATAAAAACATTTTATAATAGTGTTAGTTTTATAAAACATGCATATTACACTACCAAAGAAATTTGATAAAAATGTTTAATAAAACACCTTTGTCAAAGATCTTTTATAGTGTAATTCCAACCAGAGCTACTACGTTTTAAAATTTCGTAACATTTTGATACATGCTTGTTTATAGCAAAACATGGATATCACCATTTTATTCTAGCGAATTATAATATTAATCCATTAAAAGTGTTCAACCTTTCGATTTTGTTGTATGCTTTATTTGACGCATACACGCGCGATTTCTAAATTAAATGCTGAGTTCTGGCTTTTAATTTAAATTTGAAAGAGTTTATATTCTTGGCATGAGCTCCACAAACAAATGAGTTGTGGCGATTTTATTATCTCACATGGGCGATAATTAAAAACCTCTTATGCAGCCGATTTGTTTCCGATAGAACCACCGCGAACTATCCACTAAATAGAGTAATTGATAATGTATTCACAAATCAGACATTTTTCCTATATTTTGATACAATCAGTTCAAGGCGATGGTTGATGAGTCAAGAGTGAGAAACGTAAATAAATAGTCATCTGGTATCATCAAATAAACGATATAGCTACGAATTTAATTGAATCAAACTACCACTATATACTAATTGAATCAAATTGCTTTTGGTGCAACAATAATATTTTACAATTATCAACATCACGACGATGCAATTGCTTGCGCTACTTTGTTGGTGTTTCATAATCTCTTGAAACCATACTTTTAATGTATAAGACAACAACAAGAAATGGGACTGACGTGATGTAATAAAAATAATAATTGTTTGAATATGTGATATTTGGACTAACTGTAGTCGTATAAACTCACTACACTATATATAAAACATATTAATAAAGATAAAATAGATAAGAAATTAAATGTTTTGTGTTTTACGATTTTGTTTGTTGAATGCAGGTCGCTTTAATTTTGAGAATTTTACATTATATTTTGTTTGCATTGTCATTGTCACGTTCGGTGTTAAAACTAATTTGTTGTCAACATACAAATAAGGGTAGTCGTAGTATTATCAGTCGTGTGCTATATTGTTAAAAAAAATCTTGAGGATTATAGAAACGAAACGAGGGAATTAGAAGAGAAATGCTATAACGTTTCACACTCGATATTTTTACTATAGGATAGAAATGTAATTGTTAC
Organism: Nephrotoma flavescens; assembly: GCA_932526605.1. Classification (NCBI taxonomy): domain Eukaryota; kingdom Metazoa; phylum Arthropoda; class Insecta; order Diptera; family Tipulidae; genus Nephrotoma; species Nephrotoma flavescens. The sequence goes on along the minus strand of OW052222.1, from coordinate 190,514,315 downwards.
CTCGAAAAACACTTAGTTACTATACAACAGTATCAATATCATGTATACATTGTTGTATGTTAAGTGAAAGAAATATTTAAATATATTTATATTGAACACACTATGTTGATTTTTAAATAAATATAATTTTTAGAAGATACGATTTCCATTGGTTGTAGTAGAGCACTACCGCGTGAAATCTGATCTTATACACCCCCCCCCCCCCTCCTTCCAAGTCAAAACCATATAAACTGCAGTTTTTGAACTAATTAAAATTCAATAATAAATTAATCATACCGTCGCGATTCGAATGCAACATTTTCATTTTTCATTCAAATTTGAAAGCAATACAATTTTAAAATCAAAATCTACATCAAAAGAGATTTAAACAGAAAATTGATATACAATTTCGAATTTGAATATTGAACTAGAATTAATATTAATTTCATTTTACATCGTATTACCTTTCTAAACAGAGATTGAAAAGCAGATGTTGTTTTCGGCAGTATATAGTGAATTGCTTCTAAATCGTTAGAATACATTATTAGTTACGCATGCTCTATATTATATTTACGAAAAAATTCCAGAAGAATAGAAGATGAAAAATTTCCCAGTGGTAGATCAAAATTGTTGATATATCATTCATAGATACAACATTTAGTTGTCAAATAATAATAGTAGTTTCGGCCTTTTTATGTAACCTTGTTACATATCCAAAACATGTATTTCAGACACTGAAATTAAACACTGAAAGATTAAACAGGATCAGATCAATAGTCACGAAGTAAGTCCAGTATTCCATGAACTGCGAAGAGCGAAAGGATTCCATGAAAAGAAACTCCATTAACAAAAGATTAAGATGTGCGATTATATAAAGTACTCTAGCGTTGGGGTATATAACATTTCAACGGCTTGATACCCAAAAATATGACGTGTAAACATACACAAGCAAGTTTGTTACTACCACTTAAGCACAAGCAACGAAAAGAAAATTTCAATTTGAATTCTCTTTAACCGATTTTCGTGTTGGGTTTATACAGAAAGAAAAACTATATTATTAGGTTGTCACGGAAATAGTGATTATTTTGTGGCCGTTTATTTCAAATTCATAAAACTATTGCTAGTATTTTGTACAAATGAAACATCAATAAAATATAGTTTTAAAATAAGTATATTGAAATGCGTATAATGCAAATTATTTATTAGCCAAAATATCAAAATCAATTTCAATGGAGGTAATGGAAAGCCTTAATTTAATTTTCAAGTTGTTCATCACTTAATCGATTTCGATATTGATTTTTAATCATTCTCATATGGGAAAACGTACTTTAGCAAGTACACGTACTGGGAAACAAAAAATATGACGAGCTTCCAAAACCATTCCGGTTCCCTTACAGTTTTTAAAAATAATATCCGTTGGCAAATCGCATAATTCTAGTTGATTTTTTTTATTTGATTTGCTATTGTGCAATGAATGGGATTACCAGATATTTCACTAATAAGTCTAGTATTTTCAAAATCCGCAAATCTTTCGTTGAATTCTTGAATTAAATTATTTATTTCTGGAACGAGTTTCGAAAAGTTGAAATTATTCTGATACAGCAAAATTTTAAAATATCAAATTTTAATTTAAAACCATCAATATTTCCTAAAACATGAAAAACGGAATGATTCTTGCCTTGTGTTAACAAATCATTCATAAATGCTAAATTAATTTTTACAGCCGTGTTTTAATATTGGAGCACTATCCGGCGCCGAAGGGAAATTTTTTACTGAAACTGCTGCAGCTATTTATTCACTGATGTCGCTACTAATCAAAAATAATTGTACTTAACTTCATTTCATTCAGCCGAATGACAGTTTCAATTTCTCAAAGTAATTTCTCAAAGTAACACCGCAATTGAATAAAATTCGGAAATGGGACAACCGATGCGGTCACTATTATCATTTCAAGCGATTCTGTGCCGCATCACTAATATTACAGTAAAACAGGATAATCATAAACGTAAATTAGATATTTGAAAACTTAATTTTAAATAAACGTTTGACGGCTATAGTCATGTGAATACGATTTGGACGTACTACTAATGAATTCGAAAAATGCAGATATAGGCCACCAGCTGGTAGAAATAAATTTAGCTAACCACCGTAAAATGATCACACTGATGCACGGTGCCAATTGTAATCCCTAACCACAATAAGCTAAAGAGTGAAGGGTAGAGTAATAATAATTGGATTGGCTAGATCGGACAAGATATTAAATACATTTTTTTTTTTTCAATTTTATTTTTTTTTACGACAAATGAAATATATATTTTATTTTATTTATACTATCGCATATTGTATGTATAATAATTCCCGAATTTTGTAGTAATTCTCAGAAAGACACCCTTTAATAGTAACTTTACCCGTATCGATGCGCCGTAATGTTAGAGTACCATTACAACACCAAAGTATACCACCCGAAAATTCAGATGTGATACTATTTTTAAACTGCACCTGTTTGAAATCTGACAACTTTAATTCATTGATAAACAACGGCATTGTAGGTGCAATACCATCCGGATTTAACGGCTCTAATATTAAAATATGCTTATCATCCGGATCATCAAATTTCATATTGTTTTCATCTGTTGTATCGATTTGTTTATTACGCACGACAATTTCGGCATTGTTCCTGGTATCTTCGGCATTGATCCAGGCAACGTCGGCTTCTTTGGCTTTTTGAAATTCAAGCTGGGATACTAGTGTCTCTGTTAATCGGATCTGGTAGATATGAGTTTCAGTGGTAGTATGTAACATCAATTATTACCTCTCCTTGATTTGGTGTAAAAACACGAGAACCGATATTTTGTTGACAGTGGGTAGCAATCATTTCAATTGACGACGATGATCCACGAACTACAATCACACGACGTGGTCTTAGTTGTGATGATATTTATAAGTGATTCACCATCTGATCTACCTTCGAAATCAATAAATTAAATTTGAGCGTTAATTTCAATTAATTTTCATGACGTAATACATTTTGTGGGCTTCTTAAGTGCGTATATTATATCATCGTCCCGATCCCTTTTAATTTCTTTAGATTTGACCTGCTGCTGCTTATTCAATGTTTATTCAATGTTTATTTAGGCCCAATGTCGACCATTCAATAATCATCCAATTGAATGATTTCTCCATACTCATCCCACTTAATTTTTCCCTAGTGGAATGGGAACAGCGTATTGTATTTAAAAAATCCCGAATGACCTCAATCGTCTGGCCATACTACTATATCATATTTCCCTGTAATGATATTCATCTCGAGCTCGTCTTCTGAATCTGAACTATTCTCATCATTTGTTTTAACGATCAGTCGATTGTGCTTTTCTCCCTCGCTTTACATATATTCTTCAAGTTCAACGCCTTCAAGCTCGGGCGCATCGTTTAACATCCAGCTCAATTTTATGCTCATTCCCTCCATTTTCTATTAAACCGCGATCCAAAGTCCCAGGCGAGGTACGATTTGTTAGAATAATACGGTTGTTAGAATTTAAATCCCATTTTACAAACAAATCACGTACGTATCCACTTTGAATATCGGGAGTAGAAACTAACACGACCTTTAGGCTCAGGACTTTACTTAAATCTGCCAAATTGTGACACAACTGCAAATGCCGAAATTGAAACGGATTGTTACGTGCACCTTCAAAACTTTTCATCAATTTATCACTCATCCTTTCAATTTGTAATTTAACAAACTCAACAACATTTCTTTTATGTGAGCAATTATATAATTTCTTATATTATTAATTAAAAATTATTGATGAGTTATAAATAAATTACTAAAATTGAAATATGGAAGACACATAAACATTTTAATAATAATTTGCTTTTGTTTATTATATCGATGCAAACAAATTAAAGTAAATCTGACATTTTAACATAAACAATTTTTTGTCTTTCCTTTTCACCAATGCTACTACAAAAATCGGGTAGTTTTTCATGTTCGATAAAACCGGGTAACTTATAAGTATTTTTGAATGAACATGCTTCTAAAAATAATCAATTTTCACTTGACGTTAATTCACAGGATTACGATACGCATTTATTGAAATAAATGGGCATATCCAGTACAATGAGAGCTCATTAAAAACAAAAGGATTTTTCATTTAAAATTTGGTTTCCAAATGATTTCCACAATTAATTTATTAATAAAATTATAAATTTTTCTATAAAAACCTAGCTTGACAGCTCGACATCAGAAAATTAATAAAAAAAACATATTACGGAAATTATTTTATATTAGTTTAAATAATCAAAATTAAGATCTTTAAATTTTCTATATAATTTTCTTGGTGGCGAAATTTATAGATCTTATTTAAATACAACAAGTATTATTATTTTACGTCTCTGATGATGGTATAAACTACCGAAAATTTAGACAAATATTTTAAATAATTATATATTTGTAATAATAATATTTGTTGTATTTAAATAAGATCTATAATTTCGCCACCAAAAAAATATTATATAGAAAATTACTATATATTTTTTTTAAATATAAAACAATCATTTACTTGTTTACTACGCTTTACTTATATCACTTTACTATGGAAAAAAACAATTCTGTATATTTTTCTGCACTACAAAAAAAAAAAAAAAAATTGACATACGTCAAAATTTGTAGACCGAATGAAGTTTGCTTTGATTTAAGGGTTGTACAAAACAAGGGAAATTTAAAGTTTCACCCTGAAATGGATAGTGCTCCCGATAGCGGCTCCCGATAAATAAGTGAGCCAAGATATTTTTTTATCGATTTTTAATTAAAAAGTTGAATGAGAAATTTTAGTTTAGAGTTAAATAAATTAATTATATGCAATAATAGCGCGCTAAATATAAGTTTTGACATAGAAAATTGGCTGCTCCGGATACAGCTATCGGGCGATTAACAATTTGACGTTTTCGTTCCATAAATGCTAAAATATCCTTTTGTAAAATAAAAAAACGATTCAGGCAATTTCCTGTACTCAGCCACCGAACTTGAGTAAACAAAATTACATCTTCATATGTTGATTCGGTTTCTTTTAAAAAATGCTTTAATTCTCTGTGTGTTAAGGGATTTTGCCCCCTTTTTAATTTATTTACTATTTTAATTACGGTAGCAATGGTTGATTTAATATTGACGATTTTGCACATAAACTTACCTAGTGAATTGCTCACTGGTAGAAGGGCACGGCAATATATTTTTTTTCATAATACCCTTAAGTCCATTAAATTTACCGATCATTGCCGTTGTTTAAATTTTCCAACTCAAAAATTTTTTGTGGTCGGCAGCCCTAAAGAGATCAATGCCTTTGGTAGTTCTGTGCAAAGGTACACAACTCAACATTTCTTCATGGTTGGTGAAATTTTCAAAAAACATTCTGGCAAAAAATAGCACTTGACTTGTATTAGATCTAATGCTATTGAAAAATATTTACAATCTGCAAGCAAATCTTTCAGTTTGTTTGACACATATGAACTTAAAGCTATGATTCTCCTACTTATTGCACTGCGCGATATGTTTATGGAACATATGCATTCCAAGCTTTTCTCACAAGTATGGCCAAAGAATTTTAAGGCTTCTTCGAAATTTCTTTTGAGGGATTCAGCTTGAACAAAGGGTTTTTTGAGACGGCGTAGTAAAATTTATTTTCATGTTATCGAACAATGTTCTTTTCTGCCTTGCATTCTCTTTATTAAAATCAGTGCTATGTTTTGTCCGATAATGTCGTTCGCAATTAAATTTTCTGTTACTAGCAAAATCGCAAATGAGATATTCAAATTCTTTGTTTTTATTTAAAATAAAAAAGTATTCAGATTCCCAATCAAAAAAGGAATTTGCTCGTTTCATTTTCCCCACGTATTTCAATTAAGAAATAAGAATATGATATTGAAAAATTGTTTCAATGTGATGAGCAAATTGAGTCGAGGCTGGGCATCACTGGCTGCTACAGCATAAGCAATTCCCATTTTTTTTAATTTGTCATTGTAAGATGAGGACATGAGCACTAAGAGGCTAGGAATTATTTCGGTGAGTACATTTTGGTGTTTTCCTACTGTGCATTAGCAAATTAAAAAAAAAATCCAACAGCCAAATTTGTTATTTGTGAATTACTTGCTAGCTAGAAATCGGAGAAATTAATTATTATAAAAATATTCAAAACAGTGGCACTATTCTGGCTTTCCCTGTGGCACCATTCTGGTAATTCTCCGGGAATAGGGAACTGAGGAAAGAATCTATATTTAATTTCTGTTTAAATATTTTTTTCTAGCCTACTGAGGAGAAAAGTTTAATGTAAATATTTATAAATTGGGAATAATTTTTTCTAAATTGGTAGGGAAAATTATTCCCAATTTAATTTTGTTTTCAAAAAAATTAACACTAGGTTTTAAGCTCAGTGTGCCGGAAAATGTTTTTAAATAGAAATTACATATAAATTCTTTCCCCCAATTCCCTATTCTCAGCGAATTACCAGAATAGTGTCACTGGGGCGGTATTCTTGAAATCGGTGGAAATTTAGCCAATCGGAATACAATTTGCTATGAAATTCTTTATCTAATTCGAATTTTTCGCCGGCTACTTTAATCATTTTTTCAAATTTGTAAATAAGTTTTCTAATATTTATTTCCCTACTATGCGAATAATTACACATAGATTTACCCAGGCGGAATTTTTCCCTTAGTATGAGGAAAAATTATGTTTCTTAATTTAAAAAAAGAAAAGGAATTTAAAAAAATGATTAAAGTAGCCGGCGAAAAATTCGAATTAGATAAAGAATTTCATAGCAAATTGTATTTCGATTAGGGAACTTTCCACCGATTTCAAGAATACGGCCCCTGGGAATAATCAATTTGGGAATAATATTTTCGGAATAAGTTGGGTGTAATATTTAAAAATATTTTAAAAACAAAGATAAGTATATTGGGAATTATTCTTCCATATAAAAATGTTGTGGAACAAATGTTCTCCAATCAATTTTGTTTCTAAAATATTTACGCCAACGTAATGCCAACAGTAGGTCAGAAAAATATAATTTAGATAAAAATGCTATGAAAATATTTTTCCCAAATTCCCTACTCTCATAGAGAAAGCTAAAATAGCGACACAGTTCATTCATTCCACATCATTGTAGCTTTTTGAATTATGGAACATACATTTTTATATCAAAATCAAATTACAACAAGGGCAAGACTATAAACACGCACGGAAATCTTATACGTTAGTGAAATTTTATATGGGAAACAACAACAATTTTACCGCTTTGATTCACAAAAAATACATAAAAGTTTAAAATTCACTGACCATACGGCACAGTGGTTATAGCTTTGGCGTATGGATCGGGAGGTACTGGATTCGAATTCCGACAGGGGCAGGATGCAAAAGGGAATTTTCATAATCAGCGGAGTCCAGATTGGACCAACCCATCTTCTATGCCAGTACTAAAATCTGGCATGGAGCTATGCAATGTGTGGATAGTTCTACGAAAATCGAATCTTTAGCCGTGCGTCCTCGAATTGGGAATGATTCGGCCCCAGAACAGAATCCAAAGATAATAAAATAAGAAAGTACATCTTAAAATTTTTGGAACAACAATAAAACCAATAGAATTGTTGCTACATTTCCATATAAAATTAAAACACCGTCCATAATTCCCGTGTGGCTTTCATGATTTCGCCCCATCTGGATAGAGAACGGGTTACTTTGTAGTCCGAAACGACAGTAGAAGTTATTAGAATTCACTAATTTTTTACTACCGAACACGGATTTCAAACAAAATTAAGCAATATTTCAGTAGTCGGACAAAAATATTTCAAATTCGATGCGAATTTTTGAATTTTAATAAATTCTTTCGTTTCGGAATATATAGTAGGTTCTAGGAACACATTTTATCGATAACACTTCAATTAAATGCGAGAAAAATCAGCGGACAAAGCCTGATAGATTTATATTAGTTTCTAAGTGAATCATGTCGGCGTAATTTTACTTTACGTATACCTTCCCCTCCTAAACACTATTAATAAACAATCCTGCATTTAAAAATTTATACTCTTTACCTGATTTTCTCGATGTATACGTAAATTAAACTTTAACCATCATGTCTACCGATCAAAATTTTTTTTCGTTTAGTTTTGTGATTTGCTCACCCATGATGTCGATATCGATTGAATTTATACTACTCTGAAAATAGTACCTATACCTTCATTTTATACATCAATGGAACAGAAAGATGAAGTACACTGCTTTATATGTCAAAATGACATGTCCGAATCTTAAATGGCATGTGTTATGCATAAACTATATCCGTTTTTATACAAAAAAAAAAAAAAAATGTTGGCTCACTTAAACCCCAAACCACACAAATATGTGAGTAAAAAAACATAGTATGTAATGGCGTTTTTGATAAAAAAATTCGCTTGATTTAAAGTACAACCAACACAATTGTGTGTATAGTTATAGTGTTTTTTTCGGACGAAAATAAGTTTGAAAGAAATAAGCAAATGTGTAAGTTGGTTCAAAACACATACAAAAATAAATTTTTGACATGATTATTTTCCCTTACCCTCAAAAATGTGTTATTCACATTCGTTAATAAAAATTCCTAATACAGACTGATTTTTTTTGTCCATCTTTTTTTCTTTGAAATTGGTTTACTTGACATTTAGTTATTACCGGTTGTCTATGTATATTAGTATATGTCTATGGTGTTATGTGTCTTAAGTGGGCATCAGTCAGGAATAAAAACTAAATTTAATAAAAACTAAGAATGCGATAAGTGGCATGTCAGTGTTATTACCCAGCCAAACTTAATATTTATATAAGAAACCCAACGAAACCTTCGTTATATTTTAGGTGTCAATTAAGAAAAAAACAGTGCGCGATATTTCTCGCTCGAAAATAAGAAAAACTTAAAAATACGATTTGTTGTTGTTTTTTATGTAGAGCAGAAGATAAATTTTTGATGCGGTAGGAAGCCCATATTAATTTTGCTTAAATTTTTTTGTTTACTACTTTAGTTAGGTAAACATAGTGTTTTAGTGAATTTTGTTAAAAATTAATTAGTTAATGGTACTATAAATCGTCGTGGTGTAAACGCTATTTTACTACTATAATACTTTAATTTTGTGTATGTGTACATTTTCAAACATGAAATTCCTCTAAAAGACATTTCACAATAAAAAACACCTGTTTGTAAACGAACAGGTGTCACTTAAGATTTATTATTTTTGCATGGCTGGAATGCCAAAAAAAACGAAAAACAATTGACTTCGTTAAAATTCATATTTTAAGTTTTTTTTCTTGACTGGTTAAGGCTTTACAATGTCGTATACTCGGTCAAAAAACCAAGAGTAGAAAAAACTGGGTGTAGAAAAAATTGCCCTAAGGCACTCTTTTTACAATTAGTGTAATATTCTACCTTCAATCAAAATTGACATCTATTTGGATTTTAAAGATATTTTATTGATTTTGCTGATCGATTAAATTTAAAATCTGAAATATAGTTGTGCACTCAGAAAAAAATATGATAAATACATGATTGCATTTACCATATTATGATAATACTAAATTATTGTGATATTCAATATCATACACGGATTAGAAATACTATCAAACTTAGTTTATATGATTAATATCATCATTGTGTGTTAAATACAATTACTTAACACGTTCACGCCGGCGCTGGAATTCATGATCCTCGCTCATTGGCGGCTGCGCTTAAAGCTTTTCGCTAAATCGGACGGGAGCTAATCGAGCCGCCCTATTCCTGAATACGATACGAATCTTCTTACGATACGAAAATTCAATTCTATACGAAAATGAATTGGTATTCCTGAAAACGAACTAGTGCGGGCCACCGGTGGTACGCGCCGCCCGATCAGACAGTTTAGTGCGGACCACCGGTGGTACGCGCTGGCGGGAACGTGTTAAATGATTGATTGTATTATAATATGATATTCTTGATTATTATTCTTCATCATAACAATGATGATCACTTATGAATTTTTTTTTCACAAGTGATCATCATTGTTATGATGAAGAAGAATGATCAAGAATAGGGAATATCACAAAATTTAGTATTATCATAATATCATCATAATATCATATTTTTTTCTGAGTGTAGCAGACCTTTGATTTTTCTGGGTGATCACAAAATAAATAATATTTTTAGATAGAAACTTGACACCAACACAAATCAAGCAGACTTAGCTTTCTACAATTTAAAAAAAATCTATTTTGAAAAATAAAATTTGTTCTAGGTTTCTGTGCCCCCTCCCCCCTCCTCCCTTGCCTTCACATACTCAATGCTTCAGATCGGATTTATTGTCAAATTCATTGAATTAATTTTTTGTATTAATCGACTACCTAGGCTTTCTTCGAAATTTCTCGAAAGAAAGACATTTTCGGTTTAACTGTAGTTATTTTGTAGATACATTAAATTTTTAATATCAAATAGGCTTATTTTAGAGCAAAATGATTTATCCCGGTTCAAGTGTCAATATTTTGTCTGGCGCTGTAAATGGTTGAAACGAATGGTACAGTTCGATTCATTGTTCAAGCGAAGGTGACTTTACTTTTACCGATTCGCACGTAGATGCCCCTCCTCCTTCAAGTTATAAACATTTACAAAAAGGCTTAACACCAAAGAGCTCTTGTGTTGAAAAAATTGATCTCTGAAAACAGAATAACAATTTGATATAAATTCATTACAAGTGCAGAAAATCAAACGTTTTTATTTCTTACAACACATTTTTTCATTGGAATAAAAATAACGTATTGCTTCCTGCACCAAAGCGGTTTTTTTGTGTACTAAGGACTTTAGCTACATTCGTGACAAATTTTGAAGGCCTTTCGAATCATATTCGTCCGTGTGTTTGTGAACTAAAGTGGTATTATTAAAATGTTTGATTGTTCTAGAAACTTTAAAAACGATATACTGCACGATTTTATGTGAGTAATAAAAAAGACTGCAACACAATCGTGTTCCATTTTCGTGATATTACATTATTTTTCAGTCATTTCGTATAGGACCCCAATCCCTTTAACTGGTAATAAATTCAAAAAAATCTGGCAATAAATTCGGGTGTGGTACGTAACGCATTTCAAAATCTCGCATAACAAAATCTTGCATTACAAAATCCCGCAATACAAAATCTCGCATTTCAAAATCTCGCATTACGAAATTCCGCAATACAAAATCGCGCTTTACAAAATCTCGCATTTTAAAATCTCTCGTGAAGGGTGAATTAAAATATGGGGGATGAAGGATTAATCAAAATATGAGTGATACTAAAATACTGGTTTTTATAATACGGGATTTTGTAATACGGGATTTTTTAAAAATACGGGATTTTGAAATATGGTTGTAATGCAAAATTTGAAAATTCGAGATTTTGTAAATGCGAGATTTTATAAATGCGGGATGCGAGATTTTGCAAAGCGAGATTTTGAAATGCGAGATATAGATCACTCCCAATAAATTCACTGAATTAATAATGGTTATGTTGAAGTTACTATTTTAAGAATTTTTCCTTTTCAAAATCATTGAGGGCAATTCAAATGGTTCCGCAAGTCAATTTGATCAAGATCTCTCGAGTTTTCGAAATGGGGTAAAGAAAAAACGAAAATTAAAATAATTTTAATGCATTTTTACTTGTAGATACATAAAAACTGAGGAACATAATGAAGAAAAATGAACTGAACTACAATTTCGAAGTTCTATCTGATCGATTCGAAAGTCAAAAAACACCCAAACAAGCCGACGACTTCACATTTATGATAAAATCATTCTGACTTCCTAATGATATGATACGGGAACTGAACTTCGGGTGCTTGCTTGCTTACTATCTAATTTCACAAATATCAGTATATTTTCGATACGGAATTGCTTTAGGTTAACAACGACCATTTAGTAATGCGACCGTTCTATCTAAAGTGGATCGTCTTATCATTGGTGCCGATTTCCGAAATAAACACATCATGGCATCGATATATAGAGAGCAACTTGAGAACCAAACTTAACGATACAAAAAAAAAACAATGGTACTATGTAATGGTATTCTGTCTTCACCAACTGAATTTGGGTAAAATCATGTTATTATCACGATAACGGCGTCGCCGTTGGTGTGGGTACGCTTTCCAACCCTGCCAACATTACAACGGCGCAATTAAACATAAATTTAACAACAACAAATCATATTCAAATTCGCCGATTGTTTAAAGTAAAACGCTCAAGTTGGAAAAAAAGTATTTTTCGAAAACCTTTCTGAACCTGACCACCGCAACAGTCATAGAAAAATAATTTATTTATTTCAAAATTACTACAATAGCTGTGTTTCTTGGTGCTTGGTCTGATCCGGTTCAGTTCATGTTTCATGAAACAAAGCAAAGGCGCTTATTAGATTTCAAATCGAAATTTGTGATCTAAAACAAAATTTGGATCAGGTTTTCCATATAAAATTTGAACTGATCCAGATCAATGGTTGTCATGAAACACGGCTAATATCGCCTTCGTTAGGGTAGATAAGTTTTACAAAGTTTTTATGGATGCGCATTACATCATTACTCGCCCAAATATTGACTAAACTAACTTTATGTTAGTTCGAAAAAACAGTGTCAGATGTCTCTATTCACATCATGTATTCATCTGCCTATTCATACACATATCTAGTCAAACCTGTTTTGTGCGGCAATAGGGACCGCATAAAAAACGCGTAAAAAAGTCTTCCGAAACTTCACGAGTAGGTATAAAAAATAGTTTTCGCAACAAATTTAAAAAAAAAAATTATGCGGTGATGAAATATCAAAAATAGAAAAAACAAAATGGCCAACGCCAATTAGACAAATAGATTAATCACATTCATTTATGTTCTAATTTGATTGAAATTTTGAAAAAAACTTAAGTAGATACTGAATAAATTTTTTTGCATTCCGCATAAAAAAAATCGCACAAAAAAACGCACATAAAAAGAGCGCGCAAAAAACTGCACAAAAACAGGTTTGACTGTATTTTCTACTAAATCAGAACAACTCCATTATGTATACAGTTTAAAACTGGTGTCACAATGACGAAAAACAAATTTTTACAATATCAATGATGATCGTATCTATAAGAGTATACAAAACTTTCCTGAGTCATTTTGCGATCAATGTTTCTATTTGGAATTTACGATGTGCCCAGATTTCCCGTGATTTTCCCAGGTTTGTAAAAGTGTGAACCGAAACTCTGATTACCTCGATAGGCTAAAGCCTCTGGCACTTGTTAAATTGAATTTTGACAGACGTATTTTATTGGATTTTTTTTGAACAGTTACTCACAATTGCGCGGAAATGCTTATTTTTTCTCCCGTAAATGCAACAAATAATATATTTTTTTGACATTCCCGCAATTTTTCTGTTGTTTTGCTGCACAATCGTAATAATAATCAAAATTGTACTAAAAATAAAATTTCAGATTTAAATTTACTTCATAAAATGATTGAGTAACTAAATTGAGGGTGGGATTATAAAATACACCAGAAAACTTTTAATTGGTTGAAAAACATTTCAAAAGTTAATTAAACGACCATATATGAATAAATTGTCTCGGTGAGATAGTAACTATAATTTAAATCATAATAGTAACTGTAATTTAAATCATATTTTTAAAGGAATAACTAATTTCTTAGAAGATTTTGATAGATTCCGAATTGAATGAAGATGCATAGCTGTCGGGTGAATTTTACGGCTAAGTTTTCGGGTATTTTAGTTTTCTTCTAAATTATTTAGCTTTATTCAAAACCTAGAAGCAGTACTTTGACTGTATTTTAAAATGTTTTTTATTTGTCCAACAAATACAAAATTCTTCATACAAAAATGCTTTAGGACCAGAAAATTATTGCAAAACAGTTGGTACAAAAAAGTCACATAGTTTATTTGCTAGATCGATTTGTACCAAAGCAACTTTTTTATTTTGTAATAATCGCATTTTGTACCAATCCTAAATTCTTCATATAAAAATGCTTTTGGACCAGAAAATTATTACAAAACAATTGGTACCAAAAAGGCACATAGTTTATTTTGCTAGATCGGTTTGTACCAAAGCAACTTTTTTATTTTGTAATAATCGCATTTTGTACCAATCCTAAATTCTTCATATAAAAATGTTTTTGGGCCAGAAAATTATTACAAAACAATTGGTACAAAAAAGTCACATAATTTATTTTGCTAGATCAGTTTGTACCAAAGCAACTTTTTTATTTTTAAGTCGCATTTTGTACCAATCCTAAATTCTTCATATAAAAATGCTGTGGGACCAGAAAATTATTACAAAAAACAATTGGTACAAAAAAGTCACATAGTTTATTTTCCTAGATCGGTTTGTACCAAAGCAACTTTTTTATTTTGTAATAATCGCATTTTGTACCAATCCTAAATTCTTCATATAAAAATGATGTGGGACCAGAAAATTATTACAAAACAATTGGTACAAAAAAATCACATACTTTATTTTGCTAGATCGGTTTGTACACCAAAGGAACATTTTTATTTTGTACCAATCCTAAATTCTTCATATAAAAATGCTTTTGGACCAGAAAATTATTACAAAACAATTGGTACAAAAAAGTCACATAGCTTATTTTGCTAGATCAGTTTGTACCAAAGCAACTTTTTTATTTTTAACAGTCGCATTTTGTACCAATCCTAAATTCTTCATATAAAAATGCTTTGGGGCCAGAAAATTATTACAAATAACGATTGGTACAAAAAGGTCACACAGTTTGCTTTGCTAGATCGGTTTGTACTTTGTTCCAAAGCAACTTTTTTAATTTGTAATAATCGCATTTTGTACCAAACCTAAATTCTTCATATAAAAATGCTTTTGGACCAGAAAATTATTACAAAACAATTGGTACAAAAAAGTCACATAGTTTATTTTGCTAGATCAGTTTGTACCAAAGCAACTTTTTTATTTTTAACAGTCGCATTTTGTACCAATCCTAAATTCTTCATATAAAAATGCTTTGGGGCCAGAAAATTATTACA
The DNA here is from genome assembly GCA_932526605.1 of Nephrotoma flavescens. NCBI lineage: Eukaryota > Metazoa > Arthropoda > Insecta > Diptera > Tipulidae > Nephrotoma > Nephrotoma flavescens. The sequence goes on along the minus strand of OW052222.1, from coordinate 190,499,287 downwards.
AATAACGATTGGTACAAAAAGGTCACACAGTTTGCTTTGCTAGATCGGTTTGAACTTTGTTCCAAAGCAACTTTTTTAATTTGTAATAATCGCATTTTGTACCAAACCTAAATTCTTCATATAAAAATACTTTTGGACCAGAAAATTATTACAAAACAATTGGCACAAAAAAGTCACATAGTTTATTTTGCTAGATTGGTTTGTACCAAAGCAACTTTTTTATTTTTAAGTCGCATTTTGTACCAATCCTAAATTCTTCATATAAAAATGCTGTGGGACCAGAAAATTATTACAAAACAATTGGTATAAAAAAGTCAAATAGTTTATTTTACTAGATCGGTTTGTAACAAAGCAACTTTTTTATTTTTAATAGTCGCATTTTGTACCAATCCTAAATTCTTCATATAAAAATGCTGTGGGACCAGAAAATTATTACAAAAAACAATTAGTAAAAAAAAGTCACATAGTTTATTTTCCTAGATCAGTTTGTACCAAAGCAACTTTTTTATTTTGTAATAATCGCGTTTTGTACCAATCCTAAATTCTTCATATAAAAATGATGTGGGACCAGAAAATTATTACAAAACAATTGGTACAAAAAAGTCACATACTTTATTTTGCTAGATCGGTTTGTACACCAAAGGAACTTTTTATTTTGTACCTATCCTAAATTCTTCATATAAAAATGCTTTTGGACCAGAAAATTATTACAAAACAATTGGTACAAACAAGTCACATAGTTTATTTTGCTAGATCAGTTTGTACCAAAGCAACTTTTTTATTTTTAACAGTCGCATTTTGTACCAATCCTAAATTCTTCATATAAAAATGCTTTGGGGCCAGAAAATTATTACAAATAACGATTGGTACAAAAAGGTCACACAGTTTGCTTTGCTAGATCGGTTTGTACTTTGTTCCAAAGCAACTTTTTTAATTTGTAATAATCGCATTTTGTACCAATCCTAAATTCTTCATATAAAAATGATGTGGGACCAGAAAATTATTACAAAACAATTGGTACAAAGTCACATAGTTTATTTTGCTAGATCGGTTTGTACCAACCAAAGCAACTTTTTTATTTTGTAATAATCGCATTTTGTACCAATCCTAAATTCTTCATATAAAAATGCTTTGGGGCCAGAAAATTATTACAAATAACGATTGGTACAAAAAGGTCACACAGTTTGCTTTGCTAGATCGATTTGTACCAAAAGAAATTTTATCTGACGGTTATTTTACTATAGAGATCGAGGATTTTAATTTTGCAATAAATGGACACATATTATGTATTATTAAGTATGAAATTGTACATAGTGTTGTTTATAGATTTATTTAGAAGAAAAATATAGAGGATACACATTAAAATTTTACATTTTATTAATAACTTTTTATTTAATTAAATAAAATTAAATTTATAAAATGATATTAATTTTATTATACACAAATTATTAAGAATAAAAAAATCTAATTGATTTATAAAAATAAAACCTTTTAATAAGAATCATTCGTATCGCCGCCATTTCACTTAAGAAATCAGTGTTCACCATACGAACGATCCTATTCTGAATTCCATCGAGACATCCATATGGGATTTAGGAGGCCTGCCCCAGACAAAAAATTTGAACTATTCCGGAGTATAACAATTTTGTCTAGAGTGCGGCGGGCTTCGTTTTTAATAAAATTATTCTATTATTGTTAGGGGGAAAAAACTCGTTTCAGTTCTAAGCAGCATAGGTTTGCTTTAGAACTTTTCTATTGAAGAACCTAACATCACTCTTAAGTCAGCCTATTTGCCCAGAATTACCTCAATATGGAATCAGTTAGACTACATCGCATTTTCCGAGACCTTTAATTCACAGCACTTCCAGCAATAAACCAATCGGTTTTTGAAGGAGTTGCCGTAGAAGGATTCGTTAGACATTTTTTTGCTTCGAAAGAATTTTTATTTTTAAAATAAAACTGAGATGCGTTACGTTATACGAGTCAAGTGGTTAAACGAGTTAAAATTTACTTTGTGACAAAAAAAAAATTTATTAGGAGTAATTGAACCAAAGTGCATATGCCAGATAATAAGGAAATTATGGAAGTGTATCCCGCATACACCATTCTGGTCTAGTCATATTAAAAATATCCTTTTAAGCTTGACCTGAAAACTTCGATTTGTTTCAGGATTTCGGAATTACCGTAATTTTAAAAAACGTATGAGAGATTTTTATAATTTTCCACCGAGATCAAAAACTTTATAATTACGTCTATGTTGCGTTGCAAAAAGAACTTGATTGCATTATAATTTTTTGATAACATGGTTTTATGCTACGTATATAATCTTATACCTAGCAAAACAAATCTTATTTTAAATTAATCGATGGTTTGATCTTCCTTATTGATTAGTTATGTTTGCTACAACTATTAAAAAATCGTAATTAAGCTCGGCAATAATTTCGTTTACTGTATGCTTAATAATGATGACATGATATTTAAATTCACATTGAAAAATACATTTTTATACAAAAAACGAATTTATTTTTTGACTTTCTATCCAACATTCATTTTTCATTCAGATTCAAATACCATCACCACTAACAAGCATATGAATACTGTTTTACCTTCAAAACTATATTCTAAATGTTACACAGGGTGAACATAAAATATGTTTTGGCATCATTATATTTTTCAACCGCTTGTGATATTTAGATGATGCTAATTGCTTAGTGTACGCGATTATTGTTTATGCTCATTCGATTCTTTGAATATCTTTTATTATACATACATACATCATTCCTCATTTCATGAAGTCATCAACCTAAACACAACGAAAATCATTACATTTATAGTACACGAAAATGTTTAAAAGAATATAAAAGATTGGTTTGACTGGGAATTTTTCAAGGGAAAGAATTATATTATTCGAAATGTCGAAAGTTCACAGATTGTAATTATGTTACCGTAATAATCATGAAGATGATAGGTATTCAAGAAAATAAATCGTGAAAAACAGTCGATAATAATTACATATTTTGATGGGAATTAATTGAAAGCCTAATGGATTTTCTGGACAACATAAAATTGATAAAAAAATTTCTTAAATTATTACAGTGCAAAACATAACACATACAAAATACACAATTTTATAAAATATTGATCCGCATATTTTTTCTAATTCTGAATGTCACATTATTCATGGTCGATTCATTTTTTATGCAAATAAAAAAACCATATCGCGTTTATTAACTTTTCCCATGTAATATGGCGTTTCTGATTAATACCGCATGTTATGTTACTTTCTAGGAAAAAGGCATCCTACCCAACCTTACGATAAACTCCCTCATTTTAATTTACAAAAACTATCATCATCATCATCTCTTGCAGTGGCATGTGTATGTGTGTGTGACAAAGCCAACTATCATTAAATACATTTACTTTGGTCAACACACTGAATGGCATAGTCCAATTATAAAAATAAAGTTGTTCTGCGTTATCTCATTGAGCCAATAATTTTATTATTAGATAACAGCAAATCATAAATTTTTTATAAATTTCTTATTGTGTTCGCAATTAAATTGTGCCGGATAAAAAGGATAATTTGACATGAGAATTGCTATTTAATTAAGACAACAAATTCCAACGTACGGCCTATAATTATAATCATCATTAAATTGATAGATTTCAAACAAGAACTTCAATTTTATAAATGTTGCCCTTTCCTGTATATTAAACAAAACAAAGGTAATTATTACACCGTGTCAAATATTTTATTTTTACAGCTGACAGGAAATAAATTAAACAATTAATTGAAACTCTAAATTAACGTCGTCATCGTTCTATAAATTACCAATTGGAATCATACAAATTGTCTCTTTATTTACAAAAATGATAGACGTAACCAAAACGAAGAAGAATACTCGTATGCATATGTAAGTTTTACTATTTACCACAAGAAATCTGCTTGGAATTTACTTTCACTTACTACTGTATTAGTCATCGGATGTTAATTAACTCTCAGGGCTGACTGGCGATAGAAAATTAACACTTAGATATACGCTTATGAACGCGAGTGTATATTAGTGTTTATTATTTACTTAGTGTTATTGATATTATTTACTGTAAAATAAGGTAAACATGAAATTGAGATAATTTGCAATTTGCATTAAACGAACAAAGTATTGAACAATAAAATTAATGGTCGCACGGAGAAAATACAATTTTCATAATCTTTTGGTTTATTTTAAATTTTTATGTAACTAAATGTAGTTGTGAAAAACTCCAAATTTGAAAAAAAAGGATTTTCCAAAATGGTTGTAGCCTCTATATATAAACTTTTACGACAAGATGCGGCATCTTCAGCTTCCTTAGGAGCTTCATCGTGTTTTGCAAATATTTTGAAAGTTATCAGGAGTACGACATTGGTTCGTGTTTGAACTAGCGGTTATTTCTCCACCCATAGCTCTAATATCTTTCGTAAAGCGGCAGAAATTCAGTATTATATTCCCGATGAACGAAATGAGTCGATATAGTACGCTTGATCAACGATATTGAAAAATGATTTCCAAGTCTGCCAGTTGCTGAAACTTGCCGAAATTGCGTACAAAAAACCGGTAGAAATGAAGCGGCAACGGAGAACAGTGAATAAATTTGTGTATAAAGTTCGTTCGACTGACACCGTCGTAGCTGAGTGTGTGTCTACATCCGAGCATCCCAACCCGTCGTCGTTCACCACAAATCAACATCAGTGATACATTTTGCGAACAATTTTACAGAAAGACCTGGATATGAAGGCCTACAAAGTTCAATTGGTTCAAAATTTGAAGGCAGTTGATCAATTGCCGTATTTGGACCACAGAAAATCCATACGTGACAATTAAGGAGGTAATTAATTTCTACTCATTTTTCTTCGAAAATGAGCAAGGAGCGCAACTAAAAGTCAATGGCGACCGTTATCGTGCCATGTTAACTTTTGACTTTTTATTCCCTATGATTGAAGAGGAAGACTTAGCCGATATTTGGTTTCAACAGGATGGCGCCATTGCCTACATTTCCAACGACACAATCGACGTTTGCCACCCTAACTTCGAAAATCCCATTATCTGCCGAAATGGCGAATTCAGCTAGACGCCTAGGAGCTGCGATTTAACTCTGTTACTATTACTTGTGGGAAGCCGTCGAAGGACAAATGTTATGCTAATCATCCAGAGACGATTAAAGCTTACAGTGACTATTGGTGAAATAGAGGTTCAAACGATTGAAAATGTACTGAGATATTGGGTCGACAGAATTGGGTACTGCAGATCCATGCGAGGCTTGAAAATGTTTGTTGCATTTTTATTTAATATACATTTTTAAAACGAACTAGAAGTTGCCGCACCCTGTATCATTTACAAACAAAACTTTGTAAATTAACAGCAAAATATTCTAAATTAAAATAGCAACAAGTGGTCCATATTGTTTTCCTGAAATTTAGGGCGCGCGCGGCAATACATGCCTCAATATTATAAGCATTCAAAAATTTGGTAATTCCTTTGTGCCTTCTTTTGAATCAATCATTGAAACAAAGAATTTTTCCTCAGAAGAAGAAATTAACAAAAGTAACACCAATATTCAAAAATAGGAACACGGAATAACATTTAATGTTATAGAGGTATAACGTCAATTTCATCAATTCCGATGATGCATGCATACAATCATGGAAAGATGATTTTATGCCAAAAGACCAACTGAAACTAACCGTACTATGGTTGGCTGTTGGATATTTATTATTTCCTTAAAGGAATCACCGCAATTATTTAAAGGTCTTAGTGTTTGCAGATGACCTTAAAATCTTTAAAAACGTGAAGAACATCAACGCGAGTAAACGCGACAGACTAAGCTATTTTTATAGTTAAAATAGCCACGCAAATTAATTTTAACATTTTATAAGGACATACTTATACTCCTTGGAAAGGGGGGGGGGGGGATTCGTGTATTCTTAATTCTTTTGTCATTGTTTTGATTGATCGATTCAGTTGTTATAGTTTGTCAAGGATGGAGGTAAACGCTATGTTTACAATTTTGCTTCAATAAAGGGTAAAACGCAAGTGAGGCGACTGAAATTGTGAACGGTGTCTATGGTCCCGATACTGGATACTGTCACAGTCAATCATGCGCTATTTTGGTTTCGTCGAATCCGGTTCGATAATTTTGATATCAAAGATGCACCACGCACTGGAAGGCCTATCGTCGAGAATGTCGATGCGAATTTTGGTCCGTTGTGATAACACTAATTCATAATTAACCCATTCCCTACTAGGACACGAACAGGCCTCGCAAACGAATCCACCTCGCAAACAATTTTTTCGGATTTCGGTAGTAAAGCAAGCGAATGGTAAATCTGGAGAAATTTCAAGATTGAAAATTTTCATGATTACTCTGTATTTTTATTTTGTAAAAGGAAGTAATAATTACGCTAACGGCTTAGTTCTATTCAATTTAAAGAACTTGCGATTTTGTTTGAATCAAATTGTTTATTTTCATAGTACCAACCAAGCCCCATACTATTCTATCCGTTTCAGAAAGATCTGCGTTCCATCCAAAGGGATCCGAATCCCATTTGAGAATCCCTTGAATCGCAATTTTTATCTAATTTGTTCCGAGTCAAAAAATGTGACAAATGACCTAGAGCTCGAATTTTAAAGAAATTAGCACCCATCGAAATCGATTCCTGGCATTTGATTTCTTGGCGTTTCCTTGCCCTAATTTATCGAAATTGTGCAAGTCGAGAACATAATTTATTAAAAAAATCCGGGCCTCATCAGATGTTATCAGAATCGTTTGAGGTGGAAGAAAATATGAAAAGAGGACAAATGCTACAAATCAATATTGTTTCCATAACAACCAACATTTTCAGAAAAACGCAGTTATTGCAGATAAATGTCACCGTAACGCAAAAAACACAACATGGTGTAACATTCTGCAATATACGATGGAAAATAACGCCAAATATCTAACTAAATACTTACACGAGACCCAACACTAAGCAACATGACATGATCACGCAACATGGTGCAACATCACAGAACATGCAACATTCTGTAATATGAAGAAACATAGTAGAACATCACCCAATATCCCTCAACAACATGCAACGTCAAGCAACATGGTGCAACTTCATGGAACGGCCCAACCGGAGGACTGACAAATGAATTATTCAGAAATCAGAACTCTTTGTAATCGTTTCCTTGCATTCGAAAACCCTGTCCCGCCAAATTTTATCAAATTCGTTCTAGCCAAATCACCAATAAAACAGGGACTCATCGGAATCGATTCCTCCTTTTCGCATGAAAATCCCCCTATTCAATTTTTATCAAAATAGTTAGAGCCTTTTATTTGTTTTGCCAAATGGAATTGCCGATAGACTCCTACACATCACTAATTTAGGCTTCCCGTAACTTCTTGTTGTTTTTGGATTTTTGATTTTGCTACCAATTTCATCCCACAAGGAACACTTAGGAAATAGGAAAGAATCTATTAAGTTCTTTTTCAGGTGCATGCAAACTTATGGTAATAAAAAAATTAAAAAGTCAGGTTTTGATTCTTTTTATTTTGAATCGAATTTTTATGCAACATCTACATATTGTATTTTTTCTTACTAGTTTTATGTTCTAAGATTAGCAGGTCTGAAAAATAGGACGATTATTTATTACATTTCATTATATTATAAAAATGTTTATAAGAGGGGTGTTTAATAAATTCGGTCAATATGAAATAACCGGTAGTATAAATTTGTGATTTTTTTTTTATTCTTCTATTTATTCTACCGACCGATTGAGCGATTTAAGGAACTCCTGTTTTGAAAATTCTCATAAAGTTTAAAATATTGAATATCTTGCTGTGATTTTAATTTGAAAGATAAACGTGATTTACTGTCAGGTCGGTACGACAAAAAGCATTTTTTGTCGATAAAATAAATAAATAAATAAAAATACAAAATAAAAAATTTAGATTTATTTAACCTATTGGACCTCGCTCGTAAGTAAATTGTATAGTAAGCATTGTTAGTTTAGTTTTAATTATTTTATTTCTCGCAATTTGTTACACATATTTTCTATTCTATTCAAAACAAAATTCTTAAGATGTTTGTAAATAATCTTTGTGCAAGTAAAATGGCCTTGACATACTGATTTTATATTCAGCGAAGTGTTAAAAATTTTTATGTTACTATTTTTAATTGCGTTAATTTTATTTTGTATAATTAATTTTGATATGTTTTGATTATGGTTAGTGCTTCCCTCTAGAAACTCTAAACTTTATAGTTAGAAATAAGCCGTTTGTGTCTTAATTGAGTGAGCGTACGCGCGCTACTTTATGTTATTGAACGAAAAATAATACTGGCCGATAAAATAATTTTGGAAACCGCTCTGGTAGAAAACTGCAATTTAGAAATTTTTATGAATTATTCCAACAAAAATTTAATATAATTTTTCTGTTCATTTCTATTCAAATGTTTTCTCTTTTTAGTCATTTTATAAAAGCATTTTATTACTTTTTAGACCAAAACAAACTTGTAATATGAACTCAAATAAAATATGATGGATTATCGTCTCGAATCGAGAAACAGCACAAAAATGTCATACAATCATAAAGCTGATATTATTGAAAATAACCCTAATTGTAATATAAAAATATTTTATTAAAAATGCCTGTATCGCAGATAGCTAGTCCTACTCTAATAGTTCCGTATAATTAGCTGAAAGTATCAAACGTGAATTTCAAATAAAATAATTATGTATTTGGAAATGTATGTGAAGTTGGCCCAAATTTCAGCTCAAAAAAACGCAGTGGCAACACGACAACTATAATTTCTGTCACGTATGAACTGTCAGCCCAAAAAAATTATATATCACGACATTTTAATGATGTCAGCCCAAAAAACAAAAATATTTTTCTTTGTCGTATGAACTGTCAACCCAAAAAAATCGTATGTCACGACATTTTAATGATGTCAGCATAAAAAACAAATATATTTTTCTGTCACGTATGAACTGTCAGCCCAAAAAAACGTATGTCACGACATTTTGTTGTTATCAACCCAAAAAATTAAAATATTGCTACTTCTAAAAATTCAATATTTAACTAAAATAAAGAAGTTTCAGGAGATTGTGATGCCGATTTACACACAACCATACTATTCAATGGAAGTTGAGATTTTCAGTGTTGGTCATCGGTCTCACTACGGTTTTCGGACAGAACTGGTCCTAGCCTTTACGTGTAGGAAGTTTCAGGAGGTTGTGGTGGGGTCTTCATACCGAGAATGGCCTCTATTCGGCCGCTTTACGAACAACCATAATAATTAATGGAAGTTGAGATTTTCGGTGTTGGTCATCGGTCTCACAATGATTTTCGGATAGAACTGGTCCTAGCTTTTACGAGTAGGAAGTTTCAGGAGGTTGTGGTGGGGTCTTCATACCGAGAATGGCCTATGTTCGGCCGCTTTACGAACGCTTTACGAACCGCTTTACGATGACCAACACCGAAAATCTCAACTTCCATTAATTATTATGGTTGTTCGTAAAGCGGCCGAATAGAGGCCATTCTCGGTATGAAGACCCCACCACAACCTCCTGAAACTTCCTACACGTAAAGGCTAGGACCAGTTCTGTCCGAAAACCGTAGTGAGACCGATGACCAACACTGAAAATCTCAACTTCCATTAACTATTATGGTTGTTCGTAAAGCGGCCGAATATAGGCCATTCTCGGTATGAAAACCCCACCACAACCTCCTGAAATTTCCTACTCGTAAAGGTTAGAATCAGATCTGTCCGAAAATCATAGTGAGACCGATGACCAACACCGAAAATCTCAACTTCCATTAACTATTATGGTTGTTCGTAAAGCGGCCGAATATAGGCCATTCTCGGTATGAAAACCCCACCACAACCTCCTGAACCTTCCTACTCGTAAAGGCTAGAATCAGATCTGTCCGAAAATCATAGTGAGACCGATGACCAACACCGAAAATCTCAACTTCCATTAACTATTATGGTTGTTCGTAAAGCGACCAGAATATAGGTTAGTCTCAGTATGAGGATTTATTGTACTATATGTATATTAAAATATAACTGTTAATGATCGGATCGACTTATCGTATTTGTATATGAGGCATTTATTAATAAAGGCGTCATAGATTTTTTTAGTTTCCGGAAACTAAAGTCAGTTTCTGGAAAATACCGGCAACTTCGATTTTCTTAATAGAAGTTTAAATATTTCAAAAGTTAGTAAACAAAAGTAGAAAGTTCAATTTAAATTCGAAAAACTGTAATTTTGGTTTATGTCCGTCTTTGAAACTTGAGGCCATATATTATTGTTCTTTAAAAATTATATTTTCATGATCCAATTTAAAATTGCCGCCCGGTGGCAAAGTGGTCAGCATGCTTGCTCTAGCGACCGGAGGTCCCGGGTTCGATTCCCGGTGGTGACAAGGAAAAAATTTCACGGCTGGTTTAGGATCAATGAATTAATCACTCATTATACGAAATGAAAACATGATTATGAAACCTCATTTGAGGCGGCCAAATCCCTTGATGGGATGTAGTGCCAGAGAGAGAGAGAGAGAGAGAGAGAGAGAGAGAGAGAGAGAGAGAGAGAGAGAGAGAGAGAGAGAGAGAGAGAGAGAGAGAGAGAGAGAGAGAGAGAGAGAGAGAGAGAGAGAGAGAGAGAGAGAGAGAGAGAGAGAGAGAGAGAGAGAGAGAGAGAGAGAGAGAGTGAGAGAAAATTGTAATAAGAATTTCTTCTTGGCTGGATTACATTTATTAAACATGATTACAATATGGTTCGTTTAACTAAAAAAAATTGAGTTTTGGGTTGAGTGTATGATAGTACATGATAGTAATAATAGTTTATGTGTTAAAAAAGAATTTTGATAAATGTACTTTATCACTTTCATTTAACCCAGGCACCATCATGATAGCGAAAACAGAATATTGTGAAACCAATTAGTAAGAATATGTTTGCGTTAAATCTGTATATTTTTATTTTATTTTTAGTTTAATTTTAGAAATTTAAAACACGAAAGAATTGTATTATTTATATTCATTTCATTCAAATTCATATTTAATCTTCGAATTTATGTGAAATTCAATGTTTTTACAGTTTTCTGTCATGATAGTTATCAAATAAGATGACGGTATTGCCAGCGGCAAAAAAATAAAATATTTTGGCTAGAATTTTGGGCCAACTTCACAGACGTTATTTGGAAAAGGTGTAAATTTGAAAACATTAAAACTCGTTAAACAAACGGATATAAATAAATTCAGTCATAAAACTATTTTTACATTAAAATATTTTATGAATTTTTGTATAATAAAATGGATACGTAAAAATTAATTTCTAGCGATACACGAGTACATGAGCGTTCTAAAAAACATTTCCCATTATCACATTCGTATTTCCAAAATTCTTCTTAACACGCATTTTGTTTTTTAGTTCCTCTAGGTGTGAATCCTACTATTTATAGTAAGATAAAACGTGAATACAAAATCCACCCAAATAGTCTGTTCCAACTTTGGGGAAAAGCAATATTAATTTTATAGCTTTGGGGTGGGTCGCAAATTTAAAAGGGGGAATTTTCATTGCATTTTTTTATGTTTAGCTTGAAATACCGTTCATACACGACATACAATATTCCATTGAGTTTCTCTTATAACGCAATTTTTCAGGTCAACGCACCTCATATCACCGAAACAAAGGATAATGTCTAACTTTTAGGCGTTTCAACAAAAAAAAAATTTTAGCAATTGTTGGGATTCTGTGTTCATTGTTGCCCAAGTATTTTGTTTTTTTTTTAACATGATCCTTATTCCTGGAATATCCTCTATTTTTTTTTTGTAATTAAATTTTGTTTCGATTATCCGATTACCCTCCGTTAACGCTACCGAGAATTACTTTGGACCCTATCAAATTGTAAACATTTTGATTTTACCCACCTTTTTAACCATCAGATACCATAAAAAACTAAGTTAAAGTTAACGTTAAAACTTAAGGTCAAAACGCGTGGGATTGGAGTTTAAAAATTAATTAAAATAATTTAATTTAATTTTTGATCGAAATAGAAGGAATGCGTACAGCTCTGATCAGTAAAAAAAAAAACATAGAGCCAGTATCACAGATAAGCGTCAATCTCTAACGGTCTCCAAAATAAAACAACTATCACGTAATACTGTCAACAAATATGTATAGATATTTGTTAAACAGGTTAATGTATTCGGTATGCCTCGCAAAAACGCATCATCTAGTTATTTACGTTCCAGGCTCGCGAACTCTCATTCTATACATAATTCGAAGTGGATGTATTTGAGAAAGTATTAGTCTTTTGATACCACATTAGAGAGTAACACCATAATTCATCTTGGCATTAATCGTGGCAAAATAAATAAATTGTAGTTCCCTTACAGGGCAATAATATCTCAACAAATAAAATTTCCTTAGATGTTCACGGTAAGAATTAAGAACGTTTTCAATTTGACAACACGTGTGGCCACAATTTCCCGTTGATTTGGGTGTATCAAAAATTAGGATCAAGAACGGTATAAAACTGATCTTTCAGCTAAATATCATACTATGAATCAGTCAAAAGGCTTAAAATCAAGTTGTTTTAAAACTCAGTTAAAAACTCTTCCCAAGTATTACCAGCATAGGAGAAGACAGTGTCATCTGTAAATACCGTAACCCTCTCACAAAAATGAACAGTAAATAGTGGCTTTATGTAAATTAAGAATGAGATTCCGCAAACAGTCCTGCTACTTTCTTATTGTTATTTTATTTTTTAATTTTTAGATGTGTTAGTTAGTTCACGCAACGATTATAAGAATATGTTTATAATCTCTGGTTGAAGTGAATCAGAGCAAGTTCCGCATTTCAAGGTGATCATTGTTAAAATGATTTTGAACAAAGTTAGTGAAGTAACATCCGTCCACATCCGTTTACCAAAATTTAGACAAAAATGTCTATTTTGTCAAAAAACTGTTTTTCAACAAAAATTCGACCTCTGTGCAAGTCCAGACGGATTGACCTGACCAACTGGGATAAAATTTCACAATTAAGCTTTTTCCTCAAATTTGGAGGTCACAGTAAAGTTAAAAACGATTAAAATCAAAAACAATTAAATTAAATTTCAAACAAAATTAGTTCGCACTATTTTTTTAAATTATACCGGAAATGAAAAGTTTTTATAAAAAAAACTTTATTTCACCGAAATTCGACATGTCTACAGTCCAGGCGAATTGATTTATTTGCGATGAAATATTATACTTAAGTTTATTCCATAAATTGGAACAACCTTCGAAATGTGGTAAAAATCTGAGTACCGGAAGTGGCTGCTTCCACAGTATTTTCAAAAAGTATAGCATTTTTAAAAAGCGACAAATAATTAAAACGTTCTAATAACTTTAAAAATTAAATTTTCAACAAGGGTTAAGATTACATTAAAGATGAAAGAAAGTCGAGTGTCCAACCACAACATAATCACCCCTCCATTTTTTAAGTCGTAAATACTTGAAACTTTGATTTACCCACTCTAATCTTACATTGAATTATAACGTTAATATATATAAGATCATTGAATTTTTTTTGATTACTTGATCAGAATCACCATAAAAGTTATTTCTTGCCTATGTTTTTGGTCGTTTTGGCAAAAAATTAGCAAAGCCATACACATATAATTCAAGTCGTGTAGATTTATATAACTTTCTGTTCTGAAAATGTATACCGTGCAAGTTTATATATGGCATAAAATACACATACTTAAAAGAATTCTAGTCGACATCGTTTGCCGCAAAGAATTTTTTTATCGATTTTTTGTTTTATAACAACAAACATTATTTACACAGCCAAGTGAAACGTAAAACGAAGACATTTAAACGGATACTGTCGTCCCACCTTTTGTCGAATATTATCGAAATTAGTTTTTAGTATATGTACTTAGATATTTTCATTCCATTATTGATTACGTTTATTGTTTTATATTTTAGTTTCTGTTTAGTCTGAGCATTGAAAAGAAAATGAAAACACTGTCATGCCCTAATGAAATATTATTGTAGTGTATTCTATGTGCATTATGCCGTATATGTATATATATGGTATGAGTACATAACACACTTAGGAAATCAAAACAATTGTGTAAAAAATCATGCCAGAGTTTCTGCATCATAAAATTCTATTTTCTTACAGTTTTCGTGATGCAATTAATTTTACTATTACTATTAGCCTTTACTTGTATATTCGTTTTGTAGCGATGTGCCAAGGCGGGCGCGTACAGATAAATAGACCCTACCCTTACATTTACAGTGTCTGTCTAGTACCAAAACTAATAATCCAATTTATCTAAAATAATTCTAATAAAATTTCATTTTTATTTTCAAGATATCAATTGATTCAAGGAATGACCTACATTTTTATTTAATGCACTGCATTAAAATATAGTATGGAAAGATAAGAGAAAATTAATTTATTTTTAATCGTTTGTGGCCATATGGATTCTAATAATTTTAAAATGAATGCATTATGACCACACACGCGATTCAATTTTAACTCCAAACGAATATTACAAAAAGAAACCACTTATGTTGAAAAAGTCAACGGACAAAATGGTACGGGTGTAGTTTCAAAGCAAATAAATCTAAAAATGTTGTGCGATAAGGATCAAATTAACTTAGCGCGAAATAATTTCTCTGGACGTTTTTGCTTATATATGAATATACCAGTTCGTATAGAAAGTACAATAAATATTCAGAATAAAGTCATTTTTGTAGGCGACATTCATTCAAATGAATTTCCTCCACATTTTGTTTCTTCCCTTGTTTCGAAAAAAAAAACAATATAGGAAATATTTAGGAGATTACAGAATACATTTTCACGAAAATGTGCCATTTATAACTTACAACTTCTCGAAAAAGGGTTTAAATATAAACTTATTCCATTTCAGCAATATCCATTTGAACGTAATTTTACTCCGAAATTATATCACAATTTTTAATGTAATAATTCCGCTCAAATAAATGACTTAATTCTTAGAGTGGAACTAATTCTTTTTCGAAGTCCCAGTAAAAATGAAAATAAATAAAAATTATTGAATTATAACAATGAATTCATTTATTTCGGCTGAATTAATCAATTTTTAATTTTGAAATAATTTCACCGCAAAAATAATGTCCATTTGAATGCTTTGAAATCGAATAAATCTAAATTAAATTTTTTTTTTGACCATTTGCGGCATTGAGTGGAAATCCTTGTTTTGGTTTCAGCCATTTCAATATAAAAGAACTTTTTCGTGCCGATGTAAACTCACAAAAGATATATTTTGATGGAACGCAGAGTTTCTTGTTTGTGTAGGTGTTAACATTAGTAGATATTTTTTTATGGTTTTATGTGACAACACATTTTAAAATCACTAACAATTCTCAAAAGTGTCGATATAGTCAGAATTATGTAGACAATACTACAACTATGTGTTAGTAATTATCAAAAATCTACATTTTTTTTAAATTTCTATAAATGTCTTGTATATTCTTGTTAAATTAGGGTATGTTGAGACAAATCAAAAATTCAACATTAGCATTTTTTAAATGCAAATATTTATAAGTAATTTGGCTAGATGGCTGTCTCTGGTATATCTTGCCATATGGCTATGAACGCTTTTTTACTATTATATGCCATCTTTTACATGTAATCTCGGGAATGATAAAATCACAATTCGTTTTCCCAGGAGTGCAAAGAGTTCTGAAACCCTAGACTTAACGATAACTAATTTCAAAAATCCGTTCTAGTATGTCTTACTCTGAATTTTATGATGTTTCACTCCGCAGAAATATCTTCCGCACGCCGCTTCCTTACAGTCATCTGGCGAGAGTGCGTTTAGTCTTTTCTCAACGTGTTGCAATTTGTCCTTCATCTCATTGTCTACTAAAGCACTAACAATATTTTTAAGATTCGCCGTGCTGAATTTGTAGATGAAGCCGCATGGTTTGCTGTACAATGCTGAGTAATGAATACCTGTACAATAATTAGTTGTTGACGATTTCCGTACATTTTCATGGCATGACAAACATTAACATTAAAGGAACATAATAACCAACGGACCGAAGAATCTAGTTGCTGATTTCAACCCATTTGACTTGAGGAGCACAAGGCTTTGAAGTCATTTTACAGGTGATCACAGCGTGAATTTATATTCAACACAGAGAAATTCGATGCCAGTGAAATATGATGAGAGTTATTTGGCGTAATTCATTGTGCATGGCGGGCATATTATTTTTCTAATTTTAATAAGTTCGCCAGCTCTTGCGAGACCACATAATAATCAGTAATACATTTGCTTCTCATGGCTCGATTTTTATTTATATTTTTGCTTAATTTCACCGCCTTAACAATAATGATCACCGAGTCATTTTAGTTTCTAAATAGTGAATTCTGTCTTATATATAATTTCTGGTTTTATTATCGAATAATTCCTTGTCAAAAAATTAACAAATGTAAAAATTACCAAATCAATTTTATAACACCCCTTTATCATTTTTCCTTGAAAATACAGCATATATTATATGCTCTTTTTTCCGTAAATTTTGATTTTCAAAATGACGTGTGGACAACACAACTCAGCGAAGGACCCAGATCACATCGTTCAGTCGTAGGTTGTTTGTTCTAACTGAACCGAAATACTGATCCTATTTTTTTTTTATTATAAACATTTTCAATGGATTTAATGTCCTTTAAGGCCACTCAATACTCAGTTTTTCATTCACTCACACACCAACCATTCACCTACTCATATCTTTACATTACAGATACCATCCATTGTCAACCTTTTAAACCGCACACCAACAGCAGGAGGTCCTAGTTGTGTTTATTAGAATCACCGATTGTAATTATGTGATGAAAATTTTCTTTTGCATCCTGCTCCTGGTGGGATTCGAAGCCGGTACCTCTTGATAAAATACCACTGTACCATCGGTCAACTTAATCGGTGTCGGTTCAATTGGCATAATGGCTTGTAAGACCATTTTTCTGCAACGTTTTAGAGTTACTCGTCTTAATCGGAAAAGCTAGGTTTTAAATAATTCGGGTATATCCTTTTTCCGGCCAGAATTGTTTCAATTTAAGTCCACTAAATAACCAGTTATTCCAGTCCAGTAAATAGCCATAGTTGGTTTTGTTTATTTCATGATTAGTACACGACTTTTACGTACACAAATGAGATCGCGGGCCGGAAAAGGGATATACGAATAATATCTAGGTAGGCCAAATGTGCTTGAAGAAAATTCAAAAAATAATATTGTACGTTATTTGTAATTTTAACAGATCGTATGGTACCGAAATTATTAAGGTTTATTCTCAACAGTGATTGTCATCGGAATTATTTTTTATTTACTTATAGCGCTGCTAAGGGGCACATGTACCACAAATGATATTGCGTGTGGTTCTCATTTCATAAACTTTCATTTTAATTTTTTAACTCATTTCTTTCTAAAAAGCGTTATCCACTTCTAACCTCATAACACTCATCATGGTAGCACGACAATTCACCAAAAATGACAATTCCCCCGATAACGACAATTCACCGAAAAACAGTTCACCGAAATCCAATTATCCGAAAAAACAATTCATCCAAAAATATAATTTACCGAAAATGGCTATTCCTTTATACAACCTTCCGGTTGTTCCTTTAAAAGGCAGAATTTAACTAATTTGAAATAATGAATTCAAACAGAAAAAATAAAGTTTATTATTAGAAATTATTCTCTTTAAAAATGGGATTGTACAGAAAAGCCGAAACCTTAAATCCCCGAAACGAAGAAAACTAAAAATCCTGAAACAAATATTTTGCAAAATATTGAAATAAAAAATACTGAAAAAAATCTAGAAATTTCAAATTCTTAAATTCCTTTACAATGAATTTTAATTTAATTTACAACACCCTTTCCGTTAGTGAATTTGAATTCAATTTTGTAAATTTGTGTCTATTTTATAATTGGCAACAGCGCCAATTCATTTATTCCCGTCATGTTTATAGACCCCGTTTTTAAGCCCCCGAAATAAGATGCCCGTCGGAGGATTAAGCGGGGAAATTAGGGGTTATCAGGGTTTAAACCGCAGCGACCCTCCGCATGCCCGTGAGAGCTATTTAAACCGTTAGCCCCTATAATTCCACACGAACATATTTTAGTTTGAGCGAATTGCAATTTCAAATACTATATACCAATTTTTTCTGGTAAATTGATCGATATTTTTATCTAAGGCCAAAAATAAACTGTTTTGATATACAGCCTAATAGTAAATTATTGACCTAGTCAAAACCATTATTTTCGTAATAAAATATTCGGGAATACGATGGTATCCCGCGAAGCATTTAATATTTTCGGTAAACTATCGTTTTCAGTGAATTATGGTTTTCGTTGAATTTTTTTTTCGAAAAATTATCGTGTTCTGTTCGGGTTAATTGCTTTTCGATAAAAAGTTTTTCCGGTGAATTATCTTGTGAAGTGAATTGTTGTTTTCAGAGAATTGTCGTTTTCGAGCAATTGTTTTTCGGTGAATTATCGTTTTTTGAGGTTTTGGATGAATTGTTTTTCGGTGAATTGTCGTTTTTGGTGATTTTTTTCACTAAATTGTAGTGAAACCTATAGGTCATCATACCCTTACTCTTCTTTAATTTTCTAGAACCTTGAAAGTTATTCTAAAGCTGTAAAGCGATTATCAAATTTACTATATGCAGATTTAACATTAAAAAGAAACTGAACATTCATGAACACACAAATATATCGATTTTGATTAAAAAAAAATTTCACTTCAATAAATCCAACCGAAAGTGTTGGCTGACACCATTTCGTTCTATTATAAATTAACAGAAATTTTGTCATACCATATGGAATTTCCAAATGACACGGTCATTTGTTTCTTCGTAATGTATAATGAATTATATTTTTTAAGGTTTATTAGCACATACATATGTACATATATACAGTAACCGGATACTGTACGTTATCCATCAATATTTACATTGGTTTTAAATGGTTTAGTTATAGCTGGTTCGATGCTAATTGAGTTGCCTCTTTGTCTTTATTTTATTTGCCAATTTACGTAATTCTTCTAATTCAATTTTAATCTAGAATTAAATAATATACGTACATAGGAGTGTTATATATTATTACCTTTTAAACCGATATAGTTAATAAACGTTTTTTAAATGATAAAGTACACGTTAAACTCAATTGCTATAGATCATAACCTCTTATGACCCTGTGAACATAATAATTTTATATAGTCGTTGTTCAAAAATGCATTCATAATTTTCTTAAACATTTGGGATTATGAACACAGAACACATAACATTTATTTTGTAAGCGTGTTTTTTGTTTTTCGTTTGTGTTTTATTCTTTATCTAATTTAAAAATTAATGAGGCTTATCTATTTAAGTAGACAACCAGAGAAATAACATTTACCAAGACTAAATAGAAATAGTATACGTTCCCAGAAAATTTTTAGAAATTCCGACAAAAAATTTCAAAATAATGGTTACAAATTATATGAATCATTTTTTTTTTATAAATACACGAAAAAATTATTAAAACACTGTGGCTACCTTATCGCTATATTTCTAGCTAAATCTGCTATACTCTTTTTTGTTATATATAATTTTCATATTTTTATTTGTTGTATTTCTTTTAACGTAAACAAAAGAATTAACATTTATAGGAAGATATTTTTTGGAGGCTCCTCATCTCTAGGGCGTAAACCCAGACCCGGGGTTTTCCATATATACAAATTTAATACAGTGCCAGTATAAGTTTCTCTTATGATCACTTATTGTAATCTTGTCAGAAAACACCAACTCAGAAAAACCTTTTTCGAAAGCTCACAGCGAACCACAAAAGAAACCTTTCGTAATTGAATATTTTGAATTTTTGAATAGATTGACAGAAGTTAATGGATAATTAAAATTCATTCATAGCCCATGATGTTAACTGAGATTTAGGTCCCAACTTTTCTTTACTAATTTTAATAGCTTTATTTTTACCGTTTTTGAAGATCAAAGGACCGCTTCTTCGGATCCGAAACATTGCACACCTGAACTGGCTTTGGCTAAAGGTAACAGCTTTTACATGCCCTCAATATTACATATTACAATGAGATGCCACTCACAGAACCTTGATATATTCACAGAACCGACTTAACTCTCTCTAATGGTTAGGGCCCTTAATCATTGTATATAGGATTCTACAAACGTATACATCGAGAAGCAAAATTTTTCCCGAAAAATTTTTGATTTTCCGGAAAATTTTTCACTTTTTTTTTATTTTATTTATTTTTATTAATAATAATTGCTTCGTTAACCTTGCAGACGCAGATCAGAGTTTTTATCGCTGTTATCGCTTCTTCTGATAGTGCCACTAATGTTAAAAAAATCAACTTTTGTAAATATAATTTTTTTTAATGTAATTTTAATTCGTTGTATATCTTAGAATATGGGGGCTGCCCCAAACTCCCGCTTTTCCAGAATATATACAATTCTTCCAGTATCAAATTTTATTTATAATTTTAAACTAAGTAAAAAAGTACAAGTAATTTCAATTACTTGTACTGTCGAAAAACTGTTAAGATACAATCAAAGAATTTCTAGCAATTTTTTGATACAATCCTAATATCAAAATTGTTATAAAAATTACACATTTGTACGTATTTTGAATAAAATAACACGCAATGTATTTTTTAAAGTCAAAATTTCCTGGAAAATTTAGCTTCCTCCTTCTAAAAACTGTTGATAAACAATCCTGCATTTAAAATTTTTTAAAATTTATACTCCTTACCTGATTTTTTCGATGTACGCAGGGTGGGCCATCTAACTTTTTTTTTCAACTAGCGGTTATTTTGAGTATGGTAAGGGTTATGTCACTTCTGATTTAACAGAAAGTTACACCCTTATTCCGCTATAGTCGAGTCGTTTCAAGTGACTATAACAATCTGCTATTTGTATGAAAATTTAGTCAGTTGCCATGCCAATAAATGACTTGAGGCGAGAGAAACAATTAAAACTGTCATTTTGAGTCGTGTGAAATTTGGAAACGACTAGAAAAGGCATCAAATACGTCGTTTGTCGTATGAAGTGACTACGATAATATACATACTAGATATTTTGTCAATTTCTGCCCCGGTGGCAAAGTGGTTAGCATACTTGCTCCAGCGACCGGAGGTCCCGGGTTCGATTCCCGGTGGTGACAAGGAAAAAATTTCACGGCTGGTTTAGGATCAATGGATTAATCACTCATTATCCGAAATGAAATTCAGATTATGAACCTTCATTTGAGGCGGCCAAATTCCTTGATGGGATATAGTGCCAGAGGGAGAGCCGGTTTTTGTTTTCATTTTGGAGTCACTTGAAACGACAAACGACTCGACTAGCGGAATAAGGGTAGTTTTATCCTTCCGCTGAACGAAAATGGTTATGTATTCGGTTAAACAACGCTGGGAAATATTGAAACATTACTTCGAAAATCATGGTAATGTTGCAGAATGTGTGCGAAAGATGCGTGCGGATTTCGGAAGAAACGAAGTGCCGGGAGCTCCATATGTGCGTTATTTTGTGAAAAAAGTTAAAGAAACAGCCTTGCTAATTAAAAAACCAACACGAACCAAGCAGCCAACCAAACGTACACCTGAAAATGTTGATGCTGTAGCCGATAATGTGCGTGAGTCGCCAAGAACACCAACTCGTCATCGTGCTCATGAATTGAACATTTCACGCACAACATTGCGACGAATTCTGCATAAAGACCTTGGCATGACACCGTATAAAGTTCAATTGGTTCAGGAATTGAAGCAAAGAGACCACCGGCTTGCGATCGACTTGAAGAAGATGCCGATTTTGGCAAAAAAAATCAGCTTTTCGAGTGAGGCGCAATTTCATCTTGGCGCATATGTAAACAAGCAGTATTGTCGCGTTTGGGGCACGGAGAATCCGCACGTGATCGTAGAGAAGCCGATGCATCCTCAACGAGTGACTGTTTGGTGCGGATTTTGGTCCGGTGGCAACATTGGTCCATTTTTCTTTGAAAATGCGGCACTTGAAGAGGAGGACATAGGCAACATTTGGTTTCAACAAGACGGCGCTCCGTGCCACACAGCACACGTTTCAATTGATCTTTTGCGCACTGCCTTCGAAGATCGAATTATCAGCCGAAATGCTGATGCGATTTGGCCGCCTCGGAGTTGTGATATGACGCCGTTGGACTATTATCCTTGGGGTGCCGTCAAAGATAAGTGCTACGCCGATAAACCAGCAACGATTGACGCTCTCAAGAACAATATTCGCATTGCCATTGAAGACAGTACGCAGCATACCATCGAAAATGTGCTCAAAAATTGGACCGACCGTATGGGGTATGTCAAGGCCAGCCGAGACAGTCATATGAATGAAATAGCATTCCACAATTAATCGGAAGGATTTTTCATTACAATGAAAAAATAAATTATAAAAAATATTGAGACCTTTTTGTTTTATTGCATTTAAAAAAAAATTATTTGGCCCACCCTATATACGAAAAGTAAACTTTGAGAAAAACAGTGATTCAAGGATTATTGAAATTTTTAACATATAATTCTCTCAAACCCTTTTAATGTATGAGCTAAATAAATTGTAAGTTTGTCTATGACTCGAAGAAAGTCTGTAATGGCGACATTGCAACATAGTCCATAATATAAGTATCTGGCTGAAGGAGATAAGACTACAATATATCCCTTTTGTGTTTTAATTGTGCGAGTAGGGCAAAAGTACCATGTCAAAAATATATTTTTTTAGTGTTTTGAACCAACTTACACATTTGTGTTTTCCTTTCAAACTTATTTCGTCCGAAAAATAACACTATAACTATATACACACAATTGTGTTGGTTGTACTTCAAAACAAGTGAAAAATTTTATCATAAACGCCATTACATAATTTTTACTCACACAATTGTGTGGTTTGGACTTCAATTGAGCCATTTTTTTTGGTTGAAAAAGCGATATATTATATTGGACTCTAACCTTTCGATTTATCAACTCTCAATGTAAAATTCCAGGAAAGCTTGCTTTCTAAGTATATTAAAATGTTTGATAATGTGTAATCTGGTGTTTTGGATGAATTAACGTACTCACCTGCCCTTCTCAGGACACCTCATTTAATTATAAAAATGACTAAATGTTCGAAATTCATATCCATATCGAACAGAGACATTTTTTTATTAAACCAAAGTGTTTTTGAGTTTATTAGGTCGTATTTGTAAACGCGTTTACGTTTAAGCTGCACCAGAACTCACAAAATGATTTTTGATATTTAACATTTCTGCCGTTTCTTGTCGTGAATTTTAATCTAGGTTTGCGTTCTTATGTAGGGCACATTTTTTAGGCTTCTCAAAACCGTTAACGGTCGCACCGTGTTTCGGCAAGGGTGTATTAATCACAATTATTTAAAGAGTAGTCTCTGAAAAACCTAAATTTCAAGAGTTTTAGAAACGAAGATTTGTTTATCATAATATTATGGGTGGCGATTTTTAAAATCCAATGGACGGTTTTATATTTTTCGTCTTATTCGCCGTATTGGATGACACTCTTTAATCGGGTGAATAAAATTGTATACGAGCAAGCAGCACCCTCCAACAGAACGCTAAGTTCTCCTAGTTTTTAATTGTGGCCTTACGTGTGTGTAGAAACCCTAGTCAAAGTGTAATTTAAACTTAAAATGATCGTAACTACGAAGAGTCCTTAACGTTGCTTAAAGCTCTCCGGCAGGGCGCGTACTACCATCTATAAGGAAAACTGGGCTCAATTTGCCTGTATTTTAAACTGTGTTTTGAAAGAAAGCGTCTTGGTTAGTTATTTTACACCAATGGCTCAAAATGAAAATTATGCCTAATGTGTTTTAGAATGATTTGCCTTTCAATTTGAAATTTCGGAGATACTCAACCAGTGAATTTTCTAGTTTTAGATACTTAGCAAGCTTAGAAAAATAACAGGTAATTAGATCTAATTTAGATTGAATTTTCTTTAGAATAAATAATAAAACATTTGTTCAATACTTGTTAAAGAATTTTTACCCCCAGGTTATAAAAATTTAAACTAAAGGGTCAGGAGCACATGGCCGAAAAATTTGTGTCACGGTGTTAAGCCTTCGTCGCTTCGCTTCCACTTTACGCCACGGACTATTTATTTTCTAGCATTTTTATTTGTAATCTCCAACTCTATATGATTTAAGAGTAGACAAACATGTAGGGATAAAAGCGAGATTGCATCCGAGTGTCTACTTATATCCTCGGGAATTTTTTGTCCAGTTATTGCGGTGGCGATAAACAAGGCAAAACCATGAATTTGTAAACTAAACTACTGATAACTTAACACGTCCCCGGACGTGAATGCTATAGCATTTATACAACTTTGTCGTTTTTTAACACTTTCGCGCAAATCAGTCATACAATTTTTTCGATTTTTAAGAAATAAGACGCCATATTTGTCAATTCTCAATAACATTGCAATTACAAAAGTTTACAAATTTGTGTTAAATACATTTTGAAAGCGTCCGCGAACGTGTTAATTACACTGTGCTAGTTGAAAAATGTGACAAGCTGGGCACCTAGGGGGTAAACCTGAATTCAATGGTGCTAGTCCCGTTTCAAAGTTAGTCCCCATTTTAGAGATATCGCTATTGACATGTTTTGGCTTTGAGTCAAAACATACCCTCATTTTCACGTTGATAGCTCCTGAATCATTAAGATTTTCGTTATGCGTTCTTCAGCAAAGTTGTTGCGCAAGTCAAGACCAACAACTTTGCTGAACATACAAGACCGAAAAACGACATCTACATTCACATTTTTGTGTTATTTCTCCATATATGTATGTTTTACTTAGGCCAAGGCTAGCTTGGAGTGGCACTTCCGCACACTTAGACCAGGTCTGCCCCGTTGTGATACCACAGGAACCTATTTCCCCTTTACCCCTGTTCAAAACCATTCGGAGCTACGTACGTACCGCAAAATATCTCACACTCCACATTCAGCGAGATCTGAAAGGCTGGTCACACTGGACACGCCCAAATACCTATGCCTTCTGCATGATAGTGCCGGACACGAGCATAGGAAGTTATCTAAAATCTCTTCTTCCTTTTCGTCCATGGAACTTCTACAAAGTCATTCGTCTGTAGACCCAGCCTTCTCGCATGTTTCCCAAAAAGGCAGGGTCTTGTCAGTTTTGGCAAAAGCTTCTCATAAAAGACTCCGGCTGCTACCTTGCCGTTTCGAGAAACATAAGTACATAGGTAAGGCTAAATACAACTGGAATTCGGCATACTTAGGCCAAACAAGACGCTCATCTCAGATAAGATACAAAGAACACATCACAAGTAGATAAAATCAAGTTTCGTACAACACATAAAAACTGAAAACCATACACTAAATTCAATAAAAATGTAACCATTTGAACCACATAATGAAAAGTTTGTGCAGAGTTAAAAGTGATAGCTCTTTTAAGTGGCATGCAATTGGGTTACACTAAAAACATGTGTTTTATATGCTTATGGGATACTCGTTGTTAAGGCGACCAATACAACGAACGGAACTGGGTTTTACATGAGAACATTAGATTGCGATACGACAGCATCGTTGAGGCTCCACTTGTACCAATTAAAAAAATATTGCTACCACCACTTCATA
Organism: Nephrotoma flavescens; assembly: GCA_932526605.1. Lineage (NCBI taxonomy): Eukaryota > Metazoa > Arthropoda > Insecta > Diptera > Tipulidae > Nephrotoma > Nephrotoma flavescens. The sequence goes on along the minus strand of OW052222.1, from coordinate 190,473,585 downwards.
TCAAGCTTGGACTAGTTAAAAATTTTATAAAAGCACTGAATCCAGATGGAAATGCGTTCGTCGAATTGCGTCGCATTTTTCCACGGTTAAGTGGAATGAAAATAAAAGAAGGTTGGTGTTTACATCTATTCGAATGTAAGTTTTGATCAAATGAAATTTCATCTCGCATCTTGTTTTTTATTACAGGAATACTTAATGGACCAAATATTCGTCGTCTGATGAAAGATGATGCATTTGAAAATGCTCTTAGTGAACGAGAGAGCTTGTGGCATGGAAATGTGTAAAAGAAGTTATTAAGAATGTTCTCGGAATTAACCGAGCCGATGATTGGCGCAGATATATTGAAAATATGCTGACTGCTTTTCATAATATAAACGTTAGAATGTCACTGAAAATACATTTTTTGCATTGTCATGTGGAAAAGTTCGCCGAACAATCACCAGCCGAATCCGATGAGCACGGCGAGCGTTTTCACCAAGTGACGGCAAGGCTCGAGATGCACTCTTGGGTGACATTTGTTGGAATTTGCAAGAGGAAGAAGATCCCGAAGACGACACGAATAAATCAGAAAATTAAAATTAAAAGTTAAGAAAAATGTTAATTTTTTAGGAAAAAATTGAGAAAAATCACAATAAAATCAACTGAATCAATTTAGTTTTCTTTTAAATAGCTTCTATTGTATCTATATTTGCCGATGAGATGTTTATTCGATCGATTTAAATTCAATAAATGGGCAAAAAATGATAAAAAACGTATTTTTCGTCAAAATGAAAAGCAAAAAATAAAATAACACAAAAATGTGATTGTAGATGTCGTTTTTCGGCCTTGATATATTCGGCAAAGTTGTTTTTCTTGGCTTGCGCAACAACTTTGCTGAAGAAAGCATAACGAAAATCTTAATGGTTCAGGAGCTATCAACGTGAATATGAGTGTATATTTTGACAAATTTTTGACTCAGAGGCAAAATATGTCGAAAGCGATATCTCAAAAATGGGGACTAACTTTGAAATGGGACTAGCACCATTGAATTCAGCATACTCGAATTAGGTTTACCCCCCGGGTGCCCAGCTTCCCACGCAAAAAAAGTTTGCAATTCAAGCAAAGTTTATTTAAGATCTTGACATCTTGGAATCGATATGCCATATGATTATATCGGAATAGAACCATAGAACTAACCCATATAAAATTTGCTATTTCATGTGTCACAAGCCAGAGCAGGATGGTTATATAAAAAATGCATACGGCGGTCTCATATGTCAAAGAAAATACTTAAACAAAACTACTTTTTGTTTTTGTACGAAGTGACTATGAACTAAGTATTGTCAAAATTATTATCTGACCAAGCCCTACTTTTGCTATGCAGGTATCCGATGCCCAGATCTTCAAAACCCCGAGAATAGTCATTTTGGACCTATGTAATTTTTATCAGGATTTGTTTTTAATGGCTGTCCAGACGCCATATTTTATATTTTCGCTATCTAATATTTTAATTACAATGGTATAACCCATGTTAGGTGGGGTAGTCGTCTAAAACATCAAATTACTCTGTACCGGTACCTCTGCCATTTTAGAAAATAAGGCAACTGTTTTCTGCTTGAAGAAGAGTGTATAGATAACATCTTCATTCGCCCCGAACCCAGTATTATAATGGAGTTTCTTATATCATCAATTTAATTTAATTTTTTTGCGTGTATTTAGTTGTTTGCGTATTTCATATTTTTGTTAGCAATTCTATATCGTAGAACATGGAACGTTTTACGGAAGATAAGATTGTATATTGTGAAATTTTTCCGCTGAACATGAATATGTAATATATTTCTTAATTTTTCAAGCATAACTCAACTCAATATTGCACGACTTGCTTGAAACGTATTCATATTGATTGAAATTTAAATTTATTCTTGGCGTTTGTCCAAAGCAAACCACAAATTTTATCCATTTCTCTCCGCATATATTCAGGTTACACAAATGTATATTATGTAAATGAGTTTATACCTATGTATATGTATGTTACGTATGTGAAAGGAGGAACCGTTAACTTAGAGAACTGATAAAAATAAATTAGTTCCATGAAATTAAAATTAAAATATTTTTTAATTAAACCAAGAAGCTACTTACACTGTTAACTTTACATAAAAATTAATTAAACCGATAACGAAACTCATTGCCATGACAATTGAATTGAAATTAAGAGGATATCACTCCAATGAACGCAGCACACCAACTTAAGTTTCATTTCTAAGTTTTCAGGCTTTCAGTTCTAATTTAACGTAAATAATAAATTTACTTAATATAAAGTTCTAAAAATAAATATTTTTTTTTAAATGATGAAAAAGAAAAACGTTCATAAAGTTTATTCACCCGGTTACATATACATACTCGTGTACGACATTTTTGGGCATATATTTTGGGATTGAGGACTGTTTTTTATGCTTTTCTTGCACGAAAAATAAAAATGAAATGGAATAAATTTGTCTGAACGTACTCGTATATACGAGTATACGGCTGACGTTTTGGGCGATAGTAGATTATTTTTCATATTATATTTACATTTTATATAGGTCTCTTGGTTAGTTAGTAAACCGCAAAACGAAAAAGAGAATGGTAAATTTCTTAAATATTTAAAGATTAGGATGCTATTTATATCTTCATACAATTTAAATTTATTTTATTATTTGGGTGGTTTGAGTAAATTGGTCTGCAGTTTTATTTTGCATTTGTGACACTTTATGGCTGGGTGTGTTTATGATCATTTTGTGATGAATTGAATATTAGAAATTAAGAAGGTATATAATTTGTTTATAATTCCCTCAACTACCTAATCGACAGTTTCAACTTCCTTGAACTCTTAAACATTAAAATGTTGATATAAAATTTAATTTTAATAAAATTTGATTTTCCATCCCCAAGACAATAGTTTCATGTGTTTTAGTTTGTATATGTTTTTAAATGCCATCATTATTTCGCATGATGATGAACAGCGATAATAGATTTTTGTGGTTGTATTTTATATTCCAGTAAAAAAAAACTTGTATGGTTTTTAATCATAAACAGAGACTAAAAATGGTAAGACAACCACATATTTCCAAAGGTTACAATAATGTCGTTTACATTTTCTTAGTTGTTTGTAAATACAAGTATGTGTATATATTATATATATTACAAACTTGTTTACTTATATGTGTTCTTGTTTGAATTTTTATTAAGGACAACGTAATTTAGAATGGCTTGCAGACAGTATTGAATTTTACAGAATTTTAAAATTTCTTTCAAATTTTGTAAATTTTAGTAATGATATTCTGGTGAGTCACGTAACAAGCAAGCACATATCTTCAAAATTTTTGCTATGGCTATACAGTAAACAAACTTTAAATTTCATCATACACAATAGGCTAGGCATGCATGGCAGAAAAAAGGCCTTACGGATATTCGTATAATTGCTATAGCCACAGCCGAGTCCAACTGTTAAAATTTTTATTTGTGTAAACCAGGTTAACACAGCCACAAAAAAAATAAATAAAACGTAAGGGTTTTAAGACGTTACGATTATAATATAAGCCGTGTTTTTTTATTAGCGCCTGATAGATGTACCCGGAGCCAATTTTCTATGTCAAAACTGTATTTAACTCCAAACTAATATTTTTCACTCAACTTTTTAGTATATTTTAGGTGATAAATGTTTCTTTTATGGATGCATTTATTCCCATTTTTATGGTATAGGGACAACAGTGAATAACAGCTGCAGTTTCAGTAGGAATTTCCTATTCGGCGCAGGATAGTGCTCGAATAATAAAACACGGGTATAATCAGCTTCAATTTTAAGACACAATCTAGGAAATAAATTCCATTTCGTTATAAACTTACCGTATTCTAAACGTTGGAAAGAACTTAATAAATCTTAATACATTATTATATAAGAAAAGAAATGTTATTTAGTAAATACTCAAAAAAGTATCATCTTATTTAGTGTAAATTCATAACGGTTTTCTCAACGGCTATTATTCGCTAAAAATAAATTTGTACAAAGTGGCTGGCTACTATATTAAAATTACTGTAAGCTTCAATTTTCGATTAATCTTCTATGTTTTAGAAAATTAATGTTTTCAATGACACACGAATAAACCATGCTTATATCATTGGTGTCAGATTTTGATTAATACTGACATGTTTAGATTTACTTTAATGTGTGCACATCTCCAAGAAAAAACAGTTATTATAAAACTTCTCATGTTCAAGAATTTTTACGTTCGTGAAATCAGATGTATGCCCTGTGTCTTGCGAATGTTGACATTATGTTATGTGTTGGCTTGAGTATTTCGATTGGTTGATGACACACGGGGTAAAACAGAAACCGTATTTTTCTTCGTTTCTTTCCCCGTTTACCTATGATACAGGTTTTAATTGCGACTTAAACAAATTTTCGGTGCAACTACACTAACACAAACATAAATGCAGTAAAAAATATTTCAAGGCCTTTTTGACTTATGCCAGCGTTTCCCAAAGCGGGTTCCACAGAACCCCGGGGTTCCGTGGCAATTTTTAGGGGGTTCCACGAGCTAGTGCCAGATAAAATCCGTTTCATTTCATACATACACACATACTTACACACTACATTTCATACATACATACCAAAATTAAACAATAACGATAATTGTTGGCTACAAAATCCTTTCAAAAGTAATGAAAAGCCAACGGGACTACTAGCAATAGAATACGAGAATTTAGTTGAAATTAGTTCGGATTGCTCGCTAACTTCGAAGAGGTACCGTTAGCAACTTTCTGCTGTAATATATTTGATGAATATAAAAATTTTGCCAAAAAGGCTATTAGAGTTATATTGCTGTTCTTAAACAACACATGAAATTTGAAGAATCGGAAAAGGGGTCCGTGGCAAGATAAGTTTGGGAACCGCTGACTTATATATTTTAGTTTAAATTTTATTTTCGATAGAGCAGAATAAAACAAAATAAAAAAATTTGGAGTTATGTATATACACGGATGAGATGCAGAGATATGCGAAGAAATTTCAATAATTATTTTTTTTGTAAATTTTGTTACACATACATACCTACATTATTTATTACGATTAGTTGGCCTTGAAAAAAATACCAGATACCAAAAACCATGTGTAACTTTTATCTGGTAACTTTTTCGTTTCTTTCCCCTTTACAAATAAAATCGGTTTTATCTGCGCCGCCATTTTTTATTTTATTGGTAAAGGAGAAACAAACGAAGAGCTTACCGGATACCAGTTACCTTAGTGTGGAATTAGCCATTGGGTATGGTTTTGCATCCGAAACGTATCTCTCATTTCGTAATTTCAATAATTGTTCAGTGCATTGTTCAGTGTATGAAATTAGCTGCCGAAAAAGTGATTCTACATTTTATATAAAATTTGCGAAGTATGTTTAAAATACTGTGGTGGACAGAAAATTAGGGACAGCTATTTGTAACCTAACTAAAACTCTATATTCAATATTTCACTTTATCCCATTGATCTGACATCTATTTTAAAAGAATTCTACTTTGCTCTCGTACTACAAAATATAATAAAAATGTATTTTATTTTTGATATATTTCGGGAATTCCCCTAGAATGTTGGAAACGTCAAACAAAAGTGGTCAAATAATTAGGGACACGTATTTTTTCTGTATTTTTTTTTAATTTTTAATATTTAAAAACTGTAATTTCCTATTTAGTAACAAGATAATATTGTAGTTTATTAAAGATTCTCAAAAAAATAAAAATAAAATATCACGTTTAACGGTAACGGGCCGTGGTGTGGATTGTTCACCGGATGAAAGACGGATGATATTAAAATTGACAAGTCAAGGTAAATCATACCGTGAAATTGCTGCCATCGTTCAATGTTCGAAGAATATGGTTGCCAATGCCATAAAAAGAAAAAAGTCGCACAATAAACGCGGTGTGAAAAGGAAAACAACGCCTCAGACGGATCGTCATATTTCCAAAATAGTGAAAAAAGATCCTTTTAAGACATATGTAGACATTAAAATGGAACTAAATTTAGAAATTAGTATGCGCACAATTCGAAGACGTCTAGCAGAGTGTAATCTGCATGGCAGATCAGCTCAAAAAGTTCCACTTCTTAGCAAAAAAAATATCGTCGATAGACTCCGATTTGCCAAAGACCATACTGATTGGAATGGTGACCGCGGAATCCAAAAATGGAGAAACATACTATGGAGCAATGAAACCAAAATTAATCTGTTTGGTTCTGATGGGAGACAGTCAAGAATTTGCCAGGCCACGTTGCAAGGTTTCCACAACAACGAATGATTTACAAAGTGTTCCATCAATACGCAGCCGGTGCACGTCGCAGAGGAAGACCCCGACTGCGCTGGCGTGACGACGTCGAACAAGACCTACTCGCATTAGGATGTCGAAATTAGAGGACGAGAGCGATGGACCAAGACGGATGGAGGACCGTAGTGCGGGCGGCAAAATCCCTTCATGGGATGTAAATGCTAGAGAGAGAGAGAGAGAGATGGTTTGAAGAACTAAGGATAACAGCGTCGGCTTCCGATAAATTTTGAAGTCTAAAGAAAAATTAATCCTGGTTATTGTTATCTAGAAAGTTAATATCGCCTTTCCAAGTCTGGTGTCTATAGGATTAATTGCAATGATTGTAGTTTCTCCTATATTGGCCAGACTGGGCGCAATTTTGGAGTTAGGGCTAAAGAACATTTATCTGGTTGCAATCAATCAACTTTCCATAACCATTTAACTTTAGAAAATCATATAGCTAGCTTGAACATTTAGACATATTACATATACAACCTGAAGGCAGACGTTTAGATACCTTAGAGTCTTACGAAATTCGAAAATCAATATTTCTTAACCAAAATATACTTAACGAACGGAAAATTCGTTTCTCACCAAATACAGACCTCGCTCTTTTCTATAATTTGACTAATACGTCGGGTAATTAAATGTACTTCAATGTACCTTGGATTTTGTTACTCAGCCGATGACTAATGGCCCACCTGTGCGATCAATAGATTAATTTTTATTGCTTATTTTTTGTCCCTCCTTCTATTGTTTATTTTTTACTTTTGTCAGCTATATATAACAAATTTTTACTTTTACAAATCAGTAGATACTCCTGATGATGACCTAACAAGTCGAAATCGATCGAGTGATTTTTTAAACTTTTTGAACAAATTTTTTAATTAAAATATTCAAAAAATCTAATTTTGCAAAATAAAAAACAAGTGTTTAATAAAAAGTGTTTATTAAGTATTAGTGTGTTTCGCCAAATGCCTACGGCAAATAGCGTAAAAAGTATATATTATCTCTTATCTATTAATATATTTCATCTCGCATTGCTCGCTAATTTATGAAGAAGCCTCCATGAAGATATGGAAAGTGTTGTTTTAACATCAGCGGATCAAACACAGAAGTGACAATGTCTAGAACGTCGTTTGCTAATGCCTGAAATAGTTTCAGCATTTTACTGCGGTCTTAGAGCCTTACATAATAACCCATCTAATGTTTCGATTTTTACGTTTTTCGATTTAAACGTTCAACTGTTTGGATTTGCTAGGCACTGACGAGTGTTTTGATCAACTCACTGATTTGCCATGGCGTCAAGAAATGTTTTTTCTGAGTGTTGCGTTTATGTTCCTTATATGCATCTGGGCGACCGAATTTATAAATATTAAATTCAGGTATTGCTGCTATTTCTAGTGTGTTAAAAATAACACTATTGGCCATTTACGTGCAATTCATTTGCATGTGTCGTCCCGGATAAGTTAGCGATGGTATCGACTCCTACTGATTCTATTGTTTCTGATTCTTTCAATAATTGTGGCTTTCTTTCGAATTATATATTCAGCAAAAGTGTAGCTTGTGAAAAAATTGTTCATAGGTTCCTTTGTGGATGTACGGAAAAGTTAATCTAATGAAACCATAATCTTTTGACTTTTCTCCCCAGGATGACAGCTAGTATAAACTTCACCATTCAATGAAAAAGTGGGTTTTGCATCAACGTATGTATATCCAAAACAAACTGATTGACTTCAGTTAAATGCCCAAAATGAACGTTCCAGGCTCGGTAACTGTCAAAACGCATGAAACATAGAATTTGCTGCATTCTCTGTGACGATATGGCTGCTCTGTAAAATGGCCGAGTTTTATGTTACGTATTTCTACCAAGTGGTTTTCCCAAATTTTTGGGAACTATATAAATTTATAAAATTTTTATTAACGCACCAAATTGGAATGGTTGAAAAACTATGTTTGTAAAGTATTCCCTAACTTTTCCTATAAATTTAAGTCTGCCGTTTTTGTTTCAATGCATGTGTCAAATTTCGGGTAATGGAATAAATTGTGATTTATAAAACTATATCAGCGCACGGGTTTCGGTCGAAAATTGATACTGTAAGTTTTGAATGTTACTACATATTGTTTTAAGTACGTACTAGACGTATAACATTAAATCGTAACATATTATTTGATACAAACAGCGAAAAATTTAATATTTACATCGTCAAACAAAGATAAAACTACTAACATTTCCACTCCGATTCTGGCGTTAAGATTCGTAAGACTGTCATAAATAAAATATTTTTGTTAAGACTGCTTTTTGAGGCCAAACTCTTAATTGATGTTCTGGCAAAGCCTTCTTAAAATTGACAAAACATTTTTAAAATATATGCCAACTAAAGAGCCTATTTCTTAATTCAACCCGAGCAACCAGAGTTATTCTGGGTGTTGTACATCGAACCAAGCATGTGCAGGGCCAAATGAATCGGTGTTTGCTCTGGTTGAATTAAAAAAATAAACCCTCTTAACAAGCCGAAAAATTTGGTTGCAAAATGCTGAATAAAATAGCTAAAATCAAAGGAAGTTTTTAATTCAATTCGTACCTGAAAATGAAAAAATGTTTCATTAAAAAAATAAACAGTTCAGTGGAAGAAAATTTAAAGAATTCCTCTTAAATTGTTAAATTGGTTGACCTCCGAACCTAATTTAAAATGCTTGACGGAACTCGGTCGTGTCTTAACCAATTACAGGAAACCCTCCAAGAACACGATTAATTGATTCCGTGTTCTTTGAAGCTTTGCTGTTCGAGACTATAAAAAACGGAAGAGTGAAAATAAAAAAGAAACGTTACGTATTATTTATTTTCTGTTCTGGTGAAGGTATCCGTGAAGAAACTCGTGTTATTCAAGTACCGTGATTTTGGCAGGCCGCGGGTTACCTATGTATAGTGAAATTTGGTTTTATGGTTTAGTTGATTCTAACAAGTATTGCTGGGAACAGAATTTGACTATTTTTTAATCAAAAATGTCGTTACCCTGGATGTAATTGGACTATTTCTGAGTCAATTATTATGATATTTGGTTCGTAGGTTATTCAAACTTGTATTTTGAACGAAATTCTGGAATATGTTCATATACTAGACCAAGCTCCGCCGTTTCGTAATTCCAATATGTATTATGAGGAAGCATTTGGCATCAATTCGTGATATAACCGACCTGCTTATATTCAAAGGAGGGTTTTTAGGCGGTGACATGATTTTTTAATGGATCTTCAAAAGTATTCAGTAAGATTAGAATATGTGGTTTAATGATCCCTAGGAATATTCCAAAATCATACTAACTAATTTTCAATCATTGAGCATCAACTTAAGTGATTTAGCTGAACAGGTTACATCCAAAGAAGTGTGCTTATAGGCAATTACATGACAAAGTGTCCTATGAGATTAAAAATGTGTTTTAATGGGCCTTAGAAAATTATATGGTTAATAATAAAATCCTGGCAAATAATTACCATGACTTTGTAATGTACCTAAGACGCATTAAAAAATTATAGTTTTTTATCGTATGGAACATTCGTCCGACCCACCACTCATGTGGGTTTAAGCAGTCCGGCTACACAACAGAAGTTTATACTAAATGCCTGGGAACGGGTCTAACATATGTTAGAAATCTTAACTGCCTATGTGCAATTCTTAAGGTTCCAAAAATACGTCTTCTGTTGTTGGGCTATACAGTACATGGCCAAATTAATAGGAACGGTATTCAAAAGATACCCATTTTGAATTGGGCTGGTAATTCGCCAGCTATGAACCCGATTGAAAATGTTTGGGCTGTATTAAAACAACAATTGTCGGAAAAAGTCATCACGATTAAGTGAAAGTTGATTGAAAAATAAAAGTGATTATAAATAAAAAAATAAAAGAAATTCAAAATAGTGGGTACAACGACCCCCTTAATCACGAATAGCATCATAAAGTCGATCAACAGTATGCCGCGTCGTATTTCAGTTTTGCTTAAAAATAAACGGAGGTGTACCAAATATTAGCCAATTAAACTTTTTTATTTTTTTTTTTTTGTTATTTTTTATAGTGAAAGGTTAATAAATTCATTTTAATGAGTTATGGTAAAGAACGTGCTTTTTTAACCAAATTTCTGCTCAGTATACTTAATTTTTGAAAAGTTCATATTAATTTGGCCAGATACTGTACATAGAGAGTCGAAATTGTTGGTTTCTTTTCGTAGGCTCAGGTTTAACATTGGCAATTAGTGAAAACACGCTATTTATGGAATTTAGAAGCTATCAGACATTTTAAGGAACGGAAATAGAAGCCAATACCTTCGCTCTGGCAAAGTAAATCAACATCGTCATTTTTATTCTGAATTGTATTATTTGATTTTTCTAGGAATTATTAAACGTACCTTTTCTGATCATCATTAAAAATACGTAGAACCCATTGAGCAGGTTATCTCTAAATCTCGTCCTCCACAGAAAATTACAAGTGACTGAACAATCCGTTCATCTGAACTTTGGAATTCGCTCAACATTTCTACGGGCTACAGTGGGCGTCGAAACGAGAAGTGAAATTGATGTTTTCTTGTTTCCATTCTTACCGGTTTTTCTGTTATTTCAAATACATAATATACAACAAATACAACATAGAATATGGTTGAATTAGCGATGAATCGGATTTACTGTCAGTTTATCGTAGAACAATTTATCGTAGAACAATTTATCGTGGAAACAATTTATCGTGGAATCAATTTATCGTGGAACAATTTATCGTATAACAGATCGTGGGCAATTTATCGTATAACAGTTTACCGTGAACAATTTATCGTATAACAGTTTGGAACACCTTTAGTATCACAGTCAAATTTTTTTGACAGTCTGAGCGGCCACTTTGACCAAGAGCGGAATTGTTTATAACTAAAAATGTGCCTTTGCTTAGCATTTTGGACCTAGCGCCATCTATTGGAATAAAAACGTACTAAAATTTTAAAAAATACGTTAAGACGTGCTAAAAAAATTTAATAAAAAAATATTGAATCTCATTTAAAAATAAATGAAATTTAATATTTTTTTATGAACATATTAAATTGAGAGTGGGAGTCACATTGCGTGCCGCACGTAGGAGCAGATTATATAGAATCTATTAATGACACCTACGCTCCTCCCCGTAGCCCTGCGGGGCTCTTTAGATTTTAATTTCGGGGGCGTAGGAGCCGGGATCTTCAAACATGTCGCACTGCGTGCCGCACGTAGGAGCAGATTATATCGGATCTATTAATGACACCTACGCTCCTCCCCGTAGCCCTGCGGGGCTCTTTAGATTTTAATTTCGGGGGGCGTAGGAGCCGGGATCTTCAAACATGTCGCACTGCGTGCCGCACGTAGGAGCGGATTATATAGAATCTATTAATGACACCTATGCTCTTTCCCGTAGCCCTGCGGGGCTCTTTAGATTTTAATTTCGGGAGGCGTAGGAGCCGGGATCTTTAAACGGTTAAGAAACTACCGAGTTCCATCCCACATGGCCATATTCCAGAACTTCTTCCAAAAATCATTCAATAATCCCATTTCCCATCTAACATACCCAATCCCATCATAATCGGTTAAGAAACTACCGAGTTCCGTCCCACATGGCCATATTCCAGAACTTCTTCCAAAAATCATTAAAGAATCCCACTAATTTTTTGATGCATAAAACCTTTCTACGATAAATTGTCCACGAAAAACTGTTCTACGATAAATTGTCCCACGATAAATGGTGTCCACGCTAAATTGTATCCACGATAAACTGTTCTACGATAAATTGTCCCACGATAAATTGTGTCCACGGTAAATTGTGTCCACGATAAACTGTTCTACGATTAAATGTTCACGTTAAATTGAAACACGATAAATTGTTTACGATAAAGAGACCGTCACCCGATGAATCGATGGACAACTTTTATTTTTCAATCATTATAAATTGACATTAACCGAACTTTCCAGCTTCGTTCGCAGGCGATCAATCAAAGTTCAAACTTTTATTGACAAATTCATTGATTTCAGTGACAACGGCCGAAATGGAAATGTGATTTTTCGGCAAAAATGATGTCTGAAAAAATGATCACCTCTTTCCAAAATCCAATTAAGGAACCTAAAGGATATTTTGTTGCAGCAAAAAATGTTTTGTCCGACACACTTGTTGTAATTAACATCCACCATGTATCTGTAAGGGGTGACGGTCTCTTTATCGTAATCAATTTATCGTGTTTCAATTTAACGTGAACATTTAATCGTAGAACAGATTATCGTGGACACAATTTACCGTGGACACAATTTATCGTGGGACAATTTATCGTAGAACAGTTTTTCGTGGACAATTTATCGTAGAAAGGTTTTATGCGTGGTATCAAAAAACTAGTGGGATTCTTTAATGATTTTTGGAAGAAGTTCTGGAATATTGCCATGTGGGACGGAACTCGGTAGTTTCTTAACCGATTATGATGGGATTGGGTATGTTGGATGGAAATGGGATTATTGAATGATTTTTGAAAGAAGTTCTGGAATATTGCCATGTGGGACGGAACTCCGAAGTTTCTTAACTGATTATGGTGGGATTTGGTATGTTGGATGGAAATGGGATTATTGAATGATTTTGGGAAGAAGTTCTGGAATATGGCCATGTGGGACGCAACTCGGTAGTTTCTTAACCGATTATGATGGGATTGGGTATGTTGGATGGAACATGGAAATGGGATTATTGGATGATTTTTTGAAGAAGTTCTGGAATATGGCCATGTGGGACGCAACTCGGTAGTTTCTTAACCGATTAAAGATCCCGGCTCCTACGCCCCCGAAATTAAAATCTAAAGAGCCCCGCAGGGCTACGGGGAGGAGCGTAGGTGTCATTAATAGATTCTATATAATCTGCTCCTACGTGCGGCACGCAGTGCGACTCCTACTCTCAATGTAATATATTCATAAAAAAATATTAAATTTCATTTATTTTTAAATGAGATCCAATATTTTTTATTAAATTTTTTTTAGCACGTCTTAACGTATTTTTTTAAAATTTTAGTACGTTTTTATTCCAATAGATGGCGCTAGGTCCAAAATGCTAAGCAAAGGCACATTTTTAGTATTAAACAATTCCGCTCTTGGTCAAAGTGGCGCTATCGTCGACTGTCAAACAAATTTGACTGTGATACTAAAGCTCTTCCAAACTGTTATACGATAAATTGTCCACGATAAACTGTTATACGATAAATTGATTCCACGATAAATTGTTTCCACGATAAATTGTTCTACGATAAATTGTTCTACGATAAACTGCTCACGATAAATTGTTCACGATAAACTGACAGTAAATCATGTCTAGGGAAATGACTGTTATTATGAAGTACCATTTTAGACAAAAATATTTATTTCACTGTATTGTATCAACTTTATGGCAGGAGATTTAACTAAATGTATCTCGCAGGATACGTTTATAATACCTAAAGTTTATATTTTCACCGTTTAAATCTACCTTTGTACTTGAAAGGTCATCGACTCATTTGATCTAATCTAAACATTACAAATCAAGCCTTTATATAAGTTTGCCTCTACACCGATTAAAAATAAAAATGTCACACTTAAAATTGAACTAAATGAAACGTGAGAAATGTAAATGAGGAGGTAAAGTTCGATAGATTTTCCAACAACAATAACATAATTGGTAAAGAATGGGAATTCTTTTAAAAACTAAAAATATAAAAGTAAGAATTAATCGATAAATCGTTCAACACAGACAAGTTTTATTCGTATAAAAAGCATCGCGATAAATAGATAATATGCGGATTACACCGTGCCGTAATTTTTTTTGGCGATGATTAAGTTATTTCAAAGAAATTGTCCCCGAAAAACGAAAATATGAACATGAAAAAATCATTATTTTACGTGCGTAAAAAAAATAAGCCTTGCGTGGCTCAAGGTTGAATTGATGATGATGGAAAAAACCTCAAATGAAAAACAACGCAACTGATGTTGTATTTTATATTTTTATCGATTCACATGTTGATAATATTTCTCTACCCATAAACTTGATGTGAAACAGAAAAGTTCGTCGTGGTATGATGATGGTGGAATTTATTATTAAGCCTTAATTTAATATATTTAAACGAAAAGCAAATATCAAGCTACTTACCATCACAATTTTTTGGTGTTTTGTGAATATATTTAATTTATTATGACACAAATTTCAATTAAGCATTTTATATATTCAAAAATATGTACTTAGGTGCTAAACAAAATTTTTTTGTGTTATGTTTACGAAGGTAACAATATTGTATTTCATTTAATCTGCATTTTAATTTTGGAAAAAGAATAATAAAATTCAATAAAGGTTACTAAATGTCGAATCAATAGATTTTATTTATATTTCATCTGAAAAAAAAACAGTATAACAAAAAAACTTGAATTTATCAGATCTATACAAATTCTGTTGATGCATTTTAATTTGTGAAAAAAAAAGTTGCGCGTGTTAAATAATTTTCATTTGAATCCATTTTTATATCACATTGAATAACAAATCCGAAATAATTGGAATTATTTTATGTAAATTAGATTTGACACGTTTAACTCTGTATAATAAAAAACCTAATATCCGGATAATCTAATCTGCTTAACAGCGGGTTCTTGCTAATCTGAATCTGGAAACCGTTAGGAAAAGTATCAGTATAAGGATTTGGTGAAAGTAACTCCCAAGTGTAGTGTAAATCCTCCATAAAGTATATATTTAAGGAATAATCATCCGAGCAAAAACAAAGTACTCGTATCTCTTTACGGGTTTTTTTCTCATAGGAAAAATAAAAACACCGTGCAAATTCAGATTTGTTTCAAGTTAAGTATTTGGTGAGGTGAGAATAATACTATGAAATTTGTAGATGAGGCGGGATTTGTCATTAGGAATTAGCGGCTTGTATTATACTCGTAATACTCCTAATACTTTGACCGATGACTTTTAATGAATAAGGAAATTTGGGTTTTATTTGGATTCAGCGCCGCCAAATTGGTTATGGTGCCTAATTAAAGGTAATTTTATTTTGGATTTGATGATGTATAAAAATAATTAGTTATTGATGAAATGTCAAAAATTTAGCTTACTTTTATCGTACCTGTGGCTCTATTCTGGTAATTCCCTGGGAATAGGGAACTGAGGAAAGATTTTACATAGCTTTTATCTATAAATCAGTTTTTTCTTGCCGTTTGATGTAAATATTTATAAATTGGGAATAATTTTTCTATATCAAAATTATGAGGGAAGGTTATTCCCAATTTTATTTTGTTTTCAAAAAAAATTACCACTAATTTAGTATGCCAGAAACCGTACAAGTGGTGCAGTGGTTAAAGCTTCGGCACTTGGACCGGGAGGTACTGGGCTCGAATCCCATCAGAGGCTAGATGCAAATCGAATTTTCATCATCGATTACAGTCGATGAGATTAATAAACACAACTAAGACCCTCTGATGGAGTGCAGAATTCAGCGCCGACCCACCGTCCACGTCAATGTACAGGTTCACATGGAGCTTGCAATGTGCAGGTGGTATACTTTAGTTGTGTGAGTAGGTGAATAGATGAATGGGTTAATGATGTGGCGTGAATGCGTGGTACCACAATGGGCCAAAAATTGGCCTAAGAGACAACCACTGAAACCTAAAAAAACCTAGTATGCCAGAAAAAAATTATTTAAATAGAATTTATATGTAAAATGTTTCCCCAGTTCCCTATTCCCAGGGTGTAGAAATAATATTCCGGATCGACTGTACAACTAAAGTTTTTAATAATTTATTTTAATTTAAAATGCGATGCAATTCTAAACAACTTATCGCTATGGTGGTTGATGACAAAGAGATTTTTATTTTGGTTTACAAAATATTAATTACAAAAATGTTGGTATATTTACCATAGAGGGTGATCAATCGCCTCGTAATTTAATTGCCACTAGATGGCATTACAAATTATATATTAAGTATTAAACGCACTTTCTATAAAATAGGAATTACATTGGTGGTAGTATAAGATAATTACATTAGTAATTGTGTGATGCAGAAATGTCATAACAAACTGGTAAGAAATATTTAATATACATAATAAACTGAATTTTATCTTAACTTAATAACTATTTTAGGTAACCAATTATCCTTATTGTTTTTAAAGGTAAGTATCTATATGTGTTAATAAATATATAGAGAAATTCTAGTGTATGTTTATTTGTGTTACAATATGCATGACATAATTTGTTGTGTTTTGAAGATCAAGTTCAAGGGCAAATTATGTTATGTATATTGTTTACATAATATGTTTTTGGTTTGTTATATAAATAATATTTATACTAATTTCTATAGGTAATCAAGATGAATATAATGACAAGGTAAGTAATTATTATAATATACGTATGAACTTAATTAAATTAATCTAATTACATTTCAGATAACTACATATATTAAATGAGGGACGATTCTCGGCTGGTGGTATTAATAACTCAGCTGTAGTGTTGGGTTCGACGATAAATTGGTGATGGTTTTCTTTCAGGCGATGATTTATGTATTCCAGGTGACAACAAATGTATTTCAGGTAGCAACAATTGTATTTCAGGAACTCGACATTTGATTTTAGATTGAACATACCGCCGCCGTTGACTCAGTTGAGTCAATATTAGGTAAGAAGCACAGTTTACTTATCGGTCGTTTGAGAATGCGGCCTCCGGGTAATTTGAGGGATACAATTTCAATCGTTGTGGCTTTGGTGGCCATACAAACAAATATTACTATTTAGGATTTATTAGATTTGGCACCTCTACTCCTGTATGGTTTAAGATTAAATGGACCAGCTAGGTAGATAGCGACCTCGATGAATGGCCTAGCTGGTGGATTGACACGGCAGCTGGGTAGCTGACTCATAAGTTGTTGTTCCAACTTGGTATTAAAGTGTCTGCAGGTGATACATAGATGGATAATCCGGCGTATGACGGTTTTTGCTCTAGGGATGGCAAACCGTTGTTCTAATATGGTATGCAATAATTTGTGGCTGGCATGTAAATTCCTGTGATGTATGTACCGGATTATACCTTCGGTGATAACATGGTTGCTTGGCAATGTTATGCGGAGCTTAGCATCGTGAATAATAGCAGCGTTCTCCAAACGTCCGCAGCAGCAGTCCATAGTTGTCGATATATGAATAAAAATAAAAATTTTTGAATTATTCGGTAATAATTTATGGTTTAATAATAAACTAATATCGCTTTTATAACCTTCATGCTGGACAAATCGGAATAGACAGTATTCGGCGTTTACAACCTCCTTTACGATTAAGTGAATGCAAGATTTTCGTATTAATTTTCGGGTTTGAAGAATTTTCTTGCATCTGAGAAGGTATCCTAAAACACGGATTAAGATTTTTGTATTTAAATATTTAAGATCCATGTAAAAATCCTTCCTAATGACTTTGCTGGCTTCGGGATAGATCGTCTCGTACTTATCGTAGGTTGCCGCTTTTAAACGGTATCGAGATAATTTCATATCTGGGTTTTCTCTCCACAGGATACGATGGTAGTCTTTATCTTGGGGTAAGAGCACCTGTTCTGTTCGCCAAAATCTCCCCATAGTTATCTCTAACCTTTGAAGAGTTTCAGAATCAACAAGATGACAGGTTTTACTGGTTTTGGAAATAGGTTGTTCAATGTCCATGCAAAAGGATGGATTGACTGAAGTTCGTAGTTTAATTTCGGATTTTTCTCTTGAGATACATGATCGCGATTGATTAATTGAACTAATTGTAATATCCGACATGGGGCGCGGAATTTTCAATCGGCTTATAAGATCTTTCGTAATAAAATTGTGCGTCGACCCCGAATCTAACAGAGCTCGACATTTTGTCCAGTTTTCATATTTATCCTGTATGTTCGATTTTGCGGTAGGTAAACTAGGGATGTTACGTTTAATCGAACGGCTATCTTCTACTGGATCCTTAATTGGCACTGGTTTCTCTAGGTATCGACACATCGGTATTGCTAACATCGTGGTAGCTGATTGGTTATTATTACTGGAATTTGGCTGAACGATATTTTGATGAACGGTCTCATTCGTATTCGGTGATCCTTTATCATTCTTTGAACCTTTGGTTATTTGTGGGGTATGGACGTAATGCAACAAAGTATTGTGCCGGTTGAGACATTTTTGATAATGTTTTCTGCTGTTACAGTTCGTGATTAGGTGTCGATCAGTAAGGCAGTTTAAACAGCGGTTGGATTTGGATATGAACTCGCGGCGCGAGATACTATCCATTGCACGAATTTTAGGACACTCGTACAATCTATGTTCTTCATTTTCACAGAGTGGACAGGGCGGTAGCTGTATAGCGGCATAATAGGAATTAATCGGTGTTGGTGACTTGGGGGCAGCAAATCTTTTGGTTGCAGGCTCAGCTAGTGAAATCATTCTCTTAGATAGAAATTCTAAGAATTCATCACCCGTTGGATAATCGGTTTCAGCTGACTCGTATTTCCATAGCTGCCTTGTATCATCATCCAATTTTTCGTCTGGCAAAAGGATTAACCACGGGTCACGGTGCGTTGCTAGATCTCCGAGCGCCTTTAGGCCTCGAATGGTTTCATCTAACGTATCATGAAGCTTAGTGTTATTCACGGCTGACGGTTTACTAAACTTCGGCGTCAAATGGAATTCGCGAATGTAACCTTCCACTATAGTCCGTTTTCTATCGTATTTTTTAACCAATCGTTTTAACGCTTCATAATAGCTTGCATCGTCTATACGGAAATGGCAAACAGTTGTATATGCGGATCCACGTAACTGCCCCAGGAGATATTTGAACTTCTCGGCGGATGATAGGTTTGTATTCTCGTGGACCGTGGATATGTAAATATCATAAAATGATTGCCATTGTTTCAGATTGCCATCGAAAGTAGGGCGACTCAGTCTCGGTAATTTGAAATCAGATCGAAAATTAATCTGGGTGGTATTCAAAGAAACATCGGCATTATCGTGAGGAGTCGGTATTGCGGACTTAGTCGCGAGTTGTCTTAAAAGCACTTGTAATTTCGCAACGATTGAGTAATACGCTTCGACAAAAATATCCATATCCGAATTCGCTTCTGCATCCAAGTTACATATTTGTTCCTCAATTGAAATAAATCGATTATACATATCATTCACTTTAGCTAACCGAATTGACAGTTCGTCATAAGTGGCATTTTCGCCCTTCGTATTTACAAAATTAGCAATCTTCGTTAACTGACCCTTGATCACACTTTTACGCTTAACTAATGCTTCCATATTAACACGAGGTTAAAATATAATTAAATTGGTCGATAACTTAACAGAAGTATGTATAATTTTATACGCACAGCGCGAGCACAAGGAATATGTCAAAGAACCACTGGTTTTAATCCTGTACTCGACTGTCAACTGGAGACTGATAATAATACCATTCGGCAAATGGCGGCTGGAATATGGGCACGCGATGAATGGTGGCTGGTTTTTAATCCTGTACTTGGCATGCGATGAATGGCGGCTGCTATATGGGCACGCGGTGAATGGTGCTTGGTTTGTCACTCCGGACTTGTCTATTTATCTGCCAACCGGAAATAATAAATACCATGCGATGAATGGCGGCTGCTGACCAGTTATGATGCAATATCATGCGGTGAATTGCGGTGGGTATTTCAGAATAAATCCTTTACTAATTTTAAAGATTTGTACGAATCCATAGAAATACCATGCGGTGAATTGCGGCTGCTGACCAGTTATGATGAAATACCATGCGGTGAATTGCGGTGGGTATTTCGGAATATGTACGCTGGCTGCAGTATCAGCTTGTATCGAATTGCAATCGCCTTCGTTGGTATATGGGCGAGCGAATGCAAACTTGTAAAAGCCACTCGGTGAATGGCGGCTGGAATCTCGGTTTTAATCAACTTATTAAATCTTCATATTAATGCAACCACGTAGAAATACCATGCGATAAATTGCGGTGGGTATATCGTCGCGTGAATGCTAGCTGCAGTATCGAATTGCAATCGCCTTCGTTTGTATATGGGCGAGCGAATGCAAACTCGTAAAAAACCACTCGGCGAATGGCGGCTGGAATCTCGGCTTTATCACTTTATTAATCCTGCATTTTATTAATTAAACACGTAGAAATACCATGCGAAGAATGGCGGTGGGTATTTCCGATTTTATCACTTTATTAATTCTGCAGATTAATGTAACCACGTAGAAATACCATGCGATGAATGGCGGTGGGTATTTCGGCGCGTGAATGCTGGCTGTAGTATCGCCTTGTATCGAAATATAACACTGCGCTTTTTTGCTATCCGCTGGTTAGTAATGGCGTGGATGTTTTAGAATTGCAATCGCAGTTTTTAACTTTACACTTTGATGCGCTTTGGTATCGCATCCGGCTCGAAGGACCAACAAATGTAGAAATAATAAACCGGTGGTACTGTATAACTTCACTGTACAAATTTCTATTTAATTTTATATTATTATATTTATATTTATTTTGATTTACAACGCGATGCAATTCTAAACAACTTATCGCTATGGTGGTTGATGACAAAGAGATTTTTATTTTGGTTTACAAAATATTAATTACAAAAATGTTGGTATATTTACCATAGAGGGTGATCAATCGCCTCGTAATTTAATTGCCACTAGATGGCATTACAAATTATATATTAAGTATTAAACGCACTTTCTATAAAATAGGAATTACATTGGTGGTAGTATAAGATAATTACATTAGTAATTGTGTGATGCAGAAATGTCATAACAAACTGGTAAGAAATATTTAATATACATAATAAACTGAATTTTATCTTAACTTAATAACTATTTTAGGTAACCAATTATCCTTATTGTTTTTAAAGGTAAGTATCTATATGTGTTAATAAATATATAGAGAAATTCTAGTGTATGTTTATTTGTGTTACAATATGCATGACATAATTTGTTGTGTTTTGAAGATCAAGTTCAAGGGCAAATTATGTTATGTATATTGTTTACATAATATGTTTTTGGTTTGTTATATAAATAATATTTATACTAATTTCTATAGGTAATCAAGATGAATATAATGACAAGGTAAGTAATTATTATAATATACGTATGAACTTAATTAAATTAATCTAATTACATTTCAGATAACTACATATATTAAATGAGGGACGATTCTCGGCTGGTGGTATTAATAACTCAGCTGTAGTGTTGGGTTCGACGATAAATTGGTGATGGTTTTCTTTCAGGCGATGATTTATGTATTCCAGGTGACAACAAATGTATTTCAGGTAGCAACAATTGTATTTCAGGAACTCGACATTTGATTTTAGATTGAACACAGGGAATTACCAAGAATAGGGTCACTGCAGATAAAAATACAGTGAAAATGTGTAGAATTAAACAGAGACATCAATATTCTAATACGAAAAATATTTCACTAGCTATACTGCATACCGCAAAATAAAATTCATCGGTGAAATTTTCATTATCGTTTTCGCTTGTGTCATTTTTTTAAGTATAATTTCATTTCACTTCAGGTTCTCACTAGGCATTACATGACAATTTTAATTGTTATTGTGCATTCAGTAGTTTTTAAAAAATCATATAAATTTTTGCATAGTTTTGCAAAGACTAAAACTATATGAAAACATCAAAATTGACAATTTGGATTGTCATTCAAATGCCAACACCATTTAAGAATTTAACATGAATTTAAAGCAAACCTTATTCATTTTACCTAAAACTATCAATGAGCAAATCTAATGAATATCTTCCTCTATAAACTGTAAAAATACACATTTGTTCATAATTGAAACGATAAACCTTACAATCTTAGATAAAATTAAATAATTCGTTTAATTTTTAAGGGGACATAGCACCTTCAAATTTTCAAAAAATCGAAATTTTTTTTATGATAGAATATGTTAGAATGAACGTTTAAAAACATGATTTTAATGATATAAGCATGAAAATCTCAAAAAAAAAAATTATTTATATTTTTATTTTATTTATTGCGATTATCTCGAAATGACGTTTTTCAAGTTGGCGTGTAAGATTGAGAAAAAACTACTTATCCAATCGTTATAAAATTTTAACAGGTTGATCTACATATATTTCTGCTCAGAATGAACTACGGAAGGAATAATCGGCTTTCAATTTTTTTGAGTCCCAACTAATTGGGGGGAACAAAAAAGCTGCATTTTCGAAAAAATGCCGCCATTTTTTTATTTTTCAACCAATTTTTTTCCTTTTAGTTCATTCTAAGGGAGATTTAATGCTGAATAAAATCCCGTTTTAGGAGATCGTAAAAGGAGATCGTAATCCGTAAAAGGAGATCGAATTCTGGTATTCAATTCCGTCAGGGTTAGTTAAAATTTTGTTTTTTGAAAATTATATATTTTGAAATACCAATTAGAGTCAGAGCAGTAGTTTGTAGCATGGAATTGGTATTAAATAAACAATTATGAACGTGTTTTTGGAATTTGACCGTACTTACCGAATTCGTTTCGATTCAAACTTTCTACTTCGATTCGAACTGTACTGGAAGTTTTGGAGTGTTGCCATGTTGAATGGAACAACGCCATTTGTTAACCGACTACGGTCAAATTAGAACTATAAATTAAATTATAATTTTATCATAAATATTGGGTGTAGGCCTCGAATATATAAGGTTGGGGAAAAGGAATCCATTATTTATAAGTCTATTTCGGGGCTTTACTTAACATGGCTATAATCATCCGCTTTGGCTCAAAATGCGCCGTTTTTTTCGATAACTCGTTGCTATTCAGAAGGCAATTTCATTATGTCGTTTTTCCAAAACGCCTAGTACCTATTAGCAAAAAACTGAGATAGCCTGTTTTCGCAAGACATTATTACACCAGAAGAGCTGATAATAGCTTGGTGCTAGGTCCGTACTATAAGGATTCATAATAACCTACACACCAAGCTCCCGCGGCTTCTGGCCATAATGGAGGTGTGAGGCCCGGCGTTGTCCTGGTGGAACACTAAACCTCTTTTCTAATGGCTAATTCTGGCGCTTCTGGTCGATTTCTGCCTTCAATCAGGTTAATTTCTGGCAGGAGGGGTCCGAATTGATCGTTTAGCTATTGATCTGCAGCTCACAGTAGATGATTCCCTTCCAATCCCACTACACATACCAAAACCTTCCTGACCTTCAATCTTTTTTGACCATCGTTTCCACATGACACTATCATATGTGATCCATTTCTCGTCGCCAGTCATCATTCGATTCAGACATGACTCGATTTCGTACCGTTTGGCCAAGAATTCGCAGATGGAAACACTCTCTCTCTCTCTCTCTCTAGCTTCACATCCCATGAAGGGATTTTGCCGCCCGGAAACACCGTCCATCAAATTTTTTACGTCAATTCGTGCGACACCCAAACATCGAGGTTGTTTTTAAAACCAGGGGCCCTATTCCTGAATACGATACGTACATATCTTTTTGCGATACGAAAATTTAATACGATACGAAATTAAATTGAGGAAAACAGAGGAAAATTTTTTCTTGTAAAATTTTCTTCAAAATAATACAATGTAAACACAAAGAATGTCATATTTTTTTTTTATTTTGATATAGTAAATAACATTTAGTTGCAACCATAGAATTATATATTATGGAATGGATGTAATGATTTTACCCATATAAAATTTTCTATTTCATGTGTGACAGATGGTTATAAAACGTATGTTTTAAGCCCGGTAAAACTTGAAATTGTAAAAAATAACACAAAAAATTAAGTTGTAATCAAAATTTTTTTTTTATTGTGGAAAGATCAATGCATGGCATTTGAAAATGAATTCGGGCATATGAGCACCGCGGCTGTTCTTGACGAAACGCATTCTGGACGTCCAATTTTGGGCCACTTTTTCGAGTACTGCTGGCCGTATGTCACGAATAACACGAACAATGCTGGCCTCCAAGGTGTCAATTGTTGCTGGTTTATCAGCATAAACCAGTGACTTCACATAGCCCCACAAGAAATAATCGAGAGGTGTCAAATGGACAGGTCCATTTCCCGAAATTGAATTATCGTCAAATGTTGATTTTAATTAAGTCGATGGTTGTCAAAAAATCATTGATCATGGTGCGGTAACGACCTCCATTGGCCGCAACTAGATCCCCGGCATCGGGGCACCAAACGGTGCATTTTTCTGGATGTAATGGAATCTCTTACTGTTAGACCATCTCTTGTGGACTGGTCTCACTCCATATGCGGCAATTTTGTTTATTAACAAACCCGTTAAGCCCAAAATGAGCCTCATCGCTGAACACACTTTGACGATATAAGTTGCACGAATCGACGACTGATTTTCAAAGTAAATTTTAATAATTTCGTAGCGTTGTTCAAGCGTGAGTCTATTCATGATGATTTGCCAGAGTATATTTTCATAAAAATTTAATTTTTTGTAATTTTTACAATTTCAGGTTCTATCAGGCTTAAAAAACACCCTATACAACAACAATGGACTTGAATTTTTTTCGCAATAAGAAAGATCTATAATCTCGTTGTGTGTTGTTAAATATTTTAATTTTATATTATAGAAAAAAAATAAATAAAATCAGATTACCCATAACTTTCAAAACAAATTATGAAAACTAACTCAGAAAATTGACGATAGAGGGCTAGTGATTGTTTGGGAAGCATATACGGAGTTTTTCTATTAGGTAGGTTACGTAAACAAAACAGTATAAATAAAAACACATTAAAATTTAATTTTTAGGTTAGGCTCAACAACAAATTTATTTTATTAAATTACCAACAAATATTAAAAAAATAAATAAACAAAATAAACGAAATTTCCGAATATTTACATTTTTTGTGTTTATTTTGTGAAGCGTATAAAGTCTACTCCCCAGGGAGGTGTCCTCTCTGACCTTCTCTGGAAAGTAGTAATCAATTGACTACTATTGGAACTGAAGGGGGAAGGAATAGGTGTGGTTGCTTATGCAGATGACGTGGCGATAGCTATCTCGGGCAAGCTTCTGGTTACAATCACGGATGTGATGCAAAATGCGTTATTAATAACTGCGGGGTGGAGTTTTACCAAGCCTGAATGGTACTATGCTGGTCCTTACTGATAAGGCGAGATTCCTAGGGATTCTTCTGGACAGTAAGCTCAGTTGCAAACTTAAAACGATAGAAAGAGTAAAGAAAGCCACTGTGGCGCTCGACTCTTGTAAAAATGCCATTGGAAGGAAATAGGTCTTGAAACCAGAGCTGTTGCACTGGCTTTACACGGCAGTTGTAAGGCCCAAACTGCTGTATGGTGTGAGTGTATGGTGTCCTGCTCTGGAGAAAATATCATATAGGAGCATGATGGCGAAGGTGCAGAGGACAGCCTGTTTGCTCATTAGTTGGGCGTTGAAGACGACCCCTACTAGTGCCCTAGAAGTTTTGCTGTATCTTTTCTTGTTGGATATTATCGGCAAGCAAATGACGGTTAACACGGCCACCCGGCTATCAGCGACTTCAGGTTGGAAGTGACTGCAAAAAGGGCACTCAACTATAGTTAATTCAGTGAGGCATGAACTGGTGAATTTTGACTACAAAACACCCCGTTTGTGCTTCGACAAGTTTTTCAAGGTGATTCTCCCCTCTAGGGAGAATTGGAATAGTGGTCTCGTTATGGAGACCGAAACAGTTAAATTCTTCACCGACGGCTCCAAGCTCGATGGCAGAGTGGGAGCTGGTGTATTCTGTGGGGAATTAAATGTAAGTTTATCTTTTCGTCTGCCCGAGTACTGCAGTGTGTACCAGGCTGAAGTTATAGCGATTGAAGAGGTTATGAACTGGTTGAAGCATAATGTAATATCGTTAACTGATATCACTATCTATGTGGACAGTCCGGCGGCTATTCTTTCGCAGGATTCAGTTTACCGGCGAATATCCAGTTGGTCTGGATTCCGGGCCATTCTGACGTTGAGGGATATTGCAGGGCAGACGAGTTAGCAAGGTAGGGTACGACTCTCCAACTGGAACCAGGGAGAGAATGCGCAGGAAGGCTTATGTCTGTGCTGAAAGCCGCAAGCCATAGGGAAGCAGTTGTTTTGACAAATGCTACGTGGATCGCCAGACCAACTGGCAGGGTAGCGAAACAAGTATGGCCTGAGCTGAACTTGAATTGATCCAAGATCCTAATCACACTGAGTAAGCATGATTTCGGTAGAATTGTAAGGATAATTACTAAATAAAAAAATAAACAAAAATTTTATGAAAAATATAATTTGAAATGAAAATTTTCTTGGTAAAATTGATTGAGTAGTTAGGATTTCGGTTAGCAAATTGCTTGCATGCTAGCCGATCGAGTATCTATTCCAGAGCAGGTTATAATATTTACAATATATGGAATTTTTGAATGAGTAACTAAATCGAAGAAAACTAACTAGAGAGAATGAGAAGCATGAGACACGTTATTTCGAAATTTAAATTTCCAGGCCAACGATAGAAAAAAATTTCAACAGAATTTTCGGAAAATTTTAGATACGTATTTACTCATACAGAAGCTCACGCATCAATTATTAAAATAATATAAAACATTATACGTATGTTTTCAAAATTTGACATATTCATCTTCATTTCGAATCGAATCGAACATAAATTTATTCTTAATTTATGAATTTCGTATATGTATTTTTATAACCGACGTACAACGATAAATAAACATAACGACCCCCTTTTCAAATAAAAATATAGGTGTGTATAGTGTGGTATATTAGGAATGGTGATTATATGTATTTCCTTTTTAGATATTTTTTTCGGATTTTCGTAACACAAGTTTTTCGTCGTATCATGAAAAAATTATATTATATAATCCATTAAAATAATGAATGAAATTCTCGTTTCAACATACACGGTAATAATAATAATTTGATTAAAAATATTAAAAAATGGAATAGAGTGATTATGGGTTGAATGCGATGATATTTTTGGTATAATGGTGATTTATCCGCAAATGGGTCAAGTCCGGTTTTCATCATATGACACTAAACAAACAATTACATGACGTGTTAGCAGTAATTTGTTCACCGCACGTCACGTATCTATAAAGGTTACACAAATCATAAAACGTTGTTTACTATTCAAGTAAACCATACAAAATTGTAAGCTAAATGAATTCGCTGCGATTATACGGCCTTGATATATTTTAAATTGTATCTACATTAAACTAAATTAAACTAATTAACCGATTTGTTATTATTTATGAATTAATCTCAATTAATTATATGCATTTTATACAAAACATTTTATGTATCATTTGAATAAATTTATTAAGTAAATTACGTCAGCCAACCACTATACATATACAGAGCGAAAACGAGAATGAAAAATAGTCAAGAAAAAAGGAAAAGTAGTTACTTCGCAAACAAGCGATGTAGATTTATAACGTATGATAAAAAATATTTGATAATAGCTGTTTGCTATCTAAATAATGTTGAAAGATCTTGTTAATTTATTATTTAACATAATTTCGCCAGACATCAAACCGTGTTATCAATCAAATGGAAATTTACATTTTAATTTTCTAATGCGCTGCTGCGCTCGTAATTTGAATGTACAATAGAAAAACATTTCACCTCATGATGATTGATTTGATTTGATGATGTACTCATCCATAATTTATATCGGAAAATTATTTAACCGTAAAATTTGCATATTGTGCAAGAGTATCGAGAAATTTTTATGATTTTTTTACAAAATAGGTTTGCGTTTGGCTAGTTTCAGCAAATTAATGTATAATAATCGTACTTTCAACGATATATTTTTTTATATATAGAAAGCTGATTTATGCAAATTTGATAATACCTTTTTCCATTGTGAATTAATAAGATGGGTTTATGAATTTATAAATTTATTCATACCATTTCATGATACATCCTTTCGCGGATAGGGTACAGCTAGAATATTTATCACTAAATTCAATTTGCCACTTTTTCAATAGAAATAGGCATATATATCCGCGATCTTAGACGTTTTCGATTTGTACAATCAAATTTAAAGTAAAATAATAAATTCAGTTTTTGAGAAAACCTATTGCACAACTATTTATTAATTATTTATCATTCCTGTGAAGAAGTGATCACCTTATCGTTTCGCCTTATTGTCCTTGGGGAACGACTGAATTAAATTACTTGGTGTTGTTCAATATAAAAATCACCAACTCACTTGTCTCTTGAAGATAATGAAACGTTATTAAACAACAGGCTTACAATTTATTGCTGTTTAACCAATTCTATCCGAAATTCATTTTAGAATGCCAATTTATTCCTAAAAATTAAACAACTAAAGAGACAAAATAAATTTAAATTAATCCAAGTGCAACCTTACCATTACTGACACTCAAAAATTCGATATTTTATATTTATCAACACAAATAAAATCCAACTCATAAAAATCGTCACTTACGATTTTTATTAATGAAAGTGGAGAAAATCGAAACGATTAACAATATTCCAACCAGCCGGTGTGTGCCGTAGACTCCGACTGCGTTGGCGTGACGACGTCGAACAAGATCTACTCGTATTAGGATGCCGAAACTGGAGGGCGTGCGGGCGGCAAAATCCCTTCATGAGGTGTGAAGCCAGATCTCTCTCGCTCTCTCTCTCTCTCTCTCTCTCTATCTCTCTCTCTCTCTCTCTCTCTCTCTCTCTCTCTCTCTCTCTCTCTCGAGAGAGAGAGAGAGAGAGAGAGAGAGAGAGAGAGAGAGAGAGAGAGAGAGACAGAGAGAGAGAGAGAGAGAGAGAGAGAGAGAGAGAGAGAGAGAGAGAGAGAGAGAGAAATTAGTACAAAAATATAATGTGTCTAGATCAACGCTTCAGTTTAGACTAGAGTCACATTTTTGTTACAACATTTGGTCTTAGGTTCTAATACTTACTACAAACACATTACTAGTTATTCGTAACCATAATTTCGAGATCATGTGTTTCTAAATCAGGGGCGGCAAGTTGCACCATCACTATTTTCGACTTAGTTTATGTTTCTATTTTCACGTGTAACATGGCAACCTGTTTCAGTTCGAAAATCACGAATTTTTTAATGTGTTCTCAGCTTGCTCGAGTAAAACGTCACTCTATTTCTTTTCTACGATTTCTAAGACTGATACGTTTATCGCAATGTCGAAAAGAGAGAAAGCTCACAATTATATCAAGAGGTTGAAATCACGATATAAAACACATAATTGTTTACGTGAAATAGAATGTTAATTGGTTTTTGAAAATTAAGACATAAACTAAGTCGACAGTCGAAAATAGTGATGGTACAACATGCCGCCCCAGAACACAAGACACACTACAATTTCCTTTGTCTTCTAATTTGGTTTGGTAGGCGCTGACAAAAATGTGAAGATTTACATTTAATTGACTTTTAAATTGTCAGAAATGACTTTTATATTGACAGACCAAAAAAATTGCTCCCGCCAATTAATAGCAACTTCTTTCCAAAAATAAAAAATAAATTGATTTTTTTGTATGTCAAAGAACACGATGCACGATTGATTTTTTTGGTAGTGTATCTGTGAAAAAATGACATTCCAGTTTGACTTGAGTTTACTGTCAAAAATTTTGATTGACAGATTTTACAAAATTATTAAAAAAATTATTTTAATACAATTAGTATAAGGCGAAATACAAATAATAATTTGATACAATGCAAGACAATTTTTATAGTGAAAAATAAATTTTGTATGTCAAAATATCACGGTCAACTAGTCAAAAAAATTATAATGTTTATGTTTATATTTGTTGAAGTGTTTATGTTTATATTTTTGACGTAAACATATTTATGTGTTTGTAAGCGTCAAAAATAAATCTAACGAAATGTTGAGATTTTTCAAAAGTGATTGCGATCAAAAAAAAAAATCAATTTTTTTACTTGGAAAGAAATTGCAACGGTATTTCGATCAAAAATTTTTGATCTCAAATCAATTTTTTTTTGGATATCCATAACAAACACAAAGGAAACTAGATCTTTTTTGGTAAACTATTAGTGTCAGGATCTCTATTTTTAATGCATTCGGCGTTGTGAGCACTAAAATGCATCGAAATGAGAAAAAATATTTCATTTCGAAACTGAGTTCAAATTTAGTTTGAAACTATGGTTAACCGTTGTGTCTATGCATCTTTTTTTTAAGTATATCAAATAAGGGTTACCCGGGTAACCTTATCAGGTTGGTTGAAATGTCACGACTATGAATTCCATCTTGCTATTGGATTTTGTGTTTATGCGGAAATTAAATAACATAAAATAAGATACATATATCTTTTGTTTCATTTGTGCATTTGAGTATACTCATCTCTCTATATTATATATCTCTATTGGTTTTATTGATCATTATCGTTACGTTTTCTCTTTTTACGAAATATTTAATTACGAAATAATTATAAATAATTAAAAATGTGTATGAAGAAAATAGTAGGAGTAATATTTGAATGAATAGGATTTGAACAATTTTAGTGTTTTTTTTTCTTTTATGTTTTAATCTCACTTTTTTATGCTTTAATCTGAACAGATTGCATCAGTTCTGGGGCCGAGGCACTCCCAACTCTTTCGCGGTTCGCTTTTCACGCCCTACTTTACGCATTGCTTGCAAAATCAGGGAGTATTAATTGACCTTAAAAGGACATTAAATCCACTGGATGATTAATACTTTCTTTTTAATTAAAAAAAAAAAAAAAAAAAAAAATCTAGGACGTATGGCTATAGGTTCGATTTTATCACCATATGCACATTGCATAGCTCCATGCCAGCATATACTGGCATGGAAGATGGGTCGGCCCATGAGTTTTGCACTCCGACAGGTGTTCCATTTCATCACAGATCGTAATCTGTTGATAAAAATTCCTTTTGAATCCTGTCCCTATTGGGATTCGAACCCGGTATCTCTCGAACCAAACCCCAAAGCTTTCTCATTTCGAAACTGAAAATTTCTCATTTCGAAACTGAGTTTAAATTTAGTTTTAAACTATGGTTAAACATGATAGGGGTTCCAATAAGGGTATCCGGGATCCTGGGATCCCGGGATTCGGGCCATTTTATCAAAACCGTAATACCGGTATTACAATTTTGAATACCGGTATTCAATTTTATGAATTTCACCTGCATATACCACTTTTTTTATTTCTCTCTTCCTACTGTACAACGCAAAGATCAAGTTGAAGAAACAACGATTGATTCAATGGCATAAGGATCGGTTGCAAAGCCAACGACAAAGACAAGGCCAACTACTAGTAAAATTACCAGTTATTTTTCTCCGAAAAACGACGAATCACTTCCAGTAAGTATTTCGAGAATAACTTCTTTAGATGGACTGGCATTCAGTCTGTTTTGTACTTGAGAAGATTTGAGAAAATGTTTGTCAACAAGAGGTTTTGATACGTCAACCAAAATCGTCCATACCACAATCGTCAACCACCATTCGCAAAATAATCTGCGATTATGCAAAAAAAAACATAGAAAATCAATGATTTCCAATTTCGAGGAAATGAAAAAAAATGGAACACGATTTTCACTGACGTTTGATGAGTGGACATCCATTGGAATTTTGGTTATGGGTCGAAACCATGGAAATTTACCAGCAGGAAAATGTGTCCAGCTTCTTAAAAATACAATTTATCTCGAGAAAAAGATATCATAGCAGTTAAATTATTTTTTTTTAATTTCAGTACCGGGACCCGATATTTTGTAATACTATAATACCGGTATTAAAATTTTCCCGGTATTCTGGAATCCCTAAACATGACACACTATTACAAAATCATGATTTCGAGTTAATCATAATGATGTATAAAACTAATAGTGTGTCTATGACATAAAATTTACTATTAACGTTTTGTAGTATCTAATAAAAATATGAAATAAGCAACAACGGAAGTGTTTCAATTACTAGATTTTGTTATGTTATAGGCACTGGTTTCATAACTATCGTTTCGAGCTAACCATGGTTTCGTTGTCATGTGTCACCTCTAACCATGGTTTACAATTCGGTTTATACATAATTTCGGAATGAGATATTTTTTCACACCCCGAAGCATTTTTGTGCTCGAATACATCAAAAATGGAGATTCCACACTAATAGTTTACCAAGTAAATCTAGTTTTATTTGAGTTTTCTATTTGTCATTTATATTCATATACCTTCTAAGTAAAGCGTAACATAAGCGAAACAAAAAATGAGTTAACTTCATATATAAGACTTCGCAAACGTAACGTTTTGGCGTTAAGAAAGCGGACCGTTTCCGTAAATTTTGAACTATGAATTTTAAAATAAAAATCGTATCACTGATGTATCACGTTTTCGGTACGCCAAAGCGGCCTATTTGCGTACCGTAAAAACGAAATGATTTTATATCGAAAAAATGAAGGTTTTTTATAACGCGAAGGCGATATGTTTGCGTTGTGCAAAAGAGGAATGTCTTTGTATCGCAAAACGGATCTTTTTTTATAACGCCAAAACGTATTATTTTCGATTCCATTTGGGTAAATTTAGAGAAATATTCTTTGTTGAAATAAAATAAATCTACTTTTATGTGTAAAATATAACAAATTTATTATTTAATTTTAATATCATTGGCAATTTATTATCACAATAGTTTACTATATGTATATCACAACCTCATTTAGGATTTAATACTACTTCAATACAAAATACTATTAAAAATCATAGCAAAACAATTCATTAAATTTCATTTATGTACTTATTTACTAAATAGAAATTTCAAAAATTCATTAATTTACTTATTTACTAAATTCATAATTTAAAAATTCATTAATGCTTAATTTACTAAATATAAAATTCAAAACTTAATTATTGCACTTATTTACTTAGTTTAGTCGATTATTCATAATTAATATGTAGATGATTTTTTAATTTTAATTTTTTTTTATATATGTATATATATATATATATATATATATATATATATATATATATATATATATATGGTGAAAAATTCCTGAAATCACAAATTTGTGGAAGTCATGTTTGAATTTCATGTTTTTTATATTTTCTATGTATAGTCTTGATTAAAAAAAAAAGTTTGTGGAAATTTTTTTTTGTTGTTGTTGTTGTTGTTAAAGATACAGGATGTCAAATTTTGATAAAATTGATGAACATGATGTTGTATATATGGCCATAAAACAAAAACTAACTATCCGATACTTATAAATGAGGGCTCATTTTAAAGATAAATGAATAGGGATTCTAAAAAAATTATAAAATTGGTACCATGTTTCAAGTCTTCCTATTCAAAATGGCCGCCAAAATACTATTTTAGAATTTTCTCAAAAACCTATTTTTTTTTTTTTTTTTTTTTTTTTTTAAATTTTTCCTCATTCAATTCTATTGAACATACCAAAAAATTGTACTTGTGTTATTTTTTGTTTTCTTGCAAAAGACGTTTGAGTATGAAGATCTACCCATTTTTTGTATATAAAATCAAAGTCATTGAGAAATTTTTTATTTTCAACTATTTTTACGATCAACTTGATAAAGTAATTGTTTAGAATTATTCAGTTCACAAATCGTTGATAAATTACATCACCATAGGTTTGATCATTTTTAACTTCCTTTCAGCGCTTTGCGTCTACGCGTGTTTATTTAGTAATATTATTCATTTAGTGACAGTTTCCATCCTTTTCTGAAGTTTAACTTTTTCAATAGTTATACAATCGTTTTTCCCAGGCATTATACGACTAACATCATCATCATTATAATATTCTATCACTGAGTCTCTGAGTTCATCACTTATTCGTTTGCCAGCTGGAAGGCTCAGTGACCCATTCTTGTTTTGAATATTTTTCGTACCATATACTGCGTTGTGTTGAATTCTTCCTGGATTTCTTGTATTGTTAGTGATTTCGGCAATGTAGACAACAACTGTATTTTATCACAATTTTTCTCCAACTGTTGAAATTTGGCTTTTAGTTGATCCATGAATTCATCATAAAGGCAAAGCGTGCCTTATGATGATTTTCCGCTGAGTGAGTCAAAAGAGGCTCGATACCAGATACCGAAAATGTTGATGATGGCGTCACTGAGGTAGTTAAATTTAGTAATTTTTGCTGCTCATGATATTGCCTGGATTCCAACTTACTCGGATATATAGTAGACATGCCAATGTCTGTTAATATTTTATTAAGTTTTTCACGAGCGAAATAAAAAGTTATTTGGTACGCCTCACTTTCACTCCTACTCGAAATATTCTCGTCACTGCGTGTTGATAATGTCTCCGGGGTAACAGGTGAATTTGATGAATCAGTAATGGGTAACACTTCGCTTTCAATTTTCTGACGTTTAGAAGATACCAGGTAACACGTTGTACAAGTCGATGAATCTTCATTTACTTCAGGTGAGCGCGGCAAATGACTTTTAATATAATCAGAAACGTTTCTTAAATTTTTCGAACATTTCGTCTCAGGAAACGGCTTACAACACTTTTTGAGCCTAGACATTATTACACTTATTAATTGAACTATTTTAAATTAATTTTTTGTTATTTAAAAAAGCAAATGCTTCAAATAGAACGTCACAATTTAAACTAACTGAAATATTATTTTAAACTCTAATTTATACAAAAATGTTAACAAAAGCCACTGGTTATGTTATTTTACAGGCCTACTTCCCCAGAAAATACGCTTAATCCTAACAATATAAATGACTCATGGCAAAATTTTATTGTTCTACTAATTGCTTTAGGGGCTATCCATAAACTATCTCACATTTTTACGAGGGAAGGAGTATCGATTGTTGTGACGTGTGTCGCTGGAGGAGTAACAGTTTTATAAAATGACAGATTGTGACGTGACGTCACGTGACAACGTGTCTAATTATAATTACAGCAGTCACTTTGATAGGATAAATATTCAATATAACAATTTGCAATCAGAAGCTATTGTTCCATCTTTTGAACAAGATAGCGTTGAAAATCGCAAAAAATTTTAATCAAATGGAATAATTTTGCTAAATAAACACGCGTAGACGACGCAAAACGCTGAAAGGAAGTTAAAAATGATCAAACCTAGGGTGATGTAATTTATCAACGATTTGTGAACTGAATAATTTCAAACAATTACTTTATCAAGTTGATCGTAAAAATAGTTGAAAATAAAAAATACCACATTGACATTGATTTTATATACAAAAAATGGGTAGATCTTCATACTCAAACGTCTTTTGCAAGAAAACAAAAAATAACACAAGTACAATTTTTTGGTATGTTCAATAGAATTGAATGAGGAAAAATTTAAAAAAAAAAAAAAAAAAAAAAAAAAATAGGTTTTTGAGAAAATTCTAAAATAGTATTTTGGCAGCCATTTTGAATAGGAAGAGTTGAAACATGTGACCAATTTTATAATTTTTTTAGAATCCCTATTCATTTATCTTTAAAATGAGCCCTCATTTATAAGTATCGAATAGTTAGTTTTCTTTTTATAGCCATTTATACAAAATCATGTTCATCATTTTTATCAAATTTTGACACCCTGTAACTTGAACAACAACAACTACAAAAAAATTTTTTGTGCTAGTTTTTTTTTAACAATTACTACACATTTAAAACATAAAAAGTAAAAAATTTAAACACGACTTCCGGTCCCATATACCAAATTTGTGATTTGACGTATTTTGGTCATATATATATATATATATATATATATATATATATATATATATATATATATATATATATATATATATATATATATATATATATATATATATATATATATATATATATATATATACATATATAAAAAAAAATTTAAATTAAAAAATCATCTACATATTAATTATGAATAATCGATATATATATATATATATATATATATATATATATATATATATATATATATATATATATATATATATCGATATATATATATATATATATATATATATATATATATATATATATATATATATATATATATATATATATATATATATATATATATATATATATATATATATATATATATATATATATATATATATATATATATATATATATATATATATATATATATATATATATATATATATATATATATATATATATATATATATATATATATATATATATATATATATATATATATATATATATATATATATATATATATATATATATATATATATATATATATATATATATATATATATATATATATATATATATATATATATATATATATATATATATATATGTATATTTAAACTAAATTTATTACATCAAATGGTTGAGTGGCGATCGAAAAGCAAAAATACGAAAGAATGACAAAAGGTATAATTACAAATGGCGGTTCTTTATATTCTTTATGTATGCATACGATGACGCCGGGCCCGCCATACACCTTTTTACATTTAACAAGATGGAAGGATAGGATAGGTATGTTAAATATGACCGAATCGACCCAGTTACAGACACCTAAGTAGTCAATAGTTAGTAAATTGTTAGTTAAAAATATAATGTAAGGCGGTTAGCACAAGACAGCACAATTATTTTTTATCTTTTTTTATTTTGCAATAAATATTCAGCAATCAGCATCCTAAAAGAGATTTATAATTAATTAAGTTGCTCTCTTAATGGTAAACTTCCTGAAATAAAACGTCATTATTATGACATAAAGATTAATTATTTAGAACCGTACGATATAATTAAATAAAATTAATGTAATGTAATGATTAGTATTAACTAAAATAATTTGGTTCAATACAATAAGTTAAATCAAAATAAAATAAATCGCATCCAGAAATCATCAAATATTGTAATATCAAAGCAGGAAAGGAACGCACAACTTTTCTATCTTCAACGGAATCTGTGAATCTGTTGATTTGTCGCTTGTCCTTGCCATCGCTAAGCTAAGTTAGTAGAAATATTTTAATTTATCAAAATAATAAAAAACAATGACTAACGCAAATCTGGCTCCAAAAACAGCTAATCTGGAATCTGTAACGATCAATAATCAATAATGGATGTTTGGCTCAATCTTAGAATCCCCATTACTTAAACAAATTAAACCTAAATTAAATAAAACTATTAAAGTATTTAGGAATCTGTAAGATGACAGAATTAATAATAAGCACAACTGTAGGATCCAGTCGATATTTCAACGCTTGGTTTATAAAATAAATGAGTTAGTAAATATTAAAATAAGGCATTCGAAAGGAGCTATGGTCGTCAACTATTGTATATATCAATAAATTTACAAAGGTATTAAATAAATTATAAATCATAAAACCGATAACCTATAACAAGCTAACCAAACCCTTTACCAATTCACAGTCTCCCTCCCGAACAACCTACAAAATAATTTAATTTAATTAATGCCATATCCCCAAAAAAAACTATCTAAGTACAGCAATATTTGACTGCATTTCAAATTTACTCTGTAGCTTCCAAGCTATGTATCTGTAATTTCAAAAAATCATATATCCGCTAAAAATAAAATTCATTAGTAAAGCCAATGACTATTGAATGAAGATTATTCTAATCTTATCTGCTGTTCTGACTTTTGAATTAAAATTTTACTTTTAATTAGAAAGTACTACTACTTCAAAGATCTTCTGTAATCAAAAATCTTCATTATAACTTATTAAATTAGCTTAATTGTTAATATACACCTGATAAACCTCGGTAATAACTCTAAATTGCTAATGAAATAAAAATATAATAAATATATTAATTTATTACTCAAACGGTGAATACTTCGATGATAGAATATTACTTAAAATTAGTCAATCTCCGAATTAAACTGTGGAAGGTAACATTTTTATGAATAATCATAGTAAAATGTACCAAGAATAATGTGTTATGTCGCCCTCGTTAGCTTAGTAAGTAGAGTGCTTGCTCTGTTATTCGGGGGTCCCGGGTTCGATTCCTGGTGGTGACCAGTAAAAAAGTTGCGACTGGGTGTTTTTAACGTGTCATATGTTATTTATATATGTTCGTCCACTTTCAAATTTTCAGATTTACAGCCATAGTAGTTACGGCTTTGTCCTTAATATTTATCCAGGAGTACTCGATACTCTTTCTTTTAGAATAAAGAACCAAACCAACTGCAACACAAGAGTTAATTCCGAAACGATCCCAATAAACGGCTCGAATCCTCTCTCTGTGAAACCTCTCCTATCCCCCAGTGATCCCCCACCAACATCACCAATGAACAAAATTCATGCTTTACAAAGCCGTAATTAATCTATAACAAATCACACACGTACCGTTTAATCCTATAGCTCAAAAATTTTAGCGTACGACCGATCATCCTAAAATTTCAAAAATGATTCCGCTCTCGGGAAATTGACGGCAATCTTCAATAAAAACATCTATAATATTCAGCAAAAAGATTAATTTGGACATACCAATCAAAAATACAGAGAAAGGTTCTATGTAAATCTGCAAATTTGCATACATTATTAACAATTGATAACTACATCAAACCCTAAACAAAACAATTTAAAATAGCCAAAAATACCTTGGAAATATAGATAACAATAGAGCATATTATATGAATACAATCTCCCGTAAGTTGAGAAACATAATGTACAATGAACAACCAACACAAACCGTAGACACTGACCTACTACTCATAATGAACGAAGCCTATTCAAAGTACTCTAATATTAAAGAAAATTTATTGCAAAATAGTTCCACCATATCCTCGCCGCCACTGTGTATATTGATCACACAAAAACCCAATGCAAAATTTACTTTTAAATTAAATCTGTAAATACTTATTTTTATACACTCACAAAATAGGCGAAAACACAAAAAAATATTGAAATAATTGAAAAGTCAAAATAAATATGTATATGAATAGCAAATTTGGTAGGAAAACAACAACAAAAATGTATAACTCGATCGTGGTTTTGTGTGTGTCTTCATACAGCAAAACATCCGCAATTCCGCACATACAGGCACAAAATCAAATATATAATAAATACATATAGCATAATTATGTAATACAAAATGAAGTTTACAAAACAAAAGTAGGATTCAAAATTGCCAAAAGCAGAGAAAACGAAAAATAATCGTCGAGCAAACGCAACAACAAAACTTGTTAGCGAGTATGATAAAACATAAAACAAAACAAATACATACTCGAATAACCTACTAGATGAGAATACTAAACTCTACGCCTTTGAGTTACAAAATATGTACAGCTAAAATATATTATGGTTAGCTATATACTTAAAATTTATTAGTAAAAATATGCATTAATGTTTTAAAATATGTGTTAAACAATAAAAAACAAAAAAAAATAAAAAACAAATAAAAAAAAATAAAAAAAAAAAAAAAAAAATAAAAAAAAATTAAAAAAAATAAAAAAAAAAAAAAAAATAAAAAACACACTTATCTTATGTATCCTTTAGAATAAAAAAGTCCGACATATTGAAGAATTACATAAAAATGTATAAGATGCATTCAAGCAACGGTATCAAAATACATACATCTAAAGGAAAATTGTTATGTACATATCCTACACCATTGCAACCATATACAAATTAATTTAACTGTACAATACGTAGAAACTTCACACTTTACTTATTAAATTACACAAAATTTTATTAATATTATGATTTATTATATATGAACACATATTATTTAATTAATTAGTTAATTAAGACACATTTAAATTATTTATTTTTATTTATTTAGAGGAGAGACAAAAAACATGTCTTTCCTCTACGACGTTCCACCCGACAACTCCATACGATGACGTTTTTCCATATTGTTACTAAAAACCGCGTCACGTAAACGTTCAGTTTTCATGCCGTTTTAAGTGGCTCGCTTTTTTCTTTAGACGGTAGATATAACACTATATCCCTTTTCCTGCCGGACAAAAAATATTTTTCTTTAAATTAAGTTCAACCCACACAAATGTGTGTGTACAAAATGACAGGTTGTAGTGTCTTTCGGATTTTAACGGCTGACGTTTTTAGAAAAAAACATTATAATTTGATAACATATAAATTATATAACATATTAATTATTTGTTTTTGAAAACATATTAATTATTTTACTACTATTATATTATAGTTATAGTGTTATTCGGACAAAAACGAATTAAGTGAAATGCACAAATGTGTGTGTTGGTCGAAAATACATACAAAAATAAATTTTTGACATGATTCTTTTTCGTTACCCACACAATTGTGATGGCAGGCAGGCAAAGGGATATACATAGACCGTTCTCCATATAAAATCGTCAATTTCATGGGTGAACAGTTTGGATGCGTATATAAAACGCTATTTATATCTCTATCTTAGAATTCCATATCATCCACAACTAAAAGGTTTTGTTTCTGGTTGTTTGTCAATTAAAAAAACTTATTTTAAAATTTAATATAATTTTTGATGAAATTTGTGTGTTGAATATAATTTGTGATCAAATTTGTGTGTTATTAAAATAAAAGTCCCTTACCGAAAACGTATTCAGGTATGTATGTGAAAACAAAATGGCGCATTTTATTTTTTTTTAGTATTTTAATTATTTGAATAATAAAATATGTATGATTATAGTTATTGTGCATTCTAGGGTTGATTAATTATATTGATAATTGTAAAATTTTGTATTGTGTAAACAGTGAATAGCTCGGTTTTATGAATTATATGGAATAGTTGCAT
The DNA here is from genome assembly GCA_932526605.1 of Nephrotoma flavescens. Classification (NCBI taxonomy): domain Eukaryota; kingdom Metazoa; phylum Arthropoda; class Insecta; order Diptera; family Tipulidae; genus Nephrotoma; species Nephrotoma flavescens. The sequence goes on along the minus strand of OW052222.1, from coordinate 190,432,611 downwards.
AGGTTTTTCGAAATAATTTTATTGTATAAATTCGTTCTAAGTTCTTTCACATTCGTTAATAAAAATACTTAATACAGTACTGATTTTTTTTGTCTATCTCTTTTTTTCTTTGAAATTGACTTACTTGACATTTAGTTATTACCGGTCTATGTATTTTAGTATATGTCTAGGGTCAATATAAAAATCATTTCTGACAATTTAAAAGTCGATTAAATGTTAATCTTGACATTTTTGTCAATGTTTACTTCATTACTATTTAAAACTAAACGAGAAAACAAAAGAAATTGTAGTGTGTCTTGAGTTCTCATCTCGCAAACCATAGTTTCATAATCCCAGTTACGAAACCAGATATGTATGTATCTATGGTATTAGATAACCGCATTTTATGATCTGAACTTTTTAATAAATTGGTGGTCAAACTGAGATTTAGAAGCTCAGCAGGCATAAAAAAACAGATTTAACAGCTTGGTCTATTAAAATTTTAATGAAAGAAAAGCACTCATTTTATCAAGACTGGATAATATTGAAATATTCGGATTCGAGATTCGTCTTTAACGCGTTAAAAAATCTATTATGATTAACTTTATATTCAAAGTGGGAATTAGAGAAAATCATTGAAAGCTGCATTCTCAAAACGGCGCAAAATTAAACCCAGGTCTCCGGTATCATTTATATATTCTACGAAATCATTTATACGTCCCTCGCCCAAGCTGTCTATAGATTATCAAAGAAATCTCGAAACACAAAATTAATCGAATAATATAAAAATAATTAAAAACGCAACAGGTCTTAGGAAATGCTTGTGAAAAGCCATAGCATATTTAAAATATTTAAAGCAAACTTTTAATATTAAATTTCGCAATTGCCAAAGAGTTGAGCGTATGTAAAACAAATATAAACTATTTAAATTAGTCGGCTACAATTTTAAATAATAAATTTATGATAGCATCTATAAAAATTTAACCTGGGTGTGGTAACTGGGCAATCTGAATCGATCAGAGGATATGATTTAATGCCAAACGTACTAAACGCGTCTTGAACGACTTGATCCTGTTAATATGTCCAGTTGAAAAGCAGCCAAAGCCCTGGGCCCCTATTTGGGAATTCGATTCGACTTGCTATTCGATTCGAATGATCAATTCGATTCGAACATGAATTGGTATTTGGGAATTCGATCGAAAATAGAAATGTACACTGTTAAATTATGAGAAGGGAAATTTTTTGTTAATGGTTATACCTATATTAAAATTAAACATCTTGTTGAATTTTGACAGTTTTGTTGTTAAATAAATTTAGAATGTTAAAAAAGTTTATTTAAAATTAATGAATTCAAATGCAACAGCAATATATTTTTCAAGTGACAGTGAAAATGACAACAATTCTTCGTCGTATTTGCGATATAGAACAATTAGAGATAAGTTAGATTAGAAGAAACGCAACAAGAAAATGATGTACTGCATGAAGAAAATTCAATTGCAAGACAATAATTTGTTATAAGAACTAATATTTTAAATTCTTATAAGCTTTGTTTTATTATTTTGTAATAAATGTTTACATACTTTGCACAAAAAAAAAAAATATGTAATTTTATTTCTTACAAAAAATACTATTGACGATAGTAGTGTATTGATGTATGTAATATATTTATATATATATATATATATATATATATATATATATATATATATATATATATATATATATATATATATATATATATATATATATATATATATATATATATATATATATATATATATATATATAATGATATGTAGTTATGTATACATCTATACTTATATAAAACTAAAAAATAAAACTAAAAAATAATAATGCATCGGCTTTAATTTTTAATTACTATCATTTGACATTTTGTGTCCTTTTTATACGGCTTCGTTAACAAAACTAACAACGAACGCAAATTCGATCATGAACGTACAAATGATGCTCGTAAACGAATTGTCAAATAAGGGAAATTTTCCATCGTTTCTTGTCTATACATTTTTGTTTCATTGTTGTTGTTGTTCGATTTCATTTTATACGTTCTCGAATTGCCAAATACCGATTGATCGAATATCGAATTCACAAATACCGATTGTTCGATAACGTCGTTCGATTGTTCGATATCGAGTTCCCAAATAGGGGCCCTGGGATGCATTTTCAAGAGTGGGATCATTTTCGACCAACACTTAATGTAACGAGGAAGGTGTGATCACCAACTATTATAAGGTCTTTGGTGCAAGATGACCTAGATATATTTTATGATACAGGCATTATTGAATCACTTTAACTTGAACTAATTATGAAAATTTCATAATTAAACAGGAATTTCAAATCCTAAATGAGATACCAGTGCTCAAAATGTCAAGGTCAATGATTTATCTATATACAATCATTTACACGTCACTTGTTCGTATCTAATTTTTTTTGTTGCTGATAGATGGCTCTCTCGTAGCCTATGAGCGCTTCACGCGTGCTTTGGCGACGACGTTTATATGACTAATATCCTTTAATCACAACTATTATGAATTGTTTGTTTGGCATGATGACAACTTTATTACTCACCTTAATTAGTGCAGAATAAAGTTGTGGTCATGGATATCAGCAGCCGCGTTTTTTTTAAAACAATCGAGTAGAATTTGCGATAGCTGTTTTCGAATTTGTCCAATTTAAAATTAAAAATTTATTTTTTTTTAAATTAAATAATTTAGATTTAATAGAAATCTATGTATAACCAAAAAAATCCATCATAAAAGTTGTATGGTTTTCTTGTAATATCGTTGTTCTGTATACAGAACTATACAGAACAACGATATTACAAGGAAACCATACAACTTTTATGATGGATTTTTGTGGTTATACATAGATTTCTATTAAATCTAAATTATTTAATTTAAAAAAAAATAAATTTTCAATTTTAAATATGAAAAAATTCGAAAATAGTTATCGCGAACTCTACTCGATTGTTTTCAAAAAAACGCAGCTAACAACTACAATTAATGTTGCAATGAACAGTTAAAGCCGAATTTCCCATATCAATTTTCATTAGTATTTTATTGTTTTTTGATCAACAAATAAAATACTATTCAATTCGATAAATTTTTGTTAGTATTGTATTAGATTTCCCGACAATTATAATTTCTTTGATAATTTTGTCCGACGATTGTTCGATCCCGTTTAAATAAAATTACGTGGATCCTCATCACATTCAGAAAAATTTAATCAATAAAAAGGTAAATGTTAACACGGCCTAAAATTGAATTCCAACAATCATGTACCGATACCGATGATACGTGGTACGATTTTTGGGACGAATGAATTTATCTTTGATTTATACACAATGCGATTTAGTGATGCTGAACAAAGCAATATTTAACAAAATAAACCATTATCGAAATAATAATTGAACTCTCATCACAAAGCATAAAAATATATGAGTCTAGAAATATTTCGTTGCTAAATTTAGAACCATCAAAAACATAACAAAATATTAAAACTCAATTAATGATCTTAATAAAAAGAAAAAAATCAAAATTTGATAGAATTTTATTGGTACATATATAAATATTAAATCAGAACAGCAATAACCATTAAGCACCCCATACCCATAATTCACACAAATCATCATCTCTTTACCACAGAAAATCGTACTTAATAAATTCACATTTTCTTAGTGGAAAAATCTCTGTAGATTAGAAATGTATGTATAAAGAAATTGAAACAAATTACTGTCTGAAGTTCATACGAATCCTCATCGCTCACCCTGGCGGCCTTTAATCCATCATATACAAAACCCAAGCAGCATTTCTTAATACATTCCACCCTAAGACGTGTAAGGCACATCAAACATTTCCATTGGTAGTGATTGTGTCTCCATTTCCATTTTTTCGTTTTTTTTTTTTTGTAAATTTGGATGAAAACATGAAAAACATTAATAAGGAAAACTCATGAATTTCTCAATCGACATCATAAATACAACGAGTACGAGATGTTTTTATGCACAGCAGAAAACGAAATGAAAATAAATACAAAAAGGAAAAATAAACAGAGGAGCGATATGAAGGCGCACACAAAACAGTTACGATGTTATTGTGCAATTGAAAATTGATCTACTTTCGGTTCCTAGATATAGATTGAATTGTACCATTTGCGATTGTATATACAATTGATGTTTGGGATTTGGTTTGAATTGTTTGTATTTGTATTTATATGTGTTATATGTTCTTTCGAAGTTGTTCCATCTTCGTTCGGTTTATTGATTGATTGTGCAGAATTACATTATATCGAGAATACAGCAATGGGAAAAATTTGGTGTTTCAAATATAAATTTTTATTGATTTTAGTGGTTTTGTTGTAGAGATTCCCATCTAGGTAATATTATAAACCAAGAATAAATGGAAATTAAATGTCACAAATTTACACAATCTTATCATTCGAGAATATAAACACAAAACGTAATAACTTCCACATGAATTTTGTGAATCATATCATTGCCATTCGGCTATTGTTTCTTGATAACAAAATTACATTTCTTATTTTATCTAATCGTAAGTCTTTTAGTTTACGATATTGATAACCAATTAATAAACTATTTGTATGTCAGTGTACATATATATAAATTTTATACACATGTTGTTATCAACTTAATATTTAACAATTGAAAACAATTCAAAACAATTAGCACTTACTTGTTGACATGTTAGAAATAATGCAACCCACACAAACGCACCAGCAATACCTTGGGCTGTTTTTGTTTGTAAAAATATCCCGTCACCAACGTGACTAAGTGGATCCATTGCACCGAGTGCTGAGGCCGCTGGTGCTGTTTGGGTCATTAATGCTATTAATTTTGTTGTCGAACTTGAATCTGTTGTATTTATATCACCCAGGCCAGGGTGCTCGGTACTCATATTTCTGAAATTAAAATAAAAAACGATGCGGTTAAAAATTAAATATTATACATGATGTGTTTAATATACATGGTTGTTACTGTATAAATAAGTAATAAAATTAAAATCGTGACATTTCAAAAAGTTACGTCATTTACCACACGATCGTCACATATACGAAACATTCTGTTATAATTTAAATTCAACAATAATATAAAAATTTTTACTTGAATTACCGTTTTAATGGTTTGAACTTTATAAGAATCGAAACATGTACAACATTTTTTGTGCAATCTTCCAAGAAATTGTAAACTATATTATTTTACAACATCCGATGTTAAGATTGTAAGATTTTTTAAAGAACTTGATTCAAGTTAGTTGATTTTTCCCAAAAATTACATAAGGAACAAGACTGTTTTACTACCAAGTATAACTAAAAACAGTAATCTAAACATGGCAACCGTGCACGTATAGAAACCCAGTTCAATCTTACCGACAGCACAAGGCTAAGAAAATAAAAATGAAATTTGGGTTTGGTAACGATAAATAAGTTGAAAAGATCGTAAGCTTCAAGAAGTGGCCCTGCATCGTGCAAAATATTGAGATGTTGCGATCTACAGCCAGTAACGAAAATAATCATAGACACTGATTTTTGAGAACAATTTACAAAATATAAGGCTTGTAGAACTTATTTTGCAGTTTCATATTAGATAAAATTATTTTACAAATTAACAAATCCAAAAATACAAAATAAAAATTCATTTACCGTTTATTATGAAAAAAAAAAATCAAGAATTTTTTGCAACGAAAATGATCATACACTTATAGTATTTACATAAATTATGTTTCATAATTATTTTAATATCGAGTTGGTCCTCCTTTATATTTACAACTTTTCATATTGAACACAAAATGTAACGATTGCGGGGCGTTCGGCCGGTGCTAGAAAAGAAAATACCAACGAAGAACGCCAAATAATAATTAATATGAAACGTACTGGAAAATCTTTGCGCGAAATTGGAAAATTAGTTGGCTGAAGTCATTCTATAGTGGCCCAAATAATATCCAGATTCAACATCACAATCGTTGAAACCGCGGTCGAAAACGGGCAGCGAACAGGGCGAAAAGCAACATTTTCCAATCGGGAGGAGCGAAATATTTCGGATTTAGTGAGGGAAAATATAAAAACAAGCGCTTTAAAACTAGATTCAGAAGTGGAGAAGATATTTAATAAAGCTACCCACCCCCAAAATATTAGAAGGGTTTTGTGGAAAAATGAATTCATTGCCGTGTGCCACGCTGTGTTGGAATGAAAGTAGTTTCAACATTTTCGGAGCCGATTAGAGAAGAAAAATTTGGAGAAAACCTGCTACAGTGCTGGAGCCAAAACACATCATCCCAACTATTAAACATGATGGTGGTTCGGTTATGCTATGGGATTCAATGTCAGCGAGTGGGGTAGGTAAACTTGTTTTTATAAATGAAAATTTGGATCGCTGGAAATACCTAGGTATTCTAAAAAACAATTTGAAACCATCCGTTGAACAATTGGGTCCTAAGCCTACACTACACATTGTGAAAGAATGGATTCTGGTCCCCAACCAGTTACATTCGCCACCCCAATCGCCTGACCTGAATCCCAATGAACATCTATGGGATCACTTGGAACGCCAAATTAGAAAATACAGGATTACCAACTAAAAAACGTTGCAAAAAACAATAATGAAAGAATGATATAAAATTTCACCGGAAGTTACCAAGAATTTAGTAGAATTAATGCCTAGAAGATTGGAAGAGGTTATAAAAAATAAAGGAGGACCAACTCGATATTAAAATAATCATGAAACATAATTTATGTATGTAAATCATAAAAAAAAAAAATAGGTGTATGATCATTTTCGTTGAAAAAAAATCTTGATTTTTTTTTATTATGAACGGTAAATGAATAATTTTTATTTTGTATTTTTGGATTTTTTCATTTGTAAAATTATTTAATTTAATAAAAAACTGCAAAATAAATTCTATAATCTTTATAATCTGTAAAAAAAAATCAAAACTCAGTGTGTATGATCATTTTCGTTACTAACTGTATTTAGACCGTGGGTCAAAATTTCACTTTTTACATATTTAGTTTTTCTTCTTACTTTTCTCCAGTGTTTTATAAATATAAAAAACTTAAGTTGCACTAGGTGGAAAATACTAAGAGGTCGGCATTTTTATTTTTCCCAATCAATTAACGATTTGACAAATACGGATATACCCCAAGTGGTATAGCAGCGAAGATGCTGCCAAATCTACTTTTCGAAGGCTGGCCTAATGGATTCTGGGGTGAGCCAATCATTGATTGCAAGAAAGCAGTTCAAATACGTGTAGCACGTGGGACGACCCTTAAACATGCTATCGATGATGACATCAGTCCATTTCACACGGATGAAGAAGAATTAAAAAGAGAAACAAATTGGATGTTGAACCAGAATAAAAGACCAAACAAAAAAATGAAAGCTTAAAACTCACTAGAAATGGCACAAACTTTACAATCAACTTCAAAAGATGTTTCAAGAAGCCCGTTAATCATCAAAAAAGAACTAGCTCTAGAACAGCAACCAGCTAAACCAATGCAGAAATCACCTCCACCAATTAACGTCGTTGGAATATTAAATTATTCCACTATAGAATCGGTTACGGCAGCGAGTACAAGCTCGTATCTCTAAACAGTCTGGAAAATCGATGTTGCAGACTCTGAAACCTATAGAGCTTTGACCAGCAATCTTAATTCCGAGGGGCATCTAGTAATACCAGAAAAAATTGACCAAGCTTTCACCGAAAAGGAACAAAAACCACATGCAAATAAAATGGAAGAACCCGGCAATACCAAAAAAATTTATTTCGAAGAGCACTGCCGAAGATACAGCTAAACAAGAGAAATACCTTGAAGCTCTAAGCAACAGGCTAGATAAGGAACACTCTCTAAATGAAATGACATCCATTCTTTTTTTAAATTATGCAAAGTAGCTTGGAATTGGAAATGTGAAATCCGCGGTTCCACAGTTTGAGTCTTTTGTCGTGATTCTTTCCTCGGTTCCTTCCCCTTCACCAACAAACTAATTTTGTGGCGGGGAAATTTTTGATTCTTTTTTCAGCAATAATTTTTTAACATTGAAGATGTTTTTGGGGTCGCATTATATAGAAAAATACAATGAAATTTTGTCCCAAGAATATGGAAGGAAATAAAAAAAAATAAATAAAATAAATACGAGAGAACCAAAAAACGCTGGTGCCCCGAAAATCAATTATTGGGCTTAAACATTTTTATTTTTTTATGTTTAGGTCTATATAAATACAAGTACTCTAGCCCAAATCAAATCACTAGGCTTAAACTTTTTTAGGCATTAAGCAAAATTTCAAGGCCCATCTACGAAAGTTTTTTTAGCCTTAGGCTCAAAACTGGGATTTTTTTATTCAACTGATTCTCGAACTACTACTACAAAGATAAATATTTCACCTTGTGGACATCTTGTGTATTTGTCGTTTTTGGGTTAATTTTAGGTTAATTTTTGTTTCGAGAGGAAAAATGTTTTTGTTTTCAAACAAGGAAGCAGTTTTTGCAACAAATAATATTTTTTTTTACTATACGAATAAAACATAATTTTACACACATACATAAACAAAAAAATGCGCAAAGAAATCAAATGTGGACGTCGTTTGATTTTTTGAACTGGTGGAATCACGACAAAAGAATCAATGTGTGGAGAGGCTCAATGAAACGTATTTCAGAATTAAACATTTTTCTTAATACTGAAAAACTAAATATTCGCAATTTCCAACAAAGTAGCTGACATTTGGTGTGAATCATAGTTTGCTACAAAGTAAGGGGGATTAAAATTGTCATAATAATGGATTTGTCAATTCTCGTCCCCCTTGTAGACGTAGAAACCATAACCAACGCTATCTACATTCGATGAAAATTTCCAATATGCATCCCTTAAAATATTATAAGGTTACCCCGCTATTCTTCCGGCCGGAAGGGCAAGAGGGGGATCGTCGTTGGTTATAAAATGAAACATCAAAGAAGAAGAAGAATTTATACAAGAAGCATAACAGGTTTTCCAATAGGGAAATAAAAATTTTGTATTTTGAACGTTAAGAGCGCCTACTCCAATTTTCGGCCGTAATAATCGTCCCACCCACCAGCTATAGTGATGGTTAAATTCATGTCAAAATTTTCACTATTGGATGTTCCTGAGCCAGCGAGACAACGCACCTGCCAAACTACCGAAAATATCACAGCCGTGCTTCAGTTCAAAATGAGCCATGTTGATTCACAGGAATTGGGAATCTCTCAAACCAGATTGTAAATAAAGATCTTGGCTTACAAGATCAAATTAACTCAAGAACTGAAGCTCCTTGATAATTTCAAGTGCCGAAACTTCTCCGATTGGGCTCTGCTAAAGTTTGAAGAAAATCCTGAATTTCATCGAAAAATCATCTTAAGCACTGAAGCTCATTTTTGGCTTCGTCAATAACCTAAATATGCGTAATTGGACAGCAACAAACCCACGTGTGTTTCAAGATACACTACTACAACCAGAAAAAAATGACCGTTTGGTGTGAATTTCATGGTTTGGTGAAATTTTGGGGTTATATGTTCCGATATGTGAAAAATACAAAATACAATTAAAAAAATATTTCGTCAAAAAACAAAAAAAAATTCCTAGAACCCGATTGCAGTGCCACCTACCGGGTCCAATTGTAAATCTAAACATCCAGGAACCCACTCTAATGCACGATTTACATGTTCCAATTTTTTTCCAGTAAAAAATGAAGGGTTAAGTATATTATGATTTTCGTTTGCGAGAGGAGCACGAAACAAATTCCAGTAAAATAAAATTGGATTTTTTTCTTTTTAATTTGAGCAAATGTTGTTTACATATGGCTGTCTCTTTTTAACTAGTATTTTTTTGTTATTTTGCGTGCAGCCAAAACCAACAACAACACTAGTTTAATAAGTAGTGGTGCGAAAGAAAAAAATTAACATGGGATTGTTAGTGTAACCAATACAATTTTCTGTAGTTTGTTGCATATTGGTATCTGCGTTTCAGACTTTGTTCAGGGCTTTTAATTGTAAATCGTGCATAATACACACACAAAATTTCATAAAAATCGGTCCAGCTGTTTAGGAGGAGTTCAGACACAAACACACGTACAGGAAATTTTGTGGTGGTGAAACTTTGGGGTTATGTATATGTTTTAATATGAGAAAAATCTTTAAAAAATAAAAAAATTAAATTTTGTCAAAAAATAAAATTTTAGAACACAATCGCAGTGCCACCTACCGGGTCCAACTGTAAATCTAGACCATCTAGGAATCCACTCGAACACACACACAAAATTTCATTACAATCTGTTCAGCCGTTTAGAAGGAGCACAATCACAAAAAATCGTACATAAGAATTATATCTATAAAGATTGGGGGGTGGTGGGGATGGTGAAATTTTGGGGTTATATGTTCTGATATGTGAAAAATACAAAAAAAACTAAACACAATATTTCGTCAAAAAACAAAAAAAAAAATTCCTAGAACCCGATTGCAGTGCCACCATCCGGGTATAATTGTGAATCTTACCATCCAGGGACCCACTCATACAAACACACACCCAAAATTTCATTAAAATCGGTCCAGCCGATTAGGAGGAGTTCAGTCACATACACACGTACAGACGAATTATATATATAAAGATAAGCATGAACAAAGGAACATTTTATGGGGCAGATACAGTATGTGCAACAAGAGCGTGTACGGCGTGTAAAAATAAAACTACGATTTTTTTTTTTTTTTATGAAAGTTTGTTGTATTTTCTAGAGAGCTATCAACTAATACATAGTAAAGTCACCAATACTTGTAATATAAAATTGCCTGGCTCCTTTTGCCCATACTATCAACCAAATTTTCTGCATACTGTGGTAATACATTTTTCGTTTTCCACATCTTCCGAACAACTCGCGCTAGGGGGAACAATTTTTTTATGTGGTACATTGTCAGCTTAATCTTCATGAGTGCCCATAAATTTTGATCGGATTGGAATTAGGTGACTGAGATGGCCAATCAAATGTTGGGCATCATCTCATTTTTGAGTTTAAATTTCGAACAGAGTAGTATGCTATGGTGTTTTGGATCGTTGCTTTCTTGCAAGATCCAATTAGAGTTCCCCGCTCCAAACCATTTAAGGACAGATGGTAACAAACCTCGTGCATAAATTTTATTCATGAAAAATGCGTTTAGGTTCCGTGTGGAAACGATTAATTTACCAAATCCTTGTTTGGTGTAGCATCCCCATACATGGAGCTAGGGCGGGTGCTTCACAGTTCGGACAATCCTTTTTTTTTGGCTTAGTTGGCCAAATACGCCTTTTAACATTAAAACCCCAAAAGGATGACTCATCAGTAAACACAATTTTCGTAAAATCTTTATTTTTATGTTCATTCGCACACTGTAGTCGCTTTTTATAGTTATATTTCGTGTTTTCGTTTTTGGTATAATATTATTCTTTTTCGCCAATTTTATCACAGCTGCATCCAGTGTAAACGAAGAATTTTCAGCAAATAACTGTATGATGGCCTCATCCTCCTTTTTTATAGTGGTTCGGATTTTGCCTCTATCTGGCAAATGGTATACATTTTTATATGTATATTGAAAAATGTGTAGTCCTCTTCTATACAAATGATTTTTTTTAATATATTTTGCTGCACTTACAACCGACATTTTTGGCCCTTTCGGATGTGCACTTAAAAACATCGCTTCAAATCGTTTTTTTATAAATCGTACTCATTTCTTTCATATATACTTTTTACACTATTTGCCGTAAAAAATGTAGATACTCCTGATGATGACCTAACAAGTCGAAATCGATCGAGTGATTTTTTAAACTTTTTGAAAAATATTCAAAATATTCTACGAAACAAAAAACAAGTGATTAATAAAAATGTGTTTATTAAGTCTTTCATATATGTTATCAACTAAATAGTTGCAGTTACACTAATGTTTGTTTTAGAGCGTCGAAGAGGAATCAATAGAAAACCGATGTAAGCCCCGCCCATATTTGTTAGTATAGTTTTAAGTATGTACAGTCATGCCGTACACGCTCTTGTTGAACCTACTGTAAATTGTTTCGCTATTTGATCTAGGAGTAAAATGTATTATATTGTTTTGTATAGTAGTGGCTTGGCAAACTTATTTTGATATTTTTTCAAATTTACCAGGAACAAAATAGAAACAGACACATATTACTAATACAAAATGTTTATTTATGTTTTATAGTAGATATCACATCAATATTTTGTTAATCCTCCTTTGGCTTTAATGACTGCACTAATTGTGCATACTGGAAATATAAGTTTTACCACTTCATGCAGTTTTGCGTTCTCTTGCCAATGTCTGTGAATTTTATCTTTCAGCTATTGTTGGGTTCGAGGATGAGTACACAACCGTTTTCTACACGCTCCATACATTTTCGACCGAATTTAGATCGGGTGAGTTTCCGAGCCATGACAAAAGTAGTATGCTATGCTCTTGAAACAGTATTTTTATCATTTTCGTTGTATAACCCGGTGCTCCATCCTGCATGAAGGTATATGGCCGTCCTTCTTCATTTAGTGAGTTTAGGAAAGGCAAAAATACAGTCTCAACAACCTTTTTATATTGCACTTGATACATGATGGGCTCAACAAAATACAGATGTCCGGTGCCTTCGCGGGTGGTGGGAGTTACATTTTTTTCTGTACAGTTTCATCACTTTAACGTTCCTTGGGTCTTCGTCTAACGAAATTATCACTCTCCGTCATTGCTTCAAGTCGTGATTTTGTGAGAGTGATGTGAGTTATAAAAATGAGTGAGTTGTGTTAATGACAAATTTTGTACTCATTTGCCCTTTTCTTCTACCTTAAAATGTCTGTACATTTTTGCCCATTGCAGGCGTGCTTTCTTCATTTTTGATGTCGACCTGGGCTTCTTTGCTGGTCTGCGACATTTGAATTTGGCACAGTACGATCGTGATCGCACCGTTAATATTATGCACTTTTAATTTAACAGCTCTTTAGCAGAGTTTTGTCTATTTTAGAGTGCTGTTTTTATAATTAGCCGGTCATTTCTGTTGATGGTTTTACGGACACCACGGCAATGACTGCAACCGCTCGATGTTGACGGAATATTTTTTCGAATTAATGCGGCTATTCGGTCGACTGTATGCCGAGAAATTTTTTGCCCTATTGCAATTTGCCAGTTCGAATGCAAACATGTTCTTAATAGAGTCTCTATTTTAATTTTATCCACGGTACTAATGTCTTTCACTTTTCTCATTCCAAATAAATTTTTACAATATATTATTAAAACACTTTATTACACTCCTTAACACGAGCACGTACTCGTTTCAACTAAATTTGGATTTTATTCGCATCCCTTTTACATATTTCATTATCTGTGTTTAGACTCTAATAGCAGATACCTGACCCAAAACCGGTAATGCTGGCTCCTTGAACAACTAATTCCGTTTAAAAACGAAAATTTAAAATATATTTCAATACAAACTGCTTGTATTACAAACTACTTGATACGCAAGAGTGGCTCTAATTCAATTGCCAAGTACTGTATGTACACATATCAAATAATACATATAAATTACAACAAAGAATGTATAGTGTACATTAATGCAAAACTACCTACTGGGGATCACGAGTAACCTGTAAAAAAGATTGAGAGCTGTACGTCGCAGGACAACTATGCAGTTGCGAGTTTTATTCTGGAGATTAACCAACTTATTGGCTTAATACTTCTTAATCACCAAATGTTTGGACGAAAACTACATATACCTAGAAAGCACCGAGCGGGATTATTATTACTATGACAATCAGTGCACCGATTGTTAAGAAAACTAGTCCACCTTGTCTAACCAAGTACAAAAACTGCTAGAAGAAGTTTCAAAATCTAGTTGAGGATAATAATAATCTTCAGATGCCAGTTAAAAATCCGATACAGCTAGAGGAAGAGTTAGGGAACTGAATGCAGTAAAACGAAAAGCAAGAAAGGCCTGGCAAAGAAATCGAGCGCCACAAAACAACTCGTTTTGTGGCATTTTCTTTTTAGAAAAAAAATGGCAAAAAATGTTGATGTACATCAAAGAATGGAAATGTAGATTTTTACTTCCATTTTAACTATACCACATACGCATATTTATATACATATATAATACGTCAATCGTAAATATTGTCAAATACGGTTTGTTATTGTTTTCGGCATCCCTTTCGAGTTTAGGCACACTACGATAAAAACACATCAAATTTTTATTGTATTTTTTAACTATCGGAAATTTGATTTACATCAAAAACGTAAAAGAATTCGCACTGTTTTGTTAATAAACTAAATTTGCTAATTAAAGAAATCAAGGAGATATTCAATTGCTAAAGGCTTTTTCACATATTTTAAATGTATATAATTCGACTTAATTGTGAAAATATAATTCAAATATATGTCTGATGCCAACAATCACCCAACATTTATCTTACTCGTCCTTCTGGCACAACAAAATGTGGATGTTTAACCTATCCCTATATACCATATTTTACGTCCCATTGGTACATATTATATGTGTATGTGTTTTTTGTAGAAAGGATACATTCTTTTGTAAACTTGCCATTGAAAAAAGCTAACAAACAAACACACAGCAAAAAACAATGTACATGAGAAGAGGAAAATCATGTTCTGCCTTTATCTTCATAACAGAACTTATGCAATAAATTTATCTAAATTATATTTTTTAGGTGTGAATTTTGTGTTGTGTTGTTAGAAATCTATCTCAATTCTCTTGAAATTCCGACGAGGAATGGGTTATAAATCTTTGGTGTCATAAAATAATAAAATGAAAACAAAAATAAGCAAACAAAACCAAAGGCAAAACATATTTTAAGTGTCAGTTTAATATTTGCAACATAAATTTTTCTGCTAAACAAACGTGAGCAGAAATTGTTAAATATCTTTGCTGTACAGTGTTATTGTTATATAATGTGTAATGAATTATTAACAAGAGGACTCTCTTTCAATTGAGACATTTTATATGAGTATATGGATTTATTATGGCCAAGGTACAAATTAAATTTGCTTGAGGTAAGTATCGATGGTGGACCGTACTCATATTACATGGGAATGTTGCGAGTACTAAATATTTACATTGAATCTTTAGGAATAACAAATAAGCAGAGTAATTCAATTTTGAAAAGCTAAAGCACGAAAAACAACAAAATCAAAAATTAAATTAAATTCAACAATGTGCGACAAATTGAAGAAGCATCAATTTGTATACTTAATATGTAGCAGTGTTGTTACATGCAAATAGCTGCCATACACTCTTTCCTCATCGAAACTTTCAAACAATAGCATTGCGCAACTCGCAGCTTTATGGATATCATGACTTGTTGAGTGTAAATCCCGTTGTTGTTTTGTGTTTGTTTTTGCCGTTTTGCGTGTATAACTTTTTTTTGTGTATAGTACACTGTTGTTGCGTTTTGTATTATTCGGATGGTTAATTATGTTTAACGTTTTGAATTAATTGCTTGTATATTTTTGAATGACGCGATCATCCACAGTAATATTTACATATGTATGTAGCTTAGCCACGTATAAACGTATGTTTGTATATTAAAAAGGATATTAATATCTAAATTCTGTGAAAATAAATTATGGCCATTAATCAGTGGATATAATAAAAAAAAAAATAGAGTGGTTTAAAAAGTCGTTAGGGATTTGCTTATGTACGTATACTTGTACTTATACATAAGTACTTATAGCATATATAAAACATACATATATAAAACATACATAAGTACTTATAGCATATATAAAAACCGATGTGCGATTGGAAAAATTTTGCATAATAAAGGATTATAAATTTAGATTTTTATGTTGTACTAGACGTTCTGCGATAACATTACTGGTAGTGTAATGAGTGACTGAAAACTCCAAATGCTGAACCTCTTAAATCCCTAATCGCGTCGACGCATCGACCTCTATGAAACCAGGTATTATATATTTCGTCTAAGTTTCGAATTTTGATTCCTGAGGCTATCAAAACTAAATTGATGTGAGATTCATAAAAAACTATTACTTTGAAAGCAAGAGGGAATAATATTTCGCTCGATGATACCAAAGCTTTTATCAACAGCATATTGCAGGCGGAGTTAAATTACAATAAAATTGCCCAAAGAAAATATGTTTTCCAGTTTTCCTTCTTATAAAAGATACACGAGAAGATGAGTACGAAGAATGGATAAATTGTCACCAAACTATTTAATGGTCAAATAGAGATTTAGAAAGTCCAACTACAAAGCCACCAGTTTGGTTGTTATCATTAAACGGACTGAGAGTTTCGTGAATACAAATGTTATTCAAGATGCTGTTGCTGCTGCTGGATTTCACGCCAAATCAATTACAAACATGTTTTTAGAGGATGTATGTACATCCATCAGACAGAAACGGAAATTGAAGGACCAAGTATATAACCATATATTAAATAGCTTATATGCATATGACAGACGGGTTTATTTTTCTCTTACCCCATTTCATTTCCCGTAATTAGATTTTCTGGCACAGGTGTCACTCTTTGGTCATTTGTTCGAATTTTGAAAAAAATATTCGAAATATATATAAGTACCGTCAACAATTAACCATTCGATTACAGCAGACAATTAAATTCGGCTGGAGAATATTTCTAGAAGTATTTTAGCCACGGAAGGAAGACTACGTATAATGGCGAAACTGTAAATCAGCGAGCTGACAGCCCAAGTATTTATAATTTTTGGTGATAAACTGTTTAAAATTTTATGTAATGGTTGTCAGGTGGCTACGATTTATGTAAAATGCTTGCATTTGTATTGATATGCTCTTAGATGCGTACTGTAATTTTGTCCACTTTACATATAGAAACGAGATTATTTGTCCCGTTTAATAGATAGCCCCCTACAATCCCTGATATATGATTGTAAGAAATGGACTATGGCTTGGACCGCGGATGGTGAAGAATTTGTATTGTGTATGATGATGGTGCGGTAATAGGTGGCTCTGTGGACGGGAATCGAATATGGGGCAAAGAACTTAAAAATACTCATTTGACTAGAGTCCTGATGGCCGGCTAATTCTATTCAACTTGAGAAATGGAGAATTGTACGATAACCAAGGCACCTTCATAAAGAAGCTAAATAAATCCATCAAGGTGTGTTTCAGTTGTTCCAATGTCCTGGTACAATACATCAGTTGCGATTATGTTAATCGGACTGTCTTAGCAATTTGCTATTAAACTGGTAATATGCAAATAATGAAAAATGAGAATGACGATTGTAAGTATTATAATGATTGTGAAATACATACCAAAAATAATACCAAAAAATTTACACTGTTAAATTTAAAATATTCCAATTGGATTTGTTTTGTGGCGAAATTGAAACATTTTTATATAATCTTTAACATTCATATTAGATAAGTCCCTAAGTTCCTAATAGTGTCGCTGTAAAGATCAAATAATTTTCTAACGATTTGAAATAAACACGAGAAAATCGTAAAACGATTTACTAAACTTTTTTTAATTCTAAAGAAGGCTATTTTAGACTATGTTTCTACTTTTATATATCCGATGCTAGAGATGTTCACGGGGTCCCACCTATATGACCGAATAGCTAAATCAAAACCCCACGTGTGTAGTGAACAGGATTTAATTATGATGGTTTTTACAAAGTCCAGCGCATTTTTAATAAACTATGGTTTTTGATTTCAATCTATTTTCTAACTTTTCTGTCACCGCTGCTACAGACATTCACAGTTTTTGAAATATAATTTAGAATAGCGTAGACAAAGTTGTGACACTGAAATGAACATAGATAGTTTAAAATGATATGTACAGTGCCATAGGCTACATAGAAATTCCATAAATTTTAATAAATTTTCAAATTTTATTTCACCGATCCTAGAGATGTTCACGAGGTCTCACCTACATGGCCAGACAGATCAGTCAAAACCCTATGAGTGTGGCGAATGGGATCTAATTCTGGTGATTTTTAACTTGCCCAGATAAATTTTTACGTTTACGGTTATATCCCATATACCAGAAATGTTCACGGGATCTCTTTCATATATTCGAATAGGTCAGAAAATTATCTATCAATATTGTGAAAAAGGGACACGAATAATGATTTTCACCTTATTTTTCGTAAGTTGATTAAACACTGTTTTTGATGGAAAAAATACCGTTTTAGCAAAGCAGTGGCTTGATAAGTGTTATCCGAACTCTGCACCAGGTAAATCTACCATCATTGACTGGTATGCTGAATTTAAACGTGATCGTACAACCTCCGATGATGCACCACTGTGACTCCAGAAAACATAAAAAAATCCATGAAATTGTTTTAAAATGCCGTAAAGTGAAGTTGACATTGTAAAGATATCAGTAGTGGGTAGCATTGTCCATGCGAAAGCTGTGTTCGAATTGGGTACCGCGTTTTTTCACAATGGATTAAAAACGACAACGCATCGATGATTCCGTGCACTGGGAAAGAGGTTTGGTTTCAATGAAGAAGTGATTGCTGAAATTGAAACTTATTTTGAAGACAAAGATAGTGTTGGGTTCACTCTTGTACTGTTTGGAATCTTTCGGACTGTTGTGCGCAGATCATCGTGTTCTTCCCATAGGCCGCTAGGTCGTACAATGTAGCTTTTATAATGCTTAATTATAATATCATAATGGATGATGAAATTTATGTAAATTGCTATGATTTATGAGCAATCCCATTTGCAATATTATAAGAATACTATACCATATCTAGAAAATCCTCAGACGGGTTCAACCATTTTTATTGGAGTAACACAAGCCAACTTATATAGGTCCGAGTGTACCTATTAATGTTATTTTGTTTGACGTGTGATGAGCAATTCCATTCACAATATTATATAAATAATATAAAATATGTTAATAACATAAAATAACTAGAAATTATTTTGTATATCTCTTTTCCGGCCAGACAAAATAATTTTTTTTTCAATTTATGTCCACAGTACTCAAATGTGTATGTAAGTAACCATAGTTTGTAGTGATCACACAATTGTGATCGCAGGCGGGAAAAGGGATATTCATATTTGTTCGTCTTCCTTCGATTTCCATACCCATTTCCATATACTAAACAAATAACAATAACAAACATCATCGGATCGATCGGCCCGATCTATACACGGCTTCAAAAGACCGGCTTCACCTTCGTCTCTTCTCCTCTTACCTATAAAATCGATGTTAACTGCGACATAAAATTTTTCGGTGAAGCCGAACTAACTCAAATAGAAATGAAAATAAAAAAATTTAAGGCCATTTTTGAGATGTAGACTTTTGTTTAAATTTTTTTTTCGAGAGAACAGAATAAAACAATACAAAAAAATTTGGTGTTTTAATATAAAATAAGGATTTAAATTAACAATAAATATCTATTACGACTTAGTTTGAAACCAGAAGCGGAAATCGTGTGTAGCCTTGGCTGATCGGCACGATAATAGCTGCGTTTTTTTTGAAAACAATCGAGTAGAGTTCGCGATAGCTATTTTCAAATTTTTTCCAATTTAAAATTAAACATTTAATTTTTTTTAATTAAATAATTTAGATTTAATAGAAATTTACGTATAACCAAAAAAAAATAAGTGTGCTTTAGACCACACTACTGAAGTAAAACTTCTAATATATATTTAATATTTATAATATAATATAGAAAAATTATAATATTGAAAAAAAAAATTGGTCACTCTGTGCGTTCTCGAGTGTCACCTAGCCGTTTATGTCTGATGCCACAAGAGGTAACCTTGTAACTTGGTAACTTTTTCAAGGCCAACTAGTCGTAATAGATAATGTTTATGTATGTGTAACAAAATGGACAAAAAAATCATTTTTGAAATCTCTTCGCATAGTAAAAATGGCCTTGAAATATTTTTTATTTCATTTATGTTTGTGTAATGTGGTTTCATCGAAAATTTGTTTAAGTCGCATTAAAACCTGTATCATAGGCAAACGGGGAAAGAAACGAAGAAAAAATCGGTTTCTGTGATACCTCGTGTGGAATGGAGCTATAATATAGAAAAAAATACATATATAAAATATATCACACGGACGAATTTTTTTTGGTCACCCTGTGCGTTCTGGAGTGAGTAAGTGAGTGAGTGACATAAATGTTATAATATAGAAAAAAAAAATTGGTCACCCTGTGCGTTCTCGAGTGAGTCAGTCAGTGACATAGAAGTCTATATTATGACTTTCCAATTTTCCAGTTTTTCAATTCTCAAATTTTCCAATTTATCAACTTTCCAAATTTCCTATTTTCATATTTTTTTATTTTCCTACTTTCCAATTTTCCAAGTTTTCAATTTTCTAATTTTCAAATTTACCAGTTTTCCAATTTACCAACTTTCCAAATTTCCAATTTTCATATTTTCATATTTTCCAATTTACAAATTTTCAAATTTTGCAAATTTCGAAATTATTAAAATAAAATGGTATCAACTAATGTTCCACCTAGGGATTTATGAATTGTCATGGCACATCCTGATACTAAAGGAAAATGATTTCGTTTTGCGTTTATTGTTTCGTTCGCCTCGTTCGATTACACTTTTCGTAACGCATTTGCCAGCTTAGTCCCCAAGTCAAGCGTGCCTAAAGAAGTTTTACTTCAAAAATCCATCATAAAACTTGTAAGGTTTTCTTGTAATATCGCTGTTCTGTATAGTTCTGAAATACTCCGTTATTATACGACAGAACAACGATATTACAAGAAAACCATTAAACTTTTATGATTGAATTTTTTGGTTTTTTTGGAATGTAAAAATACTACTGGAGTTTACCCCATTGGGTAAAAATACTACTGGAGAAAATACCAAAATTTCCAATTGAGAAAGAAATTGAAAATGAAGAAGTTTTAAAGTTCGAAATACAAGGTGAAAATCATTATTCGTGTCCCTTTTTCACAATTTTGATAGATAATTTTCTGACCTATTCGAATATATGAAAGAGATCCCGTGAACATTTCTGGTATACTTATGGGATATAACCGTAAACGTAAACATTTATCTGAGCAAGTTAAAAATCACCAGAATTAGATCCCATTCGCCACACTCATAGGATTTTGACTGATCTATCTGGCCATGTAGGTGAGACCTCGTGAACATCTCTAGGATCGATGAAATAAAATTTGAAAATTTATTAAAATTTATGGAATTTCTATGTAGCCTGTATGGCACTGTGCATATCATTTTAAACTATCTATGTTCATTTCAGTGTTACAACTTTGTCTACGCTATTCTAAATTATATTTTAAAAACTGTGAATGTCTGTAGGAGCGGTGACAGAAAAGTTAGAAAATAGATTGAAATCAACAACCATAGTTTATTAAAAATGCGCTGGACTTTGTAAAAACCATCATAATTAAATCCTGTTCACTACACACGTGGGGTTTTGATTTAGCTATTCGGTCATATAGGTGGGACCCCGTGAACATCTCTAGGATCGGATATATAAAAGTAGAAACATAGTCTAAAATAGCCTTCTTTAGAATTAAAAAAAGTTTAGTAAATCGTTTTACGATTTTCTCGTGTTTATTTCAAATCGTTAGAAAATTATTTGATCTTTACAGCGACACTATTAGGAACTTAGGGACTTATCTAATATAAATGTTAAAGATTATATAAAAATGTTTCAATTTCGCCACAAAACAAATCCAATTGGAATATTTTAAATTTAACAGTGTAGATTTTTTGGTATTATTTTTGATATGTATTTCACAATCATAGTATTATACCATATATGTTTCTTTAATTAGATTTGGTAACTATTACTTTCAATCATCTTTTTTAATTTCACTTTGTCAGTACCAGTAATCATCGATACTCAAATGCAAGCGGTTTTATGCTTATAAAACCATGATGCACATAGTTTAGCTGTTTGTGGAATGAAACATATTAGTACGGCCACTAAGGAAACAAATCAAGTAATGTTTTATAATCCTCAAGGACATCATTTACGGACACTAAAAGTACCAGGTCGAGAAATAACATCTTTATCATGGAAAGGAAAAAGTTTACGAATTGCGCTAGCTGTTGATTCATTTATTTATTTTTGCTTTTTATAGTCACCCGATAAAGTTTAGAATCCAGAATAATCCGAAATTAAGAAAATTAAATTTTTAATAAAAAGCCGGAAATTTTCGTTACTTAATCAAGTTGTTTTATTTTTTCAAAATTTCAGGGAAACTGCATCCGACATAAGTGTTGTTCTAAACACAATAACTGATGTACCTCCAATTTTGGTAGATGCACAATAAGTAAGGATTACGAAGATTAAAAGTAAAATGCTCGAGTTCATGAAATCGCCTCATTGATTCGCTTTATATCATCGAAAAATCCAATAGCATTTTGCCGGTCTTTAAACGCCAATTTTTTCATTGAGCGTACGGTTGAAATGAGTATAATCTGTCTTTCTTGTCCCTGAAATTCTTCGACTGACCCAACGTTTTGGGCTCCCATGTCAGACTACTCAAACGCGACATTGCTGTGAGGGGTAATCATGCTGATGTCCAATTAATTAAATCCATTTTGATATAGCTTGATGACGAATTCAAACAATTGGGTTACCTCGGCTGAATTGAACCACAAATGCTGTCGATGGGTGATAGATAATTCTGACGACGTAATCCGTGTAAAAAGACGACAACATTTTTTACTCGATCTGGGCATATTTGATCAAAAATTTTTAACACCCGTACCATAGAATATAGTACATTCTGCGCCCGTGCAAAATTTGTAGCTTCAATCGAATCATTTTCATTAATAATAAGTAACACTCACTGTTTGACAAACAATTTGACAAATAGTCGAAGAGAGAGAATTTATTTTTACACTTCTAAAAACATTTAATGTTTACAAAATGATTTTTTTCCAAATTTAGAGCCATCTATTGGCGAACATAGGAACTATTTTAGGAGTATTGTCAAAAAAAATCGTTTCTAACTTTCGTTTCAGTAGTATATTCTGTGCCTTAATAATCTTATACTATAAAAAAAAATGTTTACTTCTCAATTAATTATTTTCAGAAAAAATGAAATTTTGTTGGAAAAATTATACTTTGGGAAAAATTGTTATATGACTGAAAATTTTTAGAACTAGATAAGGAAGCGTAACTTTTACTTAGAATGTGAGAATACGTATTTAAATCTTCAATCGCCTTCTACCTTTGG
The DNA here is from genome assembly GCA_932526605.1 of Nephrotoma flavescens. NCBI lineage: Eukaryota > Metazoa > Arthropoda > Insecta > Diptera > Tipulidae > Nephrotoma > Nephrotoma flavescens. The sequence continues at coordinate 190,409,428 of OW052222.1, read as the reverse complement.
CTTTTGTACCACGATAACGGTTGGGATGTGAACGATCAGTCCCAGGATCATTATTAAATACTATCATTAAATAATCGTCCTCAGCCAATTAAGATGGCCCGGTACGGGCCGAATCCTAACACAATCTGGCACTATCTCACGTATTGCGGCTCTAAATGGGGTGGGAATCTTCGTAATATATTGAGCACAAAGATCTGCGAAGGAATTCTAACTCATCGCGAAATGCATAATTTTGACTCATTTAGACACCAACTTTAAGAATCCAATGAAACTCCCCACTGAACCTAATGATGATGAACAGTATATTACTGATTCTCAAAGCAATGACATTAAATTACCCCGTGTCATGCTGGGTAAAATATCACGTAAGCATGGATAACGGTAATCTTGAAAATGTAGATACTTTCTGCATAAACAAGGCCCGTCAGGCGTTCAACTCAACGCTAAAGCATCTTTAATAAAAACGTGAAATCAGATCACCTGTGCAACAGCGAGACTTGCGAGTGCTACGGATCAATTATCACACAAACTTTAGGTCTTTACCAGTGATTATCTGGGACGGATTATGAAGATCTAACCGACTTGGTTTGCCAAAACAAATATGCTACGACTCCCAGACAGCAGCCAATCTCAATCGTAATATTTTGTCGGTCAATGACAATTGGTCAAACGTAACGAAAGAAGAACGACGATTTTTCGAAGACGGCGTTCGAGTGGAACCCGCAATCATGGGCGCCATTGAAATATGTAACGCAAAAGCTTTACTATCGACCTATACGGAATGCGGAGAAGTTGGGTTCAAATCAAGCGGCTAGCACAGAATACACCTGGGTGGAAGTGGTTCGTTTCCGCGCTACATTTAAGGTCGAGTAAGTGTTTTGTTTATAATAGAACAAAGTACTTAGTAAATAAAAAAATAAACCCTTTTATTATTAAACCCGATTCAGTGTATTTTTCATACGAATAAAAGTACAAAGCAAACGAATAAATATGAAAAAACGCCGAAATCGGATTTTTTAAATCGCAATCTGTCAAAGTTAAAACAAAAGCTTGCTTAGTTAATGTGAATTAAATAATTAATAATTTTTAACCGACCAAACAGCACAGTGGTTAAAGCTTTATAAGCTTTGGCGATCTGTGATGTAAACCCCCTGTCGGAGTGCAGAACTCATGGGCTGACCCCATGGGACGTTAAAGGGAACCGCGAACGAGTTGGGAGTGCTTCGGCCCCAGAACAAATTGCATAGTTAACAAACAAAGAAAAAATAATAATAAGAGAATTAAAAAAAAAAATTGTTCATCGACTTATCTTCATATTCTATTCTAACTGCTAAAAATCAGCAAACGTGGAAAAAGGAAACATTAAATTAGTGATATAAGATCGGGTGAAATTCCACCACAATGGTGGATGGATATCAATTGCGACTATGTTGATGATGATCAAAATGACTACAATGATTCTAGTTTGGACATGTTTCTATGGAAGACATATCTTAGGGAAGGTCACCCCCATTCGGCCGAAAATATAAATGTGGCCCCCGTGAAAGTTATGCAGAAGTTTTAAGAATTAAAAGTTGTAGCAAAATTTGTGGAAATTGGTTCAGGCAGGAAAAAATCGCAAAATGTTCTACTGTACGGGTCAGTTCAGAAGAATATATTCGTGCTTAAGTGATAGTGTTAATGAGGTCCAAAAACATCAATTCGCTATCGTTCACAGCAATTAGGAAGTATGGATGACAAATTGGATGGTATATGGATGACAAATTGGATGGTTTCAACAAGACGCTGCCACATGCCATACAGCAACAGAAACAATTGATCCATTGCGCGAAAGCTTTGGAAATCGAATAATTTTCCGAAAAGAGAACATTAATTGACCACCTAGATATTGCGATGTAACATTCCTTTTCTATGGAGCTGTTTGAAGACAAAATTCTATACCCACAATCCACAAACAATTAACGACCTAAAGGAGAATATTATTAATTGTATTCAAGAAATTGACCCGCACTTACATCAGAATGTCATTCAAAAATTAGGTAAAATAATGGTAGGTTGTCATACCAACAGCAGTAGATCACTTTCAAGGCATTCATTTTTAATACGAAACCGGAACCTTTGTACTATCCTTGGAAGCAGATATTTAGATATTTATCAAATAATTTATGCATTCCGTTAAAACTTAACCTCTAAATTGGAACAACGTTTAGAACAGGACAGTTGAGTATAGAAATAGTTTAATATTTCCAGTGGCACACTCATATTTAAAATGTATTAGCAGCTGACATATTCGGGAGAAAATAGTTAAATATTTTCGGATTCGTCACCTGTGGCACTATTCTGGCTTTCCCTATAGGAAAAAGAAATTGGAAAAAATATTTTCAAGATGGGAATCTTACTTGATTTTTTTCTGGCCTACTTTGGAAATACATTTGGTGTTAAAATTTGCGAAACACAGTTAAATGGGAAATTTTTATTCGCAGAATAGTGCCGATGCTATACGTATGCCTCTTGAGCCAGGCATGTGAAATATCACTATTTATTTGAAAGCTTTGATATATTTAGCAACCGTGAAAGAAGGAACATTACTCAACTAGATATCTTGTCAAAAATTTCTTTATCAAATAGAGAGCAGAATATATTTTAAAGCTCTTTAGTAGCCTTTTGTTGAAGTAATTAGAGCAAAAGCTGCTATCACGAATTTACACACCTGCGATGACCGAAGGCTATTAAAGACGAATACCGAACCTGCTAAATTGGAATGACGAAGTGAAATTGCTCCACCAGGTGAAAAGGTCTATTGCTAATATTCCACAGTGGAAGAAGTAGACGCAGCTATTAGTAGGTTGAAAAATGAAGAGGCACCCGCTATCGACGGAATCTTTACAGAATTAATTACTTATATCAAATCTATACGATTTTTCACAAAGAAGAGCTGCTGAGAATTGGAAGAGACCGTGCTCATACGTCTGCTGCACAAAGAAAGGCAAACGTCCTAAATGTGAAAACTATCGCGGTATAACTCTATTGAAAACTGCCTACAAAGTGTTGGACTTAACAAACTCATTTCTCTGTGTAAATTAACAACGTGTGGGTCTGTATATGAGAATCGTAATCGAAGGAACTGTGTGAGACTCCTTTGAGAATTTGAGATACACTAGCGCCTCCGTTGCTCAATTTGCCGCTTGAATATATAAGCTGCGTTGCTTTTGCAACTCCCGCTTAGCTTAATTTTTGAAATTTGAAAACAAAAACTTTTGGCTTTAACTTTTTGTATTTTAATTTTTCATTTTGTTAATGTTTATTTATTTTTTTTTTATTTTATGAAATATAACAAATTAAATTTGGTATTTTGCTGTCAAATAACAAATGCTAAATGTCTTTTTTTTACAAAAAATGGCAAAAATAACCGCTTCGCGATGAACAAGAAAACCATAAAATTATTTTATTATTAGGTTTTTATTTCCCCTAGACCTAAAAATTTTTTTAGCCAATTCGGCTTTATACAATGCAATTATTGTTGTAATCTTTTTCGGCTTTGCGAAAGCAACACACTTATAGTAAGGAAAAGCAACTTTGCAATATCAAGAACAATTTCATTTCATAGCTATCGATTCATCGGTTTGGAGGAGAGCAGCAGCAAAACAAAATTGCTAGCAACACCCAAACAATCTCGGAATCGGCGACCATAACTTTGATATCGTTGAAAACTTCAAACACCTCGGGTCAGAAATGACATCGTTAAATTAAAATATAAAACACCAATGTTATCTACTTTCGAAAGGAAGGTCACTCGTTCCATCTTTGGTCCAGTTGAAGTTGCGCTTAACGAATATCACATTCATATGAACCACAAGATAAAACAATTTCTCACAGGTTGCAATATCATCGGATTCATCAAATCCAATCGAGTTAGATGGCTGAGCTTGGCCACGTTGCAAGGTGCCCCACAACAACGTATGATTAATAAAGTGTTCCAATAGCAATTAGCCGGTGTATGTCGCAGAGGAAGGCTGAATGGATCCGAAACTGGATGGTGAGAGCGATGGATCGGGAGGGATGGAGGCAAAATTCCTTCGGGGGATGTGAAAGCTAGAGCGAGAGAGAGATGAACGAAGGATGTTCCAAGACCTGTATAAGTGTTGTGTAATGAAAGCGCATATGGCTGTTTTTCTGTGCTAAAATGTAGCAAGATTCAACGACATTACCCAAAGAAGCATAACCAAATGGTAAGCATTAACCGCTATGACGATATCGATCCCCATTATTGACCCAGAGTAGACACATCCAAATTACAACAGCATCATGTTCCATGCAAATCAGAAATCAGTTTGGATTTGAAAAATCAGTTAAACAATTTTTTATTGACCAACAGCTACATATAAGCTCGTAGAATTTGGTTATGGAAGTACTAATGAAAATAAACTAAATTATAAAGGCTTGAAGAAACAAAATTATTTTGTAAGTGAATACTTAATGTAATATGTGTAATTCCAGATTATACTCTCAATTGTCAAAAAAGACGTCGCGCCATTTATATTTTATTATATTTGTGATAATTGTTTAAGCAATTTGTGTTTTTATTAAATTAAATTTTGTTTAACTCAAAGTGTTGTTTTATAAAGATTATTGTGTTGCCGTGTTTTTTTCTTGTTTTTATTATAGATTTTACTATATTTTATTAAATAATTTATTTATAATAATGTCTGATTATTATAAATAAATTATTTAATAAAATATAGTAAAATCTATAATAAAAGCAAGAAAAAAGCACGGCTTTCAAGTTTGCGCTATTTACTATAATTTACAGCGGATGAAATGCAAAAGTTGTAAAGTTATTTGTTGTAACATTGTTATCGGTGCACACGCAATAATCTTTATAAAACAACACTTTGAATTAAACAAAATTTAATTTAATAAAAACACAAATTGCTTAAACAATTATCACAAATATAATAAAATATAAATGGCGCGACGTCTTTTTTGACAGTTGACATGACGTTTAGTATATGTGTGAGTAAACGTAAAAAAAAAAAAAAAACAAAAAGTCTAAAAAAATCCATTTTCAATTGATTCCAATCAGAAAAAAATGTGGATTTTTGTGCCAGTGAAAACGATTTAGTAAAAAATAATTTTGTTTTAAAAAAAATTTATAAAAAAAAAAAATTAAATTTATAATATAATTTAATTTTTATTAAAATTAAAGTACGCTACGTGATCAAATTATTTAGCCGCATACGTACGATGTAATGTTGCAACGGGGTCGGACCGATAACCATCGATTTTTGGAAATTGTACAATTATCATATCTAGAAAGTCGGGACGTGATCTAAACACTATCGATGTGCTATCACAATCCACAATTTGCAATTTTGGACGAATGTACGAGCGCCGTTTCGGTCGATGTCGAAGGATGCATGTAGCAACAATGCCGAAAATCAGGAATCACATTATTCACCGTATCCCATCGTAAATCACTATGGAAACACCATGATTACTTTTTACAGTTCGAAGGACGTGGCGGTTATGAATTTGGGCCAATCAGTGGAGCAAAAGACGAGCGTGGGAAAATTTTCCGGTGGAAGAAGAACAATTTTAATTGCCTAATTTAATTTAAATTTATATCACTGTAAAATTTTAATCGTTAAAATTTTTTTAATTTTTGTACAGTTCTTGGTATTATTGGTATTATTATGATTAAAGAGCTGTATTGGTATTATTATGATTAAAGTAGAATCAATTAAGATGGAATAGTGTTTTTTTGTTTTGATGGTGTTGTTGGTGGAGTGAGAATGAAAATGTGAGTCGCTGTTTTATTCATTTTGAAAATATCACGTGTAAATTTTTTTGTTGGAGCCTAAACTTTATTGGCGGCTATGAACCCCCAAGCCAGCTGCAGACTACCCATAGTTAGACACGTGCTAGTCGCCGAGGCCCAGTAACAAACTCCAGTATATTTTCCGGTGTTAGTTGGACCCCACGTGCACAAATATTGCTTCTCTCCTCAGTAAATCGTGGACACTCGAATACTATGTGCTCTACATTCTCCGTCGCTCTGATACAAAAAGGGTAATCTTGTAACTCTTCGTGTTTGAATCTGAACATGTATAATCTGCAGTATAGGTGTATATGTATGTGTGTATTTATAAGTATATGTGTTTATGGACGTATGCTTTTTTTTGTATGGGAGGGGATAGAGGAAATGGTATATAAAATTTAATCACTCATAATAATGAAATTTAATTTCAGGACATTTATTAATTAATCAGATATTTTTTTAGGATGTTGATTGCTGATTATTTAAATCCTGAAAAACCATATAATTGGGCCGTCTTGTGCTTTACTAACTATTGACTACTTAGGCATATAAAATTTAATATTTTAATCACACATAATAATGAAATTTAATTTCAGGACATTTACTAATTACCCAATTAATTTTTAGGATGTTGATTGCTGATTATTTTTATCCAGGAAAACCAAAATAATAATGAAATTTTATTTCAGCACATTTACCAATTAATCAAACATTTTTAGGATGTTGATTACTGATTATTTAAATCCAGAAAAACCATATAATTGTGCCGTCTTGTGTTTTACTAACTATTGACTACTTAGGTGTCTGTAACCGGGTCAAGTCTGTCATACCTAACATCCTTTCCTATCCATCCATCTTGTTATATGTAAAAAGGGTGTACGGTAGGCCCGGCGTATCCGGGATCCCTGCTTAGTCTTGGCCGTACATTCTAATCAATCAATCAATCAATCAATGTGTAATTCCAGATTATACTCGTAGCATTTACTTAGGCCTTATTCGTATTTTTTTAAAAATATTAAAAAAATATAAATTTCAAATTTAAAGAATTGTTGTCATTCATAATCGTTTGTTTAATGAACTACTTAACACAGTGGTGTTAAATAACCACACAAAAATATTGTAAATTTTTTTAGCAATTTTAGTATAAATATGTGTATGAAAAGAAAAGTACAATATTACATGAATTCAGCCGAAAAAGACAATGAAAGCAAGATGGAATTTCAATATTATAATAAATATGCCATTTTTTTTTAATTGTGTGCGATTGTACACGATTACATCAAATTCGCTCTAGGAAATTACAAAATCAATAAGAAAATTAACCACGACATGAAATTTTACATGGTCATATTCTACTTTAATGTATAACTTATTTTTGAGTTTTCGTTATATGTGAGCAACACAACAAAACTAATGCATAAAATAAATTTGCCAAGTAAGTATTGATTTTCATACTGAAGAAAACAGCTGAATCCAGCGGACAGATAATAAACATAATCTTCATTTTATATAGTCTTGGTTGGGTAGGTATAATAAAATTTGCCACCTCGTTTCGAAAAGCTGCAAATTTTGAGAAAGATCAACATAAATATTTTACGTGCCAACCTGAATAAATACCAACACGCACAAACAAAACAAAACGAGTAAAATGTTGTTTTTTGTTAATGTTTGTTAATGTATGTAGTTGGAAAATGAATATGACCTTGTGTATAATAATAACAACAACAATAAAACTAAAGAAGAGTTACGTATCTACCTACTATCGCGTTCAAAATTATTTGGGCAATATATTTTTAAGCATTTTGGTTAAAAAAATGCTATATCCGTTTTGCTGCCCGGCAACACAATTGTGTGGGTACGGCAAAAGTACCATGTCAAAAATTTATTTTTGTATGTGTTTTCAACAAACTTACACATTTGTGTTTATACTGACAATTGTGTTGGTTCTACTTCAAAACAAGCGAAATTTTTTATCAAAAACGCCATTACATACTATGATTTTTTACTCGAACATTTGTGTGGTTTGGACATAAAGAGAGATGAGCCATTTTTTTTTTTTGGTTGAAAAAGGGGTATATGGTTTCGGTTTGCCGTCTGTGTCCACAATAACTTGAGAACGGTTGGAGATATCAGCTTAATTTTTTCACTAAAAGTTCAAGCAATTTACGGGATAGAGTTCTATTGATTTGGACATTTCTGTGTTTAGGGTGTTCGCAGATATATAGGGTTTTGTTAACCCCCCTCCTTAAAATTGATAGATTTTATTTTATTTTCTATTCTATTTTGGTTTCATAGAGCATGTGAATGTGGAATAAAAATATATATTGTGTGAATGTGGATTTGTGTGGGTGGTAAGAGTGATGGTATGGGAGGTGGAGGGGGTGAGATGGTGTTTTGGGTTTGGTGTGGAAATTTGGGATTTGGTGGATGAGGGTTTGTGTGGATGGTGTGTGTGTAGGAGTGGGTATAGAGGTGTTAAAGAGTGATGATATGGGTGATGTGTATAGGGATAGTGGGTGGGGGTCGTAATTGATTATCTTTATAAGCAACAAAAATGCTTATAGAGTTCGGCTCCGAAACTTTCCCGTCTTTTTAAACATAGGATTAGAAAACAATCGATCTCTCTGAAGATTAATTTAGACAATCTGAAACGGGCATGCTTTAACACTAAATTTCCATGTGCTAATGGAAGAAAGCTGCTACAGTGGCATTCGAATATATAGTCCAATTGTACCTCAAGGATCTGTAATGCGTATAAAAAACTCAATTCTGATATAAATAAAGCACGGTCCTGATTAACTAGTCATCAAATGATCGTTAGTAACAAATATAAAGAATTGGAATTTAAACTGAAAATTGTTTCCCAGTAACCTTAACAACGAAATTAAATTTCATACTATGCTTCGGTAAATGATTCAGTAAAAAGCATGAAATACCTTCTTGGGGAAGTCACTAAGACAGTTGCTAAATGACAAAAAACAATTCATAAAATAATTAACGGATTCAAAAAAAACTCATTCATCGTGACCTAGTCTTAAAATATGTATGTGTTCAAAATTTTATTGTACGAAAAGCGCTGGCGAAAATAACAAATTAGTTGAAATTTCTAAGTCACAGGCCTGACCCATTGCGCCTCTTTCATTTAAGTGATGGTGTCACTTTTGTCGTTTTTTTTAAACTTGGAAAAATATTCGAAGTAAATCAAATACTGTTAAAAAGTTTACGATTTTTGGTTTAGTTGTCAAAGTGTGAATAAACGAACCAAATTGGGCTTTATCCGGATCATATATCATTTATATACAGAAAAAAGATGCAGAAACCGTTGAATGGATTCTCGAATTGACATCAACTGATTGGCGTTTCAATGAATTCCCGAAGCCTCCGCAGTACATATATAGATATAACATGTGCCTGTTAGGTGTTCCGGTTGGCCCGAAGGTGGTTGCAAATAGTAATTTCGACGTTATAATTAAGGGTTACACAATAATACAAATGCAACAGGTATTAATGCGATAGATTTGATTATGGCTGCTATGCTCGAATCTTATTGGAACGTTATATATGATCGCCTCCAAAAAAATAATATCATTAGCACAAATGTTGAAATGGACCTATCGATATTCCCCGTTCGAATGTTTAAATTTTAATTGGTTAAAGAGGCGACGTTATGCAATTGGCCATGATCCATTCGAGACTGCATCACTTTGGCGCAGGACATTGAGTATCATGCCGGATTACGATAAAGATAAATTAAAACCAAACCAATAATCCACACCGAATACCAATTGATTTATTTATGCCACTTGGTTGAGCCATTCTTGCAGCGCTTCGAAAACGACCGGTGAAGTATAGTATGAACAATTACGAATATGTTGTATAAAATAATTGGAGAGGTGAATAAAAATCTGGTATCATCCCAACGGTTCTACTTGGATCAAATATGTGATCTTTATTTACATCAAAAAAATTTACATCAAATACATGTATGTCGGGGATAGCATGAAACCGGATTTAAAAGGATTAATTTGGCGGCCAAGACCGCCATTACAAAGATGGTTGAGATATATTACGCATTTAAACATCGACGAAATTGGTGAGGATCAATTGTTGTTTCCATAGCAAATGTCCCAACACCTAAAACACACGCGCAAAAAATTGCAGCAAAACCTGAAGTTCAACAAATCGCGCTAAAGGTCGTTGCATATAAACAACCGTAAAAACCAAACCGATATTCGCTCTCTGAGGGAATCCTGATACTTTGTTAGTTGTTGTATTTAAAACAATCACAAAATTCATGTTAGTTTTGTTATATCTCTTTTCCGGCCAGACATTTTTTTTTGTTTCAATTTAAGTCCACCATACACGAATGTATATGAAAATAAACATAGTTTGGATTGGCGTTTTGTTTTTTTTCATGATTCTCTTCCGTACACGATTTTTACGAACAAAATTGTGATTGTGGGCCAGAAAAAGGATATACACTCGTGGACAAAATTAACGCATTTTTTTTGTATTAAAAAAAAATCCCGCTGGTCAATTTTAATATTACTAGTGTCACACTACTAGTGTGATTTTTATCAGAAAGCACCTGGAATAAAGTCTACTAAAAGCCAATCGATATATTTTTTCAAAAATGCTTAATCAAAAGTGCAAATGTTTGAAATTGCATATCAATTGTTTGTAAATGCAGCACCACTACTTCTTGTAAATGTGTTCTAAAGTTAACACCTAATATAAGATCCATTGTAATATGGCACCCTTTCATAAAATGAGGAATGAACAAGTTTTCGGTTTCACGAATACTTAAGCGATATCGAGAGACCGGATAATATGTATAAAAGAAAGCCCGGAAGAGGACGTAAAAGGTGCACGCCACATTTGTGCCTTTTTTGTGAAAAATATAAATTTTGAATCATTTGATACCACTTCCACTGAAATTGGCTAGCGGGATTTTTTTTATTACAAAAAAACATAAAAAAATATGCGGGTATTTTGTCCACGAGTGTAATATAGCTTTAGTATTTCAGGCAATAAACAGTCTTCTCTCCAAAAGAAAGAATTTCGAAAATGATTTTTTTTTTGCATTGAAAAACGAATATAAATATAACAAAAGATCTTTATTTAACTTCAATACAAAAAGAGCTTACTGTTCACTGTTAATTGGCGCTTTGAATCGCTTAGCACCATAGGAAGTTGATCCAAATCCCTTACAATAACATAGTAAGGAAATAGGAATGAATCCAAATACGAACGATATTGATTCTAGTGTGAAATATTTGGACTGGTTGTAAATTTGTGATCCATCGATTTCGAATCGTTAGTGGCGATTGCGTCGCAACCAAATTTTGTTTTGCGAAATTGAGTAGCATTGTATGGAATAATTTGGATCATCGTGTAAGATGAATATTCCGTCCCAAATTGTCCAGTCAATATACAAATTTGGAAATACGTCATTGGTTTCTCAACATCATTGTCTGCAGAACAGCATACGTGAAATTTTTAATATCAGAAGAATGGCTGATAAAGTTACATAAGAATTGATCACATGTTCGTGCTATATTGAGTGCTGTTCCTTAATATCACAAAATCACATCATACAGTACCCAGCTTTTCAGTACGAAACGGTTGAGTTCAATTCGTCGTTTATATTAAATTTTAACAAATATTTAATTAAATAAAAATTTATAAATTTTTATGACAGAAATTTTTATGGCTTGCCATATTTGTTTACATTTTTATTTTGCAACTAAGTTACACAGTTAAATTTAGTTTTACTTTTTCACTAGCTATGTTGATTTTCGAATTTTTTCGAACTTGTACTAAAACAGCTAACTTCGTTCTTGTCCTATGGAAAACAAATTTTGGAACAAGATTTTATGGGGCAGTGTCCTATATTGATACTATTTAATATTTGAGTATACCAACAATTACGAGGCACAAAGGTATTGGAACACGAACACCCACCCAAGATTAACACGTTCGCGGACATTTTCTAATTGTGTGAAGCACAAATTTGATAACTTTTGTAATTGCAATGCTATTTCGTCGCGGAAAGGAATGTATTGTTGAGAATTGCAGATATATCGTCTTATTTCTTAAAAAATGAAAAAGCTGTATGACGGCTTTAGCAGACATATCCGCGAACGTGATAAAAACAGTTTATTTTTATACTTTTTGTTTTGCTTCCATTCAATAAATTAAAACTAAAATCAAAATATCGATATGGTTAGTGATTTTTTTTTTTAATTTAAACTTCGAAAACCGAAGGCGGTTAATAAAAATTATTATCATACCGGTAATTAAACCAGACGTCGTTCACCAATAGTTAACAGCAAAACCCGCCGAATTTGTGAAACTGTAACACTGCGTACATTAGCATCGGGAGCCAGTTCGGCAAAAATCCATGGTATCACACAAAATGTATTAAACCAACAACAAAGTTAATAAAATTTCAACTCGAAATTTGATTGGTTTTGAGTACGGGGCCGAGTATGATGTTTTTATTTTCGATGTCATCTACACAGCATAAAAGAATGAGACTCGATATTTAGTCGACCAATAAATATAAGTATATCTATGTATGCAAATGGTTCGGTACGCACAAATATTTTTGAAGTTGATAGCATATATTTCAACGTATTATTATTATTGTTTCGTTCGAGTCTTTAAATGTTTGTCCCGAAAAAGGAAAGAAACCATGTATTAGAAATTTTTATGTTTCTTACAATATATCCATACAAATACTTATGTAACTTCATATAACATGTAAGTATATATATATAAAATGTGTAGTCAAGACGAGTTCGCATGTTATTCTTATACATCATTGTTATTGTATTTTTTTGTATCTTTTAAGTTTATTATTTTTGCTGCTTCTACTTTCACAGCTTTTTTACTGCTGTTGTTGCTGTTGCTTTAAATTTAAAAGCTAAGATATAAACGGAGCAATTGATTTATAACAATATGGCTGCTTTTCATCCGACTACAAAAATACAAAAGATGAGTTCGTTCTGCGTTGGAGACGGAATTTTTCGTGGGTTGATGTAGTTAAAATGGATGTCATCAATGAGTTAATCGTAATCTAAAGCAAATTTGCGTCTATGAATTGTTTAATTGTGTTCAAGCGCATTGTTTATATAAAAGAGGAAGTATTTTTATTCGATTCGGTAAGCTTCATCCAAGGCTATGCAAACTCAATTTTCCGTGTGCAAAAATTAAAAAAGTAGTGACAAGTTTTTTATATAGCCGTACACATTCTAGAAAATTTTAGAAAATGAAAGGAGAGCTTTATAATTTTGGCAAATATTCAAAAAACAAATTTCATGCACCATTTGAATATCGTTCGTTCTTCTTAATGGTTAAAAAAAATCTGCTTTATACGCAAATTAGTGCTGGTAATCGTACTATTGTTACTCACGGTAATTAATTACACTCGTTCATTAATTTTTTATTTGTAAAAATATGATTGCACATATACATATATATTTTAAAGGGTGATGGTTTGGTGATGTAAGTACTTGTAGTGGTAGTTCAAAATTAATTACTTACATATTAAATGAAATTTTGGACATTATTCATTGTATTTTAAATTTTGCTGACGAGTCAGACTATTACGAAACGATGATCATTTTAGATATACTTTATTTTTTCACCAAATCATTTCCTCCTATTTCTTAGATGTTCTTACAAAATAATTTAATAATAGGAAAAATAATTCAAAGCCCAGTGTTCCGGTACAAGTTCATTGGCCGAAAGAAATCGCATGCTATTTCTTTGGGCCAATGAACTAATACCACAACGCCTAACTAAAATCAATTAGGAAAATTAACAAGAGTTGAACGTTCTTGAAAGGAATACCATGATATTATACCGAAAAAAATTAACTAAGTACTTACGACGAATGAAAGGAATTACACTTTACAAAATATAAATGCAATAAAAATAAATATGTTTATGGGAAAAATCGCAAAAAACACAGCGAACTTCCGCATGTCCTTGAGAGCTACCTAAACAGATATCTCTTAAATCCATTACAAAACCCTTAGTAAGTTCGAATTACCCGCAATTTGATCATCGATGTCTACAAAAAAATTGAAACCAGCAAAAAGTTATATGGTATGCAACTTATCAGAAACTGTATCCTAAAAATCATTTTGTGGCATATAAATTCGAAGGTTTCATCTTAATGTAAGAATGCTCAATTAAATTATCATGAAATTAAAACTAATTACCGTGAAACATGATACATAATGGCTCCACGGTGCTAATAGGTAAGTTAACATTTAGAAAAAAGGTTTATTCTGGATGATACAATTCAAATACATACAGGGTTTTACACATTAACTCTCAAATCATATTAAATCATTATTTGACTAACATAAATCTGATTTCAATTCGAGGAAGAGCTTGAAGAAATTATGTCCTTCATAAGAAAAAGCTAGCCTAAACCTGGGACCCTCATCAATGAAAGCTAGGATGACAAAATCTAAGATGTTACTCTCTTAGCACCGATGGTGATGAAATTTTATTTTCAGAAGAAAATATTCTCTTTATTACAAGACTCCTCAAAAACGGCTTGATATTGCCGTTTTGCTATGAGGAAAAGTTGAAGAAAATCCTCGATAATGAACAATATCATAATGAGCGATGGTCTAGTATCGTCTGGAAAAGTTCTTTGGCCCATACTTATTTCTACAAAAATGAAGTCGGCAAAACAGTTACCGTCAATAGTACTCAATACTGGACAATGTCGGAAAATTTTTTAGGGGCAGCTGTGCAAAATCGTCAGAGCTGTGGCTCCAACAAGATTCAATCATAATTTCGGAAATACGCAAATTCAATTGGCTACCGCGTGCAACAGATTTAACCGCTCCCGACTGTTTTCTTTGGGCTTATAAAAACCAGAATTCGAAATGAAATCCTGGCCATAACGCCTGAAATTTTGAGAAAAGTTATGGAAAATGTGTTAGCCCACGGATGTTTTAAAAAAATCAAATAATAAAAAAGTTATTAAACAATCACACTAAGAGCTGAATATCTTGGAAGCATCAATTGGGAGTACGAAATGAACAATAGCGGTTTTGATGTCATGTAGAAAGTTTTTACATACTTAGTTATTTTTTTCGTGTAATCTTATTTGCTCCTACTAAAAACCTGAAGAACAAGAGAGGATTATAAATACTACTCTGAGGGCAGCAAATATAAATTTACAGAGAGTAACAAAGTACCAAGAATTGTTTGTAATCGAAACATGAAATAAATGGTTTCAGGACATTAGTGTCGACATCGAAATTCCAAGGATTACAACCGATAACATATTATATCTAGCTCTTTCGGCGATGGGTGTGGTCCAGATGATACGTCTGCTTCACTATGAAAAAAACAGTGATATAACTAATATAGAACCACTCATTGAGGCTGGGGGAGCTTCCTGAATTATAAAAAATATCTAGAGTAACGTCATTGCAGAGCGAGTAGACGAGATATTTCACCGAAAACTGCTGCTACTTTTTGGCAAAACAATGTTGCAGGTCTGTCTTTTCGAACATTCTCAGAAAGCATATATAAGTAGCAAGCCTTGATAAATGATGGCTTTACATCTCTTGTAAAGAAATTATTCTTTGGTAAAGAGATGTTTGTTTACAAAATGTTGTTTAGTTGTGGTTTAATTAAAGAAAATGTTTTCATTATAAGTTTTATCGCAAAAATGAATCGTGTCCAAAAATAATTAAGTCGTGAAAACGCGTTGAAGCGGTTATTTTAGCTCGAAAAGGAATAACTCGTGCCATAGGCTTTAGACTGGGAGTTCCTCACACAACAATATCCCGCCATCAGCGATTTAACGAAACACCCGAAGACCAGGACTGGGACAAGCGAAACATAACTCAAATTCCGGGCCGTCTCATTATGGTAAGAAGACGTCTTATAAAAAAAAATCTTACATGTAAGAAACAGCAAAAACATCTGTTTTAAATACTGACCATCGTACAGTAAGAATATAATTTGATGAAGACCAAATGAGCATACCTCGAACTCGAAGTGTAACATTCGCTGAACAGTAATGTTTAATCGAAGTTCTGCTATGGTTTGGAGAGGCATTTCCTTAGAAAACAAACTCGTGCCGACACTTTATGATTCTTTGACAAGCAGGAGCTACATTGACGTGATTTTGTTCGAACATGTTACTCGTATTCTATTTGCGATACACCGAAATATATTTTTAATATTTTTACACCGGTGTGAAGTTCTTGGACAAAAGTTTTTAGACAAAAGTTTTTGGAAAAAAATATATGCGAGTGTTCTTCGTGAAGTTTTTGAACACAATTTTATTTCTTGGACAAACATTTATGGAAGTGTGCAATTTTAACAGTGTATTTATTTTATATTAAAATAATGCGAAAAAAAATATAATAAATATTGAAAAAACAAAAGAAATTGTTTGATACTAAATTAATAAAATGATAAAGTAAAAATCTCAGAGATTGGCTCGCATAGTGACTATATACGTTTGAAAGGGGTACATTGAGCTATTTAAATCAGTAAGCCCTATCTTGATATGATGACCAAGGCTCGTGAATCGAATTTTTAAAGTTTCAAATATGGGATAAAACAAGCTGTGTGTAAAGTATTAACGAAGTTTTTTTTTTATTTGAAAGACCCATGTACGCCATTATTTATTGAATATGACATTGTTCAAATGTCCGCCGAGTCTTCTAACGGTGGCACGGATCCGAGTGGTCCAATTTTCAATGATTCTGCTGCATAGATCCGGCTGAAATTGTGATGGTAGGTTATGTTGGCTTCGATTGCGGCTTATTGGCATAGACCTGCGACTTGAGGAAACTTCACATGAAAAAGGCTGGCGAAGTCAATCGCACTATTTTTCTCTGCGAGCGATAACCCTAACCCTACCCTCAAATCGATCATGGACAATGCTCATCGTTGCGTCTGGTGTGTGGCACGTAGCCCCGTCCTGCTGGAAACACGTCGTTTATCTCCATATCGTTCAATTTGGGTCAAAATAAATCGGATAGCATCATTCTGTAGCGTTCGTCGTTGATGGTGGCGGCCTCATCAATGTCATTTTCAAAAAAGTACGGACCAATGACACCGACGGCCCAAAATCCGCACCAAACAGTAACGTTTTGTGGATGCTTTACCACCTGGTGAACCTCGTGTGAGTTAGTGTGTCATCCCATATAGGGCAATCATTAACTTTGAGCTTCTGGGCCAGTTGGATATTGTACGAGTGTAGGCCCAACACCCGACGCAAAATTCACCAAGACGAAGTCTGTGAAAGGTCGAGTTCTTGTGCACGGCGTGGAATTGACTGCCTCGAGTTCTCCTGTACACTTTCACGGACCGCGGCAATTTTCTCGACCGATCTGGCGTTCCTTTGACGCACGAGTGTTGGTTGATTGTCTACTGAACCGGGTCTCGAATTTGGCCACCAAACATTGGAGAGTCGACTTTCAAGGAGCACCGGGTCTGCCGTAAATCGGGCACATCGCGCGCAACGTTTGTACTAATGAGCACACATTTTGATAATAAAATTTTACCATTTGGACGTGCTACTCAATCGTGTAACTTCTCCTGGTGATTTGGCATCAGTGACTGAAAAAAACACCAGATTAGATAAACACCACAAAAACAACATGGCCGCCACATGCTGCCAACATCGATCGACCCGCCCAAATTTAAAACCCCTTTAATAAAAAATGCCATGAGAAATTGAATATATGTATCAGAAAATATAAATATCCGGCTTTTGTGACTAATTCAACTCGTATTATTTATTATTTTTGAAATTTCACATAAATGTCGAACGACAGATCTCAAAAACGGATCTATTTGATTAGATCAACGATAAATGATTTTTAAAATCATATTTTTTTTTTGTTTTTTATTTTTTAAGTTTAAAAAATATTAATTTTGAGAAATAGCGAATTTACCTTTTCCAAGTGCATCGTAATTTTAATCAAACGTCATTTCAAACATAAAATGGCCATCTGCACATTGTAAGCAATCCGTTTCTTTCGCACTCCAACAGAAAGCATCATCGAATTTATTGCCATTACCGATCGTAATCATGTGATGAAATCTTTCTTTACTTTTTTGTGGGTTTACTTTTGTCGAGATTCCAATAGAAATACTCAATTCCAAATTGGGGGCGATAGCCTCCATCTTGAGGTATCCTGTTTTTGTTAGATTGTAATTAGTCGAGCCCATTAATAAAAAAGCATATCTCTCGAGAAGTATTAAACGATAATGGAACGTTCAACCGATGAATTGTAATTTCGAAACAGATTTTTCTAAATAATCAATAATTGCGGTTTCCACAATGCCACAAACCGAATAACCGTAATCGTTGTACGAATTACATTGATATAAAAACCAAAGACGCGGGTTCCTCTTTACACAGGTTACAACTGCCAATTAAAACTATAAGATGAACCAACGTGGGAGCCAAATTCCACTTCTAAAATAGGAGAAACAAACTAAGTACTTAGAAAACTGCGTAAGGTAATTCCGTAAAAATCTTAAGTGTTTTGGTGGATAGACCACTGCGCCGCGAATGATTTGTAAACAATCATTTCGGATATTTAAGGTTTCTGGAATGCAAATGTTTAAAATCGCCTTAGAAAATCTTGCGAAGAAATGCGTAAATAATGGATATGTCTGGTTTATTTCGTAATATTTTCTAAGGGCTCCTCATCGCCGCCAAGAACTACATAATAGTCTATAGCTGTATAACGCGATCTACTGTTTTCAGAAAATGACGTCACCGACCGAATATTACAGCCGATTTTATTTTTATTACCCAAATTTTATTGAGAACTAAAATATTAAAGGTCAGTTTTCCAAATGGTAGTGTTTGTATCTGAATTTAACAGAGCAAAAGAAAATTTTATAGTTGGCTTCTTTATCAGTAGAAATAATGATTCAAATTCGATTTATATAAACCAGAGCTCCCGTGAGTTGGTCCTGAATGTCAAATGGAATTGTGCAGGCTAACCCATTTGTTGCATATATTTGGAATAGAACTGCAAAGAGCACGTACACACTTTCTCTGGCATAAAATGTTTAGGGTCAAAATATAGAAACAATCTGCCCTTTTGAGCTATGACAATTTGCCCGCCCTTTTTAGCTATGACAATTTGCCGGGAACTTTTGCCTAGAAGTGTATTCTGGACAAAATTTTCCTGAGTTGAAAGAAGTTGGACAGGACTGCTGCAGAGCGATTGTTATTGCAAAGAGTAACGCACAAAAATCAACGCTAACGAATAAAAGCGTTAGCGTTGCTTTTTGTTAAGAAATATGATTTAAAATAATCTAATTTAATTACTTATGTTTTTATTAAAGCAAATCAGCTTAAATATGTTTGGGTCTAATTTCAGTTTTTGCTGAAATTCGTTACAAAGTAAAAAAGAAATTCCACTTAACAATCAGATCGGATTGACATGTAGATCAAAGTTCCAAGATACAAAAGAAAATAAGTAAAATTGAGGTAGCATTTGCCATAATTTTCTGAATTCTTTGGCTAATTCTCTCTAAAATTAGGTCGAGTTGGACATTTGATCTATATAACAATGTGATCGTATCAAAAAGTACAGATCGGAATGGTAATGAAAAAGAAAATCGTTGCTATAACTAACTAGGGAGGGGACTAACTTACTTGTCCGGTGCAAATAATTAAAAACTTTAACAGTCAAGCTGTGCTCAAAACTAACTTAAAACTTAATGAAGTTAAAATGTAACCAACACATCAACTTCCTATCAAACTTCCCAGGTCCATTTAAAATAGGTATATATCCACGAAAAGAATTGAAATACGAAAAGATTAAAGTTTCAATCAAATAAAAAAATTCTAAAATAAAAGATTGAAACTTACGATCTGAAATTAATTCAATACACTGGTAACTTTTTCGTTTCAATTTCTCAAGTGTTTCTTATTCACATATGTACTACGAAATCTCGGTTTTCAAAATCTCGGTTTACAAAATTCCGGTATTCAAAATCTCGGTTTACGAAATCCTGGTTTTCAAAATCCCGGCTTTCTTTTTTTCTAGCTCTAATTGCACAAAATAATTAATAAAGTTTTTTAATTGCAAGATTTGGTACTTGCAACATTTTATAATTGCAACATTTTGAAGTTTCAAGATTTAAAAATTAATGCAACATTTTGAAATGCAATAATTGTAGAGGCTGACGGCTTTGATAACTCTCACGGGCACTTAGCCCTTCATCCAAATTCCATCACTATTAGCCATTTTCTAGAACTTAATCGCACTCATTTTTGAATTTTGTCAAAAAATCATTTAAGTGAAGTCCCATTTTCCCACACGCCAAATTTTAAAAATTCAAACCGGGATTTCCTAAAAATCGGGTTTTTTTTATACAAAACCGAGATTTTGAAACCCGAGATTTTGAGAAACCAAGATTTTGAAAACCGAGATTTTGAGAAACCAAGATTTTGAAAACCCAGATTTCGTTACACGCTCCTTATTCACGCCAATTTTATAAAGAGAAATTCGTTGTCTCCTTTTATAGGGAATTCATTTATGGGTTTTTAGAAGAAATTTAAAATAATAGTAAGTTCCTCAGAATTTGGAAAAGGTATGTGGACGATGGATTTGCTGACAATATCAGGCACGTCGGGTAAAAAAATTTATTAACGGCGAAGTAGACGCAATAAAATTGTCAATGGAAAATAAAGAATTTGGGCTACATTTTTTAGAGCATCTAAATTTTGGATTCAAAATTTACCAGAAACCCACTGCCACTGATCGGTTTATTACGAATGAATCGTATCAACGCCTTCATCAAAAAGGAGCTGCATTTAACAGCATGGTTCATCGGCCTATTACATTTCCTCCAAAAGCGTAGCGACTATGGCATAGAATAGAATAGAATTAGAGCGGATAAAGATGACAGCAAAGATGCAAAAACACTGATTCCTTTACGATCCATCACAAGATCCAAAATACCATGCACTTAGGGACTTTCTCTAGCCTTGAAAAATGAATGGAGGAAACATGACATACAGCTGGTAGAGTATAACGATGGAAAGTTAGGCCCACTACTAGGTCCCACTAAGCATAGCATCGAATGAATGCCAGAAGTGTGGCAAGCTTTACATAGGTCAGGTCAATCGAGAAGACCCATCATAGACAGAGATACAAAGAACACATAACTTTCACGCCATAACTTCCAAAAATTTTACCATCTTGATAATTTAATATTCACGATCATACTATCACCTTTAATTTTTCAATGAAGATTATTTTTCAATATCATCACTAAATATTGTCCTGAACCTCACGCTTCCATATTTACACTTCTACCATCGGTGATTCTACTGAGGCAAATAAAAATGAATCACAATTGGTTATAAAAGGTCAATAAGCCATGGTGTATATTAAGTTAGGTAAGTTTGTATCTTAAGGATTTTTAGTTTTTATTTAACAAGGAAATTTAAATCATCTAAATATTTTGAACTGTAGTGAGTGACTCTTGTTAACTTTTGAATGTTCTTTTCGCCTAAAACGATAGTATTTAACTTAAACTTACATTTTTTCAAGGCTTTTAAAATCTAACTATCTAGTTATCATTTTTACAATAGATATTCAAGCTTAATAGGAAACGGAAGTCATTGGCGGCAAATGTACTTTAAGTTCCTTAGTCAAATTTAACATTTGGATTATTCCACAAGAACTTGTACGTGTATATTCTAAATATTAAACAAACAACAGTCGAGAAATATTTCTAAAAATTGTATTACACATTATTTACCTATAGCAATTAAATTGTTGTTTATGAGTTAGGTTGATTAGTCGGGTTTAGGATTATCGTATATAGGTATTTTTCTCGATTACGGGCTTTATGAAAAGTTCCGTTACCAACGCATTTGCTTGTTGCTAACGTTTTCCTATTTAAAAAAAAAATTCAAAATCCTAGTGACGTAACTAGCTGAAGAAGAGAAAAACTTGTATGTAAGTTGCCTCACATTGGGGTAGATACTCGATCGGCTAGCAAGCAAGCAATTTGCTAGCCAAAATCCAGGCTACTCAATTAATTTTACCAAGAAAATTTGAATTTCAAATTACATTTCTTATAAAATTTTTGTTTTTATTTGCAATTGCACAGTAAAACAATACAAAAATTTGCTGTTTATTTTTTGAAGCCGCAAAATTTACTGTGCAATCGCAAAAAAAAACAAAAATTTTATAAGAAATGTAATTTGAAATTCAAATTTTCTTGGTAAAATTAATTGATTAGCCTGGATTTTGACTAGCAAATTGCTTGCTTGCTAGCCGATCGAGTATCTACCCCATTATCCATCATTCTAATTGTAGGCAAGCGCGTATGCCGAGATAAAAGTTCAAAGACTTACCTTGATCGATTCCGGCGACAAACCTACCAAAACCACAACCGTAAATCACAGAACAGTAAAACCCAACAACAATATAATATAGAAAAAATTATCGATTGATTATCACAGTTTAAATATTTTCCATATGGATGTTTCAACTCGTATTATAAAATTCCACAAATCCACACAAGAACGGCGTAACATTTACTGAAATATTTTATAAGAAAATATGCTCAAGATCAAATATTTTTGAACGAAAAAAATATTTTTAATTTCTCATGTACACAACAACATTGGCCAACAAACAACCATAAAGAATACTGTCCAATAGAAAGGTAAAAATATTATACAAAGGCGAGTTTTGTTTACGATTTTTACCTGCGTTTTAGTGGTTGGTGTTTAAAATTTTTTGGTTGCACGTACTTTTCCGAAAAATTACCGTTTCCAACTTATACAGCTAACTATTTAATTAAAATAATAAAAGTAAAACGAAATCACTTTAGGTAAATTCACTTTAACTTAATTTTTTATTCGCAAATGAACTTTTAATTTTTTGGTAACTTTCACAAAATAAATAGAAAAATATTTTTAATATATTTTATCACAAATAACATATTAGATGCACACTGGCTAATTTTTATATCACCACACTATACACAAGAAATTGTTTAATTTTTATTAATAAATAACTCAACGAGTTATGAAATAAACCAAAATAATTCACAAAAATGTCAAAAATCAGTAATCATTCGAAAGGGAAAAACAAAAAAAAAGAACAATAAAAATAAAAACAACGGGAAATGTCGATTTTATAACTTTGATTTGCGCAATAATAAAATTTTTTTTGTGTGTCGTATTCCCTGTTATTAAAATCACTAGCAATTAATTTTAGATAATTAACTAAAATCGGTATACCTTATTTAATAATAATAATTAATTTTTATTTTCACTTAAATTATAAATAAATCAAATTACAAAATTTAATTACGACCACGTCCGACTTCGTAAAAATCTACCTCGTTTATAACAAAAAAAAAAGTACAGAGCAGAAAGATGAGTGCGTTTAATACTAATAATTTTGGGAAAAATTTATTGTGCAAAAATACAGGGAAATTTATTTTGACGTTTATAATTTTTTTTTATTTTTATTTATAATTAATCATCTTCGCAACAAAAGCGTATATTTTTTCATATTTCTTATCAATTATTTTTTATTGAATTAACCCCAGTGTTTTAAAATATATACAAAACTAGCTTATTTAATTGGATGCAGTAATATCCAGAAAGTAGGTTGCATTTTATTAAAATGTCGATTATCGACATTGATTCTTGGTGAGTACATATTTCTAATTATAGTTAATTATAAGATAAATTTCGTATTATATTGGTTTTAAATAGGATTATTGAACATGACGCTTGCGAACGGCTAAGTCGTGAAATACAGTCTCAATTGGTGCTGCGCAACCGAGAGCAAAAACTATCCGACGATTATTCAAGGATATCGGGTACAATTCGCGTCCGGTTACGACAATTTTCCAACGAATTAAATGAACTGAACAAAAAATTACAGCATTCCACAAAACAGCGTAAATTGTAAGTATTTATACTTACTTATGTACGCAAACTGTTAATATTCTAATGATGTGTAGGACGTCCGAAGAGTCGGAACGGCGATACCGCCAAATTGAAGTGCTCCAATCGAAATTGATACACTTGCAGAAGGAATTCACAAATGTTCCGGTGTCATCGTCATACGAAGCGCGTTCGCAACTTTTTCAGCAACAGGGCAAATCGCCAAAACCAACCGCGGGTCTCTGGGAGGGTGACGATGAGGACGATGAACCAATTATGACCCATAATAATGATTCCGTGCACGATTTGCGTAAACAACAAACGCAAATTCTTGATGACCAAGATCGAGGTCTTGACGCGCTCGCCAAAGTAATTTCACGTCAAAAGGATTTGGCCATTCGGATAGGGGACGAGGTGGAAACTCAAAACGAAATTATCGATGATTTGGCAGTTTCAATGGAGAATACTGATTCACGGATCAATAGTGAGACCCGACATATTGGAACGGTTTCGCGCAAGGATGCAACATGTAGCTATTATGTTGTTATTATTACATTATTTATTGCAATTATAATTGTGTTAGTGGTATGAAAAATGTAATTGTTTATTTTATAATTAAAATACTTTTTATTAATCTTACAGCCACCTATTGTTTGATAGAGTTATACATAATTACAGAATTCCAAATATTGATTTTTGTTGAATGGTCCTGCCACCTATGTTTAATCCATGCTTTAAAGTTAATATACATATATGCAAAATACTGAACGTTGCTTAAATCCCCACAAAATCTAACCAGGAAATGAAAATTAAAAACTTATATTTCCTGTGAAAATTACTTCAAAGTCAATAATTTCATGAACTCGTGTATTGTGAGAACTGAGAGCTCAATTTGATAGCCAAGTGAAATACACAACTTCAGTATAATTTTCAGAGATGAAAATAAATTCGCACGTTTCCTTTACTTACTGTTTTGTCACTAAAAATCAACAGTGCTTCCAAATTTTTAAAAGGACTGCCAACCGCCAACGTTAAATTTCCTTAATTTTTTGAAATATGTACCTTATTTTTATCAGTATTAGAGCCATCTCTACTGCAATAGAATAAACTTTTCAATACCGGGTTCCACAACTACCGCCCTTATTCTACTTGTTCATCTACAATTATGTATAAAATATGTAGATAAATAAATTACCGTTACCACGATTAAAAATAATGAAATGTGAGTGGCGATTCAAAAATTTAGTTTTATTAGAAAAAATGAAACAGGGTTTTATGAAAATGTCAAAAATTAAGTTAGTGATGTTGGGCTGCTGGTTGTTGATGTTGTGCCGGTTGTTGATGTTGTGCTGGTTGTTGTTGTGCTGGTTGTTGTTGGGGCAATTGTTGTTGTTGTTGCTGGGGCTGCTGTTGCTGCGGCTGCGGTGCAACGTTTTGCTGTTGGACTGGCTGGTTTGATTGTGCAATGGGTTGTTGAGGTGGTTGAATATTTTGTTGATTTGTTTGCACAGGAGCTTGTTGAATATTAGGCGATGGTTGATGTTGATTCTGGTTTGGGACGGCTTGAGCTTGCTGTTGTGAAGGTGGCATGCCAGCTTGTTTTTGTGTCTCTTGCACATGTTGATACACTTGATTCGGATTTAACTGAACTGGTGGGGGTTGTTGATTCGGGTGGATGTTAGCCTGTTGATGCTGTTGATATTGTTGATTCTGTTGTTGAAACTGTTGATTGTGATACACCTGTTGTTGCTGTGGTTGTTGGTAATGATATTGGCCTTGCTGCTGGTGTTGATTTGGATATTGTTGGGCATTTCCGTGTGGTAATTCATTTGGGTGCTGTTGATATTGACCTTGCGCGTTTGGATAGTACCCACCTGGCATATTTGGATGCGCTGGCAAAATACCCTCGGCAATTAATCGTTGGATTTCTTCATGCCGACGTCTTTCAAACTCTACATATTCATCGTGAGTAAATTGAGGTTGATTATCCACCGTGTCCCAACCTGGATCGCGATTAAATTCGTCGCGCTTTGTTTGTGCCAAAAATTCTTCATAAGAAAGCAATCCATCGTGATTTGTATCAGACTCTTTGAATACATGTTCACGCATTCGTTCCATCTCCTCGGCACGTTCTCTCATATCGTCTTCGGGAAGTCCTTGTTGGTAAACTTTGTCCAATTCCTTAGTGAATAAGGCTTTTACTTCCATTTCGTCCCAGAACCCATTGGAATCGACGTCATGCATCATGAAAAATGTTTTAGGATCAAAATCTTCGCCTTCCATATGATCTTGTTTTTCCCATACTTCCTCCAACTGAGCTTTATTGCCAGGATGATGAATTTTTTCATGTTTATTGTGAGACTCTTGATTTTTTTTTAATTCCTCTTCATACTTTTTACGATTTTCATCGTCAAGGATTTGTAATTTTTCATTTTTCTCAAACTCCTTCTGCAATTCGTACTGCTTGAATTCCTCACGTCGTTTCCGATCAGCCTCGGCTAGATCAGACGACGTTTTAAGAATTAATTTTCGTAGATCTTCAATTTCAAATGTGTGATGATTTTCGTGATCTAAATGTTCAGCAATTTTTAAGTGTTCCCTATCAATATTGTTCGTTAGCTCGTAGTGCTTCGTAGCCAATTGGCGAAGTCGATCGATTTCCTGTCGTTTAAGCTCATCCAATTTTGTTCGCACTTGATGATTAACAAATTCCAGTTCGTGTGCAATTTTTCCAGATCGAATATCAGCCTCGTCGGCTTTATCAAGTTTTGCACGGAAATCTGGATCAGTCTCAAGCACACTCACAACTTCCTTTAAGTATCGTTCATATTCTAGAGTATTCTGCCGAAAAAACAATACCCAATTACAATTAAAATTTTAGATCGAATGCATCGAACTTACAACACTCACTTCTATATCTTCATGTGGTACATCCTTGTCCTTGTCGTCGTCATCCTTGGCCGCCTTTTGTGTCACGGGAAGTCCAAAAATTTCACTACCAATTAGTAGGGAACACGTCACAATTACAAATAATAATCTCATATTAATATTTTTTTCTAGTATATATCTGATGGAATACTGGAAAATAAAAAAATTATAAAATACGTATAATGAAATATAATTTTATAATATATTGTTTGTATCAATATGATGACTCAAAACGGGAATTGAAAAAAAAAACCATTTAAAAATTATATGATTTTGCAAGAATTTCAACTTTAATTTTAAACAAATTAAATTAATAAATATACTGTTTATTATTAACTTACCGTATATTATATGTTAGAGAGATAAATGCCAAAAAAATATAATAATTTATTTTACAATTGTGATTTCTAATTTCTGAAATCAAAAAATTTTTAATTCCATTCGTTGTTTTGACACTTTGCCTTCTAAAAATTTAGGGTTGAACAAAAATAATTGACGTGTCTTTGATGATTTGGTTTATACGAATAAAATAATTGAGCTAAATACTATTCGATTAATTCTTTAATAAAATGATTCTTCAATATAATATATCCAAATTATATAAATTTCAAACGCTTATTTTATTTGTCCACGTCATTTTGTATAATTAACCCTGAATTATTTTATAAACAAATAATATTTTATCGTAAACCGTATAAAATGTAGCCACTGAACTCGAATGTCAAATGCCAAAAATTCGACGATTTAAATTTAGCAAAGATTGTAGACGAAAAAAAAACATGAGTGATGTGGAATTTGGGACTGGAATTAACACGTCAAAATTTTAATAAATTTTTTTTTCGTTTTTTATTCTCAAGTGTTTAATTTGATTTTTAAGAACAGTTTTTTTTATTAAATTAATATTCTAATTAATTATTTATAAACAATTTAGTTTAGTTATTTATTGTACTTGTAAATAAATACATTCACATAATAGAAAGGGAGAATTACTTTGTTGTTGTAATTTTACAAAATGGCTAATCCAGAAAAATCGGAGATAGAGAAAATTTTTACTCGTCTACGATCATTACAAACAAATAAGGTGTTTAGTTTTTGTAGATAAACTATTAAGTTATATTTCTGAGCCGAGAAAACTGAATTCTAATGAGTTTCTATTATTTGTACAATCAATTTCAGAGCTGCTTCGATTGCGCGGCCAAGAATCCAACTTGGGCTTCCGTAACGTATGGCGTTTTTATATGTATCGATTGTTCAGCCGTGCATCGATCGCTAGGTGTACATTTAACATTCGTTCGATCAACAAATCTCGATACAAATTGGACATGGATTCAATTGCGACAAATGCAACTGGGTGGAAATGCTAATGCTGTAAGTAGTCGAGATTATTATTACCTTCATCATTATTGATAAATCCATTATTGTAGGGTCAATTTTTCCGTCAACACAATTGCAATACAACAGATGCTCAACAGAAATATAATTCACGCGCAGCTCAACTGTATCGCGAAAAATTACAAAATCAGGCTCAGCAGGCAATGAGACTACACGGAACTTCGGTAAGTTCTCCCCATTCCAATTCAATTTAGTGTTTGTGGTTTATTTTTGATAGTAATTTGCTGAATTAAGTTTGAGTTGGTTTATATTTTTTGTTCTGGTTTTGTTTTTTCATTTCACACCTTAAATTTCCAGCTTCATTTAGACTCGGCCCAACCAGATCACGACATTCCAAGTAAGAAAGATGAAGATTTCTTTTCTGATTGCACATCAATATATGACAATAATACAAATAATAACAATAGCCTATTAAACGGGAATAATCCACAACCAAAGGAACAGGTAAGATTGTCTCATCTCAGACCATTTGTTTATTATAAATTTTGTTAAGCTTTTTTCGTTATCTTATAACACAAGTGACTAACACTCGTTCCGCCACTCCCACGAATCACCAATCTAAATCATTGAAATTTGTTTATTTTATTTTAGTTTGAGGAGTTAGAGGATGGTTCGAAGCTTACTACACCAAACTCCGATGAATCAAATGATACAGGTGCACCTAGTGTTGATTTTTTAAATTCTACAATGCCTCTAGAACCTGTAAAATCCACAATTGGTGTACGAAAAATACAACCGAAAAAAGGTGGAATGGGTGGAAAGAAGGTCGGTGGACTAGGGGCAACCCGAGTTAAAACTAATTTTGCGGATCTCGAACAGCGTGCCACACAAGCGGATCAATTAAACGAACCTGTACCCGAGAAAAAACTAACAGAAGAAGAAGAGGCTGATGCGATTGCGAGTGTTCGACTGGCATATCAAGATTTATCAATGAAGCAGCATAAAGAAGAGGAACGACTAAAGTCGGTCGATCCGACGAAAGCAAAACAAATGGAACGTCTGGGTATGGGCTTTAATTTTAAATCGGGTGGCGTATCACATTCGGCCTTAACCGATATGCAGACAATAAATCAAGAAGTTGGTCCAAAAGTATCAATGAAATCGTTCGACCGGGAACCGGCACCAACCAATAACGATTTCTTTGATGATTATTCTACTTCAATGTACTCAAGCGTAATAAAGAATGACCGGGAACTAGCCATGATGGGCTTTGAGACAATCGAACCAATTGAGCCACGTCAAAAGAATATACAAACCATGTTTTCGTCAGGAGGTAGTAATAGCAGTAATAATAATCAACATGGAAAATTGGGCAGTATAAGCGACCAACCGAGCTATAGTCGTAATAGCCGTTCTTCATCAAAATTAGCCTCTAATAGTAGTAGCAGTACAGATGATTCATCGGCCCAAAAAAAATTTGGTGGCGCCAAAGCGATATCATCAGATCAATTTTTCAATACCGAACCATCACAATTTGAGCGGGCTGCAAATATGAATCGATTCCAGGGATCAAATAGTATATCATCGGCCGATTACTTCGGTGATGGAACACAAAACAGTAGTAACATGCGCAATTCAGCAAATAATAGAAGTTTTGATCTCCAATACAATGTGCCAGACATGGATGAATTCAAAGACAGTGTTCGACAGGGTGTAACAAAAGTTGCCGGAAAATTGAGTAATATGGCAAATAATGTAATGACTTCACTTCAGGATAAATATGGATATTAATATTATAGTGTCTTTTGTTTAATATATATATATATAGGTATATCAACATTATTACAATTTTGGATCGGTTTAACATGCAAATTTATTTTCGAAGCGTTTCAAGTTTTTTTTTTATCTTATACTATTGGAGCACAGATGTCGCTACATATTAATAAAAAATTATTTACGAACCATTATTGTTTTGTAATTTTTAAATTTACTAACATTAAATTTAATTTACTTTGATTTACTATAGCTACATAAACAAATACATACAACAAATATATACCTGCAAAAAGATTAACAATATTTATTTTAAGAAATTCCATTTTTATTTTGTAATATATAAAATACCCAGTACTAAGTCTTGTATAGAAATTCGATTTACGTTTTATTTGTATAAAACAATAGTAAAAATAAAATTTGTATATGTTATTGCATTAAAAATATTATTGATTATATTATATATTTAAAAACAGTGAAAAAAATTAAGATATGCATTTAAAATATTTCAGTTATAAAAACAATAAAGGAAATAAAAAAAAAACAAAAAAAAAATGTATTGTTTTAATGAGTAGTTGGAGTTAGTCAACAGTCTTTCGCGGCCGCGGGAATCATAGCTAATAAGTTTAAGGAACTTCCATCCAAGTTCCACCCAATATCGGGAAACGTTGTAAATATAAAAAACACTAAGCTTGGTCAACATTTTTCTTTTATTCATAAAGATTTCATTCATCATAAAGATTTAAGTTCAAAGGTTATAACAATCTAACAAGGTTGCTGAAATAAATTGTCTAATAATCAAATGAAGCAAATTGTATACAAGCACGAGCATGTCATAAAAAAAATCTCAAAATATTGGTTTAAATAAATCAGCAAAATTAACTGCTGCGCCCAAATCTATAATAGGAAGGTAGTCCCTTACAAGCTACCTACTTTTGCAAGTAAATGTGCGTATGAGTTAGGATCATAGGCGGTATGTTGTACCATCACTTCGAAAAAAGTCGAATCGAAAAAATGAAAGTTGCTGAATTTCGATTCGAAGTGATGGTACAACATAGCTCCCCATATATTAAATGGCGTAAATATACGGCACAACACATTGAAAAAATATGAAAAAATTTCGTCTCGTTTATTTGGTCCAAAATTGGGTAAAATATAAAATATATCCCTTTCCGGCCATAGTTTGTAATGGTTTTTGTTTTTTTTTTGATGATTCTCTTTCGCACACGATTTTTACGTACACAATTGTGATCGCGGACCGGAAAAGGGATATTCTAAAAGTAAAAAGGAAATTCCATTTTCACCAAAATTGTTCAGATCATTTCGATCTCGACGTTCAGACATATCCTGAATATTTCTCCATCCTTAATAGAGTCTAGCACGAGACGTACTAATTTGGGCACAAAACCGGCAAGCTTTTGGCTCTCCCGTGTTGTTAGAGTCCAAGACTCGCTACTAAAAGTGACTACTTGGCTTATCAGCCCTTTGTAAATAATTTTGTTTTGCGCGATATATGGCGAGACATTTACAATGTCAATGTTAGTGTATAATGTTCGATAACCTTCTGAAATCCATGATGTTACATTTGCAGAAATTGGGTTTGCACATTGACCGTCGATTCCAAGTATTCGAAGAACACGCATCCTTTCCCTCGAATTATACGGTTTCAAACTACAGGATTTTCGTTGATTCTCATTTATTTTGTTTTTTGCATACCATACAAAAAAACATAACGTTTTTTCTATTTTCACTCTCCCGTTTTTTATAAACTCGAACAACACGGTTTCAAAGAACACGGAACGAATTAATCGTGTTCTGTGGAGGGTTTCCTGTATTTGGTCTTTGCTTCATTGATATGGAGCAAACAGAACTTCTTTTAGAGACACGTATAAGCTTGGCTAGATTCGGTTAAATTATGAACTAAACTTTTTTGATGTGGCCTTACGGTATTCGCCGCCAGGTTACAAACGAAGTCTTCTCGCGAGGGCACTTTTCAATATAGTTGTCAAATGTCATTTTTTGTACTCCAGCGGACGTAGTTTATAATAACATTTGCTAATAGTGCAACTTCCAAATCAACTTCCATTATTTTAATTTAATTTATTATTTCCTCAATAGAATTCCTTATGAGTTTTTCCTTACAGAAAAGTATGAAAAAAAAACTTGAGAAACTTTTTTTCTCTCAATTTTTTTTTTTTATACTTTTCTGTAAGGAAACAGTCATAAGGAATTCTATTGGGGATGCGCCGTTAGTATTTCGATTAGTCAGGCACAAGTTTATAAATAATTTCGATTTAAACATAAATGAAGCGGTCAGTAATAAAATTGAATCTAACATCCAACACAAAAGTCAACTTACAACTGACAACATTGACAAAAATACGCTCATTAATCAACATCTTGCATCGAATACTGAATTCAGCAAGGGACTTCCGAGAAAATTTGATACTCGTATATGGGCATGTACTCCAGCGGACGTCAGCTCGAGTAAAACCACTAAGCAATCGCTAATCATGCGAATTGAGAACTAACCAGTGGTGTTTACCATAATCTAACGAATTTCCTCTTAATTCATAAAGAGGCAATCTTCCATTTTCCCTTATGGCAGGACAAAACCAAAAATTAAATTTGTATCCAGGTTGAGTGACTCTACACTAATGCCGACAAGTTAATTTTATGTTGAGTCAGCACAACATTCACCGCCTCACAATGACCACGTTGTGTCAATCAAACTAACAAATTCCTGAAGCTATGTTTGACTTATTACTCTCCCCAGGATTATGCCACGAAACAAAGTACCTTAAAGAATTTCGATTTTCGAAATACGAACAATAACACGGCAGTGCAAAATACTTAAACGCTTGTCCCTCCACTTCCAGAACGTAAAGGGACTAAGAACCATATCTCGCGACGTTTTCTTAGCAATTCAAAGACTTCCATTTGACATTGTTGCTCTCACCGAGACTAATCTGAATAATAATTTCAACAGTAACAAGTTTTTGCCTCGAATTTCAATGTCTTCCGGAAAAATGGTTATATTGTCCAGAAACAAATTTAAACGGTAGAGGGGTTCTTATTACCATTCCCAACACTGATAACATCATCGCTAACACGTGTTGATTTTAAAATTAAAATAATAAAAATAATATTTGTATTCTATATATGTTGCCCTCTAAGATCGTGACCACTCAGCTTCTTATGGCATTTTTGTGGTTGGTGATTCTAATTTCCCCGACCTGAAATGGGATTATTCAGATTATGGCACTAAGTATATGTTGCGTCGAAAACACTAATCGCCAAAGAAAATTTCTTCACTTGCAATAAGTTGAATTCTGGAATCATACCACACTCACTATTGATTAGCAACATCAAGAACAGCCTAAACAGGAAGATTTAGACTATTCTTCTGTTGTCAACAATTATAGCGTCACTTCTGAAACCAGTCTAATTCTCTGTGACATGGATACCACTCTCCCATTTTAATCACCTTTGGAAGCATTTCTCGCTTCCGAGAGCCAGCACAGGTCTAACGAGTGGTTTACAAAGTGCAAGCTTACACGACTGCGACATATGTTTAGATAGCAATAACCGGGATTGGGCGTTGAAAACTCGATGTCCGACAGCGATTTCTGCTTTTATGTCTGCATGCATTTTATTTGATGATATATGTTATTACTGACCTGAAGTATTTGAAGTCTTCTACGCTATAAAAATTATGGTCCCCTATTCCGATATCTGCCATAGAATGCTCCTGAAGCCCTTTCCAAAACACCGACTTATTTCAAACTTATTGACATATTTAACGCCATCTTGAATAAGTAGGTCAAGTCGTCCCAAACGATTTTGCTAACTTTTTTTTGACAAATATAGCAAACAACAAATGTTTCATTATTAAATAATGAAATAAAAAAAATTAAATGTACAAAAGACGGTTTATTTTAAATTATTGTGGCTGGAGAAGCACGAAATGTGCATGGCGCAATTTTTTATACCTCTATTAATCCTAATTTTTTTATACGTCTAAAATCTATTAATTATATTAAATTATTAAGACAATATGGTATTAATAGTTATTAATTAAGTGGAATATCACTATATGTTTGAAAGTTATTAATAATATTTGATAATTTGTTGAATTTTTCATGTTTACATGATCAAATGGTATTTTTCATGTTTAAATGGTCAAATAAATTTTCTGCTTTCAAAATAAGTCACCTCGATAGCAGACTTAAGCCCGTGATTAAGATGTATGAGTATTCAAACAAATATGAGTTTAAAATTTTCAGACAAATTGCTTGTTGGGTGCATATAAGTCATCCAATCAGCCGTTCCACACGGGATGTCAAATGAAGCAGTTTCATCTTCGGTTCTTTCCCCATTTACCTATGATACCGTTGCTGGTGAAGCAGCTTCAACACAAATATAAATGAAACTTCTCTAATAACTCTAATATTTTTTTTATTTTCGAGAGAGCAGAATAAAACAATACAAAAAAAATTTTGTATTTAAATATAAAATAAGGTTTTAAATTAGCAATAAAAAATCAATTACGACTTATTTTGAAGCGAGAAGCAGTGCTTCATTTGACATCCAGTGTGCAACGGAACAATGAAGCATTAACCTGGTTAACTCAGGTTCATGTGCATGGAAACGAAGATAAATGGTACTATTCCATGGAGGAAATATAAATTGTTTGCTGAACATCTGACAAAGAGAAGAGCTAAAATTTATATTAGAGCGACGTGTTTCAACATTTTTATGTTGTGTTTCAACATTTTTATTGTATGGTAGAACAAATTGCAGAAATTTTTACATCAACAAAATGTAACCTATAAATTATTCAAAAAACTTTTAATTTGAATGTTTAAAAAAAGAATTTTATATCCCAAAATTTACTAAAAAATATAATGTTATTTTTGAGACGAAC
The DNA here is from genome assembly GCA_932526605.1 of Nephrotoma flavescens. Lineage (NCBI taxonomy): Eukaryota > Metazoa > Arthropoda > Insecta > Diptera > Tipulidae > Nephrotoma > Nephrotoma flavescens. The sequence continues at coordinate 190,374,706 of OW052222.1, read as the reverse complement.
AGAATCATGTGATTTTAATATTTTTTTTTAAATTTTCGAAAATATATAAAAAAATGCTCTACCATAAATACGTAAGGTATAAATTATTTAAAAAAATGAAAATATTTATTTTTAATGTTTGCCAATAAATAATATCCTTAAAATTACTAATAAAAAAAATAATATTTTCGGGACAGGTAGAATCATGTTATTTCATTTCTTTATTCAATTCTCGAAAATAAATAAAAAGTGCTCTGCTATAAAATACATAACCTACAAAATATGCACGTATTATTTTGTGCATTACTTACATGGTCGATCAATAGTCGCTCTATATTTTTGTCTCGTTTTAGTTTTGCTGCGAGATTTACTGGTAATATTTTTTTCCTGTGGAATAGTACCATAAGTTGAGTTCCGTTAAACCCGTAACTCAACAAAACTAGTTTGGTTGGATTAGGTTCTATCTGTCAACCTTTTCTGTCCGTATTTTAGTATTATGACTTAAAGTAAAATATTTTTAAAATATACCTTAATAATGAGTAAACTATCGAAATAAAATATAACATAGCTGTCAACTTAACTCGGTTTCATGGAAACGATACGAGTTAACTCCAAAAAATTGTTAACTGAACCAAACCACAGAATAGAAGAAAAGTCATAACGCTATTTTTGTATGGAAAAATATCGACTCATTTTTTTGATCTTGCTTCGCGAAAAATTGTTTGCAGGGTAGGGTACCCAAAAGAAGGAAAAATTCGTTATTTTTGAGTTTTAAATTTGAAATATATATTATTAAATATTAAATATTAAAAAAATTATTAAAATTTAAACATATTAATATAAATATTAAAATATTTACAGTTCAGAATCGTAAAAAAAGGTAGGAAAATGGTCGGTAGGTAATCTTTTGTTGGTCTACTCAATGGCTTCTGGATAACATCTATTCTGTGACCAAACCTAAACCCGGTACACGGAAACGGTACATGAGTAGTGTGAGAACTCGCTCGGCCCTGCGTATTCACTATTTTATGATGTTTAGAAGACAAAGCTACCTATGAATATGTTTTTAAATTTATTTAAACGTCGCTCAAAATTTTCCTTATTTATTTAGCAACGTTACAAAAATTTTAAAATTTTCCGTTAAGCTTTCGAAACATGAAATTAAATCAATCGTTTCACTAAATTATTATGTCCTACTAAATAATTTGTTAAATAATTTATTATTATTTGTAAATTTAATTAAATAGAAACAAAAAAAAAATAAAAAGCATATTGATATGCCCCCAAAATCGAAGGGAAATTTTCTACGATGTGAAATAGACCGTTCGTCGAAAGGAATTCTACCACAAAGGCGTCCCGAAAAGAAAGTATATTTTGATAACGATGATTGTGATTTTAAAGCTAACATTGATGTTGATAAAAAATTGAATTTGAAATGTAGTGAAATGGACGCAGTAGATGCGATGCTGTTGGAACATGAAAAGCGAATGGCTGAACTGGACGAGAAACTAAATAAATGTCTAAATTTAGGTAAGAAAATAATAATATATTAAGATATTTACAAAAATATCACCAATTTTCGATAAATAGGCGAGCAAGCGATTCAGAAGGCTTCCAAATCAGCTTCAAACCCAAATGAACTCGATTTACTGCTCATTCCGTCGGTTCAAAACTTAATTTTTAAATTTTACGTTGATTCGGGAATCGCAGATTCATCAGACGACTCTGACTATGATGCATGCACGTCACACACAAGAAAACCAGAAGGAACTGATGTGAGGCGGGCTTTGGCCAAATGCATTGGAGAATTGAAACAAAAAGGGAACCAACTAGCACCGCAAAATAAAAAGCGGGCTAAGAGCGTGATTGAGAAAAACCGAAGAAAACCGAACCACAAATTAGTATTTAATTCATCATGTGATTCCGTTCCTAGCTGCAGTGAAAAGGCATCTAAGTCATCATGTAATTCATTACACCCGGGTTCCGAAAAAAATGATTCGGTATGTGTACTATTTTGTCAGCCTGATGGCCGTGATAGTAATCCGCGATCAAAAGAACAAGAAGAATATGAGTTGTTTTGTGATTTGGCTAGATGTATCGGCGAGTGTATAAATCCAAATGATCTCGATGATTGCGATCAGAAACCAATGAAACCGACCGAAATGATTTCTAATCTGATAAGACGCCTTAAATGTTGTCTAAACAAACCAAACAGTCAGCGGGCGCAGAAATTAAAGCGTGACATTCCCATGCGTAAGGATGGTAGAAATAAACCTGATTATGGAAATGATGCATGCCGTGAAATGGAACATGCTAAAAAAGCGTCAAGTTCACCGTCAATTTGTTTGCCGCAACCAAAAAAAGTTCAGGCCAATGTTCGGGCATGCGAGAAGGATCAACCAGCGCCGAAAATTAAACCACGTTCAAAATCTCCGGTATGTGTTGTACAGTTAAAACAACCGGCCGGCAACAAAATTTTAGACTCAAGTTCATCTAACGGCAGTCATTTTGAGGATGCAGTCAAATCAAAAGGAGCTCTAATAGGCCACGCTCTGGTTAGATGCCTGAAAGCTTGTTCCCCAAAAAGAGGTCGGACACCAACCCCCATTAATTTGAATAGAATAAAATCACCCCAAACAATTAAATCGCATAAATGCAATCTATGTCCAGATGTACAAAAAAAACCAGCGGCACAAGATGTAAATAATCGTAATTTCGCTAAATGCTTAGATGGACTTCGACAAAGACAACAAAAACCGGAGCAGAAAAAACCTTGTGCTCTGCAACACGCTTGTTTGTCCCCTCTGTGTAAAATATGTAAACAAAGGGTGCCGCATAATGAAAACAAATCTGTTCAGATGCACTCACAGAAGCCACGGGCCCCAAAACGGCATGAAAGTGATAATAATCTGAACATCAAGGGTAAAGAACTAGGAGAGTGTGGCAGTTATTGCAAAGCTGAATTTAAACAAGCGACTTGTAAAACGCGACATTGGGATAAAGCTGCGCATGAGTTCGTTCGTAATCGGAAATAATGTATTTTTTGTCTATGGTGGTTCTGACAGCTTTCTGTTTTCATTAAATTAAAAATTGTTAATATGTTAATTTTATAATTGAATGCTTTAAATTATAATTAAAGGCTTTACACATACCAGGATGGTGGGTCTAACTCAAAATAGGCATTAAATTTAATGATTATATCATAAGATGGTGTTTGTTTTTTGAATCTATCGAATCTATTTCTGGCCGACTGCAAGTTTCTTTCAAATTCAATTTTTAATTTTTCCGAATTAACAACAATGGATGTCGTGTTTGTTTATGGTGTAGGGTGAACTCTCCTTGGTTTACCGCTGAAATTGGCGGAGCTGCTTGAAACAACGGTTTGTTAAGCATTGATCGATCACAATGGTAGGGCAATGGTACAACAACCCAATAAACCATCACAGAATAAATAATCAATTTCAATTTATTAAATCATACATTTCTTTTACAATATTACGCAAATCTCAAATACCAAACCTAAAGCTGCTACGGAGCACATAATCTCCAAGCTGTATTTATTAGATTACTTGGAGTATTAATTAATTTTACGCTACTTCCACCATCTGGGAAGGCGGTAAACATTCCCGGATACCACAATGGCGTATTTGCGCCACGCAACTGAAAATGGGTTTCGACCCGAAATGGATGCAATTCAATTTCACATTTGAGATTATCATTCGGTACACTGTCATTCTCTGGATAATCGTCCTCGCCAGGCTTCACAACATCTACATCTTCGATTTCCCCGATCGTATCAACATTATCGGGATACAAACATTCACTTGATTTTATTATAGCTTCGAAACGTTCCATTATACGGGGATTAATTTTGTTTAAATCATCAACTGGAATTGCTTTTGGAACCATTGATCCTGGTGCCGTAATACGTACATCAGTTGCATAAACACGTTTTTGGCATTCAGGTGGTGTTACTAATTCCGACATGAGTAATGGATCAGTCCAAACGGGAAGCTTTTGATTCAATAATTCAGCAAGTAGTTGTGGGTCTCGATCAGGACGATCAAGAGACAGGTCGATTACATTTCGCTTCAAAGCACGGTCGAATATAATTTTGTCAGGTTTACCGCATTTTGCATCATAGATAGGTATATCGATTCTACCCGTGCCCTTCATGTAATCACAGAAAAAATTTTCGAATTCATTCGGCTTTTCTACGGAACAAGTATCTTCCTTTTTTCGACGAAATAATAAATACGCATCACGCTCGGCCATATATCGCGTTTGATCTTTTGTTTGAACATCGGAAATGTTCGGGAAACTTCGTTTTCCATTTTCGAATTTGCTAAATAAACATGGTATTAGTGGTTTTTTGTTAGGCTTATTTATACTAGACGCGGCCAAAGAGCTTTTTGGTTTTTGTTGCGGTGGTAAGTGTTTGCATACTTCTGGACGTTTGTCTTCACCTTGTGCCTTAAAAGGACTAGGTACGCGTTTATTTTGCGGTGGTATACTAGACTTTTTTTGCATTTGTTCAAAATTATACTTGCATTTTTCGAAATAACTCTCTAACTCGCTTTTTCCTAGTGCTCCAGGACTGGGACTACGTTCGTGCTGATTTTGTATTGGTAATTGCGTCATCGTCAGATTTCTATCAAACTTTACTTTGTACTCTTCTAAACGGGCGCCTATATTGATTTTTGGCTCATCCTTAACCGGAAATTTAAACGGACAACTTGAGCGTATCTTTTGAGGTAGTTGACGAGGCATTTTCTGCTTATTATCAAAATCTTTTTTGCATTTTTCTAAACATTCCTCAAATATATTTCTTGGCGTATTTTCAACATTTTGGCAGGGTTTTAATTTTGTATTTATTGTTTGCTTTAGTTTCTCTCTACTACACGGACTTGAAGAATACGATCGAACTGGAGCGCTTAGTTTATTTCGTGAATGTGGCCTACTTTTACGAGGTAAACCTATTTGTTTACATACATTATCATTGTCGTCACTGAAACTTTTATTGCTAGAGCTTGATGATGCGATATCGCTATCGTCCGTCCATGATGCTTTTACCTTATACGCTCGTGGTCGAATCTTTGATTTGCTCAAATACTTGCGAAAATGACGGCTCAATCCTATCGTTTCGCTTTTACAAGACGTAGTTTCATAATCATCGGATGGTTTTACTGAAATATCGCTTTTGAATTGATTGCAAGATTTATAAGCTAAATCTTGAACTGAAGGTATTTTTAATGACTGAAAATCTTTGTGATCTGATTTGTTACATATTGCCGCAACAGCTTTCTCGCCTATTCAAGGGTAACAAAAAAAAACGTTTCAAAATATAAAACTCTTTGTAGAGATATTTTACCTAATGTAAGGAATTTATCCAGTTCAGCACCTAGTTTGGCCATCTTTTTTTCATTTTCTGCTAGCAACTTATCGATCATTTCCATCTCTTCACATTCCAAATTCAGTTCCTTATCAATAGTTTCTATTTTAGTGTTAAACGAGTGATCATCCTCATCGTAGCATTCCTTTTCGGAACATGAAGGCGTTTGACTTTTATTCTGTTTTTTGTTGCCACCTACTCGTTGCTTTCTGGGACAACAACCGTCTTCCATAATTTCCTTCAATTTCGGCATTTCATCGATTTGTACGTTTTTTTGCGGACTTCAATTTTTTTTTATTTTAAATAAATTAAATTATGGATAAATAAATCTCCTAAATTGTGTAAGTTATTTAATAATTTAGGATTATATCTTATAATAATTTCATGTTTCGAAAATTAAACGAGAAACGATCGGAGAGCTTTTTTGGTGTACAATTTAACAGGATATTTTGACGTTTGAATATATTTATAAAAACAAATTGATGTCATATGCAAACTGATGAATATATTTATCATCGAAATCATCTAGTTTTCGCTGATTTTCGAGGCGCTTGCGAGTTTAAAAGGCGCTTCAGACAATCCAATTTGTTTGGTTGGTTGGTTCGCTTTGATTGGGTTGGAGCAGGGCTGTATACATTATGGCCTTGGTTGGAGGTAAAATTGGATAATGCGTGTTGCAGTCGGTTCTATAAAATTAAGTTGGATCTTGGATGTATCGGATGGAAAATCCGAACCAACCAACGAAATTGGATCGTGTGTATTGTTGTTGGATGATATCTCGTCATTTATGTGATTATTCTATAGAACTTATTCATACACACTATACATCGTCGATTCCACTAAATCGTGACACTGGTTAATCGGGATACCCGCTTAATTGGGACAAATATTTTTAACACGATGTGTTCCGATTAAGCGGTTTCGGCTATGCGGAACCAGCTGCTTAATTGGGACAAATTGTACAAGTCCGATGTGCACAGTTAAAAATTTTTGATATGCGATTCTATTAGCATCGTATATACGTCCGACATATGCCTGTATCGAATTTCGATATTGGTATCGAAAACATTTGCGAGGCTATTTGTATTGAGTCTGTTCACTACGTGACTAAAAGTTACTTTTTATGACTACATGTCGTTCACTGCTTAGGTTGTCATCGACACCAAACGACAATTTTGTGTTTACTGCTTACTAACTCGGAATACTGCTGGAGCTACAATCGGATCAAAATAGAAACTTCAAATCATCCGAGTTCTATATGAACTGTGCTGTGATGATCATAAAATAGACCCGAACTAAACTATTAGACCCACAGTCATGCGGAACGATTATAGACGTTTAACCGGGCATTGAATAATCAAGATAATTGAAATCAAAGCTGATCTGAGAAGTACAAACATCGCACAATGAAATACAATCTATGAGTGAAAAATCAAATCCATTCAACAAGAAAAAAGAGAAGAACATCGAAAGTGGACAAAAACGTTGCGAACGGCCTTTAAGATTGTTAAGGAAGTTCGTGGATTATTGTTACCAAAGCTCGTAGTAGGTGATTATGTGGTTTAGCTTAAACATTTTGTAGAAAATTGACTACCGACTACAAAGCCATATGTGCTTATCTCGTATTTAATAAGCACGTAACAATTCGAATACGAGTACACCACATCATTTATATTTAAATTCACTGTGTACCACATATTGGATATCATGGTTTAACCTTAACGTAAAATCTAACAGAAAAGAAACCATCATATGTGGATATTATCTACTTTTATTTTCGTCTTGAAGGTAAGAAATGTAATTAAGAAGTAAACAAAAATAAATAAATGAATATCAACTCTTTTCTCGAGGTCTTTACTGCTTGTGTGATTTATTATAGCGGGGAAACCCGTCGATTCATTAATTTTGCGCTACTTGACAATGGCGTACGATTAGAATTTACTATACCTGAACATTAAACCAATTTTAATATTCTTACCATTGTGTGGTACAGCTTCTTATAACAATGGTGTACATTTACTCGTATCGTATGTCGTAATCTTAAAAACTTTCTTTTATTCAATATGAGACACAACGCATAAACAAGAGAAACTTTTTAAAACGAATTGTATTGATCACGTGCCGTACCGCAAATAAATATTCTGTATACAAGGTTTACATTTTTATTTACAAAAGACATTAAGATGTCTACTCGTATATATGAACGACCCTTGTTCTTGTGTTAATCTCAAAAATCCCAGAACAATTAAATATCGATTGTCTATATTGTAGGACCATGAACATTGAAATTCAACACACGATTGTCACCATGGGATTTTTTTTAATACTCTTCGATTTGATTGCCAATATTGAGCAATTTTCACGTTTTTGCACGTGCGGTCACTAAAACTACAATGTACATATGTTTATGTACGAATTCCGTGCAACCGCCCTGCGTCGGTTTACATTTGGGCCTTTCCAGTTGCTTTGGCTACTCATCCTGTTTCAGAAATTAATCGCATATTATGGTGGCGTGAGCGTCTATATCTTTCTCGCGCACAATTTAAAGTAGGAAATCCTGTAAGTCTTCTAATAAGTCGAACAATTTAAACTGCTTACTATATGACTCTTGTTCACAAGATTCTCGTCTTGGCAAATGAATTAATGTTGATCGTAGGTGCAATTGTTTTTACTTAATATTCGCATTTTGCCCAGATCTAAACCATGTTTTACATATTATATTGGTTGTACAGATAGGCCATACCAAGATCAAGATTGTTTTACTAATATAATCGACGTAGTTATACGAAGCACAGCATACCGAAACGTTAAAAACCCATCCGCCCTCAAAGATTGCGACGGTGGTCCTAAATATAGTTTTGATACGCTCGGAAATTTACCGATTTAGAGCGTCCATTTTAGTTCGAAATAAAATATATACGGCGAAAAGATTTTTTCTCGGTCATTCTTCCTTCACATTTTCCCATATCAACAACGAGGTGCACGGTAAGGATAGTGGACGTAAAGTTGTGTGTGAATAAGCATATATCGTTATATAATAAGAGTTGCATTGTGTAATTTATAATAATAATAAAAATCATAATATGTTATCAAGATAAATATTTCATGTGATTATAATAAAGTGCAATTTGTATAAAGAAATGTGTATAATCGTATTATTTATCCGCAACGAATGAATACCACACAGTCCGAGCAACAACAACAATTTCGATCGAGTCAATCCGGTATGGCCTAGATCTCTTCTTTGACCGAAGTCAAATTTCTACCAAATAACAAAAACTATACGATGTGTGCGAATATACAAATAGTATACATTTAGGAGGAATACTAGCAACAATTGTTGCGTGATAAAAATAAATTAATAATTAAAATTAATTGAGTAAATAGTCCCATATAGAAAAACATGATTTTTTATGATGGCCTTGGTACTTTAATACAAAAATGACAAATGGTCGGTTCCTGGGGTCGGTCATATCAATAACAAGCAATAACTGCAACAGTTGTTGCACGAAACTTCAATGAAAAAATTTTGTTTTACAGAATTCAAAAGTCCCATATATAGACATGGTTTTTTATGACATTTTTGTATTAAAGTGCATATTATATGAATAAAATAAATAATATAATAATTCATATACAAAAATTATTACATAGTGGGAATTTTAGTAAATATCCAAATAATACATTTTTAGATTATTTTTCATTCTTTGGAGTTTGGATATACATACATATGCTGATTTTATTCTAAATTATCAGCATTTGTCTCGCTCCAAATGTGAAAGAAAAAATTTATATTTGATCATGTATAAAAATGAGATAGTAACATTAAAACGATAGGATTTATACGTAAATTGTAATTTAATGCTCTTCTTTTCCTTCACAATACTTGTCTATAAAAAAGTGTAACTATCCTTTACGTAAAAAGCAAAATGAAACAACGTACAAGCATTCGGGTCGGGTAGTAAAATTAGTATGAAAAGAAAAAAAAAATCGTATGTAATCAGCCTACATGTAAATGTAACGAATACTTTTATTTTGAAGTAATCGTTACTTCGGGTAGTTAAAAGTAACGAGTATTAAATCCGAATAGTTACTACCCGCACATCTCTAATTGGAATGTACCGCAAGCTATTCTGACTCGTATCTCGTCGATATTGTTTTATATTTGAATAGTTTCTGGTATTCGTTCATTTTGTATGCTACAAACAACAAGATAATGGAACTATATATAGACAATCTTTCGATTTCTGCCCAGATTCTGTATTGTTATATCGCTTTTTGGTGGTTTTAATGAGTAATAGGCATGGAGATGTTACGGATATATTTTCTGTATTGAATACTCCATAATATCTTATGATATGGGTTAACACCAACAATTAATTTTTTGTGGATTTCTGTTGAACTAAGGTATGCATTTAGGTCCCCCAAAAGAACAATATAGCGTGACTTAAGATTGCGTTCTACTATTGACAAATGTAGTGCTCGGTGGCGCTGGAGCTTTTCACTTTGTTTGTTTTTTTGTAAACCACAAATGTCAATATTGCATTGATTTAGATTAATGTCAATAGTGTTAAGTTTGTGCTCACTGTTGAGTCCACGAGCATTCCAGGTCTCAAAAAATAGTGAGGGGGGGGGGGGGGGGGTGATCTTGTTTATTCACAACACATTTTAAATATTGTGGTAGGTCCGTGGCATTGGACAGGGGCAGAATATCTGCAGAAAACCACTTTAAAACCGTTTTTTTTTAACTTTTCGTTACTTTTTTTGAAAATGGACAAAAAAAGCGATTGACTTCCATAGAAATACACTAAGACTTCAAACTTGAAATGTGAAATTTCAACATTTATGTTTTTGCAGTTGTCTTGTTTCCGCTTAATATGTACCTGTTGGGTTTAGTGTTATTTTATGTAGAAGCGTTAATCAACCTTTATGCTAGAAATCATTTCCGTTATATAGCGGAGGTTCAATTTCTTATGGCATTAGAAATTCATGTCCAAGTATTTCCAATGAGTATTCCAATTTCAGTTTCTCAAGTAGTTTGTTTAATAAAGCGGTATAGTATATTGAGGTATATATCACTATTTCAGATTAATTTCACTTTTACTATATACATAAACTCGGCAATGACTAGTTTCAAAATGATTTTATTTGATTTTAATTCTTTCAACCTAACTGTTTTCGGTCTGTATTCTTCGAAATGCTTAGAGGATACATATACTCTTTTTCTTTTGTGTTTATAGACTTTGTAATATTCCCATAAACCGCAAATCAGTTTTGAAGTGGATATTGAGTCTAAATGATCGTTTTTTTCAACAAGTACACTTTATTTTTGATTGACGTTTTAAATTTCATTTATTCACTATTCTATAATTTCTAAATTTATTTTCTAGGTATAATTTATATTAATTTATTTATTAAATATTTAATTTATTAATTTAAGGAACATTATCAGATATGGGTCTATGGGATCATAACTCATAACTTCTAATTAGTTTAATTTATTTTAATTATATTAGTCTTATAATAAGTTGTATGTTGTCGGCGGGGGGTGCGGAGTGGGTGGATTGGGAGTCGTGGATTTTCGGGACACGATTGGAGCCTTCTTTCTCTCGTCTTTGCTGTTGAATGGTTTGTGTTTTTGATGCAGATTTTCTTAAAACTTAGCCTGTTCTGGAGGGTTTCTTTTAATATGTTTGGTTGTTTGATTGTAAAAATCGAAGGAGGGGGCGTTTTGGCTGTGTCTTTGGGGTTTACGTTTTTGGACTTGCTAATTCTGCATTTCTCGCTGACAATATGAATGTTTGTATGTGGTATAAATTATATATTTGTATTATTATAGATGTGTATGAATGGGTGATATTGTGTATAAATATTTATATTTATGTACATATTGTATGAATTATTATTTATTTATAATTAGTTAATTTAATTAATTATTATTTAATTATTTAGTTTTGCCTTATATAGGTGGGCGCGGCTGAACCAAATTATTAAAGTGTTGAATTTTATGGAACATTATTCTTGGTGAAGTCTAATTTGGAATTATTTTACAGATCTGTTTTTGAATATAAAGTATATTTACTATTTCTGATTTAATTGCTTATTGTGTAGTTTGGATTTTTTTTTTGTTATTGTGTTACTAACTATTGGATTTATTTAGGTGTCTGTAACCGGGCCGATTCAATCAAATCAATTTTGTTGCGAAAGCCGAAAAGTATTAATATAGTATTCAATTTCAGGTGATTTCCCGATACATGTGAAATAATAACATTTTTTCTTAGGTTGATGTTTTAAAGAAGCAATTGTTGATGACCAATACCATCGTTATCCATTTAACCTATTAAACCTCTATCCTTCCCCAAGTAGATTAGTTTTGTGCTGTCTTTGTGTTACTAACTATCGGCTATACCTAGGTGTCTGTAACCGGACCGATTCTTTCCCACTTAACTTACCTATCCAATCCTTCGGTTTTGTTATGTGTAAAAAAGAGTGTACGGTGGGCCCGGCGTCAACCGGGAGCTCCTGTGTAAGAACTTGGTCGTACATTCAGAATCAATCAATCAATTTTTGTATTAAAGTGCATACTAAGTCCATCATAAAAAACCATGTCTATATGGGAATTTTGACTTTATTTTTGTATTAAAGTGCATGCTAAGCCCATTAGAAAAAACCATGTTTAAATAATAGGACTTTTGACTTCTGTAGAGCTAAATTTTTCATAGAAGTTTCGTGCTACAACTGTTGCAGTTATTGCTTCTTATTCAAATGAACCAACCAGTTAGCATTTTTGACATTTAGTATATGGGACCGACCATTTAGCATTTTTATACTTTAGACTTTGTTATGCTTTAACTTACAAACACGTTTTTTTTTACGTCGCGCATGTTCAGCACATTAAAGCCTTACTTTCAAATTAATGTTTCTATAAGCTGCGATTTTCTGAAAATAATCGAACTGATTTAGCGATAATTTTTCCAAATTTCCCCAATTTAAAATTAAAAAATTAATTTTTTTAAACAAATAATTTAGATTTAATAACCCTCTAAGTATAACAGAAAAAATCTATCATAATTTTGTATAGTTTTTTTGTAATATCGTTGTTCTGTATAGTTCTGTATAATAACGGAGTAGTTCAGAACTACGCAGAACAGCGATATTACAAGAAAACTATACAACTTTTATGATGGATTTTTTTGGTTATATTTAGAGGATTATTAAATATAAATTATTTAATTAAAAAAAACTATTTTTTTAATTTTAAATTGGGCAAATTTGGAAGAACTATCGCGAACTCAACTCGATTCTCTTTGAAAAACGTAGCTGATTGTGTTACACAATTTTATTTGTATTCGCCTAATTGTTTTCTAATTTTTGTATCGTATCAATATTTCGATTGTATTGCATATTTTTATTTTTATTCGCCTAATTGTACTCTATTTTTTTTTATCTAAGAGCAAGATTTAGGGAAATAACTAACCAATACATATATATATATATATATATATATATATATATATATATATATATATAGCGTATACGTATATGAGATTTTTTTTTTTTTGTTAAGTATTTGATAGGCATAATTAAAAACTTGTTGCAGGTGCGGCGATGGTTCCGAGTGTTGTCGAAGAGCAGTAAGTATCTGGGGGAGATACCGGAGAAGAGCATAGTGATGACTGCAGATCGTATATACCAGTTCCGATTGCTATAGGGCAGCAAAAATAATCGGAAGCGGTGATTGATGACCGCACAATCATAATGTTGGAAAAGTTATACAAAACTCATAACCCAAGCTTGTTATAGGCACTAGCGGGGAGCAGTTCTTACAACTTCTCAAGGACGGCATATAAATAATATTTATTTATTTATTTATTATTATTTATTTATCTTCTTTTCTTGAATACACATAAATTATTACATATAAAGATTTAACTAAAAACAAAAAAAAAAAGAAAAAATTATAAATATTTAAGATTAAACTGTAACATAAATATTCAGGCCGTGTGTTAATATTGTTACGATTTTGCCTTGTCACTCAAGGTTCGAATCACTGGATTGTGAATAAATACAACTGCTTCAAATTTGAACTCACACAATTTATTTACACAACACAATTTATTATACAACACAAAATTCACAATTAATTATTATAATTATAACACACTTTTTAATTATCACTTTAATAATCGCTTTAATAATCACTTTAATAATCTTTCTATTTAACCTTCACTGTATCACGTTTAAAATAAAACTCAGCATTCCACGTCAACGCGCGCCTTTATATACCAAAATATTTGTTTTTAGAATAATCCTAAATGCGCAACAATAATCGAGCAAATATGTTAGTATAGAAATGACGCCTAAATGTTGTGTATAAATCATAAATGCAATTGAACTATTAATGAAATTAACTTATTCTATTCTAATCTAGGTGTCACCGTAACAATATGTTTAAAAAATTTAGTTAAAATATTGGTAAATAAAAAAAAAAAAATATGGTGAATTATTTTTAACGTAGTGGGAAATATTTCTGTGTGAATTAGTTAAAATTTTGACATTATCAAATATGGAACAAAATTTAGAAATTTATTTCATTATAATTTTAATATTCAAGTTAATTCTTCAAAAAGATCGATTATCGATTGATTTAAGGAAATGTAAAAGAAAATTCACGAGAGGTAAGTGTTTTAAAGTCACCTTAATAATCTCAGTAATATTGCAGATGTATTTTCTATATTCTAACCATTAGAGTATTGTCGATTAAGGGTCTATTCTGATGATGTATCATCACTCATCAGCTATTTTAAATATGGACAATAGAAAAACGCAGGAGCACTTACGAGTTACATCACACAGTTTTCGAAAAATTCTAGAATTTATGCCCCATAAAAGTCATGGCTGGAAAACAGAGTACGAGCTTATGGCATTTTTGTACTGGATGGCAGCTGGATTTAGTTACCGAGTAGCCGGTGGCTTTATTGAAATCAGTCGGTAAGAAGAAATATATTTACAAAATAAAATGTTAATTTCCTCTGTACTAAACAATTTGCATTTCATAGCTACACCGTTAAATCAATAATCCTCAAAATGCTGGAATATTTTGCGCAACATATGCGCCATTCAATAAAATCCCCGCCGAACGAAGAAAGTTCTGAAATTGAAATGAAGTTTGGCAAATGGCAAATAACACGAATAATCAGTTGTATTTACTTGGTGATAGTGGCTACCCGTGCCAATTAAAACCAGTCACTGTAATTACTCCTTATAAGAATGCTGTTGGCAGAAAAAATTTAACACTGCACACAGCAGGGCTCGCAATGTTGTGGAGTGCGCATTTGGTATTTTAAAAATGAGATGGCGCAATATTTTGAATCGGTCGCTTGAAATTAAAATTGTGAACAGTATAAATACTGTATTTGCAGCATGTGTTCTTCATAACATATGTGTAATTTGACCTTCAACCGACATACATATAATTACGAACCAAGTTAATGTACAGACCGCTAAACGAATTTATTCTTTTGAGAGAACAAAATTAATTAGTAAAACGTCGACGTTTATGCTGGAATGTTGTATTTTTACAAGCCAAATACGCCCAAAAGCCCATTAATTTTTTTATCTAGCCGCCGATCTCGTTTTCGTAAATATTTTTCTTGTGCATTTACCACTGGTTTTGATTTTTTACACGATCCAGAATTATTTGAACTATTCGACAAATCACTATCCCGTGATGTAGAACGCGTGGAACTGAAAAATATCGAAGGCGTCGAACTGTGTGTTGAACCATTTGAAGTTGATGGCATTGGATCTACTGAATCCAACACTTCTGTCGCGGTTTCCATTTCATCTTCAATTGGCCGTCTATATACTCCACGACTATTGGAAAGCAAATAGGAAGGATGATAATTATCTTTATTATGATGGGCATACTCATGAATAATTTTAAAATACGGAGAGTCCTCCCTATTTAATTTTTCCGCAGGAGCTTCATCCCCAGCATGGTCTCCCGTGTTTATTTTAAAAAACGTCTAAAATATAACAACTAAATTAATGAGGGAAGCCTATAAATATATTGTTTGTAGAGAACGTGAACCTTATTTTTTTCATGAGACCACTATTGTTTACAAATTAGGTAGGTTTTGTCATGACTGAAATGACATTCCTAAACAACTTGTCTGGAAATTTAAATAGATAAGTAAATCGTAGAAGTCAATATAAAATAAAGATAAATTATACCTTCAACCGATACTGACATTTGAGTTTTTCCCAGTGAATAAATGATCCAATGTTATTTGTGTTTAGAGCAGCTTTATTCTTTAGTCATACGTCCTTAATAAATAAAAATGTGTTACAAATTATATTTAAACTAAATTTATATTATATAATAATTACATGTAGAATACGGCTTTTCGACGTTTCTCTTCCCTTTTGTACAGCTCGGTAAACTCATTGTTTCTTGTATTCGTATATTTGAAAATATATTTTAAAATACACTGCAATGCCCTGTATGTAAAGAGTTAAAATACAAGTTATGTTTTTTTAACAACAGTTGCCAAAATTTATAGACGGTATCGGTCCTGAAACTGAGCCCTGCGGTACTCCGCACTTGACTTTTCTAAAATCGCCAATACAGCTCGAAATTTTGACCCCTTGTTGTCTATCTGAAAAATAAGAGCGAAACAAGTCAATTTAACGAAATTTACTGCAGCAGATTGATCATTTCTCAGCGACAATACAATACGGTTTACAAGCAGCGCAGCTTCGGCACTTTTACCCTGTCTAAAATCAAATTGACTAGTTGAAAGAAAATTGCATTTTGCAAGAAATGAAAGTAAACGATTTTTATGAGTTTATGATTTTTATGAGTTTATTTTTCAAATCAATCATTTTAGACAAAGAAAACGAAATCCATGGACAGATTTTTTTAACCCGAGATTGCTGAACTATAGTACATTCGGTAATATGATCTGAAAAAGTGTCGAGAAATTTAATGAATGCTTGATTTGGATCTTGTTCAGTAAACACGTAAATCCAATTATCTAGACACACATCCTCTTTTAACTTGGAAAGTTCAACCCTCCGTTTCAATCGCTTAAAGTTATCCTTTGTGATTTCAAGAGATAACACACGATGGTCAGTTAATTTACAATCTAAAACTTACGCATTCGCAATTAGTTTAGAATTATTATTTAATGTCAAAAAAATGTGGTCAATAGTACTCGAAGAAGTATCAGTAACTCTATAGTAAAATCTTGAATTAGAGGGATCAATCCAAATAAAGACAGCATTTGAAGATATTTATTAACATTTTGATTCACAGAACTTGAACCCGAAATATCAATATTTAGATCACCAATGACAATTAAATTAGATAAACTGTAAATTCTTCAATAAATTCTAGTACTGAACTAGAATGAAGACGATCTACTCCAACGACGCAAAAACTCTTAGAATCGATTGCAAAATTAACCCTTAATATACATCAGCAGTTTTTAACGTTTTTCTAACAAAATTGAAACTTAAACCTAACCTCACATTTACTAGAATACCTCCAGCTAAGTAACTATTGTTACAGCTGTCAGCCGAATTATAATTAGGATTGCTATAACTAGAAACCAAGGTGGTATAGGAACTGAGATGTGTAAAAATTTTATCACAATGTTCTTGTAAACTACGAGAATTTTGGTGAATTATACACAAGGAGTTTTCACCTTTGGAAGTAGGGTAAGTATTCGTTGATGAAATCACTCAACAGTTGAGTATGACCATCACAATTTACATTAGCCATTTAAAAAGAAAACAAGTTATAAGTAAAAATAAAATTTATAATTTGTGAAGGTCTTCCCTGTCTTAGATTTCCAATCTATCATTCCCATCAGTTTCCCTCAAAAATATCTTCGCACTCCGTGTCCGTCACGCCAGCCGGAACCATATCAGCCGGAACGAAACAACAATTGCACAAGTAGCACGATGTATTGTGCATCATTGTGCACTAAATGTTTTTTCAGCCGGAACCTTATAATTTCAGCCAAAACCTGATAAAGCCATCCAGAACAATACAACAGCAAAACCAACTATGGCACAAGTAGCACGATGCATTGTGCATCATTGTGCACTATATATTTTTTCAGCCGGAACCTTACAAATCTAGAAATACGCGATTTTTCGAAAAAGAACCTTACAAATTCAGCCGGAACCATACCCTATACGGCCAAACTAAGTATGGCACAAGTAGCACGATGCGTTGAGCATCATTGTGCACTATATAATTTTCCATCCGGAACCTTATAAATCCACCAATATATGATTTTCAGTGGAACCTTACAATTCCAGCCGGAAAAGATGGTAGCACAATGGATTGTGTATCATTTTGCAGTAAATGATTTTTCAGCCGGAACCTTATAATTCTAGCCGGAATCTGATAAAGCCATACAGAACCCTACAACAGCAAAACCAACTATGACACAAGTAGCACGATGCATTGTGCATCATTGTGCACTATAAAAATTTTCAGCCGGAACCATACCCTCTATACAGCTAAACTAGGTATGGCACAAGTAGCACGATGCATTGTGCATCATTGCGCACTATATAAAAAAATCTTATACTGCTGATTTTTCAAGGTTCCGGCTTTAAAATTACATAGTGCACAATAATGCACAATGCATCGTGCTACTTGTGCCGTAGTTGGTTTGGCTATAATATGGTTTTGTCTGGCTCTATCAGATTCTGGCCGGAATTAAAGGGTTCCGTTTTAAAAATTATGTTATGCACAATGATGTACAATGAATCGTGCTACTTGTGTCATAGTTAGTAAGGCTGTAGAGGGTATGGTTCTGGCTGAAATTGTAATGTTTTTTCATGAAAAATTGTATATTACTGGATTTATAAGGTTCCGGCTGAAAAATTATATAGTGCAAAATGATACACAATGCATCGTGCAACTTGTGCTATAGTTGGTTTGGCTGTAGTATGGTTCTGGCTGTTTTTATCAAGTTCTGAGAGGAATTATAAGGTTCCAGCTGAAAAATTATATAGTGCGCAATGATACACAATGCATCGTGCAACTTGTGCTATAGTTGGTTTGGCTGTAGTATGGTTCTGGCTGGCTTTATCAAGTTCTGGGAGGAATTATAAGGTTCCGGCTGAAAAATTATATTGTGCGCAATGATACACAATGCATCGTGCAACTTGTGCTATAGTTGGTTTGGCTGTAGTATGGTTCTGGCTGACTTTATCAGGTTCTGAGAGGCATTATAAGGTTCCGGCTGAAAAAGCATTTAGTGCACAATGATACACCATCCATTGTGCTACTTATGATGTACTTAGTTTGACTGTAGGTTTCGGCTGAAATTGTTAGGGTTTTCCCTGAAAAATCGAATATTGCTAAGAGGAATTATAAGGTTCCAGCTGAAAAATTATGTAGTGCGCAGTGATACACAATGCATCGTGCAACTTGCGCTATAGTTTGTTTGGCTGTCGTATATTTCTGGATTTGTAAGGTTCCGGCTGAAATTTTTTATAGTGCACAATGATGCACAATGCATCGTGCTACTTGTGCAATAGTTGGTTTTGCTGTTGTAGGGTTCTGGATGGCTTTATCAGATTCCGGCTGGAATTATAAGGTTCCGGTTGAAAAATCATTTACTGTAAAATGATACACAATCTATTGTGCTACTTGTGCAATTGTTGCTTGGTTCCGGATGATATGGTTCCGGCTGGCGTGACGGACACCTTCCTGAGCCAGAATTTCTATGTTTCAAACGATATGAATGATTTATATCTGTGGAATGAATTGGCAAGCCCAAGTCATCATTTAGGATCGGCATCACAATTTTTTCGGTGTTTTCATTTTCAACCAATGGAACTCCAACCAGATCGATTGCGTTTTGATACTTAAGCTGCTCTAAAGTATCGATTCTCTTCTGCATTTGTATAACTTTCTCTTTTAAATTCGTATTTTCCTCCATGAGATATTTTACGAAATTTTCAATTTTTCATCCAAAGCTTTATAATTTTCTGTGGATTCATTTCTGAGCTGTTTAATTTCACTACATGTTGAATCAACAGCTGATAGATTGATCAACGGCTATTCCGGTGTTATTGAATCAATTAACCGTTGATTTTGTTTTTATGTTTGGTAAAACATTTAGGGGACTAGTTTATGTTCATGTTACACGCTTCGTTAAATACTATGTTATGTTAAATGTTGCGTTATATTGTTGCGTTGATTACGTGACATTTTAACGCAACATGTTATACTGAAAAACCTCGATTTAACGGAATAATTGGGGACTCCGTTAAATACTATTTAACATCCGAATGTTTTTAAATTTAATCTATTCGATCGAATTTAATGTGGGACGGAACTCAGGCATTTCTTAGCCGATTATGTTTGGATCGGGTATGTTGGATGGAAGTGGGATTTTTAAATTATTTTTGGAAGAAGTTCTAGAATATGGCCATCTAGGACGGAACTCGATCAATTCTTAACCGATTATGATAGAATTGGGGTACGTTGGATGGAAGTGGGAATCTTAAATGATTTTTGGAAGAAGTTCCTGAATATGGCCATCTAGGACGGAACTCGATCAATTCTTAACCGATTATGATAGAATTGGGGTACGTTGGATGGAAGTGGGAATCTTAAATGATTTTTGGAAGAAGTTCCTGAATATGGCCACCTGGGACGAAAACCGATCAATTCTTAACCGATTTTGATGGGATCGGGTATGTTGGATGGAAATGAGAATCTAAAATGATTTTTGGAAGAAATTCTGGAATAAGGCCACCTGAGACGGAACTCAATCAAATCTTAACCGATTATGATGGGATTGGGTATGCTGAATCATGGAAATGGGATTCTTAAATGATTTTGAGAACGAATTCTGGAATATGGCTACCTGAGATGGAACTCGACCAATTCTTAACCGATTATGATGGGATTTGGTATATTGAATGGAAATGGGATTTCTAAAAAAACCCTTATGAGAAAGACCTTATATTTTACCAAACATTTGCGGTTCAGGTGGAGCTTGAACCCAGTTCGTTTTTTTATTTTTCTCACATACCGTACAAGACCTCTTTTTTTGTGCGGTGATGTTATCAATATCAGTTAATGATACATAAGTGTCAAATCACTTGAATAATGCCACAACAACTTATCTCATTCTCATCATCCCTAAAAAAATGTTTGCATTCAGTGACTTCAAGCCGCGATTTGTCACGAGCTGTGTTCAATGAAGTAACTGGATATAGGCGTAGAATGTCGTGTTACCACAGATCCTTGAAATATAAACTCTTCAACCTTTTCATAATGTACGTGACCAAAAGAAATAATCCCACATCTTTGGCTCCTTGCAGTAATCATCATCTTTGTTGATTTTAAGGCAATATGTAAAGCTGATGGAAGAAAAACATTTTGGGGTTACAATAAAAAAAAGTTGTGTTAAAATTTAGTAAGCAGCTTTACCTCTATTTGTATTACTCTTCTCTATGCTTGTAGCCTGTATCCAGCAAGTCTATTCCACGACAATAATGTCAGTTTTGCTGATCTCCCTTCTTATGTAGTGGACATTTCAGAGTTGTCCTCCATTCTGCTGGGCTTCATTAGACCAAATTGACGATATAAGACTAAAAATGTGGTAAAATGGATGGGTCGGTCTTTGTTATTATTAACTTTTGATATAACATTGCGCTCTTCGTGATATGATTGGTCAGGTGGTAGGGTCACCTCGAAGTTGTTTTGAGCATGTCTGTTTAGAAATAAAAATAATTTCGTTATATATTGAGGACAGTTTTAGTATTTAACTGTAGTTTTGCGGAGTCATTGCGAATCGCACTACTGCGTGGGTGGAGTCGTTTATTGTGTGGCATTCCCGTTTTGTAGTCATGCTGAATAGTATCCGTATATTCTTCATCCAACTAGTTAGTTTTTGCTTCATTTTGTCACGCCGAAGCATCTGTTACCACGGATTTCCATTACGCCGTTGTTTGATATCCACGCGACTTCATTGATACGTTTAAGTGGAAAATATATGATTGCAACCTCCGAATTGTTGAGCATTGAATTCGTATAAATTTTGACGTCGTGATGTTGTTGTATTTTTCTCAAGGCGCTCTCCATAAATATTCAACAAGAATTGACGGATTAGATTACTGATGAATCTGACTTGAAATTCGGGTTTATCGATTTTATTAAGTTTAAACAGAGTGTAAACCCACGGTGGCTGTAATCGACGATGTCATTATCAAATATACATGTTCCATGTAGTCCTTTTAAGTTTTAATTGAGATGTCTCTTCAATTATCTATATCGAATATTTAACAATCGCATATGGAAATATTTTCCAACGTTAAATACTGAAGAACTTTTTAAATAAGCTTGTTAAATTTCGCATGCCCTCAGGTAGCCAAGATAATTTAGAAATTGCCCCGTATGCTTGGGCGATGTTTACACAACCAAATACTACTCGAAAAAATATAAAAAAACGGCAAAATTTCTAAAATATGATTTCTTTATTGATTGATACCGGTAGTCACGTTCGAGTGTACCCACCCATTTTGTATTGCTCTATTCACGGAATTAATTAATTTGGGGGTTTTGCTACTTAGGCAAATAAACTATTGTTACAAAGTGAGATTTGATTACTTAAAAAGATCAACATATTCTAAACTATTTAATCCAAAGCAGTTTACAACATTTGTGAGCCTCTTATTTATGCACCCATTATTGATACACTCGGCCACTTTAAATAAATTTTTACTGCAAAAAATTTCTATTTCGTTAATCTGTTTTATTGTTTTCTTAATTTTTTGTTTTTTTTATCTCGCGAGATTACAAAAACAAAAAACCAAACGAACTGGTTTTATCATTAATATTTTCTTAACACTTTGACTGTCCGGATTTAATAATTATCTGAAAACTTATTAGTTATAGATGGAGGAACTATTAAATGTACTACCCAGGTAGTAAACCTTGGATTAGTACGTATATTACTAGAGGCACTTCAAAAAACACTGTCCGCCAAAATGTTTACAAAAATTCATTAACTTTATAGTTGGTGTTGTTGTTTCCCGCTGTATAAATTTACTTAATAAAAAACGTATAAAATATTATTGAACAAGATAGTAGTAATATAATTAATAAATAAATAAAAATCACTGTGGATCAATACCAAAAAAAAAATAAAAAAAAATAAACGTAAATCTCATATTAATTTCAGTTATTAGTGAGCTGTCTATAGTGCGAGTTCACAAAAGTTGAGTTTCCCAATAAATAATTAATAAGTAGAAAAATTAATAATAATTAAAATGAATAAGTTAATTATTTTTGCAATTTTCACAACGTGTATTGTTGGTGTTTTCTCGCAGAGCAGTGAACGGACCGGGCTACGTAAGTTTTTTTTTTATTCGACGTAATACCAAATTAAGTAAATATTAAGATTTCATGGTATCACGATAGTGTCGCGACATAAATATAAATATAACACACAGTTTTTAAATTTGTTAATGACCCATATTAAAAAAAAAAATTAAATTTTATTTGCATTATTACGATCGCAAATGTGAAGTACTTCAATTGAATTTATAATCAGACTGATATCGAATTTTGTATTATTGTCATCATGGTGGAGTGACAATCGATATCGATTATAGTTTATAAATCATATATTATTGACCTTTTGGTGAGATCTAATTCAAGACAAAATACTTGAGTGCGTTCATGTGTGTGTTAAATTATTAAATAATTGCATTCAAATATTCTACATTTGTATTGATGTAGTGTGATAATGATAACACCGGTCAAATTTTTTCGTGATTACATAAATTATATAATATAGAGACATCAAAATGCGAACGTGTTACGTTTACTAATATGTAAGAAGTAACCTGTCATTGAGTAATCACCTAACATTACTCGTAATCGTCGGGAGAATTCTATGATGACAAATGAATTTGTGAACGATTTAATGGAACTGGTTTGTTTGTTGTGTTGTGTGGCCATAAATAATTTCGCACCTCACAAACTGGATTACTGTAAGGTTATCGGGTTGATTGTTATACATATGTACGATTATATTGAGAACAAAGCTAATTTTATAACGTCTGTCTGCCATAAAGTGTTAGGAAGTATTTTCATACTTTGTACATATTTGTTTATGAATTTATAATTAATAATAACGAAGTAATTGCAAAATGTATTCTAATTTTATGAGTAATTGCCATCATTTGGGCGGTATTTCTTTTGATGGCAAACTTTTTGACCTTGTAGGAAAATACATTCTTTTGCGCGCTTGCTTATGTTGATTAATGGTCATCGATTTTATAGTCATTTGGTTTGTGTGTGTGTGTGCTTTATGACGAAGTTCGATGTTTTACCCTTCATTATCTCGCAGCTTTTATATGAGTTTAACAAGCGTGCTCACCTGAAAACTTTGTGTGTGCGTGTGCAAAGAAAGTGTTTTGTGTAAAATCCGAATCATTGCGGCTGACGGTCACATTAAGATGACATACATTTAAATATTGATTCTACTACCTGTAAAATTTATTTTTATTTATTTGAATTTGATTCCAAATTACAATTAGTTTCATTTTCTTTATCTTTTGGAACAACCGAACGTTTTAACTTAATCCCTGAATAGCCTGGTACTATCTCATAACTATCCAACTCGATCTCTGAGTTCTCTACCGTAATTAGAGGTTTATTTGATTTATGTGACGCACTATTTTACGACCGTTTTCTATTCGACATAAATATGTTTGCACCCTTTTTTATCTATAGTGGTATTGTAGTCACGAAACCTCCTTTTCGAATATTTTACTTGGTTATGTAATCTCTTATCTATAATTTCTGCTACTGCACTATTGAGATCTGGATTGTATGTGTAGGTAACCTTTAAAATAAGGTGGTCTGATTAAGTCAAATCTTGTTTTGATACTCCTATCCAACATTATTTTTACTGCAGATTCCCCGATGGAACAATGTGTTGAAAGACGATAGTCGAATAAATATCTGTTTATTATAAGGTTCAGTGTGTCGTTATCATTCGGCATGTCTCTGATTTTTATATGATGATAGAGTGCTGCACAAAATTTTTTTTAAACTCTTTACTGAATGTTCAGCTGCGCAATTTGAAGATGGATATCCTGGAGGAATAGCAATATAATGGATTCCATTAGATTCACAAAATAATTGAAATTCATTTGATGTGAATTGTGCACCACAGTCGGTTACTATGGTATCAGGAAGGTCAAAACGTCCAAAAACCTCTCTTTGGTTGCAAATACTTCAACCCACTTTGAAAACGAGTTTGTAATTATTAAATAATAATTATGTTTAACTGGTCCTGCATAGTCTAAATGATTGCGACGCAAAACTTTTTTCGTATTTCCCCAAGGAATCAGGTCAGATTTTACAGGATCCGGCCTAACCGATAAACATGACATACAATTTCTAACTTCGTTTTCTAAATCATCATTCATGTTGGGCCACCAAACATCGATTTATATATTTTACAAAATTTCTTTTTGTATACTTTTGGTATTATACCCCGATAAACCCACATGATAATTTCGTCTTGAATATATAATTCGTCTTTTCTTTTCGATCAAATTATGATCAGTTATGATCAGTCTTCGGCATCTTTAACTGGCAATGGTAATCGCGTTTCATTAGAGTGAATTACATTACATTAGAGTGAATTAGCTATAAAATTTATATTTTTCTTACTTTCACAAACTGACGCTAGATGTCCAATCTTCCCACACTTATTACAAGTCGCATGTATAAACATGCAATACTTACTTTCGTGATTTTTATAACCGCAGTGAGTATACACCTCTTTAAATTCCTATTTGCCTTTTGGGTTCCACTCGCTGTCATTTCCTGTAAATTTTTTTAATTTTGTTTTTAATTTTGTTAGTCGCATTATGCTACCGTTTATTGTTATTCTGTTTAACATAACAAATTTGATGAACCTGT
The DNA here is from genome assembly GCA_932526605.1 of Nephrotoma flavescens. Classification (NCBI taxonomy): domain Eukaryota; kingdom Metazoa; phylum Arthropoda; class Insecta; order Diptera; family Tipulidae; genus Nephrotoma; species Nephrotoma flavescens. The sequence goes on along the minus strand of OW052222.1, from coordinate 190,349,351 downwards.
TTCAAGTGATTTCCCATTTGGTTTTCATATTTTAACGCGATGTTTATTGCTTTGTCCCATGACATGGTTTTTGTATCTTCTTCCGTCAATCTTTCGAACATTTTCCCAGATAATCCAGTAATAAATTTGTTGGACTGAATATTCGATCATCATTTCACACAACTCCCATATCTTTTCTGAAGGCGCAACAGGCGTTGATATATCGCGTACGAATTAGCATCAATTTCACTTAAAATACACACTTTTTTATCTTTTTCATCCACGACTTTTGTGAGTGCAAAAAATTTCAAGTCTTTCTTGATATAATAACCATTCATCATTTTCGGGTGAAAACTCAGACATTTATCTCAGAGGATTCATTGCCATTTTTAACACTCTTTGTATTCCTCTAGTCGCATCACTTCAAGTGACATGACTCATCTTCCAAGTTACTAGATCATTAAATCGAAACTTACAAAATAATAATTGTTCAATAGAGTCGTTCTGGCTATTTTTTAAATCGTAGTATGCTGCTTTATAAATATTTCCTATCGACTGCTATCATTTCAAACGACAATTTGTACCGCTTACCAATTTTGACGTCACAAATAAATAAAAAAAAAAATCAAACTAATGCAGCCAACTAAGATTTAAAAAATTTCCATTGAGAGTTTTGCACAAAACTATTTAGTAAATTTTGATTTCAAAATAAAGTAAAGGCGGTGATACATGTACAGATTTTGCCTTTAAGGCAAAAAAAAATTGCCTTATGCAAAATTGAGAAATGTTTAATTAAAATTTTTTGCCTATAAGGCGATTCAAGATGGCCGACTTTTAACCAATACACGTTCAATATTATTGCGCAATATTATTGTGCTAAATAATGCGCAAAAAAAATTTTAGCCTAAAAACTGATCAATATTATTGCACAATTTTTCCTTATTACGCATTTAAATATGTAATAATATCTCTTACTTCGATGCATTTTTTTATAAATTCCTTTTCTTCCGCTTTATTAGAATTATAATTTTTCCTTTCAGACATTTTAATGTATAGAAATTAAAAAAATAAAACGAATTTTTGACAACCGATTTAATATATTGCACAATATTGGCTTCACACTACACAATATATTGCACAAACTTCAATAAATATTAAAAAAATTTAATTTTACACAATTACATGATCAATTTTATTGTGCAATGCTCATTATTGCGCAACAATATTGAACGTGTAAGGGGCCTATTAAAGCTTTGTTCACACGACGGACAAAAATCTCGGATTTTTCCATCCGAGATTTTTTTTCAATTTGTTTCAACTGTTTAATATGAAAAGAGGCGTGTCTGTTGTATAATTTACGTGATGTAATTGGTTAAAACGATGGGATAGAAAAATCTGAGATTTTTATCCGTCGTGTGAACAAAGCTTAAAGGCAAAATCTGTACATACATCACCGTCTTAACCAGGATCCATAGTCACGTCGCATGAAGTGATACGTCTAAAGCTCAAAACAGAACAAGAGCGAAGACGTCGAGCGAAATCGCCTGTCATATTAGAAAATACGGAAAACATGTAATATTTACAATCACAACAATCGACGCAGGCGACGACGATTTTTTCCATGAAAAAAATTTAGTCTGTTTTTATTTTTATCGCCAACGAAACAATGTTGTCAACTGTTTATATAAGTTGGTAACGTTATTTACCGTAGGCACTTGGCGAAACACACTTACACTTAATAAACACATTTTATTAAACACTTGTTTTTCTATTTCGCAAAAAAAAAATTAAAATAAATTATAAATCACAAAAAGTTTCTTTAGTCTCTTCAGTAGTCTTATAAATATTTTCTTTAGGAATGGAACTTTTTATAGCAATTTTTGTCGTTGTTTAAACACAACTGGACGTTGCATTTCAAGCACCTAATAAAACCTAGTCTGTTGCATCGCGGGAGCTTGCATTGGATGGGGTGGGTAACTGTGCAGCCATGGCCTTTTTTCGTTTCAAATTGATGCGTTCGTTTATTTCTTTGGATGGTCTCCCCACACGCACTGAAATTGCAAACTTCATCAATGTTTCTGATAATTCAATCTTGAAATCAGCGAGACCCAATATTTCTTTATCGCTTGTACCACGTTGTTTTTCGACACGTCTAAAATTTTTGAATAATATTAAATAATGATTACGAAAATTATGATTTTTTAATGCAACTACTTATATAATATCCAGGCATTTGCTGTGGTTACATCCAGCATGTACTACTTTTTGGGGCGCATTTTAATTTTATATCACCCAAACAGATCTACACCTCCCTTAAATTTGTTGTTGTCCTTCACAATCGAGGAGCAATCTACATTGATACTATACCAGAACCTTTTTCTCTTCTTGATGCCATATGCAAGGGATTTTTACCCACAAACGTAGATACGAGAGCTACGATTTTTGTATCTTTCCATTGAACGGCTGTGATTTCATGACCATCGACGTTAGCTACGATCTCAAAAGATGAACCTCTTTGTGGTCCCTTCCAGTAAGTATCATCAGACAGTTTGGAATTTGGATTTTTGAGATTTTTTTGACGATTTTTGAGAGCAGTTCCTAAACTGTGGATTCCCTTTTTGGGCAATTCCATCATCAATGGAATCGAAATATAATATTTGTCGAAAAACATTTGTAGTTCATATTACGTGGTACTGGTATTGCGAGTCGAAAGCTGCTCCCAAATTTAATTCAGTACGTGGCCGTTTTTGGTGGTCATTTTTTTGGCCAGTATATATTGCGATGTTGTACGCATAGCCGGAAGTTCCATAGAGCACAAATAATTTAAATCCCCATTTGAGGGGTGTAGCTATATATTGTTTCATAAATGACCGGATCTTGGTGGAACGCATTTGTTCATCAATCGATAAGCATTCCTCCAGTGGAACTTTTTGAAAATTTTCTAGGAAGCCCTTCAACAAGGGTCTTAGCTTATGCAGGCGATCATGGTTCTGATTTGTTCTTCGTTCCACCGTCTCGTTGTTCTTAAAATGGAGATGCTGTATTATTTTTTTAATTTATTCATTGGCATCGTTTCTTTTACCATTGCAACCCCGATTTTTTGATGCCAGTACAGTCTTGTGTTTGGAAGCTGCGCAAAGGATGTAAAAGCAATTTTATTGTATAAATTGGTTTCCTCGACAATCTTGGTGACAACATCATCATCAAAAAAATACTTATAAAACGCGTACGGGGTACTTAGGTCCATTTGTTCCTCGGTTAGATGAGAGTTTCTAAGAAATTTCTGTTGTTAATGTGAAATTTGGAAATCTATATTTTTCCAAGTGATTCAAGCGCCCGTTTCTTTAATTTGCTTCAATTCATTTGAAGCAGTAATGAAATCGCTACATGCAGGAGTTTCGCCAGCATATATAATTTACATTTTTTCAGTATTATCTGTAGTTTCAGAGACAATAGAGTACACAAGGTCCGCTTGCATGTTTCTACTTCTTCTTCTGTCATTTTATTAATCTCAATTTCTTCGTATACGTTAACTTCAAGAAATGTATCTCTCTCATCAAACCCATCTTCACTATCTGACCAATTATTCACGATCTCTTCCACCTCCTCTAAAGTTATATAACGAGGTCGTGAACCCATTTTACCTTCAAACAAAATCCATTTTTTAGTGTATATTATATCATATTTGCTACCGTATCATATTTGATATACAGAATTTTATTTGTTAACTGCATGAAATATAATATTTATTTATTTATTTATTTACCAAACAAGGTATATTATTATAAAAATATTCTTATGAAAATAATTTTGCATAATTAAATATATAAATTCATATTTTCTAAAAAATTTGTAATACATTTTTGATATAAAATATTTCGTTAACTTATTCTTTCAAATTTTATTTTTTTATTATTTTTTTTATTTTGATACTTAAAAATTAAATTAATGTATGTTCTTGCACTTTTATTCTTACGGGTTCATACAAACCTACGATTGGTGTGACTCAGAGTACTTAGTGTCCTCACCAATAGTAGTTAGGTAGCAACCCAAAAATACAGTCCGTTATATAAACTAAAAATTTATTTAAATTGCAATCTTAAATTTTTTCTTATATGTTTGTTTTGTCAAGTTGGTACCTGGCTTGTAAGCCTCAATATGGGTATTAAAAATTTTACATGCTCTATTTATTGGTTCATTCATTCCATAGTTGGTAGGGTGGTGAACTTCTTTTAAGTACTTTGCATGTCGAGTGCGTCCTTGATTTAAAACAACAGCATTTGAAATTTCTTCGACGTTGATGTTTTTTTGTAACACGTCAAAAATGAAACTGGCCGCGAGTAAATCTCGTCTTGATGAAAGAGTATCTAAACCTATTATGTCGAGTCTAGAATTGTAACTTGGTAGGCTGGTATAATCTTGCGGATCGAACATATGCCTGAGCACGAACAATAAGAATTGCTTCTGTACTGATTCAAATTTTATTACATACTTTTCGGTATATGGCATCCAAGTTACCGAAGCATACTCAAGGATAGATCTCACAAATGAGCAATAGAGTGATTTCGTTACCCATAAGTTGTTGAATTCTTTAGCTCTTCTTTTTATGAAACCCAGTACCCTTGTGATATATTTTTAGGTCATCAGCATAGAATAAATGCTTGATGTTTTGTAGTACTGTAGACAAGTCTGATATGAAGAGATTGAAGAGCAATGGCCCCAAGTGACTACCTTGTGGAACCCCTGAATTTACTTGTACTGCTTGTGATATGTGGCCTTGAAAGCGAACATATTGAGTTCGGTCTTTTAGATATGAGCTCAACCAGTTGAGTAATCAGCCACCTATTCCCATGAGTTCTAATTTTTTAATCAACACTTTATGATCCACTCTATCAAAAGCCTTGCTGAAATCAGTGTAAATTGCATCAACCTGAAATCCTTTTTCCATTTGTTTTAATAAGTAAGAAGTAAAGATTGTCAGGTTAGTTGTTACGGATCTACCTTTGATAAATCCATGTTGCTGATCATTAAGATTGGAGACAATGGTTTCTGCAAGCTTATCATGAATTAATTTTTCAAAGAGTTTGGGAATACAAGATAAGACAGCAATTCCTCTGTAGTTAGCTACATTACACCTTCCGCCAGATTTGTAAATTGCTGTCAAAAATGACAATTTCCAAAAACTAGGAAAGATTCCTTCCACTAGAGATCGGTTAAAGATGTAATATAATGGTTTAACTAGAGAGTTTGCACATTCTTTCAAAAATATGGGCGGAATGCCGTCAGGCCCCGATCCTTTTTTAATGTCCAGACTTCGCAGTCCGGTCAAAATGTCCCTCTCTTCCAACTCCACATTCTGTAGCTCATAACGGGGTGATATGATTTCCTGGTAGAAATCAGGTAAACTGCTTTCATTGGCTTCTCTTTTATAAATGGATTGAAAACGCTCAGCAAAAAGATCGGAGAGGGTTTTGGGGTTCGAGGACGATATCTCATTCAAATACATTGTTACTGGGTATCCTTTAGTGTTCCGTTTAGAGTTAACAAAATCATAAAGCTTTTTTGGTTCTGAAATTATGTTCTCACCGAGTTGTTTGATGTAGTTATTGTAAGCTATTCTGATGCGGACTCAAATTCTTCATATAACTGATGGTGTCGTGTTTTATTGTTCGTTGTTGGATTCTTTTTGAAAACTTTAAAAGCTCTGTTCCTTCTATTGCGTAGAGTCTTGAGACGCCTGTCTAACCAAGGTTCTTTTCTATTTTCTCTTTGTTTTACCCAGGGAACATGTCTTGAAATAATTCCACCAATAATAGTATGAAATTGATCAATAGTGAAATCTAGGTTATCATAGGAACATACTTCTTGCCAATTAATCATATCAATTTCTGTCTTAATTGAGTTAAAATTAGCTTGTTTGAAATTGTACGCGTATATCGCTTCGTTTTGAAGTTTGCAAGGTGAAGTAGATAGGCTAAAGTTGGTTATTAATGCTTTATGATGTATTGAATTAGTAAAGCAAGACTCAGTATCATAAGCTTCTCTTACGTTACAATGTTCGAAAGCTGTTGCAAATATTAAATCAAGTTGTCTATTGTTCCTGTTTTTAATATGAGAGATTTGGTACATATTGTTGCCGTAAGTACAATTTAGTAGTCTAATATCAATGTTGTCGTTTGTATTTGTCGGTAAAAGTAAATTTTCATCGTCAGGATCTCTAATAAATTGTAAGTGGGGTCTATTAAAATCTCCAAAAATTAAGATTTCATTATCGTCATTAATGTTAGTTGAAATTACATTAATTGAATTAAAAATACTTTCATAGATATTTTCGTTCGATGCTGGAGGGACATAGATACAACCAATAATTAATGTTTTGCTGCTGCAATTAATAGTACACCATATCTGTTCAGATAGTGGGTGTATCGGAACGTAGAATTTAGAGTCAGAATTTATTTCGGATGAGGGGATGGACTTGTGAATTGCTAACAATACCCCACCTCCCCTTATGTTATTTCTTAGATCATAATTTCTGTCTTTTCTATAGACTAGCCAATCAGAATTAAAAATCTCATTGTCAGAAACACTAGAATTTAGCCAGGTTTCTGCCAATGCAAAAATTTTAAACTCTGTGGAATGTAACCTTCGATAGAGGGAATTTATTGTACTTCTAATTCCTCCACAATTAGCATAAAAAATATTAAAGCAATGTTGGTCAACATTTATGGCAATATTATTATTAAAACTAGTTTCACTATTATAATCAGTATTGTTGTCCAACCTATCTATATTGACATTTCTAGAGTTAATCTCTGAAATGCACGTCGTGTCAATTAAAAATTTTTTTGTTAAAATAAAATTGGTTAAAATTATTCTTACTATTGTTCAGGTGATTAATTCTCTCGGTTGATGTGAAAATTCAGAATGCAGATAGGGTTTTCTCCATATCTACTTTTGAGATGTCGTATGCATGGTAAAAGTTAACCAGAATATCCTTCAACTTCTCCACACAGGTTGGAAATCCTTCCTTTCCGAGAGTTAACTTAAGGTCTTCGAACGTTGTGCCTCGGAAGCTTATGCCGGCTTTTAAATCCTTGTACTGGGCAACGTATAGTTTTGCTGCTTCGAAGATTTTGTCTTCTCTGAGGCGCCCCAGGAGGTATCTTCCATCGCCATTAGATGAGATAATACCCATCCTCACTGCTGGTGGAAAGACTGGATCAACGAAAGATGCTGATGGGGAGCCTGAAATTAAACCTCCGTTGTTGTTAGAACTGGGTAAACTTGTGATGTTCATGGTGGGCTGATCCTCGATGTTGTTGGAGTTGAATGAATTTTTGACTTTGACATTGCTCACACCATCAGGATGGATTGTTGGTCCTTTTAAAAAATTTGGGTATTCTTCGGTGTTGTTCTTCCGACGGACGGTGTATCTTGAGGGATCGTTACGTCTGAAAATTGAGGATGTCGGTGGAGGAATGTTGATACTTGAAGGCGGTGTACCGGTGAGTGGTTGAATAGGTGTCAATGGAGCACTCTTGATGCTTGTAGTCGATGGAGGTATGATGTCAGATCTGCGGAATTGTTTTGTCCTTGTCATTTTTGAGAGATGTGGTGAGCGGGCGTGTCTCTTAAAAGATGAATTGATCTTCAAGTCATGATTTGTCCAGTGCGATTTATAAATTATTTTACCGTACATAAAACGCCAACAACCAGTGTCTCCCTTGTTTTCACCTAGTTTGTCGACTGTCACATGATTTTTGTTGTGATCCAGTTTGTTCGCGGATTTTTTGTCATTATCGTTTTCGTTCTTCCTATTGTTGGCGGACTCGTTTTTCTCCTTCAAGAATTTTTCACAAATCAGTGTCATGTCCTTTTTCAGGTGTTCTCGTAGAGTGTTAATCGTTGCTGCATCGTCAATTTCTTGTGCTAGGGACGAAAATCGATTCGACGTAGGAATAGAGTAGTTGACTACACTATCATCATTGTTTTCATTTGGAGGCATAGTTCCGGATCATATAGATATCATATACGATATGGTTTTCTAAATCACTTATTTATATAAAATGAGCTTGATATTAAGTTGAAAAAACTATAAATAAACTGCCTTAGACATCTATATAATTGATATAATACTTACAATTCACAACTAACCCACTATATTCCTAAAAATATTGAAGAAAATGTGTAACGACTTTTCACTGAACTTCTTACCGTATTGCACAAGTCGATATAAACGTTTCTCGCAAAACTAATTCGCCCAAATGACCGCAATTCATATAAAATAAGACAATGAACCAATGTATTTGTAGTTTATATTTTATAAAAAAACGTATCGTTTGCAAAATAAACATATCATATTTGATATTATATGCAGTAAAGGGTTAAAACAAAATTATTCTCGTCACCACTGTGATGTACTATAATGAAATTTGATTATAGTCCTCATAAATAAGACACGTGAGTTTCTAATGAGTGTGAAAAAAAAAATAATTCTTTAGGTTAACAGTTGTTTTTACTAACCAGGGTTGTCCAATAATATTATATAAACTAAACGTAACAGTTTGAATTATTTCTTGCGTTAGAACTGCAGCATTTCGTTCTACATCTGAAGCATCAGTCTTAATTGTAAAAAACTTCATTGAAATCTGAGTTTCTTAAGATCGGTGTATAGGTTTCTTAAGATCGGTGCTGAACTTCGTAAATGCCTCCTCTCTCTCTCTCTCTCTCTCTCTCTCTGTCCCTGGCACTATATCCCATCAAGGGATTTGGCCGCCTCAAATGAGGTTACATAATCATATGTTCTTTTCGGATAATGAGTGATTAATTCATTGATCCTAAACCAGTCGTGAATTTTTTTCCTTGTCACCACCGGGACGACCACGGAACCTCCGGTCGCTGGAGCAAGCATGCTGACCACTTTGCCACCGGGCGCCGAAATACCGTAAATACTGAAATAACGTAAATGCCTCCTGTGCGGCTGAATTAGTCTATTGAATTTTCTCCCTTGCTGATTTCATCAATAAGCTAGTTCTTGTCGCGGTTACCGATCCGCCTTCATGCATCTTTAATTGTTTAGAACGATGGGAAATTGATTATTCCAGTTATTTTGTGAGGATCTATAGCTAACCTCATCTAGTATACAATCCCAAGTATTTTATTTGTTTTAAACAAAACTGTGACTTGTCTAGACTTATAGAGAGGTTAGCTTGCCGCAACGTTCCTTCAAAAGGATAGATGTTGACCAAAAGGATAAGATAGACGACCACGGTTAACTGAACTTGTTGTTATATCATCAATTTATCTGATTTAGCTTAGATTACTACGGCTGAGGTCTTACTAGTTAAAACGATGATTTTATGTAAAAAATATAAAATTAGATGCGTTAACATATTCCGGGGCAGCAGTGATGACAGAAGTTCTACAGCTGTCTAAACTTGAGACCCCATGTGGGGCCGTGGAAGAGGTTCTAGAGGCCGTGCTAGACCCTTAAATTTCAAGTAGACCGCAGCAAAGAAAAAAATAAAGATAGCTATCGTATAATATGAAATCGTGTAGTGATGCACATCGTGGTAGATCATTTCTGCTGGAAGTTGTTCGTTTTCCTGTTACAAATGAATCTGTGAGTGTGTTATATTTCCGTTTTTGTTCTGTATCATCAACTTGTAGTGTTATGATATTTAATTCATCATTCTAACAAACGTTAGATTAAAAACGTTAGATGTTATGTCACTGCCATTATTACGATTTATGAAGGAATATCCTCTTTCTTTTGCCTCTGTTAAGAGGTTGAAAGGTATTTCTTCTATCGGGGAGAAAATTCATTTCTCATTCCCATGTTTTGATCCGCATATTCTAAGCTTCAGACTTCTCTAGTCGATGATAAATTGCATAGCTGAGATGAATGTTTGTAAATTGTGCTGTAGGAAGTTGAGTTCACATGCACTGACCGATAATTGTTTATTATATATATTGGAGAGTGCAAGTAGAAACTCGGCCCTGAAATCGGTTGCATTAAAATATACTTGAACGCATCGAAATCGCCCGCCATTTGCCTATTCCATTCCTATTATGTTTTCAAATGAACTCTCTGTGAATCATTCAACAGTAAAAAAGGGGTTTGCAAGATTTCGCAATGGCAATTTTAGTCTTGAGTGCGATCCACATCCAAGAGCAGTAAAACAATTTGAATACGAAGACTTTAAAGTTTTACTGGATGAAAATCCGCCTCAAACTCAGAAGGAGCTTGCAGAACAGTTTGGAGTTACTCACCAAGCAATATCACTTCGATTGCATGCAATGGAAAAATTACAAAAGGAATCAAATTGGGTTCCTAATAAACTGAATGAAGAAAAAATTTTGAACAATTGACCGAAGAAAAGAATTTGCTTTCTCGGCACAAAAGAAAAAAATGTTTGCACAAAACCAATACTGGCGATGAAAAGTGGATTTCGGAACATCAGCTAGAAAAATGAATATGCAAGCCAAAAAAGTTTTACTGTGTGTTTGGTGGGATCGGAAAGCAGTCATTTACTATGAGCTTCAGGGAGCTACGAGGTCCAATTGTGCAAATTAAGTGATGCTCTGGAGGAAAAAAGACCATTTGGCGGAAGGTAATATTGCTGCATGACAACGCTCATCCACATACTCATGCGGAGTATTCTCCAGACTTGGACAACGGTTCATCGTCATAAATATGACGTTCTGCCATATTTAGAGGTTTTGAAATTATTAATTATCCACTTCATGATTTTCTTTATCTAGTTGATAAAATGTTACGTCCAACTATCGTCTTGAAAATTCTAACCTACTTAGAGGTGTTCTAAGGATTGAAAATTCTGAATCGCTCGGCAATGTTTCAATTGAAAATTTATGTTATATACAGGGTGCTTTACATGTTCCGCAAGGCGATTTTGTTTGTAAGTCAACAATTCATCGTGTAATGAATGATTGTTAAAATTTGCATACACTGTGAGGCAGAGTGTTGCCGAATGTCCAGGTAATTGTTTAGAACCTCTTATCGACGCCGTGCACAAGAATTGGGAATGTCTCCTCCATCATGTTTGTTAAAAATTCTCGGAAATTTTGTTGTTTTTGTAATAAAACGCTTGTATCCAGCTTCTGTCTTAAAACAGAAGCTGGATACAAGTGTTTTATTACAAAAACAACAAAACTTCCAAGTATTAATCGTGACCAGCATTTTTATAACATAAAATTACAAGGTTAAAAATTCTCAAAGAAGAGAATTTTTTGTTTTAGAGCACCAATTTTTATTTAAAATCCAGTAATTCTCTTTGTTTTGTTTCATGAGTCATGAACTGTATCAGATCAGATCATGCGTCATGAAATACGACTTTAATAAACATTGTAATTGTATTAATTTACAAATTTTTAAACATTCTTTTTATTTCAGGCAACTATGGTGCCGCATTCGATGAAATTGTTGTCGCATCCGATTTGAATGTGCGCAAAAAACCAGATGACCCCGCCAGACGTCGGACACGCGAAGTGATTTTATTCGCGCCTCAGGGTAGACTATATCGCGCAAAGCGTCAATTCAACAATAATTTTGGGTAAGTTTGGCAGAATTTAAAAAACAATAAATATTTTAATTGAATTTGGATGCGTGCTTGACATCATGTCTGCATTATAGGTAATTGGGATGTGATTTGTATAAGTGAATTAATTAATAATAAAATCAGGGATTATTTTATTGTGAAAATTAATATAAAATGGATTAATTTAATGAATAATAACACGTGCGGCTGCTTTTATTGACGTATATGAAAAGTGCGGCTATTGTTAAATAAATTTGCATATGATACAAATCGATTGAATCATATTGTTTTGGTTTTTGGTTTGGGGTTTGCTCGTGTTATAAAAATAATTGACTGCAAATTGTTGCGACCGCAAATTGTGATATCGAACTGGCAGAAGATCTTAATTGATAAATCCCGATATCCAACTCGTATTAACAACGATTATCTGTCTCGTATCGCTCGATTTTTTAAATTTGCATACTAACTAAATTATAATATCGCAAGCAGTGACGCGCACCCCTGAACAATTTGCTTATAAACAGTGAAAAAATTGTTCTGTATTAGCCTACCCCACCGTTAGGCCAACAACAGGTAATTTAATTCTTAAAAATGGGCGTCGCTTATTTGGGAACGTTAATCAGTAAAATTAATTTTAATCAGAAAGCAGGGCTGGAACAAAATTTGGCAATCTACTGTTTTCAAAACTCGTCTGAACTAAAACTCGTCTTATAAAAGAAATTTCGAGATTCTGGTTTTTCAATATTTTGGTGAAATGAAGGAGACTCGTGCAATTGGTACACTTCGACAAATTATTCTATCCAGTGCGAATGAAACAACGTACAATGTTTGATCACATAAAACAGACGAGTTGCCTGTTACTCAGTCGCTGAGATGAATCATTGTATAGTAAATCTCCATGAAACCACTTAGAAAAGAAGAAACATGAGCCAAAACAATGTGATTTATGAAGGAAGTAAAAATTACAGGAATATAAAAGCGATCAACCATCTTCTCCCAACCAGACTTATCGCAATTTTTGTTCTGACGAACCAAAATTCTAAACAAATGCTATAGTGTACAGCTTGTCAGTATGGCCAAGGCCTTCAACGATTTTAAAATCCAACATAAATCTTAGATAAACGACAGGTGGAAGAATTGCCCAACTATTTTACTTTCTTTTATACGAAGTACCAATTTGGCTGAAATTGGTCAACTGGAAGTGTGAACTTGAAAAGTTTTTCATGTACGAGAAAAGCGACCGTGAACAAGATTCTACATAAATTTTGTCATAATATCGGCCCAGTGGTACTATTGTAACTTTTTCTGGGAACAGTGGACTCGGAAAAATATTTTCATAACACTTTTGTCTAAATTACATTTGTTTGCCTTACTGAAGTTAATTGGGAAAATTTTGTTCCACACATTTTTTCCAACTTAGCAGTTACCTTCTATGTAACTACTTACTGCTCTTAGCTCTGCACGGCATGCACCTCCTCCACACTAGGCAGCACACATGGAAACAGCAAACTGCCCGAATTTTAACGACATTTAACGATGAATCCAAACTACCGCCTCTGGGGTATATCAACAACCATGTCAATTATAGTCCTTTGTTTTTGCCTCTTGATATCATGCAACCTCGAAATTACCTTCTATGGTTCGATCCATTCTTTAATGACAATCCACTCCGTCACTGCTCGCCAATCAGCTTGCCGTGCATCTCTTTCAGCCAACGTTCTAAATTTTAACGAGATAGGATCCAGTCCGTTCAAGTTAACATCGCTGTCGCTTCACAAAATTCCTGGTCGGTTGTAAATTCCTTCCACAGGCCGTCTTATGTTTCACACATCTCCCTTCTGTTTATGGGCCACTGCAAAAAACATGCAGCCTACACTGCTGCCAGCCTTCCCGTAAATTACCAATCGCCAATCACCGGTTCTGGTTCACGTTTGTCTTACTATCCCGTTCAAACAGAGCTGCTAAAATATTCTTAAGCATCAACAAGTTTCTCATTTTGCTTTTACTTACAGATATCATCCATAGTGTTCGATTTTCTCAAATCTACTGTCGTTCCCCGCTACATAAATAATCCCAGCACCAAAATCATCAACACCAGCTTTTCGATGGTGCGTTGTCATTCTTATTCACAATGGATACCAACCTTCCCGGACATCGATACTGGATACAGCTGAGCATCCAAATTCGCTTCACTTTGTTCTGACTTCTGATTTATTTCAAGTTTTCAATTTTTACTTTGTATACTTATCTTCTGAGGTTCATAATCTCACCGCTGTCACCAATTGTTACGAAATTGTCCTACAAATCCGGTTTGTATCACTGGATTATGAATACTACTATAGATTAGATGGTTTAAAACACAATTTTACAACCAATTTACACCACTTCCTGAGTATACCCGAATATACCAAATATTTACCAAATACTTTCCTAATATTTACTGAACACTTACCACCACTGGAATATTATTGAAAACACCAGAAATATTCGAAAAATAATTTTCCCACTATTATTCACCAACATTAAAACAACACAACAAATAATTTCAACGACTATTTATTAACTCACTATTCACCAGTTACAATTATTTTTAATCATACCACTAACTTAACTTCTATACCATTCATATTTTTCCCGTTACTCACTTTCGCTCCTAAATATCACGTATCACATCTTTATTATGACTCACCAAAGACTAACATAAGACACTACACTCATTTCGTTCATCGCACCCGTATTTATATACTGCAATGAATATTATTGTTCGTGTGCTTTCAAGGCGCCTTTATGGTTGGTGCTCGTTCATTCGTTCTGACAATTTTTTCGCCGATCATATTGCTCAAAAATGTCGATTTTCTTTCTTCTGGATTTTTCCACAAGAGATGATTGGTCGAAAAAATGACCGAACGAACGCAACCATAAACCGCCTGTCAGTTCTGTTCCAAGTTAACTGGTATGATTTGCTATAAAACTACACTGTTATAAAACTTCTTCTAGTGCTTAAATCTGGATGTCACTAACTTCCCAAAATGCCAGTAATTCCATAACCATTAACTGAACATGCGTGTGAAGTTCTTTACAAATTCACACTTTTATTGTTGTATTAGTTTAACACTGTTAAATAAAAATCTAATTAGGAAACATGACCCTATAGGAAAATTAGTACTAAACCAATTACGTCAGGGTGTACTAAAATTTTATCCAATTATGTAATAAAATATAGAATAAAAAAAATTATATCGATTCAGAGAAATTTAGCAAAATAAACTAAACTAAATTTTTGTCTATTTGTTCAGCCCTTTATTGAACAATTTATAATCATCTTCTGATTGATCAAATAATATTTATTCACTGTCGAGTAGAATAAATAAAGGATACTTTATAGTTTTTGTTCTAGCTGAAATTTTTCATGCATGCACTTAACTATCTTGTCTTAAGAATAGCACTAGGGATCATTAAATGTGTATTCCTATAATGAATCATTAAAAATAGAAAAAGTGGTTTCCACTTTATACCTCATGAGAAACTCTATAGTATAGCATTCTGGCTCGATTAATTTAATAAGTTGTTAGACCCCAACCCCAAGATCTCTGGTATGGAATGTTAATGGCCATATTCAGTTTCAAGACAATTTTGGTTTTCTTCGAGAAAAAACCGTGAACACTTTGGGACCCGGGTTGGAGGATCATATATAGGCTCATCGGAAGAGGAATTTAATTAGCTATTAGACGCACCATCGGAACCTGAGTCAAGATCTCTGGTAAGGAGTGTTAATGGCTATTTTCAGTTCCAAGACAAATTTGATTTTTTTCGAAAAAGTTCGTGAACAGTTTGGGACCGTATTTTTAACAGATTGTTTTTCTGACAATAAAATTCCTCATCCTTTCACGGTTTTTGTTTCGAAGAAAGTCATTTTTGTCTTAGAACTGCAAATGGCCATTAACACTTCTTTCCAGATATCTTGACTCAGGTTTCGATAGTGCGTCTAATAGATATCAGAATTCCTCGTCTGATTAGCCCATATATGATCACGCAACCCGGGTCCCAAAGTGTTCACGCCTTTTTTCGAAGAAAATCAAAATTGTCTTGAAACGGAAAATAGCCATTAACACTCGTTACTAGAGCTAATACATTTCCATATTCCAGCCCGGGTTCCTCCAACCCGGGTTCCAAAGTGATAACGAATGTTTCTCGAAGAAATTAAATTTGCCTTGGAACTGAAAATGGACATTAACACTTTAAGTAGAATTGCTTACAACTTTACTACAACCCTACCGACAAGTATTAGTGTCAATATTAAAGTCATATTAGAAATCTAATTAGAGTTATATGGTTTTAGTACTCACCAAAGCACTCGGCCGATAAGGTTTGCGTCTTTGGTGTATGTACAAATATTTTAGTACCAGAGAATATACAGAATGGCTGTGGGCCAATTCTCAGGTAAATCGATTAGTACAGTAAATTGAAATTTTAGTACAAATTACTTTTCAAATCGTACCAATTCTCTAGTAAATAAAATTAGGTAAATGCGGCTTAAAGGGATACATGGTTTGTAGGAATATACAAAAATTGGTATGTAGGAACACGAAATAATGTCAAATTTTATTGTTATTGTTCAATTTATTCGTATTGTTTATACGAATAAATTTAAATTGTATATTTGCCCACATTTGATGCGTAATTTATACAATAAACTTATTGAAAAAATAAATAAAATTTTTAAAAAATAAAACTGTTCATAAATATACAAGCGCATTTTTATTTTTGGGAAATGCTGGTGAATATAAAAAAAATTATGTTTAGAAACATGGCCGCCATATTTTCATGATTTGTTTAGCAAAAACAAAAAGCACTACTATTTATCTTATGTGTCTTCGCTTTACCCTACTTTTAGTACGGTATTTCCATTTACCGCATACACTGTTAAAAACGGCATTTACTCTAGAGTGCCCTTGGCCTACAGCCCTAGTTAATGTTATCAATAAAGCCATTATTTAGTAACCATTTGACGTAACCTCAGGAATGCTTCTTAGGAAAGTTATGTTACTCACGAAAATTTTTCGCAACTTTCAATAATTTGGTTGCAGCTGCAAACTGCGTATTCGAAAATGTAAGCAAAAAAAAATTGACAAGACATTAATCCAACCGTGAGGAAAATATGAATTAACGAGAAGTTTTATTTAATCAACACACATATAAAAAATATATTCACGTTAAATTAAAACAACCACATTATCGAACACTATACCAAATTCTACGTAAATTTATGTTTAAATTTTACTAAAAAATCTCTAGTTAATTTTAATGAAATTTTTCCTGAAAAAATAATTCATTTCATAACAGTGTACACATGCACTAATACATTAATAAATCAGTGACAATTCAATTGGATTTTACGAATTCCAATATGATTCGTTTACGAGTGAAATAAAGTGTGAAAAACTTCACACGCAATAACTGAACAGTTTCTGCTGAATTAATACCTGGCGAGATCATAAAAATATTGTTACGACGTTGCCTATTGGCATTAATTCCACGTGGTTTTAGTTCTTGGGCGATACATTGGGGTAGGTACTCGAAATCCTGGCTACTCAATCAATTTTGGGAGGAAATTTGATTCTCAAATTATATTTTTCATACATTTTTTGTTTATTTTTGCTGTAAAGCAACACAAACATTTGCTGTTCATTTTTTGAAGCCGTATAATTTACTGTGCAATCGGAAAAATAATCAAACATTTTATGAAAAATATAATTTGAAATTCAGATTTCCTTGGTAAAATTGATTGAGTAGCAAAGATTTCGACTAGCAAATTGCTTGCTTGCTAGCCGATCAACTATCTACCCCATTGTCTACGCTTATGAATTAATGACATTTTATGAAATTAGTGACATCTAGGTTTAGGTAGTAGCATTAGAAATATTTTGATAAACATTTAGTTCTATTCAAGGTTAGAGCGGATTAGTCTAGAACAGGACCATTTCGTTTGTTTGCTGATTATCTGGAATATTCAGCGAGGTATATTAATACGGGTGCGACGAACACAATGGCTGATGCCACACGTGAAAAAAATACCGGATTTTTCCTCGTTTCTTTCCCCGTTTACCTATGATACAAGTTTTAATTGCGACTTAAACAAATTTTCTGTGCAATCACACAATTCAAACATAAATTAAATAAAAAATATTTCAATGACATTTTTGACTCGTTTTGGTTTAAGTTTTATTTAAGAGAGAGCAGAACAAAACAAAATAAAACTAGTTTGCCTTGAAAAAAATACCAAAATACAAAAAACCCTGTGTGGAATGGGAGAATGAGTCAATCTTTGGAGTGTCTTACCCGGCGTCTACACTATGCAAATCCACTGATATTTTCTATCATGATATCAAATTTGTCACTGTATGTGTAAGTATGTTATACAAATTTTGACACTATCAGCAAATTATTAGGAGGCTATTTCACGATAAATTATTATGAAATTATTACGAAATGTCAAGTTTGGAGGTTAGGTTTCCTCATTATAAATATTCATTTTAGAGTAAAGACTTATTGGCAATACCCATTTATAAATTCATTAAAACTGGAAAAGTTCGTATTTTTAATTTTTGTTTTTTATTTATGTCATTCTAATTTATATTATTTAATAAATATGTCACTCTTTTCGGCGGAAAGTACGGTTTTAATCGATTTATATAGAAAAAATGAGCGTTTGTGGAAAATTTCGACCAGAAGTTTAAAAGAACTGATTTGAAAAATTCTGCACTTGCAAAAATTTCAGAAGAACTGAACATTGATGTAGAAGAAATTAAAAAGAAAATACGTAACCTACGAAATACTTACGTTGTTGTACGTAAAAAAGACTGCAGGATAAAAAAAATCGGGCAGTGCCTATGATGGAGTGGACTCAAAATGGTTTTTATTTGAAGAACTAAAATTCCTGGACGAACTGATTGTCTTAAGAAAAACAACAAGAAGAGGTTTCAATCTGAGGAAGTAACCGAAAATGATTATAGCGATGATTATAGTAATTTTTGCAATGTTTGTCTGTACATTATTATTTTTTGGTTTTTGAAATTTTTTTATACTATAATTTTTGTGTTTTGGTGATGCGGATAGTGACGGCCAAGCCAAACAAATAAAATAAATCCCAAAAAAAAAAAAAATTATTTTGACAATTAAAAACATTGACATTTCAAAATAATTATCATGATAGCAAAATTGCCCAGACATGATATTTGATGCAAAAAAAATTATCAATACATTGAAAAACACACATACATTCATAAATTATCATGATAGAAAATATCAGTGAATTTGCATAGTGTAGACGCCGGGTTAGTTAAGACGCGGTAAAATTAATGGCGTGGTAAAAAAATCTTGTAAATGAATTAACATTTTAACAGCCGCTCACACTACATGTGTGTGATGGCATGAACAACTCTTAGAGACCGCTCACACAACATGTTTCAACTTTCAATGTGTGTGATGCAAAATGAAATAATGTTTTTTTTGAAGTGAAACTTCTTTGCGCCCGTTGTACACATTGGGATGAACCATTGGGAAAAACCGTGTCACACGAGAAAAATCAACGATTATACGATTTTGTGCAGTACACACTTTCGTTGCGAGATAGCAGTAGGCTTGTTTTATTTATATTTGGATTTGTTATTTAATTTTATTTTATTTTCTACACACACGTACGGTTTTCTTTGGAAAACACATATACGTGATAAAGACGACCAGGAAGAAGAAGATGGAGAATTAACTGAGACGAAAATATTGGGATTATGTAGTGTAACTGAGAATCAGCTTACATTTTGTATATAGTGCCATAAAAACAGCGCATCTTAACTTAAAACCGGCATATTTTTTATGTACACGGATATGATCAACGGTCTTGCAAGAAAACATTAAATTAATATGAGAAAACCAAAATCTTAAATATTAATGAAATTTTACATAATTTGTTATGAAATGATGATCGGTTATAAGTAGTAAAATTGTATTTTATGTTCTTTTGTTATTGTGGGTAAATAATACGGTTGGGAAAAATGAGATGCAGAGTGAAAATTGATTGCTTAATGCTTATACGTAGTGTTGAGCGGTGGTCTTGAAAACAATTTATTACTTTTGATTTTAATTTGGGTGATCTCATGATAAGTTGAAGTGTAGAAAGTATTTGCAGAAGGGTCACTCGAATTATCATTCGTTCATATCAACAAATTATATCAAATCATATCAAAAATCACATCAAATCATATCAAATCAAATCATATCAAATCATATCAAATCATACAATCATATAAAATCATATAAAATCATATAAAATCATATCAAATAATATCAAATCATATCAAATCATATTAAATCATATCAAATCATATCAAATCATATCAAATCATATCAAATCATATCAAATCATATCAAATCATATCAAATCATATCAAATCATATCAAATCATATCAAATCATATCAAATCATATCAAATCATATCAAATCATATCAAATCATATCAAATCATATAAAATCGGATCAAATCATATCAAATCATATAAAATCATATCAAATCATATCGTGATGTCGAATCTGGCGATGATTTTCGCGAAAAGAAAAGGAGCAGACATTTTGCCAATATTTTTATGTCTAGTAAGGAGTAACATACTAGTTTTAGATGGATTAACATACAAGCCTGCATCTGACAATAAGTCAGGAAGTATATTAAGATATTTTCTCGGCAACCAAAGCAAACACTAGGCATAGCACCAGTTCAATAGCAAATTCGTCGATAACTAATATCCACAAGAGAGGTGACAAAACACCCTTCTATTAATTCTGGCGATTCCAGAAAGATTATTGATTTCTTCGCAGAAGCTATGTAATCTTAAAAGTCCTACGAGTGGATTTTTAATTTTACGTAAATAAAATTTTGATTTATAAGAAAATTAAAAAAAAAAAATAAATAAATTAAAAAAGCAAAGAAAACAATTTGTATTTGTATTTATATAACGTCTATTAATGCTTTAAAAATTTTGCCGGTTCAAATTTCAACAGTCAAATTTATAGCAATTTTCATAATCTATCGTGATACGAACCGTATTTTACAGAGCTAATTTGCAACAATATTATACACTAAGAAGAGGGACTAATGGATATTACAAGAAGATTTTACAAAAGTGCAACAACCTCATTTTGTGAGATATTGGTGAGAAATTTTAACTGTTTTCCCGTGTTGAATTGACCTTGATACACCTTTTTCTATTCGCCTTCATACATCTATGTCACCAGTTCTTTAGTTTACCTTCTGCCGGTAGAGATTTCGTCGTACTCGCGATAATATAACATAACGTCACCAATAATTGATCTTGAAGTTTTATTTTTTAGTTTTCTGTCATAATTTAAGTACAATTTGATATTGGGAGATACAACACAACCACCATTGATTTGATTGTATCTTACTTGTATATCTTGTTCAGGACCAGCAATACACTTTAAATTGTCGCAAATAAACACAACAACAATAATTTAAAATTTACATAGAGAATTTAAATTTGTACATATGATCGGTTTAATTCCGGTCACGATGTATCAAAATTTCACTGTAGTATACGATATTAATCGATTATCATCTAAAAAATAATATAAAAATATTTATTAAAAATTAAAATTTATTAAGATTAGTGTTATTGATTGTAAAATGTATTTCACTTCCTTGATATAAAACTAAATTGAATATTTATGGCGTGAATTATTCTGCTTGACTTGAATATTTCATTATTTTTAGTATTAAACTAATTCGCGATCGTTACAGGAAATCGAAGATCACAAATGCGTGATTTATTTACGCGAAATTATCAAAATCGTAATATTTTTTTATTACTTATATGATATTTAAGTTTTGAATCGCAGTGGTCTTGTATGAATAATGCAAATTGTACAGGCATGTCCAAATCAACCCCACAAACCAATTTAATATGCCACACCCGACACCAAAATAAATTGCCGATACCAAATTATAAGACACATTGTGTCATATAAGATCGTATATAACCTCGGCGCGCGTGCACACCAAAAAAAAAAATTAAAATTTTAGCAGAATGATTAACCGTATAGATCATACTTAATCCTCTAATAGTGTTTACCGGTTTGAATTTATAAAATAAATATCGTTAAATTTTATTGCTTTGATTTATTTAAAATATTGATGTTACCCAGCAAACATAATAATCGTACATAATTATATGTATCGCGCAACAATAACGGGGTGAGTGAGGTACATAAAGCATCTTACCATTTTGAATTTATAATCTTCACATATACACCGCGTCTTTGAATTTTGTGTATGCCAAGTATTCACCCTAAACAATAAATCAATATCTTTAATAGTCTCTTTTTGTGTTTAATAGAGTTTAACACACAGACATCAGACATACACACACACGACTCATTAACTATATAATCTTTTAACCGAAAAGAATTATGCAAGAAGCTAAGAATCGTGTTTAGAATTTTTAATCAAGATTTTTTCCTAACCAACTTACAGAACTAAAAATTATTTTGTGTTAGGAATGGATCTGATTCGTGCGGTCGGTAAAAAAATTATTTAGAAAATACATTTTTTCAGCGTGAATTTTCGTCCTCACTCAAAAATACACTGTTAATTTGTTATTTTTCCAATTGGATTTTTTTTTCAAACGAAAATTATAAAATTGAACACGGTTCTAAATGTTGTGCCGTCGAATCTAGATATATCTACACATTCTAGCTGACAGGCTAAATATACTCACCAGTATTGGTCGGTGTCTACAAATAGATCAGACAAACCACTACTCTTGAGTTGGCCAATGCGGTACCCTAAACGCCTTTTATTAGTTGCATACACATCCTTCCCAAAAATGTCAGCTAGATTCGACGACACAACATTTAGAATCGTGTCCAATTTTATAATTTTCTTTTTAAAATAAATTCCATTTGGAAAAACAACAAATTTAACAGCAAATTTAAATTATTTTTTAATAATTTTACGTGGGAAAATAATAAAGACATATAATTGATTGCTTTGCGACGTGATAAGATGGACGGTAATTGAATAAAATTCTTATCGACAAAATATATAATCGCTTTATTATTGTTGTATACGTGACAAGTTTTCTCAAAAAATATTGTAAATAAAAAGGGTAATTATAGGCTGTGAAATATACAATGTCATGTTGGTAGTCGATTCCTCCTGACATTTGCCCAAACACCATTTTACGTAAATCCACCTATGGAGATCGTAAAGTGTCTTAAAATACTAATTTTCCCACCATAAAAATAATGTTAACGGCCTATCAACTCCGTAAATGTTTTATAAATTTGTTGGCATGAACAAACCATACAACATTTTAAATGCTTAATAAATGTCGGCTTTATGGCTTTATGTAAAACGCCTTATGTAAATGATTATATTTAAATGTGTACAAGTATAACAAGAAGCGAAGCTCGAAATATATTAAATTTTATTGTTATCGCAAGTAATTAGGATATAATAAAACAAATCAAATAAATTACGATGAAATTTATTATTTGTGCTTGGGGTACTTGGTGCTTGGAGCATGGTGATGATGTTTCTGATATGTGTGAGGTAATCACTGGTGTACCTCAGGGTTCTATATTAGGGCCTTTACTCTTTTCAATTTATATTAATGATCTTCCTTCGAATATTCTAAATTGTCGATATCATCTTTATGCTGATGATTTGCAACTTTATATTGGTGGCGACTTTTCAAGGCTTGACGAGATTGTTATACAACTTAATGCTGACCTTAAAAATATTTCGATGTGGTCTAAAAATAATTCACTTTCCATTAATGTGCGTAAGAGTAAAGCATTATTCCTGAATAGATGTAATTCACTTAATATTATGCCGGAAATTTTCTTGGATAATGATATAATCTCATTTGCTCCAAATATTAACAACTTGGGATTAATATTAAATTCTAAACTTAGTTGGAATGATCACGTTAACTCATTGTGTCAACGTGTGAATTATAGTTTGTATTCACTTAGATTGTTAAAAAAGATTTGTCCCACTAATATACGGTTATTCCTGGTTAAAAGTTTAATTATACCAATTTTTACATATTGTGATGTAGTATTTAATAATTGTGATAGTTCTGCTAGGCATTTACTTCAGATAACATTTAATAATTGCACACGATATGTTCATGACCTCCGCAAGTTTGACCATATTTCGCCTTTTAAAGATTCTATTTTGGGATGTGACTTGTTTGAGTTTTATTGTTACAGAACTGCTGTTTTTATTTATCGTATTATTAAATCGGGGCTTCCGACATATTTGTATGAAAAGTTAAATTTTTCTACGTCCTTACGTACGGCTAATATCAACTTGCCTATAAATAGGACGAATATTTATAACCATTCTAGTTTGATGAACCTGATTATCACATGGAACAGCTTGCCTCTGGAACTAAAACGTATTAGTTCAGTTGATATATTTAAAACTAATGTTTTCAAATTTGTAACAAATAATGATTATAATTGATTTTGTAAATAATGTATATAGTGTATATATAGTTGTATATATATGTATGCAAGTATGTGTATATGTATATATATATATGTGTATGTATGTATATATATACATATGTGTATATATATATATATATATGCATATGTAATTGTATATATTTTGTATATATTATGCTTGTAATTTATATTATGTTATGTTTAATTGTTGTTATGTTGTATTGTTATTTTTGTTATTTGTTTCTTTGTTGTCCAAAAACTTTATAGTTTATATACACACATATTAAAATAAATAAATAAATAAATAAAAATAAAATACTTAAATTTTCATAATGATAATGCTAGTTATGTGCCACGATCTTCTGTTGCCAGTAGGTGCGTTATGGGAAGGTTCAAAAACATCTACTTTACAAAACCCTTCACACGCTAGCGAATTATAATCGATGAACGATCAGCTGAACTTCAGTAATATTTATATTTTTTGCGATATCTAAACGCGGAAATCCTGAATATAACGTGTCGAGTAATGTTTAAGGAAGGAATTACTAATGGAAGTAAAAATAACAAAAATTGTCTTCGTGTATTGGTATACACAGTAATATACATTTAGGCGAAATTTGACGCTTGAAACGCACGAACAAACAAAATAATCATCTCTAAAAGATCAAGTGTGATTATGTTTGGAAGTCAGATAGCCGTGATTTTTTGCGTGAATTTTTGCGTGAAGAGGTCATTGGGCTTTCTTACCACACCCAACTCGATAAAAGTGAAAAAAACCCGGTTTGTGGATTTCATCAGGGGGGGGGGGGCTATTTTGAAATGATTCGAAATTGTTTGGTCGAATTTGTCAAATATGTATAAGCATGAAGTTAGCAATAATATTCCTATTGTTGTTGTATTCCTAATTAATTCAAAATAAATAGTTTAATTATAATTATCATTTAACCCTTTGCACTCGAACGCCACCCTGAATTTACTCTAAAACTCGTACATCATTTTGTAGACCAAAAAAAAGTACCACACTGTAAAAGATTAAATAAATACTTATTTAATATCAGTAAATTTTTTTAATTTATTTACCTAAAAATAATACCCAATAACCTTGAAAATAAATCGAGTGGAAAGGGTTAACTATGAATATTTTTTATTTAAATATATTATACTTTCATTTTAAATATTGTTTAATTTGATTGTTTTTAGTTTTTATATTTCGTAAAAATAATATATTAATGAAATAATTGAAGAAACACACACAACAAAAAATGAAATTATAAATAGCAGTGGGATTTTGACATTCGATTTTCGGAAAATCCGATTTCGTTTTGTCTTTTTAGTTTCATAATAGCGGATTTTTCGATATCGGATTTTCATAATCGCAAAATCCGCTTTCGGATCCGATATCGAAATTTTCATAACAGCCCCCACCACAAATTCAGTTGGAAACTGATCTAACAAAGGTTCGCGGTTTCTGGTATTGTAGCTGATGTTACGAATGGCATAGATCGTTCTAGATCTCAATCTAATTTTATCTGGTTCCATCAGATTGTGGCGCATCTGAATCAAGATTTCTGAATAAGTCGCCTCATTTTTTTTTCATCAATTTCAAATTCAAGTTTCTTGTAGATATTGGAGCTGATGTTTAGATTATACCTTACCACACTTAATTCTTAGAAGAGTATTTCGATGCGAATTTATCTTAGCGGATGTGTCGATTTCTATTTTGGATGCTGATTTTCTCGAATTTTCTGGCTTATCGTTTATTAATATGTCGTACCTATCGAAATTCAAAATTTTTTAACTAAATTTTCGGAAATTACTAATCAAAATTTTAGCAGCTCGATCATTAAACACAATGTCATACGCATAGGCTGAAGACAACCGGCCCGTCTATTTCAGCGAAAACTAGACGTCTCGCTATAGACAAGCTCTTCATCGCCAAAAATAAATTCAACCATATGTTGACACAAGGCATTTGTAAACCGAGTAGCAGTCCATGTCTAAGTCGTCTAGATCTCGTTAAGAAAAAAAATGAAGATTGGAGGCCATGCGGTGATTACCAAGCGCTAAATAAAGTGACAGTTCCGGACAGATATACCCAGTACCAAATCCATAGAACTTTTCGTATCAACTCATGTGTATCATCAAATTCTGATCGAACCTTGTGGTATACCAAAGACAGCAATTACTTCTTCATCGGTTTATTCGAATTTACTAAAAGGACTTTTGGTGTAAGGAATGCAGCACAGTCTTTTCAAGGATTGATTTTATTTGGCCTTAATTTTTGTTTTGTCTATTTAGATGATATTTTGAACAGTTTGTCACATAAAACGTTTGTTACAAGAAGATCAGTAAAACACCAATGGAAGTCCATCTTCAGAATCTATTGACGCTTTTAATAATTGCAAGGAGAAATTATGATACGTGACAATTCTTGCATACCCCTCCGTTAAAGCTTGGTTAGCAATAATGATTGAAGCGTCCGATTTTGGGATCGGAGCTGTGGTACACCAGGATGTTTCGAATACTTGGCAACCGCTAATTTTATGTGTCTGGTTATAACTGCCATCGTAGCGTTTGCTATTTATTCAGCTTGTATATCTCGTTTTATTGTTCCAGTCTCCATTATTACGGATCAGGGAGCCCAATTTAAATCTGAATTATTTCTCGAACTAGCAAAACTTCTTGGTTTTTAGCGCAACAGAACTACAGCCTACAGTTGATCAAGTGTGAATATATTTTGAAATCAGATGGCCGTGGTATTTTTGCGTTAGTGGGTCCCAATCATTTCTTGCTTCCTTTTAAACTGTAAATAAGTGGAAGAAATCACCTTACTCGAGTCGTTAAAATAACAAACAACTAGAACAATATAGCACGAAATAAAAACCCGCGCTGCGTCTGACATCTCACTTGAGATGTTTGATATGCGACACCGGACATGCGATTTGATAAGCGACGTGTGACATCTGAGATATTTGATATGTGACATGCGACGTGCGACATCTGGCATGAGATATTTGATATGCGACATGAGATTTCTATTTCTGAGATATGCGAGATCTGGGGGTCGATTTTTTCCAAAATTCTACAAGTTGACGAAATAACCGCAAGTATATAGTATTGGTATGTGTGTTTGTATTGTGATGTGCGCCATTTAATTTTCTTGAATATTACCATGTTTCCATGACATAGTTAACCTAGGTTAACTCGGGTTTACGTGCATGGAAACGCAGATTAGGGTTCAGTTTCGTTAAACCCAAATAAACTCAACGAAACTAGTGTGGTTGGGTTGGTTCTATCTGTCAATGTTTTTTACGTGTATTTTAAAATGACGCTCATTGTAAACTACATATTAATATACAGATTTTGAATAAAAATATTTTAAAAGAAAACTTGAAAATGAGTTAAATTACGAAAAAATACATAGCTGTAAACTTAACTCGGTTTCATGGAAACGGCACGTATTCCTAGATTCATTTCATTGGTTCCTAGATTCATTTCCATTTATAATTTAAAATTTGTAAATGCGAGTAAAAGCATATTTGCAGCTTTAAATAAAATTAAATTTATTTAATTATTTAATTTTAGTTTTAAAATAATTTATGTGTTTCTGTGAAAAAAAACATTCATTCGACAGCGCATTACAAAAAAATTAAAATATGTGTGGTGAAATTTTTTTTTCTTAACACATTGACGCACACATTCTAAATGTGTGTGGTACTCAGGAACACATTTGATAACTTTTGCAATTGCAATGATATTTCAAACGTGTTTAATGCCCAAAAAATTGTGTGACCGTTATAGCAGTCATTTCCATGTCTGTGAAGTTAGCCCGTAAACGATCCCGGAAAAATGCGATGGCAACACTAAAATACAAGTATCACGATATTTTTCAATGTCATCCCGAAAAAATATTTATATCACGATATTTTTGAATGTCATCCCGGAAAAAAATATGTCATGACAGTTTTTTACTATATCAATTCATAAAAATTTATATGTCTGTGAAGTTAGCCCGTAAACGATCCCGGAAAAATGCGATGGCAACACTAAAATACAAGTATCACGATATTTTTCAATGTCATCCCGAAAAAATATTTATATCACGATATTTTTGAATGTCATCCCGGAAAAAAATATGTCATGACAGTTTTTTACTATATCAATTCATAAAAATTTATAAACAATTTGTTTGAAAACTGATGCCAACCCGGAAAAGATTATGTCACAATAAATTTCCTAACAAGAAAAAAATAATTTTTGACAAAAAAACATGTAATGATATATAAATCTAATAATATAGGAAAATTAAGTATACAAGTATTAAAACACAAAATATACCGAAATAATAATAAAAGCGGCAAAAAAGCTTTGATTGAGCTCCGCTATAATCATCTGAATTTGTAGTTTAGATGTCCATTACCAGGAACCGGACTATATAGGTTTGGTAGCTCAGGGATTGACCTATTTAAATAATAAGAGACAAAAAAATTCTATGATTTAGAGCCTCGCTATAGTCATTTGAATTTAAATATCAAGAGGCAAAAATTTTCTTTGATTTAAAGCTCCGCTATAGTCATCTGAATTCGTAGTAGATGTCCATTACCAGAAAATGGACTGTATAGGTTTGGTAGTTCAGGGATTGACCTATTTAAATAATAATAGACAAAAAAATTCTATGATTTAGAGCCTCGCTATAATCATTTGAATTTAAATATCAAGAGGCAAAAATATTCTTTGATTTAGAGCTCCGCTATAGTCATCTGAATTCGTAGTAGATGTCCATTACCAGAAAATGGACTGTATAGGTTTGGTAGTTCAGGGATTGACCTATTTAAATAATAATAGACAAAAAAATTCTATGATTTAGAGCCTCGCTATAGTCATTTGAATTTAAATATCAAGAGGCAAAAATATTCTTTGATTTAGAGCTCCGCTATAGTCATCTGAATTCGTAGTAGATGTCCATTACCAGAAACAACCGGACTATATAGGTTTGGTAGTTCAGGGTAGTTGGTAGTTCACCTATTTCACCTATTTAAATAATAAGAGACAAAAAAATTCTATGATTTAGAGCCTCGCTATATTCGTTTGAATTTAAATAACAAGTGGCAAAAATATTCTTTGATTTAGAGCTCCGCTTTAGTCATCTGAATTAGTAGTAGATGTCCATTACCAGAAACCGGACTATATAGGTTTGGTAGTTCAGGGATTGACCTATTTAAATAATAAGAGACAAAAAAATTCTATGATTTAGAGCCTCGCTATAGTCATTTGAATTTAAATATCAAGAGGCAAAAATTTTCTTTGATTTAGAGCTCCGCTATAGTCATCTGAATTAGTAGTAGATGTCCATTACCAGAAAATGGACTGTATAGGTTTGGTAGTTCAGGGATTGACCTATTTAAATAATAATAGACAAAAAAAATCTATGATTTAGAGCCTCGCTATAGTCATTTGAATTTAAATATCAAGAGGCAAAAATATTCTTTGATTTAGAGCTCCGCTATAGTCATCTGAATTCGTAGTAGATGTCCATTACCAGAAACCGGACTATATAGGTTTGGTAGTTCAGGGATTGACCTATTTAAATAATAAAAGACAAAAAAATTCTATGATTTAGAGCCTCGCTATAGTCATTTGAATTTAAATATCAAGAGGCAAAAATTTTCTTTGATTTAGAGCTCCGCTATAGTCATCTGAATTAGTAGTAGATGTCCATTACCAGAAACAACCGGACTATATAGGTTTGGTAGTTCAGGGATTGATCTATTTAAATAATAAGAGACAAAAAAATTCTATGATTTAGAGCCTCGCTATAGTCATTTGAATTTAAATAACAAGAGGCAAAAATATTCTTTGATTTAGAGCTCCGCTATAGCCATCTGAATTAGTAGTAGATAGTAATAGACAAAAAAATTCTATGATTTAGAGCCTCGCTATAGTCATTTGAATTTAAATATCAAGAGGCAAAAATATTCTTTGATTTAGAGCTCCGCTATAGCCATCTGAATTAGTAGTAGATGTCCATTACCAGAAACCGGACTATATAGGTTTGGTAGTTCAGGGATTGACCTATTTAAATAATAAGAGACAAAAAAATTCTATGATTTAGAGCCTCGCTATAGTCATTTGAATTTAAATAACAAGAGGCAAAAATATTCTTTGATTTAGAGCTCCGCTATAGCCATCTGAATTAGTAGTAGATGTCCATTACCAGAAAATGGACTGTATAGGTTTGGTAGTTCAGGGATTGACCTATTTAAATAATAAGAGACAAAAAAATTCTATGATTTAGAGCCTCGCTATAGTCATTTGAATTTAAATATCAAGAGGCAAAAATATTCTTTGATTTAGAGCTCCGCTATAGTCATCTGAATTCGTAGTAGATGTCCATTACCAGAAACCGGACTATATAGGTTTGGTAGTTCAGGGATTGACCTATTTAAATAATAAGAGACAAAAAAATTCTATGATTTAGAGCCTCGCTATATTCGTTTGAATTTAAATAACAAGAGGCAAAAATATTCTTTGATTTAGAGCTCCGCTTTAGTCATCTGAATTCGTAGTAGATGTCCATTACCAGAAACCGGACTATATAGGTTTGGTAGTTCAGGGATTGATCTATTTAAATAATAAGAGACAAAAAAATTCTATGATTTAGAGCCTCGCTATAGTCATTTGAATTTAAATATCAAGAGGCAAAAATTTTCTTTGATTTAGAGCTCCGCTATAGTCATCTGAATTAGTAGTAGATGTCCATTACCAGAAATCGGACTATATAAGTTTGGTAGTTCAGGGATTGACCTATTTAAATAATAAGAGACAAAAAAATTCTATGATTAAGAGCCTCGCTATAGTCATTTGAATTTAAATTTCAAGATTCAAAAATTTTCTTTGATTTAAAGCTCCGCTATAGTCATCTGAATTAGTAGTAGATGTCCATTACCAAAAAACCGGACTATATAGGTTTGGTAGTTCAGGGATTGACCTATTTAAATAATAAGAGACAAAAAAATTCTATGATTTACAGCCTCGCTACATTCGTTTGAATTTAAATAACAAGAGGCAAAAATATTCTTTGATTTAGAGCTCCGCTATAGTCATCTGAATTAGTAGTAGATATCCATTACCAGAAACCGGACTATATAGGTTTTGTAGTTCAGGGATTGGCCTGTTAAATAACAAAATTTAGAGTTATGGACTTAAGTGACAGATTAGCAGGGAACACATATAATAAAGTTTGATTTAACGTGGAGTGAAAGATCTTTATTTACATTGCAAATCGTTATAACATTCCAGGACAGTACGCATGTACGCAAGCATAAATTGCAGTGTTGCTATCCCAGCAGCTGACTGAGACGGGTCAACTGCTTTATTAACTTGGTTGAAATAACGAAAAAAAATTTCGCGTACACCTCAGCTGGTTGGCTAAAAATATTCTTAAGATTTGAAGGTAAAAATAAATAATAAAAAATGAACAAATTCAGACAAAAATCAACATTTTAATGTACAAGTTTTATTACAATATTACAAAATATAAACTAAGCGCCACCATACAAAACAAACTTCATAGAAGTGTATATGTACTTCATAGAATATATCTATATAGTATATTATTCATCGATGCAAACTTAGATTTAATAGTTAAAATTCTTCAGGAAGCTCACGGCTAGTGCATATTCCAAATGAGGTTCTAATTGTAATGAATCACCTAGACTTAGGCAGCACTCAGCAGCTTATTCAATTTTTTTGTGGAGTAAAATTAAACTTTAATTCTGCCTTATTAACATCGTCAGTTATATTATCAAATGGATATTCAATGTTAATTTGGAATATAAACGAATCATCGTCTTTAGTACATACTAGCCTCAGAATACAATTTCATGTGAAAATTTTTATTTTATAGACATTTTCTAGTCCTTCTGTCCCATATCGTACTCCAGTAAGTAGTAAATCTTCCAACACGATAAATTTGGCTTTCCTCAAAGACGATTTTCTCCAAACAACTACAATATGATTTACAGGGTTTTGAAATTTCCAAGTTGTTGGTAAGCCTTGCTACAATTTAAAAAAAAATAAGCAAATTCACGATCCCTGAATAACTCCACGTTCTCTTGTACACATTCTATCAGGTTTTGGTGAGTCATGGCCCCCAATCCGTATTAGGTTTAAAAACTTCTTGCTTTCCTTCAGATAAACTGAGCTCATTATCCTGGCAGGAACATTTAACTCATCGCACGAATAAACTAAATATTGTATATTCATCCATCCCAGGTTCAACATGTTCGAATTAGGCGGCCGCTTCAAATATGTCTCGACTCTCGAGCCGAGCCAACAAATTTTAAATGTGTGATCTTATAACGGCGGTACAACAACAATTGCATTACAATAACAATAATTTACAACAACAATTTGCATTATATATCATATTCACACATTTTTAACTTTGTTGGCTCGGCTCGAGATTCGAGACACATTTCATGCGGCCGCCCTAATTTTGGTCGTAATACTTGTGGTTTAATCCGCCTTTCCCCACTTCGATTCTTTCGCCATCACCAACAAACTGTTGTTAGTTTGTTGGTAAAGGGGAAGCAAACGAGGAAACAATCACGACAAAAGAATGAGTGTGGAATGGTTCAAAGTTTGGCGATGCCAAAATTCGTTTTAAATCGCCTGCAATTTGACAAGTAACTTGATCCAATACATGTGGGTAATCCTCTTCGATGCTAAATTGAAACAAACTTAATAGTAACGACAAATCTTCACAGCACAGTAATCGATTTCACAGTTTGATCACTTTATACGTTTCGCTAACGCCAGTAATTCTAATTCAATATCATTACGTATGCCACATCATCCGTATATCAATTATTATTGTTGTAGCTCCATGTTTCTTCCAACTGATTTTCAAAAACCGTGCTACTTTATCAGCTCCAAAGAATGAGCGTAAATGATTTTGTCGTGAATAGTAAACTGGACGTCGGATAAAAATTTGTTGTAAACAATTTTTTTTTGATCTTCGTCAAATCAGGCGAATGAATTGGTTTCATCTTACGATATTCGCATTCCCGGATTTAAATTTGGCGTAATCTAGTTTAGATTGTTAAATTATTGGATACTACCTAAATAGTATGATTACTACATATTTTACGATGCAACAAGAAAATTAAATTAAATTGGTAATAAAAATTAACACTACAACTATATTTAACTAAAATGGTAAAACACTAACACACTAATAAAGTAGATGTTTTATGGTGTTACGGCATAACTGTCAAAATATTACAGGTTTGTACATCAAAATTGCAACAGGTTCGATATTAAATGTCGGTTGTTATTCAGTTAAAGGTTGAAACACATCAGCAACGAACAGCAAATAAGTCTCTCCACACTTTGACTCTTTCGTCGTGATACAAAATGATTTCAAAAAATCAATCGCGGTGCACATTTCATTTCTTTGCGCGTAAAATTATGCTTTTTGATTTGTTCGTATAGTAAAATATGTTTATTATTTGCTGCGAAAACTGCTTCCTTGGTTGAAAAAATATATCTTTACTACAAAAATTAACCCATAAACGACAAATAAACAAGGTGTCTTTGAAATATTTATCTTCGCAGTAGTACGAGAATCAGTTGAATTAAAAAAATGTTGCTGAAAAAAGAATAAAAAATTTCCCCGCAAAAAAGGGATTTTCTTGGTGAAGGGGAAAGAAACGAGGAAAGAATCACGACGAAAGAATCAAAGCGTGGAACCACGGATTACACGGAATCCCCAATAGAATTACTTTCCAATGGCCCCCTGCACACTGTGCTTCAAAGAAGCAGCTTCATCTTCTTTCTTTCCCCGTTTAACTATGAAAACGGTTTTAATTGCGACTCATTTTTCAATCAAAATTTTTCCGGTGAAGCAGCACTAACACAAATAGAAATGAAATATAAAAAAATTTAAGGCGATTTTTAACATGTAGATTTTAGTTTAAATTTTATTAAACAAAGTTAAAAATGTATGACATATAATGCAAATTGTAAATTATTGTTGTTGTAATGCAATTGTTGTACCACCGTTTTGAGATCACATATTTTTAACTTTGTCCAGCTCGAGACAATTTTCATGGGACAGCCGTCAATGTAAACAGCAAAAGTTAACTTGGAGTCAACTCGACTCAATCCAAAACATTTCTTAGGTCGAGTCGAAAAACAACAGCAAAAATAAAACTGAAATAAAAAAACCAAAAAAAAATTATTAATTTGAATTTTTTTGTGTGAGCAGTGGTACTCGTAACTAAGGCTGTTTTCCAAACGGATACTTATTTCAGACTTATTGACTTATTTGATGCCATCTTGAATAAGTAAATAAACCCATTCCAATTGAGTTGGCATACTTATTTTGACATCAACATGAAAACATTGATTGTTTTCATCGCAAAATTCTTCGAGGAATGATATTTTCGTTTACATTAATTTATATTAATAAATTAACAATTATTGTATACAAGTTTATGCAATTAAAAGGATTGGCGACACTTTAAAAAAGAAAAACTTAGAAATAATGTTTAAATCTATACAAAAATGTTTATATGATTTTTAGGTATACGATTCGGCTGAATTTTTATATTTCAATTTTCGTTTAGACAAACAATCAAAGAAGTTCGAATGGGCCCCATTTAAAAGGAAAATATGTATATAATTTATGTAAATATATATTTTATGTCTGTCTAATCAGTATGTATTAATTGTTCCGTAATGCTAGAATGTATTAATACGCCGTGTGGTCTTGCTAGTTCTGTAGCTGACCTCAATTCATTTGTGTAAGACATGCATACATTATATAAATTGGATGCTATATCTTTATGATGACAACCATTTTTTTTTATCTTAAATTCGATCTTAATCTACAAAGATCCATTCGTTATCTAGAAATAGTTATTATCCAAATTCTAAAAGTCATAAATTGATATAAATAACAACAAAAAATTGACAACTAATTTAAATTTTTCGGTTAGAAAGGGACAGAAAATAAGTCACCTCTATTCGTTTGGAAAACAGCCTTACGAAAGCATATTTTTGGTGTTTTCCCGATTTTAATTTATTAAGTCTTCCCTAAAATTAATTGCATTCATCTAGACATTTTTTAAAAATTTTAGACTCGATCCAAAGATAATTAAAGGTCGAGGCACATGGTTTTCGTTCCGTTCCGATTCGTTTCGTTTTCAATAAGGTTTTTTAAATTCTCACGCACATAGGTTTCGTTTCGATTTGAGTTGTTCTTGTGTTACTTGATAAATCGAACTTTTTAATTTCTCACAATATTGTTTCAATTCAATCAATATTCATAATTTCATATCAATTGATTTAATAATGAGTGAAGATTTACACATTGACAGAAAAACGATAACCATAAATGCCAAAATAAATAATTTGAGGTTATTGTATAAGTTTTTATTGAAATTTGATCAACTGTTTCGGTTCGGTTCCGCATTAAACTTAACATTGTGAGCATGTTTTCGGTTTTCCATACATTTTGACATATTCAACTTAAAGGTCGGAACGGAACGAAAACTATGTGCCTCGACCTTAACTCTGCCAATATAAACACTAGAAGTTAACTACAAGTTAACTTGATGATAACTAGAAGTTGGCTCGATGCGCAATGTAAACCGCATATTTGACTACGCTTTTCTTTTCAAATCTAGTCACAACCAAAAAATATATTCGTTTTTCAAACAAAAAAAATGGCTTAATTTAAGTCCAAACCACACAAATGTGTGAGTAAAAATCATAGTATGTAATGGCGTTTTTAATAAAAAAATTCATGGATCCACGTACGATTTGATATTTGAAAAATATCAAATCGTACGTGGATCCATGACTATTGAGGTAATATTGTGGATCCGTATCTATTGAGGTAATATTGTACTTTCTAATAATTCCACTATTTATTATAAACACAATGGTTTTACAGTTCTCGTATATTTGCACCTAATAATTATTACCCCTAAATGTAGATTACCACCACAACAGTTTAATACATATTTATAACTTTTTCCTCGGAAAACAAGTTTAATTTTTTAGAATTTCTTATCGCGCATTTCCGCTTCCTGTTTAATAAATTCAAATAATTCTCTTATTAAATAATTTTCGTTTCCAAATTCTTATCGATTTTTATATTTTTTGTTAAACATTTCTTATGAAATTTTCAATTAATTAAATACGTTTTGTTGTCTTCAATAACTAATCTCAGTGAAACATTAAATGATACAATATAAAATTGATTTATAATTAATTCTAATTAATTACAGTTTAACTTGACTGAAATATATTTCAGTCAAGTTAAACTGTAATTAATTAGAATTAATTATAAATCAATTTTATATTGTATCATTTAATGTTTCACTGAGATATTGAAGACAACAAAACGTATTTAATTAATTGAAAATTTCATAAGAAATGTTTAACAAAAAATAAAAAAATCGATAAGAATTTGGAAACGAAAATTATTTAATAAGAGAATTATTTGAATTTATTAAACAGGAAGCGGAAATGCGCGATAAGAAATTCTAAAAAATTAAACTTGTTTCCCGAGGAAAAAGTTATAAATATGTATTAAACTGTTGTGGTGGTAATCTACATCTAGGGGTAATAATTATTAGGCGCAAATATACGAGAACTGTAAAACCATTGTGTTTATAATAAATAGTGGAATTATTAGAAAGTACAATATTACCTCAATAGATACGGATCCACAATATTACCTTAATAGTCATGGATCCACGTACGATTTAATATTTTTTAGATCTTACTGTTAATTTACGGAAATATAAATAGAGTCAAACGACAATTAACTTTGTCTGATGTAAAATTTTAATAATGCAAAATATTTACCTATGTAAGGATTAGGTAGACGTAACTATAATTAAAGTTTAGTTATGCGAGAAAAGAACCAGCGAATAAGAATAAAAAACTAAATGATGTGTATAGATGTCACTTTTTTATTTTGTTTCGGAGATCTCACTAAATCTCATATCATAAAGATAAATCGCTTTAGAGAGTAAAGCCTGCTGCACGACTGTGAGATTTTACCCGCACTCGCAATTTGAAGTTAGTAACTAATACTTTTTCAATTGGGCAAACAGTATTAGTACCTAACTTCAGGTTGTGAGTTCGGGTAAAATCTCACAGTCGTGCAGCAGGCTTCAATCGTTGATTATAGTTAAAAATAAAAAATAAACTGAAAAAATCACCATATACACTTCATCAAACAGAATCATAAACACAGGTAACCAACATTCATAAAATTAGTTTTAATAAATTGGCAACGAGTTTACAATAATAAAACCGTAGAAGTGGTGTAGTGGCTTCGGCAGTTGGACCGGGAGGTATTGGGTTCGAATTCCATCAGAGGCTAGATGCAAATCGAATTTTCATCATCGATTACAATCGGTGATGTTAATAAACACAACTTAGACCCTCTGATGGAGTGCATAATACAGCGCCGACCCACCGTCCATGTCAATGTATATAGGTTGACATGGAGCTTGCAATGTGCAGGTGGTATACTGTAGTTGTGTGAGTAGGTGAATAGGTGAATGGGTTAACGATGTGGCGTGAATGCGTGGTATCACAATGGGCCAAAATTGGCCTAAATGTCAACCACTGAAACCTAAACCTTACAATAATAAAATAAAGAAAGATTAATGTAGTAAAAAGAATCAAGAGAGCTAGATATGCGCAGTTAACTCCTTATATG
Organism: Nephrotoma flavescens; assembly: GCA_932526605.1. Lineage (NCBI taxonomy): Eukaryota > Metazoa > Arthropoda > Insecta > Diptera > Tipulidae > Nephrotoma > Nephrotoma flavescens. The sequence continues at coordinate 190,311,541 of OW052222.1, read as the reverse complement.
TAGATCATTCTACTCGACAACTTTTATTGTTTTGATTGTTTTTCTCCCGTCGGACGCAGACTTTTCTTCTTCTTACCATGTTTTTCTTTAAAGTCAAGTTTTTTTTGTTCTTTTAATTAAATTTTTATTTGTTTTTATTTTTATTTCTTTTATTTTTATTTATTTGATTTTTTTAGATTTTTTTTAATTTTTTTTTTAGTTTTTTAAATTTTTTTGATTTTTTTTTCGGGAAAACATGCGAAAGGAATTCTAAAAAAAATAAATTGTTAACCGGAAACGTGATAAGAAAATAGATTTGCTCTTATACAAGCAACAGTTTTACAGTCGCTCAGTGGTCTAGTGGTTAGTATTATAGGTGCACTGTACAAAACATCAATAATATAATTTCTTTCTCCAGTTGTTTTGTTAGTGTTGGTGTTGATGAAACTGTCGAAGCCGAAGGATATGCGTTTTTAAGTTTTTTAGTACATTTTTATTCTTAATTTTGAGGTTTTTTTGTCATTTTCATTTAATATAAGTCAATTTCTAATATCATTCAATTCGAAATTATTATAATTGGTGCGTAGATTCAACAAAAATAACAAAAAAAACACGAATAACAAGAAAAATACAAAAAAATGGTAATACTTGCATATCGCATAGCATTTCGCAAGCGTTATTTAACAAGTTGCCTCTATTTCTAAAAGACGCACCGCAACAGTGTTAACTACACAACAAAAAAATATCATGTCCTGCGAAAACGCAAGTTAACTACAAGAGAGCATTTTTCTGACATTGTATTTTTATTTTTCAGTAGAGTTTTCAATAAACAATAAACAATTTGGTTTTGAATTTCTGTCAACACATTGAAACGTCGTGATGTTAGAATTTATTAATACATGATATTTTTTTTTGTGTTGTGTAGTTAACACTGCTACGGTGGGTTTTTTTAGAAATAGAGACAAGTAGTGGATTCTAAATTCTCCGCATGCGAAATTTCACACGTCTGTTTCTAGCAAGCAGGTTCGCAAAAAATGATTCGCGAATCAAAAGCCAATCAAATCATTAGAAACATATACAAATTTCCCCTCCCGCGATACGGTTTGTTTTTTTTAGAAAAAGAGACAAGTAGTGGATTCTAAATTCTCCGCATGCGAAATTTCACACGTCTGTTTCTAGCAAGCAGGTTCACAAAAAATGATTCGCGAATCAAAAGCCAATCAAATCATTAGAAACATATACAAATTTCCCCTCCCGAGATAAAATAATTTTAAATTTGGGCAAATTTTGATTGCAAGCATCCAACATAATAAAAAAAAAACTAATTATGAGCAATACTGACTCTCATTGAGCCTCGCCTCACTTTAATTCTTTCGTCGTGATTCAATTCAATGATTTCAAAAAATCAATCGCCGTCCACATTTGATTTCTTTGCGCTTTTCTTTGTTTATGTACATATGTGCGTAAAATTATGTTTTTTGATTTATTCGTATATACATAGTAAAAAATGTTTATTATTGCCCCATTCCACACGAGATTTTTGGTGTTTTGATTATTTTTTCAAGGCCAACTAGCCGTAATGGATAATGTATATACATGTCGGTTTTATTTTGTTTTATTCTGCTCTCGAAAATAAAATTTAAACTAAAATGAGTCAAAAATGGCCTTGAAATATTTTTTATTTCATTTATGTTTGGGTTAGTGTGATTTCACCGAAAATTTATTTTAGTCGCAATTAAAACATGTATCATATAGGTAAACGCGGAAAGAAACGAAAAAAAAATCGTTTCTTTGTTCTTTGATATCTAATGTGGAACCATCCATTTGCTGCGAAAACTGCTTCCTTGGTTGAAAAAATATATTTGTTGCACGAAAGAAAAAAATCAAAAATTTCCCCGCCAAAAAATTTGTTGATGAATGGGAAGGAAACGAGGAAAGAATCACGGTGAAAGAATGAAAGTGTGGAACCGCGGATTATTTGGATCGGCGCAATGTGGGGGGTAAAGTGTAAATATTTTAATACTATTATGGCGCTGTCTCGATTTAGACACAAATTGACGTCATGTGCGAAAAATGAGAGTAATAAGAGGCCTGTAGTTTAGGAGGCATTAATTGGCTGAATCCATGAATAAAATTCGCTCTAATATTATTGGAAATGAAAACGTAAGCTCTAACCTTAACGTCGGATCCTTTATAGAAGATTCTGTCTACGAATGGATCTAATCCAGAAACCATACCACTGATAAGGTGTGTTTCCTGAAGTGCTGCTTCGCTGTGATGTAAGTTGATTTGTCATTAAATCAAAAGTTGGATAAACATGAGATAAACAATAAACTACGTTTCTGAAATAACCCTGCCGAGGATCGTCTCAAGTAAATAGCGAGGGTCCGACAAATTACGTTAGCAAAATTGTCGGGATTTCAACCTACTATGCTACTAGACTCTTGAGCCCCACAATCTTCACCTGAAGCAAAACCCGAATTGGACCCGTCGACATTAGTCTCATCGAAGATCTCTAACTAGATTCCGGTTACTCGAAGACACCCCAAAAAAGAACCGGGAGTTCCTAAAATAATTTTTCTAATTGCAGAAAAAGTGCCTTTTGCTGTTGTACGTGCTGAGAAATTAAAAATATTCAATCCAGAAACAACACTATCAAGAATGTGGTTCCTCAACCAGGCAAATATATGTTTGCGGTACTGGAAGCAACCTCCTTAGCTCAAAGGAAGCTGACTTACAGTGGTACAATTTAACCTAAGGAAAGCGGATAGAGATGGATAACCTAACCCGGGTAAAATAAAATATCTGCATTATCGGATTTTTGGTGTTCTGCAATAATATTCCGAACTTCGAGTAAAGGATTTGTTTGTCATTGGTTTAGTGTGAAATATTTCACAATCGGATAACGTATACACTTATACCTTTATCGAAGCTTTGACCAAAGAATATTTAAATTCCTGATCAGTGAACATTTTATCAGTGGAAGTTTTAACGTCTTTTCTAATAACTTGACTTCATGAGTCTGCGAAGACCTTCTGTTACGGTATATATCGATAAAATAAGTAAAGTGTTACACAAAACACTAACAATAATTTCAACCGTATATCATTAGCGATTAAAATGTAAATCATATCTAAAATACTCTACTACGCAATTTCTCGTAAAATGATGCATAACACCCAATTTGAATCGATAAATAACTGATGCGCTTAAATTAACACGGGCAATAAAGCTGCGCGAATCGAATATCCTTGATTAAATTTATTTCGAACGCGCGCTCACAAAATCAACATTGTATATAGATATTTAATTTGGTGACAAAATTAGATTTAGGTAGTTACCTGTTTAGAATTTATTATCATCTATATATAGCAAACAAATTGTGATGCGGTCTTTTATTAGCCGCGCACCGCTAATTAAATGCAAATTAAATTAATTTTAAATAAAAAGGATAAATTATCATCATGGAAAACATAAATGTCTTTCAATATGTCATCTGTGACATGGTTACTGGTGTATACGATGACTAAAATCTGATGCAATTCTCACAGACGTTTGGTCGCGATGTTGATTCTTGATGTTATAGAAAACCAGACAAAATGTCTTCTAGTTCTGTTAAGTTGTTGTGTCGGATGTACGCATATGAAGTACTTTCGTGTCTTGAATTAAGTGTGTTTTTTTATTTGTATGCGTGTGTGTGTAACTGTGTAGTCTGCATAATATGAGGATGCATGAAATGAATTTATAATTTTCAAAGGTCACCATCGCATTATTTAAGTAGAATGTTCAAAATAAATTTACTAACGATTTTTTTTTTTTTTTTTTCAGAGGAGATTATGGGTAAATATATATTTTCATCATGTTACCATCAGCATTATCCGCACTAGGATATAATTTTTAATTTCGTTTTATATATTTGGCCTAATCAATATTGCCTTACAGTTCATCGAGTGCGTTAGCAAATGCCGCATCCCACGGACAGTATTTTGGACCAGATGGATTTGGTGGATCGGCTGGTTCAGCTCAGGGACAAGCTTTCAATTCGCAAGGGCCATTAGGCTCATTTGGTGCTGCTGCGGCTGGTTCACAAACTCAAGGTTTCAGTGCCGGACCAGATGGAATCAGAGTAATCTAAAAATTATTACAAAAAAATTATACAAATTTATCGACTCGTTTGTTCTGTTTTTGGTATTATTTAGGGATCAGCCGGCCTTTCAGGAAGTCAATCGTATAATTTACCGGGAGGACATTCGATTAATTTATCGTACAGTGGAAATTATGCCGTTGGTCCAGACGGTCGTCCAACCTCATCCCAAGGAAATTCAATCGCCTACACATAAGAATATTAATGTGTCCAAAATTGTCAATATTGTTAAAAATCCAATTAAAATTTTGATTTTGATGTAGAAGGTGTTTTTTGAAATTATTTTTATTAGACTTCCTTAATCGATATATACATTGCATAATTCATTTAAATATTATGTTGCGCAGTCCAAAAGTGAATGTACCCAGTAAATACGCATTCAGTGCGCATAAATAGTTAAAGATTTAATCGAATTCCTGTTTTTCCATTGAAAAATGAAAAATGTCTCTGCTGCGAATATTAAAAAGTGCTTGCAGACGACATGACGTCAGAGTAAACAACGTATATTACAAAACCGTTTAAGAAAATATAAATTTCTAATCGATATGCGCGCGGCATATGGCCGTTGTTGGTTAACTCCGATTTTTATATAATTGGCTTGATAACAATTTTATAACAATAGAATATCCCTTTAGAACAAAACCGATTATGATGGCGAATCAATTATTCTACCAATAAAATATTGTGAGATTTGTATCACTTAAATCCAGCAAGTAATCTAAATTAGGTAGATTTGGTCATATCGCATACTATGACTAATAAATGTGATTAATGACTAACATTTTTGTTTATGAGCATCACGTTTAATTTGTTCATTGTCCGAATGTTGGCTGAGGAAATTTATCACCGTTTTATGATTCTCTTTTAAATATCGTTAGTTCAAGTTTTGATAATAAAACGTTAATCTTATTTTTTATGGCAGACTTTCAGACTACCTAAACAAAATACTTCCATTAAAAAATGGGGAACAGAAGTAAATAAGTATTTGTTTACGCCCCAGAGGGTTCCACACTAAAAGTGTGGCCTATTTCAGTAAAGGCCTATTTAAAAGGTTCGACCAAGGTAAGGCTGATAGGTCAACAATATCCATAATTCGGGTCGTGGAACCTAATACTGTCAAAGACTTCCAAGGTAATATTTGCAGTTGTCAATATTTTTCAGGCAAACATCGTATAAGGCATTCTGATTGCTACCACAGTTAGTTAGAATGTTAGGTTCCCGCTAACTTCGGCCCCGATTAAGTGTGAGCGAGACAATAAACAGTGCGTTCTGAATGTTGGTCTAAGACTAGAGCGGGATTCGCCAGACTAGAATACAACTCTCAAATCTCTCGAAGCGTAAACGGTAAGAATGATTGAGCAACAAAGAACAGTTAAATTTAGACAAATGTCAAACAATATACAGAAGTCAGTATATCAATGATTTATAATTGGTGAAAATTTATCTAACAGCATTCCAGAGTACGCGATTGACAGTCTCCACGAAGTATTCATAAATGGATACGGGCGTACTCTGGGCAATGTTCTGTAGAAGGGACGGTTGTGCTACCTCATCCCTTCGTAGTGAAGCAGAATAGCTAATTAGTCAATTTAAACTATGCAATGTTGCTAACAAAAGGAAATATTACCGCAGGTGGTACACCAATATCAACATTGATAAATCCACTCTCTGTGGAGAGTGATCCTATGGAATCTGGAGAGGGCGTCTATTGCATTATCAGGGAACATCAAATCCGTTCCAGAGAAGATCAAATTTACAAAGATCACCGATAAACTCCATAGCTGGCCAAGCCGATGCTTTTTTTAACGTTTAATTAGATGTACTTGACAAACATTACACGAAATAAGTGATGCCGCCGGAACTTTTATTGCCCAATCTAGTAAAACAACTGTTGACTTAGAAAAGAAGAATATGGATCTCTTGGCAAGACTACAGCATATGGAGCAATTATTTGCCAAACTAAGTGAAGAAATTGAGTATCTAAAGCGAGAAAATGAAATGGTAGGGGACAATCTAGACCAGATTCAAAAGTTGTTCTACCCAGAGCAAATCAACCAAAAGGTAGTAAACCTACCAAGGACATTACACCAAATTTGGTGCAACCGGAACAAAAACCACCTCCCAAGACAAAAATTATAAGGTAATAGCGCTAAACAATGACGTTTGACAAATTAATACCCTCGACTCAGATATTTACAGACCCTTATCTGAACAGGTAAGGTTTACCCATGAGAACAAACAGGCCCGACCTATAAAAGTCAAGGCGAGAGGTTTGCATCACACTTGCTCAAGCAAAGAAATAATGGAAGACTTACAAAATAAAGGTCCTAAAATACTAGATGCTGTGAATATTGTTAAAAGGAAGAGAACAGAAATTCAGGAAGGGAACCAAACTGTCAGTAAAAAAGGACTCCCTCTTGCTAGTATTTGACAACAAAGAGAATGTTCAAAACTTAAAAGGAATCTTTCACATAAAGGTGAAAATCAAACCAATGAAGAGAACAACAACACACATACCCTAATACAAGAAATGTCGTGGATTTAATAATAATACGAAGGATTCGAATATCAAACCAGATGGATCAAAACCCACCACTAAGCAACACAGGGCAATGAAGATCATTTGCCCAGGTCATGAAAGGTTTGGGTTCAACTAAACATATCGGCTCCGAAAATAATCAAATGGGATTATGCAACATATTCCAGAAATAGAAGTATTTTTAAATTCAAAAAAATCGGCATTTTCTTATTATCTGAAAGTCATTTAGTAAATTATTCGTTTCTTAAAATACGGGGTTATAACTTATATCATTCCATTTATCCAGCGGAAAGAGCAAGAGATGGTTCGGTATTGCTAATAAAAGAAAATATAAAACACCATTTAGAATCAAATATCGAAGAAGAAACAAGGCAAGTCACTACTGTAAGGATCCAAATTAAACACAGATAGCTTACTGTCTCCGCAATATATTGTCTCCCCGGCATATATTGAAAAGGGAGGACTACCTTAAACTATTTAAATTGCTTGGACGTGATTTTATTATTCGAGATGACTTTAATGCGAAAACACCTATTGGGGATCTAGACTTACGACGTTAAAAAGGTAAAGAATTGCTTCAAGCAGGGCAGACATCAAAATGTGAATTTTACTCTGGTGGTTTGGGGAGAAGGGACTCAAAAGACCCTAAATGCAAGAGCCTTCACTTAAAAGGGATAATGGGGAAGAGGTCCTGAAGAGCAGATTAATCTGTTTGCGGAGTATCGCGAGGATACCTTCAAACCAAGACAAACGGCCAATGAAAATATAATGTCAATCCACAAGCTAGATGATTTTGATATACGCACAGTAACTCTCAAAGTATTAAAAGAAGAAGTAAAAGGCAAACAGAATGTTAAAAAAGCCCCAGGGTATGACTTGATTACTTGCGAAATAATCAAGGCTCTACCAGATAAAGGATTTCGTAAGCTATTACTAAAATAGCAGAAGTAACCATGATAGCAAAACCTGATAAACCACCAAACGATAAAAAATCATACAATCCAATTTCATTCGTGCCAATTATGTCAAAACTGTTTGAAAACTTTTTTACTAAAGAGACTTAAACCAATAATTGAGGAACGACAACTAATTCCTCCACATCAATTTGAATTTAGAGAAAAGCATTCAACATTATTGAAAGAACGTTAGAACGTAAAGAAGCATGCTCCAGCATATTTCTGGACATCGCCCAAGCATTCGATAAAGTCTGGCATAGTGGACTGGAATTGAAGCTGCATAGAGATCTGCCGAGGCGCAATACTAAGATCATATTTATCCAATAGACATTTTCGTGTGAAATATGACGATGAATACTCCGAACTAAAGAAAATCTCTGTCGATGTCACGCAGGGTAGTGTCTTAGGACGAATCCTGTATTTTTTATTTACAAGAGATATTCCAACAACAAATGAAGGACCATAGCCACCTTTGTAGATGACAGCAATCATGGCGATTGGTACTAATGGCGCTGATGCAACAAGCAAATTCTAGAAGATTACCAATGCGGGCTGTAACTGAACTAAGCGCTTAATGAGACGATATCCACGTAAATTAACTTTACATATCGCTTTTCATCTACCGATAGAAATTAACTCACGACCGATGCCATATGCAAACAAAGCTAAATATCTTGGCATTACCCTCGATGCCAAGCTCAAGTGGAGAGAGCATGTTTAAAAGAAAAAAGATGAACTTAGCATTAAGTTCAGAAAAATGTATTGGCTCATAGGTAGAGGCTCTGCGCTCACAATTCACAACAAACTGCTGCTATATCGGCAAATACTGAAGCCAATATAAACCTACGGTATTCAACTCTGAGGATGTACTAAGCAAACAAACGCCAAAGTGATACAGACGTTTAAAAACAAGGTTCTACGTAGCATCGTAAATGCTCCGTGGTACACAAAAAATGGAAACCTTCACAGAGACTTACAGATGGAATACATCAAATATAAAATGAATTAAGCATTTCGCGGCATACACGAAATAAGGCTCCAGGAACATGGAAACCCCTATATTCGCAATACGATGCACAACCCTGTCGTTAAAAGAAGGCTCCAAAGGACGGGATTATTTGACCTAATAAACATACCAATTAAAAATTAATATTGTATTTTAAATAGGTTCAGCTTTTAATTTATTTCATTATGATCCTACATAAAATATGACCTGATTTTTGGCACAGGTGTTTACTGGTTAGTGCCACAACTCAGCAGCATGAAATGCTTCATGCAACAGCATGAAATGATTTCCTAAATTATTTACCAACTGAAGACATTCAATCATTAAACGGGCAGATAAACTTATTGGTTTATCCTCGACGCTGCTGTAGTTTGCGTTGATCGTTTCTTGTGCTAATTCTAGCAACTCCTCATCATTTAGCAATTTGTCGGCAATTACTTCATTTATATTGACAATGGTGAGATTGCAAAATCCCTCACCACCAACTGCTTGTGATAAGTTGATTATTTCGGTGTACATTTCATCGGCCACGTTTCATGAACCAGTGTCTACAATTTTAACACAATTGGGTCAAACGTTCTTCCAGCAAGCATTCAAAGTATAGACGGCCTTATTTTGGATACGGACAAAACTGCTTGTTTTATACAGTCCAGGATTGATTTTTTTTCCACACGTCTACAACAGTTAGCGATTCTTACATAACATACTTTAAAAGTTACGATTATTCCCTAGTCGAGTGGCTGCAGAAGAGAAGCTGTATTAGGTTTACATTTACAGGGCATACCTTTATCTTGTGGCCTCCGAAATAAAACATTTTTCGAACCACTCATTGAATACTGACTCTGTAATCCAGGCTTTCTTATTTGCCATCCAATGAACTAGAATTTCCTTTACATGGACACCTTTTAATGCTCGTTGTCGGAGTGATCGATTAACTATGAGAGATTTTAAAATACGACTTTTTGAGACATTGCTGCAAAGCAACAACGTAATGCTACCTTTTGCCACTTTGAAATCACTAGCACTCTTTTCCGTTCTAGACACAAATGTTCTGCTTGACATTTTCTTCCAGAAATGGCCGGTTTTGTCAGTGTTAAAAATTTGACCTGACGTATATTCACGGTCTTCAATTATTTCAATTATTATTAGTAGCTACACCATCCGCCGATATTGTTTTACATTTAATTTAAATTATTAATAATGACATCTCTCCGTAAAAACCCTTGTAACCATCCGTTTCTTGCCATACATTTTTTTTTGGTCTGCAAAAATGATCTTCAATAAATGTAAACAATCCCTTTACCAATTTTTCAATGGCCGCATCTGTATATGAGCACGAATTTGCCCTATATCTGATACTATCTGACACAGAATTACGAAAAGCCTTCTCCTTTTTTAATTGTTCGAATTGTACCTTCGTTCAACTTAAAACTCTTGCTGACCGATGTAGAACCTTCACTGAACCTTCACTTTGTAAATCGGTCTAATGTGTTTAACTAAACGAGCAGCAGTGCTTGATAAAACAACAAATTTTATTTAACACTAAAACTAAGATTGAAACAATTGCCAATACATTTTTTTTTCTCTGTGTAAAAATAATCAATTGTACAAAAAAAAAACACCGTGTAGGAACAGGTTTGGGTGAATGTGTAAATATTCAACACTTTTTTTGTATACTGATTTGACCTCATATGTGTTACGGTATGGCAAAGGGAAAATGGTTTTTAATTTTTATTTTCGTTTGTAACGACAAGCAAACCTTTGATGTGCCTCGGGCCTTTAATGTTGACTATTTTTTAGATTGCTGACTGCTGGTACTATTTTCACTAAAATAATTTTTCTTCTCTCGAATATCGATTGATTTGAGTTCTAAATCCTATTCAACGACTTGCTCACGCACTAATTATGTGAAAAGCCTTTCGCGTGGTCCTATCTTCCGTTCGTGCTGTCACTTCAGGTAAATCATGATCTTTTTGTTTGATTGAGATGTGAGGAATTGTCACGTAATCTATTTCTAGACAGTATAATGCTGAAGATGCATAAAATAATTTTTGAACTGAATTGGAATTCTAGTAAATTTTAGTTTTGGTGAGGCTGAGTTTGGCTGAGTCATTTTTCAACGGGTTGTCTTGACGGGTAAGGGGAGGATTAAAATAATTCATTGGGTTTATGTTGGAATCCCGATTCAGCTCAACATACCAGTCCCGAAGATAATTAGTTAAGAAAGTGTTTAGCACGGCCAAATTCCAGAACTTCTCTAAAATACATTTTTAAATTCACATCCACTTCTGCTTACCGGATTTGACAATAATTGGTTGGGTTATGGCCAAGAATTTTTGAACTTCGTCAAGAAGACACGATACAATTCCAATACACAAGTTGAGCCTAGTTGATTTGAATCCTAGTCCAGCTTTGCAAGCTGAATTGGAAGGATTTCGGTTGGGAAACGGCCATTCATTATGGCTGAATCCCAAAATTTCGTCAAATTTGGCTTTGCACCCCGTATTTGATCATCATTTATTGAGAGATGGCCTCTAGTTCCACTGAGCATTATGCTAGAGTTCTAGACCTTGTTAAAGTTAGCCGAAAGTTGCCAGCCGAAAGATAATGCAGATAGTGTCTTGACTATTTTTAAATTCTTTTTATACTCTCGCTCCTATCGATTTTTAAATTCCTATAAACTGAAATGATTTCTCCTTCACCCAAATGATGTAATCCGATCCTAAATTCTCCTAAATTTGAGTTAATGACTGATTTTTGCTGTATTCAAGACACTATCTGCATTATCTTTCGGCTGGAAACTTTCGGCTAACTTTAACAGTATGAGTTCTAGTCCAATTCTGCATAACATATTTGACAGTTATTGGTTGAGGAACGGTAAAGTTCAATTGAGCATGGTATCAATGTCCTGTGCAGTATAATTATACTTAGTAATTAATCGAATATTCTTTGGTAAACTAAATTAATAAAATTTGAAATTTATTAGAAATATCCAATCGGGAAGTTAATCTGACATTACATAATAATATTGATAGTTTTCCAGGAGCCATTGCCTGTTTCACATATTTTTACAACTTTTTGAATTTTTCGTGGTTGCCGAATTCAAGGGTTAAAAACTAATGGATTGAGTAATTTTTAATATAATTCATCAAATAACTATATGGTTTCGGGAAATTCGATGCAAACTTTGCATCGAACGTAACCAAATTTAAGATGCATCAAAAGCCGATGCTACGTACATTAATTTGTGAACGAAGCAACCTGTATCGGAATTAAGAGTTACTTCCTCTATTGTATTTTTGATGTAGTCTATACCTTGTTAAAGTTAGCCGAAAGATTCCAGCCGAAAGATAATGCAGATAGTGTCTTGACTATTTTTAAACTCTCTTTATACTCTCGCCCCTATCGATTTTTAAATTCCTATAAACTGAAATGATTTCTCCTTCACCCGAATGATGTAATTCGATCCTAAATTTTCCTAAATTCGAGTTTATAACTGATTTTTGCTGTATTCAAGACACTATCTGCATTATCTTTCGGCTGGAAACTTTCAGCTAACTTTAACAGTATATAGTCTATATGAAAAATCAACATAAGATACACCATGATACAATAATTTCCTCTTCTTATAGATAAACCCACCATGAAACGTTCAAAAAATGAACTAAAACGGTGACCAATTATCTTCTTATATAATATTCATAGGCTGATGATATACTAGGGTAACTTTAATCTGGTATTTTTTTCGTTTCTTTCCCCTTTACCAATAAAATCAAAAAATTGCGGCGCAGATAAAACCGATTTTATTGGTAAAGGGGAAAGAAACGAAAAAATACCAGATTAAAGTTACCCTAGTGTGGATATGCACAAAACAGACGAAAATGAAAAAATATAAGGTCACCACAATTCGTTTACTAGCGACAATATATTTCTTGTGAGTTTATCTGATAAAGAGAAAATTATTGTATCATGAGATACACCCAGCGCTGCCGTTTAAAAAAAATAGGCAGCTCCAATCAAATTTATATTCGGCTCCAATCGGCTCCACGTGTAACAGACACCAAAATATACAAAAAAACTAAACAATTTTTTTTTATTTCAATTCAGCACAGTTTATTATTACACATACTATATAAAATTAAAAAATGACAGTTCATTATATACTTGTAGACGTGCAAATTACAATAAAAATAAAAAATACAATTCATTTGTATAACTAATTCTAAATTTTCATTTTATAAAAACCCAAAAAACTGATTAATAAAATAATACAGTACGATTTTAATTTAATTATTTTAAATATCACATTAAATTAACTTTAGTATTAAGTTTCAGCCTTTTTTTTTGTATTTCACATTTAGAGCAAAATCAGTTCATTAATTACAAACTAGAGGGATTAAACAACATAAATTAATAAAATCTAATTTATATTTTGACAATAAATTTTTGGACGGTTTCCATTCAATAAGCGAACAGTTTTTGGTTATTTGTTTGGTAATTAGCAATGAGTTAATTGTAGAAGTTTTTAGCGAATTCCTGTTTTTAGTTTTTATGTTGTTTAACTCTGAAAATATTCGTTCGGCGGCTGCGCTACTATGTGGCAAACTTAATAAACCGCCTATAAATATTTTTAAATTTGAAAACATTGGTTTGTTTAACCCGTTTTTTAAACCGAATATCCTTCCCCAAAAATCCTCCAACTTTGATGAATTATCCACAAATTTTTGATAACGCAGAGTTCGAAACTCTTCTTCGGTCTCTTCAAAATTTCCATTAATTTGCGGAAAGATGTTTAGCAAAGGTATTATACTTTCACCCAATTTTTGAGGATCTATATGTTGTAATTGAACTAGTGTTTCATCTTTAAAATCGACACGCATCAAAATTTGAGTACACAACTTGATATAAAACTTCTTGCAACGCTTCTTTATTTCTAATATCGCTTCTTCAGGTAGAACATTTTTATTTAATTCATTTTCGGCTTTCGGGCCTAAATATATTAGTTTATCTGTGACACAAATATCATTGGAAAACTTTAACTCATTTAAATTAGATTGTTCGACAAATTCCAATTTAACAAAATTGTGTAAGATTGTCAATAAATATGTTTTAATAGAAGGGAGCAACCTATAAATTTTTGGAGTCTCACTTTGGAATTCTTTATTTAAATTATTTGTAATTTTAAGAATGTATGATAAAAAAAGAAAATAAACCAAATTAACGTTATTTAAATTTTCAGAAATTTGTGAAGCCAAATCAGAATCGGTCTGAAATGTATTTAATAAAAAAAAAATGTTGAAGAGGCTGCCATTGCTCTAAAATTCGATTGACAACTCCTTCAAGAGATAACCATCTAGTGTTCGCTACTTTTAGGATTTTGTGATATGGAATATTAAAGTATTCCTGAAATGAACGAAATTCATTTTGTCTTTTAGGACTATGTGCGAAAAAAAAATATATATTGCCAACCTTTCGCACTGTTGTGGAAGTTTTTTCGCTGCTGCCGAGGAACATAAATGGAGGGAATGGCATGTACATCCTAGGGAATACAAATAAGGATTCAGTTGTTTTAATAAAGCTTGAACGCCACCTTTTTTACCTATCATTACGCTGGCATTGTCCCCCCAAACCCCAAGCAATTAGTTATTGGAATTTTATGAAGATCCAATAAACATACACATACAGATTATAGAATGGAAATACAAACAATGTAATATCAGAAAATGAAATTAAAAAAGAAATTAATTTAAAACACAAAAATTAATAACTATTTTGAAAGCTCCAATTGAAAAGTTGACGAGCTCCACTGGGCTCCAGGGCTCCCGAAATATTCTAGAGCTCCATTTTGGAGCCGAAGCTCCACTTTCGACAGCGCTGGATACACCTAATTTAAAAATGATGCATTTTGTATCAAATTTATTAGTGGTTTGCAATTTAGCATATATTCAATTAGAAACTATTATTAGCTTCATGAGATTTCAAAATTTCTGTATAAAAATTTAGTTGTCATAGTCACGTCAGACCAGACTGCGCTCACCAAACTGCAAATTTATGAAAAACATTTTAAGCTTATATTCAAAGTATACATGATGCCTTAGCGAATTATTATAAATTCGCTAAAAAATAATTAACCCCAGATTATATAGAAATTTTCTTTCGACACACTACTGCATTAGTTTTAGACGCAATTGCATCGTAAATATTTCCAATGCATGCTTTGCATCAGAATTTGATGCACGATTGCATCGTATATGCCCCGATGCAAGCGTTGCATCATAAATCGCAGCAAAATTTTTAAGTGTGTAGAAGATTAGAATTGTGTTGTGTTTGTGTTTCTAACTATCGACTATACCATGGTGTCTGTAACCGGGCCAATTCTGTCCCACTTAAATAACCTATCCAATCCTTCGGTTTTGTTATGTGTAAAAAAGAGTGAACAGTGGGCCCGGCGTCACCCGGGAGCTCCTGTGTAAGAACTTGGTCGTACTATGTTGATATTATGATACATACGGCGGAAGCACTGCTTTGAATGAGTTGCATATTACTAGTTCACATAATTTAGGTATAGCAGATGGTATGATATCAAAGGGCCGAATGTCGAAGGGCCGAATGTCGTAGGGCCGAATGTGTCGAAGGGCCGAATGTGTCGAAGGGCCGAATGTGTCGAAGGGCCGAATATGTCGAAGGGCCGAATGGGTCGACATATCCCTTTTTCAAACAAAAAAAAAATAACCCTATTTAAGTCCAATACACACAAATGTGTGGGTAAAAAATCAAAGTATGTAATGGCGTTTATGATAAAAAATTTGGGTAAGATGAAATTTTTTTAAAAAATTGTCTTTGTAGGATTTTGCATGTATTGTTTTTAGGAAGTGCAAGCCAAAAATTTCGAGAAAACTATCACATTTTCCGGGAAAATTTTGACCTTTTCCTTTTTTTTGGTGACAAATTGCGTATTATTTTTTCAAAACAGTACAAATGTGTAATTTGTTTTTTTTTTAAATTTTGATATTAACATTGTATTTTAACAATTTTTCTACCCATGGCAATTTTTTTACCCGTTTCATGACAGTGTAATTCGAATTTTTATCATTAAAATTAAGATTTGATAAATAAAAACCCACATTTTTAATTTTTGGATGAAAAGAATCAAAAAAATATTTTTGGAAAAACTGAAAATTAACCAGGAAAATGTGGCGATCTTTCCGAAATTTTTGGCTTGCACCTCCTAAAAATGATAGGTATACAACCCTATAAAGATTTTTATTTTTTTTTTTAAATTTTCATCTTACCCGATTTCGGCGATGTATACGTCATCTACACTTACGCCAAAACTTTCGCTTGTGTGTAAGTACAACCAACACAATTGTGTATATAGTTATATTGTTTTTTTCGGACGAAAATAATTTTAAAAGGAATGCACAAATGCATAAGTTGGGTCAATACACATTCAAAAATAAATTTTTTTGACATGGTACTTTTACAGTACCCACACAATTGTGTTAACGGGCAGTAAAACGGATATACCTATTGGTGGCGCATGGAAAAAATTTTCCTTCACCAAAATGTAGCGCTGACTGGATACGTGATGAAAAATAGTAAAATACATAAATTCATAAAAAATTCATTTATGTTTAATAAAAAATAATTTACAAAATATTCAACAAAACAACAAATTTAAAAAATTATATTTCTAAAAACAAAAACAAAAAAAATTCGGTCCTTCGACCCATTTGGCCCTTCGACATTCAACCCTTCGACACATTCGGCCCTTCGACACATTCGGCCCTTCGACACATTCGGCCCTTCGACACATTCGGCTTTTCGACACATTCGGCCCTTCGACACATTCGGCCCTTCGATTTCGACATTCGGCCCTTCGACCCATTCAGCCCTTCAACACATTCGGCCCTTTGACATTCGGCCCTTCGACATTCGGCCCTTTGTACCCATTCCTAGCAGATATACAGTGGTAGACATTCGTATAAACGCACTAATTGTTTCTCCTTTAACCATTTATTTCTTCGCTGTTCTATTTTCGATGAATTTTTTTTTATTATAGTTTATTGTTTGTCTAACGGGAACTTGCCTACACTAAAACCAAAATAACAGTACGGCGAAATATACAAAATAAAACAAAAATTCTACTAGCAGTCATTATTTGCAGAGACATTCGTTTAAAAGCAGCACGTGAAAAGTGATTTTTTATTTAAGTTTTAATTTATTCCTAATTTTTTCATACATATTCAAAGGTAATTACATACAGCAATTTGGTATTTTGTTAAGAAAATGTTTTTTTAGCAATGCCATCGTTTAACTGAGGCGGAGCAGTTATCGATAAAAATATATAAGAAGGAAGGATATTCCAACCGGCAAACTGTAAAAAAAATTGGGCGATCTGAAAGCGTCATCCGCAATTTTTTAAAAAAGGACCTAATTATGGTATAAAAGCCCCAATAAAGGCTGAACCAAGATCTCAGCACGTCAAGATCTCAGCACAGCTGTCATGCAAAGGGATAAAGGAGAAATTGGACTTTCCTGTGACGACTCGACACGTTGTCGGTATTTTGAGAAGTTCACCAAACATTAAATGGACTAAATTGAGAAGTAAACCGCGTTTAAGTGCCATGCATCAGGAGCGCCACCTCAAATTTACTCGTAAATACATATCGTATTAAATTTGCTCGTAAATACATATCGCAGAAGGTGATTTTTTCGGACGAGAAAAAATTTAACCTCGATGGTCCTGACTGCTACAGTTCCTACTGACATAATTTGAAAGAACATCGCGTTATCAGACCGAAATGTAACTTTGGTGGAGGAGGCGTAATGATATAGGGAGCCTTTTCTTACTACACAAAGCTTCCCATCTGCTTCATAACGACTCGGATGAACTCCCGTATGTACATCGATCTTTTGGAAGATGTTTTTCTTAAGGGCAATATGGATAATGCGTCTATCCATATGTCAAATGAATCCAAACAATGGTTTCGCGAGAAAAACATCAGTCTCCTTGAATGGCCAGCTTGCATTCCTGACTGCAATCCTATCGGGAGGCTTTGGTCTATCTTGGCTGACAAAGTCTATGCAAATGGTCGGCAATTTGATAATGTTAATGACTTGAAAAGTGCAAATCGTCATTGTTGTGTGAAACTGAAAAAATTAGTAGATTCAATGCCAAATCGAGTTTTCGATGTAATACAAAATGGTGGAGGTCATAAAAAATATTAAATAAATAAAAACCCAAATTTTTTCTTACTGGTGTTTTATTTGTTTCAAGTGCGTTTATATGAATGTCTACCTAAATTTTAGGTTTTTCAATTTTATTAAAGTCAAATATTATAATTGTCATTAATTTGTTATTTTAACTACTTATCTTA
The DNA here is from genome assembly GCA_932526605.1 of Nephrotoma flavescens. Classification (NCBI taxonomy): domain Eukaryota; kingdom Metazoa; phylum Arthropoda; class Insecta; order Diptera; family Tipulidae; genus Nephrotoma; species Nephrotoma flavescens. The sequence continues at coordinate 190,293,537 of OW052222.1, read as the reverse complement.
GATGAAACAGACAATTTAAGTTAATTATAATTAATTAGATAGGTCTGGTTCTAGAAATATAATTAAAAACAGAGTGCGTTTATACGAATGTCTATCACTGTAGATGTAATACCACTATTGCAAGAAACATAATTTCTAGATCCAGTTTTGAAAATAGGCGTCACTCTATATAGTTATTTTAAACTTTTGTGGAAAAGTTGCCAATTTTAATGACTGATTGAACAAAATGCTTAGAGGAATTGCCAAATTTTTAGAATTTTTTATAGGGTTTGCCAATAGGAATGATATGATTTTTAAGTGACGTTTCAGTGGCCCTATTCTGGTTTTCCCGGGGAATTGGGAATTGGGAATTTTTTTTGCTGTAATTACAAATTGCTCTAATTCCCAAATATATATTTCCCGTTCCCAAATGTGTATTCTGGCAGACAGGGAATAATTTTTTTGGGAATTTTTTTTTATGTAAATATTTATAAACTAAAACACGTATTGCGACCTTATTACAAGTTTAATTTATTTTTAAATATATATTTATTAGCAAAAAAAATGTTTCAAAATTCAAAAAGGTACGAATTACAATTCCCCAAAAAAATAATTGGGAAAAATTAACGTCAAAACTGCTATAAAATGGCATTATTTTTTCCCAATAAAAAAAATTCCCAAACGCCAGAATACACTTTGGGGAATAAAAAATTTCCAACTGCTAGAAAAACGTCACTAATTCCCAATTCCCTATTCCCTGGGAAAACCAGAATAGGGCCACAGCTATTTGTAATATGTCATGATCTGTCATTTTTTGTTTCATTGTATTCAGTAATGTTTACAATTTCATCATGGTGAAATACACGCAAGAACAACATTTACAAATTATTCAGTTTTATTATCAAAATAATCGTTCTCCAATTGCAACTTTTCGTGCGCTTTTGCCATTTTATAGTCGTAATAATCGTCCAAGTGTGCTTGCTATTCGTCGAATTGTTTAAAATTTTGAGCGTACATTTTCTTTACATAATGTTCAAGTGCCGCACGTAATGCAAATATTGCAGGCAAGTGTTGGTGAAGACCGCAATTTGTCGATTCCAAAACGTTCTCATGGATTGGGACTGTCTCAAACCACAACCTGGCGGATTTTGAGAAAAGATTTGGGTTTACATCCGTATAAAATTGTTTTCACTCAAGAACTGAAGCCATTGGACCACCGTACACCTCGTGAATTTGCTGATTTTGCAATGGAACAACTTGAAAACGGTAACGACTTTTTTAATAAAATCATCTTCTTCGATGAGGCTCACTATCATCTGAGTTGTGTGGTAAATAAACAAAACTGTCGATTCTGGTGCGAAAAAAATCCACAAATTATTCATGAAAAACCATTACATTCACCTAAATTGACAGTTTGGTGTGCCTTTTGGTCTGGTAGAATCATCAGTCCGTATTTTTTTCGAAATGAAGCTGGTAACACCGTTACTGTCAATGGAGATCGGTAGAGATCGATGATAACCAACTTTTTATGGCCGAAATTGGAAGAAGTTGAACTTGACAATATTTGGTTCTAACAAGACGGGGCTACGTGCCACACAGCAAGTTCAACAATTGAATTATTGCGAGAAAAGTTTGGAGATTCGATTATTTCAAGAAATTGTGATATTGAATGGCCTCCAAGAAGTTGTGATTTAACACCATTAGACTATTTCTTGTAGGGCTTTACAAGTCAATATTGAACGTGCTATTCATGACATACGACTTGATTTAGTGGAAAAAGTATCGATTGTACTTCACATTAAATAAAAACGTTTCAATTTCCTTAACAATAAGTGTGTTTTTTTTTAAAGAAATCATACCACTCTTATTGGAAAACCCTATAAAAATGACGCCGAAATACCATCAATATTTCAATTCACCACAGCCTATTCTGTACCTCAATTTTGTTGCCTTTTCGAGACTACGAGACTACGAGAACAAAAATTACCGGAAAATAATAATATTAGTGAATGCGAGTGTATTAGTGCGCATGCGCTGTTCGTTTTGTTTATGTTTTGTTTTTCTTTTGTGTTGATAATTTGACATATCGCACTCGCCAGTCCGAAACTATTTTAGTGGTTATTTGTTTTATACATGAAATTCAAATTAATAAAATAAAATAGAATTGATTATAATATAATATTTATAATAATATGAGTGGGATTATTCCAATTTTGTACTTTGACCGTAAATTAAGGACGAGGCGTTATAACGAATATTTACGAGATATATTGGATCCTTTTGAAATATCCGATCGATGGTGAATTAAATATAATTTTAGATCATTTGATTTATTTTAATATATATTACGCACCTATTTTATTTTTTAGTTTTGTAGATAATTATCGAATCCCAAAACATTTGGTACATTCGTTGATTATGGATATTCGTCCATTTATCGACGAAAATGACAACCCAATGAGAGTGCCACTTCATTTAGAAGTATTGGCTACTCTTAATTTTTTTGCTAGTGGAAGCCATCAACGTCGGGTAGGGCTAGACGCCTTTGCCGTAATGAGCCAATCGAAAATTTCGTACAGCATTTCGAAAATTAGTAAGGTGATTGGGACGCAATTAATCCACGAACATATTCGTTTTCCAACATCTATAATAGCATCCAATTTAAATAAAAATAAATTTTTTGAAAAATACGGTGTACCCGGAATAGTTGGCTTAATTGACTGCACTCATATAGCGATAGCCAATATTAATAAAAAAAATGAATATGCGTACGTTAATAGGAAAAGCTTCCATTCTATTAATACACAAATGGTAATTATAAAATTATAATATAATTTTTTTTTATATTAATATATGCACTTTTATTGATAGATATGTGATGCTGATTTAAGAATTATAGCATTGAATGCGAGGTACCCGGGCTCTACACATGATTCGCATATTTGAGACGGATGTGTTATATTGCCCTTACTAAAAAGATTCAATACAGAAGACAACAAGACATGGTTATTTGGTAATACAAACCATTTAGATTTTTTAATATTTTAATTATAACATGTTTGATTAATATTACAGCCGATAGTGGGTATGCGTTGAAACCATACATGATGGTTCCATTTAGAAGGCCATCAACAGATAGAGAAACCAACTTTAATGCGGTGCACTCAAAAATAAGAAATGGAATTGAACGATGTTTCGGGCTATTAAAATGTCGATTTCGATGTTTAAAGCGTAGCTCGGGTCATCTGCACTATAGCCATGAGAGAGCAGCAAACATTATTGCATCTTGTGCAGTATTGCATAATATTTTAATCGCCAATAACTATCCAATTGATAATATTGAAGCAGAGGAGGAAATAATTCCTGTACCCAATGCAGTTGAACAAGAACATTCAGGCGATATTAATCGACAATTTTTAATGAATTATATTTACGAAAGGGGCATTCAAGTTTAATTTGCATTAATAAACTAAAAATAAAAACTATAAATAATTTTATTTTATTAACCATTTATTTATAGCTAATAATTTTACTGAAAATAGAATAAATTATGATATTAACAGTTTAAAAATAAAATTTGTTCGTTAAAAATTAAATGTTTTTTTATGTTTGCTTAGTTTACCAGCCGTGGGTCTGCCGTAAGTTTTACACTCCAAAAGGGGGTGATAGATATGTGATCCTCATCATCATAAAATTAAAAGTTGCCATCTGTATTTATTGATCCACATTTTGGCTTGAAAAAATTAAATTGATTAATTGTAATTAAAAAATTATAAAAAGCAGTAATAACGAGTTAAAATTTAATTCATGTATATAAAGTATGTATTCATAGAAGTAGTATGGTAAATAAATTTTAAAATAAATGAAAGAAAAATATAAGAAAAACAAAATATTTTTATTGCTGGAGCAATAATCTTATATCCTTCAGAACCGCTAGAGTTTCCTCCTGGATCCTCAACGATCTGACGACCGAAGTAACAGCAACGCTTCGCTGTTGAATATATAAATATATATAAAATATTGGTCAAACAATAATCTAACAATTATATATGTTACTTACACTCCTCGGGTCGGTATCTCGATATCGTTGGGCTCTTGGAGGCAAAATTTCATTTATACGAGCTCTACGTGCCCTTGCTCGTTGTGTTGCATTATTCCGTTGAATTGTTGGGGGTGGCCTTGTTTCGGGTGTTGGATCGGATTGGTCTAGCCATTCTTCAGATAGGTCTAGCCATTCTTCTGATGGGTCCAGTTGTTCATTTAGTTGTGATGGCCCTGGTTGTGGTTCACTTGTCAGTGGGGAAATTGCAGAAAAATCAGGCAAAGTGGGAGTTGATGTAACCATACTTGAATGTATAGGTCCCTACACAAAATTATTAATAATATTTTTAAAAATCTAATTAAATTTATCAATTAAATTGAAACTTACCCTTCCATAATCTCCAACAGCTGGTGCTCCGTCTAAATTATCGAGCCCGCATATTTGAATAATTCGGCTCTCTTCGCTGGTGAGATTAAGCTCCGGACATTCACCACCACCAGTCTCGTGCTGTGCCGCACGATGTTTATTTATTTTCTTTTTTACATTTTTTTTCAAATCTAGCCATGCCTAAAATATAAACATAATATTTCATTAAAATCATATTTTCATAAATCATATTTTTTATTATTAAATCATTTATTAACATAATTACCCTTTTCCATTGTTCAACACTTCTTGTGACAGGCGATAACAAATTTAATGTGGAGGAAATTTCACTCCATAACTCCCCCCTTCTTTGATTACCGCCTGCCTGGCCAAATCCAAATAACATGGCGAAATTATCTTCCACAAATTCAATTAACACCGACTTCTGTTGGCTAGTTATTCGATTCTGAAATTAAATAATATTGATTATTTATAAAAATATATATTAACAAAATAACATTTATTTGTGTACAATATTAAATTTAATTCATTTATTAAATTATTACATAAATAAAATAAAATCTTACAATTATGCTTCAATTAAATTATAATTTTTTTAATTTCAAACTGTTTTAATGTCATTTGTTTTTAAATTTGAATTTCAATTCTCCATCACATTACCACGAAACAAATGAATGTAAGCACCAAAAATTTTACCGATTTAAACCGATTCGACAATTTTTCATGCTTATCATCACACTCTCTACATTAATACACATAAAAAAAATGAAACCACACAGTAACACAAATTAATACTATACACAATGTACGTATACAAAATATTTCGTAGTCTCGTAGTCTCGTAGTCTCGAAAAGGCAACAAAATTGAGGTACTGGTTTTCCCTGGGAATAGGGAATTGGAAATTAGTGACGTATTTCTAGCAGTTGGGAATTTTTTATTCCCCAAAGTGTATTCTGGCGTTTGGGAATTTTTTTATTGGGAAAAATAATTCCATTTTATAGCAGTTTTGACGTTAATTTTTCCCTATTATTTTTTTAGGGAATTGTAATTCGTACTTTTTTGAATTTTTAAACATTATTTTGTATAATAAATATATATTTAAAAATAAATTGAACTTGTAATAAGGTCGCAACATGCGTTTTAGTTTATAAAAAGCAAAAATAAAAATTTTTTCCCCCAAAAATTTTTCCCAGTCTACCAGAATATCCATTTGGGAACGGGAAATAAATATTTGGGAGTTATTGCAATTTGTAATTACAGCAAAATATTTTTCCAATTCCCTGAAAAGCAAGAATAGGGCCACAGGACTACATCCTTGTCCGAATCATTCCAATGCTCGCTGGATGTCTTCTGGCTCCATGTGTGGAGTGGTTGGTTATAATTACGAATGTCTTCTGCTTTATAAACAGATTGGAAAACCTCAGCAAACATGTTGGTTATATGATCTGTGGATTACAAAACTTTTGATCATTAACACGTTCACGCCGTAATACATGCTGTAGTACATGCGCCTCGTCCATTTGCGGCTGCGCTTAAAGCTTTTCGCTCTATCGGACGGGAGCTAACCCAGCCGCCCTATTCCTGAATACGATACGAATCTTCTTACGATACGAAAATTTAATTCGATACGAAAATAAATTGGTATTCCTGAATACGAACGTACCACAAATTTTAATTTTTACAGGGCAGGCAGAGGGAAATTTTTTTGTTGTAATATTTCCTTCAAAATAAACGGAAAGATGTCAAATTTTTTAAATTTTGATATCGTAAATAACATTGAGTTGCAAAAATAGAATTTTATACTATAGAATGAATGTGATGATTTTGACCATATACAATTTTCTATTTCATGTGTAGAAGATGGTTATATGAAAAATGCATATTGCGGTGTCATATCGACAAGATAAAACCAAACTAGATTTTGTTTGTTTAAATTGACAGCAAAATCTTACCAGTAATTTTTTTATTTTTTTAATTAATTTATTTTTTTTTGCTCTAAATAATTGCTGTTACACACCGTTTAATAACACAATCAAATGCGTACCACCGGTAGTACACACCGCCCGATGAGACAGTTTAGTGCGAGCTACCGGTGGTACGCGCCGGCGGGAACGTGTTAAATTTCAACCAGCCTGAGTAACCATCAGTTTCGTGTTTGTTCTTGAAAAAATTCCACAAGTGTTTGGGATCACCTTTTATTTTATCCTTTAGATTGCGAATATAGCTTCCGTATCTCAGTTCAAAATAAGATTCAAAATTTTGGTTATATGCAGTAAATTTCTGTTTACTTTCCTGGGAACGCAATTTGAGGTTTTCTTTATATGCTTTGTCTTTTTTGTTTTTAAGACCGATAAGTTGATCGTCATACCATGGAGGATATTTGTTCGGTTTACTCATAGATGTGAGTACAATTATCTCACGTTTACATCTAAGTCATCGCTGTTAAACTCGGCATTCCATTTTATTTTCTCAAAACATTGTTGTAAGTTATTCGAATTGGCCTTTCTGAAGTTGTAATATGGTTTTCGGTTTTGCTAATTTTGGAACCTATAGTATTCACATTGGATTCCAATATTATTTCGATTGCTTTGTGGTGAATATTATTATAACCGAAAGTTGTTGGTGATTCTTCTGTTTTTAATAAAACTGGTTCATTAGTAAAACTAAGGCCCAAAGTTTGGTCTCGTCCATTTTTTAATTCGCAGATTTGACTCAAATTTGAGTCAAATATGGTGTCAACGAATATGTATTCATTATCCGAATTCACGTTTACAGGCATAATCCCGTTGGTTTCCTCATCATAAGTCCAACTAACATTTGAGAGATTGAAATCCTCGTATTGCCGTATTGGTAATTTCCATAATTGTGTCGCAGCACTTGGTATACGATGACGTAGACGAATCAGGGGGAATATATACGACACGTAAATTCGTACTGTCTTATTATTGATGATAATTTTACCACATAATTGCTCGATCGATGGATTCGTTAAATCTACCAATTCATTAGCGATCACATCTATGAACCACATATTGACTGGGGAAGAATTTCGAACTCAACATTTTATCATTGAATGATGTTTCACAGATGATATAAACCGGAAAGTCTTTTTTAAAACAAAATTATGAAATTGAGCTGCCTTTGAAGACATTTTGTTTACATTTCGAAAGTAAAATGTCTGTTTAATAGTTTTTTGTAGATGTGACAAGGTTTGGGGTGTCATGATTACATTCCGAATTTATGGCACTGTTTTTCCCACCAAAAAAATTTGCTACTGGATTAGGTGGCGCGTATGAGTTGACCGAAAAACGGCTTTCTTTGACCTCAATCAAATTTGTTGACAAACAGTCCTGCTGGCTACACAGTATAGAGTTGATGGTACTTTGAAAAACTTCACCTGGGCCGACATGTTGTAACTATCACTATTTTCGCTTCGATGCATTTTCGATAGAATAACGGTATTTTGGAACTAAACATTTTTTTTCTATCACGTAAATTTTTAAATTTTCATCAAAGTAGCACGGTTTTTTCGTCGAAGCAAAAATAGTGATAGTTACAACATCCCAGCCCTGGAATATTGATTTTATATGATACGTAATCATATTTCATTCGAAATAAAGCTATACTGTTAAAGTTAGCCGAAAGTTTCCAGCCGAAAGATAATGCAGATAGTGTCTTGAATACAGCAAAAACCAGTCATGAACTCGAATTTATTAGAATTTAGGATCGAATTACATCATTCGGGTGAAGGAGAAATTATTTCAGTTTATAGGAATTTAAAAATCAATAGGGGCGAGAGTATAAAGGGAGTTTAAAAATAGTCAAGACACTATCTGCATTATCTTTCGGCTGGAATCTTTCGGCTAACTTTAACAAGGTAATAAAGCTTGCTTTTTGCATCATACGTTGAAACGACACTTTCTGAGTTGTGCCACTCGAATCGAGTACTCATACATTAATACAACGTCATTGGCTTGGCAGCTGATTTTTATTTCGGTTTGGCTTTAAATGATCTATAATTTGTTGGTTTTTGATGGATGGCCGTGATGTTAGTGATAATATATTATGGTTTTTGTTTACAGATCGAGCGCCATTCCTTTGGTATAAAACTAGTTGAATCTAGAATATTCGCTCTGTATTTAAATAAAATACAGCATCATACCGAATGTATCGCGTTACGTAATTAATCACGCTACCAACTGAATCACGATTATGCCTATAAAGTGCACCGTCAAAAGTATATAGTTTCGTCAAAAATCATAATTCATAATCAAATTTGCAAAATACATTGTCATTTGCTCATCTGATTGAAAATCAATGAAGCGCCACCCTATATAGTTTATAACTTATTGTATCTATACATAAATTTAAATCTAAATAAATATATTGTTAATATCTCAAAGTTTAAAATAATTTATATCTTTTTAATCGAGTGACTAAACAAAAAATACAAAACCAGCAGACAAAAAAATCTAATTACTAATTCTAATTTGGTCACGATCCATATTAGCGCGCTGGAAATGCATTTGAAATTTAAGCACCGCGCGCCCAATAAACTTTTTTAAAAATGTTAAACGGAAGACGTTTAAATGTCAAAAGACCAAATAAGAAATAAATTAAATTAATGACTTTAGTCCACTACTCGAGCAGCTATATTATACTAAATTATAATAATATTCTAATTTAATTTTAATTCCAATTTTTATTCTATTCGGTATATGAATTTCTTATCAGACATGTCGTAATTAAAATGCAAAAATTGTTCGTAAAGATTATTAACATTTTTAGTGGTAAATTTGGTGCGGTGACGTTTACATGTGCGGCTGCCCATAGTCACGCAACACCCATGTCTCGAGCACAGTGTCAATCATTCTGTTGTCTTTTGTTGCAAAACACAATAGTCGTGCATGATGGATGAGTCTTCGGTCTTGGACGACGTCTGTATCAGCTTATAAAAATTTTTTTGAATTATTGTATTGCAAATTTCTTTGGAAAATATTTGGAAGTATATAATGATGGCACGATCGAATTATTTATTGCTTTTTTGGGTAGAAGTGATTTTTTGGACAGTTTAGCTGTCGTCTTTTTATAAATCTAATGTATTTACTGTAAAATTAAATACATGCAATAAAGTAGCTTTAGGTGTCAAATGTATGTACATTTCAGTTTTTGTTATTTATGGGTTTACATCAAAAATTACTAAGAAATTTGGCTGGCACAATTATTTATCATTGTACTGCGTATATTGCAGGTGTTTGCACTCCAAATATTTTGATTTGGTAATTTATATTGTTCACAGATTATAGACCTTCAATAGAAGTGCATGATCGAATTGCCCTAAGTAACCTTCCAGAGTATCAACATTGCAGTGGTAGATGCTAAATTTTATATTTTCCAGAGCAAATCTTAATGTGATAAATTCTTGGTTCGAAAAGATCGAAATACTTTGTTTTCTGAAATAGAATACCAAAAAAAGCACGGAAGCTGCCCGCAATGGTATTATCAAAATGAACTTTGAATAGTGGGCCAATATGATGATCGGGTAGACACTGTAGCCACATCAAATAATCGATTGGTATATAATTTACGTCTTTGTTCATTTTGCACTTTGACAAAAGTATTTGCAATACTGCAATTTCCACTTAGGATCCCAACATCTGTTAGGGGAAAAATGTACTACTATTCCATTCGAATAGACCAGTATCATTATAACGATCATAGTTATTTAATTCTCGGATACGAATTATTTGATTAACACACTTTTCGTCCGTACACGATTGTAAATTAAGATCTACTGGTTTGATTATTTCCTTTCCGGGATTTCAGTAAATCCCCATGTTACTTTTTGGCATAGACTTTCAGTGATGTTTATGGTAAATCTGGCGCGAATTCTTCCAAAAGAGCGAAGTGTTCTTGTTGTTCTTGGTTTATTCAATGTACAAGAATAAAGATTTTATATTATAACAACTCGATCGAGTTAACGCTAAAGCACAAACAATAAAGCTATCAGATAACAAAACTAGAACAAAATATTTTTTTTTTGGGTTTTTTTACTTAAACTCTTATCCATCTATGTAATGACTTGCAACTAAAGAAAACTTCCATAAAAACTTTTGTAAATGCTATAAAAAAATGGTTCTGGTCCTTGCTTAAATGTGTGACAACAAAAATAAGCTTTTACGTTGTTTATTTATTTTTATTACGGAGTTAAAAAATAAAGTAAAATGAGGGCTCCACCTTTCTAGCACCCCATCAAAAGGTTTTGACAAAAGTGATGAACGGATTCGTTTAGTCATCGATTGGTCAGGATTGGTCACTAGTTTTTATCGTTTGGTCACTTACGATTCTTTGCGAAAAAATTATACCGTTTTTATCAAATTTCGTTAGGTAATCGTTAGGTCAGGATTGATCACCACATTTTGGCGTTTGGTCATCAATGGGTTCGTTGCTTATTTGGAAATTTCATTTTACAAAATTAATAAAAATCCAATTGGAATATACCATTTAGATAAAAATATTTCTTTTTTCAAAGATTTGTGTTAAAGTGAAAGACATATGATATGTTCAATTCAAACTTCATAATTCGTTGAGAAGTGGTCAATAGTTTATTTCGTTTGGTCATCCCAACATAATAATTTATTGCGAAAATTCTCCTTTACAAATACTTACTACTTACAATATGATAAACCTCATTGACATTCGACTAACAGATTCCGAGCGTTGCATTTATAAAAACATCAGTATTGGTCAAGCTTCCAGTCCCGAACACTTGAAATCATGTGGAAACTATATGAGTTTTTCAAGATTTTTCGCAATAAATCATAATTTTGGGATGACCAAACGAAAAAAACTAGTGACCAATCATGACTCAATGACAGTTGTCCAACCGATTCCGATCGTTGGATTTATAAAATTATTAGTATTGGTCAAGCTTCCAGCCCAACTGTTGTTCGACCTACTCCAAATAAAGAGACTATTGTTCTGTACTCGGCTTAATAGCCTAATGCATACAACGCGATAGCCAATCTTTTATCAATGTCAAAGGGAGGTCTAAATGTTGTTTCCTGTCGAGTGAGGTATTTTATTCTATTCTTAATTAAATTAAAAGTTCCGCACGACACTCGAAATGTGTTCTTGAATTTAATTTCGTCAAACTTTGGAAAACTTATTTAGAAATATTTATACGAACAAGTTAAATATTGTTTATGTTCAACATTAAATTATTGATTTACAATTGACCAGAAACGCCTTCTTTTGGTAGTAGAGTGGTAGTAAAACCACTACCCGACCTTTATTAATTAATGTGGCAGATACTCGATCGGCTAGCAAGCAAGCAATTTTGCTAGCCAAAATTCTGGTTACTCAATTTTACCAAGGAAATTTGAATTTTAAACTGTTTTATTCAAAACTTTCTTGTTTTTTTTGCCATTGCACAGTAAATTTTGCGGCTTCAAGGAAAAGAACAGCTAATTTTTCTATTGTTTTACTTTGCAATTGCAAAAATAAACAAAAATTTTATAAAAAATATAAGTTGAAATTTCAATTTTCTTGGTAAAATTGATTGAGTAGCCAGGATTTCGGTTAACAAATTATTTGCTTGCTAGCCGATCGAGTATCTACCCCATTGTGTCATTTTAATTAAATGGTAATTACACTCAGAAAAAAGATTACTACCAAATACTTAGCTAAATTAATTTGGTTGTTTTAACACAAAATTCTGAGCTAGATAAACCAAATCTCTTGTTTAATTTAGAAACTTGGTATTTTCTTACTTGGTTACTACAAAAAGTAGGTCAAATTTGAGTTACCAGTGGCACTATTCTGGTTTTCCCTGGGAATAGGGAATTGGGAAAAATATTTTCATAGTATTTTTGTCTAAATTGTATTTTTCTGGCCTACTGAGGAAACAAGTTTGATGTAAATATTTTCGAAACAAAGTTAAATGGGAAAATATTTTTCCCTACAAAAATTTTGTTGAAAAAAAGTTTCCCAATACACTTTGTTTTGAATTTTTTTTCACCAAACTTATTTTCTCAGTAGGCCAGAAAAACACAACTTAGACAAAAATACTATGAAAATATTTTTCCCAATTCCCTTTTCCTAGGGAAAACCAGAATAGTGCCACAGGATGTTGATACGTAGTTTTGTTTAATTTAACCAAAAACAATTTTGTAAGGTGAACAATATTCTTGTTATAACTAACCAAGTATTTTTGTTTATATCTTAAATAGTTATTTCGACCTATAAGTTTTGTCATATAAACTAAAGGGCCAACTATAGATAGAATAAAAAAAATAACAGAAAAACGTAAGAAACGAAGACAAAAAAATATTATTCCAATTTGACTTTTCGGCTATAGATTACTTAAAATATTAAGTTCATTCTTATATTTCATGTAATATTTTTTTAATGTATTTGCTAAAATATTGAGTGAAACTACAATAGTTTTGAGTATAAACGAATTATATCTCAACAAATATATGTGCTTAAAATTACAAAAGTTATTTATATGCGGTTTAAATTACCGCAATTCGATAAATTATTTTTTTAGGTCTGCTTTAGAAAAATACAATTGTACAGTGTAGTGAAAATTATTTTTGATTTTATATTCATATTAGTATATGTGTACATGGATATTTTATAAATAGGAAACATAAAATACACCAATTATTCCAAATTCCCATATATAAAATAATAAAAATGCATATTACTTGTAACGCACAAAAAATTTGTTTGAGTTTTGTTGTTGTAATTGTTAAGTTTTTTATTCTTGCACGAAAATTTTCGCTCTACTATTCTTTTTACGTGACAGCAAAATTAAAACGCAATTTCTCTTAAACTTTTTATTTTTGTTATTCTGAGTATGGTCGTATACATTTAAATCCTATCTCTCGCTCTCTTACGTTACTTTTTTTATTTTTTTTATTCTATCTATAGTTCCCACTTAAGACTTAAATTCTATAGCGAATCAATAAAATTCGCTAAAACATTGTGATTATACTTTGAATGTAAGTTCAAAGTATTTTCATTATTTTTGTAGTTTGATCCATGATACAATAAATTACTCTTTATCAGATAAACTCACTAGAAATATACTGTCGCTAGTAAACGAATTGTGGTGACCTTATATTTTTTCATTTTCGTTTGTTTTGTGCATATCCACACTAGGGTAACTTTAATCTGGTATTTTTTTCGTTTCTTTCCCCTTTACCAATAAAATTGGTTTCATCTACGCCGCAATTTTTTGATTTTATTGGTAAAGGGGAAAGAAACGAAAAATATGCCAGATTAAAGTTACCCTAGTATGCCATCAGCCTATGAATATTATACAAGAAGATAATTATTTTAGGTCACCGTTTTAGTTCATTTTTTGAACGTTTCATGGTGGTTTTATCTATAAGAAGAGAAAATTATTGTATCATGGTTTGATCACTGCAATCTGAGTGTCAATTTTGTATCAAAAATTAGAGCGCTAGCTAGCGAGGTGAACAATTATATTGTGTACATGTATACACTGTATAATATACAATTTTATATTTGTATTGTATTTTTTTTCCTCGTGTGTCTCTTCATTTTGTTCGTCAACTTTGCAAAGGCAAGTAGCAAAATAAAAAGTTCCGGTTGAACCGGTTGGATATTTATGATGATGACGTATACCTCACCTCTTCTATTCGCTTGCTTTTGAGCAGTGGAACCGATTGTTTGCTATGTGATTGATTTTTCATTTTCAAATATTTGAACAACATACGAAACCGATTTTGACACATTAATTAAAAAATATATAAACAAAATGATGCGCGTGCGCTCAATCAAACCAATATTAATAAAATAACCACTACTATGTTTTCCCGGTTGGCTCACCTCGCGCTCTCATTTTTGGTACAAAATCGACACTCTGATGAGACAACCGAATGTTTTAATATTCAATATTTCATTCGTTCGAAATCAAACTTCCAACGTTTTGGTTTGGTAACCCCACCTTGATGTAATGTGTACAACCTAAAAAGTTTGCAACATTTACCGCCATTTTTGTTACATTTACTAAGAAAATTTAATAGAATTAAACTAGTAAAATAATAACTAATTATATTAGTAAAATAATTTTTTCCCTTGGTTAATTTAACAAAATAGTTAGTCACATCACAGTTACCAATTATTTTCCATTTCTATCCAATAAATTAACCATATGCTTTTGGTTATATTTATTAACTAAGTTAAAAATTAAATAACCAGGATTTGGTTATTTTAAATTAAAATTTTATTCAACTAAGATCTTGTTCGTTTTTTAACTAAGAGATTTGGTTGATCGAAAATCACCAAGTTTTTGGCAAAGTAGTCTCAGATTTTTGTTTCTTTTAACCCAAGTTTTTCTCTAAGTGTAGCCCGCTTTTTCGCAATAGCGGCTTCCGTCCTCAATCTCGCAGATTCTCCACCCATTAAATTTATTATTATATTGTACGCTGATAGTTGTTGCAAATAATTCATACAAATAGTTTTTCTATTTAGCATTTTTACTTCTAATTTTCACAAAAGCAACCACCGAATTAAATAATTTTAAGAAATATGGCGAACTGTCAAATGAGATGAGAACCATAGTGTGTCACCTCTTCTCATTCCACAAACCATAGTTTCATAATCCTGGTTACGAAACCAGATATGTGTCTATGGTCTTACATCAAAAAATAAAAATTGTTAGAAATAATACCGATCGTTTCCATGCCGTTCAGAGCTGACACCTTTCTGTGGCTGCACGAACCAACGCCAAATCTCGGAGCCAGCTGAGCTGACAAGTCTGACTTGTCCACGTCCTAGGACCTGAGTTAGCTATCCCTGTCCGTGTTGTTCTTACAAGCAAAGTGAAGCGAAAACACTGCCAGATTTGATAGCACTATTAGCACAATTATCTTGAACGCAGGAAATAACAAGTGACAGTCCTGGTGTGACCGAACGATTTGTGTTGGTGCAGATTGGAAGAGGAATCATTTTATCCAGAGTTCTGTGATGTGCAGTACTAGGTCGAGGCCATGTGGGTCGCGAACTGATCGAGAGAGAATATGGAAAGTATCTCTAACTTAAATCCGTGAAGCCGCAAATGTACGCACTATTGAGAGCCCACCAGACAACGTTAAATCTGCAATCTCAAAGCAATCGATTGACGCACATTTGCCACGAATAAAAGTTTCAGTTGTTGATAGTAATTATTCGAATCGGTCATACTTTGAAAATCTATTCATCGACCTCGTTCACGATTCAAGCAACTAACCAATTTGTGAAAACCGCATTATCTCAAAACGAACGAGATCGTAACAACTATCGTAGATTCTAAAGTTCCAAACCGTTTTTCGTAGTATTTTAATCGAATCAGCATCATCGCTGATAACATAAAGCCAGAAACAGCAAAGAGAGATGACATTCATTCAGGTGCAATGTATACCATACCAAGATCGAAATAACTCTAATTCGTAGGCGTGATTCATAATCTGCTCGTTTACTCGTAGCCACTTTGGAATCTATCACGTACCCTTTATACGTGGGTATAAAGTATTTTCTGCTTTTCTAGTCTTCACATTAAAAAAAGTCAAATCTCGTACACGAAAAGAAGTTACGTTTCAATTGTTTGCGTCAGCTTGCCGATCTAGTTCGTGCTGTGCCTTATAAAACACAACACGTAAATACATATTTCGCAGTTGAATCTCAACTCGTCGTCTACCGAATCAACATTCTTTGAATCGTCTTCACTCAATCAGATTACTATATACGCACCACTTTACAATTCACGGATGACTTGCTCGTCATATATACTGTTTATATTGGAGGTTGAACCCAGGTTCAACCTGGGTTCAATCTCCAATATAAACACCAAAAGTTAACTTGGAGTTAACTCGACTCAATCCAAAAAATTTCTTAGGTCGAGTTAACTCTGGTTAATATAAACGCCCAGAGTCGAGTCGAAAATCAACAACAACAAAAAATCAATAAATTTAAAAATAAAAATGGAAATGTTTCATATTTTTCTTGTACGAATGCGTCTGTGTTTAAATTGGGTAGCATATTTTTGTGTTTTTTTACGATTTTTTATTTGTTTAAAATTTTTTTTAAAATATTTTTCTATGTAACTAGTTCGGAAGAAAAAGTTAGAATGATTTTTTGGAGGAAAAAATTAGAATGATTTTGACATTTGGTCAAAACCTGGTTTCGACTCAACCTTAACATAACTCTCCAATATAAACACTACAAGTTAACTTCAAGGTTAACCTGAAGATAACTACAAGTTGACTCCAACTAGGTTCAACCTCCAATATAAACAGTATAATAGTAATCGCTAACGCTGTAATCGAATCTCAATTTAGTTTTAAGTTGCAGAGTACCGCAACTGGTATTGGATTATCAAACAAATCAGCTGCAGCCGTGATCAGTAGAATTTATGACAATGGTACGCCTATTTCGAGCGCAATACGTTGGCATTAAAAGTGTCTTGTCCTAAGATATTTCTACGAGATTACTACGTCTGGATTAGATATTTTCACTTTCCGGAAAATCTAACGGAACACTGGGTATACTATTCAAAAATTGTCTAGTTCAATATTACATAAAAGTTCTTTGTCCTATGATATTTTTAAGGAGTTACTACGGCTGGGATGCGTACTTACACTTTGTACTAGACCCAATTCAATTAAAATTCTCTTGAATACTCTGGAAATTCTAGAGGAACAATGGGAGTACTATTCAACAGTTGTACATCTCGAAACCGCATTAAAGTGATTGGTTCTAAATCGTTCTCATGAGTATTCATGTTTTTTAATTAGATTGGGTCTAGTACAAAGTGAAAACATCCATCCTGCATCAAGCAATAATCATCTTGTTCTAAATTTAACTGCTATTTAACTGTTTCTCAAGTTTGTCGCAAATTTGTTGAAAAATTTGTTGTTGCTTCAGGATAATTTAGCACTAACTCCTCACAAATCTAATCCAAGCTCCCTTCTCGATGTGTTTTACTCACTGTCCAAAATGCAGGGGTTTCAAAGAAGTTATTTTTGAATTCTATATCGAATGCGTATAGACAAAGCCAGCGGTGCCCGAGCCGATGCTTCGCCTTAGACGTCAGTCATTCTTGTGATCATGATCTTGTATCCGAGATTACAGAAACACAATTAATTTTAGAAACCACAAACCGTTTTCTTAAATTCTCAATCATGCCCTTACTGTTGTTGAAGTGGCCAAGTTTCTGTTACTCTTGTAGAGGGAATTCCACGCTCAATTAGCTTTTCGTACTCGTGCAAGACCGAATGGATAACATGGTCCAGAAATATACCGGCAACGATAGTCAAGAGAGGGCTACCCATTGCCAAGCTTTTAGTTTGCTTATAGACCTTGCTGCCGTACCACACCAAGACAGTTGTGTCAATGCAGAAGCGGATCATTTTGAACAATATAGTGGAGGATAGCGTTGTGTGTGGTGCGATTGAACGCCATTTGTTACACAAGACCTGCATGGAGATGTTGTAAGATGCTAATGTGTGCAGTGACCTATAACATTTAGAGAAAACATGCAAAGGTCAGGGACAATTTAATCGGATTGACCTTCAGACGGAACTCGATGGCTTTTTTAACGTTATATATTTAACGTTATATTTGCAGTATAGGATGGATGTGCAAAATGATGAAAGGTGGTACGACGGAGATCTACCGCATACCGAATTTCATTGGCCGTACAATTAGTACGTCACAGGTTCTGTCCTGCGGCGGTCTGCCGCACAAGATTGGAACTCATGATTATAAGATAAGATATTTACTTTTCTTGCAGTCATGGAATTGTTACCATGGTATTTATTAAAAATTGGTAGGCTGAGATGTTAATAGAAAATTACGAGAAGGTGTACGTGCAATTTTAATCAAAGAGAATCACATGACATAAACTTACAATTTTATTTCAAGCATAAAACTGATTGCACGTGACTTCATGCACTTGCGCGTAAACATCAATACCGATACCAATTCATGCTGTGCGTCAGTAAATCCATGGATTTACCCATAAAACGCATAACCGATTTCCTTCTTTATTATTTAAAATACTTAGTTGCGCCTGCTTTTGTATTGTTAAATTGATAACAAAGTGTTTTGGTTTAACATTTAGACAAATTGGTAACCTCAAATCAATAATAAAACCTGGCTAGTGAGTGGTTTTGCACAAAAAGTAGACGATTTGCATGAATAATAATTTTGACGAATATTGTCCATTGTCACAAAAAAAAAATATTAGAATTTGAATAAATTATTGCAGAAACGTGAGTTGCTAAAAGGAGCCATTATCAGTGTCTGTATGTATGTGTGTATGTGACAAAATAGATGTTTGTAAAATTGCATAATTTACCACGGTTTTATAAAGCGACTTGTAATGCTAATGAACTTTTCGTAGTATACGGATACACACGGTGCTCATAAAATAATGACTCAACTTGTTTATATTTACACTTTATGCTAATTTACGATTCCTACAGGAATACACATTATAAAACCCGTCGATTTGTCTGTCTAAATCACATTATACCTCGTCATCTTATATACATGATCTTTACGTTATATGGTTTGTTCTGACTTATTATACATTTTAAGTTTAAAACATAAATTTAAATTTTTCAATAACTAAAATCAATTCAGTGGATTATTGATAACAAAAAAAGACAAATTGATTTGTATGCGATCCAAGTAACCGGACCTGATGGAGTACAAAATAAAATGTTTGTGTTTTGATTTGCATTAAGAACATATTGAGTAAATGAATAAGAAGTGGCGAAGTATATTATGGTAAACAAAATTAATCGCATATGTAAGAATAATCGTGTTTTGCAATTACATAAACCCATCAGTCACAAAATTTCTAGCAAACCGTTATTTTTCTGAATTTGAATTTTAATGCGTAATTTATTCAAACGACGTGATTGGCGAACTTTTTTTGTAAGGAAACGATATAACCTTGAAATTCTTAAGCAGCACGAGAATTCCTTTAGTTTTACCAATGAGCTTTGTAATTTTTTAATTATTCTTAAGAATTTCTTAACAAGTGTTTGAAGATTGACTTTTCCGGTAAGCTTATTAATTGTTATATATTGAAACGAACTTCAACAACAATATTTAAAGATATTTCCATCTTCTGTAGGTTTAGGGCAAAACACAAGCAACCTTGAATCAAAATGTGTAATTTGGATGTCAATAGGTTTCTTCATTTGACTTTATTGAAGGTTCTAACGAAATTGTTTTCTAAAACAGATTAATGTGTACTATGGCATTTAAACATTATCTGCGCATCATTAATTTTTTCGAAAAATTCACCATTTAATGGCCGCCGTTTAATGGTGGATCTGTAAATCAACATCTCGTAAAAATCGCAATTTGAGTAGCATCTGAAACCACTATTAAAGATTTGAGTCCACTGCTTCAATATCAAACATACCGACGCAATACGTGCTCGTTGTCATAACGACATTCTTACGGCGAATGTTACGGCCAAATTTTTTTAAAACAGATTTAATGGACGATTAATTTCGCGAAGGGGTGTTGTTTTCTGTGAAGCTATGGCTGCGTCATTCGTGAGGTAGAGCCCCAATTATGCAGAAATGTAAACGAAATTTTCGATTAATATTTCGATTTGAGGTGAGCGTTAGGTTAGGTTTCAGTGGTTGCTATCGCAGACTTAAGCCAATTATGGTCCTTTGTGGTGTTACAGGATCCGACATCGTTAAAATCCCTTTAAACCTATTTAGTGCTATTAATATAGCGTAAAATATCTCGCACCTTTCAGCTTTCGAGATCAAAGAGGCTGTTGATAGTATATTTGCCCAAGTGAACATGTCATCTGCCAGCTAGCGCAGGACATGATCATATAGGAAGTGAACAAGAGTCACGAGAAGTTATTAGCATCCACATCCAGCCTTCTCACATATGATCTCCGAAAAGGAAGTTTCCGGTAAGTATCCTTACAATTCTAACTAAATCCCGCTTCCCTAGTGTTATTGGCGAGCCACCTAGCATTTGCCAGGGCAACTGCTTTCGTATGCCTTGCTGCTTTCAGCACAGACGTAAGCTTTCCTACACATTCTCTTCCTGGTTCCATTTGAAGAGTCGTACCGTACATTGGAAATTCGTCTGCTCTGCAATTTCCTTCAATGTCAGAATGGCTCAGAACCCAAACCAACTGGATATTGAATAATTCACTCATCTCGTTAAGAGATGTTCTAACCTGTCCACATTAATACTCATCATATCCGGTGTATATTTAAGGCATCGATCTTTTGCCAAACATCTAAACCTGAATTGAAGCACACCATTTAATCTTTCGACGCAATTTCGATCCTTGTGTTCATTCCTAGGAGCATCTATAGGCATCATCAACCAGGTTTGTAAAGGATATCCACTATCACCTAGAAAACAACAAATATTTAGATATAAACTATAATTTATGATATTTATGTTAATTAATTTATAATATTATATTTTATTTTAGTAATTCTGATAACGTTACACAATATGAAGATGTTGAATTATTTTGTTGATCTGTGATGAAATAATTATTTGAAAAATAATAAAACTAATAAAATTTAAAATTGTAAAATGAAAATAAATAAATTGCATATGAAATAGTTTTCTACCAATTTAAATAAATACTTTTGTTACTTACCAAGAACCTACGAATGTTGCAAATATCCATTTTCAAACTGATTTTATTTATCTTTTGTAGAGTATCGGGGGAAACAAATAAGTTGATGAGTCAAATGCTCGTCAACAATAATGATCAAGCTCTGTTTCATTATCTAAATTTGGACACGAGAAAATTTCGTTAAAATTAAAATTCAACTAAACAGGCCACAGCAAAAATATGTAGTTAAAATTCTATTACGTAATGCCTAACCTAAAAATATCTCGCATTGCTATGATTTATAAAAAAAATTTCCATATTAGTACGCTCACTATCACAAATATAGTTAATTCGGTTAATGCCCTTAAATTAGCGGAATACTATATGGTTAATTAATCAAATTACTCACTAATTTCCTTTGCCTGATTGAAATAATTAAACAACACATGATTTACAATGCGATACGCGCGCCAATCGACATTTTAAAAAAGCGCAAACAAACGAATTGCTATATTTGAAAATGAAGTTGGGGGAATGCTATATTCATCCCTTGCATGGAGTAGGATTCTAATTATAATATGATAAAGGTATTTTTGTGAGATTTTATCAAAATTCTCCCTAATTCTGGTATAGGTACATAATTTTCGTAGACATAACAAATATTACACTGATACTAGTGGTAAATATGATAATGGACAATTTTGTTGTTGTATATCATGTGGTGTTTGTTGGATTGGTTTGCGTCTTGCTATGATTTTTTTTCTTCGTTTGTGCGCGGACATTATTTGAATACAAACTAACCCTTGTGTATAATAATTATAATGATAATATTATTATAAATTTAAAACTATTCAAGAAGCAAAAAAAAAGAATATAAAAGACAAATGGTTTGATGAAAAATTATCAATCAACCGGTGGAAACTTACCAGTGAAGAAGTTTAGCTCCGAAGTTCTTAGCCATCTAAACAAATAAAAATTTTAAAATTTCGTGCAATTTTGGATTTATAAAAGAGTTAAAATAATATTTTAGTGAAATAAAATAATTAAATTTTACAGTTATATATTTAAAATGAAGTGTGTTCAAATAATCTGTGTTTTAAGTGTATTATGTGCTGTATCAGCAAGATCACTGCCAAAGCCTAGACCAGCAAGAAATGGTATTTTAATGAATTTTTGGATAATAATGTAATAGAAAATAATTTATGATACTAATAAAAAAACTAGGAATGTTCTTCTATCAATCGGCGCCATCGTACTATAAACCCGGAACCCAGCGTGCTATGTACGTTCAATATGGATCACCATACCGTCCAGCAAATCGCCGATCAACTGAAGAAGGTGGAGTAGCTGCATTTGCCGCTGGTAACACCGTTGCGGCAGGCACATTTTTGAAAGGTATTTATACAAATTGATATATGAATATGGTTATTTGTGGCTTGAAAATTCATGGTAAAATATATTTTCCATTTTTCATTGCAATCCATCAACAAACAAACTTGTAAAAAAATAAAATAATAATAATAGATTGCAAACCTGCAGCAGGTGATGAGGAACTAATCCAACCTGTTGAACCGCAACCCGCCATTGTTCGTCTCGACGATGAGAATGTGCAAGCATTTGCCGAAGCGGAACCAGAACAATTTCCATTAGCCCAAAACGATGCTAGTCCATTTGTTGAACAGGAGGAGGCCCAAGTCAATGAAGTGATCCCATTGCCCCAAGACGAACTGCAACAAGAAGAAGTGGCTGAACCAGCAGTTAGATTTGGTGGTGACGACAATGGTGCAAAAACACCAAAACAGTTAGGATACCCAGCTGACGCTGCCGAAGAACCTGTTCAAGCCTTTGAACCAGCCGTAGCACCTTCACCTCCAGCAACAAAACATGTTCGCGTCCAATTAGAGAGCGAAGAAGAGGACGAATTTGTACCATTCAACCACAAAACCGCAGTGAAAAATGGTCAATCCGGAAATGTACCACAAAGCAGTTTCTTCCCAGTCAACTTTGGTAGTACAAACGGCGGTGCCATTGCCATTGCGAACAGTTTTAGCACGGGTAAAGGAGGACATGCTACAAGTCATGCTACAGCGTACGGTGCACCTGGTCCCAAATCAGCGAAACGACACCCTTAAAACGAATGTATATAAGAACGAAATTGCACTACAAAAAAAATCATTATACTTTCTACAAACAACTATCGGTCAAGTTCAAGTTCACATAAGAAAAATTTATAATTTACTCACGATAAGTCGCGCTTAAAATCTAAGAATTCAATTTATTCATTTACATAATATAAAGAAGCCTGATGTACTTGCAAAATAGTTCTGTATATATAGAAAATAAATCTACCACCTTGGTGTGGTGTTCTGCTGCTCTGTTCAAATACCGATAGTTGTTTGTCGAACACAAAAGAAATTAATTGTAAAAAGGGAAAGAAATTTAAAAGTAAATTAAATTAATTATAATTAAATTTTTTTTATTGTTTTGTCTCCACTTCTTTAGTCTTAACACTTTTGAGTGATTAATAAAATATCTGCCGATATATATTATCGAACTCTGTCTTGGAACGTGTTCAAATACCATTAAGACATGAATATTATAAAAATGTGCTCTACAGTGGGTAAAGATATAGCTATAGAGAATTGGAAGGTGTATTGAATACTAATGTCTTACATAGATAGATACTCCGAAGATAGGTTTATACTAAAAAATTCGGTTGTCATTATATATTACGATTTGACTATTTTTATTGTTCGTTTGATTGTTTTATTGTTATTTAACGTTATTTATTTTAAACGGCTTGATTATAGCAACTACTATGTATGCGGATTAAGAAAAAAATCGCGAAAAATTCGCCAACTGAATATCTTAAGTCTGAAAAATGTTCTTAACGTGTAAATTGGTGCTGGCAAGGTCAATTTTGGCACTGCGGAAATATTTACTAACCGAATAATTGCAATAAGCGATTATTATTGAAGTGAAGCAGTCGCTAGAGAAACGGGCTAGGTGCACAAAAAATAGCACAAAATAATGAGTGACTAGCCAGCCATCACCTATAACGACCTCCAAATTTCAGCATACCGAGAATGTCTGATATTTATAGTGTGAAATTTAAAAGTTTTAAATTGCTTTTCCAAAAAAATATGGTATAAACACAAAAATACGATTATTTAATTTATTTGAATCGAGATGACCTTGGAAGAAGCTGCAAAGATCATATTTGAAATTTCTTTTGATTGTGGTGTCACATGTAGGAGTGTGATTTATCACGTCAAATTCAACGTTTTTTATCTTTATAAAACAGGTTGTGAAACAGGGCAACTGAGCTGTACCTTTTTGTCTCTTTAATTTCATTTTTTTCCTTGCATCTTGCCAATCTGGGAGGCCTAAGAAACCTTTCATTTCATCCATAGACTCAAATTTTTATAGTTTTAGAGAACCAAAAAAAACAAATAAATAAAATAAAATGGGCAGATCAGAGAAATGTTTGCTAATGCACAAATGTAGATGGATTTGCAAATGAATAGTTTTACAAATTGTTCACACAGATATAATTATGGTTGACATTACTAATTTTCTGCCGTACCGTCAACAATGTGATCGTTAATGGCATTATGACACTGGCTAATTTTCAGCGTCTGAAAAATCCAAATGAAGTGATAAAAATAATATGAGTGTTTTTTTTTCATTCATTCTAAATATTCCGGACGTTCCGAACATGACATATTATGCTATGTTTTTTTATTCATTCCATTCCTTTTATTCCTTTTCTCTGCTATTTCTTATTTATTCTAGACGTTCTGGACGTATTCTCTTCGTACTAGATGAAAAGATAGAACGAAAGGTATATTTGTAATATTAGCCGCCATATTGTTTGTTTTGTTGAATGTACATGTACATAAAAAAATAGTTGCGGTAAAAAATAAAATAAAATAAATTAAAAATTGAGAATAATAACTATAGCAATAAAAATATATAAAATTAAATAAAAATATTAAATAACTAAAAAAAATTACTGTCAAAAATGTATTCCATTCCTTTCAAATCGTTTTTTTTATTACCTACATTCTGTTTCGAATATTTTAAAGTCATGTGATCAGTCCTCTATTCTTTCTATTCCTTCTTTGGAATGAATAAAAAAAATACTCAATGTACACAAAATATTAATAATGGTATTATGACACTGGCTTGGAAAAAGTGCAATAAAAAAAGTAAACCGTGACTAGGACAGAAACTAAAATGAAAGAGACAACACATTTTTTCAAATGTCATCTACATTTTGTTGGTAAACAAACATTTTGTGTAAGAATAAAAAATATTTTAATCAAATCACTTCAAATAGGTTTAGAATAAAATATTTTTGTTGAATTCACATAAAAATATTCGTTTTGACCGTATTTGATAAAAAAAAGTGGGAGATATCAAAGAAAATATAACAAAATAATTTTAAACTGCTAGAATTTCTCGTTAGGTGGCTTTTTTTGCTCAATTTTGATACAAAGTTCTTGATATATTGTAAGCACTCACCCTTATTAATCTATACTTATTATTTATCTCACTTCATTTGGATTTTTCAGGCGCTGAAAAGTAGCAAGTGTCATAATACCATATGCGTGAGTGCATACAATGGGCGGTTTCAGGTTCCCTATCATTAGTGAAATCATCGGCAATTTGATTCAAAACTTTCATAGTGCTAAATATTTTCATAACGTTGGCTTCGATTTTACTCAACTTGTTCCCAACTGTTACCTACCCTGACAGATCCTAATATATCAGAAATTTTGTACAAAAATTGAGCAAAAAAGCCGCCCAACGAGCAATTCTAGCAGTTTAGAATTATGGTATTATGACCCTTATGGTATTATGGCACTGGTTTAAAAAAGTGCAATAAAAAAAGTAAACCGTGACTCGGACAGGAACAACAAAACAGAAAGAGACAACACAATTTTTCAAATGTCATGCACATTTTGTTGATAAACAATTTATGTATCAATGCAAATGTTAAAAAATGTTTGAAACTGTTATCAAATCACTTCAAATAGTTTTACAATAAGATACTTTTGTTGAATTCACTTAAAAATATTCATTTTGCTCGTAACTTATAAAAAAAATTGAAAATGTCAAACAAAAAGTATTGCAACATAATTCTAAACTGCTATAATTGCTCGTCGAGCGGCTTTTTTGCTCAATTTTGGTACGAAATTTCTGATATATTGTATACATATTATTTTTCTCGCTTTATTTGTATTTTTCAGACGCTGAAAAGTAGCCAATGTCATAATACCATTATGGTGTTATGATACTGACTAGTTTTCAAGTGCTGTAAAGTGCTGTAAAACTATTAAGGCGAAATAGAGAAATAATTAATTTAAACAGTAGACAGCACAATGCGAAATTATTTTGACATTATGAAAATAAAATAATATATTGTTTTGAAATATATTTGTACACTATACACGTACACATAAAATCACATTACTAAAAAATGACTATACGTCAAAAAAAAAAAAAATAAAGTTGATTTATTTTTTGCCCAATTTTAACTGCTGCAAAAGTAAGCTATATCATTTGTTGCTGAATTTTTTTTTTTTTTTGTTTTGTTTATGTGTTGTATACACTAATTCTTTCAAGTGATTTGTACTTACATTAGTTGTCCTACTCTATTTTGATTTTTAATCACATGAACAATTTGAAAAACTAGTCAATGTCATAACACCATTAAAAAAGCAATAAAAAAGTAAACGGTGACTATGGACAGAAACAACTAAAATGAAGAAGACAACACAATTTTTTAAATGTCATGTATATTTTGTTGGTAAACAAACATTTTGTGTACCAATAAAATGGTTAAAAATTACTTGGAACGGTTAATAATTTACTTCAAAAATTTTAAAATAAAATATTTTTGTTGAATACACATAAAAATATTCGTTCGATCTGTAATTTATAAAAAAAAGTTGGAGATGTCAAACGAAAAGTATTGCAACATAATGGCACTATGACACTGGCTAATTTTCAGCGCTTGAAAAATTCAAATGAAGTGAGAAAAATAAAATATACACAAAATATTAATAAGCATGAGTGCATACAATATATATCAGAAATTTCGTACCAAAATTGAGCAAAAAAAGCCACCCAATAAGCAATTCTAGCAATTTAGAATTATGTTGCAATACTTTTTGTTTAATTTTAATCGACGGGAACCGAATGTTTTGACAGATGATCCGTTGGCGGCAAACAATTCTAGATTCAGATTTATATTTCTTTTTGCGTTATTGTTAGCGGGAATGACGGAGACATCAGCAGTATATCAATTAAAAAGGTAGTTTGTGATGGAGGATCAACAATTTTAAGATGGCAATTGATTAACTTTCCCCTACACATCACCATTTGAATTCGCTCCAACGTGAGCAATTCGATTTGAAATTTCTAGCACCATCGTCCTTAAAGCGCCTATGAAAATAACACTCATTAGGATGAGAATCTTTAGGTGCTGTGGAATTCTGTCGGTTATCGAATCTTCTAGGCGATCACGATTTCTGACGAGAGGAACTACGAGCTCTATTTGGTCTAATCGACGAAGGCATGACATGATTCTGTGACATAGTCTCCATCAATCGATCGGCTAACTCGGCAAGTCTTGTCGTATTTAACGCTTCTGCTGCTGGCGTTAAAATCTCTTGAGCTCTTGGAGGTAACCGTTTCAACCAAATCATTTTAACAAATTCGTCATCAACGATGGTTCCACCATTGGTTTTCATCCTTCGAAGGAGCTGAGATGGCTTAAGATCTCCTAGTTTCAATCCTTGAGGTAGTCGATAGTTCTGAGTCTGCTTGGAATCACCTAATCTCTCCATAATGGCATTTTTTAAGTCCGTGTATGATGTGGCACTTTTGGGTCCAATTATGATATCGCTTACATCAGCAATGACACAATCATTCAGGGCACCGAGGAGATGATAATAGCGAGTTGCCTCCGACGTGATTTTTCTGAGAGCGAGTTGAGATTCAACGATATGGAACCACACTTTTGGATTTTGAGCTACTAACGAGGTTGATTTGAATGTGATTGCTGGATATCGTTGACTGGTTGTTGATTTCGTATCTAGTTCTAATATGTTTGACATGCTATCATCGGTAATAGCGTGTTTATAATTATATAGAGAAATCATGAGTTTAAAAAATATTACAATATCACTTCATCAGACGCGCGACACTCAATATTAATTTATAATTGTGTAATATTGCGCTGCGAGGCAACGAAAATGAGGAATAAAAATTCGTAGGAAATTAGTGTTATATGGAGTGGTATCTATTGAGGTAATATTGTACTTTCTAATAATTCCACTATTTATTTATAAACACAATGGTAATAGTGCTGGCAATATGGTTTCTTTGCAATACACCAATAAGACTGACATACAATTGTCTGCTACGGATGATGAGCATATGATTAGTTGCGGTAGCAAGTTCCGGATGTGAAAGCGTCAGCGGGTGAAAGCCTTGTAATGTATTTTTATTTATATTTTATATAAAGTAGTAGTATTTTTTATATTTTTTACAAAAGTTAATATGCAAGGATTGGTTGAGTTGTAGAGTATTGGGTCGGCAACCCCTTTATTTGAATTTAATCTGACAAAATATGCAGCATTTATACTCAAAAAAAATTACAGGCAATAAAACCTCTGCACCCTAATGACGGCCAAGAACGGTACGCTTAAAATAAATGCCGTCTTACTTTGAGAAATTTACAACAACAATCCCATATATGTAATTCCAAATTGGAATTATTTTAGACAAACTTTTCTGCTGGTATAGAATTATTCTATTCTACCTGTAGTTTTAATGTTCACCACCAGGGCAATTTTATTGAATACTTTTATTTTTAAATGTTGGCAATAAAAATATAAAAGTTGTTTTTGTTATTTTGACATCGCATCTTTCTAAACAACACGAGCAATTAGTTACGATTTGTAATAATATTCAATAGTAATTTGCTATACTATTTAATTGCATTTTTACGTTGTTTTCAAATTCAAAATGTAATTGTTACCAACTAATAAAATTAAATTAAAAAATATCTTTGGTTGTTACTTTGAGCACAAATTAATTCTATTCCAGAATCGTTTTAACTTTTGCCAAAGTAAGACGACAAAAATAATTGCTTGCCCAATTTTTTTGTACATCAGTTGCGGGTTTGTACCGGTGTGATAAAAACAAAATTTGGTCCAACTAAATATTAATATTAAAGATAGAACTTCTATAAATCAATAAAAAACAAAAAAAAAAAATAAAAAATTAGGTGTTTAATTTATTCCATTACTTTAACACGAATCAACGTATTTTGAATATTTTGGCATTTTTCGGGGTTTTGCCCCTAAATTGCAGGTATTTTTTTATCAAAAAATTACGTCATACATGTATTTAAAATGAAACATGATTTGCTTTCAAAAGTTTTGTAATTTTAGCAAACAAATAAGTTTGCCCAATTTTTTCCCCCCGGCACTGTACTGTTTTCCGCTGCTGTTGGCGGTTGTTGTATGATTAGTATAGCGCTGATGTGTGATTTTTTTAGTATAGAATGTGATCTCTGAATCACATCGGGGTCACCAATTATGGGTTTCTTGGTACTACTGCTGCTGCTTGTTAACCCATAATACTCTTTTAGTAGATTATAAATTATCCATATACGATAAACTTACAACACATTATTTTAAATATATTTATTTTATTTAACAATTAACAAAGAAACATTTAACAACAACAATTAAAGGTAACATATTTTAATTATACTAATTATTTTAACATGTAAGGTACTAATATTATTTAGAACACTTATTATTGTTGAGAATATGAATGACTGCCCAGAAAGCCTTTACTTTTAAAACTCTCATTGAAAATAAACAATTTTCCCTTTTATATTGGCCTTTTAATCACCGCCTAGTTAGCGCCACTTAATATGCGAGCGAAAGGTGATATTTGTTTATTCGAGATAAAGCCTCATTCTATTTTTATTATTATTCCATCATTTGTTACATTAATTGTAGACTAATTGAACATTTAACATAATATCTAGTCGAATTATAGTCAGCTATGAAGTTTATATTACATTAAAACTAGTTTTTTGATAAGTCGATCACCCATCGCTCTAGTTTCAAAATATTCCGTCAGATGTCAGCCACTTTGCGCTAAAAAGCTAATACATAGTTTGATTTGTTTATTTTATGTGAACTCTTTTTTCAAGAAAAATAGTTTCATAAAAATTAATGAAAATTTCGGAAACTAGATATGTCGTTAACTTTGAATTAAAAATTCAAATTAACCGTGCGATTCTGACGTATAGTCACAGAGGTCTTAACTACAATATTTCGCATAACTAAGAGAATTCTCTTACTTAAGACTATTTTGTGATTCTGCACGTATTGATCAGGTAAGAGGTTCTCTTTAAAACCTCTTAGCTTAATACCTAACCAAACAGGTGGTCTTAAAAATCATAAATGCTAGAATTTTTATTATGTTGCATTAAAACTAATAAAAATGACGGTTGTGTAAATAAATAATTTATTAAATTATATTTTACAATACATAAACTGGATTTTAGATGTAATATTTTTATATAAAAAAAAATATTCCGACATTATCATTTCGAGCAGGAGTAAATAATATTTTATTGTTGTTTATTTTCTGCAAAAATAAACATACCCCATATAATCAATTTTTTGCCTAAGTATTTAATTTTTCTAATTTATTACAAAAATATGAATATTAAAACATTATTCTTCACAAAAATATGTTGTGTTTTATCGTTTATTTAACAATTAAAATACAATTTCAATGGTTGCATTAATAAAAATCCCAATTGAGAGGTCTCCAAAAATATTTGGAGACCAAAAGTTGTTCACATTCATAGTGTCGATTTCAGGTCATAAAAAGTTGGCCAGCATGGCCTTGTAACGGTCGCCATTCACGGTAACGGCGTTTCCAGAAGCGTTTTCGAAGTAAAATGTGTCAATTATGCCACCACTTTAAAATCCACACGAAACTGTCACACTTGGTGGATGGGTGCATAGGGGCTTCTCTGCGATTACGTGTGGCTGCTCCGAACCCAAAATCCGGCAGTTCTGCTTGTTTACATAGTACCCTAGATGGAAATGCGTTTCGTCTGAAAAGATGATTTTTCGACCAAAATCGACGTCATTATGAAGCTGCTTATGCATTCAATATTTTGTTAAACCTCTAAATTTCGAAAATGTTTACGAACATTAATGCCATCTGCAGTCCATGACATAAACTTGACGATGTGTCAAGCTGTACTGCCTGGTACTAATCATTGCACCTATACTAATCCAAATGCAGTTTGTCCCAAAAAACCCAAATTTGTTGCGTACAAAAATTGTTGCAGTCAATAGTGTTACGTCAAGTTTCAATTAATATGTTGAATAAATTTCAAAAGACCGACTTGTGGGTAGGTTTCCCGAAACTGTCGTGATATGTCTCTACCGAGATAAATAAATCGACTGGTTCTAAGCTGAAAAGATTGTATCTTCTCAGGATAAACGAATCAAACGATTCCGTTGTCTTTAACAAATAGGTTGTTGCAACAAATTTGATTGAAATTTTTTCGTATAATTGAAATTTGTTGCAACAACCCCTTTGTAAAAAGCAACAAATAATGTACCCGTTATTTATATAGTCTATATTTTTGAGAAAGTATTCATTTGGGTGAGTACCAAGCAGTTTAGCTTGATACGTCATTAAAATTATATGTCATATAATGTCGACAGTTTCTTTGGTGAACATAATGAATTCACAAGAAGTTCTAGAGATTTACGAAATGCTGAATGCATTATTTATTAACAATATAATAAAATAATGGTTACCAATGGCTCGTAAAACAATTTTTAAATGATATTGTTGTGGAATTTACTGTTACTAAAAAAATCATATCATTTGTTTCAATATACTGCCATCTTTTGTGAAAAATTGGAACTGAGGCCATTAGTATTTAAGTGCACGGATCTGGCCATTAGTATTTAAGTGCACCTGAAATCTTCGCTTATGACAAAGTATAGAGGTCTGGCAATGTTCACTGCATCGTACTCGTCTCCCATCTTTGTGGTTTCTTGTGTGAAACCGTACATCAAAATTACAAAACTACGCCAATCTTATTCATTTCCATTTACATAATATATCTATCTATCAAAAATTAACATTGACAAAAATAATTTCGCACTTCGGTAAAAGATAAAGATCTGAGGCCTTCAACCAACTAAAAAACTCATATTTTATTAGAAATCACATAAAAAACGAACGAGTAAAAATACAAAAAATGATAATTTCCATAATTTATAATATTATTATAAGACACCCCAAACACATAATCAATAAATTAATTTAATTTACCAGAACAAACACTAACGACTAATTTGTATTCAAGATGCTTGCAACGAATGAATCATGCGCAGCGTAATTGAATCTCGTATATATTCAGCACTAAATCAAAACATAATAAAATCACATACAAATTTGATCGTTTCAAGTTATGCGGGGCGTATTTGCGTTAATCGTCATTTAGGCGACTTTAAATTTAATGAAAGTGAAAATATAAACGCTTTATTATACATAAGTATATATTGTAACCACTGAATTATAACTTATATTGTATACAATTTCAACCTTGTGGAATACCACGAAATTCAATCCGATCATCAGATGCAAATAAACGCAATGATGACCTTAGTAGTGATATAAAAATGGAACGTGTAATGTACCTAACTATTTATATAGATTTGCAATAGCCGACTCTGAATAGCCATAAAAATTAAACTAAAACTTGAATAATATATTATCTTAACTTATGCTCTTTATAGTCCGAGTACGGAACAATGCATCTTAGGATATAAATCACAATCTTATATTGTTATAACTTACAAAGCTATAAATATAAAGTACTGTACATATCTCTATAAATGGATACAACACACCAATCCACTCTAATATTTCAACCAGTCATCATTTTATGATCACGAATTTATCTGAAGTAAACAAAAGACTTCCAATGGAATAAGTGAGAAACCCTAAAAATAATATTTTATTTCTGGGTTATTGATTGATCGAAGGTTAAATTTAATTATATATGAGGTTTACTCTTGTGTTTGTCTAACAATATTGCTAATCAATCGATTTCGCGTGTGCACATACATATGTAAAATTATATAAGATATATATTGCTCGAAGATCAAAGATTTTTTTTTTATTTCCAAATTATGTGCGATATTATAGCAATTCGGCTTAATGGTTAAAATTTGTACATGTATAATGTAAACAATTAAAACATATTTATGTAGACTTACAAATCTTTGAGAACACCGCGGCTCGCAAGTGGTCCTGTGTGATGATATTCTATATAAGCTGTTCTATTTAATTATTTATTTATTATTTAAAGAAATCAATTTTGTTCTTTTTACATGTAATGATTTCAGATTTTACAATAGGTAAAACAGTAATTTCAAACAAAAAACTTAAAAAAGGAAAATATAAACCAAATTTTAGTTTGACAATTAAAAATTTAAAAATATGTAGTTCTTCAAGATATTTTTAAAATTATTCTTTGATAAATTAAAGTCAAATAGGTCGTCAATTAAGTTGAACGATTTAGTCATCCTATTAATGGGGTTGTTTTCTCCATAGTTAGTAGAATGGTGTTCAAGTGCTAAAAATCCATGGTTTCGAAATGTTCTGCATGACTGTGAATTGATATGTTTTCCAAGATATAACCTGAATCAACGTGACCAAGCAAAACGTTACCAATAAAAGCCGCGCCCAAGAGAAGTCGTCTAATTTTAAGCGTGCATATTTTGTATTCCGTGCATCTTGTTGGGTATGGAGGTAAGCGAGCCACATTTTCATGGAATGGTAAGTTGTGGTCGTAATCCCAGTCACTTTTCTTTAACAAAAAAATCAGGAACTTCTTTTGAATGCTTTCAGTTCTTTTTATGGGCACAGCATAGTATGGACTCCAGACCGTTACAGCGTATTCCAGTTGAGATCGAACATAAGCGAAATATAGTGAACATAAGGTTTGAATATCCTTAAATTCACCTGTCCATCTTTTAACAAATCCGAACATGGCATTCGCTTTCGCAATACAATTTTCAATATGCTTATTGAAACTGGCGTTTTCGACAAATGTAACACCTATGTATTACCCCTTTTATATTTATTATACGACATTTAGATCCATTGTGCATCCCACTTAACCTATATTACGTAA
Organism: Nephrotoma flavescens; assembly: GCA_932526605.1. Lineage (NCBI taxonomy): Eukaryota > Metazoa > Arthropoda > Insecta > Diptera > Tipulidae > Nephrotoma > Nephrotoma flavescens. Next base: position 190,259,222 of record OW052222.1, on the reverse strand, counting down.
ACTGGCGAGTTATACTTCCTTGATATTTATTATGAAAGTAACTCCCCAGTGTAATCATAGGTTATAAGTGGGGTAGTCAATGGATCTAAATGTAGCCGCTCTGCTGGTTTCTATTATGTTGTTCATGTTTTATATAAAACAAATTAAATTGCACCACTGTATATAAGTCAGCTTATACCTTTGAGTTAAGAAAGTTGCTTAAAGCATCGCAGACTGGGAATTCCCGGTTTTTTTTCGATCGCGAATCGGCATCGAGTTATGCAAGATAGCAAAAATTTCCAGCAGAAAAAAAGTGTTTTGCTATTCACCGCTAGAGACATCTCTATCACAAAAATTAATTTTTTTCTGCTGATATTTTTTAAATTCAGCAGAAATTTTTTGAAATTTTTAACCAAATTAATAATTCTCAGCATAAAGTTTTAAGAAAAAACAAAGAATTTATAAAAGAAGGGAAAATATATGTTTAAACGTTTTGAAACGAAGAAAGTTAATTTTTCAACAGTATACTGTTAAATTTATTTTTAATAAAATTTAAAGGAATTTTATGTAATATGTGTATAAGTGGTCGATTTGTTTCCGTCGTTTGACCACATATGCTTGAGTGCGAGTTTATCCATTTGTATAGTACTTGACACCTTATTGTACAATTGAAAAAATTGTGAAACAAAGTGTCGAAAATCAGGGATTTTTTTCTCTAATTTTATTGTTCGGTTTATTGTAAATCGATCGATTACGCTTTTCTAAATTGAAAAAGGGTGATGTCGATCTAGATGCTTTAACTTTACGATAAGAGAATCTACATTCATCTGAAGTTAAAAAGTTTCTTGATAAAACGTAAGCGTTTATATCTGAACGAGTCCTTCCGATTACCTAACACCATTTTCAACCGAGATTTGACCAACAAAATGTTTTCAATATTTTTCCAAATTCTCTGATGGTGGCTTGCTGATTTTAAAGGGGTAAAATTTTATGCCACAAATTCTGTAAGTTTCGGTCGTTTTGATAAAATTAGAGCATTCTAAGTGGAGCTGAGTTTAAATTACCGCATAACGTGGTCCTATTCTCCTGTATAGTTGTGGTTTGGTTTTGCTCTGGTTTCGAAATACAAAACTTAACAATATCCGCGCTTATCAAATGTAATTTACGTTTATTCTCGCTAAACGTGCCATTCCGACTACCTTAAACCATTTTCAATTGGAATTGAGCAGTAATTTTTTTTCAATATTTTGCCAAAATCTCTGATGTAAGCCTTACTGATTGTGAGCAGATAAAAATGTATGTTACAAATCCTATAAATTTCGGTTATTTCGACGAAGTTACAGCATTCGAAGTGGATCTGAGTTTAAATTCTCGCATAACGTGGTCCCATTCGCATATAGTCGCGGATAGATTCTAAAATTTGGTCTGTGGTTTCAAAATACAAAACTTTCAATAACCACGATTTCAAGCTGAAGTTTACTGTTTTTTTCTTGCTGAACGTGTCATTCCCATTACCTAAAATCATTTTCAATCGGAATTTGAGCAAAAAAATGTTGTCAATATTTTGCCAAAATCTCTGATGGTTGGCTATTACTGGTTTTGAGCTACAAAAATTCTCTAATTTCGTCAAAACGACCGAAACTTACGAGGTTTTTGACAACAAATTTTATCCGTTTAAAATCAGGGAGGCTAACTAACCATCAGAGATACTGACAAAATATTGAAAACATTTTGTTGCTCAAATTCCGATTGAAAATGATTTTAGGTAATGGGAATGACACGTTCAGCAAGAAAAAAACGGTAAATTGTATCTGGAAAGCGCGGTCATTGAAAGTTTTGTATTTTGAAATCTGACCAAATTTTACAATCGCATATTATGCAGGAATGTAAACTCAGATTCACTCAGAATTCTCGATAACGTGGTCCCATTCGCCTATAGTTGCGGTTCGATCATAAAATTTGCTCTGATTTCAAAACTAGTGCAGGAATTTTGTGGAAAAGTAGAAAATAATTCCAATAGAAACGAAATCTTACAGGGTTATAGTACTACTTGAAGACAGTATTTTAGAAAAAGAATCTCTAATGGTTGAGCCAACCCTGCAATCAGGGTTGGAATAACCAATTTTAGGTGTCCAGAAAAATGAAAATAACGTCTGAACGGTACGCAGCACAAACTCGAAAAACGGCTCAAACGATGGAGAATTTGATAGTGCACAATATTGTTTAACATTATTTTTTAATTTATGGCCGTTAAGTTGTCAAATTTGAGCTAAATTTTAAAAGCAAGTAAACTGTTGAACTTTAACTTTAAAAATAGTACAGTTAGCAGCACTGTTTTTTAACAGAACTCCATAACATTATGAGAGATTGAATTTATGTCGTCGTTTGAGCTAATTTTAAGGCTTGTGCGATGTACCATTTACGAAGTAACTTAGTTTTATTAAGAAACGAACCTTTAAAAAATCCATGATAAAAAAATTAGAAAATTAATGCCAATATTTTATTACTTCAAACAAGTTGTCGTGTTGTTGCATGATATCCCCTGACAGGTTCCACACATTGCTCAGCACAGCATTCCACGCTTACATTAAAGCTTGAATGATTTTAGTTTTCCTTTCCTGTACAATGTTGAGGTTGTATCGTATTCGGTAAAATGAAATCATGAAGAGCTGGAAGCAGGTCGCTTAATGAAGACAGCCGTGTCCCCTCTGCTGCTATATCATACACAGTCTTCGATTTGGGCTAAAGAAGCCAAATTGTTTGACGTGCTGGTGAACATAAAAACGCAAGTAGCATGAGGATGTCCGAGCCCTCTGCAACAACCACCACCTGATCCCCACGATTTGCAAAGCTCACAGCTATATTTGCGATAGAGGTATCTTGCTCTTAAATAGATGTGTTCAGTCACTTGCACTTAAATTGATGAACGGCACTGGAACTATTTGTGAAACTTCAAACGAACGTTGGAAAACTAAAAAAGTTTCTAAAAACTCAAATAATTATGAGATAAAGTTATAAATCTTACCAGAATTATTAACTGCTTTCATATATCCATTCCAACTTGGTGCATTTTCCAAGTTAATGAATCTAGCCAACCAAATTAAATCTAAAGACGTTGTTCGTGATTAGCCCTTATACCTACCGGAATCCTGCGACGTTTCTCAACCTGTACAATAATCATCAATTAATATTAACCTAGAAGAAGGAAATTTATACCAATATTCATTAATATATCATAAGTCGTCCACCTAGAATATTATAAGAGGAATTATTTATCTTTTGAGTACTAATATTCACTTACCAGTTGTTTATTATTTTGGACGCATTATCTACGTCACATCATTAACCTGGAAATATACGAAAACTAAATATTATAAAAATCATTCTACTTACTATTTGCATTATATCCAAGAATATGTTTCCAATCCTAAAATTAAGAAAATATGTTTAAATAATAATATTAATTCGATTGTATAATAATTTAAGTTATATGTACTTACTTTTCTAAGACAAAATGTAAACATTCTGCCATTTTTCGATAAACGTCATATTTGCTCCAAAACACAAAACAAAAAGGGTAATAGAAGTTTTGGTTGCGTTTAGGTTTTACACTTTTAGTATGCGCTCATAAATTACACGCATGCTGGGTAATTTTAGTAGACAAATATAAAATAATGTAATAAGAAAAATTAAAATAGTATACATTCGAAAAGGGAACGCGAAGCCAGGCACTCAAGCAAAAAATTATTTAATCATAAATACGAAAATGGCGAATGTATTAAAAATAAGAAATTTAAGTGTTGTTTAATAAAATAAATATTGTTCAAATTAAGTGTTTAAAGTAAACAAGTTGAGTTGTTTTTATCGTTCGAGCGTTACGATACTATACGTATTATAAACTTGGTACGTCATTACGTACAAAAATTGGTCCTTCGAGTTTAAAGAAACACGTACAAAATTGGTCCTTCGAGAAAAACTTACAAATTGGTCCTTCGAGTAAGCACGTACAGACGTGTTTGTAAGTAATCCGTGCGCGTCCTCAATTAGAATTTTTCTTAATCCTGATGAGTCACGTTTTATAGATATATATGTATAGGTATGTTATGTTTTTGTTTGTTATTTTGTGTAATCGATGTTCGTTCTATATTTTCACACAATTTAACATCTGCAGTAGGTGCAATGCATTTAATCCCACCTAGAGCATGAAATGTGTCTAAGCCGTTATCCATTAACATCAGCATTGTCAAATAAATCGGATAAATCCATTTTTTCCACGTGTAAGTCTGTAAACTGTGTTGCGCATTTGATGTAATTGGCAGCCTCATTGGATGATGCAGTTATTCCTGAATAACTCAATAGGTCGATCATATGCCGCGAACCAACTTTACAATGAAGGTAAACTGATAATCCAAGCAGCACTGGTGATATAAATGATTTTAGAGAAAAACTGCATTTGTATGAGTCCCAATTCTGTCAATGAGTCCCAAATTCGCAAAAAATTTCGTATAATTCTGAAACCGGGTTTCTTTACTGAAAGTAACCCTTAAAAGATTAGAAAGGCCTTTTTTCGAACATACAAAGGAGAAACCCGAATGAGGGTACCTGCACACTGACTTTTTCTGAAATATCTCACTTCGAGCGGGTTTTAAGGAGTTTGTTGTAATAATATTTAATAATTTATTTTATAAATAACCACCAATAATTCCGCATAAAAAGCTTGTTTCTAAATCGTTTATATCCAAAGTTATGGCCATTTTAAGAATCTCAAAAATTCAAAATAAAACAATGAAATAATAAAACTAAAGTATTTTTTTTGTCAACACATAGAAGTGGGGATTTTTCTGAAAAGTTGTGCCGAAGTATATAGGGAACATCATTATATTAGTCAAAAGTTTATTGGTATTATCTACAATTTTGTATGGAGCCCTGTTGTTCTTTGCTGGACTAAATACAAAACTTTCATTAACCGCTCTTTTCAGATGAAATTTACTGTTTGTTTGTTGCTAAACGTGCCATTTCCATTTACCTAAAATTACTTTCAACCGGAAATTGAGCAGCAAAATGTTGACAATATTTTGACAATGGTCAATTACCCTACCAATTTGGATAAATTAGAACATTCTGAGTTTAAATTTCCGCATAATGTGGTCCAAATTTGGTCTGGCATCAAAATACAAAACATCCAATGTCAGCGTTTTCCACACGGGCAATGTCTCAAGATGGCAACTATTACATCGTCAATCAACTATAAGTGATCATTGTTGTTGGATTCATCTAAATTGTCTGACCCCATACGATAGCTGTCACCCAAATTTATAATGCAGAGGCATGGGCAATCGGAATAAGATGGGATGAGTGGCTGAGCTACACTTAACTGAATAGAGATATAAATGAATAAAGTATAACGAATATATGTCTATAATGAGTCAGTGTAAGCAACTGTGGTGTATTGATTCTGGCAATATGGACCACGTTACAACGCGTTTACTTATGTCGAAAACACGAGTGGCTTCTATCAAAACTAAATATTCCGCAGCCTTGCTACTCGCAAAACTTTTGAATCATTTTCAAGGTGCCATGAAACTCAATCACTTTAAAATGTATGTTTGGTCTGACGCAAAAATTACAATATGTTGGGTCAGAGGGAAAAAGAAGAGTCGCATTAATATTTTGGAAGTACAAATATAAGCTCTAACCTTAACCAGAAACCACACCGTCGAGAAGGTTAGTTAAATGTCTGTCTGCGATGCAGCAAGCAGCAATCCCAGCTCAAAAGGAGCTGCTTTGCTATGATGTAAGTTGATTTGTTTCAGTTCAAGCATGAAAGTCATAAAATTACAAGTTGTCGATTACGAAGAAGCGTCCAGATTTCAACCTATACTAGAGGTTGCTAGTTTCGAGAAGCGGTTACCATTCGACCTTCGATACTTAACAATCTATACCCGGAGCGAAACCCGCGAGTTGGACCCATCCACATTAGACATATCGAAGACCAATAACTCGATGATGCTGTATAATGCGCGATTTCCATTACGAAAAAATTTATCTCACTAAAAAATACTGAGAAAACGAACAGAGAAAGGTAATATTAAATCTACAACAGAGGGAAAGAGAAACTTCGATTTGTGTATCTTTTTTATAGTTAAACGATTGACAACCTAACCAAAAAATTTCATAATTTTTTCTTAATTTCATAATTTATTTTATATTATTTCTTATTATTTAATTTGAATCGATTACTTTAAGTTTTGGCATTTTATTTTTTGTTGTAAACTTATAAATCTATTTTTAAGATGTCTGAAACCGTAGAGTACACAACAAGAATGACAAAATCAAACTATAAATGAACTATAATCAAAAAAGGTTTGGTAGTGTGGGAGAATTTTGTTCATATTGCAATACAATATTATGTAGATGTGTTGGAATGTTGCCATAAAAAGTACTCCGTTGAGTATTTTTTTTCAATTTTTTAAGGCAGTATACTCCCACTAATACAATAATTTTGTCAGTAAAATTTTACTGAATAAAATTTTTGTTTCTCTCCCGCACTTGACAAATCGATAAGTTGGTCCCGCTTTTTTTTACTGAGATACATTTTTTCGTAATGGAAATCGCGCATAAGCCAACAGCAAAAATATATTTTTGCTATTCACCGCTAGAGGCATCACTATCACAAACATGAAGTTTTTTCTGCTGATATTTTTTGAAACCAGCAGAAAATTTTTGAAAAATCAAAGAATTTATGAAAAAGAAGAGAAAGTATATATGTTTAAACGTTTCGAAGCGATGAAAGTTAATTTTCTTTAAAAAACATACTAAAATATACTAAAATTACCATAATTATCATTATGCAAATACAGGGCACCATCAAAAAAATCGCAATCGCTGATAGCACTCCATATACAATTCAGAAGTCATTTTTATATGAAAAGTTTTCAGTATTTTAACAAAAGTGTTAGACAATCTCCCTGTAACTACTCTGGGTGTGTATTTTTATGCTAGCTGAGACCTATATAAGAATCATAACTGGAGTCACTAGCACTCCGTAGACGAATACCAAGAGTAGTTATAGTAGGTTTTTTTCTAGCACTTTTGTTTAAAAACTGAAAACATTTCACGTTAAAATCACTTCAGAAATGTATGGACTGCTATCAAACGTAAGCGATTTTTTTGATGTTGCCCTGTATTTGCATAATGATGATTATGGTAATTTATTTAGATACTGGTACTAATTTATAGAACAGTTTGTACAAATAAAAACAATCGCTCTATCGATCAATATCCGCTTATTCGATTAGTTCTGTTTATTTAACCGGGAAATCAAAAATTCGCTAATTCTTTAACGCAAACAAAAATATTTCTAATTGCGAAAACAAGTACAAATTAATGGAATCGAGTATTAATTAAATTAAAGGTTATCAATTACATAGATCGATAACGGATTCACACATTATCATTCTCATCACTTCTGGGAAATTTGCCTAATCAAGGAAACTGATGTAAGCTAATTTATTGCCTGGGCATGTAAATGTAAACATGCAATTCAATCAAAATTCAGATGAACAACTTTCTTCACAAAACATCATTCGCTTCCTATAAACGATAAAAATGTAATTCAAGAAAATCAGTACGAGTAGATTAATCTTGACGTTGATTAGCAAATACAAAATAATTCTATCGCTAATTTATACGTATGTAGAATTGTTTATGGTAATTCCCCTTGTACCCCCGCAACCCGCGGCGTATGATCGAACATATTTATATAGTTTTAGGTTTGTGTAAACTAATAAAAAAATATTAGAGAGCAGAAAGCAAAAAAAAAAAAAATATTTGCGTACTCGTACTTCTTGAAAAACTTGTTTTCGTATTTAATCGGTTTTGTTTGCGGTTGTCTTCTTGAGAAAAATCATGCTTAAGGCAAAAATCACCACAAATGGCCTGTACACCAGCACAATAAGATTTAGATTTTTGTTAATTAATATTTTTTTGTTTATTTGGGTTCTGCTGAAATAGTTTTTGCTTATATTCGTACAGTAATCGTAGTTCTGACTTAAGAATTTAACGGCTCATTGCATTAGATGTGTATCATACAACAATTTCAATGTATGTATATCAAAATTGCGAATTTATCTATAAACATTTTGTTAGAGGTTCGTTCAACTTGTAGATGTTCGTACGTAAATATTTATGGATTGATTGTTCTGGCGTTTACGTTCGTACTGTACACTATTGTTCAGATATCAGCTTTATTGACAGCTTTGACGTAAGCCGATTCAAGGTTTGGTTATTAAGAAGCTGTATGGGGAATATCATTTAGCGCACAGTCATTTTGAATCGTAAATTGTGTGCATATTAAAATACAATTTTATCAAATGATCTTTACGATCCTATGTCTACGATTACATATTAATATTGTTTTATGAGATCATGCACAAAGCAAATATTATTGCGGCTGAGAATTCATCTGATCAATACACTGGTAATTATCGTGTATTACAAAGTTTTAACTTATACCAGGTTTCCATCGTCGATAGCATAATAGAATAATAGTATAATACTATTTTACTAGCAAGCACTGCTGGTTTTCCATCGCACGGTTTGAAATAAGCCTGTTCGAAATGAGCGTTTGATAAAAAGGATATTATTAGTTTATTTAACACATATTATATAATAATAATATATAACGATAATCAGCCAACAAATTGTTTCTCATTGCGGCGAGAAAATATTAAAAATGGTAATGGATAAGCTAGGAAAATTAAATTTATTTTTACACTGTTAAATTTATAACGTTAAAAATAATATTTGCTACGTATTATATTTTGATAGCTAGTATACTGAAATATTTTAATAAACTATTATACTATCAACTTTGGTTTTCCATCGTAATACTTTAATATTATAATACTATTATACTTGTATACTATGACGATGGAAACCCGGTATTATTGATATGCTATACAATCTCAAAATATAACGTAAAATATGAGTGAGATTTTAATAAATTGATAGAGCAAATATACGGTTACGGTAGCTCAGTCCAAACTCGTATCCCTAAATAATGAGACCTTCTGTAAAATTAATGTTGCAGACTAAGAAACCTATAGAGCTTTGGCTAAAAAGGTAAATCTCGGGGGGCATCAATGGTTTACCTACGAGGAGAAGAATGATCGTCCGATCAAAGCTATGACTAGAGTTGTTCATCCAACCAAAAGGGTCATCAAATACAAAATGATGTAAAATTCATTAAGAAAGAATAAAATCGAAACCAGTTTTGATTAACAAGAAGTTCAAATCAACACATGAGAGTTGAAATGAAAGTTGAAATGTCACGGTTTTATAATTTGAAGAAATACTGCCAAAGAGAAGATACGTTAGTATGCCAGTGGCACTATTCTGACTTTCCCTGGGAATAAGAAATTGGAAAAAATATTTTCATAGCATTTTTGCCAAAATTATATTTTTCTGACCTACTGAGGGAACAAGTTTGGTGTTAATAAACTTAATAAAGTTAATAAAATTGTGTGGAACAAAAGTTTCCCAATAACTTTGTTTTGAAAATTTTTGCACTAACCTTATTCCTTCAGTAGGCCAGAAGAATATAATTTTGACAAAAATGCTATGAAAATATTTTTTCCAATTTCTTATTCCCAGAGAAAGGCAGAATAGGACCACAAGTCAGTAAAAATATTGCTATAAAACGTACACATTTCAAGAAGCCACCTCCCGCAAACTACAGAGGGCGTGAAGCTACAAAGATTACGAAACAAATCACGAAAACAAAATCCAGGAAAGTAAGTAATATTAACTAGAGAAATTTAGATTTAAATTTCAGTCTTTTGAATTTGATGCAAAGCCCAGTACTTTTGTGTGAACGGTCACAAATTCGTCACAGCACAGTTATCAATCAGCTGTCACTAACTACTTAGACTGACACAGTAGCAACGAAGAAGCTCCACCTAACATCCAGAAGCAATGACACGATACAATCAAGCATAACAACCGCGGCGCAAAATACCATCGGGAAAAGATTTTTGAGTTCCCGCAATTATTGATTCGCTAATCAATGCCACTTGGTCGCCGAAAATAAACAAAAGCTTCGTGAAAAATGGTTAGGCCGCAACATTAGTAGCACTTTAGCAGAACATCTCCTTGCTAGGAAAGCCACGACTAAATACCCTCGTAAAAATAAGCGCGATAATATGAGATCCATCGAAAACATCAATTATTCAAGGAATCTCACTAAAGGCTTCCACCCAAGAAGTACTGCCATCAAAAACGAGAACAAACATGGCTGATGTTTCCTCAGTATGGCAAACTTAATTTCAAACTCTGTTAAATCGGAATGACAAAGTGACCCTGGCCAGGCCCATCCCTTTCGCCGAAAACATCATTGGCGACTATCAATGTGGTTTTCGTCCCAACCGATCGTACACCAGTGTTTTATAATGAAGGTGATTTTAAAAAACTGTTGGGGTATAACATAACCATGCATCAACTATTTATAGACTTCCGACAGGCATATGACAATATAAACTGCGTGTACAAATGGGTCGCCCTCATTTGTCTAGAAATTCCACAGAAACTTCTATGTTAATTAACAACGCCTGGGTCTGTATGTAAAAACATTGAAACTTCGAACTGTATATTTAATAAATCACGCCCAATTTATCGCAGTCGTGCAAGCTTGCACTTTATAACACACTCATAAGACCTGTACTTGCTTTCGTAAGCGAGAGCTGGACCACGACCACTAACGATTGTAGATTGTTATCTACCTTCGAAAGGAAGGTTACTCGTTCTATCTTTAGTCCAACTAAAGTTGCGAACAACGAATATCGAAATTGTATGAACCACGAGATAAAGCAACTGATGATTAAAAAAATGTTTCATGAATAACCAGCCGGTGTGTGACGTCGTAGAGGAAGACTCCGACAGCACTGGCGTGATGACGTCGAAAAATGGAGAGCCATAGTGCAGCCGGAAAAATCCCTGCATGGTATGTGAAAGCTAGAGACAGAGAGTGAGAGAGAGAGGTCACTAAATTTAAAAACTTTCTATAAAAATGGTTATTATTGGGACACGTAGGCTTGTATTCTATTCTAAAAGATCTAGTCTAATCAAAGTTATGATGTTTGGGCAGCTAATTATTTTGGCTCCTTGCACAGCAAGGTTGCATGCATAGAAAGATCACAAAATGTCTGCAGAGAATTACAATTTTGAACAGCAGATTTAACAACGGATGGGTTGTAGGTTAATGACTCAGAAGAAGATTTATGATCTGTCACTCAAACAAGCGTTTCAACGTAAACCGCTCATGGCACTGCAAATGAATATGCATTTGATTAGGATGTATGGTACTGAGAAAACAAATTTATTTTTAGGCTGTGTGCCTGAGAGCGATTTTTTCGACTAAATTGCCGACTAAACTAAATTAATGAGTAGTTATGCTATTAGCCACCAGGTTTTATGATTTAGACTCCTGCTGAGGATGCTTGACTATTTAGTTGGCATTTTCATTTTTTGTTTTTATTATTTTTTATCGTGTGCATACGAGTAAAAATGTCTAAAAGGAAATATTCTCATTCTTAAATTTCGATTATAATTTATAATCACATTCGTGAATAATGCGTGAATAATGCGATTTCCATATCCATATTTGTTTTAATTTTGCTATTTCCTTGATTTTAAATAATAATAAATCGGTGTTGTTGAAAACAATCTGACGCATGAAAAGTCATAATTTACCTTAGTTTACAATTTAGTTTACAATCGGAGGCACATCATATTTAAAAGATACTATTGCCACCTTTGAAAGAATGATATGAATCAGTCATTAATTTAGTTTAGTCGGCAATTTAGTCGAAAATATCGCTCTCATTCACATAGTCTTAGTATCGATATTTATTTTAATGCTGTGTGCCTTACGTCGATTTTTTTGTCTAAATTTCCAACTAAGTTGATGGTTAGTTCATACCAATCGTTCAAACATGGCATAAAACAAAGCACATCTGATGTTTAGTTAAAATATTCACTATAAACTTAAATTTAATATTCTACGAAACATTTCTAATCGGTAATTGACAAATCGGAATTAATGTTGCAGTTTAGAACTAAATATCGGGTAAATTTTTGTTTATAAATATTGGGAACATCTAACAATAACTGGGCGAACTAACGATAATTTAGTTACGCGGAAATTTAGACAAAAAAATCGGCGTCAGGCACATAGCATTAGTACTGATACATTATACGCCATTGTCTGTTTCTTTAATAAATATGAGTACAATAATTTTGAAAAATTTGCTGGCTAATCTTTACTTATATTGTTTATATGTGTAAAATTAAATAATAAAGTTTTGTTTTTCATCATTACTGATCTAAACCTCACATATTATAATAAATTAATAACCACTTATCTTTTTTAGCTCGTGATTTGCCATCTAGCGACTGTAAATTTTCCAAAAATAATCGTCATTGCGGCGTAAAACAAATAAACTTATCGTTTAACGTAATTTTTCGATCGATTAAAATCGAATTTTTAAACTAAATTTTACATTTTCTCGGCCATTTCAACACTAATCTTGATAATAATGATTTGTGTGTTTTAAAAAAACATTGAAACTTAACCATAGACACACTGAATAGCCATGTATTAATCCCACAATTATACATCTAAGTGCTAAAGAAAGAATTAGGTCAATCGGTAATATTTTATGTTCAGAAACTGATTTTTACTAAACATCGTTTTTAACTTTTTGAGTACCATACAGGCTTAAGTGAAAATGAGCTTCGTCACTCATAATTAATTTTTCAAAAATATCCAATCATATAGAAAGACCTATTGGTAGGTACGATTCATAAATACAACCTATAAACGTCCTTGAAATAATCAAAATCTAAGTCTTTCAAAGTGATTAGTGGTGTATTACCGTGTGGTAGTCAATTGGAACCCCATATGTTATGAATCGATGCTCAGGATTTAAAACTGTATGGAACTGAAAAAAAAATCTTTTTTGTATCGATATTTAAATGCCCCTTAAAGTATGCAACTGGATCGTTTCTTTAATAAGTTTATAGCGGAGTTACTGGGTTTATTATTTTAAATTAATAACACTCACTATTTTGTATTATATAAACTATTTATTTATTATATTTATTACTTATTAAATGTTGTATTAAAATTATTTCACACAACACATGTTCACGGCACTTTCACTTTTTTTTCTAATTATGAAACCGTGTCTCTTAAGACGACTGTTCGAGTGCGAATTTTTGTGCGGATATTTAGAATCACACTTTTCCACTAATCAAATTTCGTACATAAAAGATAAAAATTTTTTAACTTTAAGAAAAATATTCGCAGACGATCAACCTAATCATAAAAAAAATAAAATTGTGAGCTACATTGTGCTCAATAAATCGCTGGAAAAGTGTGATTCTAAAAGTTCGCACTCGAACAGTCGCCTTTAAACTTCTAAAACGCAACTAATATCTTTTTCGTTTCTTCTTTTTTTTTGGTTTTTGTGATTCTCGATATCTATCGATTATCGATAACTATCGAGAATCGCGCATATAATTTGTAGGTGGCGAAATAGCTCTATTCAGCAAAACGTGCTATCCTGCGCACTTAAGCGGCGCGGTGTATAAATAGTTTTGCTACGAGGAGTGCCACGAAGTGAAAAGGATTTTAAGCCACTACAAGTTTTAGTACCATAATTTCGTATAATTTGCTTACTAAACTTTACTTATATTTAGGAGACCTTTTAAAAGGTTCAATAATCGAAACTGTCTTTCAAAATTCCATAGTATAGCAGTATCAATAATTCGCGTTATGGTAGCATTCCATTTTTTACTTAGCGCTTCGGAAAATTTGTCCATGCAGTTTTGAACCAATGCAAGAGAGATATCTGATAATGTTTCTATTATGGTCTCCTAAATTTATCACAAACTTTCTTGCTGAAGTTAATTCTATTGTCTTTAAAGCTTTATCAACCGCAACATGAATTATATGAGGGTTCATTGATATGGGAAGCACTTCGATCCATTTTTTTATCATTTTTTTATAAAACCTTTCATATGATTCCTCCAATAGTTGCGCTGCCTGTTTGCCTTAGTAACAAAAGTAATGTCTACCAAAAATAAGGACTTTTTTGTTAAATTTCATTATCAAAATGTAATTAAAGTCTTTACTGTATAGGTCGACCGGCAACATAACTACTTTCATTAAAAATGAAGTCAATTTTTGCATCTCTAATTAAATTTTTAATTTCATCCAACTCGGTATAGTATACACTTTAGGAAAATAATTTTTAAGTAGCAAATCGTTGATTTTGATGTAAAGCGTCATCACATGTCCTAGGGCTTAATCCAGAATGGCAAACTGCACGAACAAAATCAAAAATGGCTCAATCTTTATTCTCGTCTATATTTTTTAGTCGTACTAAAATATCGTTTATAGCGTCGGTTGCGGAAGGGATGTAGAACAAACTGGATTTAACGATCGTTCGCGTGAATTTTATGTCTTGTTTTTGACACATGTTCTCGTAATCTATCGAACAATTTTTCTGCTGGATCCACACTTATTTTAAAACTGCAATATTTACACACAACTGCTTGCTCATTGTCATTACCGTCAGGCTTAAAGATTTTAAAATCTGGATATTATGGTATCCTTTCTGCATACGAATTCTGTTCGAAAACCGCGACTTGAGAGTTGGGAGTTTTTATGTTGTTACATCAGCATACTAGATGTAAATATAAAATTTGATTATTATTTAGATCAATCAAGAATGTTATTAATTTTGTGCATCTAGTAGGTTAGTGAAACAGTAGCAAAACTCGCAACACTCAATTCTCAATAACGACGAAGGAATACATTTTTTTTTATTGTTTAATATCCTTGTTTTAAATAATTAATAGAATTTGTATTGCACGTGCTGCACTGGGATTCCCAAATTTAACTAAAATTGCATAAAAATGATTTCGAGAAAGAGATTTTTGAAAGAGAAAGAGTAATAATATTTTATATAAACGTATAAAAAACTCTCGCTCTTACGAAATTTTTTTTAATAAAAGGGCTAGAAATTTCTAAAATATTTGTTTAACAAGGTACATAGCTAGGTAGATGATTATTTTATTCTTATGCAGTTTCGATGCATTTCGATAACAATAATTTTTATTGATTTCGGGTATATATCGGGCTTAAACCGAATTTTAAAAACTGCGGCGGGATAAAATAGGCGAAAAATCAGGTTAAATCCGAAAAAGTCAAGCCCTAATATTGTAACCACTTCGCACTTTTTATGTCGTGACATAAAGATAAACTAAACATTTTATTTGAATAATAATGTATTAATCACTCAATTATACATTTAACTTCCTGCTAAAAAAGTAATTAGGCCAATCGGTAATTTTTTGTGTTTAAAAATTGATTTTTTGTCAATACTGATTTAACAATTTGACTGCCATACAACCAAGTATGATGAATTGGGTACAGAATAATTGCTGAGATTTCGGTAAGATCTTTAGCTTGAAGCAATATGAAGGTTTGATTACCAAACGAGCATAATATAGGTCCTCAACAGCAAATACATGTAACTAAACGACTACAGTGGAAAATGGAAAGTGAATACCAGCGGTTCGATTTTTTCGAAAATTCAACATGTTGACCAAATAACCGCAAGTATATGGTAGTGGTACGTGTGTTTGTGTTGAATATGAATGTGCGCCATTTAATTTTTATGGATGACATTTCTATGCTTAAAATAAAAAATTAGATTTATAATCAAATATGCTTTAAATAAAATAAAATTTATTAATTTTAGTTTTAATGTAATTTCTAATTCTATGTTTCTGCGAAAACAAAAAATTTATTCGACATCGCATTGAAAAAGAAAATGTAAATATGTGTAGTTAAAATATTTTTTTCTTAACACATTGACGAACACTTTCTAAATGTGTGTGCTACTCAGAAACACATTTGATAACTTTTATAATGGCAATGATATTTTGTCGCGGAAAGGAATGTATTGTGAAAATTGAAAAATATGTCGAGTTGTTCCTTAAACAATGAATGTTATTTGCACAAACGTGTTAAAAAACGAAAAAGTTGTGTGACCGCTATAGCAGTCATTTGCACGAGCGTGTTAACTCACCACTCAAATACTTGGTGAGATGTCAAAAAGCGAGATGACGAGAAACTGAACCGGTTTGTACCGATTGATAATTTTTGATGCTTACATTCGCAGATTGTCGCCCTCGATAGGATAGTAAGTAGAGCGTTTGCTATGTAATTCGGGGGTCCCGGGTTCGATTCCTGTTGGTGACGAAAAAGTTACTACTGTGCGTTTTTAATGCGTTATGTGTTACATTGTGCATTGTCTTATATATCTCAAGCCATAGTTATCGGCTTTTCTCCAAAAAAATAAATAAATAAATAAATAGAAAACAAACAAATATAACAACAGAAAAATTACACACACTAATATAAAACTGTATACTATACTCCTTATGCGTATACGAAAACGTCATGTGATGTCCGTCGAATTTTGGGAAAAATCGACCCCCAGGGAAAAATGCAGTTTAATCCCGCAAGTAAAATCGATCGTTATGATTGGCGTAGTTGTAATGCTTTTCTTGACAATTTTTGATGTGTAAACATCTTTACCCACGCCTACCAAAAATGTTTGTATTAGAGTAAACTTGTAAATGAAACGAGCGGAAATGACGTACCTACTTCGTTTGAAAAAAAATTGCAACAAACTCAATAAAAACAATTTTGTACTATACATGGCATGTATAATGCACGATTTACATGTTCCAATTATTTTTTCCAGTAAAAACTGAAGGGTTAAGTATATTACGATTTTCGCTTGCGAAAGGAGCACGAAACAAATTTCAGTAAAATAAAATTGGATTTTTTTCTTTTTAATTTGAGCAAATGTTGTTTACATATGGCTGTCTCTTTTTAACTAGTAACTTTCTGTTATTTGCGTGCAGCTCTATTTTTCTGTAAAAAATTTGTTGGGAAAAAAAATTGGAACATGTAAATCGTGCATAATAGTAGGGAAAACAAAAAAACTAATTTAAAAAATGAAATAGAAAACATCGACATTTTCATCGATCAGAAAAATTAAGAAAAACAGTTCGATACGAAATACGAATTACGATTACGAAATTACATACTCTTACCATTAAAAACACAGTCAACAACTTGTGTATGTTGCTTTATCACGAGTAACGAGTCTCTAGGAGCTGTTCATCACGTCGGCTATCAATGATCATGTCTTCTACCATGGACATAAAAATAGGACCGCAATGGGTCTTCTTCAAATTTGAGCTATCGCGTCACACTACAAATCCGCTATATACACGGCTGAACTTCATCTTCTTGATGGGAATAAGGCTTTCTGTAGTTATATTCACCTCGCCGAATAAATCTGTCGAAGACATAATGAAGTTCTACATTTCGTCCTTGGTGCATATTCTAACAGAATTTCCAAAATTCTCCAAGGAAACTATCATCTTTTGCTGATGATTATGAGCAGGGATTTCAAATTTAATTTTGCTGTTCCTCAAGCTGAGCCACTTTTAAACTTCCTGCGAGACGAATTCGATTTACACAGGAACTCAGATCGAAATATATCTACTACGAGATATGGGACCGACAATTGTGCAGTTTTTGAATGCAAATTAGAAAAGTTAGAGTCGACAGTATATGTATCTTATTTAAGCTACCATAATCCAATTGCGTCGATTATACCGAAAGACTAATAGACCAATTTAACGATAATAAACAAATGAAAAACTGTGGTTAGTAAAATTGCATTCCTTCTTCCTTCAAAGTAAACTGTACACTCGCACTATACACACATCTCCTTGAGATTACTAATGGACTCAATCTTTTTGTTTTTCTCAATAGATAAAATCCCACCTGCTTACTAAACAAAAAAATGGTGTCTCGTTAAATACTAATTTCAAAATGAGGTGTGGGTTGTTCTTGGTTTATATTGAAATAAATCCGTAGAATCAAAACTGCTCAACTTTACGATAGATTTGCAAGAACTTGATGCTCGTGAAGATGCTCGAGATTATTAATATTGATTTAGTTTAGTGTTGCCTAATCTCCGTTGTACAATTAATGAAAATTGCGACTTGGCGCCTGCAAAATGCTATTTAATGTGCGTCAGACTTAATTCAATTTGCCTTGAAATTTGCTTGAAAAGTTGCTAAAATATTCATAAAGTCGAAAATGTGCATAAAATACTTTCAAACTGGATGCAGTACTCTGTTCCTTAAAAATTTAGCACTTTTGATTTCTTATCAATATCATCCGTGGATTAAACTAACTAACCACGTTGTGCTAAAACTGTGGTCTGAAAATGTACTAATTCTCACTGACAAAGGAGTGTGGGTAACTGCAGCAGAGAAACTTTCGAATTTCAAAATGATGCTTTGCATACTGATTAAGCCCAATTTGTGCTAATTAGTGCTCACGAGGAAAAATTAGTGCTAGTCTAGGAGCCAAGAAAACGGGAAAAGAAAATCGCAAATTTCGCCTGAAATACGAAACGAATTTCTAGAAAAAACCAGAAATAATTTAAGCCTAATTTTACAAGTTTCCAAAGGTGGCTAATCTGACAAATTTTGTGCTTATCAAAAAAATATAATTTTCATTTATAAATTGAGGAAAAACAAACTTGCCCCTAAAAGATACTATATTGAAAACAAAATACAGGAGCATACCGTTCAATAATATTTTTGTTCAACAACAAATTCAAAAATAGAAATAAAATATTATAAAATCCAAGAATTGGCAATTCTGATAGCATATTCCTGTCATGCATGTTCATTGCCATCGGAAACACATAGTGGTAGAATTTGTGCTAATTTAGAATTGACCCAATTCCATTGAACAACAACGACAGTTGAATGAACGGTTTTCTGACATAAAGTCCAATCAATGAAGTTGGCGCTTCTGCCAATCATTCCGTCGCTCTATACGCTTTCGCTTAATATGACCCCCCCTCCCCCACCCTCCTCCCCCAGCAATTCTCCTCATCACTGTTTCGATCGGATACATATCCAGAAGTGCCAACTTTATTGATTTCTAGAACACATTTTGTCAGAAAATCGTCCATTCAACGGTCTTTGTTGTTCAACGGAACTGGGTCAATTCTGAATTAGTACAAATTAAGCCACTATATTTTTCGGATGGCAATGAACATACCTGATAGGAATATGCTATCTGAATTGCTTCTTCTTGGATTTTATAATATTTTATTTTTATTTTTTTATTTATTGTTCAACCGGACAAGTAGTGTAGTGGTGAAATCTTCGGTACTTGGATGTTAATAAAACACAACACCGCTCATGTCAACGTACAGGTTGACATAGAGCTTGCAATGTGCAGGTGGTATACTGTAAATGTGTGAATAGGTGGTGTGTGCGAGAATGAAAAGAGGAGTATTAATTGACCTTCAAGGGATATTAAATCCACTGGACAGTTAATACTTTCTTTTACTTTAAAAAAAAATTTAAAAAAATTAAACAAAAATATTATTGAAAGGAATACCTCCGTATTTTGTTTGTTTAATATAGTATCTTTTAGGGGCAAATTTGTTTTTCGTCAATTTATGAACGATAAGCACAAATTTTGTCAAATTAGCCTCCTTTGGAAACTTGTAAAATTAGGCTTAAATTATTTCTGGTTTTTTCTAGAAATCCGGTTTTGTTTGTTTCGTCTTTCAGGCGATATTTGAAATCTTCTTTTCCCGCTTTCTCGACTCCTAGGCTAGCACTAATTTTTCCCCGTTAGCACTAACTAGCACAAATTGAGCTTAGTCGGTATGCAAAGGTTCATTTAGAAATTTGAACGACACACGAAAAAAGGATAATATTAGTTATTGACAACTAGGTAACAAAGACGGTTGATACATAGATTTTTGTAATAATAGGTTTTAAAGTTTATATATGTAATTTTTAAACGAGTACTGCGAAGATTATCGCCACCGGGCGTATGGCGTACACAAAAGTATAAGAAGTGCATAAAAGCAGCGTTATTTTCACCTCTTTAGACAACGTATTATTTACAATGACATTCCCAATGTTTGTGACTATTCAAGTCAGCAAAAAACAACGAGGTCATCTACTCATAATATATCTACCACAAAAAGTAGAAAAAACTACCCCCATTTTTAACCCCCGATTGTGTAAAAATACACACAACCCTTAACCTTAAATGAAAGTAGCGTTGTTTGAAAAAATTAGCCCTGTAAAATAGAATATTTCTATACTTTAAACTTAATTTAATGAATCCTTACTGGAGGATGGAGATTTAATTGTTTTTGAGCGAGGCTACGCATGAGTTATAGTCACCTTATAAAGGATTACCATTCAAAATTCCAACGGGGCACCCTGTGCCGTACGATTACAAATCACAATTTAGTACAGAAGTACACAATTCAGCCGATTATGTAGATTTGTTTTAGAAGATTGTAATTATTCATTCAACACCTGATAAATAATAATATCTACATCAATTCATAAACCACCTCTCAAGGTTATCACTTCTGTACATTAAAAATTTATAGAATAATAGGGAAAATCATCAGCTATACATTTAAAACCAGTTTCACAGTTATCACAAGGGAAATCTCAAGAAAACATTTTAAGATAAATTGCTGATCATAGACGCCCGACACGATCTTATGAATCATGATTGCATAGACAAGCATCTCTAATATATTTATGTGGTCATCTATCTAAACTCTAATTCAGGGATTTAACGCATGTCTTCATGTTACACAATCATATTTCGAATAAATGAAACAAAGAACGAAGAATAATGAAATTTAATCAATGCAATTAAACGACCTACCCTACAGAGCCTCCCTGTATTTGTGTTTATATAATTTTGATTTCGAGTTGATAAATAAAACGCACGATTTGCAATCACATATATGTATATATAAAAGCATGATCGAGCAAAACAAATTCAAACAGAATTCATTCGATTGTGCTCGAGTAAAGAGTAAAAATTTTTTAATTTATAAATCAAAGTGTTTTATTAATAAATAATATTAATTTAATTATTAAATTAATTAGTGAAACAAAAAAATTAAATAATGAAATTTTTATTAATCGCTGCGGCGATTGTAGCCGTTGCGACAGCACATCATGGATACGGTTCTTCTAGACACGGTAAAGGAGGGTATGGAAGTCACAGTGGAGGTGGAGGTGGAGGTGGAGGTGGAGGTGGAGGTGGAGGCGGTGGTGGTTTTGGAGGCGGTGGTGGCGGAGGTTTTGGAGGAGGTGGTGGTGGCGGCGGAGGTGGTGGCGGTTTTGGAGGTGGTCATGGAGTAGGCGGAGGGTTTGGTGGAGGGCTTGGCGGCGGGTTTGGAGGTGGAAAAGGTGCGGGAATCGGAGGCGGTAGTGGAGGAGGTCTTGGAGGCCATAGTGGAGGCAGTAATACTGGTAGTGTTGGAAGTGGAAATGGTCTCGGAGGAGGCATCGGTAGTGGACATGGAGGTGGTGGTAATTTGGGTGGTGGACATGGAGTTGGAGGTGGACATGGAGTAGGAGGTGGACATGGAGTAGGAGGTGGTAATGGAGGAGGCGGATCTGGAGGATTTGGGGGAGGGTTAGGAGGTGCCGGAGGATTTGGCGGAGGCCTGGGAGGTGGACATGGGGGTGGTGGAGGACTCGGAGGTGGAAGTGGATTGGGCAGTGGCAGTGGATTAGGCGGTGGTAGTGGATTAGGTAGTGGCAGTGGATTAGGCAGTGGTAGTGGACTAGGCGGTGGTAGTGGAACAGGTGGTGGCTATGGAAAAGGTGGTGGAAGTAAAGGAAGTTCTGGTTTGGGAGGAGGTCAAGGCGGTTTTGGAGGAGGAAAAGGCAGTGGAATAGGAGGTGGTCAAGCCGGTGGGGGAGGTTTTCGAGGAAGCAGTAGTGGGGGTGGTGCAATTATTTTTACTGAATCCGGTGTAGCTGGTGGTGCTGGAAGTGGTTTTGGCGGAGGAAGTGGTGGTGGACATGGAAGTGGAGGCGATTTAGGAGGTGGCCACGGAGCAGGAGACGGTCTTGTGGGAGGTGGTCATAGAGGAAGTGGATCTGGAGGATTAGGTGGAGGACAAGGCGGCGCTGGTGGATTCGGTGGAGGATTTGGAGGAGGTTTAGTGGGTGGTCACGGAAGTGGTGGCGGATTAGGCGGAGGTCATGGATTGGGCGGCGGTAGTGGATTGGGCAGCGGTAGCGGCCTGGGCGGTGGTAGTGGAGTTGGAGGTGGCCATGGGAAAGGAGGAAATTCTGGCTTAGGAACAGTGCTAGGCGGTGGAGTAGGAGGTGGATTAGGTGGTGGATTAGGTGGTGGAGTAGGAGGTGGTTTAGGTGGTGGAGTAGGAGGTGGCCACGGTGGTGCTGGCGGTGTTGGTGGTGGTCATGGTGGCGCAGGTGGATTTGGGGAAGGCGGAAGCGGAGGCTTTGGGAGTGGAGGATTAGGTAAGAAAAACAAAATTCCGAATTTATAACAAAATGTTCATAGTTTCGATTTATTTTTTTCTCTATATCGAATTAGGGGGTGGACATGGTGGGTCAGGTGGTTTTGGAAGTGGTGGTGCTTTTAGCGGTGCTTCATCAAGTGCAACATCATTTGGTGGCAGTGGTAGCTTTGGTGGACACCAAGGTTCTTTAGCTGGAGCTTCAGCCCAAGCCAATGCTGGATCATCGAGTTTTGGAAAGTATCATCGATGAACAATACTAAATTAATTGACGAGAAAATTGTGATTACTTTTTATAATTAAGATTATGTAAATTTTGTACTATTTGAGTTCAATCAAATACAGAGATATAACTTAAAAATGTTTTGTTTGTAAATAACTTCACTATTTAATAAAAATAAATTATAGTTTTAAAAATGAATTAAAAATAAAATCAGTTAGGTCATAATGGTCATCGCACAGATTATCAATTATAAACAATTTATAACGTGTTTGATAGAATATTTTCAAAATAGAACACTCGTTTGAGGCAAAACAAATCTAAAATTTGCATTTTGCATTTTTAGTGTGAACTGGGTGATCGATGATTAAGAGTGAGGTAATATGCTTTCATTAAGAGATCAGAGCAAATGTTATCTAGAATCTTCCTTTTAGAATTCTAAAAACATCATTTTAGTTAACAAAAAAATGCACAGCGAGGTAAAATAGGTATTACTCGCACTAAGCGAAGCCCGGAACTACATATTTTAATGTTTTAATGATTTATAAAAACTGCAGATATGGATGAGCGGAGGCAGATTTTTAATGTTTTTCATGAGCTCATTCATTATACAGTAATATATATTTTGTTTTGTAGTTCAGTTAAATTTTGGTATTTTCAGCCAATCAGATATTTTAAACAAGTTCATATCGAGTACATCTACAAATAATTGTGAACTTCCTCTTCGACTAATTTAAATTACATCATTGTGATTTTATATTAGAATCAAAATTGGTACACTCAATTTGTGTGATCTATATGGAAGAGGGTACGTATTTATTACTTCTAAAAATTTCCCATGATCATGCAGATAGGAACTCAACCAGTAAAGTGCATTATTATTTGTATAATATATTTCCCGGAAGGCATAAATTGCCATGAGTGTTGATGTCATTGGAGAGAGAGTTGCCCGCGCTCTATTACGGATGGCACTGACATATACTGTGTAGCTATTTATTAATACACAAAGTAATATGAGAACTTAAAAGAACGCTTGATATTTAAAAGAGACATGTGCGTGTAAGAAATAGCTCAAAATAATATAAATTGAATTTTTGTAGTATTTGCAGGTACTATATGCATATTCAATATACATTTTTCGAATTACATAGAAAATAACCGCAAGTATATTCTGAATAAATGAATTATAATAACATGCAAACTCAGAGTTAAGTAGAAGATACCAGATTTCCTGCATGAAGCGCGTACGCTGTGTCGTATCAAGCTTACGTTATACTTCTGATTTATAGTTCTGTTTTTTGGAGATATTCTAGGTATTATTTTTAATTCTTAGATCCATTCAACTCAAAAACTCAACGAACGGGTAACATACATATAATGAGATCGAGCCCCATCTTGTTGAAAATAAAGAATAATCTCATCTAGCTCCCTAATGCCATGATTATACATAGCTAATTTTATAAAGTATTGCAAGTCCTATGAAAGGGTAAACAGTTATCTAGTCACAATTTCTTTAATCATAAATATGGGGATTATCATTAGGTATTCGCGTTTATTAATAACACCGTCTAAAATAAAGTACGCACTTATCCGAGAATCATATTAATTTTATTAATTCTGATCTGCATTCAGGGATGGGTGAGGTAGATTACGCAATGTAATTACGCGGATATTGATACGCATTCTTTTAACACCAACAATGTAGGCAACGTCAACAACCAAGGAAATGATATTAAAAACTAATTTTACACATTTGCTCTTTATTTTACATTGGCTGGGCGAGGGCACGTTGCACCTGTGGAGCTAGTGAGCGCTCAACTGTCTACTCAGCGCAAAGCGCCTCGTTACGACGAGCGGTTTGTTTTCTGTAGTTTCTTATCAAAAATTGTAATTTCCACCTAATTTTGGAAAACTGATTTGGACCGGGATTGTTGCATAATTAATTTAAAATCTTTAAGTTCTTTATGATTTTTCTTGTAAATGATATACTTTCCAAAACATTTGCAAACACCAAAAATCTCTTAAAGAAACTGCCAGTTCTGGTGGACTGATTGTAGCCAAAAATTAATGGGATCTCCTAATTTATGGTAAAAGCTTTAATATGAAGTTTATCATACTGTATAAGATAGCGGAAATTTGACAGCGGAAAGTAAGAGATTACGCTACTCGCCGCAAGTGGCAGCACTATCATTAAACAGAATTTATTTTGTTATGTAATTACCAGCGGAAATTTTTTATTCATTATGTATCACTTTTTTATATAAATAAAACATCTGATCGGAATAAAATATTAAAATGGGAAAATTAAAAATGCGATAAATAGGTTTTGGTGGTTACTGGCCAGCAAAACGTTAATATCTTTTTGTTTAGTTCCGTTAAAATATGTCTGTTACTTAACAGACCCAAAAGTTGCGTGCAAACTGAGGGAAACGTCAAATACCAAATAAAAGCGCCCTCCATTTTTAAACGATCATCATTTTAAAATCACAATGATGTATATTATAACTATCCATGTGTGCGTAAAGCATTTGCCAAGTTGCATTACAGCCGCACTAGCGAACTAGTCAAATTTTCCGTAACAAAAAATGTTCGTCGTTTTCCGTAAAAGTTTGACATGTTGTATTACTGACTCACTGCGGTTCAGCCATTAAAATGGCAAATTGATTGATCTCCGAAGGAAAGGAACTCTGTATATGAAATGTTGAAACTGGCCATTTCATAACCAAATTACTCTCTCCTATCCCCTTCAGACTTGCCCCAAATTTCTTGTGGGTTTATCAAGGATTATGTCCTATCAAACAAACATAGTAAGATCGATGGGAAAGTGGGCTACGTAAAAGTTACAAAACATTTTATTAATTTAGTTTCAAAAATTTCGGACATTCTGGTACAAGATACCAAATTTCATTTCATTCAGATTTTTACCCCTCTCCCCTTTGTCACGGCTCGCCACAAAAGTGTATATACCCCATTAAAAACAGAATCAGACTTGCTCCAAATTTCTTGTGGGTTTACCCAGGATTATGACCTATAAAATCAACAGTAGATATAGAACTATGTATATGAAGTAATGTATCTGCATTACCATCTTTCGGCTGGAAACTTTCGGCACGTATAAGAAGTTACCCCAGAATTTTAGCCCAGAAAATAAGAAAATTTAATACACTATTAAATTAAAACCTCATTTATTCTTATGTGAAGTTATCCCAGCACAGGAATTTATAAAATTTACTTGTAAATATTATAAGTTGTTGGAAGTTATCCCAGCCCACAAAATAACAAAAAAAAACATTTTACTATGAAATTATTATGCCGTGTGCCTCAGGTCGCCGCCAGGTTACAAAAGAGAAGTCTCCTCGCGAGGTAACTTTTCAATTTAGTTGTCAAATGTCAAAGGTTATGATATTTATTTATATTTACCCGGCAACAATTTTTGTGAGACACTTTTTTTTATTTTAAAACATTTCGTAGTTTATAAAAAAATTTGCAAATAATGAAACTTCCATATCATCTTCCATTATTCAAATTTAACTTAATATTTCGTTTATCCACGAAAAGTCGACAATTTAGTATTTCGAACAGTCAGGCACAGCTGGTTTTGTTGCTGTTACTGCCACCTATGAATTTTTATTGTGAATTACTGAACAATTTAGTTTAGTTCATAATTTAGTCGAAAAAATCGACCTGAGGCATACAGCATTAGCCCAGAATGGCGAAAATATGACCTTATTAATGAGAAGTTAGCCCAGCCCAGGAATATATGAAAACAAATGAGTAGTTTTAAATCTCGGATTGAGACTATATAGAATTAGAATGGGTATGCAAACAGCCTATTTGGGTAAAAATTTCAAGATGATCGGTATGTTGCAACTTGCCGAAATATGGCTCTGGGCCATATTCCTAAGCATATTTCGGCAAGTTGCAACATACCGATAACCTTAAAAGTTTTACACAAATAAGCTGTTTGCATACTCAATCTAACTAAATAAGCTGCTTGCATACCCATTCGAAATCTGTATAGCCTCAATCCGAGAGACGTTTAGTTGCGAGACACGGGAAGAAAAACTGATTTCATTCTCGAGTAACCAGCCAGAGCTATATTCCGGCAAGTTGCAACATACCGATCATCTTGAAATTTTTAACCATAAATGCTGTTTGCATACTCATTCTAAATTTGTATATTCTCGATCCGAGAGATGTTTAGTTTCGATACACGGGAAGAAAAACTGGTTTAATTCTCGAACATGCTTAAGAGTACCCAGTCCAGAGCCATATTTTGGCAAGTTGCAAAAGTTAAATTGTTTACCCATAAAAGCTGTTTGGATTACTGATTCTAAATCTGTATATTCTCGATCCGAGAGATTTTTAGTTTTGACACACGGGAATAAAAACTGATTTCGTTCTCGAAAATGCTTAGGAGTAACCCAGAGCCACATTTCGGCAAGTTGCAACATACCGATCATCTTGAAATTTTACCCAAAAAACCTGTTTGCGTCCCATTCTAAATCAGTGCCGACATGTTGTAACTATCACTTTTTTCGCTCCAATGCATTTTCGATGGAATAATGGTATTTTAGAATTAATATTTTAACAAAAAAATATGTTTACTTCTAAAATACCGTTATTCCATCGAAATTGCATCGAAGCGAAAAAAATGATAGTTACAACACGTCGGCACTGTATAGTCTCAATCCGAGATATTAATTAAAATTTTAATATTTTAAACTACGCATTTGTTTTGATATATCAGAGTTAATGAGGTTTTAATTTAATAGTGTTGCCTCATTAAATTTTTTTATTTTCTTACTAACTTCCTACCAAAGACTATACATAGACCGGTAATGTGCTTTTCCTCCATATAAAATCGTCTATTTCATACGTGGACAGTTAGGATGGGATGCATATATAAAACTCTATTTGTATCTCTGTCTTTGATTTCTATATCATCCACAACTTAAAGCTTTTGTTTCTGGTTGTTTGTCTTTCAAAATAGAATTATTTGAAAATTTTTTGTAATTTATGATGAAGTTTGTGTGTTGAATACAATTTGTGATCAAATTTGTGTGTTTCTAATTTGTGTGTTATTAAAATAAAATATATCGGAAAATAAATTATTTGTTGTGGATGATATGAATTATGCACAATAGATTCCACCAGTCCCGTACCGAAAACGTTTTCAAAACGTTTTTTTGTTTTGGTAACAAAATGGCGCAATTTTTTCAGTAATTTAAATATTTTAATAAAAAAATATGTATAATTATAGTTAAAGCGATTCTAGGGTTAATTAATTATATTGATAATTGTTAAAAATAATTGTTAATTACGCAGCTGCGACGTAAAATTTTTGACCGTGAATCCGAAATGAAAAAAATTGAAATGAAAATAAAAAAAATTTAAGGGCATTTTTGAGATGTAGATTTTTGTTTAAATTTTATTTTCGAGAGAACAGAATAAAACAAGACAAGAAAAATTTAATGATTTAATTTAAAATAAGGGCTTAAATTAAAAATTAAAATCTATTGCGCAATAGTTTGAATCCAGAAACCAAAATTGTGTGTAGCATAGCTGATACAAAAATTTGCCTTTGTAAATATTTGCAATGCATTCCGCCACTTCACACTTTGATTTTTTCGTCGTGATTCTATCATTTCAAAAGATCAGTTGATTCTTTGCGCGTTTCTTTGTGCATTTCCTTGTTTATGAATGTGTGTAAAATTATATTTTTTTGATTTATTCGCATTGTAATAAAAGTTTATTATTTGCTGCGAAAACTGCTTCTTTTTTTGAAAAATAATATTTTTCCTCTCGAAACAGAATTAACCTAAAATTAACCCAAAAACGACAAATAAACAAAGTGTCCTTGAAATATTTATCTTTGTAGTAGTGCGAGAATCAGTTGAATGAGCCTGTTCACAATTTAATTCTTTCGTCGTGATTCAATGATTTCAAAAAATCAATCGCCGTTCACATTTGATTTCTTTGCGCGTTTCTTTTTTAATGTATGTGCGTAAAATTATGTTTTTTGATTTATTCGTATTGTAAAAAATGTTTATTTGGTTCGAAAACTGCTTCCTTGGATGAAAAAATATATTTTTTGCACTCGAAGTGCAAATTAAACTAAAATTAACCCAAAAACTACAAATAAACAAGGTGTCCTTGAAAAGTTTATTTTTGTTGTTGTGCGAGAATCAGTTAAATCAAAAAAAATTTTTGCTGAAAAAAATCAAGAATTTCCCCGCCAAAAAATTAGGTTGTAGGGGAAGGGAACGAGGAAAGAATCACGACCAAAGAATCAAAGTGTGGAACCACGGAATCAAAAAAAAAATGTTGCTGAAAAAAGAATCAAAAATGTCCCCTCCAAATAATTAGTTTGTTGGTGAAGGGGAACGAAACGAAGTTGGAAAAGCGCCGCTGGTATCAGTCAGGTTGCAATTAACTTAACCATAATAAATGACATGTGATCGATATGCCGACAAAATCAGGGATATTTATAGATTAGTTCAAGTTAATATTTTTTTATTATATATGTCACCTTATCAGTAATTAAATAAAACATTTACCTGTTTTTAATTTAAAACTTTAAATAAAATTAAACCAAGCTAAACTAGCATGAGGCAAAAATGTCAAAATTTGTAGATATTGAAGTTTATTGAAAATTCACTAGGTGGAATCCATGATGCTCCAACTGTCAATAGTAGGAGATTTTACGACAAAAATCAAATGTCAAATCCGACTGCTGGTCAGGTGATGTTGTATTGACAAGTATGTACTGAAAATTTCTATGTTATAGGTCGATATTTGTAGTACTTGTTTCATAATACGAATATCCGGTCAACCAGACACTTGTTAATCCGAACAACACTTGATTTCTGTGAGTTCAATGAAGCGACCAAAGCCGTTTCCATGGCAGAGACAACGAAAAAAAACAGATTTGTCTCAAAATCGTAAAATCTTAATCAACTCTAACGTTTGACTTTCAAAATATTTAGGCACTCCTTATACTTATAATAACGG
This sequence comes from Nephrotoma flavescens, assembly GCA_932526605.1. NCBI lineage: Eukaryota > Metazoa > Arthropoda > Insecta > Diptera > Tipulidae > Nephrotoma > Nephrotoma flavescens. The sequence continues at coordinate 190,229,510 of OW052222.1, read as the reverse complement.
TTGAGGTAAGGATTTTAAAAAAACCATTGCGCAGTCAGTGTAGTACACTATTAAAATGTCTTGTATGTGTAAGGGACTGTACAAGTGCAAAAATCTTACGAAAGTATCGTTTGGAGATTTTGATATTTGAGAAATATCTGTATAAGGTTTCAGGTGGGAATTCATCAAGTAACGTTTTTAACGTAGACAGGAACTATTGCTTTTGTGATCTGTAAAAAAAGATAATGGCAACGGAACACACTCAAACTGTTCAACTAAAAATATTGGCTTCTAATTTAGTAAACCGCGACTGTATACCAAGTCAACTGACCACTCTTTAAACATTTTAATGAAAAATGACAAATTTATTTTCTGTATAGAGTTTTAAATCAAGGTTAACATTATTTGCTAAATCAACTTTTCAAATCATCCGACAGTCTTTGACTTCCAAGTTCTAGTGAAAACCACAAAAATTCCCGTTTATCTTTTTATTAAACTATTAAGACGTCTTTTAACATAACACAGATTTGCTCTTACGCACAACGATGAAGATTTTTAAGAAAAATTAATTTAAAATGGTACTAATTGGAAATATAGAAAACAATACTTAGAACCAGATGCGATAATTCCTTTTTAGTCGGGGATATTTTATCTGGTTTTATATCAAAACAAACTAACAATGTAATTTAGTTTCAATTTCAAATATACTCGCGTTTGTGGTTAACTACAATCTCTGTATCGAACTTCTTGAATATGTAGATCGTACTGCGAAACTCTAACCTTGAATCTTGATAATTAAATACAAGTAACTAATACCTTCTATCTATAAATATTATCACATATAATCTTCTAAGAATATTTATATACTTTCATTTTTTTTGCATCTTAAATTTCATTTGAATTAAATAAAATATTCTTGCATTGTGTAAGAAAAAATACAAAGTGGTTTTTATAAATTAGCTTACAATATTTCATCTGCGACTCGTGTTCTTATTCTTACGCCGTGCTATAAATATCATTGGGAATAATTAACGGAATTTAATCAACATATATGATTGCGCCCGGCGCTCAAAGTACTACAAAGTGCTTGTAATTTAACGGTTGTATAAGGAAACTCCTTAATATGACCCCATTCCAACTTTAGAACAGCAATTAGTATTTGTTGTTGCAATAATTATTTTTATGATTTATACAATTAAGATTTATATCTCGCATTTTATTATTTAATTTTACATATGTACAAATATAGTAAAATTGCAGAATACATTATTAATTGTATATAATTTATCGTTCGTTTTTCCGATAAAAACGAATCATTCATCAATATAATATAGATAATTAAGACGTGAACATTTCAATGAACCATCGCTTCGCCTTTTTCAATTGATGATGTACTACGGGCCCTCTATAATTTCTGAACGAAAGGTCGTATCGGCAATTTATTTTTTCTACGACTACTTTTGAACACAAATTTAAAATGTCTGTTTCGTGTCAGCATAAAGCATTTAGAAACCGTGACATCGGTACGCTTGGCACAAAATTTAAATTCATTTTAAAGTAAACCCATCATCTTCGTCGGCTATAAAATTCAAATAAAGTTCGTCTGCTCTCTTTTAAATACTATTAAAGTTAGCCGAAAGTTTCCAGTCGAAAGATCAAAAAAATCGATAATGAAGATAGTGTCTTCGTTTTCTCAGCCGAAAGTATATAAATACGTTACCGTTGATCAACATTCTTCAGCCAAAAGTTCTCAGCCGAATAATTATTTCAACAGCACATCAACAGAAACCAATTTAAATGTTTTAGTATGCGAAGGTTGTTGTAAAACCTAATTCTATTTAAACTTGAGAAATACAAATGTTTACATCAATCAATTATAATTTGAAAAGTAATATTGTTAACCTTGCTCCAAATGAACATAAAGTAAGGTGGGGATGCCACTATGGCCATTTGATATTTCATAAATGTTGGTCAACTTCGGCCTAATTATGTAGTGTTTCGATTTATGCGGCGGAGGCAATAATGGCAATTTCACTTTGCCACTGAGATAGCACAATCAAGGCATTTCCCCAGCGAACTTCAATGCACTGCAATGGTCGCACACAACCTTCATTGGGCCAATTCGAACAAAAGGATGCGAGCTGTAGGCAATTGTGCATTCGTATTGCAACGTTACTCGATTCAAATCAATCGGGATTCAAATCAATGAAATTCAGTGTTACTGTTACTTGTAGAAGAAAGGCTGTTGCCAACATTAACAAAATGGCTATTGAATATATTAACAATACTAGGAAGATTTTTGTATTCGACATCGTTTTGTACAATGGAATGGATATTCGCTTTAGTATTGTGTTTTATGAATTGATTTATTTGTTTCCATACTTCCTTTTTATTTAAATTATTGAACAAATTTTTGAAATAATGCTTTTTTTGCGTAATATTTTTTAGATTTGTTCTTTTTATTCAGTAAATCTTGTAGTTTCTCTTTTAAAGCAGGGTTGTTCGTACTTTGTTTAAATCTTTTGAGGGTGCGATTTTTGTCTTTTATTAGATTCTAAAGATCTAGATTCATCCAGGAACAATTACTAGCATTTTTGATTTTCACCTGTAGTTGTTTAGACTTGGAACATTTACCAACCAGTTCATTATATTTTCCACAGATTAATTCAGGGTTGAATCAGGGTTGTGAATGTCAAATGAGGTTAAAAATAAAAAATCATTGAAGTACTGATTAACTTTGTCATAATTTACCGTTATTTTTTCTAATATTTTATTTATGTATTTCGGTTAAAACACGAACTTGGAGAAAATAAAACTATGATCACTGATATCAGATTCAATTGTTGAAGAAAACTACTAATAGCATGATCCAGGATATTACCACTTACTGGTCTAGTCAGAAATTAGCTTTAAATTTTTATCTATAGGTGTGTTCAAATATCCTACTGTAATAAAGTCAGAATTGGTTTTGTTGCGACATAGTAGTTGTTCCAAGATTTCTAAAAAATATGTAGTATCAGAGCCTGGTGGCATATAAATCCCACAAACATTAATTGGATTAAACTCCGAGAGTTGGCTACAACTGAACTGGAAAGGTGAGGTGCCACCGTCAATGTTTAGGATAATATAACGAACATCATTCCTGATGAACATCGCAATTCCTCCCCCAGACCTGTTATCTCTACAAGAGAAGACGTTTGAGAAATTTCTAATATTAAAGGCAAATACATTTGAGCTTTTAATAAATGTTTGCTTTTAATAAATAACTATCAATATCAGTATGTAAATGTAAACTATCAATAAAATTTAGTAAATCGTCAAACTTACTTAGTTCATTCATGCCCCAAATATTAAATTGAAGTACACACAAGCTTTTGAGAAATCATCAATATTTGAAAATTAATTGTTAAAACATTTTACTTTTAAGGATTTAAAAGTCATTCAATAAAAAACTGATAAAAAAATTTAATAAAATATATAAAATAGAAAACTTTAAAAATATGAAAAAAAAATATGGAAACAAACATATAAAACTGAGCGTAAACCTGCAATAAAATATAAAATGTTACCGCGCATGCCCAATAGAATTCCTTTAACTTTTTTCTTAGAAGGAAAAAGTTAAAGGAATTCTATCAGCATATTACAATTATCAAAAAAAAAAAATTCATGCATTAAACCTAAAATTATTGATGAAAAACTGAGGGTCCAAAATAATAAATCACGGTAGTGTACTGTTACCTTTAAAATATAGAATTTTGATACCAACATAACAAATCGTGGAAAAAATAAAAAACTGGAACGTGCTAATAACAAATTATGACAAAATTATTTTTAAACAAAAACATAGTTGTGTCAAATACCGTTGTACTTAATAAAAGGATAAGTATAATTTCAGTTAAAGTGAACTTTACCATATTAGTGTAATTGTAAGCGTCACCACGATTACATCACACGTCGTGATGTAATCGTGGTGACGCTTTTTTAATCGTACATGTGAATTAAACCAATAATTAACCAAGTTCAATAACTTTGATTCCACCTATAAGAACAAGTAATAGAAGTTGGGGCTTGTTGCCCAATAAACAAAAAGCAGAATGCTTTTTTGATCATCAGTAGGTCGATTCTGGTTTTCCTATAGGAATTGGAAATAGGAAAGCATTTTAAATTTTTATAGCAGTTTTGTATTTCTTTCCTATAAGCTTATTCTGTGGGTTGATTCTGTATAGGAACCAAGCGCACATTTTAGTGGAAAAAAATATTCAATATAATTTTTTTCGATTAAATCAAAAAGTATGTATGCAGCCAGAACTGCTACAGAAATTTTGTGCATGCAACCCACATGAAAACTAACTAAATTTAGACAAAATTTTATCAGTACATAGGAGGGTACTTATAAAAAGATATTCATTATTTTGAAAGCGAATTTTTATTTTTCTAGTTGGAATGAAACAAATTTCTTTATAATTATTTGTAATTTTTATTGAGTAACACGAATTCGTCTTGATTTATATAATTTTACTAAATATTTATTTATTAACTCTTTAATATATTATGGATCTATTTATTTGGGTATTTTAACATTTTTAGAAATTAAAATAGATAATAAAATAGTCAATACCCGGAAGCGGATATATTTATAGGTTTCTGAAGAAATTCTGAAGGGGATACAGAGGTGTAATTTATCAAAATTCCGCTAATTCAATATATCGAAAATGAATTCAATGGCCTGTCGTTCTAGGTTTGCATACCTTGTCATTGATGTTACTAGGGTTACTTGATAGGCCATCGTGCTGGTCAACTTCAGCCTAATTGTGGAGAAATATTAAATTAGCGAAATTGCCCCCCTCCCCCTCCCCTCCCCGTATGCGAAACTAAATTAACCGGTTAATGAAATCGGTTAACGAAATTCTGATGGGGATTCTGAAAAATTCATTGAATGGCCTGGCGCTCTTGCTTAACCTAAATCCGCATTGATGCCACTATGGCCATTTGACAGACCCTAATGCCTATATTAACAACAGTCAATCTTTGAAAAAATTGTGATGGAAATACGGTGGACAATTTAACAAAATTTCCATAGTTTAATTTCTGAAAAATACATTGGCCATTCAATGAACTTATAGGTCCTAATATCTGGTAACAACAGTCCAATTTTGAAAAAATTCTGATGGGGATACGGGGGTGTAATTTGAAAAATTCCGTCGTTCAATTTCTGAAAAATTCATTGAATGGCTCGGCGCTCTTGTTTAGCCTTAATTCGCATTGATGCCACTATGACCATTTGATAGGTCCTAATGCCTGTCAACAAGATTTGGAATTTCTACAAAATTAGACTGTTACTAGCAGGCATTATGGCCTATCAAATAGCCATAGTGGCATCAATGCGAATTAAGGTTAAGCAAGAGCGCAGAGCCATTCAATGAATTTTTCAGAAATTGAACGACGGAATTTTTTTTCAAATTACACCCCCGTATCCCCATCAGAATTTCTTCAAAATTGAAAAAAAACTTTAATTTTAATACCAACTTAAAGAAGTTAATTATATGAAGGATTAAATAATTTTTCTTAAATACCTAACTTTCGGCTGAAATATATTGATCAACATTGTTGAATTTTTCTTTTCGGTTATCAAACCAAAGACACAAAGGTCTCTTTTAGCCGTTTTTCAATGGTAAATTGAGCCAATTGCGGTGCATGATTCTTTTGTAGGAATAAAAGAAAATTTTTTTTAAATGTTTTTTAAGACTTTTTCATTACAACTATATTTAACGTGGTTCCTGCGCTGCCTATACAGTTAACTCAAATGGTTTTACAACATAGCATCTACATATATGTTATTATCATATAAACAATTGAACTCAATTTTTATATACCTATGATATAAGGAAATGAAGTTAGTTGTTATTACAAATTCGAAACAAATCAGAAAACGACAAAGTAGTTACACCTGTGTCAAAAAGTACAACTTTATACACAATTAACACAGTTTCTCTTTTCTCCAATAAACCGATAGGTGGGGTACTGAGTTTATCAAAATTTTCGTAATCCAGTTGACAGTATTTCAATTACCATGTTTCCATGACAGAGTTAACCTGGGTTAACTCAGGTTTACGTGCATGGAAACGCAGATTAGGGTAGAGTTTCGTTAAACCCAAATAAACTCAACGAAACTAGTTGGTTTGAGTTAGGTTTGCTTGACATTTCATTTTTCTCATTATTTTTTTTTCGTTTTGGTATGAGTGTTTCAGTACTACGCGTTGGGTAATAAAAAATAATACGAAATATGTATTTTACTTATAATTAATCTGCCATAAACATTTTTAGTTAAGTACTTGGAAAAGGATTAATGGTAATTAACCCTGGAAATGTCGTCAAAAGTTTTTTGGAGTGATAATGATTGTAAAGTTTTATTTTCTATTTTCGAAGAAAAGCAAATATTACAATTAATGGATGGCAAAAAATATAGAAAAAAGGATATTTTTAAAATTATGGAAGAAGAATTTAAGAAGCGGGTTGTTTTGTCATAGACAAAAAATTCGATAGCATCGAAAATAAATGGAAACCCCTAAAAAAAGTGTATTTGAGTGTGAAAAGAGAAAATAATATAAGTGGTGAATTGCGAAATCGTGTGAATATTTTGACGAACTGGATAAAATTTTGGGAGAGCGGCCGTGTACCATACGTCTACAAAATTCGATTGATTCGTTCACTCCAAATTTAGGTAAAAACTGTTGAAGAACGTTTTCCATTTATTAAATGATTTATTATTAATTTTATTGATTCAGGTAACCTCAATTGTGTTGAGCAGCAGACGTTTCATGCAGAGGAAATACCGGAACCATCCACTTCAAGTGCCTCCATTTCGAGTGCCCCAACTTCAAGTGCCTCCACTTCTTCCAACAACCACAAGAGAAAACATAATGGGTGTTAAGGATAAAGTAGCGTCCAAGATTATGAAAGAAAATTGTAAAAATCAAGAAGAATTTTTAAAAGAACAAAAAAATGTAATAGATTACGAGTTTAATTTATATTGTCAAAAAGAAGAGGAATTTCAGGAAAAATTCCTTTCAAAAACTTTAAAATTTATGGAAGAAAATAATAAAAATTTCCTAAACGAAATTAAATCAATAATTAGTCCAAATTTATCTGATGCAGATCTAGTGGATAGTAATAATCAAAGTTCACCATCAACTCAGTTTTTAATTGATGAATTAAATGAATTTATTGAATTCGACAAATAATTTTTTTTCCGTGATTTACGGCTGTGAAACCTCTGTGAAATATACAATTTTAGGTTAAGATAGAATGAATTCTATGAATTTGATAAATGAATGAAACCAAAACCATTTATGTAATTATGTATTGAAAAAAATACAGTTTCATATTTTTCTTAAATAATTTTTTATTTTTATTTCTCAATGAATTCTACTTTGTAGAAATGGGTGACTCTGTGACCTTGTTAAAGTTAGCCGAAACATTCCAGCCGAAAGATAATGCAGACAGTGTCTTGACTATTTTTAAACTCTCTTTATACTCTCGCCCCTATCGATTTTTAAATTCCTATAAACTGAAATAATTTCTCCTTCACCCGAATGTTGTAATTCGATCCTAAATTCTCCTAAATTTGAGTTCATGACTGATTTTTGCTGTATTCAAGACACTATCTGCATTATCTTTCGGCTGGAAACTTTCGGCTAACTTTAACAGTATGACTCTGTGCCATAAAATCCTTTATATGGTCTCTAATTTCATTCGCAGAAAGTGGATTCCGTGAGCTGTTCGAAGTTGGAGGAGGTTGAGGATATAAAAATTTGTTGTGTGTTAATTCAGCGTCCCAATTTGCAGAATAGGTATGTTTCTACTTTCTGCAATATTATGTAGAACACAACATGTTGCTACGATATGAGGTACAAAATCTATATCTTCGTCTATTTTTTTTGAAGGATGCGCCATCTGCTTTTTAGGCGTCCAAAGGCATTATCCACAACAATTCTGGCTTTGTTTAAATAAACACCAAACGACTCCTCCTCCGGCGTACTTGCTGGTGTATATCCTTTCATTAACCAGTCTTGAAGCGGATATGCAGGGTCGCCAATAAGGAATGCTTTGATTTTCTTTCCGTTAATTATTTCAGATGGCTGTATTTAATATAAAGAAGTATTAACATGTTGATTATTAAAATTTTGATAAAACTTTGTTATACCATGGAGTAATTGTGTATACATATTTGAATACAATAAAGATTCCCTCAGCACCACGGCATCATGGGTACAACCTGGATGTTTGACAGTGATGTCAATAAATCGAAATTATAAAACAAAATTACCAAAATTTTGGATTAAGAATTTTTCAATCTGCAATTTTTTTAACAAACCTATAATTTGCATCAACTACCCCTTGAAGTATGTACAACTGAAGGCCAACGTTTTCGGTTTATAAAATCTCTGGATCCCTCTTCTGGTGGTGTCACAGGGATGTGTGTACCATCAATTGCTGCGAGAATTGGACTAATGCCGCTTCTTTCTTTAAATTGTTCAATTATTGCTTTCGCTTCATCTATCGTTGGCATTTTAATATGTTTAGGGAGCAATAATTTGACAACAGCTGCAGAAAACTGTTTTAAACATCGATGAACGGATGTTTTATGTACGCCAAACTGGTTTCCAACTACTCTGTATTCCGCACAAGAGGCAAGTTTATATAAAGCGATATCAATTTTTTTATCCACTTGCAGTGGTTCGCGTACACAAAAGGGATCGGGTTTTAATGCATCTCCAATTTCAGTACATAAATACTCAAAAGTGTTCCGATCGATTCGAAAATTTTCCATCCACTCATCGAAATTTGAACTTTTATCTATATTGTTCCACCAATCACTGCTTCATCCAAACTTTTGGTGGCTTGCGTCTTAAGCGTTGTTAAATTTGTAACGCATTGGAAATGTTGTTTTTCGTAAATAGTTGAAATACCCTTCTCATAAATATGTGTCGCCTGCGAAATTGTTTCATAAATACTTTTCTCCTTCGTTGCATGCCCAAAACATAATTTTGTAACAGAATTTTACAAATCATCTCAGTGTTTCGTAAATGAGCAGCACATACAATTTTTATTTTTGTTTCAAGCTCCATTTTTAAAATCACTACTTAAAACCACAAAACACTAATCAACTTAGGTAAATCTGTAGAAAATATAACGCAGCTGTCAAATTAACTCTACTCTATACTTTCTCATGGAAACGATACGGGTTAACGCCGCCATGTTATTAACTCAACGAAACCTAAACCCAAGCTAATCGGGTACATGGAAACATGGTACATGTACCGAGTTAAAACGAGTTTAGGTTTCGTTGAGTTGACAATTTGTTGTAGTTAACTCGTGCCGTTTCCATGAAACCGAGTTAAGTCGACAGCTGCGTTACATTTTATTTCGATAGTTTACCCATTTTGAAAATTACAAAATTAAACAAACATTTTGAAAATACAAAATTATTAAATTAACAAAATTCTAAAACACTGACAGAAAACGTTGACATATGGAACCTAACCCGACTGAACTAGTTTCGTTGTGTTAATACAGATTTAACGAAACTCAACCTAAATCGGCGTTCCATGCACACAAACTTGAGTTAACTCTGCCATGGAAACATGTGTACATACCACAGAGATAACCTAGGTTAACTCAGGTTTACGTGCATGGAAACGCAGATTAAGGTTGAGTTTCGTTAAATCTGTTTTAACTCAACGAAACTAGTACAATTGGGTTAGGTTCTATATTATTACGTTTCCATGGACCGAATTAAGGTTTTCGTCGAGTTAATAACATGGCGAAATAATCCCTATCGTTTCCTTGCTAAGTTTGTTTTGACAGTTCAGGCGGTGTTATGTTTTTCTCAGTCTTTTTATATTTTAATCTGTTTCGTGAATATTTTAACCTGTGTTTATTTTAACTATATTGTTTCTTTATAATAATACTATATTTTATAATAATACTATATATATTTAATTTTTCCTTTGACAGATAATTTTAGATAATTAATACTATAATTTTTCCTTTGACAGATATGTGGTGCCATCTATCATGGAAACATTTTGCGGTTTACTTTTATTGTTTATGGGGCACATCTGATTTCGGGTTGATTTGCACGTTTTGGGATTCCAAAAAGAATTACAACAGACCAAATTCGCCAATTCGAGTCGACACTTTTTCAAGAGCTTTACTCAATATTCACCATTTAAAGACTACAAGTTATCATCTGCAATCCAACGGATTGATTGAAAAATGGGACCCTAAAAATACAAGTTGGGCTAAACTACTGCCTATTATACTGCTCGGATTAAGGTCAACGTTCAAGCAAGATATCGAAGCAACACTAGCGGAGATGATTTACGGACAATCATTACAATTACCAAGCCAATTTTTTGAGGAAGCAAGTAACGCGTTGATTCAGTCGGAATTCGTTGTCCAATTTAAAAATTTTATGAAATTGATCAAACCTACGGTCACTTCAAACCACAGTAAAGGTAAAACCTTCATGCATGAGGCGTTACAAAAGTGTTCCCATGTATTTGTCAGAAATGATGCAGTGCTTTACGCGTTACAACAACCATACACAGGACCATTTCCAGTATTGAAGCGAGACGATAAATATTATATTATTAAAATTAATAATAAGGCTTCAAATATCTCAGTAGACCGCCTTAAGCCAGCCTTTTTCACTAGTGATGCTGTAAATAATGAGTGTACAGCCGTTAAAGTACAGCAGTTAAGAGGGTAATCGGCTTGTTAATAGCCGATTAGATTCCTGTAATACTTACAGTCTTGGGGCAGAGTAGTGTGGTGCCATCTATCATGGAAACATTTTGCGGTTTACGTTTGTTGTTTATGGGGCATGAAGTCTCTTCCATTATGTTTCGCTTTCGATAATCTTTTACACGAGAGAGCAAAAAAGATGATCTTTAGAGTTTTTGTTCGTCCACTAACGAAACTACACGCGAATACAAAAAAAATTAAAATAAATAAAAAACATATTTTTATTTAATTTTGTGCGTTTATATTTTAAAATACACTCCCCACAGATAGAATCTCATTTAACCCAATTACTTTCGACGAGTTAAGGAGGATTAAGATAATCCCGGTTAACTCTGTCATGGAAACACCATACATGAAACCGAGTTAAGTCGACAGCTGTGTTACATTTTACTTCGATAGTTTACCCATTTTGAAAATTATCTTTAAAAATAGTTTACAATGAGCAAAATTCTAAAACACTTACAGGAAAGTTGACATATGGAACCTAACCCGACCGAACTAGTTTCGTTGTGTTAATACAGATTTAACGAAACTCAACCTAAATCGGCGTTTCCATGCACACAAACTTGAGTTAACTCTGCCATGGAAACATGTGTACATACCACAGAGATAACCTAGGTTAACTCAGGTTTATGTGCATGGAAACGCAGATTAAGGTTGAGTTTCGTTAAATCTGTTTTAACTCAACGAAACTAGTACGGTTGGATTAGGTTCTATATGTTAACGTTTTTTACGTGTATTTTAAAATGACGCTCATTATAAACTATTAAAATACAGATATTGAATAAAAATATTTTAACATTAACCTTGAAAATGAGTAAACTATCGAAATTAATATTAACATAGCTGTCAACTTAACTCGGTTTCATGGAAACGGTACGAGTAACTCCAACAAATTTTCAAGCCAAAGAAACATGTTTTAACTCGGTACAAGGAAACATTTTAATTGTAAATGATTAATGGTACTATTCCATAGAGAAAACAGAATTGATGAACATCTGACAAAGACAAGAACTAAATTAGAGCGACTGAAACACAACATTTTTAACGTACCTTAAGCTAGCAGAACCCACACGGCAGAACATTACAAGATAGTATGGATAATTATAGGCTAATTAAATGCTCTATTAAAAAAATTTTGGGTTCCATCCCTTCCAACTAAAACGCGGGTTCTGCTAGCTTAAGAAAAAGTTAGCAGAACCCATATCAAAAAACGATTTAAAAACAATTGGAAAATTAAAGGTTAATTTAATAAATGCTCTATTTAATTTTTTTATTATACTCGCTCTAGGAGAAAAGTAAAGCCTTATCACTTAAAAGCTAACAGAAGACAAATCGAAAATCGGGCTAAAAATCAAATTCGAACGGAAAACAAGATCAATTGACAACAAATAATTTTAGGCTCATTATTACCTAATCAAAAGCCACATTAAAAATTTTTGGGCTCCACTTTTTCATGACCAAACTTCAGGTCATTTTTTCTAAAGCTAGCAGAACCCAAATCGAAAATCAAGAACAATTTACATACAAATAATTTTAAGCTCATTATAGCCTAATGAAAAGCCACATTAAAAAATTTTAGGCTTCACTCGTTTTTGACCAAATTACAGATCATTTAATCTAAAGCTAGCAGAACCCAAATCGAAAATCAATTTGAATGGCCTATTCAAATGCCCCATTAACAATTTTTGGGCTCCATTTTTTCTTGAACAAACTTCAGGTCATTCAGGTCATTCAGGTCATTCAGGTCAGCTATAGCAGAACCCAAATCGATAATCGGACCAAAATCGAAATCAAAACGGAAAACAAGAACAATTGACATTCAAATAATTTTAGGCTCATCATGAACTAATCAAATATCAAATTAAAAAACTTTGGGTTCTACTCGTTTTTGACCAGTTTGAGGCCATTTAATCTAAAGCTAGCAGAACCCAAATCAAAAATTCTACCAAAACCGAAATTAGCATGGAAAACAAGAACAATTGACATACAAATAATTTTAGGCTCATTATAGCCTAATAAAAAGCCATATTAAAAATTTTTGGGCTTCACTCGTTTTTAGGCTTTAGTCCGATTTTTGATTTGTTTTCTGCTAGCCTTAGATAAAATGGCCTGAAACTTGGTCAAAAACGAGTGCAGCCCAAAAGTTTTTAATTTAATATTTGATTAGGCCATAATGAGCCTAAAATTATTTGTATGTCAATTGTTCTTATTTTCCGTCCTAATTTCGTTTTTTTTGTCCGAATTTCGATTTGGGTTCTGCTAGAAGAAAAAGTGGAGCCCAAAAATTTTTAATGTGGCATTTGATTAGGCCATAATGAGCCTAAATTTATTTGATGTCAACTGATTTTGTTTTCCGTTCGAATTTGAGTTTCGGCCCGATTTTCGATTTGGGTTCTGTTAGCTTTTAAGTGATAAAGCCTTAGTTTTCTCCTAGAGCGAGCATAATAAAAAAAACTAAATAGAGCATTTAATTAGCCTAAAATTAACCTTTAATTTTCCAATTGTTTTTAAATCGTTTTTTGATATGGGGTCTGCTAACTTTTTCTTAAGCTAGCAGAACCCGCGTTTTAGTTGGAAAGGATGGAGCTCAAAATTGTTTAATAGAGCATCTAATTAGCCTATAGTTATCCATAATATCTTGTAATGTTCTGCCGTATGGATTCTGCTAGCTTAAGGGAAGTCATTTTTATTTTATGGTAGAAAAAATTGGAGAAATTTTGACAACCACAAAATGTAACCTATAAATTATTTAAAAAACATGAAAATTTTTCATTTGGAATGTTTAACAAAGAATTTTTTGATATGAACAGAATCATGCGGTGTAAATATTTTTTTAATTTTCGAAAATATATAAAAAAGAAATGCTCTACCATAAATATGTAAGGGGAAAATTTTAGCATCAACAAAATTTAACCTATAAATTATTTTAAAATAATTAAAAATCTTTATTTTTAATGTTTGACAATAAATAATATCCTTAAAATTACTAATAAATTAAATAATATTTTCGGGACAGGCAGAATCATGTTATTTCATTCCTACATTCAATTCTCGAAAATAAATAAAAAGTGCTCTGCTATAAAATACGTTTTTTTCTTATTTAATAAATTTATTTATTTACTTATACAATATTACAACTGATTCAGAGATCATCTAGTAGTTTATCTATCTTAACATAAATTTCTCGGATTAAGATGAGTAACATATTGGTTACTCATTTTATAATATGTACTTTCTTATTCTAAATCAAACTGCCCAGCTCCAGCGGTTTCTGCCTTTGGAGTCTCCTCACTCCATTAGTGCTGATCAACATACGCCGGATATCTGCATTTGGTTCTTTATTTCATCGGTGACGTATCCCATCTTCAAATCTTTATGGAGGTTGTCGTTCCTAATGTACATACCATGGGGCATTCACAATCCCTCGTAGCACTTTATTTTGGAAGTATTGTATCATTTGTACATTGGTCTTCTTGGTACTACCCCAAAGGTGGATACCACAGGTCCATACTGGTTTTAACATTTACGTGTATAGAAGCAATTTGTTGTGTATTGAGAGCTCTGAATTTCTATACCCATGAGCCAGTACATTTTTCTATATTTGATGTTTAACTCTTCTTTTTTCTTCTTGATGTGTTTTTGGTATTCGTGGTTAAGTATTTTGTTTTTTCTTTGTGATTCACTTTATAAATAAATGTAATCACCTTTATTTTATATTAAATTTACACTCTTTATTTATTTTTAGTTTTAATTCTTTCTTTAGAGCTTTTATTTAAATCTTTTCCATTCACCATTAAAAATCTTAAACTGACTAGCTTTTATTTTTTTCCAAAGCTAGCTACGAAAAAACTAAAAACTACAATATTTTTTTTTGGATACCCAACTAACCATTTACGGTGCTTGACAATTTAGGAAATTTATTTAGTTGGGCAAGGTGTGAAAGACGCCACATGTTCTTTCCATCTTAGCTTAGTATCGAGGGTCATGCCAAGGTAGTTAGCTGTGTTTGTATATGGAATTTGGTTTGAGTTGAGAACCACGGGAATACAGTTTACATTTTGATTTGTAAAGTTGACGTGTACTGATTTGGCAATTTGGTGCCAAACTTTGTCGAAAGCTTGAGCTACATCTAAGAAAATACTGGAGCATATTTTCTTATTCTCGAGTGCACCCTCCATGGCATCCGTTATTCTGTGAACTTGTTCAACAGTAGAGTGATTTTCTCTAAACCCAAATTGGTGTGATGGAATTAAACATCTCTCTTCTATTATATGTTTGAGTCTCTTCACCAACAGTTTTTCAAATAATTTTGATATGATTGGAAGAAGTAATATATATGAATATGTTTATCGTTTCCTGGTTTACCTGGTTTAGGAATCATTACTACTTTGGCCACCTTCCATTGTCGTGGAACATATTTCAATCTGAAAGCTGCATTAATTATTTTTTGATTTAATTTACGCAAACCTTTCTCGGGAATGGCTTTCACAATTTGCCCAGTTATTAAGTCATATAGCCTGGAGCTTTTCTGATACTTAAGTTACTATTGATTTCAGTTTTAAGCTCCAATAAAGTCACATGCCTTATGTCAAGATCATCTGCTTTGTTTACGACTGTTGTGTATTCATTTGCTCTGTTGGTCTCGGCAACGGTTGAAAAGTCTCTTCTACATAAATGAGCAGCAAATAGAGAGACTTTCTGTTTGTCACTTTTAGCCCACGAACCGTCATCGCATTTGATAGGCTCGGCGTATGCATTTTGGATATTTTTAGTCCCTTCGTTGCTATCCAAAGCGAGTAATCGAGATCTTTTAGTTCAGAAGGAACTCGTAGTCACTTAGTTATGCTTTATTATGTTGCAGCTTTCTCGTCACTGCCCATTAATGATCTTGCCATACCAAAGTGTTCGTGAATGATATAAAAATGACTATTAGAAATTGTTTAGAAAATTTTAAAACAACAAATAATATAACGTTAAATACCTTTTTCCATTCTAACTCCGATTTATTAAGTGGACCATTCGCATTAAGCTCCATTCTTAATCGCGTCCATAATGATTTTTTTTGCCTTCCTTGGTTAGCATTTAACAATCCTTTAGCCAAATCGGGATGCTCGTTCATAAAATTTACCATGATTTTTTTTTTTTTTTTTTTGTGTGGGTTCGTCAGAATTTTTATACTACAATAAATTCAATACAATGTTATAAAAACTAACCAAAAAAATAAGAAAAATTATTTACTTACGTTGTTAAATTTTGGTCCGCCTTCTTCACAACAAATAAAAACATCGTCCGTCAACTATTTATAACCGGACAAGATTTGACGGTAATTTTCCGCGATTACAGTTTTCATGATACCGGTTTTTGTAAGACCGGATTATTTCCGTCAATATTTTACCGTTTTTATTTTATCGAGTTCCGTGAACACACAGTTAAGGGTCGCGTAGATCGCGTCGAGTATACCTCAGGGCTAAAGGCAGGTTCACGTAGAGGCCATCGAAACTCAGATTTTAACACATGCGATCAAAAAATGATTCGCGAATTAAAAGCAAATCAAATCATTGCAAACATATACAAATTTCCTGGCCCGAGATGAAATAATTTTAACTTTGAGCAAATTTTGATCGCAAGCATCCAAGTTATGAGCAATAATGACGCTGATTGATTGGCTTGATTCGCAAATCATTTTTTGATCGCGTACGTGAATCTGCCTCCCTTTAGGGGAGAAAAGGCGAACGGAATCTACTTTGTTGTTGCTGATACATAGAATCGTCATAAACTGAAAAGTTTTAGCATTAGTTCATTCCGGATGGGAAACTTGTTTACAAAAAGACCTGCTGCAATTGGACCTACCACACGAGTATTGAGCACAACACATCATGCCAATTTTAAAGGTACATTTAACCGAGTAATTGAGATATTTTTTAGATTATTTGTAGTTTGTCATAGTTCGTTCACGTTACCTACTTTACAATACATATGGTAAATTGAATTAGGGAAAAGCAAACAATTACGGAGACCCGTAGCTCACCTTTTCTGTTGTCATAAAGAGTTGTGCTCAATACTCGTGTGGAACAAGACACATCCTATGCGTCCACGAGGGATATTATGATACCGGTATCAAATTCCGTTTCTTTCCCCACCTATATAAAACCGGTTTTATAGGTAAAGGGGAAAAGACACGAAGTTTGATATCGGTATCGTGATTTATGATATCCCGTGTGGACGCATAGATTGACTATTTATGTGTCACGTGCAAAACTTTTCATTTTCATTATTTCACGGAACGCGAATTGACTCCCAGGTCGGTACTGTTTAAATTTTACTAAACAAATGTACACCGTTGGCTTTATAAAACAAACATCTTATTTTATATAGTGCAAACGTATACAGAATTTTGTGAATCATCTTCATTTAACCTGAAATTTATCGTATTGAATACATACTTCAAGAAATAAAATCCCCAAAAATGAATGATAGATTGCAACGAATTCTCTGCATGCTCGTACTAAACTATAAATTGAAAAACCGCCCTATTTCGAGATATGTTAAATAAAAACATAGAAATACGCTTCTTTTAAAAACGTACATCTTCAAATCGTTTTGAAATATTCAGAGTTCTAACGAGTTTATGTGTGTTTAAACCAAAACACGTTTGTAAATCGCAATTTTTTGTATTCATTGTCTGGTTACCAATGGATCACAAGTTATTTACTATATACACGTACACGATCGTAATTCTTTCCTGGTAATAAGTAAAGCTATAAGATTTTTAGTTAATCAATATACAATATTCGAGAGCAAAAAATAAAATTTTAATAGTATGTATAATAATAAAGCATAACCCAAAACAACGAATTAATCAAATTTCTAATCTTGTCTTGTCTAAATTTGGAATCGTATGAATAAAAATAGCAACTAACATTAATTACTTGTGTTATATTCAACGTAACAGTAAAATTACTTGTTATAATCGAGATTACCCACGCAATTCTTTTAAGCAGGTACGATACGTAAAATAAATATACAAGACAATCATTTATTATAATCCTTTTGACACAGAATTCTGACCCCATCTGGATTTCTCTATATGCATACAGTCGTATTTTATATGGCATCAAATATATAAAAATGTTATCTGATTGATAGATCGTAATCAATAATAATTAAAAAAAATTCTAAGAAATTATATTTTAGAGTTTTAGACAATTAAACTCAAACGAGATTAATAATGATGTTGTGGTTCAAAACGATCATATAGGGGATATACAAAAAAAAAATTAAATGCTAGCTAAATGATTCCAAATTTTGGTTATGAACGTTCAAGGATAATGAAATTACCTCCATATGCTAAATGCAGCCCCCTTAAGCCTAGTACTCAGTTCGATTTCACGTGAAATTTCCACACGATTTTACCAAAGTGAAATTAGAAATGAAAAATTTCATTTCTGTTTTCGTTTTGTAGTACTCAGTTCTCCAACGAAAAAAGCAAGTGTGTTCAATACATCAAAGATGGCGCGCATAAACTCTCCCAATTATTTTCATGTGAAAATAATGTGCCGAGACATTATTTTCACGCGAAATTTTGACATTTGTTTATTTTTGGCAAAAAACAAATTTTTTAATATCACAAATTCATAAATTTTAATTAAAGTCAATTTAATTTAAATTATTTACGTAAAATAAAGAAATTAATTTATGCATGTCTACAAATTTATACGTTAAAATTAAAAATTCTCCAAATAAAATTTCATTTCTATTTCACGCGAAAATAAATATATTTTTGGAGACCGCGTTAAAATTTCATTTCACTTGAACTGAGTACTAAGCTTTACGTATAAAAAATATGCACAATTTTATTGTGACACTTTATACCCCAAACATATAGACGCCAATAGCAGCGCCGCTAAATTTCAAAATATACGTGTATTTCTATAAGAGCGAAAAGATAAGAATAGTTGTACCCACTGATCTATATTAAATGGATACGACATGACAAAAACTATATGGTAGAGCAAAAATAGTTCTACGTTTGTAACAAAGACAGAAAAATTTTCTGTCTTGTTTATTTGAATTCCGAATTTTCGAAAATCAATTTAATGTAAACAGACAACTGGTTCCTATGAGTTTTTGACGTTTGACGTTTTGACGACGCGAACTATTTTTTTTATTTGAAATATTTGCAGGCCTAATTTGAAATATCAAGGGATATCGCCAGAAGAAATTTGCATACAAAAGCGATACCACATGAATTAAGTGAATAAAAAGTGATTTATAATTTAAATTAATTGAATATTATTGTTTGTTCGTTTACTATAATAATATAAATCCAATTTAAGAAAATTTCGAAAATAAATCTATTAAGTACGGTCCTATCTTTCGGAAATATTTTTTTTAAAGCAAAAGGTGTATATAAAGGAGCGATATAACTATAAAAAAGTGCTAGCATTTTTTGCTGTTGTTGTATATGGTTTCTGATTCTGACATTGATGTCGTATCCATCCATGTATATAGATCACGATTACGTTCACGAGAGTTACATTGTTACAATATTGTTAACAATGACAGCTCAAAATCGTTCATGAAACTACATTGTAACAATGAACACGTGCGTTTTTCGTTCACGAACTCTACATTGTTACAAATGTCATTCTGAACCCTACTCGAGACTGCCTCTACAAATGTCATTTTAATGGTGTATATATTATGATCGTACCATATATTAAATAACTTATATATAGGACGTTCGTGTTCTTTGTTCTCTTATCTTGTCGCATTTACCGTAATTAGATTTTTTGTCACGGAATCGCTTGTGTCGTTTTTTCGAACATTTTTCGAAAAATTGCCGTTGTTTGTTTACTTTTTTGTTTAGACAACTAAACTAAACAGTTGAAAGAGTTAAATTTAAATTTACTTTTTCACCAGCTGTGTTGATTTTCGAGTTTTTTTAACGAGTTTACTAAAACAGCAAACTTCACTCTTGTCTTATAGAAAAAAAAATTGGAACACGATTTTACAAGGCAATGTCCTATATTAGCTGTGTTCCAATGGAACAAATTTGCTACTCACAAGTACTTGCAAGTAGATAACCAATGGAACGAGCTAAAAATATGACAGAAGTACAATACAACCTTTTTAGTGTACAAAGTTAGCTGTGTATAATTTTGCTGAAATATTTTGTAAAATTAATTTTTTTTAACTTATATCCACAATAAAATCTCAAAAATGTTTAAGAACTGATCTTATAATGAAGACAAAGCTTTGATTATGATATACGCCGGCCGAAAAGAAGAATATTTCAAAAATCGCTTGATATTTTACAGAAGTAAACAAAAAAAAATTGTTTTTTTCTGACATTTCAACATAACTTTACCCTCGCAAAGCCATCTATTAGAATTTTTGAACCAAAATAACTACCGTCATTTTTATGCGTAACTACTTTCAACATATACACCACCATTTGAGCATGGGTAAATGGTAGTAGATACAAGTACTTGTGAGTAGTTTACTCATGCCAATGGAACGCGGTTATTGATACTATTTAATATTTGATCGTACTATCAACAACCATTATGTAGTTTTGAAAAATAATTTAAAGAACAAAATTCAATTTTTAATATATTTATTTTAAAAAAAGTTGTGTTTTATAAATACGGTGATTATTTTGATGCTCCATAATACATATTATGTTATTCTTTACGTTATGAAGAAATTAAGATATTAACTTTCAATTGTTTTCATTTGTTTTGACACTTGAGACAATCTAAATGTTAACTACTACGTCATTTCTACAATGACAGATGTTACAATACCCCTTTAAGCGCCATTCTGACTCAGTTTTCTGAGTTTAAATTGAACTGTTTCTGAGTCGTATTTTTACTACCACAGCCACATCTTTTTACTTCAACTTTATATGTGTATAAAACTGAGAATGTTAGGGGAATAACCCGTTTTTTTGTATAGCTGTACAATGCTGTTAAATTATCATTTGTGTTTAACATTCTTTCAGAAGAGTTTCATTTTGTGTTCGGAATTTTCATCAATTGATCAAATTATCTATTTTGCTGTTAAAATTTATTTATTAATTTTTTATAATATTTTTCTTAAATTGGACAGTAATGTTAACCACTGTACCAAATTCATTTTATTGTAATTTAAAAAGTACAAACTCAATTAGATTAGATGACACTAGTGTCTAAGTAGAACCTAATGAAACTGGGTGCGTCTCTTGGGTTTCATGAATTATAGCACCATTTTCTATGTATAACAATAATTAGTTATGTACTGTTTCTTGAATTCAATCTTGTGGTGGGGAATATTTTTTATGTACTTCAAATCTATATATAAATCAATATTTTTGTATGCAAATTTTAATTGCAATTTGTTGTCCACCGAATAAATACATATATTCGAACTAAAAGTGTGTTTGTAATAATCAAAATAAATAATAATTTCAATTTGGAAATTTGGATTCGCTGCATTCTGTTCATGGTCCTTCGAGCCGGATGTTACGAAAAACTGTTATCGGTCTCTACTAAAGCGGTAAATCGATTTGGCATTAAATTTGGCGGTTTTTGATGGCATCTACCAGCAAGAAGAATTGCAGCTTTTTGGAATACCAGAGAATTGAATTGTGAGTACAACAGTGATTGTATAAACATTACAGCTTATGTATAATTAAAATATAATATTCGGTGGTTTTTTGGAATATTAATCACACGCATAGTGAAAATTCGGGAATTAAAAGGCTATATACGTTTGACTGAATACAAACGAAATAGTATACCAAATTCAAACACATAGGTTGGATTTTCGTCTCAAGTGATTGTATATATAATAATATTTGGAATTTGGCATATATTATATACAATCATACGAGTCAATTCAGTAACTATACACATAAAATTAAAGTGCAAATGCAGATAGTGATTGTATATAATAAATTTGGGACCTTATTAGCTACTGTTATATTCAAGCATATCTGTAAAAGTAATTAAACATTTTGGCGCGAACATTTTAGTGATAGTGTACGCAAAAATAAATAGTGGAATTTTGGCTATTATTATAACTTTTAATAAAAAAGGTAAATTAATTGAATAGTGATTATTCAAAAACTGTTTAGAAATAGTGATTTCATAGTGAAAAAGACTAATAAAGTGGGTGTTGTGTATTTTAGTGCGGATCAAAAATTAGTTGAAATTTTCCGTACTTCAACCTTGATAACTCTATCTTAAGTAATCTACGGGATTGACCGTTAGTTGCACGTTAAAACAGTGAATCATCTTGTATAAAGTGAGTTGTAGTATTGTGGTGTGAATTCAAGGTCTTCTGTATAATATATATATATAGTAAACTTTATTATACCCCGCGGTAACAGTCAAGGTAGTAAATCTTAAAAATGGGGTTAAACGAAGCCGAACAATTAAAATTGAAGGACTACATTGCACGTAGAGGTCAATCCAAGGCAGCTATTACGCGTACCGAAAAATTTTGTAATGAAATAAACGCCGCACACGCATTAGAAGACGTAAATATAAGATTGGAAGCGCTAGAAAAGGCTTATTTGGAATTCAAGGACTTTGACTTTCAAATATCTTTGTTAGGTCAAACATCGGAATTAGAAACCACTGAATCACGTTACTTCGCAATCAAAGCTATTCTACGTAAGGCAGCTGCTGATCGGAACACTGTAGTGAAGGATCTTCAACAACAATTTCATGACTCGATGTTGGCATTTGCTGACCAACAGCGTGGTTATTTAGAGACACTGTCTACAAGTTTCACAACGGCTAACAACAATCATGTTGATGTACGGTTACCAAAATTAAACATATCTCAATTTGGCGGAGATTATGCAGAGTTCCCGTCTTTTCGAGATTTATTTGAATCTTCAGTACATAATCGAGAGTCATTGACAAATGCGCAAAAGTTTCAGTACCTTAAGGGATTATTAAAGGGAGAAGCTGCAACTTTAATTCGACATATCAATGTTACCGATGCAAATTACGAAGGAGCTTGGACCAAACTAATTGAACGCTATGATAAAAAAAGATGTGTTGTTACTAACCTATTAAATACATTTTTTAGTATTCAGCCAATACATCAAAGGAACAGACTAAGGCAAGGGCTATATAATGTTGCAGATGAAGTCTTAAGAGGTTTAGAGGCATTAGGCAGTAACGCTCAACGGCGCGATCCTTGGTTGATCCATTGGTTATTGGAAAGATCAGACAAGGAGACGAAAGCAGCATGGGCAAAAATCTCTTCAGACAAGGAATTCCCTACGATAGAAGAATTTATGAAGTTCTTAGCGAAGGAATGCGATGAAATTGAAATGTTAGCGGGGCCTTCATTATCAACACAAATCTCACATACGGGTCACAAAATGAGGAATGTCATACCAAGGATCAGCCAACTCAACACGACTTTGTTTGAATCGCCACCTTGTATTTGTTGTAATGAGCCTCATCATCTAGCTACATGTAAGAAATTCAAAACATTTACTGTAGAAGAAAGGAGGGATTACGCGCAGAACAACAGAATTTGTTATAATTGCTTATCGCGAAACCATCGTGTAACTACATGCTCGTCAAAGTTTGGCTGTAAATTATGTAAAAGGCGCCATCACACGTTATTGCATGACAACGCGTTCACTTCCGTGACTACGTCCAATAATCAAGTAAAAGGTAGCCCCGATGTACCCAATCAAACAATAAAGGCGAACAATGCACAAATAGAGGATGAGACATCGGAGTCTGTGGTAAAGCAACAAGATATACAAGTTCATCTTACCACAAACCTGGCATGCTTTTCTACCATATTACCAACCGCTCTAGCTAAGGTGAAAGATAACTCGGGAAAATTTATTCTGTGTAGGATCTTGTTGGATTCTGGGTCGCAAGCATCATTTATTTCGGAATCTTGTATGCAGAGGCTATGCTTGTCAAGAACAAACGCCAAACTCACCGTATCGGGCATTGCTACAAATAATCAGTACACTAGAGGGATGACGTCAATAATTATAAAATCTCGTTTTGAATCAGATAGAACCTTCGAGATGACCGTGTTTATTTTGAAAAAATTAACCACAATCCCCCCAGTGGCGAATTTCAACATAAAAAATTATGATTATTTGAAAAATCTACAACTAGCCGATCCCAATTTTGATAAAATCAATGAAATAGACATTGTGTTAGGATCTAACAAGTTTTTTGAAGTTTTAGAGAACGGTCGATTGAAGGGAGATGATGGACACCCAATAGCACAAAATACAGCCTTTGGATGGATATTGTCAGGAGAAATCAGCTGCAACAATTCGAACATATACAATCATAATATAACAATAGATGATGACAATATTGATTGTACGCTGAGGAAATTTTTTGAATGTGAAGAATTGGAGACTTCCGTCAACGCCCACCTTACCGAAGAAGAAAAGGCTGTAGAAGAGCATTTCAAGGCAAATGTAACCAGAGAACAAAACGGCAGATATACTGTAGCAATACCATTCAAAACATCTGACCCAGCACTTGGTCAATCTGCACACATGGCTATTCAAAGATTGAAGTCTGTCGAACGTCGAATGCTGAAAGATCACCAATATAAAAAAATGTATTCAGAGTTCATGGAAAGTTATCTAAAATTAGATCATATGGAAAGGATTGATGGAGACAAAACCATACTTACCGATACTCACCATTGCTATTTGCCGCATCATGCAGTTCTCAAATCATCTAGTACAACAACGAAACTTAGAACAGTTTTTGATGGATCATGCAAGACTTCTAATGGGAAATCATTGAACGATATTCTAATGGTTGGCCCAACGATTCAGCCGGCATTATGGTCAATTTTACTCCGTTTTCGCATACACCCCATCGCACTAAGTGCAGACATTGAAAAAATGTACCGACAGGTAAAGGTACGAGAAAGGGATACAAATTTTCAACGCATAGTATGGCGGAATTCACCAGATTTACCTGTCGAACATTTTCGGCTAAAGACCGTGACCTATGGGACCTCAGCCGCACCGTTTTTAGCCATTCGATCATTACACCAACTTGCAAATGACAACGAATCAAAGTTGCCCCGGTTAGCTCAAATTATTAGAAACGACTTTTACGTCGATGACCTATTAACTGGTACCACAGATATCAATGAAGCTTCTAATCTCAAACAGGATTTGATCACGTTACTACATTCCGGTGGCTTTCCGTTAAGGAAATGGGTTTCCAACATACCTGGTCTATGCGATGATGCAGGTCCAATATCCATTGACGATAAAGATGCTACAATCAAGGTTCTCGGGCTAGCATGGGATCCTAAAAAGGACAATTTTCAATTCAATGTTAAATTAAATGATAACATAAAATATACTAAACGAAACTTGTTATCAGAATCTTCAAAAGTGTTTGATCCGTTTGGGTGGCTCGCCCCATCAATTATAATAATAAAAATACTCTTTCAGAAATTATGGCTAACCAAATTAGATTGGGATGATGAGTTACCACCTGACATCACTAATCAATGGAATCAACTGCGGGACAGCTTTTCGCATTTAGAAACGATCAGAATACCAAGATACATCCCATGGAATATTTCATCTGTTCAATTTCATGGATTTTGTGATGCTAGTGAGGCAGCTTATGCAGCTGTTATCTACTGTAGGTTTGAAGACAATACTGGAAATATTCAAGTCAACATGCTGACATCAAAAACAAAGGTTGCTCCATTAAAGCAGGTCACATTACCTAGATTGGAGCTTTGCGCAGCAGTGCTTTTGAGCAGAATGTTTGCTAAGGTGAAAAAGGAATTTGCACAATTCAATATTAAAGAATTTTGTTGGACTGATAGTTCAATAGTATTAGCATGGCTATCAGCGGAACCTCGTCGCTGGAAAACCTATGTTGCGAACAGAACATCGGAAATTCTCTGTACTCTGCCACGAAACAGATGGGATCATGTAAGGTCTGCTGAAAATCCTGCCGATTGTGCCAGTCGAGGCATACTCCCGAAAGCCTTAAAATCGTTTGATTTGTGGTGGCATGGGCCAAAATGGTTAAAGGAGTCCGAATCATCTTGGAAAATCAAGACAACATATCCATCAACCACCGAATTAATTCTTACCGAAGAACGTAAAAAACGGGTGCAATGTCTACAAATCCAAGCTTCAAATGACACAATGGAGACACTATTTAAGCGCATTTCGTCTTGGCGAAGAATTCGACGTATACTTGGGTTTTGCACACGATTTATTAAGAATTCTCAGGAAAAGTTAAAGGAAAACCGAAATTATGGTACACTGACGGTTAGGGAATTACAATTAGCGGAACGAGCTTGCATATCATGGTGCCAAATGGAATATTACGCAGAAGACATGGCAAATTTAGCAAAATCTGGATCTTTATCATCAAAGGGAAAACTGTCGATACTATCACCCTTCAAAGATGAACAAGGTATTCTCAGAGTGGGCGGAAGATTGCAGAACTCTGAATGTTCATATGATACAAAACACCCTATCATTTTGCCAAACTCCCATATCCTCAGCAAAATGATAGCCACATACTACCATTACAAATATCTCCATCCTGGTCCATCCCTATTATCCTCTCTTCTCAGACAAAAATTCTGGATTGTACATGGCAGAAGCATGACTAGACAAGTTGCACACAAATGTCAAGTATGCGTCCGGCAAAGAGCAGCTACTAGTACTCAATTGATGGGTACCTTACCGACAGCACGAGTTACGGTGTCAAGACCCTTTAGTCGAGTTGGCGTAGACTTCTGCGGGCCAATTTCGATTGCTACTAAAAAGGGAAGAGGGACAAAATATGTGAAAGGGTATATATCAGTTTTCGTGTGCATGACGATAAAGGCTATACATTTGGAGGTTGTATCTGATTTAACAGCAGATGCATTTCTTGCTGCTTTAAAAAGATTTATTGCACGACGCGGACTACCATCAGAAATCTATTCTGATAATGGGACAAACTTTGTTGGGGCACATCGAAAAATAGTTGAACTCTTTCATAACATTGGCCTAATTAATAATACTAGTATAATTTCAGATTACCTTAACGACTGCGGTATATCTTGGAAATTTATTCCTCCAGCCAGTCCAAATTTTGCAGGCTTATGGGAAGCTGCAGTAAAGTCAATGAAGGCACATCTTATTCGTGTGACAGGAAATTCAAATTTGACGTTTGAAGAGATGGCTACCCTAACATGCCAAATTGAAGCCATCCTAAATTCTCGACCATTATGTCAAGCCAAATCAGATGATCCAACCAGTTTAGATGTCCTAACGCCAGGACATTTTTTGACAATGGCACCTCTAACAACACTACCAGAAGCGAACTTTGAATTAGTTCCAACTAACCGACTTACGAGATGGGAACAAATCACAAAGCGAATGGGTAGTTTCTGGAAACGCTACTCACAAGACTATCTCCATACTCTACAGCAAAGGAGTAAATGGCGGCAACAACAGAAAAATCTACAAATAGATGACATCGTGTTGGTGAAAGATGACAATCTACCTCCTTGTGAATGGTTGAAGGCCAGGATTACAGAATTACATCCAGGCAAGGATGGCCTTGTTCGTGTTGTCACGCTCCGTACATCAAAATCTGCGTTAAAAAGACCAGTCACTAAAATCGTTCCATTACCAATAAATTGAACATTAACTGTTCAATTGGCGGGAGAATGTTCGGAATTTTCATCAATTGATCAAATTATCTATTTTGCTGTTAAAATTTATTTATTAATTTTTTATAATATTTTTCTTAAATTGGACAGTAATGTTAACCACTGTACCAAATTCATTTTATTGTAATTTAAAAAGTACAAACTCAATTAGATTAGATGACACTAGTGTCTAAGTAGAACCTAATGAAACTGGGTGCGTCTCTTGGGTTTCATGAATTATAGCACCATTTTCTATGTATAACAATAATTAGTTATGTACTGTTTCTTGAATTCAATCTTGTGGTGGGGAATATTTTTTATGTACTTCAAATCTATATATAAATCAATATTTTTGTATGCAAATTTTAATTGCAATTTGTTGTCCACCGAATAAATACATATATTCGAACTAAAAGTGTGTTTGTAATAATCAAAATAAATAATAATTTCAATTTGGAAATTTGGATTCGCTGCATTCTGTTCATTTTGTTTAAGAGTATTTTTTTGGTGAGTTAATATTTAATATTTTAAGTACAATCAATGTATATACATATATGTACATTATATTTATATAGTTAGTATATAAATACAATTATTTATACATATATTATATAAAAAAGAAAATTTGCAATATGAACAAAAAAAAATATTATGAAACCGATAAAGAAGTTCGCGAATAATTTAATCGAGCAAAAAAAATATGTGTTACTGCAGATAGCAAAAGTGAAGTAGATAAAAATTTAAATTTGCCAGCTAATATTGGATATAATATTGCAAATGAAAGTCTGGTGGAAAATGCTGAATATTATGGTGATGAATGCGGGAATGAAAGCGAGTTTTCTTCATTCGCATCTCACATGACAACGCAGATGGAAAACCTTTGTATCCAAAGTATTGCAATTGATATTGCCGAATGAGTGTCGCGAATTTCATTACCAAAGAAGCAGCCAATTCGCTGCTTAAAGTTTTAATGAAATACCAGCCAAATTTACCAAAGGACATCAGAACACTAAAAATACCCAGAAAGAAGTTCAAGCGAAATTGTTCCTATGGGCAATGGATTTTATACACATATTGGGGTGTTAAAAAATATCTTAAATTTTTTAAAATTAAATCCAATTTCAAACCCAATAATTAATTTAGACATTGGAATTGATGGTGTATATAGTACAAATGTATGTATTATTCTATGAATAATTTCAATAAACTTAACAGGAAGGAATTTTATACAATCAATGTGACCGATCCATAATTAAATATATCTCACATTGTATAAGCGCGATAATGATCAATGAAGTGGCCCTTAGCTACTCATGGTATGGAAAGGGATAAACATGTAAAACGGCAATAAAGGAATATGCGGCTATGAATATAATTAAAGGTACAAACTCGGTTTTAATTCTTCATTTCATTTTGATACTTAAACTGTTTATATAATTTCAGAATGTTCGTTAAAAAAGTTTCCGACAACAAAGTCAAGTGAATTTGTATCAATTGCAACTAAAGGGTTCCAGTATGCAAGAGGGAAATTAGGAAAACCCTTAACTATGTAACTTTGTTAAAAAAAAAATATTCATTAGCAGAATTTGAAAATCTATTTTAATTTTTAAGATTTAATGAAAAGTATTATTTTGATTTTATTTTTAATATTTATCTTTTAAATATTACAATATTCTGTAATTTTAATAGGTAGAAATTAAATCCTGTTAATTGTATTATTTAGAATACAGATCCTTTAGAATGTAAACTCATAAAAACGCTGTGAAAAAATGTATCAAAAAGTGAATTAATTTTAAAAATTTTATAAACAATTTAATTTACTACATTTGGATTTTATATTTTATTCTCAATAATATGTATTTTATATATTTGCGATTAAAAACTAATTGATCAGACAAATCGGTTCTAATGTTACGAAGTGAAAAAGAATTAATTTTGCAATTCTATTCTGTTTCAACTTACCGATTTATATTTAAATTAGTTTTCTGAATTTAAAACGAATCATAAAACTAATTCAAAATTATGTCTAAAATGCATATAACACTTGAGTCGGAAGCGAATCAAAATGGAATCGAGAAAAAGATTCATAAATGAATTCCCCCATATAGAGCCGACTTCATTTTTGACTCATTTTTGAGTCTGCTTGCTTAAAGGGTAGTTAACAATTTAAATCTCGTGAACGCAATCCAGGGGCGGTATGTTGTACCATCACTTCGAATCGAAATTCGAAAAAAGTCGAATGGCGGTATGTTGTATCATTTTCGAAAAGCAAAAATGATACTACTTTCACTTTTTCGATTCGACTTTTTTCGAATTCGACTTTTTTCGATTCGAAGTGATGGTACAACATACCGCCCCAGGGTTGTACCATCACTTCGATCGAAAAAAGTCGAATCGAAAAAGAAAGTTGTATCATTTTTGCATTTCGAAAATGATACAACATACCGTCATTCGACTTTTTTTGAATTTCGATTCGAAGTGATGGTACAACATACCGCCATTCGACTTTTTTCGAATTTCGATTCGAAGTGATGGTACAACATACCGCCTCGGGTTACACATATATACTGTTTATATTGGAGTGAACCTAGGTTCAACCTGGGTTGGCTTCAGTATAAACACCAAGGCCGACATGTTAGGGGCTTTCGATTGACCTGAATTAACAGAATTGCAACTGAGTTACTATTCAGATAATTGAGTTAATATATTGAGCTACTGAAGTGAATTGGGTGTTCGAATTGTACCTCTTCATTTTTGATAAAATATGTCAAAAATCATTTTAAATTTAAAAAACACTAACACACTTTTAAAATAAAACACGGAATGAATGCAAAACCAATAAATGTAAAAATACAACAAAAACAGCCTATTTGATTTAACTACACGAGCAAAATGTCTCTTCATGGAGAGTTCACGGAACGGGATTATTTTTTATCAACTCTTCAGCCAATCAAATCTTTCATATTCAACTAAACCCCGCCCAATTTCCCAATTTCTCGCCTTTTAGTTTTGTCCGACAGTTTTCTAGCGATTATACACAAATCGACAAAAGTAAAAGGCGAGAAAATTGAGCAACTATGGTTTTAGCTGTCAAAATGTCATTTTGTGTTTAAAATTATTTGTGTCGTTTTGTGGTTTGGTGCTGTGTTGAATTTGTTTTTTTAATTTTATTAATATTTTAATAAAATAAAATAATGTATACGAGTGAACAATGGACAATTTACCCATTGCTATTGTTTTTGATAAAAAAAAAAGTTTTTGATAAGTTTTTGATAAATTAGAGAATTGTCCGGTCTCGTTTTAAGAATGATTTAAATCCTTTTGACATCGATGATACAAGGTAGAGTTAATAATTGATTTTATAAATTTTATTTATATATTTAATTAACGTAATATTTAATCTAAAGATTCCAGGAACTATATCGATTTCCAAAAGGTTTATTAACTAATTTAGTTAATAGTATCGAGGGATATTTTCCAACTCGTACGTATCATACCGCAATACCGACAAGAAGATATGTGAATGTGTCTAAAGAAGATATGAATGTAAATGCTGGAAAATATAAAAATGACAAAATAAAAAATAAATAAAAATATATATTGGTAGTACGTATTATCTTACCGATATCCAATTCAAACAAAGTTTATAATTTTTGACGTTTAGTATAAAGCCGTATACATACGTCGGATGGAAATCCGGGATTTTTACATCCGAGATTTTTTTTCAATTTTTTTCAACTCTTTTGTATGAAAAGAGGCGTGGCTGTTGTATAATTTACGTGATGTAATTGGTTAAAACGATGGGATACAAAAATCCCGGATTTTTATCTTATATAATCCAAAAATCTTGTCGCCTTTCTTCTCACCATGCAATATACATGGCCGGAAATAAAAGCGAGAGCGAGTGTCTACTCGCATAGTGCATAATCGCTTTTACTCGCTTTTAGCTAGAAGTCGCTCAAAAAAGGCGACTCGCTGTGTGCAAAATCCCAGTCCTGCTTTATGGTGAGTTCACGGAACGAGATTATTTTTTATCCAACTCTTCAGCCAATCAAATCTTTCATATTCAACTAAACCCCGCCCAATTTAATCCAGCTTTAGTTAAAATATTTCCATCTTTTGAGCAATAATCTTAGTCGTACCAACATAGTAACAAAAAATAACCGGAAGTATGAGCAATAATTTTGCTCAAATATTTGTTGTTATTGTTTATTTTTGACATTTTTTGAATGAATTTGTTAGGTTATCGCCTTAGATAATTTTATTTAAAGTTATTATATAAAATAAATGAAATAAATATGCGAGATGCATTTAAGTGAAACAATTAGGATGAGAACCAAAAATTTTATTTTGTTACAAACTGTTGGGCTATAAATTATTTGATAATTTATAAATTGTGATGTGTGTATAAAACCGAATATTGTGCATTTGTAATCCCCAGACATACGTTTATTCGATTAAATTAAAATAAAGCCCCATCTAATCGTAAACAAAGCAGAAATTGCAAACAAAAAATACAAAACAGAAAACATATCGCACATCCTCTTAAATACTGTCAACACAAAAAAACAGTTTTGAGATAAATGCATTTTATTTTTTTTTTAATTGCTAACGTTACTGTGATGATGCTGGTATTATTCATTATTAGCTTTATAAAACAAATAATCAAGTATAGCAATTTAAAATGCATTTATCACAAAATTGTTTTTTGTGTTATGACATTTTTTTAAAGGATGTGCGATAGACAACCGTAGACAAATTTTTTGAGCAAAAGTTGGTAAAAAAAGCCAGCTTTTTTTTTATCTCATTCCGTGAACCCACACTTAGTAAAATATTTCCATCTTTTGAGCAATCTTAGTCGTACCAACATAGTAACAAAAAATAACCGGAAGTATGAGCAATAATTTTGCTCAACTATTTGTTGTTACCCAAGTATAACAAAACGAAAGTAAAAATTGAGCATAGTATTTTCCTTCGTTTTCATCCAAAATTAACGAAAGTTAAACTTCACATTATAATGATAGTGTTTGTAGCGTATATGTATACTGTGTTGTTACTACTGTATACTGTGTTACCGCAATTTTTCTTTCGTAGGAATGTGTATAGCGTGTAATGTACATGGTTTGTTTTTATTTTTCATGTTCACGACATGAGTTTGGTAATTTTATAAAATTTTGTTAAAAAAATTTAAAGATGTGCGTTAATTTAAATAAAATTACATCAAAATATATTTTATATCTATTCAAATATTGTTTTCATAAATTAATTAATTTCTAGTTCAGTTTTAAGTTTTTAGGTAGAAAACAAATGCGAAAATAATAAACTTGATGTGCAATAATCATAGTACCTATTTGGAAAATTATTTAAACTATTAATATTACAATCAAAGAATAATTTCAAATTGTGTAATAATAAAAAATAATTAAAAAATTAACTAAAATATAATTTAGATCCGTATATAATATGTATATATGTATGTATATTTTTATAACGCAAATTTAATAAAATAAAAATATTCATTTTAAACCTAAATTTTTATTTTGCTCTCACATTTGGATGCCGCCATCTTTTTCTTCTAACATTTTCAAATATAGCATTTTACATTCATGCACAACCTCGCTCCCGCCATTTTGTTTTTTGTCTTTTCTGTTCACACATACATGTATACAATTCTCCTTTATTGAGTTTCGTCCAGTTTCGAATAATCGCGACACGTTTCATACGTTTTATTTTAATAAATTGCAACTCAAACTTAGAAAAATACTAGACTAAGTTTAGTACTTAGTACGAATATCGCCAGGAAAATTGAAAGTAAAAATACTTGGGTACCCAAGTATAACAAAACGAAAGTAAAAATTGAGCACAGTATTTTCCTTCGTTTTCATCCAAAATTAACGAAAGTTAAACTTCACATTATAATGATAGTGTTTGTAGCGTATACGTATTATATACATATATGCGTATACAAATGGCGTTATTTAGTTTATTGTGAGAACGCTAAGTTTATAGTAACTTTTAACTGTGCGGTACATTTGTCAACTTTGATATTAATTTAATTGAAGATAGGGAGGCTGTAAAACAATTGGTAATGTAAAGATTCATTCGAGATAATTTGGTACAATCTATTATATTTTGTTTTCCTATTTTATATTTAGAAATCATTACATTTATTTATGAAGCAAGGTGGGAACGATTTAAAAAAGTGCATTAGGGCAAACTTTACAGAGCTGTTCACAGAAGAGCTTAGCTGCAAGTTTACGTTTAACGGTCAATAAAGATAATGTGAGGTAAACCATCGTTACTCCGTGTTAAATTTAATAATTATAATATTATTTTCAACATTTTAGATTGTACTATGGAAAAATTTAAGAACTCTATCGAAACCGATTTAATATCCACAAATTACTCTTATTATATAAAAGACAAACAAGGAAAATTATTTAAAGAAAAAAATCTAGTGTAAATATTAGAAATTAAAAAACTGAATAATTTAATCGAAATGTATATATATGTATGTCCAAAGTAATCAATAATGAATTAAAATAATGAATTTAATAAATCATTTTATATTCCAAAAACAAAAATATTTCTTTAAAACATTTAATTTTACAACCAAAATTTGAAATTGCCGTTTTAACAAACACAAGCACGATTCTTTTTACGCTATTTGCTGTAGGCACTTGGCGAAACACACTTATACTTAATAAACACATTTTTATTAATCACTTGTTTTTGTTTCGCAGAATATTTTTCAAAAAGTTTAAAAAATCACTCGATCGATTTCGACTTGTTATAGGTCATCATCCGAAACCCTAACAAGTCTAACACAACAACATCATCATCAGAGTAGATACTCCTGATGATGACCTAACAAGTCGAAATCGATCGAGTGATTTTTTAAACTTTTTGAAAAATATTCTGAGAAACAAAAACAAGTGATTAATAAAAATGTGTTTATTAAGTACAAGCACGATTGTTCTCGCCAAATATTACTCAATACGCATACACATGCAATAAAATGTTTATAATGAGTTTCGTCCAGTTTCGGATTTTCGCGACACGCTTCATACGTTTTATTTTAATAAATTGCAACTCAAACTTAGAAAAATACTAGACTAAGTTTAGTACTTAAGTACGAATATCGCCAGAAAAATTGAAAGTAAAAATACTTGGGTATTGTTTATTTTTGACATTTTTTGAATGAATTTGTTAGGTTATCGCCGAAACAATTAGGATGAGAAATAAAAATTTTATTTTGTTACAAACTGTTGGGCTATAAATTATTTGATAATTTATAAATTATGATGTGTGTATAAAACCGAATATTGTGTATTTGTAATCCCCAGACATAATTTTATTCGATTAAATTAAAATAAAGCCCCATCTAATCGTAAACAAAACAGAAATTGCAAACAAAAAATACAAAACAGAAAACATATCGCACATCCTCTTAAAAACTGTCAACACAAAAAAACGGTTCTGAGATAAATGCATTTTAATTTTTTTTTAATTGTTAACGTTACTGTGATGATGCTGAGATTATTTATTATTAGCTTTATAAAATAAATAATCAAGTATAGCAATTTAAAATGCATTTATCACAAAATTGTTTTTTGTGTTATGACATTTTTTTAAAGGATGTGCGATATGACAACCGTAGACAAATATTTTGAGCAAAAGTTGGGAAAAAAGCCAGCTTTTTTTTTATCTCGTTCCGTGAACTCACAGTCAGTTAATTCAGTAGCCCAAATTTTTAACTGAAGTGAAGAGGTGCGAATCGAACGCTCAATTCACTTCAGTTAATTCAGATAATTTTGTTAATTTAGGTCAATCAAAAGTCCCTGTTGTAACTATCACTATTTTCGTTTCGATGCATTTTCGATAGAATAAAGGCGGTGATACATGTACAGATTTTGCCTTTAAGGCAAAAAAATTTGCCATATACAAAATTGAGAAATGTTCAATTTAAAATTTTTGCCTATAAGGCGATTCAAGATGGCCGACTTTTAACCAATCAGCGCGCATAATTTTTATGCCTTAAAGGCAAAATCTGTACATGTATCACCGCCTTAACGGTATTTTGGAAATAAACATTTTTTTGCTGTCATGTAAATTTAATTTTCATCAAAGAAGCAGTTTTTTCGTCGAAGCGAAAATAGTGATAGTTGGAACATGTCAGCCCAAAAGTTAAATTGGAGTTAACTCGACTCAATCCAAAAAATTTCTTAGGTCGAGTCAAAAAGAAACATCAAAACAAAATTAATTGCATTCGCTTGTATATTTTTTTTATTAAATATGTATACATAAAAAGAATCTGAATGAGAAAAACTAACGAAAATTTATGAAATTCATCGGAAAACAAATTTAAACCGATTAAAAGAAAGAAATTCAAATAAAGCAATTATAATTTCAAAAATATAATGAAGATTAAATGTCCGATCAATAAGATCGGGATGGTACAACCAACTGACATCCATCTCTAATACTAAATAAAACTAGACAATTCTGGGGAAACAAATCATATTTAAACAGGAAATCAAGGATCAGGATCGTTTTCTTGATCGAAAAATTCCAAATCATTGTCGATATCCGGATGCTGCTCTTAATCGATTTCTAATTGCGGTGCGACCCAAACGAGGTTATGATATTTTTCGAACGTAGCACGATCATACACATCGCACAATGGACTAGTGCCGAACTTTGTAAAAACCGATCTAAGTTCATCGATGGCATTTTCAAAAGAAACTCTTTGTGCTTTCGAAATCTGTACACGACCAGCTCCAATTGCATCATCATCCAGGTCTAAGGTACTTAATAAATTCCCAATTATTGTCCCGCACACGAGTCCATCAATATCAATATAGCGACCGTGTTCTGGAAAACGAGAGTTATTCAGCCGTATAGGTAATTCCAATATTGTGTCACGCATAATATCGCGACTTGTCGTTTCGTAATATCTAACACCTCTAGCTTGTTGAAAGAAACGTATCAAGCTTTTTTCACTAATAAAGAGGTGATGCGTTACTATTGGATCATTTGCGTATGGCATTTTAAGGTTTTGAATTTAAAATCGATACAATTCAGACCGTATTTCTCGACCTTGCTCACTGTTTCGTTGAAATGTGGTGATACGGCAACAAAATGATTGGAGTTATCACTATAATTCGCACTGTTTGGCTTATTGTTTTAAAATTATTTATCGCTTAGCGAGCTTTAGCACAACACGCTACTTTTCATAATAATGAGTCGTAAGGTAGTAACACGTCATTTAAGAAAAACAAACGAATTGAAATTTGCACACGAAAAAGTGTGACCATCGTTGCATTTATCATTTTATACCAAATATTCGACCAATTCAAATTTGCATAATTGCTCAATTTGCTAAATGGGCATATTCAATTGTTGGTGCATTCATTCGTTATGCAATTTTTATAATATGTAATTGTTGAATATTAATCATAAATATTGTACATATATGTATTGTAAACATATCAAGGACATATATTTTATGTAAAAATACGTAACCTTAACATTGATGAGATTCTATTTAATAAAGTCTATGGTGGTATACAAAATTTATTTTAACGCTTCATTTTTATTATTGTTGCCATTTTTTGCTGTCGTTATTGTTATGGTTATAATTGCAAATCATTCTTCACTTTAATAATAAACATTAAAAAAAAAACTTAAAAGTTTAACAATAGTATTTTTTGTTTTTTTAAATTGTTTTATAGCACACAACAAGTTATATTGGTACTCGTATGTATAGTAAAACATCTTTTATTGAGTAAAAAAATTTAATTCTACGAATCATAATACACACGGGATGTTTTTAGATTGGGTCAAAGATCTTTGTCTGTACTATATTCATTAAAATTACAATTGATTCGATCTATTATTCCTAATCTGCACAAAACCAGTCAAAAAATTAATGACTCAAATTCGAAATTAGTGCATTTGTGTTATTCATGTCATTTTATAGGGTTATTCATCCATGAATATGGCAATGAAAATTGTCACATTCCTGATACTTCCGTATCTAGTAGCCCAATTTGAATGTGCGTAATTAAATTATTACCGTTTAACGTAAAATCCGACCGCAGTGTGATCTACCTAGAGGTTTGCACTAATATTAAATTTGTTAAATGAAATTTATTATTACAATAATTTTCAAAAGTTAAATAACCAGAAAGAACCACAACAACAAAAAACTCTTGAGATTTATAATAATAACAAAAAATATAACAACAAAAATGTAAATAAAGCATAAAACAAGTTACTTTAAATTTTTTTTATAGAAATAAGAATAAGAAGATCTCATCATCAAAATAATAATAATTATTATTATTATTATTATTGTTATTACTATTTTTATTATGTGTGTGAATAGTAAATCCAGACTCCTCTTCTTATATTTTGTTGATGTAGTTGTTTTTGTTATTATTTTTGGTTTTGTTCAATTGATACATGATGGATTTTGTGTGTGATTTGCAGTCGCAGGTATATAAAAGCATGATCGGTTAGAATAAAATCAAACAGAATTCATTTGATTGAGCTCCAGTAAAGAGTTAAATACAAATTTAATTTATAAAAAAAATATTCATATAATATTTAAATAGTGAAAATTTAAAAACTAGCAAACGAAAATATGAAATTTTTATTAATTGCTGCGGCGGTCGTAGCTGTTGCTACAGCGCATGGATACGGCTCCTCAAGACATGGTAGAGGAGGTTATGGCAGTCATAAGGGAGGTGGTGGCGGTGGTGGTGGCGGTTATGGAGGAGGTGGTGGTTTTGGAGGAGGTGGCGGTGGCGGTGGAGGAGATGGATTTGGAGGTGGCGATGGATTTGGAGGTGGCGATGGATTTGGAGGTGGAAAAGGAGGTGGTCTTGGTGCAGGACTAGGAGGCGGAAATGGTGGTGGCCATGGAGGTGGTCTAGGTGGTGGATTAGGAGGCGGCAATGGTGGTGGCCATGGAGGTGGTGGCCATGGAGGTGGCGGACTTGGAGGTGGTAATGGTGGTGGCCATGGAGGCGGTGGAGGTCTAGGTGGGGGTCTTGGCGGAGGTCATGGTGGAGGCAGTAGTGGAGGCGGTGCAGTTATATTCACCGGATCCGGTGGTGGTGCAGGAGGTGGTCTCGGCGGTGGACATGGTGGTGGCAGTGGAGGTGGATTAGGCGGTGGATTAGGAGGTGGTCATGGGGGTGGTGGATCTGGAGGATTTGGAGGTGGAAGTAGCGGTGCCGGTGGATTTGGCGGTGGTCTTGGAGGCGGTCATGGGGGTGGTGGTGGCGGAGGATTAGGTGGTGGATTAGGAGGTGGCCATGGAGATGGTGGTGGTGGACATGGCGGTGCAGGTGGATTCGGAGGAAGTGGAAGTGGTGGCTTTGGAGATGGTGGATTAGGTAAGAAAATGAAAAATCAATTAATTAAAACAATTTACATCTAAATCATTACTTTTCTATTCGAGGAGGTGGTCATGGCGGATCAGGCGGATTTGGTGGTGGTTTCAGTGGAGCCTCATCTAGTGCAACATCCTTCAGTGGTAGTGGTGGTTTTGGAGGACACGGAGGTTTATCCGGATCCGGAGCTTCAGCATCTGCTAACGCAGGATCAGCGAGCGGCGGAAAATATGGCCATCATTAGTATAAACAATACTGAAGTCAAGAAAAATAACTCTTTCATCTCCGAAAAAATGTGATCTTTTTTATAATTTCCTAATAATTTAGCTTATGTAAATTGTGACTTATTGTTTGTATTATTTGAGTTAAATCAAATAAAGAAAATAAATTAAAAATGTGTTTTAAATATTCTTGGTTTTATTGTTTTCTGAAAGATTGATGATGGACGAAAGCTATCTTTGAAAACACAAAAGTTCAGTTTCTAAGGTATGAGTCGATCAGCTTGATCTGTTCATCGTTTATCATAAATAACACCATTATTGATAGCCTTTTTTTGTCCCGAAAAATGGCGGATGTTGATCATCCGAATCGGTGGTTAGCGCAGCAGGAATAAATTCTTCACAACTATGTGAAATACGGATATTTCCCCAAAGTAACTTAAACCATTTAAAATCGACTTGGGGCGAGTGTGTTCGTAGTATAAAAGTAATATATAGATTTTGGTACGTATATTATAATCACCAGGAGCCATTTATATTTTGAAATTGAACCATCAATCTTGAAATTAACAATTAGTAAACCATTAAAACCGGCTGCTGTTGAATCACTGGATATATATAAATTGGTTAATTTTTTAATTGGAACATTCTCATTTTGGAAAACGTAATTTAACTTCCGGAATTTTATGATCTCACCAGCTGGGCTATTTACTCCTTTTCTTAAATTTCGTGGAATGACGATAAAAGGTTGGAAAGAAAAGTTGTTTCCTATTTTATGCATATGTTTTATGGAAATAGCTACCAAGTTGTTTGGTGTTTTGGAAAATTTTCGAATGTTGTTTCTAAAGGTATTAAGTTGGGTAACATAATTAATATTCTTTATTAAAGTTCTGTATACCCCACGGGTGTAAAGATGCATTAGCTGATTGATGGTGTCTTCTGTAGAGAAACATGGGAAGGGGTCGTTTTAGCTAAATGTTTCATTATTATCGGCACTTGCTGTAGCCTGGATTTTCCTCTCGTAGTTTGCACAAATAATTTTATTTTTAATGTTAACTCTTCTACAGCTTTATTACTAATATGTTTCCACAAATAAATTAGACACACTCATACTTTTACGTCTATATAGCTTCACCTCCCGAATAACACTACTCTTGTATTCGTTTAGTGCTACCCGATGCACATGACATGTCCACCCTCACATACTTTGTAATACTGTAGGTAGCCACATGCATATACAACATCCCTTCCAATTTTACAAAGATTAGATAAAGTATAAAACTATTTTACTGTGCGTTCTCATCTGAGCTTGCTTTACAATTAATTGCAATCGATTTGGAATTTCTCATTTTTATAGTACACATTCAAAAATATTCCGTATCGGTATATAAATTTTTATACACGTAGCTCAATAAGTGGAAAACTTCCCTTCTTTTATATAAGGAAATTTTCAACCCTGCATAAAACACAGCAAAACTGACAGCCATTTTTTGTTTTGCACAGCAACTTGTTTGTTTTGAAAACAAAGATTATTTTGTAATTTTAAAATGTTGTGCTAATAAATAGCCGTAGGATGATTTTAATAATATACATCTCTAGTTTTCAATTATTATTTTATATTTCGCGGAAATGGTTTTAATTGGTTTAAATTGTATCACCCAGAATATAATGAATATTTTTAATAGCGAAGTTCGTCGCGTCGTGTTTATCCTTTGTAGATTTTAGTTTTGCTACCGTTATTTCTAAGATGTTTTGTGGCCATTAATCAAAAATCTCTTGTAAATTAGTTTTACTTATGTTGTTAATAAAAAAAATTGTGTTGGAAAACGTCACATATACAAATGAAAATAACACACATAATCATACAAAAATTTCCCTTTGCAAATAATTGCAATGCATTCAGATGAGAACCAATATTTATGACGAAAACAATATCCTTGATTTCAATACCACAACACTGTGCTGTATTGGGAATTACAGTTTATTTGTTCCTAGGGAAGATAGAAAAATAAATGTGAATCTGGCAATACTTGTTAGATAAAAAAGAAATAAAAAAATGTGTATTGTACTCAGTGCTGCCAGATCGTAAGATTTATCTTTTTTTGAAAGATTTTGTGTCAACAAAAAAGATAAAAAGATTTTTTCCAAAATAAAAAGATTTTCTTTAAAATGTCTATCTTTGTTCAATTCTAATATGAACAATTACACATTTTCTCCTTGACAGAAATTTTTATTTTTTATATGAAACCAAAATTGGCTTCTAATATTAAAGCTAAGCGGGATTTGCGAAAGCAACGCACCTAATGATATAAAGCGGCACGGTCATTAAAGACCATTAGGCCCGTTGCACACTCGAGTTATGTTTTTTAGCAAAGTGAGCTATGTTTTAAGATCACAGCTTCACGGTTTTCTTTGCAATGCCTAAATAAGTGAAACCGAATTCGTGAAGCTTAGCTCAAGCCACTCGTTCGCCCCAATTTATTTAATTTCGCAACCTGTGGGTTAGGAACATATAGCTCACACCACACCGCCCATTCTTTAGGCAATGTGAGCTAATTAATTATCCCCAAGGCGAAAATAAAAAAAACGTGAATCTGTAAAATTAAAACAGCTCACATCAGTCTAAGAACATAGCTCAAGTGTGCAAGACGGGCCATAATCCTAAACAAATATTAAATAAAGCGTTAAAAAAGATTTTTTGGTCGAAAAAAAGATTTTTTTTGTCAAATTAAAAGATTTTATAAAAAATAATCTGGCAGCACTGATTGTACTACACAGTCAGCTTAGGATTTTGAAGTATATAAAAGGAACAGCACGAATCTTGTAAAATAAAATGTAATAAATATTCTAATAAACGTATTCATTAACATACTCAACCTCAGGCTTATAACTACAGGCTTATAATAATCGATACTTTTACTTGGACTAAAATTAAAAAAAATTTCCCTTTTGAAAAATATTTTTAATTGATTCCGGTGGGCTGTTCTGATAGTGATAAGGGGCGAATGACTCAACTTAATACCATTTGACCTACAAAATTCTCAAACTCACATTCCCCGAAGGGTGGTCCGTTATCTGTGACGTTGTCCGAAGGGAACCCAAAAACCAAAGATGAAGCTTTAACTTCGAAATTACCACTGGAGCTTTACTATTCTTTAACAACAAATACACTTCTAACCATTTGCTAAAATCATGCACAGAAATCTGTTCTAATTTACATGATCTACATACACGTTTAGACAAAATTCTCGATATCTTGACCAATACCTAACCACCAAACAACGGATTTACAAATCTTTTTCATTTTTACTATCCCTATAACATATGTTGATCATGCAATATTTTGAGGATATCCAAGTGCATATTTTTTGGAACTATACAATGCGACAATCATCCTCAATATCCAAAGAGTTCCTTAAATTATAATATGGTTTCCAATCTTTCGGTATATCACGAGGCCAACGTAACTTTATAAAATTATGTAACGTAACCAACCTTACATCTCCTTTTGTTTCCCTCTTAATTACTTCTTTTCTTATCGGAAAATTTTCTGAATGATTAAACGACAATAATAGTGGTTCTTCTAACTCCGTGTAATTAAGTAAGGGTAAAAGAGATAAACAATCAGCATTTTTCATAAGCGAACCTTTTCTATATTTAATTGTGTGATCTAATTGTGATAGGTAATTGCCCATCGCTGAATTCTTTGAGCGGCCACATCTGGTAATCTCTTTTTTTCATTAAAAATCATTTCCAGTGGCTAATGATCGCTGATAACTGTAAAACATTTCCCCATGAGATATTTCATTACTCCAGTCCAGACAAACGGTTTATTTTTTAATTGATACAATGGAAACAATCTTGATGACAAATTAGGTAAAAACTTGCAATATTTTTTGGAATTGGCAAAATCTCAATGGCTTCAACAAGAGTTAGGCTTAAACCCCCTCCAGGACCTAAGTAAGTAACGGAATTCATAAAAAATACACATTTATGTATTTAAATTAATCCTAATATTGGATTTTTCTAA
The DNA here is from genome assembly GCA_932526605.1 of Nephrotoma flavescens. Taxonomy (NCBI): domain Eukaryota; kingdom Metazoa; phylum Arthropoda; class Insecta; order Diptera; family Tipulidae; genus Nephrotoma; species Nephrotoma flavescens. The sequence continues at coordinate 190,186,386 of OW052222.1, read as the reverse complement.
AGCCGCCAAAACTGATATTAACTTCTGCTAACGACACATGGAATAGTTAACGCTGAAATTGAAAAAGTCCATTTTGTGTGTTAATCGTTACAAACTTTTTTGATTGTTCAGAAAGGGCCAGCTGTTGGTAAGCTCCCGATGAATCCAGAACACAAAAGCAACTATAACTAGCCGAATATATGTTTCACTAAGCGGATAATGCTCCTTACTAACATCTGGTTGATTGAAACTTTAAAGTCTCCACAAATTTGAATTTCCCTTGATTGTTTGGGAGCAACCACGACGGGCGATGCCCAATTGCTAAATTTCACGGGAACTAACACGCCTTCGTTCACTAATTTATCTATTCTTCAATAACTTTATCTCTTTAAATGAAATGGAACGGAATATGCCTTACAAAATTTAAGTTGTACGTCACCTTCAATTATAATCTCAGAATCGTGCACCACTATCGGATTTCTATTGCTCGAGTTCACTACATTTGAAGCGATTTCCCTAATCTGGACTAAAATGTCTTCAACCCTGCCATCGCCATTCACCAAATTCACTTCACCAACTCGATCATTTAAAAAACAACTTTTACCATTAGTGTAAATTATTGATAGCCAATCCCGCCCAATAATGGGTATAAAATTCGCCTTCGTGTCTAAAACTGTCAAAGTCAACACACCACTCACATCGACACGCCCGATAATCTTAATTCTGTTACCCGATATCACACTGACTGACATAATATTTTCGTTTCCTATGAAAGGTTTTCCCTTAAAACATTTTTCGTAAAATTGATTACTTATAACAGAAATATAAGCACCACTGTCAACTTCCATGTCCATAAACACACCATCTAATAATAATTCAACAACTTAGAGTTTTGATAAATTTCTATGAATTAATAAACGATTTACATTAAAGTTTGTTTGTATTATGAATAATTTACTTCATTGCAATTTCTACAGAATCGTGCAATGTGACCTGGAGTCTACCATCAAATTGATTTTGAAATTGTCTCCCGTTAAAATCATTACCATATTCATGATTACCACTTTGTTGGAACTCCCTAAATCTATTATTCGGCATAATATTATTTGCCACTCGTCCTCTACTTTTATCTTCCTCTACTTTATTGATGACCTGTATCCGCCATTATTAATTTCTGCTCCTTTCGATACTGCATGCCTTATCGCATGCTTTCTAGAATGTCAAATCCTCTTCGATCAATATTGAATTCACAATTCTTTCGTCCCTTAACCCATCCTAACACAAACTTGTCTCGCAACACTCGTTCCAAAAATTTACCGAAATTACACGGTGCTGCCAACATTTTAAGCTCGGGCGATATAATCATTAAGAGATTCGTTTATTTGTTGGTCTCTTTTATAAAATTTGTAGCTCTCCGCTATTTCAATAGTTTTAGGTTTGTAATGGTCCGTTGAAATTTTTACAACTTCCGCGGATGTCTTCATCGAGGGTAATTCGGTATAAAAAAGTGTACATAACACGTCGAGTGTTTCCGGCCCGATCAACGTTATGAATAATGGCATTTATTTGTTTTCTAATTTAGTCTCGTTACATGTAAAATATTCTTCCATTCTATACATATATTGTTCAAAATTTCCACCCGCAATAAAATTTTCAATATTCCCAATTAACACCATGAATCTTATTTCTTTTATTTATTTTGTTTACTTCCTCGTCGCCATTAATATGTTTCCATAAATAAATAAAACACGCTCATACTTTTACTTCTTTATTGCTTCAAATCCCGAATAACACTACTCTTTTATTCATTTAGTGCTACCCGATGCACATGACATGTCCATATGCAACCTCACGCACTTTGTGTTACTGTAGCCACATGCATATACAACAATTACAACTAGCTCATACAATCTTTTTCAACTTAAGCCTAGTACTCAGTTCGATTTCATGTGAAATTTACATACGTTTTTACCCAAGTGAAATTAGAACTGAAAAAATCCACTTCTGTTTTCATTTTGTAGTACTCAGTTCGCCAGCGAAAAATCCAAGTGTGTTCAATACATCAAAGATGGTGCGCATAAACTCTCCAAATTATTTTCATGTGAAAATAATCTCTCGGGGTTTATTTTACGTGAATAAATTAAATTAAATTGACTTTAATTAAAATTTATGGATTTGTGGTATTAAAAAATTTGTTTATTGCCAAACCGAAACAAATGTCAAAATTTCGCGTGAAAATAATGTGCCCCAGACATTATTTTCACACGAAAATAATTTGGAGAGTTTATGCGCATCATCTTTGATGTATTGCACACACTTGGGTTTATCGCCGGTGAACTGAGTACTACAAAATGAAAACAGAAGTGAATTTTTCATTTCTAATTTCACTTGGGTAAAATCGTATGGAAATTTCACGTGAAATCGAACTGAGTACTAGGCTTTAGAAACTAAAACATATTTTTAGCCAATAAAGAAATTATAGAAATTATATAAAAAAATGGTTTCAAATTCTAACTGATTATTTCTTACACGAATACTGGTTGCAAGCATTGATATTGTGGTTAATTCCTCCCGCCTTAAAGATCTGTGGGGCTGCGCTTGGTTAGTGGTGATGACTGCAATACGAAAGCGCGTGGTCGCCTTTTACCATTAACTTTTTCCACAAGCGCCAACCACATAAAATTCTTGAACAAATAACGCGGGGTTTTGTTTGTTAGATTTATTGTATTTATTTCACTGGTTTTTTAATCCAATTAATTTGTTATATAGTTTTAATTCAACTCGTTAACCTTTTTCTTTACACGACACGTTGATCAAAGTTTTTAGGTTAATCTGTCAGCTAAACAAAAAGCGCCATGACGTCGCGAGAGAGAAACAACAAGAACCCTATGAACGCCACATCACCCCCCCACCAGTGCATCGCAGATTCACGATTACATGTAGCGAGCTGGCAGTCTAGTCTGTCGACCTGCTCGCGTAGTTGGTGGTGGCGGTTCGTTGGTGCGTGGTTCTGCGAACCTCACGTGAGGCCTCTGTCGACGGCCTGTATTAATGGTTTTACTGACCGGGGGCGAGGACGGCGTTTGGTTCTCTGGATCGTGATGGGCCCATGTCGCCTGTTCATAGTCCGCTGCGTCCACGGGCGCCCTGCTCGAGGGGGTGGTAGTGCGATTTGTGTCAGCGCGAAGCAGTTCTGCTTCGGTGTGCTTGCTCTCCAAGAAACACGGTTTCACCCGATCGATTGACACTCTAGTGTGTTTGCCTTTGATGTCGAGCACGAATGTTTTTTCCTGTCTGCTCAAGATGGGATATGGTCCCTCATACGGTGGTTGGAGTGACTTCCTGACCGAGTCGGTGCGGATGAAAACGTGGGAGCAAGTATTTAATTCTTGCGAGACGAAGATTTTGTCTGAGCAATGCCGCGACGGTGGGGTTGGGCGGATTCCAGCGAAGTGGTTCCGCAGTTCTTTCACGAAATCGGATTGCGAGATAGGACCTTGGCTATCCTCGAGCAATTGACCAGGTACTCTCAGTTGTTCGCCGAATACCAACTCTGCCGACGTTGTCTTAAAATCCTCCCGATACGTCGTTCGGAGGCCCAACAGGATGGATGGAAGGATTCGTGTCCAGCTATTGTTCGTGTGGCACATAATCGCGGCTTTTAACGTACGGTGGGATCGTTCTATAAATCCGTTGCACCTAGGGTTGTATGAAGTTGTGCGCCTGTGCTGGAATCCCAACAATTTTGAAAATTACCTGAAAAGTTCCGATTCGAATTGGGATCCCTGGTCGGTGACGATGGCTATAGGGACCCCAAAACGGGCTATCCAATTGCTGTATACTGCCACGGCGACAGTTTCGGCTCTGATATCGGGGACCGGAATTACCTCGGTCCATCTTGTGAAACGGTCGATCAGCGTTACGCAGAAACGTTGTCCCTCGGAGATCGGCAAAGGGCCGATGATGTCCAGGTGAACATGTGTGAATCGTCTTGTTGTTGGTGCGAAATTACCTATAGGGCTCTGTGTGTGTCGGCTCACTTTGGCACGTTGGCAGGCTAAACAACCCTGGACCATTCGCTTCACGTCATTTTTGATCCCGTTCCATACAAACTGATCCGTTACTGCCTTGATTGTAGCCCGAACGCCTGGGTGTGATAGGTTGTGGATCGCTTCAAAAACTGTTTTCCGGAACTCGCCTGGAATGTATGGGCGGTTTCTTCCGGTGGATATGTCGCAGTAAATTAGTTTGCGTGTATTGCCAGCGGTGGGCACTTTCTTGAATTTCAGGCTTGTAGTTGATGCTCGGAGCTCTCTGAATTCGTCATCGTTTTGTTGGGCGTCAGCTATTGCGGTGAAATCGATCGATTCAGGAATGACTATGGTCTCCACGCGTGATAGTGCGTCGGCCACGACATTGTTACACCCAGAAATATGCCTGATGTCCGCCGTGAATTGACCTATGAAATCCAAGTAGCGAAACTGCCGGGGAGATGCTTTTGCTGGGTTCTGGGCGAGTGCAAAAATCAGCGGCTTGTGATCCGTGAACAAAATAAAAGTCCTCCCTTCGACAAAGTGGCGAAAACGTTTTACTGCCGTATATGCGGCCAACAATTCGCGGTCGTATGCGCTATATCTTTGTTGCGCCGCTGTGAGCTTGGCCGAGAAGAACTGAAGTGGTTCCCACGCGGTGGCGTTTTCGCTGCTGCTGGTGCTTCGTTGTTGGATAACGGCTCCTATGGCTGTGTCTGACGCGTCTACCATTATGGCGAGCTTGGCTGATGACGATGGGTGACTTAGCATTGCAGCTTCGCAGAGCTGTTTCTTTGATAGCTTAAACGCTTCGTGCGCTTCGGGTGTCCACTCGATCAGGCGAGAATCGTTTTTCTTACTGCCCTTCAGGTACTCGTTCAGAATGGATTGCGTTCTGGCTGCGTGCGGAATGAATGTCCTATAGAAATTAAGCATTCCGAGGAATCGGCAAAGTTGTTTAACTGTTTTGGGTTGGCTGAAATTTGTGATGTGCTCGACGCGTTCTTGCAGTGGTTTAATACCATCAGCGGAGACTTCGTGTCCCAAAAATATAACTTTTGACTTGTTAAATTGACACTTGTCGGTGTTGATAATCAAGCCGGCTTCGCTTAACCTGGCGAACAAGATCTCGATGTGTTTCAGATGTTCGGACTTTGATTTAGATGCTACCAGTATATCATCTAGATATACGAAGCAGAAACCGAGGCCCTGGAGAGTCGAGTGCATAAATCGCTGGAATGTGTTGCCGGCGTTCCTCAACCCGAACGTCATTCTTGTGAACTCGTATAACCCGAATGGAGTTGATATGATCACTTGTGAACTCGTATAACCCGAATGGAGGGATCTGATGATACGCTCTAACCAGGTCAATGGTCGAGAAACATGATGTTCCATGAAGCTGGTGAGTGAAATCATGGATGTATGGGATTGGGTACCTGTCTGGCAACGTTACGTTGTTGAGAGCGCGGTAATCCCCACACGGCCTCCAACTGCCATTTTTTTTGGGAGCCAAATGCAATGGGCTCGCCCACGGACTGTTGGAGCGTCTGCAGATCCCGTGCTCGACCATGAACTCGAATTCTTTCTGAGCGATGGCCAGTTTTTCCGTGCTCAGCCGACGTGGTTTAGCGAAGGTTGGTGGTCCACGAGTTATGATGTGGTGGGTCACATTATGTTTGACCGGTTTGGGCGATTGAGTATCGCATATGACGTTCCGAAATTTTTCTAGCAGCACGAGTATTTGTGGGTCGATGGTACTCGAGTTCATCACTCGAATTGTAGGTACAGGATTGACGGACGCGGTCGCTAAAGCGAATAACGATGTTAACGGATCGATTAGGCGACTGTTTTGGATATCCACCAGCAACCCGGATTGTTTCAGGAAATCCGATCCAATGATAGGGATGGGAACGTCCGCTATTGTGAACGTCCACGAAAACTTTCTCCTGAGGCCGAGGTCGAGGTTGATCAAACGTTTACCGAATGTCTTGATAGTTGATCCATTTGCGGCGTGTAAGTTAAGGCCGGGGTTATGGTTTTGTCGATTCGCGACCGTTGGCGGTATGACGGAAATGTCGGCACCTGTATCGATGAGATAGGTGCGATGGGATAGCTTGTCGTAAATTTTTAGGCGACAGTGTAGTGGTGCCTCGTTGAAGGTCGCCATCTGCAACGAAGGAGTTAGTTTTCCGCTTTGAAGGCTGCCCACTTGGGACAGTCTGGTCTGCAATTGCGAGCCGCGTCGCGAAAACGATTGTGGTAATAGCATACTCTCTGTGCGTCGATGTCCTGGTTTCCTGAGCGACGCGAGTGCACTGGCGAAGGCGAGCGGCTTTGATTTCGCGGATTGTTCCGCGGACGCTCTCGACCACGCGGGTTACGTGGAGCACCGTTCGACTTGAGCGAGAGGTCGACGTTGTCTAATCGTTTGATGATCTCGCTAATTTGGGTTGCCAAGGAGGTCTCCGTCGATGGAGTTGACGGGCATGGTGTGATCGTGCTTAGGGGTGCTGTAGCGATGGCATTGACGTGCGACTGTGTCATTGTTTCCAACAGTCGGTCGGCGAGTTCCGCCAATCGCGCAAGTTCCAGTGAGTCTGCCGTTGGTGTTAGGATTTCTTGGGCTCGAATAGGAAGCCGTTTGAGCCAAATTTCTTTAAGGAATTTGTCTGAGATGTTCGTTCCGCCATACCTTTTTAATTTACGTAATAATTGCGAAGGTTTCATGTCTCCCAGTTCGGCTCCGTGAAGTAGCTGGTGAATTCGGGCGCCATCTGATTCGCAGAATCGTTCTACTATTGCCTTCGACAGGTCGGAATACGGTGTTACGGATTTAGGGCCGGTTACTACGTCGATCACGTCATTCGCAATGCGATCGGATAACGCGCTTACTAGATGGTGGAATTTGGTGATCTCCTTTGTAATTCCAGCGGTTGCAAACTGTGACTCGGCTAACTGCAACCAGACTCGAGGGTCTTGTGTATTCAAAGTTGGTAACTTCACGGCGATATGCGCGACTGAAGCGCTCGGTATTTGACCGGCATTAGGCGGAGTTTGATTGGTAATGTATCCGAGTAACGTTTTATTTACCCTGTCTTGAATGATTGATTCAAGATCGCGCGGGGGCTCCTCGTTCGCTTTTGTCACTACGTTTTCCGAGGCCTCCGCCGAATCAGTCGGGATCGGTTTATCTTTTCCGTTGACCATTGTACTGTGTGAAAATGGTGGTGTGGATGGTTCGATGCACGATGACTAAATCGGGAATTCCGTTGCCTCGCAATAATTGAGGAGGGTATATATACTGTACGTTTTTTTATTTGATTCAGCACTTATAATTTATTTTGTCATAATCCCTAATTAGGGTTGTCGTAGGTCACCAATATGTGGGGCTGCGCTTGGTTAGTGGTGATGACTGCAATACGAAAGCGCGTGGTCGCCTTTTACCATTAACTTTTTCCACAAGCGCCAACCACATAAAATTCTTGAACAAATAACGCGGGGTTTTGTTTGTTAGATTTATTGTATTTATTTCACTGGTTTTTTAATCCAATTAATTTGTTATATAGTTTTAATTCAACTCGTTAACCTTTTTCTTTACACGACACGTTGATCAAAGTTTTTAGGTTAATCTGTCAGCTAAACAAAAAGCGCCATGACGTCGCGAGAGAGAAACAACAAGAACCCTATGAACGCCACAGATCCACGCCCCTTGGGTTATAGATTTAAGCTGATAGGTTGAAATAGAATCCCTGGTTGACTATTGGAAATATCGTTTTGTTGAATTGGCATCATATCCATCTTTGGCGTTTGACCCTTAGTTTGTTGATGAAACTATGATGATTGAACCGAAAATGACAAAAATAATACCAAAATCGATTATCCTTGTTCTCATTGGATATTGCATGTAACTGTTCAACGTTTTTCAGGTACAAGTTGTTCAGATATTCCGGATCAATTTTTATGACCTTTTCTGTAATGTGTGTTCACAATACCGCAATGGCAGGATTTGGACTGTTTTTCTTCCTTAATAGTTGGTAAATATTCCGTCATTAATTTTAATAGGCTCGTTGTTGTATTGCAACAGAAAACTTCCTTTCAAATATTTGATAGTGAGGATATTTTAAAAAATATTCCCGTTGAGTTTTGTTGAATTGGAGTTCGCGTCTAGCATTCGCACCCTTTATAAGCTGGTTAATATACAGTGATCTTTCTTTACCTCTTTCGCAGGCACCTCAATTCGCAGATTGTTGTGTCACGGAAAACGTTGCATTTCTGAGCAATTAAAACTAAATAGTTCTGGTTGAGTAGAATTTCGTTGAACTCTAGATATACTTGCTTATTTTTATTTATTGTTGTTCTGGTCATGGTATATGGTTGTAGGCTACTTTACTTGTTTTGCGCAGCCATTAATTCTTTCCGGGGAAAAATGGCCAACACACTTGACTGCCTTTAGATCCAGTTTTTGTCGTTTTTCCTTTGGAAGGTGCATAAACCCCTCTGACCAGAAAATGATTCAATAGATGCACTGCCAAATTGACAAATTGATTAGCCCGTCTTCTGCGAATTTGATCTTTGCCACAACTTCCTTTTTTTGGTTCATAAAATATACGCAACGAAAATGTAAAAAATCGTTCTTTAAAAGCAGCAAATACCTCAAACCGCCAATCGAATTCAATTGCATTGCCCCACAAACGCCCAAATGAATAATTTTGCCACATTCTTTTGGCTTCTTTTCACAAAATTTATAACTTCCACGATGATGCTTGCAGTAGATGCACGTCTACGAAATCGATTTCATTATTTCGTAAAAATTTCTTCACGTGTGAAACGTTCCGATGTTCGAGTGGTTCATGTGTGAAGTGAATTTTTCTTGATCACCCTTTCACGTCGAACTCCCACCTATATAATATTCTTCAGTAGTTTGCAGAGCTTGATATACGAAAATAAATTCTTATGAATTTCCGATATTTACACCATTTTCCACTGTTATGTGTGATGATGCCTGCACAAAATTCTCAAACCATTCACGTAGATGACACATATGGTTGCTATAGCTCCCGAGACCAACACACATGTATTCTTATCTTCTGTTTCTTGTTATCTGAATTGTTCTGTTTATTCTCCTGTATACAATCGCGTTTCCAATGACCACCCTGCGCTACAACGAAAACAATTGCCATGTGGCTTACTAGTGCTGCCCTTAGCTTTTTGTTGTTCTGTTCCGATGAATGACACTTTATTGAATCGGAATTATTCTTCGGAAAATTCAGTTTGGCATTATCGCTTCCTTTCATTCGTGACCCTGCGACTTCAACCGAAGCTCTTTTGCCGTTAATAGCGCACGTAAATGTATGATAACTCATTGAAATTGCATCCGCAATCGTTTTTTTTATCGGTGCCTGGTCTCTAGCATTTGGCGCATCTGAATTTTCCATATTAGCCAATTTCCATCTCTTTGCTATTTTTCAATATTCACCCGATCGCCTTCCATTTTGAATAATGTGTCAAACATGCCACTACTTTAATTAAATTACACCAGAGGCGTGCGTTCACTAATTTCAATAATTAGTAGTAATGATAAGAACAATGAAAACGATAAAAATTATAATTATAATATAATGTTCAGATTGATAAGAGGTATGGCAAAATTCTACTGTTAACCCATATTAGCCCAGCGATCTATTTATAGATCAATACAAAAAATCTCTTAAAAAGAGAATTGGAGAAATTAAAACGGAATATTTTTACTGCAATGTTCTGTACCTTAGAATCGTGTTTGGGGTACTCGGCTCCCCAAGCGTATTTCCACATTGAATAGAAGACACTATTTATTCCAAACTCATATTGTTTCGTTCGACTTTTTAATGTATTGGGCATTTACCTACGTAAACAATGTCATTTTATATCATATTTCGTGAGAGTTTTGGTATCAGAGTATTCAAATGCAAACTCTATAATAATCGTGTATGGGGAGCTGTATACCCCGTATTTTTCTCAGTAACGTTTGTATGTAATGCATTTTTTTCTTCGATTTTACACGTACATAGATAGCTATGATCAAAATTTGAGAATTCGATAAAAGTGCAGTTAGCTTTTGTAACGCATGTTTTTATAATTCAGTTGTGCGTATAGTGACAAGTACACAGTGTTATTTCATTCCTAAAATTTGTTTATTGTAAAACCGTTGAATTTTCAAAGGTAAGTTTATTTCGAATTGGTCTAAAACATTATAGTTTTGGTTTATTCTTGGCAAAGTCAATTTTACAATAAATCTCTTTTGATTTACGTTCATTTTCAGCTGTAGAAATGGATAGAATTGTTTATTTGGCAAATATTAGGCGTGATTTATCTAAAGAGGAACAACAAGAACTTGCTGATTATTTTGATAAAGATGATGATGTTGAAACTGTGTTGCAACCGATTGGTGGACGAGATCATCCTACAGCTGCACTATTATCTAACGATATAATCGATTCTAGAGTACATGATCATTCCGATCTCGACGAAGATTCAAATAATGAACCCAACAGCGACGATTCCGATTTTGATACCCCAAATGCAAATGATGCACCGCTTCAAGATGTTCATTTTATACAATTAGTTCAAGATATGGAAAATGCTGATGTCAATCATAACGAAGGAGGTTCTGAGGAAGAAGCTGAAGTTGCAATCGAGGCAAACCGAGGTCAAAAATATACAGGACAAGGCAAAAACGACAAAACTATTTGGTGGTCGATGCCTTCTGCTTCTGAAAAGTTGAGAACCGAAGACTTGAAAAAGAAGAGACTGGATTCTGTGCCTTGTACAACCGAAACTTTTACTAAAAAGCTAGACGCATTCAAGCGCCTCTTTTCAACATCCATTGTTGAATGTATGGTGTTGGAAACAAATAGAAAAGCAAAGCGGACGTACGAAGCGAATGAACGTGCACAAAATCCTACAAAAATGCGACCTTGGAGATAAACTAATGTGGATGAAATTTACGCATTTATAGGCATTTTGCTTAACGCTGGTGCTGAGAAATCAAGCTTAGTGGCAGCTAGAGATCTGTTCCACAAATCCAACATGCCATTTTATAGAGGAGTGATGTCGTTGGAGAGATTCGAACAAATTAGTCGATTTTTACGTTTTGATGATTCGAGAACTCGTGCAGATAGATTAAGAGAAGATAAACTGGCTCCTATCCGTCATATGTGGACTTTGTTCCAAGCGAATTTAAATTTGCCGTTCATTCCATCGAAAGAGCTCACGATCGACGAGCAGTTGGTTACTTCACGAAACAGATGCAGCTTTCGGCAATACATACCATCGAAGCCAGGAAAGTATGGCATCAAAATATTTTGGATTGTAGACGCCGGAACAAATTATCCTGTATCAGCCGAAATATATTTGGGAACCCAACCAAACGAGCAAAGATCCACTGGGATTTCTCATGCCTTGGTAATGCGACTTGCTCAACGCTATTTGAATATTGGTACAAATATAACGATGGACAACTTTTTTACTAGTTATGGACTGGCAAAAGCTTTATGGGCCTGTAACACAACTCTAGTTGGCACAATTAGATCCAACAAACGTGAAATACCATGACTATTCGCATCAGTAGAGGAAGCTAAGAAACGAGGTCCGTATAGTTCCGTTTTTTGCTTCTCGAATGAAGTGTCACTTGTGAGTTACACTACTGATTCCAAAAAAAATGTCCTCCTACTGTCGACTGCCCATGCCTCAGAGGAGTTAAATGAAGCAACCAGAAAACCAATAATTATTCATGATTACAATGAAAAAAAGGGCGGCGTTGACACTTTTGACAAAATGGTTCGTGGCTATACATGTAAAAGAAAATGTAACCGTTGGCCAATGGTACTATTTTATAATACACTGGATGTGGCTGGACTTGGAGCATATCGATTGTTTGAACTAAGTCATCCAGCTTGGAATACTAATAAATTCGAGAAACGGAAAATTTTTCTGAAGGAACTGGCACTTGAGTTGGTTCAGTCACATTTAGATAACCGAAGCAAACTTCCTTTGAAACCAACCGTCAAAACTGCAATGGAGTTAATAGGGTATCAATTCAAACCCGCTTGTACTCAGTTTCCACAAACGCAGATGAATAGTTGGCACGAAGATGTGAGCAATGTAAGAGCTTCCGAACGAAAAATAGAGACACGAAAACAACTGCTGTGGTGCTGTCTGTGATTTATGTATTAAGCCAACATGCAGTAAGCACTATATTAGGGTTTGCGAACCATGTTACCTTCTGAAATTCAAAGAATCTAATTCTGACGAAGAAATTTCTGACGAAGGAGATGCTCATCCACCACAGGATTCATCTAAAAGACCACCGTCGACAGCCAAACGAGCCCGCATTGGTTCAGGCTCATCAATACATATATCAGACATATGAATTCCATAATTAATAAAGTTTCTGAAATCTTTTTGTTATATGTTTTATCTTATATTTACATATTTTATGAATACAAGAATTAATAAAAATATTATGAAAAAAATTATAATTTGTAAATGTTGTTTTTATAACATCCTTGATTTGTTGCTTCAATTTCCAAAGAAAATAATGACTTGATCTATACAAATTACAAGTTAACCTATACTGGGGAATACAACTCCCCCTAACACAGGATTAAGTTGATGGAAGAGTACACGATTCTAAGGTTAAATAAAAATCCTTTCGAAAAAATATTTAGTATGGTTTTGCAATCGCAGCGGTGCACAGGTGAATTATTCAAATACCATAATTTTACAGAACACATTTACAATTATATTTTGTTACACAATTTCAAGGACTTTGAAGGTTAACTGTTGTTTTTTATTTTACCAACAATTTTTGCTTTTCCAACTTCATCATTCGAAATATTTACTAAGTAGTTTATCGTTTTTACAAAGAAAATTAATTTGGGCTAATATGTAAGATGTTTTGTTCCATTTTTTTTAGCTAAGCCGAGACACTAAGCGGTGGTGAATTGTCATATGCGCCTAAATGTATTAGTATGAGTTAATTTTTTTATACAATCACCTTCGCCTGAGGGGTAGGCAATTGTTAACGTCATTGCGATGACTGTTTATTGTTGCGTACAATTGTGGAATATACAAAGGTACACGGTTGTCGTTATTCTGGAATTACTACTGGTCGACTTTGAATAACGTTTCTCTATGGGTTAATTTATTGCAAAATTTATTGGACACCGCACTCGGAAAAGACCAACGTGCCCAGGGTAATAAAAAGGAGCGATATTCGCCAATAAGTCCTACATGTCCTAATATAACATCATATTGCATCCCAACAACACCAATCTCTCAAGCCAATCTCTCACTCCATCGTTCAAATGAGCGGGATCCATAAAACTAGGCGCATACATCGAACTACCCAGTATTGGAACTTGAAACGTCGTATCAAAATGGAATGTTTAGCAATTGTACTACCTGAAGTAGAAAATGAAGATGACGGTCCTAGACCTTATATCACCATCCAAATAATGCAGCATTCAGTCAAATGACTCATGGATAGTAGAGCCTCGATACGCGTATTAGGTTGTGATGCCGAAAAGTTAACCAAAGAGACCGGAGCCAAGTTACAAAAAATTAATTCTATATAGTGCGCACGGCAGACGGTACACCTAATCAAATAATAGGCTTCATAAACGTACCTGTAACTTTAAGAAACAAGACAGTTATGATTAGATTTTACATCGTTCCTACATTGCGAGCAAACTTATATTTAGGAATTAATTTTTGGAAAGCCTTTGGTATTTCTCTTGCTTTAATAGAAAATATCGAGAGTAGTGATCCATATTTATCTAAACATAATCTAACAGATTTCCAATTAGCGCAATTAGAAGAAGTAACAAAATCGTTCCCGACGTTTGAACAACAAGGACTAGGAAGGACACGTTTATTAGTACATAAATTGATGTGGGATCCACGGCACCCATAAAACAACGGCACTACCCCATTTCGCCAGCGATACAAGCCATAATGAACCAGGTTATAGATGATATGTTAAAGAAAGATGTTATCGAGGAAAGTGTAAGTGCCTGGAGCTCCCCGGTAGTTTTGGTGAAGAAACCAAATGGCAAACCGCGCCTTTGTATCGATTCAAGGAAATTAAACCAGGTTACGAAAATGGATGCGTACCCTGCACCCAACATCGAAGGCTTACTGGGAAGATTAGGTGACACTAAATTTATATCAAGCATCGATTTAAAGGATGCCTATTGGCAAGTTCCTTGGAGGAAAGAGAAAAGGATTCTAAGGGAGGATTCTAAAGAGATTTTCGCTTTTTCTATACCGGGGAGGAAGTTATATCAATTCAAAGTAATGCCGTTCGGCCTTTGTAAAGCCGCAGCTTCTATGCGCCGTCTTATGTATATTGTTATCCCCCATGAGCTCCGTGAGAAAATATTCATATACTTGGACGATTTACTGGTGGTTTCGCCGACATTTTGCGAACACTTGAAGCTTCTAAAGATAGTCGCGCAGAAAATAACCAAAGCAGGTCTAACCATTAACCTGGAGAAAAGCAAGTTTGCTCTAAGAAGAATTAAGACCTAGGATACATCGTAGGAGAAGATGGTTTAACTACCGACCCCTCAAAAATCAGTGCAATTTGTGACTACCCTCCACCAACGACAGTAAAACAACTCCGTAGATTTCTAGGAATGGCTGGATGGTACCGTAGGTTTGTGTCAAATTTTTCAGAAATCACCGCACCCATTAAGAGACGATGCAAACCGAGAAGATGTAATGGATTTGTATCCCGGGGAATTTGAAATCGAAGAGTAGTTAAGTTTAGGAAACAGATAGAGGAATCATCAGAAAGATTTCCAAACTTAAAAATACTAAACCAGAAAATTTATATCCGAATAGAGCCAAAAAATGAACAAATTCTAATAGATTTACCAGTTTGGAAGTTGTATGTACCTTCAACCATGACAACATCACTTATTATAACGGTATATCCATAACGTGGAAGAATTTTTGATTTTCCTTTTTAAATTAGTTTTTCTTAAATTTTATTTTTCCAATATATCTAATATTTATTTAACACTATGAATACATATTTCAAAATGGAATAAACTGTGTTTTGATTGCGACCCGCCGGAAATGAAATAATTTTTATAGCGTTCTCATGCAGAGTGGTTATTATTGGTGTACCTTTCAGACATTTTTTTTTTTTTGGGTGATTTGGTATAGATAATTAGCGTAGCACAGTGTTTATTTTTTTTGTGCGATGGTATATCGGCGTAACGAACCCTCCCAACCGACATAGATCTTACCCATGGTTATAGTGTGCTAAAACCGATACTACCCAAAGCCGTCGTTACAAAACGGAGCCACAAGATGCTAGGTAATAGCGCGCTCTTTAACTCCAAACTAATATTTTTTATTCAAATTTTTAGTTAAAAATCGACATAGAAATATTTTGCTCTGAATATTGATTGGGAGCCACTATCGGGGGCGCTATCCACTTCAATGGAAAATTTGAAAAGGCCTTTATTTTGTAAACCCCAACGCTGACATCTGCGACTAAATTACCTCCACCGACTGAGCAGCGACATATTGGCATGGGGTACTCGGAAGAACCTTGTTAAAGTTAGCCGACTCGCTCCAGCCGAAAGATAATGCAGATAGTGTCTTGACTATTATTGAACTATCTTTATACTCTCGCTCCTATCGATTTTTAAATTCCTACAAACTGAAATAATTTCTTCTTCACCCGAATGATATAACCCGGTCCTAAATTCTCCTAAATTCGAATTCATGACTTATTTTTGCTGTATTCAAGTTCATTCGAATCTGCATTATCGACATTATTCGGCTGGAGCGAGTCGGCTAACTTTAACAGTATATTCATTCCGGCATTAAATTCGTGTCTGCATTATCGACATTTTTCGGCTGGGATGTTACCGACAAAAATCGGCTGTCATTTTCGTTTGATTAGTTTGAATCTACATTATCGACATTTTTCGGCTGGAGTCGGCTAACTTTAATAGGGTCTCGGAAGATACTCTTTGATTTGATGTTTCTTTTTTTTGTTAATTACATTAATAAATTTTTTGTTAACGTCAGCGATACATAGCTGGCGTTACAAAGAATCTGGGTCTGTTTAGAACTCGAGCAGATACCTTTGTAGGCCAGTTCAAACGGTTGAAGGCAGAATTTGTCACAGTTTGTAAACACTTTTTGTATTTCATGTTTTTGTGTTTCTGGTTTTATCTTGCCGGATATTCTCTGGCCAGACCTAACTTCTACAACTTATTTATATCCGTCCTCCACTTAATTGTGCCCTCACTAATACAGGATGCTTTTTATGTTCCATGTCGATACTTTTTTTAATAACTTTTTAATAATTTGTATTATCGCAAAAGCGAGCTCTTCCACATTTTTCATAACATTTTCTCAGACTTCTGCGGCCCTATGTCTGAATACGGTACGAAAACGAAACGACGAGATTCATATTTGAATTGAATCAGATTCGTACGATTCTTATTTAAAATGGAATAGGAATCTTGTACTTTCGTTTTCGAAACGTATTCAGGAATAGGACCTTGATGTTATTTCAACAAATGTTGTCCTTAAGTATCGAGGTTGTGGTTGGTTTATTGGTACACACCTTTCCCTTCAAGTACCCCCATAGGAAGAAATCGGGACAGGTCCAGTCAGAGGATCGTGAGGCCTAGTCGATGTCACCACTTTTTGATATTATTCGAGCTGTGTATGACGAGACACCGTTTTGTTGGAACCACATCATTATAAGTACAAGAAAGTTTTCCAACATGTGCCGATAACGGTCACCAGTAACTGTCACAGCATTGCCTCTTGCATCCTGAAAGATGATGCCGCCGGTCTAAATGGTACACCATACAGTTATTTTCTACGAGAATGTTTTTTTTTGTCAAGAATGGGTTTTTGCGGCGTTAGATGCTCCATAATAAATTGTTAACAACCACTCTCTATGACTGTCAAATGCGAACTGACAAATATCTTCCAAAACAAAATGGCAACCAAAATAAATTCGCATGTAACATAAAAACTAGCCTGTAGCTTAGACCTTAATACTTAAAGATATCACGGAGACCGAATTTATGCCTGTACAAGCTACCTAACTCCACAAACTAAAAGCGTTAATGCTTGTGCTCTGTGGCTCGATTTTTTTTTTTTGCTAAATTTTGAACTAAACTTTTTTGTGGTTACGCTATTCGCCACCAAGTTACAAACGACAAGACTCCTCGCGAGGTAACTTTTCAATTTAGTTGTTAAATGTCATTATTAGGTATTTAATGAAAACTTGTTATTGTGTACAATTTTTTACACGACACTTTTTTTATTTTTAAACCTTTCGTAGTTTATAATAACATTTGCAAATAATGCAACTTCCATATCATCTTCCATTAATTTAATTGAATATTTCCTTCATCCACGCAAAGTCGACCATATATATACTGTTTATATTGGAGGTTGAACCCAGGTTCAACCTGGGTTCAACCTCCAATATAAACACCAAAAGTTAACTTGGAGTTAACTCGACTCAATCCAAAAAATTTCTTAGGTCGAGTTAACTGTGGTTAATATAAACGCCCAGAGTCGAGTCGAAAAACAACAACAACAAAAAATCAATAAATTTAAAAATAAAAATGGCAATTTTTCATATTTTTCTTGTACGAGCGCGTCTGTGGTTAAATTCGGCGGCATATTTTTGTCTTTTTTTCGTTTTTTATTTTATTTTATTATTTTTTTTTTAAATATTTTTCTATGTAACTAGTTCGAAAGAAAAAGTTAGAGTGATTTTTTGAAGGAAAAAATTAGAATGATTTTGACATTTATAACCTGGTTTCGACTCAACCTTAAGATAACTCTCCAATATAAACACTAGAAGTTAACTTCAAGGTTAACCTGAAGATAACTACAAGTTGACTCGACCTAGGTTCAACCTCCAATATAAACAGTATAATAGTCCGGTACACCTTGTTTTTGATGTTACTGCCACCTATGAATGTTTATTGTGAACTACTGAGCAATTTAGTTTAGTTCATAATTTAGTCGGAAAAATCGATCTGAGGCACACAGACATGTGCTGGGCCGATTACTGCGCTGTTTTCTCTAAATATACCGTTCTACAAGAAATACCAGTCGGCCACAGTGACGAAAATATAATAGTTTTCATTAAAGCATGAATCAACGACAGTAATATTTTTGGAGGTTAGTTTCCTCGGACTCTCTCGAAACTTCTCCTAGAAGTAGCATGGATTTTAATCAAACTCAGATCATTTGTTGTTGACTTGAATTTCACGAAAAAATCTTCGGGTAATTTCAAGCATTCGCCATAAACCAACTCGGCAGGAGAAACTTTTAATTCTTCCTTTAATACTGTTCGAAGGCCCAGAGATATTATCGGTAAGGTTTTGGTCCATTGTGAAGTACAATGGCACATTATAGTGGCCTTTAAAACGCGGTGCCACCTCTCTATCATGCCATTACACGCCGGGTTATAAGCATTGGTCCGTTTATGTTTAAAACCCAAAAACATAGACAACTCTGTGAATAAGGCCGACTCAAACTGTGACCCCTGGTCCGTTGTAATGCTGGATGGAACTCCAAAACGATAAATCCAGTTTTTGAAAATAGCGTCTGCCACAGTATCTGCCTTTATATCTGTGACTGGGATCACTTCCGGCCATCGCGTAAACCGATTTATTAATGTCACATAATACCGATTACCTTCTGACGGTGGAAGTGGACCAATGATGTCCAAATGAATTTTATCGAAACGCTTACTTGAAATTGTATATTCTCCAACCGGAGACTTAACGTGTCTCGATACTTTTGACTTTTGGCATGCTATGCATGATCTGTGGCCCTATTCTGGTTTTCCCAGGGAATAGGGAATTGGAAAAATATTTTGCTGTAATTACAAATTGCAATAATTCACAAATATTTATTCCCCGTTCCCAAATGTGTATTCTGGTAGACTGGGAATAATTTTTGGGGGAAAATTTTTTTATTATGTTTTTTATAACGCATGTTGCGACCTTATTACAAGTTTAATTTATTTTTAAATATATATTTATTACAAAAAATAATGTTTAAAAATTCGAAAAAGTACGAATTACAATTCCCTAAAAAAATTGGGAAAAATTAACGTCAAAACTGCTATAAAAAGGAAATATTTTTTCCCAATAAAAAAAATTCCCAAGCGTCAGAATACACTTTGGGGAATAAATAATTCCCCACTGCTAGAAATACGTCACTAATTCCCATTTCCCTATTCCCGGGGAAAACCAGAATAGGGTCACTGGCCATATTTCGAACGTCCTTGTTAATTTCTGGCCAAACAATTTTTTTTTATTATCATCCCTGTCGTTTTTCGGATGCTATAATGTGATAACCTTGGAGAACCGGTAGAAACATCGCAATAAATTTCGTTCTCAGACCCAAGTATCGAAAATTTTTGGAATATAAGGGATTTATTTGTTTCCATAAAGTTCATTAATGTGAGATCTGTGGTCTGATCTTTTGCTAGACTGTCATAATCGGTTGAGCTACCAAGGGTTATATTTTCGATCTTTGACAATGTATCAGCTACGATGTTATCCAGCAATGTACCAGCAATGTGCCAAATGTCCGTAGTATACTGAGATATGAAGTCCAAATGACGACGTTGACCAGGAGAAGCTTTATCCAAATTCTGCTGAAAAGCGTAAATCAAGGTCTTATGATCCGTAAATAAGGTAAATGTTCGGCCTTCGAGCAAATGCTTGAAATGTGTTTAATTGAACTATACGCTGCTAATAATCCGCGATCATACGCACTATATTTGCGTTGCGCGTCGTTTAATTTTACCGAAAAGAAACCAAGTGGAATTCAAGTTTCCGACAATCGCTGTTGTACCACAGCACCAATGGCCATATTGGACGCATCCACCATAACTGCTAATTCAGCTTCCAAAGAAGGGTGTGCAAGCATAACGGCGCTTTTTAATTTACGTTTACAGAATTCGAATGCGCTACTACTTTCGTCAGTCCAAGCAACTTTCCTCTTATCGTTTTTGCAACTTCCTTTAAGCAATTCGTTCAAGATTGCTTGATCTCCCGCAGCATTTGGAATAAATTTCATGTAAAAGTTTGTCATTCCCAAGAAGCTATACGTAAAGCTTTAATCGTCTCAGGCTTAGCAATACTACTTATAACTTCGATTTTTGACTCCGATGGTTTTATGCCATCACACGAAATTTCATGTCCCAGAAAAGTAACTTTAGGCGTAGCAAAGACACACTTGCTAACATTTATCACTAATCCCGCATCCTATAACCGTTCGAAAACAATTTTAAGATGGAGTAAATATTCTTCCATAGAATGTGATGCGACCAGCAGGTTGTCAATATATGGAAAACAGAAAGCTAAATTTCTCAAAACTGCATGTATGCATCTTTGGAATGACTGTGCGGCATTTCGAAGCCCGAAAGTTATCCATGTGAACTCAAAAAGTCCGAGCAAAATATTGCAAAATATTTGCATATCGATTTTTAACTAAAAATGAAAAATCTTAGTTTAGTTAGAGTTAAATAAATTAATTACACGCAAAAATATCGCGCTAAATATAAGTTTTGACATAGAAAATTGGGTGCTCCGGTAAAATCTATCGGGCGCTAATAAAAATTAAAAACGTTGCAAATTGAATTCTTGTTTATAACGTCATGTCAAAATAAATGTCAATTAGTATATTTCAGATTATAAATGTTTGTTTTATGGATGTATTTATTTATCATTTTTATGGTATAGTGCGACACCAGTGAATAATAGCTGCAGTTTCAGTAGAAATTTCCCATTCGGCGCCGAATATTTTCCGAATAATAAAACACGGCTAATGATTCGTACCTGCAATTCAAAAAAATTCTACGTTAGAGCATATAAATTAGTTTGATGTTGGCAACAAGTTGCATGATCGTACCGCTATCCTTCTCCTCGTAAATTAAGTTGAGATGGTTTCATTTTCAAGATAATGATCAAGATAATTTAATCAACTCTTATAGTTTTCAACAGTAATCCAAACATGTCACGGTTTATTGAAATTCAATTATACATAAAACCAGATAGAAGACCAATCAACATGTAAATATAATTATTAAGATATACATACTCGTATATTTATTTAGACGGCTGAATAAATTCCGTATGATAATAACGCGCAATAAATCGTGAAATTTATTCATAGCTCTATCTATAACTATATTAAAATATGTACTAGTGCATTGCGCCCGCGCTAGATTGGCATTGTACCTAAAATCATAATTAGATAACCGCCAAGAATTTCGGTGTCTTTTGATATGATCTGGTTGCAACAAAATCATCGGTACAAACTCGAGTACATAAAACATGTTTGTACTAAAAATTAGTAAAATTTAAAATCCGAATAAATTATTTGCTATAATATCATGACTTAATATTTGTTTATTTTTATTATTAATATTACGAGTACTACCACCACAATAATTTGTTATTCATTTTACTTGTATTTTATTTGCTCTTGTACAAGAAAAAAAAATTTATTCTATCCAGCGTCCGCACTTCCTTGTGAAACCGGCTGTGTTATTTTCGTTTTTTCTCACTATATAAGCAACTCGCATCTTTAAGAATCGTATACAGATTTAGTTGAATTGAGTTTGAGTTAACATTAAATATTAAACAATCGACAGTATTTTAAAAAATAACATGAAGTTCGCTATAATTTTCGCGAT
Organism: Nephrotoma flavescens; assembly: GCA_932526605.1. Lineage (NCBI taxonomy): Eukaryota > Metazoa > Arthropoda > Insecta > Diptera > Tipulidae > Nephrotoma > Nephrotoma flavescens. The sequence continues at coordinate 190,164,624 of OW052222.1, read as the reverse complement.
TATCTTAGCTGTTTTCGCAGCAATGGTCTATGGTGATAACGGTAGACAACATGGTGGCGATGGCCGTGGAGGTGGTGGAGGTGGTGGACATAATGGAGGTGGCCGTGGAGGTGGTGGCGGTAGTTTTGGTGGACAAAGTGGACATGGAGGTGGAGGTGGTGGTCACGGAAGCAGTGGTCATGGAAACAGTGGACATGGAGGTGGTGGTTATGGCAAACACTAAATTTACGCACACTTTAAATACTGCTCCATTACATAAATCGTTTCCAATTTGATTGATTTTTTATTTTTAATTTTAATAAAACAAGTGAACAAAATATTACACAAAATTGTTTATTTTAAGTACCAGAAAAGAATTATGAATATGCCATCGCAGTAAATGCACCCAACTGACACTGAACAAGTCAAGGTAAAAGTAATATTTACTTTTTACTTTTACGAGATCACTGCAAAGTGTTAATTTTTTATTGTGATAACTCGTAACTAATTGAGATAGTGGTGGGAGATTATTCAGGGTGTCCCAAAATTGACAGATCAAATGAAACAGGGTGATAGGGATGAGTTCATTTCCAACAAAAACAGCCAAGTAAACTTTTTTCTAATTGTTGATGGTGCAAAAGTTATTCCACTACACGCAATCACAAAAAAATTAATTTGAAAGAAACCAAGCGTTCTTTTGTTTAACTTTTATTTTTAATACGATCTATAAGAGTATGTCTGTCTTCTGTCAAATAAAACCTTTGGTTTTATAAACTTTTTTTGTTTCTCAAATTTTTTTGTTCATGTTTAAGTGACGCCAGCGGGAATAGAATGTACTACAGAAAGTTGATCCACCTATCAGAAAAATATGCGATACTAATGCAGATTTTAAAATGGTATCTCACACACCGGGCTATTCACAACAGAATATTTTTTGTCAATTTTGTTTTACAAAGTAAGTCGTGTCTGTTAAAAAACGCGCTTAACAAAATTTCGAGTTCTAAAATAGACGCTTTGTCAGAAATAAAACAAAATGAATAAAATATTTTTTTTTTATTAATTTTAAATATTATTATACTGAATTCATTGATTAACTCTTTCATTGACTCAAATCTTGTTAGAGAGTGTAAACAGTTCTTCAATTATCTCTGTCGATTTAATAGTCTCGCTTATGTGGGTGTTATGTTATCGCTGATCACCTCACAAACCTGGTTCACAACCAAATGGTCCTGAATCTGCTGTTCCAATATATCATTTTATAGAGACCTGAGTGTTTTGGTTTGCAGAGGCAAAGGTGAATTTTCACTACTACATGTCACATAGCTAAGCATTGTATCACTGAACCTGACATAGGTTTAGCCAAATATGCGATTTCAATAAAGAAGGACCAATTAATAATACTCGTTGCGTTTCTAGTGGTTCGTGGTCACTCTAACAAACATCTTAATGTAGTAAAGTACTGGCTTTTACCGCATTATCCGACGACTGCTTAGAGAAAGATCATGGTAGTATTCACTACGTTTGTATAGTAGACCAGTTTTTGCCAGCATACGATCCCTCTCATTCAACTCTATATTATAGAACTATATTACTAGGTTAGGTTAGGTTAGGTTAGAGTGGCTGCTATCGCACACTTAGGCCAATAGTGGCCCATTGTGATACCACAGGATCCTATCTCCCCTTTACTCCCGCTGATACCATCTATATTACTAAGAATCAACTGAAACATTTCTAAGGATTCATAATCAATTTAATTTCGGGTTAATGAATGATTGTTCCATTGAATCTTATTCAGGTCACAGATGCATGCCGCTGCTGCATGGGGCATACTGACATGCTGGGTGGGAGGTATAATCTTGTTTTTCTTCCATTTTATAAACACTTGTATGATATACGCATGCAGTTACCCAAAATTCTACACACCCAAGCAACGGTTGCTTGATGTTTTTGGTGAAGTTGTTGTTGCATTGTCTCTCTGCTATGCGCCACCTGGTGAAAATTTTGTTTACGTTAAAACAGTCAATTTTAAATTCAAAAGTGAGTTACAACTCAAATCGAATTTTTGATGTAATAAATTTTTCTAGCTTAAATCAAGTGCAAGCTGCAACTTATCTTGTTCTTATCAGTATCCGAAAACGGAATGAGAGGGAATTGACGAAGCCAGTATGGGTATATATGGGTAAGGTATTGGCTTCAAAATGTAAAGATTATGATGTGGTTGAGATAGTTTACTGAAAGAAATACAAGAGTCTGATAGTTTGCTTTTTATTTTACTCAATTATTACGAAAATATTGATGAAATATTACATTGAATTGAACCTTTAATTGCATAAGGATTGGATAATGGGCTCAGTTACGGCAAAGAGAAATATTTGTGCTAGCATTGCGCTTACAGGTATAATTACTCGTATAATTAAAAACAATAATATTAGCCCGGTTAGTTAATAAACAAAATAATGTTGATTTCGATTGATATTTTGCTACTCTAAAAATAGTATCCTCATTTTGTATTAATGAAACAGAAATGAACTACACAAAGGAACAGAAATGAACTACAAAATATTAAAAAACGGCGTATGACAACAACAAAAAATGGTTTACTCGATCAAAAAACCTAGAGAGAGAAAACTATACTGCGTGTAGCAAAATATTACCCTTGTGGTATTTTTTTTTCAATCAACCATTTTGAGGGCAGTTGGAGTACCATTTTTACCCTCAGTGTAACATTTTTCCTTCAATCGAAATCAACATAAAAGACATAATGATTATATTTATTAGACTCATACTGTTCGTCACATTGATCAGAACAACCATATACATTGACCTGTACCCGACTATTAGTACGCAGCCTTAGAATACCAACTATTTACTTAACACTTAAAAACACAACAATAAATAATTTCCCCTATTATTTATTATTAATTCACTTTCCTCAATTTAATAAGGCTGCGTACCATGCGGGTAAATCGTTTATTACGGTAAAAATCGGTTTTATTACAGATTTTTCGATCAGTTTACCACAGAGTTTTCCAAAAATAATTGATTTTTGCCTAAAAATTTACTTAAAATTGTCTTTTCCCGACTATTGGTACGCAGCCTAAATCACGCAATTTTATTTTGTGGTGTTTCAACCACTAACAATTTTTCGCACTGTTCAGTCTCATGATGATTCATTTATTGTGTTCGTTACATTCGTATTTTTATACCGATGGCACATTCTAGACTCGCCTGTACATATCTCTTTTCCTGCCTGCCAATACAGTTGTGTGAGTAAGGCAAAATAATCAGGTCAACAATTTTTTTTTGGGTATGTTTTGAACCAACTTACACATTTGTGTATTCCTTTCACACTTATTTTCATCCGAAAAAAACACTATAAATATACACACAATTGTGTTGGTTGAACTTCAAATCGAGCGAAATTTTTACTATGCGAGACATACTATAGGTTTTGTACTCACACATTTGTGTGGCTTCAACTTTAATTTAGCCAATTTTTTTTTTGTTTTGTAGAAAAAGGGATATATACAGTAGTAATATAATCGAAGGTTCTGTTCTAGACTACTATATAACCCGACATACGAGTACAACGAAACTGTTATATAAATATCTATATAATGTTACTACTTAAACCTAGAGGTCACTAATCTCACAATAAAAATATCTTTTATTTTCTAAACCTTTAATGAGCAATTTTCTCTGAATATATGTCTCACCCACGCTGAATTGTTTGCTCCCACATAAGTCTGTTCGTCCCGAATGGAATCGAAACTACAACCTATGAATAGTGCAACAATTTCAAAAGCGCTACCTTGGGTTTCTCTCTCTTTATTCTGTAAACTACGTGGTTCATGTTTGTGACGACAAACCAGTTGAAAGTTTTCTTATTTGCACTTACGTCATACCCAGCCTTCATTCGATCGCTTGCTAAATAAATTTTTTCGCTTACAAATTTGTGTATTTCATCAAACTCACCTTACATTTTATCGAAGTAACACAACTCTGTTAATGGAACAGCATCAAACTTAATATTTGCTAATCATTGTAGATTATTCCAGAAAATTATTTTGGCTGGTGTAACCCCGGCCAAGTCGTATACTGCTGATCGATAAGACATCAAGAACAATTGCACTTGTTGATCTCAGTCGCACTGATTTGTATTCATCACCTTTGATAAATATTTCTCCAGAATACTGTTAATTCATACCACCATAGCATCTAATTGAAGATGCAAAGGCTTGCTTGATGCAATATTCTTGTCTTATTCGTCAATTTTAAGAAAATTTTTATTTATTTTTCGTAAACTCTATGGCAAACAGATCGAATAATCTATTCTAAATCCCTTTTTTACCATAGTAACTGATTTATCCGACTATTGGCCCGCAGCCTTAGATGTGTTTCGTTGGTTTTGTGGTAGGTTTTTTTTAAATTTTTTATCTGTTTCAATTGATTAAAATTTTTTGACATATTGTATGGTTGCTATTTAACGTAATTATACGAATGTATAAAAGTTAAAAAGTAGAAAATAACTAAAATTAATACTATTTCAAAATATATCTTTCAATTACGGTCAGTTTATAATTAATATATACGATTTTTATCAAATTCAAACTTCTATTTACAAACAACTATTTTGTGTTAGCCAAATATTTCGCAAATAAACATTTTACCACCTTTTGAAGCAGATAAAAAGTTTGACATTTTTATTCACCTCATTTTTTAACTTTTTAACTTTATATGCGGTATTTAAACCAATTGAAACTAACTCTTAGTACGAGTGAATACCCTATTAAAGTTAGCCGATAGTTTCCAGCCGAAAGATAATGCAGATAGTGGCTTGGCTATTTCAGCCGAAAGTTAAACTCTCTTTATACTCTCGCTCCTATCGGTTTTTAAATTCCTATAAACTGAAATAATTTCCCCTTCACCCGAATGATATAACCCGATCCTAAATTCTCCTAAATTCGAGTTCATGACCGATATTTGCTATATTCAAGACACCATCTGCATTATCTTTCGGCTGGAAACTGACTGCTAACTTTAACAGTATCGAGTGAATTTCCATCGGAACTTCGTAGCGGCTAATCCAGTTGTTAATTATATGATATCAGCGATAGTTGTTGTTTCCTGATTGGGTATAGGATATCTCCGGGAAATTTGCTGAAATTATCACTTATACGTACATATTACCGATTCCCCTAATTTGAAATGATTCTACCACGTCAAAGTCAATGCTCCCTACTAAATGTAGTCTTCCACTTGCACTTCTACCTGCCAATAGCCACTTTCAAGATCCAAGTGGAGAACATTCTAGCGCTCGATAATGTTTCATCGATTCCTGGTAATGCATAATTATTGTTTCTCATTACATCATTAAGTTCTCGATAATCTACACAAAATTTCATGCTGTCGTTTTTCTTTTCAATCAATACCAGTGAGCTCCACGAATGACCCGATAACTCGTTCCGCTCACATGTCCTGAATCATTCGATTGACCTCTTCTTGTTTTGACAAAGGGTAGGTAGGTTTATGTGCTTGGCAAATCGCGGTCTCTGTTCCGGTGTCAGTACTGTGTTCTACGATAGTGGTCCTTCCATTATCTTCCGGTGTACTACAGAAAATATACCGATAAATGTAATCGATCGTCTCGTAATCGCAGCACTTCATTTTTCTGCTTCTTAGTGATATCTTCTGTCCAATTCTACATAATATGTCAAACTATTTCATTTTATTGCATTTCACTAAGGTACTTACCTGTTCACATTTTCCGATGATTGTCTCTTTCTTTATTGTTTTTTACTTATTTGAGGGATTTAGAGCTCTTCCGATCACAACTAAACCACAACTTGGGTGACCCAGGAACTTTCTCCAATCTTTAACAAATAACTGTTTCTGTATTTGGTGATAGATTTTATCGGTGGTCAATTATTCGCCTGATGGTTGTTACATTTGAACCGCTGACTTAAAGTTGCATCTCGACTTTACCGTAGCTCAGAACATCTCGTTTAACATTGAACATGAGGCCATTTGTTCTTAAAAAGTAAATACCTAGAACGACCTCATCGAACCGAGGAACAGTACTTCGTTATTCGTGTTGAAAACTAAAATCCCAAATTCTTATTTTCACTACTTTCTTTCCTAGGCTGCAGGCCAATAGTCAAGCAAAAGTAAATTTTTTGGTAAATTCATTTATTTTTCAAAAACTCTATGGCAAACTGATCGAAAAATCTGTTCTAAATCCGATTCTTACCATAGTAAACGATTTACCCGACTATTGGCCCGCAGCCTTAAAACTTAAAACCACAACAATGGCTGTGTGCAAAACTTAAATTAAAAGTCAGTTTTAAGTAAATTTTTCGGTAAATTCAATTATTTTTCAAAAATTCAATGGCAATTTGTCCTAAAACCGGGTTTTACCGTAATAAACGAATTACCTCAAGTTTGGCACTGGTCAATAAATAATTTTTAGTATTATTTATTATTAATTCACTTTCCACAATTTATAAGAAATCGCACATTTTAGTTCACTAAAACACCACTAATAATATTTCGCACTTAACACCACTTATACCTTTTTTGATCCGTATACACAATTGTGTATGTAAATGTCAATGAAACAATATGAAAAAAAATTGTTGAACTCGAAAGGGTTATTATTTTCCCGCTACTCACTTTCGCTTTTAATCTTTCGCGTACCGCATCTCTTCGATGACTGCTAGGGTTGCGTACCAATAGTCTGGTAAATCGTTTACTACAGTAAAAATCAATTTTAGTACAGATTTTTCAATCAGTTTACCATAGACTTTTACAAAAGTAATTGAATTTACCGAAAAATTTACTTAAAATTGTACTTTTACCAGATTATTAGTACGCAGCATAAGACTAAAAATCGAATTAAGAACATATTTTTCGATCAGTGGCACTATTCTGGTAATCCCCCGGGAATAGGGAACTGGGGAAAGATTTTACATAGCTTTTATCTATAAATCAGTTTTTTCTGGCCTACTGAGAAAAAAAGTTTGATATAAATATTTGTAAATTGGGAATAATTTTTCCATAGCGAAATTATCAGGGAAAGTAATTCCCAATTTTATTTTGTTTTCAAAAAAATTGCCACTAACTTTTTACCTTAGTATGTCAGAAAAAAATTATTTAAAAAGAATTTATATGTAAATTCTTTCCCCAGTTCCCTATTCCCGGGGAATTACCAGAATAGTGCCACAGTTTACCATAGAGTTTTTGAAAAATAAATTAATTTACCGAAAAATTTATTTAAAGTTAACTTTTGACCGACTATTGGCCGCAACCTTATACACCGATTGAACATTCTGGACGCGAGGGCTGCGGGCCAATAGTCGGATAAAATTCAATTTTAAGCAAATTTTTCGGTAAATTCATATATTTTTCAAAAACTCTATGGCAAACTGATCCAAAATCTCTTCTAACTCCAATTTTTACCATAGTAAACGATTTACCCGACTATTGGCCCGCAGCCTAAATAATATTAATAGGTGGTTCTGTTCCAGACTAGTATAATCTGCTACACAACAAAACTGTTATAAAAAGGCTTTAGTGATACTACTTAACCCTAGATGTCACTAACTGTGTTAATAATTATATAGAGAAATCATGAGCTTAAACAAATATTACAATCTCACCTCACCAGTGGCACTATTCTGGTAATTCCCCGGGAATAGGGAACTGGGGAAAGAATTTACATATAAATTATATTTAAATAATTTTTTTCTGGCATACTGAGGTAAAAAGTTAGTGGCAATTTTTTTGAAAACAAAATAAAATTGGGAATAACTTTCAATGATAATTTCGCTATGGAAAAATTATTCCCAATTTACTAATATTTACATCAAACTTTTTTTCTCAGTAGGCCAGAAAAAACTGATTTATAGATAAAAGCTATCTTTCCCCAGTTCCCTATTCCCGGGGAATTACCAGAATAGTGCCACAGGCGCGTGACACTCAATATATATTTATAATTGTATAATATTGCGTTGCGAAGCAACGATAATGAGGAAAAAATATTCGTAGGAAATTATTGTTATACGGAGCGATACCTATTGAGGTAATATTGTACTTTTTAATAATTCCATTATTTATTAAAAACACAATGATCTGATGATGTTACACTGAGGGTAAAAATCACACTCCAAACTGCTTTAAAAATGTTCGAATGAAAAAAAATACCACAAGGGTAATATTTTGTTACACCCAGAGTAATTTTCTCTACTCAAGGTTTTTTGATCGAGTAAACCATTTTTTGTTGTTGTCATACGCCATTTAAACATACGTGTTTAATATAATCAGGATAATAACTTTAATTCGAGTATTACGTTACGGAGGAAATTTTAAATGACATTTAATTCACATCAACACCATCATTCTCCTCAGATTCATCTGAAGAGGAATTTTTGGAACCAGCTATTGTCAATCATCGACATGACATGACAGCGACAGCAAAGATGAAACAAATATATGGACATTTAAAAGCAGTGTAGCTCATTTCTGTTCCATTGATACAAAATGAGGGTACTATTTTTAGAGTAGGAACATATCAATTGAAATCAACATTAGGGTGCGCCACAAAAAAGAAGTTTATACAATACAAAAATTTGTGCCGAACGCATTCGTTGTAAACATTTTCACCGCGAATGGAAATTCGAAAAAAACCGAATGGTGGTATGTTGTATCATTTTCGAATCGCGATAAATGATAAAGTTTCATCATTTAAAACCAAAGTTGTTAGCAGCTGACATTTCATTCTAGAAAACGTATTGCAAGATTAAAAAACGATAAAAGTCGAAAATGATACAACTCTCACTTTTTCGAATTTCTATTTTTTTCGATTCGAAGTGACGGTACAGCATACCGCCTTTGGTCGTCAGTCAATAACAAATTAAAATTAATTTTTTGCTATAAAAATTCGTTTATCATTTTATTGAATTTGACAATTCGATAAAAATTTATATTTGTTGAATGTCGAAAACTCAAAAAGTGTTCGCACTAGAGCATAATGCGGCGCAAATTCCTTTGATGTTTGTCAAAAAATCGACAAGCATTGGATCGTGTGCGTTAAATGTGACATAAATTTTTGTGTCGTTTTCGTGCGCCGCACACTTTCTATTTTGCGGCGAAAATAGCAAGTGTATCAGTGGAGCCTACTCCGTCAACAACCGTGGTTTATATATGGGCACTTAAATACCCGAAATGATCCGAAGGTTGCTGATGCTAAAGGTATTTCTACTTGATCGGTGTTTAAAATTTTAAAAAGTACATTTTGGTAGGAAAAAGCAGTTTGCAAAATGGGTGCCGGATTTGTTAACAAAAGTAAACAAAAACCAATTCGAATGAAACTTTCTGCGAGAACAGATATTGTCAGTCGGTTTATAACTAAAAGAGCATTAAAAATTTGGATAAGATGGGAAAGATTATGGCTACAGTTTTCTGAAGATGATCTTGAAAAGGGTAAAACAATATATCTGGAGAATATCATTCAAAACTTTTGGAACAATAAACGAAATTCGTGGAATGACTGGATTTGGGAACGAAAATTTTTTTTTATCAAGACCATGCACCACCACGTAAGAGTATCTTGACTATGGAAAAATTGCAATGTTTAAATAATGAATTATTGCAACATTTACACTATTTACCAGATTTGACTCCTTCTGACTTCTACCTATTCCTAAATCTCAAAGAATTTTTGATAGAAAGCGTTTTCATCAAATGAAGAGACGCATCTGTAAAAAATTTTGCAGAGCTTCTGATAAGTCGTTAAAAACAAGAGATGTTAAAATTTGAACGCAAAGCTGGACAAAGTGTGTTAGCGCGAAGTTTTTGAACTGCCTCCGGTCTTTGTTTAGCTTTCCAAGGGTATCAACGAGAATCTGTAGGTGTTTTTAATTGTATATTTTGTTCAAAAATAAAATCGAATTAAAAATAACAAATTTCACACTGTAAGATTATAATTAATTTTTGCTACATGTATGTTTCAAGCCTTGTTTCAAAAGTTTTTGTTATGCATGCATACTATAAAAATACTAAGAAGGACGGCAGATATTTAACCAACATCTTAACAGCTCTATAAATTACAATGTTTACTGTTCCTTTATTAAGCATCCATTGGATTGCTACCAGAGCTCAGCGATATTACATTAAACATCGTTATGCATATACGTTAACTGTCACTAACTTCACAATTTAAGAAGGTTTAAGGCTACGCAGAAGCTTCTGTTTTCGTGTGACGTAATAAGATAGGTTAAGAACCTGTCTTCATCGCACAGCTTGATCAGGAAGGTCATGTGTAATTTGTGTGTAAAACGTTTTCTTACTTGATGTCTACACACAATTATCACCTTCTTTATAATTTTGATAAACAAAACTGAAGATGTAATCAAAATACATAACCCAAGAAAAAAAACCGCAAAACGATCTTGAGCATTTAACTTAGTCACCAAAATATGCGAAACGATTTTCTTCGCTTTACAAAAATCAAAATTCCCCAAATTTTTCAATAACATTCAATTTAGTAATTCAAGAATAGCGCACGTAATCTTACGACATTTTTTATTGACAAAATATTAATGTAAACACGATTAGTCTCGTTTACGTAATGATTAGATAGAAGATCAAGTTCAAATGGTGTTAACCGACAGCGAATTACCCTTATAACATGCTTAATTGACAAATGGTAGTTTCGCGATACTGTCACGAAAGCCCGCACACGTTGCTCTCGCATTCTTCAGATCATTAATCATAACGGAATATGGAAAATTCGTAATTAAATTATTACTTACCGACACTACGTAATGTGAAGGTTAATAATTGCGAGAATATTTTATCAAGTTTGTGTATTTTTGTTTTTAATAATTTTTTGCTCGATAGAGTACAGAGACTCTGATATAAAAGTTGAAAATATCGTTGAATATTTTTTATAAATAATTTGTGATACCATTGAAACGAACCACTTTGTGCACATTTAGTGAATAAAAAATAAATTTGATAAAAAAAATGAAGTGTTTAATTGTACTGGGTGCTATGATTATAATTGCGAGTGCTGCGCCTCAATTCCAAGCGGGTCGGAGAACGAGAAAATTTTTTGGACCACAGTTTGGTGGATTTGACGGCTATTATGATGATCATCATCACCATCACCACCATGGACATCATCATCATCATGGGCATGGGCATGGGCATGATCACGGGCATGGGCATGGTAGTGGACTCGGAGGTGGATTTGGTGGAGGTTTCGGTGGTGGATACGGCGGTGGATTTGATGGTGGTTATGGTGGATATCCGGGTGGTTACGGAGGTTATCCCGGTGGTTATGGTGGCTATCCAGGAGGTAAATAGATAGACGTTATGTTTTTAATTAATTCGTGAATTGAAAATTTACATATACTTACATAAGGTGGTGGTGGATTTGGCCTGTCACAATCGTCCGCATCAGCTCAGTCGCAGTCATTTAACGGTGGGTTATTCGGAGGATCTGGATCTGCCGCATCAGCGCAATCACAAGCAGGTGGTTTTGGCGGAGGAGGAAGCTCAAGTGGAGCATCAGCTACTTCGCAATCTGTAGGACTTAATTTAGGGCCTCTTGGTTCACTGTCGTTTTCGGGTGCAACTGCTGGAAGCGGAGTATTTGGATAAACCATAAATTATATATTTAATTAATATAACTACACAAAAATGTTTTAATTTTTGTACATGTATACGCGTAACCCAATTGTTTTGATTTGTAAGCATGTGAAGTTAGCCCAATTTTTCATCCCAGAAAAAAAAATTCCTCGAACAATACTATTTCATCTCATCCCAGTTTTTTCTATTTAAACTTGTATAAGACGGAATTTCTTTTTTAATTTTTTATCTATTCAAGATTTATTCATTTAATTGTTGTTTTTGTACTCTGCATATGAATAAATGATTAAAAATCATTTTTCGAAGTGAAATGGTAATAATTGTTTGTTTTTATTAAAGATGAGAACAATATCAGTCAATATATTATTTCAAGTTGGTAACAGAATAAGGGCTTACAATAACTAAGAGGGCAGTACCAGCCATATGGTAGTGTTAGCGCAAATGGCCAAGTTCCATATGGCCCCATAGGAAGCTACCAGTGATGGTTGTCATGATCTAACGAATTCTCTTTTAATTCACAAACCCTCTGTAATTACAGATCGCGCTAAGGGTCATCATCAGGAACTTTTTCCTATCACAGCTATCAATCATTTAAATAACAGCCTAGCCCGTTCATCTGAAGTGGTTCTTGCTAACATTGATACCAACTCCAGCAACTCTCAACACAGTAGCAGCAGCAATATTAATTCTCCACGCGTTTTTCTCCCCAAATTCTCCGTTGGGTGAACTCTTATCTCAAAGATAGTATATACCATGTATTGTTCAGGCCCTCATATCTCAGCAACATCTGAAGTGCCCTAAGGCAGCCATCCGGGCCATTTTTTTCATTCTGTCGATCAACGACGTTGAATGTTTAATAAAAAAATCATCGATATCTATATACGCTGATGACATGAAGATTAACAAACTGATTTTAAACACCACCGATAAGAGCCTATTACAATCCGACCTCAATAACTTCTCCACTTGGTGTGCAAAGAACAACCTTGATTAGAACGCGGATAAATGTAAAACAATCACCTACTCTCGAAAACCAGCAGAGTCCATTTCTCGTGACTATTACATTAACAGTGATGCCGCTACCAGAGCCAGTTCTGTTCGTGATTTGGGGGTCATTTGCGACAGTGAATTGAATTTCAGACTCACATCGATCGTATTATCAATCAAGCCAACTCTGCGCTCGGTTTCATCGAGCGTTGGCGAAAGAATTCGATGATCCTTATGTTACGAAGGCTCTCTACTCAACATTCGTTCGTCCCTTGCTCGATTATGCTAGCCAGGTGTGGTCGCCTTATCATGAGGTTCACATTAAGAGGATTGAGGCAATTCAGCGAAGATTTCTTCGTTTTGGTTTACGGGGGCTACCGTGGGTGGACATGTTCAACCTGCATCAAGATTGTCTAAAGCTAGTTGATTTACAACCACTTAGTAAGCGCCGGGTTGTTGCAGACGGGATTTTCATTCATCAAATACTAACCAGCGGTATCGATTCTCCTCTTCTGCTAGGTAAAATTAATCTAAATATAAATTCGATAGATTTAAGAACGGTACCTATGTTTAGAATCGACCCTCATCAAACAGATTACGGAAAGAATGACCCCTTCTCTGGAATGCTGTACGAAGCTATTCAGCACTGCCATTTAATCGATTTTAATATGGCGAAACGCATGTTGAAAAAACTTTTTTATTTTTCTTGACTATAGTTTGATATTTTATTTAACTTATTTCTTTTTTGTTTCATTTTATTTTGCTTTACTTTATCTTCTTTTATCTATTTTAAATTTATTTAAATCTATCAAATCTGCTTGTACTAAGCAGACTCGACTTTCGTTTTCCTTCCGTCTGCGATGGGTATCGTTTTGCTTAACTGCTAGGCCCGCCTGGATTAATGCAGAAGTAATATTCTCGGTTCTATTCTCAACTACTATAATCTGCTTGTTGAATAGCTGTTATAAAACAATTTCTAGCGCTACTACTTTAACCTAGATGTCACTAACCTCATAAAAAAATGAAATAATGTCTAAACCTTAAATGAGTAAATTTTAATGAATAAACGTCTCCCCATGCTGAGTAAATTGTCCATCAAATCAATAGGTGAGATCGTAACAATATTTTTCTTTTTTGTACCCTAGTTTTCGAATTATTATTACTGACATTATTAAATTTCTGATGTGGAGCCAAGCAGAAATAAAAATGCATAGGAGACTAAATATTATTACGATCTCGCCTATTTGTTTGATGGACAATTAACTCAGCATGTGAGAGACATTAATTTAATCATTAAAAATTGCTCACTTAAGGTTTAGAATACTATTATCATTTATATGAGATTAGTGACATCTAGGTTAAACTAGTAGCGTTAGAGTTAGTTTTATAACATTTTTGTTACAGATTGTAAGTTTAAAAATAAAAATAGAATATTCGATCCGTGTATAAATACGAATACAATGCGAACACAATGAATGAGTGCTACAACTCGATTCTGACGCACAGTCATTTACTAAATAATGATGATCTTACATAAGACTTTTTGACTTTGTTTTGAGTTTAGTCCTAATTAAGACATTTTTCATATTCTGCACATAGTTAACAACACTGAAGAGATGAAGATACTCAGTCTGTGCGTCCACACGAGGAGTCATGATTCCAGGATCAAACTTTGTTTCTTTCCCCTTTAAATAGAAAAACGGTTTTATTGATAAAGGGAAAAGAAACAAAGTTTGATCCCGGTATCATGACTCCTCGTGTGGACGCACAGACTGGGTATCTTCATATTTTCAGTGTTGTTGACTATATGCAGAATATGAAAAGTGTCTTAATTAGGACTAAACTCAAAACAAAGTCAAAGTCTTAACTAAGATCATTTTTTAGTCTTATGACTGTGCGTCATAATCGAGGTGTTAGTGAATCATTTGGGAGATTATGAACAAGACAGATTAAAAGCGAAAAGAATAAGTGGTGTTAAGAGGAGATAGTGGTGTAATTAAAAATTGTAAATGGTGTAAATAGTGAATTAATGAATAATTATGGAAATTATTTATTGTTGTGATTTAGTGTTGGCAAAATAAAAGTGGGAAAATTATTGTCGAAATAAGCAGTGAGAATTACAAGAGTTGGTGTGGTAATCGTCAAATTCAACGATATTCACAATTCAGTGATATGAACCGGAATTGACAGGACAAAGTCATAACAATTGATGACAGCGGTCTGATTGTAAATATGTATTAGAAGATGGGTGGGTGTTAAGGATTTAACGGTTACGGAGTAAAAATTCAAATTAAAGTAGCTCAATTTCCCGACGGGTGGTTGCAATAATGAATATTGTTACTACATGATGATATGAAGAATCAAGGATTAGACCCAGATAATAATGATTTCGAGGAAACAGAAGAAAAACTAGGTGATAAGCGTGAGCTGGTGGAGGCAGTGGCGCAATTATTGCCTATCATAACTCAAATGTTTGATCAGAAGGATCAAAAATTTATAGACGCAACAAATAATACAGGATTTGACGAGAGAAATAAAACAAGAAATTTAAAGAAATCAAAATAGGCAACGAAAGATTCGAGAAGAAAATAGACGAACAGTTTCTGCAAGTATGCGTCGAAGTGGAGAAAATACAAAACCAAATTCAACTAGTTTAGTCGAATGTTCAGGATGTACAACAGAAGTTGCAATTTGGGGTTCAACGTCTCAGCACTCACACATGATTCTCACATATGATTTATATAGAGAATTAAATCTAAGGCTCTGTGTCAAACTTTAGGTAAAAAAAGTCAATTTTAAGTAATTTTTTCGGTAAATTCAATTATTTTCCAAAAACTCTATGGCAAACAAATCGAAAAATCTGTCCCTAAACCGGGGTTTACCGTAGTAAACGATTTACCTTAAGTTTACCACACAGCCTAAGAACTTTTCACATATTATATTTTTCGGCACGATGTATATAATAAAAAAGTTATGGCGGGATGTTTAATCGAAAACCAATTGATTAGGCTAATTAATCGGATTTTGTCCTTTTTTGATTTTTTTTTTTTTTTGGATTTTGGGTGACATCCCTAATGGATGTGTATCGGAATCCAAAAAAATAAAATCCAAAAACCAAAACCCAAAGTTACAATATCCAAAAGAGACCAAATCCAAAAATTAAAAAATCCAAAAAAAAAACAGGTGGAGGAGTCTTTAATAAGTGAAGGGGAAAATGGCCTACTTCAATCCCTATTGAAGTCGAATTTCAAAAAAATTGGCAAAGAAATTGCATAAAAAAGATCGAGTTGAAAGAGTTTTAAATATTTATATAATTTTTGGATTTTTCACAATTGAATTTGTCCTATTTGGATTTTATATTTTTGGATTTAAAAAAAAAATTGGATTTTGTCCTTTTTGGATTTTTTTTTTTAGGTTTTAGGTGACATCCCTAATTAATAAAATTTAATACTTAAGCATAATTTGTTGTAAAATTAACTTGCTCTTCCGACCAGGATATCAACTTGGAATTTGGAACGCAGCTGGATAATGGATTCAATATACTGACTATGATCTAAATTCGGAACAATTGTAGATGCTTTCGGCATAATTTGAAAAGTTTTCCCTGATATTTAAAACCATGTCGGACCCAAAATCATATATGGTTTGTAGAGGGTCTCCTTTGTCTGAAAACAAATGGAGCATCATCGAAGTGAGTTCAGGTTAGTATACTCGAACAAACTCAAAGGACCAATTTTCAATTGACCAACTTCATTTGGGATGAATATCAGAAATAATAGTAGCTCGTATCGGAAAGAAACGACGCTACCAGAAGGTCGTGGAAGCTCATCAAGAGTACGCAACAGAGATCGAGCGAATATGTATATGCCGATTATATGCAGGGAGCCAAAATGGATGCTTTCATTGACGGCATCCGGGATCCAAGTACGGCGGGTTGGTATAAATATTGAGCGGGCGCCACTCAGGTTCCGCGACAAGGTGGGTCACACTTCGCGGGACCACTGGGAAAACGGACAAAACCCCGGTTTCGCCATCTCCAAAGCAGCAGAAATCATATGAATACAAAGCATTGGCAATGAAGGAGGACCCAAGTAATGAGTCGTTTAACTCAAACGAGTAAGCCACGAAATGATGACAGCTTAAGAAAGAGGTGATATTGATGGGGAAGTTTGTATGACACAGGTGCACACCATTTTTCGAAAGCACACAACCAGGTTGGTTAAAACTGTAAACAGCGACCAACGATAATGCATTCGTCCTAGGTAAAAAAGTAGTGAAAATAAGAGCAATTTGCAGGATAAAATCTCAAAAATGTAGCAAATTATCAAATTGGTTGATCTCTTATGTCAAGAATCTTGGTCTAGAGATTCTTGTATTCTTAAAACGCTAGACGAAACCCGGAAATCATTTAAATAAATTCATCATCTACGTTATCTCTGACATTGGTTTTCATTCGGTGGAGTTAATGTGGTGGCTACATAAATCACCTAGCTCAAGACCCTGCAACAATCTACGGATTTGCATCTGTTTTGAATCAACCTTTCTAAAATAACCCTTTTAAGATCGATGTGCGGTGATTTTGCTATCGATTCTGATGTGTGGTTTTTAGACGTTGCTAACAATATTATTCTAACTTGATCTTGCTCCAGGCTTTCGCTATCCAATGCTCAGATGGCACTCTGGTGGCTTCTGTTATCGCTTGGCGCCAACTTGAACCTGAGGGAACCTCTTTCATGATGCGATTGACTTTCAAATGCTTACGTAAATAAGTGGATGGTTATCGTCAGTAACCACTGTACTACTGGGGGACTATTTGGGAATTCGATTCGAAAACAAGAATACTACTCTACTCTACTACTTTTAAATTATATAGGAATTTAGCTCTCTCGTTCTCGAATCGAATTCTCAAATAACCCACATTTTGTAAATTAAGCAGCGCTTGCACTGATGGGGGTAAGACCGCCGAAAATAAACAATATGTATATATTTTTATGTGTGAATTTCTGAACGCTTGCCCCTGGTAGGACTAGAACTCAGAAGATCACGTTGAGGTCACCAATTTCGCTATTACTTAATTTCCATTTCGATCAACGGTATATCTGACCCCAATTTTGATTATTAATAAAAGTAATTTTTATCTTTTATTTAATATTTTACACTGTATTTATTATATGGTTACAATTAAACTGGTAATTTCTTTAAAATTTTCGGTGTTAATATAGCGCCTAGATGCAGTCTAAAATTATAAATAGATTGTTCGAATCCATAACGATAAACTGGACAACTAGAAAATTTTTTAATTTTATAATCTATTATGTGTTCATCCATGTGACGTCCACCTTAGTTGAAAGACATCTACAGAGTTGCATTATTTTGTTCAGCTTAGACACCGTTGTTTTACTAAGCTAATGTAGTAACGGTTACACCATAAATAATAAAAAAAAAACATTTATTTGAAGCCCCTAAATATCTTCTAATTATAGGTAATACAAACTTGGGTATTTTTGAATAATACCAAAACTGTATTACCGACTTTAACAGTGTATACGCAATACGCATTTGTCAAAACTCAAAATAAAAACAAATGTCAAATTTTTAAGCATCAGTGCTGTTGCTAAACATTTTGATCTCAAAAATATCTTGAAAAATTCTGATCTAACCTCGGTTTTATTTTATAAGTTTGTTTTTAATAATAAGTAATGTAAGTAACTAACTATAAGATAATTTCATCTACTAAAAAATTATAGTTTTTGTGATACACGGTATAATTATATTCGGAATAACATAACCTAAAAACAAAATATTTTTTCTAGAAACGTCAAAATGATTATCCCAGTTCGATGTTTCACTTGCGGCAAAGTAATTGGTAACAAATGGGAAGCATATTTAGGATTGCTACAAGCTGAATACACAGAAGGTGATGCCCTTGACGCGCTCGGTTTAAAACGATACTGTTGCCGCAGAATGCTTTTGGGCCATGTCGATTTGATTGAAAAACTCTTGAATTATGCCCCACTAGAAAAATAAAGTTGATTAATTAAAAAATAAAACCCCAGCATTTTTATTTTTCGTGCTATAGAGCCTCCAAAAACTAAATTTTATTTTTGTTATAAATCTATATACTCATTTTTAGTTTTAAATAAACATTAAATCACAAAACTAAACCCATTTAAAAAAATCAATTAGTTTTTTTTGTTGTTTAATTAAAATTAAGCAAATTTCAGTTCCAGAAAAATTTATTGAAAGTGTGAGTGCACAGGAGAAATTATATGGCTTAAAAATTGGCGTTTTTGGAATGCATTAAATTTTTATACATAAAACACCAATTCCTTGTTTTCCGGCCAATCGTCAAACTTGATTGATATTCGAATACAAAATAATTTTCGTATCTAGAGGTAAATAAACCAAAAATTATAAATTAATTTTTTTTTATCACAAATAATAAAGCCAAAAGAACAATTAAATTTGGATTTTTTGGATTCGATTCAAAAAGTGTTGGTTTTGTTTAACATCTTAATATTTTTTATATAATTACTTCTTAAAACTATTAACAAATAATGTAATGTGTGTATGATAATCATAAATGAATGAGAGTACTTTTGAATTTGGATAATGCACGATGGAGAATGTGGAATTTTGTACAATTTGTAATTTGGTTTAATTTTACAGCTATACATAATTAAATTTTAGTGTTGTTTATGTACTTCCACATTCTCCGGCATTACCTTATTCGATTCCATGAGCAAAGATCATAACTAGTCCCGGTTCTATGATTACATCTTCCGCCATATGCGGATTGTCACATGTCAGCACCAGTACGGCTTGTTTCCCAGGAATTCGTCGACAAACGTAATTATCATAAATTCGTCTATTGTTTTGCCGTGTTTCAAGTGAACTCAAACCTCGTGGCCACCGTCGTTCATGACAATTCTCCATTAGATCATCAAGAATATGGGGTGGACAACCCGACTCGGATAGGGCACGCTTTATCATCATCTGAAATAATTTTCAATTTTGAAATGTTTAACCGCCTGTATACATCAAATATATTCTACTACCTGTAACGCATCGTCCGGGGTGGATATCATACCACCCCATCGCGTAACTCGTGCTCTGGCAAGTGTACTGCTCCATCGCACCACTTCGTCCCGTTCCATTTGATCAGCAATCGCACGCATAGCCGGGTTCGATACACGCATTGCTCGCATAAAATCCTTAAACAGTTGCAATTCACGTTTAAGTTCGTTTATTGTTATATTCTGATCCCCTATTTCTGTCTTAAGCTCTCCTAATTTCTGCTGTTGCTGATGTATTAACGACCGC
This sequence comes from Nephrotoma flavescens, assembly GCA_932526605.1. Lineage (NCBI taxonomy): Eukaryota > Metazoa > Arthropoda > Insecta > Diptera > Tipulidae > Nephrotoma > Nephrotoma flavescens. Next base: position 190,144,683 of record OW052222.1, on the reverse strand, counting down.
AACTCGCGCACACAATTATGATCCTGCAACAACAAATTAATATGTTAAGCAAAATATTACCATCAAAAACGAACTATCGACGAAATACCTTAAATTCATCTTTCGGAATAACGAATCCACAACCTTTTTCGCATGGTACTGGCCGCTTTGGATTATGCTCACATTCCTCTAAATGTGATGGCAACGAGTCCAATTTTAAAACTAATGTACATCCATACACGCTGTTATCACATGATATACATAGTCGTGATAGTAAATTTCTTAAAATCCTAGGTACTGCCCTTAAATTAGCTGTTGTTATTGGATTCCGATCGACCGGACATGTTGGCTGTCGTGATAACCATTCTGTTATGCAAGCACGACAAAACGCGTGCTCACATACGGCAGCCTAGAATTAAATCAAAACAAGAAAACAAAATTGCATAAATTATTTTTGTTTGAGTGATTCAATAAAAAATAAGTTTTAAGTGAAAGCCAATTTTACTTTCGGTAACATCGCGCATAGGCAGTGGTTATAATGAGGAATCTATATGTTCAAAACTATAGAGATGTTGAAATTTATTAAATACGAGATAAGGGGTGTCACATTTTATCTAAATCAATTGTGGTTAATTAAAACAGCATTCTGATTATTAAGATAAATTGTGTTCGTCCTAACTGGATTTTAAATGTAGTTTTGCAGATTGTCCAAGTAGTCGACTAAGACTACTCCTAACAGGCGCTTTTGGCACTCTTATCCCTGGTCACACTAATGCACCTTTGCAGAACAAGATGCCAGGAGAATTCGCTCAGTTCAGGCACGCGTTCAAGTAAAAAGCGATAAGGGCGGACTTTCATGACCAAAGATTTCCTCAGGTACTCGCTAGAGTTAGCTGCAGACAAGCCGCAAAAAAAATCATCAAAACCCTGCTCTTGATTTTTCTACCGACGTTTTTTTATTAAAATGGTTGGAACCAAACCAGAGTTGCACACATAATACCACAAAAACCAAAAGGATTCCTTCGTAGTGTGCAAAGCTTCCATGTTTCCAAACTAAATAGGTTTAGATCAGTATATGTCATTTAATTCACATAAATAGAGTTAAGAATTAAAATGGTAGCATCTGATCCTCAACAATGATCTAATGCTTAAATACGAGCGACGAGCTTATGGTAGCAGCAGCTGAAGTTTGCTTTAAACTTGGTCTGCGAACGGGCTGAGTAGAAAACTTGTGATTAAGACAGTTCATCCCTAACTTTGTGATTCTTGACATTCTTAAATATCTCGAAGAATATATGAACCACCAAAAAAGATTGACTGAGAAATTGAGCTCAGGCATTACCATATTATTTTTTTGTAATCTGAGTTTCTTGATATCTGATTCTTTGAAGAGCAAGGGCATGTTTATACTTATGTGAATGAAATATATTCGGATGTTTGCCGTGTTACAGAATATGGAGCAATCTAACTCGGGTACTCCGTCTAAACTTCCAATGTTGCAATTAAAGAGCTATTTAGTTTGTGCTTTAATGGTTGAAATCCATTTTTTAGCTTTTCTGTTAACTTTTCTCATTTATAAAATCGAATTAAATTGCTTTAATGAAAAACACTTGTAAAATTTCGTTAGTGACAATATTTATTTGTTTATAAGAATATCGATTTCGAAAATTAAATTTCTTCTTCAGTTCCATTTTTACAACTAATTCCGCCCAGGTGGCAAAGTGGTCAGCATGCTTGCTCCAGCGACCGGAGGTCCCAGGTTCGATTCCCGGTGGTGACAAGGAAAATATTTCACGGCTGGTTGGTTTTTAGGATAAATGAACTAATCATTCATTATCCGAAACGAAAATATGATTAGGAAACCTCATTTGAGGCGACCAAATCCCTTGATGGGATATAGTGCCAGAGAGAGAGAGAGAGAGAATTTAATTCGAGCTATTTAGTGTGTATGCAATGTTCCCCAACCTGTTTCAATGGAATTTTTATCCATTTCTAGGCAATGCTAGGTGCGGAGGCAGTGTAGGTACTGCCTGCACCCTCTTTTGCATAGAGATTTATTGCCTCGTTTCCTAGAATGCCATACTGGCCGACCACATTAAAGGAATTTTGATTTTCTTGCCCCTTGAAAGGGTTTTTTTCGCGGTTTTTAAACAGAATGCATACGTTTTTCTCCGACTTGAAAACAGCTATAAAAATGCCAGAATTCGCCCGTTTTTATGGGCATTTTAGATGGGTTTGACAATATCTCTTGTGAGCCAGCGATGTTTGAAAATAAAGAGATCCAATCACGCGATCAAGACCAAATGAAATAAACTACGAGGCCTAACCCCGAAAAACAGACCTTCATTTACTCTCCCAAATAAGTTTCGAAGAAGCAGTGTTGTAATCAATGGCCTCGATAACCTTATGCATAATAAGCAACCCCTACATTCGGTTTCAAAATCGTAGGCTGCTTCCGTAAGAAATGCAACAGTTTCTACCTGAAAGACAGAGGCATACTGTCCAAGGGAATTTGACAAATTCACCTCACAACAAGAAACGCGCAGTCTGCTACCAACTACACCGCCACTAACTGATAAAGAACATAATCAAGGCCCCTTCAGAAATGTGAGATGGAACATCATCTTCCCACTCATATCCACTCAGAGAGCATGCAAGCAACCACTGCTTACTTCTCTCCAGTATTATGAACAAATTTTATTTCAGTGGTTGTAGTATAATCAAGATAAAACTATCGTCAACTATCTCAAGTTAATTAGATTGATAAAAAGAAGTAGCAATACAATTTTTTGCTTACTAAATATTTCTATCAAAATATCACACTGAAGTTTTTAAAGTAGAGCATGAAGTTTTTGGTGTAATAGGCGAAAATTTGGCATGACAATATGAAATAAGACAGTTTCTATAATTTAAAGTTACTGCTTGGTAAAGTAACTGGTTAAATTGAATATACATTGTACATATGTTTCGTCACCTACAACTACATACAATACGACTAACAGAACAAGTCCCAAGTTACTCAGAGTTTTATTATTACGGGGAATGTTTATTTTGACCGGATGTTCCCTCTATATAAGAGGTGATAAATGAGACAAAACAACCCATTTAAATGGCAAATTTCATCAGGCTAAGGTTTTTCAATAAAACTTCAACTTGTTAGTTTTTCTACTCGAATTTTAATACCCGCTTGAACTGTTTACATAAAAAGACGATCTGTTCTCGCTAATGTGAAATTAGTTTGTAATTATTAGATGTTAATCGATGTTAATGAAATCTAAACAAAACGAAAAACGATTGACGTTCACGATTGCTGATTCATTAGCATAAAAATTTAAGATGTAATAGACTAGCCTTGCCCTTTGCTTATGCATAATTTGCGATTGAAAATAGAGCCACTGGAAGCGAAAGTGGTATTAGAAAAGCCTCTGACAAAATGGAACCATCATTGTTCTCACTTTATTACAATACTCCCCCTTGCCGAGAGCAACTAAGTAATCAACATTGCGTTTTTTGCATAATAGACCAACCCTCAATGGCATCAATTGGCACAAAACATTCAGTCAATGCAATTGAGATGCTCTTTAAAGTTAATTAGAACCCGTTATTGCAAAATTTACAGTACAATAAGTATCCAAACGATCCGTCTATTGAGGATTGGGCAGGAACCAAACCTGACCGAAACTTGCATTAAAAAACCAAGAATAGTAAGGGTTAAAAGCAAATTGTTTCAATTGAAAGTACAGTTGTGAGTGGCTCATCCTTGGCTGTCCGCTAAAATTAGCATATACAAACCCAAAGCAAGGCCTCATCTTTTTCGGGGTTCAGTTCCCTGTGCTAATGAGTGTTATCTTAACTAGACCGTACAAACAGTAAAATATTACTCCCTTTATGAAATATCTTCACATAGATTGATAAAAGCATTAACAGACCCACAATGACAAAATGTCCCAGGCAGATTTTCTATAAGAGTAGCCCTAACGATAAAAATCTCTCCAAGACTCTGTAACAGTGGAATGAAATAATGAGATGGCGACCCTGGTAGAACAAGAGAACCTGAGTTAAATGGTACTCAGGCGAGGACCTCGTAATAGTTTTAAGGAGTTGAGGCAGGATACACCCAGAGAATACACCTGAATATAACTCCGCTTTATACATTTAGATATGTTAGCCGCAACTTATTATTTCTATCCGAAAGTACAATGTCGTCAATAATGTTACCGAAGGGCCTCTTCGAAACCTAGTAGAAGCAAAATAGTAACATAATTCTGATCCTTTACTTAGTCGTAAAAGCTAATACGATGGTTTATAGAATCAATAAAGTGGACTACGGAGTTGCCTGAAGCCACTCTGATTTATTGTAGATAAGAGCCATTCTCAATGAAACGACCAACTGACCTTTAATGAGGCGCTCATATTAAAAGACCATTGATCACTAGAAGGATAGAATCGCCGATTCAGGCAGGGAGCTATTGCGCCACTTCACATAAGGCAGTGTACGTTAACAACGATGAAAAATATGCCATAATCGATTTGCAGCTAATGGCCATAATGTGTAAATCCTCTTGTAATGTTTGTGTGTAAAAATTAATTAATCCAATGTTGAAGCTTTTAGGGTTGAATCTATCTGAAATTTCGAAAACATTTAAATTAATGTAGAATCCATCATCAAGGGGACCAAATAGTTGAAATAAATTTTGCAGCGAGAGAGGAAATCACCATCATTTTTTGAGCATTTCATTGCAGATACATACTTTTTTCACCAGCTGCCCTCTTATTTTTCATATTTGATACGACTTTTTTAATATCGACATTCCTATCGGGCAGCCATACTGGTTACTCGCTGGAGAATAACATCTATCTGTTTTAAAGTGATGAGAATTAAGACTTACTGCTTTAGGGCCCATCTGCAAATCTTCAGATTTCACAGATGATTGATTATTAAAAGCTTTACTTCAGTATTCCAGTAAGAAATTTACTATTATCGATTAATAAAAGTGGTCACAGACGGCATATATCGCCACTACCAAGAAGTGGTAAGAATCGATATTGGTGCTGCGTTTCGATAGTATCGTGATGCTAAAAAAGTTAACACGTAACCCCAAAGTAAGATTTCCATTTGCCTTTGGATTCGCGTATATTGGAAGTACATGCTGGTTACCAATAACACATTACAAACCAGAACTAGTTCGGTTTGGACCACCAATGATCCCGTTGTCGTTTCCCGTACAGTGTACCATAGATCGGGCCTAGGAAGCCCAGGAATCTAATATGATAGTTCTACAGCAATTTCCTAAAGCGAGTTTCATAATTATATGATTAAAAATTTGTAATTTTTCTACTACATCATCAACAGACACGTTAAATTGTTTGGGTTGATTTTTACTGTAAAAATCCGAAAATAAGGAAAGATACGATTTTCTTTCTGACGTTTATTTAATCCTGCCCATCTCCGCGCGATTTGTGCTACTTTGGACATATTCAAACCCAGTATATCGCAAATAGCGAATGTAAAGCAAAACGTAATATTGTAACACAAATACACCACTGCCATATTTTTAGTTCAAGTTATGAAATTGAATTTACATTTTATTTTCTCATTTTCAACCGAAAATAAAAAATAAAAATAAATTGAGATGGTAAGTTTTTTTAGATTAGTAATGTGTTATTTAGCTTGTTGCAAACGCAAAGTCACTCCCACGAACTTTTCGATTGCAAAATTAATTTGGGTGAGACAAACATATTTATTATGTATGTAAATATGCCAATATTATTTTGATGATGAGATTACATATGGAACTCAACATGGAGATACTAACCTGAAGCGGTTCTTCGAGTACACCTGAACAAATGGGACATATTAACTCTTCATCAACTTCACCTTGAAATCGTGTCAAATCAAATCCCATTTCTTTCCTCCTATAACTTAGTCACTGTAATCCTTTTTTATGCTGTAAACTGTAAAATGTGCTTCCGCTTTACTAGAGAGATGACTCCAGCATACAGCCACACGCGATATTCACACGAATACACACAAATTACTAACAACAAAAACACGTTTTATAACACTGTTTTTATAATTTTTAAATTTGCAATTCACTTTAAAAACCAATATAAATAAATCCCGTGTTACACCATGTCATATGTTAAAAATCACATAAATTGAATTTACACAAGTTTAGGAACCCGCTAAAACTTAATAAGGATAACAACCCGCTTCAGCCGCACATCAAACCAAGGTACACAATGATATAAAACTACAACAAAATTTTGTGTGCGGAAGTCAATCACTGTAATGTATTGTGTGCACTCTTTGTCCGGTTTTTGTACTTTTTGTATTCTCTTCTTAATTTCTTGTTTGTGTTTTAATATAGTTTTTGTGTTTTATTTTAAAATAAAACTACAAAATGAAAAAAAACTGGACACTGCAACTTTTGGTTTAGTTTTTTTTCGCTTTTTTTCACTTAAGTATTTTTTGTTGTTATGCTGTATGACATAACATCAAACAAGCGTATTCAATTATTTTCTTCATTATTTAATAGCTCTATTTAACATAAATATATTCAATTTAAAGCATGTTTTATGTAATCACTAGTGCTTTTACCAATTCTATTATATAAATCAAATTCGTTTTTATATATAAAATATATATTATTTACTAATTTACTAAAATATTAATCGTCCCGTTACACTAATCAACTATAAACGAGATTATGAAAAACTGCATTATCGATATGTCAAATAAAATATTTGTTCTATTGTGAGCAACTTAAGAGTTCGGTTTGTAGTCCAATATGATATTTTAAAAAAAACACAACGACTGGCAAGGAAGTTATTTGGCTGTGTACCACAAATTATAATTTAAATAAAAACTTGATAGAAAATGTTTTTGGTTTCTAAAGAGATGAGGATTCTTATCGCTTTTCTTCAATTTATTTAAAATATGCATGGCAAAATTTGCAGTACAGTTAATTTTACCAATTTTCCAATATGTTCTTAAAAAAGAATTTCGAATGTTCTGCCGGTTTGTCCTATATATTATATAATCTTTGATATCTCAAAACTACTCGTACGTCAAATAGAACCATATAATTCTTGAACGACGATAAAATGAACAATCCGAATAAATGAATTTGTAAACACCAGTTCCTAAATTGAAACGTTAAATTTTGAGGTTTCAAAAGTTGTAATAATCTGTATTTTTTTTGTGCGAGGTTTTATATCAATAATTTTGAAAAATGTGCTTAATGTGTTGGATAGAATTTTGGTGGCATTCCACACTTAATATTTTTAGTTGCTGTTATCATCAAAATTGAGCGTGCATGGTTTCTTGACGATATATTTTCGTTATAAGCTTCTTTCATTGCAACAACAATTCATATTACTTTGTATCCGTTTTGATGGGTTCAAATCTTCGTTTGACATATGTCTACTTATTAAATAATTATATTATGCTATCGAAGCAACGTGTCAGCACGGCAATCATTAAAAGTCAAGTAAATATTTTTTTGTCGTGTTTTCCAGGAAAAGGTAAAATTGCGCCGGTGGCAAAGTGGTCAGCAAGCTTGCTCCAGCGACCAGAAGTCCCGGGTTCGATTCCCGATGGTGACAAGGAAAAAATTTCATTACTGGTTTTAGGATCAATGAATTAATCACTCATTATCCGAAATGAAAATATATGATTAGGAAACTCGTTAATGGAATTAAAATGCCCGTTACGTGTCAGATACAAAAACGAAGAAAAATAACACACACGTTTGTTTAATGGGCCGCAAAATGCTTATCCATTTTCGAAGTAAGGCACGGTATCCCAGTCTCTACAACAAATCGCCCACGTACGCAAAATTTAACTAAAATGCAACCTTTATTTCGAACCTGGAGTTATTCTCATGCAACGGCCGTTACCAAAGGTCACAACTGTTTCACTATTGATTGTCACTCAACTTTGCTGAATTCTCAAAAGCAATTGCAGAGACCCAGTAGTTGTACAATTGTAATTCTAAGCTGTTATTAGAGCAACGGTGTCCCAAATCATGGTGCTCGCTCCTCGAATCATCGTATCCTTATTCTGAAAGTAATTGTTAGAAAAAATAAACAATGAACATCCAGCTCATATGAAATTACTCGCGTTCTGCAATTGGCTGGAAAACTTTAAAATGTTGCGACAATCGCCTGCAATTTGCAGCAGCCGAGCTCAAAAGACCCTATAAGACGAATGGTATCAATGACTTTATCCCAGTACTATGCCTTCCGCAATAGTGGCTGCGCGGAACGCTTTGCTACCTTACCTCTATATACCATGATTCCTCGTAGATAATTCACTACTTCAATTAGTGATAACTGAGAGATGTGCAGCAACTTAATTAATGCATGACTCGTTAGAGGAGCGAAATGTCGAACAGGAGAGGTGTTCCAACCCTCACCGTGGAGGAAACTGCAATGAGTTTACCTGTTACATCAATTCGAGACGAATTGGCACTAGAGGGTCACCACAACTCTGCCGAGCAACAGCTGGAAACGTCGTTAAGCGCTACCAACTCCAATCCACAGGAAGCGTGTAATATAGAAACGTAGAGGGAAGGAGTTCGGAATGCCTAGGAATACTTATACATAGAAGGAATACTTATACATTCAGTTTGTCACAAAATACCCTGGATTATCCGATCTAGCTGGAAACTGCTCTATCAGGCGACTCACTGAAAGAGCTTGTGGTCCGAAGGCCCTTTGGTGGCCAACCAATCTTTTACTCGTAATCGTGCTGTGCTCTCTCTCTCACTTTTTAGGTTTCTGATCCCATGAAGGGTTTTTACTGCCTGCACTATGGTCCTCCATCCGCCTCGGCCCATCACTCTAACCCTCCAGTTTCGACATCCTATTATACGTAGATCTTGTCCGACGTCGTCACACCAGCGTATTCGGGCTCTTCCTTTACGATACACACCGGCAGATGGTTGTTGTTGGGTCACTTTATTAATCATACGTTGCCGTGACTCGATTGGATTTGATGAATCCGATGATATGATGGGTAAGTTGCTTTATCTGGTGGTTCTTACGAATGCAATATTCGGTTTCCGAAACTTTAATTGAACGGATGGTGGAACGAATGACCTTTATTTCGAAAGTAGATAATATTCTACAGTCGTTAGAGGTCAGAGTCCAGCACCCGCTTTCGAATGTCAGTCCGCGCCTTAAGAGTGCTTTATAAAGCGCGACCTTGCACGACACGATAGATATTTAGATCGCAATAACTTTGATTGAGCGTAGAAAACTCGTTGTCCGGCAGCGATTCGACTTTTATTTCTGCCTGACATATCATTCAAATATGTTATTAGTTACTGACCCGAGGTATTTAAAGTTTTCGCCTCCGAACTTAATTAATTCAGCGGGGATTCCGTCGAGACCGGATGCCATTCTATTTTTAATCTACTTAATAGCTGCGACTACTTCCTCCACTGTGGGATATTCGACAAAGAACTCTTCAACTGGTGGAGCAATTTCTCTAATGGGAGTCACTTCGTCAGTCTGATCTAGCAGATTTTGGAAATTGGTTTGCCATACTGAGAGGACATCAGCCACGTCCCTATAGTATTTTGTGTAACGGGAGTTATGGCTTACTGATATGTTGTTTCACGCGCCGATGGATGAGAAGCCAACTCCAAATTCTCCATTCTGTTGGCCGCTGTAATGAAGTGTGTAACCATTGGTAGTGTCATGGATTCCCCTTCAGATCATCTAAGCTCTTGTAGTGCACTTCCGTCTAATGTGTAACTCTTTGCCTGGTTCGAAAGGTTTTGGAGATCTCCAGGTCGTAAGATGCTAAGCATGTTCCATTTATAAGAAGTTGTTCTTGCGCAATTTGCGAGGGCGTCTTTGTGATGAATTCGAAATGTTAATTCGATTCCTTTGTGTATAGTTCACTTAGTTGTTTTTATCAGAGAGGCATCCAGTCCTACCTTGAACATATTTACATATATAGTGAGCTGCTTGATACAAAGAAGACGCCCGCTTCTACCGCTCCTAACCTACAGTTTGGTATTGGTTTTAGGGCGCGAACGCTTTGGCATGTAAGAGTACTATGTATCCATAAACAAAACTTCTGCTCAGATCTGCTCTTCTCCACTATAACGCCTGATGTGTTGGTAACTGCTAATGGTCCAACCAGTCAGGAATAAAAACTTAATAAAAAATAAGAACTTTATTCCAGCCATTCAAAACTTATAATTCTTAAGTAATAACAAAATTAGCACGATGTCAATTTATATTTTTTTGAATAAAACATGATTAGAAAGCCACGACTAATATTTAATTTTTAACAACGTGCAACAATTCAATCTAATTTTTAGGTTAGGTTTCATAAATTCAATAAATTTATCATATATAAGTGAAAGATGTACGTAAAACTATTCAAATAACTTTATATAATAAATTAGTAATTAATTATACAAATCAAATAAGCCAAGTGCCTATGGCAAATAGTTACTACGTTACTATGGACATGGAAAAACCGAGTTAAGAGTTTCGTCGAGTTAATAACATGGCGACGCTAATTCCTATCGTTTCCATGGGAAAATTATAAAATGCTACATGTGTTTTGACAGTTCAAGTGGTGTTGTTTTTTGTCAGTCTTTTTATATTTTTATCTGTTTCGTGAATATTTTGATTATTAACCCGTGTTTATTTTAACTATATTTCTTCTTTTTAGTAATACTATATATACTATATTTTATAATAATACTACATATATATATTTTCTGAATACTATATTTTTTCTTTTGACATATAATCTCATTTAACCCAACTACTTTCGTTGAGTTAAGGAGGATTAAGAAATTTAACGAAAACTCTAAATCCGACTCGTTTCCATGATGAGGTAATCCGAGATTAACTCTGTCATGAAAACACTGTAAGTGTTGAAGTTGAAAGTATGAACATGCCTAAATTACTATGAAAAAGTCCGCCGTGAACGAAAAATCTAATTTCGTATTTGTTTCATAATAGGTCTCCAGTCAAATTTCACTTACTGCGTTTATATAAAACAAATAGTTAGTGCAGTGCAACAAATTTATTAGATCGCTTGAGTATAATTGCTTCAAAATCCAATGCTACCCAAAATTTCATGACCAAACGAAATTAATAAAACTAGGTAATGTTTGGCTTACTATCATAATAGTATACTTAAAATATTATTATTATATAATAATACGATTAATTATATAAAGAGATACAATTCATGCTTAAAATTACTTAAAATTAATAAAAAACTAAAATGTCATCACGGATTCTTTGTCGTAAGTTCGGCCTCTTCAGGGTTATTGTCAATTATGCTAATTTGTGTATCATTATGGTTACGATAGAGTAGCGGTATACCGGAATCACGGTTCGCTACTTTACCATCTACTGACATTGTACGCAGAAGTATTTCGAGTTCCTCTTCAGAATTAGCCTCGGAGATTTTTGTAGTTAGAGCACCGGTTAAAACTTGCTGCACCGATGGATGCTGCCCCAGCAGGATTAACGGAACACCTCGTTTCGACAGTTCCTTTTCAATTGAACCTAGTCCACGTGCTGCCGTAAAATCAAATTCATTCACATGACGGCAATCAAGCACCATTGGTAGGGTGCCATGTTGATTAACAGCTTTCGCCAAACCACTTCGGACCCATTCAATGGCGGGGAAATAGAGTAAACTATGTCTCGGCCTAATCATTACAAATTCGATGCCAGATGAAGTTTGCTGTTTTTCTATAAGTAAATCGGGCCGAGCTGCTCGGTAGACCAAGAATGCTAGATCCGACGCTACACCAGCCAACAATCCAATTTCGACACCAAGACCTAAACTTAATATAAAAGTTACAGCTCCCGGTAATAACTCCCTTCGGCTACATCGCCATAGTGGTCGTACTACTTCGTATTCTATCATAAAAATGACGGCTGATATGACAACTGCACTAAGCGCGGCCTTTGGGATATACTGAAAATATGGTGTAAGTAAACCGACCGCCAATAGTACCAGGACCGCGGTGTATACACCACCAATTGGTGTTTTAACTCCACTAGCGTGATTCACAGCGCTTCTAGAAAATGATCCGGTCACCGGAATTGATGAGAAAAATGATCCTAATATGTTACTTAGTGATAAAGCAAACAATTCTTTCGTTGGATCCACGCCTGTTCCACCAAATGCTTTTGAAATTGCCACATTACCTAAAACGGCAATTATTGGCAGTAAAGCTATAGAGGCTCCAAGATTTTTAATCTGAAAATAAAACGTTCGTTTAGTCTTCATTGAAATTTTGCTTGGATGCATTTTTTACCATGTCTATAAAGTCTAGATGAACAGAAGTATCACCGTTAGGCAGCGGTTCATCTAATTCCTGAGTTGTTTGGAAATTTGGAATTCCAACTGGGGGAAATCCACTTTTTACCAAACCAGTCAATAAAAAGTATCCTTTCCCGTTAACAAATGTGTTGTACGCCAGTAAACTGGAGAATAATACTATCAAAGCATTTCGTGCAGTTGCTACTGCCCAAAATACGCCCCCGAGCAGTTTTCTTTTCGATGACGCATCTTCGGGTGTTTTAATGTCTTTTAATTTCTGTGAATTTTAATAATGTTTAAAATAATAAAAATTTAACGCTGTTATAAGAAACACTTACTCTTAATAATAGCGCTGCGGCCAAACATGTAAATCCCAGCAAACAATCACCCAAGCGCACATTTGGTAAATTAGTAATCACAGAATATATAGTTTCTAAAAATCCAGCACCCGAACCTCCTTTCAGTCCTAATAGCCCTTTAAGTTGTGATGATGCGATTATTAGGGCGGTGGCTGAAGTAAAACCTACCGTAACCGGTAGCGAAATTAAATCCACGAGAGCGCCCAGCCTACACACCGCAATTAAAGCTTGTACTACGCCCGATAATAAACACAATAATATTGCTAGATCGGCACCTGCATGTTTTCCGAGCAACGTATGCTTGCTTGTCATTAATGCTAAGAGAGCTGTTGGCCCAATTGTAACTTCTGGACAACTACCTAATACTGCGTATACAAAGCCTCCCATAAATGCAGAATATAAACCATATTGTGGTTCTAGACCTGCCAATGTTGCGTACGCTAGCGCCTGTGGTATGACTGTTAAACCAACTGTGATGCCAGCTATAAAATCACTTAATGCTATTTGAGAGGAGTAGCCACGTGTCCATCGTAAACCAGGTAATATTTTTTCTAAACGGGTCAGACCCATTTTATTCAAATCTTCCTCTTGGTCCCCTATTTTGCCACAATATTTTTCCTAGTGTAGAATTGCCTTAGTAAAAAATTTGTACTCGTCTCTAGTGCGCCCCACTAAAAAAAATAATAAAAAATAAATTTGAATTAGATAACAAAAAAAAAATGTAATTTAAAATTATTAAATTCCAAGGCGATGATGGCCTATTACCATCTTCTATTGGTTTAATTAGATCATAAAAGATATTCTAGTTGTTGAACAGATTATTATTTTGATAAATGATTATGTAAATATTGTAGTGATTTTGTGTAAATTATGTCGATCAATATTGATATTGCCCGACGTATCCAGCGCAGATCGTTTCCGAATAAAGTAAATTTGATTTTAAATGAATCATTTGATGAATTGTGATTTTTGATCATTAACACAGATTACCATCGTCCGGATGTTAACAATTTATCGACGAATAAATCAGACATCACCTGCCGCAGATTTAAACTTAGAAACAATTTGATTCGTATGTTTAATGGTGATTAAGCATTTTTAATAATATATCAGTGGAAAGTTACTGGAATTATATTTTATATGATGTAGATTCTGAATTTGAATATTTGATGGCCTCAGCATATAGCATCTCTATTCGGATACCAGAGCAATAATTCAAGAGGAGATCGCGACAACAACGGTACTATCGTAGGCGCGGATTCGGTACTAGAGTCAAAAATTTAAACTAGACGTACGAGTAGACATAAGTGAAACCCCGAACATGGAAGCCAAAAATCCAGAACCAAATATTTAGTTAATGATTTTTTTGAAATAGGTGAATAGGGTGTATAGCGGACTACAAACGGACAACCTAGTAAAACAGTTATTGAGCCCTTACTGGATTATACGCAAATTCTTCAAGTCTATGACCGCTGCATTCAAACTTAAATAATCGTTGACCCAGACGAGAGCAGAATAATCAGACCTGAGTGTCGATTTTGTACGAAAATCGACAAGGGCGAGGTGAGCAAACCGGAAAAATAGAGTATTGAGCTTCTTGATTGTATTAGTAGGCGAAACGCATGCGCATGATCATGTTTTGATTTTTTTGGATTGACATTTCTATTCGTAAACATTTCACAATTTTCATATTTTTGAATTAATTTGAAAATAATTCACACATTTAAATATTAAATCATAAACGTACAAACTAATATTAAAACACAAAATCCTAAAAACATAAAATATCGGTTCATTTCACCACTCAAAAGCAAGCGAATAGACGAGGTGAGTAGACGTCAGTATCAAAAAAATTAAACCGATTCAACTGGATCCATTTATTTTGGTACCTACCATCGCAAAAATGACAAATAGAATGCACATATACAAGAGAGGAAAATACACAATACAAATATAAAATTGTGTATTATACACCGTATATGTACACGAAATTCTTGCTCACCTCGACAACTCGCGCTGTCATTTTGCGTACAAAATTGATACTCAGAGTAGTCAGAGCAGAAACTACATCTAAATGTAATAGAATTTACCGCAAAAAGACAAGGTAAAGTTTATAAGATGAAGTTGCTGAAATAGTCCAATAAAGTAGCAGTTCATAAGATAAAGTTGACAGTTTGAAGTTGACAAATTTAAATTGACAGTGGCGTGGTTCCATTGGCGTTAGCAAACTACATACTCACAACTACTCTATCCAAAATTTCGTTTTCTTATGTTTTGTTTCTAACTAACAAATTTGCGTTCAATTGAACATTTACTCACAAGTACTTTGCTAACGCCAATGGAACCCGCATAATTTGTCAATTGACGACGGGTAGAATTTGACAATTAAAAAAAGTACAATCTGGCAAGCCAAAATTGACAAGATACAGTGGCCAAGATGAAATTCATAAGCAGTTGTCGGTAACAATTTATTAGCTAAAGTTCAAAAGTTAAATTTGACAATTTGAAGTTGACGAATTGAAATTGATAATTTGTTAACAAATGTAGTTTGACAATTTAAAATGAAAATGAAAAGGAATAAAATAAAAAGGAATTCGTCAAACTATTTTTCAAAAGATATCGTTTACAAGTTGATGTTGACACTTTGTAGTTGCAAATTAAAGTTGACATTGATACGTAGTAGTTGACAATATTTAAAAAGAAGAATTGGACAATTTATTAACCAGCACAATTCCTTACACTAAGAGGACAGCCAACATTTCTCTACTCCGGTTAAATGCAAAATATTTTAGAATTAAATTTTCGACGTCTTTCACCATCAAATAGGTTTTACATTACTCTCTATCAGATCAAGCTCCTTCAAATATTCGTCCCAATTTCCATGATTCATTTTCACGCGGTCTACCTCTCGTATCATTCTAGAATACACTCTGATATTAAAGAAAGGTTTCTTTAAGTCAGAACTAACCAGTTAAAGATACTTCTTTCCTATCGCCTGACGCCCTTCAACAAATTCACTTCCACATGGGAAAAATACTTCCGCAATAGTTTCCGATACTTACTGTTAAACGACAACTCATTAAGGATCGCGTTTGTTGCATCTACAATACTCAAAGGCGCACTTGAACGATGAACGGAACGAATTTTGAAAATATTTATATTTTCCAAAATAATCCGGTGTTCTTTGTGTCTTCTTGTATGTTGTTACCTAATATGCGTATTCCAAACCTCTTAAATTCCTTCCTTTGCTTTTTAGAATAGTCATCTGCTACTCATTGCCTGAGGGGTTAAACCTATTAATCGAGCTCAGGGGGTTGATTTTGTTCAAAATTCGACAAGCAACGAAATAACCGCAAGTATATAAATAGTAGTGGTATGTGTATTTGTGTTATTGCGAATGTGCGACATTTAATTTTTTTGGATATGACATTTCTAGATAGCATTTCCATTTATAATTTAAAATTTGTAAATACAATGCAAATATGCTTTAAATAAAATTAAATTTATTTAATTTTAGTTTTAAAATAATTTCTAATACAGTGTTTCTGCAAAAACAAAACATTCACTCGACATCGCATTGAAAAAAAATTAAAATATGTATGTGAAGTTAAAAATTTTTTTTTCTTAACACATTGACGCACACTTTCTAAATGTGTATGTGCTACTCAGGAACACATTTGATAACTTTTATAATTGCAATGATATTTCGTCGCGGAAAGGAATGTAATGTGAGAATTAAAAAATATATCGAGTTATTCCTTAAAAAATGAATGTCATTTGCGCAAACATGTTAAAAAACGAAAAAGTTGTATGACCGCTATTTTTGATGCTTACATTCGCAGAAAACTACTGTCTACTATACTCCTTATACGTATATGAAAACGTCATGTTTTTTCTTTCGAATTTTGAACAAAATCGAACCCCAGGTATACAGTTGAAGAGAGACAATCGCAATTACATGTTTTGTAACCGTCGGAAATATTTTCACACATTTGGGTTCGCTGTTCCGCCTTCCGCACAAACATTTAGTTTTAGTGTGTCCATACCATTGACAGTTTTGGCACCTCATGGTTTTTTTTGAAGTATAAATGCACATTCAATCTGAAATCCCAGCTTTTATGTTTTATGGCAAATCAAACATTATAAACCTATGATTTGTAGTGGGGTATCCTTTAGCTCAATTGCTAGATCGGTTTGTACAAAACTATAACAAATTGTTGCAAACTATAGTAAATGTAAAATTCACAATTAATTTTTACACGATAAATTAAAATAAAAACATACACATTGACGATTTATTGAATTAACATGTCAAACCTGACTTAATCTCGGTTTGGTAAAAGAAACAAGAATTTTATTTCACCGATGGCAGTCACAAAACGCACTCATTGCCATTATCATCTATATTATTGGTAGTACATATTGATTCGGTCCGTTTTTTTAATTCTAAAAATGAGTTTATTTTAAAATAAAATAAATGAACAGATTAAAATATTGACCGCCCTTATGACTTTTTCTCACCTCTCAGGCAATTTTCGAATCCCATCTCGGAAAACGTTTCGTCTTTTGAGACGATCCAAGTTTGAAGTCAATTTTCAATTTCTTCGAAAGAAGTGAACCGGTGACCTGCCAAGTCGTGTTGCATCCGTCGGAACAACCAATAATCAGAAGGAGCAATGTCCGGAGAATACTGCGGGTGCGGAAAAATATCCCACTTGAGCGTTTCCAAATATTTTTTTACGACTTTTGCCACGTGAGGCCGAGCGTTGTCATGCAGAAAAATAACTTTATCATGCCTTTCCTCATATTTCGGTCGTTTTTCTGGTAATGCACGGCCCAAACGAATTAATTGTAGTCTAAACCGCTCGCCCGTAATGGAATCGCCAGATTGCAGCAGCTCGTAGTACACAACGCCTCTTTGGTCCCACAAGATACACAGCACAACCTTCAAACCATGAATGTTCGTCTTTGGTATTGATGATGAAATCAATAAATCAATGTCAACGATTGCCCGGACAAAGCGTAGTATTTTTGCTCTTGGGGTTATCGTAGAAGATCCACTTCCCATCACCAGTCACTATCCGATGTAAAAAAAACCCTTTCTTATTTGCCTTTGAAGCAGCTGCTCACAAAAAAAAGTCGCCTGTCCACGTTTCTTGGTTTCAATTCATAAGGGGTCCAATTGCCTTGCTTTTGAATCATGTTCATATATTTAAATTATATGGAAACTGTTGGTTGGGTCACCTCCAATGTACCGGCATCTTTTTGGCCGTCCTAAGCGAGGTTTATCTTCAACAATGAAATCATCTTTTTTGAAGCGACGAAACCATTCTCTACATGATTTATCGGTTGGAGCATTTGTCACCGTAAACTTCCACAAGCATTTGATGTGCTTCAACTTCTAATTAAAACAAAAAATTAACAATTCCCGCAAATGCTGTTTAGTTATCACAAAACTCGACATATTCAACACCGTAAAAAACACGTTTTGTATGAAACTCAACGCAATACAAACTGAATGTTAACGGCAGATGTCTAATCTGTCTGAAACAACGGAAATCAGCTGTCACTATAAAAAATTTATTATACTCAGAGCCACTTTTTGAAAACGGACCAAATTAATTTGTAGTCCCAATATATACAGATACAAGTATTCGCTCAACCGATCTAAACCAAATACTGCTCAATTATTGATGGCAATTTTCATACAGTGGATATCCAAGGAAAAGTTCTAAGTTGAGATAATAACTGGAAATCAGCTGCGACATTATTAGTAGCTTTTAAAATGTTAAAAATTGCACATCAGTATTATTGTACATCATAAAATTGGTTCGTTGAATTACTTAGTCTGGTAACTTTCTTCACACATATGGATTTTACTGCTCAAGATTTGTTGCACTATTGGAATGAACCGGAACGATATTACAGTTGTTGAATATTTGACCTTCAATATTCAAACACTATAACTAACCATTTTGTTAAATTTTTGAGTAATTTTGAATAGTCTATTTCTGTTATAATCAGCAATGAATATGCGGTAAACGGATATCGCACTTATTACTTCTTTATGTTCTAACAATCAATTTTTTTTTTGTTCTGGTACTCAATGATAGAGGAATTATCGCAAATGTTCGTTAAAAATGTACAAATCCACCGGAAATCGAAATTACTCATTAATTGAACTGTAAACAAAACAATCATTATGTGATCGATAAATAGAAATATGTTTACATAACGTATGTAGTGTTTTGTGTTTTGATAACATTATGTAAAATGCCTATTTATAAAAGAAACTATGTAACGCTGGTGTTTTTAGTAAGACAACCACTAAAAGAATACCTCGAGAAAAGTAAAGGAATGCTTTGTCACCTAAAATAAACTAAATAGAAACGTGGAACGATTTAAAGGTAGAGCTATTGAAGCCAAGAAATATAGAAATGAAAAACAACTATAGACAGAAATTAGCCTAGAATGAGACCGAATTGCTGTTCACAAATGTCGAAAGTTGGTGGACTCTATGGACCGTCGGTGCAGAGAAACTCCTAAAAATAGAGGTCACACAACTAAATATTAGTAAATACCAATTATTTGCTAGCATCAATATGACTGAACTAAGACTGAAATTAATTTATTGACAATACTGTGCTACTCGTATTTTTATGAAAAACGATTTTTTTAGAGATAAGCGTTCTTTATTTAATCGATATTTTTCAAAAAATTAGCAACTGTACTTTTTCATTGAACAGCATTGAAAAATACGCCAATGAGCCTGGTTGGGAATTATTATATTCTAGCAAATTGACGGAAGCTAGCATTATCGCAGTATAATTCCAATGCCTCAGTTCAATGAATGATAATAAAATATTGCCGGTTATTTTTTGTTTGCGCTAAAGTATGCATTCACCATAAAATTTTGCGTCTAATATACAGCAATTGTTCTAAATTATTGTGTAGCAAGCATAAAAAGTCGTATCCAGAGTTCTGCGATGTCCAATATTATCGAGAGCTTGTTGCCGTGTCCAATTAAAATGCGTGGGTAAATCCTTTCGATGCAATGTTTTCTCAAAGCCATATTTTAACTAGTCGATATTTTAACAAAAGCGGTATCCCGAATATCCAATGTCGGTCCGGTATAATTCACAAAAAGACTATAATTTAATCACAAGGTTTGTTTTAGATGTGCTCTAAATCACTGTGTATTTTATAATGATTACAACTTTTTTGACATACTCGTATAATTTGGATTTTCAAAAAAAAGTTAACGCTTATAGTATAAAAAAGTAAGAATTTGTGACATCTAGAATTTCAACATTAAACTAAATTAAATTGATACCCTCAACCATAAAATTGTATAGATATGCCATAATTGGGATTCGTACCTAATTTTTGTAAATAAAATCTATAACCGATAAATAAACATCAGCTGCCGTAAATAATAATGTTAAAAACCAATAGTGACAATTTAAGGTAAATATTTATAAAATAATGTAAATTTAAATTAATCAATTAAAAATTAATAATGAAATTTTAATGCTTTTATACATAAAATGCAAAATTATTAAATATTCTAAATTAGTTATTATTTTAGGTTGCAATGTTCATCTGTATTAGGATAATTTAACGGCGTCTTAATCACTCGAATCGCCAACAAGTCAAAAATAAAATTTAAATAACGGAAATATTGGTGTTGATTTCATGAAAATCATCTTTTCTTAAGATACTTCAAGGCAACTCGGTTTATAATTCAAAACGCCTACCTAATTTAATCAATTCGAACAGTCAACGCTTAAAGGACTAGACACAACACCGAGCATCGACGGCGAGCAGCGATTTTAAATATGCATTAATTTATTTATGTATTATATGGAAACGATAGTAAATGTATAACTTCGTTTTTTGGATTTTCTAAGAGATGACGTGACTTTAGTACTAAACATTATTTTACAATGACACCTACGATGTGTTAAGTGTTGACATTCCACATTAAAATTTAGTTTGTCATTATTCGTGAAAGCGTAAAGGGATGGGCGGGTAGATTACGTAAGGTAATCTACGTAGTTGTCGACACGTAATCTAGCACGTAAATTACATACCGATTTTTTGCTTTTCAGACGTCGACAACGTAGACAACGTCGACAACTTATGATATTAAAAACTAAATTTTTAATTATTTTACGTTAACCGCACTATTAAAATTGATGAATAATTACTCAAATTTAATTCTAACATTTTTACAAGCATTTTATAAATTAAAAATAAATTTAAAATCTCTGAACTAGAGGCATCTATCTATCTATCTATATCTAAAACTTTTGAATATTTCAATAGATTATATGTTTTGCGCGCCATCTTTTATCAAATAGATGTATCCCTTTTGTGTTTTACTAACATAATTGTGTGGGTACGGCAAAAGCATGTCAAAAAATTATTATGATTTTTTACTCGTACGTGTGGTTTGGACTTTAATAGAGCCATTTTTTTTTGGTTGAGAAAGGGATATGTAAACGAATAATTTATCTTATTCGAAGATATTACAATAAAGCAAAATTAAACAAAAAGTCAGCTTAAATCATAAATTAACTAATTAATCGCCGCGTAGTTATAGTAGAAGCTTCAAAATTTCATTCGAGCTAAATCACGATAGACTCAAATTTTATTCAAATCCGCAAATATAATATGACTTTTTTCGATTATCAAAGAATTTATTTCGATAATGGATAGTTATTAATTTATTACACAATTTATGATACAAATGTTAGGCACAGTGTGTTTTAATGATTCACAAATACAATCAGGGCTGGGATGTTCTAACATCACCATGTTTCGATAATTTATCGTAGAATATTTCTCGTTTCTGTAGAATAAAATTTATCTCTGGTTCAATTTTTATATTATTTACCAGCCTGCTAGATTGCAACATTGTGATGTTTCTACTGTGTTTCTATCACCAAATAATTGTTTTTCGATTGTAGAACGAAAATAAGTGAAATAGATATTTTTCAAATATATTCTAGTAGGTTGTGACAGCAATAGAGAAGAAATAATTGATAAACGAAACAGAAGTCAAATTAATTCTAGATAAAAGAGACGTACTATACTTCGACAAAATATCGGAAAATTGTGATGTTAGAACATCCAAGCCCAGTAGTAAAGGCAATATATGCTGAGTTTTATTATAAGTTTCGATAGATGGCGTAAATTAATTTTTCAAGTAGTTCTCGACGTTGTCGACGTAGTTTACGTTGTCGACGAGTTGTCGACGAGTTGTCGACGTTTTCGACGAGTTGTCGACGAAATCATGTAAAAACTAGTAGTCGACGCGTAATCGCCCATCCCTACTCGATTTTCGCACCATCAAAACACCACTTGCTGGAAGCTTTACGTTTTTGCTTTAATCAAAAGGAAAAAGCTGCTGAAAGCTTTCGTTTGCTTCAAGAAACTTATGGTGAACATGTACCAACTCAAAAAACTTGCGAACACTGGTTTAAACGATTCAAAAGTGGTGATGATTTTGATGTCAGTGACAAAGAACGATCTGGTCAACCAGAAAAAATCACAGATGAAGAATTGGAGGCATTATTGAAGCAAAACTCAGCTCAAACAAAAAAAGAATTTGCAGAACAGTTAAATGTCACTCAAGCAGCCATAAGCAAATATTTACATGCCACAAAAATGATTCAAAAAGGATGAAAATGGGTATCACATGAACTGACTAAGCCAACATTGAAAATAGTTTAATGGTTTGCAATTCTTTGCTTACAAGACACCGAAGATCGCATTTTTTGCTTTAAATTGGGATCAGAAAGGAGTGGTGTACTATGACTTGCTAAAACTGAACGAAACTATTACTGGTGAACGTCACCAACAACAATTGATAGATTTGAATCATGCATTTTTTTCAACGAAAATCGTCCGATTCCAGCCAAAAAATAGCGTAAAGTGATTTTGCTGCACGACAATGCTCGACCACATGTCGCAAAACAAGCAAAAAAATACGCTGGAAGGAACTTAAATGGGGAATTCTACCGCGTGCTCCCGATTCTCCAGATTGTCCCCCATCAGATTACTATTTGTTCCGAACAATGCAAAGCGCACAATTGCACACAATTTTTTTTCGATAGAATCCGATTGCAAGAAAGATGGTCGAAAGTCATAGATAACGATGGAAAATATTTTGATTAAAATAAAATTTACCATTTCTTATAAATAAACGTGTTTTTTCGGGGAATAAAATCCATAAAACCAAGTTATACTTCCAATATAAACAATTATATACCAATTATCTATAAAAAACATTACAATTTTTGGATTTTTAATAAAAACATTGTAATTTTGAGAAAATGGGAATTTCTTAGCATAACAAATTTTTTTCTTTTTTTTGCCTTGTTTTTATTTCTATAAAAAATATTAAGTAATTATTACAAATTTAAAAATTAGTTATAAATTATTATTATTTCTATTCGAGTACTAAAACTATAATATTTGATCACAACAATAAAATGCACAAACAAAATGGTAAAATGCTCTTTACAAATATACTTCAATGTTACTGATAGTAAATAGCCAATCCTTCAATAATTTGCAAAAATCTAACAATATTTGTTAAAAAAAGATTGACGGTAATTGACTATATAGTTAGTTAAGCAGCGGTATAGTTGAAGAATTTTTTAAAATGTTCCTTTTAGGACGAGGAATATTTATTCTATTAATGTTGTGCAAATTATTTGATATGCTATTCAAATTACTAACTATACGATTACCGTTAGTTAATTAGAAAGCTTTTAATACTTTAAATACATATAGGTAACGGAAGCGGCAAAATTTTGAACAAATAACGGGAAAGATGGAGTCGATCTTCGTTTAAAGTTAATTATTCTTAACACTGCTTTCTGAACG
Organism: Nephrotoma flavescens; assembly: GCA_932526605.1. NCBI lineage: Eukaryota > Metazoa > Arthropoda > Insecta > Diptera > Tipulidae > Nephrotoma > Nephrotoma flavescens. The sequence continues at coordinate 190,121,133 of OW052222.1, read as the reverse complement.
GACATCAACTGTCTAATATTGGATCCGCCCCAACAAGTAATTCCATATCGCAAATGCGAGTCAACTAGTGCATAATATATGCATTTTAGGAACTCCGGACTACAAATATTTTGAGGATAGTAAAAAGTTCTTCGTCATCCATATAAAAAAAAAAAAAAACTTCAAATTTACTTTTTAAAATGTACACATGCCGTTAAAACTGAGTTGAGAGACCAAATGCAAACCGAGATATTTAAAAGAGTACAACGGTTTCAATTGGAATGCAAAAGGAGTTACAGTTAGAATGATTGCAAGATAACGAATGATAAATTAAACATGAATTTAATTCAGACGTTGTGCTACCTATGGAAACATTCATTAGTTTAGACTTAGACTCAGTATCATATTATGCACAAAGGACCACTTTTCCAACAAGATGACGTCTTGCTTAATATCAAGTTCTAGGGAATCTATATTAGAACCAGAGTACAGTAATGCCATATCATATGCAAACGCGACGATATTACCACGTAAATCCAGGCTGAAAATTGAATTACCATAGTTTAGAAAGAGCAATGGTTCCAGAATTGATCCTTGTGGAACTCCAACATTAACTAGTTTCTCATCACTGGTGCTGTTCACTGCAAATCATGGTAGTCGTTGTTAAAAATGTCAAATATCATCGGTGTCACTCGGTAGTAACTTTTATCGCAGTGAACGACATGTAGTCATTTTTTGTCAGTCTGTCAATTTTAAATTATATTCATAATATATATTATAGATTGCGTGCCTATAGAAGTCCGTCTATAATTATTATCAATAAAGAGTGAGAATAATAAAAATAAATATTATTCCTATGAATGTGGACCATGGATAAACTAATAAATAATATTGCAAATATTACCAAATTAAATATGCTATCTTTCCAAATTAAATATATTATATTGTTAAATTACACATATATATTCCCAAATTAAATATTCAAATTAAATTTTTTAGTTGAACAAAATTGTTTTCTTCATCAATTAATACTGAAATTCCTTATCCATTTTGAAAATGGCAAGAATGACAGCTGCAACATTCATTAACAACACTCTCAACTGCAGTTAAAAATGTCGTTTGGAGTCGATAACAACCTAAGCAGTGAACACAAAAGTTGTCGTTTGGTGTCAGTGACAACCGGAGCACTGAACGACAAATAGTCAAAAAAGTAACTTTTTGTTACTTTTCGTCGCGCAGTGAACACAACCACTAACACTCTCCTCTCTCCTCACTTCCCATTAACACAAACAATTGACAAGATACGATTTAACCAAACTCAAAGCAACGCCATCCATACCAATATTGTATAGGTTTAGGTTTCAGTGGTTGCTATCGCACACTTTGGCCAATTTTGGCCCATTATGATAACACTCATTCACGCCACATCATTAACCCATTCACCTACTCACACAACTACAGGGTGACTGACACGAAGTGTTACCAAAACAAAACGCAACAGAATTTTTATTTTTTGATGAATTTTATTGAATCAAAGTAAAAAATGTTCACAAATATTTAAATTTTCGAATTGCATTAGCAGTTTTCGATTTGGCCACCCTTAGCCGCGATTATGGCCTTCAAACGGCCGACGAAGCTATTGCATGCAGCCCGAAAGTGGCTCTGGGGTATTTTGGCCCGGGGAAGCGCTTGCTTGAGATGATCGACACTTTGGTATTTTATTGTTCCAACCTTGCTCTTCAAAATACCTTAAACCGAAAAATCTAGCGGATTTGCATCCGGTGAACTTGGTGGCCATTGGGCAGTGGAAATCAACCGCGGAACGTTGTTTTGCAGCCAATCTTGATTGACGCGCGCTTTATGACTCGGCGCCGAGTCCTGTTGAAATGTCCAGGATCTGCGGCCGAAATGTTGCGCCCAAGGCTTCAACGCTCCCTCCAACACATGATCCCGATAAATTTGAGCATTTATCTTGATGCCACGGCGGCCCAAACCATCACCATCGGCGCTTAGCAATCCGTTGGTCCAAATTTTCAGTAGAACGGTCGGGCAAGTAAATCCGATCGTTTTGCTTGTTCACATGCTCAATAACGAACTGTGACTCATTGGAGAAAACCAAATTCGGCAAATTGCCACTTTCGTGCAAGCGTAACAACTCCTTTGCTCTTTCCACCCTAACTCTTTTTTAAGCATCGGTGAGACCAAGCGTTTTATGGAATTTCAAGGCCTTTAGTCCAAGATGATCTTTCAATATGTGCTGCATCCGTTCGAGCGAAATGTTCGCCTCACGAGCCATTTGTCTGCCACTACGACCCGGATTCCACTATCTGGTTAACAATCTGCGGCTGTGGTTTTCCAGCCAAATATAGGGCTATGAGAACGTATGTATATTACATAGCTTCGATAATAAAACGCTATGATTAACAGTATCGAAAGCTTTAGAATTATCAATGAATAAAGCTGAGGATTTTAAATTATCATTTAAATTACGGTGCAGAGGCGATAAAAATGCTATTAAGACTTTCTCCGTTGAAGGTTTCTTAATAAGAAGAAGACTTCTTAATTCCGTTGAAGAAATCTTTCTTAATACTGTCTGTCGTACGTTCGAAACTTAATTTTTCCAAGATAATCTAACAATCTATGCTTAATTATTTTTTCGAAGATTTTAGAAAAAGTACTCAAAAGCAGACATCAAAGAATCTTCATTTGTGCAAAAAAATTCACGAATTAAAAATTCACAAATATGAAGAATCAAAAATATTCTCGAAAATTTATTTTTCTATTTTTTATGCACATGAATATTCTTCTACGACATAGTTTTTTCTTCATTCGAAAAAAAATATTCGAACTCTTGTTTTGTACTGAGAATGCCAAGTAAAAATTACACAAATTAATAAAGTGATAACACGTGACGAACCAACGTTCATAGAAAAATAAAAGAGTGAATGTGATGAATATGTTTGATTCACGAAATTGACGATTTTGATTTTTGGTGAATCTTGTTCTATTGATGGAAATGTATTTTTTGTAGAGATAGATAAATTTTGTACATACGCCGGTATGTAGTTTTTCTATTAGTGTAATGTTAATTAAAATTGTATTTTAATAAAAAAATACAGAGTTGTAAGGATATGAAGTTTTAAGAATTAATATTTTGCGTTTTTATATTTTTTCAAATCTGATATATTTAATTCCATTATTTTATTAATAAAGTTTTTATAAAATAAAATTTGTTTTAGTTAGAATTTTTATTAAATGTTAAATTTTTATTGCTGAATTTATTTTATTTTATAGCAAAATAACAACGCCCCCTGTACATTTTTATAACCAATAAAACCCAATTAAACATCTTTATAGTAACATATTTATTCATATTACATAGGATGATCCCATTTGGGATACTAATTCTAAAGCGGTAATTCCTTGGTTGGCTCTGAGGAACAAGCAACCTGAAGAGGGAAATGCATTTAAGATACGCTCCGAATATTGAGTGCGGATCAAAATTTTGTTCAGAAGAAATAAACACACAGCTATTAAAGTAAACCCTCAAAACATTTAAAGGAACAAACATGTCTCCATCCAACTGGTAACCGCTTATGCTTCATTTTACGTCCAAGTGGTTAAATTCAATTTTTTTGTAAATGGCAAAAATATGTTGTACCGACTGTTTTTAAATGTATAATCTATAGGTTTTGCACTTGTTCTGGAATATGGCCACCTAGGACAGAACTCGTTCATTTCTTGAACTATTATGATGGGACATGATGGGAACATCATATCCAAGTTGAATGGAAATGAAATTCTTAAATGATTTTGGGAAGAAGTTCTGGAACTAGGCCACCTGGAACGGAACTCGACCAATTCTTAACCGATTATGATGGGATTGGATATCTCAAGGTCTTAGATGGCAGCACATTCCATGTTCAAGTGAACAGTTTTCGAGGTCATTGTTGATAAGAATACTATAAATTTATCCGAGCCCTTTGTGTAGAGTTCGTCACGTGATTTTTTGTGTGAGTATGTAGTTGGCCTGCCGCTCCACCCACGAATTCCATGAGTTGATCACGGGAGGGATCAGCGGGGAGGGAGGGAGTTCTCATTTTTGTAAGGGTTTGTGTATCTTTGTGTACACAAGTGCCCTGGGGTTAAAGGTTTGGGGGAGGGGAGTGCATTTTTTCTACCTTTGTGGTAGAAATATTGTTAGTAAATGGCCTCTTTGTTTTCTGCGATTAAAATAGTCGTAAGCATTGTATGGGTGTCCATGAAAATAATATTTTGTCTGAAAAGCCGAAACAAATTCTTGAACATATTTGTGAATTAGTTTACTCTTTTTGACATTTTTCGTACGTTAACTGAATAGATAATATTCATAATTTTTTAAAACATTCATCTACGAAAAAAAAATCATGTTTTTAGTTGTTCATGAGAAAAATAGAAATCATAATTTCGTGAAGAAAAAAAATTCACAATATTTCGATTTTGATTTTTTCGTGAATACTATAAATTCTTGTTCATCTGTTTTGCAACAAATGAAATTCTTTTAAATTAATTTCTTGATGTCTGCTCAAAAGAGTAATAGGGCGGTAGTTATTCTTATCCTACTGAGAACCTTTTTTGAAAAGCAGTTTTACAACACCAACTTTTAGTAGTTCCCATCAGAACAAAACAGATTGATTTTCGTTTCATCCGGCCATTGTTTTTTCCTCCATTTTTCAGCATTATTATTTGCCAAGTGCTTTTTGTCAAAATTTATCCTGGCTTGTACATTTTTCTTTGATAAAAGTGGAACGTGCTGAGCAAAGCAAGTTCACAATTATTTTGTAGCAACCGTATACGGAAAGTTACATGCGAACACATTAGGTTAAGGTGCTTTTTCATTTCTTTGGGCGTCATAAAAGTTTATTTTTTGGCACTTCTTACAATTAACACATCATTTTTTTAATAGTTCTTTGTCTGCGGCCACGATTTTCAACTTATGTCTGCAGTTTCAGGGCATGTAACATTAACTTACGAGATCTAGCAAGGATTCGTGCTATTTCGATACAGTTTTTCTTTCAGATTTTAATCTGTTAGCAATAACTTGCCCGACCCATATCTGCAGGCCGATGGTTCGAGCCCAACCAGAGACAGTAATTTTATTAGACAAACATTATTCTTGACATACATCGATGTTACCGTATCATTCCTCAAATACTGAATGGATATTGTATTTGACAATGATATTCAAAGTAGAGGGGAATACTAGAATAACGCACAGGAATTGACAACGGCGTTAATCATCACAAGAGCGGAATTGATGACTTGGAACATTCGCGAATTATAACTAAATACAAGTAATTTAAAATTCGACGGATAGAATAAATGAAATAATCTCGAACAATGTGCACAAGTATATAAACATAAGGAATTTAGGACGTAGACACGCCTGTAATTTAACAGTCAATAACACAAGTTTAGCAGTGAAAAGTGAATAAAAGTGAAACAGTGATACAAAGTGAGAAACAGCGAAATAGTGAATTTGTTAAAGAAGTTAAAATACATTTTAGGAGTAAATTTAAAATCAAAAAGTGAATTTGAATATGAGGAAACTTTTGTTTGACCTTTACTAAGGGCTACACCTCATCTGAGTAATAAGAATCGTAGTAAGGAGATAAATAATGGTAAAAATTCTCGAAAGATTTAGCGTTCAGCTACAATGAGTGATCAGTCCCTTTAATTCTGGGCAGCTAATTTCTTGTGTGCCCGTGCACCACCTAAATTTGTATCAACCATAGCAATGCTTCGTTTACGTGGTGATGAACTGGTTTTCGTCTTTTTTTTTCTCGATACAAAGCCACCGCCCGCCCCCCGCCCCCGTTCCTCACAGATATACGTCTCTGATTAATTTTAATAATGTATTAAACACCTATAATTTCCTGTCAGCATGATGTCAGTGATGTTATCAGGTTAGCCACACGAGTTAGAACAAATAAAATTACCGATGTATGCATGTTTCACGTCAAATTCGAGCAATATCAATAAATTCTGGACTAGCATAAGGTAGAAATATACAAAAAAAAACGTAAAACAGAGGAAATAAAGAATTCTTCACAAGAAGATGTGAAACACACATTCCATCCATCATTCGGTAACGAAATTATATCGCGCATAGATTTTTATAAGTATTTTGTGTAAACTTTTCGTATTTCGCGTCTCGTTTATTTATCCAGTTAATCGATATTTTTGTACTATTTGCCTAATTCATAAATACGCTTATCTAGATATATGATAATGCTCGCCTATGTCATTTAGAATTTTATTTTATTTTATTTGTCTCCATTATCTACTTGCAATATTGTGCGATATACTAAGAACATTTGCAGATAAGGCGTTTAGTTATAATTTAATTAAAGATATGCATGGAGGGAATTAATAATAATAATTATAACATATTAGAGCAGTAAATCTCCGGAACTAATTGAAGTGATAACAAATATATGTAGGTATGATTATGTGGAATCAGATTTATGTACTTATGATCGCATAAATATTACATAGGAAAAGAAAACATTAAGGTTAAAATAGAACAGAAAGATTATTTATATAAACGTACTAAATTTAGAAGAAATCATACGATTTTAAGAAATAAATAGACCGTTTACAAAGCATGGAGGAAGTATAATGGAACTGATTTATGCATACCCGTCTAAATAAGATTGATAAGACGATTTGTTGGCGGAATTTAAAAAGAGTTTAGCCTAAAAGAAATCAAGTGTTATTTTACAAAACGGGTTAATAAAGCCACATTTCACCGATAACAACTACATTTCAAAATTTATTGACGCGACAGTATATTTTTACATTTTACGTATTCCTTGCTAATTCATCAACGCGACTCTGGCGACCGAGAAATGGCTTAATATCAGAGAAGCTAGCAAATGATGTTCTCGCCAATAACCAATTACGACAATTACTCTAGTTAGATTGGTAGCTGCTAGAATAACCAGTCTCTGGAGCAGTTAGCATATACTCTAAAAAGGAATTCATAAAGAAGTCCGTCGATATACTTCACCTATGCAAGCTAGCTCCGAGGTTTGCCGGAAAATGAAAAGGCCCTACTCTAAGTATCACGATGATGATGAAATTGCAAAAACTGAATGGATCATTACAGAAAAATACATACACCATAATTATTACCAGAAGTTGGGAATCATTCACAAGCAAAAGTTAATGAAATTACCAAAGCAGTACAAGGGCCACACAACAAGAACAACGTAAGGTTGTACCAACGGTTATAGAGAGTTTCTCTAAACAATTACAAGGTTGCATACTTCTATTTTGTTTATTCACAGTTCCATATAGCAGTCTTATTCCCCCAAACCCACATATCTAGTTTCTTCTTGAAACTAGCCGGGTTCATATTTTCTCGAAAATAGATAACTACCCTTTTCAGGCTTTTTCAGTTTATTCGGATGCCATATGGTCTTTGCAACTGAGCCTAAACATTTTAGCGATTCCGAACGAAGTGGGGGGTTGAACTTCATTTAATCTTAATCTAGCTAATCTACCTAATCTACCTAATCTATCTAATCTATCTAATCTATCTAATCTATCTAATCTATCTAATCTATCTAATCTATCTAATCTATCTAATCTATCTAATCTATCTAATCTATCTAATCTATCTAATCTATCTAATCTATCTAATCTATCTAATCTATCTAATCTATCTAATCTATCTAATCTATCTAATCTATCTAATCTATCTAATCTATCTAATCTATCTAATCTATCTAATCTATCTAATCTATCTAATCTATCTAATCTATCTAATCTATCTAATCTATCTAATCTATCTAATCTATCTAATCTATCTAATCTATCTAATCTATCTAATCTATCTAATCTATCTAATCTATCTAATCTATCTAATCTATCTAATCTATCTAATCTATCTAATCTATCTAATCTATCTAATCTATCTAATCTATCTAATCTATCTAATCTATCTAATCTATCTAATCTATCTAATCTATCTAATCTATCTAATCTATCTAATCTATCTAATCTATCTAATCTATCTAATCTATCTAATCTATCTAATCTATCTAATCTATCTAATCTATCTAATCTATCTAATCTATCTAATCTAATAATCAATTCCGACGGATTCTGTTTCGAGAAATGTTTACTTAAGAGGACTGCTGGCGTGTCCCCTAATCTTTTATCGTTTTTTTCTCATCTCTAACGACTTTGATGAAAACAGGAAATTGGAAGTACACAATTGTGCTTATTACTTTAAATAATGTCTTTCAATTCCAAACATCAATCATGTTTTTGACGAACGGCATGCCAAATTAAAATAATTGTGTAAACATTTTGATTGAAATTCCATCATGTGATGGCGAAAATATTTAATTTCTCTGAAAACAATATTTACAAATTGGGCTAAATTGAGGGATCACGCATATGGGTCACGCGTAACAATCGAATTAATAGAAAACATATGTAACTAATCAATTATAAATTGACCAAATTTAATCACGAGTTTAAACTGGAACTCATAATACAAAATCATTATGTGATCGAAACAAAATTGTTGAATATGTGTCATTGAAAGTTAATAAATCGAATTTAAAAAAAGGGATATAATTCGGATATCAAGTAAGAAATTCTATTTTGCAAAAACTTGTTCGAATTAGTTTTTGTTAAATAGAATTTTTTCTCAATCTTTCAAACTTCAAATTTAAATATTGAATTTTTACTTTTAATTTCAAATTCTATGTAGAACACATTTTCATTCTAATTATAATATCAGCTGTTACGTGGTTTCGTAATTATTATTTAACATTTCTTTCGTTCAAATAATTTTCTAGAGTGAAACATTTAAACTACCATACGCCAAAATGCACAATGCTTACGAATTGAACATGCCATTGATTTACAAAGAGGTTGATGGTAGCGGAAAAACTTCCTTCCTACTCTCTACCAAAATAACAACTTGGAACGGCCCGAGTCGGAACTAAATTTTTGATCAGCAATCGCGCACCTTTAAATCACGCTTGCGAATAGGATTACTTACTGTGTACCCCCACAGAAGTTAAAAGAGAGCAGATTGTAAAATTTCTCTCTAGGATTGTTCCAAATACCTTTCAAAGCGGTGTATAGTTACGAATATATATTTCCAGTTATTTGTGGAATAATGCAACTTAAATGGATTTAGGTGTTTTTTCAGCGGTGGTTCAGCGGCACAATTAAGGAGACACAAAGTAACATTCGATTTATTAAGAAAAACAAAAGAACATACAATATTTTTTGTTTTCCTAATTTATAATCTTTAATGTTACGGCTGTGTTTTTCAAAATTCTACTTCCAAATTTAAATTATTAACAATTAACAGAATATCTAACTCTTTCAGTGGTAAAATATTTTTTTTATTTAACTCCCCATTAGAATTTGAAGAAAAAAGTTATTATTTCAAAATGAGCAACATATGGAACCCACTGATGTCACCAAGGCGATGACAATGATCAAGAATGGCTACACTTACCGCAAAGTGGCTTGAAGGTTCGGTGTGTTCACGTCTACCATTTATCGATCTGTTCAATAGTACAGGCAAACGGTTTTTTACGAGAGAAGACGAGGCCAAGGCCGAAAACGTTGTACTGGCTCCGGAGATGACCGTTTCATTGTCCTTGAAACTTTGAGAAACAGTCCTCAAACAGCAATTCAAACCCGTAATGCTTTAGAAGACCTTCGAGGAGTGCGAATAGGCGATCGTAATGTGAAACGAAGACTTAAAGAAGTCGTTTTGAGATCATATGGACCAGCCAAAGGACTCCACTGCAGAGAAATTACCGACCAGCAAGGTTGAGTTTTGCTCAAGAACACGGATTTTGGACTTTGAACCAGTGGGGCCTTATTTTGTTTAAAGACGAGAGTCGTTTTTTAGTGAACTCGACCGTTGGAAGGCAGAGAGTATGGTGACGACCATATGTGAGAGGTATTCTCAATGTAACAACAACCGTCGCTTATGCCCGTAAAGAATTAGTGATTATTGCTGATAAATATGTTAGAGATATTCTGCTAGAATATACGGTACCACTTGCCCCATTTATCAGAGGATTTTTTTTTAATGCAGGATTATGTTCGGCCGCATACTGCACTGTGTCCAGTTTTGAACCCGATAGAGCATGTCTTGGACATGATATTGAGACAGGCCTGAAGTCGAAATCCAGCAGTTCGAAACACAGAAAAACTTCGGAATGTAGTCTTGGACGCATGGGAAATTTTATCACAAGAAACGATCGACAGTTATCGGAAGCATGGCAAGACGAATGGAAGCAGTTGTGAAAGTTCGTGGGGTAACACCCGTTACTAAGGAAACCGGTTGGTTACAAAAATTGGTTCTTATTTTGTTTTATTCGATTATCTCAATCAAAGGTAATCCTTTCGAAAGAATAGCATATTTCCATTATCACAGTTTTTCATAATTTTTCAATAAAATATTTTTTTTTTTCGCTGAATTCTGATGTCCATTCTATCACCTATTTTAGATCATAAATAACGTATATTTGATTTTAACCACCTTTTTTAAACTTTTTTCTTTGTTCCGTGGCTGCACCTCGAAATAAAACATATGCCCGCAAGCATAAATTTTCAAATCGGGAATATGGAAGTGAGTAGTAATGACTGCAGCTGATTTTATAAATATTACCACGAAATCTCGCTTATTTATCAGATTTGAATAATATTGTTTGAATGGCAATTTAATATCCTATATTTCCGGGTACGAAAGATGCCCTTCCACCGTTTCATAATATATTAGACATTATGTCAGTTTTAATAAAAACGAAGTTTACGGATATGTGTGATCAGCTTTCACTAAACTCTTAGTTGGTTCTTGAGTTCAAACTATTAAAAACCTTCAGAATTGGTCACTTGCCAGTTTGAAGAAATGAGTGCGTTTAGGACCAGTTGTGAACTCAAACTGTGTTTGTTAGCTATTGTTGTGCGTCCATGTTACCGCACATGTTGCGCTTTGCTGAACTGCAACGGTTGATTATGAAAGTGATATCATCGACAATAAATTTGGTTGCGTCAACAATTAAAACGTGCTTCACGAAACCTGATCGCAATTTTAAATTTTTTTTTTAAATTAAAGTTAGGTGAGCATTTTCTCAGATTACTGTAAAATGGTTGTTAGTACACAAAACAAAAATTAAGAAGCGCAACTTAAAATAATTTTAAATTTTCAAAACTAAACACATGCTGTTAAACCGCCCTAACTCGTCATGGAAGTACTTTTGGCTAAAGAAAGATTGGATAAGCCTGTCCCTGCTTCCATCTCTCATGGATTTAGTCCCTTAGTAACCTCGCGAGGTGACTTTTTTGAATAAGTACGTCTACACAGATATGTCTTTTCAAATCTAGTGACAATGACAAACATGTCAAAAAAAAATTTTTAATTGCGTTTTGATTTTTGTTATTACGTCATAAATAAGTCGTTACAATGAATTGGAATGACTAGGCCGACTTATTTATAATGGCGCAAAATAAGTGAATAAGTTTCAAATAAGTAAGTATGTAATTGGAAAAGGTCCTTAGTTCTCAATCATTTCTGATCGGAATCGAATTTCTATTTTTTAAGTCTTCCAATTTCTTCACATACAATTTAAAGGTTCACTGTCGAATTTTAGAAGCAACAATTAAAATAATAATGAATCCCATGATGTGACATCGACGTCTAGATTGGCGGTTTATGGAAGTGTTTCTCTAGCTGTGCCGACTAGTTTCCTAATTAAGGCTGCTGCCTCTATTAGACACGTTGGTATCTTTAGCAGTGTTTTGATGTTTGTTGGGACTAGTAAACGTTTATTGTTGTAGGGTTGTGTTCCATGTTGTGTCTGGATGTTAAAGGAGTTTAGTAGACCAGCTGCTTGGTCTGTTACATTACTTTTTCAGTAAAGCATTTTTGTAATATTTGGTAGTTCTTTATATATTGTGCTCTGATATAATGGGGCAGATAGTCGATCAGCTATCAAGCAAGCAATTCCATTTGTATGGGGATCGAGTATCGTCTGGAACTTCTGAATTTCAATAGCCTTTTTGGCTTTTTCCTGCCTTAAGTATAAATATTACATTTACTTCGATCTATTTACTAGAAATGTGACCGAATTCTAGGCTGCCCTTGAAGATAACCTCCAGCCAGAGTAAGGTTAAGTCTGCCACTTGTTGAACATCCGTCACTATAATGTCGTCGGGTCCTGTCGACTTATAAGCCTTAAAGCTATTTATAGCTCACACGCTTCTCCTGCTTAGGACCTGGCTTACAATGCCTACGACTCTTTTGTCCCTAGACCTTGTGGCACTGATTCGGAGCTACTTGGAAAGTGAGTTTCCAGTAGTAGCCCAACCACTAGTTACAGTCCAAGAACCATCTGGTCGTTGACGAAAATTCGGAGTGGTGAAACTTTGAGGTATTACTTTACGCAGCTATTATGCCTCAGAGCACTACTGTATATTACTACAGTACCTCCAGGCATGTGTTTTAGCATTTCTTATTTCGTATTTGTATGTTTTGAGGACTTCCTTGTAGCAGTGCAAGTAGTTAGCAGCTTTAGTTTCCGTGGCTCTTGTAAACAGCTTCAAATTCACCGGCACCAAATTCTCCGTTCTTAAATTTTTACAACCACTTTCGACAACTTCTCTCATTTAATGCAAAATCACCATATGCTACAAGCAATCGATGTGCCTCAGCTGCAAATTTCTTCAAATTAAAAAAGTAAATCAAAAGTTCCTGGAAATGACGCTTATTCGGCCCAAAACTAGACATTTTCACAAGAAAAGAAATATATTGTATAATGCTGATACAAAAACGCTACTGGTATCATCTTTTATCGAACGGCGGAGATTTATTTCTATACTCAATAAATATAAAATATTTATGCAACAATTTGAATTTTGGATTGGAAACTTACGAATCGAATAAGAAAATTAAAGGAGATTATTGTTTAGATTTCTTTAGAATAATATTCTGATTTTTTACGGCAAAATAATTAAGTTTTAGGTTATCACTATTATCTCAAAAACCCCCACAGTCTTTCTGATAAATTAATTTTGCAAATTTCAGTTTCTGACCAATATTTCAAAAACTCCCACTGGGCAATTTTTCTAATAGCTAAGGTCATACTGAGACTACATGGAAAATTTGGAGAAAATTTATCGATTATAATTTTCACTTTGATTTATGCGGCCATATTAGTTTATTTCAGTTTCTGGCCAATCCCAAAAAACTTCCACTATAGTAGCCAATACTTTCGATTGTTTTTCTAATAGCCATAATGAAGGTCATACTTAGACTACAAGGAAAATGCGGGAAAAATTTGAAGATTTGAATTGTCACTATAATTTTTTGGTTTTCTGCGGCCATATAAGTTCTTTTCATTTTTTGGCCAATATCTTAAATACTCGCACAAGTAACCAATACTTTCGATTGGTTTTCTAATACATAAGTTCATACTGAGACTATACACGGAAAATTTGGGGAAAATTTATTGGTTAGAATTATTACTATAATTTTTAGATTTTCTGCGGCCACATTGGTCAGAAACTGTAAAGAACTTATATGGCAGTAGAAAATTGAAAAATTATAGCGAAAATTCTACGCGATAGATTTCCCATTTAGTCTTAACATGACCTAAGATATCAGAAAAACAACCGTGCATATTGGTTACTTGTGGGAGTTTTTGAGATATTAGTGATAATCTGTTTCCACTTCAAAATTCGAATGCCATCCTGTACAACTATTATATTTACTTCTAAAGAAGTGGGCAAGAACGCGCCTATTATTGATTCATTTCAACTTTGTTCAAAATACATATTAGAATCACAATATAGACCTGTGGTGCAAATTTTACAACTATTAACTAAGAATTAGCTGAGTTCTCCCAATCTCAAAATCTATTTTAATCGTGTAGAATGTACAGATACCATGTTTTTATCTAAAATTTATCTAAGAACACTTACGAACATTACGCTGGAATGTTCTATTTTGTGAAAATGTGGTAAAAAATGAATCAAAAAAAATTTAACAACATAAATTCTCTTTTGTGATAGTGCTGCCACTTGTGGCGAGTAGTGCAATCTTTTATTTTCTGCCGGAAAATTTCCTTTGTTTGACTATTTTTGTCTTACACAGCATCTGAAACAGCTAACTTCAATTTTTGGTAAATAGTAAAATCCCTCTTAACGAGGTAAATGTTCGAGGGACGAAAACCGAATTCAATTCACAAAATTTCTGATATCAAATTTGTGCCGAAAAAAACAATTGCATTCGATTTGTCAACGATTTTTCGGAATGTTAAGCAACACTGCGCTGAATGCACTAAAATTCCGAAAAATTTTTGACAAATCGAATGCAATTGTTTTTTCGGGTCAAATTTGATATCAGAAATTTTGTGAATTGAATTCGGCTTTCGTCACTCGAATATTTACCTCGTTAAGAGGTTTTTTATTTGATATCAATGATTTTGGCACGGCAAATTGAAAATGAATTGAATTGCGATTCGCTTTATTGTTGTCAGTCAAAACAGTTCAAACACGCTCGATAGCACACAAGTGGCCGCTACGTGTTATTGTGCCTCATACACAAAGGTGCAAATTTTTACCGGCGATTTTTATTGATTTGCGATTGAATTTTATTGATTTTTATCGATAGTTTTCTTGCTAGTTTATGTTTTCTTTGTGTTTTTGTGTGCATGCATAGAATTTGCTTCGATTTTTAGTGATTTTTTGCGCAATTGTGGTGCAGTTAATTTCGTGCGACAACATTTTATTTGACTTGACTTTCACGTGCATTCGAATAATTCAGCGACGACAATTTTCGTGTTCTTGTGAAAAACATTTTGAAAATTCGTAAATATGAAAAAATTAAACAAATACACGTGGTGTGTGAGCTCGGGACGTCCGCGCGTACCGATTTGGTTTTGAGATTTCGCTGTCGTTTTTCAAATTAAATTCCTAATTTTTCGGCCGTTTTCATAATTTTTTTTTCTAAATTTAAATTAATTTGGGTTTTTTTAAACAGATTTTTTTCAATTTTTTACTTTCAATTTCCGTGATTTTTTCTCGATTTGTGCACATTTCGAAATTAACTTTTTTCACCTCGCGCATTTTTCATCGACAATGGGGCGCCCACA
This sequence comes from Nephrotoma flavescens, assembly GCA_932526605.1. Lineage (NCBI taxonomy): Eukaryota > Metazoa > Arthropoda > Insecta > Diptera > Tipulidae > Nephrotoma > Nephrotoma flavescens. The sequence goes on along the minus strand of OW052222.1, from coordinate 190,105,975 downwards.
AAAGTGTAAAAATTTTGCGGACAATTTCAAAGTGAAGAAGTCCAAGGTAGGTAACAATTTTGTTGGCCTAGAAACAGGTACACCAGAACGAGTAGGGAACAATTTTGATGTAGGTAGTTGTAGGGAATTTCAACCAACCGAATAAAAGCTTTTTGGCCAATAATCGAGGCAATCAGTGTACCGCGATTTCTTCCGTTGCGATTGTTTACAGTGTTTTTAAATCAATTTTCACTCCGGATAGTGGCGCGATTAATTGGAACGATTCAGATTTAGATAGCATTTTAACAATCGGTGATCATTTGTATTCGGTTTCAAAAGAACAATTCGCGAACAGTTTAAATCTCTTGACGTTTGAAGAAGTGTATCGTTACGGTTTTATCGATAAGCGCCTTTACAAATGCAAATTAATGGTAGCTACTTTCTCGCTAATATGCGATGGGATAAGATCTATTTTTTAAAGAAATCACCATAAAGATTAAAAAAACATCGATTTTATGCAAGAAGACTGTCAAATGTTCAATGTTTTTGGTGATTTTTTCGATCCCATCAATTTGTCAGTTTTTTTCATTTTTTTTGTTATGAAAAAAGGGTCACTGGTAAAAATTCTCTTAGCAATGATAACAATATGATGTATTTATATTTGTTTCATTGTAATACCTTGATTCACTATCATTATGAACCGCAACGGACCGATATAGAGTGCATTTGAGCCAAAAAATGAAATTTTGCAAAAAATTAGGGTGGCTTTCACGTTATGGAGGTCAATATCTAAAATATACGAGTTTTCTGGGACAAACGGTTGATGTCATATTGTAGGTGAGGTCTGTGGCTAATAATCTTGAAAATAAGAACCAAAAATCTTGGGCTAATTTTTTGCAATTTGGCCGAATGTGGCCGGCCGATTTAACATTTTTCAGTTTTTTGGCAAAAATGACCCTCCACCCTAATTTTTTTTAAATTTTTTTATATGCTATTTGATAGCTGGCGTCAATACTTTTCCAACGATATGCATATGTCCGGGGTATGTCAAATAGGTTCAGCGCTGTGGGAGTGGACAAAATGGCCAAAAATGGCCGTTCAGAGGCCGGCCACGGCCTACATGGCGGCCAAATCAAAAAGTTGTAGAAAAGAAGTTGCTTAGTTTTTCTAGTACTACAAACCCTGAAAATATGAGATCAAATGAAAGAAGTACGGACAAAGAAACAAACATACAGTGCTGCGGAAAAAAAAAATTGGGCAAACATATTTTATTGCGAATTTGAGTATTTTTTTGCTAAAATTACAAAACTTTTGAAAGCAATTGGCTTATTGTTTCATTCTAAATACATGTATGACGTAATTTTTTGAAAAAAAAAAAATTACCTGCAAATTAGGTGCAAAATTCCGAAAAAACCAAAATTTTCAAAATACGTTGATTGGAATTAAAGTAATGGAATAAATTAAACACCTATTTTTTAATATTTTAGTGTTTTTTATTGATTTATAGAAGTTCTTGGCCGTCATTAGGGTGCAGATGTTTTATTGCCTGTAGTTTTTTTTTTTGAGTATAAACAGTGCATATTTTGTAAGATTAAGTTATTATGTTGTTAAACTGGTTTGAGAGCACTTAAAAAAAGTCCACAAGCATGAGTTCACATTACTAGTGTGAACCATCTGTGTTAAAGCTTTTTGGCGAGACTTGCATATTTATTTTTCAACAGGAAAAATTAGGTTTCAGATAAACATAAATAATTTGTTAAAAAGTTGTTTTTTTCTTATCTCTTCATTTAATAGTAAAAAAGGACTTTGAAGGAACAAGTATCGATGTGTTGAGCTGGGCCCCGTATGGTCCAGACTTAAACCTCATTGAAAATATTTGGTCTATAACGAAGCTAGAAGTAGCAAGAAAGCGCGCAGAATCGGTTCAAGCTTTAAAAAGTTTGTTGATGACGATTTGGGAATCCATACCTCCTACGACTTTGAAAAATTTATCAAATTCAATGAATTGGAGATGTATCGCTGTAATAAAAGCAAATGGAGGTCCCCCAAAATATTAATATTAAAGATAGAACTTCTTTAAATCAATAAAAAACAAAAAAAAATTTAAAAAATAGGTGTTTAATTTATTCCACTATTTTTACTCCAATCAACGTGTTTTGAATATTTTGACATTTTTCGGGGTTTTGCCCCTAAATTGCAGGTATTTTTTTTGCTAAATTACGTCATACATGTGTTTAAAATGAAACAATAAACCAATTGCTTTCAAAAGTTTTGTAATTTTAGCAAAAAAGACTCCAATTTGCAATAAAATATGTTTGCCCAATTTTTTTTTTCCAGCACTGTATATACCAAAGCAAGATTATATGGAGACGCCATAGAGAAATTTCCAAATGTCATAACTTTGGTCAAAATCATCCGTTTTAGACGTTTGAGGTGTCGTTGAATTGGTATTGATGTCTGACAATCATAGTATGCTAGTTAAAAAATAATTGGGGCACTTTTTGGGGCAGTTATACCCGAAAAACTGATTTTTGGGGCAATTTTCGGAAAGTCACATCTCCACTCAATGTTGGTAGAAATTCATGTTTTATACATTATTTGGGTCTACTTTTTAAGACCTTCCAATGGTATATAATATGATCCTGGCGACCTCAAAGGGAAAAAGTCCGGAACTAGCTGTATATATATACGAGTTCGACTTCCAGCACAGTAGGTGCTTTCGTCACTCGTTTGGACTGCCGTCCAAAGTGATGTGTGTTACTTTTGTAATGGATGCGCTAAGACTATACCATCTATAGGATACAGTTACGCCAATTAGTTCTAAATAAAGGCAACGGAAACAAATTTATGAACAAGCACTTTTTCAAATCATATAATGTCTAATCCAAATTATATTACAGTAATGATACAGATTATACATTACCAAGAATGGTTGTACTCTATTGCGGTTCAACACCAAAACAAATTTATTGACACGGTTTAAATAAATTAGAAATGTTTTGCATTTTTTTGTTATTTAATATTTTGTTGTCAGGATATTTCATGAAGTTTTTTTTTTATAGTTATTTGTCTATGTAGTTGGGCAATTATATCTCAATAATATTTAGATAAATAATAAAGGTGGGCTTAACGAAATAAATGTTGATGCCGGCACAAACACATCAATTTATAAAATGACAAGAGAAATTGATGTACACGTCACATTCTGTCACATTATTGGGTGTGGAACCTCGGCAAACCAATTTTACCGAAAATAGAAAGGCCATAAATAAATATATACATTATCATCGTCACACTACGTTGTGAACTATTCTGGTGTGTGAAGGTTAATGTTATGCTTCTATTTAATGATTAAGAATATAGAAATTCGAAAATGCGGAAGTAGTTAAAGAACTAGTTATGAGATTTTTCTTAGCAAATAGTACTTCGAATTTGACCAATAACTTTCAAAACACCTTCTTCAATCGAAACTTTCCCTTTATTGTTCTTCGCAGATTTGTTTAGTTAATTGTGGAAAATAACTAGTCATTCAGCACATGACTATGTTATATTTACAGTTAATAATGTCACATGATTTTTATAGTGATCTCGGGTTACCAACACATTTTATTGTTATGTTTTCTTATACCTCCAGCTGTTGTTTGCCTTTAAAATCTAAATTTTATACATTTCATAACAAATTACAACATACATGCTCGTAATACATAACTGATTTTTTATTAATTAGCGGCCACGATAGAAAGGGGAGATTTAAGAAGAATAGCTGTATTGTTTACTTCATATCCTATTACAGCACTTATAACTACAGTATGTTGTCCCCATGATCAAATTTCAGACGACAACCAGAGTTGAAAATAATACTAATCAGTTTAATCTCCAATCTTAATAATGGTTGGTGAGGGCGACCTCTAAATCTGTTTTAACACCCAGATGGCAACTGTCTTATAGTACTAATTGGCCCTTTTTTGAGACATTTATAGCAAATGTTAAAACATCGTATTTCTAAATATAAACATAAATTTTATATTAATATATAAATAATTTTAACTTATACCCACACTGACCCCGATAAAACTGTTCTTATTACCAGGAATCCTAAAGTCTCGAAAGGAAGAGGCGAAGAAAGAAAAATCGATATAATTAGTCGGTCTAGAAGATCAATACATACATACCAGCCTAAATATCAACATGTCAACCTCACCTACACGTGGCGCACCCTGCTAATTAACCAACGAGGCTCTGGCCTTCAACAAACTACCAATTTCTCTGGCTAGGTTGCCAGCTACTACAAGAACCAGTCACCCTCGTGGAATAAGGATTAGTGTCTCATTCTATTTATGAAACGCTTCATATTAATATTATAAGCGAAAATTTAAAATCAAAAATTAAATACTTACAAAATATCGAGGTGTCAATTATAGAGGTAGGGGAAGTGGGGCTATTTTAAGCGCGGGGTAAAAGTAAACAGAACAAATATCTCCAATCTAACCGTATGAGAGGAGACAAAACAAGGAATAACGGTAATAGTAAAAAAATGATTTCGATATTCGGTAAAGAAACTGAGTTCGATATTCAGTTTCAATTTGGATTTACAGGTGTAAATGTGTTTTTGACAAAAGTGATTTTTTTAGTGTTTAAAAAATTTTTAATTCTGGATTTATAACTGTTACAGGTACTTATTTTTTATGGCATTATCTATATGAGATTTACTGTTTTGTAATTATGATATGCATTACGCATATTTTTTGACAGCCATTAAAAAAATGCCATGAGGCTAAGTTAAGCATTTAGCATGGGGTAAAAATAAGCATGCTTATTTTAACCTTAGAAGGTTAGAAATTTAGGTTAGAAATTATAAAAGGAAAAATCAAGAAAAAATTAATGAAACGATTATGACCGCAGCTTTGAGAGATGTTTTAATAAGGAAACAGTCGATTCGCGGAACTGCTTTAAAATATTTAATTAATCATAACACCCTGTTTAAGCGGGTAAAGTTGGCCAAAAATCATATCCACTGATGCGTCAAGAGGGTTTGGGAAATGAGAGTGAAGATAATTTAACGACTCTAAAGTCGGTCCATCACAGACAGCTATTTTCCATAAACGAGGAGGAAGAGCTGAAAAAATATTTACTACGATCTTCCCAAATAAACTATTGCCTTACGTATGTTCAAACGGAAAATCTGGCTTATCAGTGCGCAATTATTATGTGAAAGTATTAGAATGATATAAATTTAATGCTTCTAACATATTTAACCTGGATGAAACTGGCATAACTACTGTAATGCAATCTCCAAAAGTAATACTTTAACAAACCTTACTTCTTAAATTCGGGATCCGTTCATAACTGCATATTTTAAAATTGCATTTCTCAAAACGGCATATTTAAAAACTGCATAAAGTACAAAACAGCATTTTTCAAAACTGCATATTTCAAAACGGCATAAGGTACGAAACGGCATAATGTACAAAATTGCATTTTCCAAAACTGCATATTTCAAAACGGCATAAGGTACGAAACGGCATAAGGTACAAAACAGCATGTGTCAAAATTGCATATTTCAAAACGGCATAAGGGTTTGTCAAAACGGCATTTTTCTAAACGACATATTTCAAAACGACATTTTTAGAATGGCATTTTTTAAAACTGCATGTTTCAAAACGGTATAGGTACAAAACGGCATTTTTCAAAATGGCATTTTACAAAATAGCATTTTTTAAAACTGCATATTTCAAAACGGCATATGTAGGTACAAAACGACATTTTTAAAACTGCACAAGACAGAATGAAATATTTTAATCGATTATGAATCTAGAATTATCTTTTCATTAATTTTTGGAATATGACCAACAGTCGCCCTATTCTGGTAATTCCCGGGGAATGGAAATTTTAAATTTTGTAGCAGTTTTCCCCAAAAGTTTATTCCGGCTTTTGGGGAAAAATTTTTTTGGGAAAAAATTATTCAACATTACAGCAGTTTTGTCGTTTATTATTCCATACCTATTTTAGGAAAGAATTAACTGGGAATAGAATTTAACTGAAATTTATTACGTAATTTATGTATTATGGCTGTAAATTTATAGTAAAAATTTGATATTACAAATTTTTAAAATATTACAAATATTGGAAATATCAATATCCAATTTTTATTTTAATAAACAAAATTTATTTTTTAAGTAAAATTCGATTAAAATATTAATAAAAACCAAGTAAATGTAGTAAACTATTTTTAGACATTTGTTTTCTTGTTTTATTGCGGTCGCGTGTCGACCTCGAGTAAATAAATTATTTCCCCGTAAATTTATTCCTCAATCGCCAGAATTAACTTTTGGAAAACGGGGAAAATGTCTGGGGAATAGCTGCTACAAAAATTAATTATTCCCTATTCCCGGGGAATTACCAGAATAGTGCCACAGGTACGGTTATTTATTACACGATGAAATTTGAGATGAATGAAAATTTTGAACATTTGTGAACGATTCTTGGATTAAATTCTAAGATAAAGCCAAATGAAAAGGAACTTGAATATTTCTTAGTCGATTAAGAATAAATTACACATGTTTCTAAGGTATGTGGTATGGTTGAATTTACATTAAAATTGATGAAATGAAATTGATTATGACATATGTTTTATATAAAAGGTTTAGTATAGGTATGTTATAAGAAAGGTGGAAAATTCATGGAAATGAGAAATTATTTAAAGATTTAGTACGCATATAATATTCTCTTTACCTAAATTTTTGTACCTATGTCGTTTCGAAAAATGAAATTTTGAAAAATGCCGTTTTGAAAAATGTCTTTTAAGTTTTAAGAAATGCCGCTTTGAAAAATGCCGTTTTGTACCTATGTCGTTTTGAAACATGCAATTATGAAAAATGCCGTTTTAAAAAAATGCCATTTTGTAAAATGTCTTTTTAAAAAATGTAGATTAGAAAAATGCCGTTTTGAAAAATGCAGTTTAGAAAAATGCCGTTTTGTACATATGTCCTTTCGTACCTTATGCCGTTTTGAAATATGCAGTTTTGAAAAATGCAATGTTGTACCTTATGCCTTTTTGTACCTTATGCAGTTTTGAAATATGCAATTTTGAGAAATGTCATTTTAAAATATGCAATTTCGACCGGGAATTCATATTGAATAAGAACTAGTGCCTAGGTGCATAAGTCGAAGCTATTCACATTCCCTAACGGATATTTTTCGGTATTTCAATCAATCAATCAATCAATCAAATGATCGCGCAATTAATCACCAATTAATTCGCATGAATCGAGCAGCTAATCCTACGAAACTAATAGATATGACATCAACAACGGACTGACGCCCAATCTTTACCTTGTTGAGCATGTCAACAGATATCCATCGGTATCAGCCTTGATTGACACTCACTTGATCTTCTTCATTACCCAAACCAGACTTATCTGAGGAGAGGTGAAGTAGAGGTTAGGAAATTGCAACGAAATATTCTAATCGTACATATCGCAAATATAACATCTCGTATATACGAGTTTATAAACTCGTCACTCATCACTCTTTTTGTGCAAAACAGAATAAATGCATCAACAGATGTGGATTTACGTACAACACGTTGAGGGTTGAGCATTCCAAAACGAAAATAAAAAGCGACACGACAAATATGAATTTTGATCATTTATGAAAATTTTAATCGTCGATTATAAGACAACTGGTTCCGGTTTTCTTTTCTTCTAGTTCTATAGTCTTGGTTTTGAAAAAAATATTAAGGTTATCCGGTCCGGGCCGGCCGGGCTAATAATATTTTAACATAAAAATAAGATATCTTGTCCAAAAATTTACTAGAAACCAAGGCGCAAAGTCAGAGGCGGGAGTCGGTGGTATTTTATCGGAGTCGACAGATAAATTGCGAACAGATTGCCTTAAAATGCAGAAAATTTGGGCTGACTATTATACTGTCCCTGCGAGCCCTAAATATCGCACTAAGTTTATATTTGTTATTTATACAGTGACTCACAGCTTATTTGATCCAGTCGCATTTTATGAACAATATTGTAGATATCTCGCGATGTCTTATTGAAAAAAACTAAATGTAATATAAAAGCTATATTTATTTTTATTATAAAACACAAAAAATAAAATAAAAATTCTACTGCATATCAAAATTACATTAAAAAGTTCATTATTTCAACACAAAACTAATTCACAGCTTAAATGATCCACTGCCACAAACATACTAATACCATCAAATTTCGTCAAATTACTCTTGTTAGTATTGCGTTTTTATAACATTTGGCATTATTGTTGTTGGTATCGATATAATGCATAGGAAACAGAACGTAGTAAAACAAAACAAAAATAAAAACTAAGAAAAATATTTCCACTACGAGTACAACAAAAGTAACAAATTTTGGTTTCACGATACAGTTAAACAAATTGCATACAGTGTGCAAGGAAAGTTTCTGAGCATCCGTCACTAAATGTACTAATGGTGATATAGGTAGTCGATGCTTCCAATTTATCGAAATTGTTGTGCGAACCTCCATCATATTCCTAGTCATACACAAGCGACTTTGATGCTACAAAGATCTTGCGAGGTAACACAATAATGCGATTACACTCTAATGCGATTACACCCTGCAATCGAAGTTCCTATATTTTCTAAATTTGAATTTGTTGATTAGTTCCGTGTAACAAAAAAAAAAACATCAAAATAAGATATCGCGAAATATTTACAATTTTGTTCATAAAATGCGACTGGATCAAATAAGCTGTGAGTCACTGTAAATGCGTAGTACATTTATATGGAGAACAACGTCCTTATAAAATGGAAAGTAAATAAAATAATGTGATTTTTGAAATGTAACATTTAATAATGTTTTATTTCTTTTTGACTTTTGTAACTCTGCTATTTGTTTTCGAATACAATTGATTATAGGGAGGGAAGCCGAATGTTAAAATTTTACGTATCCAGTCAGTAATACATTTTGGTGAAGGAAAATATTATCAAACAAATTCATTAATATTTGATAAAAAAAAATTACAAAATCTTCCTTAAAATAAATTAAAAAAATTATGTACATGTCAAACTACATGTCGATTACATGTCGAATTTCAACTAAATCGGCTAAAAAATGGCCTAGTTAGATAGCGATGGCCATATTTCAGAACTTTATCAAAAAATCATTTTAGAAATTCATTTCCATCGCACGTATCGAATTTCAACAAAATTTGTTAAGAAATGACCAAATTCTATCCTTATTAGCCATTTTCTAAAACTTTATCGCAAACTCATTTTTGAAATTTGTCAAAAAATCATTTCATAAAAATCGGGATTTTTTTTAATACAAAACCGGGTTTTTGAAAACCGGAGGGACGATTTTGTTCAAAGTTCGACACAAAAAACATGACGTTTCGAAATGCGTATAAGGAGTATAGTATACAATTTTATATTAGTATGTGTAATTTTTCTGTGTTTATATTTGTTTGCTTTCTGCGAATGTAAGCATCAACAATTAGGAATCAGTTCAAATCGGTTCAGATTTTTGGTGCTTATGTCCGTTCGTCATTTTACGTTTTCGACATCTCACCAAGTTTTTGAGTGATGAATTAACACGTTCGTGAAAATGACTGCTACAGCAGCCATACAACATTTTCGTTTTTTAACATGTTTGCGCAAACAATTTTAATTTTTTAAGGAATAACTCAATATATTTTTCAATTCTCAACAATACATTTATATCCGCGACGAAATATCATTGCAATTATAAAAGTTATCAAATGTGTTCCTGAGTAGCACACACATTTAGAAAGTGTGCGTCAATGTGTTAAGAAAAAAAAAATTTAACTACACATATTTTATTTTTTTTTTCAATGGAATGTCGAACAATTGTTTTGTTTTCGCAGAAACTCTGAATTACAAATCATTTTAAAACTAAAATTAAATAAATTTAATTTTATTTAAAGCATATTTGCATTGCATTTACAAATTTTAAATTATAAATGGAAATGCTATCTGGAAATGTCATATCCAAAAAAATTAAATGGCGCACTTTCGCAATAACACAAACACACATACCACTAATATATACTTGCGGTTATTTCGTCAGCTTTTCGAATTTTGAACAAAATCGACCCCCGGGATTTTGAAAAGCAGGATTTTAAAAACCTGGATTTTGAAAATCAGGATTTTGAAAACTGGGATTTTCAAAACCGGGATTTTGAAAAAAAAGATTTATAAAAAAAACTGGGATTTTGAAAAGCGAGATTTCGTAACACACTCCTGGGTAATGTTTTTATCTAATTTAAAGGCCGCTTTATTCAAAATTACTTAACCTTTTACAATTGTTTAAGAATTACAAGAATTGAGATCAAAATTTTTCTGGAAATTTTATGGCCAAAAACGCAGCAAGCAAAAACTTTTATGGTAAAATTAGATAGCTTATCATTCCTTGTGTTTAATGTGTAAATTTTCCGCACGACCTAACCTTCACAAGGCACATTAATTATATGACTTATGCTGCGGGCCAGTAGTCGGGTAAAAACTAATTTTAAGTAAATTTTTCGGTAAATTCCTTTATTTTTCAAAACTCTATGGCGAACTGATCGAATAATCTGTTCTAAATCCGATTTTTACCAAAGTAAACGATTTACCCGACAATTAGCCCGCAGCCTAAGAAGGCATATTCTATGTTAGGGTTATTACATAGCTATGATTTTTTCGATACGCTTTCGATAAAAACCTGGTATGTAGCGTTTGTTCGATCTTTTCTATAGAGTATGCCTCACTGGTCGTCATTCTACCAGTGCCGGATAGAATAGAAACCGTTCAAAAACATATCGTTTTGTTTGCACTTCGGTGTTTATTTTGTTGGTCATCAGGATCATTGTAATTTGTTGAAGTTACAGCGGTTAGATCATCGACGAGATGTGACAGACATAATTCTCGCTCATGATATCCTAAGCACGCGTATTGACCGCACCAGTTGACTGGGCCAACCAACCGCGGAAGGCGTTACATATATTTTTTAGTACTAGTGGTATTTAACTAAATTTTTTTCTTTCTTTATTATTGTCGCTCTTTTCATATTACCGATTGTACAGAGTATGCCAAAAGTCACCATAGGGTTTAAAAATTTAATAACTTTTTCGTTTTTATATTTTTTTTTTTCAGATTATATAAATAACACAAAAATAATAGAGAGATTCACAACCGAACAAAGAATCAGAATATTAAAATTTTATTATTTAAATCAGCGTTCAATTATTTTAACGCAAAGAGCATATCGTCGCCATCTTAATGTCAGAATTTCACCCTCTGAAGCAATGATTCGTTGCTTAGTTGACATCACCACCAACATGGCACCGTAAGAGATTTGCCTCGAACCGGTAGACTACGTTTAATTCGCACTGCGAATATATTGAACAAAGTGTAGAGCAAAATGTTAACGAAACATCAGAAACATCTATCAGAAGACGTTCTGCTCAGTTAGGATTGTCTCGTACGTCACATACGGCGCATTTTAAAAAATAATTTACTGCTATTCACATATAAGATGCAATTGGCGGTAGAATTAAAACCTGGAGATCATCGGCAACGTCTAAATTTTGCAGTTAAATTTAAACAGTTGGCCAGAAATGAAATCAACTTTATTGAAAATCTGATTATGAATGATAAAGCTCATTTTCATTTGAATGGCTTTGTTAGCAAGCAGAACTGCAGGTTCTGGGGTTCTGAAAATCCAAGAGCCGTTCATCAACGCAAATTGCACCCCATTAGGTGTACACTGTGGTGTGGCATTACATCTGAAAATATCATTGGGCCTTACTTCTTCGAAAATGAAGACGGAAGTGCTATAACCGTAAATGGAGAGCGGTATCGGTTAATGACAGAACATTTTTTTCGTCCTGCTCTTGAAAACAGACCTGAGATGTGGTTTCAGCAGCATGGAGCTACTGCCCATACTGCCCCGAGACACAATGGCACTTTTAAGGCAAATTTTTGGAAAGCGAATAATTTCCAGAAATTCGGAAATTAATTGGCCAGCGCGTTCGCCAGATTTGTGTGCACCCGACTATTTTCTTTGGGGTTATTTGAAGGAGCGAGTATATGTGAACAAGCCCGAGACAATCCTTGAACTCAAGGCCAACATTGTTGCAGAAATTTGAACGCTACAGCAACAAATTTTGAAATATAATATGGGAAATTCTCTAAATAGAGTCTATCATTGCGAAGCTGAAAACGGGGATCATTTAAGTGACATTATTTTCCATACTTAGTGTAAAAAAATAAATTTTGTATATTTTATAATCTGAAAAAAAAAATAAAAAAATATATGAACGAAAAAGTTATTAAAATTTTAAACCCCATGGTGACTTTTGGCCCACCCTGTACTATGATGCTATAGGTAATAAATATTAAATTCAGTGAAGGTTTTCTTTAGTGAAAAATTTCATCACAAATTGTTTGACTTAGTCTAGAATGACCTTTGCGAAAATGCGTATACGATCCGAAATGTTCTCCTTAGAAATTATAAATATAGATCAGCTCTTTGCAAAGATTGCGCTACGTATTTGTTTTAGAAAAATAACTAAACATAACTTTGTGGCGCTTTGTAAAGTAATTAATCACAATTTGTCGATAAACTTCAAACCATCATTAAATCGTAAAGTAATGAGTGACATTTACAACCTCATTATAAACAACAGACCTAGTACGTGCATTACCTTTACTATAGTTAGTTATATTTGTGACGTTTAGTAATAGATAAAGTTCGCAAAAACGTGCGGAATGCGGTAAAATAAGTATAGGATGGTGTTGGTTTGTATAGGTGTGAAATATTTTAACTACATAATTTTGCATTTAACATTGTGAATTGCAAGATGAGCTGTAATAGGAACCAAATGAGATTAAATTTGGGGACCCGATCTATTAGTTAACGATTATTAAAAGTAACCTAATCCAATACAGAATACGTACCGTACTGTAAAAATACCTCAAGGCAATAAAAAAACAGATACACGGTAATAAATCTCGACGCGCACGCGATATTCAAATGATTAGTATGCACTAATAATCAACAAACCGAGAACACAGGTAAACCCCAAAAATCCCCTCCGCAGTACTGATGTATACAATTGTACATAATGTATATCTAATGTACATTGTTGTAAACATTTTTTATTGTAAACTCATTGAATTCAAACATTGAAAAAAATATAGCAAAAAATAATATTTTTGTCTCATCATTAATGCGTATATATAAATTATAAAGATAGATCTAACTACAGGTGTGACGCAAAGTGTAAAAGTACGCAAAAAAGCAATCCAAACAAAATAATGTAAGTACAATATGAACTTTAATCTCCGAAATAATCGATGATTTCTAAATAATCGATACGAGGTAGGACCAATTAAAAGAAATTCCAAACAAATTTGGTTTTATAGCGCTTAAACTTTTCCATTAAGCAATTAAATCTTTAATACAAATTTTAGTCACAATTCATGTTATAAATGCCGTACGCAAATTGCCAAAAAATTCATTCCGCGCTTATCTAATTTTAATCAAAATAAATAAATTGATAAGAGCATGCTTTTAATTATTCAATTAGGTTGAGTATATGCAGACTGTGATTCGTGAATCATCACCGAATTAATTTTATTTAATAATATTTTTGTCAACAAATTTTACAAAAAAAAAAAAAAAAAAAAAAAAAAATCGTGTACGATCGCGTGCTGAACACTTTATTTGCTATATCTTCAAAATCACGACACTGACATAATGACATTAACTATTATTCGATTACGTATATAGAACTGTACGATCGCAACTATTTGAAAAATTAAGGTACATATTTATGATATTAAATAAATACCGCGATCGCCCGCCTCGAATTTTTCTTGGCCACTTTTACTTACATTTCAATAATTAAATTCAGCAATATTTATCGATCCAAAGCACCATGAAGTCGAAACTGCAAAAACATCACTTTTCGATTTATTTTAAACAAAACTGTTATTTAGCACATTTGATTAATTGATTTGAATTGAACCGAAACATTTATTGATTGTTTAACAAAATTTAACATAAACACGCACGCTCTTCACAATACTCGTCAATAGTAATAAAAATATAAAACACTACGCGAAAAAATTAAAGTGGCAGCAAAAATACTGTAAACACGTTCGAACTGATTGCAATCTCTCGCGGAACTGAATCATTTTTATCCAATCAATCATATAAATATGTATTGGGAATCTTTAGAATTTTCGTTTGCCTTTTTATTATATTTTGTTATGCTTAACTAGACATAAATATTTAAGATTTTTGATCAATATTTGATTTATCCCCACCCCACCCCACCAATCAACATTTTTGCTTAAAAAAAAAATAGAAACAATCGATGGTTAATTATTTTCGCGTCTTACTTGAACTTGGCATTCATCGTTTCACACAAGTGCTTGTCTCGTGACATTAATTTGTAATAATAATTGTATTAGTAATTGATTTACATTAGCGTAATGAAATAGATTCGATTGGATGCTTCTTTTTAAGATTGAACGATTTGAAATTTGCGTATGAGAAATTTGTATCACTAATAGTAATAAAATTTGGGACACCGCGAATAATTAATGTCGAAATGGAATTTGTCAGCGAAATACAATTTTGGATTGGGTAGATCTAGCCCCATTCAACTAGTCCCCACCACGAAACCGCAAATAAATTAGATCTTAAGGAATTTAAATAAATAAAACGATGTGATAAGTTAAAAATTACTTTCTTTTACGTAGTAAAATAAAGTCGGCATCACGATAAATTTACACATCGAGATTTCTGCAGATTTACCATTCGCTATATCGCCGGAGTAAAAAAAAAGTACTAAAAAATCTCTGTGCGTATGTGTCTATGTGTGTGGTGCCGTGCAGACTAAATATCTGTTGGTCCCATACTGCCGAGATAGATTGACTGATCGGGATGAAACTTTTTCCATAAATTGGGAGATCACTGTGATGTTTGGCCGAAATCGGTCAAGCGGAAATACCAACTTTCGTAAAAGATTTTTCGTTTTTTTGCAAATATTTTAAAACAAACAGCATTTACGAAAACAAAACAATTAGTAACAAAAACAATGTTAAATTAATTGTCCGATTCTGGGAATATAAGAATTCTATATAGCTGTAACTTTACAGAAATTGCTTACAAAGAAAAAATACAGTGTATTAAAAAATGCTATCCACAAACTGTAGACTTTCGCCGCTGTAACCAGTGTGTTTTATTTTAAAATAAACTATTGAATTCTATGGCGGCACTCAAATAAATATTGACATAAGCTCGCGTTATAAATAAAATTTGCTATGTACGTATATCATAAACAGTTGTCAAATAATATAATTAGTACAGTTGGCGTTATTCGTTTGTATACCTTAAAAACAATATTTTTTCTGAATATATCACACACAAATTATTTGTTTCGACTGTACATAATGTATTTCATTATCAACATTTAGGCGTATATAAGAAAAGCACAAAATCTCAAATAAATAAATACTACTTCTTAAAAACTACAATTGGCATTAGCTTTAAATTTTATTGGCATAAAGATGCTATTATTAACAACATAAATATGCGAAAACCGTTTCAGAAAAAGACAATTTTTGCAAGATATTCACACTAGAAATCATTACGTTACATATTACGTCATCAAACTTGGTGCTGTAAAGTTATAGAGCACACCTTATTTTTATAGAGCTGTGGGTCGATTCTGGTATCTTTATGAAATATGAGTGTTTTTTTTCCTATTTAGGAAAAAAATTTGATAGCAGTTTTTTCCTAAAAAGTCTTTCCTATGGTTTATTTTGGTACACGCATAGGAAATAATTTTTCCCAAATTCTTAATTAAGTTGAGTATTGAAAACCATGACTCTGTAAGCGGTTAAGAAATGTCAAACTTACATTAATCGTACGTAATTATAATTTTTTTGTCTAATTAAAAATTAAAAGAATATTGTATGTGTGGTAAAAGAATATCTTTCCGTATCCAAAGTAGCTGCGGAAAGATAAAAGACAAAACTGCGATAAATAGGAAAGACAAATATCCTATAAGACACACCAGTGACCCTATTCTGGTAGTTCCCCGGGAATAGGGAATAATTTTTTTTGTAGCAACTATTCCCCAGACATTTACCCCAGTTCCCCGTTTTCCAAGAGTTAATTCTGGCGATTGAGGAATAAATTTACAGGAAAATAATTTAGTTATTCGTGGCGAAACACGATCGCAATAAAATTGAAAAACAAATGTCTAAAAATAGTTTACTACGTTTAATTATTTTTTAAAATTTTAATCGAATTTTACTTAAAAAATTAATTTTGTTTATTAAAGTGAAAAATTGGATATAGATATTTCCAATTGATATTACCAGTTTTCAGGATAAATTTACAGCCATAGTATTGCTATAAGTAAATACAATACATTTCCGTTAAATTCTATTCCCAGTTAATTCTTTCCTAAAATAGGTATAGAATAATATACGTCAAAACTGCTATAACGGGGAATAATTTTTTTCCAAAAAATTTTTTCCTCAAAAGCCAGAATACACTTTGGGGGGAAAGGGAATAAAACTGCTACAAAATTTAAAATATCCATTCCCCGGAAACTACCAGAATAGGGCTACAGAATAAGCTTATAGGAAATAAATACAAAACTGCTATAAAAACTTAATATTCTTTCCTATTTCCTATTCGTATAGGAAAATTAGAATCGACCCGTTGAGTTACATTTCGCGAATACCATTTTAGTAGATATCTGAAATTTTACAGTTACAAAGCTTACTTATACAGCTTGTGAATTAGACCATAAGTTTGCAACCAATTTAGTCCTTGTTGGTTTTCTGAATGTAAGTGGAAAGGACAATTTCTGATAAAACACTTTTTTCTACTAAACTTCGGCTTAATAAAGTTACACTTTTGTATTTAGAATTTAAGTGTGGTGTATTCTTGATTTACCAACATTCTTGGTTTACGTACATTCGCCTCAATATATATGTATGTACAGCCTCCACTTTACTTTCTGTCAAGTAAGTTCCTTAGTAAAGTAAAGTATAGGAATCATGTAAATTTTCGACCTCGATATTTTTGCAGATTTACCGTTCACTAGGAAATCTGAAATCCTCAAAACGTTCTTCGTACGTGTGTTGGTGTATATGTATTTGTCTTTTTTTGTTCTGGAGAATGTTGAAAATCCATCATGGACGCAGTAGAGATAACAAGGGCCACCCACTACAACAACAGTGTGAGGCTCCTCACTAGTACCACCATCTAAATCCTTGTCTGCCGGAACTACCGTTAGGTATTACTTCGGAGGGGAGAACTTTGTACTAACGTGTACCTTAATCTTTTTAGTACATGTGACATGCAACTACTGGCGTCCCTAGTGTCGCAACTCCTAATCGTGTATTCTGCAAAATTTGCGATAAAGATAAGAAGTCGATATCTCCATGCTTTTGGTTTATTCAGAGGGCCTTTATTTATTTCTGAAATAGATCGCCTTATCGTTCGGAAACCCTCTCGCTATTCTTATATTGTTAACTGGTGCCATTGGTGTTTGTAGTATGCTGCATGGTCTTTCCTGTTCAACTTTTGTCGTTCCATTACCAATAAATCAAATGGATACATTCCCGCATTGACGCAGGCCGCCTTTTTTCACATTTCACATGAAATTCACATTATGCATCTGCGACATCTCCACGGCAACTTGGAGTACGGTCCAGTGATAGAGTTTAGTTCACGTTTTTTACGTGAAACTACGCAAAGGTGTTTATTGATTTCAAATAAAAAATCTGTGATCTAAAATAAAATTTGAATCAGGTTTTCCATACAAATTTGAACTGATCCGGATCAATGAGTGTCATGATACACGGTAAACATTTCAAAGAGTTTGACCGAGTACAGTGCCATGAGGACCCATAAAATAAATCGTTTCCTGATGCATCCTTTTTTTTCTACGGTACTGCAAAATACGCAAGGCTCGTTCCTGGTATTAAGGACGCTCATAATCTGTTTCCAATTTGCTGTGTTAAATATTAAATTTTAATAACTAACTTAACAATGGCATGGAATTTCTTACGGACTCCTTTCCATCTCCTACCTTTGCGTTTTCGGCCAGCCTGGAACGAGCTAAATAGCACCAAGCGTTGAGCAGGCCTTTAGGAATCTATATTGGCAATATGCGAGACCTCCAGATCACTCGGTCTTTGCTTTCAAGAATATTGTTCCTGCTCAATCCAACAGTCAAATCATACGAATAGATGTTAATAAAAGCGACGTAATTATTGAACTCGAAATAAGTTTCAAATATGGTTATTCTCTGTAAATTTACGTTTGCAGGCCTCAGCCTTATATTTCTTATTCTACTAGAGTGTCATCATATTACGGCAGGTTATTGTTTGAAAGGAGTGGAACAAATATTTGGATCTCACAAAACAAAATTTTATAAAAAAATTCAAATAACTTTCAGGAACTGAAGATACATGCTATGGTAATATTGCATTTATTTCTTCATCATATTAGCTGTGTTTCTTGACGCTTGATCTGATCCAGTTCAGTTCATGTTTCATGAAACAACACAAAGACGCTTGCTAGATTTAAAATCAAAATTTGTGATCTA
Organism: Nephrotoma flavescens; assembly: GCA_932526605.1. NCBI lineage: Eukaryota > Metazoa > Arthropoda > Insecta > Diptera > Tipulidae > Nephrotoma > Nephrotoma flavescens. The sequence continues at coordinate 190,087,363 of OW052222.1, read as the reverse complement.
TAATAAAATTTGGATCATGTTTTCCATATAAAATTTGAACTGATCCGGATCAATGAACGTCAAGAAACACGGCTATTGTGTCTAGTGGATTGTAGATAACTTAAAATCCCCCGTTACGAGAATAATGTCGGAAGAATAAACATCATCTATCGCACTATTGTTGAGTGTGGCAGAATATAGGTCACGTAGATGCAGAACGTTTTATAATAGAAGGGTTTTACACACAAATGTTCGATATTTTGGTTATATATTTTATAAATTGTTTATTCGAAATACTGCTTTTGATAGTAATAAGAACTCTTTCAGACTGTTTTATCCTTGCGAGAGATGTGGTCGTCATCCAGGTCGTAATATTTTTAAAGGGATGGCTCCTGACTCTAGCTGTTTCCATACAATTTTTTCCCAAAAATGTCTGTTTGTTCCTGAAACGCGTTTCAGCCGTTCAACCGATCGTCATGAAATTTTCGCCATGAATATGTTGCATGTCCAGAACCAACCTTGCGATATTTTTGAACGGATTCGACCCCGGGTCCTCGGAGCCCCGGTACAAACTTTTTCTAAAGGGATTAGGTATATGAAATTAGTAACATTCTCGAATCTGATTTAAGCTTTGCTTAACGAATTCATACCAAAATGAGTAGGTTTTCGTAATATTTATGAAGAGGTCAGCCCCGGGTCTAGGAGCTCATATATACACTTTTTTCCAAAACGTTGATTTTTAAAATATTTTTTTTATTAATCACAAAAATTCCTTCTCGCCTGTCTCCATTTACTTGAATTTACGACGCAAACATGAAGATGACGCACTTCATGTTTCAGACGCACTTTCCACGTATTCCGATGATATTGACGCACTTACCTATGTCTTTTAAACGCTTGCATTTTCAGGTAAAAGTGCCATTTGGCCTCTCAATAAATAATTCTCAGGGACAAACTTTTTCTCTGTTGGGTATCGAATTGAGAACGGAGTGCTTTTCGCTTAGAAAATAAATCAAATATATGTTGGCTTATCTCGAGTGGGATCTGCCGAAAACAAATATACAGTAGATGCAACAAGAGCGTGTACGGCTTAACTGTACGTAAAAGTGTAGGAAGAAATTCGGCTGGGGCTTAAACCGATTTTATATTGATTCCTCTTTGATGCTCTAAAACAAAAATTAGCTTAACTGCAACTGTTTAGCTGATAATATATATGAAAGGAACTAGTCCGAGTTATAAAAAACTGTTTGAAGCTGTGTTTTTAAGTGTACATCCGAAAGGACCAAAAATATCCATTGCAAATGCAGCAAAAAAAGGCGAAAACGTTTGTACAGAAAAGTTTTACACATTATTCGATGTATAAAAATGTAGACAATTTGCAAGATAGAGGCATAATCCGAACCACTACAAAAAAGGAGCATGACGCCGTCATACAGTTATTTGATGAAAATTCATCGCTTACTCTGGATGCAACTGTGGAAAAATTGGCGAAAAAGAATATTATTATACTAAAAACCATACGAAATAGAATTATATAGAACATGGCTATGCATATCGAAATACTTTGGTCAAACTACAGCTAACACAAATATACGTTGAAAAGCGACTACAGTGGGAAAATGAAGATTGGGGAAATGTTGTCTATAACGATGAGTCATTCGTTTAGAGTTTTAATGTTAAAAGGCGTGGTTGGTCAACTAAGTAAAAAAAGGATTGTCCGAACTGTTAAGCACCCGCTCAAGCTCCATATGTATGGGGATGCTTCACCAAGTAAGTTTTTGGTAGTTTAAAACGGAACCTAAACGCACTTTTCATGAATAAAATTTATTCACGAGGTTTGATACCATCTGCCCGGAAATGGTTTGGAGCGGGGAGCCCTAACTGAATATTGGAAGACGACAACGAGCAGAAACACCATAGCATACTCGTACTCCGTTCGGAATTAAACTCAAAAAGGGCATTACAACATTGGATTGGCCATCTCAGTCACCTGATGCAAATTGTATGGGCACTCATGACGATTAAGCTGAAAAGGTAAATGTATAAAAATTTTAAGCCATCTAGGGCGAGCCGTCCGGAAGATATGAAAAATTTATCACCACAGTATGCAGAAAATTTGATTGTTAATATGGGTAATAGGTGCCAGGAAATTATTAACAGTAATAGTGACTTTACTTTGTATATTAGTTGGAAGCGGCGCCAAAGATAATACAATAAACTTGCTAAATAAAAAGAAAAAAAATCAAAGTTTCATTTTTACTTAGCTTTTGTCGTACACACGCTTGTTGACCCTACTGTATTTTGTTACCAGAAAATAATAGAACATTAAATATAGTATTCAGAGGAGCCATGATGTGATGTACTCTTCAGCTGTTACGAAGTTTGTTTTCTATCATATTGTGGTACGAGGGCTGCCTTTTATATTTCGGGATTAGAGAACAAAAACAAATATTAATCATCGAAAATTGCTTTATTGTTTTTCAAAATATTCCCTATGAAGATCTATACACTTTTGCATGCGTTTGAACCAATTTTCGAAGCACTTTTTCCACTCTGATTGAGGTATCTCCAAAACATGCATTCTGAACGCAGCAACCGCTTCTTCAGGTGTCGAAAAACGTTGATCTCTCAGTTTGTTTTTTACGTACGGGAATAAAAAGAAGTCATTTGGTGCCAAGTCAGGACTATATGGCGAATGACTCATCAAATCGATGTTTTGAGTGCTCAAAAATGCAGTTGTTTGAGCCGATGTGTGAGAGCTCGCATTGTCGTGGTGATGAGTGATCCGTCTTCGGCACTTGGTTTTCCTGATTTCTTGGAAGACAACTCGCAAACAAATGGTTGTGTACCACTCAGAATTGACTGTTCTGCGATCATTTGCTTGCAGGTGCTTCGTGCGCTTCCAACTTTTGTTGGATTCGGCTCATCTTGAAACACCCATACAGTCGACTGCTGTTTACTTTCGGGCCAAACGCGTAAATCCACGATTCATCACCTGTCACTATGTCATAGACGTGTTTTGAAGCACTGCGATCGTATTTTTTGAGCTTTTCTATCGACCAATCGACACGAGCCTTTTTTTGAGCGATTGACAAATTGTGTGGAATCCAACGCGAACAAATTTTTTTGACATTCAAATGTTTATGCAATATTGAATGTATGCTAGTCCCACTAATGCCTAAGTTTGTCTCAATCTCAAGATAGGTCACATGACGATCTTGCAATATCAGTTCGCGCACAGCATCAATGGTTTACGGAACAACAACTGATTCTGGACGACCTTCACAAAATTCGTCTTGGAGTGAACTACGACCTCGATTGAATTCACCATACCATCGATAAACACTAGTCCTTGATGGAGCTTCATCGCCAAAAATTGAATTAAGTTCATCCATGCACTCTTGCTGCCTTAATCCACGTCGAAAGTTGTAAAAATAATCGCACGAAAATGTTCACGATTTAATTCAATTTTTTCGCCGAGATGTTGAGTTAATGAGTACTATGTAAACAACACAAATAGCGCTCGAATGTCAAAACGTTCTGAGTACGTATAATCTCAAAAATGTCAAACTTTACGATAGAGTTGTCAGTTGCCAGATTGCAACACTAGGGTTGTTCAATCCCGAAATATAAAAGGCAACCCTCGTAAAACCAATCAAAAATTAAAAATAAAACTATGTTACAGATTACGATCTGTGATGAAATGGAACAGATCCATGATCCCTTGTCGGAGTGCAAAACTCATGGGCCAACCCATCTTCAATGCCAGTATAGGCTGGCATGGAGCTATGCAATGTGTACAAGGTGATAAAATCGGACCTATAGCCGTACGTCCTCGAATTGGCTGGCAACGGCGTAAAAGTAGGGACAGAAAAAACAAACCGCGAAAGAGTTGGACGGGCCTTGGCCCAAGAACAGGTTGCAGGAAGAATAAAATAAAAATAAAAAATATTGTCTGATTAGCACAAAATATTTATATATTTATTGATATTTTCCGCGAGTATAATATGCGGTAAACTTCCGTAAAGCTTCTTGTTTTTGGTAGACAGCCGTGCAAAAATTACGCTTATATATGTTAAGCATTAAGCCCCATGGATTGTTAATACATATTTTAGTAAAATCTGAGCGTAAAACTCATTGCGAATAGCATTTCGCAATAATTTTGTTTTATCGTCATTTGTTCGTCGTCAGACAAAGTTTATTTTCTAATTAATTCTTCCTTATATTGCGAACGTTAAATAGAGGATATTTGCTAAAATCGATATATCCAATACTGATGAAATAAAGTGAATTTCACTGATTTAGTGATTGTATTTGTGGTGTGAACCGTGGGATTCGTCTGTTATAATGCATAAACCACGTCTGCTGGGCATCTATATGTTTTATCTAGGATGTTTACTTGTAATGTACTTTTTGTAAAGAGAACAATATTATATTCTTAGCCTTGAGAATTGTATCATAGGATTAAAATTAAAACTGTTTTATATAACATTTATTAATACGGATTGTTCTCCTGTATCCAGATAAATGATTATGCCAAGAGACTTCTGAGGCATCATCCACTGTGATTAGATCAATTCAAAAAATATTTCGTTCGATTCGTCTACTATTTGGGTCAACGCTTATTGCGTCCTACAATTTTATTCCTATTTTGATTATTTTAAATGATTATCTTCATTGAATGGCAATGGATCAATTCATCAAACAAACAATTAATAGAATTTTGACACAATTTATCTGCCTTTTCTATTTATTTTAATTTGTTTGTTGTATTTATATGACGACAAACATGTGTGTATACTCAATCCGGATGAAATTGCTTACTTATTAAAATAATTGTTTATTTATTAAAAATTGTCATGTGCAAAATTTTTAAGCAATATTTCATAAACACATGATTACTCATGTCATAGCACATACAAATCATGTGGTAAAATTTAAAACACAATAAACAGCCGCGTAATATTTAAAGATTTGGAGTTTAAGGTATTTTAAAAAATATTCACACATGTGTTATCTATTTAATTCTGTTAGGCTTTTACTAAATTATAAACAAATTGGAGGGTGTGACATATTACCTTGGTGCATTTAAAACAATTGGATGTCTTAGCATTTTGAGCCAGTCACATAGTAATCTACTGGTTTCTCAGGGTGCTTTCGGGTTCGACAAATGTTGCCATCATGATTCGTTAGTTAAATAATCGTTAAAAGAGTTTTATATTTAGGACACAAAAAGCACCCCTTCCTCCCTCCCATAAGGAATGATCATTACTAACTATCAATTTTCTAGCCGAAATTTTACGGAATTCCATAATTTTAGTATTACTGATGTTAGAGCTCTTGCAGTCGTGGAATCAACCATCTTTTGAATGATTCAGCTGATAATTGGAAGATATGCGTCTTGTTGCTGATGTTCCCTTCGAAATATTGATCCCATATATTCTATTCATTTATTGTTAAAATTTGACCAGATGCGTGCCTTATTGGTGGTATATTGGTGAATTTTCCAATTACCATCGTACGCATTGATACATTGCGCGCATATTCCTGGTTGCTGCAGCTTCTTCTGCCGCCTTGAAAATGTCTTCAGTGTATTGAATATGAGCACTTCCCGCCATTTTCTCGATCTTCCGTGCCGTATTTTCGTTGTGACGGTTCAACTCCGACGTATTTTGTTCGCACATTTGCAATTTGTGTTGTCCGCATTCTTAATTTTTCTTCCACGTATTATCATTAATCAGTGGTTTGCGTCTGTATTCTTGTCCTGAGTGTGTTGGTAGCTGTTCCGATAGACTTAGTGTCCACTGTTGAATATCAGTTGTTTACCATTACGTGACATATTTTGTTCCGTGTTCTACCATTATAGGATGTCCATATGTGCATTTGAGTATATTTCTGTGTGAAAATCTACGACCTTCTTATGGATGGTTTGGTTTGTGACGCACTGTTAATACACTTGTTTACCCAAAACAGTTGTCGGGTTTGTGTTATCCATTCCTATTTTTGTGTTTATATCTCTTTGTATTATCTTGATATCATTTCCGTTCCTTGCTATTGTGGATTGTAGTTGTTCGTAGAACTCCTTGATTTCATCTACGTCTTCTGTCGGGGCATAGCACTGAATGAAGATGTTGTGTCAAATGGAATCTTGCTATGATTTTTCTGCTATTATTGATTTTTGTAAATCAGTTGTAACAAATAAACATAAAATTGGAAAAAACAAATTATGGAAAAATCAAAGAACATTAAGTAATTTAAAAATGTGGATAATTCGGTATGAAAGTCTGTTAAGCTCAAAACACAACAAGAGCGAAGGCGACGAGCGAAATCGCCTGTCAAACGTCTTACTTTGGGAATTTTACAACAACAAAGCCATATATTTCATTCCAACCAGAATAGATTCATTCCAAGTTTTTGTTGGAATAGGAATGAAATTATTCTACGCAAAGTTAACCTATTGACCACTAGAGCAACTTTTTCGAAAATTATTATTTTATGGGTTGGCGTTTTGACAAGAAAAGTCAATTTTAAATTTGTCAACAGTAAAATAAATTAGAGTTTTTTTTTTGTTATCGCATAAAGAACCAAACGACATAAATCAACGATACAAAAAATGAACTCCGATGCTGAATTAATCTGAAAAATAAGAAATATTTATGTCGAAAACGAATTTTATATTTTCATAAATGTTTGTTATGACATAGCAGTAAATCGCGTGCTTTGTTTGATTTTATTAAATTTTTGTACCAACCAATAAGAGTATAAAAAAATTGCTTGGCTGTTACTTTGGGCCCAAATTTCATTCCTATTCGAATAGGAATAATATTTCCCAAAGTAAGACCATATTAGCCTATTTCTATTAGCCGACGAAACAATGTTGCCAACTGTTTTTTATATATGTATATATAAGTTGGTATCAATTTAACCGTCATATTATTAACCATTTTTTTTCAATTTACTAGGCTAACGCCACAACGTCATGTGTCAAAACGTGGAAGGTTATGCAGTTAGTGGTTGTTTTTTTTATCGCCATACGCTGACGCTTTTGTTCTGTTAGCTACAGCGATATCGCGGCGATATTTTTTATTTATTTGTCGACGCTCGTCATCGTCGCTCTTGTTCTGTTTGTAGCTTAGCCATAAAATAAGAGTAGTTCACTGAAAAAAATATATTTAAACTTATTAATAAAGGGGTTTTTCAATAAGGACATAACAATTTTATATTTAAATAAAACACAGAATAAATGAGATATTGGCCTGAAATTTATTCCAGATGCAGTATCGCGAGCACGGTTGCAGCACTTAACGTAACCCTATAAAAAGAAATCCAACGGCCATAAATCGAATGAGCGAGATGGTTATTCGTTGATCTTTTCTCGAGATTACACGATTACCGAACTTCCCCTTCAATAGATCAATTGTTTGACCAGCTGTGTGTTATGTGACGCCATCTTGTTGGGACCGCATATCACTAATGTCAAGTCCATCCAACGATAGCGAACTCTATTGACCGTGATATCACAGAATAAGAGACATAACTCCATTTTTATATCAATTTCTTTCGATTCGAATATTTGACCTTTTACATCAAAATAAGAGTAGTAAAATTGTTTAAATGATAGATAATAGATAGCGCTAGTAGTTTTCAAAAAATTAAAATTGATTATAAAATCTTCGCAGTGTACATCTAAAATTTCCTCTCAATTGGCTCTCTCAATTTAAGGGGACATGGCACCTTGAAAATTGAGAAAAAAAAAGTTTTTCAAAGATTTTTTTTTTTGGAATAAAAAGAGATATCTTAATGAAACTTTCCATTGACATTTTATTTAACTGAAAGTATACAAAAAAATTTTTTTTAGATTTTTTTAGAACACTGTCGTCTGCTACAATGGTTTCCCAAAAACACTGAAAATTCGCGGCGTGCATCATAACTGCTCTCAGAAACGTCTAAAAAAACGGGGTTTTATTCAGCATTAAATCGCGCTTGGAATGAACTAAAAGGTAAAATATTGGTTGAAAAATAAAAATTGGCGGCATTTCTTCGAAAATGCAGCTTTTAGCCCTAATAAAAAATATAAAAAATATAGCCCTGATAAAAAAAATTCGATTTTTTGAAAATTTGAAGGTGCTATGCTAAATCCCCTTAATGTCACTTTGATTTTGGTTGCACCAACCGTATTGCTGTTATTCGTAAAATCTAAGCCATATCTAAACTAACTAAAGATCTAAACTATTAAGCGTGTAAAAAAATTAAACTAAAATGGTAAATTTCGATTTAACGGATAATGCTGAAAACAGATGTGCAGATTTTCTGCATGCGGTACCGCATGCAGATCTGCACGTAAAACACATGAGCATAATTTTTTGACACTTGTGTGCGACATTTTTTACTTAGAGTTAAAGCAAGCTATCAACTTTTTGTCATACAGATAAATATTTTTGCAATTGAAATGTCTTGTATCGTATAAAAATTGGTTTTCTTTTATAAATTCTGTAACTTTCTCCTCCATCTTGACAAAATTTAGTGTCAAAAGTGAAAAATATCAAACAATGTCGTATGAAGTTGCCGAAGATGTTTAGTTTTATTTTTTTTTTCATGTTGTCAACACCGATGGATGCGCAGTTAAATTAGAAATAGAGACGGTGTGCGAAATTCTGCATGGCATGTGTCGTACATGTATTTTAATCCATATACACTAGTGTATTCTAATTTTGATCATGCAGAATTCTGCAATATCTGGATTCCACTGTCGGAATTTTTGTGCTACAAGAATGGATGTATATGTATATCATATTCATAACCTACAAATTATGCATTGAATTATTTTTTTTATATAGTCATCAAAAAATAATTATACGAGAAAATTTTGGAAACCGTGAATAAAACGGGTATGGTGAATTATATACGACGGCTATTCGCCAAATGTTAAATATGAGTGAATCTATACCGGAAGAGCTTTCAAATCGGTTATATTAGCTACATTGAAAGAAAACTGAAGTAGCCTAGCCCCCCATTAATGAAAGCTATGAAACTCTTGAAGAATACGGTTAGTGTGAAAGATCCAGAACGGTTAATATCAGGAATTCGATTTCAAAATTGAAATGATCGATAGCATTTACAAACTGGTCAAATATTTGTATGAGAGGTAACTATCAGGATCCAATGCCGTATTTATATTTATGCCTTTTAGTCAGTCATGCAACATCCGACACAAGTTATTTAAATGTATTATGAGGATATTTGGCATCAGAAATCTTAGTCTTTAACTGGGGGAGTCGGCATTGGAAAATTTAAATCACCTACGGGAGGCGATATCGATAACAGCAATTGCAATGATATTCAAGCCCTTCAGCGACGGACCTGATTGATACACTGGAGAGTAGAAGTTTTTTTCAACCACACTGAGGGATGAGACGATTATCGAAATGTTTTTGTATAAACCACAATTTGAATGCCATCCAGACAATGTGTTCTCGCATTTTACGGTATTTGGCCACATTTATTAATCGAGGACGGCGTAATGCACTAAAAGATTTGATTAAACTTATTCAATCAAGGAAATATTGGAGCATTTATATGTAAACTATTTCGAGGGGGCTCGGATGAAACCACGAATGCCAAACAGTAATCATCAACGATTTCTTTATACTCGGTTTAGATGAATGTGTTGAAAATGCCCGTTTAATGATTTTGGGAACATTTTGCAGAATCCAACAATGCGTTACCATAAGTATGTTGGATGATAAATTAAATATGTAATCAGAGGAAGCTGAATGCTGGATTGTGACTTTAATTCGTAATGCTGGACTCGATGGTAAAATTGACTAGAAATTGGGACATGTTTTAATGGGAACGCAACCTTTGTCACCATATCAACATCTATTTGAAATAAGTAATTGATTCCCTCTCGGGCCGTTTGGAAGGTCTCACTGGTACTGTAGAAAGAAACCCAAGCTAAAACACAAGAAAGTGGTGAATATAATTGAAAGTAATACTAAACAATCTGTGGAACCTATAAACATTTTTTTCTTTTTATAGTCACCCGACAAAATTGAGAATCCAGAATAATCCGAATTTATGAAAATTAAATTTTTAATAAAAAGCCGGTAATTTCCATTAATCAACAGTTGTTTTATTTTTAAAAATTTGTAAACTACATTTGGCATAAGTGTTATTCTGTGCTATACGTGAAATCGCTACATTGAATCGCTTTACACCATCGACAAATCCAATAGGGTTTGCCGGTCTTTAATCGCCATTGTTTCGTTAAGCGTACGGTTGAAATGAGTATATTGTGTCTTGTCCCTGGAAATCTTCGAGACGCAACTTTTAGGGCTCCCATGTCAGTCTCTTCGACCGCGACACTGTTGACTGCAAGGGGCAATTATGCCGATGTCGAATGAATTAAATTCGTTCTGATATAGCTTGATGACAATTTAAATATTTGGGTTGCCTCGGCTGAATTGAACCATGATGGACTATCGGTGTGGCAGATTCTGATCACGTAGTCTGTGGAGACAATATATTTTACTCGATCTGGGCATATTCAATCAAAAATATTTGATACCCGTGCCAAAGAATATAGTATATTCTGTGCCCGTGCTCAATTTGTAGCCTTAATCGAATTATTTTCCTTAATAATAATGCGCATTGTTTTGCAAATGATCGCGATAGATTGAAGTCGAAGAGAGAATTTGTTTTTACACATTAATGTTTACATGATTTTTTTTTTTCAAATTTAGATTGGCGAACGTAGGCACTATTTTAATATTGTCAAAAAAAATGGTTTCTAACTGTCGTTTCTGATATATAGTGATCATTTTCATCGATGAAAAAATATGGTCCAATCACACCGCCGACATGAAATCCACACCACATGGTGGACAAATAGATCAGATTGATATAATATTAATAATCATAGCAGAACGACATACAATCATCCTAGCAAAATTCCGAAAACAACATATGGCAACCACATTTATAATAGGAAAATTCCCAAAACTACGGCGTATTATGGTAAATTAGGTAAAACCTTTTTAAAAATAGAATATACATAAGTGCATTATCTTTATCTTCATGCTAGAAGAAATACATCTATCTAACCAGTTAGCAACGATATACAGCAATGCAAACATCATCAAGAATTCAATAGATACGTATGATCAATCTACCAGTGGAACTCATAGTTTAAAAACTTTGTCAATAGCACTCGAAAAATGTGAAGCAGATTGTTCAACCAATTGTGACCGTCGCAAAGTTATAAATATGACAAAGGAGGATTTCTCAAAAAAGCAGGAGGCCTTCGAAAAGGATTACTTAAATTATAAAGCAAAACTAGCCAAATTAGAAGAAGAATCAACGTCAATTGACAAAAAAACCAGCATTAAGTCCCATATCATCAAACAATCAACAGCGTTATATAAAACTTCCCGAACTAAAACTACCCATTTTCGATGGAACCTATACACGCAGTGGATGAGTTTTAAGACACAATTCGAATCACGAGTATTGCAGCATGTGACCAATAATAGCGATAGGCTGGAGTATTTGAAGGGATCGCTAACAGGCAAAGCAGCACTAACTATAAAGGGATTGGAAGGCCGGGACGAAGACTTCACCATTGCCTGGAGGTTATTAAAGGAAACATATCGAAATGAAAAAATCATTATCAACAGTCACCTCCAGCAAATTGATAATTTAAAAATGCCGGAATCTGAATCCGCATCATCACTGCAAAAATTTATAGACACATTTCTCTGCCATTACGAAGCTTTAAAGGCCATGGATACTCCAGTCGAACATTGGGACATCATTTTCATATACATCTTATCAAAAAAATTGGATTTAGCAACAAGAAAAGAAATTGAAGTAAAAAGTCCACAAAATCATGTACTGACTTTGGACGAATTTATCAACATTCTCAAATTTCGAAGAAGTATACTAGAGACATTGGCAAATACATCGTCAGAAGTAAAACCAAAATCATTTTCTGGAAATCATCCAGCTTCATTATCATCAGTTGCCTTATCAAGTAATACGTGTCCATCGTGCAATATGCTACACGCAATATACCAGTGCCCGATTTTTCAAAAATTAGCTCCGGAAGAAAGATGCAACCTTGTGAAAAACAAAAAAATGTGCTATAACTGTTTACGAACGAATCATCAAATTTGAAACTGTTTAGCTGCAGGATGTAAAATATGCAATCGAAAGCATAATACTCTGCTGCATATTAGTAAAACCAAAGAACCTATAACTTGCAGTTCAACATCATCAACATCAGCACCGAAAGTTCAACAAGTGTCGCAAACTACTGAATCGAAATCAACGTCTTGTTCGAGTTCTTTAGTTAGTCAAAAACAGAATAGTCATATTTGGTTAGCAACCGCATTGGTGGATATAGAAGACCAATTTGGAAACTTTCAAACCTACAGATGTCTCTGTAGGTTTACAACAATTAGGAGTCAAAACAATCAAAATCAACACAACAGTTTCGGGAATTCATGAATCAAACACAAATATTCGCCAAAAGGCTTGTATAAAAATCAAGTCCAAGTGCACATCATTCAATATACACCTAGATTGTCTTGTAATTGAAAAAATCACTGGTCTAATACCAACCCATAAAATAGAGTTTGCGAATTTATCGAAACCAAATACACAATATACAACTAGCAGATCCAAATTTTAATTGTCCAGGAAAGATACACCTTTTAATCGGAGCAGAATACTACCACAACATTATCAAGGAGAATATTATTCGTCAATCAATTTATTTTCCAGCATTACGTAACAGTGAATTCGGTTATATCGTATTTGGCTCAACTATAATTCCACAAACTACCATAAACCATTGTCATTTATCAACAGATGACAATCTTGATCAATTATTGCAACAATTCTGGAGAATCGAAAATTGTGAAAGCGAAGGAAAATTATTATCTGTCGAAGAAACCTATTGTGAAGAGCATTTTAAAAATACGTATAAAAGAGACAAGGATGGAAAATTTATCGTAAAGTTACCGACTAAACCAAATAAAAAAATTTGGGCAATTCTAAGGAAACAACTTTGCGACGATTTCTAAGTTTGGAAACCAAACTGCAACGTGACAATGAGCTCAAGTTACAATATATTAGTTTTATGGACGAGTATCAATCATTGGGACATATGCGAGAACTCACTATCGATGAATTGAAGCCACAATATTTTATTCCACATCATGCGGTGGTGAAACCTGATGCAGTTACAACAAAATGTCGCGTTGTCTTTGATGGTTCTGCCAAAAGTTCATCTGGAATTTCTATTAATGATGCGCTTATGGTAGGCCCAAAGGTTCAACAAGATCTCATTTCAATTATGTTGAGATTCAGACAACATAAATACGTGTTCACTAGTGACATAAAAAAGATGTATCGCCAAATTTGGATTGATAAATCACAGCAATCATTACAACAAATATACTGGAGATCAAGCCATGAGGAGGAAATTAAAACATTTTCGTTACAAACAGTAACCTATGGATTGGCATATTCCAGCTGTTTAGCCACAAGAGTATTAAAACAATTAGCAGTTGAGGAAAATAATAGATTCACGGAAGCAGCAAGAATAATTGAAAGAGACTTCTACGTAGATGACCTCATGACAGGTACCGACGATTTAAATCAAGCTATAGTTCTGAAGGAAGAAGTCGAAAAGCTATGTCGCCTCGGTGGTTTTGAATTGCATAAATGGAACGCAAACAACAAAAAATTGATAATAAACCAACAAGAGAAATCAATAGACATGTCTATGAAAGAATCACCACACATAAAAGCTCTTGGACTGATTTGGAATCCATGCGATGACGTTTTTAAATATAAATTCCAGTCAACATCAAATATCGTAACAAAGCGCTCAATTCTATCGGCTATAGCTAAGCTTTTCGATCCAATAGGATTACTTGGTCCCGAAATTCTTATTGCAAAACTAATAATGCGTAATTTGTGGAAGCTGAAAATAGATTGGGATGAAAAATTGCCTTTAGATATCATCAAAAAATGGCTAGTATTTCAAAATCAAATGTGTGACATACAGAAATTAAACATTAAACGGCTTGTGGTACCAGCTATACCGTACAAATATATTGAACTACATGGATTTAGTGATGGATCAGAAGCAGCTTATGGAGCAGCAGTTTATATAAGAACAACGGATGATCAAGGCACTCATTGTTCTCAGCTGCTTTGTTCAAAATCAAAAGTAGCCCCGGTAAAGTCACAAACAATTCCACGAATAGAACTTTGTGGAGCACTTCTGCTGGCCAATCTAGTAGATATAGTAAAATCATCGATGGAGATTAAATTTAATAATATCTACATGTGGACTGATTCCACAATTGTGTTATGCTGGCTTAAAATGGAATCATCCAACCTTAAACAATTTGTGGCAAATAGAATAGCAAAATTGCAAAGTTTAACGAAAGATGCAGAATGACGGCATGTGGGTTCGAAGGCCAATCCGGCAGATTTAGTATCACGCGGCTTATTACCAAACGACCTTAGAGAAAATCAATTATAGTGGAACGGACCTGATTTTTTAAATAGAGAAAAGGAATTTTGGCCAAAAAGCCCAATGAATATACATTTGCCAGATCAAAAGGAGATAAAGCAGAAGACAATTACTATGCCAACCACATACCACTCACGAGAAGCTGATAATATAATCGAACGATTTAGTTGTCTTACTAAATTTCAACGAACAACAGCATTTATACTTCGGTTTATTGATAAACTAAAAAATAGACTTAGAGAACGTAGAAACAAAACAAATTCTCGTGTCGCAGAAATACCACCTTTGAACGTATGTGAAATTAAAAAGGCGAATTCATGCTTAATTAAACTGATTCAGTCTGCATGTTTTCACAAGGAAATTCAACAGTTATCAAGCACAGCAACACACCGACCTACGGTTGATCGAAAAAGCGTTCTATTTCTATTACATCCATACCTGGATGAAGAAAAAATACTTCATGTTGGTGGTCGTCTGGAAAAAGCTCAGTTTCTATATGACAAGAAACATCAAATAATATTACCTGCAAAGCATCATTTCACACGTCTGGTATTCGAATATTACCATTCCATAAATCTCCATGTGGGGCCACAAGGGCTACTAGCAGCAGTGAGACAACAATACTGGCCTATAAGAGGAATAGACACAGCCAAATCAGTATATCAACATTGTATAACCTGTTCCCGCAACAAACCTAAAGGAATCTCTAATTTAATGGGAAACTTACCACCTGCGAGATTAAAGTTTTAGCGTGCGTTCTTAGTAACAGGTGTAGATTATGCAGGATCGATAATGGTAAAAAGGATGTACGGTCGCTCGCCTATATTGGACAAAGCATATATAGCGCTCTTCATTTGCATGTCAACGAAAGCGGTTCATCTTGAATTGGTCAGCAGCCTAAGTACAGCAGGATTTATAGCAGCATTTCAACGATTCATTGGACGTCGTGGGAAACCATCAGATGTATTTAGTGATAACGGTTCAAATTTTAAAGGCGCAAACCATCATCTAAAAGAGCTTCATAAGATGTTGTATGATCAACGAAATCAGACACAAATAATTGATAATACCTTCCATAAAGGAATAAAATGGCATTTCATTCCTGCTTATTCGCCAAATTTTGGAACATTGTGGGAATCTTCTGTAAAAAGTGTTAAATGGCATCTTTATAGGATTTTGGGAAAATCACATCTCACTTTTGAGGAACTTTCAACAATATTAGTACAGATTGAGGCTGTAATCAACTCAAGACCTCTTACTCCGATTAATGATAAACCAGATGATATGGGGGTACTAACAGCAGGACACTTCCTAATTGGAGCATCACTCAATGATATACCAGAACCAGATGTTACTCAACACAATTACAATAGGTTGTCTCGTTGGAATCGAGTTACACAACTAAAACAACATTTTTGGAAAAGATTTGCTGATGAGTATTTAACTTCTCTCCAAAAACGTTATAAATGGAACAAACAAAATAACAATATCGCTATCGGCACACTAGTATTACTTAGAGATGAGAAATTACCACCGCTTCATTAGTCAAGAGGAAAAATAACTCAATTGTATCCCGGTGCAGATGGCATCGTTAGAGTATGTGATATACAAATATCACATGGCATTGTACGTCGTGCCATATCAAAAATCTGTCCTTTGCCATTGGAAAATATTGAAGATAAATCTTCAACCCCGGGAGTTATGGACAAATAGATCAGATTGATATAATATTAATAATCATAGCAGAACGACATACAATCATCCTAGCAAAATTCCGAAAACAACGTATGGCAACCACATTTATAATAGGAAAATTCCCAAAACTACGGCGTATTATGGTAAATTAGGTAAAACCATTTTAAAAATAGAATATACTTAAGTGCATTATCTTTATCTTCATCTCTACCTTTTTATTGGTTAAAAATATATATTTAGGTTAAGAATCCTTTTTGTTTAAAATAGGTGGTGGGGAATCTTAGTATAAATAAATAAAAATTTAGAGTATAAGCATTAGTATAGAAAAACGTGTAAATCAAATAAGTTAAAAAATAAAATCGAATCATAAAACGAAAAAATTCATATTATCATTTCATCACATGGTCACTTTTTGTGGTTGTAATGGAGCTTCATCGCTGAAGATAATTTTTCGATTAAATCTAGAATTTTCTTCAAACTTCAATGTGGTTTAAAAGAATCCCAATTCCTGTGAACGCGGTGGAATCGACTGATTTGGCTCATTTTTAACTGAAGCACATACGGCTGCGAAATTTTCGGTACTTCGACCGGTGCCTAGTCTCACTAGTACAGGAACATCCAATAGTGACATTTTTGACTCGAATTTACACACTATAGCAAGCACAGCGTGTGTCTGTTGAGACGATTATTACGACCGAAAAAAATTGGAATAAGCGCTCTTAAAATTGCGGCCACCGACTCAGAATTGCAGTAGTAATTTTTAATAATTTCCACATGTGGCTCGTTCGTAAACTTAACCATGATAAAAATGTTAACAGATCATGAAACCCGTTCAAGGTTGCGTTCGTATTAAAATACAAAATTGTTACGTCCCTATTGGAAAACCCGATATGAGCAAGCTCGTTTAAGCTTATTTTTGTTGAAGAACAGTAGTTGGTTTACGGGAAATAGCCTATCATTTGGAACTGTCCTACTCAATCGAAATTTTATAAATACAATACCCCGCCGAAATTTATTTCATTTACTTAATCGTTTTTCGTTGAAAAATTCGTTTTCTGAGGAAAATTTGTAAACTAGCATTCAACAATGTCATTCGCGCAGAATGCAATTTTGCAATCCGTTAAATAAGGAAAGAAAAACCGATTCTATATAAAATATAACTCAAGGCTACTGCGATATATTACCAGAGTAAATCCAAACACGAAATGTTATATTTTGCGAATATTTTTATGTGGTGTCGTCATTGTCACCATACAAAGAGAAAGCTCCACTTAAAAATTTTTTGATTGTCATGCTATTATTCATACACGATTATATACCGGAAAATATTGCTTGTGCATTTGTAGAACGTGCAAACGAGTAGCAATTTGATAAAGAAAATTTACAAATTTTACGTATGTTTACAAGATTATTATTTCTTATCGCAGACAACCGGAAGTAATTTTTATTAAACAGCATATGATTTTGCTATTTGTATCTTAACAGTAATTTTTCGTTTTAGAAATCGTACTTCAAAGAACTTATTACAATATTATAGCTGCGATAGAAGAAGTTGTAAATGGCGGCTTTTAAATGTTGAACGTTAACAATAAATGTGTAAACATAATTTCTTATTTTCTCTTTAATAATTTAATTTCGTATTCCCAAAATATCAACAAAAAATTCAAATTTCAATGTAAACAATTCTCGAGTTTAGTAAAAGAAAACAAAACAAATGGCCA
Source organism: Nephrotoma flavescens (assembly GCA_932526605.1). Lineage (NCBI taxonomy): Eukaryota > Metazoa > Arthropoda > Insecta > Diptera > Tipulidae > Nephrotoma > Nephrotoma flavescens. The sequence goes on along the minus strand of OW052222.1, from coordinate 190,069,420 downwards.
AAAAACTTATGATTATTATTTATTATAAATATGCTGCTGTTATCACAGTATCTGCGTGAATATTTTTTTCGTTATCACGAATGGCGCTGGTCGACATATGTTTTGTATAGTAAAAAATTGATTTTACTATTAAAGTGTGTGTGTGTGTACGCGTTGTTGTTCCGTCACATACAACGTGTTATATTAGCGATTAAACAACGAAAATCCGATAAAAATTATCTAATAAATTAGGAAAAATGATTGCGTAGGTGGCTATTATAATATGTAGAATAAATAGCAAAGTTTAATTATATCAAATTTATTTTATGGTGGTTTCGGGGATAATAATGTGGCATTTATAATTATAATGGTACACGTAAACCACTTGAAAAATATATTTAGAGACTCATCTATGTAATATATTATATTTAGTTGAAGTATGCGTTGAAATGTTATTGTTTGGAGGGTAATTTACGTAAATGAATTTGCGATTCGTTTATAAACTCGGTACGGGCAGTAATCGTGATAGAATCCACGTTGAACACAATTTTCTTCCGTTGGTGAATGCGCTGTTAATTTCACGAGTAGGACCTATTCAGAAAGTTCGTCGTATTGGCGTAAAAGCCTTTCATGTCATAACTTATCGCTGTACGTTGGGCCTGCACCATGGGCTTTTCATTATTTAAAGCTGCTGAATCAGTTCGAGGGACGTCTTTTTTTTTAGTAGAATTGCTATCTGTTGCAAATTCGAGAGTTGTTTCACTGCTATATCAATTTCAAATTTTGTCTTAATCCATCTGGAACCAAGAAATTGTTTTTATATTATTTTAATATTTTTGATAATTTTCTATTAATTTTTAATTAATGAAATGGATTTTTTTTTTAAATGGTGCCAATGGCTTTATTTTTGAATCTTTCTACATAAGAAACTAACAAGTGTTCAAATCTCTCTAATTATATTTTTTAAGTTTTAACCAATTTTAATACTTAATATTAGTGTACTCAATTTAATTTAGATCCTACTTATAAGCGTAATCTATACACATTTAATAATTTTACGGGTCCATTAGTCCGAGTTGATCTGCGCTGTTCTCAGTCGTTTAAATCGCGGCTGTTTTAGTAAATCCCGCGCCAATTCGTTGGGATGTCCCTGAAGTTTTGAGTTTCGAACTGAATTCCTTGATTTTTGCTTTAACGGTTTTAATACCACGGTCGTCGTGTATGTTAATATTTCGGATATACCATGGGACATTAGCAATACATCGGAGTATTTTTGCTTGAGTTCGTTGCGAGATTTCTATATTGATTTCCAGGTCTATCTAGGTGTAAGCCTAGGTGTTTGATCTTGGTTTGTTGAAGAATATATACACCGTTTAATTGTACTGGTGAGCAGGAGAATTTCTTGAGCGTGAATATGACATGAGTTGACTTTTTTTCCGTTTACTTTTATTGGCCAGATCTTGAGCCAATACTCAATTCTGCTCAGATGACTTTGCACTTCTCTCGAGGCTGTTCGCGGGTTTTTATGTGATACCAGGGTGGCTGTATCATCAGCAAATGTTGATATTATTACATTGTGGGTAACAGGTAGGTCTGCCGTGTACCACAAATATAAAATAGGTCCAAGAACGTTTCCTTGTGGGACTCCTGCGCTTATAGTGGTAGTCAAAATTATTTGTGCCACGCAAAAATTGTACAATTTATTCTACAAAAATTAAAATTTGGGCTAAACACTTCTTAATTAAACAGTTAATTTTTTTTTGTATTTTTATTGTTAATTATTGATATTTCATTTAGAAAAAAACCGTACCAATTCATATAAATAAAATCAAACAACAAATGGACAAAATTATTTGTGTCTTATTTTTTGGGACAAAATTATTTGTACCTACCACTAAAAAAATTCTTAGTAACGTAGTGACGGTAACATTTTTTTTTTTTTTTTTTGTGTTATAAAATGTTGCAGGTGTTTATTTAGTCCTAATTTTTGTCTCCACAAGAACTGTATTGTTTTAAAGAATGGGAAAAATTAAGGAATTATCCTTAGAAGTTCGAGCTTCGATCGTTGCGGGCTATGAAGTTGGTGTCTCACTTAAAAAATTAGCCCAAAAGTACAACTGCCACAAAAATACGGTGATATACCAAATTCGAAAAGCAAAAACCCAAAAGTGCCTAAGAAATGTTAAAGGAAGAGGGCGTAAAACAACGGCAACGCCTAAGAAAGACAGAAAAATGACTACGCTTATGCAGAGGAACCCTCTGAATATAGTAAAATCGGTTCAAAGTGACATAAATAGTGTAAGAAAAAACACAATTAGCATAAAAACTGTTAAAAGATGGCTTCGTGAAGCAAATGTAAAAGCTTTTGTTGTACAAAAGAAGCCATTTATAAGCCAGAAGAATAAAAAAAATCGGCTAAACTTTGCTCGTACCGATCAAATGGCACAGTGGTTAAAGCTTTGGCATTTGGATCGGGAGGTACCGGGTTCGAATCCCGATAGGGGCAGGATGCAAAAGTGAAATTTCACAACCGATTACGATCGGGGATGAAATGTAACACATCTATGACCCCCTGTCGGAGTGCAAAACTCATGGGCCGACCCATCTTCCATGTCAGTATAGGCTGGCATGGAGCTTGCAATGTGCAGATGGTTTTAAATCGACCCTATAGCCGTACGTCTTCGATTTGGCAGGTGATGCGTAAAGTAAGACGGAAAAAATAAACCGCTTCGGCCCCAAAACAGAAGGCATGGATCAAAACAAAAAAAAAAAACTTTACTCGTACCTATTTAGCGAAACCTGTCGAGTTCTGGCGTAAGGTATTATAGACCGATGAATCGTGCTTCTCTTTAGATGGAAGCTACGGTAAGAGATATTTTTATTCTGTTACAGGCTGGCTACTGCCAACCTGCAGATTTCACTAAGCGCATGCAGAGGCCTCCACGGTGATATTTTGCCGGCTACGTTCTCAGCGAGAAGTGCGAAGGGTCGTGAGGTTTGAGGCATGCATGGCTCCTGGCCTACACCGTGATGATACAGAAAGTTGGGGGAACGCAAATAATAATAATACCCGAGTTCCGCCGAAATTCGTCGGCCGGAACCTGAGGAACGAACAGCAGAAAATTTTAAATAAAGAAAAAATCATAACGGTAGAGGTGCCCTGGTGCGCGCATCCGCCCGAACTCGCACGGTGGTAAACACCGGTTTCGAATCCGGATGCGGGCATCAAGGGACCGCTTACCCTACGCCGACACAGGATGGGAATTCCCCCCTCATCATACCCAACCCGGAAAAATTAATAATTCGTTATTTTTTTATTTATTTATACACCCAAAAAAAAATACAGAAACCACCACTTCCCTAACGAGAAAAAACAAGAAAGGGAGAGAACGAGAGAGAGAAGCGAGAGAGAGAGAGAACAATGCACATCGAGCGCGCGACCGTTATTCGGCGCTCGATTACAAAAGAAATGTTTATATATATAAAAAATTTGAAAATTCAGAATAAAATATTAAAAATGAAATAACAAGAATCAAAAAAATTGTACCTTAATAATCATAAATAATAATGTTGCGGCCTTGCGCGGCCGTCATGCCACAAGCACCCCTGCCCGGACCGTTGCGGCTTTGGTGCCGTTAAATATTTTGGCCTCGACTGGCCGCCAAAATAAATTGGGCGTTGCGGGGCCTTTCCCCGATACCAATATAAATAACGAATAGCCGGTTGGCTACGCGTTAGCTGCGACAGACCACCGATAAAATAAAAAAACAATAGCCGGTTGGCTGAAATGGAGTGGCCTCAACTGGCCACCCGTAAATAAACTGGTTGGGCGTTGGTTCGTCAGGAAAAACTGTAAAAATGTAGCGGTGCGTCCTCTTGACAGCCGCTTTATTAAACTGGAACTTCCACGTTGATGCTTCGTAACTATGGTACTGTTACCACACTATATTATCTTAGGGCTACGAACAGACAGTCTAATAAAATTAACTGTAAAACCAACGATGAAAATAATTCGAGGTGCCACCTCAACAAATTGTAATAACCCCGTCAGGGCCCCTCTATGGGTTGTGGCGTTTACGCCGAAGTAATTTAACTTTTAGCTACGCACGACAACCGGTGTGTGTTGCGACGTCAATCCACCAATATCAAAATTTTATTCAAAAAACCGTTTTTTAGTTGTATTCACAGATCCTTGGATGCTATCACATTATTACCGCCATACTACCCCAGACGGAATATATATACAGCGAACTAACACTTTCAATGTCACAATCAAAAGATCCAAAAAAAATTCTTTACTGCAAAGCGGATTTCACAACTTTATATATGTATATTTTTTTTATTTCGTTACACAATTTTCAACTTAACAACTTAAGAACACAGAAACAAAAATATTTTGCTCTTATTTTTAATTTCAATTACACCAAAAAATGGTCGAAAACCAAAATTTAACTTAGTTTAGAGAAAATCAATACTTGAAATTATTTTCCCAAAAATCAAAACTCGACTTCTAAAAATCGAAACTCGAATCAAGCTTTATCACAACCAAAACTCTAATGACCAAAAAAAAAATTCTTACACCGAGCCGAATAACGCGCAAAACATTCCAGAAGAATTGTCTTTCTTCTCTGTTTCTCGTTTACATCAATTCGCATTGATGTAAACGAGAGGCATATAAGAAAAACATTCTTATGGAATGTTTTGCTTTACACACACACTCGATGCGCATTGTTCTCGCTCTCTCCCATTTTCGTTCAGTTACCAAAAAAAACGAAAAAAAACACACAGGAATCCATCCACCACTAACCGCGTTTAGACATCAAAAAACCCGGACGCAAAAAACAACCGAGGAGAATAGAAACAAAAAAAATTTACAAAAAATGGGGATGTAATCCATAAAATGAAATTTGTATTGTTGACGACAACACAGTCGTAACAATTCGACATCTTAACAAAGAAAATTTCGGAACATTTCAATGCCAACTCGGCACAGTGGAGGAGGCAAAGTAATACTTAAACGCATATGGGATGAAAATTCTAGAAAACCTGGTCCAATCTATGCCGCATCGCCTTCAAGAAGTGGTTAACAACAATGGTGGCAGTACATCCTACTGAGTTTACGGAGAAAATTGATAAATAACGGTTAATTTTGGTACTTTTAGTCAACTTTGTGATGAGGTACAAATAATTTTGTAATTTTGTCCCAAAAAAATAAGACACAAACAATTTTGTCCATTTCTTTTTTGATTTTATTTATATGAATTGGAATGATTTTTAATTGGTTTTTTTACTAAATGAAATATTAATAATTAACAATAAAAATACAAAAAAAATTAACTGTTTAATTAAGTGTTTAGCCCAAATTTTAATTTTTGCAGAATAAATTGTACAATTTTTGCGTGGCACAAATAATTTTGAACACCACTGTATCATTTAAGGAAGTTGTTACACCATTTTGTTGGACCATGTATTGCCTTTGGATGAGATAGTTTTCCAAAACTGAGTGAATATTCTTCGGCAAGAGCGCTTTAAGTTTGTATTTTAGACCATCGTTCCAAACAGTCAAATGCTTGCGCTATATCCATGAAGACAGCAGAACAGTATTGCTTGGCCTAAAAGGTCTGTCTGATTGCATTTACAATTCTATGCACTTGCTCTATGGTACCCAAACCCAGATTGATGGTCTGAAATGATTTGCTCTCCTTCTAATACTGGTTTCAGTGTTGTTATTAATACACAGTTTTTCAGCTTTGAGATTGTGCGAATCATTCTTATTAGACGATAAGACGCGATTTGAGTTTCGTTTTTCCCAGGCTTATGTATCATTGTGATCAAAGGTATCTTTCACGTTTGAGGAATATGACTAGTTCGCATGATCGCATTAAAAATGTAGGTTATTAGTTTTATGCATTTGTCTGATAATTCCCTTATCACTTTCCCAGTAATAAGGTCAAATCCTGGCGCCTTTTTCTGACTAATGCAAATTTTGATTGTTGATTCCATTCAAACTTTATAGGTTTAAAGGATGAATCATCATCCATCTGGTGAGGCAGCACGATCCATTTTCTGTTTTTCCTGGATTAGTGACTGGATATTATGTAATAATTTATTATTTTTTTCAGAATTGTTGATGATTGGTGAAGCCTTTTCAGCTGATATTTCCAGTGCCTCTTTCAGCTTTTCTGCAGCCACATCAATATCTGCTGGTGTTTTTAGTGGAATATCAAGTTGACAATTTTGTTCGACTAGTCTCCTATATTGATTCTAATCACCTCGCTTGTTTGCCAGACGTGTCGGTTGTTACTATTATCGGTGAATGATCAGACGACAGATCATAGCAATCGGTGACCTTAACATACGTACGCGTAATGCCTTTGGTTACGCAGACATCAATTAGATCAGGTACTTTCTTTTTATCCGTGGCCCAGTAAGTAGGATGACCGGTAGATAAAAAATCCAGGGACTTTTATTTTATCTACCGGTTATTATAGCTCTAGTTCTTGTTGGTGAAGCGTGTTTCAGAAATTAACATTTCGTCAATATTGTGCTCAATGAGAAATGCTTGAACCTCCGCTCTATGCTGCACTAGGCCGTTCGCATTCTATATTGCTATTTTGAGGAGTCTTAATTTTTAACAACGCGTTCATATTCTGCATCATTAGATCCATAGTTCTCTCCATCATCGCCATGAAGCTTTGCATCATACCAGATAGCTTGTTTAAAGCTGATGAGTTGTTTCCTTCCTCACTTGCCTCCACTTTTGGAACGACACCCTTAAGTATATTTGCGTACGAAACCCCGTGATGCATACTACTGTTTAATTTTTATATTCTGGGCCGACATGTTGCAACTATCACCTTTTTCGCTTCGACGAAAAAACCGAGCTACTTTGATGGAAATTTAAAAATTTACATAAAATAAAAAATATTTTTACTTCTAAAATACCGTTATTCTGTCGAAAATGCATCGAAACGAAATAAGTGATATAGTTACAACATGTCGGCACTGTGCCGACATGTTGTAACTATCACTTATTTCGTTTAGATGCATTTTCGACAGAATAACGGTATTTTAGAAGTAAAAATATTTTTTATTTTATGTAAATTTTTAAATTTCCATCAAAGTAGCTCGGTTTTTTCGTCGAAGCGAAAAAGGTGATTGTTGCAACATGTCGGCCCAGATTTCCGTTTTGAACTTTAGCTTCTGAATGTAATTTAAGCAATCGTTGCTCAGCTCGCTGTCTAGGATTAATTCTTCTTTTTAATTCAATATAAACTAAGCAATCTCTGTAATTCGCTGTGTGGTTCTCATCGCATTAACTGCATTTTCTGACAGAAGCTTGAGTTTTTTTTATCGCATTTCGTTGAACTATGGAGATCACCACAAATTACACAAACATCGTTCAAAGTGCAATAAACTTTAACCTTCAGATATACTCGGCGTGATTACGACGCTTCTAAATGTCAAAAACGTTGTTTTCCATAGCCTACCGAAGACCCGTTAATTGCGTCGAATTATGTGGTCAAACTAAGAGATACTATTTTGTCGGGGTCAGGTTTAAGAATATACCTTTTAAGTTATTGATAAATTTTGAAACAACTTCATTTATTAGATTTTGTTCAAAATGACCTCCTCCAATGTATGTAATCCAGTGAACAGGATTTAATTATGATGGTTTTTACAAAGTCCAGCGCATTTTTAATAAACTAAAGTTTTTGATTTCAATCTATTTTCTAAGTTTTCTGTCACCGCTCCTACAGACATTCACAGTTTTTAAAATATAATTTAGAATAGCGTAGACAAAGTTGTAACACTGAAATGAACATAGATAGTTTAAAATGATATGTACAGTGCCATACAGGCTACATAGAAATTCCATAAATTTTAATAAATTTTCAAATTTTATTTCATCGATCCTAGAGATGTTCACGAGGTCTCACCTACATGGCCAGATAGATCAGTCAAAACCCTATGAGTGTGGTGAATGGGATCTAATTCTGGTGATTTTTAACTTGCCCAGATACATTTTTACGTTTACGGTTATATCCCATATACCAGAAATGTTCACGGGATCTCTTTCATATATTCGAATAGGTCAGAAAATTATCTATCAATATTGTGAAAAAGGGACACGAATAATGATTTTCACCTTGTATTTCGAAATTTAAAACTTCTTCATTTTCAATTTCTTTCTCAATTGGAAGTTTTGGTATTTTCTCCAATAGGATTTTTACCCAATTGACATTCCCAAATAAGATACGAAGCCGATTTATTATAATAATCAAATAACAGAAATCCTAGAGATGTTCACGGGCTCACGTTTAAACTTTTGAATAGTTCAAAGATGCGACTTTCGATAGTTCCGGATAGAGTTCGGTTATATCGATATTTACTTACAGTGCCATACACGACTTAGAAGTGTGGGTAAATGGGTAAAAGTGGATTAGGATTTAGTTTTGGATTTTATAATTTTCCAAATTTAACAGCCATCTTTGGATTTAGTTTTTGTCTTCAAAGTTGGTAAGTAAAAATGTTTTTTCCTATGGATATATGCATATTTCGAGATTTTATTAATATTTTATTTTTATTTTATAAACATAATAATATTTATGTCGATTTTTTAGTTTGAAATATTGTATTAGTACAAAGATTTAGTACTAAAAATTGGATTGGATTTACGTGAATCAAAAATTATTTTGGATTTAGATGAACCCATTAGGGTTAACTTTTAATGCGATTGTTGTTGTAAATGGCCAATGCAATACGCTAATTAACAACTTATCCGAATTGGACACGATATAGAAATTAAATATCCAAAAATTTGCAGATTAGGAATTTTTTTTTTTACTCATAATCGGGTTTTTGTGTCTTTGATATTTTGTAGTTCAGAATTCCAATTGGAATTAGAACTATTTTTCCAAACGTGTAAAAATTTCATCTGGGAATACATTAATAAATCAATTAGAATTCAATTGGACTTTGCGTATTCCAATATGATTCGTTTACGTGTACGTGTGAAATACAGTGTGAAAAACTGCGCACGCATAGTTTTGAACGTGAATTTTTGATAAATATAATCGTGTATTTGTAGCTTGTGCAAAAATTTTGTGGTGTGGTATGTAACTGTAAGTAATTACAGCATATATGAAAGAGATCCCGTGAACATTTCTGGTATATGGGATATAACCGTCCCATTCACCACACTCAAGCTCCCATTCACCACACTCATAGGGTTTTGACTGATCTATCTGGCCATGTAGGTGAGACCCCGTGAACATCTCTAGGTTCGGTGAAATAAAATTTGAAAATGTATTCAAATTATTTCATGAAACTTCTAAGTCGTGTATGGCACTGTAAATATCGTCATAACCGAACCCTATCCGGAACTATCGAAAGTCGCATATTTGAACTATTCCAAAGTGTACGTGAGCCTGTGAACATCTCTAGGATTTCTGTTATTTGATTATTATAATAAATCGGCTTCGTATCTTATTTGGGAATGTCAATTGGGTAAAAATCCTATTGGAGAAAATACCAAAATTTCCAATTGAGAAAGAAATTGAAAATGAAGAAGTTTTAAATTTCGAAATACAAGGTGAAAATCATTATTCGTATCCCTTTTTCACAATATTGATAAAAAATTTTCTGACCTATTCGAATATATGAAAGAGATCCCGTGAACATTTCTGGTATATGGGATATAACCGTAAACGTAAAAATGTATCTGGGCAAGTTAAAAATCACCAGAATTAGATCCCATTCACCACACTCATAGGGTTTTGACTGATCTATCTGGCCATGTAGGTGAGACCTCGTGAACATCTCTAGGATCGATGAAATAAAATTTGAAAATTTATAAAAATTTATGGAATTTCTATGTAGCCTGTATGGCACTGTACATATCATTTTAAACTATCTATGTTCATTTCAGTGTTACAACTTTGTCTACGCTATTCTAAATTATATTTTAAAAACTGTGAATGTCTGTAGGAGCGGTGACAGAAAAGTTAGAAAATAGATTGAAATTAAAAACCTTAGTTTATTAAAAATGCGCTGGACTTAAACTAAAAACCATCATAATTAAATCCTGTTCACTACACACGTGGGGTTTTGATTTAGCTATTCGGTCATATAGGTGGGACCCCGTGAACGTCTCTAGTATCGGATATATAAAAGTAGAAACATAGTCTAAAATAGCCTTCTTTAGAATTAAAAAAAGTTTAGTAAATCGTTTTTCGAATTTCTCGTGTTTATTTTAAATCGTTAGAAAATTATTTGATCTTTACAGCGACACTATTAGGAACTTAGGGACTTATCTAATATAAATGTTAAAGATTATATAAAAATGTTTCAATTTCGCCACAAAACAAATCCAATTGGAATATTTTTAAATTTAACAGTGTAAATTTTTTGGTATTATTTTTGGTATGTATTCCACAATCATTCTCCACGGTTGTTGTACGAAGTTGCATTTCATTTTTTCAAATGTGGCCCATATCATTTCAATTAAAATTACTCTTATGGGAGCCTTTGTTGCGTACACCAATTCCTTAGCACGTCCCCAGACATAGAAATCCAAGGATGCGAGGTCTAGGGAACGTGCGGCCAAGGAATATGGCCACCTGTACCAATCCACTAGTTTGGGAATGAATCATCCAAGTATTCTCTTACCGTTCTTTGGTTATGTGCCGGACTTAAGTTAAATTGTTAAGATCTTTTTGTTGCGTTTGTCTTCGCTGTTGTTACGATACCTAACTTTAGTAACGAAAAATATGCTGACATGTTGTTGACGTATAGCAATGCTAATTGCAATGCGCGTGAAGCTAGAAAAATTTATCAGGAGTGATATCTTGATTGACGTTTACCGGACCACGAAACCTCAACAACCTATCGACGTCTGAATAAGACCGGCAGCTTTCATTTTCACGAGGCTCAGGAGAATGTGAGGCAACATAATGTTGCAGTCGATGAAAGAATAATACAAATACAAGCTTTGAATGAGGATGCTGTCCGGCACATAACCAACGAGCGGAAAGGGAATACGTGGACGATTCATTCCCAAACTAGTGGATTGGTGGCCCTATTCCTAGCCCCGCACGGTCCCTAAACCTCACACCTTTGGATTTCTACGTCTGGGGACGTATTCAAGAATTGGTGTGCGCAACAAAGCCACCCATAAGAGTAATTTTAATTGAAATGATATGCGCCACATTTGAAAAAAATGAAAAATGAAATGCAATTTCGAACAACAACCGTGGATAAGAAAAAGATGCCATGCATGCATGCACTGGAGGCGGCCATTTTGAACAAAATCTAATAAATGAAGTTGACTAAAAATTTATCAACAACTTGAAAGGTATATTCTTAAACCTGACCCCAGCAAAATGGTATCAGTATAAAATTAAATCGAAAAGAAGAAAGATTTTTTCTGAAACCTTGGATGACAATTGACATTTCAAAAATTATAGGTTTAAGAGAAAAGTTTAACAAATTAAGAAAAAAAAATATATAATTCGGAGTCTTGTATCGAAAAATATGAGCTTTACTCAAAATTGTCCAAGAAGCAAATCAGCTTAGCAAAACGAAAATACTTTCATGACCTGTTTGAAAATAATATTAACAAACCGTATTATTTATGGAAAAATTTTAATGAGAGCAACGTAATAAAATTGTTGAATTGAAGATAAATGATTGAACGTTAGTAACTGATTGAGAAATTGATGCTACATTTAATACTTATTTCATGATCTATTTAAAAACTTGCAATTCCTTGATCTTTTACAATTTGATTATAATCATTATAGCACTTTTCAGCCGTTTAGCCCAGATGATGTGACAGATGATGAAATTATCGATATAATTAAAAATTTAAAAACAAGGTCAGCTACCGGAATCGATCGGATATCAAATCGCTTGATAAAAAGATATTCCAACAGGTTGATTAAAAAAAAAGCACAACTGATTAATCAATGTGTTAAATCTAATAGTTTTCCTGATTGCCTAAAACATGTAAAAGTTTGTCCAATCCATAAAAGTGGCTCCATGTTGGAACTCCAAAACTTCAGACCGATTCCCATCCCTAACTCATTAACAAAATTTTTTTCAAATGTGGTTAACAGAAGGTTGGAGACATTTCTTGAATTGAACAATGTCATATCATCAAACCAATTTGGTTTCACCAAAAACTCCAGCACGACTTCGGCTTGTTACATCTTGTTAATAATCTCAGCTTGGCTATGGATAAAAAAAATTTGTCTCTGTTATGTTTCCGGATCTAAGCAAACCTTTTGATGCCATAAGCCATAAAATACTAAAAATGAGGAAACTGAACATGACAGAAAATAACATAAAATTTTTTGAAAACTATTTGCAAAATAGGAAACAATTCGTTGAACTAAATGGAACTAAAAGTAATCTAGAATTAGTCAGCCTTAAAATATTTATCAATGATTTGATGATGAACGACCTTATTGGGAACGTTCAAATATATGCTGATGATATTGCTATATTGTACCAACATGATAAGTTGCAAGATTTGAAGATTGATATGCAGACTGATTTATGAATTTTAAAAAATTGGTTTAATGTCAATATGATGATTCTGAATGTAAAGAAAACAAAATACATCGTCTTTGAAAATAGCACTTAAGATAAAGATATTCTCTTAAATACTAAGTTAATCTACAATGACGAAATATTGATTAGAGTTACTAAGTACATTTACTTATCTGGGACTGGTCATAGATACCAAACTGAAAAGGAATAGTCACGTCGAAACTGTTCAGGAAAACCCGAATAGCCGAGCAATGGGATGTTAATACTCGTCCAACCCTTCCTCCTCCTTATTATTTTAACCTCGAGTCGACCCGAGTATTGGTCTAACCCAAATTAACCACAATCCAGCGAGTTCACAAAGTTAACATCGCTCTGCTCCAATATCATCGATTAAATAATGGAACCAACTGTCGTTAGTGACATCTACCGAACAATAGCTATTATGTAATTATTAGTGTCTCCAATAATTTCCCAATGTTATTGTGGGATATTATTTACGTACTAATAATAAGGTCATGTAACCGTGGGACATTTTTTATGTACTAATACAATGTCATGTAAAAAACAAATTGTATAGTTTTTCAGTCTGTCGATTATAGCCGCTCAATTAGAACGTAATAAATAAAATCTATTAAATTAAAGTTAATGTTTTAATAAATAAAAATTATAATAATAAAAAAAAACCAAAGAAAAGAGGGAGAATAATCAACCAACTTTATTAATCCTCAACCAACCCAAACATTGGTGCCGAAACCCGGGACATAATTTATGTCAATATTTTTTGGATCACGAGCGTCGGTGAAAAAAAATTGGATTTTTTATTGGATACAGCTGAGCACCAGTACAGTTAGGGTAGCACGGATATCGAGCTAAGTATATTGTTGTTTTTTTTGCAATTAAGTACTAAATGTATTGAACGAGCGTAGTAATACCAAACAGTTATTTGCCGACTATACCAAATTGTTATTCCAATTAATTGCTACGTTGCCGAGCGTGGTAAACCAACCAGTCATTTTTGTGTAATTAATTGCTACGTTGCCGAGCGTGCTAAAACCAAACAGTTATTTGTGGACTGTACCAATTGTTTTTTCAATTCGTTGCTACGTTGCCGAGCGTGGTAAAACCAAACCGTTATCTTCTGCAATTAATTGTCCTATCCAACAAAATGACTGAAGCTCTAAGCAGGCGACGATCAAATGTGAAAGTGTCACTAACCAAAATGGCTACGTACGTGTCCAAACTAAAAGAAGCCACCGTTGATATCGACGAGCTGAAAATCCGGCTGAAAAGCATCGATGAACTCCTGAAGGAATTTACCCGCATTGAAGATCAAATCTTTGAAATTGACCCAGGAGCAGAGTCTCACTACGATGAGTTCGAGGATAAATATTACTCCATCGTCGCAAACTTGAACAAATGGATTCGCAAGAGTAGTTTAGACTTAGGAAATAATACGACCGCGATTAACGAAAGTGACCAATTAGAAGCTAGCCGATCCGCAAGTGGCGATGTCAAACTACCGCGTATTAATATACCTACGTTTAGCGGGGATTTCACTGAATGGCAGTCATTTTATGACCTATTCCTGTCGAGTATCCATAACAATCCAATGCTGAACCCTGCCAAGAAGTTCCAATATCTAAAGGGTTACCTAAAAGGCGAAGCAGCAAATCTCGTGAAACATTGCACGATTAGCGACGCTAATTACTTAGATGCCTTGAACCGACTAAAGGAAACCTATGATCGAAAAAAAATTATCGTGAACAATTTCATCACTAAATTTTACTGTCAAGCGAGAATTCGTATCCCTACAGCGGATAATGTTCAAAAATTAATGTTGGTTGGTGATGAAGTTACACGAGGACTGAGAGCCATGGGACCAGCTGCAGAAGCCCGAGATCCCTGGCTAATTTATTTAATGAAGGAAAAGCTCGACGACGAAACCAAGGACCAATGGGCTAGGCAGACCACCGATAACGAGTTTCCTACATTTGACGAATTTTTGAAATTTCTCCGGTCACGAGCAGATGCATTGCGAGACCGACACCCAGAAGGGCGTATCAAACCGTTATTATCTCAACCATCACATCAAAAATCAGTTAAATCGTTTGTCTCCGGCTCATTTTCATGTCCAGTTTGTAAATGCAATGATCACCTACTATTTCAGTGCGGTAAGTTCAAGGAAATTCCAATAGAAGAACGGCGCAACTTAATAAAATCACAAAACCGCTGTTTTAATTGTTTGAGCGACACACACCCGGTTACTCGTTGCAAAAGCAATAAGAAGTGTCATCACTGTCCAAAGCGCCACAATTCACTTCTCCATTTGGATTTCGAGAAAAATCAAGCTGAATCGACGAACAAACCCACTGAGCAAAACGAACCAGCTACCTCCAATTGCGCATCATGCGCCACCAACCTACTATCACCCGAAGATTGTTCGTCAAGTCAAAGGACAATTTTACCTACAGCACTGGTCCACGTTAAGGATAGATATGGACATTACCAACCTTGTAAAGTCTTACTCGACACGGGATCAGAAACTTCGTTCATCTCCGAACCATGCGCACAACGTTTGGCGTTAAAGCGTAGGCATGCTAAGATCGCTGTTCATGGACTCGGAAAAATCCAAGCTGGACATACCAAGGGTGTTGTTACTTTGCATGTGGTACCTCATTTTAAATCAGAATTTAAGCTCGTATTAAACGCCTTCATTCTACCCAGAATTACCTCCGTATCCCCCCAATCGGTATCTTTTTCTCCAAAGGAAACCGTATTCAATAAGATACAATTAGCCGACCCACGGTTTAACGAAGCCAGCAAAATTGACATTTTGATAGGAGCCGATAAGTTTTTCACGATTATGGCGGAAGGGTCATTAGAAGATTCAGAAAATAACCCAATCGCGCATAATACCCAACTAGGATGGATCATCGCAGGCAGTTTTCAACCTACCAACCAGATCAATACTGCAGTTGTATCGCTGTCTTGCGAATTTGATCTAGATCGTACCCTTCGCCGATTATGGGAAACGGAAGAACCACCGTCCGAGCTAATTGTGTGTGAATCACATAAACTCTGTGAAGGTTTATTTAGTTCATCCACAGATCGAGATTCCGATGGTATGTTTATCGTCAGATTGCCATTCGAACCACATCCGGTGCCACTGGGAGAATCCGTTAGTATGGCTAGAAACCGATTATTGGCCATGGAACGTCGCTTTCAGCGGGAACCAAGTTTTTATCACCTGTACAAGGAATTTCTTGATGAATATCTCAGACTGGGCCACATGGAAGAGTGCCAGCAACCGACACCAGCTAATGACAGTTACTATCTACCACACCACGGAGTATTAAAGGCCGACAGCACTACCACCAAATTAAGAGTTGTGTTTGACGGTTCAGCAAAAAGCACCTCAGGGAGTTCGTTAAACGAAACATTGCTAGTTGGTCCTACCATTCAAAATAGTTCATATAATATTCTGCTCATGTTTCGAATGCATAAATTCGTTTTCTGCGCCGATGTCGAGAAGATGTACCGCCAGATCTGGGTTCACAAGGAAGACCGTAAATACCAATTAATCCTTTGGCGGTCAAATCCCGACGAAAAGATCCGCCACTATCAATTGAAAAGTGTCACATACGGTTTATCATCATCACCGTACTTGGCAACTCGGGTTTTGCAGCAACTGTCGCTCGACCACAAATCAAGATTTCCACGGGCCTCCGAGGCTATTGCGGACAATATGTATATCGACGACCTGATGACGGGCGCCAATTCACTCTCCGAGGCCATCACCCTGAAAGAGAACATTCTTGAAATTCTAACGAGCGCAAAATTACATTTGCGCAAATGGGCATCAAACTCCAAGGAGTTACTGGCAGACCAATCAGCCACACAAGTTACTATGGATTTTACCGAACATCCAGATACCCAGAAGGTTCTAGGATTAAGATGGAACTCTGAAACTGATCGATTTCTATTCCGTGTAAACCTACCTGATGAACCAGAACGAACGCGTCGCAAAATTCTTTCCGAAGCCAGTCGAATATTTGATCCGTTGGGCTTTTTAGCTCCATTTGTAATCCGAATAAAAATTATGTTCCAACGATTGTGGCTTATAAATATTGGCTGGGATGAAGTTGTACCCACGGAAGCACAATCCCAATGGATTCAATTACGTGAAAGCTTCTCTCAGCTTCAAAATATAAATGTTCCACGATGGCTTCAACCCATTGAAAGGGAGACGACACTGCATGGATTTTGCGATGCCAGTGAGCAGGCCTTCGCCGCCGCAATATATATCCGAACTGTTAATCACACTAATAAGATAACCACTTCACTTGTTACAGCCAAAACTAAAGTGGCACCGATTAAATCGCTCACGTTGCCTCGACTAGAGCTCTGTGGAGCCGTATTACTAACCAAATTACTCATTCCAGTAGCACAAACTTTAAAAATACCGACCGAAAATCTTTATGCTTGGACGGATTCAACCATTGTCTTGGATTGGTTATCAGCCCCACCCAGACAATGGGAATGTTTTATCAATAACAGAACTAGCCAAATTCAGATTCAGTTACCCAGGCATAAATGGCAGCACGTTCCAACAAAGAAGAACCCAGCAGATTGTGCCACGAGAGGACTAACACCCACGGAACTGAAGAATCATAATTTGTGGTGGACCGGCCCAGATTGGTTATCGAAGACTCAAGACTGTTGGCCGACATTTAAACAAACCTTACCCCTCACCACATTAGAAAGGCGAAACCGATATCCGCAGACGTTAACCATTACCGTACCTTACACCAATTTAATTGATGAACTGTGCGAACGATACTCCGAGTTCGACAAAATATGCATAGTGCTCGCCTGTATTCAGCGCTTCATTAAAAACTGTCGATCCAAGCGTCATGGTACTCAAACTCTTGGTGGACTTCAACGTTGCGAATATTTCGAGGCAAGAAATGAAATTTTTCGGAAAATCCAAACAAAGCATTTCGGAGCTGAGATGAAGGCTATCTCCGCTAACCATCCATTACCAACGAACAGTAAACTTAAATATCTTTCTCCTTTCATAGATACCGAAACTGGAGACAGATTGCTTCGTGTCGAAGGCCGAACAGGGAAATCATTCGCTCAATACATCACCAAACATCCGATTATTCTTCCTGGAGACTCTGGGACCATCCGGAAGCTTGTACGCCAATTACATATTAGATATGTACACTGTGGCCAATCACAGCTAATCAGTCTTCTGCGCGCACAATATTGGATTATTGGGGCTTCCAAGCTGGTTAAATCCATCATTCATCACTGCATCGATTGTATTAAACGACAGCCGAAACTTTTGAGTCAACAAATGGGCGAATTACCAGCGGAACGGGTTCAGATGGCAAGACCTTTTCAAAGAGTAGGATTAGACTTTGCTGGTCCAATAAAGGCGTATGCGATTCGAGGAAGAGGCCAACGAGCCTATAAAACCTATATTTGCATATTTGTATGTTTGTCGATCAAAGCCATCCATATTGAATTGGTACATGATCTAACCACCAACTCCTTCCTGGCAGCACTGAAAAGATTCATGGCCAGAAGAGGAGTGTGTTGCGAAATTTTCTCCGACAACGCTTCCAACTTTAAGGGGGCAAAAAATCAATTGCACGAACTAAACGAGTTTATACAACAAAATGTACATTTAATGTCTTCTTATATTTTTAGAGAATTTAAAATCAACTGGCATTTTATTCCACCAAATTCACCTCACTTTGGAGGACTGTGGGAGGCGGCAGTCAAATCAGCGAAAACCCAACTTTATCGGGTCATCGGCGAGCACACTTTAACCTTCGAAGAACTCCACACGCTTCTAACCCAAATTGAGAGTATCCTCAACGCACGACCAATATGTCAATTGGCAGCAGATCAACTGGATATATTGACACCATCCCATTTTTTGATTGGACATCAATCAACCATAATACCGGAACCGGACTTAACCATTACTTCAATCAGCTGTTTATCCCGATGGCAACTAGTACAAAAACTCACTCAACATTTTTGGAAGAGATGGTACCACGAGTACTTAACCTCGCTTCAACCTCGATCCAAGTGGCCGACTAAACAACCTAACATATGTCTCGATAGCTTGGTTCTCATCAAGGAAGCCAATCCTATCACCAATCAATACACCGTGGGACGAATAGTAAAAATTCATCCTGGAGATGATGGATTAATTCGAGTGGTTACCATTAGAACGGCAGGTGGGGAATTCGTTCGACCAATCCACAAATTAGCTTTACTTCCAGTTGAACCCTACGATGTTCAAGGCGGCCGGGATGTTCAGGAAAACCCGAATAGCCGAGCAATGGGATGTTAATACTCGTCCAACCCTTCCTCCTCCTTATTATTTTAACCTCGAGTCGACCCGAGTATTGGTCTAACCCAAATTAACCACAATCCAGCGAGTTCACAAAGTTAACATCGCTCTGCTCCAATGTCATCGATTAAATAATGGAACCAACTGTCGTTAGTGACATCTACCGAACAATAGCTATTATGTAATTATTAGTGTCTCCAATAATTTCCCAATGTTATTGTGGGATATTATTTACGTACTAATAATAAGGTCATGTAACCGTGGGACATTTTTTATGTACTAATACAATGTCATGTAAAAAACAAATTGTATAGTTTTTCAGTCTGTCGATTATAGCCGCTCAATTAGAACGTAATAAATAAAATCTATTAAATTAAAGTTAATGTTTTAATAAATAAAAATTATAATAATAAAAAAAAACCAAAGAAAAGAGGGAGAATAATGAACCAACTTTATTAATCCTCAACCAACCCAAACAGAAACTACATATTAGGAAAAAAAATCTTACCTTAAATTTAACTTTTAAAAAAATCAAGGAATATTTTGCCTCGTAAATTATTGACCAACATTTATTATGCGTATATTTACAGTGCTCTATTATATTTAAACCCGATATGGAGTGGAGCAACAAAAACATTACTAGAATCACTTTTTATTTTACAAAAGCGAGTGATAAAATTTGTATTAAATGTACCATTGAGAACTCCAACTAGTATAATATTTACCCATTTTCAACCATTGTATACGATCAATCTATTGGAATTAATTATTTTATGTTACATAATTATAAATAACTCGATCAAACATAACTTTAGCTTAATTCGATCCAACGATGTTGATGAGTATAATGTTCGACGTACTTCTTTTATTCGAATGAAAAAATTCCAAATGATCTACGGAAAGGTGTAAAAATACTGGTACAAGGTTTGCAGTGGTTCTGTAGTAAATGTTAAAATGGATTAAATAACATCCTATCCAAAATCGACAAATCACTCAAAAAAATAGAAAAATCAGAGGAGACCATAATCGATAATGCTCTGAAAAGAATAATAAATTAGCAGATATTAACAATAATGGTCCATGTTTTATCCCACTCTTCTGTTCAGCCAGAAGAAATCAAGTCACAAGATCCATGTCCGAAGCCTCCACCCAGACCGAAACATCAAGTCTAGTTTTTTTTACCCTTTATTAATTACAACTGAGGCTGTACTCATCTAGCAATTTATATTTCAAATTTTTACAAATTTTACATTTCTTAAACAATCCTGATTTGTTGGGGTGAAACCCAATGGTTAGTCCCATAAATAATTAAACCTATTTAAAATACTAATTTTAATTTGGTATGTTTACTAGGTCAAGTGGCCTCGTCCTTTGGAGTCTTCTTTCAACGACAGGATTATCTATCATATGGCGAATATAGGGGTGTATTCCATCTGTAGTCGTTGTGAATGTCTTCATTTCTTGTGTACCACGGAGCATTTATGATGCTACAAAGCACCTTGTTTTGAACGTATGTACCATCTTGGCGTTTGTTTGCTTGTACATCCCCAGAATTGAATACCGTAGGTCTATATCGGCTTCAGTTTTTGCCTCTACCTATGAGCCAATACATTTTTCTGAACTTAATGTTAAGTTTTTCTTTTTTCTTTTTGACATGCTCTCTCCACATGAGCTTGGCATCGAGGGTCATGCCAAGTTATTTAGCTTTATTTGCATATTGCACCGGTCGTGAGTTAATTTCTATCGGTAGATGGAAAGCCTTTTGATATGTAAAGTTAATATGCGTGGATTTCGTCTCATTAAGTTTGATTCTCCAGGGCTTAGGCCAGTTACAAACCGCATTGGTAATCTTTTTGAGTTTGCTCGTTGTATCAGCGACATTACTTCTAATCGTCATGATTGCTGTGTCATTAGCAAATACGGCTTGGTTCCTTCATTTATTGTTGGAATATCCCTTGTATATAATAAATACAGGAGTGGTCTTAAGATACTCCCCTGCGGGACAACGGCAGAGAATTTCTTTAGTTCGGAGTATTCCTCCTCATATGTCAAACGAACATATCTATCGGATCTTAGTATGGCATAGAATTGTCTCGGCAGATCTCAGTTTGAATCCCAGTCCACTATACTAGACTTTATCGAATGCTTGGGCAATGTCCAGAAATATGCTGGAGCATACTTTTTTCCATTCTATCGTTCTTTCAATAATGTTGGTGATTCTATGCACCTGTTTATTTGAGGAATGCTTTTATCTGAACCCAAATTGATGTGGAGGAATTAGTTGTCGGTCCTCAATTGTTGGTTTAAATCTTATTAGTAATAATTTTTCAAAAAGTTTTGACATAATTGGCAGCAATGAAATTGGCCTGTATGTTTTGCTATCATGATTAATTCTGCTACTTTCCATTGCCACGCAACATATCTTAACCGAAGGCTTGCATTGATTATGTATAATAGCTTACGAAATCCTTTATCTGGTAGAGCCTTGATTATTTGGGTTTTTTTAACATTCGTGTTGCTTTTTACTTCTTTTAATTCTTTGAGTTACTGGGCGTATATCAAAAACATCTAGCTTGTGGATTGACATTACATTTTCATTGGCCGTTTGTCTTGGTAGTGGTTGGAAGGTATCCTCGAGATATTCCGCAAACAGATCAGCGTTCTCTTTAGGACCTTTTGCCCAGGTTCCATCCTCCATTTTAAGTGGGGGCACTTGCATTTTGGGTCTTTTCAGTCCCTTTGTCGTCTTCCACAGTGAATAATCAGAATTTGTTTCATCGGTTAGGCTAACTAGATATCTGTTGATTAATGCATTTTTAACTTCTTTAAGAAGAGATTTGAGACTGTTATACCTAAATTGTTAAGAATTGTTTTGTTCTCCGGTGTTCTAGTTATTTGCCAGGTTTTATGTGCCAGTCGTTTTTCTGTTACCAACTCTCTAACTTTCATTGGGTAGGATATGTTAAGCTTCTCCTTATTTTGTATAATGGGGGTACTTGCCGCCCCGGTGGCAAAGTGGTCAGCATACTTGCTCCAGCGACCTGAGGTCCCGGGTTCGATTCCCGGTGGTGACAAGGAAAAAATTTCACGGCTGGTTTAGGATTAATGAATTTATCACTCATTATCCGTTATGAAAATATGATTATGAAACCTCATTTGAGGCGGCCAAATCCCTTGATGGGATATAGTGCCAGAGAGAGAAAGGGGGGGGGGGGGGGTACTTGCCAAAGCAGCATAGTCAATTGTACGCAATCGAAATTCTATTGGAAACAATGCCGGAAACCTTATTACAACTTCAAAAAAGCCAATTAAAATAACTTACAGCAACATTTTGAACAAATAAATTGGAATTCCGAGTTTAACAGCAATGACTTAGATGTAAACGTGGAAAATTTTTACATATCTATTTAAAAGCATTGAATTCTTCATCCCCGTGGCAATGAGCAAACCGAACAAATATCCTCCGTAGTATTTTGTCACAAAATAATTTTTCTGCTAAACAGTTGGTGTAATTTTTTTTCAAAATTAATGGGCTAGTTAGTACCCGTAATCGAAATAGACTGAACCGAAAATTGCGAAAAATCGATTTCCATCTAGCCTCTAATGGGATTCGAACCCAGTGCCTCCCGGTCCAAGTGCCGAAGCTTCAACCACTGCACCACTTGCTGATGTATTGATAATAATAAAAAACGAGCAAAAATAGACGGCGGTCGATTTCAATAGTAGGGCGTATGATTTGGGATTTTAATGACCAAAAGTAATAAAATTAATTTGCATGTGCTGATATGTGATTTTAATAATGGAAATGTGTGTTATATTTTCCAATTAGAATAAAATTTGATTGGAGATTTATCATTTTCTAAAAGTTATTTAGTTTAGAAGAAAGTTATTTAAAATTAAAAAATAATGAGCATTGAAAAAATGGCATATAAGCATTTTACAAAGAAAGAAATTTTTCTCTCATTTAAAGCCGTCAAAATAAAAGACCGAAACGTCAAAACTTTACAGATTCGTCTTATAATCAGTGTCATTTCTGGGCTAGTTATATATAACCGAAAACAAAACGGACTGAAATGGAAACAAAAGACGAAATGACACTGTTAATAAGACTAAACTAGAACTAACTATATCCTAAATTATAAAAATTTAGATCAAACATGATTTCTCAGTAGAACAGAAAATAATATGTTTGACAAAATTTACTGTAACCAAAATTTTGAAACATTTTGAACTGACATACAGAACCTATTTTCGCAATCTAAACGATAAAATAAAATGCGATCCCAAACACTTTTGGAAATGTTTTAAAACCGCGAAACTGATGGTTACCCAGCCTGGATGAGATAAAAAGATCGAAAGTTTTGTGATCCACAGATCATAACCAACATGTTTGCTGAGTTTTTCCAATCTGTTTATAAAGCAGAACACATTGATAATTATAAAGATCCAACCGCTAGTGAATATAGTACATTAATATTTACTCCACACATCGAGCCAAAACACATCCAGCGAGCATTGGTAGGATTCGGAGAAGGATGTGGTAATGATGGTATTCCAGCTTCATTCTTGAAAAATTCTGGAAATTTGGCAATTCTTCTAAAGTGGAAAATAACTAGAGTGAGGCCTATTTCCAAAACTGGTAATATGCAACTCATTTAAAGCTTCCGCGGTATACGTCGCAACATCAACAAGGTTTTATGCCCAAAAGATCGACAAATCGCATAGAATTTACCAGCTAATCTATTAAAGAAGTTGAGAACAATAATTGATGTAATATACACCGACTTTGCAAAATCTTTCGACTCCGTCAGCTATTGAAAAATTTTGGAACACATTTTCAAGTACGGATTTTCCAGCCACTTCGTAGCCTGTAAAAAAAATCAAAAGAAGTGTATACCCTACTTGACCTGGAAAGGGGACTCGATTGGGTTTATGATCATGATCTGCTATACCACGTAAACATACAGCAACAACCACCGTATTTAACTGGATGTAAGACAACTTGGCAACGCTAGAAAATAGGCGTCAATTGCTAAAACGTACATTTATTGGTAATCACCTACTAGGCCTAATCGAAGCACCGGATGTACTAAATTCAATTAAAATAAATGTTCCTTGTAGTCAACTAAAAGATCATGACTTCCTCCACTTATATAGACACAGTAGAACAAACTATGGCTTATTATCGCCAGTGAAGATGATGTGTAAGGGTTTCAATTTCAACTATTTGTTTGATTTTTGTTTAACTAAAGATAATTTTAAAAGTAGGTTAAGGCAATTTTTTGCCCCCAGTGATTTTATTATTGTTTCTATTAGTTTTATATTGTTATATTTTTAATTTCCAAATCCAAACCGGAATTATTTTTTTTTTGTATTTTTACATTAATATTTTTCAAGTCAAATTTGTAGACTTATTTCAATATGTATAAATAAATAACGACAACTGACTGGAATGCCAGGGATACGCCGATAGCATATATCTACAAAGTTTTGTTAGTGTATGAAAATATGTGAAAGCCCTATCATTAACATGCAAATCAACCAAGTCATGGTTCATCATCATCAAGCCTGGTGTCGTCGAAATAGCCAATCAAATAAAAATTCGTACCGCGAACGAGCCTTTTTAAAAAAAATTCATAGCAAAAATCTAAAAATAATAATCCAAATATCTATTTTCAAAAATATGATAAGCCTGTGATGAACCGAGGACCCTGAAATGAGATAAACAAACATTTAAATATTGGTTATGTTTTGAAACTACTCAAACTACGTTACGTTTGTGGTATTTGTGTACAATATTTTATTTAGACCAAATTTCAGAATTCGCGCCTTTACCCAAATTTGATGAGAGAGATATCAAAATCATTTGATGTTCTTTAAAGTAAAGCGCTATATGATCATCGACTAAAACAATCGGTATTTTCAACGCTATCGAGGAGGGGGACCCCAAACGTGACAAGAGACGCAGCGATCAAATTGAAGAGGAATAAGATCTGCTTTTGTTTTCATTCGTATTTTTCCAAAAATTACCATCCTTAATTGTCAACGACAACATCAAACCAAATGAAATTTTATGATTCATTGACATTTCTTCTAGACTAAAATCTTTTAGTTTAGTATGCAAAATTATATAGGCTAATGAGAGGTTTGTCTATAAATATAACATTCGGCAGAATGGAAAATTTTAAAAAAAGTTTAAAAAGATTAAATGAAACAGAGATAAGAAATTGCAAATTAGCATCTAGTTAAATCTACAAAGGAATTTAGACCCTTTGTTAACATGTCAACTGCAGATACATATCATAGTTAGAGATAACGTCACGTTTGAAAAAAAACGGAAAGCAATCATAAAACGTTTCAAACTCGTCAAAACTTATCATCGAAAATTTGACGATAATTTTGACAATATTAGTAAGATAAGAAGGTTTTTAATAAAATTTATTTATACGATCGGTCGTAAGCTTCCACAATGTATTGAAAACAATAAATGTTTTACGAGTAGAATTATACTTATCTGCAATCAGTAAATATTTACATTATTTTGTCAAATTATTAAAAATAACATTGAGAAATATAATTACATAACCAAATACACCATAAACTATTAGCGTAAATTGATTCGTAGAACAAGTCGTTAATCGTTAAAACTATTTACATACTTTGGATGTTGTACTTTACCGGTTTCGATTGTATTGGAATTAAGAATGCTTGAATTCAAACTTACGTCACGAAACATAAAAATCAAAATCGATCCATCACCATCAATTAATAAGAAGACAAAATATCGATCAAAATTTGAGCTGACATTACCGATGGCACAATTTAGTGTTCAATCATTGTCACACTTAATCAAATTAAAAGTATAGATCGGTGGCAATCTGATTACAGATTTTCAAATATGTGAAGCCCAAACGAAATCGAGTCGCGTGCTTTATTTTAATTTTATGATTTAATTAAGCAACTGATCTTACACTTACACTTGCAACTTCTGGTAAATCGTAAATTATTGTATTGTACACTCGATGGTGAGCATCACAAGAGACTTTCGGTGCATTGATGAAAAACCGGAGAAATCCGGTGCATTGATTTTTTGTCTTCAGAATGTTTTTAAGTGCTCAGTTTGTACACGTATTTTTCGAAATTTTCAAAAGAGGTGTGACAAAGTTGGACTCAAATCTCTGTGAATTTGTTTAGAAGCGTGGTTTCCATTACGAAAAAATTTATCTCAGTTAAAAATACTGAAAAAACGAACAGAGAAAGG
This sequence comes from Nephrotoma flavescens, assembly GCA_932526605.1. Classification (NCBI taxonomy): domain Eukaryota; kingdom Metazoa; phylum Arthropoda; class Insecta; order Diptera; family Tipulidae; genus Nephrotoma; species Nephrotoma flavescens. The sequence goes on along the minus strand of OW052222.1, from coordinate 190,043,252 downwards.
TAATATTAAATCTATAACAGAGTGATAGAGAAACTACGGTTTCTTTATTTTTTATAGCAAATTTTTATAGTTAAACAATTGATAACCTAACCAAAAAATTTCATTATTTTTAGTGATTTATAGTTATTTTTAAGATGTCTGAAACCGAAGAGTACACAATACGAAGGGCAAAATCAAACAATAAATTAACTATAATCAAGGTTTGGTAGTGTGGGAGAATTTTGTTCTTATTGCAACATAATATTTATGTAGATGTGTTGGATTGTTGCCATAAAAAGTACTCTGTTGAGGATTTTTTCCAATTTTTGATGGCAGTACACTACTACTAATACAATAATTTTGTCGATAAAATTTTGCTGGATACAATTTTTGTTTCTCTGTTACACTAGACAAATCGATAAGTTGGTCCCGCTTTTTTTTACTGAGAAAAACTTTTTTGCAGTGGGAATCGCACTTTATGCCTCTATTCCACCAAAAAATATTTACTGTCAGTAAAAACGAAACGGGATACAAATATAGGTCCTATTTAATAGTAAGAAACAAAAAAAAAATCAGTAAAATTTTTATTGACAAAATAGTTTTATTTGTTGTGGTATGTTGCCATAATAAAATGGAAAAAATACTAACCAGACTATTTTTTAAAGCAACATTCTAATACATTTACATAAAAAAAGTATATGGCGAGAAATACTTCTCGCACACTAAGTTCGTTTTATGGTTGGAAAAATATTATGGTGAACCAACATTTTTATTATTTTTTTCGCGAGTAGAAATTGTTAAAATATTTTTTGTTTGATATTGATGAATTGTAATACCAATCAAAATTAAATTCCTATCGAAAAAATGAATTTCGTTGGTTATGTTATCTTCAAGATGTCAAAATTTAACTATAAAATGTTCCCATAAATTTTGTTTTTGTTTCTGTCACTCTAATGCAATTTTATATAATTTTTCTTTTTCCGATATTTCAGTATTTTTTACTGACAGTCCATTTTTTTGATGGAATAAAGGCATTACTCTTATTTTATTTTTTAGATAGAAGCCCTGCCATCGGCAAGTATTTATAATTTTTTTTGGAGTTTTGTTACGATGAGCACTTGAAGAATATATCACCATCATATAGCGTTATACGGCTACTGAAGAACAATAAAGTGGTGATTGTAGAATACAACAATATTCGCCATAATATGTAATTTGTATATTTAGCTTCCTCGTCGTGTGTCTATTAGCTTAAGGCAAAGCTTTTGAAATGTTGTTACATGAATTTATTGCTCGATAAAATTGGAAGCATGAAGAATGTGAAAAGAAAAATAATGATTAGAGCTCGAAACTTTTTGCACTTGGTTATAGAGCTCCTTAAACGATCAAACTCTGAGGTAGCTTGACAACCAAAAGAAAGACAAAAGCAGCAAAGAGCCAAGGCGAGTAAGTACCATGCTCATTCATCCTGATCCTGTTGAAGATATAAATTTAAATATCAATTTTATGTTGATAGAGAAAGCCACCGCAAATGAATGTGAGTGAATCCGTTTAACTTTTAGTTGGGGCGTTGGTTGTTTTCAAAGATGACAGTATGGGTGACGAGATGCGTGAGCAAGTGGTGCCGAATATTGAGTGCATTGTCGCTAAGGATGAGGTTGATATAAGTGAGCTATGAGTATCTCTAAGATCGGGCGGCGCCGAGTGACGATGACGAAGATGGAGTTGAATTGGTTTGCGTTACACGATCTAACCTACAGGGGCGGTAGTTTGATTCTGTTTGGGACGAACAGGTTAAGATGGGGGTAATATTACGGTTTTGTCTATTGGTTTGTCGGATAAACAATTTAGCGAGGACGAGACATTTATTCAAAGAAAATTGGTCATTTATGTCGCGTACATGACTAGGAAGTAAATATTTTCGTACTCGCCAACGAACTCAAAACCAATCAAATTATTTGAAATGCTTTATATCACACCTACTAGTTCCGAACTCGAGTTGAAATTGTTTAACTTTGTTGTTGTTTTAATACATTTTGTGTTTTAACATTTTTTATTTTGTCATATTAGTGACATCTAGGTTTAAGTAATAGCATTAGAGATAGTTTTGTGGTATTGCAGATTATAGTAGTTTAGAACAGATCCGTTGAGAATATTACTTCTATATAAATCCAGGCAAGTCTAGAATGTTCGATCGGCATATAAATACAAGTGCAACGAACCCAATGGGGGACCCATTTGGGAGATTCGGTGGGAGAAAGATTAAAAGCGAAATTAATGAATAATTGTGGAAATTATTTATTGTGGTTATTGATTAGTGGATTTTAGTTAAATTTATATGGGAATATTCCACTGGTGTAACTATTACGGTAGTGGTGTAAGTGTGAGAAATAATTTCCAGTATTTTCGCGAATATTCCGGAAGCGATGTGAATTACGAGAATTATTGTTGTAACTGTATGTTGTAATTCTATAATAATATTTACAATTCAGTGATATGAGCCGGATTTCATAGGGCAAATTCGTAACAATGTGGTCATTTTTGATATATAAAATTGCTAGTCGCAAATCAGACATATTTGCTACAAGCAAGCAAACTATTTTTGCTACACGTAGTATATCCAACCAAAAAATATTTTATGTTAAAAATACACTTAAAATATTGTTCGGTTGAATATACTGTTTTCATCGTTCACAATTTTCGGGTGTACGTGTAGCAAAAATATTTTACTTACATTAAAAAATAATAGTTTCTTTTAGCCCCCATATTCTATCAAAATTATTCAGGCCTTTCGGTTGCAATTACCAATCCTAGAGACGCAACATGCATCAGATATTCGTGAGTAGTCCACTATGGGAATGTGAGATGAAATACACAATTGGTCGTCGTACCAATATTGATCATGATGGCCATGCTTGACCGAGAATTTAGAACGGCAAGACTTTTCTTTAGATAATCTCGTTTGCATATTGTTGTCACAATGGAAAATATGTAAGTGTCGGTGACACAGAGAGATCACAATGGCTTCACCCAAACAACTTACCTTGCCAGTTCCGTTGGATTTAGATCAACTTCAAACAAAAACGAAAGCTGAACATAACATTATCGACCGGTGTGTTTTCGCGATGGTATAGTGTAACTTGGTAGTTAAACTTGGATAGACATATAACATATTGTAAGTACTATTTCTGGTTTGCTGGGCGTGAAGGCGGCCGCACGAAATTTGTCTCGAGCTCGAGAAAGTTGAAAATGTGTGATATACAATATAATGTAAATTGTTGTTGTAAATCATTGTTGTAATGCGTTGTATCGCCGTTTTGAGATCACACATTTTCAACTTTGTCGAGCCCGAGACAAACTTTGTGCGGCCGCTTTGATAGTTAAACAAAGAAAGAGAAAAAAGTTCAGTGGGTTTTAGATGACAAAAAAATATCCCACCATAAAAACTATGTTTTATTTAACAAATAATTTTAAACCTTAAATTAAAATTAAATTGAAATGTAATGGAAGCTTAATTATTTAATATTAAAAATTATATTAAAAAATTTAAAAAAATATAATAAGTTAATAAAAATAAAAAGTATCTCCGTGTCATTTTGATCGATTGTGTGATATACGAGAAAAAAAAACTTTGTTCAACTCTGCCATATAACTAGAATAACTATAAAAGAAATTTAAAAATTTGATTATCATGGGGTAAATATGAAGAGTGCAGAACTAATAAGTTAAATGAAATTTTGCTGATTAATTTTGGTTTAAGTATTCGCGTATTTAAAAAAAATGTACACGAATATCGTAATCTTTTATGTTAAACCATTAAAATAATACATTTATACCATAAGAACAGCATAAAAAAAAATAAACTATATTAAAATTATTTACAATAATTTAAAAGCGTCAAAACCCAATAAGCGATTAGAGCGACTTCTCAAAACTATCCCTTGAAATTATTTTACCAAGGGAAGAACAAGTTACGAGTTGTTATTGAACAATTTTACTAAAGAAAGTATGAACAATTTCCCTTATAAGCAAGTATTTATATGATCTCTAGCATCCATAAACCCTAGGGTAACACAGGAGCCCCAAAAGACCTGAAAACACCCTTAGTACTTAAATCATGTTTTTTATTTTTCTCATCGGTTCGTATCACTGAATTGTGAAAATCGTTTTAGAATTTGACGGTTACAACACAAATTCTCGTAATTTCACGCGCTTCCAGAATATTCGCGAAAATATCGGGAATATTCTCAATAATTTTCAAATGGTCTATACCATACACGGCTTCAAAATACCGGCTTCAGCTTCGTCTCTTTCCCCTTTTACCTATAAAATCGATGTTAACTGCGACATAAAATTGGTGAAGCCGAACTAACACAAATAGAAATGAAAATAAAACTATTTAAGGCCATTTTTGAGATGTAGATTTTTTGTTTAAATTTTATTTTTGAGAGAGCAGAATAAAACAATACAAAAAAATTAAGTGTTTTAATATAAAACAAGGGTTTAAATTAGCAATAAAAAATCTATTACAACTTAGTTTGAAGCCATAAGCTGAAGCCATGTTTGGAACGGGCCAACATTTACGGAATAATTACGCCACTGCTGGAATATTCCCGAAATATTCCGACTATAATCATCCCGCTCTTACTTTACCAACACTAAATCACAATAACAGAAAATTTCTACAATTATTTATAAATTCACTTACTAATTCTGTGTGCCTCAGGTCAATTTTTTAGGCTAAATTATGAACTAATCTTTTTGAGGGGACCTTACACTATTCGCCGCCAGGTTTCAAACGAAAAATCTTATCGCGAGGTAACTTTTTAATTTAGTTGGTATTTAATGCAAATTATTGTGTACAAATTTTTACGTGACACTCTTCTTTTGTTTTTAAACATTTCGTAGTTTATAATAACATTTGCAAATAATGGAACTCCCATATCATCTTCCATTATTTTAATTTAATTTAATATTTCTTTTATCCAAGAAAAGTCGACAATTTAAGCGCATCCTCAATAGAATTCCTTTAACTTTTTCCTTACAGAAAAGCGTTGATTGAATGCATATAGATATTACTACTAGTAATTCTGCCGCTACGTTTGGTTAATGTCTCTACTAGTCACATATAGATAGCGGCATAGTAGTGCGAGAGTGGTTTTTTCTTCCTAGCAACATAAAAACCGAAAAATTTAATTGTTGTTGCTTTTTCCATATAAAAATTGCATTTGTATTGTATATCAACTTTTTATTACATAAAAACATATTACATATTTTGAAATGTTATGACTGCTATTTCACTTACTCTTACATACAATTGTACCATCAGTGTATAACAAAATAAATATGGTTGAATGGAGTTTTCATTGAATGAAATAACCTTAGTTTTAATTTGTTTTGAAAAATATCAAAAAAAAAATAATAACAAAAAAATTATGTTGCAGTGCAGTGCAAATGAAAAAATATTCCCATCGTCATATCTGTAAAATCTGAGAAAACGTCATATATAACCTCCACTCACATAGTTGGAATACGACTGAAAAAATGAAAACAGAATGAAGAACATAAATACAATTTCATTATTATTGTGTATTTATTTTTGTCATATGTATTTGGATATATTCAGTCGAGAGAGAAGAAAATATCTTTCATTCTATTTTTTTTTTTTTTTGTTAAAATTTCTAGTGGTGTGGGTAAATAATAAATCAAAAATATGTTTTACTCCGTTCTAGCAGCTTTGAATTAATTGGGTCTATCTTTGTTCTTCTTAAATCTACATGAAGTGAGTTGTGTTCTCCTTTTACAATGTGTAAGAAGCAAGAAAAAAACAAAATTGTTGTTGTAATACGCAGTGGTATTATCTAAATGTATTCAATCAACGAGAAAAGAATGAAAAAAGAACTTGAGAAAAAAATTCTCAAGTTTTTTTTCATACTTTTCTGTAAGGAAAAAGTTAAAGGAATTCTATTGGGGATGCGCTGTAAGTATTTCGAATAGTCAGTCACAACTTGTTTTGTTGATGTTACTGCCATCTATGAATGTTTATTGTGAATTACTGAGCAATTTAGTTTAGTTTCTATTTTAGTCGAAAAAATCAACCTGAGGCACGCAGCATTAATACACCGTTTACAATTTTTATTACACCACTATTTTCACTTAACATCACTTATTATTTTTCCACTTCTCAAATTCGATTTTATCTTTCGCGGACCGAATCACCAAAATGACTCACTCATTCTATGCCGCCACACGGAACATCATGATATCGGTCTCAAATTTCGTTTCTTTCCCCTTTACCTATAAACCGGGTTTTATTGTTGCGAAAAAACTGGTTTAATCACATATAAATACGAGTGCAACGAACACAGTATGTGTGCCAACACGGGATATCATGATACCGGCATCAAACATCGCTTCTTTTCCCCATAACCTATAGGGAAAAGAAGCGATGTTTGATGCCGGTATCATGATATCCCGTGTTGGCACACATACTGTGTTCATTGCACTCGTATTTATATGCCGATCAAATATTCTAACTCGCCTGGATCTATACAGTCGTAATATTATCGGTCCTGTTATAGACTACTATAATCTAATTTACAACAAAACTATTATAGAACTATCTCTAACGCTACTACTTTCACAAAGATGTCACTAATCTCACAAAAAAATTTAGTATTGTTCTAAACCTTAAATGAGCAATTTTTGTTGAATAAACCGCCCATGTTGAATTAATTGCCTACGGGAATGTTTCGGAAATATGGCTTTGCAGGAAGCCGGGTTTAATACGACTTGAAATAGAAGCGAAAGAAGTTATCAAAACCATCCATGAAATCCCCGTAGGGTACGTTAAAGTACAAACATCGAAAGTTCGCCATGATACAATTATACGAGAATCAAAGATTTGACGGTCACCTAGATTGGCTAGAAATCCGATGAGTTGTGTATCCTGAAGTATTAGCATTGACGTGGGTAAAGGCCAAGTTTGACGTCCTCCAACGTTACCACCGGTTGAATAATTCTTTAAATTAAGTATATTGTTTTAAATTGAAACGAAAGCCAAGAAACTAGAATGGGAAACGACATCGATGCAAGCTCACAATATTAGGCGAGGCCCGTAGTTAACGCGTGTTACGGAAAGATTTTAGGTTAATTATGAACAGAACTCTTATAGTTCGGAATGAAAAATAAATTTCTAGTACATAGATATTCCTGCCTCCTTTGTTGTACATACATGTATACCGGTTTTGACCTATGTATCTACGAAGGCAACAAGAAACAGTGAAATTTGCAAAATAAGAATCGATTAAAACGTTATCTTAGTGAGATGTTAGTGAAAACTCGTATCGGATCTTCTTCTGAATTTTGCATCCCCTTTCTGGGAATTTGTTATCAAGGTCAATAGGTAAGGTCTATTTGCTAAAAGCTTATCAGATTTAATTTCTACTAGTGAGGCTTAGTCAGCTACTCACCTACCTAAATTATTGTAACCAAGATTGTCACTTATCATGTAAAATACAAATTTTAATGCAATTTAAGTAGATAATCGACGCACACATGCTTAAAGGTGGGTCGAAAACTCAGTTAATTGCAATCAATAAACCCAAGATAAGCTAAATCCACTAAAGGTAAAAACACTATTTTGTAAACAAAACATCGGTCACTTTCCGATAAAAGATCTCATATGTCACAATCTTCTACTTTGGCATATTGATGATGGAAAGTACAGTAAAGTCGGTGATCCACTTTCAGAGAAAAGTAGAAATTATATTTTTTTACAAATCTGCAATATGGAATAACCTTACTTATATTTTCATTAAATATTTGTTAATAATCCAAACAATTAGAATCTGTATAATAATTAAACAATAAAATTCACAGCAAAACATAGTGCCCCACACTTAGGTAATAAATCACGGTCAATTGATGTATGAAAATGAAAACAAACGCAAAATTCCAACTCACCAAACCGAGAACACAGCACCGTATGCTAATCGATCCATATTTTTATTAAGAACATTTACATGTATTTCAAAACACTATAAAATCTAATAATAAACAACTAGCAAATGCAAATCTTTTTGTATTTAAATTTTTGTATTTTATGTAAAATAGTTTCACCGAACGCAAATCACACACAATTTTATACACAGAAAACCACCTTGATTTGCACAAAAATTTATTTTAATATAACAATTATAAAACTTACAGTAAATGAGTAAGTTCAATTTAATTAAGGCACCATAACATTTTATTAATAAATTTTATAAAAAACATAGTCAAATTCTAATCTTAAAAGGTGTTTTAAGGAAACAAATAAAACACACAACACTCTCGAATGAATACCAATGCAAAACTAACCGAAGAAATGTCATTTTTCGTCTACACAAAAAAATGAAAACAATCGTATCGTATGCAAGAACATTATACGTGCGCCTTCTAAAATGAGTGCGTTTCAATCTATACAAAAATGCAACTTGTAGCGGTGATAAATTAAATTTATTTTTTTAAATTGTACAAATATTAATTTAATTTATGCTTACGATATTTATCAATACCGATTTTGATTAGATTTCGGTTAACATAACACCACACGGATAGTGCAATCAAAGTGCATATCACACCGATGAGTAAATGTAAAAGGATCGAGCTGGGAAGAATCCGTTTCTCGGCTACTTTACATAGAATTCCCATTGTGATTAAAACGATTAAAAATAATTTGTTTGGTTTAAGCCCTTTCAGAGGATTTATACTAATTGGATGATACTGCTTCTTAATATAGTAAAGACTGTACGATATGCGGAATAACATGTTACAGCAGTTGGCTAAAATGAAACCGACTGGCCCAAAAATATTGGTTAGTTGATAAGAGAGCAGTAAAAATGTTACGGAATATATGGCCATATAGTAATTATAGGTGTTGATCTCTTTACTTGTATTTGTTGCAAACATATATCCTTCAGTAACCCCGTTTATTGAGATTAAGACAATCGCAAGGGAATGCCACTTAAGCAGGACTTCTGGCAGGCCGCCCTCTACGAAATCAGCACCACCATAAAGTAGTAAAACTGTGCCTGCGTAACTTTGTCCAAATACGAATGCAAGCAATCCAATAGACGAAACTGCATTACATAAATTCGAAAGTACATCACCGGCTTCCAAAATTTTCTCTTGGTTCTGTTCCTTCAGCGTCAAATCGCGGGCAATCGTCTGCGTAAAATAAAAATAACTGCTATCCTCAATTGGCCGAAATATAAAACGAGCTGCAAGGCTACCCATATTATTTACAACATCGTAGGTCGCTTGTTCACTAAACGAGAGTACAGGACTAACACTCATCACATATTTCTCCCCCTCGGTCAGCACTTGTTTGAGCACACCCTGCTTTATAAAACTAAGTACTAATACTTGTAAATCGGAATTAAATAGAGTCCCATCATTTTTTAAAATGCCTGGGAGGAATTCTTTTACAGAATGAAACGGAAAATCGTTCATATGCTCATAGTACGAACCATATTTTAATCGTAATTGAATTTCTTTGGTCTCGGTGTCAATCTGATCATCCCGTTTCAACTCTTTGCGATAGCTTAGCAAATTTCTTATGTAATAAATAAAAAATATATAATTTCCAAGTACAATAGTCGAAGCGCTAGCCAGCTGGGCAATTCCAAAAGCGTAGATCGCAATATTTTTGTTTGTCATCACAATTGAAATGAATATAATCGATCGGACAAAGATATGAAGCGTGTCTAAAATTATTTTTAGCTTGATAAAACAGAAAACCTGGCCAATAAAGGCCGGTGCCTCGGAACACATCTCCAAAATACATGAGATGACCATAATAAAGCAACCAAATTTATACTGTGGATAGTAAATTTCATCCACCGGCGACAGCATACAGAGCCAAATGTAGGTGCACGGTATCGAAATGATCACACATAGTGGGACACTGAAAATATAGATTTCAGTAACATTACATGGAATTATTTCAAAAAACCACTTACGTTATCCATATTTGATTAATGAGTTGAGGCCACGTAGATTTATTCTTTTGTTGTGTGGTCGAACTCAAACTGGCCCGATGAATAGCCTCTTTAGACAAAAATAGCAGTGTACTCTCCAGTAATAATAACCGAACATTCATAATACCTAAAACATCGCGACCTACATGACGTACAATAAAAGCATTTATGCCAAACGTAATACATCGGCAGAATATCTAAAAATATATCGAAATAGAATTTATATGCCTAAAAATACCCTAAAATATAATACCTCAAAATACTCACTTGAAAAATTATGCTGAACGAAGCATTTTGTAAACTACTCTTTAATATGTTTCGTGCCATTTTACTAGGGTTTTTCAATTTCTGGTTTAGTTTTATATTGATTTAAGAATCAATTTATGAACATTATATAAGGTGACACGTTTTAATTTTATTGATATAGAACGATTAAAATAATATTTACATTTTTCTGTTTTGTGTTTTCCTTGGAATTAATTCTATTTATTATTTTGACATTTCGGTTTACGTGTGTCAAAAATATTTGTTCAAAAGCCCGATAAAAGTTTATAGCAAGAATAGTTTTATTGTGTTTTGGTGTCGCATAATGTGGTTGAACTGAATTGAAAGTTGAACTAGGTGAAACTTGGTTTTATTTGTTCAAATTTCTTTCTCCTAGATTAATAAACAGTACATAATTATATTTTAAAAATATTTCACTGCAGACATAATGAAAATTAAGAAGAGCCAATATGCCAGAATTTACCTTCTTGAAATGAGTTTAAACTAGCTCAATAAGGTCGCAAGTTTCAAACTCAGTTGCATTTTATTAAGCAATTAATTATTATTAACATAATCGATTTTGCCGCAAAATTTGTCTTTCACACTGATGAGAATTGGATTTTTTGGAATGACTGCAACTCTAACGACTCTGTTTGCACTGTTTACTTTTTTAGTTTCTAACTTGCACTGCGTTTGCTGGCTAAAGTACAACTGTCCTTACGTTCCAAATTGCTCGTGCTTATATACTTGTGTCTATCGCTGTTCGAGATTTATACCTTTAATTGCATCTGGCGATGTGTGCATATTGCAATTGTAAATCATTTGCTTGTAGTTGTATTTGCGAACATTCCACGTTATCAATGGCTGATGCCACACTAGGTAACTGAAATCCGGTAATTTCTTCGTTTGTGTCCCCTTTACCAATAAAATCAAAACATTGCGGAGCAGATAAAACCGATTTTATTGGTAAAGGGGAAAGAAACGAAAAAAATACCAGATAAAAGTTACCCTAGTATGTCATCAGCCTATGAATATTATATAAGAAGATAATTATTTTAGGTCACCGGTTTAGTTCATTTTTTGAACGTTTCATATGGTGGGTTTATCTATAAGAAGAGAAAATTATAGTATCATGCAAACCGGCATTTGATTGACTACTAGAAAATTTATGTCTGATGCTGAATACATACTTGTGGAAATTCTTGCGGCACTAATATATCGCACTCGCACCGCAGGTATGAATATTTTACCTGCGAGAGCGAGTGCGTTATATTAGTGCCGCAACAATTTCCACAAGTATGTATTCAGCATGAGAATTTACTAGTCGAAAAAAATAATCAAGTCATTTCTCAGACTCATTTATTATTAAACCGGAATTCGTGTGCTAGCTGGACGGATGCAACTTCATTCGATACACTTCTTGAAATCACAATTTTTCTACTAAAAATACAAAATTTGTGTTTTTTTACAAATAATTAGTATAAAATTGATTATACTATCGTTTCTATACAATACATAAATAAATTAATGCATATTTAAATTCGCCGCTTCGTGTATCTATAGACAAATATCCCTTTACACAAATTCTATTCCAAGCCCCTGACCAACACAAACAATAAAACGAGTAAGTGCGTGTTTCAATTGGTTTAAATGCCGCATAAAAAGTTAAAAAGTTAAAAAAAAAATCGTGGTAATTTTTTTTTAACTTTTTAACTTTTTATCTGTTTCAATTGGTTTAAATTTTGACATTAATATTGTTGCTTATTTTATGTGTTATTATGAACGTAAATAGCAAAGTTAAATATGAAAATATGTAAAATAAATACTATTTAAATGTATATTAGTTAATTATGGCCAGTTTACATCTAAATCATTACGATTTTTCTCAAAATTTGTACATGACAAATTTCTGTTTACAAACAAATATTTTTGTCGGCCAAATGTTTTCCACATAAAAATTTTATCAGCTCTTGAAGCAGATAAAAAGTTTGACATTTTTATTCACCACAATTTTTAACTTTTAAACTTTTAAACAATTGAAACACGCACTAAATGAGACAATCAAGAATTCTATTTATTTTTCACCACTGCACTCTAAATTGTGCTATAAACAGACAAAAGCGCAATTACATTTCTCGCGTTGACATTTTCAACTAAAATATTGAGCTTTTCCAACTATAAATTCTTTTTCATGTATTGTCGAAAATATTCGAAGACGACAAACTACACAAAAAATCATCTTCCCAAAAAATTACAAGAAAAAGTGAATTTTAGAATTACATTATAGTGTTAATTAGTAGTTTTTGTTAGGAAAATTATTTAAGATAAAATAAATGGTGTGTGATTGCAAATCGTTCTGTGAATTGATTAAAAATTGTAGCAAAATATAAAAATATAAATAGATTCCATAGTGAGATAAAAATACAAAAAACACAATAAAAATCGTCTTAAAGTAACACGAATACAATACAAATCACACACATACGATATGGATAAAAGAAAATTATCGTAAGTAAAATAAAAAAAATTAAGAAAATAATTAAATGGGGTCCCCGATCCAGGTGGTTACGATTATATATTATGAAAATGAAAGCATCTGCATTTTATTTTTGCTGTGTGCGTACGAAAAATTGTACGAATAGATTTGAATCGATTTTTTACAAATCCTTGTTTTTTTTCAATGAAAAAGACGAATAAAAAAGAAAATGGGAAAAATCAATATTTTTACGAACACAAAATAATTCAATGTGATAAAATTTCCTAATTACATTATATGTACGGATAAAGCGTGGAGCTCTATATTTTAACTTGGGGTTTATTATTAAGGCGGTGTTAGTCGGTTTGGCCTTGATCATAAGCCGGTTATTAGCTAACCAATTTTAAGTTAATTTTATTCTTGAACTTTATAATAATTTTCTCCAGTAATTTGATCTGTGCAAGGGAATTTTAAATTGAAATCGTAAAAGTTTTGTGGTACGTACAGTAGCGTAATAGTAGTTCGACCGAACCATTTTAGTTCGTTTATAAATGGATTTAATAGTGACCTAAAGCGGCTGAAAGAAATTTAGGTCAATTGTCCTCGACATTTATGAACATTAGAGATGGTGTGTAATGGAATGAGATAAGACACTCTATACTCATTTTAATTTCCTAGTGCATATTGTAGGGCTATGTGGGTGGGTTTGGGTGACAATTAAATTGTGAGTTCAAATTATTTTGGTGTTCGATATTGAAGTTTCACCCCATAATTGTATCGCGTATTTACGGTGATGTACCACTGTACATTGAATATTTGCTATTTGATCTTATTACTCATTTCACAATATAAAATTATTATTTATTAGTTCATCATTTTTATTATGAAAACAAAGGTTTAACTATTTTTGTACTCGTGATAAGGGTTTGGTTTTGTCGAAATGATAACATTATTCCGATAGGTACACCTAATTAGTTCTATTTTAAATCAGTTTTCGGTGGTGAACGTTTGCTGTGGTGAACGGCCCATTGCAATTTAAAATTGGCAGTAAGCAAAAGTCATTACGAGCAATTTTGAATTGTTTATTTCCAGCTCCGAATTTTGTCATATTCTTATCGAATAGTAAAATATTTATAATTCGTATTGCAGATAAGATTACGAATTTTGATGAGATAAGAAGTATTTGTTTATTTGTTTATTAGTCACTAAAAGAAATGTAGGTAATTAGAATATGGGGCAAATTACAATTTAAATAAAATTGATCCCAATATTCTTTTTCGAGCAATGGATTGAAATAAAAATTGAAAAATAAATTGAATTGAACTAAATTGAAAGAAATGTAATATAGTGGAAAACTGTTTCAACATATTGCAACTGGAAAATTAAAAAAAAAATTGTTTGATCTCGACGATTCATTGGGCGGGCTTAAAAATGGTATATTTATTTATATGACTAGGGTTTGGTTTGGTTGATACTTCGGGAAAATTAGGCAGCGTAAATAAAGGGACGCTCGAAATTTATAGCAGGATAGTCATGTTAAAGCAACATCAGTCAAATTTGTTTTGAATGATTTAGTAGTGTATGGTAAATTGCCATGGAAGATTATAGCGCTGAGCAACGTGTGAAAATGATTAACTTTTATTTTCAAAGTATATGGATCGAGAACCGATTCGTGTATTACGTCATTTTAATCCTAACCACAACCTTCCTGCCGAGTCGACGATTCGAATTTTGGTGGCCAAATTCGTGAGAGTGTACGGAAAAACCCGAGGCAGTCAATTTCTCATCGTTCACAAGAACTTCGCCTTTCTGCGACTTCAACTTGGCGAATTTTGCGTCGAGACTTTGGTCTGCATCAGCATAAAATCAAACTGACCCAGGAACTCTGGATCAGTTGCAAGTTGATCCAAATTTCGCCAAAATAATCACCTTTGGCGACGAAGTCCATTTTTTGATCAATGAAAATGTGTACAAGCAAAATCATCGTAAAAGCACCAAATGTATCATAAAGTCACTGTATTGTGCAAATTTTGGTCTGGCGGGATCATCGGTCCGTATTTCTTCCAAAACGAAACTGGCATTGCCATTATCGTTAACGGACGCTACAGATCGATGATAGGCAATTTCTTGTGGTCTACACTGGATGATATGGATACAGCGCATGCCACGAGGGACATTCTGCATGAGCGATTCGAAGGAATGGTTAGCGTCGGCAACGTGAACTGGTCATCGAGTTCGTGCGATTTAACGCCTTCAGACTTCTGTTTTTTGGGGCTATCTTAAATCACAGGTCTAAGCAAATAAACTGCAAACATATATTCCATACTTAACGCCATAAAATATTCTGTTAAATAAAAAAAAATGTGTGAATACACCTCACACACATCTTGTTTTATTTACATTTACATGTGTCCTTATTTAGTTCCTTTATTGAAATGGAGCGAATTTAGTGGATATGCCAGACGCGCTATACTTGTTTCCAAAGTTAGTTTGCTAGAATGAAGAATAAATAAAATTAACCGTGACTCTTTTTCAATTCGGTTTTATCTTTCTGTACATCATTGGTGTCCGAACCTCTTAAACATTATTGAAACATTTATAATTAAATGCGAGTGTGATCGTGATTAGGAAGCAGTAATTTTTATTTATTTATATATTTATTCTTTACAATAGACGCTTTCAGATCCCCTAACTGCTAAACACTTTCATAACATTGGCTTTGAGTTTACTCATCATGTTCCTAAATGTTGCGTGCTTTGAAAGCGCCCAATATTACATACACTGCAATTCACAACTTTTTAGCCCCTACATAGTTTGTTTGATATTTTTAAACGACATTTTAATTTGAATTTTGATTTATAGATGGAAAATGTGTAAGAATCACAACAATTAGTTTCGAACGGATGAGATTACTGATTTGAAAAAAAAAATCAGCCTTCTCATCAGGTCGCGACGACTGACGTTGTATAATTTACATTGGAATATTGTCTATATGTATATATATATAGAGCAATACCATGTAGTACTACTAGCGAATTACTCCGTAGCGTACGAAATTGGATTCTTTTTTACATTTATCATCTATATTCTATTTTTGCAACTAACTTTTCGTGTTTACGAATTTTATTATATTTTACTTTAGGTTTTCGATAGTAATGGTGTTTGTGATTGTTCCATATATTGGTCTATTTTCAGTATTCTCGAATTAAATACATAACCGTAGGAAATTCTTCCATTTGCGTTAATCTGTATGATAACGACTATGATAATCGACACTTACTTATACACAAACAATCCACTTCCCAACCACCCCATACCGAAATTTTAAATTTTTTTATAAATGAATGGCAAAAATTAGCTAACACATTACGCTAGTCGAGTCGATTGTCGATTCAAGTGAATATAAAAATTTGATATTTGATAGTTGCTATGCCAATAAGTGACTTGAGACGAAAGAAACGATTAAAAACTGTCATTCCGAGTCATGTGAAATGTTGGAGTTCCAGCACATCCCCAATTGAAAACTTCCCAGCTTGAAATTTACTGACGACACATTAGTAACACATCAGCAACAGTCAAGCATGACACGTATATAGATGTTTATCAAAAAATGGGACTAATTTTCGTTTGTGACTCGTCTGAATCGTTTACGACATGTCTGAGATGAGTCGCATGTGAGAAGTCATAGACGAATCGAATATGACATGTCTCAGATGAATTGTTTCAGATATATCTGAAATCAGAATCGTAATATATGTCTGAAGTAATTTAATGTAATGTGTATATAATATAACGAAACATTTTATTTAAATGAAGTCTAATATTTCTAATTTTATTTAAATACATAAATTATAATTATAAATTAACTTATTTAAAAAATAGTGGCCATCTTTCCGTATATGTACTGGTAATCCAAATGGGTGAACTTTGCATTTTTACCAAACCTATTAGGTGTATGCATTAAAAACCGGAATTTTTTATGGAATTTGAGCCTTTATTGTTGAAAAATGTTACAAGATTTTTTATTCAAAGTATTGCCCATCGCTACCCACTACTTTTTCCCATCTTTCTGGCAATTTATGGATTCCGTCCCAAAAAAACTGCGCTGGCTTGGCGGCGAAAAACGAATCGAGCCAATTTTCGATACCTCGAACTGAAGTGAAGCGTATTTCTGATAGGGCATTCCGCATGGGTCGAAAAAGGTGATAGTCGGAAGGAACAAGGTCTGGGCTATAAGGCGGATGAGGCAGAATTTCCCATCCGTTATTCTCCAGGTAATTTTTGACCGGCGCCGCAATATGTGGCTGAGCGTTATCCTGGTGGAAAATGATTGACTCGCGTCTGGTCGCATACGCTGGCCGCTCTGCCTGGATTTTCTGCTTCAATCGGATTAATTGTTGACGATAGAGTTGGGAATTGATGGTTTGGCCACATGGCAACAGCTCATAGTGGATCACATCTAGCCGGTCCCACTAAATGCACAGCATGACCTTGGCCTCGTGAATAATCGGCTTTAGTGTCGATGGGCCGGCCTCGCCTTTCTTGACGTACTAATGAATCCATTTTTCATCGCCATTGACAATACGATGCAAAAACGACTTCTTTTTGTGGCGCTCTCTTGGCTTCAACTCGTATGGCACCCAATTTTCCAACTTTTAAATGAATCCTAAGGCTTTCTTACGTCTGGAAATTGTTGCTTGATCAACTCCCAATTATTCTTCTTGCGCTTGACATGTATTTTAATCGAGTAATGCCTCCAATTCTTCATCCTCAAACTTTGTCGGCTGACCAGGACGCTCGTTGTCCTTGATGTCAAAATAACCATTTTTGAAGCGACTAAACCACTCAAAGCACTGTTTTTGCAAGAGCTTGCTCACCATACAAATCCACGAGCAAACGATGACTTTCGGCTGCAGTTTTGTTTGTGAAAAAGTGACTAAACAAAACTTCCCGCAAATCCTGTTTTTTCCGCAAATTTGATAAATTTTCCATCGTTGAAATCGGTTGGATGCGCTTGAAAACATATAAAATACTCCGGTTGTCGTTTGAAGTGACTACGATACTATAAAACATATTAGACATTTTGACAAGGCAGATGACTTCAGTTTCATATTAAAAGAGTCACTTGAAACGACAAACGATACAACTAGCGTCATTGGGGTGTTAAACTAAGCGATAATAATTTGTTAGATAAACTTGTGGCGCGGCTGCTCGACGGTAATTCAAAAACAACATTTTATTCACATTTTATTTAATTGATGAGCGATCGTAATCGATGACAAAATTCGCTTTGCAATCAGCCTCTGGGGGGATCTGAACCCAGTACCTCCCGGTCCAAGTGCCGAAACTTTAATCACTGCACCACTTGTCCGGTTCATTGAAAGGCTTCAATTTTGATTTTTCACAGGCCAAATAATCTTATTTCAAAGAACGAGATGAGCAAAAAATGATTTATAAGAATAATAACTTAAAGAAAATAGATAATTGTTAAATGATTAAAGAGAGATGAAAGAAAAAAATACTCAAATGATAACCACGGAGGCCAAATAATATACTCCTTTAAATAAAATAACGTATCGGAAGCAAGCTGGACCATCCTCGTACGTTCGTGGCCCATAATTTCTGTAATTTATTCTTCGCCATATTCGCGAGCTCTAACTTCGTTTTGCTTATAAGAATAAAAGGAATCAAAATAAAAATGAAACTCATGCGAATAATAAAAATGTTGGCGAAAACAATTCGAGTGATTGAGATAATTGGATATATATGCGTGGACCGTTTGTGGGCGAAAATCTATGTGCAATAAATGTTAGTATTGTATAAATAAAAAAAAATTGTGACAATTTTATTGTTAGATTTTAAAAAAGAAAAACATATTGATGTTACATTAAAAATTTATGTAAGAGAAGAACTTTTAACAATTTTTGTTGCAATCCCAATCCAGAATTTGATCAGTTAAGAAAGAGCTTACTTCCAATCACCACTCGAATCCCACAAAAATACCAAAGTTGACCATAATTTGTTAATAAATTGTCTAGTTCCATTCAGTAAGTCCGAAATTAGGAATTTCCTCCAAAGTTCAGGTTAGAATCCCAATCCAATTCTGCATAACAAATTTTACAATATGTGGTTAAAGAATATTAAGTTCAAAGACCAAGGCTAAATTATAAAAGTAGAAGTTCGTCTTTAAAACAGGAAAGTCCCGCGTTTTGTGGTTGGTACCGATCCCCTCCACAAAGCCTAATGTTTGCTCTCGATTAATGGCACTCACTCCATGCTCCTTATCATCCGGTTCTAATTTATTACCCACACCTCATACCGACATTTGCTCATCACCGTAATCCGAATACTCAACAAGAGGTTGAGCTGAGAGCCAAATTTTGCTTTATTTATTGGTGTGACTATTTAATTTGTTACTGTGTCTCTTACGGACACAGTTCATTTTGCCAGATCGTTCGGGAACTTCAAATTTATCCTCTACCTTTTATATAAATAAATTTATAATAAAAGGTTATAATTTCTGCGCTTGTAATTACTAAAACCTACATAATAGGCACATTCGATTGGACTGATTTAACTGAATAATCTGAGTTAGCTGAATATATCACATCAGTTTACCTCAGTTAACTCAGATTATTCAGTTAAATCAGTTCAATCGAATGTGCCTATTGTCTAATATTTACATTCTCAACGCTGTCACCAATTACCATAAATTTGCCTTGTCAAACTCTTTTCATATTTTATTGCATTGTCTATACAAAGTTCAATTTGACGGTTACTTTTGTTAATTTACACAACTCTAGGAATATTCTCGATAATCCCGGCAATAATTTTCAAATTTCGTTTATCAAATACTCCTTTATAACTACAGATTGTGTTCGTCGTTCTACTGTTTGTTTACATAGGACAATATTCTAGATACGCCTAGATTTATACAGATGGCAATGGCCTCGATTCGCTTACTTATGTTTTCGAGTACATTAGTCGGAGTTTCTTTGACATTAGTCGGAGTAACTAATTTCAGTGAATTTCGGCTCCCCTTCCCTGTTACCAATCAACAAAAAATCTGCTATTCTCAGGTGTGTAGCAGCAAAAATTCAGGCTTAGCCAGACCTGCGAGTTTTATGAAATCTCCATAGATCGGGTTTTAATGAATTGGTTGTTTGTTCAGTAATCCTAGCGAGTTCAGTGATTAGATTAAGCCCTTACGTGATATTTGTATATATGACAATTTTAGTGGGGTTGCATATTCTTTCGTAGTTCGTAAATGTTTTGAATTACTAGATTCGTTATTAGGTATGTATAAGCATTCGAATCATTAACTTTGATGGAGAGGAGCATTAACTTCCTCCTACTGAACCTTTAATCGTTGCAAACAAAAATATCAAGTGTGTTTTCATTCGGTGTGTAATTGGCCTAAATCGGCATTTTTAACCCATCATATGAACATGTTTGACAATTTAAATCAATATTTTAATTGTTGCTGATAAGGGTAGATAAATATTGGCTCTCTAACTACACTTTTAAGTGTTAGAGATGATTGGTTTATATTTATGGTATAAAAATATGAAATGAGAGTTTTGAAGCGAATTACGGCTGCAAAATCGTTACGAGATAAAAACATCACATTTCCACTGATCATACTTAGGACTATTGATTTTTCGTAATTGTGTATAAACGTATATATGTGCATGTGCCTAATAATATTTGAGCTATGATTTAAAACAAGGGCAAGTTAATTTTGTTTTACCTATGCAAGGCAGCCTATTTTACCTAGTAGGCGTATTTGACCTACACAATCAGTACAACATAGATATTAATCGATTTACCATATCATAACAAACTAAATCGGTAGTCGCTACAATTTTTATTTAAAATTTTTTGTTGTTATCAATTAAATTTAATTTAACCATAAATACTTGTTTTATTGCTGCCTATCACATCACACACTTAGACCTAACCTTTAATAAATTAAAAAAAATATGTTTACCAGATGCCCATTAAAGTTATACCGAACTAAAAACTTTACTATCACTCGCAAGTAACACATCACATTAGTGTGTATGTCGTTGCTATTAACTCAAGTGTATTTTGTTATAAACCTGGGCTATAAAATGAAACTTTATGTATGACGCGTCGTGACGGATTGAGACTTTATACAATTAACGCTATCGTGCATAACAATTTACTTAATGCAGGTCTAAGTGTTGCAAATTTGTTGGAGCAACCTATACACGTTGGGGGGTGTTTTTTATAATCCTGAGCTTTACAAAGATCAAAACTTTCAAGACTAATTAATTCATTTTTTCAGAGATAATGTTTATCGCGCAATTTCCCTAATTCATTATAAATCAATTAACGTTTTTTTCTCTTATTATTTATTTTCAGAACGTCTGGTGATACACTTTATGAAATTCTAGGATTACCAAAAACAGCAACAGCTGACGATATAAAGAAAACATATAGAAAGCTTGCGCTAAAATATCACCCCGATAAAAATCCAAACAATCCCGATGCAGCAGAAAAGGTAGATCAAACCTAAATAATATCCTAGGCATCGTATCTAATTTCTAATAACTTTTTTTTTGTTGTGTTCTAGTTTAAAGAAGTAAATCGTGCTAATTCAATATTAAGTGATCAAACGAAACGGAATATATATGATAATTATGGTTCACTTGGGCTGTATATTGCGGAACAATTCGGGGAAGAGAATGTTAATGCCTATTTTGTTGTTACATCACCAGGATGCAAGGTATGTTATAATTATGTTATATATTATTTTATTTCAGGACATGTTTTCCCCTTGAAATACTTTGTTGTTTATTTGTTACATAAAATTGCATGAATCACGGTTTAGTGTCAAGCGTGATTAGGAATAATTAGCCTGTGCATTAGAGACCATGGCCGTAAATAATAGGATTTTTTTATCAATTACTCAGAGACTAGCTATAAGATATTGAACGTCTAATATAATTTCTAGAAAAAGATTCGAACGAAAAATGTTATTTTATTTCGCTTGGGAACCAAAACAAACTGAATTTTAGGAAAGGCGGTAGACAAGGTTAAATTACGATGAAGAGGTGTTGCATTTTCTAAGAAAAATGACTATCAGAATCCAAACAGCTAATCTAGAATGGTGACGTTTGAAATTATTAATATTAAACGCAAATATATTTTTATTTCTTTATATTTCATCGTAATATTGAAGGTCGATCACTTCTTCTTCACTGTTCGATGATTTTACTAAACAAGTGTTTACAACGTAATTTCTTTTCGTGTAACTATAACGACACAACTGTAACGACACACTCGTAAAAGTGTGAAATATATTTGATATAAGCGAAATTTGATTCTATTCGATTAATAAACTTGAGTGATAGAAATTATTAGTTTAGATCACTAATTGATGAAAATTATTAGTTTAGATCACTAATTGATGAAAATTAAACAAATTTATTCACATATTATTTATATAAAACAAATTGTGTAATCGATCTGATTTGAAATGAATCATATCGAATGCAAGACTTCATGATAAGCTATTATGGTATTTTTTGACTGAATACAAAATAGAATAAACATGATTTCCATTGTGATTGATGCACGGTAACGAATTAAATGTTAACATTCCCATATTTCAATATAAAGTTTTATTTTTTGAAACGGTTAGATAATATGTACTAAACAATGTGTATGATCTATATGTGAGTATACCAATATTTGTACATATATATATTGTTTGACCAAGTTATATATTGTTTGACCAAAACTGACACCAAAAAATTTTATTTCCTGTTTGTTTCTACACCTATTTGCATTTCTGTTTCCGTCGTAAAGACGATATTTTAGGGACGGTAATTGAAATGGAAATACATAGGTTTTATGCCTGTGTGTCTTAATCGACTAAATTGACTAAACTAAATTAAAACAAAAAGTTCATGTAATGTAAAAGTATATGTCGCTAAACTAATATTGTTGGTCTGTAGTTTGTATTAATTAAATTATATATGAAAATTAATAATTAAAGTCGTTTAAAATCCACTACGCCAAAACAAAGTCAAATTAAAATTAAAAGTCATCATAAAGTCTTAAATTGTCTTTAATTCAAAAAATTAATTCAAAATCGATTACACACTTTTTAATTTACCATGTGTCAGACATCCACAAGCTTTGTGGAGAACAAAATCGTTCTGTTTTGGATTTTCATACTCAAGAAGAAATTCTCAAAGCTTCAAGAAAATTAATTTCTCGATGACACTATATTAAACATAATATCAAAGATCAATCAATCCACCTTGTCATAAGAATTTAAATATTTCTATCAAAATTGTAGCCACCCGTTCCCATCCTATGTTACATGTCACAAATATATTGTTACGAATTTGTCCTATCAAATCCTGTTCGTATCACTGGATTGTGAATATCTTTGTAAAATTTGACGATTACAACACCAATTCTCGTAATTTATACCACTCCCGGAATACTCCCCAAAATACCGGAAATAATCTCCCCAACACTTACACCATCACCGATACTCACACCACATCTGGAATATTCCCTCAATAATTTTTCCAATAATCCACTAGTTACTACAACGCAAAAATAAATAATTTCCATAATTATTAATTAATTCACTTAATGTACACAATTTACAAAATTTTAATTACACCACTATTTTCACTTTAAACGGTTGATTATTGTCCCGCTACTAACTTTCACTTTTATTCTATCCCATACCAAATCTCCCAAATGACTCAACTCTCAGGTGTTCATTGCACCTGTATTTTTATACCGCGCTGATTAATCGAGATCTTTCGCGGACTTTCGGTTTTGTTTCGCACTAGTTCTGCTATAATCTGCAATACCACAAGATTGTTATAAAACTATCTCTAATTTTCTAAACTTTAAATGCGCAACCAAAAAAGAATTTTATTTCGTGGATACATCTTATATTTTTATTCCATCTGTCAGATTTTTTGCCAATAGAAAACGACGAATATCTCCGCTCAAGAGGTAAATTACTTAGCAGTTGAAAATGAAGAAGAGCTATCGTCAGACCATTCTCCAGCTTTAATGGCAATAAGTGACACGGTAATAAAGAAAGCAAGCCCTCCAAGACTAACAAATAACAAAGATAACTGGGAATACTTTCGATAGCTACCTAGTCGCAGAAAGCGTCAATCTACAGGTGCAGATCTCGAACGCTTACATGATAGAAGAAGAACTGGAAAACCTCATTGAACGTGTGCAAAAGCGGCCTGGGAAAGTACTCCGGATCAGCAAGAAATATTACAAAAATGTATATACTATCCAGTTGAAGTGAGGGAGTTGATCAACGAAAAAAGAAGAGCTCGTAAGGCTTGGCGGAGAACTAGATCCTCTGAAGACAAAACAATCCTAAACAACTTGTGTAACAAACTTAAACTATAAAGGAGATTGAGAATGAGTCAGTTGCAAGCTTCCTAAGTAATCTGATAGGTAAACCTGACAGACTATTCCTTGTGGAAAGCCACCATTAGAATGGTTGATGGAACCTGGGCTCGCAGCGAAAAGAAAAAAGCTGATCTGTTTGCCGAACACCTAGAAAATACCTTCAAACCACCAAGTGGACAAGCGGATAATGAATATCTAACACTTATAAGCAAAGTAGACGAGGCATCTGTGCTACTAGGTACTCTGAAAGAAATCAAACAAGAAGTAAAAAACCTCAAAGATAAAAAATCTCCTGGATACGACTTGATACCGGAGCAAATAATCAAAGCTCTACCAGAAAAAGCACTAAGGAAACTACAGCACATAACCAATTCTATCTTTAGACTATGTTATGTTCCGAGGCAGTGGAAAATAGCGGAAATCATAATGATTCCGAAGCGTAATAAATCGCTTAACGACAAAACATCGTATAAGTTTATTTCTTTGTTAACAACAACATCAAAGATTTTCGAGAGACTGTTTCTCAAGAGATAAAAGCTAATTATAGAGAACAGAAATCTTATACCAGCACATCAATTTGGGTTTCGAGAAAGGCACTGAACAGAACAGATACATAGTATTACTGATACAATTGAGGAGGCGCTGGAAAAAAAAGAAGTATGTTCAGCAATATTCTTAGTCGTTTGGGCTACGCATTTGATAAGGTTTGGCACCGTTGTCTAGAATTAAGCTCCAACGAGATTTCCCAAAACAACATTTTGAATTGCTAAATTCTTACATCACGAGCGAGAAACTACAAAATGCTGTTAATATAGTGAATAACTGGACAAAAAAAAGGAGAATAACACTTAACGAATCGAAATCCACACATTTCAACGTAACAAATAGGAAATTAGAATATATTCCGATTAGATTGAATTCGCAACAAATGCCATATTCTGATAATGTTAAGTACTTCGGCATTGCACTAGACTCTAGACTCAGGTGGAAAGTGCATGTTAAAAAGAAAAGGCAAGAACTGAAATTAAAATTCACAAAAATGCACTGGCTTATTGGAAGAAACTCCGAACTGACAACGCACAACACACTGCTGTTATATAAACAAATCCTAAAACTATCTGGACGTATGGTATTCAGCTTTGGGGCTGCGCAAGAAAAACTACAGTGAAGATCATTCAAACATTTCAAAACAAAGTACTACGTAGTATTGTGAATGCTCCCTAGTACAGTAGAAATGACAATCTCCATCGAGCCTTAAATACGGAATACGTCAGCGATGAAATGCAAAAATTTGCAAGGAGTCATGTTATGCGACTGCAGCAGCGTGACAACGAGAAGCTGCGGAACTTACTGGATCGCACCAATGGACCGAAGCGCCTAAAAAGATCAAAGCCTTTAGAAATAGTGGTTCACTGAGCCGCTTAAATCAAAGGACTGGCAGAGCTGGGATGAACCGATAGGCTTCATTCTACAAGAATAGACTACTAAACTAATAAAACAATTACCTACTAGATAATCCATATGATTAATTGTAATATACAGAAATAAAGCCACTCGCACGTACTATTAAGAAGCCTACGAGGGGAATACAATCTCGGTAATGTTTTACAAGTAACTGTGCCGTAGAAGAGATTAGAAAGATCCGCATATCGAAACGAACGGGATTATCTTGATGAAACGGTCTTGGTGGCTGAGAAACAACAGCTCTTCCGTTGGCGAGAATATTTTGAGGAAGAGCTCAGCTATTGTGGAAGAACATTATCTGCCTGGCCAGAGACAAGGAGTTGTTCTTAATCATAATGTTTCTACCATACCACACGCGGTAAAGACGAAATTAAAACTCTAGAATCGTGTATTAGTCTGCAAAAATTGGCGACGGCTCATCCGATAACAAAATGCAAACAGTGCCGGCATTCTTAATTTTGGATCGTACTTCGCCAACAATTGAATTTTCTTTGCGACCGGAACAGGCGAGATTTAGACTCAATCGTCATTTGTTGATAATTTAAATATTATTCAGGAGTCTGTCGAATGGAGATTATCGCCTTTTCTACCATATGAAGTTTTTACATCACAAGATTAGCGAAGAATGCGCTGCCGACATATCCGTTTTCCATCTTAATGACTCATGTTCTGCGATTATGCAAGAATTCATTTTTACATGGGTCTATTTTTTAATTCAAACCGAGCTAGCAGGCTTGCCCTAGGTATTGTACAGTGCCAAATGTTTCAGTGTGCATAGAGTAATAATTTGTTTTTACTTTGCATACTCCACTGATTTTCTGTTCAGAGTCAAATTTGAAGAACCGAGTATGTGCAAGCACAGTTCATAAATAAAAACACAGAGTAAAATTACTCAGGTTTAATAAAAAAAACACAGAGTATTTTTGACAGCGCAATGCTTGCTCAGGTTGAATTAAAAAATAAACCCATAATAACCATTTAAAATTCAAAATGTCAAAGTTTAGTAGAATTGATTTTTAGTACAGTGCTCATTGAGGTTTTGCACTTCAAGGCGACTGTTGTTCGAGTGTGAATTTTTGTGCGAATATCTAGAATCACACTTTTCCACTAATCAAATTACGCCCATAAAAGATAAAATATTTTTTAATAGAATTAACTGAAGTAGTAGCTACATTTGAAGTAATTGAAGTGAAGAGAATGTTCGATTGACAGCTCTTCACTTCAACTAAAAATTGAGCAACTAAATTAACTGAAGATTAGTTTGCTCGTGTAGATACTTCAAATATGTTTTTGTTTTCTTTTGAAATTTGAATTTGATGATTTTCAATTAGCCATCAATTATTCAAAATACTTTAGAAAAGACATAAACGTATAAAATTGATAACTAGTTATTTTGACATTTATGAGTATTAAACGAACATCTTCTTCTCTTCAGTAACTCAATTAAATGATGAGTAACTCAATATCTAAAGTGAAAAGTTGTTCCCCTTCAGTTGAATCCCTTCGCGGTCCTAATCATAAAAAAATAAGCTAAATTGTATCCAATAAATTGGTGGAAATGTGTGATTGTAAATATTCGACTTCAAATTAACGATGTTGCAAAACACTTTCATTTGTTGCTAAAATTGGTAAATCCAGGTTCTGTGTTTATTTTTGGTTAGGTTTGGTAAATGCAAGCGCTTATCAACTTTTGAATTTTTGACTTATAGATGAAAGTGCTCATTGTTTAAAAAAAAATATTCATGATATTTGGACTTCTTGCTACAACTAAACAAAATAGAAATCTTAAATTTAATTAGGTGAACCCAATGGATTGAAATGAACATCATAAATATTTTTGACTTTCGACTTAGATTATGTCTCATTTTTCAAGAATGAATTTGCAAATCCATCAATCTAATAGCCTTAAAAATCATAGGATTGGAATAGAACGAAATTTTACTCGAGAAGATTGAGGACAATAGAAAATACACAAGTTTAGATGTGAAATGGGCTAAAACTTTACTTATAAAAAATGAGACATGCATTAACTTGAAAATGGCGATGGTACAACGACCCTGGAATCGCTATGTTAGTTGAAAACTATTGTTACTGTCCAAAAAAATAAAATAAAACTGCATGGGAATGGGAACTAGTTTATAACTAATTACGTAAACACAACCCAGCAATTATTGAAATTAAAACATAAGAATCCGCGAAATACGTCGTAGAATCCGCCAAATTGCTGCTACAATTTGAAGAAGTTCCACCGTAGTGCTTAACTACCTCAACAATATTCAAAACTACTGAATTAAGAGAAAAACGTGTTAGCCAACGACTCCGCAATCCTTCCTTATCGTGCGCGAATTGTGGCGTTAACTATTGATTGATATTGGCTATGACGGGATCATTGAATCCAACCGGAGAAAGGATTGTTCCAGAAATGGCTAATGTTACCTTTAATATTTTGTATGCGAAATTGATAATACAAGTAAATGAAAGTTTAATAGAAAATTTTTGCTGGTTCATATCTTGATCATCAGTTCTGAACCGGCCGGAATCGAATTTTTATTTTCATCTCACAACGAACCTGTCGAATTTTGCATTACAGAAAATACAGTGAAACCTGTTTTTGTGCCGTCTTTTTTTGCGCGATTTTTATAGGTGGTATAAAAAAAATTTATTACGTACAATCTACTTAAGTTATTTCAAAATTTCAATCAAATTAGAACATAGTTGAATGTGATTAATCTAATTACGTAGTTAATTGATATTGTTGTCCCCATATTGCGTAAGTATTGTGTCAGGTTGCGTAATGTTTTGAGTTATTTTCTAAGTGAAACTTTGTTTATGCGGTCCCCCTATTCACCGAAAAAAACCTTTATGAATGTGTTGCGAAAACTATTTTTTATACCTACTCGTGAAGTTTCGGGATTCTTTTTATGGGTTTTTTTTTATGCGATCCCTATTTCCGTTTGACTGTATTGGAAAAATCCTTGATACAAATTTTTAAAAGATTTTTTGTCTGAATCAGTGTTCGTGATGACTGTTTACATCACTCAATTCCAACTCTTTGTGGCCGCCAATTCGCCAATTAAATAAATTCGGAATTATAGTGAAAACGACATTATGTCACAATGAACACTTTTTTTTTTATTGATAACTAGGCAATCTGTTTTGGGGCTCAAGGCTCATCATGCTCTTCCGCGGTTATGCTTTTTTACGTCCTTACTTTAGGCCTCCCGGCCAACTCGAGGACGTACGGCTATTGGACCGATTTAAGACCATCTGCACATTGCAAGCTCCATGTCAGCCTATACTGGCATGGAAGATGGGTCGGCCCATGGGTTTTGCACACCGACAGGGGGTCATAGATGTGTTACATTTCACCACAGATCGTAATCTGTTGATGAAATTTCACTTTGCATCGTGCCCGGGAATTGGAACCCGGTACCTCCCGATCCAAACGCCAAAGCTTTAACCACTGTGCCATTTGGTCGGCCACAATGAACACTTATTCCTGATAAAAAACTTTCTCTCGGACTAACTAGAACTACGACTATTTAAAAGGTTGACCAGCACCTAATAAAAATTAAATGATGGGACATACTGCTCGCAATAGAAATATTTTTGGTTTCTCCTTACAAGTTCTTATGATAATTAAAGCGACCAGCACAAAAATTTCGTTATAGCCAATTTTGTATTTCTAAATTTATAAGCAATTAAGTCACTATTTCATGTTTACGTTACAAGAACGAGATACTTTAGTGTACATCTTCTTGATCTTTGTCACATATATTGCCACAAATTTATTTTGATTAGGGAAACTGTAAATTTCTACAATACCGATCGAAAGGCAATAAAAAATGCACAGATTAGTTGCCTAGAATGTCTTTTGATTACTCCACACTCCCTGCGATAACTACATTTCACTTCCAGCGGTTCTTTCACTGCGACATTTCAGTTTAAATTGCTTTTATTTTACAAATTATTACATTTCTTGAAATACTACATTTCATCAAGTTTGTTTAACTGTCCAATTTGCACAAGCTCAAAGTAATGAAAGACTCCCACAGTGAAAATTGAAGTTAACATAAAAGCCAATATTTTGTAGCAAAAACATAAACAAAATCAAGCCAGATCCAGCGTATGTAATTTTGGAGAATTGCATTTGACTTAATAGCACACATCGATGATTTAGATTAGGCGTGCGATTCTTTGTTTAGATACTTATGTTGTTTTCTCTTAAGACGTTGTTTAAGGCGTTATATGATCTTTCCTCGAAATATTAATTTTTTGTATTTTAATGATTACATAAAGTTGATTACATAAAGTGGGAGGCATGTAACATACTATACCTTGTTATTTTGTTTTTCGAATTTCTACGAAATTATAAATCTTACCATCGGCTAATGGGTGTTTAATTACCCAGCATATTGTATTACATTCTAAATTAAATTATTTTCTTTTTTGTTTTTCAGGCAATGTTCTTAGTATGTGCAGTAATAACAGGGTGTTATTGTTGTTGTTGCTGCTGTTGCTGTTGTAATTTCTGTTGTGGAAAGTACAAACCGGCACCGCAAGATCAATCGGGCGATTATCAGCATTTACACGTAAGTAATATTCAAATATTTAAAATATGATAGTAAATTTACATTTTATTTACAAACCAAAATTAATAAAGAACAATAAGCTGTGCGCAGTGTGGCTAATTGTTTGTCATTATATAACTTTTTTTGTGTTTTATGATTTTTGTTTCGTTTCTTTAATTGCACGCCATTATTTAATTTTAAATATTTTAACTTAAATACCAAAAATTATAAATTTAACGTTCAAAAATAACATCGGCAATTCAACCACAAAAGGTGCACGTTAATTTGAAGGTAAGGAACAAATAATGCGAAAGAAATTTTGGGTAAATTAGCTAAAATTTTTGTTATGCCGTTGATATATTGTTGTCACAAACCAAACACTGCAATCAGTAGAGTTTATTATATAGAACATAAATTGTAATAAATATTTAATTTTTATTACTATTATATAATTCGTAAGTGAACTGCAGTTCATATACATTTTTAAGCACATTTCTTAGAAATATTTTAGAAATTCGTAAAATGTAATATATTTAATTCATTTCTATAATTTTATTTTTTATATAAATTAAATTGAGGTAAGCATTATAGACCTGATTTTTTGCGAGCATTTCTTAAAATTCTGCAAAAAAAATAAATAATTTAAATTGAAGTATAAGCTCGAAAGAATGTAAGATGATTTCGTGTAGATGTAATTGCAGCAGCATTGCAAGCTCTAATTTAGGTCATTCACATATGATAGTTGGCTATTAAGAGAGGAATAATTTATCTCATGAAACTTTTAATTTTGTGAAATAACTGAAAATATTTATCAAGGAACATTAAAAATTGAGGACGATTGAAGCGCGCGAAACAATAATTTTTTAAACATTTTCTGACACATGTTAACATTTTATGATCATCCGACCATTAGTTTACAAGTTATAGTTGTTTCAGTAACGCTGGTTTTGTTATTTAGTTGTGGCAAAATGCCGTTTAAGCAAAGCAATAGATTGTAAGTGTTATAGGAGCTCTGCCCCATCGAAAACAACCGTCGAACGTTGGTATTCTCAGTTTAAACATAACCGTACAAACACCGATGATGCTGGACGTTCTGGTCGCTCGAATTTAGCAGTTATTCCAGAAAAGATAGAAGAAATGTGTACAAAATCGTTTTAGAAGACCGTAAAATTAAGTTGCGAGAGATAGTATGAAGGCCATGTGGGTGCCTACTCATTTTTGTGATATTGAGAGAAATGTATGTATGTCCTATTTCATCGGACCTGAGCCTGTAGCTCCGCTGAGTTTTAATAATGGTAAGAAAGCTATTAAGAACTACGTTCGCTACGAAGCTAAGTGCAATTGACTTTCTTTCTCTACCTGCCGGAAATGTGAAATACTTTATTTGTGAACCTAAATTGAGGTTAACTAAGTATGCTCTTTCTCTGAAGAAAGATCAGCTACGAGTTTTGGTCGCGGTTCTTGTCATGCCCGTTTCAAACTCCATTGGGGAGAACTTTGTTTGCTGTTGTCCAGCCTTCGAGTTAGTTAGCTTCCGGTTTCTTGGTTACAGATCTTTGAAGTCAAAGTGTGTCAAAGCAGCGGAACGCAGTTGCAATTTAGGATAGAATCCTCTGTTTGCACCATGGGCCCATTGTGACATTAGGCACGGCATCTTCTTGTTGGGTTCCAGCCTTTTTTTACTAATACTAAATCAGGAAAAAAGAACGAGGAGCAAATTCCATTACTTCATACAAACTGCTATGTTAACGCTAGCTAAATCCGCACGGTTAGAAGTCACTATTAGGTATTAGGTGCAGAAAATAGTAGATTTTTTTTTTACGGATTTATCGGATTTTGTTCCGATTTTTCGATTGGAATTTTGCAAAGCGGTGCAAAAAACGTTTTATTTCCAACAGCGGTATTATTAATCTAAAGAACTGTGATCAACCATTACATTCTATTTGTGCAGAATTTATTAGAGAATCTCTACTTTCTAGTAATGCATATGCATAATATGACCTATTTGATACGGATTGTTAAGTTGTGACTTTTAGTGTAGCAGTGCCCCTATTTTTTCTGGATCCAAACTTACGCTAACCACTTTTCCTTAATCGGAGTAGAAAGTATTCTGTGAGCTTTTAATTTCATTGGTGCTTTATCGAAATGAGTTTCTCGTGATTCGTTCTCAAACGCATTTCGTTCTTTGAGTCCGACTATCATACATTTTATTAAACTCAAATACGGTAGGCTTCCGGTACGGATGACTCTTACTGTTAGCGCCCAAATATGACTCGTAATAAAATAACCTTAATCGTCTTAAATCAACCCAAATTGATTACAAAATGGTTTCAAAACATCCACCTCAAATCGGTCCAAATAGTCTCAAATTATAAACAAATCGTCTCAAATCGCAATAAAATACAGTGAGTCACAGCCAAAATGATGCAAGCAATTTTTTTTTTTTTTAAGTTAAAAACAAAAACGAATATCTATTTTTAAATTAACATTTATTATAAGCTTCAGTATTAATTGTTAATTTCATAAAACAAAATAAATAAAAAATTTCAATTTATAACAAATTAGCATTAAAAAACTAAATTTCTACGTAAAAACATGTGACATTTAAAATGATGCACTATCTTTTTTTTTTTTTTTTAAAAAATAGCGGTACTTTTTCTACAAAAAACATATTTTTCAATGTAAAACAAGTTTGATTATCAGTTGTAAACAACTTTTTGTGCGATTATAGACAATATAGTGTATCAATATAGACAAATATATGAAATTTTGTAATAATTTAGAAAATAGTTCGCCACACAAGTATTGAAACGCGCGAATTAGTTATTAAACACTTTAAATTTAAAGATGGCAAAACACAAAGAAAAATTGCAGATATGGTGAAAACAAATTCTTTTATTTATCAACACTTTTATTTATCAGTTTCATTTATCAACACCGTACGAGGGCTGCCTTTTATATTTCGGGATTAGAGAACAAAAACAAATATTAATTATCGAAAACCGCTTTATTGTTTTTCAAAATATTCCCCATGAAGATCAATACACTTTTGCATGCGTTTGAACCAATTGTCGAAGCACTTTTTCCACTCTGATTGAGGTATCTCCAGAAACATGCATTCTGAACGCAGCAACCGCTTCTTCAGGTGTCGAAAAACGTTGACATCTCAGTTTGTTTTTTACGTACGGGAATAAAAAGAAGTCAGTTGGTGCCAAGTCAGGACTATACGGCGGATGACTCATCAAATCGATGTTTTGAGTGCTCAAAAATGCAGTTGTTTGAGCCGATGTGTGAGAGCTCGCATTGAAGAGTGATCCGTCTTCGGCAGTTGGTTTTCCTGATTTCTTGGAAGACAACTGGCAAACAAATGGTTGTGTACTGCTCAGAATTGACTGTTCTGCGTTGTTCTAGTGGTACGGTTGCGACATGTCCATTTTTTCCGACAAAACAGGCGATCATTTGCTTGCAAGTGGTTCGTGCGCGAACAATTTTTGTTGGATTCGGCTCATCTTGAAACACCCATACAGTCGACTTCTGTTTACTTTCGGGCTCATACGCGTAAATCCACGATTTATCACCTGTCACTATGTCATATACGTGTTTTGAAGCACCGCGATCGTATTTTTTGAGCTTTTCTTTCGACCAATCGACACGAGCCCTTTTTTGAGCGATTGACAAATTGTGTGGGATCCAACGCGAACAAATTGTTTTGACATTCAAATGTTTATGCAATATTGAATGTATGCTGGTCCCACTAATGCCTAAGGTTGTCTCAATCTCACGATAGGTCACATGACGATCTTGCAATATCAGTTCGCGCACAGCATCAATGGTTTCCGGAATAACAACTGATTGTGGACGACCTTCACGAAATTCGTCTTGGAGTGAACTACGACCTCGATTGAGTTCACCATACCATCGATAAAGACTAGTCCTTAATGGAGCTTCTTCGCCAAAAATTGAATTAAGTTCACCACTCTTGCTGCCTTAATCCACGTCGAAAGTTGTAAAAAATATCGCACGAAAATGTTCACGATTTAATTCCATTTTTTCGCCGAGATGTTGAGTTAATGAGTACTGTAAACAACACAAATAGCGCTCGAATGTCAAAACGTTCTGAGTACGTATAATCTCAAAAATGTCAAACTTTACGATAGAGCTGTCAGTTGCCAGATTGCAACACTAGGGTTGTCCAATCCCGAAATATAAAAGGCAACCCTCGTATTGAAAATAACCTAACTATCGGTTTCCATTTAACATGATTGCAAATATTTGCAAAGGGAAATTTTTGTATCATACAGTTGTATTTGTGTGTTATTTTCATTTGTATATCCCTTTTGCTGCCCACTAACACAATGACCACGATACAATTTCCAAATAATGGCAGCAAAACTAAGATCTACCTACAAAGAAAAGCTACTACGCCACGAGCTTCGCTTTTAAATATATTCATTTTATTCTGCGAGCAACAATTTAATCCAATTAAAACAATTTTTTATATTAAATAACAAATAATATTTGAAAAACAAAGAAGTTTATTATTCAAATCAATCTACGGCCATTTATTAGCAAAACATTTTGACATAACACAATATGTTTGTTGTTGTGTTTATTGCAGGGTTGAAAATTTCCCTTTATAATTTATGAAATTTTCGATTTCGTTTTGTAAATGCAAAATTTGCAAAGCAAAATGTTGTATGCCGGACTACTTTTGATTGCAAATTGCTTTGTAATTTTTTTTATGTATGTGTAAAAATCTATATACCGATACGGAATTATTTTGAATGTGTGCTATCGAAGAAACTGATTGCAAATAATTGCAAAGCAATATCAAATGGAAACGCACAGTAAAGCGCACAAAAAAATATTTTCCGAAAAAGATTGCCGACGGATTGTCCGAAAAATAAAATAAAACGCCAAATTAAGTGCTCCAAAGTTGGCCGAGGGAGCTGTAATATATTCACTAAAAAACGTCATTCAGAAACAATACGCAGAAGAATTTTATTGGAGAATCAAATTTTCATGGTAGATCAATGCGGAAAAAGCCATACATCAGTGAAGTTAATCGAAAGGCTAGAATTAAATTTGCCCAATACAATAAAAAACAAATATCAAACATTCTGGAACACGGTTTTATTTGCTGATGAAATGCAAATTTAACATTTCTGGATCAGACAGAAGAAACTACGTATGGAGAAAGCCTAATACTAGCAGATAAAAAATTTCGAAACACGGTGGAGGTCATGTTACTTTACGGGCTTGTATGGCGTCTTCTGGTTTTGAAAATTTAAAGTTTATCGAAGACAATTTACCAAAAAGAAATTTGAAGGGAAGTGCTGAAACGTTAAATATTAAGGATCATTTTCGGTTCTACCAGGACAATGATCCGAAACACAAATCTCGAATTGTTCAAAGTTGGCTCATTTGGAATATCCCTGATGTCATGAAAACGGGTCCCATTTGAAACGCGATATTTTAAAACGCGATATTTCAAAATGCGATATTTCAAAACGCGATATGGTACAAAACTCGATAGTATACCAAATGATATAGTATATAGCGCGATATCCCTTTTCCTGCCAGACAATTTTTTTTTCTTAAAATGAAGTCCATTGTACACAAAAGTGTACGTAAAAAATGACAGGTTGTAATGTCTTCCGCATTTTAACTGCTTAGTTAAATCGGAATTCTTTTTTAAAAAAAAGCATTATAATTTGATAACATATAAATTATATAACGTAAAAATTTTGATTGTTGTTACTATTTTGTTATAAATTTAAATTTTTTATTTGCTTTATTTTATGAAATTAACAATTAATACTTAAGCTTATAATAAATGTTAATTAAAAATAGATATTTATTTTTGTTTTGTTGGATATTCACTTTAAAAAAAAGTAAAAATTACTTGCATCCTTTTGGTTGTGACCCACTGTAGTTCCAAATCGGCTTATACTGTAATCAAATCGTTTCAAGTCATCTCAAGTCGTTTTAAATCGCCCCAAGTGGGACGATTTAAAATGACTTGAGATGATTTTAAATCCTCTCCCTTCAAATTGTAATCATATACTAAAGCTTCTCAAAACGCCTTAAATCGTTCCAAATCGGCTCAAATTTTCCCAAATCATCTTAAACTGTAATCAAATCGTTAGAAATCATCTCAAATCATAATAAAATCATCGAATCGTAGACACAAAGGCGACGACAGGTTTAATAGTTCTTTAATAGTTGTTTGATCTCCGGTTGCAACTCTTAATATTTTTCCTCTGAAACTGAATTTTACTCCGATAGCACCGGATAGGACCGATTCAAAAGATTTAAATTCTTTCATATGCTCATAATGTGTGTCTCCTAAAATAGATTCCCCACGTATTTATTTGCTTACGGTAGTCATATTACTTTATAGTTTTAGTTTGTTCTGAACGTTCCCGAACGAAATTTTAAAATATCGCCCGTATCAAAACAAACAACAAAGTAAAAACACACTCTTAATTAGGGTAGCCCTTACATGTTTAGGTTTCAGTGTCACTCACAGGAGGCAGTGAGGACGCTTGTTGTACTTGTTAGCAAATTAAGCACATAATGCTTATTCTGCAGGTATCTTCCTGCATACACTGTCGATAATCTGACCAGCTTGCTCAGATTTTTATTAAAATATCAATATATCAGCTCTGAATGTTGTCAGAAACTTCATCTACTTGCCTTAACAACCTTTTTGTATCTACTGACTCCGACTTAATTCTTATTCCTGCCTTAAATCGTGCGACGATTCTCCGTTATGGATAGAAGTTAGCCGAATAAGCTTTTTTATTTCTACGGGTAACGTAACACCAACATCGACGGATGATATCATTTGTTACCCGATTCTAAGTGTTCCCAGATTCTTTTAAATTTTCCCTAATTGAATTTCATTAGCCAAGGAACTTTCACTTTTGCGGAATTATTCTGAACATTTTGGAAACTAATTTTGTTTCTGAAAACTTGCAAAGGTGTAAAAAGACATTCTATATTTAGACGAATGTTGTTAATTGGCTGACTACTTAAGGCGGATTCATTGTTGTAGTTCGTTGTGTTCGTTCCGTTCGTTGTGTTCGGTATTTTTACTGGAGTTTTATTTTAATGAGTTCATTGTTGATGAAAAAATTACAGAACGATTTTGCTTCCACCTATCGACGAAAAATCGAAGTTTTCGACTTTTGAAGTTTTGCGTTTTGTAGTTTTGAAGTTTGTTCATAAAATATATTTTTTTTCTCGATTGATTAGATACGCATACAATTTTTATTAAGAATTTAATTATTAAGAATTTTAACAATAAAACAAAAATACTGAAAAATTCTTAAACAAAACATAAACACAAAAAATGAACAACGTACTTGATAACAGAACAAAAAGTGACTGTATTTGCTATTATATATCATGTTGTCTCTTTCTTGCCATGTTCCTTCGGTAAAAAAGTTGGAGATAGATCAACTTGATGAAAAAAATACCGAAGAAAAAATGTCATTTTCGACAAATCCTATTGGTTTAAAAAAAAACATAACGAACGGAACGAACACAACGAGCTACAACAATGAATCCGCCTTTAGTGCTTTCAGCTGATTGATAATTTAGCCAACTGTTTGCTACCTACGGGCCACGGCAATCGGGTTTCATATCAAAATCCTTTGCTTTTCAAATTTTGAAACCATTTTTGAAAGATTTGGAATTTTTCCGGATGCCTTTAATTTTTTAGTATAAACTTTAAATGATCATGTAAGATCAAGCGAAATCAATTCTTTAATGATCAAACCTTGTCTTTATAGTTTCATTCAAATTGACAAAATATCCAAAAGTATGATCGGTTAAACACTCGCCTAGTAATTAAAGGGCTGCTGTATCATCATGTGCACAACATGAAAACCATAGAAAATAATGTAAAATTAACTTTAACAATAATAACAATTCCTGAATCGTTTTTTTTTCAAATAGCCTTGTTTTTTAACTAAATTCATTATTCATTCATTTCTTACTGTGCGTTTCCATTTGATATTGCTTTGCAATTATTTGCAATCAGTTTCTTCGATAGCACACATTCAAAATAATTCCGTATCGGTATATAGATTTTTACACATACATAAAAAAAATTACAAAGCAATTTGCAATCAAAAGTAGTCGGGCATACAACATTTTGCTTTGCAAATTTTGCATTTACAAAACGAAATCGAAAATTTCCCAAATTATAAAGGGAAATTTTCAACCCTGCAATAAACACAACAACAAACATATTGTGTTATGTCAAAATGTTTTGCTAATAAATGGCCGTAGATTGATTTGAATAATAAACTTCTTTGTTTTTCAAATATTATTTGTTATTTAATATAAAAAATTGTTTTAATTGGATTAAATTGTTGCTCGCAGAATAAAATGAATATATTTAAAAGCGAAGCTCGTGGCGTAGTAGCTTTTCTTTGTAGGTAGATCTTAGTTTTGCTGCCATTATTTGGAAATTTTATCGTGGTCATTGTGTTAGTGGGCAGCAAAAGGGATATACAAATGAAAATAACACACAAATACAACTGTATGATACAAAAATTTCCCTTTGCAAATATTTGCAATCATGTTAAATGGAAACCGATAGTTAGTGTGCAAAAAACTTTACATTCAACCAACACAGCTTAGAGACTTAAACTACACAAATTAAGGGGTAACCATATAAAAATTAAAAAAAAATATATAAACGTAACTTAAGTTTGCGATAAAGGCCGTTTCTGTGCTTTCGCCCATGGAATAATACGAGTTGTCACTTAATAAAAATTATTGGAGCGAAATTATGTATCGTGTTATCTAAAAAAAACTATAAATAGCTGCCATTATAACAAATAGCTGTCATTCAATATGCAACAATATTTACGGCATATCCATTACGAGTGGTATGGCTGGAATGTCATTAAAAATTAGTGTCGTCAAAATTTTTAACTTGTTTTAATTTTATATTTTTTTTATGTTTGTCACTTTATTGTCAACAGCAACAGCTTAATGTTGAAATTTTAATCAATACGTCTTCAATTAAATCCTGAATATACAAATAAAATTGGCGTCAAATTCTAAATGCTTTTGAATAATATTTGAATATTAAGTATTTTGCGGAATACTATATACACGCGGATTACTTTACGGGTGCAGTTGCGTGGGCTTCTTTAAATGCACACTATAACTATAAATGAATACCTTTGAAACACATTTTGGACTACTTTTTATATTGTGTTTCTCAAATAGCTATACATAGCGATTTATAATATTTTCTGTATTAAATAATACAAACTCATTATTTTAATACAAAACCTATTTCTGAAAGTACTATAAAGTTTTTAAGTAAGTAAATAAGCTTCTAGTGTTATACCCTATTTATATAAAGGTTATCCAATATTTTTTTCAACCAAATTATTATTTTTAATTTATTTAATTAGAGAAATATTAATTAATATTTCCTCAAATACTTGATTTAGATGCTTTAACTTATAATAAGATATAATACTCTTATACTTCTGTAGCATCATTAAAGTACTTTTTAAATCAAACTTTAGCATCTGCCATTATTTTTTTTTCTTTCAATATTTACCTTTTGTTGAAATTTTTTATATTTGATGATGCTTTTTACATAAAAAATTAGTTTGCAGTCTTTTACAGTAGTGTTTTAATAGATTCCAACAAATTATATGCTGTATATTTACGACCTTGTTCCACAAACACACATGAAATGGAAAACAATGCATTGTTGCTGCTATTTACTGCTACATAGAAATCACGCGTTTCTAATGTAAAAAAGGAAATTTATTTTTTCTTTACACAAGTTGTTCTTTGTCTTTTTACTTTATTTAGTTTTTCTTTACATATTTTATTTTGAGTTGTATCATGAAAATCCATATATGTATAAATAAATGTAATCGAATTATTTATTTATTAATTTGATTTTAATTTAATTTTCCATGACATCACATCATTTTCATTTTTTTTTTTTCGTTTTTAAGAATTTATTTATTTTTTCTTTTCTCCCATTTTATGTTTAAATATAGGGAGATCGAGGACCAGGCCAACCTAGTTCCACAGTAACAAATCAACCAAAGAAAAGGGTATGTTTTGACGATTTTCAAAAATTCTAAAAAAATACAAAAAAAAAAAAAAATGAAAGAAATAAAAAACAAAATATCCCCGAGTTCTTATTTCCTTAAGGTCGTATACCCTTCAATATTGTTTATCGAGTCACCGGAACTTGGTGACCGCGGTGTATCATTTAACAAACTACAGATAATATAATTTTGTTTGGTTTTTTCATTATACTTTTTTTTTTTGTAAGGAATGTGGAAAATGTAATTTTCATTTAATGCTTTTAATTTTGTTTATTTATTTATAATATAAGTTATATACAATATATTTTTTGATGTTTCGAAGAAAAAACGGAAAGTTCCTTTTTGTGCATGATGTTATATACATACTTAGTTTAATTATGAACTATTTTATTTTTAATCAAAATTAATAAATTGGATCGAGTTTATAAAAATAAGTAAATGCTTTATTTCAAATTTATTTTGTAAGTAAACTTTACTATTTTGATAGTGAAACAATAAATAAAAGGATTTACTTATTTTAATTTACTTGACTCATTTTGTGTAAATTGAAATTTGTAAGATAAGCACACAAGAATTTTTTAGGTAATTTTGCACGATGTTCATGTAAATGACTGACATCTAGATCGTCTAAATAATACATGAATTACTGGAAGGAAGCAATACAAACTTAAAATCGATTCAAGATTTACTCAAATATGTGTTTAAAACCTAGATTGCATACTGATTCCAATACACATACATATTTAATTAAAATTCACGATAGGGGATGACCTCGTTTTTTAATAAATTTTTGAATATTTTCATGATAGTTTGAATTTTAGGAACATTAGATTATCAGCCGCCGCCCAGCTAGAATGTAAGTAAAATTATTCAGTGAACTAGTTCATCTATTTAGTTATTTCAATAATATTAGAATTTTGAAACATCTTTTTTGAATATGTATTTCAAAACCATTTTAATTCGGTAAAGTTAGTTTTTAAGTATGGAAGTTGAAGATTTAGTATTGTTTTAGAATATAAACTTAAATTAAAGTCAAATTAGTCAGTAAGTTGAATTACAAGTAACTAGAAGAAGGCGCATTT
Source organism: Nephrotoma flavescens (assembly GCA_932526605.1). Lineage (NCBI taxonomy): Eukaryota > Metazoa > Arthropoda > Insecta > Diptera > Tipulidae > Nephrotoma > Nephrotoma flavescens. The sequence continues at coordinate 190,001,858 of OW052222.1, read as the reverse complement.
CTTAATAGTGATTTTACAGCGGTGGTTAAGAATGAATTATACACGAAAAATTGACCATCATTTTTTATTATTTTAAAATATTTGTTTCAAATCCCTTCTTCTAGTATGATATGTTAATATTTGGTGTTCGTTCAAGTCAGAAATATATTTTCCTTTCTTTTACAGAGTTCAAGGTGGTCAACCCATACATTTGTATTCCCTCTACGGACCAGACGAATTATTTGCTGCGAATGAAACTTAATATTATTGATTGCTATAAAAATGGAGACCACATATATTTGGTGAAAAAGACGTCAATTCACAAATTTTTTTAAGTCAAGTTTTAATTTGAAGATTTTTTTGTTTTGGATGCGTAGTTGTTGTTAAAGATACAGGGTGTCAAATTCTGAGAAAAATGATGGACTTGATGTTGTATATATGGCTATAAAAAGAAACATAATTATCTGATAATTAAAAAACAGGATTCATTTTAAAGATACACGTATAAATCTTCTTCTCCGTCAAACTCTTCTTCTGCTGCTTCTAACACTAAGCTCAAAGTGATTGGTGCGATAAAGAAAAACCACGACCTGATATCGTGTAATGCGGATAAAGGCAATACAATTACTGTGCTCACAAAAGTTAATTACTGTAATAAAATTTCTGATTTTATTACAGAAAGCAAAGCAATAGAGCTTGACAGGGATCCAACTAAGTCTTTTAAGACGTCGGTTGGTAAGTGTATCAACAAATGCCAGAAGTAATTTAATGGAACTGGTTGGAAATACTCTGTCATGAATTCATCTGCTTCAATTCTTTATCGTTTACCAAAAATCCATAAGGAGGGCATCCCGATTAGACCAATAGTCGCGTAAAATATGCGTCGCTTAGAGTATATAGGAAAAACGAGCCAACGGATTAGCAACATCGTGTCCGATTATACCAATATTAGTTTTGCTTTTTATAATAATAACACAATAAAGAGTTGATCGCCTTTCCAAGTCTGGTAATTATAGGATCAATTGCAATGATTGTAGTTTCTCCTATATTGGACAGACTGGGCACAATTTTGGAGTTAGAGCTAAAGAACAGTTATCTGGTTGCAATCAATCAACTTTACATAATCATTTAACTTTAGAAAATCATACAGCTAGCTTAAACAATTTAGACATATTACCTTAGAATATTACGAAATTCGAAAGTTCATATTCCTTAACCAAAATATTCTTAACGAACAGAGAGAAATCCGTTTCTCACCAATTACGGATCTTACCTTGTTCTATTCTCACGTTCGTAATAATGTGACTAATACGTCGGGTAATTAAATGTGCTTCAATATACCTTGAATTTTGTTACTCAGTCGATGACTAATCGCGATCCTCCCCCTTTTTATTATTAATTTTTCCATATAAACAACAGATGGTTGGGATTTTATTGCCTATTTTTTGTCTCCTTTTGTTTTTTTTTGCCTTTTTTCTACTATATATAACTAAAATTTTTACTTTTACAAATCAGTAGATACTCCTGATGATGTCCTCACAAGTCAAAATCGATCGAGTGATTTTTAAATTTTTTGAACAACTTTTTCAATTAAAATATTCAAAAATCTAATTTTTTGCGAAATAGAAAAACAAGTGTTTAATAAAATGTGTTTATTAAGTGTAAGTCTGCTTCGCCAAGCGCCTACGGCAAATAGTGTATCAAGTAAATGTAGAGGGATTATATATTTTTTATTAAGTGGTCCCAGTGTCATTTGTTCCTTTTCAAAATGGCGGCCAAAATGTTATTTTAGAATTTTCTCGATGAATGCCCATTTTTTGGTTGTTTAATTACTAATACTAATAAATTATAGTAATAGAATTTTTTGTTTTTGTTAAGTATGATGATCTACTCATTTTGAACTCGTGTGACCAATTTCTGGGCCCCTATCAAAAACCCGATTTTATTGTGACAATACTTTCTATTAAAATTTGGAAGTGAACGGACTCCAGAGACGACGAGAACTGTTTTATAATTTACATCGAAATTTTTAATTTTTATTGGTTTGTTTTTTTGTAAATTTAATTTAATTAATTTCATCCCTTAATTATTTTATAACAAAAAATTAGGTACCTACGAATAATTTTGTTTTCTTACGAAATCTGTTTAGGTACGACAGACCAAATAATAAAAATAATAATGAAACATATTTGAAGTTGTACATTATTTCAAATTCTGGAATTTATTGACTAGTTGGATTTGTTTTAATTTACGTTCAGTATCTGAACAAAATTCAAAAATTATATCAGTTTTCCAAGTTTTAGTCCATATAAAAAATTTTTTTGCATTGGATTTGTTTCCAACATATTCGTTGGTGAGGCTGGCTCCGGCGCCATTATCTAAACAGTACCTCCTACTTTATCGCATATATCGTGTTTAGTTATATTCATAATTTTTATAATTTGTTACGGCACCATCCGTAATAAATTTTAGATAAAATGGGATTTTTGTTTTCAAAAACTGCATGTGGTCATGGTAAAAACCATTTGAAATTATAATGAAACTGTAGTGCGGCAATTCCTCACCTAAACATTTGTAAATTACAGTCGGATAAGTAATGGCTTGTTTGTTGCATTATAAATACATAATTTTTTCATTTTAAGTCACAAGAGACAAGTAGTAAGCAATGAGAAACTTGATTTCTTACCGTCAATATGAAATAAGACAGAAATTAATTCAGAGTCCAGAAATTCGGTTAGTTGAAACTCGCTGACTGAAAGATAATTTACCGTCCTGGCAATCATTGTCCAAAAGTGTGGTTTTCAAATATTCGCGAAATTTTTTCATTGGTCACCTGTCTAAATCTTGGTTCTATAAAAGTCTTCATAGCACTACTTGAATGTGCATTTCATTAGTCGTTTCTAAACTTGTAACTCGTTCAATTAACGGAGTTAAATCGCATGAGTGAGGTGGCTATTAGACCGGACCATTTCTCGAGATTACACGGTTAGCGAACTTCCTCTCTAATCAATTGTTTTACCAGCTATGTGGCCTGTGGCACCATCTTGTTAGAACCAAATATCAGTGATGTCAAGTTCATCCAATTCTGGGCTAAAAAATTCTTTCAAAATGGCACGGCACAATAGCGAACTCCATTAACCGTAACATGGCGATTATCGACAAAAAAATATAGTCCTATCACGCCTCCGGTATGAAATCCACACCACACGGTCACTGTTTGTGGTTGTACAGGATTCTGTTGAAGAACATGTGTGTTTGTTGCTGTCCAATAATGCATATTTTGCTTATTGACAAAGCTATTAAGCCAATAATGAGCTCCTAGCTGAAGATGATTTTTTGATAAAATTCGGGATTTTCTTCAAACTTTAGCAGAGCACAATCGGAGATTTTTCGGCGCTTTAAATGATCAAGAGGCTTTAGTTCTTGAGTTAATTTGATGTTGTAGGGGTGTAAGCCAAGATCTTTATTTAAAATTTGATTTGAGATATTCCCAATTCCTATGAACGGCTGCGATTTTTTCGGTACTTAGACCGTCGCGTCGTCTCATTGGCACAGGAACATCCAAAATATATTGATCGAATTTATAACATTATGTAATATGTTCATAATTTTTCTCTAAAATTGACAGCCTTAATTCATCTTTAACAACAACAATTTAAAAAATCATGTTCCACTTAATTTTTTTTAACCAGTGCTACCAATTCAAAACATAAAAATTATAAAATTTATACAAGACCTCCGGTCCCATATATCAAATTTGTGATTTTACGTATTTTACACCATATACATATTATATTGTATATTGTAGCCACCATGCGAATTTTTATCTTTACCTTTTACCTTTATGTCAAAATTCAATACAACAAAGATTTCTTTCAACATTTTCTTTTCTATCTTCATATTTAGGCTATATTCTAAATAATATATAATTTCATAATTATTTTTTATATCTTCCTCTTTATCGAATATTAACGTGAATGTTCTTTAAAGATTAAAAACGTCTTTGACGCCTTGCTGCAAAATGTAATATCGTAAAAATGATATAAACGAATGTATGTAATTTGTACCGACGGTCCCAGTAGGGTCTTTGGAAGAATTGGGTATTGTCGATTAGTGTTATTAAATGCAAAGTCAAAAATGTAAACTAATCAGCGTTGGAAATAACAGTCCTTTACTTTTTGGGGTGGGTATGTTGTTCGCAAATAAACAATATCATAATCAACAAGTAATTGTATAATTTCCAAAAACATTTCAAAATTTTAACGTGTGACTAATGCTGTGTGCCTCAGGCCGATTTTTCGGCTAATATGTGAACTAAAAATGTTTTGATGTGACCTTACGCTATTCGCCGCCAGTTCTCCTCGTGGGGTTAACTTGTTGTCAAATGTCATTATTTGGTATTTATTTTGTATTATTTGGTATTTAATGCAAATGTGTTATTGTGTACAAAACAAAATGGAACTAATTTTTCAAAACAAGAACTGGAAACATTTTTTGGGAATTTAGAGTATTCAGAAAATTAGCTGTGACGATTGCGGAAAAGTAAATATATGTATGTGATTTAAAGAACACTTCATGGTAAAGCACAGCCGACTAATGGAATCGGCATTAGCAATACATCAAAACTGTAACCGCCATACTCTAATTTGACACATAAGAGAGCCTTTATATTAATAAACAGAAAGCGAAAGTAATAAACATTGAAGAATCAGCTAATTATCATGTGCGCCAACCAGTTTCTTTTTGAATCCTTTCTCCAAATGTTTTCAAACTTTTTATTTATTTAATTAATTTAATTTAATTTATTTAATTATTTATACAGTTACACCATTTTGTTTGAACCCCAGCCTCATTTTGAGCTTATAAGCTCATTTATAACGAGGTTTTTAATTAAGGTGGGAAAAAACATTTCAAAATTAATAAATTAAAAATTATAATTAATAATACAGAAAAATGTTAAAGTCGGCGCAATCTGTATGAAATCGTTACATTAGTAAAATTCAAAATTTTAAAGGCAAAGTATCTGGTATGAAAAGTATAAAGTACTTAACTTTTTGGTTATCAATTTATGAAAGACTTTTGTCCCACTGCCGTTTTTCCTCAAAAGAGGTAAATAAGTCGTGGTATATTTGCTTTTTTTAACATAAAACTAATTTAAAATATTTGTTACATTCTTGTAAGCTTGTTGTAAGCTAAAATATGTTGTACAATTTTAGGAATACCGTCAGGAGCTGATTATTTGATGGTTGAGTGACACCCTGTGTATTATATTATTAATCAAAATGAATGTTTGTAATACTATTGCCGTAACCAAATTTTATTAGTCACACTATTCGTATGTTAAAGCAAATTATGTTTTCATGCTTAGCGACCAAAACAAATAAGTAAGAAACCCGTTCTTCGAGGAAAAACTTATTGTTTACGGTTTCTACGAAACCAATTTCAAGTCGCGATTATTAACGATTGAGCTTTGCTACGCTTAAATATTATTTTAATGTGAAACATGGCAAAGGCAAATCCTCGCTCTAGCCAATTATTCTTACGGGTCATGAAATATAAAATAAATATTTTCAGCAGACAAAAACCAAATTACAAAGGTCCAAACCTACTACATGAATAATCTACATACCTATATTGACATATAACTATTACAGATAAAATAAATAATTCAGATTTTTCACACACAAACTGGCCATCAAAATTCAATGAAGCTGCTTAAGCATAATGATTAAGAAGAGAGAAATGAATCGCCCGAAAACGAAGCGCTTGGCCAAAACAACCCACTAACCTAGTAAACACTTTGTTTGTCCCTGGTAATAATAAATTTTTGAGTTTTCGAAACGGATACCTATTTCAAACCGATTTACTAATTTGAAGCCATCTTAAATGAGTAACCAAATTCGTTCGAATTGAGTTTGCATACTTATTTTGACAGAAACATGAAAACTTTGATTATTTTCAATGTAAAATTTTTTAGCGAATATTTTTTCGCCATTTGAATAATCCTAGTGTTCAATCGGGCAGAAATGATAAAAATATCATTTTTTTAACAGCTTTTGCCATAAAACGCACTCATTTATCACAAAAAAACCAAGAATATTTTTCATTGTGGCTGGCAAAATTTGTGTACATTTTATTTCTAATGTTTTTGTGTTATGATTTTACATGGACAGGAACTACATTTTGTCCAATTTTTATGTTATATTTTCGTTAATACATTAAAAACAATGTATGTAGTTCAAATCAGTGTCTGGGATAAAATCAACAACTAATATTGTTTGTGTATGTAGTTTCTTTTCTGTGTTCTTGTTCCAGTCCATTCTTGTTCAAAGTCCAACTATTGTGAAAGACACTTAGGCATTATTAAATATAAATAGTAAATTTTTGTTATGACAGCGTCAGAACATGACTTACAGAATCATTTTATAATTATTTTTTCGAGATGATTGTTTGGTTGTTCATTCGGGTTTGACATAAAATGATACGGAGTGAAGTTAGGGTTACAAAAAATATCATGATAATTTTTATCATTTTGGTCGGACTGCTGAACACACGTGTAATCTCAGCTATCTGTACGTATTAGCGTCGTGATAATTCGAGTGATACATCTTTATTCCAATCCTCGAATCCAAAGCTACACACTTTAATGTGGTTTACATCCGTTTATATCCATTTGTTTTCTAAACATTTTTTTCAAATTCTAAAACAACAAATTGACAAATAAAAAATAACAAAAATTTGACAACCAATTTAGATTTTTCTGTAAGAATGAGACCGAAAATAAGTCATCTAGTCACGACCTCCTATTTCAGCAAAGACCTTCCGTCTGAAGTTGTACTCCGATCAGTTAATCCGTCTGTATTGTAGAAAGAACACGAACATTCATTCACATCGTGTTTTGAAAGCCGCTTTTTCGAATTTCGACGATTGATTAAATTGTCGCCTTTTTCCTTTCAGAAGCCCGAATATTAAATGTCAATACCAAATTGTTACTGGTGGATTACAACTTATTTTCCAATATTTCATTGATGCTGAACTATTCCGGAAATATTTGATGTAATTAATAATGATTTGTTCTAATTTTGTTAGGTTTCACGATATGTTGTTCTTATTCTTTGTTTTTAAATATAGTATATATTGCTTCATAATTCCTAGAAGGTCTCATCGTGCAAGATTACAAAATTACCTAAAATACATAAAATACAGCATGAATTTGATTTATATAAACAAAATTGTATAAAAAACATACAAGAGAGGGAGAGAGAAAACGATTACAATAAATGTTCTCAATTTTGTAAATCAACAATTTATCTTTTTCTTTACTTTTTAAAGGATGACATATCAGATTTTGATGAAGTGAACATCGGTGCAGGTGGTGCTCCAGTAACATCACAACCAACAGCTGGTCAAGCTCAAGGTGCTGGTATGCCAGTATTCGCAATGCCACCACCACCCGGTGCCGTACCCGCACAAGCACCAACAACAAATCCAAACAATCCATTTTATCAGGCATCGGCCAACGAGCAGACATCGTTAAATACGAGTGGCAAAACCACATATACACCAGGTAAATTAACAAGATAATTTGTTTATTTTGTTTTGATTTTATAAAAAATATTATCAATATTATTATTATTGTTGTAAGGCCAATATCAATAAGTAATTAGTTAAAAAAATCCGGACAAAAATGCTGAACATTTTGATTTTAAATATTATTCGATTTTTATTATTACGAAAATAATTTAAAATAAAATGGAGAGGTTCGTTGGTTTAATTTATTATATTTTTTCGAATTTAATAAAAAAAGCATTTTGATAGTTTTTACCTAAAATTTTTATTAAATAATTTAATTTTACGTTATTAAATAGTAAATTTTATTTTCGAACATTTTCTTTTTAATAGTGATGACATTTTTTAGTTCAGCAAGATAAAATTGATTTGATTTTTTTTAAATTATATTTTTAATTCAGCAATAGAGTTCATAAACTTAAAATATAAGGCCAATTGATTACTTGAAGAAGCTCAAGTCGTCTGTAAAGTAGGCGTCCCACGATAGATGGACCTTAACGGTGAAATATATGAGGAATATATCGGTACTGATTACTAATCCCAATTATTATAAAATTGTCGTTCTTATACCGTACGTAGACAGACATAAACTAGATAACCTCGTTATTGAGATTATTCAGTTATTTCTGCCTGTCTGTCTGTACACGATTTTTTCAAAACAGAATTATTAAGTTTTCATAACTACGTAAATGCAATCTATCCCGATAAATTAGGCACACTCGCAAAAATCGGGTTTCTGTCTGTCACCACAATTTGTTTATTACGATTATTATAATTTAATTTTCAATCTAGATAAATGAAAATCGCGATAAATTTTGTGTCTGTCTATGGTATTAGCAACGTACCCTACAAAATACATTTGCAAGACCAATTACCTATAATAATATCAAAATATACCAAATTCACGAGATAACTTTTCTTGAAAGTTTAAAAATGGTATTAAAATTCTTAGACAAAGCATAATGGAACCTTTCCATTTCTTATCAGATTTGCAATGTGGTTCCTAAAATAAATTTAAATTCTAGAATTTGATGTTTGTCAGAAGACTAAATAAATGAATTGACTGATTTCGTTGGTTTGTACCATTGAGCATAGTACAACTGATATCAAAAATTTCGACTATAACCATTGCATCCCCGAGCCGACCTCTATTAATGAAGGGATCCGCTCGAAACGCGATATTTCAAAACGCGATATTTCGAAACGAGATATGGCGAAACGGGTTATGGTACAAAACGCAATATTTCAAAATGCGAGATTTCAAAACGTGATATGGTACAAAACGCGATATTTCAAAATGCCATACGGTACAAAACGCGATATGGTACAAAACGCGATATGGTACAAAACACGATATAGTTCAGACTGTGCGTTGCAAAACGACGGGAGCGCAGCGACCCGCCTGATATAATCCGGTCCTATACTCCCGCTCCTATCGAATTTTAATTGTAAAATTTTTAAAATATCGCGTTTTGTACCATATCGCGTTTTATACCGTATCGCATTTTAAAATATCACGTTTTGAAATATCGCGTTTTGATAATTCGCAACGATGAATTAGTGAATGAAACAATTGATTTCATGGGTTTCAGGGACGTTTTCTGATCTTTTTTAGAGAATGGCGGCATACTTCTTTTAAAAGTTTGTGATTGTATTTTATTTTTAAGTTTATTTTATGTGCGACTCGGAAATTGTTTCGAGCGGCAAAATGGCCTACGAAATGGTTTGCGGTTACCTGTCCTACAAGTTAAAATAATATTTATTTTGTCTAAAATCTTGAAAAGCGTACATATATGCAGAAGACCTTTTCAGCGTTCTTTTTTTTATACTTTGTGCCCTTTAATGATCTATTGTTGAATATAAAAAATAATTGTTTTAAATTTTAGGTTACTAGAATTATTCAGTCGACCGGGATGCGCTGAGTGTGTTCAATTAAATTCACTGTAAGTCGAATTTTATTTAATCTAATATTGAATGTCTGACACCAATATTTTAGACTAAATTACAAACTATATATAACCTAACTAAAATGGCGGATCCGCTCGAAACGCGATATTTCAAAATGCGATATTTCAAAACGCGATATGGTACAAAATGTGATATATGGTACAAAACGCGATATTTCAAAATGCGATATTTCAAAATGCGATATTTCAAAACGCGATATGGTACAAAACGCGATATTTCGAAACGCGATATTTCAAAACGCGATATGGTACAAAACGCGATACGGTACAAAACGCGATGTTTCAAAACGCGATATTTCAAAACGCGATATAGTACAGAATATGCGTTGCGAAGCGGCGGGAGCCCAGCGACCCACCTGATACCGATCCTATATACTATCGTTCCTATCGATTTTAAAATTCCTATAAACTGAAATTAAATTTCCCCTTCACCCGCCTGATATAACCCGATCCTAAACTCCCGTTTTGTACTATATTCCGTTTTGTATATATTGTACCATATCGCGTTTTGAAATATCGCGTTTTGATAATTCGCGTTTTAAAATATCACGTTTCAAATGGGACCCTAAAATGGTGTTGGTTAAAAATCGGTGTCAAGCACATAAAATTTAAAATTTTCTTAATTTTGCGCTTTACATAATTAAATACTGATACTACACATTTATTATGATAGTCCACATCATTCATCCTGAGCGTGATTGAATAATTCTATGAAATTAGATATCGCTTACCATTTTTTTTTTGCTTATTTTAATATTTTTTTAAGATTATTTTGATGGCTCATTACTTAAATCTATATTTTGGTTGTTCCATCTAAATCAACAACAATATTTATATTATTCTCGTTTTAGATATGTTTGCTCATAAAAATTAAAGATTTCTTAATTTTTAATATACATTTATTGTATTGTTGCGACTGTTTTTTGATACCAAACGAAAAATGTTTTTAATTTTGTGTTTTTCGAAATAATTTTTGTTCTATGATTTGTAAGTTAATTTACTATTTCTTTTATTGTTTAATTGTAATTTTATGTTAAGTAATATATTTTCGTTAATTTGTGTTTGTTTAAATATTAAAACATAATTTCATTACATTTTATAAAATTTATGTGGATTGCTCACAATAATCCGTTGTTTTAAATCATTAAATATCTGAACATGACGCTTTTTAGATACCATAAGACAGTTAAATTAAACAAAATAATACATTTGCTTGCTTCTGTATAATTAGTATTTTTTTAAATATTTTTTATATCATTTTGTAAAGAACATGTTTTTAAACTACAGTTAATAAAGAGATTTCTGAGTAGGTTATGAGATGGCCCACAATAAGCGGAAAGTGTTACGAATACGTCTACAAAATTAAACAAGATTCTTATACATATGAATTTCATTCGAACCGAAAATTTGCATTAGAATCAAAAGGACGTCACATATGTATTCTTGAGCACTGTGACTTACCATGTCTCTGACATATTTTGGTAATGCATTTGACGTTTAAATTGCTTGTTATGGCATTTTCGAATTTTTCAGCGACCGAAAAATTCAAATGAAGTGAGAAAACTAATAACATTGTATAATATCTTCTTATGCTGGGAGTGTATACAATCAGAAATTTTGTACACAAATTGAGTAAAACTAGCCGGAGCAATTATAGTTTAGAAAAGTGTTGTAATACGTTTTTGTATCAAATAGGTATATTTATTTTTGAATTCAACTAAAAGTGCCAGGGTCCGTATTCTTGAATTCCACATCCTTATCCACATGTGGATATCTGTCAAAATTTATAAACTAGTAGAAGCGGACAATTGAAATTGTCCGACAAGCGCTCGCCAAAATAGGAAAAATGCAATAGACGGACGGACGGAGGTGTAAAACCTCTGAAACAACTAAGGTGCTAATACAACAAATTAGTCCAATAGACAAAAAATGAATAGAATCTGAAGCAAATCAAAAAATTACAGAAACTAGTTTTGAAATAACACTCATTTTATTATAGATAAAAGTAATATATATATATATATATATTAAAGTTAGTCAGTTGGCCTAGAATAATAATTGAAAATTTAAAAAAAAAGTAGACAGTCGCATCTGTGTGACCTCTATTTTTAGAAAAAGTTGAATATCTCGAAAACTACTTGACCTAGAGTTCCCAAATTTTAAATGTGTTAGAGTAGTATCTATCTGTGTGCAAATTTTGAGCTCTCTGGTATGTATAGTTTTTGCTGTGATAGTGCCAACAGACAGACGGCCTAAGTCTTTGTATAAGCTTGCTCGCAAGAGCGAGCACTAAAACGTTCGGGAATTGTAATTCATGTATTCTAGGATTTCCTACTAATGGAAAAATTCCCTACTAATGGAATTCTTCCAAGTATGTATGTGGAAAAAATCCCCATGCTAGTCATTTGACGATTATGTTATTTTATATATGAAGTTCAGCTAAACAGTTATTTTAAATTTCGTTTAAAGTAATTTAAATATAAAATTTAATTATTTAAAACAAATGGAAAAAATTGTGGTGGTAAAAAAAATCCGAATGATTCAAGAGTATAAAATTTTTGTACATACAAGTGAATTTTGACAGATATCCATATGTGGAAAAGGGATGTGGAATACAAAAATACGGGCCCAGAGGCTGAAGCCCCCTAAAGTAACCAGACCTTCGCTCCGAAAAAACAACCCTAAATAGAATATTTTCTATTCGCGATTTTCGCCGAATGTAGATAGCGTTGGTTTCTACGTCTACAAAGGGGACGACAATTGTCAAAATCATTTTATGACAGTTTTAATCCCCCTTGCTTCATAGCAAGCTATGATTCACATTTTGTTCACCAGATGTCAGCTACTTTGTTGAAAATGGCGGATATCAATTTCAAGAAATTTACATCAGAAAAGGATCAAGTTGTCAGTTTCGTGGGACTACAAACGTGTTATGTATTTTGAGCTACTGCTTCCCAGGAACCAGAGAACGGACCGAGTCAGATGCTTGTTGTCAACAACTCTTTTTCAAAAATGACCGGAATTGGCTAATCGAAAGGAATGTGATAATGCAAAGCATCAAATATCTTTGACAACTAGTGGGAAATTCTTGGAGCTTGAGTGGGAAGTGCTAATGAATTTAACCTCTTTCGAACAGGTATAGGGCGATCCTCTTACGGCTTTCATCTCGCGTTGCTTATCTTTCTGCTCTTAATCTCCAGGATGAAATTTGTTAAACTAATACTGACAAGTGTGCTCAGTTATGCAATCGGCATCCATGAATTCCACATATTTTTATGAGTTTTACGGAAATTAAAATTAAAAATATACCGAACATGTTCCTTTTTATACGCTCTATATAGTTCCATAAACAAGATTTTCGGAACGAACGACAGAACGAAAAATGCAACCATAAATGTAGCCAGCCTGGGACTGTGAAAACTAAGTGGAAATCGAAATATTGTTTTCGGTTTATTTTGTGGGATTTTAAAGTGTGTCCGATACGAAGCATGGAGTATTTTGGGGTAACCACACATTTGCATATGTTTTCGTTGAAATCATGTTTTTAGAACGCTTTAATAAGATTATACATCCATTATAAAAACCATAAATTAAAATCCATTTTTTGAATAATTTACACTCGCCTTAATTTGCATGATCGAAAATGCACATTAGATTGTGAAATTCAAAATTTTATGTGTTAAAATCCAAACTCATTTAATAGCATTTCTATTTTATAAAACTTTATTTCTTTTATTAACGAAAATTTAATATAATTTTTTAAATATTTTTAGGTATGACATCATCACCTCGACCCAACTAATATTAAAGGGAAAACTACAAAAATAATCTTCAGCCTCCTTTTCCTTCACAAACACAAAAACACCTTTACATAATAAAATAATAATAACAACAAGAAAAAAAGAGAAGACATAATTTGTAATTAATCAATTATTTAAATTTAATTATAAACATAATAAATAAAATACATTATTAATATTAATTATAAATAAAAAATAAATAAATATTTATATTATATTAGACAGTTTTTTCTAATTTTTTATTCGTTTTGTTTTATTCGTTTTTTTTTAATTATTCTATAATTTTAATTATATATATTTCGGTAGCTATAAGAATTGTATGTAATATGTGTCTAATAATTTACACATGAAAAAGTTGTATAATAAAATGAAGATTTATTCAGTTTTCCAAATAATTTCCAAAACCTTAAAAATTTTTGTTTTTATTTGTAAATAAAATAATTATAATAAAAAAATGGTAAAATAAAAAAAAACAAGTATTATAAATATACATATAATTTTGAAACAAAAAAAAATATTAATATTAATTCTATATTTAAATTATTATGTAATTAACAAGAAAAAGACGGCATTTTAGTCTATTTTGAAATTTTAGTGTTACAAAAAAATTTATTTCGACGTTAATTTACCAAATAAATATTCTTTAATGCTGTTCTAGCGAATTAAATCGTTGACGAAATACAATAATACAAGTATACAGCAATTTCGATTTCCTAATTTGTATTTAAAACCTAAATATTTATATAAATATAATTATATACACATTATTATTGAATTTAAATGTTGTATTTTTAGGACAAATCAAAACACAAAATATTTTAAATTGTTTAAAAATTAAATTAAATACATACATACAATATAATTATGTTTCAAACATTTCGTTCAGTTTTCCCGCCATAATTGTTGCTGAGTTAATTATACAATTTACAACTTACACTGCTAAAATTATATAACATTAAAAAGGAAACGCTTAATATAATAAATTCATCGGACAATACTAAATAAACAAAACAAGAAAAATCATTTATTTCCATTTTTGTTTAAAAAATTATTTATAATAATTACAATGATATAATAAATTAAAATTATACCAATATATACTAAATGTGTATGTAAAAATTCAAAATTGTAATCACTTAAATTTAAAGAACATTAATTTTTTTTTGTGAATGTAATTTCAACGAAAAAATATACAAATATATAAAAATGAAAACAAAAATTCCTATCAGACAACAGTAGTTTTGATTTTTTGTGTGTGTCCGCCATCAAAGCGATGGCCATGAAATTTCTCACATTTTATTTTGGTTTTTAATCGTTTCAAAATTATTTGTCTAAATTTTTAATTTATTTTTTTCGGCCCAACAACACTCAAAATTTAAAATGGTTTCACAGTCAGAGGTTGAAGTGATAAAGAAATGTCGATGGGACAGTCTGATTCAAAGGTCTATACCACTGGCTACTGTATTTTCACTGGGCACATACCGTTTGTTGCGTAAACAAAGTAATAAATGGTTGGTACCCATGATTCTGATTAATGGCACCGCTGGCTATATAATAGGTAAAATAAGCTATGTTCCAGTTTGTATTGATAAGCTAATGGAATTACCGGATTCTGAGATTGGAAATTTGATAAGGAAACGACGGTATGGTATAACACAGGATCCGGAAGAGGATCCACAATTTTTTACGCAAGGCGATAAATACTCAGACGAACACTTGCGTACACCGCCGTCGAGAGATTAATTAAAATTTCTTTTAAGCCTACGCTCTGCCATCTATAGAGGAACATTTCAACTTAAAGCTGTCAGTTTGAAACCAAAATAAAAATATTTCCTTCTGATTTTACTGCGGAAATTCGTGAGATAAAAAGTTTTGCTAAAAAGTTAATAAAATAAAAATTGAATGATGGAGCCAAGCCAACAGCAGAATCCGCAAAGACCTCAAAACCCCATGGTAATTTATTTATAATGATGTAATATTCATTTTTATCGTTTCATTCCTAACCTAAATTTTTTTTAGGCAAATTATCAATTTTCCGCCGATGAGTTGCGTGTACTAAAAGAATGTAATACTGAATCATTTTTCCAACGCTCGCTACCGCTTGGAACGGGTTTCGGGGTGGCCGCATACTATTGTGTTCGTAACGGATATCTTAAACCGAGTGTACGATGGGGCGCTGGTCCTAAAGTTATTGTAGGGGTGATCTTGGGATATTTTATGGGAAAATTTAGTTATCAGGGTAAATGTGCACAAAAATTAATGCAATTACCAAATTCTCGCCTTGCTGAAATTATTAGAGCTAAGAAGAAGGGTAGTTTATATGAACAATTTACACCGGACCAAGGTTTTGGTGCCGGTTTGGCTATGGGCCCCTTTAGCAATCAAACACACGACAGCTACTCAGATGAATATTTTAAATCGGTGAGAAATAAGGAGATTGTTGCGTGTAGAGTAATTTTTTTTTACTTAATTTCGTTCAATATGATAATTTTTTAATAGAATTCACAGTCGAGTGCATTAGACCTTGATACCGAACGGCCGAGAAACCGCGGATTGGATGAGTCAAAACGTGGCAATGTGGATGCAGAAAAATATGATGATGATCTTCCAATTCCAGCGGCACGTGAGAATCCGGTGACATACGAAGAACTGCGTAAAAAAAATCGTGAAGAGTACCAAAATCGTGCAAGCGGTAGTTCACCAAGAGAGGAACAGCCTATGGTAAGTCGTCCTCAACAACCTTTTGCCGATAATGCACAAACACAAAAAGGCCAAAAGAATAAATACGGAGATGATTGGACACAGTAAGGATTGGGATTAGGTACATAATTTAGTTTTGCATTTTTGTAGCTAAGAAACAATTATTATACACTCAATAAAAACCAATTAGAGGAATTTTTACATATTTTACTTCAGAACTTTATGCTTAAGATTTTTCACCTGGTTATTCTTGAGAACGGGCCATATTTTAACTTTCGCTTTACGCTCTCATACGTTGTGCCTGCTAGATTTATTACCATTAGAAACAGCACTCGCAGTGACTGATTCAAGTAGGTTCAGGCTTGCTTCCTACTCTAAAAAAACTGGTAAATCTCAACAATCTTCGTAATTCTCGACCACTACCAAAATCCCACATTATCTACTAGAAGTGGTAGTCCTAGCAAGGTATGTACAACGATTTTACAGAACAAACTGTATTCCAACTACGGTAGGACACATTCAGTTTGAAAGTTGATAAGAATGCTAAGAGAATTATACATGATCATCTGACTCTTCATTGGACTGATACGCGAGGAATATTTAGTGGTTTATCATTTTCTGTAGCGCGATTCCAATATAAGAAAATATGAACAGCTAACCAATAAATTTCCTTCCGGAAGCCAAAAGCTTACGTAAAGCACACATAGATGATACGATGTGTATGGTTGGGTTCGAAAAATCGCTTGTCAGCCATTTCCCGCTTTATTTAATATACCTAATAAATATTCTTAAGCTTATCGGAGTTTTCGACGCAAAATAGCAAAAATTATTGTTAGACTTTCGGCTGTTGTTTCGTTCACTGATTACTGTTTTTCCGCTACTAGCCGCGGCTTATTAGTATTTATTACGGGCTTAATAAAGGGGTGCGGCATATGTTGCGGCTTATTATAGGAACTGAATTCCCTAAATAAAAATATACATGTGGTTTTTTAAACTTTTATTAAAAATAAATAAAAAATACATAGGTAGGTATTGCAATTCTTAAAAAATAGGGTTTAAACTTCATTACCAAAATTCATTTATTTCTTTTCTTAACTTTGTTATTACTCTCGTTTAAAAATTGATTCCTGCTTTCTTAAATCCGTTCTTTAGTGTGGATATTGGGACATCCTTCCAAGCTTCCCCACCCAACAATTTGTTCATAAGACGCCCGTTTCATCGCACCCCTGTTTGTGAAGTTTCATCCACTTCTCCCATAAACTGTTTAATTTAGATTTAAAAGATTTATTTACGGCTATATTCAACGGTTGAAGTTTACTAGTAACTTTGTCCATTTTGTGTAGCTTCAATTTAACGGATGAGACCCGGTGCTGCATCTAAAATGAGAAGCGACTTTTTCTTAAAGAATGAGTTTGGCCGTTTGTTCCAAACTAAGGAAATTCAAAGTTCCATTTTCGTTGATGACATCCATCGCTGTTCATTTGTGGACACAATTACTCCGCTGGGAAAGTTACCTTTGGGTATTGTTTTTCGCTTAAAATTATGTATGGCGGTAATTTTATACCGTCCGCTGTTATGGTTAATGCAACCGTAAAATTAGACTTTTCATGCCCTTTTGTCGCAATTTTGATATCAGAACTACCGCGTTCAGATACAGTAAATTTGCTGGGTAAATCGAAGCCTACTGGAACTTCGCCCATATTTTCTATGTGGTGAAGTTCAATTCCTAACATATTTTTTTCAACGTAGTTTCTAAACTCGAGAACCTTTTCTTTCCAATCTGCTAATAAATATTGCCCAACCGATGTGAGTGCCCGGCGTACTAAATTATTAAACTTCATGAAATTGTAAAATAATTTTGATGATCCTTTGTAGGTTAATTTCATTTTTACTGCTTCTTCGCGTGCTTTAAATAAAATTTTTCGTCCAGTAACTCGTAAGGACAAAACCCAATCTTTAAGAACACTTTCTAATAATGGCCACTTAGCACGGTGATTCCTTTTTTTAGTTTTGACGCCGCTTGAAAAATGATTTACCAACTTACGCCAACGTCGAACCATCTTCACCATTTTGCCTCCGTTTTAGGCGTATTACAAACAATTCCAAAAATTCTATTTACTAAAGAAAAAAATTCTGGTTCAATATAAAACTATGTAATACAAGCAACAATTTATGTAATAAATATAATGCATATGCTTACGTTTTCGTATAGGAAATTTAATTTACTAATAAGCAACACACATAAAAACATCAGTTTGTTTGAAAACGAAAATAAAATATATAAAAAACACTTCAAATTATTGCCACACGAAACATATTTCGAATTCGAATAAATTTCGAATACAAATGTAAATATAACTTCACTTCGGTATAAATATAGGGTGTTTTTTAAGCCTCATAGAACTTGAAATTGTAAACAATAAAACAAAAAAAGTTAGATGTTTATGGAAAATATACTCTGGCAGATCATCATCGCTATCTACGCTTGAACAACGCTACGAAATTATTAAAATTTACTTTGAAAATCAGTCGTCGATTTGCGCAACTTATAGACGACTTCGTGATTTGTATGGCGCACATAATCGCTCATCTGAGCAAGCCATCCGTGTAACTGTTTTGCAACATATGGAGTGAGACCAATCCACAAGAGACCCTACAGACTCCAATACATCCAGAAAACTGCACCGTTTGGTGCGGTTTACACGCTGGTGACATCATCGGACATTATTTCTTCAAAAATGAGGCTGGGGATTGCGTTACGGTCAATAGAGATCGTTACCGCACCATGATCAATGATTTTTTGTTTGAAAATATGGTTTCAACAGGATAGCCATACGGCGACCGTAACCATCGGCTTATTAAAATCAAAATTTGGCGATACGTTGATTTCGGGAAATTGGCCTCCAAGATCGTGCGATTTGACACCTCTCGATTATTTCCTGTGGGGCTACGTGAAGTCAGTGGTTTATGCTGATAAACCAGCAACAATTGACGCCTTGTAGGACAGCGGAGGACATTTTCGTATACGTCCTTTCACTGCGGCATATTGATCACATTTTTTACTTCACTCTACTACCGACTGTCTAAGTGTCTACATCCGGACCAATAAAATCGTTTACGAATATTTGTGAGTGTTTATCAATTCTGAGATGGCCTCCACTTACTTTTCCATGATACTCCTCAAATATCTGATTAATTCTATTTTTCGGCACCAATTTTAAAAATTATTTATTTTTGCCATACGAACTTTCCCATATTCGTTTTAAACAGTCATTCTCTAAAAAAAATCCTTCCGCACTATGCCCAATAGGCACTAATTAACAATACTCCGTCTATATAACTACCATTATTGCTTGCGTTGTTATCCAAAATAAATTTCATGTTGGGTTCGGGGTACGCAAGTATTGGGTGCTGTGCATAGCCGTTTCCGTTATTCAGAAAAATTTCTCTTGTTATTCCTTAAAGTCAAACGGCTTGTCTTTCTCGTTAGTTCGTGTAAGTAATCCTTTTAGTACGCGCTCCATTAATCGTTCAAAAGTCGCTCTGGCATTATATAATACCAATGGCATTACATCAAATTGCCATAATCCGTTGCCTACACTAAATGCCGTTTTCTCATACGATCTTCCTCTTGACTAAGATACTTAATCTGCACATTTTCCATTTTTAGATTGTTTTGACTTATTAAAGCTCTAATTGGAACTCTATCGATTTGGTATTACTATGGCTTTCTCGATCATTACTTCTCAAATTCCTTGTTCCGGTTTATTAGCTTCTACAACCCACAATTTGGGTGACACAGAACCTACTTTCAATCTTCCCCAAATAACTGTTTTTGTACAATTATTACTCGACTGATGGTTGCATTTTCACATTACCAGCTCAAGACCCCTCGTTCAACATCCAACACGAAGCCATTCGTTCTCACAAAGTCCATACCTAGAATAACTTCATCAATAATTTTGGCGACCAGCGTTTAGTGTTGAAAACTAGTATTCCGAATGAACTGTCGCCAGTTACTGCGTGTAATTTCAATCCATTGACTGGTTGTATGCTTCCATGTGTCTTAAGTGTGTTGCTCATGTGTCTTAAGTAATCACACAATATCTTGCAACTATATCACCTCTCATTATAAAGCTATTACCACATCGTACTAATCGGGACATGCACAATATATCATTAAAGAACCTCACAGGAATACACCAAGTCGCCATTGCGGAATATTCTTGTTAAATATGAGATTAAATTATTTATAGGGATAGAGGTAATGGGACAATCAGTTGTGGGAGCTAGCTTCTGTTCCTTTAAGCTGACTCATTGGAGATTAACGACCCATTACTTAGGTCTTCGTCCTTGCATTGCTGGTTTATCAAAAGCGCTTTATATCAGAATTTGCTGATTTTTAAATTCCGGATGCCTCGAGTAAGTCAATTATGTGAAAATTACCATTGTTATTTTAAGGGATAAATTAGTGGGAAACAAGGTCAAATGGGGAGCAAATATTCAAACTAACTGAAGGGCTTAATAAAATTTTTCCTCAGAGAAGATGAATTGGAGCAAAAAGTTTCATTCCTAGATACAATATGGTATACTCGTATATTTTATTTACAATTCATGTATAAACGATTACATCGTTACGATCGTCCTTCGACAAATCGGTCTCACTCTCTTCAACAATTTTATTAAATTTTCGTTCGATATTACCTTCACACATCGATAAATACATTTGCGATTTTGTTTCATCTGCAGCCTTCTCTATTCGCGATGTGCTTTTTGGTATTTCCGACATTTTATGAAAGCGATATCCAAACCGATATGTTGCATTTTTCCCCGTATTCGCATAATACCAGTAAACTTTTGCGGGTCCATAAATTAACGAGATCGCATTATATAATTTACCATCGAGCAAGTACGTCCCCGGGTTACTCGACTCAATGAGCCAATGTACAATATTCAATTTACTATTGTAATCGGCCATGTTCAATTCTGTTTTTAGTACTAAACTATACCATTTGTAGTGTTTATACGCGTCAATACCTATTTCATTCTTTTGCTTTCTTTTGTAGTTACGATGACTTTTAAGCTCATAACTACCGGCTACACATACGCTTTCGTGTCTTATGATTGGATTATTTAAACCACTGGAATATATTAATATAAATGTTAGGCTACTGTAAATATCAACTTCCAGTACAAAAGCTATATACTTACACAAATGGATTATACGTAAAAAACACTACATCAATTTTAACCACCTCGATACCTTGAACCATTTCTATGAAAATTTGTTAATTATCGTTACGACCGCACACACCACACTTAACAGCTGATGGTAAACTAAAGTAAATTTTTAAAATGGCTTCACTTTTATATAACACCACTGGAATTACCGAAACGTGTATACACTAAATGTGTGCCCCCAGAAGTGACTAGGTATCAGTTATTAACTGTGATTTTGCATTCAATAGAATATACAAAAAAAGAGATAAAGAATGGGAACGATCGCAGTACAGCAACGAATGCGTTCAATTTAATGCGGTGTGATGAGTCAAAAGTCTCGACAAATCACTTTATGGATTTTATTTAAGCGATAATATTTATATTCTGTATTGATTATCTCATTTGGACTTTAATCATTTTATCTTAAAAGAAAAATAAGATGACATAACTGTATTTCCTTAAAATGTCAAATATTGTTAGTATAGTCGGATTCTCCACGGGCTTCAGTCATAGCGTTGTTATCGCAGATGTTAGTGGATTAGTGAGTAAGAATATCGAGTGGTAAATTTTAGGATAAAAGCTACATGCAATATAATTGTTCTATTATCGAGAGCGTAGAGATTATAATTTAGGCGTCGTCGTATATGGAAGTATCGCATCACATTCTAATTAAACATGGCATATGGCGTAATAAAGGAAGGTAAGCTGATAAATCCGTTGAACTAAAGTAAGTAGTAAGAGCGCGTTTTGCAATGAAACTATTGATGGAATTTAGGCAAAATACGATAGGTAGTTTGGCATCGTAGGTGGCATTTGAATTCAATAATCTCCCATCTGCATGTAACACACCATATATTTGTCAATGTAACGGATTCAACGATATTAATTTGCATCGATTTTTGTACACAATTGCTCCCTGTCTAATGATCATATTCTTCGCTGAAATATTTTGTTTGGATAGAGCTTTTACGGCAGAATTCCAAAATACATATAAACACACAAACATATACAATTATTCCTAATGGTGAATGTGATATTGAACACCCAATGTTTTCTGAACACCAGGAACTTCTCTTTCTTCTTCTTCTTCTTCTGGGGTGTAGCGTCTACCTCGAACGCACCTCCACCACAAAGATGTAATTTCCGCATTCCACCAGTAGGTTTTAAAATTCTGTTAGGCATTATAAGATCACATGCCTTGGCAGAATGACCAGGTGGTCGATGGACAGAACAATATCCAGAACTGGGAAGGCCTTCTCCAATAGAGATGGACCTCTTCTATTTGTTTGAAATCTTCGGAAATTACTGTGGATCTCTCTTATTAAAAATTAAATAGCTCGGGAAATTAATGAGTTGCTGAATTTGCTCGTTTGGATGGGCGTAGCATTCTAGTTTTGGATTCCATTGGTGGAATAGAAGTTGCTGGGAGGCTGCGCATTGATCTAAATTTAATTGAAATAGTTTATTTTCTTCGGTTGATACGATTTTTTTTTTGCAGAACACGAGTGGGACTTTGAAGCAAATGTTTGAAAAGATAACATCGCTTTTTCATGAGGCTACCTTTGACCAGCCTTCCTTCATTTACAGCATCTCACTAGGTTTACCACTGCCAACATTCAAGCATCTCACAGGGTTTACCACTGCCTATTTTTAAGCAACGGCTATTGGTATTTTAACAACCACTAACTGCGTTCCGCGAATTGCTGCTGGTACTACCGAATACCGACATCTGTATTTGCAGCAGTCTGATATTATTTTCAAAAATCTCTGCACAGGAAGATAAACTTATGCTCTTGATCAATCTGAACTTGTAGTGCAGCTGGCCTCGATGGAGTCTCCCCTTCACGAACTGCCACACTTTTTTGACTCTTATACACTTTTTGTTTATTTCCTTTTTAATCGTCTTGTTTTCGTCTTTTGGCAGGAATGAGAATTATCAGGAAAGGAAAGACATCATGATTGCCTCTTCCTTCATGGAGCAAGTATCCCGATTAAAACCTTCTGTCTGCTCATTCTTATGCGGGGGCCACAAAGGCCAAGTTCACCACGGTTGGTGCATTACAGTCGCTAAGGTTGACTCTATTGTATGGATACATCGCCGCATGGTATATCTCGAGTCATACTGGATGTAAAAGTGAGAGAGTAATGCAGGAAAATTAACTAAACATTTCCACTGTGAAGGTTTAATAAATGAAGATAAAGGCTTTGATATCAGGATTATGTCACAACAGCATTGGGAAAGCCTGTCACCAGCCGAATTCTGTGATCTCTGTTTGTAAAGTACAGACATAGCATAAAGAGGCATGCACGAGAGAGGTTATCAATACTAGAAAAACTCACAACACTCGTTATAAGGAGAACAGCTAAGAAAATTTTTAGTCCGTAAAAGTATGAACTGTGGAAGGCCGGGGTCTTGAGATTGTGACAACTCAGTAAATGAGATTTTAGTTTCTAGTTTAGTAGTTAACAATCATGAAAAATTTCGGTCTTGAGATTTTTTGCAGATTTACCGTTCACCGGAAGTGGCAGCCTCCTTTTCGTTTTTTGCAAATATTTTGAAAATTATATCATTTACGAGAAAAAAGATTCTAAATTAATTTAGGAGCAATATTAGTCCAGATAATTTTTCTATAATTTAAGTAGAAATGACGATTTTCGAAAAAAAATCATCAAAAATTCGGCCTCAATGCAGCCCACACGAATTGATATCCGTGGAAATTGACTAGCTTTATCCGATCCACCACCTTAGGGACGCGCTCTCTAGCGGTTTGAGACTATCAATTTATGAAATATACATATTTTCTAGAGGGAAGAATCTGCAAGATTTATGCCGATTTACTATCATATCACATCTGCTTATACCAAGTTGAAGATAGCGATAAGAGAAGTACATGTCTTTTAAGGGGTTGTAAGAGTATTTATAAAACACATGGATAGCAACCATACTGATGCCGCCCACATCAGTGTGGGAATTGGCGCTCAGTCATACGATCGAGCAAAAACAGATGGCGTAAATTTACTTAACGTCGAATAAAAGGCCTTCAAAACAATAATTACGAACAAGAATAGGAAAGAATGAGATAATGGGTCGAACGAGAGACCGCATTATTACTAATGATCAGAAACCCCTAAAACGGGATTGCGAGAAACAAAATAAAATTGTTGCCATATTTTATTAAACAACAACATGTACAGTTTCTTCCTTCAGTGCTGACTTTAAATTCTAGAATTGAAGTGATAACACAAAATTTGAAATTGTTACCATCTGGATACTTCTTTGGCAACGAAACATAATGACAAGAAATGCACAGAATAATATGTAACGATTCCGAATGGCATCGCTACAAGTTTTTTTAATTAATGTATGTATTTGATTTTTTTTGTATACGAATCGCCTGGATGACGTTCTGTGTAAGTCAGCAATTTGTATATTTGAATTTTCTTTGATAAGCCCTAAATGTTGACTAAGATATTGTGTAGATCTAATCATTAATTGAGAGTGATCGGAAAGTAAAAATATCGATCGATGTATAATTAAGGTCGATCAATTTTGATAAAAAAAACATCGAGTGGTTGATACAGCAGATACAAGTGACTTAATAAAATTGAGACTTTAGGCGCGATTTGTATTTTTTTTTTTGCTGGATTTTTTTTAGTAAAAAATGGAAAAAATTTTCGGATCTGGAGTCAGTTTTTGATTAAATGTCGGGTTATAAAGACGAAATATATTTTTGTTGAGAAAGAAAATATAATTAAAAAAATTACTCATGATTATAAGAATTATAAGATAAAGTGAATGAAGCTAGATAATTTAAGTTCGAAAATTGTGTAAAAGTTAATTTACCAATAATTCAAAATTGGTATAGTTAAGTGATTATTAATTCTAATTAATGTGTTAAAAGGTATTAAAAATACCGTTTTTCTGTGCTGAGTGAGAAAAAGTGAACATAGTAAATTTATATGCCATTTGTGCGAACAGACAATTTTTGTTTGAGTGAAAAAAATCGATAACTAAAATTAACGGTGAAGAACAATTTAAATTAATTCACATAAAAAATATATGATGCGTGTTCGACGAGAAAAAAAATACTTAGAATACCGACAAATATTTTTATTTGGTGCGTTGTACAAGTAACAATATAATACATATTAGGCGTTTTCGGAAATATCCCTTGGTAACTTTTGGGTAACTTGCTGACGAAAAATTACCAAATCAATTTCCGAACATGTAGAGTAACTTTAGGGTAATTTACTTTTAGTTGTGTTTTTAATTTCTGCATTTCCGACAATTTGTATTAAATTAGTAGTGTCAGAAAAATTAAAACACAAACTTTCCAAACATAAACTATTTAAAAAATCCAACAAAAATGTACATATCTGTTAAAATACGTAATTGCATTTTGCTGAATATAAATATTACCACGCGAAATGAAATCTTACTTTTTGTATAGCTAGGGTAAGTTGAGTAACTTTTGTTACCAACATTAAAAAAATTAAAATGACTCAAAAGTTACCATGGAATATTTCCGAAAACGGCTATTCTTTAAAAGCAAGTGTTTCCTATGAAAACCGTGGGTGCGCCTAAATGACCGTTACTCTAAGTCATAGGGAAACATCAAAACTTACAACCTTTAGCACACATTATACGAATTTATAATGATAACATTATAAATTAATTAAAGGAAATCATATATGAAATAATATTAATTTATATTGTAATATAAATATTAATTAGTACTAAGTAATTTATATCCACTCAATAATAATCAATAATAAAATAATTTAAATAATAAAATAATAAAAAAAAATAATAATAACCAGAACATACATCCATACATCATATTCTTCATTCAACATTTCAACATCATTCAAATTCCGGATCATTCTATAGTAATATTCAAATCTTAAAAAAAACTTTTTTTTAACTGTTCTGCGCAGCTTTCAGTGGTGTAGAAATTTTTTTTATAAAAATTTTGGTGAGTCGCATTTATCTTAGATAGTAAACCTAAATAAAATAATAAATAACAATGAAAAATAATTATATTTCAGTTTTAATACACAAAGCATTCAAAATTATTATGTAGTTATGTTATTAGAACCATATATCAAGTGAAAATTAATAGGTCTAAAAAAATATTGCACGCCTTTTGGAAACAATGACAACATTTAATTTTGGTACGAACTAGGGAAAATAAATATCCAAATGTTATTCGTATCGCATAAAACCACAACAACATAGAAAAGCAAATTCAGTTTTCAATTTAATGGAATTTGGAATTAATTCTTAACTTATCGAATTAAATATCATTTTAATTTATAAAATCTAAACTTTGTGTTTTAATTTTATCCTAAAATTCCTATTCAATTTAAATACAAATAAATGTAAAAATGTAAGCAATAAATATGAATATTATACTTAATACATTACTGTGTATCCGCCATATTACTTCTGCGCGAGAACTGTCAGAATTCCAGCGAGATTTGAATCCTACTATACATTCAACAGTCAACAACAATCAACAAAACCGTAAGAAGTTACAACACAATTATATATTTTTGTTTTGTTCTTAAATTTAAAATTTTTTGTTGTTTTTTTTATTCTATTAAATTCAAATTAAATTATGACGTTAAGAAAATCTTTTGTTTATTTCTTTTATAATCTGGTGGTGGGTAGTTAAGGCTTTGTTAAGTCCTGTTAGTTTAGGTTTAGCTAGATAGTTTAAAAATTTTATTTCAAATTAATTTTCTTACACAATGCATTTTTTTTACTTTCCTCCGGCAATAAACCAATTTTATGGGTGAGTAACGAAATCTCAGTTTTCAAAATCACGTTTTTTTTTCCAAATCTCGGCTTTCAAAATTTCAGTTTTCAAATTCTCGGTTTTCAAAAAACCCGATTTTTAGGAAATCCCGGTTAGAATTTTTAAAATTTGGCATGTGGGAAAATGGGACTCTTAAATAGTTTTTGAGTTGACGACAAAGTTCTATAGAAAATGGCTAATACTAATAGGAATGGAATTAGGATGGAGGGCTAAGTGCTTGTGAGAGTTATCGAAGCCATCAGCCTCTACAATTATTGCATTTCAAAATGTTGTATTAACAAAGTATTGCTTTTTTTATTAATCTTGCAACTACAAAATGTTGCAAGTACCAAATCTTGCAACTAAAAAACTTTATTAATTATTTTGTGCAATTAGAATACTAGAAGAAAAACCGGGATTTTGAAAACCGAGATTTTGTAGTACACCCCAATTTTATTAAATTTTATAATGCAATTTATGATTTTATTCTTTTATCTTACAATGAGATAATCAGTTTTTTTGTGGATTGAGGATGGATTAGGGTGACTGTAAAATGCTGTGACGGTAATAGTGGTAATTAGCTGGAATTTACAGCGTTTAAACTTGATCTGTGCAAACTTTCTCTTCAACTCCCCCCTCAGCCTAATGCTGAGCCGAACAACAACCGCTCAAAGTCCCTGCAGAGATCGAATTCTGTAGCCTAGCTTGTTAAGGACGGTATTTTATGTTCGGATTGTTGTTTTAATTTTTTTTTTATAAATTTATAGTTATTTTTTCATACCCTCCAAACAGGCTAAATGCTACAAAAATTATAGGTAACTCAGAAAAATACCCGAAGAAAACTGGGCAAAAATGAGATTGTCGAGATTAAGACAACATATAATGAAACTTTATGCAAACAATTATTAAATAATCGAATCACTTTTTATTTTAAAATAATAATTTTTTATTTATTTCAAAAATTTCCGATGAATATTTAAATGAGATTTAAAACTGTTATATTTTGCAAATCCTTTGTGGCATACATGGCACTGATACGGCCATTCTCCAGAATGGGTGTAGAAATGGGCCCGTAGATCTCCCGGCGTTGGGAATGACCTCGAACATTTTGTACATTTGTGTGGTTTATTTTTGGTGTGCGTCATCCGATGATAGTAAAGATTCGAACTGGCCGTAAAACATTTGCCACAAACATGACACTTGTGAGGCTTTTCACCTAAATCATGGTTGAAAAAATTATTAAATTAAAATATTTTACGATTTTTATCGCTCACCTGTATG
This sequence comes from Nephrotoma flavescens, assembly GCA_932526605.1. Taxonomy (NCBI): domain Eukaryota; kingdom Metazoa; phylum Arthropoda; class Insecta; order Diptera; family Tipulidae; genus Nephrotoma; species Nephrotoma flavescens. Next base: position 189,973,541 of record OW052222.1, on the reverse strand, counting down.
AATTCGTTTATGTGTATTCAGTGAACTCGAGGTACTGAAACCTTTACAACAAAATTCACAAATATGCGGTTTTTCACCTGTATGCGTGCGAATATGCCGCTTCAGTAGCGAGGGCCGATCAAATTTTTTCTCACACACAAAACACTTTAAAAATATTTTCGCGGCTTTTATAAACAATCGATTCACTTTGGGCAATGATAAATCTAACGGTTGTTCCATTAGTTTGACTTTTATTGCCAAATGATAATTTTAAACTGATTTACAATCAAAAATAAAAAAATGTTTGAAATGTAAAATTAGAAAATCAAACCATAACACCACCAATCGCCCCCAAAACATAACTGAATATATTATCTAGCTCGTCGTATATCATCGATATGAGGGGTTCATACGTAATGCTCTCTTAATTTGAAAAAAATTGGATACAATAGAAAATTATTAAAAATCATCACAGGTTAATTCACAAAAATATAAACCGGGTATATATAGGTCGCCTAAATGTATACAAGAACACAGCGAACTTGATACGAAACAACCCTGTGCACAATAGTATCCAGGAAATAATCCACCTGTTTCCCACATCGTTCGCGCGCATATTTCAAAATACTTATATTTGTTGATTTATTATATTTTCAATAAATACCTATCACCAATATCAACACTTCTTCCATTATTATCCACCATAACATGGCATGGCTCCTCACCATTCAATAAAATATAAATTTGTATTTTTAAATTATAAAGTGACTTGGCATTAAAAAAAAAAATGGGAAATGGATAGAAATATAACAGTAAATATAATTACTATTGTCTGCATTGTGCGGAATACACACTATTAAAATACTCCACCAAATACTATCGAGTATATCGGCAAACGATTTTAGATTTTCATTTAAATTTTAAATTATTTTTCAGAGTCATCGTTGGTCGCAATATTGTTCATCAATCTAACTTTAACAAAAAATCGATGCTACTTTTAAAATTTTTAGTGTCCTTTTCTCATTATTGAGATAAATTGATTCAAATTATAATAAAGAAATTATCGCGAAATTGAAATTTTCAATTCTAGTTCAGAGGGAGCAAAATATTCACCAAGGGGTCGGCTTTACAACAATTATCGGAGGCAGCTAGCCTCACAAACATTTTTAACAATACCTTTTATTTTCTTTTACGTAATCATGTAAAATCTTGAGATTTTTGCAGATTTACCATTCGCTATACCGCCGAAGTAAAAAAGGTACTTTCTAAAAATCTTTCCTATGAAAGATACCTATAGGAATTCACTGGGGTCTCCCATTTTATGAAAACAGCTTAAGCTGCCACGTCCAGTGCATCACTGGAATCCAGACATCTTCCATAGAAGCTTTATCGTTTTTTGCAAATATTACACCCTTATTCCGCTAGTCGAGTCGTTTGTCGTTTCAAGTAACTCATTTAATATGAAACTCACTGCGAGTTCATACGACGGATAAAAATCCCGGATTTTTCTATCCCAGATTTTTTTTTCAATATTTTCAACTTTTTTATATGAAAAGAGGCGTGCCCGTTGTATAACTTACGTGATGTAATTGGTTAAAACGATGGGATAGTAAAATCCGAGATTTTTATCCGTCGTATGAACTCGCAGTAAAGGCGGCTGCCTTGACAAAATATCTAGTATGTATATTATCGTATAGTTACTTCAAATGACAAACGACGTATTTGATAACTTTTCTAGTAATTTCAAAGTTTTACACGACTCAAAATGACAGTTTTTAATTGTTTCTCTCGCCTCAAATCACTTATAAACATGGCAACTGGCTAATTTTTCATACAAATAGCAGATTGTTATAGTCACTTGAAACGATAAACGACTCGAGTAGCGGAATAACGCCCTAAAAGCTTCTAAATTAATTTTACAATACTGGCTCATATGAGATTTCCATAAGGAGTGGAAACGACGACTTTTGTCAAAAGAACTTTTTAAAAATTTGGCCCTGCACAACATAGGCGGATTGATTGATCGGGAAGAAACCATATTTTAAAGCTTTTTTCATAAATTGGGAGACCCTAGTGATTTTTGAACGAGATCGGTCTACCGAAATTAGCAGCTTCCAAAGGAGCTTTTTAGTTTTTTGCAAATATTTTGAAAAGTGTATGATTTACGGAAAACGATTATGAACAAAAAATTCTAAATGAATTTTGCAACATACAGTTCTAGATCGGTTTCCAAAATTTAAGCGGAAACGGCGGTCTTAGGCAAAAAAACGTTTTCCAAACAAAATACGGCCCATGTACAACTCAGATGGACTGATTGATTGGAATGAAACTTCATACCTAAATTTTTGACAAAATGAGTGACCCCAGCGAATTTTGGCAAGCGACAGCTTACATTGGAGCTGTTTCGTTTTTCCACCGGAAGCGATAGCTTCAACCGGTTTAGTATTTATTTTGAAAAGCATAACATTTACGAAAAACGGTTATGAAGTAACAGATATTATTTCATTTTGCAACAATATCGGTCCAGATTAATTTTCCGAAATTTAAACGGAAATGGCCTTATGGCCTCTAAACTTCACCCTAAAGCTTTTCTCATTAATTGGGAGGTGCCACGGATTTTGGCCTAAATCGCTCCACCGATAGTGGCAGCATTCATAGGTGCTTTTTCGTTGTTGTAAAAATTTGAAAAGTATATAGCATTACGAAAAAATACGATTATGAACCAAAATCTCCAAATTAAATTTGCAACAATATTGGTCAAAAACATTTTCCAAAATTTAACCGGAAATGTCGATTTTTAACAAAAAAAAAAAACACTGTTTTCTAACAAAAATTTAACCCTGCACAGCGCAGACGGATTGATTGATCGGGATGAAACTTCTACTTAATCTTTTTACAGAAGTTGGTAAATCCTTAGTTTTTTGCAAATTTTTGAAAAGAACCTCAATTATGAGAAAATCGACTAGCACTAAAAGATTTTAAATTAAATTTGCAACGGTATCGGTTCAAACCGCAAGTTTCCAAAATTTAACCGGAAAGGTCGATTTTTGATAAAAATTGCTTTTATGTTTGGTAAACCATTTAGGGGCTAGTTTTGTGTTCATGTTACACGCTGGGTTAAATACTATGTTATGTTAAATGTTGCGGTAAATTGTTGCATTGATTACGTGACATTTTAACGTAAAATGTTAAATCCGAATGTTTTTAAATTTTTCATCTATTCGATCGAATTTAATCTGGGGTGGAACTCAATCATTTGCTAGCCGATAAGATTTGGATAGGGCACGTTGGAGGGAAATGGGATTCTTAAATGATTTTTTCAAGAATTTTCTAAATATGGCTACCTGGAACGAAACTTGAGCAATTCTTAACCGATTATGATGGGATTGTGTATGTTGAATGGAAAAAGGATTCTTAAACAATTTTTGGAAGAAATTCTGGAATATGGCCACCTGGGACGGAACTCGATCAATTCTTAACCGATTATGATGGGATTGGGTACGTTGGATGGAAGTGAGATTCTTAAATGATTTTTGCAAGATGTTCTGGAATATGGCAACCTGGGACGGAACTCGATCAATTCTGAACCGATTGTTATGGGGTTGGGCATGTTGATAGGAAATGGGATCCTTAAATGATGTTAGGAATGAATTCTGGAATATGGCCACTTAGGACGGAATTCGATCAATTCTTAACCGATTATGATGGGATTAAGTATGCTGGATGGAAATGGGGTTCTGGAATATGGCCATCTGGGATGGAACTCGATCAGTTATTTACTGATTATAATGGGATTGTGTATGCTGGATGGAAAAAGGATTCTTAAATGATTTTTGGAAGAAATTCTGGACTATGGCCACCTGGGACTGAACTCAATCAATTCTTAACCAACTATGATGGGATAGGGTACGTTGGATCATGAGCAACATGAGATTCTTAAAACATTTTTGGAAGATGTTCTGGAATGTGGCCACCTGGGACGGAATCTGATCAATTCTGAACCGATTATGATGGGATTGGGTATGCTGGATCGAAATGGGATTCTTAAATGATTTTGAGAAGGAATTCTGGAATATGGCCACGTGAGATGGAACTCGATCTATTGTTAACCGATTATGATGGGATTGGGTATGTTGGATGGAAATGGAATTTCTAAAAAAACCCTTATAAAAAGACCTTATATTTTATCAAACATGGTTCAGGTGGAGATTGAACAGCGTTCGTTTTTTTATGATTTAAAAACGCTAAATCAATTTTTTTGTGGGGAGTTCGGGAAAACTTGTTTGATATATCGCACACAAAAAATTTGAAAATGTCTAAAATTTGGATGTATAAAGTGTCATAGCTGAAAACAGAAAACAATTTAAATTAATTTTCATTTGGAAAGTTCTGAAAAACACGTTTGATTACCGTTTAAAGTGGCATGGCTGGAATAGGAGTTCAAATGAAAGGTCGTGGGGATGATTACCTCTGGAAGAAATTTCACGTCAATTTTCATGTGTGGAGGCCTTAAAAACTCATTTGAATACAAAATTTGAAAACTTCTAAAAATTGAAAGTTTAAAGTGCCATGGCTGGAAAAAGAACCAATTGCATGGCCTTAGTAATGATCATCTCTAGAAAAAACTGTAGATCAATTTTCATTTCAAGGATTCAAATGAAAGGTGTTAGTGATGATTACATTTGGAAAAAAATTCAGAACCTGAAAAAGTGAACTAAAATTTTTGTTCATCACCAAAACCTTTCATTTGAATCATTGTCCAGCCATGATACTTTAAACGTTCAATTTCTAGACATTTTCAAATGAGTTTTCCCGGGCTTTCCTCCTGAAAAGTGACATAAAAAAGCACTGGTGGTTCCAGTGCTGCCTTGATAGTGGATTCAATATCACCGCAGTCCGATTACCTACAAAAGTTTTCCATTTCACGGGGTGATCTGTCAACCATGTTATAACCATCGACGAATCTGTCCATGCATATAACTTGGTTGAGGATGTTATTGTATTTTTAATCGAAACGATTAATTTGGTTAAAAGACAAGCTCCACACAACTCTAATCTTGGAAGACTAACTTGTTTGATGGGAGCAACTTTAGTCTTGGATGCAACCAGGGTTACATGAGTAGTTCCATCATCCTTTGTAGATCGGCAATATACTACTGCAGAATATGCTCGCTCACTCACGTCTGAGAATTCGTATAGTTCTGCTTTCTCATTGGGAATGTAGCTCGATGAGCTCTTGCTTCAGCTAATTCCATATCTTTGCAATGTCATCTGGTAATTCGTCGTTCCATTCTAATGTTCAACATTTTTGTGATTATTGTCGAAGGTGACACCCAGCCTAACGGGTCAAATAATTTACCGTAAAAGTGAAACTATCCTTCAAGGGGTTCCATTGTATGCCAAGAACATTTGTAATTATTTCGGTTTAATCTATTTCCAAAAAATTCGTTGTATCTGCCAATTCCTTTGCGTTTGACATCCATTTCCTTAGCTTGATCTTCGACTGCACAATGACGTGCTGAATTGTGGTTTTTAGATCTATTGCCCTTTCTAATGAGTCTGCCCCTGTAATTAGCTCAACAACATAAAAATCATTTCTAATTGTCATAGGCTGATTGATGTAGAGTAGAGCTCTACTGAACTTGGTAACCCGAACGTTTCTGTGGTAAGTACGAAGTGTTTTAGAGGTTCAAGATCATTCTCTCGCCACAAGACTCTTTGGTAATCTTGATTCTCGTCAGCTACTTTCACCTCTGTACATCTTTTCGATAATGGCGGCTAGAGCGATTTTATGATAATGAAAATTTAGTAACGTTGTCCAAAGAGTGGGTTGAATTTTTGGACCAACAAGCATATTGTCGTTAATCGAAAAACCATTACTAGACTTGCAAGATCCATTAAACACTACTCGAATTTTAGTTGTGTTGCTGTTTTTACTACGCAATGACGTGGTAGATAAAAACTCGTAGCATCACTGTTAGATTAGTAAGGGAAAATTCGCGCACATAAGTGTGGTATGGCTTTAAATGGGATTTTAACTATATATCTACCCTCTGAATCATGCCTGCAATTTGTTTTGAAGTGCACCTCGCATCGTTCCTCATCGTTGGTCAATAGTTCGCGCAGCATCGAATTTCTTCCAATTCTCAAAACTTTCTTAATCACGTTGATTATCCAACTCGCTGGATTTACTGCGGCGGGAGTGTATTCGATCCGCATTTTAAATTATTCCTATTATTGAAACCGACGGAAAACTGCGTTATCGATCAAAATGTTGACATTAAATTACGGGTTTTTCGAATTTAAATTATCTTCAATGCCAAAAATAATTTAATTGAAAATGGGAATTTTAATTAATTATGGAGACAATTAACCTTTTTTTATATTTGAACGAAGAAGAAGAAGACATGTCGAATAGAAAAGAACCCAGAAAAGCAGTTCATAATTTGTACCAAAACATATTTCAATTATCAAACACACAGTGAGTAGAAATGATTCAGGATTTGTGATTTAGATTAAAACGTTAATTTATTTGTTAGATTTATTAAAAATTTTAGCCTAAATGAAGCTGTGTTCAATTATAATTATATTTTTTTTTTGTAATTCACAACTTACGTTTTGCTAGAGTTATTTTCCATTATAAAATGAAACGTCTACCATTTACAATGACAAGTTTTCCATGGAGTGCGTTTCTCCCGCGAATTCAGTAATACCAATTTTTTACACTGCATTACCGTCATTCGTTCATTTTTCATTCTACGTGTTCAATAATACGTCAAACGAGTTGTGTAGTCGGGGCCAATGTCTCATCAATATACATATCCGCGTGGAAAATGTAGCTCAAGTTGCTGTTCCGTGTCTCATCAGTAGTACAATGACTTATTTCTCCTACTATTACCCATTCAAACATGGTATTTTGTGTCACTAGCCTTTTATCATTAATTTCAATGCGATCTTCACTCAAAACATTGAAAAACTTATCAGCTCCAATCATGATGTCGATATGACTATGTTTGTGAATCGGGATCTGCACGCTGTAAATGGTTTAGTTCAGTTTAGTTTATGTTAAAGTTAGCCGAAAGTTTCCAGCCGAAAGATAATGCAGAGAGTGTCTTGAATACAGGAAAATCAGTCATGAACTCGAATTTAGGAGAATTTAGGATCGGGTTATATCATTCGGGTGAAGGGGAAATTATTTCAGTTTATAGGAATTTAAAAATCGATAGGAACGAGAGTATAAAGAGAGTTTAACTTTCGGCTGAAATAGTCAAGGCACTATCTGCATTATCTTTCGGCTGGAAATTATCGGTTAACTTTAATAGGGTGTATTGAGTTGGCAATCTAGTTGGTAGTTTATCCAATATCAGCACATCTATCCCAACTTGTTGATCATCATAACAGGAAAATAGGGTAATCGAAGCCATTCCTTTCGTATGTACTGAATCAGAAGTTAAGGCTTTGATTGAAAAATTTGCGGTTTTCCTAGGAAGTTTTAGTCACTGGATACAATTTTCTGAAATAAAAGATGTTTGTGCGCCAGAATTCAATAAGAGTCTGCAATTTTGGAATTTTCTGGATTTTAATTATCGCTGTGGGAAGTAATGCCTGGAAATTATTAGTTGTATGCGCGTTTAACTTTAATTGTAGTTCATTACAAATGTTCGCTTCATAATTTTGAGATTCCTCATCCTTTGAATTAGACGTCATCATTCATTTTCATTTTCTGTTTGCAGTAAATTTTGATGCAGTACGGTGTGGTGCTTTGGCTTACATTTATTACATCTCAAACGGAATCTACACATAGCAGCTTAGCGATTCTGGTTAGATCGTAAACAATTAAAACATAACCATCGCCCACTAACTAGCCTTTTAGATATTATAGCCCAGACCACTTATATTATAGTTTTTCTTCCGACTGAAGCTTGAAATAAATCTCTAAATGAGGGAAATTCTGAGTAAATCCCATAAAAAAACACCGGCATATTTATTCGTGGTAGTCGAATTTCGGCGTCTCGTTTATTATGCATTACTTTTTCTAAAACTGACCTTTGTTTGATTAGCGAGCCGTTCTTGCATAGTGCAGTCAGTACTCGGTTCCTTGATTTTGGTGCTCCAATTTCAGCAATTTCGCATTTAATAAAGAGAAATAGTTTTCTTCTAATTCGTCTATAGTCTTGGTGACGTCATCATCAAATTTAATCCTGTTTTCCAAAGACATATATTCGGACCATATTTCATCAAGAAATTGAATATTAACGTATACTTTGTCGATAGATCCTTCATCGAGAATTTTTCTGGTGGCACTCGTTATTTTTTCGAGACGATTGAGACATCAACCGTCTGCCATTTCACAAACTTTCATCAACATTTCACAAATTTGGACTCAAAATGAAAAAGCTTGATTTATCGCACTCTTTAGTTCACTTATTATGATTCATTTTATTTATTATCGAAAAATAAATAAATTATAGTCACCTTAATAATCGCTAGTTGTAATCACTTTTTCATATTTTTGATGTTGTCGCCTCGAAAGTAGCTGGAAAAAGAGAAACATTTTGATTCGATTGTTCCGAACATTGGAGTTTTCAAATTTTGAGCTAATAAACTTCCCCAATAACAATAAAAAATTAATTTGAGCAAAATTTGAATAAACTATTAACGCCTCCTGTGTTTGAGCTCGTGAAGCAATATTGACAAAATTATACAAGTACTAAAAAATGCAGTACTATTTATAACGGTTTTAAATTCGTATAATCAACCTGACAGCTGACAGCTAGTTTGGTTTTGGATTATTAAAGAAAACCAAAAGATAATTTTAAATTTAAGTTTTTACATAATAATCTATATTCTAATTTTTGTTGTATTTTGGTTTTGTTTTAGGTACATCATCGCATCTTCAACAGCTTCGGTCACTTTAACGAGGGAATCTTCAGTAAAACTTCGTATAAATTATTGCTATATGTTGCGTCATTCGCCTGCCTCCAAGGTGTGACTTCAAAATGTGACCCGATTTCCAAAGAAGAAACTTCCAATAACCATGCCTTCCGGATTTAATTTACCGTTTGTTTCTTGCTCAACGAGTTATTATTCATTACCTATAATCATTTTGAACTGTGGGAAATCAACAATAAAATCTTTTCGATATTCTGTGAAAAACCCTGATGGTGTTAGCCTTACCGATTTTTACCGGATAAAATTTATTGTGACAGATTCTGTAAGTTTCGGTCATTTTTACTAAACGAAGGAATCTTGAGTGCAACTTCGTTTAAAATTTTGAAATATGTTGCCTCATTCGCCTGCAATCAAGGTTATATTTCAAAATGTAAGCGCATTGGGAGAATGCCGTAGATTATTCCACAAGCGTAAAACCAAAATAACAAATTTTCATGAACTTGCTTGCCTTGATTTTCTTCCAAAACATGTTTGGTATTCGCTATTTCCCTGTGCAATTCTCTCATTTGAAAATCGTATTTTCGTAGCAACTGGTTCGGCGTTTTGTTACTGCTTGGATCAGTTGGTATTTTGGTTGATTGGTCGGAAGTTTTAGTGGATTCGTCTGTGTCTGGGTCTTATGAACTCCTGCGTCCTCGATGGTGGTTGTGTCTGTGGTGGCCTATTGTTTAACTGCTGACGCATTTCCTCCATAAGATTTTTGTAGGTTGCTGTCATCATGGTTTGCTGGGTGATGTATGCAAGATTTTTATCGATTGGTGAATCAAAGTCGTAACTTTTTTTCTAAATATCTTTTAGTTTTGCGGATTGGTCCATCTTTGCTGTAATTGATCTCCAATTGAGCTAATTTTCATATAATTTTATCTTGATGACCAAGTAGGTCATCCATTTAGTTATTGCTTTCCAAAGCAATAACCAAAGTTTTCAACCATAGTCAAGCGCTACCACAAGAGCCAGGAAAACCCAGAATGGGAGAACCCCCGTATGGTTGAAAACTGCTTGGCCGGTTGGTGTTTGGCGTTGAAATTAATTTGCTGGTTGTTGTTTTGCTTTGAAGATTTTTATTAACTTGTTTTGCTTGTTGTTTGTTTTTTAGTTTGGAAGTTGTACAATATATAGTTAGAGAAAATACACGTACCTGCTGTATCAGCATTTTAATAAATTTGCATTTTAATTAAATAGAAAAATAATTATTTGTCATATAAGCACCTTTACATGTTTATTTTCTGTTACCAGCTGAATTGGTAATAACAGTAACTAGAAAACACGTGCCTCCATCGATAATACTTCATCGATTATACGTTTTGCATAACCATGATGTCAGTACTGTATTAAAATCAAATCAACCGGAACAAAGGATGATATTTTAATTCTTTTTCGGGACTTGATAGTGTAGACGCGCGGAAGTTTTATTATACAAAAATCCATTGTGTTTGTTCAATATTGTTCTATCGAAAATATTAACAAAATACCACACAAATAACCGCCCGATAATTTAAAAGGAAATTAAAATCATGATAAATGAAAAAAAAAATCATTTGTATTTAAATATTTTAAATTGGGGCAATTTGTCTATGTCTCCTCCCCTAAATGTATACATATTGTTAGATATGTTATGTGTACAGGCGAATCGTATAAAACAAAATAGAAAAATTATTTTTGCTGTATTCTACGCGATATCACTAGTAGTTCGTTTGGGTCTTTACTAATTTGGTGCGCATGTACAAAAAATTATAATTTATAGAATCCTTCCAGACAAAATACCATTTAATTTTAATCAATCATCGTGTTCAGAAGAAATTATAAATAAATTAATTAATTATTCAGACTACAATAGAATATTATTTGTTAATTTCTTCCCGTCTCTTTCTCGCACCGATTTATATTTTTCCTGGAATTCATCAATGATTTCGGGTGATGGGAAAAAATCAATCAACGTTGTAAATTCAAGCGACGAATTATGTAGTTAAGCATTATATTTTATAATAAATACAGAAATATGTATTTAAATAATCAAAAATATCAATCGCACCATATGCCGCGCGGCCATCAACCAAAGTCTATAATGTACAACGAAATATGTTTTCTTTTTCGTTTTCGGTTTGTTTTTTGGTAGAAACGTGACTTTATAAAATTGAAAGATGTTCAATCAATAAATGTCGTGGTTATCAATATAATATAATAACATAAACATTTAATGTGTTGTAATGTCTTCATTTAAAATTTATTGCATATTAATTTTATCGATAAAATGCATGCTTAGGTTCACATGTGCGAAGAAGAGGGAGTGCAGGTGTGCGTTTAAGAACTGGGAAATCAAAACAACACAAAACATGTATTTGTGTGCTGCTATATGCAATGTGTATGCGACTTCTTGATATCTACATTCGTGATACGAAATTTTAATTGATTGCAATTTGAATTAAACAGAAGACGTTTTGTAACGGAACAAAAGTATTGTAGAAGGCTCCATATAAGCGATGGCTTTAGTGTTCTCCACTTCACATTTATCTAAAAATGATATTTTAATTATATTAGAGCTTGAATAGATGGGACTGATTATAAATTAATCAGTTTAAAATGGATTAGATGAAGATTGCGTGAAAGAATTTGAAAAAGAACGTTCTTCTTGAAAATTTATCTGATGGCAATTCCATCGACTATGAATTTAATATTAATGAAGATCTCAAATTTAAATAAAACCTTTTGATATCGATAATTTGCCTGAGATTTGATAGGATTTATCGAATAATAATGATAATGGTTCTCCGCCAAATAATTTACTTAATTATGTAGATACTTTGTCCACAACTTCAAATTTAACCAATCAAAACTTATTTAATTTAATGGCCGATAGATTGACCACTGAGCAGTCAGAAGTTGCTGAATACGACGAAAATGCTACACAAAATCTAGTAAACCGTAAAAATAAATTTGAAAAATCAGACCAGCTTTAAATTTTGTTTATTGGTTCAAAACATGGGGAAATTCCAAATTTCATCCTTTCAAACTCATCAGACCACCCCAAAACTATAATCATCTTTGTTAGATTGGTGTCTATCTGCGGTAAAATCTCGAACGATGAACGATTTTATCGATAAAACATTGGAAAATCAAAATTTCACCCGTACGAGGGTTGCCTCTTATAAATCGGGATTGGGCAGCCCTAGTGTTGCCATCTGGTAACTGACGTCTCTATCATAAAGTTTGACATTTTCGACGGTATATTTACTCAGAACTTTTTTTAAACCGCCGTTATTTTTTTTATGATTTTCAAATTTGATTTCAGTGCAAAAATGGAACTAAATCGTGTACATTAATCGTGTAGATCAACTCAACAACAGTGTTTTGATGAACTTATTTCGACTTTCCAGAATTCAATGATTCAAACATTGATTCTTTGCATGAACTGATACTACAAGGTCGTGATGTGAGTTATCGTGAGATAGAGGCATCGTTGGGCATTACTGAGATTAAGAGCAGCGTACATTCAACATTGCATGAACATTTGGCCGTTAAAAAACTTTGTTTGCGTTGGATCCGTCATAATTTGAGAAACCCTCAAAATCAACTCGTACCATTGGTGCAACGTAGAACGGTTAATTCTGAATGGTACATAACCGTTTGTTTGGGTCAATCTCCACCACGAGAATGCAAGTTATCACACATTGGCACACACAATCTAATTTTTGAGCGGTCTAAACATCAAACTATTGGATCACCGATGTATAGTCCTGATTTGGCACCCATATTGATTTCCTTTTATTCCCGCAAATCTAAAATAAATTACGAGGTCAACGTTTTTCGGCAGCTGATGAAGTGGTTGTTTTGGAGGTACTTTAATCGTAGTAGAAAGTTTCAAACGCATGCAAAAGTGCATTGGTTTTTATAGAGAATATTTTGAAAAACAAAAAAGTCATTTTTGAAAAATTAATATTTGGTTTTGTTTTCTAATAGCAAAATATTAAAGGCAACCGACGCATAACTTCATCAGACCCATCCCAAACCTATAATCATAGTCATATACCATAGACCAAATCTCGAATTAAGAACGAAAAATCAAAATTTACCCCTTTAAACTCATCAAACCCACCCCTAACCTATAATCATAATCTACCTACAGGCATTGGCCATCGAATTGACATAGACTGACTATGTATCTTGCAAAATCTCGAATGACGAACGATTTTATCTTAAAACTTGCGGAAAATCAAAATTTTACCCCTATAACTTCATCAAACCCACTCCAAACTCATAATCAAAATGTACCTATGGTCATTGGCCATCGAATTGGCATAGTCAGATCGGTGTCTGCCAGTCATAATTGTAGACCATTTGAATGACAATTACAAACCGTTGATTAAATTTCTTTATCGACAATTCTCGGCTGTATGAAATCAATATGGCATCCGTTTTGGTTGTCATCATTTCTCAAGTTGTTACTCAAAATATTATTCTGAATCTAGACCATAATTGATTTGCAACCTTTGCTTACAATATATACATCTATTCAAATTTTTGGAATGGTCCTTGTCGAAAAAATCTTAAATTATATGAAATATTTCAATTGATAAAATATCGCGGTATATTCAGAAATACATTCCGTAACCATTTGAAATTCACACGGAAATAATTTCACCCCATAACCTCAAAAGACCCAGCCCAAACTTATTACCTAACATGAAACTTGACCTGGCGTAATTTATCACACGTTCAATTTTATTTGTTGTTTTGTTATGATAAAGGGTGTTCCATCTGATGGTTTTTTAATCCAAAAAAGATATTGATTGTGCGATGGCAACCCGAAAATTTTGTTGACAAATGAAAAGTTGTTTTCGTTTACAACACAATAACACGTTTTGGTTATCCAAACTTATTAAGAAAAAGATCATTCTATAAAAGAACCTTTCGTAAATTTTACGTGATGATTTTGGCCAACATGAACATCCTACAGATCCTGGAACTCGTTAAATTGTAGAACGTTTTGGAGAAACTTGACCAGTTTCAGATCGTAGAGCATATATGAACGCCATCGTGTCCAGTTCGTACTCGTGAAACAGTAACAGCTGTAAGTGAAAATGTTTGTGCATCACTTGGCGCATGAGGCGTCGTTCTCAATATTTAAACGTGTCATTAACCTTTTTACATCAAATTTTACACATTGATTTTCACATACATAAAGCGTGTAGCAATGATCCACAAACAAATCAAGAGCATAATACCTCAAACAGAATGACGTCGAAAACATCGGCACTAAATTTAAAATACATGCATTTCTATAAGAGCGAACAGATAGAGCGTCGACAATCGACGTCAAAATATAAAAATTTTTTTGGTCGATTTAGTTAAAAACAAAAAAAAACTTATTTTTTATGAAATGGACGAGGTGCTGATAATAAATAACTAAATTTTGTTCTAATAAAGAAGTTGTTTGTTTTAAATACTCAATTGAGTTTTATAATTTTCAGGGTATATTTAATGAGAAATTAATCTTTCAATAAATTACCCATTGTGAATAACATCATTGCCATTTTCATTAGCATTATTGTGTTATCACTATCCATTTCTTCTATTTTACTGGTATGTTTATTTAACCACAAACAAATTATCTAATATATTATTGACAATGACAGAAATGTCAAAAAATCGGCGTCTATCTGTTTGAAAAAAAAGATTTGAACTTTGAGCGCCGAAGATCGGCGATGTGCGCCGCTATTCTGTTTGAGATATAAGAACAACATTCGAGCTGAAATTGAGGCAATTGAACTGGTTTTATTGCAAAAGGTCATCATTTTGAGGTTCGTGAGGTTCGGATGCAGGTCTGTAACAGGATCTGTGATGGCCACACGAATGATGTTGTATTCATACATAAATGACATAGAACCAACATTCATTTTTAATAAAAACATTTGAATTTCCAACATACAAGTTGTGTTTTTTTTAATATACAAAAAAATTGCAGATGGTACACCCTTTACATATGTTTTAGTTGATTTTCTAGGTTAGTTACACTCGGCTGTGATATTTCAATTTCATATGTACACATCGATTATACAACTCGCCGGATTTACTGCGGCGAGAGTTTTTTCATAACTTTTTAAATTAAAAGATAATAAACACAAATTATTATTTTAATTAAAGTATTAAACTTTATTAACGTGAAAATTTTTTTGAAAAATATACAAAAATAATATTAAGATTACTTAATAAATAATTTTATTATTATTAAAACGATCGATTTCGGCGTTTAACAACGATTTTGCGAAACACTTAACCCTTTTTATATACATCGTTTTAACTTTTTCTACAGGGTTATCCAATTCGAGGTTGATAAAGTAGAAATCTGTATACCGACATCTGTCAAAGATAAACGTCAAGCTGTCATTTATTTAGTTGACATTCTGCCATTTAAAAATATGGAGCATTTAACAATCGCAAATTGGGTGTTGGAAAAACAGGCCGTCGATGCTGATTTTTCGAACAAAATTTTCTTCAGTGATGAAGCTCATTTTTTGCTTGGTGGATACGTTAATAAGCAAAACTGTAGAATTTGGGACTCAGAAAATCCACAATTGATTGTAGAGAAGCCATTACACCCGGAAAAAGTCACTGTTTGGTGCGCATTGTGGTCTGGTGGTGTGATTGGGCCGTATTTTTTGAGAACAACCATGGACGAACCGTTACCGTCAATTCTGAGCGCTATGGCCGCATGTTAACCGATTATTTTTTTACGAAAATCGAAGATTATGATCTTGACGATATGTGGTTCCAGCAGGATGGAGCAACCAGTCACGTAACACGAGCAAATCGAGATCTTTTGCAAGAGAAATTTCCTGGACGTTTGATTTCGCGATTGGCTGATGTCAATTGGCCTCCAAGATCCTGTGATTTAACGCCTTTGGATTTCTTTTTGTGGGGCTACGCGAAAGATCGTGTTTACGCAAACAATCCTCAAACTCTTGACGAATTGAAAACTAATATTCGTAAGGTAATGGCCGAGATACCGCCCGAAATGTACCGAAAAGTCATTGAAAATTACCTCAAAAGAATCAAGGCCTGTAAGAAGTCCCGTGGAGGACATTTGAATGATATCTTATTTAACTAAAAATGGCAAGGATCAATCTGTAAAATGAAATAAAAATTACAATACATTCCGAATATTTTGTGTGTCTTTTTTAAGTTTACTTTATCAACCTTGAATTGGATAACCCTTTATATATACATTAAAAAAATTTTTTGTTTATTAAGTAATCTTAATATTATTTTTGTATATTTTTCAAAAAAATTTTCACGTTAATAAAGTTTAATACTTTAATAAGTTTTTACCAAAATTAAAATAATAATTTGTGTTTATTATCTTTTAATTTAAAAAGTTATAAAATTTGTGAAAATAAGTGCACTAAAAAAAAAAATTACCATGTCTAATAATAACCAAGTTTTTTCACTCCGCATTCGATCCGCTCTTGAAATTATTTGAATTATAGAATCCGCCGGAAAACTGCATTATCGATCCGCAATAAATCTGCATTTCACCAGTATTTTCAAAATTTTGTCATTCAGTTTGATGTTTTTTACACATCTGTGCACATTGTTTTTGCTAATCAAAATAATTTGATTCAATAGAAAAATAAATGGATGGAAAGTTACCACAGGGGTTAAAATCGTCCTTATTAACCATGGAATTTAAATTGGTGGCCACTCTTCAGTTTTTGGCGGCAGGGGGGGTACCAAATTGCGTTGGCCAGGATTGTTTTATAGGCATGGCTCAGCCAACGGTATCAGAAGTGCTATCCGAGGTATTAGACATTTTGGAAAGTGTTTTGTGCCCCAAAATGGATACCTTTACAAATGAGTGAGGCCAGGTTATATTTTTAATCAAACAGTAAAATTCCTTGTTTACTCATGCGCGTAGACGACGGTACGCACATAAAAATTGCTTAGCCAGTTGATAATCCTCATCTATATTACAACCGTAAAGAATACTGTAGCCCAAAAGTCGTGGTAGTAAGTTAATTGTTAATTGCAACTTTTAAATTTTATTGTATTTAAAAATATATTTATTATTAAGATATGAGATCATAAACTATGGTTTCGGTAAGTGGATGCTACGTATCCGGGGATCTGACATGATTCTTTTATTTGGAAAAATGGTGATTCTGCACAATATTTTAAAAATATCTACCACTAGGAACCAATGAGTACTCGGTAAGGATGTCATCTACAAATTCAATTTTTTGTACTAAACCTTGATTTTTTTAGCTGAAAGTAGATACCCATTACTGTCATGGCTTATTACGACATATAGAAATGTGGAAGTAAGCAACCCAAAAAGTCGGTTCAACAAAAGCCACAGTTCTGCCCAAAATATTGTAGAACGTAAAATAGGCACGTGGTAAAATTGGTGTCGTTGTCTTCTTGGAGTAGCCAGGCATCTTCATTATGCACCTGAAAAATCAATAAAAATTATTAACGTCGCAGCTGCTCTTCATAATATCCGGTTACATTTTAAAGTTGATAATTGGTAATGAAATCCCAATGCTGCAAGAACTTGAGGAGCATGCCAATTTTGGCGATATAAGGCATTTTCAACAACATGTCAGAGGCGAATAATTTCCGTTACTAAATATTGCAAAATTTTTAATTCGAAATAAAACAATTTTAGTTTTTCAATGGCTAGTTTCTTTATTTAAAACAAATTCTAAAACTACTTAACTTATCAGCCATCTTGGCAATTATCACAAGATAAATTTATAGCTTTCGAACAAAATGTCTTCACGACTTTTATCACAAATTCTTCTAATTTACTTATATAAATGTAACAAAAAAATATTCAGACTTATATTCACCTTGTTAAAGTTAGCCGAAAGATAATGCAGATAGTGTCTTTGCTATCCCAGCCGAAAACGTGCGGCTCGCAGTGCGACATGTTTGCTGATCCCGGCTCCTACGTCCCTCGAAGTTCTAATCTAAAGCCCCTCGGAGGGCTAAGCGGGGGAAGGGGGAGCGCCGCGACATCCCGCGTGCCGAGACACTATCTGCATTATCTTTCGGCTGGAAACTTTCGGGTAACTTTAACAGTATCTTATATTCATTCAATTTTTCAACGGTTCCATATATCTTTTTTGATTTAAATTAAAATCGTCCCATCCCTTATTTTGATTTTCTTTCAATTTCGCCATAGTGCCGTATAACTTTTCTTGTACTTCTATTTATTTATCTAATAGTTTCATTTGTTTTGGCTTTTTGCCATACTTCGGTGTTTTTTTAATGGTTGGTATTTCAATTTCCAACTCATTTTCAACCTTAATAAACACATTTTATTAAACACTTGTTTTTTATTTCGCAAAATTATATTTTTGAATATTTAATTTAAAAAATTTGTTCAAAAAGTTTAAAAAATCACTCGGAGTGATTTTTTAAACTTTTTGAACAAATTTTTTAATTATAATATTCAAAAATATAATTTATATTTAATTTTTATATTTATTTTTTTTCTTTTTATATTTAATAAAAAACTAGTGTTTAATAAAATGTGTTTATTAAGTATTAGTGTGTTTCGCCAAGTGTCTACGGCAAATAGCGTAAAAAGTATCATTTTCAACCATTAAAGATGGAGAGATAACAAGTTAATTAACAATAGGTAAATTTTGTGTTTCCACACAAATATTGGTGACATCAAGATTACCCGGCTTCGTGGAACTCCTAACTTAATGGCATTTATTCCGTATACAGCATTCCGTAGAGATACTAGCTGTATAACCTTTTCGCCCCGTGCTGTGAAAATAAGTTGTGTATTCGCAGCGCCCCAGTGCTTTTAAGTTCATACGTTTATTGTGAACCATTTTTCTAAGACGAATTTATATAGTCGGCTCAAACCTAAAATTATAAAAAAATACAATTAGTACTTCTTATAAAAGAATAAACTTTCTTCCATTCCGCCGTTTCTTTTATTGGTGGCTCCAGTCAATTCTCATCGTCTCTCAATTTTTGCCAGAACTCTAACACAACTTCTGGACCTTCTTTTTGCTATATTTGGGTGTGCCTTCATGATTATCACTATCTTACCAAATTGTGCTCGATTAGTCGTACGTTTTCTTTAAAAAATCGAAATTTGATTGTTTAAACTCACTTGATCGAACGAAATACGCATTAAATTTGATGCGGATTTAGAATGACATTTATTGCAACGAGATGCGTTCCACTCGCAGATTCTATAATTTCGAGCTGCTCCCTTTTGATCCGGCGTTTTCAATTTAAAAGAAAAACGCCAAAATCGAATGAACCTCTCCCACCGCGGCAATCCGGCAAGTTGTATTCTTACTGTAACGTCATAATTTTTTTAAATTTTGGCTGAAGTAGTCGAGACAATATCTGCATTACCGATTTCTCCACTATCGGCTAACTTTAACAAGGTCTGTAAGACTTATTCCTAATAAAAATCATGTAAAATGACCCTGGTGCAAAAACCACTCTTCTTCAAAAACGCAAAACAAACATGTGTCCGTCCGTCCGAATATCTGTACCGACGAGTATCAAGAACAGCTTTTGTTCGGTTTTAGCTAATCTTTTTTTAAATTTTAAATCTGTGAATTAACAAGCTTTTGGGATCTCGAGGCTGCGTACCAGCCAGTAGCCATAGTAAATCACCCAGAAAATCCACCCAATACAACGATATGTATATTACTTTATACATTATTCTAATAATGATTTACAATGGCGTATTAAATCGCATCGGGTCATCTTGTAACTATTTTCATGTTAAAGCAGGGAAATGATGACTCCCTGCAACCCAATTCAGTATGTGTCATTTAGCTGAAGTGTAAACAACATATTTGTTTGTGTTCTAACCATGTCATCCTTTGTGCCAACAAAACACAACTTGCGGGAAGCGCTGTTCTTTTTTTTTAATTTAGAGAAAATTGCAGCTGATGGAAAATTCGGGAAATTTGCTGATTCAATAAAAACATGTGAGTACTAGTTTCGCCGTTTTAAAAATGGCGATTTTGGCACCAGTGACAAAGATCGCGAAAGGAAACCAGGAAACTTTGGGAGTAACTCAATAAGCGATTGAAAACTGTCTCAAGACCACGGGTATGGTGGAAAAATAATGAAATTGGGTTTCGTATGAATTCAAGCCAGAGCTCCAAAGACAAAATTGGAAGGTTTTTTTTTGCATAGAATGGTGACGAGGGCGAAAAGTGGATCCATATTATGAGAACCCAAAGCGCAGAGAAACGTCAGGTAAGCCCGGTCATGCATCCACTTCAAACATCAAACCGAATATTCATGGCAAGAAGCTAATGCTTTGCATCTGGTGGAGTCAGTTCGGAGTAATCTACTACAGTCATAGACATTCGTATAAACGAAATAATTTTTTCTCCTTTAACCATTTATTTCTTCGCTGTTCTTTCTCGATCAATTTTTTTTATTATAGTTTATTGTTTGTCTAACGGGAACTTGCTTGCACTAAAAACAAAATAACAGTACGGCGAAATGTACAAAATAAAACAAAAAATCTAGCAGTCAGTATTTGCAGAGTCATTCGTTTAAAAAGCAGTACGTAAAAAGTGATTTTTTATTTAAGTTTTAATTTATTTCTAATTTTTTCATACATATTCAAAGGTAAACATACAGCAATTTGGTATTTTGTTACAAAAACCATTTTAAGGACTGTTTTTTAGCAAAGGAAATCGTTTAATTGAGGTGGAGCAGTTATCGATAAAAATATATAAGGAGGAAGCATATTCCAATCGGCAAACTGCAAGAAAAGTTGGGCGATCTGAAAGCGTCATCTGCAAGTTTAAAAAATGGCCCAAATTATGGTGTAAAAGCCTCAACAAAAGGCCGAACCATGATCTCAGCACGTCAAACTGGTCAAATTCGACATGAGGCTACTCGAAAACGGCTGTCATGCAAAGAGATAAAGGAAAAATTGGACCTTCCTGTGACGACTCTACACAAACATTAAATGGATTAAATTGAGAAGTAAACCGCGTTTAACTACCGTGCGTAAGGAGAGCCGCCTCAAATTTGCTCGTAAATACATGTCGTAGACAATAGATTGGCAGAAGGTGATTTTTCCTGACGAGAAAAAATTTAACCACGATGGTCCGTCCTGACTGCTACAGTTGCTACTGGCATAATTTTAAAGAACATGGCGTCATCAGATCGAAACGTAACTTTGGTGGAGGGAGCGTAATGATATGGGCAGCCTTTTCTTACTACGCAAAGCTTCCCATCTGCTTCATAACGACTCGAATGAATTCCCGTACGTACATGGATCTTTTGGAAGACTTTTAGCTAGTTACCTTGATTGTATTGATCACCAAAATTACATATTCCAGCAGGATAATGCGTCTATCCATATGTCAAATGAATTAAAACAGTGGTTTTGCGAAAAAAACATCCCTCTTCTTGAATGGCCAGCTTGCAGTCCTGACTGCAATCCTATCGAGAATGCAAATGGTCGGCAATTTGATAATGTTAATGACATGAAAAGTGCAATCCGTGATTGTTGGGCAAAAATTGATCTAGAAACACTGAAAAAATTAGTAGGTTCAATGCCGAATCGAGTTTTTGATGTAATACAAAATGGTGGAGATCATACAAAATATTAAATAAATAAAATACCAATCTTTTTCTTACTGGTGTTTTAATTATCTCGAGTGCGTTTATATGAATGTCCTAAATTTTAGGCCTTTCAATTTTATTAAAATCAAATATTATAATTGTCATTAATTTGTTATTTTAACTACGTATCTTACCGCGCATCCCCAATTGAATTCCTATGACTTTGTCCTTACAGAAAAGTATGAAAAAAAAATTTGAGAACAAAAAATTCTCAAGTTTTTTTTTAATACTTTTCTGTAAGGAAAAAGTCATAAGGAATTCTATTGGGGATGCATTCTTAGATGAAATAGACAATTTAAGTTAATTAGAAATAATTAGATAGGCCTGGTTATAGAAATATAATTAAAAACGTAGTGCGTTTATACGGATGTCTTTCACTGTATGAGTTACTCCAGCCTAACGGATCCATCACTGGAGAACATTATTAACAACAATTGATGCAACTAAGCCGAGCTCAGCACGATAATGCTCGGCCACATGTCGTAAGAGTCGTCAAGGAAATTTTGGAGGCGCCTCGATGGAATGTTCTACCCAGCCGCCGTATTGACCAGGCATTGCTCCTTCCGACTACCACTAGTTCCGGCCGATGGCTCATGGCCAATGGTTACAAGGAAGCCATAAATTGAGTTGACTCTTGGATCGCCTCAAAACACGAGGAATTTTTTCAACGAGGAACCCGTATGCTGCCTGAAAAATGGGAAATGTCGTAGCTAACGATGGACAATACTTTGAATAAAATACATTGTACCTAATTCTCTGAATAGTTTTTCTATTTTGTTGTTAGTAGGTTACACTCATCTGTTATTGATGAACTATTCAAAGGCTTTTTAAATGATAATTTCCAGCTTACAAAGGTTCCAAATTCTAAGCACGGAGGCCAGTCTCAGTGTTGAAGACGAAATATTTACCACCATATTAAACTCTAAACTTTGGTATATTTATTGAAGAGTTTGAATTTGCTCGGAAAAGTAATTATTTTGGAGAATGAGTTTGGAGATGGATGTGGGCCGGATGATATATCCGCCTTTATATTAAAAGGGTTTGCGAGTAACTTCACAAATCTACACTGCACACGTTTCAACCAATCAATAACCACAGCCGAGTTTCATGATAAATGGAAAATTTCAAAAATAATACCTATCTTTAAATCAGGTAAGAGAGAGGATGTCTCATGTAACAGAGGAATTCAACATCTTCGTCAATTCCAAAATTGTTTGTGTGCAATGCTTTTAAATCTACATTGATACGTCGCATCTCTATCTACCAACACGGGTTCATGCCTGGAAGATCGGCATCTATCAATCTGGTTGAATTTACCTATAAAGTGTAAAATGAGATAGAAAACCACCATGAAGTAGTTGTAGCGTATACAGATTTTAGCAAGGCTTTTGACTCTATATGCTACCTCAAAGCAAACCAAAGTCTGCGCAAATTCGGTTTTCACAACCGGATTCATTAATTGGTTCAAATCGTATCTGACAAACCGACTGCAATATGTATTAATATGTATTAATTAAGAAATGTAAATTTGTAAAATAAATGTCGTGGAAGTTCCAAGAGTATACGTGAGATTATTGATCTGGGAGTCACATTTGATGAAAACGTTAGTTTTAACCGTCATATAGATTTTTCTATTGCTAAGGCTAACTCCATGTTTGGCTGTGTCAAGCGGTGGACTGGGGAATTCATGGATATACATACTCTTCGCACATTATATTATGCTTATGTAAGATCTCAAGTGGAGTATGGTGTAACGGTTTGGAGCCTCTCTTACGCTGTGCACATGAACAGAATCGAAAGCATACAAAAAAAAATCTTATATTCCTGTTGAAAAAACCCGGGTGGAATTATGATTATAACATACAATTCTATGAAAATGTGGCTCGCTTACCTCTTTACTCTACAAGGGACAAAGAATATAACATTTGCACGCGCCATAAATTTCGCTGAAGCACCATAGTACTCAAAACTACCGTTGTGGCGAGTGGAGCAATTGCATTTTTCTCATTTTCATATAATCAAGTGGTATATCTTTCGAAAGGTCTTGGAAAAGCAACAATTAACTTCGGTCTATAAGACGAAATTATTGAAAATCTGATAAAAATGATGACAAATTTAAATTTTTTTTTCTTCTTTCTTCTTCTAAAATCATTCTTTAATTCGGTGAAATGAAAATCGTTTGTGACCTCTACCTCAAAGGATAAGTTACCTGTTACCAGCAAATCACCCAGAAAAACCACCCAATACAACGCTGTTACTCTACATTATTCTAATATACTGATGTATTATATCATTGGAAAAGTCTTGGATCAGGCAACAATTTTGATACAACTTTAATTCATAAATTCACCGTTTTGGCGCTAGTAGTTATTGTTTCGTTTATTATAACGTTATTTATATATAAGTGTGACATGTCAATGAAAAGGCCTTGAAGAATATCATAAATTTAGCTGAAGCATATTAGTACTCCAAATTACCATTGTGGCGCTGTTTTCAGATACATTTTCTCATTCTGATATGATCATCTGGCATATCGTTTTAAAGAGTTTGGACAAAGGAAAATCTTTTATGAGCAATTTATTTCACAAATTTGTCGTTTTGGCGATGGTGGCAAATTATTCCTCTGGTATAGAAGCACGTTAGTACCCAAAACTACCGTTATGCAGCTGAAAGCGCAATTACATTTAGCTCATTCATGTCACATGTAAATCATTCATGGTTGAAAGGTCTTGGAAAAGCAACAATTTTGTAACCAGCACTTTAGTTCTCAAACTCACCGCTCTGGCGCTGGTGGCAAATTAATCCTTGGTATGGAATTTGTAATAATACTATAATATGACAAGATATTTTTAAAAACAGGTTTTTACAAAATCAACGAAGAATCAGATAATTTTTCTGAGTCGTTTCGTAAAGAATTTTTTAATGAAAATTTTCAATTTGAAAAACAATATGAAAAACTGTGTAATGATGATCATATATTAAGAACATTTGTTAAATTGTGCAGGCCACATTATAAAAATACTGAAACGGGGGGAAATGTGCTAAACTCACCACTATCTAACATCTTTATTTATTCATAATGAAATAGATACATAAGAGATATGAATAATTCTTTATATATTTACGGGGGTAAACGACTAAATACTAAAAAATCCTTATATAATCCTTATATAGCAGAAATAGAATACAATACTCATTATAATAATACAACAACAATCAAATTAAACGAAAATGACAACCGAAGTTAGTGTCAAGTTATTATTTATTTGCAAAATGTAAGAAGGATTTTTCGAAAATTTAATTTAAGGATAACTCAACCATAAACGATAATGGTAACAATAATAGAAATAATGATTATGTTAATGATGATGATGATGACTTTTACCATTTCTCTTGCACTTTACACAAATCGTATATGAAGGGGAGTTTAGAGATGAGTTATGTATCTCCAAAAATCTGAAATCTGTTAGCTGTTTATTTTGTGTAATGCCTCGGAGCGATTTGTTCCACAATCGGTTTGTTCACAAGCTTTAATCGGTTCTGTACCCTAGCATCCCCTAAACAGGAAAACTAAACGACCAAAACTTATTTGCATTTTCTCATTCTAACTTCGTTTTATATTTATATACAAAGATGTGATGCTGATAACCAACCACAGCTAAATTGGAACGATGGGATGAGAGGAAAAATGATTTTCTTGTAATCCTAAAAATATAAAAATTAAATATTTTCCATTATCTGTTTTAATTAAAGACTTTATAATTGTTTTAATTGGTTAGACTTCCTGTATAATATTTACTCTCAGTACATGGTATCATGGTATTCATATTGAAATGGTGTGGGGTTAAGGGGGATCGAGTTTTCGGAAATTTTACTTTTTTATTGCAAATCTAACACTAAAAGGTATATGATTTGTAGTTCCATTATAATATAGGAAATTAAAATTTGACTCAACCAAAAACGAAATAATAATTATACATAATTATATATAGATAATATTCATAATTAAATATTATATACTTAACAAATAAAATCAATTAAATTCAAATTACAATTAAAAAAATCGAGTGACATGAAATCCATGTTGAACATTCAACACAATGCGACAACAATCGACCGAGCTCGAACACGATGGATGTGGCACATACAAAGACAATTTTTGAATTAATAATTTGTGATAATAAAGAAAAAGAATTTAATTTTTAATTAATTGAAAATACATAATTGTTATATTCATTTGGTTTTCCTGGAATTTATTATTTAAATTTATTCGGCATTTATTTTTCTGATGTCTTTATTTTTATTTTTTTCAACATTATCGCAACCCACAATAATGCACTTATTACTTTTAAAATACACTTCTACAGGTGGCATTGCATCACTGTAGGCCCGTAATCTCGTACTACACAAGTTTGATTTGACCTGGTTTTTCCCCTAATAGCATTTTTCAAGTTAGGTAAATGTTCTGTTTAATATGTTACGATTGTGTAATCATAACAAGTGTAATCGCATCGATCGGGTGGAGTAAAATACGGTACAGCGTTTGTTACGATTACATAATCGTGACCAGCGCTGTGTTGTATTTTATTCCATTTGGTTTGTGCCTCCACTTGCTATGTTTTCTCAGTGTTGGTTGTTGTCCCCACTTTTGTGGATGTTGTGTTGTACGTACCTTTTGTAAGGTGGCGCGAGGGTGAGAAAGATGTTGGAGAGGAGAGGAAACAATGCGAATCGAGTGTGTGCGTAAAGCAAAACATTCCATAAGAATGTTTTTCTTATATGCCTCTCGTTTATATCAATGCGAATTGATATAAACGAGAAACAGAGAAGAAAGATAATTGTTCTGGAATGTTTTGCGCGTCGTTTGTGCGACGCTCGAATATTTTTTTTTTTTGGTCGCCATTCGAGTGGTGAAGTTCATAGATTTCAGTTTGTGATTTTTGAGATTAATTTCAAGTTTTTGGTTTTTATATGAAAAATTTGTTAAAATTGTAATCGATAATAAAAAAAAAAAATAATAAAAAGTAGAAAAAGTAATTCTGGATGTTGTATTCGGTTGATTTTTTTTTCAAAATGCAATTAATTATGAAAGTGTATTTGGTATTTGAATCTATCTAAGTGATTAGTGAAAGCTGTGCATAATTACACACACAAAGCTAGTAGAAAATTAAGACTTTGTTTGATTTATGTTGTGTTACGGTGAATTGGATAACAACTACGAATATTTGCTTAGTCAACTGATGTGTTTACTTTTTGGTACGGGTGCCATTTCGCAGCAACGGGCACTTCATTAATTTTAACGAGTGCCTTATTTAAAGGGTGCCATATAATTTCAACAGGTGGCCAGTTGAGGCCACGTCATCAAAATTACAGTTTGGTCACGTTAGTATACCGTAATCAAAGGGGTCCATTTATTTGTTTTTGGTCGGAATTATACACTGAAACGTGTCTTATTCAATTTATTGGGACCGAATTATTTACGAATAGTGCAAATTTTACCGGTGCGATAACTTTTACCGGGCACGCGATTTGCAACTAGTGCCGCTACTATTATCTACGGTTGCTGATACTATTTTCAACGGGTGCCGCTACTGCTTTCAACGGTGAATGTAATTGTAATAAAGGCGAGCCAACGCCCAACGGATCCAGCGGCCAGTTGAGGCCAGCCGTTAACGGAAGCCAACCGGCTATTAGTTTTTCCAGTTGTGATATCGGGGAAAGGCCCCGCAGCGCTAGACCGCACAAGGTCAGCCGTATTATCGATAGCCAATCGGTTGTTGATTTATTTTTGGTATCGGTGAAAGGCACCGCAACGGTCCGGGTGGGGCAAGGCCACCTGAGGCATGACGGCCGCGCAAGGCCGCAACAATTTATATAAATTAAGGTACAATTTTTTTTATTTTTTTTCATTTAAATTTTTTCGATTTTTTTACATTTTTATATATATTTTTATATTTTATTAAATTTTTAAATTTTGTAATCGAGCGCCGCACAGCGGGTGCACGCGCCCGGTACGCATTGTTCCTCTCTCTCTCTCTCATTCTCACCTTAGCGTGGTACGGGTGGAGGGGGAAGTTGTTTCTTTTTTTTTTCGGTGGTTTTTTTTTAAATAAAATGAATAATTAAATTTTTCGGTGTGGTGTGATGGGAGCGGAGACTCCCTCTGTGTCGGTTTAGTGTTTGCGGTCCCTTGGTGCCCGCATCCAATTCCGTAACCAGGGCTTGGCCCCGTTTGAATCGGATGGATGCGCGCACCAAGGCACCTCTACCGTTATTATTATTATTTTTATAATTTATTTTGATTATTCGTGTCGTTCCTCAGGTTCCGGCCGACGAATTTCGGCGGAACATCGGTGTTATTATTATCATTTGCGTTTTCCCATTTTTTATAATTATCTGTTAATCACGGTGTAGGCCAGGAGCCCTGCATGCCTCAAACCCCACGACCTTCGCACTTCTCCGCTGAGAACGTAGCCGGCAAAACATCACCGTGGAGGCCTCTGCAGGTGCTTAGTGAAAATCTGCAGGTTGGCAGTAGCCAGCCTGTAACAAATAAGCCTATAATATTGTGTTATACTAAGGTATCTTAGGTTAGGTTAGGTTAGGGTATTTTTCTAAAGAACTAGCATAGACACAATCAGATCCGTAGCCGTGTTACATTTTTTTTCTCTCCCCACCTACTCGCCGAACCATCTTGAGGTCTCGACGCAGTGTGGCATTCTCGCAACTACGACAGTAATCATGTAATGAAATTCTGATTATGCTCGCATGCTTATCTAAAAGACACTGCTCCGTAATAGCCCCCACCACCATATTGACATGCCGCCGCCATGGCGATATCAACTGTCTGTATCTTTACAGGTCCAGTTTTGGCCAGATCTGCCAATTTATAGTGTTGCAATTTAACGTGAACGTTTAACCGTAGAACAGTTTATCTTAGACACAATTGATCGTGGACAATATTTATCGTGTGGACAATTTATCGTATGCCAGTGTATCATAGTTTGTAAAATATGTGTAAATAAAAAATTCAAGTGGAAATGGAACGAAACTCTATAATTATTATTTTTGGAAGGAGTTTTGTAATATGACAACCTCGGATGGAACTTGGCCGTTTCTTAACATATTTTGATGAGATTGGGTGCTTTGGATAGAAATAAGAATCTAAAATGATTGTTGGCGCAAGATCTGGAATATAACCATTCGAAACGGTACTTGGCCATTTCTTAACCAAATATAATTTAATTGGAATGGGATATTGGATGAAAATGTAAAATCCCATTTTCAAATGATTTTTAAAATGATTGATCGATAGTTTATGATAAACGAAAGTGAATGAGAAAGCCGAATCCAAATTTTCGTCCTTTCCGATGACCGCTATAGTAAAGGGTGTAACGATTGGTGGAATTATGGATCCACCCCCAGACCAGCTTAGCTCTAGTAGTGTAAGTAAGACCAAAGTGTAAATTTCCACTTGGTTCGTTAGGTTCCGGAAGTCTCAGTTCTTCAAAGGACTAGCATGTTCTATATTCCAGCGTACATTTTCCGGGGTTTTTGTTATTATCAATACGACAAATTTATCCGAGGCCTTTATGTGAGTTTTATAAAGGGGTTTTTTGAGAGTAAGTAGTTGCCTAAGTAGTCGGTCTCCTGCTCAACCCAGTTATTATGTGTGTGGGTTACGAACTTGAGCTAGATCTTAAGGCATTCAGCCTTACGTGATACACACGTTTACATAGCGAGCTACTTGCTACAAGACAGATGCCTACTTCCGCCACCCATAATCTGGAGAACAGTCGCTGATATCGAATACGAAGAACTGATCATTACAGCAGCTGAGCTCGTAGCTATTTGTTTATCTAGGGGTGTGAGATGAACGAGAATCTCCAGCGCTTGAGTGGGTGTGCTCCTAAGAGAGTCAATAACACGCAAGGCAGCTGTTCACAATACGTTCACCAACGACTTTAGGTTAGTCAGAATACTTAAAGCTGTATAAGCATCTGTATAAGCAACCACTTTCAAGCCACAACTTTGCAGGGTTAATAAGAGGTCCTTTATGACCAAGTCCCAAAAAATAGGCGGAAATACCTCAACTTGTAGAGTGCATCTGCTATTGGAGGAGCCACCTAGACTGGCCGTCACCACCCTGCTTTTAATATTTTGATCTTCCCAGTCGCTGAGTGACTCAGCCATGCACATAAAGGGGAGTGCCTGCGAAATATCCTAGTCTGACGATGTTAAAGGCTCCTCTATACCCAGAATAGTAAGAGATTTAAGAGATATTTCGATAGGAGTTATAAGGGAGTGGATATCAGCTTCCATAGATTTCCCCTTGCAGTATGCATTTTGGAACTTCGATAGGCCTATTTGGTTCAATCGAACTGCTAATGTGGGCTTCTATTTGTTTTCCCAAAATTTTTAGTAGGGAACAGGCTAAACTTATAGGTCTAAGGTCTTTGGCTCTGCAATGAGAACTTTTCTCGCCTTAGATATAAATATTACATTTACTTCAGTTCATTTACTAGGAATGTAACAGAGTTCTATGCCTCCGTTGAAGATAACTCCAGCCAGGGTAAGGTTAAGTCAGTCATTTGATGGACATCCGCCGGTAATTACAACGAACGAGTGCTACCGACTTATTAGATTTAAAGCTATTACCAGATCCTGCACAACCTGGCTTACAATACACCTACAACATGTATTTGGATAGCCCAAATTACATCCTCGAAAAACGCGTTTGCAACACTAACTATTGCTATCATGACAGTTTTTACTCTCAGCCCAGAAAATACTTGCTATCACGATAGTTAAAAACTGTCATGACAGTTGACATTTTCGGGGATGAGAGTAGAAATATTTACGGTCTTACTTTGGTACCGGTTAAATCCATGCTGGTATAGAATAAATATTGTGCTCAAAGTAACAACCAAAAATTGTATTTACTTATTTTTATTAGTTGGGAACAATTACATTTTGAAATTAAACAAAACGTGAAAACACAACTAAATAGTGATATGACCGAATAATATTGAATATTATTAGAAATCGTAACTAATTTACAACCGGTAGAATAGAATTATTCTATACCAGCAAAAAAGTTGGTTTAAAACAATTCCAATTTGGAATTACATATATGGGATTGTTGTTGTAAACTTCTCAAAGTAAGACCGCAATTAATTTCGGAGTTGTCTTTAATACTGTATATCCTAGATGTTTCAGAGGTGCTAGTGAAATCTTTGATGATTTTCACAGTCAGTATATTTTTTGGATAGTAATTTTTTTTTTGTTTATGTACCCGTTTTATCACGACTTTGTATTATTTTTACGAAACTCATAATATTTTTATTAATTATTTAGCTATTATTCGGAAATATTTATACACAAATTTTGATTAATTACTATAATTGTTATTTAAATGTCCAAAAACTTGTATAGTATTGCCATAAGCAAGATTTTCGGGGATATAAATTTGGACTATCTTCACAAAAGTGCCTACGACACTCTTGTCCCTAGGTCTTTGTGGTGCAGGTTCGGAGCTACCTGGAAAGTAAGTTTGCTGTAGCAACTCCAAGGATTCTGCACTAATTACGGCCCAAGAACCATCCGGTCGTTGGAGGAAATTCGTGGCAATGGGACTTAGAGATAGTACTTTACGCAGCCTAGATGTTTCAGAGGACTCCTGTATTTTACTTATAGCCTCCAGACATTTGTTTTAGCATTTCTTAATTCGTATTTGTTTGTTTTGAGGACTTCCTTGTAGAAGTCCCAGTCCCTAGCAGCTTTAGTTTTCTTGGTTTTCTAACAGTCCTTTCTAATCCCTCGGTGATCGAAGTTAACGAAGACCTATGGCTACTAGGAGGACACACACATAATATTACCTTTTTAACGACGTTGGATAGCTGATTTACTAATGATCAGAAAAGTAGATCTTCCGACACCTTCCAATTCACTAAACTATCCATGTTGGTATCCGAGACAAGTGTAATGTTGTGACACTAATCTGGTCACCTGTATAGTTCGTTAAATTTTGAGCTACAAAGCCTCGTCATAATCAGCTTAGCTTTACTTGTTTATGGTTAACGAGATTAACTCAGCTACCAATAAACTCGTTTCAACCGCTTTTTATGGTACAAAAAAATTATAAATTGCAGGGCAATTAACATTTTGAGTGAGTTAAGTCCGAGAGTTAAATCGGGCAGTTAAGTCTGAGAGTTAAATCGGAGAGTTAAGTCCGAGAGTTAAGCCAAAAATTTGTAAATCATGTGTTAAATCTAGTTAAGTCAGTTATTTAGTGAAAATGGTTCTCGGTGCATTCGATGGTATTTGCATTCGATTGTGTTCAATATAATAACATTCGGTTAATATATTGTAAAATATTAGATAAAATTTTTATGTTCAACTGTCAATACTGAAAGTGAAATTAATTTAATTTACAGTTTGTTTAATTAATTAAAAAAATAAAAAGATCGTTTTATTGTTCAAATAAAAATAAATAAAATAAAAAACCGAAATAAATTTTGTTTCAATAGTGCCGTTTGTTCATATGTTTTTTGCTCAACTAAGGGTCGCAAGTTCCTCTCCAGTGATGCAATTTATAGACTAAGTGCAATGTGATATCCAAGTGAACTATAATCATAATATCGCAAATTGAACTCAAAATGTTATCAAACTATATTATGTAATAATAGAAAATGTGTAATATAATAAAAGATAATAATAATAAATAATCATAAATGTTAATAACCGTAATAAAACACCGAAGATAATCATCAATCAGTGAACGCCAAAACTAAAAAAAAGCTCATTCATAAAAAAAACCACACGTAATAATAATCATCTGGGTGTGGCATTTACAACGATCATAAATCTGCATAATATGATACTCAATAATAACAATTTGAATAAATAAAATCCGAGTAAACAAAATCAACATACGTTGGCCATATACGTAATTTTAGGATGCACGAGTAAATTGGAGTACCATGACGTGAGGTCCAGTTATAACATCAGGTGACATTATTTATCAAGGGGATCGCCGTCCAAAACCATCATTGGTTGATAATTAAAACCGCAAGTTTTTCATTTCCTGTATTTTTTTTATTATATAACCATTTTCTTTCTCTTTCTTTTATTTTTAAATATTTTATATTATATAAATTTTTCTGTTGGTTTCTTATTTTTCGAAATTGCAATTTTTCTGTTTCTTTTCTGTAAAATTAACTAATTATATTCTGTAAACATGGATGTTCTTCTTTCTTGTTCCTCTGCGATTGATGTAGAAACCATGAAGTACTAAATTGATAAGAAGGGGGTGTGATAAAAGTAGTAGCGCTTTAGTTTTGAGAGGTGATTGTGTGGTTGCAATATTAATTACTTATGTGGTCTCAAATTTTTATATTATTTACTACATCCTTTTTTTTATTCGCGATTAATACTAGATTGTTGTGGCCTTGGATATACTCACGACCGTACTGAATTTCTGTGAACAACCTTCATCATACTAAGGAGCAAATTCAAAACTCGCGTACGATGAGGATTGTTACAATGTCTAGTACTTCCTGAATATTTCTCGTTATCTACGTTGGTTTACAGCCAATATTGCCAAAATTGTATGATGTGAGTTTACATTACTTCCCAGGATGACTCCAATTTTTTGTTTTTCAGACTCCTTTAATGAGCTTGCTAAAATGTCAGGTGGGATATCTTTCCCATTATGTGGAAGGTAAGCTTATATTAGCTGACCATCCATCGCAATGCTTGTTGTGACCATATCTGAGATACTGTAATTTAATAACAGAAAGATATTCAGATTAGTTTTAACAAGAAAGCAGGAATGAAATGTACCTTCCTTCTTCGTGTATAGCAGTATATATTTAAAAGTCCTAGGTCCA
This sequence comes from Nephrotoma flavescens, assembly GCA_932526605.1. Taxonomy (NCBI): domain Eukaryota; kingdom Metazoa; phylum Arthropoda; class Insecta; order Diptera; family Tipulidae; genus Nephrotoma; species Nephrotoma flavescens. The sequence continues at coordinate 189,940,089 of OW052222.1, read as the reverse complement.
AGTACTCGGTTACTAATGAACCATTGATCTAAGACAATGATCTCTTCTCCAGCCAAAGCTGCCTTGAAATGAAAGAGATTAATCTGCAAGAACCTCGAAATTATTGGTAAGTAATGGTTTGCTCCATTACTTCAACAACCACCACACTTATCGGCACTTTCAAGAGCTCACCCTAATTTTTATAATAAATCTTGAGTGTGACTGTGCTGAAACCATGGCTAATTAAACCATTAGTTCTCCCTCCTCCTCGGCTCTCTATACCAAGTGATGCACGCATGCGTAGAGTCGGTGGCAAGAGATTTCTAGTAAGACGGTTAAATTTATTCGGTGGTTAAAATCGGCTGGTCAGCAGCGAGAACAATGTATAATGCCGAATACAATAGGAGTTTAAGTAGAAGGGCTCTGCTCGCTAAGTTAGTAACATATACCATATTGTATAGATGGCCGACCCTCACCCGTCATGATTACTTCGGAACCTACTTTTATAGTGTAAGACACCAAGAATCACTGAACTGTTATATACGAAGTGTTGGATACTGTAGCACTTGCTTTTCGAGTACGAATGATTTACAGAGGTCAGAAAGAGTATTGGCATCTGAAAACTGATGAAATGCCTGAGCAAATCTGTTTTACTTGTTGTGGAAAGGAAGGGAATTAAGATAATTGGAAAGAAGTAGAAACCCAGTAAAGTGGTAATTTTAGCCGAGTTGTAAAGCCCTAGTGAATTGGTCATTAACATAAAACGGTTAGGCTTCTTTGGTAAAATTAGATGTATATGAAGCTAGCCCAGTACTAAGGCTGTTTTCCAAACACCGACTTATTTGTGGACACCGACTATTTCAAATAAGTGACCTCGCGAGTAGACTTATTTGAAAAGTACGTCTACACAGAAATGTCTCCAAAAATGTGTCTTGACTAAATGTAATCATCGAGGAATAAATATATAAGAGAAATCAAGTAGTGCAAATTTTATAAGCCAATTTTTCCGAGGTTAATCTTATTTTATAGTTTTGATATATCTATATACATAAATTTAATTTTTTTCTATATTCAATCCATACATACGTATCTTATAAACATATCGGCATCGTTATTTTATAGCTAATCGTTCTTGTTAGGCTTATCCGCTTATCCAGATTGCCAATAGTAAAAATGATTACCCTCGGAATGTCTACATTAGTCCTCTTAAGTATATTTAACATGTCAAGGATTTTTTTTCATCCATATAATATAAATTGCGTTTTGTTTTTTGGTATTACGTCACAAATAATTCGGTGCAATGGCCCTTTTCCAATTACTTACTTATTTTTGTAGACGTACTTATTCAAATAAGTAACCTCGTGAGGTGACTTATTTGAATAAGTACGTCTACACAGAAATGTCTCCAAAATTGTGTCTTGACTAAATGTCCCAATATGCAATGCCGACGGAATTCCATTTACATTCGCGTTCTAAAACCACACTGCTTCTATGATGGAAAGAACCATGTGTATGACGCGGAAATTCGTACTCCCCGCCAAAGAAAAGTGTCACAAAAATTCCGGTGTCGGTGTGAATCCCAACTAAAAAGAGAAAAAAATCACAGAAACAAAAGTGGAAAAATTGCACACTGGGATATCCCCAGTATGCAATTTTTCCACTGTGTGGAAAAAACTGCTCAAATTCGAAGTAAATTCCGTACTACAAAATATCAAAGACACAAAAATATTGATTTTGGGCAAAAATAATTGTTTTTCTCTTTCTATTTCGCGGTAATATATTTTCGTTTTATAAGTTTCGATTGTATCTTTTATTTTCAGTTTCTTCTGACAAGTCGACGTGCACGGTTGCACTATTGTTTTCATAAAGTTAAATACTACAGAGTGAATGATAGCAGCTGTCAAGTGAGTCAAATTCGGAGGGTAAAAGAGAAAGCATATAAATCAACGGGTCGTATTTAGAATTTGCTCGATTGAAATTTAAAACTTCTCAAATTCCCAATTATTTTTATTCGAATATAGTACGCATTAATTGTTTTTATTTTCGATAAAAAAATTATACTTATAATATTCCAAAATAAAAAATAATTATGAATAGAAAAACACGTAGAATATGTACGTAGTAATAAGAGAAATGCGACACTGGTAATATAACATATGTTTACAAACACACACACAAAATGAAAAACCCCACACCGAAATCAAAATTGTTTACTTAATTTTCTCTGATTTATAAATTAAATAATGGATAAATTTATCACAAATCACGTTTTTCTTAACATAATTTACATTTTATTTTATATAAACACTTAGTAAACTTACTGATGGTAAGATACGCCTTTTTGAAATTTTTTTATGCGTATTTTAACAATTTTTGACAATACACTTCATTTCAATTAAAAGTTTGTAATTTTTTTTATCAAATGTTGCACTACCACGCACTACTACATAAACCACTAAATATTTTTATTATTTTAATGTATTTGAATTAATAATTTTTTAAGCACAAATTTAAGTCGTCACCATAGGTTGTCACTGCGCACATAAATAAACATCTGATTTGGGGTTTTTCGTTTTGAAATATGAGTAAGCCATATGCTTTTTTATATAACCATCCTTCACCAACGTGCCTCAAATGAAATAGCAAATATTATATGCTTCTTTATATGGGGGAAAAAACATTTCTACTCTGTGTAGTATAACTCTATTATTGTTTTGTATCTTCAGTTTTATAATCGCACTTGAGAATATAACGCGACATTACTTGTGCTTGTCGCGATTTTTATTATTTATTATGTTAACTTGTGTTTTTCGGTGTATTATGTTAATACATACCTTAATAATAATTCAATTACGTGTTTGTGTTATGCTTGTGACCAATAAGTTTGGTTGTAAAAAGAGGTAATCAAATAATTTTAAAATGGCGTTTTCTTGCAATGATAGAAATTTCCGATTTTTATTTTTCAAGGTTGTGCTTGTTGATGTACAATTGGATGCGCGTACAAGTATACTATTGCAATTGAGTTAAAAACACATCATTATGGTTCCGGTACAGTAACTTTACGTGAAATGACATGAAATCCGTCGTGAGATGAAACATATTTAGTTGGTTTAATTGAAGCTGCAATTGGATGCGCGATTCATGCCAAATGTGTTACAATTATGCCAAAGGATATTCAATTAGCAAGACGTATGCTGAACGTGCTTAAAATTTAATTTATAAAATTTTTGTTATAACATTAATTTTGTATATTTATTTGAATAAAAAATTAATATTTATTTTATTATAAATGGAAAATTTTGTTTTATTTCGGATAAGAATTATTATTTGTTCCAATTGGAAAATATATACAAACACGTGCTTTTTGTTTCTGTGATTTTTTTCTCTTTTTAGTTGGGATTCACACCGCACCGGAATTTTTGTGACACTTTTCTTTGGCTGGGAGTACGAATTTCCGCGTGATACACATGGTTCTTTCCATAGAAGCAGTGTGGTTTTTGAACGCGAATGTAAATGGAATTCCGTTTCATTGCATATTGGGATATGCCGTTTTTATTTTCAAATCTAGTGACAACGCCTAACATGTCAAGAATTTTTTTCTTCCATATAATAGAAATTGCGTTTTGTATTTTGTTATAACGTCACAAATAAGTCGGTACAATGAATTGGAATGACATGCGGTCGGTCATGTCTTTCCAACTCATTGAATAAAGATGGCGTCAAATAAGTCAATAGACCTGTTTACTTATCTGTCAAATATAAACGTCAAAATTATCTGTAGGCCAAACATTCTTGTAATTAAGTTGTAGTTGCCACATTTTTAAAACTATATTCAATTAAAGTGAAAAATATATTTGTTATTGCATTTTATTTTGTTATAAAATATATTTTGTATTGATTACTAATTTAGTTTAATTTACTAATAATTTAATTTATTTTAATATCACATATATATAACATATATAATTAAATTAAATTTAATTTAATTTAACTAAAAAAGCAAAATTCACAAACCATTACGGTTTTAATAGTTTGTGTGGCCTACTGGTATAAACAGAACCAGAGATACAGCGACAAGATACAACGCCTGTCAAATTAAAATACACATAAACCAAAGCATGCTAACACAACCAATGTCGCTTGCGACGACGACATTGTCGCCGAATGTTTTTTAGAATCTATTCTAATTTTGTCGCCGGCGCTGCAGTACTACCAATATAATACCCCGTTTACACCAGTAGAATAAAAGTATGTAGCAAAAAAGTATGTTGGTGTAAACTCAAACTAAAATACTTTATCACGTACTATTTTGCTATTAAAGTATAATAGCTATCAAAAAAATATTAAAATTATAGTCGTGGTTTAAACTCTACTTTAATGTTATAATACTTTAATTTTGTTTATTATTTTTTTCAAGTGGCCGGTAAAGACATTTTTTATTTCGATATACATTTCCATTTGTGATATTAAACAAAAAAAATTATATTTGTCAACAAAAAAAGTAATATAGTATTATAGTATGGGTTTACACCGCTTGCGATGTAAACTGGCCGGGTATTATACTTTATTAGCAAAAAAGTATTATACTATTAAAGTAGTTCTGGTGTAAACCCAGTATAAGTTTCAGATTATTATGTTGGTAAACATTTTTTACAACTGTTTTTAAATGAATTTCAACCAAATCTGAATGTTGTACACAATGTTTTGTGTAAAAAAATTTAAATATAGTCGATAAAAAGATAAATGAAATATTTAAGGTTTATTTGTTATTATTTTTCATGTTTTGTCGCTTCAACGCTGACGCGCTTGTTGTGTTTACCCAAGCGACATCGCCAGCAGACAAATGTATTTTGCCGTTGTATCTTGTCGCTGTATCTCTGGTTCTGTTTATACCTTACAGATAATATTTTATCTGTTAAATTGTTTTAAGTAAACAGTGCTGACATGTTCTACCATCACAATTTTCGATACTTTATCGAAGTTTATTTCTCGTTTTCCTAAACAAAAATGGACAACTGTTTCATTTATGAATTATTTCTTTCCTATTGCTATCACAACCTACTAGTACAAATGCGAACAAATTGTCTTTCTCTAATTTCGTTCAAGTATCGAAAACAAATTATTTCGTGATAGAAATGGAGTAGAATATCACAATTTTTCAATCTAGCAACCTGGTAAATGATATAAAATGTGAAATAGTATCACATTTTATTCTAAAGAAGCGAGACATAATCTTCGATAAAGTATCGAAAATGTGATGGTAGAACATGTCAGCACAGGTCAATTGGCGTATTCAGCACACTGAGATCTACTTTTGAGATACCCTACGATGTAGAGTACTTTCACTTGTGGATGCAAAATTTATGGGTCCCGGTCGAAATTGCATATTTTAAAATGACATTTTTAAAAACGACATTACTCAAAACTGCATAAGGTACAAAACGGCATAAGGTACAAAATTGCATTTTTCAAAACTGCATATTTCAAAATGGCATAAGGTACGAAAGGACATAGGTACAAAACGGCATTTTTCTAAAAGGCATTTTTCAAACCGGCGTTTTCTAAACTGCAATTTTTAAAAAGACATTTTACAAAATGGCATTTTTTAAAACGGCATTTTTCATAATTGCATGTTTCAAAACGACATATAGGTACAAAACGGCATTTTTCAAAACGGCATTTCTTAAAACGACATTTTTCAAAAAGACATTTTTCAAAACGGAATTTTTCAAAATTTAATTTTTCGAAACGACATACATATAGGTACAAAAATTTAGGTGAAGAAGAATATTATATGCATACTAAATCTCATATAATTTCTAATCTCCATGAAGGTATATACCTTTCTTATAACATACTAAACCTTTTATATAAAACATGTAGGAGAAATTTGTCATAATCAATTTCATTTCATCAATTTTATTGTAAATTCAACCATACCATAGAAACAAAAACGTCGTTTTGAAAAATGCATTTTTGTGCCTATGCCGTTTTGAAATATACAGTTTTAAAAAATGCTATTTAGAAAAATGCCGTTTTGAAAAATGCTGTTTTAACCCTTATGCCGTTTTGAAATATGCAGTTTTGAAAAATGGTATTTTGTACCTTTTGCAGTTTTTAAATATGCCGTTTTGAGAAATGCAATTTTAAAATATGCAGTTATGAACGGATCCCAAAATTTATATGTATATTGTTTTGGGTTTGTGTCTTAGGTTTGTTGTCAAACTTGACATAATTTCACAGCACTATTGTTGTTCTGTATTTCTCATAAATCTAAAATATGCATAAAATAATTAAAAATGTGATGATGTTAGAAGAGTTGGAAGATATTCCAAAAAGAAACAAAGGTTGAATAAAACAAGAAAAGTGAAGACACAAACCAACAATATCTATCATTATGTAGACACAAAATTGTTACTTCACTAAAATGTGAGACTATATCTACATTTTTTTAGTGAGATATTTTGCATCCAGCACATGAGATATGTGAGTGCTACTTTTTTAGTGAGATCTTAATGTGCTGGATACGCCCATTAAGTCTGTAATAAGTCGGCGTTTGGAAAACACCCTTAGGCCCTGTTCCAAACACCAACTTATTTGCTTATACCAACTTATTCAAATAAGTCTGCTATCGAAGTGACTTAGTTTGAAAGCAGAAACTTGTATGATCATGTAAACATAAAAAATTCAACGGATTATCAAAAATTATTAATAACTTTCAAACATTACCTAGTGATATTCCATTTAATTAATAACTATTGATACCATATTGTCTTAATAAATTAATATAATTAATAGATTTTAGGGGTATAAAAAAATTGTGCCTTGTTCGCGCTTCTCCAGGAACAAAAATAAATTTTCATCGTGTTTTAATAATATTAACAACACATTTTATGTTTTTATTTATGAAATAATTTATTAAAACAAATTGTTTTTTGTACATTTTATTTTTTTTATTTTATTCTTTAATATCAAATTGAGAACGACTTGAACTTGACCGAATTATTCAAGATGGCGTCAAATAAGTGAATAAAGCCTTTATTCCACAATGAAACATATTTTTCAGTAAAAAAAGAGCGAGATAAAAATATAATTTCGCCACGTAACCAAAACGAAACAAAAAAAAATTTCAGTAAAATTTACTGGGGAAAATGTTGCCATAAAAATGATGAAACTCATTACTTTTTATGGCAACAATTTTTTGTCTTTGTCACTCTAACGTAATTTTAATATGTATACTCTCCTCTTTTTGGTTTCTCAGTATTTTTTACTGGAAAAAATTGTTTCACTGTGGAATCCACGTATAAGTTTGAAACAAGTCGGTGTTTGGGAAAGAGCCTTAGCCCGAAAATCGAGATGGCAATACTAAACTAGCACTATCGTGAGAGCTTACTATCCCAGCACGAAAAAATTTCGCTATCGCGAAAGTAAACAGCGTCATGATACACTCTCATGACATTTATAACATTCAGCCTGAAATTATAAAATTAATTTATGTATTTCTAAGCTATACGCTATAATTAATGGGCAACTAAGATAGTCCAACCTCAGCTGAAAAACATAATGCTTTTGAAAGTTTTGACTACAATCTAAGAGATTTTTAGAAAAACTGTAATTGGAATTATCAGAATATAGTCGATTAAATCACGCTTCAAAGCGATTACCGAGCACTTAATATATACCACCCGATTCGTTGAAGTTTTGTATCTAGATCGATCAACAATAATGATAATTCGTTGAATTATCTGGATAAAGTCGTTTGTATCTCGTCTCAGACAGAATTTTTCTTGAAATAACTTAGTATTGTCGTCGAAACTTCAACGAATCCGTTGGTATATGTCAAGTGCTCGTATTCAAGCGACTATATTCAGTTAGTTCCAGATAGAATTTCTCTGGAAATATCTCAGTTTTGTAATGAAAACTTCATTGAATCCTGTGGTATGTGTCAGGCGTGAGGCGATATTCAAGCGACTATATCCAGATGGGATTTCTCTGGAAATATCTCAATTTTGTAGTCAAATTTCAACGAATTCGGTGGTATATGTCAAGCGCTCGTGTATCGTCTGTGAGGTGATATTCAAGCGATACCCAAACAATTCCACTTAAAACTATGTTATTTTTTTTAAATTTTTTATTTGAATATTTGATCTATTAAAGTTTTGCTTCGATATAGAGCAAAATAAATTTTTAAAATTTTGTGTTTCGTTAAAATGGTTTATTTTCATTTTTTTAAGTTATGTTGCCCTCAATCTGTTACTAAAATTAAATTTTGCTATAAAAAACAAAGAAAAGTTGCTATTTTTGTCGCTCTAGCGTAATTTAAATATGCTCTTCTCTTTCCGGTTTCCCAGTATTTTTTACTGAAAAAATTTGTTTCACTGTGGAATCCACGCATTACTAACTAAACCGTCAACATACAAATATGGAACCAACAAAATGTTAGAGATTTGATTATTTTTTAGACCACCCATTGTTGAACAACAAACAAAATATTTTTCTGATGACTTTCCATTTTATCCAATTTGTGCCGAAATCTTTCCAAAGTAATTGAATTACTTTACAATATGGATATGGATATTGTGGTGTGTATGCCAGCCACATCTATATTGACACAAATAAAAAACCACAACAAAAAACCAAAAAACGATAAATTGACATCCGAACATAAAAAAGGATGTGCTGCAATTTTCTTTAATTTTCCGTTTTTTATGATAATTTTCGCACAATAAAAACCCAAAAAAAAAAATAAAATTTCGGCATCACACAAAATTATGGTCACGCTGGGAGAATCTCACACACCATCCCTCGGATAAACAAAAAATTGGAAATATGCTATCGAGAGAAATATACTCTATTTGTGGTCATGTATACGACTCTAAACAGTACACAATATTCTGTAAACATACACACGTGTCTGTGTATATCTTCACAGAGTATAGTGTACAGAGCATATTTGTATGATTTTGCCACATAATTGCAAATGATGAGTGGGGGGAGGAGGGGGGGGGGGGGGTTCTTCGCTCTGAATATCTATATTTTAGAGATGCCGCATAAAGAAATAAAATTCAGTCGTTTTTTTTTATTGCAAATAGTCGAAAAATCCATTAAATATGCAAAACTTGATTTGATATCATTAGAGGACCGCCTCTTTTCTTTAAAGCAGCAGCAATTTTAGCTTTTTCCATGAAAAGCCATACACACAAAAAATAATACGAATTCAAGAAACTCACAATAAAAAAGGACAATACACGAACGACTACATACACAACATTTCATAAATTGGATAATAAATTTTCATCGCAACAGAAAGGATGATTTTCCAACTCCACCCATAATTTCCCTTGTATGATTTATGGCCAGTAAATTACATGAGTGCACACAAAAATATTATGATTGCTGTGAACACGTCATAAGTCTTCTAGTGCTGCTGTACTGTAAATAAGATGATTATCTTCTCTCATATGCAGCCATCTACCGGATGGAAGTAACAACTTATCTATATACAAATTATGATTAATTAATGGGTTTTGTGATTTTTATTGAAATCAGCAGGATATATGTATACCACGGTCGGAAAGAGGGGTGGTGGATAATCATCATAATTCATTCAAATTTTTATATTTCTCGGTTTGCTGTAAAAGAGGGATGAATACAACAACAACAACATCGCGATATTTTAATTTTTATGTTAATTTTTTTGCTGTGTACTTAATTTAATTTTACGAGGATTATTATTATTTATTATTATTATTATTATTATTATTATTATTATTATTATTATTATTATTATTATTATTATTACCGCTATTCTGTTGATTGACGTAGTTTAGAATCGATTACGGAAATGTGTATGAACAGAACGGGTATACTGCTTACATTTTTTACTAATTCGGTTGTTGCGATACTTTATTTAATTTTCTCGTGAAGCGAGAAAGTTTATATTTTGGCAGGCGGAACGAAACTAACACAAAAATATTTATAAATACAAATTTGATATAAAAAATGGTTTTAGTGTATTCCATGGATAAATTTTGGAGCTAAGACAGGAGAGCACAGATTTTTCAACTATATTATGGATTGTTTTTGTGAAACAAGAAGAAGCGACAAGAGTCATCAGCAGCGGCAGTCTTCCACAATCAACAGTAGCCAAGTATGTAACATCAATGTGTATTACGTTGTAACTGCTACAACACATCCTTGCAAGTAAAATCACTATGCCGATATGTTTATAAGATACGTATGTATGGATTAAACATAGAAAAAAAATAAATTCGTGTATATAAATATATTAAAACTATAAAATAAGATTAACCTCGGAAAAATTGGCTTATAAAATGTATGTACACTACTTGATTTGTCTTATATGTTTATTGCTCGATGATGTAATACATGCGGTTTTTTTTTAATCTAGTAGCAACGACCAATACGTCAAGAAAATTTTTTCTTCCATATAATAGAAATTGCGTTTTGTTTTTATGTTATTACGTCACAAATAAATCCGTACAATGAATTGGAACAAATTGACTGACTTATTCAAGATGGCGTCAAATAAATCAATAAGTCTGAAATAAGTCGGTAATTGGAAGGGGCCTTAGCATCGATATTTAAAAGTGTCTAAACTGGTTCGTTTCTTTAATAAACATGAGTACCAAAATTTTATATGATTCGTTTATTAAACGTTACTTATATTGTTTATATGTGTAAAATTAATTAATAATTTTATCATTTTTCATTATTTCTCTTCTAAACATTGCATATTATAATAAAATCAATCCCCACTTATCTTGGACACAATTTTTATTTCGTGATTTGCCATCTAGCGACCTTTAATTTTTCCAAAAATAATCGGGATTGCGGCGTAAATACAAATAAATTCATCGTTTGATGTAATTTTTCGATCGATAAAAATCGCAATTATTATCATTTTTTAACTAACTTTTTCATTTTCTACGTCATTTCAAGACTAATCTTGATAATCTTGTATTAATAGCTCGATTTTATGTTTCTTAACACCTTGATGCAAAATTTTTTGCTGTTTAGAAGTAAAATATTGAGAAAATTGATTTGAGCGTTTCAAAAAAACGATAAACTTTGAAACCTAACCCTATAGACAAACTTAACATTTTATTGGGATAATCATGTATTAATCGATCAATTATACGTCTAAGTTCATACTAAAGAAAGAATTAGGCCAATTGGTAATATATAATATTATATGGTATCACAAGTTGAGTATCATGCAGCCTTAAGTCAATAATAATAACGAGATTATACTGAGTCTATATAAAAAAAACATCCAACCACGTGGATCGAAATAAGCAATGACATTCTACACAACCAAGTAAAGGAGTCGCACAAGCAATACGCCAGATTGAGCGGGAAGAGAACGATATATCGGAAAGATTCATCAAGAAAGCATACGAATCATAAAGGAGCGTCAAGTGTCGGTATATGTATGCGCATGCAGATTGGCACACCTGAACTTACGAAAGAGCTCTAGAAGGTAGCTTTTCCAGAACACTTGCAGGCCAGAACAATGATACAAAGTGTTACTGTACGAGCTTCAGGATATTGTATCAACATCTTCAAGCATTATGAGAAGCGTCCTCATAAGAATAGAAGTTTAACAACATGTGTATTGTGAAGATCAGAATGCTGTACGAGCCTCACTATCTCAAGCTACAAGCGACATTAAACATGTTGTAGATGAAAATGCCTATATATACTTAGTGTTGGATAACTCAGAAGTTATTTCGATGTAGTCCAGTAGTTGCCTTTATGACCACACCTTATCGCAAGAATTACTGTAACAGTCCCCTTAGATCAATTGGGGCAAATTGATATGGAGCATGAGAAATAAAAATATATTCCGGATAAGACAATGGAGGAAGCTGTGTTCCATCGGGCACAGCAAGTCATTTCGTGACAATACGACAGCGACCACGTTTTTGTGACCTTCCACATGTTGTAGGTTTGTCGTAAACTGAGCGATATAGTCGAAGTGCCAAGTCTGCTGCAGACACTTTTGGCTCGGGTTAACCAATGTTTTAATTAGGGGTTTATGATTTGTGTACCGGCATTCCAGGAAATAAAGAAAATGGTTTATGGATAAGTAAATAGCTTGTAGCTCTCTGTCAAAGGTAAAATATTTTTATGGTCCTCCAGCACTACCGGTTGCATCCCAATAAATGGTATAGCGTGTATCGCTATCATAATGAGAAAACACTGCTGAATTGGCAAGTGCTTCTGTAATTTTGGTGAATGCCTCGTTGTCATAAAGAGGGCAAACTGTAGAAAGCAACTTGTCAATTGTGTGTTAAATAAAATGTCAAAAAAAAGTTTTTCAAAATTTTTTTTTGGAATAAAAAGAGATATCTTAATGAAATTTTCTATTGACATTTTATTTAACTGAAAGTATACAAAAAAAATTTTTTAGATTTTTTTTAGTCCACTGTCGTCTGCTACAAGGGTTTTCCAAAAACACTGAAAATTCGCGGCGTCCACCATAACTGCAATAAAGTTAGCCGAAAGTTTCCAACCGAAAGATAATGCAGACAGTGTCTTGAATACAGCAAAAATCAGTCATGAACTCGAATTTAGGAAAATTTAGGATCGAATTACATCAAGGAGAAATTATTTCAGTTTATAGGAATTTAAAAATCGATAGGGGCGAGAGTATAAAGAGAGTTTAAAAATAGTTAAGACACTATCTGCATTATCTTCCGGCTGGAATCTTTCGGCTAACTTTAACAAGGTATAACTGCTCTCAGGCTGAGAAACGTCCAAAAAAACGGGGTTTTATTCAGCATTAAATCGCCCTTGGAATGAACTAAAAACAGAAAAATTGGTTGAAAAATAAAAACATGGCGGCATTTTTCGAAAATGCAGCTTTCCCCCCAAGATACATTACTTGATATACGATGTTCTATATCTACTATTTGTTGGGTCTATATGTCATAATCATACTTAAACGCACAAGAAATTTGGGGCAAGTCTGAAAGGGATAGAGGATGTAATTTGGTATCATGTACTAGAAAATCCGAAATTTTTCAAAATAAATTAATAGAATGTTCTGTAACTTCTGAGTTACCCACTTTTCCATCGATCCCACTATGTTTATTAGATAGGTCCTAATCTTAGGTAAGCCCAGGTGAGAATGGGTACAAAGGGCCGAATGTCAAAGTGCCGAATGTCGAAGGGCCGATTGTCGAAGGGCCGAATGTCATAGGGCCGATTGTAGAAGTGCCGAATGTGTCGAAGGGCCGAATGTCGAAGGACCGAATGTCGAAGGGCTGAATGTGTCAAAGGCCCGAATGTCGAAGAGCCGAATGTGTCGAAGGGCCGAATGTATCAAAGGGCCAAATGTCGTATTTTTTTTTGTTTTTCGAAATATAATTTTTTAAATTTGTTATTTATGGAATATTTTGCAAATTTTTTTTTATTAAACATAAATGAATTTATTTATTTAATATTTTTCATCTTTGGATATTCATGAAATTCTACGTATCCAGTCAGCACATTTTGGTGAAAGAAAATTTTGGCATACGCCACCTAAGACATTCGGCCTTATGTATAAAAAAAAATTAAATTAAATAAAAAAATTAAAAAAATATATTTCTAAAAACAAAAAAAAATAAATTCGGCCCTTCGACATTGGGCCCTTCGACATTCGGCCCTTTGATATCATACCGATATTACGTACTCAGAGTATTTCATTTATTCGTCTGGTATGTGCCTCAAGGTAGCCACTGGTATTTTATTTGCAGACGACATGAAAATATTTGCTAACATTACATGTGAATTAGACCGTGTTCTGTTTCAGCGGGACTTGAACATGTTTAATTGCGATTGGTGTGTTACAAATTATATGTTTTTGAATGTGGATAAATGCCAAGTAATCACGTATTGTAGATCCAAGTCTCCAATAGTTTTTGTTTACTCTTTAAATGACTTAATTTTGAATAGAGTTAATATGAATAAAGATTTGGGGGTTATGTTTAGATCTGATTTAAGGTTTAACTCGCACATCGACGCGATGGTTAATAAAGCCTATTCAATGTTGGGATTTATTAAACGAAATTCTAAAGATTTTCACGACTCTGACTATTAAGTCACTGTACATCTCTTTTGTTAGTTCTCTAACGTTCTCTAAGGATGGTATCCGTTCTATTATGTCACTATAAGAGAATTGAGAGTATACAAAAGCAGTTTCTGTTCTGTTATTTGTTCTCAAAAAATTACCTTCTTTACAGCGCGACGAATATAATCTCTCACTTTACCTTGACGGTTGCCGTTTCCTGAGTCTTCAGTCACTAGCTTCTAGGCGTACATGTGCCGATGCTAGTTTTGCACGACATATTATTTATGGTAAAGTTGATTCTGCTGATAACATACTTTCACTCTTTAATATTTATGCTCTTCAACGCACGTTACGCCCATGTGAGTTTATTCGTACTCCAACTGCCAACAGTAACCACAGCTACCATGGTCTTTCAACATACGCGTGAAATACTCTATCCTAAGTACAAAAAAAAAATTAGCAATGGTTTAGGAAAAATTTCATGCTCCACACAAGCATGAAATAATTCCTAAAAAAAATACTTAGTAGTATTCTGTGTGTGTTAGTAGTATACATCGAACAAGAAAACATTTAGGCGAACTTATTTTTAAAATAAGAAAAAAATTCTTAAAAACGGAAAGTAAAATTATTTGTTTAGTTAGCGGGGTAGATACTCGCTCGGCTAGCAAGCAAGCAGTTTGCTAGCCAAAATCCTGGCCACTCAATCAATTTTACTAAGGAAATGCGAATTTCAAATTATGTTTTTCATAAAATTCTTGTTTATTTTTGCGATTGCTCAGTTACATATGCGGCTTCAAAAAATGAACAGCTAGTTTCTGTATTGTTTTACTGTGCAATTGCAAAAATAAACAAAAATTTTATGAAAAATATATTTAGCGTCTTACTTTGGGAATTTTACAACAACAATGCCATACATTTCATTCCAACCAGAATAGTTTCATGCCAACTTTTTGTTGGAATAGGAATAAAATTATTCTACGCAAAGTTAACCTATTGACCACTAGAGCAACTTTTTCGAAAATTATTGTTTTATGGGTTGGCGTCTTGACAAGAAAAGTCAATTTTAAATTTGTGAACAATAAAATAAATTAGATTTTTTTTTGTTATCGCATAAAGAACCAAACGATATAAATCAATGATACAAAAAATTAACTCCGATGTTAAATTAATCTGAAAAATAAGACATATTTACGAAGAAAACGAATTTTATATTTTCATAAATATTAGTTATGACATAAAAGTAAAACGCATGCTTCGTTTGATTTTATTTGATTTTTGTACCAACCGATAAAATTATTACAAAAATCGCTTGGCTCTTACTTTGGGCACAAATTTCATTCCTATTCGAATAGGAATAATATTTCCCAAAGTAAGACCACAATTTTAAAATGGAAATTTTCTTGGTAAAGTTGATTGTGTAGCCAAGATTTCGGCTAGCAAATTGCTTGGCTACATAGCCGATCGTGTAGATACCCAATTATTTTAATCAATTCATCATAAATTTATAAAGAAAATAATTAAGATTAATTAATTTGAGTACAAATCGAGTAAATGTAGTTGACAATTTTCAAGGAATACTACTTCAGATTTTGAGGAGGATTTTCAGATTTTTAGGATGGATGATTTTCAGAATTTTATCATAGTTGTGGAATGGCCAAACATGGCAAAGAAGAATGATTTTGTGGCTTGATCAGTTAGATATTTTGATTATTGTTTTCAGTATTTTGCCGGATCTTCGGGCCAAAATCGAGAACTGAGACTTTTATTTGAATTTGAAATTTTTGATTCACTCTAATTTTCTTGATTTAGTGATGATTTCTGTAAAAATCGTATTTTGTATCATTTCTTTCTCACTTTAGCTTTCATATTCTTGGATAACTGATAACTGATTATTCGAAGATCGTCGTCCCGCCAGCGTCAACTAGGTTTTCCTCTGTAACGTCCGCCTACTAGTTGCTGATGCCTTTCTTATCATTCGTTGTGATGAAGATCGCACAAGGTGGCCTAGCCATTTAACTCGGTTGGATATAATAAATCTGATAATATCGCAGACCGTGAGGAAATGTTTTATTTCATAATTCGTTCAAATTCAGTACTCAGTAAGTTTTTGGCCCAAACTTGAATTTTATTGGTCCAAACAGATCGAGCGACCTTTCTTTCAAAAATAAATATTAAACTTTCTCGAACTAAACTAGAAGATTCGATTTCCAGCCACTGTGCGTTCTTTTATATCTGTCTTGATATCGTCCGTTGATATTGAGTTTGGCCCGAGAAATTTTAAGTATATCACGTTGTCAAAGTTGTAGTAGTTTGATCCGAGATTTGCAACAGCGATGCTACTTGGGGTTGATAAAAAATTTAATTTGTTGCTGTTGAGTTCGAAGCAATTTTAAGGCTACCAGTCACACCTTAAACATGATAATATAGTGAGCCGCTTGTTACAAAACAGACTACCTAGTATTCCGATGAAGCCGAAAAAATTTTAAACCATATTTTAATTTTAAGATTAAGTTGATCACGTGTATTAAATTTATGTTATATTATTAATTTTAAAATATAATTTGAATCATACTTGTTATTGATTATTGATTAATAATACATATATGTATTAGCAAAGATTTTAATCTTTTACATTTTGTTTCGCCTAAATGTTGTTGATTTTAGTGTATAACTAATCCAAATACACAAGTTTACTTACAATTTATTGTAGGAAATATTTCACTCCAGTCCTTCAACGCGCATCCAACGAGATCTCAACACACTTGCTGAGTATTTTGATTTACACATTTCTCGCAATGCTTTTAAGAGGGCAATCGCTACTCTGGAGTTTTGACTTGGTGTCACCACTGTTGTTCCTTCTCATCTTAATAAATAAATGAATGTAATTAGAAATTGTAATTTATAATTATAAATTGGTGTTAATGGTTTGATTTTAGTGTCATTTTATGTTTTCATTTTGTTTGAATTTGAATTTTAATTATTAATTTCATATAATTTTGTAAATAACGAATTGCATAGACATGCTATGCTGTATGGTAGAATAAATAAATAATCCAAAATTAACCCTAGAAACCAAATTTCATAATGATTGGAATGGCGAAGTTTAGTTCAACGAGAACAAATTTTATCAAAACTCAATTTAAGATCCCTACTCAATAATATTAAGAAGTTTGATCATAATTCGTTAAGAAATGGTCTAAAATAGATGATCTAAGATTTCCAAATACCGAGTTTCTTTACTTCGGAGGTCAACCAATTTGTCAGAAATGCACTTTTGTGATGGAGCTGCCACTTGTGACGAGTATAATCTCTTATTTTCCGTTAACAAATCTCCATTCTAGAATACAGCATCCGGCCATCCGGCGATCGTCTTACTTACAATACACTATTTTAGATAAATCTGCACTAGCACTTACATAAGTCGAACATCGATTATGTCCTTCTTTCCATTTATGGAGGTGTTACACGCGTTCCACTAGAGCCAAACTGGCGTGTCGCGTCACGAAATAGTTGAGAAATTTGATTTTTGAGAAATTTGCAATAACTCGCTTGGGATGTAATAATTACATAGAAACTCTGAAAATGATTCCCATTGGTCTTTCTTCAAAGAACTTGTTCTTTCTTGTTAATTCGTCCACACATTTTGGTGGATCCTTACACAAAATTGGTGAATCCTGCCACAGATAGTCTATAGTACATACAAAAACCAAACGAAGCTTACTAACTCATGCAAATTTTGGGTCATGGCCATTCCGTTACCTTTGAAATTTTTGTTCTTCAGCACTTTGTAATACAATCATTTTACCTATGTTCTGAAAAGTGGGCATTTTTATCAACTTTTAGTATAATCCTTTTACTACACGCGCTCCATAAATCAATTAAAAGGCGCTCGGGCATTACATAACCCAATCCATTCATGCGGAATTCGAATATGATTAGTAAAAACGACCAAATCGTAAGGAGCTAAGGTATAACAGATTGGGATTGAACTTGGTTTGTAATAATGGTAATCAGCGACAATTTTTCTAAATAACTCAACAAGTAACGATTATCGAGTGCTCGACAAGTACACTACTTAACTCTACTCGACTTTCGTTCTCGTGATGTCTCAGGTTAGTTGGTTAGTTTATTTCTAGTCATCAGCTGAAAGTAGTGCAATGAAAGCACCATAATGCTGATAAAACTCACGTATGTGAAGTTATCCCAGAATTCTATCCCAGAAAACAAAATTTTTTAATCAGGCAACACTAACATATCAATAACTAATTTGCTCTTATGTGAAGTCAGCCCAGCCCAGAACTTTTAACAATTTTAATGAAAAAACGGAAAATTATCAAATTTATTAAATTCGATTTGTTTTTCATTTAAAAAAAATTAAAATCTAACGTACATATAAAGAAACTGTAAAATTTTGAGTTGCATAAAGTAATGGAAAATTACAGGCAATGTAAGGAAAAATTTGTTCCGTGGCAAGTTTCCGAAAATGAACTCTTGGCTGGAAATTTCATTGATTTTTATATAATTTTACGTTCCGCTCGATAAATTTAAAATTATTTCGTCAAAACTAAAAATGTCTCAGATTAGGGCTACATGATTTTGAAATGTATATATACACTAAAAAAAGCAATGAAATTCCCAGCCCAGAGTTCATTTTCGGGAACTTGCTACGGAACAAATTTTTTCTTACATTGCCTGTACTTTTCCATTACTTTATGAAACTCAATATTTTACAGTATTTTTATATGTACGTCGGAGTTTAATTTTTTTTTTAAATGAAAAACAAATCGAATTTAATAAATTTGATAACTTTTCGTTTTTTCATTAAAATTGTTAAAAGTTCTGGGCTGGGCTGACTTCACACAAGAGCAAATTAGTTATTGATATGTTAGTGTTGCCTGATTAAAACATTTTGTTTTCTGGGATAACTTCACATACGTATAACACTCTAGGATTCATTTATAGAATATAGTTCAAAATGTTTATTTTAGGTAACAGCCCTACTACGGATTAGTACCAAGCAACGTGATTTCGAAAAATTTAACATGATTATTTCGAAATCTACACCTCCAAAGCTATCCCTTAAAATCGATTTAATTATATATTCTCAACCAGAATCAGCAACGATCTCATTATAATCTAGCGGATCATTGTCATCACAGATAATCACAAACAATACAAGTACGAGTACATACTGTACAGAACATTAACCACACATAAAAAAAATTTAATCAAAAACGACTTCTCGAGTTTTTTTATCAATTGAAAAGATTTTTTTTTTTAATCTCAATACATCTTATAATGTGGAAAACCGTACGACTATCCGAATACAATTTGTAAGAGGGTAAATGATGCTTACGTATGTACATTGTGTACACATTTAAACGACAAACGATCAATTTTTGAGGTCATAACGATATCACAAAACGAGATGACAAAAAATAAAAGTAGAGGAAAATGAAAATATGTACTGTGTGCGGTAACGCCCAAAAATTTTCCCCCGAAGAAATGAAAATTCTGTGTTTTGTAATTTTCTCTTAATTTTCTTTGCATCATTTTTATGTTTATGTTACGCTCGTTATGTGTGATGGTGATTTTCCAAATCGGTTTTATTGTTGTATATTAAGCGGCGATGATTAAGACAAAACCATAAATGGTTGAATATTTATGCTGAGTGGATAAATATTTCTTTTACCAAAATTTTGTGTGGACGGAAAAGGGGGTCGATTTGTCGGTACCGTGAAAAAAACTTATTTTATTGGAAAATTAGAAATACATCTGTTCTAGTTATTATGTGATGTATGGTTTACCTAGCGGCTACAATTTTTTGTTTATGCGTAACCGAAACTAACGACTTTAATTAAATCACAATATGGTGTTTAGTTTTTTTTGTGTTCGCGGCAGTTATCACGACAAACCAATCTATAAAATTACATGAATTCCCGAGCATACAATTGTAGTAGGTAGCTGGTAAATCTCGGATATCACAGCACACTCACAAAACACTGTGTATATACACAGAATATATTTCATCCGACAAAGGAATTGTAAATTTCTTTTCTTCTAAACCGAAAAAATCGTCAAACACAAGGAGTTGAAAAGACAACATCTAATTTACATTTTCATTTGTTCGTTTTTATGACCATATAATGAATAATAATTAAGATGTCTTAAGACGAATTTAAGTAAGTGAAGAAGCCCAAAAGCAAACGATTCAAAATTTGTCGTATTTTAGGTTTCGGTTTCTAATAACTTAATTTGAATTAATTAGAATATTTTTTTTTTTAGTTTGTGGGACGTTGTGATTAATGGATCGATACCGAAGAAGAACAAAGTTGTCGCATATCCAAACGCATAAACATATTTTAAATTTGTTCGTTTTTAATTTTTATTTATGATTAATGATAAGTGACACGGTTTGCATACTAACGGAACCTATTAACATAGTGAAATTTGATAGTTTGTATTATTGACTGGTCTATGATTTATTGTTCTATTGTAAATTGACTATTACGAATAGATAGTTAAATATTAATCGATTGTTAAATTTTTCATAGGCATATAGTAATTGCGGCACATGGGGCATTGAAGTTAGAAAACAAATGTGGAATTCCCCAATTAAATAAATGTTTAAAATTCGAAGCTTTGGGGTTGATATGTCGAATTCCGTCAGCAGATTTATAATGATTGATGGCGAAACATTGCCGAAATACTCAGTGTGGAACGGTAGCCGACATTCTGAAATAAATCTACCACACAGAATAAAAAATGATAAAGAACCAGCAAAAAAGATAAAAGATCTGAGGTCTCCATCTAAATTACATTGATTGTGCTTAATACATTCATATCACATAGGTCCAAATAGTCTTTTGCATTACTCTGTGTCAGTCAAATAGCAAGAACTAGCTTGAAGAATTAAATTAGTGGAAGGATAAGGAACATATTCTAATGGAAATGTATATGAAGATTTCACACGATTTTATCCCACATAATAAAAAAATAGGCAGCACTAATCAAAAATACCAACTTGCTCTTGTGGGAATTTAGCCCAACCCGAAAACTAATGTCTTTAAATACAAAATTAAATTCGTGGCAACTTTGCGAAATTCGGTCTTATAAAAAAAATCGTGTTTGAACTTGACAGATTAAGGCTTTGTGAATTTAAGATGAACACACTTTCATGCCTTACTTTTAGGACAATTGTTTGTTATGTAATTCGTTATTAAAACATTTTTTAATTATATTTTATTTTTAATTGAATATTTTATTTCATTATTTTATTTAACTTATTAAAATAAAACACATTTAAATATCATTAGTATTTTATTATTACACGTAATTATTTAACATGAATATTTATTATTTTAAAAATACTTATTTGTTTAGCAATTGCATCTCAACTGATTTTATGTACAAATTCTACTTAACATCTATTGTAATTACGGTATTGATCTTTATCACAACAACAGCAGATAATCCGTATTCATAATTAATTATTGAAATTATGCGTTACTTAAAATTACCAAATCAGGTGTGCGCAACATATATAACACCACCTTCCTTGAGAGAAAAAAAATAATTAAAATAATATTTATTTATAAATTAGTTTTTAATTATTTTTTTTTTTAAATATTTTACTAAATTTTTCTAAAACTTTACCAAGATTAATTTTTCTATGAATGCCTTGGCGATAGTTTTTGCCTCTTTATTTGGAATGGCTTTTAAAATAATATATTTGCTTAGTTCGTCTTGCAAGGTTAATATGTAACGATTACCTTGATTTGAAAAAATTAATGGACCAACAATATCAATAGAAACTACATTAAAACTACTGCATGGGGTGTCTGTAATCTGTTGTAATTCTTTATGAGATTTTTGATGCTTATTCAGTTTACATGCATTACAATTTGATATGAAGTTCTGAATTTTACTTTTCAATTTAGGATAAATATATTTCTCGCTCAATTTATGATAAAGTCTTGTAACTCCAACATGTCCCCCGATTGAACTTTCATGATAATTTTGTATGAGTTCATTGATAACATTTTCGTCTTTAACCTCAATACGTACTGGAGTAATAGCAATTTTTAGCTTATGTAGTAATGAATTACCGATGTTTTTAAATTTATTAATATCTACTAATTCAAAAATTGTATCATTATATTTTAATTTTGTATGTGTGTACCCACTTTGAATTAATATATGTTCAACTTTTGGAAATGCTCGCTCTAAAGCGAAGTCCACTTCATCTAATGTTTTTACATATAAATTAATGATACTTTTATGCTTTTGGCTTTCTATTGTAGCTACATTTTTATTAAAACCTTCTTCAATATGGAATTCTAATTTTCGATAATTTTTCGTTTCACTTGCAGTCATTGCCGAGTATACTCTTACATCCTCAGACTCTACGAGTTGGGCAGGCTCTTGGAGGTATTGATTTTGCTGAGTAGGTTGTCTTGTCATACTTCTAGTGATGGCGTTGACTGTACATTGTTTTAATTCGTCGCTATCAATTACAATTCGGGGTAATGCATCCGCACATACGTTTGACTTTCCTTTAATGTATTCAACTTCGAAGTCAAATTCTTCTAAATCCAGTCTCATCCTTGTTAGTTTTTACGAAGGATTCTTCATGTTGTATAAGTAGATTAATGATCGATGATCAGTGAAAATTTTAAATTTTCTTCCAAGTAAATACGGCCTGAAATACTGAACTGCTCAATGAATAGCTGTTAGTTCTTTTAAAGATGCGTGTTTATATCTTTCACATTTTGTGAATGATTTCGAAGCATACGCGATGGGTAAATCGTGATCATCTTTCATCTGTGATAATACAGCACCACACGCTGTATCCGATGCGTCGGTTGTTAACCGAAATGGTTTACGAAAATCAGGATATTGCAGTAAAGGAGGTTCTATTAATATTTTTTTCAACATTTCGAACGCTTTTTGGCAGTTTGGTGTCCATTCAAATGTTATGTTTTTTCGTAATAATTTATTCAATGGTTCCGCGATTCTTGCAAAATTTTCAACAAATATTCTGTAGTAATTGCAAAAAGCAACAAAACGACGAACATCATCTGCGGTTTGTGGTATTGGATAATTTTTGATAACTGCGAATTTTGAGGGGTCAGGTAAAATGCCACAATCTGAGATTTGATGTCCTAAATATGTCACTGTTGTTTGTAGGAACTTACACTTTCTTGGATTTAACTTCAGATTAAAATTTCGGAGACGTTCAAATACCTTTACCAAATTTAAATTATGATGTCTCAATGAACAACCGAATACGACTAAGTCATCTACGTACAAAAATGTTGCTTCGGGTGTTAAGCCACTCATTGCAATAGTCATCATCCGCTGGAAACTATTTGGTGACACTTTTAAACCAAAAGGTAAACGTTTGAAATGGTAATGACCTCTGTTTGTAGAAAAAGCAGTTAGTCCACGAGACCCAGGTTCAATTTCAATTTGGTGGAATCCGGCTTTTAAATCTAAAATAGAGAAAAATTTAGCACGGCCCATTTGATCTAAGATTTCGTCGATCCTAGGTAATGGGAATGTATCAGAAATTACATTTTTGTTAATTTTCCTAAAATCCACTACCACTCTCCAATCTTTTATGTCTTGGCAATTTTTCTTCGGAACTAATAGTAGAGGTGAATTATATGGAGAATATGAATTTTCAATAATATCGTCTGTAAGCATTTCCTGAACTTGTCGTTCAATTTCTTGTACATGTGCCTGGGGAATACGATAATTTTTTACATAACTTGGTTCAGCATCATTTAATGAAATATTTTGTTTGTAAAATACATTAGTTGTTAATTTTTCACCGTCTAAGTAGAATATATCTGAAAATTGTTCACAAATTTTTAATACTGTATCTTTTCCATATTCGGTATTTGTATCAAATTCTAATAAATCTCGTAAAATTTGAAATCGATCTTGTAATTTTTTAGCATTTTTATCGGTTTTGTTAGAAGATGTGATTAAATAAACATCATATAACCGCAATGGTGTCATATTGGGTTTCCACAATTTAATTGGTTTTTCATGTAATGTTGTATTTAGAATTTTTACAAATGGTGTAAATTCATTTACAATTGTATTTGCTATGAAAATTCCTGGTTGAATTTCATCGGATAATATTATATACGGTTCATTGACTTGAAAATCCAGACGTCGAACAACTTCGCTTCTTGCTGGTGTTACAATTGAATCGTGAATACGACCATAAAGTGTGATTAAAATTTTATCATTTCTTATTGGAATTTCTAAAATATATGTTGAATAATTAATGGTTGCTTTATATTTTTTTAGAAAATCATTGCCTAAAATACCATCTGTTTCAATAGGAAATTCATTAGGTACTATTTGGAATTCATGTTGTAGCGCAAAAAAATTTTCTAAAATGATTTTACAATTGATTTTACCTAAAGTTTCAACACTACCAGAAGTTATACCTTTAATGATACATTTATGATCACTAGCTATATCATAGAAATTTTCGATTACTGATAATTTTAGAATCGATATACCAGCACCGCTATCAACCATTAGTATTTTTGTATTGTTGTTTGGTGAACATCCTTGAAATTTTACCTTGATAAAATCACAACTTGAAAAATTATTGAAAGTATATAATTCTAACGTCTCTTTGGTATAGCCCCCAACTGCTTTAATTCTTGGTCTTCCTGTTGAGGGCGGAAATCGTTTCCCGCTTCTTCAGCTGTATCTATGACGTGTATTTTCGAGTGATTTTGTTGATAATTAGACTTGTTTTGAAAATTGTTCTTGTTGAAAGAAGACTGCTGAGGATAAAATGTTCGGGTTCTACTTGAATTACCATAATCCTGATTGGCTTTATTGTTATAATTGTTATTATTATATTTATTATTTTCGTAATTATGATTATTACGATTACTTAGGAAATTCGAATTACCATTTGTGAAATTTCGATTTGGAATATGATATTGTCGATAATTTGGGTTAGAATAATTTTGATATTTTGAAAATTTTTGATTTTGATTCGAACGATTTGGATTTGATTGAAAATTACGAAAGTTTCTACGATAATTATTGTTACTATTATTATGATTAGTATGTGATAAATTATGACCTGAATATTGATTAATTCTTGCTTCATATGGGGTTCCTAATTTTGATTCAGCTTCTAGCGCAAATTGGATCGCATCTGATAAAGATTTAGGCTCCTTGTAGATTAGAGCTTGGCGTATTTCAATTCGTTTTAAACCTCTGGTAAAAACATGAAGTGCTGATTCTTCAACTTCTGACTTGATCGTTTTAAGTTCTGCGGCTTCCTTATCGTGCATTTTTAATTTAATTAGATCAGCACATACATTTTCAAGTTTTGTAGCAAAATCTGTTAAACTATTTTGTTGACTTAAACTTTGCAATTCTTCCATTTTTTTATGCTTTGATATCTTACTTGAGAAGCGATTTGTAATAATTCTTTTAAATTCTTCAAAGGTTGTCGGTTTTGCCTGAAGACGAAGAGCATGGAAAAGCATTGGAAAAATTTGAAGATGCTGAATTGTAAAAGTTGTTGGTTGAAGATTCTTCTCAAACAAAATCATAATTGGCTGTCAGGCTGCAGCATTAAATGTTGATTGATCAGCAACTGTTGCAAGATGTTTACAAACAATCGGATGGTTCAAAAAGCTAGCAACTGGGTTCCACATGAATTAAAAGAAAGAGACCTCCAACGTCGACAAACCATTTGTAAAATACTACTTCAAAGACAAAAAAGAAAAGATTTTTTGCATCGAACGAGAATTTTAGTCGTTAAAAATCTTGGGTGAAGCCTGGTAAAGCTGGTCCTTTGGTTTTCCACGGCTATACGTGTACAAATCTAATTGGAATTTCGTTCAATCCATTTAAATTCTTATTGCATGTATAAGTATTGGTGTATTGTAAACTGTTATGATTTTTAGGGTGTGTGCCAAACTTAAGGTAAAAGCCAGTTTTAAGTAAATTTTCCAGTAAATTCAATTATTTTTCTATAAACTAAACTAAATTGGTTGTTATTTTTTGTCTCATTCCTGTAAAGAAAATGGTACTGAAAAAGCAAAGACGACAATTATCCAAAGTTTCAACCCAATTAGTACACGTTAAAAAAATCCAATATGAATATTAAAATCTAATTCAAAAACGGCTATAAAATATTTATAATTCAACAATGAAAGAAAAAAGAGTGAGTCCATTAGTACTCTCAAGGAGATGTGTAAACATGGTGTGTGTATACGTACATGGTGTGTGTCCGTACGTGGTGTGTGTCCGTACACGTACAGTTTACTTTGAAGGAAGAAGGAATGCAATTTTACTAACCATAGTTTTTCATTTGTTTATTATCGTTAAATTGGTCTATTACTCTTTCGGTATAATCGACGCAATTGGATTATGGTAGCTAAAATAAGATACATATACTGTCGACTCTAACTTTTCTAATTTTCATTGAAAAACTGCACAATGGTCGTTCCATATCTCGTAGTAGATATATGTCGATCTGAGTTCATGTGCAAATCGAATTCGTCTCGCAGGAAGTTTACAAGTGGTTTAGCTTGAGGAACAGCAAAATTAATAATGAAATCCCCGCCAATAATCATCGGCAAAAGATGATAGTCTTCATGGAGAATTTTAGAAATTCTTTTAGAATATGGGGCAAGGACGAAATATATGTACTTCATTATGTCTTCGACAGATTTTTTCGGCGAGGTGAATACAACTACAGAAAGCATCTTATTCCCATTGAGAAACTGAAATTAAGCAGTGTATATATGTATTATCAATGGGTTGTGTTGATACCGTCATATCATTTGTTAGTCCAACGATGATTTCCTTATGCAAGTTGACTGTATAAGTTAAACTTTTTTTTTATATATTGCTACTCCTGCAACCCACTTACCATTTCTCTTGAACTGAACGAATCATTCAAAATTAATAATATTAACATGCTCGTCATTGCGTATCCAGATCTCGGGAAGCAAGAAAATTAAGGATCCCTGCGTGACTGTATCAGTTAGGTCGAGGTGATGTGACCCTGGCAGTTCAATGTTAAAAACCAGAAGTCATTATTATCTCGTACAAAATTGGCCATTACAACTTGAGCCATACTTAGCGTACAAATACGCTCATTTTGAAGAAGACCCATTGAGATCCTATTTTTACGTCCATGGTAGAAGACATGATCATCGATAGCCGACGTGATGAATAGTCCTTCGAGACTCGTTACTCGTAATAAAGCAATATACACAAGTTGTGGACTATGTCTTTTATCGTAAGAGTATATACTGACTATTTCGTTAAAGGTACCCTGTGATGCACGAATTGTGGTGGCACATGCAGGTACGACTGGAAAATGATTACGCTTAACATTAATTGTCAGATTGTTGTTTCGACTAACAGTTGAGCTTTTTTTAGAAATGGGCACCAAACATCGGGCGATATTCATTTTCTGTGCCCATCCCGCTTTAAGCCACCTGACCTTCTTGCCTTGTAAATTTGAACCTAAATCTATCCAGAGTCGTTTGACATTTTTTACTGTTGACGTTTTCATCATTCTCGTTTTCCGGTCAGGATGGCTGCATTCGATATACCTCAGACAGCCCATAGTTCCATTCGCCAGTCCATCTGTTACGTCAATATTGGTTTCGAGAAAGTAAGGCCAACCTATGACAAGAGAAAGTCCGTACGGCAAACTATTTGTATCCACTATGCTCATTTTATCTATCTTTTGAAGGAATTACTACTCCGGCAGCCCACTGACCATCTCTCTTGAACTGAACGCAGCATTCAAACGTAGGAATATTAACATGCTCGTCATTGCGCAGCCAGCTCTCAAGCAACTTGAAAGCAAATGAATTGAGCATACCTGCGTGACTGTGACCTGAGACTCTGGCAGTTCAATGTGAAAATCGAGATGTCATTATAACCCCATTTAGTAGAAGACAGGATCATTGATAGCCGACGTGATGAATAGCTCCTAGGGACTCGTTACTCGTGATAAAGCAATATACACAAGTGTTGACTGTGTTTTTAATCGTAAGAGTATGTAATTTCGTAATCGTAATTCGTATCGTAATTTTTTTATTGATTTTTCTGATCGATGGAAATGTTGATGGTTTCTATTTCATTTTTTAAATTATTTTTTTTTGTTTTCCCTATACTACTTTACACAAACATACAAGCATAGCATGCCATGTATAGTAAAAAATTGTTTTTATTAAGTTTGTTGCTTTTTTTAAACGAAGTAGGTACATACGTCATTTCCGTTCGTTTCATTTACAAGTTTACTCTAATACAAAAATTTTTGGTAGGCGCGAGCAAAGATGTGTTCACATCAAAAAATGTTTCACGGAAATAACAGAAGAATTTTTATTGTTATGTTTTAGAAAATGCCACTGCCTGAACTTCCTCCTCATAAGAAATTTCGTGATCATGCACTAACTGAATCAATAATTTTGAAAATGTCCGATAATAACAACAATGCAAACCTCATATTTCTTAGACTTACATCGTTTTGCATAATCCCATTTTAAAAAGTGTCATAACGAACTTAATAATTTTTAAACTTTACACCGTTTTGAAAAATCTACATTTATGTAACATAATTCTACCGGGAGCCTAATCAAGGGTTATCTTTTAAGAGGTAAATTTTACGCAATGTTGAATGGGCATTATCGGCCATCTCCAGAGATGGTGATTCAGGTTTTATTGATGCTAGGCATAGATCATTATAATACCCTTCAGCAACACTAAACAATTTGATAGGTATCTCGGGCAGTTTTTTTAGCTACAAGCCGTTAAGCCGTTTAAATTTATAGTGCAATAAATTTTTTGAATAAAATAATTTTTAATATAAATTATCACTCTAAGGCTGCGGGCCAATAGTCGGGTAAAAGTCAATTTTAAGTAAATTTTTCGGTAACTTCATTTATTTTTCAAAAACTCTATGGCAAACTGATCGAAAAATCTGTTCTAAATCCGATTTTTACCACAGTAAATAATTTACCCGACTATTGGCCCGCAGCCTAAGTACATATCATATAGGCTGCGGGCCAATAGTCGTGTAAATCGTTTACTATGGTAAAACTCGGATTTAGAACAGATTTTTCGATCAGCTTGCCATAGAATTTTTGAAAAATAAATGAATTTACCGAAAAATTTACTTAAAATTGACTTTTACCCGACTATTGGCCCACAGCCTTATTAATATTTCTTATTAGAATTTGGTTTAGCAGTGTAACACACATACATACACACAGCATTGGGATCTGTGGAATACTTCACACCCGTAGCGAAATATTCATTGCAATAAGGTTATGCTCTGTATCTGGTGGAATCAGAAGGGTGTGGTATATTATGAACTACTGGAATCAGGTGAAAATATCAATGGCGACGTCTTCAACTAATACGTTTGTAGCGAGCTATATAAGAAAACGACCAGAATGGGTCAATAGACACAACAAATCAATATTTCAGCACGACAATGCAAAACCACATGTTGCAAACGGTGTGAAAAATTATTTAAAAGGACAGGGCTGGGAAGTTTTACACCACCCGCCGTGTTCACCAGACATAACTTTTCCAGATTACTTTACTTATTCCGGTCCATGTAGTCGTCCCTTTCTGAACAGAGATCGAAAATCGGCTTATTGATTGGATAAGGCCTCTAAAGCCCAGGATTTCTTCAGAGATGAAATCTGTAAATTTTAGAGCATATTTTCAATCGATTGTATCATTTTTTAAACAAGCAAATCTATTTTATTTTAATAAAAGAGGGAGGGTTCATATTCACATACCAATACATTGAATCGATTTTAGCTTCAATGCCATCTCTCTCTAGATTTCACAGCCCATCAAAGATTTTACACTGTGGTTGCCAAACTATCTCGGTTCAACGCACGCACCTACCAGTATAGACTCCTTGGTACGTACGCCGACTGGTTGTTGATGCGACACTTTTCTAATTGTTCGTTATGCTCAGGATCTTTCAATGTGACCCAGCCACCTTACTCAGTTGGATTTAAGGTATCCGATAATGAGACAGACTCCAAGAATAAATTGCATGATGACCTTGACCACTAGCAAGGTTCAACTTTAATTAGGGAAAATTAGCTCAGGTCTTATAAGTGCTTTGTATATAGGGCGAACTTACTCGACTGCTAAAGATATTATGATTGCAACAACCATAACTGTGCGTATAGAAGAATTTTTGTCCGGTTGCTATGCGCATAAATTGTCCTCATTAGGTCTCCGACCAAGAAACATGATATCATATCTGCGTATCCAAGAATTTGGCCTGATTTATTGAATATGTCCCGCGAAGATTTAATGCATTTTTTCTACCACGTGCTCGAGCGCCAGATTAGACAGAACAGGCGCGATAAGATCACGAGACTGAGTCCATTTACTATAATTCTGAGCCAGATGTTGTTAGCTTACAGAGAGAAAGAGACAAGTTGATTTGGAAATCCGAGACAAATGAGGACCTTTCAGAGTCATATGCCTGTTATGATGTATAGAATTGCTATGGATGCTGTCGTATTTAGAATTGTTGAACGGTTTTGTAATACTGTAGTCCCAACATTTTTTCATCAAGCTCAAAGTAAAACACTGGTCAGTATGATTGATCAATTGGAGCGAAAACCACATTGGTAATCACCGGTGGTATTTTCGGCAAAAATGAATGATTCTGGCAAACAACATTAGTAAGCACTTTGTAGGCGGTGTTTAACAGTGGCGTGCTACGGTAGTTTTCACATTTGGCACAAGTGCCTTATTTTTGCAGCAGAGATATTAGTTTTGTCCCACTTGACCATATTCCAGAACTTTTTCAAAAAATTATTTTATCATTCCATTCCCAACGAACATACCGAACCCCATTATAATAGATTAAGAAATGGTGGAGGTCTGATCGTCTTGGACATATTACCCAATCCCAACATAATCTATTAAGAAATGGCCGAGTTCCGTCTCAGGAGACCAGAACATTCATTTTAGAATCCTATATTTCTTCCTATTTTAGAATCCTATTTCTATCCGATATTCCTATTTTTATCAGTAAAAATATGACCAAATCACTTTTTCTGATTATTACAATTTTTATTCCCGGGATTTTAATTTTCGGGATTTTGAATTCTGGGAATTTCATTTCCTGGCTTATGATTTCCGGGATTTTTATTGAAATATTATTGTTTTTCGGCATTTTGATATTCAGGATTTTGAAACCGAAATTTCGAGGGGATCCCCCCGTATACATATGGGCGCTCAAGGTTGGCCTTGGGATTTTTTTTAGTTAGTATTCATCATGTTGTAACCAAATCAGAACAGATAGATGGTAATGTTTCAGGTTCCTAAGAAATATTTACACATATGAGCCTTTAGCTTCTATCCTAATATACGGACCGGCTACGATACTCTAGGTCCAAGGAATCCATTCGTTTAAATCTTAAATGTATCCCAGAATGATATATCACCAATTTCAACAAATGGATGGTCATGTAAATTTTATTTAGGATAGTAGCCGCAGCCATGATACTCGCTCACATGGTTTCTGAGAACTATTAATTTAAATCAATAGTTCAAACATAAACTGAATATGGTCCATCACAGATAGGCATATTCCGCCAAACTCAATAGTAGGTTGGAGTTTTGTTTTTTGAAGGTAGTGGTCATCATGATGCATCGAAATCAGAAGAGATAGCGCTAATTCTAACTTGCGGATGGTCTTGGATTTTTATTTGTAGGTAGTAGACATTATGCCTAATCGATAACAAATGAGATCGGCAACGACACTTTCGATTCCAGGCGACCATTCGTTTAAATCTGAAAATACACTTCAGTTTAAATAAAATGAGCCATCCCAGGGTGGTTCCTGGGCACTGCTCATTTAAATCAATATTTAATACGTTAACTGAATAGGCCATATAAAGATATGAGCCCATTGTACCAATCTCAATTGACAGTTTTTATTTTGTTGCCATAGATATTTGAAAAATAAACACTTTAGATCAATTGTTAAGTTTCTCCAACTTGATTGAATCTTTGGCTAAATAAATATTTAGTACTCATTTGGCCAAAGATTAGTCCATTGACGCTTAACACATCTTTAGGAGCATTACAATAAACTTGACGCACACATTTTGGAGTATCTTGCATACCTACTTGATTTTTGATAGCTCATATCTCAGTTCCAACTCATTCGGCAGTTGATGCTTTTCCTAGAAAAAAGAAAAACAGCGGATTGAGCTGTCCAACCATTTATCTGTACTGCCACTTGTAACTGCGCATTTTAAAATTTTCGAATGAGGTTTCACTCTTCGGCTCGTAGTTCTGGGAATCCGGCATTGTCCAATTTGCCAATCTACTTAGCAAAGTTGATCAAATATTTCGTTTGTTTGAAATATCATATTACAATGCGTTAGAATTTCGGGCGATCATCAACCTTTGGCAATTACAACAGCAAATTAATAATATGCTGTATATCACACTTTATCTTCACCATTTCACTATTTCACTTTAATCACTTTGTGACGGGGATGGTCTCTTTATCGTAAACAATTTATCGTGTTTCAATTTAACGTGAACATTTTATCGTAGAACAGTTTATCGTGGACACAATTTACCGTGGACACATTTTACCATGGGACAATTTATCGTAGAACAGTTTTTCGTGGACAATTTATCGTAGAAAGGTTTTATGCGTGGTATCAAAAAATTAGTGGGATTCTTTAATGATTTTTGGAAGAAGTTCTGAAATATTGCCATGTGGGACGGAACTCGGTAGTTTCTTAACCGATTATGATGGGATTGGGTATGTTGGATGGAAATGGGATTATTGAATGATTTTGGGAAGAAGTTCTGGAATATGGCCATGTGGGACGGAACTCGGTAGTTTCTTAACCGATTATGATGGGATTGGGTATGTTGGATGGAAATGGGGTTATTGAATGATTTTGGGAAGAAGTTCTGGAATATGGCCATGTGGGATGGAACTCGGTAGTTTCTTAACCGATTATGATGGGATTGGGTATGTTGGATGGAAATGGGATTATTGAATGATTTTTGGAAAAAGTTCTGGAATATGGCCATGTGGGACGGAACTCGGTAGTTTCTTAACCGATTATGATGGGATTGGGTATGTTGGATGGAAATGGGATTATTGAATGATTTTTGAAAGAAGTTCTGGAATATGGCCATGTGGGACGGAACTCGGTAGTTTCTTAACCGATTATGATGGGATTGGGTATGTTGGATGGAAATGGGATTATTGAATGATTTTTGGAAGAAGTTCTGGAATATGGCCATGTGGGACGGAACTCGGTAGTTTCTTAACCGATTATGATGGGATTGGGTATGTTGGATGGAAATGGGATTATTAAATGATTTTTGGAAGAAGTTCTGAAATATTGCCATGTGGGACGGAACTTGGTAGTTTCTTAACCGATTATGATGGGATTGGGTATGTTGGATGGAAATGGGATTATTGAATGATTTTGGGAAGAAGTTCTGAAATATTGCCATGTGGGACGGAACTCGGTAGTTTCTTAACCGATTATTATGGGATTGGGTATGTTAGATGGAAATGGGATTATTGAATGATTTTTGGAAGAAGTTCTGGAATATGGCCATGTGGGACGGAACTCGGTAGTTTCTTAACCGATTAAAGATCCCGGCTCCTACGCTTCCGAAATTAAAATCTAAAGAGTCCCGCAGGGCTACGGGGAGGAGCGTAAGTGTCATTAATAGATTCTATATAATCCACTCCTACGTGCGGCACGCAGTGCTACATGTTTGAAGATCCCGGCTCCTACGCCCCCCCGAAATTAAAATCTAAAGATCCCCGCAGGGCTACGGGGAGGAGCGTAGGTGTCATTAATAGATTCTATATAATCCGCTCCTACGTGCGGCACGCAGTGCGACATGTTTGAAGATCACGGCTCCTACGCCCCCCGAAATTAAAATCTAAAGAGCCCCGCAGAGCTACGGGGAGGAGCGTAGGTGTCATTAATAGATTCTATATAATCTGCTCCTACGTGCGGCACGCAGTGCGACTCCCACTCTCAATTTAATATATTCATAAAAAAATATTAAATTTCATTTATTTTTAAATGAGATTCAATATTTTTTTATTAAATTTTTTTAGCACGTCTTAACATATTTTTTAAAATTTTAGTTCGTTTTTATTCCAATAGATGGCGCTAAAGTGGCGCTACCGTCGCGAAGACTGTCAAACAATTTGACTGCGATACTAAAGCTGTTCCAAACTGTTATACGATAAATTGTCCACGATAAACTGTTATACGATAAATTGTTCCACGATAAATTGATTCCACGATAAATTGTTTCCACGATAAATTGTTTTACGATAAATTGTTCTACGATAAATTGCTCACGATAAATTGTTCACGATAAACTGACAGTAAATCAACTGCAGCAGGGAAACTTTCAAATTTCAAAATGAAACTTTGCATACCGATTAACCCAATTTGTGCAAATTAGTGCCAACGGGGAAAAATTAGTGCTCGTCCAGTGGCACTATTTTGGCTTTCTCTGGGAATAGGGGAATTGGGAAAAGTATTTGCATAGCATTTTTGCCTAAATTGAATTTTTCTGACCTACTGAGGGAATCAGTTTAGTGTAAATATTTTCGAAACAAAGATAAATGGGAAAATATTTTTCCCTATAAAAATTTTGGTGAACAAAAGTTTACAAATTAACTTTGTTTTGAAAATTTTTGCACTAAACTTATTCCTTCAGTCGGGTAGAAAAATACAATTTGGACAAAAATGCTATGGAAATATTTTTCCCAATTCGAAACAAATAAAACACAATTTCTAGAAAAAAAACAGAAATAATTTAAGCCTAATTTTAAAACTTTTCAAAGGTGGCTACACTGACGAAATTTGTGCTTATCATAGAAATATGATTTTCAAAAATGTTCAAAATTATCGTGGACAATTTATCGTACAACAGTTTGGAACAGCTTTAGTATTATTTTTTTGACAGTCTGAGCGACGGTAACGCCACTTTGACCAAGAGCGGAATTGTTTATAACTAAAAATGTACCTTTGCTTAGCATTTTGGAGATAGCACAATCTATTGGAATAAGAACGAACTAAAATTTTTAAAAAATACGTTAAGACGTGCTAAAAAAAATTTAATAAAAAAATATTGAATCTCATTTAAAAATAAATGAAATTTAATATTTTTTTATGAATATATTAAATTGAGAGTGGGAGTCGCACTGCGTGCCGCACGTAGGAGCAGATTATATAGAATATATTAATGACACCTATGCTCCTCCCCGTAGCCGTAATTCTGGATTAGCACAAATTAGCCACTATATTTTTCGGATAGCAATAAATATGCCTGACAGGAATATGCTTTCTGAATTGTTTATTCTTAGATTTTATAATATCTTATTTCTATTTTTTAATTTGATGTTCAACAAAACTATTATTGAACGGGAACTCTGTATTTTGTTTGTTTAATATAGTATCTTGTAGGGGCTACTTTGTTTTCCCTCAATTTATGAATGAAAGTTTATCATATTTCTGTTATTCTTACACATTAGCCATTTATATGTCAAAATTCAATTTAAAATTAGGCTTACATTATTGCTGGTTTTTCTAGAAATCGTGTTTTAAATATTTCGTCTTTCAGGCGAAATTTGAAATTTTCTTTACCCGTTTTTCGGCTCCTGTACTAGCACTGATTTTTTCCCATCAGCACTAACTAGCACAAATTGGGCTTAATCGGTATGCAAAGTTTCATTTTGAAATTCGAAAGTTTCCCTGCTGCAGTTACCCACACGCGATCACCGATCGATCATTCCAAGTCATCAACTCTTCTGACATTCCTCTGTTGTGATAATTCGCTCGAGCAGACATTGTGATGTCTGTGTTTTTATTCAAATTGAGTAATTTTACTCTGGACACGGCGCTTTTAACTGGGGTGGAAACGACTTCGACTTAAGACAAATGACGTCAAAAAGTTTTTTTATTTAAAGCACTTTGGGTTGTCATAATTGTGACCTTGTTGTTTAGTCGTATACACGTTTATAAATTCTAGACACAAATGATTTTTTTTGTTTTCATTAAAAATTTGTCAAAATTAAGTTTGAATCGAAAGTCATATGTCGTACTCGTAATGCTTACCTGTATAACCTCCTTGCACCTTGTATAACTCGGTTCGCCAATTTTAACTCTGAAATGGATATCAAGAGACCCCAGTAAAAACCAATTACCAAATCGGTTACATCGTCATGTTGAAAAATTACATAAACTGAAATTCCTACTCGAATATCTGATATATCACATAATAAATATAACCGCCGGGCAACATGCACATCAATTTTTTTCTAATAAAATCAATACATTATACATATAGTATTAATACCACCCTACATTAAATAAAAACAAAAAATATTAACCCGTAATTACTTCAATAAATAGGTACATAACCTATATAATTATCGTCTTGTTAATAAACAAAAATTATAAAACCAAAACAAACATTTTAAATTCATAATGATATTATTCAATTTGAACCCTTTCACCATTCACATAAAACGATATAATGAAAATAATATAAATTTAACCCTATCATGCGCCGCTTACCTAACTACCCACTCGCCTAATTACCTAACTAAATAATCGATCTACATATACTAAATATCCCATATATAGTTACGTTCATCAATTAAGCTCGATTTTGATATAGGGGATGCTATAAATTACCCTTCACCTCCGTAATTACTATTAATTATGTAACAATTTCATTTATTTTTATAGCTGCGACTATTATTATTATTATTGTCATTTGGATAATTTCCCATTCATTTTGATAAATTTCCATCTCATTCCACGATCCAAATTATTGTTGGTTGGTGTGCGATAAGCGCGAGTACCTAAAACCGATATATGTACAACTTAATTATAAACATAATAAAATGAAATTGTGAATTTTACTTTGTACAACCGTTCTTTTTCCACAAAAGAATTTATTTCAAATCTAATTTGTGATTGGCTAAGCACGTTTATCCAATGGTAGCGCAGAAAAGGCGTGATTTAAAATGTAAGAAATACATTTTACTTACATCTGTACAAAATACATACACAAGACAATGTTGTAGTGGAACATTGCACATGAGATACAAATCGTAAAGTAAAGAAAAAAAAAACAAATGACATTGATTGTATGTAAATTACAGTTGGATAATTAAATATGGAGTAATTAAAATGTAATTATAAATCACGTAGCAATTAGTATAGACTGTTGTTTTTGTACGTTATATTTACCTCTATATAGCTACTATACATAAATTATTTGCCTATACAACTTAGTGCCCCTATTTGATAATCATCACGTTAACCTCAAAATCAATTAATTTGAATTCACAATTTGTTTCTGTTTGCTGAATATCAATTACAAGTTCATTTGTTTTTTTTTATTATTTCATGTTAACCGCAATTCATTAAGTTTCATTATACGGTTCATTACGTTTTTGGTATATAGTGTTGCCATATAACAATATGTGATGTACATATAATTAAGAGAATAAGGAAACACGTGTTTTTGTTTATACCCCCTACTGAGCAAAATATAAACCCCCCGTTGTGTATAGGGTAAAATACAAATCTTAGATGTGCATATCACGAAGAAAGTAAAGAAGGAGGGTCTTATTTTATAAATTTTCTATAATGTAAACCACTACATGTATTCACCAATAATTCTTATATCACAATTCCTAAATATTTCTAATGTGTAGTGTGTAGTTTAAGGCTAGAACCACATACATACACATATACAGATTTATTAGATTTGTGTTGTTATAACAGAATTGGAAGAAACTAATATTTTAAATAAAATCGTTTTTGTTAGTTTTGTTCCAACCGTTACAGTGTAAAGTTGTTTTAGAGACAGTGCGTGTGCAAATATCGCCATTTTATATATTTTAAAAAACCGTTTATTACACTTTTTTTTTTTAATAGAGTGTGTAAGATCTGTGTGTAATGTGCTAAAACAATGAGTTCAAATATTGATAAAATGTTAATCGATTATGAACTAAATTCAAAAAATTCCCATCAAATTGGTAATACGGGAGGCGGTGGTAGCACCACCAAACTGCACTCAAACTCACAAAGTGGAAAACAATCGAAATCTTTTTCAATCGAAAGTTTAATATCACGGCCTAGTAATAATTCTGATCAACATCCAAATATCAATGTGAGTGACGTAAATAGTGTTATGAATTGTAACGCTATGATGTTGCAACAATTCGCCCCGATGTATAATCCGTGGCTGGGTTATTTGACGCAAACGGCGACCGAACGCTTAACACAATTTTTTAATGTGCGTGACGATAAGTTAACACATTTTTTGGATATTGATGCGACAGCGCAGCACTTGATCGGTACCGGTAGCAGGATCACGTCATCGAATAGTTATCACAATAATAATAATAACAATAATAATAGTAATAGTGTTTTAAGTGCGGGTAGTAGTTATAATCTATGTAGTGACAATATTAGTAGTGTTAACAACAATAATAGTGTACTTAACAATAGTGATAATAATTTAAGTGATTGTGATAATGTAATGTTAAGGAATACTAGTAATAGTGATATTGAACCGCATGCAATACATTTAAATCGTCCGTTGTTGAATTGTGGTGATAGTGTTGATTTTGCTGCAAGACATGTTAGTGGCGGCGATGATGATGGTGACGATGACAAGGAAATTGATTTGGAGAGTAATGATTCGTATAGTGAAATTAGTCTAACAATGTCGCCAAATGGTAAAGTGAGAGGTAATTACTATAACTCATTATATTTAAAACTATTTTAAATTCACCGGCAACATAACGGTTTATATTTCTAAAGCCCCAACCAATTTTTTTCTAAATGCTACAAATGTTGAATGACTTTTTGATTTTGTATGAATCATATTGATAGAGTGCGTAAGCGCGGTGTCGTTTAATATGATGAAAGGTCAATAGATTAAAAAAGAAAGAAGCATTTCCGAAAAAGGCGAAAAATGTTTTCATACAAAAATATTTGGCGCCGCACAAGGCTCTATAGAAAGCATAATCTCCTACGTTTCCAAAACTAAATCTAATAACTGAGTAGCTTCCGCGTGTGAGCTTTTGGAAATTAGATTTAAATTTTACGAAGGATCTTTTAAATGTTTTTTTTTATTCTTTGATTAATTGTAAAGGCGCCAACTTTTCATGAATGAAATGTCCCATGATGAGTTTGGTAGTCAATTTAGAGGTTTTATTTCCTTCAATTTCCACATTAGTAATAGGTTTGAGTGCGGCAAACACCAATACAGGTGTTTATGGATAGGAGCAGCTCAATAGGTGAAATAAAGCCATATGTTACGTTGGTAATGATGAATGAAAGAGAATGAAGTATATTAGAAGTATAGGTTGCTTTGCTATATAAAGGAGAGCAAATACCTTGAGGACTACATGTAGAGTGATTGCGATGAACCTGCATATATTGAAAGTTAATGAATTTATGATTGATTTGACAGCGGCGATATTTTTGTTAACGGGATTTTAATGGTTATGTCATTTTGTATTTACTCTTAAAGTAATTCTCACTCGGCTGAGTGAGTTTCAAGTGTTCTTCCAATTACCTCCTATTCAGGAGTTTATCCTAAAACAAGTTAAAATGTTCATCAGGCAATACTAATAACATCTCATCCTAAGATTTTAAAGTCATACCATTATAAACATCGCTATCAAAATATTTGTAAAAGTCACAAAATTAAATTAGAAAGAGAAGACAACATAACATTTAGTGACCAACCGCATATACATAAGATTGAGGTCAATACAAAAATTAATAATTGCGTAGAGAAATAGGAAATATTATACGAGTAGAGTATATAGAGATTCGACTTATGATTTTGACTTATCATGATGTCCACCGCAGCTCCGATAAAAATTTTAATAGGTTGTGGGCTTTATGACATATCAAAATCGTTTATTAAGTCTCGACACTCACAAATGAGCCTAAGAGACATAGTTGTGTTCTTTTTCATCACCGATCGTAATTGGATGATGTAAAATCCGTTTTTCATCCAGCCCTTATCGGGATTTTTTTTCGTATTTATTTAATTACCAAAAAAAAAATGTTTACATAGGTGTGGCTGACATCTGACGGAATATTTTGGAACTGGAGTGAAAGGTGAACGACTTCTCTAGATATTATGTAAAATGTTCAATTCGTTTACAATTAATGTAACAGATGATGAAATAATAATAAAATGGACTAAGGCTTTTTCTCGCATAAACAAATATCACCTTTCGCTCGCATAGGAAGTGGCGCTAACTAGGCGGTGATTAAAAGACCTATATGATTTTTAATTATTTCAAACATCAATGGAAATAGTAAAAACTAAGTAACAATAAGTAAGTTAAGTAGACCTCAAAGCAATTTAATTTAGACATTTAACAAACATATTATTATTAATTTAAATCGTGTGACTTATTATAGGTTAGGTTTCAGTGGTTGACACTGACACTTAGACCAATTTTGGCCCATTGTGAGATACCACGCATTCACGCTACATCATTAACCCATTCGCCTACTCACAACTACAGTATACCACCTGCATAATGCAAGCTCCATGTCAACCTGTACATTGACGTGGACGGTGGGTTGGCGCTGAATTCTGCACTCCATCAGAGGGTCTTAATTGTGTTTATTAACATCGATGGAAATTC
This sequence comes from Nephrotoma flavescens, assembly GCA_932526605.1. Classification (NCBI taxonomy): domain Eukaryota; kingdom Metazoa; phylum Arthropoda; class Insecta; order Diptera; family Tipulidae; genus Nephrotoma; species Nephrotoma flavescens. Next base: position 189,899,266 of record OW052222.1, on the reverse strand, counting down.
GATTTGCATCTATAGCCTCTGATGAGATTCGAACCCAGTACCTCCTCGTCCAAGTGCCGAAGCTTTATCCACTGCAACACTGACTTATTATTAGATTCAACAACATTGAAATTTTGCTTGCTGTCTATTAAGTTATTAAATAAAGTGATCCCTTTGTAAAGTATACTGTTTTGAGTGGTTTTGTATTTATAGTTAGGAAAACGAAAATTAAGAGAAGCGCGGGTTATTTTGTACGTCACAGATAGGTTGGAAATCGTAATAATATATTGGTATTCGACTAACGATGATAGCATAGAAAAATAAGTTTACCATAGATTTCTCATTTTTCTAAATCGATAGTTAAAAAAAAAAATGAGTTGAGTGAAAAACTTCTCATAACTCCCATGTCATGATTATATTTGTGACTTTACACTGCAGTCACAAATATAATCATGACATGGGAATTATGAGAAGTTTTTTACTCAACTCATTTTTATCTATCGTTTTATAAAAATGAGAAATCTATGGTAAACTTATTGTTCTATGATGTTAGGGTAAGAATTTTTCGCTATCAAGTAGTACAATTGGAGTCAGTAACGGGAAATTATTAATTGCTTTTAATCCTTTATTTTCAAAGATTTGAAGATCATTTAGGTAAATATCACTTATATTTGAATAAGGAATGTTATAGGTGGGAGTGGATAAAGCTGTAATACACTCTGTTTCTCAGAGTATTTGGAATAAAACCACCGACTTGCCGCAATACACCTATTATAGAGGAGATATCCTTTGCCTAATTCCATTTATGTGAAACTCCTGTTAAGATGAGAATTTATTTCCAAACCAAGGTATCTCGCACGCTCTACCCGTTTAATGATTTCGTTGTTGTATGCTATTTGATCAAATATATGCCGCGGTTTGTGTTTTAAGTATAAGACAATAAAGTTAAATTTAGTAACATTTAGAACAGATTTGTTGGCTCCTAGCCAGTTAGTTATAGTAACTATGTCTTCCTCCATATTATTTGAAGTCAAAAATATCAATTATAGAAATTAAAAAGAGGATCGGACCCAAAATTGATCCTTGAGGAGACACCTGTTATAATTGTTTAAGAATTTTTTCGGCTTTTCGGACAAAATATTATTTTAATGGACATCCATACAATGTTTACGACTGTTTTAGTCGCAGAAAACAAAGAGGCCATTTATTAACAATATCTCTACCACAAAAGTAGAAAAAATTCACTCCTCCCCCCCAAACCTTTAACCCCAGGGCACTTGTGTACACAAAGATACACAAACCCTTACAAAATGTCGATATGTTCTTGTTTTGTATTATCGGTACAAAGCAAGGGTTGGATTTTTGCAGTTTGGTCGTTGCAACCTGATGAGTAGACCAACTTTTTATCAGTACGAAACCAAGCTGCCAAGAAACTACCTAAGGGAGTTCTCACTTTTGTAAGGGTTTGTGTATCTTTGTGTACACAAGTACCCTGGGGTTAAAGGTTTGGGGGGGGGGGGGGGAGGAGTGAATTTTTTCTACTTTTGTGGTAGAGATATTGTTAATAAATGGCCTCTTTGTTTTCTGCGACTAAAACAGTCGTAAACATTGTATGGATGTCCATTAAAACAATATTTTGTCCGAAAAGTTCTTAAAGAATTTAAATTCACGAACGTTTATAAAATTCTTCTTACCTGTTATAATGTTTACTGTGCAAGATTCGAAATTACCCAGTCGAACATTGTTGTCTGTTATTTAGGTAGCTGTTTATTAATTGTAGCGCACTACGGGAAATTCCAAAACTAACCAGCTTTTCCAACAAAATATCATGGTTTACGTAATCAAACACTTTCTTTACGTCTAGAAATAAGCATGACGTATAGCATGTTTAGCTTCCAGAGATTTATAAACTAGTTCTGCGAGATTTAGGGCAGCAGCAGCTGTGCTGGAGTTTGCAGTGAAACCATACTGATTGACGTTAGGTCGTTAAAGTTTAAATGCTCTACTAGATTATTGGTTCAAAAATCTTAGAAAATACGGGTAAAATAGGGCTGTGTAACAAAATCTCGGTTTTCAAAATCCCGGTTTTCAAAATCTTGGTTTACAAAATCCCGGTTTTGTATAAAAAAACCCCCATTTTTAGAAAATCTCAGTTTGAATTTTTAAAATTGGGCATGTGGGGAATATGAGACTCTTAAATGATTTTTTGACAAAATTCAAAAATGAGTTTGCGACAAAGTTCTAGAAAATGGCTAATAGGGATGGAATTTGGATGGAGAGCTAAGTGTCCGTGAGAGTTATCGAAGCCGTCAGGCTCTTCAATTATTGCATTTAAAAATGTTGCATTAACAAAATATTGCTTTTTCTATTAATCTCGCAACTACAAAATGTTGGAATTACAAAATGTTGCAAGTACAAAATCTTGCAATTACAAAATCTCGTATAACAAAATGGTGCAATTATTTTTCTTTTTAGTTGGTGTCATTAATAGATTCTATATAATCCGCCCCTACGTGCGGCATGCCGTGTGACATGTTTGCTGATCTCGGCTCCTACGTCCCCCGAAGTTCAAATCTAAAGCCCCTTGGACCAAATCATGCAGAAAAGAAAACCGGGATTTTAAAAACCTGGATTTTGAAAACCGGGATTTTGAAAACCGGGATTTGGATTTTTAAAACCGAGATTTCGTAACACACCCATAAAATAGTGATTGGACATTAATTGGCAGGAATCACCAGTTTTAAAGATAGGTGTGACACAAAATGTTTACCAGTGTAGAAATACAGTCATATTCTGTGGGTCTATTCTGTCTTTCGCTGGGAATTAGGAATTCTGAATTAGGAAAAAAAAATATATTTGTAGCACTTTTTCCCAATTTTTTTCGCAATTTTGTAAAAGTGTCAGGAATAAATTTTTGAGGAAAAGAAATTTAGTTAAAATGTCGGTCACCCACGATGTTTTAAAACTTATTTTAAAGTTGTCAAAAATTAACGACAATAATAAACGATTAATTAACACCGATGTGAAATTTATACTAAATTCATCCTAAAATCAAAATAATTATTGTATTTTTTTTGCGCTTAATGTAATCATTTAGGCGCTTCATTAAAATTTTAAAAATTATATTTATATAAATTTTAATACAACGAAGAAGTATAGCATAAAATGGATTTGCCTACAAATAAAATTAACCCTATTTCAAATATATTGATTCCAAATTGGAAAAACTGACGAAGCATAAAGCAGAAAAAAAAATTGAATCAAATAATGAGCTAGTGATAGTAAATTATCACCAGTACGGCATTGGTTTTCTTAATTATAACAAAAATTTACATGCCATATTATATACGTTAAGTAAGTTTCATAAAGTTCTAATGAATTCTATCTACCCTAATGGTGCCAGGAGTGCATACCACTCCATAATTCTTTAAGCGTATCTAAACGAAGTCTATCTACTCAGCAAGTTTCAAGCCCCAATGAATCGTACCTACCCTAAAGGAGCATGGAGTGTATAGCATCCCATAATTATTTAATCCATTCGGTTAGCAGGGTGAATTTATTACAACATCATAAAAGTTGCTGAGTAGATAGGTTAGGCCTAGATACGCTATCATTATCAAGGAACCCGATGCCAAAATTCTGTAACCCTGTTTAGTATTACGTGCTAACCGAACGGCTTGAAGAATAATGATCTGCATCTACTTACGAAATTCCAAAAATGGATGTTAAAATCCTACAATCTTGTTTATTATTAAGTTCAATTTGAACGGCTTAACGAAAGATGACATAGCTTACTCCAGGCGTAGGGATGTAGAATGCAATAAAATTTTATAACCTTGCTGGTTGGATAGATTTGGCCTTAGTCCGATTTTATTATCAAGGAAACCGATGGAATTAAAATTGATTTGATTTGTTACTAAAGATCTTCTTCACCATCTTATATTATTAATGTATTCGCTAAAAGAAACAGAACTTTCCGATTAACCTACATAGGTTGAACTTCATTATTAATAGTTTTTTCTAACTTGTATATTAAAATCACCTAAATTATGGCAATTCAGGTGCATTCCAAACTCATTCTAGCTATTTTCTAAGCATTTAGCATGAACTTCAATGACATTGGTAGACCGTTTAAAGCCAAACGAGGGTCCCTAGTAAATTATATGATTTTCTAATGGGTCTGACAGGGTGTGCCATGAAATTCAAAAGTGTGATTTTTTTAATGGGCCTTACGTACAGTCCAAAGTCATTCTAAGCATTCAGCATGAACTTCAGTGAAATTGGTAGACCGTTTAAATCCAAACGAGTGTCTCTATAAATATGATGTTCTAATCGGTCTGAGATTCAAAAACGTAATTTTTTTTAATGGGCCTACATTCCAAAGTCGTTCTAGGTAGTTATTTTCTAAGCATTTAGCATAAACAGTGACCATTTCAAAATCATATAATTTACTAGGGACACTCGTTTGGGCTTAGACAGTCTATCAATGTCACTGAAGTTCGTGCTAAATGCTTATAAAGTACTTAAAATCACATCTCGACTAAATTACACGGAATGGGTACAAAGCGCCGAATGTCGAAGGGCCGAATGTCGAAGGGTCGAATGTCGAAGGGCCGAATGTGTCGAAGGGCCGAGTGGGTCGAAGAGCCGAATGTCGAAGGGCCGAATGTCGAAGGGCCGAATGTCGAAGGGCCGAATGTCGAAGGGCCGAATGTCGAAGGGCCGAATGTGTCGAAGGGCCGATTTTTTGTTTTTTTTTGTTTTTAGAAATATAATTTTTTAAATTTGTTGTTTTATTGAATATTTTGTAAATTTTCTTTTATTAAACATAAATGAATTTCTTATGAATTTATGTATTTTACTATTTTTCATCACGTATCCAGTCAGCGATACATTTTGGTGAAGGAAAATTTTGTCATGCGTCATCAATAGGTATATCCATTTTCCGGCCCGTTAACACAATTGTGTGGGTAAAATTTGTAGGTCAAAAATTTATTTTTGTATGTGATTTGACCCAACTTACGCATTTGTGCATTCCTTTTAAAATTAAATTAATTAGATGACGTATACATCGCCGAAATCGGGTAAGATGAAAATTTTTTAAAGAATTTCTTTATAGGACTACCTATAATTTTTTCCTGGAAAATTGTCATTTTTTACAAAAATATTTTTTTCATCCAAAAATTAAAAATCTGCCGTTTTTATTTATCAAATTTTAATTTTAATGATAAAAATTCGAATTACACTGTCATGAAACGGGTAATAAATTACAGTTTTGCGTTATTTTAATAAAACTTTTTGATTTTCCGGAAAATTGTTCCCTTTTTTTTATTTTTTCAATATTTTCTTTAGTTTTATTTATTTTTATTAATAATAATTGCTTCGTCAACCTTGCAGACACAGATCAAAGAGTTGTTATCGCTCTTATCGCTTCTTCTGAAAGTGCCACAAATCTTAAAAAAATCAACTTTTGTAAATATAACATTTTTTTAATGTAATTTTAATTCGTTATACACCTTAGAGGATGGGGGCTGCCACCCTCAAACCCAAGTGCTTCCAGAATTTATACAATTCTTCAAGTGGCAAATTCTATTTATAATTTTAAACTAAGTAAAAAAAATAATAAAATTTTTCTAGAAATATTGCAAAATTTTCCCGGAAAAATTACTTGTACTGTCGAAAAACTGTTAAAATGCAATCCACTAATATCAAAATAGAAAAAAAATTACACATTTGTACAATTTTGAATAAAATAATACGCAATTTGTCACCAAAAAAAATGAAAAGGTCAAAATTTTCCCGGAAAATGTGATAATTTTCTCGAAACTTTTGGCTTGCACTTCCTAAAAACGATAGATGCACAATCCTACAAAGAAAATTTTTTAAAAAATTTTCATCTTAATCGATTCTTGCGATGTATACGTCATCTACACTTTAGCCAAACTTTTTATCAAAACGGCCATTACATACTATGATTTTTTACCCACACTTTTGTGTGGTTTGGACTTGAAATTGTGCCAACTTTTTTTCTTTGGTTGAAAAAATTAAATTAAATAAAAAATAAAAAAATATATTTCTAAAAAATAAAAAGAAATTCGACCCTTCGACCCATTCGGCCATTCGGCCATTCGACAAACTCGGCCCTTCGACATTCGGCCCTTTGACATTCGGCGATTCGACATTCGGCCCTTCGACACATTCGGCCCATCGACACATTCGGCCCTTCGACATTTGGCCCTTCGACACATTCGGCCCTTTGAAATTCGGCGCTTGGAAATTCTCTTTGATATCGTACCAATTACACAATATAAATTCGCCTGAATGTGTACTTATATTATCGGTCTATTATTTGCCTTCCGATTTTCGGTCCTTGCGAAATTTTGTTGAAAACTGTGTACCAGAAGTAACCGTTTCCATGGGAGCTTTTTGAATTTTTGTAACGATGTTGAAAAGTTTATAGCATTTACAAAAAACGACAAAGAATTACAAGATACAAATAAATTTAGATTTAACTATCAACATTGGTTGACCTTGTCGGTTTTCTAAAATTTAAGCAGGAATAATAATGTTTCATTACACAAGGTAGTCAATGGTCTCTGAGAGTCAAAATTAGGATTCAAATAGTAAGGTATTCAAGACCCAGAGCATCGCCTTCACAAGAAAATTAAAGTATTGCAGGATACCAAATATAGTTTTGACCATAGCTGTCCTGCTGTACAAAGCCTGTGCGAGTCATTCATTGTTCTCTTTTCACTTACTTCCTGCAATTTCCCTTTTCAGTTCTTCTTCCTGTGTTGTTCAAAATGCTCATGCACTCATCTCGTTAAATAGCACATTGTTTACACTCTTCATCATTTTAATGCACATATAATATTATGTTGACAACCACTAACCCACACCTTGACCAGGTCAACCACTAACCTACCCATTTAATGTTTAGTCTTTTGAAATGTACGACATCTGACTCATCCTACTGTTACTGATGGCAATTATTGTGAAGAAACAACAATGTCTTGAACGTGGTGTCTCCCAACCCGGCCTATTTTATATAGCTTAAGCCGTTTAGCACCAACAAGATCTATTTATGTGCTGAGATTTATCCTGCTCTCAAAGCTTTCAAGAAAGTGATCTCCAGTGAAAATTATCCTACAAGAACAGCTCACTTAAAGTTGTTCACGACGTGCCTTGTTTAAACAAGTAACAGGAAGTAACAGGATTTGTAAGCAATCTTTCTAAAGTGATAAGGTCCCTAAGTTCACTCCTGTGCCTTGGGTTAGAAATTTCGTAGAAAAACTAATTCATTTTTACGGTTTCAGTGGTTTGTGAGGCTAATTGTGCCTTGTTCTCAACTATGACTCGGGTTCTTAGAGTTGTATGCAATAAAAGATTTCCCCTCATTTCCTAATATTTGCTCGGTTTGTCCCGCTCTATTACTTATTCTACAGGGACAACTTAACCATGTTTATTTTTAGTTATTGTAATCGACCACGTTGCTATGTAATAATTTATCTGATGTTTTCCATTTAGGTACCAGATTCTAAGAACATCCACATCGAAGCGGGGTGCAATATAGGATTATTCATTCCAATTATAAAAGACAATAAAGTTTCTTTAAATGATCTGGAGCCCTATTCTTGAAATCGGTGAAAATTCTCGTAATCGGAATACAATTTGCTATGAAATTCTTTATACTACTAAACATTTTCGCCGGCTACTTTAATAATTTTTTTCAAAATTGAATGCAAGTTTTCTATTATTTATTTACCTACTAGGCGAATAATTCCGTATCGATTTACCCAGTCGGAATTTTTCCCTTAGTAGGGGCGGTGGGGGGGGAGGGGGGGAATTGTGTTTCTTAATTTAAAAAAAAATAAAAAATTTAAAAAAATGATTAAAGTAGGTGCGGAAATTTTTAGTAATATAAAGAATTTCATAGAAAATTGCATTCCGATTACGAAAATTTCCACCGATTTCAAGAATAGGGTCCCTGGTACCAATTTAATATTTACAGGGTTTTAGGGTTCGCAAGTTTGCTAAAGGTCATTGTTTTCGTCATGGCCAACATACATATCGTATTCGAACCGTTAATCTACTATTGATCTCAAAAATTAAATTTTATTTATTTATGTTGAAAATTAAATAAATTTGAACGGCAAAGTTCGTTTTCTTAAACGTTCGTCTAGTTAAATTTGACAAAAGGTTTGTAAATTAAACTTGAATGAACTTTTGTGAACTAAAATTTCGTTGTTTGTCTTTTTTTGCGTACGGCAGAATTTTATTACAATTACCTTATTTCAGCAAAACAAACTTACTCTTAATAGTAGCAGAAAGTGACTAAGGTGAAGATAATTTTATTTACTTTAGTTTTTTAAAAGTTTTCATGCTAGGTGACTAGGTGTTATCATTCCACATACTTCCATACATACTTTATCGCTACTTTAACAGCTTTCTATAGGCGACGAGGTCACAGCTATCAATTTTATAGACATCTTGCTTGGTTAAATTAGCTTTGATTGCAAATCATCATCGCATCACGATATAAGCTCGGAATTGGGTCTAGCTTCCCAATGAACGAACGTAAAAACCCATTGTCCTAGTGATCCTTTAAGAAACTTTACTTTAACGCAGTTGCAACATTCTCAATGAACTGTAAAACACATCGTTTCGACACTGCTAGTTTCCGAAACAAAAAAAAATCCCAGACAATTCGTCATCTAATTCTAAATTCTACATTATTTTACCATTCATTCAATTACACCGCCCCCGCACGCACACACTACGAATACCTGTACGCGACAATTAATAAAAATAACATAATTTTGGAAACGATTTAAAAACACATCACAAAAATTATTAATAATTAATAATTTTATGTTTTTAATTTTTATTTTTTTATGTTTTTATGCGTACATCCGGTCCTAGACAGACGATTTAACGACATAAAAGAACTAAACAACAACAACAACAACAACAAAAATTAATTTTCTAATTTCTATTGATGATTTATAGCATTCGGAAATTAAAGTTGTGTTAAAGAATTTTTCGGCATCCTTATCTCATATAACGATCAATTGGGGGTGATCATATTATGTATCGCCGCGAGTTTCGACATTTTATAAACAAACCGTGAAATATGAAAATTTAAATTAAAATCTTATGATTAACATTTTAATTTAATGTCGACTGCTTATCGATTTAAGAATTATTAAATTTACTGAAAGAGTCACAAGGTTAATGTGTTGCTTACACAAGTGATCAAGCCGTTTGTATCGAACACCGATGTTAATTACGAGTTTAATGCAAGGCTTGTGAATTTCGGTTTATGCGTGACGATCCATTCATAGTTTACGGAATCATTAGGGATAATTTTGAGTTCTAGTGTAGTTGAGACAGATTAACAAAATCACAATGCGATGTACACTTTAATAAAAGTCTGCCATTGACTCGCTCTATCATTTATTTTAGCCTTAGGATTCAAATTTCGGGAGTTATTTTAGTTTTAATAGCTGTGATAATTTTACGTATCTAGTTCCCCATGTCCGTTTGCACCATCTATCTAGCTCGCTTTGATTTTCAGCAGACCATATTTATGTAACACAATGGGATTTATTCATTTCACAATGGTGAAATAGTTACGTTCCACTGTGTTAATTTAAAAGTTGTCAAAATAATGGCCAACGTGTTTTGGATATTTCAGAAAAATAAAAAAAAAATGAAAATGACGCGATAATTCATACAGGAAATAAAATTTTAAACAAAAATCCGTTTTCTTTGTGTCCGAATATTTGTGATGGTTAAAGCGATATTGGGGTAGATACTCGATCTGGTAGCAAGCAAGCAATTTGCTAGCCAAAATCCTGACTACTCAAACAATTTTACAAGGGAAATTTAAATTTCAAATTACTCGTAGATTTTCAATACGCTTTTTGTTTTTTTTTTTGTGCGATTGCACAGTAGAACAACACAAAATTTGTTGTTTAATTTTTAAAGTAAAATTTACTACTGTAATTTCGCAAAAATAAACAAAAATTTTATGAAAAATTTAAATCTAAAAATAATCTAGTAACACTACAAAGTTGCTCAAATTCGCTCAATTTTGATACAATCTTAGTGTTCACTCGTGTACAAGAGGATAAAAAATATCCGTTTTTTTTAGCTACAAACCGAGCGCACCCTAAATCGGTATATTTTTAGCTCCATTTTGTTTTGGATTTTTTCGCGTTTTTTTTGACATCTGAGTTTTGTTTTAAAAAAACTCAATTTTTAATAGCCGGCTAAACTTGATTCAATCATAAACATTTTCGCTAATATTTTATTAAAATTTAAACAACACTTTAGGAAATATATCACTATATTAAATTCTCTAGTAAAGGAAATTAATGTTTAAAATACTGAACTGTCAAATTTATATGCCAAGCTAAAAAAAATAAACGCGTTCACTCGTGTAATAAAAGAAAATTGGTATATTTTACTGAAGCGAAGTTAGCCGGGGTAAAATATGTCAACAGAAAACCATCAATGAACACGCTGAATAAGATTGGTGGAAAAACTTTTCAATTAAAATTAATTATCGAATCGAAACTGATTTTATTATTATTAAGTGTATTAATTTTTTTTTTTTTTTTTTACAAAAATGAGCTGTATAGAGTTGTTCTATAATAGCGAAAGTGAAAGCAATGAAAATAAAATAAATATGGCTGTCCAACGTCGAACAATGCGGGATCATTCGAATCCTTTGGAATTGTCGGATTTTCTGTAAGTGAATAATTTTGAGTCAATTAATTAAATATTTATATATAACTTTGATTTTAGATTTATTAAAAATTTTCGAGTGAACAAGGACGCATTTAAGTATTTATTTAATAAACTCGAGCTAAAATTAAAAAATACGATACGGCCATCGTCTGTTCCTGTCACGTTTAAATTGGCTTCCACATTACGATTCTTTGCGGGAGGAGGATACCAAATAGGTGCTGGAAACGAGTATTTGTCATCAGTAGCACAGCCAACATTTTCGAAAATTTTAGGAGAAGTATTAAATATTTTTGAAAATGATTTATGTCCAGAACTAATCAAATTCCCAACAAGTACTGACGAAAGGAGGAAAATTAAATTAAGTTTTTTTGAAAAGTACGGGTTTCCTGGCGTGGTGGTCCATGTGTGGATGGTACCCATATTCGAATTGTTGCACCACCAAGGAACGAGAGACATCTCTACTATAACAGAAAGGGATTATTCAGTTTGAATGTGATGCTGTATATCATCTATTATTTAGTAATATACATAGCTCTATATGAACGTTTTAAATTACAGGTAATTCAAGTGAATTGGATACTCAATTGCAACGGACATTTGATAATGGTGATAATACTTGGTTGCTAGGTATGTAACTTAAAATAACCTTATACGAGTAGTGAGATTATTTGAAATTAATTTTTGTCTTTTTTTATACTTATAGGGGATGCTGGGTACCCACTTAAACCATTTTTAATCGTGCCATTTCGTTCAACACAACAAGAACGCGATCCAAAGGAAAAAAATTTTAATATAAAGCATACCAAAGCACGAAACATAATTGAAAGGACCATAGGACTGCCATAGGACTGCTGACCATAGGAAACCAAACTTTTATAAGAGGGTTGATAAACTTCTCTTAGCATTAAAATATATATAACGCTTTCCTCATAAGCGGAAAACGTAAACAATTTATTGCAAACACCACCTGTTGCTTTTATCTCATTTTTGTTGTGACCCAATTTTGATTTTATTTTTGCTTTATAGTCACTCCACACCTAAAGCAAGTAAAAAACGTCTTTAATTGATATTGTTTGCAAAAAAATGTAAATTACCTTTTGCCATTCTGAGCCTGTCCGTACTGGAGGACCACGGCTATTCAGACTGTCACTAATTCCATTCCAAATATTGATGAATTCCTCTTTAATGCTGCCAAAAATCAAAAATCTTCTAGCGATGCTGACGTTTTTTTTCCATTAACAGGACGAGCAGTTCAAACTGTTTGCAGTTTGTTATTTTTAACCTATAAAATGGATATGTTGTTTTTGTTTTTATATGCATTTTGAACTTTTTAAGCATTATTAAATTATAGCACTAACACTAATTTTTATTAAATTCCTTACGTTTTACGTGCTTCCACTTCCATATTGAACTAACTTTTCAACTAACTTTTTATTGTAAATCTTTTAAGAAATTAAAAATTAATTACCACAATCGAATTTTTTACGAAATAAAAAATTAAATACCAATTTATTGTAATAATTTAAAATTTTTATTTTAAAATTAAATTTTGTATAAAAGAAATTCCTTCGCAATCACTGTTTGTCACTTGGACGTGACACGACTTCGGTAATTTGGGTGATAATATACTAGTACAAAAACTAGAAAATTAATTTCCCCCCATTTTTATTCCCCAGAGTCATTGTGTAAAGTACACACACCCTGACAAAAATTAAGAACCTCCTCAAGTTCTTTCTTGGCAGTTTGGTTTCTTACTGATAAAATGTTGGTCTACTCATCAGGTTGCAACGATCAAACTGCAAAAATTTACATCTTGCTTTATACCTATAGTATAAAACAACAACACATCGATGTAGCGAATTATACCACCAAATCAGAACTTTAGAAGACTCTCATTTACGTCGATTCTGTCTTTCCTATAGAAAAAGGAATTAGGAAAAATATTTTCATAGTAATTTTGTCACAATAAATTTTTTTCTGGCATACTATGGTTAATAGTTGGTGTAAACTTTTTCAAAAACAAAATTAAATTGGGAATATTTTTCCTATCCAATCTCGATACGGAAAAAATATTTCCTAAATTATAAAAATTTAGATCAAACATGATTTCTCAGTAGGCCACAAAATGATATTTTTTGCATAAACGCTATGTAAATATGTTTTCTAAATTCCTTTTCCTATAGGAAAACCAGATTCGACCTGATTATGTGTGTATTATGCCTAAACACTAATTATAAATTTAAGAAGTTTAAAGGAGGTTCTTAATTTTTGTCAGGGTTGTGTGTACTTTACACAATAACTCGCGGTTATGCTTTTTACGTCCTTACTTTACGCCTCCCGTGGAAACTCGAGGACCGAGTATCTTTCCATTTTTTAATCTACAAATAGCTGCGTCTACTTCCTCCACTGTATTATATTCGCCAAAGACCTCTTCACCTGGAGGGGTCACTCCGCACCATTTCAATTTTGCAGATTTTGTGAGTAGGGCTGTCATACTGAGAGAACATCAGCCTCGTTTGTTCTGAGCTCTCCATTCTCGTCTTTGATGGCTATACTTGTCTGGTAGAAGTTTTTAGTGAGTTTCGCTTAAGTTTCTTAGTTCCGGTTGGAAGATGTTCTCGATGCATGAATTCATATGGTCGCACTTATTTTGTCGAAGATATATAGTAGAGGCTTAGCGCGGATATATTTTGCAAGAGTCCTAGTGTTAAGAGGAGCTTCTTCGTTGTTACTGTGTCGGTCTAAATAGTTAGTGACAGCTGATTGGTAACTCTGCAGTGACGCTTGGTCTTTTAAAACGTCGTCGTTCCACCGAATGGTCTTTTGTGCTTGTCTATTGGACGTAGATGACAGTTTGCACTTATATTTGAATACGTCGAACACATGATCGCTGTATATGGCTGCACCTCTGTAAGATCTATCGTCGGACATGCGGATGGAGTATCCCTTAGACACCGTGATATGATCCATTTGGGCTTCCGTTCTATCATCATTCGATCTCTACGTTATTTTGTGGATTCTCTTATGTGGGACGTACTTGATACAAGTTGCACGTTATTGCCAAATGCCAGGTCGGTAACGCATTGGCCTTTGTCGTTATTTGTTAGGTGCAGGCTGTTAGGACCGATATGCGATGTATTTTCTGCACTCCTGCCAATTTCCGCATTAAAGTTACCCACGTTGATTTTAATGTCGAGGTGTGGTATCTTAATGACGACTTCCACCAGTTCGACAAAGAATAGATATTTGATGTCATCTGATTTAGCTTCGGTGGGTGTATATTAACGATCGTGATGTTAAATTTCTTAGTGCGGAGTCTGACCGTGCATATCCGCATGTTGATAGGGAGAAAGTCGATGAGATGATGCTTCACGCGCAGATGGATAAGAAAGCAAACTCAAAATTCTGAAGAGTGTAACTATTGGTGGTACCATGGATTACATTACACCGTAGTTGTTATTATAGGTAGATGAATATTGGAATTTGTGAATTCCATTGAATTCTGTGTACTTTTACGAATTACTGCTGTTAACCACTGTATAGTGGTGTTGGTTTAGTGGTTCAATTTTTTTAATTTTTAAAATGAAGCACTTAACATTGCTCTACGAAGTGTTGATTTGCTAACATTAGGTCCAGCTACAGATCTGCATTAGTCCCAGAGGCGTCAAAACTGTCGCCGGCCTTCCTTGGTAGTTGTTTCCATATGATGTACTGTCTTTTAAATAATCGCACAGCATGCTCACTACACCCGATTTTACGAGCTATAGCGAGGTTGGATAATCCCTCCAAGTGGTGGACATCGATTCTTGCCGGTAATATATGAAAGAGCCGAATGTCAAAGGGTCGAATTTGAAAAGGCCGAATGTGTGGAAGAGCCGAATGTCGAAGGGCCGAATGTCGAAGGGCCAAATGTCGAAGGGCCAAATGTAGTAGGGTCGGCTCTATGTGAAAAGGCCGAATGTGTCGAAGAGCCGAATGTCGAAGGGCCGAATGTCGAAGGGCCGAATGTCGAAGGACAGAATGTGTCGATGGCCGAATATCGAATGGCCGAATGTGTGGAAGGGCCGAATGTGTTGAAGGGTCGAACGGGTCAAAGGGCCGAATTGGTCGAAGGGCCGACTTTTTTATATCTTTTTTTGTTTTTAGAAACATATTTTTACAATTTTATTGTAATTTGTTGGTTTAAGGAATATTTTGTTAATTTTTTTATAAAATATAAATGAATTACTTAAGAATTTAAGTATTTGACTATTTTTCATCTTTCAGTAAAAATGTTGTATTAATTTTGGTTGTTTATATTTTGTGTTCGTTTTGTAATTATCAAGTGAAAAAATATTTGAACATATTAGGAGTGGAATTTCGACATTGGTGTTCAACCCCTATAATCAATAATCGATGCGAAAACTAATAGCAGAGATACCAAAGTAAACAATAAATAAAACAAAATTAAATTCTAAACAACATTTTAAACATCACATTTATTATTTTATTTAATTATTCTTCATTAAAGAATTAACATCACTTTTATTATTTTATTTAATTATTGATCGAACTGGTACGGCTATAATTGCCATTTGAAAAGGGTAGTATATTTAAATGGAGAACAACGACCTTATAATCGTTGTTCTCCATTTAAATATACTACCCTTTTCAAATGGAAATTATAGTCGTACCAGTTCGGTCTATAGGGCTCGCAGGAACAGTCAGCAAATAGTAATATAGCAATATAAACAATAAAAATTAATGCAACATGTTTCCTGATAGAATATCCGAAGATGGAAAAGAGTAAAATATATAAATTCATAGGAAATTCATTTATATTTTATAAAAAAAAATAACAAAATATTCCTTAAACCAACAAATTACAATAAAATTTATTTCTAAAAACAAAAACAAAATCGGCCGGCCCTTTGACATTCGGCCCTTTGACACATTCGGCCCTTTGACACATTCGGCCCTTCGACATTCAGCCATTCGACATTCGGACAACATTCATTCAAAACCCATGATACTAAAAATATATTTACCAAAAAATAAATTGCTAGGACACGAAATCTCAAAAAAAATAAAAATATCAAATTAAAAATCCCAAAATTTCCCAAAATTTACGCCCGAGCAGATTCCGACTCATTTGGTTCTATTTTCGGAAGTTTCGGAAATGAAATCTTTAGATAATTTTTCTTAACATATTTTTGTAAAATATAAAATAAATATTACTATTATGTAGGCTTATATTTTATTTTCATTTAATAGACTTAAGTAAATGTACAACTAAATGCAAATTTTGATTTTTTTTTGAGGTGATTTGAAATATTTTTCGGAATATTTATTTTTTGCAATTTGGAATTTGAGAAACAGCCGACTAGTAAGTTTTTGATCTAGTCAAAAACATCATTTTGGTAATAAAATATTCTGGAATACGATGGTATCCCCATTCTGCAATATTTAATTTTTTTTTTCTACTCATTTTAATTCTTGACCAGTTAAATAGGTACATATTTTGAAAATCTTGAAAAAAATTTTAGCAACTTACACCGAAATTTGCGCACTAATAGGTACTTAAATTTTACAATGCTAGGCGCAAGTCAAGTAAACCGATAAAAAGTGTTTAATATAAACTATATTCAAAAAAACAAAGAAAAGTGCAGTTAGATTGCTATGTTTAAATTTTGCAAGTGCGCCTAATCAAGTGAACCGCAGTGCACCTTAAGATGTTTTATATATCTGTGGCAATTCAACAAAAGTACTTATCTGTTTTCAGATGCGTGTGAAATACTTTCTAACTCTAAGGTTTGTTCACGTATGCGATCAAAAAGTGATTCGCGAATCAAGCCAATCACGTTGGAAACATATATACAAATTTCCCCGCTTGAGATGAAATAATTTTAGCTTTGGGCAAATTTTGATCGCAAGCATCCAACATAGAAAAAACAAAAAACAAATTATGAGCAATAATGACGCTCATTATATCCCTTTTTCTACCAACAAAAAACAAAATTGGCTCAATTTAACCCTTTTTCAAATAGTAAAAAATCATAGTATGTAATCGAGATTTTGATAAAATATTTCGCTAGATTTTAAGTAAAACCAACACAATTGTGTGTATGGTTATAGTGTTTTTTCGGACGAAAATAAGTTTTGAAAGGAATGCACAAATGTGTAAGTTGGTTTTTAAAACACATACAAAAATAAATTTTTGACATGATTCTTTTGCCTTACCCACGCAATTGTGTGGGCTGGTGGGCAAAACAGATATATAATTTTGCTGTTTTCTGACATTTCTATATGACTCACGTCAATGTCTAAAACAAACAAACAAACAAAAGACGAGCCATTTTCATTATCGGCATTATAATTTGGTGTTTATATTTTGTCGTGCGTTTACAAAAGATAATAGTGTTTATTTAAATTAAATATTATAAATAATATTAATTTTTGTGTTATAAGTTTTTTGTAATAAGTAAGAATTTGGCATAAGCATTAAAAACTATCGGCTGTTCTTCAGAATGTATAAACAAGAGATACAACCTTCAAGTTTTTATTTTATTTTATTTAATTATCAGTCGTCACCACAACCAAACACAATACACAAATTAAAATGGTTGAAAATGACAAATGAAACGTCAAGTAAAATAGCTTAATATTTAGAGCAATAGCTTTTGTTACTAACTTCATAGTGTGATCAAACATTTTTGATCGCATACGTGAACCTGCCATAAGTAGAAAAAAAAAATTGGGAATGGTTTAGGTAAAAATTTTGTGTGTGTGTGTGTTAGTAGATATACGTCGAAAAAGAAACATTTAGGCGAACTTATTTTAAAATAAGAACAAAAATTCTTCAAACCAAAAAGTAAAATTACTTGTTTAGTTAGATAATGGAGTAGATACTCAAGAAAGCAGTTTGCTAGCCGAAATCCTGGCTACTCAATTAATAGCAAAAATAAATAAAAATTGTATATTTGTGTATACCGGGTGAGTTTTTAAGCTGAAACTAAGCGGAAAATACGCCCTCTACGATAAAAATGACCATTATCAAAATTAAATTATTCTGGAGGGGAAATACATTAGTGTTAAAATTAGGACCCCCGCCCCTGTCTGTAAGCGGGGTAGGGGGCAAATTGGAAACAAAGATAGGAACCCTTACATTTTATTGCAGATTCGGTTTCTACGGCTAAAAGTACGTAGGATTTCCTTGAAACATTTTTTTCGATTCATGATAGATGGCGCTGTAATAAGCGATATTAAATTTTTTTCGATTTCTCCTACTGAGAACATTATGCATACTATTCTGCAATATGTTTGCATTAAAATTAACACGTTTTCAATGTAAATACTTGAAATTAGTTTTAAACAAATTGTATTTCTTAAATTAAAAAAAAACTATTTGCAATGATTTTGCATAGGAACATGCGACTAAATTTGTTTTCAAATAAATGATATTTTTTGTTTTAAAAATATCGATTCAGTTCAAAGATTATTTTGAAAACAATAAGACCTGTTTGCGTAAGTCTATTACAATTCAAAATGGAGTATTTAACTGTACAAGAAAAAATTAAAATGGTCCTGGTTTATGGAGAAGCTGGCCGTAGTCTTGATAATGCGGTCAATCTCTACGCTTCGCGTTTTCTAGATAAGATTCGGTCACGAGCTTCATTTTACCGGACTATCAAACAATTCACTGGTGATCGAGGTTTACACCAAGATCTTTATGGTGTTGATTTTGAAAATCGGGTAACATTTTGTTAGCGGGCAGTAGAACAAATACAGAAAAATACCAATTTTTTCCGCTATGTATTGTTCTCCGATGAGTCGTCTTTTACAAACCATGGAACGGTTAATCGACACAACCTGCATTACTGGAGTGTTGAAAATCCACACTGGCTTCGCCAAGTTGAACATCAGCGCCCTTGGACTGTCTACTTGTGATGTGGAATAATTGGCAACCAACTCATCGGCCCCCATATTACAGAAGGCAACTTGAATGGTCAAATATGCCGAGACATTTTGGAAAATGAACTGCCAACATTATTTGAAAACTTGAGCATAGAATTGCGACAGAACATGTGATTTCAACATGATGGATGTCCAGCACACTATTCGTCGGTAGCACGTGAAGTACTTGATCGTGATTTCAATGGTCGCTGGATAGGTAAAGCTGGTCCGGTAAATTGGCCTGCCAAATCACCAGATCTTACTTCGCCAGATTTCTTTTTGTGGGGCTATCTCAAAGACAAAGTATACCAACAAGTACCAACAACATGTGAGAATATGATTGAGCGAATATGAAATGCTTGTGCCGAAATTCCAGCATACACGCTTCTAAGTTGTGTACATGCATTTGAAATGCGGAATAATAAGTGCATTGAAGTCGAAGGCCATCATTTTGAGCACTTAATTTAATTAAAAGATGATGTCCACGTCGTTGTTCCTGTGTTACGCTAAAAATAGTTTTTTTTTAATTTAAGAAATACAATTTGTTTAAAACTAATTTCAAGTATTGAAAACGTGTTAATTTTAATGCAAACATATTGCAGAATCGTATGCATAATGTTCTCAGTAGGCGAAATTGAAAAAAATTTAATATCGCCTATTACAGCGCCATCTATCATAGATCGAAAAAAATGTTTCAAGGAAATCCTACGTACTTTAAGCCGTAGAATCCGAATCTGCAATAAAAAGTAGGGGTTCCTATCTTAGTTTCCAAGTTGCCCCCCACCCCGTTTACTAACCGGGGCGGGGGTCCTAATTTTAGCACTAATGTATTTCCCCTCTAGAATAATTTAATTTTGATAATGGTCATTTTTATCGTAGAGGGCTTATTTTCCGAGATATTTGAAAGTTTCAGCTTAAAAAACTCACCCGGTATATATATTTTGAAATCTAGATTTCCTTGGTAAAATTGACTGAGTAGGTAGGATTTCGAGTATCTACCCCAATATCTATTTTATTCAATTATGCCTGTCAAGTATCTACCCCAATATATATTTTAATCAATTCATCCAAAATTTATAAAGAAAACAAACTTAATTAATTTGAGTACAAATCGAGTAAGTGTAGTTAACGATTTTCAAGGAATACTACTCCAGATTTTGAGGGATAATCATCGATCTCACTGTGTTTTTTGTACGATCTATCAAATGTCCATATCCATAAAGATTTTCAGAGTTTTGTCATTGTTGTGGAATGGCTAAACATGGCCCAGAAGCATATCATTTCTGTTTATAGAGTTTTTACGACTTCATCGGAATACTAGTCCAGATTTTGCGAGGTGATCATCAATCTCACTATGCTTTTATGTTAGATCTATCAAATGGCCATATCCATAACTATTTTCAGAATATTGTCATTATTGTGGCATAGCCAAACATGGCCCAATTCCACAACAATGACAAAACTCTGAAAATCGTTATGGATATGGACATTTGATAGATCGTACATAAAAACATAGTGAGATCGATGATTAAGTTAAAAATTAAACCATATTTTAATTTTAAGTTTAAGTTGATGACGTATATAAAATTTATGTTATATTATTAATTTTAAAATATAATTTGAATCATACTTGTTATTTGATTATTGCTTAGTAATATATATTAACAAATATTTTGATCTTTTTACATTTTAAATTTAGTTTCGCCTAAATGTTATCTATTTGAGTGTAAAGGGTTATCCAATTCGAGGTTGATAAAGTAGAAATCTGTATACAGACATCTGTCAAAGATAAACGTCAAGTACGCTGTCATTTATTTAGCTGATATTCTGCCATTTAAGAATATGGAGCATTTAACAATCGACCAACGCGTTAAAATGATTTAACTGATTTAAAAATGATTTAGCTGATTTTTCGAACAAAATTTTCTTCAGTGATGAAGCTCATTTTTCGCTTGGTGGATACGTTAATAAGCAAAACTGTAGAATTTGGGGCTGATTGTAGAGAAGCCATTACACACAATTGATTGTAGAGAAGCCATTACACCCGGAAAAAGTCACTGTTTGGTGCGCATTGTGGTCTGGTGGTGTGATTGGGCCGTATTTTTTGAGAACAACCATGGACGAACCGTTACCGTCAATTCTGAGCGCTATGGCCGCATGTTAACCGATTATTTTTTTACGAAAATCGAAGATTATGATCTTGACGATATGTAGTTCCAGCAGGATGGAGCAACCAGTCACGTAACACGAGCAAATCGTGATCTTTTGCAAGAGAAATTTCCTGGACGTTTGATTTCGCGATTGGCTGATGTCAATTGGCCTCCAAGATCCTGTGATTTAACGCCTTTGGAAAGATCTTGTTTACGCAAACAATCCTCAAACTCTTGACGAATTGAAAACTAATATTCGTAAGGTAATGGCCGAGATACCGCCCGAAATGTGCCGAAAAGTCATTGAAAATTACCTCAAAAGAATCAAGGCCTGTAAGAAGTCCCGTGGAAAACATTTGAATGATATCTTGTTTAACTAAAAATGGCAAGGATCAATCTGTAAAATGAAATAAAAATTACAATACATTCCGAATATTTTGTGTGTTTTTTTTAAGTTTACTTTATCAACCTCGAATTGGATAATCCTTTATAATCACTAATACATATACACATGTTTTACTTAGGATTTTTTTATGAAATATTTCACTCCGGTGTTTTCAGCTACTTTTCAGGAGCCCTAATTTAAATTTTAAATTAATTTGTGAAAAAATTACGGAACATAACTAAAATTTTTTTGAATCCATGGTATCAGGGTTTTTAAACTGCGTTTATTGACACCTTGAAGCACTTGTTACGTGCTCTGGGTTCACCGGAAATGCCCAAAATTTTTAATTAGCATTTAGAAAAAAACACTTATATCGATTTAAGTAAATACCAAACGCAAAATTAAATTCAAAATAAAAACTTATTTCAAGATAAGTGTTTCTTCTAAATTTATTTCTGATTTTACAAATAAAACTATTGTTTTAAATATAACTTATTGCATGCTACAATATCAAAAATTATCAATTAAGTGGTTTTCAATAAATACCAAACACCTATAACAAACATAAGTGGTTTTGTTTTTTGCTTATATCCCGGTCAAAAATAGGCAGATTTTGATGAAATATTGAAGAGAAAGAAAAAAAATGGGAAATACTATCGATTATAATATAGTTCAACATAACCACTTATCTCGATTTAAGTGATTATGCTGAACTGTCACATATTTTTGATCATCTTGATTTTAAAAATAAAGGACATTTAAACCTACTACATTTTCCTAGCTAAATGTTTGATAAATGATTAAAACTTCACGCCGATGGATCATGCCTTCCTCCGCTTAGATAGACACAGAACCAATTATGACGATAATGAACCGATGAAGATGATGTGTAAGAGAAAATTTACTAATTGTTTGATTTTTGCTTTACTATTTTGGTTTCTGGTAAGAGATTGTAACATTTTTACGTGGCATGTTACCAAAGGCCATGCTACCTTTCTCTTATATCCGCCTAAAAGACCTTTCTCTTATATCCGCCTAAAAATTAAATAATTAACTCTAACTACCTCATGAAAAACATTAACTTAAGATGTTAGGATTGTACAAACAGTTTTAATAATTTTATACAAATTCCTCTCAAATAATCCTGCTGTTCACCACATTAAATTATGTACAAACAAAATTATAATTTAATTTTATCAAATTTTCATTGTGCACCCTTTTAATCCTAGCTAACGATTTAAACATACATTTTTGACTGGCAACCCTATAAAATTGTATCATAATCGCGCGACTCACTTGTGTACAATAGAAAATCTTTAAAACGTTATTCATGTTTTTCACAAAATCAATTTTTGAAGACATTTAATCATTACAATAATATTTTTTTTTTGTATTTAATCCAAAGAAAGAATAAAATTTAAAATCAAACACGTGTTGCATAATATACAACTCTCTAATACACGTATTACGTATTTTGTATGCAACCAAAATGAACAGCAAAATTGATTCTAGATAATCATATTATAATATCATAATATCCTCCCTCCCTCCCTTATATGCATATGAAAATGTTGAGGGATATACAAATTTAGGGGTGAAAATTATGAATATAAATTTTTATTAATTTAATGCCTACCATAAATGTTTTGTATAATACTCACTTAGTGGGGGTTTATTTGAATTGATATTCATCTACTGTAAACGTGTTAAAAAATCAAAATCAAAACCACCCTCTCAAGTTTAACTAGACATACATACATGCATATAATAATAAAACCCCTATTATGAATATTTAATTCAATTGTTTTTTTCTTTTATTGTTTCAATTCCAGATTGTCAAAGTGATTCCGAGCTGTCAGACGACGGACTAGAATGTGGCGATTTGGGTAAAATACCGGGAAAATCAGATTCCAACGGTAGTACAAATTCTAAATCACGCAGACGTCGTACCGCATTCACCTCGGAACAACTACTCGAATTGGAACGTGAATTTCACGCCAAAAAATATTTAAGCTTAACGGAACGGAGTCAAATCGCAACCGCACTCAAATTAAGCGAGGTGCAAGTGAAAATATGGTTTCAAAATCGTCGTGCGAAATGGAAACGTGTTAAGGCGGGACTTACATCACACGGTATGAATCGTAATGGTGCGAGTGGAGGGGGTGGCGGCGGTGGAGCAAATGGTGGAACAAATAAAATTGTTGTACCAATACCGGTGCATGTAAATCGTTTTGCGGTGCGGTCACAACATCAACATATGGAAAAAATGGGATTAATCGGTCCAAAACCTGACCTACGGAAACAGGAGCAGAATCTTGAAATGGGCGGTTTTGAACGGTTTCAAATACAAACGCAACAAGCGTCCTCTTCGCTCATTTAACTGCGTAATATCGTGCGTTTATTTTTTGATTTTATAATTTTTCAAAATTTTTTTTCCTATCAAATTGAACAGTTTAAGCAGAGCAATAAAGTAATTCTAAAACCTAACAGCAATGTTCTTTATATTTTTGTTACATTTTATCAGATGGATATATAACGGTGGGTAACTAGGGTGCAAAAATCAATTTTGTACAATTTTGTTTTATAATAAAAGGGCAAATTATTCACACATTAAGTGACAATCAAACCGTGACAAAAGTTAAAATTTCATGCGACAAATTTTCAAATTTGTTGTTGTTTGTAATCATTTGAGATTTCAACTTCAAAAATATTTGTGAAGGGTACAAATTATACTCGATGGCATACACGTTATTTTAAGTGGTTGTGATATCAATTGAAATTGATAGGCATTCATAATGTTGATACAAAAAAATTAAACAACGAAAGGATAAAAAATTTCAATGTCACGTGACTTTATTTAGAAATTATGAAAAGCGCATCATAAAAATGGATTAGACAAAATTAGAGCGGATAAAGGACAAACAATTCGTAAGCATCGATTTGTGGACAACAAAATTCTTTTATATGCATATATTGAGGGGGGGACACAACGACAATAAATTTGAAACCAAAACATCTGTTTATGAAATAGTAATGTGTGTAGTCGTTGTTTTAGATTTACAACATTTTTATAGTGATTTAACGATTCTCAATTACAAAAGTGATTTCGGTAAGTTAAAGGAAGGAAGGAATTAATTAACCCCAATTGGAAAGCACTGGCATTATAGAAGCACCTTGAAGACAAATCTTTTATTTGAGAGTAAATCGGAGTACCGTTATGCAAAATTAATAAAATGTACCTACACTATATCCCAGAAGTATTGTACTTAAATTGCTAAAAGTGGCTAAAATTAAACTTCTCATAACACAATATGGTACCCAAATATTTACCGGTTATTTATTTAATTAAAAATAATTCCCGAAACCTTTAGTACGATCATAATCAATCCCTGGTATTCGCAAACCTTATATCAATTTTCATTAAAAATATTTGGTTTAAAAAAATAAACAAATGGAAAAAAATTTGGGAGGAAGTTCAATCTTAATCAAAGTTATTTAATTCTCACCCCTGTTTCTCAGAAACAGTTTAAAAAGGAACTCGTATCCCACCGTAGGACCTAGATTAGATAGATTAGATAGATTAGATAGATTAGATAGATTAGATAGATTAGATAGATTAGATAGATTAGATAGATTAGATAGATTAGATAGATTAGATAGATTAGATAGATTAGATAGATTAGATAGATTAGATAGATTAGATAGATTAGATAGATTAGATAGATTAGATAGATTAGATAGATTAGATAGATTAGATAGATTAGATAGATTAGATAGATTAGATAGATTAGATAGATTAGATAGATTAGATAGATTAGATAGATTAGATAGATTAGATAGATTAGATAGATTAGATAGATTAGATAGAATAGATAGATTAGATAGATTAGATAGATTAGATAGATTAGATAGATTAGATAGATTAGATAGATTAGATAGATTAGATAGATTAGATAGATTAGATAGATTAGATAGATTAGATAGATTAGATAGATTAGATAGATTAGATAGATTAGATAGATTAGATAGATTAGATAGATTAGATAGATTAGATAGATTAGATAGATTAGATAGATTAGATAGATTAGATAGATTAGATAGATTAGATAGATTAGATAGATTAGATAGATTAGATAGATTAGATAGATTAGATAGATTAGATAGATTAGATAGATTAGATAGATTAGATAGATTAGATAGATTAGATAGATTAGATAGATTAGATAGATTAGATAGATTAGATAGATTAGATAGATTAGATAGATTAGATAGATTAGATAGATTAGATAGATTAGATAGATTAGATAGATTAGATAGATTAGATAGATTAGATAGATTAGATAGATTACATCGATAGATTATAAAATTATATAAACAAATTTTTATATCGGTTCCACGACGAGGTATATTGAAAACCCATTCACCGAAACCCTTAATTTACCAAAAATGGCAATTTACCGAACACAATAACTCACCGCAGCGCAAATATACGAGAACCTGCATTGAAACCATCATCTCCCCAAGTGACATTCAATGCCCAACGATCTCGACTACGCTGACGACTACAGTATGATGACTCAAAGATTAAAAGATATGACACGTAAGCTTGAGAGGTTGATTTATAACGTTGAAAAGTCACCTGCTCGCCTAAGGCTTAACTACTCAAAAACGAAGTTGCTGCGAATCGGAACGACCGATAACAGCGAATTATCCATAAATCCATCCATAAGACGGGTTGGTCCGAATCAGACGTGACAGTCCGCATAAAAAAGGCGCGCTTTGCTTACTATTCATTAAACAAAGTGTGGTGAGCGCATAACGTCTCCAGGAGCACCAACCTAAGGATCTTCAACTCTAGCGTTAAATCGGTCCTCTTAAATGGTTGTGAGACTTGGAAAGTAACAACCATCATTTCTCAAAAACTACAAGTATTTCTCAACAAGACTTAAGGGCGAATCTGTGGCATCTATTGGCCAAACATGATTTCAAACACGGATCTACTTGCCCTAACAAATAATGAGCCAATCACCACCGAAATTAAACGTAGGAAATGGCAATAGGTAGGGCACACCCTATGGAAACCGAACAATGACATTGCAAAAATGGTCTTTGAATGGAACCCTCAAGGTAGACGAAACTCCGGACGCCCAGAGAACCCATGGCGCAGATCAGTCGAAAGGGAATCGCGAACAGTAGGCGCATGGCGTGAAACCAAACTGCTGGCGACAGAGAGACGGCGCTGAAAGAAGATCGTTTCCGCTCTATTCTCCTCCTAGCTCCTAGGAGCAATATCTATTTTTTGTTTGTTTGCTTTTATTATATTGTAAAAAAAAACGGAGGACACAAATAAAGAAAAAAAATATTAAGAGGGGAAAATGTGATGTTCTCTCAGTATGGCAACTCTACTTTCGAAATCTTCTAGATCGAACTGATGAGTGCCCTCTCCTCCTTATTGCTCTACCAGGGGGCAGAAGAAGCTATTATTAGATTAAAAAAGGCAAAGCACTTGGTTTCGTCGGAATCTCCGTAGAAATATTAAAACACAGAGGAGTTACTCTCGCCTAAAATATCATGGATGTCTATAAATGTGCTTATAGGCAACTATCCATAGTGTTTCACGTTAAGGATGATCTTGGGGAGATGTCGTGAGTACAATATTACCATTCACCAATACATAGATTTACATTAGACATACGCAGCATCAATTGCGAAATCGCAAAACAACAGATGTTCAGAAACTAGTAAAGCTATCGCTTCTCAATTTATTAAATCATTTGTTAAGAATTAGTGGACCAGCTCTGACTTACGGTAGGTGCCCCAATTTCTAAGCAAAAAGTTAAATTTTAAAGATCATATACAGAGGCTGAATGGACAATGAACGATATCAGACAGATATAAAGGCACACACGGCTGCCGGTCATCGAGTCTGCTCGACAAAAAAAACTTATAAGACCTAACTTCCGAAATGGAGGGTGGACCTTGACGACCAACGGCTGGAGACTACGATCAACATTTGGGAGAAAAATCATTTGACCTGTTTATGGTCCACGTTCAAAAACCCCCTACAAACCAAATGATAAGAAAAGCATTACATCAACAACCAGTCGGTGTATGCTATAGGGAAAGACAAACACCCTTATTCCGCTAGTCGAAAACCAAAGGCGGCTGCCTTGACAAAATATGTATATTATCGTAGTCACTTTAAACGACAAACGACGTATTTGATGCCTTTTAGTCATTTCAAAATTTCACACGACACAAAATGACAGTTTTTAATTGTTTCTCTCGCCTCAAGCCACTTATTGGCATGGCAACTGGCTAAGTGTTCATACAAATAGCAGATTGTTATAGTTACTTGAAACGACAATCGACTCGACTAGCGGAATAAGGGTACTAGACTACGCTGGTGAATCGAACAAAATCTGCGAATAATGGGATGCTGAAACTGAAGGCAGCGAGCGATGAATCGAGCCAGTTGAAGGCTGGTTTTTTAAAAAGAATCCTTGTTCGGGATTCTGTACAAAAGAAAAAACCTACCTGCGTCCTCCTGTGTCTCACCCTGTAACACATCAAATACAAAAATAAAACCGGTATAGGAACCATGCGCAGATTTTAGCGAAAAAAAACTAGATATATAATTTTTTTTTTGATTAAATAAAAATAAATGATTGCAACCAAACTGCTATACAAATTTTGTGCATGCAACCAACATAAAAACTCAATAAATTTAGACAAAAATTTTATCAGTACATATGGAGGGGAGGGTACATATAAAAACATATTCATTATTTTGAAAGCAATTTTTTTTATCTAGCAAGAATCAAACAAATTTCTTTATAATTATTTATAATTTTTATTGAAGAACGAGAAACACCAATTCGCCTTGATTTATATAGTTTTACTATAAATTTATTTATTAATTTTTTAATATATGCGAGGATCGATTTATTTGGGTATTTTAATATTTAGAAAATAATCTAGGTAATAAATTAGTCAATACCGGATACGGATATATTTAAAGGCTTCAAAACAATTTTGAAATACAAATACATATTTGTTTATTGAACTCAACATTATTTCATTATTCAAAATGTTAAACAAATGGCGATAAATTACTACAAATTGAAGTCATGTGAAATGTCAAACATAATAAAATGAATCAAAGTTGCACGTACGTCTGCTATGATTTAAAAAATATTAAAAGGTCAACGTACGTTTTTCTAGCAACTACAAGAAATTATATCGATTTTTTTTCGCTTAAATCTGCGCATGGTTCCTATACGAAACTAAATAATTAGAAATAATATTAATTTCATGTAACTTACCAATTTTCCTTGGATCAAAATGTATTCCAAGAATTAAATAATTTATATAGTTAATTTGTCCTCATTTTCATTACAATTATTTAGTTTATAATACATAATTTATACTTACTTCATCAAAATAATGTAAATATTCCTCCATTTTTTGCGAAATGACACATTTGCCTTGGCACACTCCAAAACTATACTAAAAATTTGGTTGCGTACATTTTTATCTTATTTGTCATGAGCTCGTAATTTTGGTAAGCATTCGTACCAACATGACATTTTTAACAAATGGATGAAGGTAAGAAAAATTTTTAGTCAGCCTGTCGGTGCGCTTTAACATAAAACCAAATTATAAATTTCAATAAAATTAAATTAAGAATAACATTAAAGTGAAAGCTTTCTGTTTTATAAGTGCAAGTGCAAATCAATCGGTGTTAGTTGCTTCATCTATATACGGAAATACGTCATACGGGGAAAAACTCGCAAGGCCGCTTGCTCATCAGAAATTGTACGTCAACTCACTGGATTACACCCTACACTCCCTCTATAGTTATCACATCCCATGAAGGGATTTTGGCGCCTGGACGATGTTCTTCTATCTGTTTCAACCCTCGCTCACGCCCTCCAATTCGACATCCTATTATCCGTAGCTGGTTGTTGCTGGAACACTTTTTTAATCATTCGTTGTTGTGGGAACTAGTAACGTGAGCCAGCCAACTAATTTGTTTAGATTTAAGGAATCCGTGTTGATACGGGTTTTGTTTTACTGTTGTTCATTTCCAAACCAAGCCTTCTTGATATCGCTTGATCGTCAGCCAAGAAGCGTATCCAAGAACTTGACCCTAATTTATAAATATGCAGTGTCAATCTTCAATGTTGTTTTTTCTTACTGCGTACTGGAGAGCCAAATTTCACAACATGGGCGCGTGTGCATCACCCCGTCGAACACCAGATGTTATATGAACGGAACCTTAAATACAGTCTACTTCTAATATTCTACCCAGACGTTGTCAATCTAAACAAAGAAACGAATTCTTTTGGTACTCCTATGCATATCGCGATTGATACTGTGATCACAATATTTTTCCAGAATCATTCGATCTCGGCCTTAATTTGTGAATTATATTATGACGAAAAAGCGTATACTTGATACGTTGTATGTTATTGCCAGTTCGGTATCGCGCTGGCCATTGTTGTTTTTGGTGAGGTGCAGCTGAATAAGGCCCGATATGCGATGTATTTTCTGCACTTCTACCGATTTTTGCAATAAAGTCGCCCACGATAGTCGCCCAACCAATAATAGATCTTTGACGCCATCTGATTTATCTTCGGTGGGTGCATGTACTGATGTATGATTATAGACCGAGATATTAAATTTCTTAGTGCAGTCTGGCTGTGCAAATCTGCATACTGAAAGGGCGGAAGTCGATGTTGTGTTGCTTCTGGCGCCGATGGATGAGAAAATTTACTCCAAATTCTCCTTCGTTTGATTTCCAATGTAAAAGAGGGCGCATAACCATTGGTGCTGTCGTTGATGCCACTTCCAAACAATCAAAGTTCTTGTAGTACAGGTACATAATCTTTGCCTGGTTCGAAAGGTTTTGGGAATCTCCACGTCTTAAAAGGCTAAGCACGTTTCATGTCCAATTTTTAAAGCGTTGTTCGTGCTCAGTTTCTGAGGTTGTGGTTGTGATGAATCCGATGTACCACCTAATTCATTTACCAGGAAAAAACCGCGGGGGGTATGAATCTAGAACTTTACTCCTCAAAAAACAACATTGATAAAGTATTGGAGCTTGTCAAGAAATGTTATACTGATAATAATTAAAGGCATCATTTTGGGGTTGGGTCTAAAATATTTAAACATAGAATCTGAAAAACAAAATGCTTAAAAACATTATCCTCAAACACAAAACCCTCAAACACAACATCACGAGACTATCACGAGTTCCTAATTGAAAGGATTCAGTTGATTTATGAAATTGTGAATCGGTGCGCACCGTTTCCATTTTCTCCGGGTACGTCTCTATATAATTTGCCCAAAATGGAATAGGCAACCTTTAAACGTAGAGTAATAGTTTTTGATGCTAATGAAATGTTTCTATCAACTGCTATAATATGCAATTTATAAAAAAATTCTGAATAATGTTACGATTTTGCCTTGTCACTCAAGGTTCGAATCACTGGATTGTGAATAAATACAACTGCTTCAAATTTGAACTCACACATTTCAACACAAAATTAACAATTAATTATTACAATTATAACACACTTTTTAATTAGGGTTGGGCTCAATTTCCCGAATTTCAAAATCCCGAAATCAAAATCCCGAAATAAAAACCCCGAATTTCAAAATCCCGACGCTCAAAATCCCGAATTTATCAATCCCAACTCTCAAAATCCCGACTTTCAAAATCCCGACTTTCAAAATCCCGATTTTCATAATTCCGATTTTCAAAATCATGATTTTCAAAATCCCGATTTTCAAAATCCCGATTTTCAAAAGCACGAATTTAAAAAAAAAATATAAATTCGCGGACGAAAAAAGCAATATTTTGTTAATGCAACATTTTGAAATGCAATAATTGTTGAGGCTAACGGCTTTGATAACTCTCACGGGCACGCGGGAGGTCGCTGCGCTCCCCCCGCTTAGCCCTCAGGGGCTTTAGAAATGAACTTCAGGGGACGTAGGAGCCGGGATCAGCAAACATGTCGCACTGCGTGCCGCACGTAGGATTATATAGAATCGGATGTGTATCGGAATCCAAAAAAACAAAATCCAAAAGACATAATCCAAAAACCAAAACCCAAAGTTACAAAATCCAAAAAATACAAAATCCAAAAAGTAAATCCAAAAAAAAATCCAAACTTTTTGGAAGTATTGTTTAAAATCTATCTCTTAGGTGAAGGAGTCTATTTTTAATAGGTGAAGGGAAAATGGCCTACTTCAATCCCTATTGAAGTCGAATTTCAAAAAAATCGGCTAAGAAATTGCATAAAATAGGTCGAGTTGAAAGGGTTTTAAATATTTAAATAATTTTTGGATTTTGTCTTTTTTGGATTTTTCACATTTGGATTTTGTCAATTTTGGATTTTTTTTGGATTTTGGGTGACATCCTATAGAATCTATTAATAATTACACGGATTTCATCAAAAACCCAAACGTTCTTTTCAGCACGACCAAAAATATATTCTAATAAAAGAACATATTTATACAAATGCAATTTTGTAAATTAAATTTTACAATTATTGGTTGTGGAAAAGCCTAGTTCAATTGAGTAGGCCCAATTCTTAATAAAAATGAAGATAAAAAAACAAAATTTAATATTTTATATTTTTTTAAAAATCCCGAATTTTTTCGGGATTTTTAAAATTTCAGCAAAGTCGGGATTTTGAAAATCGGGATTTTAAAAATCGGGATTTTGAAAGTCGGGATTTGAAAAGTCGGGATTTTGAAAGTCGGGATTTTGAAAGTCGGGATTTTTAAAGTCGGGATTTTGAGAATCGGGATTGATAAATTCGGGATTTTGAAAATCGGGATTTTTTTTTGTCGGGATTTTGCTAATTCGGGATTTTGTGATTCGGGATTTTGAGCCGATCCCTTTTAATTATCACTTTAATAATCACTTTAATAATCTTTCTATTTAACCTTCACTGTATCACGTTTAAAATAAAACTCAGCATTCCACGTCAACGCGCGCCTTTATATACCAAAATATTTGTTTCTAGAATAATCCTAAATGCGCATCGAGCAAATATGTTAGTATAGAAATGACGCCTAAATGTTGAGTATAAATCATAAATGCAATTGAACAATTAATGAAATTAAGTTATTCTATTCTAATCCAGGTGTCACCGTATCCAGGTGTCACCGTATTTTTCGATTTTGAAGTCATTAAGCAAAACTCAAGAGGAACAATCTGATCACCAACTTTGCCATGAATGCTAAACAATTGCCGCATATTGATGGAACAATGTAAAATGTTCCATCCATTAGCCAACATTCAGCTTTCCCTAAAGCAGTTAATGACGTAGTTGTTCCTAATATAATTAACATTTCATCATTAAATCGTTTCTAAAAATAATAATTCTTCAGGAATTTTTATAGTATCTAAACTATTCGGTTCGTTGTAAGATTCATGCGCCCGACGTATTCTTCCAATTTTCTCTTTCTGCACTCTTTTACTTGGTAAATACACTCTACAGTTCGGTTGGCAACTAATTACAGCTTCTCGAATTATCTGACAAGGTTGCAATGAAGAAGATGACATTTCTTTTAAAACATTGTTACCTTATGTAATGTGTTTTTTAAATGCACTATCCATTTTTGGGAGCATGCAACCCATTAATAAAACCTATGGTTACTGTAGCCTTACACAACAACTCCTTTCTTTTAGCACAACACACCATCTGTATAAATTTTTCTTACTTTTAGATTGTAAATGATAATCGAATCCATCAATTATCAATTTATTGTGTCCTTTGTTTGACTTTATTGTTTGTTACTATTGTGTATTTAATTTAATTGATTAAAATTGCAAATAAAAGACAAACTTTTTCTAAATATGTATATTTATGTAATTTCAAGATTAGAGGACAACTAAAACTGATTAATGTGTTCGAAAATAATGCAATTTGTTTGTTTCCATTAAAAAACAAAGGAAATTTCTCAGCGATATCTATGTTGTGTGGAGATTTCAAATTTATTGATATTGTGTATGAGGATTTTCAGTTTATTTTTTATTTTTATAAAGTGGATTAAATGGTTTGAGGATTTTGTTTTAGATTTTTGTGGGTTTCCCATCATTTTGGCCTAACTATAAGCTCCATATCCCATATAACGATTTGGCCGACCAACTCAAGTTCCTTTTTAAAAAAAATCAGATTAATGATGATAAGTTTATTGAATCCTCGCCAGGTCCCAGGGCTGATGATATACAAGGGGCGTACTGCTGCTAGATGAGGTATGCTGGCATCTAATTTCAATCTAGTTTACTTGATTTTACGCTGTTCCTAAAGTTATACTAACCCAAGCAACTGTTGGCTGACGTCGATGGTGATGTTGTGGTTCTTGCTATTTGGGTTTGATCAAAAATCAGGATCCAACGATTTTTTTATTAAATTTTTTATTGTTAAGGGACTATACAGCGCATTTAATTTATTCACATGCCACAATATCAAAGTATTCCTTCTATATTAGATTTTAACAAAATTTTTAATTTGGGCTCTGCTAGCTTTCTCTTACACCATTCAAAATTTTGTCAAAAACTAGACGGATCTAACAATGTTTAACAGCCTCAGGCATAAATTTTCCGTAGGATTTTATCAAATTCTATTGGATGGATTGTGATAACTTTTGGAAGTAAACCGTTGTATGATGAGAGTGTTAGTAATATTCAGCCGCTTCATTCAAAGCGGAAATTATCATCTTAACAACATTTACAAACACAAACCTACATACAAAAATTTAATTTTAATTTTGTCTGCCAAAAATTAAAACGACATCGCACAAATAAAAATATGACAATAATAAATTAGGCAAACAAAAAGCCGAGGCACCAAGCCAAACAATACCCATCATGTATACATACATACTCATATTCTAAATATATACATACGATGTAACAACGAAAGTCAAAAAGGTAGCATATGTGCTTAATTTATATTCCTTTTTTGATTATTATTGTGTGTATGATCCTTAAATCATTGTTATCAATTTATGATTCCAAAAGTATTTCTATAAATCGTTATGTTCGTTTTTTTTTTTTTCACTAAACACTGTAGGCGTGTCAGAAGCATTAATTTTTCGTCTGGATATAAAAAAAAGGATCTGGATGCGCAAAATTAGAATTTTTAGGGATACTTTTACTATTATCAGGACAACAATTAAAATCGAACAAATAAAAGGGGTGATTAATACTTGTATACAAATAAAATAAAAAGGCGTGAGACACCTGGATGTGAAATATCAAAAATGTGTTTAAAAAATTTTTTTTTTTTTTGTTTTGTTCAAAGTAAAGTCTCAGGATATCCTCAGGAATCAAATTAATTAATTATATTTTAATTCGATCATTAATCAATTTGGCGAACGCGATAATTTTGTGTCATTTTATATACGATTATGCTCATCCATATACAGACGTATTAAACATAATATCTACTTAAGATTGTCAAATAATTTTTTGTTTTTTATATGACAAATTACATGTCAAATTAATAAAATTACAAAGAATAAGGGATGAATGTCCTTATATAAATAGATGGATGGATATGGCATTCTGACGAGAGGGATAAAAATCAATTTAATTTAATATTTATTTTATTCATAAACATTATTAACGGACTAATGAATTTTAATGCACTTAATTTGCTATTCAATTATGGAATTGTTTTCTTAGGGTTACCCGATGCATAATTTTTAAATATTTGTATATATATAATCTCGTTGTTATCATTTTTTTTCTATTATCTTTGCCATCTGTTCTGGGGCCGGGGCTTTCTCAACTCTCTCGTGGTTCGCTTTTCCCGTCCTTACTTTTACGCCGTTGCGTTTTCACTGTGCCGTTTGATCGGTGTTATAATATCTGTTGAGATACTTTCTGATACTAGCAACGCCTCGTTCAGGCAATGTTCCATTTTACCATTTTTTTGTGACAATACCATCACAGAATAGATATTATTCAGAAGCGCCATCGAGTAGACCAAGAAAAAATTACCCATCGACGATTTTCCTACCTCTTTTTACGACTCTGAACTGTAAATATTTTAATAAATATTAAATTTATTAATGTAATTATATTTCAAATTTAAAAGTCAAAAATAACGAATTTTTCCTTCTGTTGGGTACTCTGCAAACAATTTTTCCTACCTTTTCGCGAAGCAAGGTCAAAAAAATGAGTAGATATTTTTCCAACGTTATTTATGACGTTTCTGTCTTTTCTGTGATATTGTTTAATTGCTATGATATGAAAGGGCCGAATGTCGTAGGGCCGAATATCGAAGGAGACGAATTTCAAAGGGCCGAATGTGTCGAAGAGCCGAATGTCGAAGGGCCGAATGTTGAAGAACTGAATGTGTCAATGGGTCGAATGAGTCGAAGGCCCGAATTCTTATTTTTTTATTTAATTTAATTATTTTTTTGTACATTTATTATCAGAAGGCTGACATTGGGCCGCATGTCTCATTTGGCATATGACAAAATTTTCCTTCACCAAAATGTATCGCTGCTGAATACGTGGAATTTCATGAATATCCAAAGATGATAAATAGTAAAATACATAAATTCATAAGAAATTCATTTATGTTTAATAAAAAAAAAATTACAAAATATTCCATAAAACAACAAATTTAAAAAATTATATTTCTAAAAATAAAAAATAAAAATTCGGCCCCTTCGACTTTCGACACATTCAGCCCTTCGATCTTCGACATTCGGCCCTTCGAAATTCGTCCCTTTGACTTTCGGATCTTTGTACCTATTCCGTTTAATTGGTATATCTAAGTAGGTTTAAAGTGAAAATCATAATTCAAATTTAGAAAGAGCTAATATCGTATGAGTAACTGCCAAGCCCAATTTGTGCTAATTAAGGCCGATGTGCTATGTAGTCTACGTCTAGTGACCCTATTTTGGTAATTCCCTAGGAATAGGGAATTGGGGAAAGATTTTACATAGCTTTAATTTATAGTGCGTGGATTTCAGAGTGAAACAATTTTATCAGTAAAATATTCTGGAAAATCGAAAAGAGAAGAGTATAATAAAATTACGTTAGAGTGACAAAGACAGCAACTTTTGTTTCTTTTTGTTTATAGTAAAATTTAGTCAAAATAGTGACAGATTAACCGACAGAGATACGGACTAACGAAACGCAATTTTCTAAAATTTAATTTACACTGTACTGTTTTTTTGTTCGTGTAGGTAGCGGCAAAAAAATAATCCCTCGCTTGTTTTTTTTTTTTTTTTTTTTTTTTTGATATTTCTCTATAACATTTTTTAACTATAAAATTGTCGTAGTGTACGAAAAATATTTCTTATCGTATACTATTTTTTTGTTGCTATAAAAAGTATTGAGTTTCATACTTTTTAGGGCAACATTTTCCCCGTTACTCTATTATGGGCGACTTACATGTTTCAATTTTTTCCAGTAAAAAATGAAGGGTTAAGTATATTACGATTTTCGTTTGCGAGATGAACACGAAAATTCCATATTAAAATTAAATTGGATTTTTTTCTTTTTAATTTGAGCAAATATTGGCGTAAAACTGAGAATATTGAAATATAACATAGTTTCTGCTAGTATTTTTGTATCAGTAACATAAAAAAAATCAAAAAAGTTTCAAATAAACATCAAGTAGGCATAAACATTGTAATGATCACAATTTTTTTTTATGTTTTGATTTCCGAACGCCAAAGAAAAAAATTATATTTTTACAAACCCAGCGATTTGGTTCTTTTTCACTGGTGTCAATTTAATGGTGACATCTATTGGCATTTAAAGGTGTACCGCTGAAAGTTGCATATAATCCCTAAAGATGTCTCCTCCTAGTTTGGGTGGCACTCAAAAGAGTCTTCAGCACGCACTTATAATCGCCTTTTAACGCAAAGTGGCTGACATCTAACGGAATATTTTGGTACTAGCGCGAAAGGTGATTGACTTCTCAAAAAACTAGTTTTAATGTAATATAAACTTCGTAGATGATTATAATTCGACTGGATATTATGTAAAATGTTCAATTAGTTTACAATTAATGTAACAAATGATGAATGATGTTGCAACCTGATGAGTAGACCAACTTTTATCGGTACGAAACCAAACTGCCAAGAGGAAACTTAAGGAAGTTCTCATTTTTGTAAAGGGTTGTGTGGCTCTGTACACACAAATACCCTTGGGGTTAACGGGGGGTTGAGTGAATTTTCTACTTCTTTTTAGTAGAGTATTGTAAGTAAATGACCTCATTTTTTGGTGGCCCGAAAGGTCTCAAACAATGTGAATGTCATAGAAAATAATATTTGTCTATAAAAAAGCCGAAAATCTTTAAAGTAATTAATACAGACGAATTTAAAATTTCTTAATTAATAACAATTTAGGGATT
The DNA here is from genome assembly GCA_932526605.1 of Nephrotoma flavescens. NCBI lineage: Eukaryota > Metazoa > Arthropoda > Insecta > Diptera > Tipulidae > Nephrotoma > Nephrotoma flavescens. The sequence goes on along the minus strand of OW052222.1, from coordinate 189,861,665 downwards.
TATCGTTGAGACTGATGAACTGCATAATAATTACATGAAACAAATGCAATCCGATTATCTTAGATTCTAAGCGCTTACGGCAGTTTATTAATTCTAAGCATAAATCTGATGGATATTCTTCCACCTTAAAGTACAGTTCTATAGTTCGGCTCAACGCTTCGGATCTCAACGTTGTCTATTTCAAGTATATGAATAACAAACACCTTCCATGCCAGTATAGGCTGACACGCGTGAGCTATATGCATTATGCAATGTGCAGATGGTGATAAAATCGGACTCGGACCTATAGCCGTACGGCCTCGATTTGGCAGGCGAGGTGAGGTCGTGAAAAGCGAACTGCGAAAGAGTTAGGAGTGCTTCGTCCCAGAACAAATTGCAAAGATTAAATCATAAAAAAACTAACAGCGTTCAATATTCATTGGTTTCCATCCATTTTTCCTTTTATTGTGCCTATCCACAAGAAATGCTGCAAATTAGACTTTAGTAATTATAGACTAATTGCAAAGTTATCCTGCACTTCAAAATTATTCGAAAGCATCTTTTAAAAGTCACTGTACTTTCATTGTAAACCGTTGCTTTCTATAATCTTTCAACCTGGTTTCCTCAAGGTCGTTCTACGATCACTAACCCCATCGGGTTTACATCAAGTCATTGTATGCCATGGAAGCAAGGAACGAAGTAAATGCAGTTATTACAAATTTTAGTAAGGCATTCGACACGATTTCTCGCAAATTT